>OZ010737.1:138956945-141701945 GCA_963932295.1 Tipula lateralis
GCGTTCTGGTAGCTCGTGCCCAGATTGGCGCAGCGTACATTAAAATAGATGTGTTTACACTGGCCAACAGTTTCCTTATCGGCTGCTTCGGTCCACCAATGTTTGGCATCAATCTTGCAAGGGCGGCTCCAACTCGCTTGGCTTTGTCACCAGCATACTTCAAGTGCTCCCTAAAATTCAGCCTGTGATCCAAGATGACCCCAAGGTATTTCAGGTATGGACTCGATCGTATCGTTTGATTTCCAACTTTAATCTCAATGGTTTCTACCACTTTCCGACTACTCATCAATACAACCTCCGTTTTTTGTTCAGCTAATTGCAACCCTGCATTATTGAGCCATAAACTAACACTTGCAATCACTTGGTTACAGTTATGAACAACGTCTAATTTATTTTTGGCTACTACAACTATGGCAATGTCATCTGCATATCCGACAATCGTGGTGTCATGCTGCGTTCGCTCTTTGAGAATATCATTATACATGACGTTCCACAAGAGAGGTCCTAGCACTGATCCTTGAGGTACGCCTCCTGTGATATTGTACGTTTTGGGTCCTGCCTCGGTGTCATATATCAGAATTCTTCCTTCAAAGTAGTTGGCTATTATCCGGATAAGGTACTCAGGAACATGCATCTCGTTTAAGGCACGCATAATTTTACTCCAATTAGCAGAGTTGAATGCGTTTTTGACGTCTAGAGTGATAACAGCACAATACTGTTTCTTACCGCCAAGCCACCTTTCACCCGCTAACGCCTTCTGCGCTAAGTCACATACTAAGCTAATTGCATCTATGGTAGACCGCTGTTTTCTAAAGCCAAACTGACGTTGAGAGAGACCACTGTCACCTTCAGAGAATTGCTCAAGTCGGTTGCAAATTATCCTTTCAAATACTTTTCCTGCTGTGTCCAGCATGCATAGTGGCCGGTAGGATGATGGCTCCTCCGGTGGTTTGTCACCTTTTGGGATTAGTACCAGTCGTTGCCGTTTCCATTGCTCAGGAAATATACCTTGCTTCAGACATGCATCATAAATATCCCTGAATATTGCCGGGTTTTTGTTGATTGCAGTCTTTATCACAATGTTTGGAATACCATCTAGCCCAGGCGAGCTATTTGTAGTTATTCTCGATGCTGCTTGTATGACCTCATCAACAGTGACCGCAGGAATACTTTGGTCGTCAACTTGCATCACGCGAGTAGACAAAGAGAGTTCATGTTGAGGAAAGAGACCAGACACTAGCCTGGCCATAATTTCCGGGCATACTGGTGCTACTGCATGTATTCCCTTGACTCTGGTTAACACAATCCTATATGCACTGCCCCATGGGTTGTTCTGTACTTCATCTCTGAGTAGATTGAACGATTGGCTCTTGCTATGTGCGATTGCTTTTCGAAGTTCTTTACGCTTTCCCTTGAATTCACTGTGAATCTGTTCATAATTCGTGTGATTCCTTCGACGAGTACATTTCCGGCGGAGTTTTAAACAGTCTTTCCGCAGGTTAGCAATAGCTTCATTCCACCAGAATATCGGAGGTCGTCCATTCCCTTTCCCTTTGCGTGGCATTGTTGCATCACAGACCTTTGTAAGATATTTCCCAAGCTGCTTTGCCCCATCCACTGCATCTGTTTTTGGAGCTTCGATATTATTTACAATGAAGTCTAGCATTTCCATGTCCAATTCTTTCACTTTCCAGCCTTTTTCCTGTGCTTTCCGCGCCGCTTGACTTAGGTGAAATCTAGTCGGCATTCGGGTTTCATAGATTAAGGCTCGATGGTCGCTGTGAGTATAGACATCAGCCACTTTCCATTGCATTACTCTGGAAAGGGCCCTGCTCGCAAAAGTGATGTCCACTTTTGAGCCACATCCTCCTTTGGAGAATGTGTCCACATTTCCATGATTAAGAAGCACTAGATCCAACCTTGCGAGTGCCTCTAGTACTGCCATTCCTTTTGGAGTGGTTCTTTTACTGGCCCACTCTACTGCCCACGCGTTGAAATCACCGCCTATGATAATGGGCGTTTTTCCCATCGCATCTCTCGTTAAATGATCGAGCACTTCCTCAAGCTCTTGCAGTTGTGCACTTGGTGGAATGTAGCAGCTGTAAAAATGAATTCCCCTAATTTTGGCATGAACAAACCCTTCATGCTGTCTGTTAGATTTGAGTTCAAACGGCAATGTTCCACAAGTCCAGATGGCTGCTTTGCTTGCCTTGTCTTCCACCCAGTTTCCATTCCCAGTAGGAGTCTTGTACTGCTCACTTATAAGTACCACATCCGCCTTTTGTTCTCTCGCTGTTTGCGTCAAAAGATCTTGAGCCGCTTCACAGTGATTTAAGTTTATTTGTATACACTTAATCATTGCGAATAGTAACAACCTCCAGCGCTTTTTTGTACGCCGGGCACTTCATATTCCCCGAAGGATGCTTGTTGCCACCTGCGCAGTCTGGTTTGCATAGGACACACTTTGGTGGTTTTTCGCACGCTTTGGCTACATGACCTTTTTCTCCACATTTGAAGCACACTCCGGTTCGGTCAACCTCACCTTTGCAGGCTCTTGCTACGTGTCCATATTCAAGACATCTAAAGCAACGCGTTAACGTAATTCGTTCCCGAAGCCTGCATCTCACCCAGCCAATTCGGATTCGTCCGGCTTTAATGAGTATTTGGGCCGACCGAGCGGGAAGACTGATGAGTGCTGTTTGGGTACCGTATCGCGTTGGCCTTAGGTATTTGATTGCACTGCTATTCACAGGGCCAATTGTTGTGAATTGGTCCTGAATTGCAGTACAAATCTCTTCCTGTGTGGTCACTTCGTCAATATCCCGACATTCAATCAAGATTTCTTGGCTGACAGATCTGACGTTCGCCAAGTTAGCAAGTACTTTTTCAGCGTGTTGCCGAAGCTGGTCGTGCCCTCCACAATTACCTCTTTTTAACTCGAGTAGCAGTTCTCCTTTTGCGGTTTTTCTGATTTTATTAACTTGTTCCCCAAGTTCATTCAGCTCCGAGTTAGCTTTCATCTTTTTAAGGATGTCAGCGTACGAATCAACACCAGTTTTTGAGATGATAATAGCATCTGGACGCGGTGTTTTCCATCGCCGTTTAGTCGCATGTACTTCCAGCGATCGGACCATTTTTTTCATTTTCCCCCTTTTCCTCCGGACTGTTTGCCAACCCTCAACGTTTGATGTCTGGGGAGCTTTCTTAGTTTCACTATCGTGAGGGTTCGCCTGAACATCATTTGTCTCCGTCGGTTTAGCTTTTTCCGGCGTTGGTACCTTAAGTCTCCCAACCTCCCCTGGTAATGCTTTTCTTACCCGAGACGCAGGATTATATCTCGGAATATGGAATGCTGTCTCGGCAGCCTCACAACGACTTATCTCCTTTTTCTTGAGTACTTGCAATTGTTTTTGCAAGGGAGATGTTTGGGAGAAACTAGTTTTCCGTTCCACCGAAGTGGCTCCAACATGCGCTTCCATTTCTACAAGTTTGTAGAAATTTTTGATGCTTTCGATTGCATCCCTCATTGGCTGGTGTATAGAACGCCGTTTGCCATCTTCTAACATGTCAGCTAGGCTCCTTATTTGCGCCCCTAGCTTTTGAAAATTTGTTAGAGTACTTGGTACTGAAGATGGCCCTCCCGTATAGTTATTTCTCCTATCGTTGTCACACTGCCGTTTGTGCACTTGAATTTCACTTTGGTGCTCGTTTGCTCCATTAATGTTTGGTGGTGACGACCTCGCTCTTTTGCTGCTGTCAGGCATTCCTTTAATTGGCGACCTCTGCATAATATTGCTCCTATGTATATATGTGTGTATGTATGTATGTGTGTATGTATGTGTATGTATGTATATATGTGTATGTGTGTATGTATGTGTATATGTATGTATATGTGTAATATATATATATGTATATGTATGTATATATATGTATATGTATATATGTATATGTGTATATATAGATATATATGTGTATATATGTGTATATGTATTCATGTATATGTATGTATATGTGTGTATGTATGTTTGTGTATGTGTGTATATATGTATGTGTATGTATATGTATATATGTATGTGTATGTGTGTATATGTGTGTATGTATGTATATATATATATATATATATATATATATATATATATATATATATATATATATATATATATATATATATATATATATATATATATATATATATATATATATATATATATATATATATATATATATATATATATATATATATATGTGTGTATATGTTTGTGTATGTATGTATATATATAAATAATTTTTATATTTTCGTCCAGTTAATCTAAACTAACGGGGTGGCCAGGTGCATTATCCAACGAGCGCAAAGCTTTATAGACAATAATCTTTTACTGCTGGACAAAATTATGCCTTATACAAATCAGTAAAGAGACTGGCGGTAATCCAAGCCTTCCTGTAACTTCTTCAAGCAACCAGTAAACTTGTTTTGGTGATACTCTTTAAAGCTCTTGGGTTGTCCGAATGGTGAATCAGCAAAGGTTTAAACTTGAAGTCGCCGACGGAATTACCACCAAGAAGAAGCGTCAAACGGTCTTTTGCTGCTTTAAAGCCAGAAGAATGTTTTTCTGCTGTGCCCAAATATGTTCACACAAATATGTTTCAAGTACTAAGAAGCTGTTTCGTCGTTAAATATTTGATGACTTGAATGCCTATCTGCAACGATGTTTTTAATTGTTTACAGAATGGTGTTTGCTGCAGCTGTGTCTGCACTTGCTGACTCACCTGAAATTTTAAATATTTAGGAATTCGTTCCGATTTTTAAAATTTTGGAACCAACCCCGACCCCATATTGGAAAGTATTTGTTTCTTCGTTGCTTAGTTCGGTACTCTTAGCTTTGGTTTAGATGATCGACGTTCTAAATGTAATATTTTTTTGGATCACTCCTTTTTTCCAATCTATCAACAATAATTGCATTTTCTCGATTGTTGGAGTTCTAAAATTAGCAAAAATTTTCGCACTTTTTGAGGTTCCCGCTTTAGTGAATATTTTTTCTTGCTTAAAAATTGTTTTTTCAGTTATTGGTGGGGTATTGAAATTTCTGGAATTTTTTTTTCTGTATTCCAATTCTCTTTCCAATTCGAAAGGATGCGTGTGTGTGACACATAGGTAATAAGGAAGGTGTACACATCCACCGGCATTTTGTAGGACAGGAGTGTTTCGATTTGGTGTAGAACACGGGTCTGTATCTTCTTTTATTGGAGGTACAATTTGGGATTGTGATTGAGGGTTGTTTAGTCTGAAAGTTTGTGACGGGTCGGGCGGGGATTTGATTTTAGTGACGGGGATTTGGAACTTTTTAAATGTTTGGGTGTTGACGAAATTGTAGCAGTTTTGCAGTGGTGGTTTGGAGGCATTCAGTTTTGCAGAGTTTTTTGAGGTTTTAATGTTTTGGTTGGATTTTTGGAGGATATTGCTATATTCTCGAGTGGGCTGGGGTTGTGCAGGAGTGTCTTGGAGGAAGCGGTTTTTTTAGGTATTTGTAGTTGCATGCAGGTGATTTATTCTTTGACTCATGGTACCACTGTGGTTGGGGGGAGGGAAGTTTCGAGGCTAGATTTGGTTGGGACGAGCATGAGGGTCGATATAGTTGTGGTGGCGATTGGGAGCCTCTGTTGGCATGTGGAATTTTGGACGCGAGTGGGATTTGTTGGGGACTGGAGGATTCGCCGAAAAGTGGGGTGTTTGGATGGATTTCGGTTTGTTGGAAGTCAGTTGAGATAGGTCTGCACTTTCTATTTTTATTTTTGTGTAGGTTGGTGTCCCGTTGATTAGGGTGCTCTGAATGATTTTGTATTTTGGATACTTACAATTGGGTTCTCGTGTTAGAGTTTGTTTACTACTAATAGATCTAGGTTTGGTTGAATGTTGAGTTTGGATCGTGTCTGGTTTGCTTGAATGGGGTTCGCTCCGAGGGGTGTTGATTTCCTCCACTTTTGAGGTGCGTATGCTCCATACTTTCTTTATGTATGTAGCGTCCCTGCCTGCTTTGTTGCCTGTGTGTCGGGCATACGTGCCTGTGGGTTATCCATGCGTTATTTCAATTTATTAAGTTTCGTATCGTATTTGGATTTAATGGTGCTTTTTGAAGTCAATATCATTTGTTATTTTTTGATTTATGAACGATAAAGTTCGGGCGGATCTACTACATTTGCAGTAGGGCGACATCCCTGATCAGGACCATAATACGGGCATTGCATTACAATTACATTGTATTGCAGTAATATAAAAATAATACTAATAATAATAATTTATGGAAAAGGTTTGGTTCTAATTATTTATATAAGTGTAAATATGATTATAGTTGGAGGGGGTTTACAAGGAAAGTTTATTTTATTTTAAAAAAGATGTTGCATAATTTTGGAATGTAAAACGTTTGCAGAGATTTATTTTGATTTTCTGATAAACATATTCTAACATTATGGTATCATTAGCGTAATGGTTGACGGGTACATAATCTAGCATAACATATTAATTTAATTTATGGTTACAGATTCAGGAGCCGTAAGGTAATTAATTAAGAGTTTTGAATTTTTGTTTAACTTTGATAGGTGTACAGACTGGAGTTTAAATATATAATAAAATTAATAATAATTAAATTACAGATTCCTATACCTAGTAAATTTATTTTTAGAATTTTGTGTAAATGATTTAATTTTAATACGTTATAGCTAAGTTGCAGGTTATAGCTAACTTACTCAATTATTTATTTATATAAATAATATACGCTATACACGAATTGATAGTTTATTAGGTAGTGATAATGTATGTATATGAAATGGGCATAAATAGATAAATATTACCCTTCGCGTTAGATGGTGGTGGATCTGAAAATATAAGGCGCAACTTTATATGCAGCATATGATGAGAAGACTCCAGGATAATCAACCTAAATACTCTAGTTTCAACTGTTGAGGTAACACAAATACATATGATGGAATTAGAAATGTCCTTCCTATCCAAATAATAATAATAATAAAAATAATAACCAATGTTAATGTGAAAATGATATAGATTTGACTAACTAATTATATTATTTTATTAATTACGAAACAGGAAAATGGTTCTGCTGAAGATTGACCCCTAGTCTATTTTGATTCTCTGATGAGCATGTTACAGATTTATGGTAACATTATCGTAATGGATGGCTTAAACTATCATACCAAATTAATTTAATTGTTTCAGATACCTGAGCCATAAGTTAAAAAATTTTCTTTCAGAGTTCTGTACTTATGTTTTAATACGGTTAGTTGTGCGGATGGGAGTTAAAATAAATAATAAAATTAATTAATTAAGTAAGTTACAGATTCCTGAGCGACAAACTAATAAATTTATTTTAGAATTTTAATTTTAATTTTATTCAAAATACAGAAGAGTGGATAGATGTTGCGGACTGAAGAATGCTGACTGGCGATTGCAGACTAGTAGATTAGAATTGTGATTGTCTTGTGATAATAGTAGTTTAGTACCGACTGTCATGGTGTCTGTAACCGGGTCGCTCTTTCCTAACAAACATACCTTCCTATCCTTACCTATCGTTTTATGTAAACGGCTGTAGGAATAGGCCCGGCGTTATCCGGGAATCTTGCCTAGCGCTTGGTCCTACAGTCCTATCAATCAATCAATCAATCAAATCAGGTAATGCTAATTTCATCCTGTGCAACCCAAACATAACACTGAACTCGTAAACTTTAACTTCACTGATAGTTGAATTTGTTTTTCAATCAATTATCTTTCGGGTTAGGATCCTATCATGATCTTTTAGTGTTCTCTATTGATTGTTTCTCTTTTGTTTTTGTTTTAGAGATTTTTCCAATATAGGTGATTCTAATCTAGCATTATCTTGTAGCTCTATTCTACAAGTCAAATTCATTCATTAATTCGGTTTTCAATAGTTGTGTTCCTTTTGGAACAGTGATAATTTAACATAAATTTCCTCCTTTGAATGTCTCAGAAAATTACAGATACAATTAAATATAGGATAGATAAATTTCGTACATGGGAAAGGTTCAGTGATAGTCAGAAATATTAAGTTTACAAACAAGCTCGCAATATGGGTACTAAAATGTTAGGGCAGCCAAAAGTAGTTTTTTCTAAATAAATTAGATCTTTCTCCTCTGCCCAACGTTTTTTTGGCGTAATAATGTTCGAAATTTAGGTCGTAGCAGGTGTGGATGATAAAGCTGATGGTATGAATTCTTATTTTGTTTGCTTTCACTTTGGTTAGTCCTATTGTTGATCTTTTTTCTGATCAAGAGTGTTCTAATCCATTTTCATTCATTACAATTTAGTATTTCGAAAGTTAAGTCAGAATCTTCTACCCTTGATTGAGTTAGTTTAAAATTTGTGAAACGAATTTTTCCTGTAGTCTCAAAATACTATTTTTTATTTTATCTTAATCTGCTCTTCCTTTTCTGAAACTCAGTAAAATAATTCCAGTTCCAACATTTAGCAATCCTCTTGAGTTATCCCAGTTAAGACCTCTATGTATTTCAAGTTCCATTTGCAAATTCAGTCCCACTCCATATCTATCAATCTGGGCTTAGAAAATTCCATGGTATGAATACTGCGTTATTGAATATCTGCAATGATATTCGGCATAGTATGGAAAACAGGAAACTGACATCCCTAACGTTAATAAATTTTTAATCACAATTTTAATTTTCCCTTTCAGATCAGTTACTTCAGGTGTTTCTCAAGATTCGGTATTTGGTACTTTCGCTGATGATGGCTAAATTTATTAAAAAAAGTAAGTTAGATCAGTATTTTGCAGCCAAATCGAGGACGTACGGCAATAGATCTGATTTACCTAACCATCTGCACATTGCATTGCTCCATGCCAGGCTATAATACATGGAAGATGGGTCGACCCATGGATTCTGCACTCCAACAGGGGGTCATAATTGTGTTCATTCACACCACCGATCGTAATCAAGTGGTGAAAAATACCTTTAGCATCCTGCCCCTATCGGGATTCGAACCTGGTACCACCAGGGCGATAGTCTTCTATTGTTAGTAATATTTCTCATGTTAACGAGGATTTAAATAGAATAAATTATTGGTCAAATTCCAATCGGCTCGTTTTAAATGCTCGTGAATCGAAATCTATTTTTAAAGGTCACTTATTCCGTGTTTAACTGCTGATAATAAATTGGGGATAGTTTTTAACAAAACACTTTCATGGGGTCACCAGTAAGTTATAGTTAGTGAGAAGATATTTGGTTTACTTAGTTGTCTGTATAAAGTGGAAGGGTTCATGGGTAGCCAGTTACGAGAATGTTAATGACCTACCTAATTCGGCATTTCCTCTTTGGTTATGTTGTCTTATTCGGTATTTTACAGAAGAATATATATATTTTTTTAAATTTCTATTATATATAACTGATATTTACAAATCATCTAGTAATTTAACTATCATAAGTGTATACTCGGTTGAAGGGTTATAACCCGTTGGTTAGTCCCAATAAAAAATCACAACAGCAGTCAATTTTACCATTCAATTGTAATCTCCCAAGTCCTACGGTTTTATCCTTTGTAGCCGTCTTAATAAGTCTCTATTCAATAACATGCAAAGTATCTCATCATTTTGGTAGTGAGCCAGGCGTTTCTCATGTTTTTTATTTCTATATTGACGGTTTCCACTTTTAGATCCCTGTGAAGGATGGCGTTTTTATTGTACCACGGAGCATTCACCATGTTCCGTAGAACCTTATTTTGGAATGTTTGTATCATTTTTACATTTGTCTTCTTAGTGCAGCCCTATAACTGGATACCATAAGTCCAAACTGGTTTAAAGATTTGCCGGTATAAAAGCAGTTTCTTATGCAGTATAAGCTCAGATCTCCGCCCTAAGAGCCAGTAAATTTTTTTTGTATTTAATGTTACTCTCCGCTACTTTTATCTTAACATGCTCTTTCCATTTACGCTTAGCATCAAGGGTCATACCAAGATATTTAGGTGTCTTTGCATTAGGAATAACCTGAGAGTTAATACGAATGGGTATCCGTTTAACTTTTCTGTTAGTAAAATGAAGAAGTTAGAATGATTTTGATTCATTCAATTTAATACTCAATTTTTTTGTCCAGTGACATAATGTATCAGTGGCTTTCTGCAGTTTATAACTCGCCTCTTCCACATCTTTTCCAACTGCTAGAACTGCAGTTTCATCAGCAAATGTTGTATCGTCTATAACTGTCATATCTCTAGCATAAAGATTAAATAATATTGCCCCCAGCACACTTCCTTGCGGTACTCCTGCTGATATTTTCTTTAACTCTGAGTATTCGTCTTCATATATAACACGAAAGTGTCGATCGGTGATATATGATTTCAATACCAACCAGAATTGTTTGGGAAGATCACGGTTCAATTTATATCCTAAGCTTTGATGCCATACTTTATCAAAGGCTTGGGCTACATCCCAGAAAACATTCGAACAAACCTGCTTCCGCTCTAGCACTTCTTCGATTAGTTTTGTAATTATCTGCACCTGTTGAACAGTTGAGTGATTTTCTCTGAATCCAAATTGGTGGGATGGGATTAAATTTCTTTCTTCTATAATTTCTTTCAGTTTCTTGAGAAATAATTTTTTCAATAGCTTTGAAATCGTTGGGAGCAAAGAATTCGGTCTATATGAATTTTTATTGTTGGGTGGCTTGTTTGGCTTAGGTATCATAATTACCTCGGCCACCTTCCATTGAGATGGCACATGTTTCAGTCTAAGTACAGTATTTTTAATATGAAGCAGCTTTTGCTAGCTCTTTTTAGGTAGTTCTTTAACAATCTGCCCCGCAATTAGATCATAACCGGGACTCTTCTTTGCGCTTAGGTTGTTATTGATTTCCTCTTCCAATTCTGGTAATTTTATAGGTCGAATGCTCTTCAGAACGCTTTTTGGAGCTGGAGCTATATTTTCTCCTGTTGTTTGTCTCGGGAGCGGTTGAAATATTCGTTCAAGATGTTCTGCAAATAAGTCTGCCATAAATAACTTTGCCATAAATAAATATCATTAAACAAATAAATATATATTAAATATAAGGGGGTATCAAATTAATCGTGAACACATAATATAAGTGGATTATGAGACCAAATTTAGATCTATGTAGTTATCATTTACTATGGACGCGCTAAACTATCGAATCACAATATTCTGTTCTTTCTTTTAGATTTACTTATAAGAAATTTAGAAAAAAAAATTGTTAATGTAAAATGAACATTCTGTCAACCACAACAAAATTAATACCAATCTCTCAAAAGGATAAAAATATAAGTTCCTTAGAAATGTAGCTATGCTTTTCTAGTTAGTAGATAGAAACTAATACCTTCTAAGTAGGAAAATCTTTTTTAATACCAAAAAATAATGAACAATTCGTTTACCAACATTTCGTTGTGTTTTGTTGGTTTTAAATGGCTCTCAGTTCATCTAAAAAATTGTGAAAAATATTAATCTTTTTAGTCAAGAATAGGAAAAGTTATTTTATTGCTGTTTGTACAGGGTACGCCAACGAAGACAATGTGATGTAAACATTTTGTAACTTTTTATAACATTTTTTGCATGTTCTATATATTTTTTTGAAGATCTGATGCCACAACTAGATTATTTAATCATTTTTCGTCTCCACGCACAAAATTAGATCTGGATATTACAACAAAGATGCTATATATACACTGAGAGAACAAATATATTGCTTACAAAAATATTTTAAGAGGAACATATTATGTTTGGGTTTTTTATTGCAACAAGCATATAAATAAATAAATATTGGTTTTGACAAATACGATATTCCGTTCGAGCGAACATTACATTATGGTTGTAACCATGTTACCAGTAAGCAGCGAATATAATATGTTTGTTGCTACTATATTTTTCGGGAACACTTGATATTGCATGTTGATATTGCAAATATTGCATGTTGGTAGCGATCATGATGACCGTGAACAAGTTTGGTTGCAGTGTATATTATCTGTTGGTTACTACAAAGTTTTCAAATTGTGAAATGATTGTAGTAAAACTGTTATAAAAATAAATCTTGAAATACAAATAGATTTTTAATTATGTTTTTTCATTCAATAAAAAAAGGTTAATATATACATATATAATAATATAATAATTATAAATTTTATGTTCTGAAAAAATTTATAAAGATAAAACTTATAAAAATGAAATATATTAGTATAACCAAAGATTATTTTACATAAAGATGACTCAACCAAAGCAAACATTTACAATATGAACGATATTATTTTGTTTTCTTTTACTATAGAACAGGGGAACCCATCACTATGTAGCGGAACCCAGAATAATAATTTTTGTATTTTAAAATGTTACTCTGATTGAACTATCTTTTTAGTATATAATAATCTTTGGTATAACTTAAAAATTAGCACTAATTTCAAACGAATTTACCAATTTTTTACGATAATCAGTTCATTTTTCACTTAATAACAACACAATTACGGCGATGAACTGCACACCAATGCTGAAAGCTCCCTGATTTCTTATTAAAATTCTGAAAATACAACAATTTGTTGATTTTCTTAATTACGTAACTGGAAATCGAAAAAAAGAAAAATTTTAATTTTACATAGTAAGTGTCAGAAAATGAATATAAGTTGAAAATTGTTTATACATAAGTACTTCTAAATCATCTAAATCAAAACTTCACTATCACCAATCACTTCCAAGCTATACTTTCGATGATTATACAAAACCATGTTTGTTATATTTATTATTTTATAGCCACTCTAACAGTTAACACTCGAACGTTTTAGGTAACAATGAAAAGAAACACTTGAAGTTTAATAATTCAGGATGAAGAAGCAAAATATGATTGTGTAAGCCTTAACATTGATAGTTACATGGTTGATACAACTGTATAATTATTTGATACCATCAAATATTTTGTAGATACAATCATATTACTTTTGCCACCATTAAATACATTATTGATACAATTATAAATATGATTCCCTATATATATGGCGGGATATTGTATTACAATAAACATGTTTGGCACCATTATAAATATAAAACGTACACACATGAAGATGGTTCTGAAGAAATAAATAATGTTTTATCCAACCAAGATCCTGAAACTTCTATCATTTTATGATATATAACAATCATATAATCGTAACAACCATGTTTTGTTCGCAGCAACTTTAACCTGCAAAAATTGTTTTGAAAAAACCGATTCTATTACAGCAACCATAAACCATCACAAAATGTTTGCCTTAAACATAAACTACAGTCAATTAATTTATTACCACAATTATATTTATTTTGTACAAATTATTAGTTGTAGGAACTATATTTATTTTTACATTTTAACAATAACATGGTTCCTACGATTATTTTATTATTATTCCTATCATTTGGAAAATTGTGACATAGTTACGGCTTGCAACTATTTTCACAGGAATAATACTATTATTTTAAAAAACACAGTATATTTGCTGAGATAATGCCTCAACCATATCATTTTTCTGCGTGATATATATATATATATATATATATATATATATATATATATATATATATATATACATATATATATATATATATATATATATATATATATATATATATATATATATATATATATATATATATATATATATCTGTGTCCAAAAGCGAGAACCACTTAAGTGAAATCGTACAACTTTTCAGGGGAAGCAAATAAACATTTAAATCAATTTTTGAAAAAACTGGTTTAGTTTGTCTTTCGAAATGAAAAGGTAATTAATGGCTTGGAGGGTAAATATTCATAGTTGCAGAACCTAGACACTTAATCGTTTTCGGTTTCGAAGATATTTAGGAACAAACACTTTAAGCGATTTTGCTTATTTTTATTTTAGAACATTTTGACTCTTACGTTACATAAGCCATTTTTTTAAATTTTCCATATGAATAGACAAAAGATAAAAACATTTAAGCGGTTTTAGAAAAATATATTTCAATTCAACTGTTACTTAGTACATTAAAGAAAAAAATGATAAAAATGAGAGAATCTTAAACGTAAATCATAAAAATATCTTATGGGTTTGGTTCATCAGATTCACTTAATTCGTTAATGTCTGGATCAACATCAACAAGATTCGCAGAATTCAAATTTCGATAAAAATTGTGGTAAATAGGGTGCGTTAGTGAAAGTTGATCCAACAAATCCCTCTTTTTTATGACAACGGCAAATCGGTCTCATTTATGTTGCTTATTCCTCGACGACGAATATTTAAAGATTTAAATGGTTCCTCTTCCGAAAGGGAATATTTATAGTAAACAATACCAAATTCTTTGGTATATCGCAACCATTTAACAGACAACCACTTCAATTTCTCTGCACATTGGTGCTTCTCCACATAAATTTACTGTTCGCTATTGAAGATTAATTATAAAATTCATTCTGCGTCATTTCCATCACCTGAAATTGATTTCTATTCCCAGCTGCTCGTACGAACATATACCAATCTCTAGGATGGTGTATCTTGATAAGAGTTTTTCTTTTTTTTTCATTCAATCACTGAGTGATCAACGTCGCACTCCATGTGAGTATGGCCAGTCGTCAAAAATTTATGATCCACAATCTTTATGCTTGTAGAATTTGTAACGAAGATGGACATTATTGTGACGACAAAAGAATTTTTATTCTGACCAACACAACAGTCGCTATAAAATACAACATGCGACATATGGTTCTGATTTCAGATGTTGGAAAATACACGAAACGATATCATTTCCTCCACGATTACCAATTTCCTCGTGCCACATATAACACACGGCTTTATTTGTAGTACAATTGTGAACTGTAAAGTTTTACGTCTACAACTGGCGTTTATAGAAGGAAACTGATGTATGCAATGACGGCGTAGGCAAACATTGTTGCAAATCAAACGTGTAGAGTTCATATTTTGGTTTTGTTTAGCAGCCTGTTTATCCATGTCTTGTGATTTGTAGCCGGCTTCAGCATCATTGTGATGTTCAGATTGCTTGGTTATATGTTGTATTTTTTCTTCCTCCTCTGTTGCTAAATCAATTTAATGTTTAAAAACTTCGCACTTGTTACAAACATCAACCTTCGAACGTTTAAATTTTAAACCCATATCTGAAAATAATTCAGTTAGTTAAAATAATTGTCATTACTTGTATTTTTATTGCAGAAAGAATTTACCTTTAAAAATCTTACAATACTTCGTGATAGAGACTGAGTTTTGATGATCTTCACAATACATTGAGTACATTTTACTTAAAGTTAAATCCGAATTTAGATATTTTTTCGCTGTATCACGTCGTCGTCTGGAATAGTGACTTTCATAGGCGGGATATTTCCATCCAGCCTATGAAAGTTCAGACGTACTCTAGTGAATAAGTTCAATAGTTAACTTATTCACTAGAGTACGTCTACCTCGCATATCTTTTAAAAGCCCATCGTTCTATAATTTTTTTTGCAAAAGTCTTTATAAAAATTTCAGACACGTCTAACGTAAATCTAAAGCATTTTTGGCATACTTCGACTCGTCTCCCGTTTACTTCTAAATGGTAGTAATACGTGTGCAACCGATTTCTGGGTGATGTGTATGATTTTTCCAGATTTTGCTTCTTTTTATTACGTATTTCGATTAGTCCAGAAATCAACGCAACTTTAGCTTCATATCTGCTAATTTTTGAAAACATGTTGAACAAAATTTGTTGTTCTTCAACAACTACTACTTTGTGCTAGGTAATCAGGAATCCCCGGAGTATTACTCGTATGTTCACTGAAAAAAATTTTGAAAATTATATTTATGAATCGCGTTCATCAACTTAAATTCATATTATTGATGTAATCGTCATAATATGAAAATTTTATGAAAGTATTTGTGCAGTTTGATGCAATTCATGAAAATATTATATTAATGATTGATTCATACTATTTATTGACCAAATATACAAAGGATCATATTATTAATGAACAAAAACCTAATGTATAAGTTTTAAATTATAAATAATAAAAACTATGTAGTTAATGGATATGATCGGATTTCAATTTCATTATAGTCGGCGTTATTTTTTGCTTTATTAAAATATTGGTGCTGTTAGAAATTGTACCAAGAAATATGTTCGTAATATGATTGAACAAATTCATAAAATCTACAAAGTGGACATTATAAAAAGTATTTTATGAAACTGATCATAATATGTATAAAGAAGTTCAAATTCAATCGAATTATTGAATTTCTTCATATTATGTGTGAACAAACTGCATGCCTTGTGTGATTTATTCATATTATTTATGCAGTTTTCATTAAAATCTTATGATTCCTTCGTCAGTAAATGAAAATTCGATTGTGTCATTATTCATTTTTAATTTTCCTTCAGTTGTTACGGTCGTGTTAAAAAAAATTAATCAAATTGTAAAGAAATTTAGTGTGTTGTATTTGATAATACAAATAACGAATTCTTCGACCTATATAATTCAGGTAAATATAATATAATAAGTATTTTATGTGTTAAATGTTTAGTTTGTACACACGTATTTTGTTTAAATTTATGAATATGAAATAGAATGTTTCATAATTGTAAAATTTCAAGAGTACTGCATATATTTATTTGTTATTTAAAATTTAACTTTTTTAGTTTGTCTTTAAATGTAGAATTGGACACTGCACCATACATTAAGAGTCTTTGGTTCAATATCAAATATCTCTAAAAAGTTTACTACTCTATGGCAAGGTTGTAGCAGAATCCAATCTATTGAAAATGAGATGCATTCCTACCCGACAGTTTAAGAAATGACTTAATATAAAAGGTTATAAATGGTGAGTATATAAAATGGTTATCAAGGGTGAGGATACATTTATTTATCTACATGTTATTTTTAAATTATCTGTAAAATACAACTAATACATAATTTATATCATTTCCAAATTTTCCAATAATTAGCTTAGCAACTAAATTAATAAAGATTGTAATTTAAGTAAAATTTCGCCTCGCTTTTTTTTATATATTCATATCATGGTTCAAGCGCTAATTTATTTTATTTTATTTACAGTTTTGCCTTTATAGTGATAATATTCTATTTTATTATTTATAGACGAAATTATATAAAATAATGATTAATAATAATTGCAGATTGGAGATGCAAATTGGAGTTTCCAGTTTTGTGAAGTAGTAATTTACTGTGCCTATAGTAGTAATGTACTGGGACTATAAAGTGTAATATACTGTATTACAGTTCACTTAAATATTTCATAAAACTAATTGATAATATTGTTACAGATTAATAAATTAATTTCATAATTATGTATTTGTTGCTTTAATAAGAAAAAATCATTGCAGATAGATGTTACTGGAAAATTCGGATTGGCAAATGCAGATTAGAGATTAGAAGATTAAAAGATTAGAGATTTTACTGTTTGTATTAACCATTTTTTTAGTAACTATTTACCACATGTGCGTAACAGGGTCGTTCTTTCCTAACTAATATACCTTACTTTCCTAGCTAACATCCTTTTGTGTAAATAGCTGTAGAAATGGTCCCAGCGTGTTCTCGAATCTTATCTAGCGTTTATTCCTACAATCATATATCCTATCAATCAATCATTTAGCTTTGCCCATATAATAATTATAATAATTTATCATATTATTTATAGACGAAACTACATAACATAAACCTGCTATGATGCTTCCTTGAATCCATAGTAACTACTAAAAAAGTTTTAGAAGATAATACGGACAATACATGTGTCACCAAAAGAACTGTTCAGGATGTATACAAATATATGGTTTCCATCAGCAGTCTACATGAAATGGAAGACCATATAAATTATTTTGGAAAAATGTTATGTATAATCGCTGTTGAAAGCTTTTAATACGTCTGGAGTGAATCTTTGGAGTGGCTAAATTTCTGAGAGTTCTAGACATTAGCGCCGAAGAATTTGTATGGAATCTTTTTGAAATATAGTTGTGTAATGAAAAATAAATCTTTAAAAGTAAGTTTGATGTTAGTAATAAATTGAAAATTTTGTTAATCAATAATAGCTTATATATAATTTTATTTGTAATAATTATATTTTATTATTTAAAAATTAATGTCTCATAATTGGTTGATTTATTTTCAATATTTGATTTAATAAATATAAAATTAAAAAATTTAGTATGATGTGTTTCATTTTACAAATAAACAGACAGGAAGTTACAATTATGCGATATATATATATATATATATATATATATATATATACATATATATATATATATATATATATATATATATATATATATATATATATATATATATATATATATATATATATATATATATATATATATATATATATATATATATATATATATATATATGATTCTTTACATAAATACTACGTTTTTACTTTATTAGTGATGAACCTTAAGTCCTAAATTACATGAATATTTCAGAGTAATAGTTATGATAAAAATCATACTATTTATGATTTACCTCATTTAATATATGAATAATTTCATAAATAATAAAACTAATATAAAAATATTCATAAATGTGATGTAAAATTTCTTTTATATTATGAATGCAAATAATTAAAAGAATGAAACTTGTTCTTAAATATTTCGATTTTTTTCATAAACATAAGAATTTGTTACCTAAATAATATGAATTTATTCTTCAAAAATATTTTAAGTTGCATTATTACTACAATTAGTTTTATATCATACATGTAACACAGCATAAATACAACAACGTGAATTATAAATGTTATTTAAAATAAATTTGTACTTTTTGTTTTTTGTTCAGTATATTGATGAACTAAAATTGTATTACTAATGTACTTTTACATCGGCGCAGTTTTGATGTATATTTCATTACATTTATGCCGTTTTTCATAACAAAAATGAAGGATTTTTTTCAGTGTTTTTCTGCAGAATCTACAATATTAAATTCAATTTCAGACACTGCTTTAGCTATATAAAACTCGTATAATCCTCTGAACTGGAATCTTCTTTATTTTCTGGCTGATTAGTCGGATCATTATCGCTATCAATCAAACTCCCGTCACTACTCGGCTTGCCTAGGTTACAGTTACAGATAATATTTATATGGTACTACAGGAAGTTTACAACCAATTAAAAATTTATAAATGATTTACTTACCACAGTGAGTAAGGAAGCGCCTTTTTATACTTAAATAAAACCGAACTAAGCATTGTTTACCGATCGGTAGATGAACTTACGATTTGTTAAAAATATTGATTAACAAAAAAAACAGTAAAATTATTTATATATTTTTATACACAAAATTAAAATTTATTATCTCTCAATTAATTAATATATATATATATATATATATATATATATATATATATATATATATATATATTATATATATATATATATATATATATATATATATATATATATATATATATATATATATATATATATATATATATAATCAACTGGGTTAAGAAACTGTTAATTAAACTTTTCCCAAAATTCAAACTCTGATTGCCACCCTCGTTCATCGGACTTGCCAGTTCGTTAGTTGTATTTGTATAACATAGATGACGTATCTCAACAAACCAGTGATACTTCAACAACTAAACCTGACTGGTTAAATATAAATTAAAAATTTTAATCATCTATCTGACGATTACAAAATACAGCAATTAGTAATTTTCCTCTTGTTGTGTACTCGATCATTCTAATGGCGATTTTTGATAAATTAACTCTTTTAATACGTGTAACAAAACATTTACCAGTTTAACAATATAAGCACTCTAAAAAATTTGATTAATTTTAAATTGAAGTTCGTTTATATTACTTTAATTATTGTAGTTTTTTCTGTTCATTTAATGTAATAAAGGGATTTTAAGTTTATTATTCAACATTTTGTTGAATTTTTACAAATCTTTGTTGAAAATTTATAGTCAATTTTCTGAAAATTAAATTGATGTTGGATATTCAACAATAGATTCTAAGTATTTCATCAATTGTTAAAAAATCAACGAAAATATTGTTTAAAATTATAATTCCTTAATTATTAAACATAAAATGTTGAATAGTCAACAAAAACTAAGGATTGCAGTTTTTTTGATTACTTTGCTTTTTCCAATTATTTTTTTTCATAAAGAAAAACAGCTGTCAACAGGACATCATTAAAATCAAATTTTTTCAAACTTGAACTTTAAAAAAGTCAATTTATTACATTTGTGTAGTGAAAGTTTATTTAAATAAATAAAATCTCTATAAAGGTAAGTTTAGAAGTTTAAGGTATTGTTGGTAATTAAGAAAATCTTTCGTCAAAATTCGGTGATTATAATCAAACAAATATGCTTAAAACTTCAAACAATAATTAGTATCTAGATCATTCGCCTAACAAACACATGCAATTTGACGTGTTCAAAATAATAATTTTAGTGAAAATTAAATTAAATTGCGAATTAAATTAACGAATACAAAATATGAATATATCTTATGTGTGTAATATTTGTCACTTAAATATTAATTCGATAGTTTCCTACAGTAAACATTTATATGTTCATAGAGGGAAAAACAATGTCCAATTTAAGTGTTTGTGGCCTAAATGCTTGAAGCAATTTTCAACATATATGACTTATAATGTTCATTGTTCATAACGAATTATGCAACATTGCTGAAAAAACTAACGAATTTATCTTTAATCAAGTACAGAACATATTAAAAGATAATAACGTAGTTAGCAAGCATGATAAAATACTCAATTCAATTAAAAATTCATCTAACGTAACCGAACTAAAGACTTTTAAAAATGATTTTAGTCGCCTTAAATACATTGAAAGCTACTCGGAGTATATACCACCGATGAAATTAGTTTTAGGAAGGAATAACTACCATCAGATTTGTTGTTATTACTATGTATCAATATTACAAACCTTAAAAATGTTATTAAATGATGAGAAATTTTATCAAATATTTAACGAAGTTCAGATGGAACAGTCCAACATTTTATTGGATTACAATGATGGTGAAGTATACAAAAGAAATTCATTTTGATCTAAAAATTGTAAAAAAATTGAACTTATTATATTTCAAGACGCCTTTGAAATTTGTAAACCATTAGGATCTTCTAAAAAAAAACATAAAATGGTGGGAGTGTACATGTCTCTTGGTAACCTTAATAAAAAATATAGAAGTCATATTAATAATATCCAGCTCGTTCTGTTGTGCAAAGAGGCATATATAAAATATTTTGGATTAAATAAAATTTTGGAGCCCTTAATAAAAGATTTAAAAACGTTAGAAACACATGGAATAAACATTGGATCGGACGATAAATTTACCAAGCAATTATTATATGGAACACTTTTTGCGATGGTTGGAGATAATTTGGGCAGTCACCAAGTAGGTGGATATATAGAAAATTTTAGTTCGTCTGATTATTTCTGTAGATACTGTATCTATGACAGAAAATCTTTAAAAAATTTTGATATGAATATTGGAGAACTCAGAACAGCTGGAAATTTTAAAACAGCTCTTCAAAATTTATCAACATCTGGGAAAGATAACGAAATAGGCATTAAAAAAAATTCAATACTTAATGAACTAGAAAATTTTCATGTTTGTGGTCCAAGGCTACCACCAATTATAATTCATGATCTCTATGAAGGTATAATACCTTTTGATTTATTAGAAATTATTAAATATTTTCACAATCAACACATAGCTTTAGTAGATTATATTAATTGGTACTTAGCAACATTGCGAAAAAAATTTAAACTGTCGCTCTCTTTTCCAAAAATTGACCTTAAACGAAATAAAATCCAAGGAAAAGCTTTTGAAATTTGGAGTATGTTAATTCTTATGTCGCTCATTATGATGGACTTAATCGATAACTATGAAGACAGTTTGTGGAAATTTTTTTGTGCAATGATTGAAATGTGTCGTATTGTCTGTGCATCAGAAGTTTCAATAAACCAAACCACATTATTGGCATTTTACATAGATAATTATTTTTTGTACCGGAAAGAAAGTTGTCCCCTTCTTAAACTTCGTCCCAAACATCATTACGTGATGCATTATCCTAGTTTAATACAAAAATTTGGACCACTTAGAAGCCTTTGGACAATGGCTTTCGAGCAAAAACATCAATATTTTAAACAGGTAGCAAAAACGACAAAAAATTTCAAAAATATCACCTATACTCTTGCTAAGAGTCATCAAGAGTTTCAAGCTACACTTGCCGGAGATCGCTTTAAATGCACCATAACAGCAGATAATATAATGCAATTTTCAAAAAATATTTTTAATGTGGAAATACCTGATGATTATGTTTTTATATCAAAACGAATTCAGGTTTACAATATAATACAATTTACAAAGAAAATGACAATGTTTTAATACACGAAAATGAAGAAGGTGAAATCGAAGTAATGAATTTTAAAGCTATTTTTATAGATTATTTATATAAAAGAGCAATTTTGTATGTTAAAGTAACCATATTTTGGTATAACAGCTATACGACACTGTACGAAAGCAATAATTTAGAATTGTATAATAAATGTGTTAATTTAGAAAAATTATTATTAAAAAAAAACAGTAGATTTATTGAAGAAAAACAATAAATATTTATTTTCACCTTATAGTACTTTTGTTCAGGTATTCTAACGTTTGCTTATTTTAATTTAAATAAATAAAACATATTATATATAATAAATAAATTATTTATCTTTAAATTTATTTATTTTGTTTAGTATTCTAAATAATGACCAAGTTTCCATTCGAATTATGTAGTGGTAACCGATGTACCCGAAAAACTTTTTTATCACTGCCGACAGTTCCGCTGTCATTTATAAAGGTATAAAATATTATATTTCTGATTAATTTGATTATTTATTCTTATTTATAATCATTTTATATTTTCTCAGCAAATTCTCTTGGCCTTCAAAGTACTAATTTAGTTCTTGAACAAACTGGCTCTGAAATATCTGAAGACGATATTTTACAGTACTACGCTAGTCAAAAAGAAGTTAAACTAATGTTGCTAAAATTTGATGAAATTTGGATCCCACCACCAAAATACCCGAGAGTTGGTGATATTATTAACACTAACAACAATACACTAACAATTTTAGACGACAATCAACATTCTGAAAGTGAATTATATTTTGAAGATTTATCTCTTATAATTTTTCCTGCTGACAATAAAACAACAGATGTAGAAAAAGTGAGCAGTGAAAACTTAATCCAATCATCATCCTCGCATTCTAATTCTGGATTCAATTTTATACCATCGAAAACAAATCATTTTGAAGCCATAAAAATTTTTAGTAACTTTTCCGTTAAGTGGAAAAAAATGCCAAAAGATATCCTAGAAGCTTTAGAACATAAAAAAACACTTGGCAATAGAATGAATGCTTTTATTTCCTATGTAGTGGATGATTTGCGGCAGTTATCATCGTACATTCCTCTTAAAATACTTCGTTCAGTAGCAGAAGATATAGTAAAAACTTACCTTGCTACGTTTGAACAAAAAAATAATGAAGGAGAAATAGTCTCATCTTTCTCCGAAGTTATTATAACTATGATGAGAAATAGGAACAATTATTTAAGTAATACAACTAACAAACAAAAAAATACCTCAAATAAAATACATATAAAAAAAAGAAAAGAGGTAAATGTATTTATGGAAAATGTTCAAAATTGGCAGCCTGATATAATTGAGACGAAGGGATTAACAGGGAAACAAAAACAAAAGTATCTTATAAAATTATTTGATATAAATAAAGACATGACAGACCAAGAAGACACTGTTGTTAAATATATGCAACAAACATTTGCTCTACAACGACATTTCTTAAATAGGAGTGACGTGTATCCTTCAATAGAAGAAATAAAAGAAAATTGGCCATACATATTTAACAGAAAATGTTTATTGAATCATTTTTTGGAACTCACCGGAGTGAAAGAAACAAGAATAAAAATTAACTTTGAAATTGAAAAATTTAAAATAATCCATTACTTTCTAAATTTAAAATTGACTTTTGCCAAACAATTACTTGCAGTGGTAAATGATTCTAACTTGATTAAAGTTGTGGCTGCGTACTTCAATGAAAATACCGATTATATATTTCGACATTATAAGGTACTTTTATTAATGATGAGAAAAAAACAAGCTTTATATATATATATATATATATATATATATATATATATATATATATATATATATATATATTATATATATATATATATATATATATATATATATATATATATATATATATATATATATATATATATATTTATATTTATACATATATATATATATACATATATATATATATATATATATATATATATATATATATATATATATATATATATATATATATATATATATATATATATAATGTTCGTATTTAAATAACTTTTAAAGAATAATTTTCTAATGTAGATTGGTTCTAAAATAACGGACATTATCGAGTCAATTCCGACGGCTGGTCCATGGATTGCAATAATAGGTGAGCTTATTTGACTTGTATTACGAAATATGATTTTAATAAAATTCTTAAATTAATTTTTCATCTTCAGATGAAAGTATCGAATCCCAAATTGGATATATTTTTATTGAAAAAATAGAGATCAGCAACATAAAAATTGGTTCCTTATATGAAACGATCGTGGAAGCTATATGTTATTTTTATAATTTTAATATACAATATCCGAAGCAACTTTCACAAACATTAGATTTTATGGTAAGGTTTTTGTTACACCATTAC
This sequence comes from Tipula lateralis, assembly GCA_963932295.1. Lineage (NCBI taxonomy): Eukaryota > Metazoa > Arthropoda > Insecta > Diptera > Tipulidae > Tipula > Tipula lateralis. The sequence goes on from OZ010737.1 coordinate 138,981,715, forward strand.
CCAACAAAACCTCGAGGACCAAAAAAGTCTATGTACCAGTGGGCAAAAATAAGTAATTTAATACGAAAGCTGGATGCAATACCTGCTAAACCTCTAATATAAATTATTGTTTACTTTTATTTAAATACTAAATAGTTTACTAATTTATTGATTCATAATTTTTTTATCAAATAAATTTATTCAATACGTTAATATAACTTCTAATATTTGAATTCTGTATCACAATAAGTTTGTTTCTAAATATAATATATAATTGTTAAAAATATAAATAAATATAATTTAAATATAAAAATCTAAATCAATTTTTTAATTAGACAAATTTAAACATTTAAACAACAATAATTGTTGTATATTAAACATATTTTACAAGAAACTGAACTTTTATATAATAAATATTCAACAATTTTTCGTTTGAATAGTGTTTGAATTTAATTATTAAAAAGCTTAAATTTGACATTGGGATTAAATTCAATTTTTAGTTGCTAAAAATTAAACAATTTTTTAGTTAAAATTTAACAAGTTTCGAATTATTATTAACGCAGTTTTTGTTTAAACTTCGATATAGAATTGGTGATATTTAAATGGGATGTTGAATAATTTTGTCGTGTTTAATATTACTACAATAATTGAATGTAATCAGTTACACGCAATAATTGAAGTAAATTTAAACAAAAATTTTTTAGAGTGACTAATTAATCTAATTAAACTTAAATATACATACATATCGAAATAAAATTCTAAATATACATAATTATAATATTTTCTAAACATACATATATGCGCCATCTATGAAGCGGTAATTTTATCGCCCGAATGAGGCAAAAAACAAATGTACAATAAATAGTATACATTTAGGATACAATTACAAAACTAGTATACATATACAATATCTATATCACATGAACTAACATTCAAATTTTTGATTGTACCAAAATGAAAAAGCCCAAATAGAAATATGTTTTTTTTGGAATATCCAAAGCCTGAACTTCATGCATGACCAGATTGCCAAACAGTACATCTCCAGCGTAGGCCATATGATTCATAAGCAATATTATACAACAATTGTTGCATGAATTTTCATTCGGAAATTTTGTTGTACTAAAATCAAACATCTCATATACAAATACGATTGTACGAGATGGTTCAGGCTACGGACGATCCAGAAATCCGAAGACTGAACCTTGTCACCGATTTGCCGAAGAGATTTTACCAGATTTGTCAACTCTAGCGTAGTTATGGTAAATCCGAATAGGTGTATAGTAATTAGATCGTAGCTTTAAAAATTCTCTATGTTGGTGCGTCTAAGAGTTAATGAAATACCCTCTCACCTCAATCTGGTATTCCAAATTTCAGTTACATATCAGTATAAATTATAAGGTTTATAATCAAAATTATTTCTTAATTTTACGTCAGATAAATGTTTTCATATACCAATGCCTTTTCTATAATGTCTGTTATTCTGTGAACCTGATCAATTGTAGAATGTTTGCATCTAAACCTAAATTGGTGACCCGGTATTAGGTCTCCACTTTCTATTATTGCCTTCATTCTCTTCAAGAGTAGTATCTCCATTAGCTTTGAAATGATAGGAAGCAGTGATATCGGACGATACGATTTAGCTACATTAGGTGGTTCACCTGGTTTCGGTAACATAATAACTTCCGCAACTTTCCTGGCCGAAAGAACATTTAAGACATGTTTACAACAGCATTAAACAAGTGAGTTAGTTTAGCGATAGCTTTCTTTGGTAGTTGCTTTAAAATTTCTCCCGTTATAAGGTCATATCCAGGTGCCTTTGCTGACTTCAGATTGAATTGTATTTCAATGGTCACTTCTTTTTGGGTTGTTAGAGAAATTCCACCCTCATAATTATGCTGCTTTCATTTTCGATTATAATGTCCGATTCAATCTCATTCGGTTTGAAAATATCAGCCAAATGGTTAGATATTCTTCAGCTTTTGCTTTGTTATCCCTAGCCCACGAGCCATCATTTCTCTTAATAGGAGGGATTTGCATAATTGGGGTTTTTATACTTTTAGTTGCCTTCCATAGTGAGTAGTTCGTATCTTCATCAGCGATCAATTTTCCCAGATACAAAGAAAACGATTTTTCATTTAGCTTCTGAATTTCTCGCTTAAGCTGTTGTGATTTATTATTTAGAATCGTCTTATCAGATGGACTCCTTGTTGGTTGCCTATTTCTCCTAGCTTTTCTTTTTTCTAAGACAAGATTCCGAATTTCTCTTGGGTAACTTTTACCAATGGTTTTGGATACTGTTCCATTAGTATTATTCCAAGCGGTAATCTGAATGATATCGGTGAAATTTTCTACCTCTTCTTCTAGGTCCTGAATAGTTTTTAGTCGTGTTTGTAAGTTAATCTTGTTTTCTACTTCAGATCTGAAGCTCGCCCAATCAGTTGTTTTATTGGCAAGAGTTGGTCTCGTTTCCCTTCTAATTACCTTGTTGCTTAAGGAAAGTATCACTGCAGAGTGATCAGTGTTTATATCTGAATTATCCTCTACTTCAATAAAATGAAACTTGTTTTGATATAAAGAAATCCAGTAGATCAGGAGTTTTATCTGCATCCGTGGGCCAATATGTTGGCTTGCCAGTGGAATGGACATTACATCCCATTTCTACTATTGCATTTCTAAGTTCGTTATACCTTTGGTTGTTGTAAGCCTAGAGCCAAAGTCAACATGCGTTGCATTAAAACCACCCCCTAGTATAAATCTACCATCGAAATGTTGTAGAATATTCAAATAGTTCGGTTTCTTCAGGTTATATCTAGGTGGACAATACACTGATCCTATCTGAAGGCGTTGCTTGGTAGATGTAATTTCTACAATGGTAAGCTGGGTTTCGGGTAATTGATAATGCTGGCATTCACGGTGTTTAATAAAGTTTTTTATTATAACAGCAGTTCCACCTCTTGCTTGGTTATACGGATGAATTGTTTCATAAAGTTGGTAAACGAAATAGCGGACAACGATTGTATGAACAAGTCCTAATGATTCCTCAAGTTAAGTGAATTGGCCTACTCATCCATCTTTTTCATATAAAAAAAAGGACTGAAATCTCTCAACAATCCTTCAAGCAATATATATTTTGATTGTTGCATGAGCTTTCAATCGAAAATTTAGTTGTACTAAAATCAAAAAGCACAAATTCAAATACGATTTTCTGGAAAGTCCGAAACCTGAACTTCATGACCAGATACTAAAAAATCGCTCTTATCAAGGAATCCAATTCTTATCCGAATAGTTTTGGTTGTAATCGCTACTAGGAAAAGTTGTTACAATTGGTGACAGCGGTGTGATTGTGAATAAAGGGACATAAAACTAGAATTCAAAGTGTCGGTGATCAAATCGAGCTGACCCATGTAAAGCTAAACTACAAGGGAGGCTACAACAAGCTTTGTTAGAAGAAAATGTGGATCCAGACCAGTACAAGTTTAATATTGGGACACGAAATGCAGAGGGTACGATAGAAGGGCAGCAAATGCCGGAACGAACATTGCTAAACAATTACAAATTAACATACCGTTTCATCTGGAAATTTCCATATGGGACAGTTAATGGAAACGATGCAACAAATGATCAATGGTTTAGAAATAAAAAAGGCAAACCAGAAACTTTTCCTCGAAATATCCGTTTCTTTAAATGGCAAAGTCCACATATTAAAATGTCAAATGGATCAACAATTTGAAGTAACTGATCTACGGTTCTTAAAACTTGAAATCGAGGTTATGGAAATTAAAAATAATGGTATGCTCTTCAAATTGTAAATTAGTCAGTGGAATAAAGTTAAAGCCTCCGATATTCGACGGAACAATGGAATTTCAATTTCATTGGTCCAAAAAGACCAGGTAGCAGCTCTTAAAGTGGGGTTCGAACGGTGCACCAGACATGTAACAGATTGTTCTATAATCCGAACGTGGGAAGTGTGATAAAATCATGCTAGTCTTAGAACGAAAATATGGTGCTGATCACAAGCGAGAGTTATACAGGATAGAACTCAAATGTCAATCTGAAGTAATTGGAGGAACACTCCAAGAGTAGGCTGCAGACATAAAGCGATCAGTGCATCTCACACATTACAATGTAGATCCCGCATACACAGAAAGAATGAAAATTGATGCATTTACTGATGCTGTTTGTGATGTAAAAACAAGACGAGCGGTAATGTTAGAGTTCGAAGTTCGAGACTGTCTATAACATGATCAAAACGAAGGTAAACATACGACGTCAACTGGCAATAATAAGATGTTGGGTCTGTGACAAACCTGGTCATATTTCAAGGGATGTTGGGGAATCAAAAGTAAGCGGGCAATGATACTTTCACCATTGTATTGGAGGAAAAGGAACGATGACAGTCAGGAAACCAGAAAATCAGGAAAGTAGGAAAGCAAGCTAACTTCTACAACTAAATCCGGCATGACATCCACGATTTGAAAAATGGCGTGATGGCTTAACATTAACTGAAGAAGTCAACGGAAGAGCCTGTGTGATAACACTGTATATACAGGAGCAATCCGGACGATTGTGAGAAGTGATTTATTTAACGATAAAGTTCATCCACTAGGAGAGGTAAAGTTACAAACTACAGGTAAAAGTACGAAAATTAAGGGAAAGCAGGAAGTGGTTACACAAATCGTTAAACTGTAATTTTGTCCGAGAGGTTCTGGTAGCGGATACTGTTGATGAAGCGATTTCGGAATTCTTGAAAACGAATTCGTGTTGATTATTAGGCGAGCTACATTGTAGAAATGTTAACGTTAAGCAATAATTGCTATTGAATAGTGAAGAACCAATCGCTAGGAGGATTATATTGCGTCAACAGAAGTTGACGGTGAACTGGAAGAAACGATTGTTACGAAAGTTAAGAACTGTAGAAGTCAACAAAAAACCTCAGTCAAGTAAAGAGATAGTGCTGGAGAGCAACAGGACGAAACCTCGATATGAGATCGGAGGGAATAATAAAAGACACCAGAGCTGTAGTACAGTTGAAAAGAACCGTATAAAATGATTACAAAAATTAACGCATGATCTACTGAATTCAAATGGGACCTCAAGAAATACTAAAATGATGCTCATTGGGAAGTATGTTTCTCTGCAGAACAGTTGAATTGGATTCCGTTGGGGACGAACAGGTTTGTCAAAATGATGGTCATTGGGAAGTATGTTTCTCTGCAGAAGAGTAGAATTGAATGGTGACGAACAGGTTTGGGATGAAATCTCTGATTCAATATAGAATAACCAAATGTTTTGCAATTGAAAAGCAGCATGAACACAGTATACAGAAATAATAAACATAAGAAAACTTCTGATATAACCTAGAAGCAGGTCAATTGAGTATAAATATGCGAACAGAGAGCGTAGAGTTCGGTTTAAATTGAAGAAGTGACAAGTTAAAACCGAGAAAAGTGATAACATGTGAAAGTAATAGTGAAATAGGGACAATATTGTATTAATAAATAGTAAATTTTCGTGAAAACAAGCAATTATTATTTTATCTACACACACACACACACACATATATATATATATATATATATATATATATATATATATATATATATATATATATATATATATATATAATATATATTTATTTATATATATAATTATATATATATATATATATATATATATATATATATATATATATATATATATATATATATATATATATATATATATATATATATATATAACAAATAGCAGAATAGATCTATCAATTAGATTTACCAAATCTTAGCTATAATATTTTGGACTTACAGTCTGACACATCAATAAAACACGATAACACCGCAAAGCTAAGTGCCCATCATTTCCATATGCCATTTAAAACAATTGCTTTTATTTCTGTTGTTATTTCTGTACACGATGTTTATATGAATGATGGCTCCTATGTATTCATAGGAGTATTGTCATATGTATTGTCATATGGTGAATTCATTGGATTTACTACGCTTATCATAGAAATAAATCCATAACAGAATATACTGCGGTATATGTGCTACAATATAATACCAACTGATCCTGTCTGTATACGTCATTCCCGCATGTGATGAGGATAAAATAGTTTTCAGATCATTTTGGTATAAAACAGTTTTCTCCCATGTACAGTACATACATAAATGTTGGACTCTTAAATTGTATACCGCCAATCGTTGGGCGGATACAAACAATATCAATAAATCATGTTTGTTCCTATTTTTTTGAGATGGTTTTATAATATGAACAGTATATCAGAAAATACTTGCTCAATGAAAATTCCAATTTCAGAAAAGTGATGATTGATTGATTTTATGAAGTGCACTGAGATAAAACTTGAATGAAGTCGTCTTTTAGCCCCTTAATGCTTAAGTTTATGCGTAGACTAGACTAAGGACCTAAAGAGGCCTAACTATTCCACAGTTTTCTTTTAACGTCGTATGTAAACCCCGAGCCCAATTTAGAACGTAAGGCTTAAACTAAACAAAACTTTTGTAAACGATTGGCACTTTGTATCTTGGCCGCCTTTTAGTACACTGACATGCAAGATGACTATGATTGGTGATGTTGAAGTGCAATCGTCCATGAGTTTTAAGTCATATTTATCTTGTCAAAAAATCACAATTTGTTATGCTCAAATAGATTATATTAAATTTTTTCCTTGTTACCGGTTACATACCAGAGCGGAGTGAGAATTCTGGTAAAACTAAAACAAGGCTCGATACATTTAGTCCAACGTTGTTCCAATTTTCCGATCGCTTAAGAATAATACAATTCTTCAAAATATGAGTCTGTGGCATCGATGATCTCCTCATTAGAGCCGAATCTCTTGCCACAGAGCCATTTCTTCAAGTTTGGAAACAGGAAAAAGTCGCCGAAGGGCTAAGTCTGGAGAATATGGCGGATGTGGAAGCAGTTCGAAGCGTAATTCATAGATTTGACCCGTGCATTGTCTTGGTGAAAGAGAACTTTTCTTCGCGAAATGCGGTCGTTTTTCTTTCAAAACGTCGTTGAAACGATATTCGCCGTTCACCGTTCGTCTCTTGTGGCCTTGTTGGCTGATAAAAGCATTTTTCGGCGCAGAATCGCCAGTAGAAATCCATTATTTAGACTGTTCTTTAGTCTCCGGTGTATAGTGATGGATCGCTAAACCTACCTTTGAAGTTGTCACACGTGTGCGTTTTTGGTCGATTTTAGGCAAATGTTCGTGTAATATACCTGGTTCAATAACTTCCCGGAATTTATTCACAAAATTAAAAATACAAGTTTATTAATCTAAATCTAGAATGGGCCCTTCTAAGTAATCCCCATAGACTATACTTATGTAAGCGCTAAAACCAATCCTCGAAACATTTTTTATGTTTTCGGTATGCCGATAGGTGCTTCCTGCGATTTTTCCATTATTTCTTTTCGACTGTTGAAACGCGCTCCCCGTAATGATTTTTTTAACTCGATTGAACAGAAAGTATGGTCACAGGGAGCCAAATCAGGTGAATTCGATGGCTATTGGATGGTATTTGTTGCTTTTTTTGCCAAAAATTACGAATAAAGTTATAATAATGGTACAATCATGGTGCAAAATCCACAAGTTTTCTGCCCACAATTCTGGTCTCTTTCGGCGAATTGCTTTACACAAATAATACTCCAATTTTAATAAATAAAATCATATCGCCCAAATAATACTCTTTGTTTATGGTCTGGCCTTCTGGCAAAAATTCATAATGCACTACACCGTTGTAATCCATGAAACGCATTGCCTTCTTTTTTGACTGGTTTTTTTGGTCTCGGCTCATTTGGTTAACGCCATTCACTTGCCTGATGTTTGAATTACATGTAGTACTCATAACCCCCGTCTTTTGCGACGTCAACACGGTCTCTGAACTTTGCTGGTACACTCTGGAAACCTTAATCATTAATTTTGATTTTGGATGTCTTGGATGAATCCATAGGCAATGTTCAAGTTCCCCGCTATTTGTCTGGTGGTTAATTTGCGGTTATTGACCAACATTTCGCTTACAACATTACCACTCCGTTCATCATCTTCGATTGACTCACGACCATTTTTAAACCACTCGTGTCACTTGTAAACGACCGTTTTCTTTAGAGAATCGTTGCCGAAACACTTTTCCAACATTCGCGCATCCTTAAATCCGTTTTTTACGCAAAATTTAATACAAGTTCCTTGTTGCAAATTGAAATTTAGAGATTAACAGGGAAAATCAACAACAGATGTACCGACTGAACAAAAAAAACAGAACTCAAATCGGAATGATGAGAGCGCCACACGGTGGTTATTAGGTGTTCTTTTTGATCAAGGTGTTATTGCGAATATCTTCATTTGAGACGTCTCAGTGCTATTACACTCTCCGATCTTGCACTACCGTGTCATGGATTTTGTCACCCATTGTTGACGTATGGTCTTCACTTGAACGTTCTAAACGTTCGCCTTCGGTTGTGCTTATACAACCACAACGAAAATCAGTAAACCACCTATGAAACGTAAGGGGTTTATCTCCACGTCTGTTTTCAATCGCTGTCAAAACTGCCATAATGACAGATCAGTCTGAAAATTTTAATTTGGCCTAGTGACAGATGGTATAAACACATGACATCTATGATTTGAGATTGTTGCAATGTTACCAGACTGCTTCCTTCACCCTCGTATTAGGGGCATCACAATACTATAGAACAGTAGCAATGTTTGTGCTAACTATACGACATTTAAAGACGGTGAACTGTACACACACATAAATAAATATATAAGTTGCTAATTTGGCTTATCTACAAACGTATTTAATGATCGTCTTAAATCCAAAAATAATGATATATAACTAGAGCATTAAAACTGATAGCTGACATTAAAGGAAAACGAAATAAACATTATGATTTGTGTAAGTCGAAACATTGAATGAAGCAATAAGGAGCCCACACAACAATAAATACACATATATATGTAGTTGATTCTCGTACACATACACATATGTATTTCTTATCTCTTATCTCGCATGAGATTAATTAGAAAATAATGCGAGTTTTATTTTGCGTTTTTTTATTGTGGTAATATTTTATATGGTACAAATTTTGAGCAGTACTCTAAATTGATACATAATCTTATCCTACATAATCTTATTATTGCATGTTGTATTATTACATGTATATATGTACTTTTACGAACAAGGCAGTAAACAAAATGATTAACTTTGAAATATTTAATGCGAGTATATGGATAACAGATTATTACAAACAAAATATATAAAAATCATTTGAATTATTAAACTAAGTTTTATGTCATTATACAGTGTGACAACAAAATATTTGTAACAGATTGTCGAAAAGACTAACTGACACTAATAAAATAAGCACAAAGTCAAAACACATTCTCGGGTTTTATATTAATATTCGCGTGATCGTTTAGGAGCATGTCCCAGAACCTAATAGTAGTGATTCCAACCAAACCAAGGTTCGATAAGTGGATTGTGAATAAAATACCACTTGCTTGTTTGCACCAAAGTTTATTATTTATCACCACAGTTAACTTTTACACCGCTACTATTAACTGTGACCTGAATCTAGGCTACAGAAGAAGTTTTTATTTGACTATTATTTCGCCTGTATACTGCGTTCAAGCTGCTTTTCTATTTAGTTATTATATTGAATCAGAGATGTTGTCCGAATCAACAAATTTTTGTTACGATTAAGCCGAGTATAACATCGAATAATTTATCCGGTTCGATCACTGGATTGTGAATATTGAACTCGCAAACTTTAATTTTTACAATAAATTTATTTCGCAATAAATTCCACAAATAATTATTATAACAATTATTTTCCGCAGTAATTATCACAATAATTATTAAAATATTTTATTTTCACTTGTTATTTTCGATATCAACACTTTAAAATTCCAAACTAAATTGTTTTCTAACTCAAATGTCTACACTTATTTATTCGACGTAAATCCTCGTGGAACATTTCATCACTGTTTGCATCTCTACACTTCGCGAAGTCTGGTTGCGTCGTAATTGTTTCACTCCGCCTATTTTGTTGTTTTTTTAATTCTGTTCGCATGTGTAAACATTTGGTTACAGGTTTACCCTAAAACTACTGCTATAAATTTTAATTTTGTTTTAAATTATTACAAGTGGCACTGTGATTCGTCACACTTTAGATTTAATATTACATATTTTTCTTTTATTCAAAATTCACTCAAGAACACATTTATACAAATTCCCCTTTTTGAATGATGTTCTTCCGTTCAAAAGAAAGTAGAATCTAATCTATGTACATAATTACTAATTAAATTTTTATTTATATTGAAAAAGTTTATCCCTTTAATGCATGACCTCTTTGATTTAAATCCGAAAAATCTTTTTTCGAGCATTTTCTGTTCCTTATTAAGGATCCAACGTGTTTTTTAATAAAGTCTTTGCCGATTTCCAGAAAATCTGGAAAAATTGGAAGTCCGTTTAAACGGACAGTATGCACTTTTTGACTTATAAGTGGTAAGATAAATTTTAAAAATAATACTTTACTGCCGATTTCAAAATTGGTTACTTTTATTTGCTTAATAGTATTCTATTTACAGAAATTAATTTGACGGTTATTTATTATGAAAATCATAAAAACAATTTTTTTTGGCGGTGTAGCACAATCTAACATCACATTTTGTGCACATATTAGTGGTCTTACCTTCTTTACACAAAGCACATCTCCCTTGGGTTGTATAGGCTGGCCAATGTTCGAATCCGTCCATTCTTATATCTTTCCCGGGAATTGGAGTCGCATTTGGCCTTTTTACGCGTTGTTGGAACTCTTTTTCTAATCCCGAAGGCCGTCCACGCTTCTTCGAATCCTTAGAAACATTCACTAATGCTTCGGCGATTTTCATTCTAAATTCACTTTGGCGAAGAGGAGTAAAGTCTCGGCAGTTATGATTCACTCGTTTATAAAGAAGCCATGCATTTATCATAGTAATGTCCAACAAGTGAAAAAAGAGTCTATTTGTCCATTTTCGACTTTTTAGTGGAATTTTATGTCTTCCAAGGTGGCTGTCCATTAGATCAACTCCACCCATATGAGCATTATACTCCTTTATAACTTGAGGACAAGGTACCATTGCCCAAGACTTTTTTTTCCTATCGAAACGTCGAACAGTTATTGGTTGTTGTGGCTCTTCAGCATTTGAAAACGGCTGCATTCCTACATATGTAGAAACTAAATTGACTACCCTGTTGTCCTTCCATGATAATATACTGATATCAATACCGTGAATTGAAGCAACAAATTCTCGGCTGGTTCCCCGTTCCAATTTCATCATGTCTTTCTCTTCCGGTAACTTGCAACATTTTATGCGGTTCCGACGAATAGTTCCCACTGACAATATTCCAAGTGTTCTAAGATAAGCCACTAATGGTATGGATGTGTAAAAATTATCAAAAAATACTATATGATTTTTGAATTTCGGTATATTACGTGTAAGACGAACCACCACGTTTGAAGTAGCACCTAGATCAGGTTCACCAACGAGCACCTTTGTCATATCACACTCACAGCCGACATAAACTTCGAATTTATATGCAAATCCGTATGTATCACACAGTACATACAACTTAAACCCCCACTTTTTTGGTTTATTAGGCAAGTACATTTTTAGATAATGGCCAATTTTGGTAGAACACATTTGCTCATCAATACTTAGTCTATCTAATTTTGGAACTTTCTCAAAATTTGCATTGAGATGATCGATGATCGGACGTACATTATATAAATGATCTCTTTCTTTATTTTCTCTGTCAGGACGCTTAGTTTTGTCATTGAAATGAATGTACCGCCTTATCTTTTCAAAACGATTGATAGACATAATGTCTTTGATTTTATTGTATCCATGAGGTCCCCAATAATCTCGTACACTAGGTAGTCTTACGACCGACATTATATAAATAATTGCTATAAAATCGCGCAAATCTTGCCTCTCAAACTTAAAATCGGATTGGTTGTTTTGAAGAGAGTAAAGCAAGCTTTGTTCCACTGTTTTTAATTCAATTTCTTCTGACCAGAAGAACATGAAACATTTAAAGGGTGTAGAAAGTTCAGCAATTGTAGGTGGTAAACTAGAATCTCCATGGAATTTAATTTGCTCCTTGCTATATAATAAATTGCGTTTTTTCCAAATAGGTTTTTCAAAAGCAGAATCTTTTCTATCCACAACCACATTAGCAAACATGGCTGAAAACTCATCGCGTGTCTCTATTTGCTCGTTATTTGCATTTATCGGAGCAGACCATGTTAAGTTAGCTGAGGTTGAAGGTTCATGTGTTGAACTAGTTATTGTTTTATTATCCAGGATTTCAATAAAATTCGCAGGTGAATTTGAATGGGGTTGATTGACCATAATTTCGTCCTCCAAAACAAAAGAATTATTAAAATTAAGATCAATATCTGGATCTAGCAGTTGAACGGCTGATGACATTTTATTTTGGCTGGATCTTTTTACTTCTTCATTATCTAATGCATCTTCGTCAACGTCCTCATTGTGGTCTGATTCGTAGAGCATGTCAGCTACTTCCTCGCCACTGTAAGTTTTACCATCAATGATAAATGTTGTCATATTACCTAAACAGTTCAAGTAATATGGATACCTATACAACATTCGAAAATAATAAAACGTAATAAAAATAATTTAGTATGCCAAAGTAATGTACGTAATCATTCATCAATTGTGGTTAAAGTTATTGCGTTTATCTACACAAATTTGAAATTTTTTATAAAATAAAATACTTGAAATTATAATAAAATGCAAAACTGTTCCAAAAATGAAAATCCAATCACATATTGATCAAATTTTAGTATAATTCAGGATTTACTATGGAGTGCATATTGTCCATTTAAAATGACAACCATTTATCATTATATAGTGCATATTGTCCGTTTAAAATGACGAGCATTAACCGTTATCAAACGCTGAATTGTGTAGCAAAAATAAAATAAAAATTGTTTCACACATATTATAAGAATTATTTTTACTTACTTGTATTTTTTTTCCAATTATTTGTTTGTGTTTAATGGTTTTTTTTTACTATAAATCACCTTCTTTTTGATTTTTTTCACACAAGTGAATGTTACTTGTTTGCCGATCTAAAGCCAACTATCCCGTTGCACAACTAATTACAACTGCATGTCTAGTTATAGATTACAGTTGCACCTACACATAAAAACACATATTTGTGTAAAATTTGTTTTTTTAATATATTTAAAATGAAAATTTCTGGTCGTCATTTTAAAAGGACAGTATGCATTTAAGGGTTATGTTAACAATTTTTATGAAATCAAATATTACTTAAATCTTAATTTATGTCTAAGGAAATATGAATAATTATTGTTATTATTATTAAAATGAATTAAAAATTATAGCAGTAGTTTAGTGGTTACCCTCTTATCAAATGTTTACACATGCGAACAAAATACGACGAAAAGAATATTCGCGAAGTGTAGAGATGCAAACAGTAATGGAATATTCCACCAGGCTTTACGTCGTATCAATATGTGTAGACATTTGAGTTACGAATCAGTTCAGTTGTGATTTTCGAAGTATTAATATCGGAAAGTGATAACAAGTGAAAGTGTGAAAAAAATGAAAAAAAAAAAGTGTAATTATAATTATTTGTGAAATATTTGTGGAATTTATACATCGAACCGGTGCTGTTGTTGTATGACCATGTATGATCATACAACTCCCGCGTCCACAATATTTGTTATTCAAGTCGATTGCAGTTCTACGCAAACTGCAATGCGAAGTATTGATTTGACTCTCATCGGTTCGTATCCGAATTATGGACACCTCTTTCACTGATCAAATTCGAACGACCACAGTTTAGTCAAACTTGCAACATAAATTTATTTATTTTACTCAATAAACTCGTAAAATAGTGTAGGATTAGCCACTTGCCATTGATGGAGGCTATATGTGACTAATCTTGTGCACACAGGGCATTTGACTGCAATTATTTCAGTTAACAAGGAGACAGCAAATAATAAAAAATTTGGTTGGGGGTATAAAAATGAAAAGCGAAAGAAAATGAACGCAAGAAGCAGGCCACTTCGTATTTGCAAAAACCGAGATGCAACTTAATACACAATTATTACTATTACACCCTGATTCCCTTAGTCGAGTCACTTAATTCGTCGCGACAGTTGTCGTGTCACTTCATCTATAAATTTGTATTCTGCTAGTCGATTGAAGTGACCTGATGCAACGAACGTCAATCGCTGAATTAATCAAGGAATACTAATAATTTCAACTGAATATGTCGACTGAAATTTTCACGCGCCTATAAATGTCGTTCCAAGTGACAAGAAATTTTTTAAACGACTATTAAAATAAAAAGTTTGTCACTTCAATTAATAATTGACGAACAAATCGACTAAGAGAATACCAATATTTGTCTGTCGCTACCAAGTGACAAGTGACTCGACTAAAGGAATCGGGGTGTTAGAAGAAGACAAAAATGCTACACAAATAACCAAAGTAAAACTGATGAAATAAATTGTTCATATGCTATAATGGTCGTTAAGGGGAATGTTACCATATATTTTATTTTATCCGTAACAGTTTTTGCTCGAAGGTATCCGATTGTATTCTTACAGTGCTTTTGTAATAGCTCGATCTAGGTTTTTTTAGTTTGGTTCCATTTTTACTCAATACTGATTATCTTAATTTCTAAAGAGATTGAGTTGAAGCGTTCCATTGAAGATTTTTCTTCTTTCCGTATGTTTCAAATAGTCGTTTTGTGTGGCTTAATTCCAAAATTTTTCCAATACCAGTTGGTGATCGCTGTTACGTCTGTCTCTCTTATTGCTCTGACATCTTATATGTGATGCCTATTCTTGTCCTTGTAAGAAAGAGTATCGAAATATAATTTTACTCATTTCTTTCGTTATTTCTCTAGTATTCGTGTCTGTAGATCCTAATGATACTTAGCACCATTTAGCTGACGTGGTCAACCACCCCTTCTTGCCGCAAGGCGAAATACTTTGAAAGGGGGCTGACCAAATACGTTCTTCATTAAAAAAGGACAATTTGAGAATATTTGTTTCTTTACTTATTGGCCATGGCCGTTTCAAAAGTCATCTTCATCGCATGGGACTTGCCAGTGATGCCGTATACGATGAATGTCTGGAGGACGTTAATGAAAGCTTACACTTCATCAGCAGCTGTCTCCAGGATTATTCCTGTAAATAAATTGTCGTCTCTGGCCTGGTTCAAACTGCTACAGTTTGCTAAGGCTGCAGAGCGCGCATGTGCGCTTTGATGAATCCTAGGTTTGTACCATGGGCCCTTTGTGGCATTGAGTGCGGAACCTCTAACGGTTCCAGCCAATGTTAATAATAAATAGCATCATGTTATTTGCTTAAAGTGGTAATTTGTGGTGTTCTATGTTGGAACGATACGAACTTGCACGACAAGTTTCATTTAATGATCAAAACAAGCCGTTAAACATTTTAACGTTTACTAGTGTTCCAGATATACTAGTTGTAAAGTTGCAAATTGTTCGCTTTTCAATGAATGTCTGAAAATTATGAGGCAGATATAAGTTTTTTTGACGTGAAGTTAGCCTGAAAACAACCACGACAAATTAAAAAAAACATTAATTACTTAGCTAATTGAGAATTAAAAATCAGCATGTTGTAAAGTTCACAGAGGTTAATAGAAGTGTTGTCATATGCCAATTGCTTAATCAGACTAACAGCAACCACCATCCAAAACGCCTTTACCATACGATGGGGATATGGATCATATAGGGATATGGATCATTTCTCAACGATTTAACGTTCAGTGAAATTACTCCGCTGCGCTGTAGCAGTGCCTCTTCCCATAATTTGCAATGGTGTATCGCTTCTATGTAAGTATAACTTGGAGATTTCCACAGCTGGTAATTTGTGTTGAGTCTTATCAACTTGGTTTTCTTATGTTTATCTTGACACCAATTTCGTTACCAAGATCTGATAGCTGTTCTGAGTGTTTGTGTGTGAGCAGGCATAATCAAAAGCACTTTTAACAATGCGTGACATTCAATTTCCGCATTACATTATCCAATACGACCAGGAACATTGGTGAGACTACGCATCCTTTATTTACTCCTTGAGTGTTATATTATTTCTTACTTTGTTTGCCTTTATATTGAAATCAGTTTCCACCATCTCGACACATTTCTTGTTTGAGTTCTGCTTGCCTATTTATCGTATCAAAGGGAAGGTACAATGGAGAATTTTATTAACTGTATTGTTCAGGTGATACCGATACAGTTGATATGATCAATGCAATAATTTCCTGGTCTAAAACAAACTTGTTGTTTTTAATTTTGCACTGATCGTTAATGAGATTCTGCCAATGCTGATGACTGTGAGTATCTATAGTGGTGTATCTTATAGATGATGTGTTTGTGATTTTGCCGGTGATTTTTTTACACATTGGTGTAGTGATAAGGTAAGACAAACTTAAATTAAGAAAGAGCCAATGCAAACTGGCGCTCAAGTGGCTTTGGTCACATTTACTGGTGAAATTTTACAAATAAATCCACGTGCTGTATTTATACCAGACGGCTGCCATTTTCTTAATTTAGTTATCAACAATCCGATAGGACGTACTTACACAGAATGTGACAAAGTTTACTGCAAACCCAGTTTTCCCAACTAGATGGGAAAGCAGAATATCTGCCGTAACGTCTCTAAAATTTCAGCTTGAACAAATACACGATGCACTAGTAAGCATCCATTTAGATATTAACCGGGACAGCAAGTCAAAATTTGAAGCAGAAGCCTTAGCCTAAAGCATTTTTTCATTTGAATTTATTTGTAGCCTCGTTTTGTGGTACGATATACTATCGAAATTCAACAGCGTTTCAAAATTATTGCAAAATCCAAATTTGAAGGTCTTAGCGTGTCTTAGCGCGTTGGAAGAGCTGCTTCATTTTTTAAGAAGTTACCGAACATTTTTCCTGAAAGTAATCGAAGAAGCCAAAGTAATCGAAGAAACCAAAGTAATTGGCGAAGCCATTGAAATTGAATGTCAGTTTCTTTGCAATTTTAACTGGTCGCCCTAGAAAAAAAGGAGTTACGATTATGAATCCGAAGATCAACCTATCTTAGATCCACAACATAATTTCAAACCTAATGTCTTACATGTCATTCTCGACAGAAACATCAACTCAATTTCAGATATTTTAAAAATGTGTAAGGATTTAGAAGCAGTATTAACTGATGAGGATAACATGGATATTGATGGAACAGAACTATGTGAAGAAATCATTAGTTTTACGATTATAATGTGATCTCAAATGGAACCAAAAACAAGTTCTAAACCATCTTCGTCAAACCCAAATGATAACAGTTTTCCCTAATTTATCCTTTGCATTGCGAATCATGATAACATTGCTAGAGGGAGTGGCTACTGGAGATGGGAGTTTCTTCAAACTTAAACTTTTTTCACTCAACCGCCCCAGATTCAAATATAATCATGATTTAGCACTGCTTACATAAAAATCATTGGGATTTCGATCTTTCCCTCCCACGTCAACAAAACAGTCAGTGATGTGGTGTGTAAGGTCAGCGTAGTGAACGCTGTTTCTAAAAGGTTTGATTTGCCATTGCATAGAATTAATAGACTCACGCCAGAGTAATACTTTCAAATTGTTGACATTTTTAACCAAAATGATGGTTCATTTCGCCAACTTTGCCCTGTAATTTGCTCTCTATAGCTCTGATAGAAAAGAAATTTAACTCTCGGATTCAGGTATTTTCAAGAAAATATTTTTTTCATGTGACAATTAACTTTTGAGCTCTTATTTTCAAATGTTGTGACGTAATATATTGCAAAATGGACCTCTGGACAATATCGTCTGCGTATATCACAGTTTGCATGCTCACTGAGTTTAGTATAAATACTAAACTGTACTGATACATTTATTATACTTTGTCCCAGGCCGTTAAGCAACCGAAAGATATTTTTGCAAGTTTCAATTCCCATAGTGGTGACGAAGTGCCTGTTGTGCATCATTTCTATTAGAATTTTGATGATGTTATTATCAAATGTATATTTTAAGAGCTAAAATATTAATCCGTTCACACTGATACGAACGACTTTGCCATACCAATAAACACATCATCAGTACACG
Source organism: Tipula lateralis (assembly GCA_963932295.1). Classification (NCBI taxonomy): domain Eukaryota; kingdom Metazoa; phylum Arthropoda; class Insecta; order Diptera; family Tipulidae; genus Tipula; species Tipula lateralis. Next base: position 138,999,885 of record OZ010737.1, read on the forward strand.
TATCACTCGTTTAAAGTGATACAGACTTGTGTCGAAACATAAATTGATTCGCATAATGTTGAAGTCGCATAATGTTGTGTTTATTGATTGCTGGGGAAACTAACAGCTCGTGGAGTGCATCTATCTTCAAACTATTGTCTTCAATTTTTATTCATTTTGAGGTAATTGTATAAATTTCTTGAAATTTGCAATCGACACGATACCAACAATAACCATCAAGTTTGTACTGCCACCTCATACCTAGCATTGGTATTTAAAACGTTCTTCGCGTGCCGGCCCTTTATACAATAATTAATCTTTTCAATGTTATGATTAGATGCACAAATATGACTATGGATCCCGTCAATAAAATCGTTTTTTCCAGCAAATTCGTTTCCAATTGTACATATCGTATGAGCCACTTGACTAAGTACTTCAGTCAATTCATTAATAAGGCGGCTAAAATACCTTTATGCCTACAATTACATAGGGTCTTAGTCCACTATCCGCAGAAAACCTCCAAATTAATTTAAAAATATTAATTAAAAAATTCAATACCTGTAAGTAAATCGAAAGAGCGTATCTCGCATAAACAAATCTCAATAATACGGATGTTATTTCTTAAAAATGTAAGATATTTGATATTTTAGGGAACAGAAAAAAATATTATTAATATTATAAAAATAAATTATACCTACACTCAACATTTATTTTTGTTCGAAGTACTTACCTATGTCGATTACGTCGTCATCTTTCGATGATTTTATACACAGACATGGTTATATCCATTTTAATAATCAAATTATTTTAAACTTTTATAAAATAATAATTAATTATTTAGGCGTTAGAATTACTTCCAATACTGCGAATTGCGATTAAATTTAAATAATATAATTTTAATTAAAAATGAATTTCTACTAATCAAGAGACATAACCGGACGAAATGTCGTAACCGGTCAAGAGACATAACCGGTCATTATCAGGCATCGCATAAGTTAGTTTTGTTTAAAGAAGTCAAAGTGACAGAAGGCAAATGAAATACCTTCCAGGTCAATTCTATATGCAGGGATCCAGAGTAGTGCACATCGCATTTAATCTACACACACACATATATATATATATATATATATATATATATATATATATATATATATATTAATTAACTATGGCTTAGAGGCCCTAAACGGCACTTACCGCGTCTCAACTGAGACCTTACGAACCATTTTGTAACGATTGGTGCACATTGTAGGTGGTCAACCCAACGAATGTGGTCAACGAAGGGAATCGAACTCGAGACCGCGGATGAGAAACTCTCTTAATCATTAAGCTACATCCGGTGACATATATATATATATATATATATATATATATATATATATATATATATATATATATATATATATATATCTGTATGTTACGGTCAAACTGATAAATTGGTCAATATATATAATAACCGGTTAACTTCATAGGTAAATATAATAAATTGTTGAACATTATTTACTTTTACCGGGAATTAAAAAATAAAATTTAAAATATATTAAAGTGATAAAATTTAAAACCTAATATTTCTTGCTTTTATTTCAATTTATAATAGAATTACATATTTAAGAAATAATAATAGAAATTCAGTAATATTATTTATTTCAATTACAAAAAATTATAAATTAAATTAAATTATTATTTCAAAAATTAAATTGAAAAATTATTTTAATTAAAAAAAATAAATTTAAAAATTATTTATTGGCACATGTCAAACTGTTGTGGCATTTTGAATTGCAAAGCCTATTGAATTTCTTACATTTGCATTTATTTGAATCGCAGTGGCCCTTACAAGTGCATCTGGTATATCCCTACCCACCTGAAATGGCACATTTTCTAACAGCTCCTCGAAGAGATATCGGCTCCTTTGTAACATCATCAAGTTTTAAAAACTCTTCTTTACAAATAACAAATTGATTTCGAGTGTACATTTGTTCTAAGATACCACTTTTTGTACCGAGGCGATAGTAATCATTCTCTATTTGAATTATTATGGCTAGAAGATTACTTGAGTCTGTTCTGGCCTTATCTGGAACTTTTATCTTAACTGTAGATCCCACTCTACCAACTGGAAACTTCCGATTAGATACTTGCTTCATTTTATTTGCTTGAATTTCAAGTCTTTCTCTAGCGCTTTTTCGCTTCTCCGCAATAAGATTACTTCCGCAACACAAATTGATGAGTTTACGATTTTCTTGCCGGTGAATCGGTTGTTACTGGAATAATTGTTTTCGTTAATTAAGAAGTCTTCAACATCTTCATTGTTATCGGGATCTCCAACGTCTTTGTTACCTACTTCTAAATTACTTTCACTATCCATCAAATTGATAATGTTTTGTAATTCTTCTTCATTACGGATATTTTCAAAATCATGAGGAAGATTGGCTAAGCCTACTTTCACGGGTACTCCGAACATGGCTGCATAAGGACATAAGGACTGCATTTTATTCCTTCGCTCGGTTTTTCATGAGCTGTACAAATCGCAAGCCTTCAGTCCAGTGCGTGGTACAATTGGTTTCTAACCATTTAGTTATCATTCCTTCGATATCCTGATTAGCACGTTCAACAGATCCCTGTGACTGACTGTGACGCGGTTTTCTATGAACCATTTTTAAGTTGGTCCACATTGAGATATATATATATATATATATATATAATACATATATATATATATATATATATACATCAATATCTCACTTTGCGTCGTGGTTACGTTCCAAAAAAACACGACGCAAATTGAAACGACGCAAAGTGAATTTGATTTTCTTTAGCAAACCATGTAAAGATCGAAGAGAGGTTCCGCTGTCATGATCGTTTTAAAAAAAAATCTCCATAGCTTCGCCAATCAATCACATCGCTTTGGAAATTTGTTTGGAGATTAAATTTTGTTTTTCGGAGATTTCTATTGAACGGTCACTGTCACATCTTCTTCATTAGAAAATTGCAATTTTCGTTGCAATAGTTCTTCACTAGACAATTATTGGTTCAACTTCTGCAGCGCATTTATCAACTTCTGCAGCGCATATTCTGTGAACACATTCAGGCCATATTTTGCGCCAAACACCATGATGGTTTAACCTCCTTCAACGAAACGGAAATAATTTCATAATGTTGAACTTTTACCAAAACTCTAGCGTGGTAGGCTTATATTGTCCATCAGTCTCACTTAAAAGAAGATTAAATGCAAAAATACAAATTTAACGTTTTCTGACAACTCAACACCATAAACTGGATGGCCAGGAGCATTGTCTACCAGGACCAAAGCCTTAAAGTTTAAGTTTTCCTTCTTGCAATAAGCTTTAATTTCAGGAATAGCACAAGTTGGAACCCAGTTTTGAAATAATTGTGCTGTCATCCTTGCTTTTTTGTTTGCTCGCCAGTGAACAGGAAGCAGATTATTTGAACAACCTTTCATAGCTCTTGGACTTTCTGATTTATAAATGAGAAATGGTTTAAATTTGAATCACCATTTGCATAACCACCAAGAAAAAGAGTCAGTCTATCACGGCTAGCTTTAAATCCTGACACAGATTTTTCTGTTTTGGTCATGAAAGTCAAGATATTAAGGACTTGTTTCGGATCATAGCTACTTTCATGAACTAACGCTTTTAACTCTGTCGAATAGCGTTCTGCAGCAGTTATATCAGCGCTAGCTGCTTCGCCTTTAAAAGCAATGTTGTGTAGATTTGCATAACCACTCCTTGTACGAGTCATCGTTTTAGCTTCTAATGATGTTGTAGATTTTGCAGCCTCTCTTATTTTATCCCCATCTCGATCTCTAATAGTTCTGACAGTTGTTTCAGCCAGACCAACAGCCTTTGCTATTTTCACATCCTTCTCTTTCTTATAAAATCGTTGCAGGTTATCTAATTTTTGTTTCCAAGCTGATAGTTTTTTTTTATTTTTGGTAACTCTAAAAAATTACAATTGTATGTAAAAACATAATATAACTCTGCCAATAATTTAATTGAAAAAATATTTACCTTTTTTGTAACCAAAAACAACCCGTAAAAATTAATAATTATCTTAAAAAAACACTAATTGAAACTGAACTCTAAAATTAGCAAAACAATGTGAAAATAAAACTGTCTTAAAATTGCGTTGATTTTCAGCTAGAAAGTGAATCCCCGAGTTTTGATGACATAGAGCAATTAGAAACAAAAGTCGAGCCATTTTTTTAGAAAAAATAATTTTTCATAAATAAATTTAAAGACTTGATCCCAAAATAACGCAATTTCGAAAATCTAACGACGACATGAAAATCTAACGCAACTTCGAAAATGTAACGACGAACGCACAGTGGAAATTATCAGTACTAATTCAGCAGCGACGCAACTTTGATAAAACGCAAAACGAAACGACGCAAAGCGAAGTATTGGTGTATGTATATATATATAAATATATATATATATATATATATATATATATATATATATATATATATATTTAAATATATATATATATATATATATATATATATATATATATATATATATATATATATATATATATATATATATATATCCGATCTACAGCCGTAAATCTTCTATATGGTTGGACACTATCTAAGGTAGTAAACTAACGAGACCTGTAGAACAGTTGACCATATTTCAGTCTAAAACAAATCGTAAACATTGATGTATTAAAGGTCTAGGATATTTTCCAGTAAATACACAAACAGCTGTCCACATATCAAGTACCCAGCTAAATATATAGAAAAGCTACTTTGAGAACTTATATAGGAACCTTTAATTGTATCAAAGAATGCGGAACCTGAACGTGTGGTAAATCTACATCGAAGATCTCATGGAATTTAAAATTCAATTCATACGGGATAAGGATAATATGGAATATACACATTTTTGTATAAATTCGGATGATGCTGATGATAAGAACAACAATAAAAACTTAATACTTCAAATTAAAAAGCTTCGAGGCATTTGTAAATCTAATAACAAACGTATACATACACTTGCATTAACCTTTTTACGGTACGGAGTATATAACAGGAGGATCATATATAGAATATTTACATTTTGTCTGTTTTCCGGGAAGACAGAAATACAAACTCTTTAAAGTAATTTGTAATTTTAAATTTGTTACACGTTTTGTTGTTGGGAATACAAGGAATACAAAATATTATTTTTGTGTTTTTCTGTATACGATTTTGTGATAATACTTTATAGGGATTTACTCATTTCTAATACATTTACTCGTACACACTTTGTTTAGCTATGTTGTTTGTATGGATGCGAATTCACAATCATGTTAGATATCGTACAGTATCGAAGCAATGGAAACCGAACCGTTCAAAAAGAGTTTGTTTGTTTTTGTTGATTTTTCTCCGATCTAACGCCATTACAGCCCAATCGACAGCCTATAGAGTTGACTTGGAAACGGTCTACAAATTCTACAATCCAATAGAGGTCTTACATGTGTTAATTCACACATTATTTAGTACCATAGAGAAAATTTCAATCAATATCGTTCGTTAAATATTGATCGTTAAATATTGATCTGTTAAATATTGACAGAAATAATGCGCTAAAAACAGGACAAAAAATAAAATTATGAGACTGATTGTACAGAACTTATGTTTAAGTAGTAGCGCATGTCTGTACCAGATTTCGTTGGACTCGGAGACCCACAATTTTTATGGCAAAAAAAACGATATTTTTTGGCAAAAAAACAATAAGGCTAACTCCTATTTATATTTTCAAAAGCACAAAACAAATTCAATTAATATATCCATAATAAACATTTAAGTACCACAGAGACCATTTTAATTAATATCGTTCGATCTGGTTATGAATAAGTTTACTAAGACTAAATGAAAGGGAATTGTTGGTGGTCAAAGGCGACAATATGGAGTGTCAAAAGTTCTTGTGTTGATGAATCATAGCTTCAGATCATATCATATAAATATTTTTTAAAACCAAACTTACAAATTCCACTTGTATGTGCTATTTAATAACAAAAGGTCTTCAGACCCCTTGCAAATTATCTAACATATTTTCTTCAATAACTATACGTAAGAAAACCATGTTGCATTTGAGCTTCTGAAAATCTAAAGGCAGTTGTTTAGCAGCATTGAATTCTCCGCGTGTTACTAAATTATACACCCTATTGTCCAAAGACTGGTAACACCGATGTTGGTAACACCATTACTGTCAACGGTGTTCGCTACAAAGATCTGATGACAAATTTTATACACCAATATCTGATGCATGTTAGTTGGCTACTAAGAACGTGGGCTCTAACACCAATATATAAAAATGTGATTGAAAATTTCAATCAAAGTATCAACTTCTAGAAACGTGCTCTCGATTGACAATTGGTTGATATTATTTAAATTTTTTTTAATGTTAATTTACAAGTAAATTTTTATTTTATAAATTTAGGTTTTTTACGTGTAAATTTACACAGTTTTCTCTTTTCTGCTACCTTCAAAGTCTTACGGCTTGCAGGTGGCTCATTTCCACTCATTAACAAATTGATCATCATTTGAATTGCACGAATTGAGGAACTCTTTGATTTCTGGTTTTGAAATCAATGTGATATCAAACCTTCATGTGGATTCCGCAAACTTCAAAGTGTCCACCAGTTAATATATTCGTCTATTCGGCGGTTGTATTGTTCGTAAAACTTTGATAGGTTCACAATGCCAAAATCAAGGCATTCAGTGAATCGAATTTATTTAACTTTACCTCAACACAAGATATACTCTTGGCTCAAATAACTCCTGAAGCTCAACCTAGCTGTTTTATAACACCTATTATTTGACAGACTGTTTGTGCTGCCAATATATCCTCTGCCTTATAGTGGTTTCAAGGCGGTTCTCTACTTGATTTTTGCTTTTGCTTGGGACGCGGACGAATGTCAATTTTGTTATCCCTCACAACAACAAAACATCACAATGCGATATATATGTCACTGTTGGTAAAAGAGTTCAACCGAATTCCAAAATTCCCCAGTATTATTATCTGCAACAATATACGGAATTTCGTGGGTACTCAAACGCTATCGGAGATAAATGGTGACAAGCAATCTGGAATAGTGAGTGACATCAATTGTGACATTATAAGTGGATGAATTGTTCATAAGTAGTTTTTGTAAATATTGAAGATATTGTGACGTTTCTTAAATTAACTTCAGGAATCAGTATAAAATAATGACCTTGAGTGTTAAGGGTGCGACCTAAAGGAGGAAATAATCTTTTTACAAAAACCAACTGGGTTTGACACATCTTTCATCGATTAACCGCATTATTTTATTAAAGTGTTCGACGTCGTGTTGACACCACGTTTCAGATTTAACTGACGAAAAATAACCAATAGTTAAAAGTCACAATGAAACGCAGACAAAGCAGTTCTTGCTAGAAAGACAGCTTAACGCATTTGTAGACAGAAGCGCGAAGATTAAGGTCTTAAAAGAAAAACAACTCGGCAATGAGCACAATCCACGTGGTTTCTTTAAAGAAATCACCGAAGTGAAGCGTACCTTGAGATCTCGGTCAACTGCCATTCGGGACCAGGATGGAAACCTCTGTGTTAACGTCGATGCGGTACTCGATACATGGCGTGGATATTTTTTGCCTTACTTACTGTTCCACATGTATCACAAGCTGTATTTGCATACGCTCAAATACAGACCGCATTGAGAATCCATTATATCAGGAATTCACCATGGCCGTGCAGACTTAAGAAAATTGCATTAATTCAGAGCTCTTGATGTTCGGAGGGCTAACTTTGTAGAGCTGTTTTATCGGCCTTGTTCGATTGGTACAGCGAAATGAAGTTATGCCTGAAGAATGGAAAGTGGCCATGTAATGCCCAATATTAAAGAAGGAGGATCGCTTGAAATGCGAGAATTATCGCGGTATAGTTCTCCTTTGTACAGTATACAAGTTACTGTTATACATTACCTTGTGAGGAATTACTCCTCCGAAGAGGATTCCGTCCAAACCGGTAGTTTTTTCGCTACTGATGAGTCGTTCCAAGTACTACAAAACATCTATGAAACGATCAAGCAAGTCTATGAAACGATCAATCGAAAGGGGCTATGGTATGTGCTTGAATATTTAAGTATGCAAAACAAATAAGTACATCTGTGTAAAATGACAGTAACGCAGTCACAATGCTGTGTTTCAACAGGCTATTGAGAACTTTTGCAATTAATTCCGCTGTTTAACAAGCAGATCACCTGCCCGCGATACTTTTTCTCTCATCCTTCGTAAAATTGCAAGACCTCAAGACAATATCTTATTCCTTCAATCCAATCAACTTCTTCAATATGCAGATGATATCTGTGTGATTGGATTAAATGGCAACGGAGTGAAAGAGATACTTGATCCACTGGAATAGTTTTCAGCTTCCGTTGGTCTCAAAATCAACGAGTCTAAAACCAAATATCTGATCTCTGGTTTTCGAGACCAAGACTCAAATGAGTTTAGTAGTCGTAACCACACGTTTGAAGGAGTGATGAGATTCAAGTATCTGGGATCTCTCAATACTTGCGATAATAGTGTGGGAAAAGATATCAAAGATCACTTTGCCGCTGGCAATCGGGCTTTATATTATCTCCGTCCACTTCTGAAATCAAAATATCTTGCAAATGCGGATAAGTTGAAATTATACATATTGTTGATCAGACCTGTTGTCGTGTATGGATGTGAGAGTTGGACTATGACGTTTGAGTACGAAAGATGGCTTCTGATATTCGAGAGAAGAATCACATTCCGAGTTCTGTTCAATCACAAGATCAGGAATTAAATGCGAATTCCAGATATCGTGCATGGAATTAAAGGACAGTGAGTACGCAGATACATTAGCTCGTTCACGTTCTGGGTACTTGTCCCGACGCACTGTCGGCGTCGATGGCTTCAAGACGTAGAGAGCTGATCTGGTTTCTTTTAAATGCTTGCAACAGTATGTAGAGCTGGCTCGCGATCGAAACCGATGGAGTCAGATTGTTGACACGCTAAGGATCAAGAATGGTCTGTAAAATCCGTCAAAAAAAAGTTTGTAGTCAACCGTCAATACACCGATGAACACATTCATAACCAACACAAAACTCGCAAACAGAATACTCTAACTAATAAAAAAGAATACGAACTGCACCCCTGGGTCCAAAAGTCATTAAAAAAAACAAGAACCCAAAAGGAGTTATGATGGCTGTTTTTGGAATGTCAAATTGAACCACTAGAATCTGAATATATTACTATATGTAATGCTCGTACTTTATTTAATGTAAATATTCAGTTTCCCTGAAGATGTGATGCTAGATATCGATCAGGAATGATTACGTAATATAACATGCGACAATTCTCTCGAGGTCCCCATTTCATGATACCCATTTGAAACATATATTCTCAAAATAATCGTAGATAATAACAACCTGGCCTTTATTGACAAAGCTTATAGACTGATCGATTGGAGTGTTTGTAACGAAGGCTTTGATCGTCGGTAAATTTACATGTAATATCAGAGACATCTTGAGGTGATTCTGATAATGTATGTCCGTAGGTTTTTGATATTTTATAACAGATGGCACTGCAATCTGTGTGTTGTCTTCATTTTTACATGTAATTTACGTTTTATGTAAATTACGCTGTTTTTTACATACTTGACATAAAAACGATTTTTAGATATAAAATCCCAAATGTCGAATTCAAAAACACAGTAAATTAAAGGTAAAATAAAAACACTTAGTAGTATATGGTATAAACTTGTATATGACTACATTTATAGAAACCATCTGCACAATGCATAGTTCAATGTCAGCCTATGGTACTTACATGGAAGATGGTACAGCACACGGATTCTAACCTCAACTGGGTCTCAGATGAGTTCATTCGCACCACCGATCAATAGTGAAAATCTCTTTTCGCATCCTGTCCTTATCAGGATTCGAACCCAGTACCTCCAGCTCCACGCCGCAGCTTTTTACCTTTGCTCAACCTGGGCGGTATATAACTATACATAAAATATAGCATTCATAATTGTCGTTATTATTTATTGAAGTTTTATCTTCGTTTCGCGCACATACCGTAAAAAATTTGAATTCGAATCTAAAGTCAAATAAATCATTCGTTAATTTCGCACGATTCCTTCTGACTTGGCTCATTTGTTACATTGCCTAGAATAATTTGTAGTTAGTTCACCAATCATAATGAATGGTTTAATATATTATATACAATCAAAATCTGTATCAAATTTATACGTTTCCGGTCGTTTTATTATCCACCCCCAATTTATATAAAAAAAAAATTACACACAATAATAACGAAATTGGAATGGGTCAATGATTTAATGTTTTACGACCGTTTACAATCATTGTTATTATAGGATTACATCACGAAATAATGATTTACGAAATTCTCAAGCATTTGAAATTAAACGATTGGTTAGACATTTTTGCTTTTAAATCGTATATAATTGTAATTGAAATATTAATTTAATTTTAAAGTTTTTTTGGAATTTTTCATTTATTCGGTTATTAATGTTTGTCATTAAAAAGCAATTGAATAAATATTTCAATCTAATTATTGGTTACAGTTACACGCATCAAAAGAGCTTTTGACTTAACATTTAACGACCAATCGCACAGTAGTCTAAGCTGCGGAAATTAAATGGTGCTTAAAGGGATTTTTCACCATCTTATTACGATCGGTGGAGTGAATGAACACATCTTTGACCTCCTGTTGGTGCGCAGTATTCATGGGCCAACAATTCTTCCATGTCAGCTGTAGCATGGCTAGATGGTTCTACGTAAGACGAAATATAGGCTAGATGGTTCAATAGTAAACTCTCGAGCCTCAAAACAGATTGCAAAAATAGAACAGACAGACAGTACGTAGCTCAAGAACAACTGACGGTCGATCACCAAAAACGTCGTATCTTCGCTGGAACTCAATTATCATCCATTGATCCAATGGATCAAAATGATCTGGATTTTCGAAAAATCGTCTTCAGTGATGAGGTCTATTTCTACATCGGTTGAAAAGCCTCTCCATCCTCAACGTGTCACGGTTTAGTAAAGGTTTTAGGCTGGCGGTGTGATTAAATCTTCCATTTTCAAAAATGAGGCTGGTGCAACTGTCACGGTGAGTGTATGGCGCTACCGAGCTATACCGAAAGATATTGATATGGACGACGTTTATTTCCAGCAAGACGGCGCTACGTACTAATAAGTTTCCTCGACGAGGTGATCACAATTGACAATAATTCACAAATTATTATTATAACACTTTTTTTCCACAATAATTACTACTACACTTATGTAAACACTTCACTTACACTTATTATCACTTTCCAAAATAACACTTTAAAATTCCAAACTGAACTGTTTTTCAAATCAAATGTCTACAACTATATATACGACGTAATTTCACCCATTGCCGTTTGCATGTCTATACTTCACGAATATTATTTTCGTCCTATTTCGTTATTTATTTTGTTGGAACTGTTTAGCTAATTTTTACTTCTTGTTAATTATTACAGGAGTCATGGTTTGTCACGAAAAATTATATTCGCAGTGCCATCTATTTAGAAATGATAAAAATTTTCAAACGATCAATTCAATTAAAAAGTGTAAATCATTTTCAATCAGATTAAACTCCACGTTATTATTGTCTACGATTATTTTGAAAATTAAAATTTGACACTCAGTATATAGTCGGTAAAAAATTATGTCAATTACAAAGAAAATGATTTTTACATAAAATCATTCTTTACATATAGAATATAAATATGTAAATTACACGTAGAACGCGTATAGTTTACACGCTGACATGTGATTACAATAACATATGTTTAATGCGTTCATGATTTGGGTGGTTCTGCAGTACAGTAAAAAAATTAAACCTGTTCCCCTTTCAAAACAAGACCACTACAGCTTGAAGTAACCGCGCTACTCAATTTCTAATGATCAGAAATACTTTCAGATTTGTTTTAGCTGTCAGTATACTAAAAGTGAATCGACAGAAGTCTAAACCCATCAGAAACTGGTGTTTGGGATTAGTATTGTATGAATTAGGATTACGTTTTACGAAATATTAACAAAATGTACAATTAGATCTTTATAATGATAAGGTATTAAATAACGTATGGTGATCGAATATGATACCACATATTATCAAAATAACTAATAACATGTTAGTCCTAGAACTATAAAAGAAGAAACTATGTTTATATTATAATTTTTTCCACTTTGGTTGCTCGATTAAGTTTGAGGTATTGCACAACGAGACTAAGCTAGAAATAAATAAGTTTCACTTTCTGTAGTACGTTTTGGTATCTTGCCCTAATAAGAATCCAAATCCAGTTTTCCGATCCAACTGGCACAGTTAATTGCAAAGTCTTGGTAAATTGACTTGGAAAAATAGCCCAAGTTTATATAAATTATAAGGACTTAACTTCAAGGTTAAACATATACCAAGCTCAATTTTTAACTAACTAAATCGAAAAATTCGATTAGAACGAGACGATATTCCTATTAGTTTTTTTCATAACTTAACATTTAGGAGTACAACAGTAAGCTGGTAAGCACCGGACAAATCATCAACAGGAAATTCAAGCTGGTTCACATCATCAACTTAAACAACTTCAAAATATCGGATTAAGGTGATATGGTTTTCCAAATCTGAACAAATCACTCAACTCAAGGGTAAAACACTATGTTACAAACGATCAATCGACTGGATTGAGTTTGCATTGAAATGAATAGCGGGGTCACCAGATGCCACAGGCATCAAATTGTTGATAGTCATCATAAAATCATCAACAACAATAATTAACAATTACAAGTGAACGCTGAATATCGCAGATAAGATTATTAATAAATAAAATTATATAGTTGGCTGAGAAAAAATCGAAAAAATAACTATTCAAACGAATTTGCTGCATAAAGGGAAAATTGGGAGTTTGGTTGCGGAAATCGAAAAACTTACATGCAGAAATAAAATTTAAACGCATGATGTTTGTCAAAAATTCCCCAATCCTATATGTAGTATTGATATCCAAAAGAAGCAACCAGGAATGTAATCATATCATCAATAGGTCAACGATCAACGAAAACAAACAAGTATATCTGGAATCTACGGAATATGCAGTTCTTTTCATGAAACTTTTGCGAGTTCAACTACCTAAAAATTAAGGGACGACCATTGTATCAGCCAACTCATAAAAGGTGGACACGCTAAATGTGACTGCAAAGTTATTAAAAATTAAATAGCTGACAATATAATCGATTTACGCAACTTTACCGGATCCATGATGTATTACTATATTTTTATCGAGGAACAAAGAAATATCACCTTCAAATAACCGATAACTGATAATGGCGGTAAAGGACCAACAGATAGCTCACACCACTTGGACGTCTCCGGAAAAAACTAATTACTATTTTGCTGCAACAACAAAATCAATGTAGTATTAAACCGCCCAGGTGGCGCAGTGGTTAAAGCTGCGGCAGTTGGAGCGGGAGGTACCGGGTTCGAATCCCGATAGGGGCGGGATGCAAAAGGGATTTTTCATTACTTGATTACGATCGGTGATGTAAAGGAACTGTGGGCCGACCAATCTTCCATGTCAGTACTATAGGCTGGCATGGAGCTATGCAATGTGCAGATGGTTAGGTAAATCGGACCTATAACCGTAAGTCCTCGATTTGGCTGTAATGGCGTAAGGTAAGGACGTAAATAAGCGAGCCACGAAAGAGTTGGGAGTGCCTTGAGCCCCAAACAGATTGCATAGTAATAAAACTAAAATAAAAAAAATTTAGTAGTACAACTTTTCACTCATTCCCAGCGTTTACAACATTATGTTGAGTCGCCCGTTGTTAAGTGTTATATTTTGCTCCTGATATGATTATTTAAGTTGGAGCGATTGTCATAATCGGCGTGAGGCGTGGAAGAGGTAAAATCTCTGACTATCCACTGATCCCAAACGTATCATTACCCGGTTTTCGAGAGTCAGATTCGAAATAGCGCAGAGAAATATTTTCGCGGTATATGTAGTACCAGTCAAATAGAAGCAGGTTTGAATCCATTAAAGGAATAATGCAGTATTTTTATGATTCAGTTTGTTCCGGAGAGTGAGAGCTTCCAGCGATGGTGATAGTCTGTTTCAGCTTAGAAAGGGATAATCAGATAAGGATAGAGATAACAAAATGCAAGGAGTGAATCAACATCAGGATTATCTACCAATTACAGTGACGCATGGATCTCGAATTATACTATACCGAAATTTATGCACCACTACATTGACTGTTGCGAGTAGAATGGATAGATCGAGAATCTCATTAATTTGTATGTAGGCAGTGCTAAATAACCGTATTTTAACCAGTGAAGTGCTCAAAAGTGAATTAAAGGCTAGTGATATAGCCCCCACCAGTAATAATCGACAAGTCTTCAATCGAAAATGAATTAATAAAATGAAATTTATTATTTTGACATGATTAGTGGCATATCCCCCAAGCGGCTAAACTTTCCAGTTTTTTGTGCAAATTGAATAAAGTAAAGATTTTAATTCTGGTGTGATTCTTACATATAAAAACGAAGACAGCACCATTCGCAGTCATCTGTTTTAAAATGTCAAAAAACAGACGTCTCTGGTTTATCGATGTAGACAAGTGACATTACATAACCCCAAAGCAAATAATAATCAAATGAGGTTAAATCACACGGCCAACTAATTGGACCTAACGAGAAATTATTCTTTCATTCAAAGTTTCTTTGAGTAATTTAATTATAGATCGCGCTGTATGGCAAGTGTGGCTCCGTCCTATTGGAACCACATGTCAGCAAGATTGATCCCAGCTAATCGAGAACGAAATTTTTTTTGATCACGTTCCTATATCGCTTGTGGATTATCCCCACTCCAAATGCGACAATTCTATTTATTTATCGAACTTATCGGAAAAAAATTTCAACAATTTGCCAACTTTGCTCTGATATAATTCTATCTATAATGAAAAGTCAAACAAAAAGCAGCTATCAACTATTAAATGGGTTGTCAAATAAAGCAGTGTTGCCAACTTAATAAAAATTGTGAACCTCTAAGAAACACGCTTTACATCACGATTATTGAGCTCAAAATAATAGTACGAGAAGTAAATAGGAAGACCGCAGATTTCAAGAAGTTCGTTTTGATCCAGACTACAAATTCAGGTGACTTTATAGCAGTAGCAAAGAGAATAAATATAAAGAGGAACATCTTATATGAACCGCGGCTGCATATAAACTAAAATTTTTTAAATATTACTGAGTTATTTGGTGATGGCAAACGAAGTAGAATAAACATATATTATTTATTTCGTTTCATCTTTCGAATGACAGCAAAAAAATTGTTTTGACTATTTCAAAACATCGCCTACTATTTCACATTATAATTCGAAATGGAATAGATATATATATTTTCATTAATAATCTATTCCATTTTACAATTGAATTATAATATGAAACAGTAAGCGATGTTTTGAAACAGTCCAATATTTTTTTTTGTTGTCGTTTGAAAGAGGAAACGAAATAAATAATATATGTTTATCCTACTTCGTTTGCCATCACCAAATAATTCAGTAATGTATAAGATGTTCCTCTTTATATTTTTTTCCTTTTTGGCAGTAGCATGTAAACAAGATATGTACATGTTAATGGATCAGCTTTAAATCAATCAATGTTGTTCTGGAGGTACTTCATCGACCAGATGAGTTGGAGAACGAACTATAAAAATTTATATGTTGCCTTGTTGGACCTACTATAACTTTAACCTTACCTGTATAGAAGAGTTGAGAGTACAAAGTTTATAAAAAAATATGATATTCAAATTGAATAAACACACACTCACCCGAATCCCGATAAAAATCATCCTTCAAAATAAGAATTATCCCAACAAAATAAAGGTACCTTCGATAATCTTTAATGGAAATTTATCCTGAGAAATTGTATTATACTTGTACACCTTATCTCATAATGCTGTCATCGTTCGTTCCCAGATTTGTAGATATGTTTTGGAATTTTTGCATTATCATGTTCATTACAACAGAGAATTTTCATAAAACTTATACGAATCCATGGTACATACGAGTATGTATAGGATGTACAAATGAATGGAATGTGTTACGGATGTTACCTGAAAGCCAACGAAAAAAATCAATAAATAATGATTTCGTCGAATTTTAACGAAAAACACTTACATTAAACTTATCTATTTACAATACATACATACATACATGCAGTTTCTATATATGTTGATTTGATTAT
The DNA here is from genome assembly GCA_963932295.1 of Tipula lateralis. Lineage (NCBI taxonomy): Eukaryota > Metazoa > Arthropoda > Insecta > Diptera > Tipulidae > Tipula > Tipula lateralis. The sequence continues at coordinate 139,016,164 of OZ010737.1, forward strand.
TCATCCCCAAAAATTATCAAAAATGATGAAAATTGTTTTTCTATGATGAAAAGCATTAGTTGATTGATTGATTGATGATGTTGAAAATTTCATTTATATATATATATATATATATATATATATATATATATATATATATATATATATATATATATATATATATATATAAAGGGTGATCTAATAAGTGCATCCGGAAGTCTTATTAAAATCAATTTAAAACTAAAAAATAGCATTTGTGACGTAAGTTAGGTTTGTGACACTTAACCTTTAAAGCATCGAGCTAATTTTAGAACCCGAAAGATCGAGTGGTGTCACTTTTTTCCCCACACTTAAAAAGAGGCTTTACTTGTCTCCAATTTTAATTTTTGCGTAGTGGTATGACTCGTACTTCGGTTTTGTCTTAGTTTTTGTTACATAAATAGCAACGACCACGTCTTGTTCCTTCCGAAGATGAGAGACATCCCTTTTTTAATTTTGGACGTTCAAAACAGCCAGCTGACTAAGCACTCTGTAATTTCGGATTGTTTTAAACATTTTGTAATCGTTCCATATTGTTTTCAACTAATTTTTGCCCAGGGGATAGAAGAAACTGTTTTCTGCGTGATGGGTTCGAAATGAGTTTAGTGCATCCATATCTAACATGTTCATAAATATTCTGTATGGCCAGCAAGCCGTTCGTCTTTCACACGAATATTCTCTAATCAGTTTGTCGCTGCTATCTACCCCTTATTTATTCCTATCGTAGTCCATTTTCATGATCAATTCTGTCACTGCCAGATCCAAACAGCAAGTCCTTTACAACTCTTGCTCTTTAGTTTCCCTCCGCGAACTCACCGCGTGCTTTTTCCGTATAAATCTGCATATTATATAAATATGACGTCTTGAAATCAGATAGTTCCCAAATCTTGATTTTATACATTGCCGGAAAGGGCATTTTTCTCGTGACTCAATCGTTATTTCACCAAAAGGTATAAATGAGTTGCGGTTATTATTTACAAAAATACCCCAAATTTTTCTAATGGCAGCAAGTTTGTCCGACTGTCGTCTCGCACTTCTGGTAATTTTGTCGTCAAATCGAAGATATCGAGTTATTGCAATAAATTTGTTGCGAGATATGGTTGCAGTGAAAATATTTCTACGAATAGATTCATCAGTCGTCCACATTTCCTTTAAATTTTCTTTTCTACAATGTAGAGTTCCACCTGGTAGAAGTACTAACAAAAATTCATCAAGCTCAGTTACAAATACTGCATTCCACCTGACTTTGCGACATAGTGATTGGAATTCTCAGAATTAATTACTCCAAAGCGGTCATTAATGTTAGTTGGCACAGCATAATCAGATTACTGAGACGTCTGGATCAGGTACAAACTCTGGGTCATTATCACTATCCACACTCAAATTCACTTTCACTGTTACTAGGAATGAAAATATTCAAATTATTCAATATTCAAAAAATAAATAATCTATGGGTTAGAAGCCGTAAACGGCTTTTACATCGTCTCAACTGAGACCTTACAAACCAATTTAACGATTGGTGCACATTGTATGTTAATTTTTGGTCACCGGCGGGACTCCAACTCGAGACCGTGGCGTGACGAGATACTCTCTTAACCATTGAGCTATAACCGGCGACCAGATGACCTACCCTGCTTAGTGCGGTTTACAGGTTAAAGTTTGAAAATAATTTCTTTTAAATGTTGTCTCCGACTGGCTCTTAAATAATCCATACTATGGGTCCAATTTTCCAGCACTCTTCGTGTTATGTTCGCTTGTAATGCAGGAATCGATTGTGGTTATATTGATATGAACAAGTGATTTTATATATCCCCATTAGAAATAATCTAACGGCATCATATCACAAATTATTGGGGGCCGGGACCCTTTCTTGATGGTTTAGAGTGCTATGTGGCACGTTGCTCCATCCTGTTGAAACGAGAAGTCGTCTACATTTTGACAAAAAAAAATTCATAGACTAAAAATCCTATCGGTTTCATTAAAATCCTAAACATAGACTGGGCGGCTATATACCCTAGCTCTCTAGCTATCGTTATCGTCACTTTTCAGTATGTGTCTAACTATATTTTTCATCGTCTGATTTTGCTAGTTGATTGAACTTCCTGGGGTGCAATTTGTAAATCTTCTACACAAATCGGACCTATATGTGTATAACTTCAGTGTAATTGGAAACTACAGATTAAGCGTGCGAATTTACGTTTAGAGTGCTGATCCGGAGCAAATGGTGCAGTGATTCTTGAAGCGAGAGCCTAACTTTGGCAAGCATTCAGGCCGCACGGCGTAGAAAGCGATCTGATATCTTACTGCTGTTTACCACAGTAAGCAACTTAGTTTTTATTTCTATACTTACACAGGTGCAAATTCTTTACACTGCATTCACTCTATCGTTCCTCCATTTTGTGAAATTTCACAAAATGAGGGAACAGGCCTCCAAGTGTATACGATAACTAAAGAATATTACTTTCGAGGGTTCGTTAACAGACAAATCAGACCAGATATATCTTTTCTTTATAGTCTAATAAACATATGCTTGTAAACGAAGACAGTGGCTGGTACAGTTTCAATTCACACTTCTAGCATTAAGGCTGGAAAATCTTCGAGTAAATAACACTGAGACCTGTTCGTCTGAATCATCTGAACAACGAGAAATGAGGTTAGTAACTGATTGAATACGTACAAGTGTTGTCATTGGAAAAATGGATAAAATTTGCATGTATTGTAGGGCCTTCGAATTTAAAAACGAAACGCCAGGAATGTACTGCGCCAATAGAAAAGGTAAACTGCCTTATATCACAGAATTATAGCAGGTAAACAGAATTATATCGACTATCAACGTTGGTATCAGGTGAGTCGAAGCATTTCTTGGAAAACATCCGCAAATACAATTCATGTTTTAAAATGACATCATTCGGCTCCGGTGCAAAGAACATCTTGCGCGAAAATTACATGCCAACCTTCAGAGTCCAAGGGGAAATTTATTATCGAGCCGGTATCAATTTTGGCTGGAAAATTCAAAAGTGAAGACGTACAAGTTCTTACGTATCTTGATTATACCGACATATATGTCATTCGAACTAAGCACCAAACAGTGCATTTTTCAGGATGCATTAAAAGCTTTTAAATCTGTTGTGTCCCAAATGCGACAATTTTTTTGTTTATGTATAGCCATTCGAAAAACGAGCTACATCGCTGAATACAATTGTTCGTCAATAAACGAATTGTTAAGTTGGAGCTGTCTCAACGCCCATAAACCAAATCGATGACGAAGGAAGATCATTCGGCTTCAATTCTTGCACAAACTCTATTTTGTATACTTTCAAACCGAGATCTTTCTACAAAATACGCCACAATTTCCATATAAGAGAGCCCCAGCTTGAGAACGGCGACGAACTGATTGATTACGGCCTCGACGCACACTTTCATGTGATCAACTTATATATGCACTCCGGTCGTGAGATGAATACCCAATAATGAAAGAGTTGTTTGAAATATTTTGATCGTTTCACGAATAGTGCGTTCAGATGGACGATTATGAATACCATAAAATGGTCGAAGAGCACAAGAAATCATTTTTATCCTTTATCTCAATTCTTACGAGTATAGGACGTCTATTAGACTGGACCATCAAACTCTATTTGGGGCTATTCCTTTTAGTTCCTCCATGTTTTCCAAGATGTTTTGATTCAGTTAGCACCGTTCGTTTCCAAGGCACTACTGGCCTTCCAACATTTCTTTTTCCTTGCGGATTCCATTCTAATGACATCCTGGTTATGTCATTTGGTGTCTTTTCAGCGTGTGCTTATCCATCTCCATTTCCGCTTCCTGATCTCATTCTTAATGTCCACTTGGTTTGTTTGTCGCAGTAAGTCTTCATTTGTGATCTAATTCGGCCTGAAGCATTTGATCAATCGCCTAAGGCATTTATTCAAAAACACTAGGAATATTCTTGTGATTTTCTGCGTATGTGTCCCCGTTCCATTGCCATACAGCAGTACTGATTTTACACAGGCATTATTTTGAGGTTTCTTGATAGGGTGATGTGATGTCTAGCTGGCGCATGACATTATCCAGTACTATCAGGAATAGTAGTGGAGATAGTACACATCCTTGTCTAACTTCTCGTGTATTGTTTTATGCGCCATTCTGCTTTCCTTTGTGTTGAATTTTATTTCCAGAATTCCGGTACCTTTCTCGGATGAGCTCGGTTGTTTTCCTCGGAATGCCTATTTCCCAGAGTGCCTTCCAGATTGCGCTTCTATCGATGGAATTGAATGCGTTCAAAGTCCGCAAAGAGTAGATATAGTGGTGGTTGGATTGTTCGACGAGAATTCGGACTGTGTTGATGTGGTCTGTATACAGCTGTTTCCTGGTCTGAATCAGTTTGTTCGTTTCTTATGTATTTGTTCTCGGTTGGTGAGATTCGTTCCAGGATAACCATTGCTAATACTTTCATTGTATTATTCAGCAGGGAGATGCCTTGCCAGATTTTGCATTCGCTTAAGTTGCATTTCTTTGGAATCTTTATGGTTAAGCCCTTTTCCATTTTTGCGAATTTATCCCAGTATACTGCTCCTGCAGGTGTAAATGCGTCCCCATTGAGTAATTCAGCTGGTATGTTGTCGGTTCCAGCGGCTTTCTTATTTTCAGCTTCATTATGGCACTTGTAACTTCTCGCTCCATTTTTCATCTTGAAGCTCCTCACTTTGTACGCCATATATGCAATTGTCCACGACGAACTTTCCATCTATTTAGTTGTTGGTCATATGTAGTTAGGACTTGTCCAATGTCGATTACTCGTCCAATCCTTTATAGTTAAATTTGTAAATTTTCCGGTGACCTTTCGTATACATTGGTGTCATGTGCGCATATTTCTATTTGCTGTCGCGGACTCGGCAGTGAAAATATCTTCTTTGTATTTCCTACGATCCTTTAAGTTGGCGGCGATCCACAATTTTCTTCCACGTTTCATCTCTAATCCATGATTTTCTGGTGTTGCCTTGGTAGCCCAGTACACTTGTAGCAATTTTTACGTAGGCGTCTTCTATTTCTTCCCATTTCTTTTATTTCTTCTGGTTTCGTTATTCGGTAGATTGATTGGAGGGTTTCATTGAAAATATTTCTTGTGTTTGTATTTCTCAATCTATCTATGTTGAATTTCCTCCGATTGGCCCTCGTAGTTTTCACAGCGGCTGGTTTGATTTTGAAGGTTGCTATTACTAGTTGGTGATCCCTGTGTACATCTGCTCCTCTCATTGCTCTGACATCTTGTAGGAAGGATAGAAACTTCTTATTTACCAGAACATGGTCAGTTTGATTTCTCGTTCTGCCATCTGGCGATGTCAGGATGTATTTATGGATATTCTTGTGTGAGAATTGGCTGCTGCCTATGAATAGCTGATTTATGACACGATAGTCGATGAATATGTCTCCGTTGTTGTTCCTTGCAGAGTCTAGTGCGTGTTGACCCATGATTGTTGCCATTCCGGTGTTTTCAATTCCCAGTTTTGTGTTGAAATCTCCATGGATAATTTTGATGTCATTTCGGTGTGCACTTGATATGGCGACTTGTACCTGCGCGCAAAATTCGTCTTTGATTGTGTCATCTGTTTCTTTTGTGGGCGCATATCATTGTATGATTGCTATTATTTTTGAGAGGAATCGTGTTGTCATTATTCTTCTTTAGCCGTTGTTAGTATACCTATACCTGCATGTCAGCTCTACCACAGAACCTGCGCTGGTTGTTATGTCTCCATTGTCCTTCCATCTAACTTCTCTGAGACTGAGAATTTCTAAGCACCTTGATGTTTCCGTTAGAGTTCTTATGTTCCAGTTCCCAATTAGTGACCGGGTACGATATTGTGTTTGTCGATCTGAATTATTTCTTCTAGTCTTCGTTTCTGTAATCATTTATGATTTCGGAATAATGAATGATTTGCCCAATGAATCCTAACCAGTTTCCAGGGCTGCTGGGTATAGACTGGTCTACTAGCGTACTAGATTATCACTTTTTCAATTTCGCATTTTTTTACCTCTGCGGTGTTCCCAATAAGAATCCTAATTGGAAAAAGTTCCTCTTAATGGATCACTCTTTATATATGACTTTACATGAGCACACATACGGATTCGTACACAAAAATGCTGTATGGTTGTTATATATTTACAACCATGTTGCAATAAAAGGATTATATACGGGATGTAAAAGGATGTTAATTAAAAATAATTGAGTGAGTTAAAGGTCACAATAGAATGGATGATGTACATACATGAATATAATCAATTTGTTATTTTGTGATGGATTAGTGCATATACAGTGAAAGCATATATGTAAAGTGTTCCTATATACGATTAGTTACATATATTAGGTAAACTGGCAATGAGGTGTACGATTAAGGCCATCTACGAATATATGTGTAAAAATATTATATGTATATGGCACATTTAAGACCTACTACTGTCTGCATAAGCTTATAAGTTAAAACCAATGATTCAGCAATTCGTGTATAAAATAGACAATTACGTTTGGTAACACAACAAAAAAAATGTGATTGAATTAAAAAGTAATTTGTACAAATATATAAAGATTTGTGCTTCGTCGTATTATACAATACTGGTACATACTCTCTTGATTGATTTTTTCTTTCTTATCATTGTTGATTGAGTTTTGGATGAGTTTTCAGTTTTAAACTTACCTTTTTCTAGTATAAAAGATAAATGATTTTCCGACTGTATATACACGAGTATGTTTAACAATATTAAAGTCATTAGGTATTAAATTAAGGTTTGAATTTTTGATCGATATACGACTTTTATTGCTTTATTTATGTATATGGAATTTGATTAATTTCCATCATTTGATCCATTCGATCCATTAATCTATCAACGATTGCTTTTTTTGTTCAAAAGACAAATGGTACAAGCTTATTATATACTTTATCTTATTCGTTTCGAGCTTTGTGTAATATAAGCTCTCAGCATACACTCAAAGTAAATTTTAATCAACGTCTTGAACATTAATTCACAATAATTTGTTTTAGCTCATGTATCACAGTTTTTAAAAAATCTTTCGATATTACATTTTTAGAGTTACATACTGCTACAACTCCATACTCAGTTCCGTACTCAATTCCACAAAAGGCCCATGGTGGTAAGACATCAACAGGTTCAAGGCCTAAAAAAAGCGAGGATCAGTTTTAGCCAAACTATCGGCAACTTCGTTGCCTGCTATGTTACAATGGTCAGGACCCACAAGATCGTTACCTTCACTGTATAGAAGCGTCTACAAAATGTTTTTATTCTCGTCTACTCGCTCGTCGTATAGCGTTATTGCTTTTCACATCTGATAACAATTTTTCAAGCTGAAATCATCCATCATTTCCGCTTAAGTATTGGCAGCTGCTTGAATCATACCATCGAGTCATCTATGAAGAAACATGTTCTGACTTTTATCCAACCTTAGCGGGAGTTCCACAGGGAAGTGTTTTGGGACCTGTCCCCTACCTGATCTACACTGCGGACATACCTACAACGAATAAAACATTCATCGGTACGTTTGCCGATGACACCGTAATTATGTCAGTAGACGAATCACAATCAAAGGCAGTGGAAAATCTGCAACGAGCAATGAACAACGTTACTAAATGGAAAATCGAAAATCGTGCTTAATGAGCTTAAATCAACCCATGTAACATTTACACTTCGACACAAAAATAACAATCTACGCGTATATATCAATGGAGCACGAGTGCCGCAAGCTGATTCGGCAAAATACCTTGGTTTGCATTTAGATTCAAGGCTCAACTGGAAACATCACGTGAGACAAAAAGCTGAACAGATACGATTAAAACAACGTCAAATGTACTGGTTAATTGCAAAAGACTAGTCTATCAAACTATCTTCAAACCAAGATGGATGTATGGCGCGCATAGCTATGGGGTTATACTCATAAGTCTAATTGAGACATTATTCAACGTAGTCAATTCAATATCTTCGAATGATCACCAACGCATACCGATTTGTGAGTAACCGGGAAATACACAATGATCTAAAAATTTAATTGATAGACGACGTCATCCACGAATGTGCCATATAACATGAGAAGAGACTTCTTACCCATATCGACGTTGAGACCATATACAACTACTGGACAGTACAAACGAAAAAAGGCAGCTCCAAAGAATCAAACCACATCAGTTAACCGTATGAATATTATATATAACAAGGGAACTGGACACTGGTACAGCAGACCCAAACTAGTTTTATGCTTATCTCATAAGTACTAATGTCAACCCTACTAATGAATTAATAATATTTAAGATTGTAGTAGTGATCATCAACATCCTCAAAACATTCGTCGCATACGGCGTCACTGGCAAATCGCATGCGATGAAGATTTTGAATCTACCATTGCCAGTAAGTAAGGAAACCCATATTCTCAAAGAAAGAATGTAGTGTCGAACGTCAACTTTAACTTAGAAACGGCAACGATCTTAATTGTTTTTCACTATGTGAAGAGGTAAAGGATCAGGAGGTTCAAGGCCTACGAAAAATAAACGCGGATCAGTTTTTGCCAAACTGTCGGCAACTTCATTGCCCCCAATGTCACAATGAACAGAACCCACATGATCGTTACCTTCACTGTATAGTAGCGTCTAAAACAGGTTTTGATTCACTCGCTATATTCTCTTGATGTTGACTCGCTCGTCGTATAGCGTTATAGCTTTCCTCATCTGTTAACCATTTTTTAAGCTAAAATCGACCATCACTACCGCATGATAATTTTCGTTATACTACCCTCGGTGGCTTACTTCAATGCGTCTTGAACATAAACATCAAACTGTCCTCCTAGGTAGGATGCTAATCTTTGGATATGCTCTACTTTCATCTTTTCCCAATCTTATTGGTATAAAATGTGGTTTTTAAGTGCTAAAAAATTCTAAATCAGTGGGTAGATGTATCTCCCTTCCGAACATTACCTTGAGTGGCGATCCTTCTGTGGTATCATTCTGCACTACGATACGCCATCAAGAACAATGATAGGCGCTTCATGGTTCGGTTGAACCTCTCCAACATGCCCTCTGACTGCCGATTCATATGAGTCATCCGACATTAGAAAGGCATGTTTAGTGCACAGCTCACCGATTAGTTGTGATTCGAGGTTTGTTCCTTGGTCCGTGTGACCTCCAATGATACTCCGTATCTACTAACCCACTCGTTTGTCAATGCATTTACTACTGTTATGGCTCATGTCAATGCACTAACTATTGTCACTAGAAACGGTTCCGCTATATCAATAGCTGCTGGTTCCATTGATTTTTCTATGCTGTCAGCAATATCTCTCCTCGCATTATGATCCTCTGTACCTTACATGCTGCGCAGATATCATAGCCTGGACAACTTTGGTCTGGTTCTCCAGGTACTCTGCTCCTTGGTAGCACCATCTGCTCCATAAAAGACCACAAAACTTCCCCAATGAAACAATACGGAATTAGGACACTACGATATTGTCAGAATGCTCTTTGGTCTCAAAAATGCTTAAAGCACGTTCAAATGCATTATGGACAACATTCGTGGTGAATTACAGGGAAATTATGTGGTATATAAGTTATATGAACAACATTAACGTATTGATGCCAACTAATTGGGATAAAAAATTGAAATCGCATGTCCGTAACATTGCACTTATGTTCGTTTTTTAAGGCATATGGACCAATGTTCCCATACCGGCCCATCAAGCGCAACAACAGTGATTATCTCTGGTTGTATTGGTGTTCCGGAAAAGGGTTGTAGATTATCTTCACTCCAAATCCGACATTTCTGTTTATTAACGAACCCATTCAACCAAAATTAAGCTTTTAAGCTGAATAAAATGTTGTCAAATTATTATCAATTTGTGCTTCATCCCATTGGCCACAAGTTGAATTTTGGAAGCACTTAGATAACATCTTCCATAAAGTGGATGGAAACTTTTTAGTTGCTGAGAATGACGTCGAATTGATTGATTTTAGTCATTCTCAATGCTATGCTGTACAGTTCGGTACGAGTTTGTTCGATACGCGCTGTTCAACGCATTACTAGAGGCGAATTATCATTTAAAGCATACGCAGTGCGAAAACGATCTGTAGTTAACCGAATTATTCCATCGGCTGTAAATATTACATCGGCTGTCCAACAAAACAGTGTTGCTAACTTGAAGATCTGAACATCCTTAAAAACATCCTTTATAGTGATTTGACAATAAGAACTTTTTGAGACAAATGACTTTTTGGCTTAAAGTGCAATTAAACATTTATGCATGGAATTCGTTATAGTTCATATCACGGGCACGTTTTCAGGTGTAGATTTGTTGAACTCAATTTCGACGGAAGTCTGGTACTCGTTCAATATTGGCTCTGAGCTCCTCTACCATCGCCGGCTTGTTGGCATAGACCATGGATTTAACGTAAATTACACGATCTACGAGACCAACCGACAGGACTATGTCTTGATAAAACACGTTCATCGATTTTAGATGTCGATAAGCCGATTGTTGGACCCTCTGTGTGGCAAGTCGCACCACACCGCATTGTGGTGAAACCACATATTATTATAATGAAATAACGTTGCAACATTTCTCTGTAGCCATCTCCATTGACAGTACCGCGAAGGTCATTTTCACCAACAGCATGAGAACCACCTCATACAGTTATTTTTTTTAACCACACGAGTGTTTCCACCTGACCCATAACACGTATTCGGTTTGTTGGCGAATACGTAAAGCCAAAACTTTGCTTGAAAATTGGCCATCTTCTTGTTACATTTCCAGAGCCCAGTCCGATAACTTACGACGCTTCATAAGATCGAGGGGCTTAAGTTCTTGTGTTAACTGGATCTTATTAAGGTGCAAGCCAAAATCCTTTCGCAAAATTATCCAAATTGTGGTCTGAGAGATGCTCTTCGTTCTGCTTATATAGTTACGACTCTCTGCCAGTTCAAAACCTAAGCTAGTCAAACTCTCAACTTTATTTCTAGTTTTCACCGCACTTCAACGACTTTAACATTTCACTGCGCTTGAACAAATATTTGTTCGCTACGGCGATTCGACACTGGTTATATATAAACTGGAACAATAAATGTAGTGCTGCGTTAGTTTCAGTCTAGTGCATTTCGTCCTAGTGCATCTAGTCCTTCCTTATTTGTACGAAAATTTCCATCGTAGCTTTGCAATGACCAGAAAATGGTCCAGATAAGACCGGTACGATCTTTCGTCATGGATAATCCAAGACGCTCTTTTGAAATGAACACACGGTCAATTTGGCTTCGGGTTATTTTACGTGGATGTATGTGTTCATGTTTCTAAATAGATGTTTTTATGAGGTAAAAATGTAAGGGGTGGTTAAATTTTAAAGGCCGAACAATGAACCATGAAAAGATACACAATCGAGCAACGCGTTAAAGATATTCAGGCAAATTATGAAAATGGGCGTTCAAATCAAAATGCATATCGTGCACTTCGTGATTTTTTCGGTCAATTTAATTGTCCAAATTGTCGAACCGGGTTTGTAGGAGATTTTAAAACACCAGTGCATGGTCGTACATATCGCCTAAAATATTATTACTGCCTAAAATATTGCTGATGTTCGCGATAGTGTGATTGAAGATTCGTTCACCTCAACTCGTCGTCATGCCCAACAATTGCACCTCTCACGCTCATCGTTGATGAACATTATGCATAAAAACTTGCATTTACACGCTTATAAGATACAATTGACTCAAGAACTAAAGCCTCTTGACTCCAAACGTCGTCAATGGTCCGAATGGTGGCAAGAAATGGCAACAGTGGATGATCAATTTTCGAAGAATATCATCTTCAGTGATGAGGCACATTTTCAGTGGATTTGTCAATAAGCAGAATTGCCGGATTTGGGCGAATCATAATCCAAGATTAATTGTCGAAAATCCAATACACTCACAAAGAGTGACGCTTATGGGCTTTATTTGGTGCGCTTTATGGGCTGGCGGCATCATCGGGACCTATTTTTTCCAAAATGAGGCCTGTCAGGCAGTTACTGTGAATGGTGTTCGCTATTGTGAGATGATATTGAATTTTTTATGGCCCAAATTGGAAGATATGGATGTAAACGATATCTGGTTGAACAGGACGGTGCCACTTGCCACACAGCTAACGAAACACTGACTCTTTTGCTCTACAAATTCAATGGCCGTGTTATCTCACGTGGTGGTGATGTCAATTGGCCGCCATGATCATGTGATTTGACACCGTTGGACTTCTTTCTTTGGGGCTATTTGACAGAAAAGGTGTAGGTCGATAAGAAAGCAACAATACAAGAGCTAAAGGATGAGATAATTCGGCACATTAACCACCTCCATACATAATTGAACCATACAATATTATCATAATAAAAAGATTTGACAGTAGTTTCCTAAATAATTTGTGTTTTATTCAAAATCAACATCGGCCCTTCTACAATTTTGGTCGCAATGTAGTGTCGGGAGGGATGCAATTTCGTGAGGGACCTATATTACTACATAAATCGGTCTGATATCTGCCACCTCTAGCATTAAAGTCACCAATCACCGATCTATCATCGTGCTCTGGTATAGATTATCCAAAATTTTGTAAAATATTCTTTAACCCCAAGGTTGGCTTGCATCAGTGGGAGCATATACTAACACAATTGACAAATTATCTAATCTCGACATTCGATTATCCATACCAACACAGTCATTTTTGACATGACATTCACCTGAAAAATTCAACTCTAAGATTTTAGGTCATATCCACTTTGTAGTAATGTATAGCCTTGATACACATTGTGTCCACCTTAAGGCCATTCGAGTTTATTGAACGTAGCGTGTTTCAACCGATACTATTTCATACATGCACGTCCCACATGCCGATGCTCAATCTCGTGTCCGAGTACTTAAGCGGTGGTTCATTATTATTTTGGCGGTATCCGATTTTTTATTTGACATATTTAACATTTGATTTGTTTTACGGATGCAGGTCGTCAGCCCACCGATCCAACCAGATTAAGACGCCTCCTAAACGAACAACTTCAGATACTGTGGTGGTATTCTATGAGTCTTACGTTTCATTCGAAATATTTACAGAAAAAAAGATGCCTTCACCCACAGAGCATATTGAAACATACTCATATAAAGTGACACAGCTTCAGACGACCTATATTCAATATAACTTTGTATATGCAAGTTAGCTTATTACAACCCATTAACATAACTAGGTTCATCACTGTATAAATATTACCTAATTAAAGGTAGTATACATGGTAATTTGATGAACAAAACCTAACTAAGGAAAATAAATGGTTTTTGATTTTAAAATATTTGTCAGTGTTCGGTTTAGTGTAAATATTATTTCAACATACTCGTACATATACATATTAATGCATAACTAAACATATAATCCTATTTCATGAGTTATGTATTCAAAAATATTATTTTAAATAAATTCATTTAAAAATTTTAATATTCACACCATTTGCCTCGAACGATTTTACTATATATTATAATGTAACATATATATGTACGTTATATATATGTTTGTATGTTACAACACCGCTGAAAATACATGAAAATTGTAACATTTTACGACAAAATGAAAATACATTTATTTTCATCCCCAAACCGTCGTTGCTGTTCGTCGAAGATTTAAAGTAACAAAATTTCTAATTCATTAAACAGCAAATACATAACATTTTCGTTTTTAATATGCGAGCTAATAAATAAATAATGAAAAATTATATTATGTGCTCAATGCTCTATTAATTATTGATTAACGATTTGGTTAAATAAAATTTATTATTATTATTATTATTGTTATTGTATTATATATAGTTTTGAAATATTAAAAATTCATTGATTGGGGGGCACCATAGAATAATGTGCATGTGGATTTAAATCTATAAACATTTGATTTTTGACTTACACATTTATTTGCCCCATTGTGACTAGTTGTCCCAGACATACAGTATCAGTTCCAAAATCTGGTATTCTCAATGTCGTCGGTTGATTGCCATTTCGATTCAAACTCTGTAATTCGCTAGCACTGAGCCTCAAAGCCTCACAAGATATAGCAACAAAGCCTCACAACATATATACAAACGAAAATGCAACAAACATCAAGTCCAGTTTCATCAATGACGTCATCAAATCGAAACCGGCCTAACGAACGAACATTACAAATCACGTACAAGATGCCATACATTTCATAAGACAAATGTCTTCAACGGCTGGTTGACAGCGCCCTAGCTGTCAATCAATGCCACTTCGGAGTTTAAATAACTCCCATCAGCTGTCACGATTACGGAGCTGTAATCATCACTATCATATTCAACAAAGGTATGCCATTAACATTTGAACACGATATCAGCCAATGGCTACACCCGATCAACAAAGATACGATGTTTATTGTAACCGACCGGCTTGAGTTCTTGTACTAAATAAACTTTCCTTAAGACCTAAATCTTTATGGAAAATACGGTGTATTGTCGTTTGTGGAAGATGTCTAATTCCAAAGATCGACAGACCTGTTTTTTCTTCAACCCAACGGGCACCAGTAGCAAAATTCTCAGTTGTTAGTAGGCGACGCACACGGTTTCGATTCTTTTGTTTACTAACTTGTTCCAACGGCCCAAATTTTTCCACCACTTTCACTATTGCCACACGAGAAGGAGCAAACTGTAGTCGGCAGAGTTTTAACAATTGTAATGCGTTGTTGAAGCCTGTATCGTACCATTTTAGACAGATTCAAAATCAAACATCTTGATGGAATAGCAGGCTAATCAAATTCCAACATCTTATTGGAAACCCATTACATGTGACTGGGTATCCAGTGAAGTCTAACTTCATTCAAATAATATAACTTTATTCTAACAACTAAACAAGTATCGATGAAACAGTATTGAATCGACTTTAAAGTAGCCTGGCAACTTTTATAGTAGCCTGGCTAGGCACCAAATAAGTGCGTCAAACGAGATGGGTCGGTATATTGGTTGAAATCCAGATTTAGCTAATGAACAGTCATTAGTTAAAACTGGATTTCAACCAGGTCACAAACTTTATTGTATGGAAGGCTTAAGCTTCCAACAGTCCTGCGTCCAGTGAAAAAACCATCTCAATTTTTCTAGAGATGACTGATAAATCCTGATTATTACACCAGGCTACAACTATGGTAATACCAAGTTGCATTTGATCACATAGTACATATTCCGTATATATTTTTACCTACCAGTATTGTGGCGTCTGAGGTTATTCTGAGATGGAATCTATAAGTTCCCAATTAGTATTTTTGGATTTCTTACTGTTCTAATTTCAGGTTTATCGCTGGTTAGAAGAAGCAGATATACCGATGGTCAGATAGAGTACCGTCAGTTAGGACCATCAAACATACACCTAGCCACTTAGACTCCGTGACGCAAAACGTATATCAATTACTTCTTGCCTTGAGATTGTCAAAATGGTTTATCTATTCCCCACCTTCAATTTGCCTAGGTTAGACGCAAATAGGTATTTCAGGATAGTTATATCAAAGCAGTCTTGAAGTGATTTAAATAGAAGCTACTCCAACATACGTGGTGTAAGTTTGAATCGCATCCGTCAATGATTGAGATATCATTACGGTTTGCGTTCTCTTTAAATTGATAAATCTTTGAGTAGGAACCTAACATATGAGAAGTAAGTGGAGATCAAGTTGGGATGGTAGAGGGCAATTTCCCCCTGACCATCCTCTGCTCTTTTTGTGTCACATGCAATGTGATCTTACTAAGAGCGAAGAATGCTATTACAACAAGTTCTTTCAGAATTTGTACAGATGGCTCATCTAGGCCAAAATGAAGAAATAGGCATTTCGATTTCTTCTTTTGGCAAAAGATAGTATATTTTTCAGTCTTGAGTACCGGGTATAAGGCCGGGGTATAGGTCACAGAACAGGATGTATTCCAGCTCAGCTTTCTCTTAGGTATGTAGAGCCTGTGCAGCTTCAACGACCCATTTCAGAGTTCTGTCGTCAAAAGGTTTGATAAGCGTTGTCCCTCATTAAGATCCTTATATCGAATTAGATAATTTTGTATTTCCTCAAACTCAAATGATGGAATTGTTTTCTAGTTAATTATAGAAAACCTTATATTTAGTTAACTTTCAGTGCTGTTCCAGTAAAAAAGGTATAGTCTATCAACTAATTGCGGCCTTTGTCGTATTCTATTTAGAATACAAAAATTAATTCGTCAAACCAGTACCGGGGCCTCGTTCAATTTATTCGTTTCAACGTCGTATCTTACATCGAAGATAAGTATCCATGTTGTTTGTAGTGCTGAGGCAGCCTATAGTGCTGACATTGAAGATAAGTCGCGATATGTTCATTCACATCATCTAACGTTGTATCCTCCAACTTTCGCAACTTTAAACAATTCACCATTTGATTAATAATTCTATAAATTGTTCAAATAAGTGTTGAGATTTTTTATAACTTCGAAACTTTATTTAGACAAATTGGTACAATGTATAGTTTATTCTTTTGAGTCAAGTAAAGTGTTGCTCGGCAAGGCCTTATGAACAGGTAGTCGGAAGGTATAATATCTGGTGAATGCGGGTTTTTGGGTTTTGGTTAGCTCTAAGTAGATCACTCTGAACCAGATTCCAACATAAGCTTCTTACTATAATCGGGCTTACCATACAGTTTAATGCACTTTGGGATGTTTTAGATAATCCACTTTTGGTTCCCGTCACAATTCGATGCCAAAATCATTCTGATTTCGCCTTTAGCGTAATTGCTGCTACGTTAAAAAAAATTTGTCAACGTCCCTTGCCTTGAGTTTATACGGATGCATATTTCCAAGTCTGACAATTACATGAAATTGACCAGTGTATTATCTACCTATAACCATCTCATGGTAAAGTCATGTGGCCTAGGTATTTTTTAACAAACTTTTTCTTGTGAAGTATATTAAAGTAAATTTTAATCGAAATTGGATGGGCATTATCGGCCAGTTCTAGATATGTTGATCCATGTCTAACTATTAGACCAATATATTATCTATCTGACTAAATTCACGCTATTAATAAGAATTTGTTCGAAAATTTCTTATAGGAATTTACCCAATGGAAATTGTATTTAACAGTGTAATTCCTACACATTCATTAATTTGGAATCTGTGACATACTTCACATCGATTGTTTTAAGTATAAAAACACTGAAAATTTCTTTGGTAAGAATGAAACATACGAGGCCAATTATATTTAATTTTACTAATAGATTTATCGAGTAGAACATACAATTTACATCAAATGTTAAACAACAATTTTCTTATGCTCTTCGATCTTAAACTTTGATTGATGGCATAAATGTTATAATATGATTGATGCCTTCCAAAAGTTCGTATACCATATAGACTTTTCACTCTTTTAAACACTCATCAAATGATATTGAAATCTCACCCTTATGCAATAATTAAGGCTAAATTATTTGTGTGAAAAACGTATAAGCGAAATACTTAGATATGTTTTACATTTTTTTAGATTACTGGAAAATGGCATTATCACAGAAATTTATTGTTACTATTAAGCCGAGTACAAATACGCATTTATTATCCGGTTCGATCAGTGGATTGTGAATATAAAACTCAAGAACTATAATTTTTACTTTATTTATTCTACTATAATTATAATCTATGGCTTAGGGGCCGTTAGCTACCGCGTCTCAACTAAGACCTTACGAACCATTTTAACGATTGGTACACACTGTAGGTGGTCAGCCCAAGGAATGTTTTACACACAATCGTGTTTGTATGTCATCCGGTGAATGTAAATTTTTGGTCAACGGCGAGAATCGAACTCGAGACCGTGGCATGATAACCATTAAGCTACAATCGACGAGAACCACAATTAATTGTTGAATAATTCACAATTATTTATTATCAAACCAATTATTCACAATAATTATCACCACAATTATTTAAACATTTTATTTCACTTTCAGTAACTATCACTTGCCCATTGTGACGAATCACAGTGACACCTGTGATAATTAAAACGAAGTTCAAAATTATCACAGAAGTTAAAGGGTTACTCTGTAGCCAAAGTTTACAAACATGAATAAAGTAAAAACAAAGAACAAACTCAATAGGCGGACCGTAAAAAATACGACGAATAAAGAACAATGGAAGCTTCGCGAAATGTAGACATGCAATATATATATATAAGTGTAGACATTTGAGTTACGAATACGATACAGTTCAATTTTGAACTTCGGAGTGTTATTATATATTGTTTCATATATAATAACACTCCGAAGTTCAAACTTGAACTGTATCGTATTCGTAACTCAAATGTCTACACTTATATATATATATATATATATATATATATATATATATATATATATATATATATATATATAATATATATATATATATATATATATATATATATATATATATATATATATATATATATATATATATATATATATATATATATATATATATATATATATATATATATATATATATATATATATATATATTGCGTGCCTACATTTCCCGAAGCTTCCATTTATCTTTATTCGTCGTATTTTTACGCTCCATCTATTGAGTTTGTTCTTTATTTGTACTTTATTGATGTTTGTGAACTTTGGCTACAGAGTAACCCTTTAACTTCTGTGGTAATTTTGAACTTCGTTCTAATTATCACAGGTGTCACTGTGATTCGTCACATTATGGAATGCCCAATGTATCGTTTTGGTGTCTATCCCTAACACAATATTTTGACCTGATTTAAATATTTGGCAGGAACTGGCAACTCCAAATGTTAATGAGTCATACACCACCAATGATAATCAAAATTTTGAGGCAAATAAGCCTTACAGAGAAATTATTTTTACAACAATAGAATGTGACGAATCACGGTGACGACTGTGATAATTAAAAAGAGTTAAAAATTATAACAGTAGTTTAGAGGTTACCCCGTAACCAAATGTTTACACATACGAACAAAATTAAAATAAATAACGAAATAGGTGGAGTGAACCAAACAACGAAACTTCGCAAGTGTAGAGATGCAAAATAATGAATAGTTCGACAAGGATTTTCGCCGTATAAATAGGTGTAGACATTTGAGTTACGAGACAGTTCAATCTGGAATTTTAAAGTGTTAATATAGGAAAGTGATAATAAGTGGAAGTGAAGTGTTTTAATAATTGAAGTCGTAATTATTGTAGAAAATAAGTGGAATAATAATTATTTATGAAATATTTGTGAAATTTTTTTTGTGAAATAAATTAATTGTATAAATTAAAGTTTGCGAGTTGAATATTCACAATCCAGTGATCGGACCGGATAAATTATTTAAATAAACACTCGGTTAAATCGTAACAAGAAATTGAGTTTATAGTGTTTTGGCAGAACTCTTGGACTAGCTATTGGATAGTTACTAAAGCAATGGAAAAACATGACTTTGACTGCCAATTTGCTAGAAAATCTCGAAAAGAAGCATGCAACTACAGGTTAGACTACTCGATCCAGTGAGAGTTAGAATATAACCTGAACTACAAAATAATAAATCGGCATACAGTCGGAAGGCATTTCATTGAGTAGGTGGTTTTGAAACCTCATTAAAATATTTAGATGACCAAATATCCCATTTTCCCTCCGATTACATTTTCAATGCAGTCAAGACAGCGTTCGTTTTAATATGAAAATGCAGTTGGTCAATCCTTACAATGCCTCAATAATTGCAGTCAAATATGTTCCTTAGTAAATTAGCGCATTTTACACATCAGTTTGTGGCCATCATATCAAGGTGGTACACGTGGACTTGAAAATAGTTTAATATGTCAACCAGATCATCTTTAGTTTCAATTCCCAACTACTACCAGAAAACATTTGACAAATCAAAACAATTGAATAGTTGTTCCATTCAAAAACGAGGCAGCAGAAATATCCTCCTAGTATGTTCTACTACTATGCACCATTGCCACACTGTGTCGATTGCATTTGACAGTAGATCTGATAGGCTGTAATCGAAACACCATAGTAAGCTAGTTCGTCTAGTTCGTTAATAACCAAAGATAAGAGTAGAGGGGTCAAAATGTACCCTTGGGCATCCATTCAAAGCAATGGTAATCAATTCATCTCCCAATTTAGCTGCGATATTCTTTCACATGACCATGGACCGAACTTCATTTTGCCATAGTATGAGCCACTCCTTTGCTGTTCTTATAATTTTCTAACATTTAAGTTATAACCAACAAGTGGTTTTTGTCTTAAAGTCAGGTCAATTGAATATGATTATGTGCATCTTCATATTACAAACTACATATTGTTCAGCAATATATTCCAAATTGTTCAGGGAATTTTATCTTCTTCTATATTGAGAATAAGTTCACGACACACGTACAACAAAATTTTAATCTTAAATCGGATACTTATTGTATATTTTTAGTCGTATATTTAAGAAAAACATATTTAAATTTTCCAATTGAACAAATTTTGATTACATCAATACATAGGTGGAATTAAGGGAAGCAGTTAGATGTTTTCCACCTATGCGTATACAAGGGTGTAAACATTATTTAAATGAGATTTTCAAAAATTTAGCACTTTTTTTACTCAATTAAACAAATTGCGTCATGTATAAATCCAATTGAAAGCTTATCATTTCGGGGAAATTTGAATTTGTTTGCCTATAATACCGAATTGAAAGATGGGTCGTTCTGCTATCTAGCAAGGGGTTATAGATGTGATCATTTGTGTTGTAAATGCTTTCACATGAATTGACTGATGCTTACTTTTTTGTATCTCGATGGAATGTGACATGAGCGCTTTAGTGCCACAGATTCCATTGATGGTGACTGCTGATGGTTTTCTTGGTGATCCGATTCGTGTGTCGGTACTCTGTGATATTTAGTTGATTTGTGATCCAAATCTAATAATACATAGAAATTTAGTGATGAGGCGGTAGAAGGCAGTTTGGTGTTTGAATTTGAAGTATGAAGCAACGTGTGATTTTTTTAGTGCAAATGCGACACAAACTAACGAAAATCAATGAGTTGCTGGGATGATCCATATTTTTCTCGTGTAACGGGATACGTACGGTATCTGTCAAGAATTTCACACGATCTTAAGGCTGATTAAAGTTACAAGGCAGGCATGTTCCGAAACTTCCGTAGATGGCTGTCGATGATCAAGCGATGGTCTTATCGATCACGTAGTATGTGACATGCTGCCTCGTAATTGGCATTAGAAATGCTCACTTAAGAAACGGAGCGGCATCATCGGTTAAATTTGCTTTGAAATAGTCTAACTTCTGAGAATCGGTCAGCTGTGTGTTGTCGTGTATAAGATCCATGAATAGGTTCTCGAATTCCGTCCAGTTCGTATAGTCACCGTTGAAGACTGGAATCTTGACTGTAGGCAAGAGTGCATCGGTCGTCTGTTCTTAAATTGTGCAAAATTCTTGGTATCTTGTTTTCGCGTGATCGATTTACAGTTGCACAAAGTCGTCTGTTACACCAGGACTGTTACTTTTTATCTCTCTACTCTTCTTTACCACTCTTTCGAGGATACGAAGCTTGTTTAACTCTGCTGATCATGGCACTCAGTTATGGTCAGTTTACACACCATATATTGAGGCTGGGTACTATTATATATCGAGACTGGGTACTATTATATTCACACACACTAGATCAATAGATCACACATGACACTATCATATATGACACGCAAATGTAAATGAAAAAGAGAGCGAAAGCAAAGCAAAACAAGTTGATTTGTCGGTTTTCATTACAGTTTGCTTGTTTGCTTGTGGTACCCACCACAAGATGCCACCCTTTACTTATAGTTGGTGGTTCTACTGGCTTTACTTCATATTAAGTCGAAAAAACCAAAATGGTTTTATGAGTTAGAAAATGAAATAAAATTCTGTTTGGAATAATAGGAGAAGGCTATACCTGAATCAGAAGATCAAAATAGGTTTAACATATTAAGCTTTTTTGGTAGACATTACAAGCCACTCAAATTAATATTGAAAAATATGGTGAATTAGTTGTCATTATATCACAGTAATTTGAAAAAAGATTTGAAGGTATCCGTAAAAATCAAACGCAAACGTACTTGGCTCTTCTGGACCATTCTATCTTTATAATTTAAATTTTGCATCTACCGTAATGAATTGATCCTATGCGAGTATTTCGATCACAACCTTGAACATTAAAATCTAGTGTCAATAAATCAACACTACAGGTTGACATTTTACACGTTTTTCCTTTTACCGTAAATTACATTAAAAAACGAAGACAACACCACTTGCAGTGCCATCTGTTGGGTTGTTCAAATATTGCCTAGAGTGCGGTTCGGATTACAATTATTTCTTAACAGATCTTGAAATAATTTGTAAAAGTTGGTCGGCATTCGGTTTAGCCACTGACATGATTTTTTAATCTCTACCCGAGCCAGTTAAGGTGATTTTAAACGGAATTAACATATTAATAATCCTAATTTAAAACGAAAATTATTTTGACATTCATTATATAGTCGAAAGACTGTACACAGCTAATCATTTGACAAATTTTATTCGTAAAATAGTAAGAAATTTTTTTATCAGATGGTGCTTTAGTAACAATTCGTTTTGATAAGAGATGGCGCGTCAGTTGTAAAAAGATGATATTTATATTTTTGCTTACATGTACAATGTAAAATATAACCTTATTTAAATAACCAGCACAACTGTGATCAACACTAACTATCCATTTATTCCTAAGGAATGAAGTTCTCGTGACTACTGATAGGTGACGATATGGCTGATGTAGAACAACTTCATGGGGCCGAAGTTGAAATTTACTGGATAGTTGGACTTTTTTTTATATTTATTTAACAGTAAAATCTCATCACATGATAATTTATTACCAATGATGATAACGCACTTTTCTGAAACAAATAAGAGTAGCGAGTTAGGGTTTACACGCAATCATTATTCAACTCCCAATAATAAAAACATGTTGTACCGCAACGTGTTTGCTATATGTACTGATTTGAGATTCGCTTGATGCTAATACTGCTGTTTCATTATTTAAATTCAGATGAAGGTTATTTCAGATGTCGGTAAGTGTAAAGTAGGTTTAGGATGGGCCCTAATACGCTACCCTGAAGATACTCTTAGATTTCATTTGGTGAGCTACGACTCGAACAATTGGCAGTAATTTTGTGGCACTGTTTTACGTATCTTGTAGATAAGACTCTCATGCATCACTCTATCGAAAGCCTGTGATACATCTGGAAATACGGCAGGACGATATGCCTTCTCCTCAAATGCTTGTTCTGTCTTTGCAGTCACGCGTTGTTCTTGATCAACTGTCGAACGTGCATCTCTGAATCCAAAGTGGAAGTCAGGTATAATGATCATTGGGTTTAAACTTCCCAAACATATTTGATAGTAGGTAGTTGGACTTAATGGTGATATTTCAATGCCACCATCGGATAATGATGACGCTGCTTGTTATTCAAACTTCTTGAATGTATTGATGCTTTATTTTTGTAATGTAACTTCTAGTAATAGCTACTATTTGCAATTATATATATATAAAAAAATTAGTTCAAATTGATACAAAATCATTAGAAAATAATAAGCAAATATTCTTTCCTGAAATGCAAGATCATAATAAGGCTAAAACTGCTTGAACAGTTCTGGGTGAATGCAGCTTTGAAGAAATTCCTTACCCACTCACACGCCTAAATACAAGTCCATTGCATTAAAATTGATTTGCTTATCCGACAATTACCCTGCGGCAAACATCACGTCACACTTTCAACCAATTATAAACAATTTTTTCGCCGAATTTCCGATACAGTGAAGACAAAACCAAAATTTAATTTTATCAGCTTAAACACCACACACATAAATAATAATAAAATTCTTGGATTTCCACTGTTATTAAAACCTACGCTAAGAGTTAAAGCTTAGATAAACAGATCTTATGTTAATTGTTCGTATGAAAATGACGAGCGTGCAATTTCGCCCACATGAAGAACGTATACTTCCGTTCGTCATCGATCATAATCAAATTTTTTTTGCAGTTTTATTTGGAGTCAAATTCGGTATCAATTGGCTTGATTCTAGGTATGTAGTGAGATCACAATAATATGTGCAAGGTCATTCAACAAGCCCGTATGATGACACATAGATGGCGTAACGAAAATTGTTTCCATATATGATTTTTATTTAGTACAAACCTTCAAACGATACGTGTATAAATTGGACAGCAATCTGACAATTGATTCGTTCCAGGAATTTCTAGTTTTAATACCAGCATGACTTTTTGATGAAAAAAATACAGTAAAAACCTGCTCTATCGAGACAAATGAAGGGTCCGCCATTTAAAGTTTTTTTTTCAACTAGTGCTTATTTCGTGAATGGTAACACTTAGCTCATGTCTGATTTGACAGATAATTAGTTTTATCTTTCCGCTGAACGAATATGGCTGTGTATACGCTTGAACAACGCTGGGAAAAATTGCGACATTACTTTGATAATCATGGTAATGTTGCAGAATGTGTGCGAAAATTGCGTACGGATTTTGGAAGAAGAGAAGTACCGTCAGCTCCGTATGTTCGATATCTTGTGAAAAAAGTGAAAAAATATTCGATATCTTGCGAAAAGAGAATATTGATACTGTGGCAGAAAGTGTGCGTGATGCGCCATCAACATCAATTCACCGTCGTTCTCAACAATTGAACATTTCGGAGACATCATTGAGACGAATTTTGCATAAAGACCTTGGTATGACGCCATACAAAGTCCAATTGGTTCAGGAATTAGGGCCAACTGACCATCCAATGCGTTTTCGCGTCGCTGAGTGGGCCTGCGATCGACTTATAGAAGATGCCGATTTTGCCAAAAAAAATCATCTTTTCGGATGAAGCTGTTTTTGATCTTGGAGGGTATGTAAACAAGCAAAACGGATTTGGGGCACGGAAAACCCGCCCGCATACATTGAAAAGCCGGTACACCCAAAACAAGTCACTGTTTGGTGCGGATTTTAGTCCAGAGGCATAATTGGGCCATTTTTCTTCGAAAATGAGCAAGGAGTGGCCGTTACAGTCAATGGCGATCATTATCGGGCCATGTTGAACGAATTTTTGTTCACAAAAATTGAAAAGGAGGATATTGGAAACATTTGGTTTCAACAGGATGGCGCTACGTGCCACACAGCTGAAACTACACTCGATGTTTTGCGCCTTGTTTTTGAAGATCGCATTATCAGTCGCAGAACTACGCCGACAAGCCAAAAACAAGTGATACTTTAAAGGACAATATTCGTGAAGCCATTGGTGAAATACAGCTGCACACAATCGATAATATGTTTAAAAGTTGGACCGATCGTGTAGGCTACTGCATGGCCAACCGAGGCAGCCATTTGAATGAAATTATTTTCCATTATTAACCGGAAGGATTGTACTTTTAAATAAAATAAAATTTGAGAAAATATTCAGTAGTTGTTTTTATAGCATTTTCAAAAAAAAAAGTTATTTGGCGGACCCTTTAGTAGAGAAGTGGATTGCTGAAATTAAATGAGATCATACCAGCACAAATTTGCAGAGCGCAGTGGACGCCTTAATGAGGCTGTTATTCCAGAAACCAAAAATCCACCAATTAAGCCGAAAATCCACAAATTGGTTATGAACGAAGGACAAGGTGCACGAGCTAGTTGACATTGTAAAGATATCAGATCGTAGTGTTTTTAACATTTTATACGAATGTTTGGGTATGCAAAAGTTCTTAATAATCGGTGCTCCAGAGGAGTGTTTGACGCTGTTAAACCGCAAAAAAATGGATTTCACCGTCGATATGTGACTATTGATGAGACATGACTTCATAATTACACACCAGAATCCAAAAAGACAGTCAGCTGAGTGTGTGGCGACATTGACACCCTCAACTTCATCGCCGTCAATGTCATAATTAAGTGACCTTTTAGTAACCGACACATCGATGTAACAGCGCGCGACATTATGAAGGAGAAATAGAAACAAAGAGACGAAAAGAAAAGCGAAAGAGAGAGTCAAGTCTTCAGGGAGTTTGGATGTCGAAACCGGGTGTTGAGTTGGTTCATAATCGTTGTTCGGGCAAGAAACAACATAAAAAGTTATTAATTATTTCATTTAATTCTTCATTATATCACGAGTAATTTCAAATCAATAAAAAATATTAAGTACAATCTTTAATAAAACCAATAAGAAATTTTGGCACGACCTGCTGGTTTTACCCGACTTAGTGAAACCTCCAGCTCAACTGTGGCACCCCCTCATTAATTGGTGACCCCGACGTGATCCCCGGCACGGGGATTAAGTTAAAATTTGAGAGGTTGGTGCAATACCAAGTCTACATTAATTATTACGAAAATTGAGGTTATGTAAACGTGACCGCGTGTTACTTTGGACGCAGTCATTCCTTAAATATAATAACGACAATTATTACGCGTTCTTCAATTTCATAATATATTTCCTGGTTGTAAAATGAGCGACACCGAGGAAAACAAAAGGGGGTATCGATAAGTATGATGTGTACAAGGTGTCAGTGAAATATTCCGCATTTAACCGGGATGATCCAGAAATATGGTTCAGACAACTAGAAGCACAGTTCGAGCGGCCGAAAAAACGAAATATGGACATTTGGTAACTGCTCTATATGCAGAAACGATTAAGTGTGTACGCGAATTAGTATTGGACCCCCCAAAAGCTGATAGATACGCTTCTCTAAAAACAGCAATAATCGATCGATTGTGTGATTCAGCCAGGAGCACGTTAAATCGCCTGCTTTCCGGTCTTCAACTCGGCGATAGAAAACCATCACAATTACTACGCGAGATGCAGGCACTTTCTACAGGTCAACTGTCTGAACCGGTACTACGAAATTTATGATTGCAGAGATTGCCCACGAATATTCAAGAAATACTGTCGAGTATTTCAAGAAATACTGTACAAGCATTTACGATATTTCCAACGAATCGCAAAGTACGACGAGTGACTCATTACAATCTGTGTCAGCAAGCATTAACGCTCTAACAAAACGGTTTGATAATTGACACATACAAACAATACAAACCGACGTTCTCGGAGCAAATCGCGGTCGGAAGCTCAAGTCCGAAGCTTTCCGAATTGCTGGTACCATTTTAAATTCGGTATAAATGCAAAAAATTGTACTCAACCTTGTACGTTTAAAAAAAACCGACCCTCAACACGGTCGGAAAACTAACAGCCTCGTCACTCTACGCGGCAAGTGACCATAGCCAGTCAAACTGCCGCCTGATTGTAACTGAGACAGTAACAAAACGGGAATTCCTTATAGAAACAGGAGCTGAACTCTCTGTTATTATACCAACTGTAGGATTCTGTTCTCTAAAGTTATAGTGCGCAATGAAATTAATTTTGCACAACAGCTTCTCGTTTGGTAATAAAATGTTTTACAGAATTTACAGTATAATTTTTATTTTATTTTATTTAATGTACACAGCTCGAAATATTCCATCAAAGTGATCGAGACAAATTTAATAATTTTTTATACAAGAAAAAAAACCCCGCGGCGAAATCGCTCCATATTTAAACTGCTTGAAAATTAAAACTAACTATTAACAACGAGATGGCAGTGTATCACTCTATCGATAATACAGAATATGGAAGAGTGGTAAAAGTCTTTGTTTAGCGATAAGTTTATCATCGCTCGATAAATTAAATTTGTAAACAAACAAATTGATGTCAAATGGAGTGATAACACCAGGTAAGCTAATAACATAGTAAATAAATTCTATAAATTAAATTCAACTAATTCAATTAATTAATAATAACATTAAATTCATTTTAGCTGAACAACTACCGTGGACAGCGTGTAAAACCATTAAAGGTTTTCCAAAAAAAAATAAGAAGATAAGTGATTAACCTAAATTACAATCTAACTTTTGTTTGACATCAGGTTTTTAATTTTCATTCCAGGTTTATTATCCTGAACACCAACTCCACAAGAAAAATTCGTGAAATCGGAACTTAAGTTGTTTGCGGCAAACTCTACGCCAATCGAAACTTACGGGACGAAAATATTAACCTTGAATTTAGGACTTCGTCGGCCATTTACATGGAGTTTCACAATCGCCAACGTGGACAGATGTATAAAAGGAGCAGACTTCCTACTTCATTATGGTCTTTTAGTTGATATGAAAAATAAAAAATTATCAACCCTGCAACTTCACTGTCAATTTTGGGAATATCCGTGTCTCTTCCATCATATCAATTGACGACTATCAAACTCGACGTGCAAAACACTCGCATCCGGAACTTGTTACAGGATTTCAAGTCAATTTGCCATCAAACGCCCCCCTTAAAAACAATCAAGCACAACGTTACGCATAAAATTGAAACTGAAGGACAACCATGTTCGTCGAAAGTCCGAAGGCTAAATACAGAAAAAATGAAGATCGCCAATAACGAGATCGAACTATGGTTAAATCAAGGCATATGTCGGACATCAAAAAGCAATTGGGCTAGTCCCCTTCACATGACAAAGAAAAAGGATGGCGGATGAAGGCTCTGCGGTGATTATCGCAGTTTAAACCAAATAACGAAAGCCGATCGTTACCCTATACCATTCGTCACAGATTTCAGTCATCAATTGTAAGGATGCAATATTTTTTCAAAAATTGATCTCGTTCGAGCATATCATCAGATACCGATTCACGAAGAAGACATCGAAAAAACGGCTATATGCACCCCGTTTGGCTTGTTCGAGTTTCCACGTATGACTTTCGGGTTACGGAATGCGGCTCAGACATTCCAAAGACTTATTCATTCAATCCTTCGGGACTTAAGATTCACATTCCCGTACATTGATGACATTTTAGTTGCATCAACCAATTTGGAAGAACATATCAAACACTTAAAAGTAGTATTTCAACGCTTACAGGATGCCGGTTTGGTAGTTAATCTACAAAAATGTTTATTCGGTGAATCAGAAATCAGCTTTCTAGGTTTTGATATTTCGGCAGCTGGAATTATGCCAGCCCAATATCGAATCGAAGGAATAACGAGTTTCACGCGTCCGACAACCACTAAAGGTGTTCAATGATTCTTGGGCATGCTAAATAACTATCGCATTTTTCTACCAAACGCGGCCCAAGATCAAACCAACTTATATGATTTGCTAAAAAATCGAAAAAAAACGATAACAGCAAAATAACGTGGAACGATCAAGCAAATCTAGCTTTCGAACATTGCAAAGAGCGTTTGGTAAAGGTTTCCCAGTTAACCCATCCATCAACTCAATTAAAAATGGTAATCATGGTCGACGCCTCATATCAATCAATCGGGGCCGTAGTGCAGCAACAGGCCAAAGAGGGGTGGCAACCACTAAGTTTTTTTCACGTAAACTCACTGAAACTGAGAAAAAATACAGTGCCTACGATAGAGAATTACTAGCAGCATACGCGGCGATAAAACACTTCATTGACGGTCGAGAATTTACCTTATATACTGATCACAAACCTATCACGTTTGATTTACAACAAAATTTAGAAAAAGCATCGCCCCGTCAACGTCGGCATCTTGATTTGATAGCCCAATACACGTCAAACATACAGCATATTTCTGGGAAAGATAACGTGATCGCCGACGCAATCTCTCGCATCGATGCGTTAACAATTACAGCCACCATAGATTACGCTCTCATGGCGGATGAGCAATCGGATGACAGTGAACTAAAAATATTGATGAAGAATAACGATAATTTAAAATTCGATAAAGTACCTGTTTTCGGAACAAACAAATCCTTAGTCTGTGATGTTTCCACTGGTGCACCAAGACCATTTGTTCCTAAAAAGTTTCGACGGCAAGTTTTCGATGCATTTCACAACATCTCACATCCGGGAATACGAAACTCAGTCAATCTTATACGAAAAAGTTCGTTTGGTCATCAATGAACAAAGACGTCCGATTATGGGCAAAATATTGTATCTATTGCCAAAAATGCAAGGTTTTGGTGTCCCATCCACTATTGTAACGGACAGAGGAGCACAATTCGAATCTGAACTGTTCACGAAGTTAGCCGAACTAATCGGATTTCAACGAAAGCGTACTACAGCTTATAATCCAGCGTGCAATGGCATGGTCGAACGATGGCACCGTAGTTTAAAAGCTTCAATAATGTGTATCAACAACCCACAACGGACAAAATCTTTACCGTTCGTTCTCCTCGGATAAAGAACAGCTTTTCGGGATGACTTTAAAGCTTCGTCAGCTAAGCTGGTATATGGGGAAAGTTTACGACCACCTGGGGATATGATACAACCATCATCGATTTTATCACAAAATCAAGTTGTTAAACTAATCCAACATTATTTCAAGATTATAAAACCATCTCCTCCGGCGCGACATGTCACAAAACCAGCAATTTTTGTCTTTAAAGATCTCATTGCTCACACGTATTAATTCGCACAGACGCGTTGCGTAGATCACTACAACCACCGTACGAAGGCCCATACCGTGTGGTTCATCGAACGGAAAAATTTTATACAATCTTGGTAAAAGGGATCGAATCGAATATTTCTATAGACCGCTTAAAACCGTGTTTTATTGAATCGGATGATCAGGATGCAAAGGAAGGCAGTGAGCAGAGTCGTAGTGCAGAGCCACCGCTTGGAGTACCTAATAACGCAGGTCCAGATAACCCAGAACGTAAGGTTAAACCAAGTTCAGAAGACGAAAACCAGGTTGGAAAAAGTAAAAAGCAGGTGACTTTCAAGATCGACGATTCGCAGGAGCCAAAGATGCACACAACAACGCGAGCAGGACGCGTCATAAAGCGACCCACTCGTTTCAACTAATCGTTCACCAAGTTCACTAGGGGTGGGGTAGTGTGGCGACATTGACACCCTCAACTTCCTCGCCGTCAATGTCATAATTAGGTGACCTTTTAGTAACCGACACATCGATGTAACAGCGCGCGACATTATGAAGGAGAAATAGAAACAAAGAAACGAAAAGAAAAGCGAAAGAGAGAGTCAAGTCTTCAGGGAGTTTGGATGTCGAAACCGGGTGTTGAGTTGGTTCATAATCGTTGTTCGGGCAAGAAACAACATAAAAAGTTATTAATTATTTCATTTAATTCTTCATTATATCACGAGTAATTTCAAATCAATAAAAAATATTAAGTACAATCTTTAATAAAACCAATAAGAAATTTTGGCACGACCTGCTGGTTTTACCCGACTTAGTGAAACCTCCGCCTCAAGTGTACGGCAGTCGACGAACGGAATACAAAGCGAGCAAAGACGTAACAGTCGGCTATGGCGTCTGTATTTATAATACGGAATAATATTCATCGACTATCTCGAAAAGGATCCATCATCAACAGTGACTATTACTGTGCACTTTTGGATCGATTGAAGGCTGAAATAGCAAAGAAACATTCGCATTTTCAAGTGTTGAAAAAAGAAAAGTGTTGTTTCACCAAGACAATGCATCGTGTCACAGATCGATGACAACGATGGCAAAATTGAATAAATTGGGCTTCGAATTCCTTGTCCTACTACCATATTCTCCAGATTTAGCTCCCTGCGACCTATTCCTGTTTTCCGATCTCAGAAATCGCCCTCGAAGGCAACTATGTTGAATAATAAAATCGGGTTTTGTTAAAATTTTGTTTTTTCTTACTTACCCTACGAACTTATTGAATACTCAAGTTATAGGGAATTAATATTCGGTACATTTCGTATCAACTGGCTTGATTCCAGGTATGTAGATCACAATAATATGTACTTCATTCAAATGGCGTGCAAACCAACCAAATACACACTGTTTGTATTATTAAGTTACTTATCCACATTTTCATCACACTAAAACATCATAACGGATAACTAAATGAAAAACTACAACAAAAATGAAAATATATTAAATATTTTATTTTATCTGTTGTATGTATTTTTCTCGTTTTTCCTCTTTTTTCCAAATAAAAATAATAAAACGGAAAACACAAATAATATAACTTTATTTATCCCATGAGGGCGATAAACAGAAACAATTTTTTGCTTCCATTTTATTTTCCAAATAATTTTCATTTGAAATTTTCCAGTATATTATGTATGTATTTTTCATATTTTTTGAATTTAAACATAAATAAAACTTATAATAAAAGAATATATATGACACAAAAGTTTCGTCTGCTTGTAGATTTAGAATTTTTAGCGTAATATCTATAATGCGGCAGTAAGTAATACAACAAAATTTTTATTTCAATTTTAATAGCGCGTATCCACTGTAAGTTAAATTAATATACGGTAACATAATTGTATGTGAACGAGAAGAACTTAATTTGATTCGGAAAATTAAACAAAAAATATTCGCTTTATGAAAATACTCAAACATATTTATCATGTTCGTTGTGCTTTATAAAGCTACTTATCCAACATACTTTTTACTATTTTCAAAATATTCACTAACTACCTGTTGATCGATGTCACTTCGCCTGTTTTATAATTTTTAATCCATGAAGGCTTGGTTATCCATCTGATAATTTTCATTCATCCATCCATTTCAATGGCCCGTACCTGCCAATACATTTCCTTTGACACACATGCGACTATAGGTATCCAGTGTAGTCTAACTTCATTCAGACTGCCTAGTTGATTAAGAGCAACTATCGTCTCCAAAACAAGTTTCAATGAAATATTATTGGTAACAATCGCCTTTAGAGCAACCTGGTTATCAAAAAGGATGCAGATACGATGACCTCTGCAATTCATCTCCTTTTCAAAGAGTGCTGCTCTCAAAATTGTAGAAATTTTCGCCTTAAAGATAAAAGCGTACGTACCAAGGGAGATAGATAAGTCGACCTCAGGATTTTGTTTGTATAACCCGGCACCAGCTAGATTACAGCATACTGATTTGGCAGTAAAGATCATCATAGCCTCACCGGAGGGGTAGGATGGACTATTATCGTATATGTGATTTCCAGTAATAATACACAAAATAATTTCTCGAAAACGTGCTTCGCCACCCTAGTATCCGATGGCATGTGGGAAGTTGTGTGCCGACCCACCTCCGTCCATATTTGACAGTGTCGAGAAGGCCCAAATAGATTGTCTCTGCGTCATGGATGCAAGCGGCAGTTTGCACTGCACACCTTCTGATCAAGCAAAAAGATCAAGCGGAAGCAGACCAAAAACCATCTCACGAGCTACAGTATATATGGTGTGCATAGATAGCTCCCATAATGCTCAGAAAAACAAATCTTTGAATGCGATGTATAGATCTCCCACTGGGAATGGAGGGATACCTCTAAATTTACTTCATTACCTACATCGTTTCATTGTTCTAGGCCACTAAATAAGGTGATTATAGCCAGTTATAGCGGCAAACGAGATTATAGCCAGTAAACGCGTAGGCTCCATGATTTACCAAATGACAATTCTGATTTTCAGTAAATTTTACTGCATCTTCTATTTGTTTTTGTCAAATAATCTTCCTATCTAACTAGATCCCTAGATACTTAACTTCCGAACAGACACAGTATTGTATGATCCTCAATTTTTGGATGACTAAAATTTCCTAAGTCTTGTGTTTATTGAAAAGAACAATCTCAATTTCCCAAGGGTTGACTCATAGATTCTGATCGCTACAACTATGTTAATCGCTATTTGCATGTGGTCACATAGTACATCCATATATTTACCTACCAGTATGATTGTCATTGGCATAACAATGGCAGTATAATACATAATATCGTTTAGTTGGACTAGGAGCTGACCAGAAGATACCACAAGATTGGAAACTGAATTCTATTTGACCTAAGCATGGCACTAAACCACCGAACAAGACCAGGTTCTTGTCCAGCTATTTGTCAATCCGTTCAGCGAAAAACATTCATAGAGTGCTGTTTCTACTTTTCTGGTATGCGCTTGGAATGTTATATATATGGGATTTTCTAATAATGCATTATCCTTAAAGTGCCTATCAACTAATCGCTCCAAACATTAAAGTAGAAAAGAAGACAGGCTGATAGGTCGAAAATTTTTTGCCTGGTGATATCTAGAGTTTACATCATTCTAGACTTTACATCACACTACCTTGACTTTTCTCAATGATGTTGGAATGAATTGCAGGGATATGAAGATATGTTCAAGGTGATCTAGGATAATTGCCGGGCCTTCCTGTAGGAAACCCGGAAATATCCCGTCTGGACCTGGTGTTTTAAATTTTGAGAAAGAAACGATGCTCCATCGGATTATATCCTAATTCACCACCTTTCCCACTAAATTCTAATCTGTGCAACTTGGAGTTGGTGGGGCAGTTGATTTCCATTTACTACATTAGAATTCTCACTTTTGGGAAAATGAGTTTTCATTAGAAAATCTTCCTGGTTTGTACTCGAGTGAGTTCCATCAGGTTTCTCTAGAGTTCCGATAGTAACCTTCATGTTACCACAGAGAACTCTAGAGTTTAGCGTTTGCCGAAAGGTTTTTTACTTCCTCATTGAAATATCTCCATTTCGATGTTGTTTCACTTCGGATACATTTTTTGTACTCTCTTTGTAAAGATTTGTACAAGTCCCAAATCCCTTCCGTTGTACCGATTTTTGCGACTTTGTTTAGAAGTTTCGCTTCCGCAGTCTGTCCAATTCCTTAGTCTATCATTGTGTCCCAGTTCTTTTGGCCAAATGGTTTGATAATAAATCGCATTAATTTTGCTACTATTTGAAAAAGTAAAATCATGCTTCGTAGTATGAAACAGCTTCCCAGACCATTACCCCTTTTATACTCTACCGGATTGTAACGAAAACTACATCCTTTGCAACATACTGAAAATAGTGCGTGTATATCCGTCTGGTCTATCTAAGTTAATTTTTTTTCATAAGAGAAAATAACCATTTGCCATTCAGTTTTCCACGTCATATGATCTCTTGCGAATTGAGCCGTTTATCCTTACACTCTGTGTTTAATGGTGTTTTATTGTAATTTTTGACGTAGCTTAGGGCTGAAACTTGATGAAACAATAACTGCACCATCGTGTTTTATTAAATATAAATTATACTCTATAGTTAAGAATTAAGATATGCCTGAAACAGTTTTACGTCAGTCATAGTAGAAAAATAATAGTGTCCGATGAACCAAGCTGTGGTGTATTTTAACCCAAGAAGCATGAACCGAAAGTTTTCAACAAACTGCTTTATCATCCTCCGATAAATAACAATAATTTTCTCTTGTTGGCAGGTTTTGGTACTTGGTTGAGGCGGAATACAAATTGGATTTTGCACTATCTGATTACGAATAAGCACATCTATGACCTACCGAACCATTGTCCACGTCAGTACTATAGGTTGGCATGGA
This sequence comes from Tipula lateralis, assembly GCA_963932295.1. Classification (NCBI taxonomy): domain Eukaryota; kingdom Metazoa; phylum Arthropoda; class Insecta; order Diptera; family Tipulidae; genus Tipula; species Tipula lateralis. The sequence continues at coordinate 139,051,556 of OZ010737.1, forward strand.
AATATGCGCAGAGAGTTATACGTAACTAGAACCTATAGCCGTACGTCCTCGAGTGGCTGTAATGGCACACGTAAAGTAGTTGGGTGCCTGCAACGATAGAATTTTACCAACAAGTACCACTATAAAGTTATTTTCTACCATTGGTTATAGTTGACTTTGGGCTCATTTCAATATTCTGTGATATAATATATAGTGCCTTATCTCTAAAGAACTTCGAGGGTTAGCCAATTCAATATCAATATTTTTGGGAATATTCATCTTGATCACTTTTGTTAAGTCTTTTAAAATTATATGACTGTTCGCACTACAATTGCTCTGTAGTATAAGTACTAATTTATTTATTTGTCATGGTATCATACTCTACTACGGTTTCCTCTAGAATCCTCTACATTTACATACGGTAGAACCTTATGCTATGGTTAAAAATATGTTGCATCTAAACAACATAGCCTAATAATTTACAACCCTAATCCTCGTGTATCCAATTACAATCATTATTTAATATTACACCGAAAAACTCGCCAATTTTCATAATGTAGATACAAACTGTTTTATGAACAAATTTCGTTCTAACAAAGCTTTTATTATCTAGATGGCTCTGATATTGGTTTGTACATATACGAGGCGAGAAAGAAAAAATGATAAGTAGGCGACTGTTAGATTTTTTTTTAAAACAAAATTCGCTATGTGATTTTCTTCTTTTTCGGCGTAAACCAAAGCCAATAAAAATTTAGTAAATGTCACATTACATATGGAACGATTCCACCGGCTCTACAGAGTATTCAATTGGTTGCAAAGATTCAAGATGGGACTTTTTTCTGAAGAGGACGAGTACTGAGAAGTTCGACGTACATTTTCCATTGATGTCATTACTTTGGTTCTGATGAAGTCCAAAGTTGACGAAAATCCACGTTTACAAAGTTCACGAAGAAACACGAAGAAATCTGCTCGTTTTGTATAAAGCCCAAAAAGGTCTCGAGTGCATTTTGCTATTTTTGGTCCTAATTAAATTTGAAAATGAGCAGTCTAGAAACTTATGTAAAATTGTTACTAGGAACTAATTTCGATTCTATTTATAAGTACCATACTCAAACCAAACAGCAGTCCATGATATGGTCCACTACATGGGTAATCGCAAAAATCTTAGCAACATTAATCAGCAACAAAAGTAATGATGTTTACTTCATCCAACCAAAAATTGTAGCTGCTCTTCCCCTCTAAAAGTCTCAAGCGGTAACTGAAAAATGGTATATAAAAGACTGCTTACCAAAACTTTGTAGGTAAAAGCCGAAAGAAAATGGATTTGCGGTGCTAATTTTTACATCTTGACAACGAGCCAGCAATGCACACGCCGCTGAAATAACGAGTTATTTAATTGTTATCTCTGGCATAGAAGAAATGCGGCCAGCATCATTTTCCCCAAATATATCAACTTGTGATTTCTGGCTATTTTCAAAAATTAAAATAAATTTGAGGGGAAACGTAATTAACAGAGGGGATAATTGATTCAACTTGATAAACTTTAAAAAACGGGGTTTTGAAGATTGTTTTGAGAAGTGGATATATAGGCTTAAAAATTTCTTAAGTTTAAGTAAAGATTTTTTTTTCTGGTCTAATAAGACCAGCTTCTGTTACTCTCCTTGCATAAGAAATTTGCATTTTCAATTAGCATTTGGTTTTTACCTCAATACACGTCCTCGGTCGGTGAGAGAGTGGGCTTAGATGCATATTTGCAAACGACAAAATGTAGGTTGTGCAAATTAAGCAATTGTGGCAATTGTTTAGCATGGCTTTATAAAGTAACTGTTTATGTTATAAAAATCGATTGGTTCATTCAAAAATTAACTATCTGTTAAATTGATAAGTTAATCCAATACAATCACAAATAAATTAGTTAATCCGATTACAAATTAAATATTTTGTAAATAATTAAAGCCGATTTAATGTTATATACATAGGTATAGAGTAGCCATCGAATTTATCGTGATAGTACGAGTTGTATGGCTCACCAGAAATATACTAAAAATATATGAAACCAACAAAAAGTGTGGTGTTTGTTTGATTAAAAGCTAAATAACAAACAAAAATTATCATTCGTTTGTTTGTTGATAAAACAAACAAAATAACAAAATAAATAAAAATGTTGGGATAATAATTTTATTTGGTTCTAAAATTATAAACTCTGGATGGTGAAAATTGCAAATGAAAAGTTAATATTTTGTTTTTGGTTACACATATTTTATGTTTACACTTTTGTGATAACAATTTGTTGCTTTAATTTGGTCAGTCGAACGAATATGTATAAAATGATGATAAATATTTTAGGTTATGTTGTTTTCATAAAAGTTTTCTTCACTGTTGACCAAAATACAAACTATACATAATATACAAAGTGGTAAAAACAAACAATAATTTTTTTAGAAAATTAATAAAAATGTTAGTTGATTTTAATGTTTTAATTTTGTTGTTATTTCACCACATTCAAATATGGGATTCCCTTGTGTGTTATATCAGAACCGTCTCAATATACAGAGCCTCAATATTAAACATTAATATTATGATAGCATCAATTACAACAAAGTCATCTATATTTGGAAAAATCAAAACTGCTACTAAAAAGCTATTTTGTATTTGGCAAAAACTTTTTGATTTTTAAACTGCATTCAAAATAATTTTAAGTAAATAAACATATTTATTTTCAATTACAATAAAACGAAAATTAAAATTACAAGCCAAAATATTTTTTCATTTACTTTTCACTATCAAACACCATCAGCCAGATGACATCTCTTAACCAGTTCCTAAACTACAGTACTAACATTTTTTTTAAATATTGGAGTACAAATTGAAAATGCTGGATTGATAACAGATGGCGTTACTAACGCTATACGCATCAGGCAGTACTGTGACTATGTTCATGTCAAAACTACGTCTTATAGCTTTAATTTTCAGTATGTGTCAATTTGTCGCAGTGTCAAATTCATAGTTTTTTTGAGCTCTCAATATGTCGAGTTTCGTGCCAACAAAACAGCATTTGCGGGAAGTTTTAATTTACTTCTTTAATTTGAAGAAAAGTGCTGCTGAAGCACATCGATTGGTCTCCGAGACATATCCGAGTCATGTTCCATCGGTTTCAACGTGCGAGAGATGGTTTGTGCGGTTTAGAAGTGGTGATTTTGACGTTGAGGACAAAGAGCGGCCGGGCCAAGTGAAAAAGTTTGAGAATGCTGAATTGGAGGCAATACTCAATGAAGACTCATGTCAAACTCAACAAGAGCTCGCAGATTCATTGGGAGTGACACAACAAGCCATTTCCCATCGTATAAAAGCCCTCGGAATGATCCAAAAGCAAGGACATTGGGTGCCGTATGAGCTGAAGCCGAGAGACGTCGAGCGCCGTTTTTTTGCATGCGAACTGCTGCTCGAACGGCAAAAACGAAGGGATTTTTGCATCGCATTGTCACTGGTGATGAAAAGTGGATCCATTACGATAACCCGAAGCGCAAAAAATCATATGGTTACCCCGGCCATGCATCATCATCGACGGCCAAACCAAATATTCACGGCGCCAAGCTCATGCTCTGTATTTGGTGGGACCAGCTGGGTGTGCTGTATTATGAGCTATTGAAATCGAACGAAACCATCACAGGAGCACTATACCGAACTCAATTGATGCGTTTGAGCCGCGCACTCAAAGAAAAACGGCCACAATACGAGCAAAGACACGACAAAGTAATTTTGCAACATGACAACGCTCGGCCACATGTTGCAGCGCCGGTCAAAACATACCTACAAACGCTGAAATGGGAAGTCTTACCCCACCCGCCGTATAGCCCAGACATTGCTCCTTCCGATTACCACCTTTTCCGATCGATGACACATGGCCTAGCTGACCAGCGCTTCCATTCTTACGAAGAAGCCCAAAAATGGGTCGATGACTGGATAGCAGCCAAGCCGGCCGAATTTTTTCGCGACGGTATCCGTAAATTGCCAGAAAGATGGGAACCAACTTGTTACGATTTAGCCGAGTATTCAAATTTATTATCCGGTTCGATCACTGGATTGTGAATATAAAACTCGAAAACTATTACTTTTACACTTAATTTATTTAAAACTTAAATTCACAAATAATTATTATCGCTTTTATTTTTCACAATAATTATTACTACGATTATTTAAAAACTTTATTTCACTTTCACTTACTATCACTTTCCAAAATCAAAACTGAAGTGTTTCGTTACTCAAATGTCTACGCCTATACAGGGTGATCCGGTTTGGGATGCTAATCCGTTAAGGCGTGATTCCTTGGTTCATTCTGAGAAAAAAATCGTATGGGGAGGAGGGGATCCATTTTTGATATCCTTTGAGATACAGGGTGTTTAAAAAATTCGGTCCAAAAAAAGATACACACAAATATTGAACTGTAACTTCCGAAATACTTATTCGAGAGCAACCAGCTTAGTCTTATTAGACTAGTAATTGTATAGGCTGCGTTTAAGGTTTGAGTAGCTATCTCGCATCTGCTGCCGTTTGAGAGCTGTAATGCTTTAAAATAAAAAAAATATTTTTTCTTTATAAAATTCAGTTTTTCTCAAAAAAAACCGTCGCAATTTTAATTTGTTTTACTTTATTTTAATCCGCCTTGATGTTCTCTACAAACCCCTAATACATTTTTGTATCGACGAGCAATATTTTTTTACTTATACCATGTATTCTAAATCTAATTAGGAGATATTATAGTGTTAATATTGTAAAAAAAAGTTTTATCAGTAAAACATTAGGCTATGATGATCAAATCTTTTGTTTAATTATTGAAGAAACAAAAATTAAACATTTTCAAAAGTTTTGAGAAATTGCTTAGTGTTGTGTCACTGTTGTGCGTTAAACATTCTTAATTTGTCACGTAAATTAGTATAATGGCACAGTTTTCGGGTGAGGAGTATATTGATATCCATTTTGTTTACGGATTTTGCGATGGTAATGCATCACGAGCTCGCGATGAATACCAAAGTAGATTTCCAACGCGGCGCGTTCCTGATCCAAGAGTATTTTTAAATATCCATCGAAGACTGCGAGATATCATAACAACTTCAAATACGCGGGCGGAACCACATGCAGTCTCATAATACCAGTGAGATGTGGACGAAGAAATAATTAATAGAGTTAATGCAAATCCATCTATTAGCATAAGGAGGCTAGCTTCACAATTGCACGTATCTTTCCGATGAATACATCAAGTTTTTCACCAGGAAAATTTTCTTCCATACCATAATACACCTGTTCAAGAACTTTTGCCGACAGACCACCATAAAAGGTTGGAGTTTTGTAATTGGTTAATGGAAATAAATATTGAGAACGATAGATTTGTGAAACGTATCCTATGGACAGATGAATCACAATTTACAAGAGATGGTATTACAAATTTTCACAATTTGCACACGTGGGCTGCTGAAAATCCTCATGCAAAAAAGCAAACATCATTTCAGCATCGCTTCAGCGTAAATGTATGGGCTAGTTTACTTAGGGATACTTTAATTGGACCATTTATATTACCATTCATATTAAACAGTGAACGATATTTGCAATTTTTACAAAATGATTTACCACTTCTCCTTGAAGATGTTCCTATATTAAGTGGTTTCTTTCACACACACCAACATGATGGTGCACCTAGTCACTGCGGAATAAATGTTAAAAATTGGTTAAACGAAAGATATTCAAATAATTGGATAGGAAGAAATGGTCCAATTCATTGGCCTGCAAGATCCCCTGACCTAACTGTGTTAGATTTTTATGTGTGGGGATCGATGAAAAAGCTTGTCTATTCTAAAGAAATTGGAACAAAAGAAGAATTAAAACAACGAAAATACACAGCAGCTGAGCAGATAAAGGAAGAATTACCAAGAATTGAAATAAGCAAAGCTATACTCAAACGAACATTAGCGTGTATTCAATCACAAGGAGGTCATTTTGAGCACTTATAAATTTTTATAGTATTTTTAACCAATAAAATGTTTAATAAAATGTTAAATGTAGAGGACATCAAGACGGATTAAAATAAAGTAAAAAAAAATTAAAATAACAACGGTTGTTTTTTAGAAAAACTGAATTTTATAAAAAAAAATATTTTTTTTTTACTTTTGCATTGTAGCTCTCAAACGGCAGCAGATGCAAGATAGCTTAAATCTTAAACGTAGCCTATACAATTACTAGTCTAATAAGACTAAGCTGGTTGCTCTCGAATAAGTATTTCGGAAGTTACAGTTCAATATTTGTTTGTATCTTTTTTTTGGACCGCATTTTTTAAACACCCTGTATCTCAAAGGATATTAAAAATGGACCCCCCCTCCCCATACAATTTTTTTCTCAGAATGAACCAAGGAATCACGCCTTAACGGATTAGCGTCCCAAACCGGATCACCATGTATATACGACGTAAATCCCACCCGACGTAAATTTCCATCAACCGTTTACATGTCTACATTTCGCGAAGTTTCCATTTTGATTTATTCGTCATACTTTGTTCGTTCCGCCCATTGATCGTTATTTATTTTTTATTTTATTCCTGTTTGTAAACATTTGGTTACAGGGTTACCCTTCAACTTTTGCGATTATTTTCTACTTCGTTTTAATTATTAGAGGTCCCACTGTGATTCGTTACACTTCTCTCCGCCCAAACCTGTTCGTCCCGAACAGGATCCAAACCTCTTCTTCCTCTAGGGTTCTTTCTATCCAGGCTCCAGTTTGATTTGACATCTCCTGTTTCCTCTTGGAATAATTTCTCCTTGCTGTCTTCTCCAAATTAGGGCAACAGTCGGATATGTGGTTAAAAAGAATAAATAGACAATATTATCAGCATATGAACCCCATATCCGACTGTTGCCCGAGTGTCTGGCAACCACAGCCCCATCGATAACTTCTTGATCGCATGATGTCGCTCTTCACACTGCTTCTTTTCTGCAATCATTTCCTGTCTACATCCCAATCGTCCACGGACCTTCTGCAGGATCCTATACGATTCCAATGTCCTCCGTGATAGTCGATACCGCGTTCCAGCAAACTCCTCCATTTCTGTCGAATCGAGATCCTTATCTTGTCTATTCATAATTTTCTGCTGCATTCTCTCTGGTCCTGGCATCCGTTTAGGTTACGTTGAGTAGATCTACTTTTTCCCTATGGCCTCCATACATTTCTCTGTATGGTGACAACTGTGAACGATGATCCAAGATGACTCTTCGTACCATTGGCTGTCGTTGTTCCATTCGAGTGGCAGCTCATTGTTACCAAAACTTAACATCCCTCGTCAGAAAACCAATACGAATCCGTATTTCCTTATGAAGTCCGTATCCAGGATAACCTCATCCCCTTTACTCGCCACCAGATTTTCATACCAAAATTGATTGTTACCTATTCGTATGACTATATCCTTCTTTTTATCCTTAAAATCTGCCTTAAAATCTTATTTTCACTCCTTATTAATGTTATGATACTAGATCGACCGTCTACTTCACCTTTAATTCCCAAGGTGTGCTCACCTCTGGCCGGTTCTTGAAACACTTTTGATTTTGCATAGCATTCTTCATCGGCCGCTCGTTTCTTATCTTCCAAGGGTCTCCGGAACATAATGGATGGTGATCTCACCTTAGTTCCCACCACCTCGATATGTGACCAGTTTTATTAAAAGCCCAGCATCTGATTTTACTCTTGCCATCCAAGCACTCCATTGATTTACAATTATTTTCCGGGTTTGTTTTCCCTTCGATGCTATAGTTGCACTCGCCGCATTATGCCTGCTGGTTGGATGCTGTTGGATGTCGGATCCCGTATTATTGTCTTTAGTCACCTCCATATTTGCGCTCCAATGCAAACATTATTTTGCCGTAGTCCTCGCGTTCATACTCAAGCACGATTTGTACTAATCCCGCAGTACTTCCTTTTAATGCCACTATTAATGCTGCAACCCGATCTTCTTCACACCAACCGTTCCTTGTATCCATCATTTCAAACTGGAGTTTGAAAATGTTAAATGGCGTTGTTGCGTTTAACGTTGGTGTATCTAATTAGATTGAGCTGGTTGGCCGAGCAGTTTGAGCGTTGTCGCTTTTTCTTAAATCTTTCTCGATTTTAGATGGCTCGGGTGATATACAAAAGCAGATAGATATAAACCTTTTAGATAAGTTTACTGAAATTTTTCTTTCAATCTTATAGAAGAGCTTTAAATTTGCATAAACTCATTGGAATTACGACGATCCACGGTACAATGAGATTGCAAATGCAGATCCAAGTATTTGTGGGATCAAACATAATATATCCAAATGTAGGTGTTATTGGTTGTACTCAAAACCCATTGGTTATGAACGTTATCATGCCTACTAACTATAAACTACTAAAGGTTTTACACTTTTGAGTCCTCTTGTGACATTCTCTTGATTAAGTAGTTTTACAGTTTCAATGTTAGGGTGATGATGGAGCCTCTCCTGATATTTTTCAACACACTTTTTTATTTTCTCTGTGACTGTGTTGATTCCGAGATCTCTATTAAGGTCACTATAACGAGTGTAGCAAGGGGCGTTTTCTATTCCTCTGAGAACTTTATTTTGAAATTGATGAACTATCTGTTGATTGCTGGTTTTGGTGCAACCACATAGTCAACAAGTGCTCAGTCTGGTCATATCATATGACCAGACTGAGCACTTGTTTACAAAGGCATAGGTTTATTTTGAAGAGATAAGTGAGAGTTTCTCGACTAAATCGATTGTGGAGTGTTTCTCTATAAATCCAAACTGATGGGACGGAACGACTCCTGACCTTTCAATTTAAGGTTTAATTCGTTTTAGTCTCTTGAACAGAAGAATATCCCCAATTATCAAGTCATATCCTGGTGATTTTTAGACACGATATGGATATTTATTTCTTATTTTCACACAGTACATAAAGATTACACACGTTTACGTAGATGTTGTTGAAATAAAAGTTTCAATGGTAAATCGTTTTCTAAAAAGTGGATAAAAAATCTTCTTTACTCGCTTAAATCTTTTTTCTGAATTCATTTCTTCTTAAATAATGCAGCCTTACATCATTAGAGTATATTTTATTGTTCTTATTAATTAACTATAATGGCCTCCAGAATTTCAATGCTGCTGACTGACAACCATAAGACTACAGTGATTCTACTTTAGGGCGGCAAAAGGAGGTTTAGTACTGTAGCAGTATCATAAATTTAACGTATCGATGCGGAAAACACGTTCGGCCAATTGCACACTGTAAACACCTACCACTGTAAACTTCTACAAGAATAAATAATCCTAATCTCGAAATTTGGGGCAACATGATGGTAATAATGATGGGTTTATTGTTATAAGATGTTCAGTGGAAAATAAATCTTTATATTTTTACCATCAAAGTCATTATATTACTTTATTGCTAACAATGCTTTCTAAAAGTATATCTTTGCTTAAATTTATACCAGACAACAAAGGTTTTCTAAGAAAGTTTAAATCCGATTTGATGCTTCTGAACTTTTTCATCGAAATCTTTCCGAAATCAAAAGAGGTAACAGAATAATGAGTACTTAAAATTTAGTCTTAAGATTTAGAAATAAACAGACATAATGTTGATTCATTGTCGATGGTGATCCAAGATGGAGTGTTTGACGTTATTGGTTATGGTAAGATGATTGAAAAAACGACATTGGGGCTACAATGAATAATTATTTCATTCAAACATTACTCTTGATTAAAAATAATAACTTCCAAAAACTTCGGAATCCTTCTGCGAATAAGTCAAAATTGTCGGTGACTTATTCTTCTCAAAATTATGTCCGACAGTTACTTGTATGCTGTGCAAAGGAAAACTATACCGCGTTAATTCTCATAATTGAAGCGATCATCCTTCTTGAATATCGGGCATAACGTGGTTTTTTATCATTTTTCAGGCATAATCTCGTTTCATCATACCAATCGAATAAGGTCGAAAAGGCAGTTTTACAAAGTAACCTCCGAATATCAAAACCGCAGGTGAACAATTTTTCTTTAATGTTGAACTCCTCATAGGATGGATGCTCAATGATTATCTCGGCTGTCTGTTTTGAGGGTATTCAAATACGGTTTGTGGTACATGTGGAACATTAAGTAAGTTGAAGTTAAGGTGTTGTACTTCGAAGTTGTTCGCTTGTAGCTTGTAATCCACTAGGCCGATTTCGATCTGATGATGACGTCATTGAATGACTGCGTGATCGAAAAGATCAAATCCTTCAGACATATGCTACCGGACTTAATGTGTATTCTGTGCGATTCGTATATATACTGTTACGATTTCGACGAGTGGTTATTCTAATAATTTTATCCGGTTCGATCACTGGACTGTGAATATAAACTCACAAAGATTAATTTTTACAATAAATTTATTTCCCAATAAATTCCACAATTATTTCACAAATAATTATTATTACACCACTTTTTCACAATTATTATCACTACAATTATTTTAACACTTCACTTTCACTTTTTATCACTTCCCGATATTAACACTTCGAAATTCAAAATTGAACTATTTCGTAACTCAAATGTCTACACGTATTTATACGACGCAAATGCTTGTAGAATATTCCATTATGTTGCTTCTCTACACTTCTCGAATTTTCGTTGCGTCGTATTTGGTTCGCTCCGCCTATTTCATTATTTCTTTTTATTTTGTTCGTTTATGTAAACATTTGGTTACAGGGTAATCCCTACTGTTATAATTTTCTTTTTAATTATCACAGGTGACATCTGTGATTCGTGACACTACCCTCCGAACAAACCTGTTCGTCCCGAACAGGATCCAGATCTCTTCCTCTATAGAACGCCAGTCGTTCCAGGTGTAAAACCTTGGGTTTTCCTCGTACTCCTCTTTGGATCCTATAGATCACATCATTTATTCTTGTTATGACCTTGTACGGTCCCTCCCATCCAGGTTGTAATTTTTGCGATAACCCTTTCTTACGTTGTGGGTTGTGAAGCCATACCAATTGACCTTCGTCAAATCCTTTATTGTCCGCTCGTACATCATACCGAGCCTTTGTTTTATCACTTGACAATTTGATTTTCTCTCTGACAAATCCGTGTATGTTGTTGATCTCCTCTTTCAAGTTGTCCGCATATGCTTGTCCACATTTGGCTGATGATGGAACCGTTCCAAATTTGAGATCACCTGGCAGTCTTAAATTGTTGCCGAAAAGTATTTTCGCTGGTGTTACTCCTGTTGTGTTATGCACCGCAGATCGATAGGCCATTAAGAACAATGGAATGCCATGATCCCAATTCCGCTGGTTTTTATCCACTGTTTTGGCTATAAACTCCTCCAATGTGGCATTGAAACGCTCCACCATGCCATCAGACTGTGGGTGGAAAGGTGTTGTCCGCGTTTTATTAATTCCCAGTAACTGGCACATCTCCTGGAAGACAACCGATTCAAAATTCCGCCCTTGGTCGGAATGCAGTTCCATTGGTACCCCATAACGGCTTATCCAATTGTATACCACTGCATTGGCGATTGTGGTTGTTTCCTGATTTGGAATCGGGTATACCTCTGGCCACTTACTGAAGTAGTCCATTACTACCAAAACATATTTGTTGCCACTATCGCTGGTTGGAAATGGTCCTGCAACATCTATGGCAATCCTCTCAAATGGTGCTCCCACATTATATTGTTGCATCGCTCCACGGCTCTTCTTTGCCGGTTCTTTCACGGCCATACATCGGTCACACTTTTGACACCATTCAGCCACTGCCTGTCTACATCCTGCCCAGTAGAATCTTTCACGTACCTTGGCTAACGTTTTGTTAATTCCTAGGTGGCCTCCGCTTGTTCCTCCGTGGTATTCCTCCAATATTTCCGCCATCCTGATCCTCGGTACTACTACCAACGATTGCTTTGTCTTGCCATCGGAGCTCTCCCATGTTCGCTTTAAGCAGCCGTCTTCCATGGTTAAACTATCCCATTGGGCCCAATAAGCCTTGATAGTTGGGCCTTTATCCGCAATATTACTCCATGTGGGACGATGTTCTTCCTCCATGAATTTGATAATTACTGCCAAATCTGGATCCTCTCGTTTCTCTTTGCAGATAACATCCTTGGTCCATTCATTAGCTGGCAACACTTTCATTAGTCTGATGTCGACGATGTTTTCTTTGTTTTCTACCCGTCCGCTACATTGTTTTCTACATGGTCGTCTTGACAATGCATCCACATTTCCATGAGCGCTTCCCTTCCGATGTTGGATTTCGTAAACAAAACTCCCTAATCGCTCAATCCACCGTGCTACTTGTCCTTCGGGATTTTTAAACTGAAGTAGCCATGTCAAGGCGCCATGATCCGTTCTTAATAGAAATGATTGGCCATAGAGGTATTTCCGGAAATGTTCCACACATTTCACTATGGCCAACAATTCTCTTCTTGTTACACAGTAGTTCCGTTCTGGCTTCGATAAGATCTTTGAATAATATGCGATGACACGTTCCTGTCCGTCGATTTCCTGTGACAACACACCTCCCAAGCCATAATTGCTTGCATCCGTATCCAAAATAAAACGTTTATTCGGAACCGGATACGAAAGCAATGGTGCTGTACATAATCGCTGCTTCAGTTCATTGAACGATTCCTCGTGTTCATCATTCCATTGGAACGGTTTGTTCTTCTGTGTCAGCTCGTGTAAACTCCTTGCGATATTGGCAAATCCTGGCACAAATCGTCGATAATATGTGCATAGTCCGATGAAACTCCTTAGTTCATGTAAATTCTGCGGTCTTGGCCAATCCTTTACGGCGGAGATCTTGTCTTCATCTGTATGAATGCCGCTTGTCGTTATTTTGTGTCCCAAATATTTGACTTCATCCCGGAACAATACGCATTTCTTCGGACTCAACTTCAATCGTGCTGATTGGATTCTTTCGAATACTTCCTCCAGGTTTTGTAGATGTTCATTGAAGTCCTTGCCCATAACAATGATGTCGTCCAAATATACTAGGCATGTTTTCCAATGGAGTCCTTTAAGTACACGTTCCATAAGCCGTTCGAAAGTCGCAGGGGCGTTACAAAGTCCAAATGGCATGACATTGAATTGCCATAATCCATTGCCCACACTGAACGCTGTCGTTTCCTTATCTTCGTCTGCGACCTCCACTTGCCAATAGCCGCTCTGCAAATCCAATGTTGAAAACATCCGTGCTCCTGCCAATGTATCCAGTGTGTCGTCGATCCTTTGTAATGGGTAACTATCCTTCTTGGTAACTGTGTTGAGCTTTCGATAATCAACGCAGAATCGCATGCTTCCATCCTTCTTTTCCACCAATACTACTGGTGAACTCCATGGACTCGTTGACTGCTCAATTACTCCCGATGTTTGCATATCAGTTACCATCTTATCCACTTCTGCTTGTTTAGCCAATGGTAATCTTCTTGGCGCTTGTCGAATAGGTGTTGATGTTCCTGTGTCGATCCGGTGTTTAACCATATTTGTTCTGCCATTATCTTCCGGTGCACCACAGAAAATGGACATATATTTTTGAAGCAACTCTACTTTTGATTGTTTTTGTCACATCCGATAAATTAAGAGCCCGTATCGGAACTCTAAAGTCACAATCCGGTTTAACCAAAGCTTTTCCGATGATAATTTCTTTGGTTTGTAGCTCGTCACTGTTGGCTTCCACAACCCACAACCCTTGTGTTCCAGGACCTCCATCCACTTTACCACAAACAACCGTTTCCGAGTGTGGTGGTAGCTTCGTCCGATGATCCAATGTTATCCTTCTTACGACTGGCTCTTTCCCGTTGTTCAGTTGCAAAAGCAGTTCGACATTACCGTAGCTCAATGTTCCCCGTCCGACATCCAATACGAATCCATTTCGCTTCATGAAGTTTAATAGTCGCACTGTCGCCTGTCGCCGTTTGTAACTTGAACCCTTTCATTGTCTGAACTCGTTGCTCCGGTGTCCAATGTTATTAAACTGGATCGTCCCTCTACTTCGCCTCGCACCATCAAGCTATCGCCACCTTTTGCCAATCTGGAAATGGGGATGAAGGTTATGGAGCATTTGGTTGTGGGAGTTAGCTTTTGCTCCTCAAAGCTGACTCTTACTCGTTTAACGCCTTTGTTTTTGTTTGGCGTTCCTCCTCGGCTGGTCCTCGGGCGATGGTGTTCTCGCCCGTTTGCGCTTTATCTCCCAGCATTCCCTTGAGATGTGTCCTATTTTGTCACAAACCCAACATCTGATTTTACTAGTTCCATCCCGGAATCTTGTTGTCCGCCAGTTATCTGCTGGTTTGGTGTTATTGCCCTGTTTGTGACTGATTGCTGGTTCCACTTCCACACGACGTACCTTGACTGCTGGTTTGATGATGTTGTTTGCAGTCTCGTTGGTAAGTGTACACGCGATGGTTTCCGCAAACGTTGCTTTTGGAGACAACACAACAGCACGTCTCGTATCCGAATCCCGTATTCCATCGGTGAAAGCGTCGATCTTGATCCGCTCCGTGTATTCTCCTGCCATGTTGTAGTGGGCGAGGTGCACTAACCGCTCTATATCAGCCGCATACTCCTGGAGCGTCTCTCCAACCCGCTGACATCGTCCCTTCAACTCCATCCGATGTAGCTCCCGTCGGTGGTCACCTCCGTATTTGCGCTCCACAGCCAACATGATTTTGCCGTAATCCTCTCGTTCGTATTCCGGCAAACGTAACGGAAAGGTCTCGAAACTTCTCGTTGACACTTTTTTCTTGCTGCTCCAACCGTTCGATGATGCTCTCTTGACCGGATCTCATGATCTCCTGTTCCGCCAACAATCTTTCTTGATCGGCTCGCATCTGCTCCTCCAATCTTTCTTGGCCGGTTGTTATTTTTCCTTCGAGGCCGCCGATCATTTGCTGCATTTGTAGTTGCGTCTGAACTTGCATTTGTTGCATAGCAGCCATTAGTTGCCCCATGTCGAAACCTCCAGATGTTGTTGGAGTAGTTTCTTTAACGATGACATTCTGCACTTCTGTTCTGGTCGTTGATTCCGTTGTCACTTCAACGGCTTGTATTTCGGTTGAATCCGGTGTCCCCAAATTAAATTCATGTTGATCTGGGTCAACATTTTCATCCAACAAAGCTGTACGGAGTCTCAACTGTAACTCATTCCGGTTGCCCACAGTTGGTAGATTAGCAACTCCTGTAGCCCCAACTCCTTCTTCAAATCTGCCACTTTTAAGTCCATTAATTTCATTTTGGATATTCACAATCCCGCCGCTGTCACCAATTGTTACGATTTCGCCGAGTGGTTATTCTAATAATTTTATCCGGTTCGATCACTGGACTGTGAATATAAACTCACAAAGATTAATTTTTACAATAAATTTATTTCCCAATAAATTCCACAATTATTTCACAAATAATTATTATTACACCACTTTTTCACAATTATTATCACTACAATTATTTTAACACTTCACTTTCACTTTTTATCACTTCCCGATATTAACACTTCGAAATTCAAAATTGAACTATTTCGTAACTCAAATGTCTACACGTATTTATACGACGCAAATACTTGTAGAATATTCCATTATTTAGCTGCTCTGAACGCCACAAAGTGAGCAAGCAAAATGTTCACGCCATGTATCGAGTACCGCATCGACGTTAACACAGAGGTTTCCATCCTGGTCCCGAATGGCAGTTGACCGAGATCTTAAGGTATGGTACAATTCGGTAATTCAATTAAAGAAACCAATCGAATTGCGCTCATTGCTGATTTTTTGTACTCTTAAGAACTTAGCCTTCCACCATTCGCGCTTCTCCTGTTTACAAATGCGTTTAGCTATCCTCATAGCAAGAACTGCTTTATTTCATCTTGCGATTGTTAACCGAGTCTGCACTTGATTGTGGGTTTTATTTCGTTGGTCAACAGCAAGACGACACTCCGCATCAAACCAATCATTTTTGGGCTCCGTTTGCATGAAAGTACAATAAAGCCATTTTTACCTGTGGCTTATTGAGAAATCTACTCCAAAATTTCCGAGGTTATCTACGCTGTGTAGCCATGGGACGCATGATTCCCACTATTGATTTTTCTTACGAATGCGGATTGGATTGTCAGCCCAGCAATCCGAACAGATTTAGTCCCTCCTACGACAAGCTCTGGATACCGTGGTAGTAGTCTATGGTTTTTGTGTTTCGTTCGATATATTTACGAATTGTGGATGCCCCCACCCACAGGCATTAGCTTATTCGGTAGTAAGTAAAATCGTCGTCTATGAAGTGAGTAGGGAATCCAAATTTACCGAAAATTTCATTTATCGGTTTCGGTATTTTTTTTCTTAATTTACCGGTTTCCCGGTAAATTTCGGTAATTGTTTAATCTACAAAAACATCATTGAAACATCTAATGTATCTTAAATATTAACTTATTATTTTTGTTTTTTGAGAAAAGACATTTTAAGTTAAAATTTATTACAATAATAACAATAATAGAATAAATAAAAACAATTTTTCTATAAATTTAATTTATAAATATTGTTGGTAGTTCGTTGATAGTTCGTTTTAAAACACCAAAATGGCTTCTCTCAATATATATTGGCAAAAAGCTTTTATTTCTAACAAAAGCCCTTTCAACTTACAATATGAAAACAACTGGCTATATCACCTAAGTATATAACCGGAATTTGGAAAGGGAGCTTAATTTCATGAAACTCAAAGTAAAACTTGAGCTTCTAATATTTCGAACTGAAATGGCTGTACATTATATTTGTATTGTGAGAGAGAAGAAAAGCTTAACAGATAACTCATTTATTGGTATTAGATAACCTCATAGCATAAAGGGTGGCCCATAAATTATTTGACTCTAAATACAAAGACGAACGAATATTTCGTAAAGCGGTTTGTTTTATTTGAAAGAGATACATTGTCATTAAGAATGAAACACCATTTCATTCAAATGACTATTACCTTTACATTCTGCCAACCTCTATTTTTCAGAATATTTTCGACTGTTTGGCATTTTATCACGTCAATGGTTAATATAATTTGAATTTTGATCTACTAAATCTTGGATAATCTCTAGATGATAAGCGTAATACTTATTATCCTTAACGGCTTCTTACCAAAAAAGTCGTTCATATAGTCAAATCGTAGATGCTTCATGTCATTTTGACATTTCCGTAACGACTGCTTATTTGTTGTTTCCAAATATCCTGCTTGTCTATTTTAAGAACTTTGGGTATAGCAAAAACTTGTTTATCATGGCCTGGTAACGCCGCGTATTGTGTAAGACCGGCTATTTGCTAATTTTTTCTAAACATTTTTTAGTAAAACAGTTCATGTTTTTCCAATTATTTGTGCGTTTCACAGCCCAATTTACGAACGGACAACCGAAATACAAAATGTGCATCACAAAACAGCGAGAAATGTTCAATTCTTGAGCAGGATGGCGAATCTTTTCACTAATTGTCTTGCAGTTATTTTATTTCTACTGAATTAACCACCTAAATTTTCTACAGTTTGGGAATACTTCTGATTTTAATTAGTGGTAAAATAATCAGTTCATTTAATTTCAAGCATTAAAGAAATTAAATTTCATAAGACGATTGAAGTTAGTGTTGACACACTCGTATTAACCATGAATTACCCTTAAGTCTAGTCACATCTGCGTAATGAAATGAATGAGATGAAGCAGATTTATATCAGCACGTTTAAAAATATCGGTATAAAATTAAATCCAAAGCCCTATTCAGATAGATCCATAAATAAAAAGAATGAATATAATAAGAACATTTTTTATTAAATTGAATAAGTGAATATATTTTATTTTATACAGGAAAAGTATGATAAGATATTATACTAATTATATGAATTTTATAATTTTCGGTATTTTCGGTAAAATTTTGAAAATTTACCGGTTTTTCGGTGATTAATAATTTACGGTAAACCCGGTTTACCGAAAACCGGTATTGGATTCCCTAAGTGAGACCAATCCCCAAGAGACTCTATCCAGAAATACATAAATAATAGTTGGTGCAATTTCCACGCTGTTTGATATATCGGACTGTATTTCTTCAAAAGATATTAATCTGGCCAATATGTGGTTTCAAGTATAGTACTAAGTGCCTTATGGCAAATTTATGGAAAAGTGGGTCAATGGTGGCAATGTGCTCGAATTCATTTCCAAATATGTTAATACCATGTATTGATTTTTCAAATGGAATCAGTTTGCTAGCTAAACAGAGCGTTTTAACACGTACTTTTTATCCAAAGCTAGCATATATATAGTAAAAAGTCTACTATAAAATGAATAGCCCATATTATGTCAAAATATTTTGAATATCAAGCTTCAGCAAAATAAGTTCGATATGAGCTGGTGGTAAAAACGAGCTTTCACAAATCAATTTAGATTGGTAATGTCATGAACTCATCTACTTCCTCACACAAAAGGCAATACCTATCTTTCATACCAGCACTTTCTTTCGTATTTGTACTGACTTGCAGCAATGTAATGTGCCGATTGAGTCTTAACCCTCACGTCCTTGATTTGGTTTGGACCTAAAGTAGGACTTTAAAAAATAGAATTCATGTGGGTAACAGTGAACTACAGATAACTTTTATGCCCTCTCAATACCGAAACATTTGCTAGCGTGGGTTTCTGAAGATAATTATACGCCTTACATCATGTTCCGATCGGTTATAAATATAAACAGATTCTCTAGTTTTTAATATTAAAGATAAAGTTTTCGAAAAGTTTCTAATTTATTCTGCCCAGTTAACCTTTGCGTAAACAATTTGTCTAGATTTAAAATAGATTATTCCTGATTTTTAGAACACAACCAGTGGTTTATAAATAATTAATGAATTTAATTTTGTTTTGTTTTTTTTTATTTTCTTTCAAAGAATTCTAATTAAAAAGTCCGCAAAGCACAAGCAAAAACAAAAGGAAACGAAAAAAATTAATGTTGAGTGAAATTAATTTAGAAAATTTCAATTATTAACAAAGTTTTTTTTTGTAGATATTCGAGCGCTTTTAAGTATTAATAAAAGATAATATTTTGTAAGATTATCCAAATGTTTATAGTACGAGTATAACAAAACTTATTTAAATAATTACAATAAACAGTACGCGTTATATAGGGGTGGATCTTAATTAAGTGATCGATTTCTATGTTGAATGATTTCCATAATTCGATTTTGTTTTTATATCGACAGAAGACTGTTGATTACTAGCCGAGCTTTTTAGAAAGCTCTACTTGAAATGTGTCGATGTATAAGGATCACTGTTTTATTGATTTTAGGTAGATTGGAACGGGTCTGCACCCTCTAAAGTCGAACTAGATTAACAAAATTAATACTAAAATTGGTAACAACTTCTTCAATTTATTATTCTATTTGAATATTTAACAGGAGGAATTTACATGGTATGATTTGATGGAAAACTGTCAAACTTATTAGGCAAGCTGGTGAAAATCTTACTTGATCAATGGCGTTTGAACTGTAATGTGCCTATTTTTTTGGAATCTTTTACTAAGTCGAATGTATAAAACAAAATTTAAAATAGTTAATTTTTCTAAATTAAATAGATATTAATTATATAATGAATTGCTCTGTTGTCGAAAAGTTATATTGGGTACATTTAATATTAATGCCAGTTAAACCTACCCAATGAGATGGAACAAACAATTTTATGCATTACAAAATCGAAAGCTACAAATATTTTTTTAGCATCTTCATTGGATATTGGTAGAAAAGCAACATTTCCATAATTTGGTTCTTTATTATTGCAGTGATGACACATAGATGGCGTTACTAGAATTTTTCACGTTCAAACGATACGTGTATAAATTTGACAGCAATCTGACTATTGATTCGTACGTTAAATACGTTATAGCATTTTGCGTGAAGCAACTTTTGTTTTTGAAAAAAAACATTGTAAAAGGTGAATTTCGAAAATTGCATTTGGATGAAAAAAAATACAGTGAAAACCAAACAATGGCTTGGTAAACATTATCCGAACTCTGCTCGATCGAGACCAGTGATAAAGGAGTAGATTGCTGAATTTAAATGTGGTCGCACCAGCACAAATGATGCAGAGCGCAGTGGACGCCCAAATAAGGCTGTTATTCCAGCAAAAATCAAAAAAATCCACAAATTGGTTTGGTTTTAAACGAACGGTAATTAAAGGTGCTAGTCAACATCACGAGCTGGATGACATTGAAAGGTTCTCAAATGGTAGTGTTTTTACCTTTTTACACAAACATTTGGTAATGCGAAAGCTCTGTGCTAAGCGAGTGCCGCGTGAGCTCTCACTCAACCAAAAACAACAACGAAAAGCGGTAAAAGCGGTTAACTAAACAGAGAAGCGGTTACATAAAAATAGGCACGGTTACATAAACTAATATTTAAATAAATGTTAGCTTGTACGGATGGAAACGTTGATAGATTCGTTAGATAAAATATTCGCAATTAAGCTCAAAGTTGACTGAATGATAGATTTCGGCAGTCAATATATTTTACATGTATCAAACTGAATTAAATATATTTTAATCCAAAGTTCACGTTATCCCACAGCATCATCCTTAGAAATTCAAGTATATTTTAGGGATATTTTGACATATAAATTCACTCATTTAAGGTTGAGATTTTAAAGATCACAACTGTGGATTTAAGTTAGTTCTGAAGCAATCCTTGGACCGTTTATATAGTTGTTAAAAAGGATTTTATTAACCATTTCTACATTGCATAGGTCCATACCAGCCTATAGTACTGACATGGAAGATAGGTCGGAACATAAATTATGCATTTCAACACGAGCTCATAGATGTATTCTATTTGTTGAATCTGTGATATTTGGTCAGTCAGTTTGTATAATATAAAATTCAATTCTATATATTTTAACATATGTATGTACATAACACAGGTATTCATCGACGTATTCTCTAAAGGCTCAAAAATGAAAATAATAAACTAGCAGATCTACATCAGTTGACGAATCGATTGGTTATACACTCATCCAAATGTCATGTTAATATGAACAAATTATGGTTTTCTATCTATCTGCTTTGTCTTGATCGGGTTTTACATCTACTAGGGATTGCTCAATTATTGCATTACCTATTTCTACTTCACTCATAATTTCATAACCAGGCTCTCCTTCATCTTATTCTAACCATTTAGACGTCATCTTTGATATTATCTTTTTATCCACCTCTGATCAAAACTAAATAAAAATTAATTACCTATACCGGGAGTTTCTTTTTCACTGAGACGATCTAATATCTCGAAAAATAGACACTCTACGGCAAAAATATCCAAATTAAAATACTTTGTTCGGTTCATGATAGATGGCGTAAATAAAAAAAACATCACGTTTTCATTAGAAATACTCGAAATTCGTCATCAAAACAATTTATTAATGTAAATGGCAGGTGAATAAAATAATTTTATGTTAAAATAAGTGTTCAAAATGATGACCTGCGACTTTAATTCACTTATTAATACGCATTTCAAATGATTGTACACAACTGAGAAGTGTGTTTGGTTGAATTTCAGCACAAGCATTTTTGATTTGCTCAATCATGTTCTCACGTGTTGTTGGTTCTTGTTTATAAACTTTGTTTTTGAGATAGCCCCACAAACAGAAATCTGACGCAGTAAGATCTGGTGATCTGGTGGGCCAATTTATCGGACCAGCTCTACCGATCCAGCGACCATTGAAATCACGATCAAGTATTTTACGTTCCGTCTCACTTCTAAGCTCAAATTTTCAAGTAATATTGGCAGTTCATTTTCGAAAAAGTTTCGGTACATTTGACCATTCAAGTTGCCTTCAATAATGTTTACAACGCCATCTATCATGAACCGAAAAAAATATTTCATTCGTAGATTATAACGCCATCTATCATGCATCGAAAACAATATTTCATTCAAATCATACGTCCTTTTAGTCGTAGAATCCGTATCTGCAATAAAAAAAATGGCTTCCACCTACAAAGAGGAGAGTGGGGGACTATTATTTTTTTTACACTAATGTATTTCCCCCGCGGTATGATTAAATTTTGATTATGGACATTTTTTCCGAAGAGTGGCTATTTTTCGAGATATTTGATCGTCTCAGTTTAAAAGAAACACCCGGTATACCTTCAAAACATCCTATTGGTTACCTAAAATGTTGTTCCAGCGAATGTTTGATTAACTCGTTCCTCGTATTTTTTTACATTTGGAAAAGTCCGAAGGTATATTTCATCTTTCA
Source organism: Tipula lateralis (assembly GCA_963932295.1). Taxonomy (NCBI): domain Eukaryota; kingdom Metazoa; phylum Arthropoda; class Insecta; order Diptera; family Tipulidae; genus Tipula; species Tipula lateralis. The sequence goes on from OZ010737.1 coordinate 139,073,803, forward strand.
CCAGATTAGTTTACACATTCAAAAAAACAATCTTGTAGAAACGCTGAAAGAATTTTCCCCTAGTCCATAGGTTGCACATTAGAGGTGGTGTTTTTGGGTAGAAAAATGCAGTAAAAGCGTTTGCTTCAGATTTCAATTCGACACCGTATACATTAACGCTATAGTTTTTATGTATCACTCACTAAAGTATTGCCTGTTGCTATAGACACGTGTCTTGTGAAAATTTTAAATATTTGCAGAATTAAGTGTGTCAGAAATGGATTTGTTTTTGTAATTACTGTCATAATTGAGCCTAGCCTGGCAAGCACGTCTAACTGCTGCTTCATAGTCAAATTCACAAGTGTTTTTTTATCGAATTTGTAGATTAAGCCAGATGATGCGAAATAGTTGTACATAAAGTTTTATTGTACATAAAAGTAAAGATTTGTACTAAAATTTTACCAAAGGCAAAAATTTATAATTAAATTATCAATTTGATTTATATTTAAATATTCATTTATAGCTCCAAATGGAGTTCTTTTCTGAATACTAGAAATACACTATAAACAATCAGAACGAGGTTATCATCCTAATTTTTAAATGACATTATTTTGTCCTGATTAAAAAATTATTTCATCAGAATCTACCCCCGGTTTCTAATGTTTCCAGGAAATTATTATTTTATTAATTCTACATATTTAATTGAACATTTTTTGTTTAGTAAATTAGTTCAAGAATCATTTCTTCTGGAGAGTCCAGATATGCAAATACAGGTGATTCTTGACTTACCTCGTTTTCAGTTACACCCTTTATTTAAGATACGTCGTTAATCGCTTTGAGTTAAGTCATAAAAAAAAATGAAACATGAAAGAGAATTGGAAAACAGAAAACCAATTTTCAGAAATTTAAATATCCTGTGAGAACAATATTTAAGTAACAAAAAATATTTGCGATCATGCTAAAGCGGAAACCTCAAAAAGTGCGAAAATTTTTGCTAAATTAAGAACTCCAACAATCGAGAAAATGAAAGCATTGTTGATAGATTAGATAAAAGACGCAAACCAAAAAAATAATCCACTTTATCCAAACCAAAGCTAAGATTATTTTTGGGACTGTGACCGTATTAAGCAAAGAAGAAACAAATACTTTCGAAGCTAGTCGGGGTTGGTTCCAAAATTTTAAAAATCGGAAGGAATTCCTAAATCTTAATATGTCAGGTGAGTCAGCTAGTGAAGACACAGCTACAGCAAACGCCTTTCTGCAAACAATTAAAAACATCGTTGCAGATGGGCATTCAAGCCATCAAATATTTAATGTCGACGAAACAACTTAGTAATTGAAAATAACGCCCTTGCGAGTGTATTTGGCCACAGCAGAAAAAAATGTCTGAACAATAAATTATTATTATTGCTACCACCTTGTATTTATTTAGTATGTTAATTTTATTTATTTATTAAGGGAAGCTTCCCAAACCGTCTCTCTTCATCCAATCAAGGTTTAACCGCGTTCACGTTACCGCCTTTCGTTTGATGGCGGATCATTAGTTTGATGACACGATAAATATACATAACCTTTCCTAATTTATCAGAAAGTCTCCGTATATTTAGCTACCCTAGGCATAGCAATGGCCGTACAATATATATAAATATATATATATATATATATATATATATATATATATATATATATATATATATATATATATATATATATACATATATATCACGAAAATCCTTCTATAGCGACCTCGCCCCAAGGTTCAAATACTAATTTGTATTAAAAATTTATCAACCTCAAAGAATAATTGAAACAATAAAATACAAAACCCGCCAAACGACAGGAACATAGTTACTAGAATTCATCAAGAAAAGCAATCCGACTTACCGTTTTCGAGAAAATGGGTGGAGGACAAATTTACCAATGGTCGAATATGATATACAAAATTATATAAAAACATAATCAATTGGAAAATTCATATTTTATTCAAATAATAGGGCAACAAAATAACAGTAATAAATATTTAATTTTCATGATAGTCCTGGAAGTACTTAGCATTCAAATGCATCACGTTTCACTTTTGGCAAATAAATATTGTATGCTTATGACATTGTTGACATCGTCGTGGTTTGCCATGATCCGTTTTAGCAATGGCATGGTCTCCGGAGATTCGCGGCATGTTGCTAAGATACTTTATATTTTTGGAATGTTTATCAGTCTCAGCTGAATCTGGCACTGAATCAGTCGTAAGTAGCAATCCTTCGGTAAGTTCAATTTTGAAATCTTTTTGAGACATTGGCTTGCGTTTGAGCTCCTTTGCGATCAAACAAAATTACTGCACTGTTTAATCCACTACTTCAGAGTGGCCACCACCATTTTTCGCCTCAGATTGCAACGCGGTAATTAGAAACTGCGTTATCGTGTAGATCGACCCCACCCATCCATTTTGTCCAATTTATCTGATGCGTCTAGATTGTTGTTGTTACTTAAATGCAGGTAACGTTTTATGGTTTTAAATGTTGCTCTAATTCAGTGGTTTTTAATGTTCCAGATCGGTGGTCAAACTCTTCACTATATTGTTCAATGGTGTATGATAAGGCGCCCTATTGTATTGTATGGTACTGTCGCGTTGATCGCGTATTTTTACTCAATTTGTCTGCTTCTAAGTCATAATATAAGTTTTTTTTGTTTATTATTTCACCTGGATCTGCATTCATGATGCTTTTCAATTGCAAACATTTAGTTATTCTATGAAATCAGAGATGTCACTCGCGTCAACAATGCCGTAAATTAAAAAGGATTGTGCTATGCATTGTGAAAATGGACGAATCACAGCTTTTCTCAAGAATTAATATATTCTAAATAATCAGATGGATTACTTAATAGGTTAACTATTTTAAATCACTTCAATATTGCTATAAACACACATCAGATTTAATATATTTAGTTTTTGCAGGAAGCAAATACCACACATCCACTGTACACTTCAATAGTTACCCCATCAACTTTCCCAATCCCAAAACAAAGTATATACACTATTAAGTGGGTGAATAATTTTAAATTAGGTTTATACCCGTAATTAAACTAATAACAAAATGACGATCCAAATAATCCAACCATCAAATTATGGTTACGATAACATCACAGATGATAAAATGCCGATTTAATTGCACGAGCTCGTAATTAAACGCCAATTACTTAAAAAAAATGTTTAAAATACTGAAATCAATGTCAAAAATAACAATTTAAGTTGTTAAAAAATTTATGCTTTCTAACATATAGATAATTCTAACCTGAATGAAAATAATGTGTATAGACAAACATAAAACGAAAATAAAATATAAATGGAAAAACAAGAATCTTAAATTAAGCTTAATTTTCCAGAAGAAAGCACAAAATAAAAAACGATATAGAATATAAAAAATATAAAAGCTCGAGTCGTTTTGCTTGTTTAATTTTATAATCTTACAAGTTATTATTTTTATTATAACCATTACTTGTATATAATATGATATAAATACATTCGTAATTTTAAATAAAACCAATTTATTATCATCTTTATTCTTCTGTAAAAATTTTGTTTTCTTATATAACAAATTGTACGTAGGTAGCACTCATTTGGACAAGTAATTCAAAAATGTTTGTAATTACCCATTCGTAAAACATCTTTTACCACTCAATGACGGTGATTTATATTGTTTCATTTATGAAATATAAATAATTATTATAAATTGACTATTTTACTCGTATTAATTGAAAAATTACACGAAAAGCCTTAAAAGACTATTCATCTCGAAACTAATAAGTATAATCGATCAAAAATTAAGTGTGAATAAAACATTTATTATGTCACTATTGCAGTGCAGATTTCTAAACCAGAGTAATACTATAGCTTGAAGTTGGCATATGCAGTGAAATATGGAGGTTATTAGAATATATAGTAATATGTTCTTGACTTTGCAAGCAACGGCCTAAAGTTCCACAACAGATTTGATAGATAAAGAAAACTTGTTAGTAGTCTGATAAAACAAGCGTGTGAAGTTATCCAAGTATTTAATTCCAGATAAAATAAAAAGTTGCATCTGGGATGAAATAGAAAAGGGTTTCCTACCCTTTTCTATTTCATCCCAGTTTTTTTAGTTCTATCCCAAATTCGCGCAAAAAAAAAACAATAAAAAAGAAACTTTATCATCTCATCCCAATTTTTTACAGTTTAATGTATTTTTTACTATAATTTTGCACCAATTCCTTATAGAACTGTACAAATTTTATATATTTCGGTACCTGACTTCAGAGAACCTATGGAGCCGGAAATGATTCTTGTTATTTTGAGTTGGTCATATACTGACCAATTCTAGTAAAGATAAGAAAATTATCCGGTTGATAGATTTGGCACAATCGAGCTGCATTAAAATAGTTTCACATACAATTCTATAATTTGAGACACTTCGGTGCCTGGCTCCTGAGAACCTAATACTTATACTAAACTGAAAAAAACTGGGATGAGATGATAAAGTTTCTTTTTAATTATTTTTTTTTTGTCGAGAATTTCGGATAAAACGAAAAAAACTGAATGATATAGAAACACTTATTAATACCACTTTTTAGTTTTGGGGTGTTGAGTTAAATTGTCGAGCCTTAAACGGTAAAGTATCCACAAGCTTACTTTTTAGTACCACTTTTTGTTTTGGGGTGTTGAGTTAAATGGGCATATTTAACATATATTGCTGAATGTTGCCCAAATTTCTTATAATAAGGATTAATTTAAAAAATGAAAAATTGAACTCAACACCCCAAAATTAAAAAGCGATATTCACGGTCTCCGTTTTGGGATCGCTTCATATGGATAATATGGTATATACATAAATAAATCAAATTATTTGGTTATAATTAAAGTTTTTCAGGTTTATTATAACTTTTATAACAACAAAGCGTCACTTAAAATTACAAACTATGTATAAAAGTTCTTCAAATACGAAAATGTTCCATAATATGGACCAATCATATTTTTCTAGGACCTTAGATGATATTACGCAAGCTTTAGAGACAACTTTCTGCCGAAAATTCATAAAATTTCCTGAAGCACGGACAAACTCATTATATAAATAGAGATTTTTTGAAGCAACCAGCCAACCCGGTTATCGCGTGTATTGACTGCACACATATAAATATTATCGCACTCTGCGAAAACGAACACATTTTTGTGGACCGACGGGGAAACCATTCGATGAATGTGCAGATTTATATTAAAAATTATTTCCATACAATATATATTTCAGATATGTACATAACTTATAGCCTGTTAATACTTTCTATCTGTGCTCATTTTCCGGGGCCAACTCACGATTCTGTAATATGGCCGGTATCAAAAGATCGGCGAAAAATGCAGGTGGCTTATTAAAATGGGGAACGGAATGAATAGTTGATTGTCGAAGGCAAACGATTTATAATAAATTGCATTCTCAAACATGAAATCCAATTGAAAGGAGTATATAAGTCTTAAAGAACACGTTTCGCTGTATCTTTGGATGATGAGTGCTGCGTTATAAACCTGTTAAAGTCGTCAAAATTGTTAATTTTTGTGCTGCACTGCATAATATGTGCTTAATAAATAAGCTAAAAATGGTAGAGTTGTCACGTCCTTCTGAAGAAAGTGCTCCTATCCGCGATATCGAATTCGAATATGACGACATAGAGCAAAGACTTTTTAAAATAAACACTATTTAACTTTCTTAATAAGTTTTATTCTTTCTTCCTCTAAATAAAGTTTCCTCTCCGCTACTGTTAACCGACTTTCCTCCACCATCAGTCTTTTATTATTTATTACGTTTGCTTCTTTTACTAAACTTATTATTTCAGTATTAAATTCCTGTTGTTTTTTGCCTGCGCTTCCTGTTTATCACCGTGGGTCTTAAGTTCTTCGAACAATCGGTTCGTTTCCGTCATTTGTCGTCTCTGGCTTCGATGTTTAGGTTGATGGTGTAGTCACGGTATCTAATAGTGATTTTTGGTGTGAGATGTAAACCGCTAAAACCATTTCCACTTCATGCTCATGACCAGCGTCGAAACCGGAAACATTAACAACTGACTCTGTTATGCCAGTTAGCTTAACCACCCGCTCCTCTAAATCTAAGAGAAAAATGGTGCGTGTTAAACCACCAGTTCGGTTAATATCAGTAATGGTTTTTCTCATTTTTTTTAAATTTTATTTTTATAATCTGCCCATACCTAGCAAAGACAAATATGATCTATAAGCGTAAAAACATGTATAACATATCTACATACCCTTGTCTACAAATCAGCATCCCGTGTGGGTGGTCCTTCTCCATTTAACTGCCTTGTTACTTCAGCCCAGTTCCCATTAAGTGATGCTTTAGAAGTTATTCAACTGAAGCAACGGTTATCAAATCCGTGTGGTTTTCCATATAATCAACCATTATTTGAAACTGTTTACTAGTGGTGAAATTTTTTTTTTTTAAAAATAATTGAAATAAAAAAAATTAGGTTATGTACAAAATAAAAAGAAATTTTACCAATTAAATATTTATTTAAATACATATTAATCAATTTACATCTGTTTTAGTACTAACGCAGACATGTTTGCAAATAATATTATATTTATTAAAATATTGAATGAATATTTTCCATCTATAAACCTTAATAATGCATGTATATATAGCTCGGACAATAATTACACTTGAACCAAATTTAAATACAACATACCAAGTTTCGATTTTCAGTTCGAATTTCGAAAATCCGAAATTACAAAATCCCACCCCATATACACTTGTTATTGTAAGGAAATAATGTACAATGCTTCAGCATGCTTATATTATTATTTCATATTAATTTTTATACTATTGTAGTATTTCATTGTTTTTTGGTGAGTTCGATTAAGGCGCTATTCCATGAGAAAAATTGACTGACAGTAAATATTAAAATGGGACAGTAATATAGATTTGATAGCAGTGTAAGTGAAACAAAAAGCTATATCAGTCAAACTTGACCCGGCGTCTACTCAATGCAAATTCACTGATATTTTCTCTCATGATAATTTTAATCGTAATATTTACGAAACACGAATGCCCCCTGTGGTTGGGGGCATTCGTGTTTCGTAAATATTACGAACGAAACATGAGACCCATAGAATACCACCACAGTATCCAGAGCTTGTCGTAGGAGGCGACTAAATCTGGTTGGGTCGTCAGCCGACCCGCATCCGTAAAACCGTGAAAATGTTAAAAATGTCAACAAAAATAAAAAAAATCGGATACCGCCAAAACAACAAAAAAAACGAACCCCCGCTTAAGTACCTGGACACGAGATTGAAGATCGGTACGTGGAACGTGCAGTCATTAAAAAACCTGGCGCGTTGAACGGCCTTATCACATGCATGAAAGAGTATCGGCTGGAACTCGTAGCTCTCCAAGAAACTCCATGGCCTAAACGTGGAGACTGTTGAAGTGTGATTTGTGATGCTGGGTGCTGTAATCGTGACAACTAATGATGAATGGTGGGAGCTAAACTTTGAACTCCACAGAGTGGCATTGATTGACAGCTAGGGCGCTGGATCAACCAGCCGATGAAGACGTTTATCTTGAAGTGTATGGCATCTTGTATGTGGTCTGTAATATTCGTTTCGCTAGGCCGTTTCGATCTGATGACGTCATTGACTCGTTGTGTGATCGAAAAGATCAAATCCATCTCATCAGGCATATGCGACCGGACTTGATGTATGTTGCATTTCGTTTTTATATATACTGTTGGGCTATGTTGCAACAGTTCTAGCGAATTAACAGAATTTGACTCGAAATCTTTTTTCGATTATTTTTGTTTATACTTCACTATTTGTGAACGCCATAAGACCATGTGTCCCAAGGCTATACGTTGCTACACAGTGGAGATGACCTCGGAAATCTTGGGGTTGGATTTCTCATTGGGCCACAGGTGAAAAAGGCTGTCTTGGACTTTCAAGCAGTCGATAATCGAATGTGTAAGCTTCGCTTGCACATGAGATTAGCCAACCTGTCAATTGTCTGTATACATGCGCCCACTGATGTAAGCCAATCCCAGGATAAAGACTCATTTTACAATAATCTGGATAATCTGATGGGCTCTATACTGGAGCACGACGTCAAATTGGTGATTGGTGACTTTAATGTTAGAGGTGGCAGAAATCAGACCGACTTATGTAACAATATAGGTCCGTACTCCCGACACGAAACTTCGACCGAGAATGGGGAAAGAATGATGTGCTTTGCGATCGCTCATGATCTCAAAGTAGCAAGTACATTCTTTCCTCATAAAAACATCCACTTAGAAACATGGACACACCCACGTAAAATATCCCGAAGCCAAATTGACCATGTGTTGATTTCAAAAGGGCGGGCTCGGGTTGTCCAAGATGTGAGATCGTATCGGTCGTCAACAAAATTCGTAGGCAGTGACCATTTTATGGTTGCTGCAAAGCTACGATGGAAATTTTCGTACAAGTCAGGGAGGACAGGAGAATATACAACGCGATTCTCCTGTGAAGGTCTGATAAATGAAGAAACGCAACGAAAATATCAAGATCTTGTCAGCAATAGCATTATGCAATCCAATTACCAATCTGATGATGTGAACAGTGTCTGGGAAGTATTGAAAACCTCGGTTGTCGATGCTGCCCAGCACACTCTCGGTATAGTGAAAACTAAGTCCAAGTTGATTGGTTTGATGAGGAGTGTCGTCTTGCTGTTGAACAACGCAATAAAGCCTATAATGAAGCGCAGACTCGGTTTACAATCGCAAGGAAAAACAAAGCAGTTCTCGCTAGGAGGACAGCTAAACGCATTTGTAGACTGAAGAAGCGAGAATGGTGGAAGGCTAAGGTCTTAAGAGTACAACAACTCAGCAATGAGCACAATTCGCGTGGTTTCTTTAAAGGAATCACCGAATTGCACCATACCTTAAGATCTCGTTCAACTGCCATTCGGGACCAGGATGGAAACCTCTGTGTTAACGTCGATGCGGTACTCGATACATGGCGTGAACATTTCTCTGATTTACTTAATGTTCCACATGTATCACAAGCTGTGTTTGAATATGCTCAAATACAGACCGCGGAGATGTTCATTGAGGATCCATCCTATGAGGAATTCACAATGGCCATGCAGAAATTAAAGAAAAATCGTTCACCAGGAGTTGATTGCATTAATTCAGAGCTCTTGATATTCGGAGGGCTAACTTTGTGGAACTGTCTTTTCGACCTTGTTCGATTGGTATGGCGAAATGAAGTTATGCCCGAAGAATGTAAAGTGGCCGCGTTATGCCCAATTTTCAAGAAGGGTGATCGCTTGAAATGTGAGAATTATCGCGGTATAGCTCTCCTTTGCACAGCATATAAGTTACTGTCATACATTATCTTGGGAAGAATTACTCCTCTAGCGGAGGAAATTGTCGGTGACTACCAAGGAGGATTCCGTCCAAATCGGTCAGTCACTGATCAAGTTTTTTCGCTACGGATGATTCTTTCCAAGTACTACGAAACATCTCGCGATGTACACCAGGTATTCCTGGATTTCAAGCAAGCCTATGACTCGATCACTCGAGAGAGATTATGGTATGCGCTTGAATATTTAGGAATACCGAAAAAATATGTACATCTGTGTAAAATGACAGTAACGCAGTCACAATTCTGTGTCAAAGTTGAGAACAGGCTATCGAGAACTTTTGCAATCAATTCCGGTGTTCGACAAGGAGATGCGCTGTCCCCGATACTTTTTAATCTCATGTTGGAATACATCCTTCGTAAAAGTGAAACACCTCAGGACAACATCTTATTCCGACAATCCAATCAACTTCTTGCTTATGCAGATGATATCTGTGTGATTGGATTAAATGGCAACGGAGTGAAAGAGATACTTGATCCACTGGAACAGTGTTCATCTTCTGTTGGTCTCAAAATCAACGAGTCAAAAACCAAATATCTAATCTCGGGTTTTAGAGACCAAGACGCAATTGATTTTAGTAGTGGTAACCACACGTTTGAAGGAGTGATGAGATTCAAGTATCTTGGATCTCTCATCACTCACGATAATAGTGTGGGAGAGGATATCAAGGTCCGCCTTGCCGCTGGGAATCGGGCTTTGTATCCTCTACGTACACTGCTGAAATCAAAATATCTTGCAAATACGGATAAGCTGAAACTGTACAGAGTGTTGATCAGACCCGTTGTCATGTATGGATGTGAGGAGATGGCTTCTAACATTCGAGAGAAGAATCATGCGTGTGATATATGGTCCAAAACGCGACGTCGATGGCACTTACCGAGTTCTTTTCAATCACGAGATCAGGAATTTAATGCAAATTCCTGATATCGTGCATGAAATTAAAGTACAGCGAGTACGCTGGCTCGGACACGTTCTGCGTGCCGATCCGAACCGAATGATACAGCGAACCTTTAAGGGAGAACCGCCTTTCGGTAGGCGAAGAGGTCGCTGTCGGCGACGATGGCTCCACGGCGTAGAGAGCGATCTGGCATCTTCAAACTGCCTACAACGGGTTGAAGAGCTGGCTCGTGATCGAAACCGATGGAGTCAAATTGTTGAAACGGTACGGGCCAATAATGGCCTGTAAAAACCATTAAAAAAAAATAAAAAAAAAAATTAATTTTTTAATGTATGTGTATTTATCAATGTATTGTTAAAAATTGTTGCTTCAAATGTCATGTCTGGGCATTTTACTATCATTATAATTAATTTAAAATGTCAATTTTTTTAACTGACAAAATAATATATTTTTTTAAATTTATTTTATTTAATTGGCTTACCGTCACCGTTTTTCGGTACAAATCAACTTATTTAACTGTACATTCAGTCAAAAACAGCGACATATTTATTTAATAATACAAAAATCAAATAGTTTTATGAAAAAACAAAATTTAAAATTACGGGGTTTTTCAGGTTTCATACAAATGATTGATATAGCCAATACATCTTTACTCCAGAATTAATATTTTTTATGAGAAAATCTAAACTCAAAACTTGACATTTCATAAAATAGCCTCCTAATAATTTGCTGATAGTGTCAAAATTTGTTTAATATACTCACACATACAATGACAAATGTGATATCATGATTGAAAATATCAGTGGATTTGCAAAGTGTGGCATCTACACTGGTAACTGGAAAAATATTGGTGTTTGTGGTAGTGTGACTGCCATGAAAAGTATTAAAAATTGAGTCACACTCAGCCTTCTACATAAAATTTGTGTAAGACAAGAAATTTTTTTGGCACACAACCAATTTTATAGTCAAGGCACTGAGTAAAACATACAGAGAAGTATCTTCTTTTCGAACCTTTCGTATATAAAATAAAATTAGTATTATAGCTAATTCAAACAGTAATGTGAGTAGCAAGTGAAAAGTGAATATTATATTTATATTTTCCCTTTCTTGTGTATTATAATCGTATCTATCATTGGTGATGTTTATACGGGTATTCCTTCGGCGTTGTTTTTTTGTTATCACAACAACCTCTCGGGTTTAAACGAGTATTCTTTCAGCGCTGTTTTATCAAAGTAGTTTGAACAGGTTTTATATGATCTTTGTATGTATTGATGTGATGAGTGCTGAAAATTTTCGTTGAAGACGTTGAGCGAAAAATCCCCACTCCATAATTAGTTTGTAAGCAAAGAGGTAAGAGACGAGCATGTTCAGCGCCGAAAGAATAACCGTATAAACACCACCATTGTTTTTATTTTCCGAAATATCAGAACAACAGAGGATATTGCATTCTATATTATAGCTGCACAATATTCTAACAGTTTTTTATGTATGTATGCTTTTAATGAAACTTAAAACAAAAACTAATGAAAGTTTGTTTTTAAGATGGTTAATGACCTTTATAGTAGTTTTATGTAACAAGCACAATAAAATAAGTATACAGTGGTTGTTCCATACGTTCCTAACATTATCAAATAATTATCAATAGCCGTCCGTTTATTTAAAAAAAAAGTAAAGCAAAGGATTGTGCAAAGAGCTGTGGAGTTTTATGATCCGTTGGAATTTCGACTTAATTATTTCTATAGGTAATGAGGTGAATGATAGATTGTATACAGGTTTTTGTAATCAATTTATTTATTATTATTATTACGCGTCATGAAACGATAAACCATTCTTTTCTGAAAAAAGAGAGATCCAGGCATTTACCTCCCGTTACCGAGCTTAGTAAAAATGTTTGTGTGATTGATAAAATATTTTAAATTGTGGATTACCGAAGTTGTTTTGGGAACTGACTATATGTTTGGGGAATGGTCTGGTACATAAGTATAAAGTTGGTTTAAGAAAATGTAACGGAAAAATATACATAATTTAGTGTTTATGGTAGGTAATTTTTAATCACGTTTCCAATTTAAATAAACTCATATCCAATATAAATTTCTCATCGTCCGTAATTTATACATACATTAACATGTAAAACGCCATCTGCAGTGTAGAAGAAATAATATATAACCCATTGAATTTGAGTGCAACGAAATTCCTTTTCAATACGTGACTTTTCGGTTATGAGCTCGAACACGTTTGAAGAAGTGATGGAATTCAAGAATCTTGCATCTTTCGTTTATTACTCATGATAATAGTGTGGGAGAAGATATCAAGGTTCGCTTTGCTGAAATCAATCGGGTTTTATATCCTCTACGCTCAATTCTAAAACCGAGATATTTTATAGTTGCAGAAAAACTGAAATTGTACGGAGCGTTAATCAGACCTGTTGTCATGTATCTATGTGAGAGTTGGACCTTGAAGTACGAGGTATGGCTGCTAGAATTCAATAGAAGAATCATGCGTGTTATATATGACGCAAAATACGTCGTTGATGACACATAACGAGTTCTTTTCAATCACTATATAAGGAGTTTAATTCAAATTCTTGATATCGTAGATTATCATTTGAGACAGTGAATATCCTTACTGGCTCAATCATGTTATGTGTGGTAGTCCGAAAGGAGAAACGCCTTTTGAAACACGAAGAGCTGTCGGTGATGTTAGCTTAACGGGAAAGAAACCGATTCATTATCTTCTGGTTGTCTGCTATACGGTATGACAAGCTGACTCGTGATCAAAAACGAAACAGTCAGATTGTTGATACGGTACGGGCAAGCTATGGCCTGTTAAAAACAATTATGGTACTTCTCCCAAAAATCGTTACATATTGCAAAATATAAATTGAATTTAGAGATTAAAGTAAAGACAGTTAAAAAATCAAAGTAAGTATTATTCAAATTATATTTAATTATTTAAAATTTTTAATTTTTTGAAATTTGCGTTTTTCGTTTGTATTTTTATTTTGGGTCTTACACGAAAGTGACCATTTATAATTTTTTCGTAGTAAAACTAATAAAAAAAAGTTTAAAAATTTCTTAAGATTTTAACCATCTTAAGGTTCATTTTCTTCCGGTAAAAAAGGTGAAAAACTTGATTTTAACTTTTCGATGCTGACTTTTGTGGCATTGCGAATGATATTGTCTTCGGTTTTTACATGTCATTTAACGTTTTATGTAATTTATGCTATTTTTTACATAATTTACATAAAAAAATGTAAAAAACGTTTTATACATGTAAAATCGCAATGTCGTAGACATTTATTTGAAATTTATGAATTGCGGACAGATTTCTAATTGCATCGCAGTGAAAATTTGAAATAAAAGATTATTGCAATAAACATTAAAAATTGCAAGAAAGGTACCTCCAACGACTGTTATATCAATTATTTCATATATATTTTATCTTGTTAGCACTAGTTAAAAAAAAAATAACCTATTTTAAATTTCGTACCATGAAATATTATGCTATTTGTATACCATATTGTTCTTCATATTGAATATTAAACCGCGATGTTATGTTCCTCGCATATTGTTTGTGAACTGAATGTTGGGCTTCAAATCGAAAACACCACAGAAGCTTTATTAGTCCACATTTTCGTACTATTGAAGGATGGTGTGTCAAGAAGTGGTAATTAGGTTTTAATGCTTGATTAAACAATTGCATAACGAACCTATTGTGTTGTATTAAGTTAGTCATTTCTGCTAAATTAAACTCATTATAAAAATGTATACACCTCGTCATTATGTGGAATATCACTCCCTATGATTAAAGGAACAAAATTGAAAAAGTCCAAATCTCACGGGCATTCATTTTAAAATTTTCATGCTTTATATGGTTGCGTCCAACAGGTTCATTTTATTTGCAATTTCTATTTCTCCGTAGTTAAACATTTGTTTTTTGTAGTTAAAATTTTGTAAAGAAATATATTTTTTATAAATAAAATGATCTAAACTACTTTGCAAGTTGTACTTGCAAATACCTAAAAAACGTTAAACATAATATCAGATGCCATATTATGTGTTACATGAAATAATGAAATTTGATTAAACATTGAAACATCCCAAATACCTGTTAAACAACTATCCAAATTTCAATCGCTATTATAATTTTGTTCGTTCCTCAAAAATTCAGTATATACACAGTAGTATCAATTTAAGGTTGCTTTTTAGTACGCTTACAAATACGCCAAAAAAATTCCGAATTTAATTATAAATAATATCCTCAAACTTTATTTAGTCCTAAGTTATCACCCAAAATCTGATCTTAAATTAAATAAATTTAAAATGATGAATTAGCCGTCAAAAAATTGATCTTTTTTATTTGACAACTAACTTTTCGATTTTTTCATTTTAATTTCGGTTTGCTTAGCTGTGTCAAAACCAAAAAACATTTTTTTGTGATTTATACATTTTATATTTTATTCGTGTTTAATTTTTTTGAATCCTCTATTTTTAATTTTATTTTGTCCTCATTTTGCAATTTTAAATATTTTACAAACTAGTATTGTTGATTCGTTGAGTTTAAATTTTGGTTATTTTTTTTATAACCATTTTGTAATTTGTAATTTTTTTTCGGTTTGTTTATTTTGTATAATTTTTTCGTTTTAATCCGGGATTTTGGTATTAAAAAATTGTAAAATGTATTTATCAAGTCAAAAAATCATAAAGATTTTGAATAATAACATTTTGTAGTGTCAGAAGATTTTCGGTTAATCCAAACCGAAAAATGCAAGGACTATTACCACAATCTGGTTGGAGAAATAAGGTAATCGGACACTGAGGCCTTTTCCAATTATCATTTGATGAATCCTCAAGCAGTCGATGAACTTTTAACAATGATTGGCCCTGTAATTCAAAGGACTTACATAGGAGAAAAGTCTATAAATACAGGTCAACAATTATCATTAATTTTTCGGTAAATATTATTCAAATATTCAATATGTCTGTGTCTTAATTTGGAATGGTTTTGCTAGTTATCTCGCTAGTGTTGACAGCATGGGATCAACTGGAATGTATGGTTATCGTGTGGGTAAAAATACAGCATCTTCAATTATACGAGAAACCTGCGAAGCATTGTGGGACATTCTAAAGAGTACAGTATTTCCTCAACCGAATAATGGTATGTGGAGGGAAATCAGTCACCAGTTTGACCAACAGTGGAATTTCGCTATTTGCTTAGGAGCAATGAATGGCAAGCATTTTATCATACAAGTAGGTATTTAGTTTTCTTTGTTTCTAGGCATTTAGCAACAGTGGATCTATCAACTGGAATTATAAACACAGTCACAGTAATGTACTTTTGCCATATGTGACGCCCAATATAAATTTGTGCTAGTTGGTATTGGGGCACCTGGGCATGTTGGCGACAGTAACATATTTAGGCGAAGTAATTTTGGTAGAGCCACTATATGCGGTGGAGAAGATTTAGATTTGCTACCTCCAGAAAACCTTAAAGATAATAAGGCTTATCCGAACGTTTTTATTGGAGATGAGGCATTTCCATTCCTTTCAAATTTATTGAGACCATATCCTGGTCGAAACATGCCACGGCTCCCATTAGAAAAAAGCGCGTTTAACTATAGACTCTCTCGCGCTAGGAGAGTGGTGGACAATGCTTTTGGGATTCTGTCGAGTAAATGGCGGATTTATAGACGACCGAATTGGCAAGCAAAACCACAGTATTGGGCATAATAAAGGACCGTGTTGCTGCACAACTGGCTTCGAGATAAAAAAAATTTCAGAATATATGAAAGCTGGTTTACCCAATAGTTATGTTGGAGAAACTTATCGACCAGGAACATGGCGTAATGACGAGAGTAGCGGAGTGCAATTAGTTCAAAGAGTCGGTTCAAATAACTAGTCGAAGTGCAAATGAGATTAGATATGATTTTAAAACATATGTTAATGAAATTGATGTACTACCTTGGCAATACACTAGTATCCCATAAAAACAATATTATTTATTTATTGAAAAATATCACATTTATTAAAATTAAAAATTCAGATTTGATATTTCTTTAAAATAATTTATTATTTCATAAAATATTCTAATAAAAATTTTAGTATAAAAAATATATATCACAGAATTATAATTAATTCAAATCACAATAAAATAATAATATTAATAATTCAATTCAAAAAACTTACCCTAGAATTTATAATTAGGATTAAATATGGTTCAAAAATAAAAAATAGTAAAATAAAATTTTTTAAAGTTCATCATGTGTTTCTGTTTGCCCATTTAATTGATAAACTTTGTCTTCAATTTGTTTTGTAATGCTTAGGAAGAAAGCTGCCTGTTCCGATTTTGCCCACTTTCCAAATTCGTCCTTCCATGTGCTCGCATCTAATTGCATCAAACATGGCTCCTTATTTAATAAATTAAAAATTAATTGTTTCATCACATCGCAAATATATTTAATATTTTGATCAATATTTTCTGCATTACGATATTTTTTAAAAGGCCGTTCACGTCTCTCTTTTATGGACTGTTCTAATATGGCTTTTCTCTACCGCTTCAACTCACTCATCACCTCATAAGCAGTTTCATCAAACAGTTCTTGGAAATATGACCCATTTGGAATACTTGATTCCAAGCTGCTAACGAAAGGTCTATAAATAAAATTAATTCGATCATCATTTGTTCAAATACAATATATATATATATATATATATATATATATATATATATATATATATATATATATATATATATACAATATATATATATATATATATATATATATATATATACATATATATATATATATATACATGTATATATATATATATATATATATATATATATATATATATATATATATATATATATATATATATATACGATAAGTCAAAAACATCGATTTTCAGGGGAAAGGGTTTCAGCTAAATCTTTTTGAATACTTGCTTAATTGAGAATGTTCTATACTCCAAATGGTTCATATTTCTTGACAATTTTTGGGATCATTTCAAAAATCTAAAAAGATTAGTTTAAAATAGTAAATGAATTACTCGTGGTGTACAATTTTATTAAAACAGTATTGTAAGTACTAGTTATAGTTTTTTTGACTGAAGAAATTTTAAGATCTTATATTGTAAGTCGAGTTGTAGTATTTATAAAAAAAATTAATTCTTTTTATACGATTGTAACTCTACATATCGCAGTATTGCAATACAATTTTAAACATAATTTTTTATGGTAGTCAACATTAAATCATAAAACATAACTATAATTAGATTTCGGATTATGAATGGGGATTTCAATTATTAAAACACACTTGCCGTTTTTTTAATTCAATATTTTAATAATAATTTTATACTATTGATAATGTAAATAATATTAATTTGATAATATAAAGACCAAAAAATTTATAGACTGTTAATCATCTGAATCTTCATCGATGTTAGTAGTGTGGGGTAAATTTTTATAAAATGTTTTGTATAATGCGGGTATATAATTATTTTCGCATAAATACATTAGGTCAATGTACTTGCATTCAGTAATAGGTCTCGTATCGTTATACAACAAATCAATTGTGTCGCGATTGACAGGTTTTCTTTTTCTCCCTGGGCGTTTTGAAGTTGATGTTGATTCACAATATAAAAGTATTTCTTGAAAATTTTCATCAAACTCGTATTTATATAATAATTTATTTGGTTCATTTTTGGATATGAAAATTTCTCGGATTTTGCTGATCTGAACTGTCTCATTTTTTAAGTTATTCGCAAAGAAATTTATGTTTGAGAAGTTCTTAAAATTAAAAATATTACTTTGATCCATTTCACACACATTGTATGTTAATCCATTTACTTTTGAATTCCAGATAAGACTATAATATTGAGCTGGAACATAAATCCTTTATGTTTACGACTTTTCTCAATAGTAGAGTGCATTGAATCACCCTCATTTTGTGTATGTCCTTTTTCCAAAAATTTATGACTTATATCAATTTTGAGTTTCTAACACGCCCAAGAATAAAATGAAAATAAAATTTTATTTTTATTTTGTCCTGTACAATTATTGGTCCAAAAGATGAATTTGTTAACAGTATTATTCTTGTTTTTCTCTTCCAACATAAATTTATATAAGCAGCTAGATACTTCCGACGACCCTTGACTAGCGATCGTTTCATCCCACAAGTAACAGTGTCCCTGATGACTGGCCAAATTATATATAGTGAAATTATGCAAGTTTAATTTTCTTTTGTAAAAAAAAACACTGGTTTCACCAAAGGGGCACTGTAAAACTTTCTGAAAATCGAAACAAGCTGCTACTATATCTGTACGGACTATTGCCGCTGATTTATCAATATTTTTGATTCTTCTTGCTTCACTTTTACTGCGTATGTGCTTGCTTTGTGAGACACTTTAAATTTTTCTTTGTCAGACGTCGACATATTGGCATAGCTGGTACAGTCGTTACACTGCTCCTTTTTCGGTTTAAAAAAATCAAAATGTAAGTTAAAAATATCCCTGTATTGACGTTTGTAATGCTTTGCGTGCTAATATTGTTTTCTTCAATCCATTTAAGGTAAAATCGGTACATTTTCGCAATGGAAAGACCACTTTCTGGATAAAGTTTCGTTGTTTTCGCTCGTAAATAGTGTGATTCTACTGTTGGAAAAGAAGATATGTGTCGTATAACATGCTTTTTTGAGGTTTGTGATAATTCGTTTAGAGATCGATGATATTTTCCTAACAAAATGAAAATAATTTTATTGAAGATTATCATATACATATTTTGAAGACTGTCATATCAGCTAAGCATATTTCTTATCAGAATCAAAGGTAATATTAGATTATAAATAATTTCTTACCGCGATTACCCGTTCCGTCACCCACCGCTTTCAAAAGAGCAGTATCTACTACCTGGTTTATATTGCAAGTGTGTCTAAAAACATTTTTAAACACACCCTAGTATGTAAATGTTTCTCTTCTGGTGGGTTCAAGTAATATAATCTCGAAGACTTTCGTCGACTTTCACCACAAGAAATCTTGGTAATTTTTTTATCGATTACCTGAACTGAATTGGCAATATAATTCCATTGGCGCACTTTGCTTCCGAGTTTTTAAAAAAAATTAAAAATTTCTTGTCGCACTTTATCTGGTAGTTTTTCATGGCCTTTTAACCGACATTTTTCGGTGCATCCACCTTTCATTATCTTTGCGGGGACCTCACGCCCGTCGCATTTTGGTATGACTGTCCGAGATTTTTGAGTCGCTTGGATTTTATTCTTTGCCACGTATGAGTATTTCTTTTTCGCTTTCTACTTTGCACTCTATTCTGTGGTGAGGTATTAGAATCCAGAAATGAATCCGAAGACGTACTGGTGCTAGGCTGATATTCTGACACAGTGCCGTAGCAAGCAAATGGATCTATAATCACATTATGAAAAATATAATTTTCTTTTCAAATTTTGATATTACGTATAAAAATAAGCTATGTATTGACTGAAGTGATTATTGATTTGTACTTAAAATCTTACAAGCACTTATTGAATTGCACTTACCAGAATCATTTGCACGTAAACTAAGCTCTAACTCGTCTAATTGTGGCTCCATTTAATTAAAGTTGGAAAAATAATTTAAAAAACAAATTAATAAGTACACATTTTTTAAATATTGTTCGGTAGTGAAAAAAATGAAATATTTGTTTAGCCCAGGCAAGGAAAACATAACAAGACTTACGACGCTTGCTTGAAAATATTTTCCAATGAAACAGAGTTGTAACTAGTACTTATAGTTATCAAAACGTAAAATTATTTGTCACATAAACAGCGATAAATTATACTTACCGTTGCAGTTTAAAATTATGTGCCTCCTAAGAAAACGATAATTGAAAATACAATATTGAGAATACTATTTGTTACGACCAAGAACTATAAGTCAAGTTATAGTACTATTAACGGGAGCAAAAACTAAAAATTGACTTATCGTTTTATTTGAAAATGATACAGCATCCGCAGGAGGACCCATATATATATATACATATATATATATATATATATATATATATATATATATATATATATGTATATATATATATATATATATATATATATATATATATATATATATAAATCTTACTCAGTGATGAGATGAGATCTAAGAAAATCCAGTGCCCTCATTAGCCAATCGTTTTTTTGATTTGATGTCTCTCTCGGCTGCACTATCACTTTTTCCTTGCCTAGAGATTTTTACATATTTGGCTGTCTATAGTGAGCTCATTATTTGTGTTTTTTTTTATTTTTATGTTTGTGACTTTGCGATACCTTTTGCTCAAAGTAAGATTTTTCTCAACTCGAATATGAAAAAAATGGGAGGAGTTTATTAAAATTTGAATAATCTTATTGGTTTAGAGTGCGATACCAAATACCATAGTATTTTTCCCGATGTTATGCCGATGTACCGGATCATTGACTTCAAAATCATCAAAGTATAAATTAAAAGGAATTACTATTTCCGTTCCAAACTGCGTTAATTTGTTATCTCAGTATCAGCTCCATTGGTAAAATTTATTATCTCAGTATCAGATTCTAGATTTTTCATATTATTTAACGTTTGTTCTAAAGTTTCAACAGATTCAAAATATTTCTTGATTTGGAATGGAATATCAAAGAAGCATACTTCAACATGACTATTAATTAAATAGTATGTTGGTTTGAAAAATATATTTAAATTTTGAATATGTTTAAAAAATTCGTGTTCAGTGTTTATTATATCGAAAAGATTTTCTAAAAAATTCATTAAATCCAATTTTTGTTTTAACACATGCATCAGTAGGTAATGGAAGTAAGTAATCACTAATCGGTGCAGTGATAATATATTTAATGTCGTTTTTGATAGAAAAAAACATATTTCTAGGTAAAGATTTTTCACTATGATTGAGATTGTTAGCACTATCTAATTTTTCAGATAAATTTGGCAACTGTAGAATTGTTTGTGATGTTTCTTTATGATGTAATTTTCATTATCATTTATATGTTTTTTTGGGTGAGTTTTGTATTTATAAATATTCTGTACTTTTTATTACAGTTGTATTGCATACATATGTTTTTGAAAGAAAACCTTAACCTGTAAATGTCGAATAATGTCTTCAATATCATTAAATAATTTTTAGTGTTCCTGAAGGAAGTACCAAATTTCATTGCTTATAATTGAACATTCTAAATTGAATATAAATGACAATTTGATCAAAATGTCTAAGCATTTGCGAAACCACCTTCATTTATATTTGATATCATCGTATATGATGAAAATTTCCACAAATTTTGCTTCGATTTAACTACAACTATCTTTGGCTGCAAATTTCCAGATATTTGTTTCAGATGATTTTATTTTCCTTCCAATTCGTTTAAATTTGAAATAAAAATGACAAATTCTTCTTGAGCGTCTGTGATCGTTGACTTACATTTTTGTGAAATTTCTTTTTGGCTGAATTACAGCATGTAGCATTGTGCATATGATTATATCTTGGGGATCTACTAAAGTATCAAATTGTTAAATTAGATATTAATAAATTTTGGATTGCTTCTCCACCTACTTTGATCTAAGTTTCCATTGGTATTTAAGTTGTTTAGCAGGGTCTGATTTTCCTTATTTTTAATTAACGATTTCAATATTCTCGGGCATTTTTCTACAAATGCTCTTTGAGGAAATATGGATTCAAAATCAATATCAATTTAGAGAAAATAAATTATTTTTTATTTAATTTGTTTTTTATTTTTACATTACTTAAAGAAATTCTTATATCATAAATTACAAAGTTGTTTAACAAAAAAAATGTTACGAAAAGTAACGACGTGGACGAAAAACTCCGATTTTCAATCGACTAACATGTCACCCAAAGAATATTTAAACATTGATTAAAATATTAGTGTCACGACATATCTCGACGACCAAATACGTCACCAACGAATAAACAAATTTGTAAACTATATTAGAAAAAATTCACACTACTGTTGAGATGCAAGCACATGCGCGTGGTTCGAAACTGCATTTAGAAGTTGTTACTGTTTGTTACTATTGTTTCATCTGAAGTTACTGTTTATTTCATCTGATAGTATTTGATAACTAATGCTTCTTCTCGCAGTAAACTTGTTCAACCATCTATTAGAAGCTTCGAAATCGGGGCAGTTAAAATCACCCGCAAATTTCAGCGCAGCTCATTGTATCATAGGTCCCCAAATTCGTGCGTTGATGCTTCTAAGCTTCTTTAACTATAGGTATGTGGCATTTTGATGATTCCGCTTCAATTTCCATTCTTGACGGAAATGCCAAAATGTTAAGCTGCTTTCCGTTGATTGTCAGTTTCCAAAAATTTAGCTACCTTTAATTTTTCCTTTACGTTTAACTTTCTATACTTTGTAGACATTTTCGTCGAAATTTCGTTTAGCTCTAACTGATTACAACACAAAAGTAAAATAAAACATTAACGTTTTCTACTTATAGAATACCGTTGAACAGTTCATTAAAAAAAAGTTCATTAAACGCTCTTATTTACTTTATAAAAATTTCAACGCCGACTATGGTAATAAATTACACAATTTCATGACATGTAACAGCCAGTGCATATTGCAAGCCAATTAAACTGATTTTATTGTATCACTATCACATGACCAAATATAATAATAGAATTGCGTTTAATTTACGCACACCTGCATTATTTTTATTTAACAAAATAAAAATTACATTTTAATTTTACAGGTTCAAGGATATTTGGTCACTATTGAAAGTCAATTAACAGAGAAAATTTTTATTCAATTTATATAGACAGTTGAAAGTACTGCCAAAAATAGGTAAATATAAGGAGGTGGTCAAAATAGAGGGGTGGTCACTTCTGAAAGTTTCACGATATATACAGT
This sequence comes from Tipula lateralis, assembly GCA_963932295.1. Lineage (NCBI taxonomy): Eukaryota > Metazoa > Arthropoda > Insecta > Diptera > Tipulidae > Tipula > Tipula lateralis. The sequence goes on from OZ010737.1 coordinate 139,097,009, forward strand.
GACTCACAGTGAAAATGGCCCACTCTTCAAAATATTAAGTTTAGTAAAAAAACTATAAGAAATCAATTAATATTAAAAACAAAATTGAATGTTTCTAAAAGATTATTTTATTATTGCTTTAACAAAACAAAAATTATATTAATTCAACTACATTTATTATCACAAATTACAAAGAAATAAAAAGATTAAAAATTTCATCTCACAATGAAAATGGCCCATCGAAATTTAGTACAATAAAACTTTTATGAACAGTTTCTAAAATATACCTTAGTATTTTGTTGGAAACCCTTTTTGCTTAATAACAAGTTTTAGGCGTTTTGGAATTGATTCAACTAGCTTCTTCGTGTAATCTGGGCTAATTTTATCCCATTCCTCCAGTAATGCCGCTTTCAGTTCATTTTTATTGGAAATATTATGTTTCCGAATTTCAATTTCCAATTTTTGCCATAAATTTTCAATAATGTTCAAATCCGGCGATTGTGGTGGTGTCTTGATAACTCTAGGGCAATTATACAATAGCCATTCTTTCACAATTATAGTCGTGTGTTTCGGATCATTGTCTTGGTAAAACTGAAATGAGTCTTCAATGCTAAGTTTTTCAGCACTTTGTTTTAAATTTTGTTTTAGGATATTTAAATATTGATGTTTATCCATATTGCCATCAATAAAGTGCAGATTACCAACGCTAGCTGCTGAACAAGCTCCCCAAACCATCACGTGACCTCCACCGTGTTTAACTGTAGGACGCAAATGCTTTGGATTCATCTCCTCATTTGGTTTTCTCCAAACGTTAACTCTTCCATCAGACCCAAAAAGGTTAAATTTACTCTCGTCTGAGAAAAAAACTTTTTTCCAGAAATCAAAATCTTTCATTATGTAGTTGTGGGCGAAACTCAATCTTATCTTTTTATTCTTTTGACTGACGAATGGCTTTTTTCGTGCAATTCTACCATTTAAACCGGCTCTGCGTAGTACTCTTCCAATGGTTTCAGCATTACAATTTATTTTTAAATGTTGTTTCACCAAATCCCGAAGTTTTGGAGCGCTCAGTTTTGGATTCCTCTTGCATTTATTTACAATCCAACGTTCATCACGTTCAGTAACTAATTTTTTCGGACTAATTTTTATTTTATTAATAATTCTTTTCTCGGTATTGTACCGTTGAATGATATTTTTAATAGTTGTACGGGGTTTACCAACTATTTTTGCAATATCTCTCTGGCTTTTTCCATTTTTGTAATGGTTTATAATTAAAAGTCGCAGCTCGATTGAAGTGTGAAGCCCCATTTTGAAAAACTTGTGAGATGAAATTTTTTCTCTATTTGTTTGTTTGTAATTTGTGGTTACACATGTCAATGAATTGATATAACTGTTTTGCTGTTGAATCAAGCATAAAATAACCTATTAAAAACATACATATTTGTTTTTAATACTAGTTGATTTCTTAGAGTTTTTTTTACAAAACATAATATTTTCAAGAGTGGGCCATTTTCACTGTGAGTCACTGTATATATATATAAATATTTATATATATATATATATATATATATATATATATATATATATATATATATATATATATATATATATATATATATATATATATGTCGCCGGCTGTAGCCTAATGGTTAAGAGAGTTTCTCATAACGCCGCGGTCTCGAGTTCGATTCCCGCCATTAACCAAATAATTAACATGCAACCGGATGACATAAAAACGCGTTTGTGTGTAAAAACATTCATTGGGCTGACCACCTACAAAGTGCACCAATCGTTAAACACTGGTTCGTAAGGTCTCAGTTGAGATATATATATATATAGATATATAAATATATATATATATATATATATATATATATATATATATATTTATATATATATATATATATATATATATATATATATATATATATATATATATATATATATATATATATATATATATATATATATATATATATTATAAAAAATAACATAAAAATGTATGATTTAGGAATTACGAATTTTTTCCAACCAATAACTCTCGGGCTCTAAGATTGGCATTTACTGTTGAGGTTAACAATAAATTACGCTTCTTATCCTTAACCCTCACTCTGTGCATAGCTTACTAGGATGTTATATGTGCGCAGGTGTCAATCTGACCCCACATACGTTTTGATGGTTTTTGTATAGAAAAAATTAGATATTGTTAATTTTTTTCCTATATTTAAAATGCTATTGCAAAAATAAATATAATTTAAACAAACAATTCATAAATTCAATCAATATATCACATTTATATAAATTAAAAATCAAAACAATAATTAAAATCACAGTTAAATTAGTTAAACATATCCATAAATCTGGTTTATTGTGTCGAATGGTTACAATGATCGTTGTTTTTTCTGTAGAAGTTGTTTGGCCAGGATGCAGCTACTTAAAAAATTGTCCATGGAAGTAGTTCGGCCTTTGTTCCAGAATGATGCCGATATCCGATAAACTAAATTAAGTGCATAATCAATTGAACGACACTCATTTGGTTGTTTTCCACGTATACTTCGGCTGGATAGGAATTAAAGGATAGGATTTTTTAGCATCGCATATCTTTATTCCGTATTTCTCTGGTTTGGATCCTGGTGTACTGTCTGAACGAACAACTTACCACGAGTTAACATTAGCTGCTCGTCGATTGTTAGGTTTGCTGATGACTTATAAGGTGTTCGTATACATTCGCTAAAAACATGTTCCAGACATAACGGAATGCCTCTAGTTTATCAGTTTTTAATCGTTTATGTCTTGTTTGATAGTTATCAAATCTCAATAATTGCTGAACTCTCCGTACCGATATAACCGTTCAATAAAAAGGGCGGTTAGAACTATAGTATCATACCACTCCCGATGTCCTTTTATTGTTTTACTGTTCATTATATAAAACTGTTGTGCTTTTGTGTTGGTTTCTGAAACTATAACATTGTTGAAATGGGGTGAGTGCTGTTAGACCTTCTCTTCCTCTTAGTATCAGAAAATTACCTAATGAGTCCTGGTCATATTAGGTGGATGTTGACTCCATTTACAAGTAAATTATTTACTCTGCGCATAAAACCATACGTCACCTTCTGCCCGTTCAATACTTCGCCCTTCTACATTCTCTTCTTCGTCTGCAATCAAACTTTCATCTTCGGAATCATATAGATTAACATTGTCATCGCAATCGGAAAAATCCATATCAAAATTATCGTCGGCTATCTCATCTTCATCAGAAGGTTCTGAGGTTGAAACACTATTAAATAGTTCCTCGAGGTCTTGGATAATTTGTCTTTTTCGTGCCATTATTGTATCAATATTTACAGAAGTTATAAAAATATATAAAACTTAATCCTAATGTTTTACCTTCTATAGACCTTGAATTATAAATGAAAACCAAACTCAAAGTGCAAATATCGTTCAACAAAAATATGAAACACGACAAAGTAACAAGATAATTCGAAATATTGTTGTATGCACATGCACTTTACATTGATTTTTAATTTATGATTCATAGAGTCGTACTAGAAATATGTATATGGGATCATTTTGACCCCAGTGCACCGAAATGTACTTGCTTTTCTTAAATCAACCCCATAACCTTAAATTTAAGATGCTTTCACTTAAATTCTTTGTAAAAGGTGTATGTTGAGGTTATCTATATCATACGGCCGTTTTAATTTTAAAAAATATGATTTTTTCTGTTTTATAAACGGTTGGGGTCAATTTGATTCCAATGCACATAGTAAGTGTTTTAAAAAGATTGAGTTTGGAAAATATACGCTCGGCGTTTGCCCTGCTATGAGGGAAACTTAAAATAAATCCTACAAAATAGGATACATTCTTTCATTGTCAGCATTTTTCAAATCGAATATAGAAGTCCAAATGTCTTCAAAGTGTTTTTGTAAAAATTTGGAAACAACCGAATAAGTGGAGATAGATAAATTGCTTTTTGTAGGGGTCCAAACACTGTATAGCTACTAACACCTCTTCGAAATTAATTCGAGTGCTAATTTGGTTACACAACTGTTTGTAATAAGCACAACACGATTTCCTTACACGGTTGACATTATCTTCTGAAACTGTTCCTCCTTTAATAGATATTTCAGCTTTTGTGCCAATATAAATTTTATCAATCCCAAAAATATATTTTTTTTTTTTTTTTTTATATTTTATTCTATGCTATCTTTTTTGGGGCTCAAGGCTCTCCCAGCTCTTTCGCGGTTCGCTTATTTACGTCCTTCTTTACGCCTTAACGGCCAAATCGAGGACGTACGGCTATAGGTCCGATTTTCGTAGTACCATCTGCGCATTGCATAGCTCCATGCCAGCCTTTAGTACTGACATGGAAGATGGGTCGGCCCATGAGTTCTGCACTCCAACAGGTTGTCATAGATGTGTTCATTAACACCACCGATCGTAATCAGATGGTGAAAAATCCCTTTTGCATCCTGCCCCTATCGGGATTCGAACTCGGTACCTCCCGCTCCAACTGCCACAGCTTTAACCACTGAGCCACCTGGGCGGTAAAAATATAATTAATATTTAAAAAATCGATTTTATACATGAATTCAATGTGAAACTCTTGTAGAGAGAAGCAAAAACTGAAATCAAGGAGTTACTGATTGGAACTTGAACCATGTCGGCATTCTATTCTAAATGATATTTTTTTTTTTTTTATTATATTATTGAAACTAGTCTCTCCAGACTAACCATCAATTTACATCTGAATTCTTACAAACTAAAATATAATGTGATCACTGTTGATCTAGCGATGCACAGTGCCTGTTCGTTGGAAGGTAGCTGCTCACATACTAACGAGCTCGAAGGGTTTGGTTCTTTTAAGTCTCCTAACCAAATGTTCATTATCCAGTAGCCGAGAGGCTTTCTCATTGACATGTTCCATTTGTCTTGATTCATGCTTCGATGCAAATCGTTTTATTTCGAGTTTTATATCTGGAATCTCCAAATCACGATGCAAATCACTATTACGAATGTACCAGGGTGCATTGACTATACTCCGAAGTACCTTATTCTGGAAGTTTTGTATAAGTTTAATGTTAGTATTTTTAGTACAGCCCCAAGGATGAATGCCATATAGCCAGATCGGCTTAAGAACCTGATTGTAAATCAGTATTTTGTTGCATATGCTTAATTTTGACCTTCGCCCAATTAGCCAGTACAATTGTCTATATTTAAGATCAAGCTCTTTTTTTTTCTTCTTCACATGCTCTTTCCATTTAAGTTTAACATCCAGAGTCATACCCAAGTATTTAGCAGAGTTCACGTTCGGCACCATCACATCGTTTAAGCTGATTGTCGGTGGATTAACCAATGATTTATTCGTAAAGGAGACATGGGCAGATTTTAATTCATTAAGTTTGATTTTCCATCGCTTGGTCCACTGGCGAATTTCATCACTTGCACATTGAAGTTTATTCGCCACTTCTTCCACAGTTTGCTCTGTTGATAGTATGGCGGTGTCGTCAGCAAACGTTGCTATGCCTAAGTGGTCGGACTGTGGTATATCACTTGTATATAGTAGGTAAAGGACTGGACCTAGAACGCTGCCTTGTGGAACACCTGCCCTTATCTCTCTCAGTTCAGAATACTCATCTTCTTGTCTTACTCTAAAAAGCCTTTCAGATAAATATGATCTCAAAAGATCAATATATGGCCCCGAAAGCATAGCATTAAGTTTATGTATTAAACCCTCGTGTCATACCTTATCGAAAGCTGCTGCCACATCCAGAAATAAGGTCGAACAAATTTGTTTTTCTTCTAATGCCTTTTCTATAATGTCTGTTATTCTGTGAACCTGATCAATTGTAGATTGTTTGCATCTAAACCCAAATTGGTGACCCGGTATTAGGTCTCTACTTTATACTATTGGCTTCATTATCTTCAAGAGTAGTCTCTCCATTAGCTATGAAATGATATGGAGCAGTGATATCGGACGATACGGTTTAGCTTCATTAGGCGGTTTACCTGGTTTCGGTAACATAATAACTTCCGCCACTTTCCAGGCCGAAGGAACATGTCTTAATCTAATAACAGCATTAAACAAGTAAGTTAGTTTAGCGATAGTTTTCTTTGGTAGTTGCTTTGAAATTTCTCCCGTTATAAGGTCATATCCAGGTGACTTTGCTGACTTCAGATTGAATTGTATTTCACTAGGAACTTCTTTTTGGGTTGTTAGAGAAATTCCACCCTCATAATTGCTGCTTTCATTTTCGATTATAATATCCGATTCAATCTCATTCGGTTTGAAAATATCAGCCAAATGGTTAGCAAATTCTTCAGCTTTTGCTTTGTTATCCCTAGCTCACGAGCCATCATTTCTCTTAATAGGAGGGATTTGCGTAATTGGGGTTTTTATACTTTTAGTTGCCTTCCGTGAGTAGTTCGTATCTTCATCAGCGGTCAATTTTCCCAGATACAAAGAAAACGATTGTTCATTTAGCTTCTGAATTTCTCGCTTAAGCTGTTGTGATTTATTATTTAGAATCGTCTTATCAGATGGACTCCTTGTTTGTTGTTCTCCTAGCTTTTCTTTTTTCTAAGACAAGATTTCGAATTTCTCTTGGGTAACTTTTACCAATGGTTTTTGATACTGTTCCATTAGTATTATTCCAAGCGGTAATCTGAATGATATCGGTGAAATTTTCTACCTCTTCTTCAAGGTCCTGAATAGTTTTTAGTCGTGTTTGTAAGTTAATCCTTTTTTCTACTTCAGATCTGAAGCTCGCCCAATCAGTTGTTTTATTGGCAAGAGTTGGTCTCGTTTCCTTTCTAATTATCTTGTCGCTTAAGGAAAGTATCACTGCAGAGTGATCAGAGTCCATACCTGAATTATCCTCTACTTCAATAAAATTTGATGAAACTTGTTTTGATATAAAGAAATCCAGTAGATCAGGAGTTTTACCTGCATCCGTGGGCCAATATGTTGGCTTGCCAGTGGAATGGACGTTACATCCTATTTCTACTATTGCATTTTTAAGTTCGTTACCTTTGGTTGTTGTAAGCCTAGAGCCAACGTCAACATGCTTCTACTATCAAACTGTTGTAGGATATTCTACGATAAAAATCTACCATCAAACTGTTGTAGGATATTCAAATAGTTCGGTTTCTTCAGGTTATATCAAGGTGGACAATACACTGATCCTATCTGAAGGGGTTGCTTGGTAGATGTAATTTCTACAATGGTAAGCTGGGTTTCGGGTAATTGATAATGCTGGCATTCACGGTGTTTAATATAGTTTTTTATTATAACAGCAGTTCCATCTCTTGCTTGGTTATCCGGATGAATTGTTTCATTAAGTTGATAACCGTGAATTTTAAGGTAAGATTGCCTGGTGGAGTGGGTCTCAGATATCAGACACACATCGATATTTTGCATTTTTAAAAACGCTTCTAGTTCATGCTTTTTATTTTTAATACCGTTAGCATTCCAAGTAGCAATTCCCAGGTTTTCTTGGTATATCATTTTGAGAGTTGATTAGTATAATAAAGCAGAATTTCTCTGCTCCAATCTTTGTAGCCTTGCAGAAAGGTTGTTTATGGCATTCATAACATTTTGCATCATTTCCATCCTAGTATTCGAATGAGTAGGGTTCAAATTTGGTCCGGAACTGACCTTTCCTGTCTCAGCTACTTGCGCATATGATAAACCACCTCTTACATGATGACTAAACGATTCTGATGGTTGACTTTTTTGTAAATTCGTTGGTTTACTTAGATTATTTCTTCTTTTCTTCGGTAGAAAAGAGAACTTCAATCTCTCGCTACCAGGCATCCTCGGTAATTTGCAGGATGGACTTGTGCACAGTTTGAACACTTTGCTGCAGTATTCTTGGGTTTTTCACAAGAAATAGTTAAATGTTTCTCAGCACATTTAACACATCTAGGTTCGTGTTGGCAGAACTTTTGAGTATGACCATATCGCTGACAACGTTAACATTGCGGAATTGTACGGTTACTTCTAACCGCTTCAATTTTTACACCCATATGGCACATATGTTTTATTTCATAAATTTTTTGAATATCTTCTTTGTTATCGAAGGTCAGCATAAATAACGGAAGTGGAATTCTTAGTTCTTCATCCCCTTGCTTAGTCTTTTTAATATTGTTGACGACATCAAGGATTTTAAAACCTCTTTCACTCAATTCTCTCTTAATATCTTCTGGGTCGCGTGATTGGTGCAAATTTCTAACCATAACCCTTATCGGTCGTGTATGTTTATTTTCATAAGAAGGCCACTGTTGCTGCGAACCGTTTAGGTATTCTGTTAGATTTCTATAATCTGTCTCGGTGACTACATTTATTTTCAGTTGCTTATTGTTCATCAATTTGGCTTGGAAATTGATGCTGTTATCCTGTAATGACTTGTTAATGTCGGAGTTATTTGTCACATTGAGGCGGAATTTGTTTACCTTTTTTAGGTTCTTTAATCTTTTGGAATTTTACATACTTTGCTGATGAGATGTTTTTTTCGGACTTAGTTTTGGTTTTTTGAGTTGGATCTTTTTCAGTTTTGTCTGGTGAAGTACCAGTTTGATTACATTTTTCTGATATTCGCTTCCTCTTTTTGGATTTTGGTAGTAGCCATGCTGTTTCGTGTGCTACTATTTCCTCTTCTTCGCTCGAATCAGGTATAGTAAAATCATTTGTTTGTGGGTGACTTTGATCTATCATTAGTTTTAATCGATGGATTTCATTTCGTGCTTCCCTTAATTCAGCTTATAATGATATTATTATTTTCTCATTTAAATCATTCCCTGATATTTGTTGGGAACTGCTGTTACTCTGCTGAGGCTCTTTTGTTTTGGCTAAGTTTTCTACAGAGAAACTTCGTGGCCTTATAGGAGATCTCATGATTATTTTACCTATTTTAAATGGATTGTCACTTGTGCTCATAAAGTTGCCCGAGCCGACGGCGTTAGCATTTGTGTTTTGTAATGATGGACCCTTCGCCGAATCCATGGGGTCAAACATCGATGAGGGTGATTTTTCCTGCATGGCCAGACTTTAAGTACTGCCGACCGATTTGGTGCAGACGCAGACCAAGTATAATGACCCAAGTTCTAGGTCATTATCATTAAATGTTCACACTTCACTATAAAACTTATATGCACAATAGTTTTTTTACGAACACTGCACTTTTAGTTAAAGTAAAACAAAACAAAAAAAAACTTTGTCGAGTTATTTGAGATGGTTAATGACTACACTTTTTATAATTATAATTATTTAAAAAAAACAAATTATAGCTATCAAAAATACGTCTTTTCACTTTGACGATATATCGAATATGCTGAATGATATGATACAAAAATTTTAAGCGCATTGTTTTATAATTTGTGATATTACTGCTGCTTCCATTGAAAGCCACCTTCTTAATGATAATTTAAGTATTTTCTGTGTCTTGATATTAAAATATTCTTAAAAAGTTTTGAATTCAGATTGAATAGTTTTGATTTCTTAATGATTTTATGGAATTATTTTATACAATATTTTTAAGTAAGGATTTGATGACAAAACTTACATTTTGGTTTCCATTTTCAATTATTTTCTGTAATAGTGAAATATATTTCTCTCACCTAAGTAAAACCAAATTTACCCCAAAAACTGCATGAAAGTGCAATTGCGTGAAGGTTTATTTTTTTCAGGGGAGTATAGATTTTATTTGCGAAGCATACTAGTACATTGGTGTTGAAAGTATTACATTTACTCCTATAGTAGTACTTTCAATATACATATATATATCAATACATCAAACCTCTATTGTATTTGCCCAAATTAAGATGTAAATCGTTATGGACATTTCTGTTATGTAAGAATGTGTGCTTAATAACTACACAAACTACCATCGTTCTACAAGTACTTACAAAAAAAGAACAAATATTGTATCGTAATAAAACACAAAATATTGCCACTTATTGAAAATTGATCAATTTTTACAAAAAAATTTCCATCATATAAATAATGAAAGACTTCATTTCTCTATCTAACAAAAAAATTGAATATTTTGTCACGTAATAACATTATAAATGTAAACGAGATATTTACCTTGACTATATACTCTCGTACATCCCTATATGTACGAACTTCATCTATCTATAGAGTCTTTTTGAAAAGGCATGTAAATCATATTTTATTTGTTTTCAAGTACCATAAAGATTCATCTTATATATTTTATGAATATGACATTCTTGTATTTTTTTTTTATTTTCTTCCGCATGTACAGTAGTGTTTTTCTTTTATATCTGTGCATAAAATATTCGTATAAATAAAAAAGATTTAAAAGTTGCCTGTAAAATTATTGTTATACGAAAAATTTTGTAAATTTAATAAATCTTTGTACAAAATTTTCAGTACATCAATTTTTTTTTCCACCTTCTCCATTGACTTCATAAAAACATTAACATACTCATATTATCTTTAACTATAATACAGCTCATGCATATATCACCTTTCGGCGGAAAATGTATAATGTGTCACTTGAAATTGACTTATTCTAGAGAGAAAAAAAATGCCATAATTTATGAAAGTGGAATAGAAAATTAATTCAGGGTGGTTTTTTATGGTACTAAATGAATTATACATCCTCTACTATACACAAATTTATAATAAACTCTGTTACACTCGTATATAGATTATGTAAAGGTATATATTTTTTATGCTATAGCATATATAATATATATGTTAGTCTATAAAACGACTTCATTTCGTTAGGTATTCTGTGTGTACCATTTATAAAAATTGAAGAACTGAAAGCAATAATTTGCTGTTTTATATAGACTATAGCGAACATATAAACAATTAGGCCGTCAGTGAGTTATATAAAGGATATTGGTTTTGTAGGTTGAATTCGGAAATGTAAACAAATTTGGTTTAAAAACTACATAAAACTCATCGACAATTTATTTTGATTCGCAATCAAACCATTTACCCGTATACAAGTATTTGTTTGTTTTCAAAATATAACCAAAACTATTTTCGATTCACTTGATTTGCCAATTTTTAATTCAGTCCATATAGCAGGGCATACACGTAATATAGAGCATGTATAGAATGTGCATGTTGTTTTTCTATAAATTCATTTCTATTCCACTTATTAAATAATTTGTAATACATTGGATTAATTAAATAAATTTATTTTTTAGCTAGTTGAACAATATAATATATATGTTACACTACTTTGATGCCTCACTGTTTTTCTGATCTAACAAATCAAATAAATAAAAATTTGTTTTCTAGTTGGCTTTGGAAATTTCCTTTGTTTTTTTTTCATTAAAATATAAAAAATAGTAAAAGTAAAATTAGAGTTTACCTAGTTAGTTTTCCTTTCTTAATTGAATAGTAAATAAATAAGTATTGTTACTAGTATCTCAAACGATGTTGGAAAGGGTTCAACCAACCAAATAAACCGAAGTTAAATACATTGTTGGCCATTCTGTTTCCTACATTTAAATCGTTAGCCAAGTGAATTGTCTCAATTGCCATCAATCTGGTTTATGAAGTATCAGAATCTAGAAGATATGTACATGCAAACGAACGACGCGCGAACTTTCCTTCGACGACTGATTTACTTCCGAATTCAAACGTGCCCACTACTTCAAGTTCTTTATTCATCCTTTATACTCGTAATGATGTAGGGATGAACGACAATCCATCGAACACAAAGATTTTAAATCAAAGTGAAACTGCAGCGGCCAATTGTGATGCTACTGAGTTATTGGATACATATAATACAAATAGTGATTCTGAAGTAGACGAATTGTCTGAAGATTACTTTATAAATGGCGTAAGCAAATGGGCAATTTAAAAAACATTTCACACTCATCGGTGAAACAGTTATGCGGGATTTATAATGAATGCTACAATAAACATATATCGAAGACATATAAGCTACAATAAACATATTGTTACGAGATCCACGAAAGTTGCTCTTTACTCCAACAAAGAATTTAAAATGTCTGGAAATGAGTTATGAATTATACTGGCATAATGGCATTGAAAACTGTTTACAATCCTTTTTCAAAACTTTACAAATAAAACCATCACTTATTATGGGGTTCGGGTTTTAATCCCCATTTATTGTGGCAGGTAACGATTAATTTATACTAATACGTTGAATTAATAATTTATAAATTAAACATTTCTTTTAATTGTGTATATTAATAATAATTTTATTAGTAGTTTTAGATCGATAATTTAATTTATGATAACGATTTTTAAATATTAAGTTTACAATATCCGACAATGTGTGTCGTGTTTTGCGGATAAGCGAATAATAATTTTCTAGCGAAAATTCCTCTTATATATTGATATTTTTGTTCCATACCGATAGTGTGATGGAATTTAGAAATGACAAAAAAATAAATAGGAACTTGGAAAATTTTGAAGTGATCAACCGGAGATGGCGACTAAATAAACTAAAAATGAAAAAAAGAAAATGACAACAAAGAAATGAATAAGCAGCTGTCAAATTTCTGAATAAATAATGTTAGCATTCGTACGCCATAACGCAACATCACCCCCTTACCAGTGAATTAGCAATGAACGAAACTGCGAAGCGTGCTGGAACTTTCGTGACTCTCCCGTCTCTTGTCACGACTGATTTTGGTATATAACGTGTTGAATTATCAGTTTTCAAGCACGATTTATTTTTACTCTGAGATGATGATAATTTTTCAGAAAGTTGTGGCAGAGCTTTGCTTTTGACTGGTGGTTGTGGTTGAAGATTGAAGTGAACTTTCATCGTTCGTGAACTATCGGTTAGTTTTTCTGCTGGTAAGTTAATGTTGGTTTTATGAAGATTATCAGATGAAGTTTCGTTTGTGTAATCCTCGGTAAAACATGGCTTCAGTCTGTCGATTGAAATATTAATATTTTTCCCTCTGATTTCTAACATGAATGATTTTTCGCCCCGACTAATTATCCGAAAGGGTCCCTCATATGGTGGTTGTAGTGATTTTTTGCATAAATCGGTTCTGATAAAGACATGTGAACATTTGTGTAATTCCTGTGATACAAATACCGATTGACTACAGTGTCGTGATGGAGGAGTTGGACGAATTAGGTTGAAGTGTGCCTGTAATTCCTGTAAAAAGTCTGATTGATTGATTTGATTTTTCGATTCAACGAGTAGTTGGCTGGGAATACGAATTTTTTCGCCAAACACCAACTCGGCTGAACTGGATTTTAAATCGTCTCGATATGTGGACCGTAGTCCTAGTAATACCGTTGGTAAAATTCTGGTCCAGTCATTTCTGCCGTGACACATAATAGCTGCTTTCAAAGTTCTGTGCCATCTCTCAATTAGCCCATTGCATTTAGGATTATATAATGTTGTACGTTTACGTTTAAATCCCAATAATTATGAAAATTCATTGAATAGCTGCGATTCGAATTGAGATCCTTGGTCTGTTATCATCGAAGATGGTACTTCGAAACGAGAGATCCAATTATTGTAAATCGCCACAGCTACGGTTTCAGCTTTGATGTCCGGAATGGGAATTGCTTCAGTCCACCTGGTAAAGCGATCAATGAGGGTCACACAATATCGTTGACCTTCCGATATTGGTAAAGGCCCAACGATATCCAAATGTATTTCTGAAAATCTTTTAATTACCGGAGTGTAATTTCCCAATGGACTCTTCGTGTGTTTCGCCACTTTCGACCGCTGGCATGCTAAACAACACTGTGCCATTCGTTTTACGTCAATACTCATGTTTAACCATACAAATTGGTCCTTCATAGCTTTGATTGAAGCTTGTACCCCTGGGTGTGAAAGGTTGTGGGTGGCCTCGAAAGCTGTTTTACGGAAGTCTTTGGTAATGTATGGTCGTGGTTTGCCTGTTGAAACATCACACAGCAACAATTTCGTTGAACCAAACGCCACTGGAATTTTCTCAAACTGGAGTTCAGTTGATGACTCAAGTAATACTTTGAGTTCGCTATCTGTTTGCTGTGCGTCTGCTATTGCTTCATAATTTATCGATTCCGGAGAGGCGATGCTATCTAGCGTATCAGCTACAACATTGTCACATCCAGAGATATGCTGAATGTCGGTTGTAAATTGACCTATAAAATCTAAATATCGGAATTGTCTGGGTGAAGCCTTTTCTGGTTTTTGTAAAAATGCATATATCAAAGGTTTGTGATCCGTAAACAGTGTAAATGGACGGCCTTCAACAATATGCCGAAATTTTTTTACAGCAAGGTACGCGGCTAAAAGTTCTCTGTCATATGCGCTGTACCTTTGCTGTGCGGTTGATAGTTTTACCGAAAAAAATTGCAAAGGTCGCCATATGCTGTTGGCACTTTCGTCTTTTTGTTGTATCACTGCTCCTATTGCTGTATCGGAAGCATCTACCATCAGTGCCAATTTGGCTGTCAAAGATGGGTGTACTAAAAGTGTAGCGTTGCCTAACTGCGTTTTTGATAAAATAAAAGCTTCCTCTGCCTCCTTGGTCCATTCAATGACTCTGGAATCGTTCTTTTTGCTTCCCTTTAAATAGTCATTGAGTATTTCTTGACTGTGGCTTGCGTTTGGTATAAAAGTCCTGTAGAAATTTATTGTGCCCAAATAAAGTCGTAACTCTTTGACTGTTTTGGGCTGAGTCATTTTAACGATACTTTCGACCCGTTCCGGAAGTGGTTTGATGCCCTCCGCTGCTACTTCATAGCCCAAGAAATTTATTTGCCTTTTAAAAAATTGACATTTGTCTACGTTAATAACAAGACCTGCGTCGCTTAATTTGGTAAAAATAATTTCTAAATGGGTTAAATGTTCGACTGTGGTTTTCGATGCCACCATCATCCAAATAAACAACACAAAACTTTAAATTTTGTAGGATGGAATGCATAAATCGCTGAAAGGAATTACCCGCATTTCTTAGACCAAACGTCATACGAGTAAATTCCTACAAACCAAACAGTGTAGAAATTGCGGTTTTAGCGATGTCTGATTTCTCAATTGCAATTTGATGGTACGCTCGTACTAAGTCGATAGTTGAAAAAACTGTGGATCCATCCAATTGATGAGTGAAATCCTGTAGGTATGGAATCGGATAGCGATCCGGTACTGTGACGTTGTTTAGTGCCCTATAATCTACACATGGACGCCATTCACCGTTTTTATTAGGAACGAGGTGAAGTGGGCTGGCCCAAGGACTATCGGAACGTCTACAGATGCCCTGCTTGATCATGTAGTCGAATTCTGTTTTTGCTATCGCCAGCTTTTCGGTACTCAATCGTCTAGGCTTGGCAAAAACTGGAGGACCACGGGTCACGATATGGTGAGTGACTTAGTGCCTAATGGGTTTTTGAGCCTGAATTTCGTGTGTGATATGCTGAAATTTTGATAATAACGGAAGAATTTGACTTTCGATTTCGTTAGAATTGATTACTCGAACGGTGGGTACGTTGTTGTGAACTTTGCTGGTGACTGCGAATAATGAAGTTAGTGGATCAATTAATTTGCCGTGTTTAATGTCGACTAGCAATCCAGATTGGTCCAAAAAATCGGCTCCAATTATTGGCATTGTTACTTCCGCCACCACAAATGTCCAGGTGAATTGTCGTCTTAGACCTAAATCCAAATTTATTCGCCTATTTCCAAAAGTTTTTAATTTTGCTCCGTTTGCCGCATATAGATAGAAATCAGGGTTGTGTTTCCGCTGATCGCTTTTTGATGCGGGTATGACAGATATATCCGCGCCGGTGCCAATTAGATAGGCTTGATTTGACGATTTGTCAAAAATTTTGAGGCGAGAATTTTGAGATACTGGAGCAATTCGCCGGATGCGCCAGTAATTTTAGTTTTTTTGATTTGAAATCCTCCCATTTCGGACAGCTTGGTTTGCAATTTTTGGCATCGTCTTTGAATCGGAAATGGAAATAACACATACGTGGTGTAGCGTTATCTGTAGGAAAAGAATTTTGTTTGGTCGAAAAGATGCTTTTTTTAGTGGTGTTGTTTGATCTGGTAGCGCTCGGTGAGCGATTTCTCCTTTCGAAAGACTTATCCATTTGATTGCTGCTCTTTTATTAGAGAATAGAGACCGGTATGTTTTTTTCAACTATTACTTTCAATCGACGATGCCAAGCTTCAACTGAATTTTGAGTTCGCGGATAGTTTATATTTATATTTTCGTTATTGCACTACTCTCTGGAGAGGCCTTCTTTTTGAGTACGTCTCCATATAATTTGCCCAAAATGAAATAGGCATCCTTTAAACGTAGCAGAAGGGAAATATAATACAGCAGCAGACGAAATTGATTTTTCAAAATCAGAAATAATAATTTTAGGTTGCAATGGAATATTTCTCTAGGCTGCTAAATAATGCAATTCATAGAAAAACTCCGAATATGAATTTTTTGATTTCAAACTCATGAGACAAAACACAAGAGGCACAATCTGATCGCCTATCTTGCCATGAATGCTAAACAGTTGCCGCCTAATCGATGGAACAATATAAAATGTTCCATCCATCAGCCAACATTCGGCGTTCCCTAGAGCACTTAATGACGTATTCGTTCCTAATATAATTAATATTTCATCATTAAACCTTTTCTCTGAGAGCACAAATAACTCATCTTCCAAAAATAATAATTCTTCAGGAATTTTTATAGTATCTAAGCTATTCGGTTCTTTGAAAGTTTCATGCGCCCGACGGATTCTTCTAATTTTTTCTTTCTGCGCCATTTTACTTGGTAAATATACTCTACAGTTAGGTTGGCAACTAATTACAGCTTCACGTATGATTTGACAAAGTTTTAATGAAGAAGAAGCCGACATTACTTTTAAAACATTGTTGGCGTGTGTAACATGTTTCTTAAACGCACTAGAATCATGGCTATGAGTTGATGGTCCATTTTTGAGAACTTGTAATTCATTAATTACCACTGTGGTAACTGAAACCTTACATAAAAGTTGCTTCCTTTGAGAACAACACCATCTGAATACATTTTTCTTACTTCTTGATTGTAAATGATAATCGAATCCATCAATTATCAATTTATTGTGTCCTTTGTTTGATTTTATTACAGAAATGTCCATATTTTGTATTTATTTTTTTAAACTAATATTTGATATGTACAACTATTGTATAAAGTATATATTACAAATACAATGATTTAAAATTGAAATAAATCAAAGACAAACTTTTTTTATGTATTTACGATTAGTAGACAAATGAAACTGATTAATGCATTAAAAAAAGATATTCTGTTTTTTTCTGTAACAAAACAAACGAAGTTTCTCAACGATAACTATAATATACTTGGCAGATTTGAAAATTATGGATATTGTGTACGGGGATTTTCAGTTTGATTTTCTTTTTGTTTTAAGTGGATTAATTGGTTTGAGGATTTTGTGTTTTAGGTTTTTGTGGGTTTCCCGTTTCATTTGAGATCCTCCGGCAACAAGCATGATTAAAGGTATTCCCCAATTCTCTAATTTATGTTCGTTCCCTAAATTATATTCGAAATAAAATGTTTTCCAGGCACCGTAAATTGTAATGCTTATTCTGGATGATTCATTTTGTAATCAAAGCGATACTGATCATCATAAAGAAGAAAGTGTTTTTCTTGCCCTACCAATAGACATGGTACAGAATGTATTGTGTGTGATATGTTGCATCAATTACATGTGGGAATAATGAAAAGACTATTGTTATGTTACACCGGGCAAATAAAGACACAAACAAAATCTGGAAAGTGGGATTATAGAGCAATTGTCCAAATTTTTTAAACAATTGTAATATGCCTTTTGATATAAATCGAGCTGTTAGAGGTCTGGACACCATTTCATTTCGAAAAGCCACGGAATTTCGAACATTTCTTCATTATATTACTATTTTTTTTTTCGTGATCATTTAGATAATGTATCATATGCAAATTTTCTCTGCCTATTTTGCACAATTACAATTTACCCCAACGAAATATATATTAAATATTATCTCGATGTCGGAGACTAAAGTCTATTAGTACCATTAATTTGTGTTTTGTTGTTGTAAAGGGTCTTCCGGTACTTGTTTGATTTCGCTGCTTTTGAGCTGTTTTAATCGGCTTCTGCTTCTTGCTTTGAATAACGAAAATGAGCTGGATGGATGACCGTGTAAAATGCCTCGATAACTCTTTTATAGCAAGAGAAGTTAATTTTTTCCACCTTTTTTCTTCAGTATAATCTTTAGGGTCATCAGATTCAGAAACCTCCGTGATATTTAAAGCCACTTTCTGCCCACGCATTGCATCTGATTTGCCCGCATACCGGAACATATCCTCAACAAAGGCTTCATATCTTTCACTGTTTCTTAGTAGATTATCCAACTATTATATTTCACTTTCATCGACAATTGGCAGCAAATAGGATGGATTCGATCACATCCGTTTGGACCTACAACCGGTATCTTTTGTGAGATCCCCAAAAATCAAAATCTTCAGAATAGCTACTAAACTATAGAATGACTAGTAAATAATAGTTTTATGGTGTTGATAAATGGTATAATAGTTTTGTGGTGTTGATAGTCATTTAGTCATAGGGAGAACCCATTTTGCAATAAATAAGACGTACGGGGCGATATACTTTTTAGACCTACTTTTAAAAACTACCTGATGAAACTTTCTTCCCAACAAATTTTAGGTCAACATATGAGCGTATTTATTAGAAGATACTATCATTCTAATTTCATTCCGCATAATGCCTTCGTTATCATATTTACAACAGTGCTAAAAATAATAGTGTTAATAAAAAAACAAAATAAGAATAAAAATACTAATGTAATAATATTTTACACAAATATGCTTTGACAAATGTTGCTTTGTAATTTTTGCAAACAATTTAATTTTTTTATAACCATATGGTAATTTTAGATTCTTAAACATATTTATACACAGAGTTCTTGTGAAATTAAATGCTTGTTTGACGAAATGACTACACGAAATGCTACTATGCCAAATAATACTTTTGCCTTTCAAATAAATAGTTTGCCATAAATGTTTTTTTGTCATGAATATTTCAAAAAGCTACAAAACCTATTTAGCTATGTAAATGATTATAATTTACAATAGTTTTTTAGATAAGCTCACAGTAAACGATTATTACCTAAGAATGTAGCATTTGAGAAAGCTACAATCATCCCCCATTTTGATCAGTGTGACACTTTTTTGTCAGTCATTTTGACATTATTCTTAGATATGCTAACTAGCCAACAAAAACTGGTAAATGTGACCAAAATTGGGACACAAGATGTTACTTGGGTCAAAGCATATGATATGGAAAAATATATATATTAGGTGAACAGAAAGAAATCTGAATCGGCATAACAACAGAGATGGAAGGTTTGTAACTTAGAGGGGTGAAATGAAATCTTCATAAATAAAACCGCCAATCACAAAATCTTTAAGGTTGGATTTAATATCTGCATATTGCCTAGTTACCAATTATCATGATATACAGTCAAACGTTTTTACATTTTTTAAGTAAATTATGTAAAAAAAACAGCGTAAACTACATAAAACGATAATTACATGTAAAAAAACGAAGACAACGCCATTCGGAGTTTCATCTGATTTGAAATTTCAAAAATATTTCGAAGTTCAGTTTGGTCATTAACATAGATAAATTTTCATAGTAAAAATCCATTTGTTTTTAGATTCAGATTATTAGTTGGAAAAGGATTTTTGTTAACTTCAATAGAGTTAGTGCAATTTTTACAAAATCAATCTGTTAATAATTCAACTCTAAAACAAATTATTAGTTTTGTGTCATTTTGACATTCGGTACATAGTCAATTTAACAAGTTAATTATTTCACAAATTCTATTCGTAAAAGAGTAACAAGATTTTATAACAGATGGTGCTTTAGTTACAATTAGATTCAATAAGAGATAGCGCATCAGTTTTTTTACATAAAATCATTTTTAACATATGTAAAAAATAATATTATGTAAACTACACGTGTTTTACTCGTGATTTAATATTTCTACACAAAGTTCTTGTGAAATCGTTTACACGTTCATCCTTTTTTAAATAATATAACTTTAAGTACACAATTAGTGCAGGTAAATGGTAATCAACTCTTCCCCCGATTTCTTTATTAAAATTAGGTATCAAGATAACAATAAAAAAATTTAATAAAGGAAACGACAAGTTATTCGTGGATAAATACGAGTATCCTTCCACTCGTAAAACATAAACGACCAGTATTGTTAGGCGTGTCCTCAAAGAAACCCGCATTATGTAACAGTGTTGTCAAAAAAAGTCTTAACGTAATGAGTAGCTCATCTTTATTTTGGCTTTATTTTTAGTCGAAAAGCCGTTGTTAGCTGTGAACCTGATTGTCGCGTTTATCTTCCATCGAAGCGCATACAAAAGCGTAAAGTATCTCATTTAGAAAAATAAATTAGAAAACGAACGAGCCGCAAAGTTTATCCGAAGCTAATTTATTCGAACAGGTAGAGCTTTTCGTCTTAAAGAAAAGTGATTATAAAGATGGAAAAAATATAATAATGGGGTCTTTAACCACGTCAAAGGCTTTGATTTTCAGTGCTGGATAATAGACGAAACATTTTAAGTCGTTTCATTAATTTTTTGGCTGCTTTTTCCCATAAAAGGTCACATTGATGAGCAATTTGTGTCTCTTATATTTTGCATGACTGATGATAAGCAAATCTATGGAGGTAAACAAACCATTTTATAATATATGAATGGTTTAAATTTGCTCTAAAAAGAAAGCTTACCTCAATCCCAATAAAATTGATTTCGGGAAAACAATTTCGTATACAGCAAAGGATAATCTTCCAGATGCTGAGTATAGGTGACCTATTTCACTTGTTTGAAAGGGTGTGCAAAGAGAAGGGTCTGCCCAAAGATATAGTAATGACGAAAAATTAAATTTAAACGTTTGTATACATGTTTAAGAGCTTTTCGGTCGTTGCTCCTGAACATGTCCTAAATTATTTTAACAAAATTAACACTAACTACCAAGAAAGTGACTTTAGGAAAATAAGTATTTGGTCTAAACAATATTATATAAATGGAAACAAATCAGTCTATAGGTATGAAATATAATCTAGAATTTTGGTGCGATTAAATTTTGTTTAAAATAATTTTCCATGCACAATTCTATTGAAGCTTGCCATCGTAGGATTAAAACTGTTAGGGGCAAACAAAATCGGAGCGTTTATGCAAATATCAAAGAGCTGGGGCAAGAAATGATTTCTGTAACAATGAAGTTAAAACAAATTTCGGGAAACCAAAGACGTAATCGCCCAATTAAACCCATATCTAACCGCAGTGGTTAAAACTGCGGCAGTTGAAGCGGGGAGCTACCGGGTTTGAATCTCGATAGGGACAGGATTCAAAAGGGATTTGTCACCATGAGATTACCACCTGTGATGTGAATGAACACAACTATCAACACAACAATAACCCTCTGTTAGAGTCCAGAATTCATGTACCGACCCATCTTACATGCCAGCACTATAGGCTGCAATGTGCAGATGGTTAAGAAATGGGTGTAATGGCGAAAGAGTTAGAACGTAAATAAGCGAACAGTGAAGGAATAGGGCGGAATGCTTTGAGTTTGGGGCTCAGATTAGAAACATAAAATAATAAAAATATATCTATTATTTAAAATAGGAAATTTTTACAAAGTTTTTGAATCTAACAGCAAAGTCGTGTTTGTGTATTTAAGATTCAAATTTTCCATAATTAGAATAGTTGTGACTACTATTAATATAGATTAATCGGACACATAACGCTCATACCAATACACGGCTAGGTTGTAGAAGGTTAAACCCAAAGCAACATCGCTGTCCATCCCTTTGTTGTTATGGGATAGAATTTATTTATAGATATAAATTAATTAGGTTACCACTGGTAGTGCCTGACTTTTTATTCAGAGAGTATACAACTTTGTTGACGTTTTAATTGATTTTATTTTTATTATGAATAAGTTTCTGGTTTATATGCATACATAAAATTTTGTTGTTGGTAAACACTATACAAAATGGTTATAATACTATGAGGGTTATGTTACTATACTATACGAGTAGATAACAAATTTGCCTACTCGAGTAAATTAATATATTAACTACCTGTTCATATATGCATGTGAAAATGCATATGTGTACACAATATTTGGCCTCTTCACATGTGATGTGAACCTTTATACTGTCTTGATTTAATTATTATGAAAAACAATTCGGGATAGCCCTTTACGTAAGATTTATGAAGTCGTTGAGCAGTATACTTTCGAAAATCTAGACATCAATGATTATTAAAATAAACCTATTTTCAACATTGAAACTCAAACAATTAAATTATCTGTACAAAAGAAAGTATTATTTTTATTCAAGAGTATAGAATACCACAAAAAGCGAGGTTAAGTTGAGATATTATTTTGGCATCAACACCCATGCAGAAAATTCACAACGATAACAACAATTCAATGAAGTTCAATGAGTGCTTCATTTCTATTAAGAAATTTTTATAAAACCACCAGTTTCCACTCAAAAACAAACTAAACACCAACTCGAAACTTCTTATGCAACAATTTAAAACTGAAGCTGTGAAAACCATACAAAAAAACTTTGAATGAAATTACAATAACACAAAAAACTTTTGTACGATATCTTGTTAGTTTCTTGGAAACAGAACTCTATAAAAAAAACTATTAATAAAACG
Source organism: Tipula lateralis (assembly GCA_963932295.1). NCBI lineage: Eukaryota > Metazoa > Arthropoda > Insecta > Diptera > Tipulidae > Tipula > Tipula lateralis. The sequence continues at coordinate 139,119,704 of OZ010737.1, forward strand.
AAACGAATTAAAATTTAGATTTAAGACAAAAAATTTAAAAACTTATCACCCGACCAAGCTGTCAACTATATATCAAGAAATGCTTTCAGCTGGCTAAGGATTGTCAAAGCAAAAGAATAAAGTTTGAACCTCCTTTATTGATTAAACTGTACAAGCTAGAATTTAGCAAGATTCCTTAGAAAGAATTACCTATATCATACATACAATGGAGTTACATATAACAGGTTTGAACCATACAGATACCATTTAGATTGAACACCTATTCGAATTTCTCTTTTTTTATACAAATTAAAAATTGACGTCCATTCGTTTCAGCAAAACCCACAGTTTTATAAACTTTCTATAAAATTCAATATTCCGTGTCCCTAATGCGTTATTCGTATTGACCTAACAAAAATTTCAGTGGCTATCCTTGATAAATTCAATTTCGGATTTGAAAGCGGATTTTGTTATAATGAAAATCCGATATCGAAAAATTCGCTATTATGAAACTGCAAAGACAAAACGAAGTCGAATTTTCTGAAAATCGAATGTCAAAATCTGACTACTAGTTAGTAGACGTAGAATTTCATTTCGTGTTGTCGAATTTGTGTTTTGAATGCTTCCAAGGATCGAATTTTTCGATATAGGAAAAAATATGATATCGAATTTTTTCATAACAGCCCTCCTGAGTATTTAAGGGGCGCCATAAGAAACTTATATTTTATTCAATTTATGTTTGTATTCAAAGCTGTTTTTTATGGCCCACAAGCCTGTCCAAAACAATAAATTGGTTTTATTTACTGAGTTATCTGAATCTTTTTGTTTAAAAGTACAATCCTCCTGGTTATTTAAAGGAAAATGATTTCATTCAAATAGGTTCCGCGACATGACATTTTGGATTGTGTTCGGATCTATTTCGGCAATAGTTACTTCAATATTGGTTTGCAATTGCGCTCCATTGTTTGTGGATTGTCCGTATAATAGTTGTCCATCAAAGCACCCCACAAATAAAAATCCAAAGGCGTTAAATCAAAGCTCCTTGACTGATTTACTATTGTTATGCTCAATGTGTGGCGTGGCACACAACCTTGCTGGAACTAAAGGTATTCCAAACCAATATCTTCAAGATATGGCCACAAAAAGATGTTAACATGTAGCGGTAGTTGATTCCATTGACCATCGTTGCACCCCTCAACTTCGAAGAAATATGGCAAAATAATGTTGCAACGCCACAAGCCACAACAAGCATACTCCACATACTCTTGTGGATTTTGGAGTTACTCTTGGAGTTCTAAGTCATCATTATCGACAAAAAAAGCAAAATAAAATTTGATTATGATCGAATGAAGAGAATTTTTTTTACTTTAAATGGCAATCGAAAGCCTATTTTGACAATGACACATGAAATCAACAAAAAGTAGAAATTCAGACAGAAAGAGAAGTTTCCAAATCAAGTTTTTCTGTGCTAGTCAATAAGTCAAAACGGTATTTTGAAACCTGCATTATTTAAAACTGGATTAGCCATTAATAGCGAAAGGTAGTTCATTGCCTACATACGTCAATTAAACTTACTCAAACTTATTAATATGGCTGAACCCTTGTTGGCTGAAACCCTTGTGAAAACACACTGTGCAACCTTAGCAACCTGGAGCAGTTTGAACCAGGGCACATAATATTTCTGGAATTGAACACAAGAGATCTCGGCAAGTTCCATACGAAGGTGACTTTTGAAACGGCCATGGCCGTTAAAGAATAACTTGAGAATAGAAACTAATATTCTCAAGTACTCCATTTTCAATGAAAGAACGTAATTGGTCAACCTCGAATTAAGCCTTCGGATAAGATATTTAGCATTACGACAATTTTTTGTGGCTGACCTCAATTATTTTTTTCACTATATGAAAAGGTAGAGAAGCAGCTGCCTCAAATGATCTGTGGACATTAAAAACAGGCAGAATCGTATCCATAACCATGTCGATTTCTGACATAGCTAGTTGAAATTCATTAAGAATTGAACTATCATCTTAGTAGTGCCGAAAGCAGTCCAGGACCCAGCACTCCTCAAACAAAATTCAACCAGTCAAGCTTTATCTAAAATAAAGGATTGTAACTGGAGTACGGAGAGAATAAGCTCCATGGCTAGGAGCGGAGTTGAAGACATGGCTTCAGTTACAGCTCGACAAGCGATATTTTGCAAACAGTTCTGTTTACCAATTGAACATTTTACTTTAACCACTGGCCACCAAACAACAGATAAAATATAGGGTTTTAGAGCATAATCTCCAAGAATTATGAAAAGCTCTTCTGCATTCGCAAAACCAGTAGTGGCATCTTGTTCAAAATCCAGATGATACCAAGAAATTTTATTATCCAGAAAAACACCACAGTGATTAACGTAGGCTGAGCTATTAACCTTACATCCTAGACATTCAGGTGCTGAAACGTCTTTAAGCTATAAAACCGAACTCACGAAATGAAGGAATCCACAACCTCGCACATAATAATGCGAGATTCAAGCATACATTTAATCCAACTAATAATGTTGGGTTCGATATCAAATTTAGTACATGCATCTGTAATCGATGCAGTCTCACAGAGTTAACCAACTCTGTAAGCATGTGGACTGTTACTGAGCGGAACGGTAACCAAATTTTGGTTTCTAATTACTTTACTTCTGCTCCAAATTTGTGGAATAAAACTAAAACCGATACATGCGAATGAGAGGATATCCATGCTGTAGCACAGCAGGAAATATACCGTCAGGACTGGTAGATTAGAGAACAAGCTTCAGTGTTATATCTCATAATTAATGAATCTGCAGACTAAGTCCCAATTGGGAATTGTATCCAAATCGATGGTGACCTCACCAGTATTGTTGGTTGCAATGCTTTTACACCTCGGGAAATGGGTAATGAGAAGTAGATCGCCTACTTCCTATTTTAGAAGAAGTTAGCTTGCCAGTAGGTATGTGAAGTGAATAAAGTCTACAGGTATTATTTCAGCTCGGCGACTAGTTAAGTCTTACTACAGCAGGTAAGGTAATAAGTTCCTCGCAAAAGATTACCCAGGAAGATCTCTGTGATGAGTTTGCGATAGGAATCAGTATTGTGAGAACATCACAAACACACACGATTTAGTGCTAAATCACTACTTCGTATGAAAAACCGATACATGCCTGGAATAGATGCAGTAAATGTTCGTTAATGAGAGAATATCCATGCTGTAGCACAGCAGGAAATATACCATCAGGACCGGCAGATTTGAAGAGTTCGAAAGAGAACTGGCTTCAATGTAAAAAAAAAGTTAAGTTGATGTGGCTGCTATCGCACACTTAGACCAAATTTGATCCGTTGTGATACCACTCTATACGGCTATAGGTCCGAGTCTTTCCGTACAGCCATCTGCGCATTGGAAGATGGGTCGGCCCAAGGATTCTAAACACGACAGAGGATCCAGATTATGTTTATTTTTCACCACCGATCGCACCGCCCAAACGATCGAAGGTGAAAAACCCATTTTGCATCCTGCCTCGAATCGGATTCGAACCCGGTACCTCCCGCTCCAACTGCCGCAGCTTTAACCACTGCGCCACCTGGGCGGTTTGGCTTCAATGTAGGATCTCATAATTAATGAATCTGCAGGCTAGCTTTTAACTGAGAATTGTATCCAAATCGTTGGTGTCTTCACTATTATTGTTGGTTGCAATGGGTTTATTTCTCGGGAAATGGGTAATGAGTAGATCACCTACTACCTTTTTTAGAGGAAGTTAGCTTGCCATTAGGTAGATGAAGTGAATCAAGTTTACAGGTATTATTCCTGCTCAGCGACACGTTAAGTTTTACTACAGCATATAAGACATTCATTTCCTCACAATTAATGCCTTACCCAGGAAGATCTCTATGTGATGAGTTTACGACGCTGAATCTTTATTGTGATAAAAACACCCACACGATTTAGTGCTACAGCATTACTTGGTATATGAAAAATACTTCCAATTTAAATTTCAAGCAGAGTATTTTTATTGTTTTCATCAAAAAAAAGTATGATAACAAAATTGCCTCACAATAAAATCATCAATCTCTAATTCATTAGAAACGGAAACATATACGAAAACATAAAAATGTCCACTTTATTAACAGAGATCCAGTTACATACAATAGAAAATATGTACATATATACATGAGTTTTCAAAACGACTCTTTATTGTTATCATAAAAATATTCCAACTTATAAATCACATTCCAGTATAGCTATGTATAATGTATATCGATTCAAGAACAAAAAAAAAACGAACAGGATTTTCCATTCTATTTTCATATTTTCCAGTTTTATATTTTTTTACTACACCCATATGTATACATACTCGTATGTCATTTTTATATACTCTCGTACATAATGTTTTCACTGATTTTTTTGTTCGCTTTTTTGCACTACAAAAACAATAACATTTGTCATGTTAAATTATCTAAATTAAATCATAAATTGAAGGAAATGAAGTTGAAAATATCAAACGAAAAACAATCCATTGAAGTTTCAATATGTATGTGCTCTCATTAAATTTCCATTTGTTGTTGAATTTTGAAATTATTATTGAATATTTTTTATCAAAAAGCATTCCTAAAACGATCTAATCGTCTCTAATTTGACGTAATCGCGTATAGCGTAAATCAATTGTCTTATTGCCTCTGTTTGTGTTTTTGGTGTTCGCTAAGGAAAGCGGAGACACGCATATTTATTGAAATCCCCGAGATAAAGAAGAGTTCTAGTATCAAACTTGAACGAAAGTGAAGCGTTTGCATGATAATTTTGGGCCATTATCCATGCTACTCGTGGAAAAAAGACGGGAACAAAACATCAAAACAATATTTCTATGAAGTTTTAATCTAGAAAGCACTCCAACGCTATCGTCTGAAGAACGCAATAAGAAAGTAGAAACTGAAAATGCTGGACTCCGAGGTTAAATAGGTTTAATGGTTCCTGGCAAACCTTCCAAAAAATACTGATATCAGTATTCTGTCGTATACTGTGCAAGAAGGAACAATTTCAGGAAAACTAAATGTTCGCCTGAAATGGAGGTTTCGGATAAGACAAGTACCAGTATAGAGAAGGTGAGAAAATAATTATCAGGGAATCTGTTAAAATTTTTCCCCAATTTAAAAAATAATCAGCTAAACCTTCCCGACCGATTAATATAGTCGTTGTACCCAGTGATGCGATCATTTAAGACTTACACAGTTGCTAGTGCTCTCAAACATAAAGTTGTTTCGTTCAATAACGACGTATGGAAAATAATCACATCGAACTTCGAATATTAGATAGTTTGGCATGATCATATCCAAACTGAAAAAAAGACATTAAAGCACACATAATGCAGCAAATATAATGAAGAAAAGATGAACAAAAGCTTAAAAAAATTGAAATCGTTTGAAATATCAAAAACAAAATGTCAGAGCTTCCAAATACTGCCTGCCAAATACCTGTAAATGCTGCCTGATACAAAGCATTAATTAAAAGAGCATGCTCAGATAAAAATAAATCAGATTTACCCCTGCATATTAAGGGTATTTCTATTGAGGGTGTTTATAACTTTGGGTGTTTATAACCTTCATATTAAGGGTGTTTATAACTTTGAGTTGGCAACACTGCTTTATTTGACAACCCATTTAATAACTGTGATAGTTGCTTATTGTTTAGTTTGGTTTTGAAATTTTTGTCAAATTTCGTCCATTTTATGGCGTACATAATCGTCCTTCACGGCGTCTAATTCGAATAACGGTCGTTTTCGGATCACGTTTACTCTTAATGATAATGTGCGTCCCGTGAGACATTGAAAAGTGCTCACTGAAGTATCGGTAGTCGCTGTACGCAGAAAAGCACGTAAGAAGATCCAAATCAATCAATTCGTCGTCGTTCTCAGGAACTGGGGTTGTGCCGTTCCACTTTTTAGGAAGATTTTACAAAAGGAACTTGGCTTAAACCAAACGAGTACCTATAGGCTGACATGGAGCTATGCAATGCGCAGATGGTACTACGAAAAAACTCGGACCTATAGCCGTACATGGAGTAGTATTGCAACGGACCGGTCGCCGGTCTAAGTGTGCGATAGCAGCCACAACAACCTAACCTAACTTAAACCAAACGACCAACGTATGCGTCGCCAAATCTATCGTAATATGGATCGATATCGCACCTCATTTACACTTCTTGATTAAGCTCATCATTGATTGATTGATTTGAGTGTAAGACCAAGAGTTGGGAAGATTCCCGGATTAGGCCGGGACAAATATTGCAGAATGTAATACACGTAACAATAGGCAACGATAGTAAGTTCTTGATTTAGCTCACTTAATAATATATTGCCAACTTATGAAAAGTATTGACGAAACTACATGTTCTTTGATTTAAGACCTTACACAACAACTCGACTTTTGTTCGTCCAATTTATAGAAAATATAAAGGAAAGATCATGGACAAAAATCTTACAAGATACATTGATTTATTTCCTTGAGCAATGGGGCTTATTTTATACACTTGTCAACAAACAAGATGCAACAATTTTGAGTGACGAACATTTTCAAGCAATTTATTAAAATCTTATACATTAATAAAACGTTCTATTAGGTGAGGATTGATATAAAGAGGAGTCATGATAAGAAACCTTTTCAACTCCTTATTAGGTGGCATGAACATGGTTCAAACACTAACGAACAGGACGGAGCATTTCTAAATAGAAAATATTTTTCGATCAATTGTGAAAAGAGGAAAATGAAGTTTTTGGTGAATAAAACCATTTGGAATCCATATTGTATTGGATTAATCTCTTAGATCATTGGTAGTTTGATGTATCAGGATAAAGATTTTCCTTCTTATTGTGTAACTTGTCATTTAAATGATGTAATAAAGAAAGATATACCGTAATAATAATCACAAGATCATTTTCCAGCCATCGAATATAACTTCCTTGAAAATATATTGAAGTAAGATTTAAAATCAGTTTCATAATTTAGAATATCAGTTCCATTGTGGCCGAAAGGTCTCGGTCCAGGTTAAGGGATTAGGTTCCAAATAGTAGTTCTCAAAACTTCAGTTTGTTGCGATCTGGTAACTTCACTAAGAAAACCTGCAAATTGTGTTTATTACCTTCTTTTAGTGTTTCACTAAAACGGGACACCTGTCACTAATCAATCATTTTCCGTCTTAGTTTTAACTATTTAATAACGACCCCAGTTGTGAACAAAAGTTTTGAATACTATGAGTTACCCTATCTATATGTTGTGTCTTCGTTTGTTAAACTTTTACACAAAACAAAAGGTTTTACGAACACCTAATGAAAAACTTACTTCGAAATTACGTAAGAGCAAACACATTGTTGGAGAACGAAAATTTGTTTCACCTCCATCCAAGTGCTGACCCTGACTTAGGTTTTTCAAAGCAATCACTTTGATGGGATTTTATGCCTGTTCTTGCGATTAAAATTTAGCAGCCAAAAAAACCCAAACCAAAAGTCATTACTCTCATTGATTATACGACCAAACTTTTGGAATTGCTATATTAGTAATGTCACAAATCTAATTAAATGATAAATTATAAAATATTTAACAATAAAATTGAACATTCACATAAAAGCAAAAAAAATTGACAAATGAACTAAAAATAATTTGAAAACGGATATAAAAAGGTTGTTTCCGTCTAACATTTGAGTAAATTTTAATTTTAGATATTAAAATAAATTCTTTATGGAACCAATAAAAATATTTATATTTTAATTTATTTTATGCTGTCGTAATTTTATAGTAACCCTTTTTATTGTTATTATTACATTTTATATAAAATCTATTATGCGGCCGTGTTCACCAACCAATTTATAAAATTTTTAATTTTATCTCGATGTTTTTTTTTTTCAAATTTGTAAATCCTATTGTGTACTTCGTATGAAACCATGGATCGAAAATAATAAATAAAAATATTTAATCAATTAAAATAATTATCGAATGTAGCTCCAATAAAATTTTATTAATATTTTCAAACACAAAAATAAAAATATATTTATTGGTGTAGATTAAAATTATTATAAATGTTTGTTTTGAAACCAATATTAATGTGTGTATTTATTATAGTGATGTATTGATCTATAACCAAATCTTTTAAACCCGATCTTTGGATTAACCAAGAACTAAAACTGGTTAGTTCTAAATGACCAGGTTAAAAAGTTCGATTTTCTCAGATAAAGTTAAAAGTATTTAATTATATAAAATACCATTCAAAAGCAAAATCCAGATTCGATATAAAAAAACTCACGAGCGAATACGGAAAACAGCAATCGTTCCAAAATCCAAATCAGTCAAAACCCAAATCATTCAAAACCTAATTCGTTCAAAAATCAACTAGAAATAACCAATTCTATAGAAAATCAACTCGATCAGGAGTCGCGAAAAACGTCCCACAACACTGTTGCATTATAGAAAAGATAAACAAACAATACGTATGTATATAATATTCAGATACACATTGACAAAATTGAATACCTGTGTAAAATATATATGGTATAAAACCAAACCGACAAAAGTGTATGTCTTTACACAAGCAAAACTATATGCATGTATATGCTGTAGAAGAATATCACCTTTAGCAGTATTGGTGAATATTCTTCTATTTGTACACGATTGCAAATACAGAATAGAAAAAATAAACAAACACACACCACCTTAGTATTATTGCATAATATACATACAATACCAATAAAGCTCAGGCCAATTATTCTCTTTTATGAGTTAGTATGAGTAAATGAATAGAAAACAACAAAATTTCTACAATTCGTTCGTAATGTGTCGATTTCTCGCAATTTTTTGACTTTGCTTGTTTGTATCTTACAATACAGGCCTTAACATCAATTTTTGTATATGAGGCATCTAAATATGATTACTTATCAAGACTGCTGTAAAATAATAATCCCATTTAATAATGAAAGCTCAAATTTTTCATTCATAAGAAATTTTCCTAATTTTTATTTTTATTTTCGGCTAATATGTTAGTTCGATAATATTTCGTTTATCGAATATGATCACATGATCAAAATGGTTCAATGTGATTCGAGAAAATGTATAAACAATGATTATACGTAACTCCTCTTTTGCATTTGAATCTTGTATAGGAAAAATACTCTAGCACACAAAGAATACACAAAGTCACAAAATTTTTTTTTTGTTTTGTTTACGTTGATTGTTTTGTTTCTTTTTGTTTTTGATGGTACATTGTCTGTTACTGTTTTTGTATTGTATTGTATGTTTACTTGTCAATATGAAAAAAATTGACCTAAAATATATTTAATTTTTGGCAAATTTAAAATATATTTGCGAAAATATAAATTTTTATAAACATATAAATATAAATAAATTCGATATTATTCAATTCATAATTTTACTGACTACTTCGGGTGACAAAATTTGTATAATTGTTAATCTGTTAATTCTATTTCGAAAAATTAAACGAAACATCAATTTAATTATTTTTGTAAATAATAAAATTAACGTTTTGTTTAATTTATTTCCTGGTTAAAATTCAGATAGATAATATCAAAATCTAAATAAAATTGAAAAATATTTATAAACCTACAAAAAAATAATTCCGAACAGATAAAATTGTATGTATATTGAAAATAAATTACGAAAACATAAAATTTATCATAAAACAAATACATCCTCCCGCTGCAACTGCTCGTAGCAAACTAATGCGATATTCTTTGGTAAAAAAAAGTGCTCTGACAGCAGAAAAAGTGCTCTTTTTACTCGAAACACGTCCGTTTTTGACATTACACGTTCTTTGGAAATGATCTCGAGCACTTTTGAAAAATCGAGATTTTTTCACAGATTTACTCACACATATAAATTTTTAAATGCCAAAACAATATAAACAAAAACAAAACGCCATTTTTAATTTCATTTGTGAACTATATTTTGTCGTAAATGTGTGAAATTATCAAAATTAAATAAAAAGTTAATAACAATAACAATAAAAGATTATAATAAAATAAATCTTTATGTTTTAAAAGACTATACTATGAAATTTATGTTTGTGTAAATTGTGTAGCATAATAATTTGTATTTTATTTTCACCAATACATCGACAAAAAGGGCAATTTTTTTCGTATTCTTTGATAAAAAAAAAGTGCTCTTTTCTCTCATTTTGCAAAGAATATCACATAAAACAAAGCAACAAAAACAAAAATAAATTAAAAATGAAGCTCAATGCACTAAAAGACAACAAAGCACAAAACTGTTTGCATTATTCCTTAAAAAAAAAAATGAATTGAAGGAAAAATGGAAAAAACCGAGCGGGATGCAAAAACAAATCATATTAGTACTTTTATGCGGGAACCAGAGCACAATATAACAAACAATATGCATTTAAACTCGATATTACAAATTCATTTCCTTTTATTTTTCTATTCACGATCGAAAATATAAAACTAGATTCTTAAATCTTCAAAAACATGAATTAAAATATTGGTTTAAATGAAAATTATTAAACCAGGATTGTTGATAAATAATCATTTTCCAAATTTTGGGAAGTGAGTAATTGGTTTTGGGGCCTGCCTACCAAGTTATAGGAAGTTAAAAGTCAAAAATTTCGAAAAAATCAACTTATTCATACGATGTACTTACGACTTTCTATTCATTTACACATACATAGGACCAGCCATGTTTTTCGATGGGAAACGGCCGTATACATAAACGCATTGATAAATATTAAAATTCGAGGGAGAATATCCTCTTCTCATTAGTAAAAAAAATTGTACATAACCAAATGCAATATTGTCATTTTGACACAATCGCTCTTTAGTAGAGATGGAAAAGAGAATAAAAATGCTCAAATGGTACTAAACCTTTTGTGGTGTGCGTCTATTTTACGAAATAGGATTTTATCGTTTACCAACACCACCGAAAAAAATAACACATACAGAAGGAAACTTATGAATAAAAAATCGTCGTTTTTTTTCTGGGTTAATGTCGTTAGTTTGGGGTTATCTCAGAAAACACGAGAGTAAAATTACAAAAATTAATTTTTCAATCTCGAAATAGCAAAAAAAATGAGAATGACTTATCAAAGCCTACTCATGCCGTATGTATTTTAAAATATGCATAAAAACTATCAAAAATGAAATACACAAATTCAAAGCTAAATAAATACACACAAACAAATTAAAATTTTTAAACAGATAATTCGAGCTATATTACAGTGTTTTATTCTCTTCCAATTGTTGTTTTTGTAAAGAGACAATTTCAAATATCAGATATTTTCTAATATATATTTCAAATATTCAAATTGTTGTACGTAAGTTTTCTTGTGTATATGTTACTTTTTTCTGTACCAACACACTATAAGCTTGATATTTTCGTTTGGTTAAGGCTGATTTCCATTATGAAAAAAATTTTGTCAGTATTTTTTACAGAAAACATCAGCGAGAAAAAAATTAAAAATGCCATTAGATTGACTAAGATAGTTTTTTACTTTTTTCTTTTGTTTTATAGTGGATATATTTTGACAGATGCGTGTAATAAATTTCAAATTTATTTTTGTTCAAATTTATTTACCAATAAGTTTGAAATTTATTTTTGTTTTTAAAAAAAACAGACAAAATACACTTTAAATCTACAACAATAAATTCAAAAAAAATAAACTTAACATAATTATTCATTATTTCAATTATTTTCACAATGAATTAAGATGAATGGCACAAAACGAAATGTTAAAATTATGAATTGACCATAAAAAATCCATTTTTATTTTTCCTATAAAATATTTCTCCAGTACTGAATAAAAATACTTCTCTTGATATATTTTGTCAGTACTGCTATAATTATTTTCTCAGTAACCATAAAAATTTATTCAGTACTGAATAAATTTTTTGTACTGTCAATATTTTTTATTTCACTCGCACTTTAAGAAAAATTATATTTTTATCATGCCTTGACTATTTTGTCAGTATTTTTTCATAATGGAAATCAGGCTTGCTCGTGCAAAACATAAGCATTCTTGTGTAAACACACACAATTTTGTCGGTTTTGTATAAAACATCAGAAACGTATAAAATCTTCCATGATGTAGTTTAGTTCGTTGATACAAAATATAATTGGGGAACACCCCAAAATTTATTAAAACGAAATTATTTCCGTTTTAATTAATTTAGTAAAATAGAGACCATTTTGTAATTGGGTTCGAGATGATAATAACTGTTTGTTCTCTTATAGAAATTGTGGATTAATACGACATTTTGAGCATATTTTCATTTCGAGGATTACAATGTCGGAATTTAAAAATAATTGTAGTTTAGATAAAGTTCCTTTTTATTATAAATTGGTTTTTTGGTAAGTTTTAAGAACGGGTAATTTTTGTTATTTAGTAAAATTAATTTCTGAACAAATTTATCAAATATAAAATAAAATAATAAAATCAACTTTTAAACGAAACCTTATTCCTTTAAATAAGATAAATATAAATTTTAGAGTTTAAAAGGAAGAAAAGCATCACTTATTGTGAAAAAACTAAATTTAAATGAGGCAACAGCTCGCACTATTAATAAAAATGAAAAGAAAATTCGAAGTGACAAAAATCACAATTGACAAACAGCAGAATCTTCGATAATCGATATCGGCAAAATATGCAGCTCGCCATAGAAAAAGTACTCAGCATTTGGATTTATGACTGTTGTCAAAAACGGAATCCATTGGCAATATAATTAAATAAAAAGCGCCAGGTCATCTAAGAAATGTTACATCAGAATTGTGTTACAATGGATTGTAGACATAACTGATGTCAAATCTATTGATGTAACAGAAGCGTGGAAGCAATTTACAAATGAACAGACTATTAAATGAATGTTGGGAAAAGATATGATATCAATTGAAATAGAAAACGTACAAGATTCACCATAAAATGATATTAGTCGAAAATAAGAACTTGCTACTTCAATCGGCGGGAAAGTTTTATGGAAATGGAATCTCAAATCCAAATCAGGCCAGCTTCTGTGAAAAATTTAAAGTCAACTAGAAGGAAATTTAACAGGATTGACAGATACCGAAAAAATGAGACATTTTCAATGAAACACTCTAACTCAAACTCCATAAAAATAAAGCCATCATAAAGAACAAAAATTGAATCAAAATTTGAAAAGCCATCATCAAGACTGCCACAGAAGTACTCGCCTACCAAGAATACTATCGGAAACTTTGAATTAGTGATGATACATAGACAAAGATTGCAAATGAATGATCGTAAAAAATATACAACAATGTAACTGAAAAGGCAGTCCAAAATATGCGAGATTTAAAACTGATGAACCACAGCAACTTATCCATCAACCAGACACTATAATCGCCGAAATATAAAAAGGTGATTCATCTACAGCTGAAAACACCTATCATCCAAAAAGTCATCCAGAAATTCCGGAATAATATCACAAACATGGAAGGAAGGCTTGACAAGTACAATCTCTAAGAAAGGTAACCTAAGACAATGCAAAAAGGTGGCAAGGTATCTATCTCCTCAAGACATCACTAAAGATACACGCAATGACACGGGCGTGAAGTTTTTAACAAATAACAAATATATCATTGTATTAGTATTACACTGTTAACCTAATTTCTTATAAGAATTTTGAGTGGAAATTTTTGAAAAAGAAATGCTTTAAAACGTTTACGGATTGACGGCAGTGAAGTTTCTAACAAAAAATTAGTTGAGTAGATCTCAATAAAATATTGTAGTTTATATATATATATATATAAATATATATATATATATATATATATATATATATATATATATATATATATATATATATATATATATATATATATATATATATATATATATATATATCTATATCTATATATATATATATATATATATATATATATATATATATATATATATATATATATATATATATATATATATATATATATATATATATATATATATATATATATATATATATATATATATATATATATATATATATATATATATATATATATATATATATATATATATATATATATATATATATATATATATATATATATATATATATATATATATATATATATATATTATATATATTGCATACGTATATATACGTTCTTCCGATTTATCAATTTTAAAATAATTATTTAAAACATGAAGATTTCTACTGTTTGAGTAGTTTATATTTCAAATAATAACATATGCGACACAAAAATTTCAATAAGACTTCCTAAGGAGGTTACAATAGCTCTATATACTAAGTAATAAACTGCCCATGTCATGTCCTAGCGCTCTCACCAATATTCAATTTTTTATTTAAGTTGTAAATCATTCCGATTTCACCTTCTTGAGTAGTTTATTGGTCGACTAAGATTACGAGGATCACAGGGATTATTCTAAGACATCATCAAGAGGTGACAATAGCACTATGCGCTAAGTATTAAACTGACTATATGTCATGCCCCAGCGGTCTCCCCAATTTTCAATTTTTTGTTTAATTTGTATGGCATACCGATTTCACCTGTTTGAGTAGTTTATATGTCGACTAAGATTATGAGGATCACAGGGATTATTCTAAGACGTCACCTGGATGTTACAATAGCTCTATGCCCTAAGTAATAAACTGCTTATACGTCATGCCCTAGCGGTCTCCCCAATTTTCAATTTTGTATTTAGTCTGGAAGGAAGACAGATTCCACCAGTTTGAGTAGTTTATCTGTCGACTAAGATTATGAGTATCACAGGGATTATTCTAAGACGCCACCTAGAGGTTACAATAGCTCTATGCACTAAGTAATAAACTGACTGTATGTCATGCCCCAGTGGTCTCCCCAATTTTCAATTTTTCATATGATTTGTATGGCATACCGATTTCACCTGTTTGAGTAGTTTATCTGTCGACTAAGATTATGAGGATCACAGGGATTATTCTAAGACGTCACCTGGATGTAACAATAGCTCTATGCACTAAGTAATAAACTGTCTATATGTTATGCCCCAGTGGTCTCCCCAATTTTCAATTTTTTCTATGATTTGTATGGCATACCGATTTCATCTGTTTGAGTAGTTTATCTGTCGACTAAGATTATGAGGATCACAGGGATTATTCTAAGACGTCACCTGGAGGTTACAATAGCTCTATGCACTAAGTAATAAACTGACTGTATGTCATGCCCCAGTGGTCTCCCCAATTTTCAATTTTTCATATGATTTGTATGGCATACCGATTTCACCTGTTTGAGTAGTTTATCTGTCGACTAAGATTATGAGGATCACAGGGATTATTCTAAGACGTCACCTGGAGGTAACAATAGCTCTATGCACTAAGTAATAAACTGTCTATATGTTATGCCCCAGTGGTCTCCCCAATTTTCAATTTTTTCTATGATTTGTATGGCATACCGATTTCATCTGTTTGAGTAGTTTATCTGTCGACTAAGATTATGAGGATCACAGGGATTATTCTAAGACGTCACCTGGAGGTTACAATAGCTCTATGCACTAAGTAATAAACTGTCTATACGTCATGCCCCAGCGGTCTCCCCAATTTTCAATTTTCATATGATTTGTATGGCATACCGATTTCACCTGTTTGAGTAGTTTATATGTCGACTAAGATTATGAGGATCACAGGGATTATTCTAAGACGTCACCTGGATGTTACAATAGCTCTATGCACTAAGTTATAAACTTACTGTATGTCATGCCCCAGTGGTCTCCCCAATTTTCAATTTTTCATATGATTTGTATGGCATGCCGATTTCACCTGTTTGAGTAGTTTATATGTCGACTAAGATTGTGCGGATCACTGGTATTATTCTAAGACGTGACCTGGAGGTTACAATACCTCTATGTACTTAGTAATAAACTGCTTATATGTCATGCCCCAGCGGTCTCCCCAATTTTCAATTTTCATATAATTATATGGCATTTCGATTTCACCTGTTTGAGTAGTTTATATGTCGACTAAGATTATGAGGACTACAGGGATTGTTATGAGAACCGCTGCGTTATTGGAACACTATTTACTATTTCAGTTTGAACAACGATGTTTGAATTGTATCTTATATTGTGTAGTGTAAGCCTTTTAGTTGCATGACATCATTGGCTTGCGCCATTTTTTTAGTATGATGTTGTACTGGTATAAGTGGTATTACATTTTAATCACCTGTACTATAGTGCCTGATTCATTTAGCGTTACCCAGGTAGCACCACGTGGAGGTATGAATCTCGGTCTTCGCCCCCGCCCCCTTTTTCATCTCCCTCATCCCTTCCTATCTCCTTGCAATTTCCGTTTCTTAAAAACCCCTCGCCCTCTCACCTTTTAAAACTTTTTATTTTCAATTAAGTCCTTTTTTAATTTTTCATATAAATTAACACGGAAGGATTCACACAAACATCAGGTTTAGTAGGAACTACAAATTTTTTAAGGTCATCGTGACATTCCCACATACTGTTTGGCCTTTTAACAAACGCCGTGTAATGCCCCACACCAGTAGTTACAGATGGATGATGGTAATTAATAATACCCTTAAGGTAGACGACCGTGTCTTCCATAGCTTTTATTTCTGCTTGAATATCTTGAAGTTTTATTTTATAAACTGTTTCATTATTTAGAGGTTCCACGTCGATCATTAAGATTCCAGTAGCTGATTTTAAAATTTTGTTCGATATTCGCTTCCGACAATTATTGCAAGTTGCATGTGGCAATTGAATTCTTTTTTCAATTGTTTTGAAGTCATTATTAGAAAAGTCTAAATGATTTATGGATAGATAATGTGTCTCTTTTTTTAGAAAACCGCCACAATCAGGACATATGTATTCTACCAAAATGATAGGATCCATGACATTCTTCACAATTTCCAATATATTAGATAACATTGAAAGCGAACTTCCAGTGGCGTCATTTAGTAATGAAGTCGAGAAACGATTCATAAGAAGCTCGGACCGCGCAATATAAATATCTCGCTTTAGTCCATCGGTTATAAATTTTGAAATGAACCTATAGTAGGCATTTTGGTAGGCTGACTCGAATAATTTTTTGTAAAATTCTATATCTTTACCTGCCGTGTATAAAATTTGAGTCAAAGAATCGAATCCACATGTCTCAGAAATGCTGATTCTTTTCTCATCATCATTGTAGTGGACAAACCCGTTTGACAATATTAATATACGCTCATTTTTCATATATTTTGCCAAATCAACACTACCATTATCATAAGGCTTCACATCTGCAACGTTTTGATCACTTGAATGCTCAAGCTCTACTCCTACTTTGTTTATGCTCCTCGCTTTATGTTTCTTGAGCTTCTGAGCGAATAATTGTTTTCGTAAATATCTCTTTAAAACTCGGTATCCGATGTGTTTTGGAGACCTATATTTATACATTTTTTTACGCCACATTTCCTCGTGCAAATTAGGGATTATAAAGATTACGAAGACATGACATAAAATCAGCATATTTATCAATACATGGGGCTATTATATTCACTTGATTATCAATGTATTAGAATAATAATAGTCTAAATATAAATGACTCAAACAGAATCTATATACGCCACACAAATTAAATAAAAAATCGAAAATTGAGAAGACCGCTGGGGCGTGCAATCTAGGCAGTTTATTACTTAGTACATATATATTGTGACCTCACGGTGACGTCTTAGAATAATCCCTGTGATACTCATAATCTTAGTCGACATATAAACTACTCAAACAGGTGGAATCGGCCTGCCTTCTAGACTAAATGAAAAATTTAAAATTGGGGAGACCGCTGGGGCATGACATATAGTCAGTTTATTACTTAGGGCATAGAGCTATTGTAACATCCAGGTGACGTCTTAGAATAATCCCTGTGATCCTCATAATCTTAGTCGACAGATAAGCTACTCAAACAGGTGAAATCGGTATGCCATACAAATCATATGAAAATTGGAAATTGGGGAGACCGCTGAGGCATGACATATAGGCAGTTTACTACTTAGTGCATAGAGCTTATGTTACCTCTAGGTGACGTCTTAGAATAATCCCTGTGATCCTCATAATCTTAGTCGACATATAAACTACTCAAACAGGTGGAATCGGCCTGCCTTCTAGACTAAATGAAAAATTTAAAATTGGGGAGACCGCTGGGGCATGACATATAGTCAGTTTATTACTTAGGGCATAGAGCTATTGTAACATCCAGGTGACGTCTTAGAATAATCCCTGTGATCCTCATAATCTTAGTCGACAGATAAGCTACTCAAACAGGTGAAATCGGTATGCCATACAAATCATATGAAAATTGGAAATTGGGGAGACCGCTGAGGCATGACATATAGGCAGTTTACTACTTAGTGCATAGAGCTTATGTTACCTCTAGGTGACGTCTTAGAATAATCCCTGTGATACTCATAATCTTAGTCGACATATAAACTACTCAAACAGGTGGAATCGGCCTGCCTTCTAGACTAAATGAAAAATTTAAAATTGGGGAGACCGCTGGGGCATGACATATAGTCAGTTTATTACTTAGGGCATAGAGCTATTGTAACATCCAGGTGACGTCTTAGAATAATCCCTGTGATACTCATAATCTTAGTCGACATATAAACTACTCAAACAGGTGGAATCGGCCTGCCTTCTAGACTAAATGAAAAATTTAAAATTGGGGAGACCGCTGGGGCATGACATATAGTCAGTTTATTACTTAGGGCATAGAGCTATTGTAACATCCAGGTGACGTCTTAGAATAATCCCTGTGATCCTCATAATCTTAGTCGACAGATAAGCTACTCAAACAGGTGAAATCGGTATGCCATACAAATCATATGAAAATTGGAAATTGGGGAGACCGCTGAGGCATGACATATAGGCAGTTTACTACTTAGTGCATAGAGCTTATGTTACCTCTAGGTGACGTCTTAGAATAATCCCTGTGATACTCATAATCTTAGTCGACATATAAACTACTCAAACAGGTGGAATCGGTCTGCCTTCCAGACTAAATAAAAAATTGAAAATTGGGGAGACCACTGGGGCATGACATACAGGCAGTTTATTACTTAGTGCATAGAGCTATTGTAACATCCAGGTGACGTCTTAGAATAATCCCTGTGATACTCATAATCTTAGTCGACATATAAACTACTCAAACAGGTGGAATCGGCCTGCCTTCTAGACTAAATGAAAAATTTAAAATTGGGGAGACCGCTGGGGCATGACATATAGTCAGTTTATTACTTAGGGCATAGAGCTATTGTAACATCCAGGTGACGTCTTAGAATAATCCCTGTGATACTCATAATCTTAGTCGACATATAAACTACTCAAACAGGTGGAATCGGCCTGCCTTCTAGATTAAATAAATAATTGAAAATTGTGGAGACCGCTGGGACATGATAAATAGGCAGTTTATTACTTAGTATATAGAGCTATTGTAGCCTTCAGGTGATGTCCTAGAATAATCCCTGTGATCCTCATAATCTTAGTTGACACATAAACTACTCAAACAGATGAAATCGGTATGCCACACAAATTTAGTAAAGAATTGAAAATTGAGAAGACTGCTGAGTCATGCATAGAAGAATACATGCCATTACAAGGAATATCTCATTGTAATAAATTTTGTCTTACTACGATTTTTTACTAGTTTTTTATTTTGTTTTATATAAAATTCAGATTTGAAAAATATGGGAAACGGATAATTGTGTAGAAAGGGATAGCTCTTTTCTCTTCATATCTCTATCTGATTTTATATATCTGTCTCATTAAAAAATATGTTTTTACTGTGTTTCACTAATACACAAAAGAAGTTTAATAATCCAATTGGAATCGTATACGTATACTTGTTAATTTTTTGTTAAAAACTTCACGCCCGTGCAATGACCGTCTTTGGTAGAATCTCACCTACATACGATCAATACAAAATTAAGATACGAACAGAAAGAAAGAAGTTGCACTGATCACATCAAATTCATATCTTAACTGAAGAATCCAGTGAATCGAAGACACTTTGTTAAATGGGCATCCCAAACTTGATTGAAGTCATACAAATGTATCGAGATGCTGTAAACCGAGTTCAATATAATTGTAAACAAAGATACTATAAAACTCGAGGTGTAAGGCGATTAACAGACAAACGCAATGATCTAGACTGTGCATGTGACATATACCTCTTCACATACAGACATGTAGCAGAAAATACAACAGCTTTTACAAGCAAATATTATATCTTTACTCAATGGAACAATCAAATTTGAACAACCACAATAGATAAAAATATAATAATTTTCTCTTTGATCCAGCAACATGTCTTATGGCATGTCCTACAGTGTTCCAATGGGTGTATTTTTAAATACGAGGAGTAAGAAGACTGATAAAAATGAAAAACAAATAAGTTTTTCCGCCAAATAAAAAATATTTTTATACGCCGTTTAGGTCGATACAATAAGTCCAACGTTTTTCCAATATTTCTATCCTTTCGAATAATAAAATTTCTCCAACCCCTTAAAATAGGCGTTTGTTGCATCGATGATCTCCTCATTACAACCGTATCTCTTTCCGCCGAGTATTACTTCAAGTTCGAAAACAGGAAATAGTCACAGGGGACTAAATCTGTATAATCGATCGGATGTGGAAGCAATTCGAATCGAAATTCATGGATATTGACCGTAGCAACTCAGACATGTGCACCCGTGCATTGTCTTTATGAGAGAGAACTTTTTTTTCACCAAATGTCGTCGTTTTTCTTACAAAACATCGTTGAACAGGTCCAATAAGTGGCAGTAATATTCAACGTCTCCCCTTTTGACTGGTCTCTATTTTTGAGGGCAATCGATGTGGATTATGCAACGTGCATCCCAAAAAACTGTGCCAAAGACCTTATCTCAGCCAGCAGAGGTCCAAATTAAGTTTGTTATTTGGTCTTCGGTGTATAGTGATGGATCTTTGTTTCATCCACAGTTATGAAACGGAGCAATAACTTCTTTTTATTTCACTTGAACATTGCCCAATCTGCTTCTGAAATTGTCACACGTGTGCGTTTTTGGTGGATTGAAAATGGTGGACACAACCGTGACACCCAACACTCGGATAACTTTTTTATATTCAAATGTTCGTGTAATATATTGCGCACGCGTACATCTGAGATGTCTACTATCTCAGCTATCTCGTGGCTTTTACTATGCGCTCATGCAAAATCATGGATTTCGTCAACCAGGTTTGGTGTGGTGACTTCATAGTGACAGATGATATTGACACATGACATTTGGAGATTTGCGGTTCCTCACTCCGCCCTTGTCGGTAGCAACTATTTACAAACACAATATATTAAGTTGTAATTAGTTGGAGTTGAAACATGCTTTTGGATTAACGACAGCGACAAACTAAAAAACAATTATGTCGAAAATACTAGAAAAGATGATTATAAGATGTTGTGGATGAAACTGTTAGTGGTAATATTAACGTAGAACATGCACATCGAACGAAAACTATAGATTTTCATCGCATGTCGAAATTAATAATAAAAAACAAATTAGATTTTACTATATGTGAACTACATATGATGTGTATTCCACACGTACGAGATGCTGAGATGATAAAAAAAAATTATGATTTGATTTATTATTTTTAAATATATAACACTATTATCTAAACGTATTAAGTATTTTAATGGTGGTTGTCTTATAAAAGAGATGATAAACATGCCAAGTCGTTTATTATTATAAGCAGAAGCAATTGAAGCATCAAATGTCAGTTTGACAGAAACTTCACAGTCTCGTTAAAAACTAATTTACGGACCTCTTGCGAGATATTTCAATGTAAAAGTGGAAGTAATTGACAGAAAGCTCTATTGCCTGGAGCAACGGGGGACCTTGATGTCGTTCTCAAACTATTACCAAAGATAATAAATATAAAGAGTAGCATCTTATATGCACCGCGGTTGCATATAAACTAAAAATATTTTTGAGTTATTTGGTGATGGTAACCGAAATAGGATAAACATATATTTTTTATATCGTTTGCTCATTCGAACGACAACAAACAAAAATATTTAACTACATATTTCAAACGTCGCATACTATTTCATATTATAGTTCGATTGTAAAATAAAATAGATTGTCAAATATTTTTTTTGTTGTCGTTCGAAAGAGAAAACGATATAAACTATATATGTTTATCCTATTTCGTTTGCCATCACCAAAAAACTCAGAAATTTTAGTTTATATGCAATCACGGTTCATATGAAATGTTTCTCTTTATATTTATTCTCTTTGCTATTACCATGATTAATGAGAGATCCAAAATATTTGACTCCCTCATTCCTTAAATGTTTAATTACCACGAATAAACTCAAATACGTTTTGATCTTTAAAAACAAAGATCAGACATTTGGATATACGGATTCATTAATTTTGGGGCCAACAGAAGCAGAATATGTAATCAGTGGATCAAGCATCTCTGTTACTATATTAATATGCATATGGACGTCTCGATTTGTAAAATAACATGTGATACATATATTGAAACACAAATACAAAAGTATATGTGTCGCAAAGTATCTACTTATCGAATATAAAAATGCAGTCTAAAATTTCAGAACACGGGATGTTTCATAGTATATACTTGAAAATAATCATCCATAGCGAAAAAACTTGACCATTCAATGGGCAATATGTATGAACTTCTGAGTCACCAACCATTTTCTCCACCAATTTGAGGTGTGTACGTGGCCAATGAGATGACTAAATTTTGTCAATACCACAAGCAAACAGTAACGTCACTCATCGGTGAAAAATGGCACAACGACGACATTATGAATTACAAAAAAAAGAGATCATATTACAAAAAACTACTTGTTTTATACATACGTCCCCAAAGTGCTGATTACTCTTCTGGCGGAGGAAATTATCGATGACGACCAAGGTTCCGTCCAAATCGGTCAGCCACTGATCTAGTTTTTCGCTACGAGTGTTTCTTGCCAAGTACTACGAAACATCTCGCGATGTACATCAGGTACTCCTAGATTTCAAGCAAGCCTATGACTCGATAAATCGAGAGAGGCTATGGTATGCGCTTGATTTTATAGGAATACCAAACAACTACGTACATCTGTGTTAGATGACAGTCACGCAGTCAGAACGCTGTGTCAAAGTTAAGAACAGGCAATCGAGAACTTTGCAATTAGTTCTGGGGTTTGACACGGAAAAGTGCTGTCCTCGATACTTTTTAATCTCATGTTAAAATATATAATTCGTAAAAGTGTAACCATTCGTAAAAGACCATATCTTATTTCGACAGTCCAATTAGTTTGTTGAATATGTACATGATATCTGTGTGATTGGATTAAATGGCAGCGGAGTGAAAGAGATACTTGACCACTAGAACAGTGTTTAGCTTTCGTTGGTCTCCAAATCAACGGAATCTCTAGTTTCAGAGACCAAGGTATATGGTCTAAAACGCAAGGTTGATAGCATTTACCGAGTTCTGTTCAATCACATTTTCAGGAATTTAATGCGAATTCCTGATATCGTGCATGAACTCAAAGGACAGCGAGTATGCAGGCTCAGTCACGTTTTGCGTACTGATCCGAACCGAATGATAGCGATTATTTAAGGGAGAGTCGTCTTTCGATATGCGAAGAGGTCGCTGTCGGCAACAACAACCACAATTTCGTTTTGGTTTCTATAGCTGTTGTTCATATAAGCCGTTGAACAAATCCTGTTCAAACTCCTAATGTAGAGACAGCTGTTACTGAAATTGTGTTCGTAATGAAAGCATCAACCAGGTAACGTTCACAAGAACTTATGTAACACTATAGGACGCGTTTTGAATATTGATCTTCATTTGCATCAATACAAAATTCAACTTACTAAATAATTATGACCACCAGACCATTTAAATCACCGTCGTTTTGGTAATTGGATGCTTGAATAAAATGAATTTTTATCAGAAATCATCGTTAGCGATGAACCCCATTTTAATGGGTACGTCAATATGCAAAATTATCGTTGGAGAGCTGATAGTACTCGTGTTATTCACGAAGCAGCACCTTTCAATAGTCACTGTTTGGCGTGGTTTATAGGCTGGTGGCATTATTAGTCGTTTTTGGATGCCCAAATTTAATGATTTGCGTATCAAAGATTTCAAAGGTAAGATGTATGCTAATCATCTTCAAACAATTCCAGAACTAAAAGACAACATTTGAGCTGAATTTGAGGTAATTAATTCGCTATCATTAATTTTGATGTTCGGATGCAGAACTGAAGACGAGGACGTGGTGGGCATATGAACGATATTATTTTTCATATACAAATGGCATAAAACCCTAATTGTTAATAAAAAATGTTGAGTTTTCATCCCTAAATGACAGATGGCTCACCATGTATAATATAGTGTTTACAAATATTAATTATTTGTTGTTAAACTACTTACCATATGTATTTGATCCCGATTAAAGCTGTTCAAATAAACTAAATATTTTTCAAGTTCAAGAAAATTTCAGATTTTAAGAACTAAAGACTCAGATCGATTTCGGGTGAAATTTCCATACGATTTTACCAAAGTGAACTCAGAAATGAAAAATTTCATTTCTGTTTTCACTAAGCTGTACTCAGTTCATTAGTGCAAAAACTAAAGTTATCTCAATGCATCAAAGATGGCGCGCATAAACTCTACAAAATTATTTCACGCGAAAATACTGATTCGAACCATTTTTTTCACGTGAAATTTATACATTTGAATTCTCAAAAAAAAAATTCATTTCTATTTTACTTGAAAATAAATAAACTACTTGAAACTAGCCTTTAAGGCTAGTACTCAGTTCAAAGTGAAATGAAATTTTACCGCGGTCTCCAAAATTTATTTATTTTCACGTGAAATAGAAATGATTTTTTTTTGAGAATTCAAATGTTCAAACAGTTCAAATTTCCCGTGAAAAAAATGGGTCGAATCATTATTTTCGCGTGAAACAAATTTTTATTTAGAGTTTATGCGCGCCGTCTTTGGTGCATTGAGATAACTATAGTTTTTGCGCTAGTGAACTGAGTACTGCTTAGTGACAACAGAAATGAAATTTTTCATTTCTGAGTTCACTTTGGTAAAATCGTATGGAAATTTCACGCGAAATCGATCTGAGTACTAGACTTTACACATAAGCTGGTGGGGTTCAAAGAAGAAATTCCATTTCTTATGTAATATTAATTGCATGAAACTTTACATGTTCTTTATTTCAGTTTAATGTTGATTTATAACACCATAAATTTAAGCTCATGCAATATAATGTTAAGTATACAAGAATGCACAACATTTATCAAAAATGAACTAATATCCTAAAGGCTTATCTCATAATTTATAATGCGTTTAAATTCTCTTTTTAAATTAATTTTATTTTAATTTTGTTTATAATTTTTTTTACATACAAAAATTAACTATTAACTTTTCCATTTTTGATTATAAAATTAAATGAGATTATCAAAAATATAATTGCTACGTGTTAATTCATTTTTATATATATCTATAATAACAATAATAAAAATTAAAAATATTTAATTAAATCATAAACAGAATTAGTTAATATTTTTATGATGCAAACAATAACCATACGAAATATAATCCAAGTGAGTAAATTAATAATGTTATGAATCGATCGAGATAATATAATCTGTAATTAAAAATTAAAATTTAGTAATTTGAATTTACATTATTGATTGTACATACCGTTTTAATAGTTTACGTGATTTTGGAATTGTTTCAGGTTTTTCTTTAAGAAGAAATTCTCTTGTTCCAAGAATGTAAATTTTTATGTATTCCGCCCAATTGACCTGTAAATCAATTAATATTGTGTTATAAGATATTTGTACAAACTGACAATTTTAAAAAACTTCTATATATATATGTATATATATATCTATATATATATATATATATATATATATATATATATATATATATATATATATATATATATATATATATATATATATATATATATATATACGATGGTGTATAGTTATTATTGGGTGTACTCAACCCCTAATTTGTAAGCAGATACAATTTTTGAAACTCAGCTGTTTGTTAAACTTAACAACAACATGTGCTATAGTCAAAGCTTTGCTATAAACAATTTGAAAATATTTTCAGATAACAATCATATTTCTCTAGCAGCACCTTCCGCAGCTTTAACACTTCGCCATTTGGTCGATCAAACAAAATGTGTATAAAACGAATAATCATTATTACTAGAACCAACGAGTGATTGCTTGTATTTACATATATACTGAGCCAAATGAAAGACTCACACGCAGTTGGTCATAGAATTTTTTTTTAACTATATACTGAATGTCAAAATGTCACAATAATTTGTTTTAGATTAGAATTATTACAGATTGATTCTCCAATAATCTATTAACTGACTCGAATGAAGGTAAAAAAAAATCCATTGGCAACTAATAACCTGAACCTAAAAACGAATTGATTTTGCTAATACGAATTTATCTTAGTGAATAGATACTTTTTAATATCAAGAGCGACTGATTCGTTTTTGTTTTGAACCTGATACTTTTAACCTGATCTTTTTGATCAATTGATTCAATTCAAAAAAATTATGAAAAATATTTTTCATCCATATTCTAGCTTAAATTAATTTAAAAAAGAAAAATATGTAGTTCATAAAAATCTCTTTAAACTATTAAACTATTTGAAAAAATAAATTCAAAATTATTACACCACTGAAAAAGATTCAAACTACAAAATTTCATGTCAATTTTTATACGAAATCAATTATAATATCAATATCGCTCAATTCGTTCAAAAGCATCGGTTCGATAGAAAAAAAACGAGACAAAAAGAGTTAAAAAGTGATTTTCTCTTTATGTTGTGATAAAGTTTAGAAGATTATGCTTTTTAGTTAGCTCCCTTTCTCATTAGTAAAACTAGAGTAAAGATAGCAGTATAACAGTCAAGGTACAAAATTATATGTTTGTGTTAAAAAGAGAAAAATATTTTATGTGATCTCTTATTTCTCATTCGCAGTATAAAGCTTGATTTCCATTATGAAAAAATACTGACAAAACAGTCAAGGCGAAATAAAAAATTAATTTTTTCTTAAAGTGCGAGTGAAATAAAAAATATTTCCAGTACAAAAAATTTAGTCAGTATTGAATAAATGTTTATGGTTACTGAGAAAATAATTAAAGCAGTACTGACAAAATATATCAAGAGAAGTATTTTTAGTCAGTACTGGAGAAATATCTGATAGGAAAAATAAAGATGGCTGATTTTTTGTGGTCAATGAATAATTTTAACATTTCGTTTTGTGTCATTCATCTAAATTCATTGTGAAAATAATTGAAATAATGAATACTTATGTTTAGTTTATTTTTTTTAAATTTATTGTTGTAGATTTAAAGTGTATTTTGTTCTTTTTTTTTTAAAACAAAAAAAAAATTGAAATTTATTGGTTATGTTACACGCATCTATCAAAATAAAAAAAAGGTAACAGGAAAAAACGATCTTAGTCACTCTAATCATGGTATTTTAAATTTTTTTCTCGCTTTGGTTTTTTCAGTAAAAAATACTGACAAAATTTTTTTCATAATGGAAATCAGCCTTACTGGAGAAATATTTTAAAGGAAAAATAAAGATGGATGATTTTTTATGGTTAATTCATAATTTTAACATTTAGTTTGGTTTCATTTTAACATTCATCTTAATTCCTTGTGAAAATAATTAAAATAATGAATAATTATGTGAAGTTTATTGTTTTTTAATTTATTGTTGTAGATTTAAAGTGTATTTTGTCTTTTTTTTTAAACCAAAAAAAAAAATTTTTTTTGTTATGTTACACGCGTCTGTCAAAATATATCCACTATAAAAAAAAAACTAAATTCTCGCCGCTGACGAAAAATTAACATGCCACCGGATGACATAAAATGCGATTGCGTGTAAAAACATTCGTTGGACTGACCACCTACAATGTGCACCACTCGTTAAAATGGTTCGTAAGGTCTCAGTTGAGACGCGGTAAGGGCCGTTTACGGCCTCTATGTCATAGATTATTTATTATTTTATAAAAAAAAGAAAGAAGTAAAAAACGATCTCTGTCACTCTAATGGCATTTTTAATTCTTTTCTCGCTTTGGTTTTTTCAGTAAAAAATACTGATAAAATTTTTCATAATGGAAATCAGACTTAAAGTAAAACAAAACTTTCAAATGATTCAAATGGTTTTTGTCCATTTTTTCAAAAAAAGTAAACAATGATCTCTGTTACTCTAATGGTATTTATGATTTGTTTCTCCCTTTGGTTTATTCAGTAAAAAATACTGGCAGTATTTTTTTCATAATGGAGATCAGACTTTATTTTAAACGAATAACCTTTTTTGTTATAACTGACCTATGCATTTTTTGACTAAAGTGATGAAATGTATTGTATGCTGAAAACAGATTGGAAGAATTTCTGCCGGCAACACTGCGTTGCCCACAAACTACATGAGAGTATTTTTATAATGCGTCATGTAGAATATGTTTTTTATACGTTATACAAATGTCAAAGTGTTTTGTTGTGTAAACATGAATGTTTAAATAAAATATAATTATTTTAATAAAATGATCATGTTAAATTTATGTTATTTTGTTTATCTCAATAGAAAGCTTTGGACGTAGTCAATTTATACCTCATATGAAAGGCAAATGCATTCTTTATGCTAACACATAGATGTAATTCCACGTAATTCCATTCGCCATACAGAATTATTTAAAAACTTATTATTTAATGTTTCAAATAAAACCAAATAATTAATCTTAATTCAGTTTATTATTTTCAATTTATTACTCCATTTTCTTTTGAAAGAATACATAAATACTTTCTATCAACAGAAAACTAAATCACGATCTTCATTTTTTTAAATTTTATGTGGATCGCCTTGATTCTGATCAGCGAAATTAGATTTCTGCATGCTTATCAGAATACATGTAATTTAATTTCTATGAACGTGTGTATTCTAATTTTTCTGCTATTAGGATTCTGTTCATCTATTTTCAGCCCGATTTCTATGATACAAAAAATACTGACAGTATCTTAAAACTAGGTGTAACGAACGTCTTTTAGTAAACTTAAAGCATTCCTATGTCGATGATAATTCCATCCACATTACTTAAAAAAAAATGTTGGTCACCCATTACGTTGTGAATATAGCTTTTATACATTTTTGGTTGCATATTAATTATAAGTATTGAGTAATTGGGTGGACTAAAGTGATTGGCTTACGCATTTTTTCTGTGAATGTATCTGTGACGCTAAATTTGCGAAAAATAGAAAAAAAATCATTCCAAATCATTCTTGGTCATCATTCAAGCCACCGTTCACACAAATCATAGGTACATAATTTGTATTATAGAAAAATTTGTATTTTTTTAAAACCTATTAGTGATTCTAAGTCGGTTCAATTTAGGCTTCAATATACAAATATATTATACATATATATATATATATATATATATATATATATATATATATATATATATATATATATATATATATATATATATATATATATATATATATATATATAACTGGTGATTTTTTAAGAGCTTGAGAACTTTTTTTTAAAAAAAAACGCATAAAATTTGCAAAATCTCATCGGTTCTTTATTTGAAACGTTAGATTGGTCCATGACATTTACTTTTTGAAGATAATTTCATTTAAATGTTGACCGCGGCTGCGTCTTAGATGGTCCATTCGGAAAGTCCAATTTTGGGCAACTTTTTCGAGCATTTCGGCCGGAATAGCCCGAATTTCTTCGGAAATGTTGTCTTCCAAAACTGGAATAGTTGCTGGCTTATTTCTGTAGACTTTAGACTTGACGTAGCCCCACAAAAAATAGTCTAAAGGCGTCAAATCGCATGATCTTGGTGGCCAACTTACCGGGCCATTTCTTGAGATGAATTGTTCTCCGAAGTTTTCCCTCAAAATGGCCATAGAATCGCGAGCTGTGTGGCATGTAGCGCCATCTTGTTGAAACCACATGTCAACTAAGTTCAGTTCTTCCATTTTTGGCAACAAAAAGTTTGTTAGCATCGAACGATAGCGATCGCCATTCACCGTAACGTTGCGTCCAACAGCATCTTTGAAAAAATACGGTCCAATGATTCCACCAGCGTACAAACCACACCAAACAGTGCATTTTTCGGGATGCATGGGCAGTTCTTGAACGGCTTCTGGTTGCTCTTCACTCAAAATGCGGCAATTTTGCTTATTTACGTAGCCATTCAACCAGAAATGAGCCTCATCGCTGAACAAAATTTGTCGATAAAAAAGCGGATTTTCTGCCAACTTTTCTAGGGTCCATTCACTGAAAATTCGACGTTGTGGCAGATCGTTCGGCTTCAGTTATGAAATGTCAAAGCATACTGAGCATCTTTCTCTTTGACACCTTGTCTGAAATCCCGCGTGATCTGTCAAATACTAATGCATGAAAATCCTAACCACAAAAAAATCACCCGTTATATATACATATA
This sequence comes from Tipula lateralis, assembly GCA_963932295.1. Taxonomy (NCBI): domain Eukaryota; kingdom Metazoa; phylum Arthropoda; class Insecta; order Diptera; family Tipulidae; genus Tipula; species Tipula lateralis. Next base: position 139,150,206 of record OZ010737.1, read on the forward strand.
TATATATATATACATATATATATATATACATATATATATATATATATATATATATATATATATATATATATATATATATATATATATATATATATATATATATATATATATAAGCATATATAAATCTCAATTTTGTGAGCTTTGGAAAAGCTCAACTGAATTTTGTAGATATTAAGACGCCATATGTAAGTCATCTTGTTCTAATAGAGTGCTAATTGGTATCATTCATTGTATTAAGTGATTTTATTTATATATTTTTCTATAGTTTGCACTTGGTGCATATGGCGCGTTTGGGCTGAGAGAAAGTCTACAGGATAAAAGCTAAGTTTTTTTTTATAACAGTGGAAGTTTAGCTACCTTTTTAATAAGAGTTGAGTGAAGGAGTGAAATAGTTTTACAATCATACATATGTAGATTTACATACATAGTATATATATACTCGTATACATATCGAATTTATGATTTTTTTTTTCAAATTGATTTTGTTTTATAATATATTAAGTTTATATATAGTTATATTTATCTTCTATTTCATATTACATAAATTAATTTCATTGTGAATCAGTGTATATAAAAACAAGACAGGATACAAATTGTTTTCAGGTTTACCGCCATGAGAGCTCTGTGGAAGCACAGGTGAGTTTTTTTTATTAAATAATGTATATCTTTGTTTTTGTGTTCTACTGATTCATATTTTCTTACATTATTCATATCTTAGTAGTTTTATTTTGTTTAACATTATATATATGTTGTTAAATACATCAATTTTATGAATCAAAGATGAAAATTTAAGTTTTTTCTATTATGGATGGTGTTGGTGATCATGGAACTTAAGTGAATGATTTTATTTTGTTAGCACGTATTTCTTTTGTGATATTCCTTAAGACCCAGTGACAAACGAACCTCCCAATTTCCACTACAGCTACCATACTCAGACGTGATCGTCACTGGGGGAGAACCGTTACAAAGGATAAAAATATATTTTTTCGTTTTGTACGAGAGAAATAAAAAATATTTCCAGGACAAAAAATTTGTTCAGTACTGGAAAACTACATTATGGGAAAATTGTATATGGGTGTAAAATCGTTTTTGTGCAGTGAAACCATATTTTAAAAACGACTACGTTTTTTAAATATGTAGTTTCGTGTAATCGTTTCGGTTATATTTATTGTTGAAGATTCAAAGTGTTTTTAATCAATTTGTTTAAATTGCAAAATATTGTGAATTTTATTGGTTTTGTTAACATTGTCAAAATATATGCTATAAAAAAAAGTGAAAAATGGTACCTGTCACTCTAATGGTATTTTTGATTTTTTATCTCTTTTTGGTTTATTCAGTAAGAAATACTCATAATGGGAATCAGGTTAAAAAAATAAGAACTTAGAGTCACGATCTACTTTTTGTTAATTTTATATGGGTTGCGAAATTAGAAATAGAAATATGAAGCATAATCCTACATGCTGAGCAAAATATATTTGTAATTAAATTCAAATAAACGGGTGTATTTTAATTTTTCTGCTATAAGTATTCTGCCCATCTGTTTTCAGCATAAATGTTTGTCTCAAATATTTTTTGGTCATTTTCAATATAAATATTTTAAAACAATCGACACACAAAGTTTGCATCTCTTGGACAACAAATATCTATCTTATATTTCTCCTTTAAGTGTTTACTATTTAGAAAAGACACATATTTTAAAATCTGATATCGCATATATAGATTACCTCTTCAACAATAAGATAAGTGAAACAAAACCACACCAACCATTTGATTTGATTAAATAAGCATCCTCCAATTACCAAGAAGATCGACCATAATCTTCTACTGATGACGTTACTATGGCTCTGGTGAAATCCAATGTTGACGAAGATTCACGATCGACCCAAAAAATGTGTTTCACGAATTTTAAATAAGAAATTTAAAAGAGGCTCGAGTGCAACTTGCTAAATTGTTTTTCTTAATAAATTTGAAAATCGACAGTCTTAAGTAAAGTCGTTACTGATAACAAATTTTGGTTCTAAAAGCACTCGGTATGGAGCCTAACAGGAGTAAACCCACTCGTAAAAACTAAGCAAGAAAGTATTGATGTCTGTTTTCTTCACCCAATCAAAAATAGTGCTGCTTTTCTCCTGGACCAAAAGTTTTCAAAAATGTGTTAGAAAACCGTAAGAATGAGGTCTTGCTGCTCTACTTTTTACATCATGACAACGCGCCAGCTCACACTACTGAAATAACGAGCAACATTATTGCGATCTCTAGCATCGAAGCAACACGACAAGCACCATATTCTCCGTATCTAGCACCTGTTTATTTCTAAAAATTAAAACAAATTTCAAAGGGAAGGTCTTTAACTGTAACGCGGAGATAATTGATGCGGTTAATGCTGAATTTTATAAGCTTAAAAAAGCATGATTTTGAAGACCGTTTTGAATGAAAGTTGATCTATATATGCTTAAGAAATGCATTGAAATCAATGACAGTTATGTAAAGAAGATAAAAAAGACAAAGATTAAGGCTAAATATGAAAATAATGTTTTTTGTTTTTTTCTGGTCAACTAAGCGAACTTTTGCAAGTCCAATCCGTCATTAAAGTAGTTTGAGCTTTTCAGCATTGTTTTTGTCCACTTGTTTGTTCCTCTAATATATTTAACACGTTTCGCGTTTCTTGATTTTAAATTGTGATTATCAATAATTTTTTAATGATGACATCTCGGTGTTAAATTAATAATTTAAATTTCCATTAAAAATGTCTATATTTGTGTTTTTTTATTTTTAAATTTGTGACCCTGCGAATTTTTTTTTCTCAGTGTAAGATTTTTTTCAATTCGAATATGAAAGAAATCGGAGGAGTTTATTGAGATTTGGATAATTTCATTGGTGTTGAGTACGATACCAAACACTATAGTATTTTTCCCGATGTTATGCACCGAGCAAGAAAAGGCAACCGTAAACCAAGCTCACGAGTTTGCTTTTCGTTAGCCGCCTGGTGGATAATAGCTGAATGTGAAAAATATGTAATCCAGTAATTGGACAACAGCATATTTATTTAGCTACCATAAACTATTAAATGATGTTTAAGTTGTAAAATTTTAGGGTACGAAGTTTTTAAAACTAAAAGAGGAATTTTGAACTGTTAGATTGCGTACTCAACCCAAAAACATTTGATAACGTATGCCTTCAATTTCCAACGTTATCGCATAAACTGCAAAGTTTAAATTATTACTCGTATCAAAATATTCTTACTTTTATAGTGCTTTATACTCGATTAGGTTGTAAATCTAAAGATTATCGTGACATTATTGTATATAACTAACTGATGTATGAATATTTCAAATAATTGAAATTATGAAGTATAGTCACGCCAATAAACACCTTCCACTCTGTTTCACAATTGATTCATTGTTACTGCTTATTAATTACATTTAAAGAAGACATATGGAAGCTCATGAATTAAATTAACTGCAAAATAGTGAGAAAAGTGGAAATCTATTTAGACGGAAAAAGCTTGAACTGTTGTACTACTCGAATCCCTAAGCAATACGAATATAACTATACTAAACGAACAGAAACCGTGTCAAGTTCTAAAAAAGGACTGCCGATACCCAAAATAATGGGTGTTTTTTCAGAGGCTCATAACCTTGAGTTGGAAACACTGCTTTATTTGAGAACCCATTAAACCGTTGATAGTTGCTTTTTGTTAAGTTTGGTTTGGCATTTCATTATGGATAGACTTACATCAAAGCAATGCTTGCAAATTGTGAAATTTTTTATCAAAATAATAACCGCCCAAGTGGCGCATTGGTTAAAGCTGCGTCAGTTGGAGCGGGAGATACCGGGTTCGAATCCGATTCGAGGCAGGATGCAAAATGGGTATTTCACCTTCGATCGTTTGGGCGGTGCGATTGGTGGTGAAAAATAAACATAAACATAAGCCGACCCATCTTCCATGTCAGTACTATAGGACTGACATGGAGCTATGCAATGCGCAGATGGCTCTACGGAAAGACTCGGACCTATAGCTGTATAGAGTGGTATCACAACGGATCAAATTTGGTCTAAGTGTGCGATAGCAGCCACATCAACTTAACTTTTTTTTTATAAAAATAATGGTTCTGTTCGTCAAATTTATCGTAAATTTCGTACATTTTATCGTAAATTTCGTACATTTTATGGCGTAATAATTGTTCTTCACGGCGACTACTTCGAATAACAATAGATCGTTTTCGGACCACGTATGTGCATTCCGTGAGACTCGTGTTCGCCGTTCTAGCATCTGGGGTTGTGTCCTTTCACTTTATGGAAGGTTTTTCGAAAGAATTTGGCTTAAAAGCTTTCAAGTTTCAACTTGTGCAGGAATTAAAGCCAAACATATTGATGTGGCATTTCCATTCAAAATTTCGTTCTCCGATGAAGCCAATTTATGGTTGAATGGGTACCTTAATAGGCAAAATTATCACAAATTGAGTGAAGATAATCCCCAAGCTTTTGTCGAAACGCCATATATCCACAGTAAATTACTGTTTGATGCGCTTTATGGGCTGGCGGAGTCATTGGCCCATGTGTCTTCAAAATCGATGATGGTCAGAGTATTACTGTCAATGGTGAGCGGTATAGGGACATGATAAGAAATTTTTTTCGTGCCTCGATTAGCTGGCATTAATTTTGCTTACATGTAGTTAAAACAGGACGGAACCACATAGCGCTACAATCGATTTGCTCAAAGAAACTTTTGATGAAACACTAATTTTGCGTAATAGTCCAATTAATTAGCCACCACGACCATGTGATTATTGGACTATGTAAAATCAGAGGTTATTGAACACCTGGAAATCAACATTCGAAGAGTTATTGGCGGAATACGGCCGACAATGCTGCGAAAATTGGTGTTCCAGATTGTGCCTTGTACGCACCAGTTGTTCTATCCAATAAAGCCCGTTTCATTGATTTTAAAAAATTTCATATGACGTAATCCTAATATTTTCCCAAAAGTTTGTTCATAAAAGCTACATCTTGTGAGCTTTTAAATTAAAAACTTGGTATTTAACAAAACGAACATCAACAACTTTCCTAATTATTTAAGTAATTAACTAAAAATGTACACATACTTGACTTATACTGGTTATGTCAAGTGGGACGCCTTTTCACCTTTAAATCAATTATGACAAAATAAATGAAGAATTACAAAATAAATGAAGAATTAATTAAAATTCAATTAATATTTATGGTTTTTCCCAAACCGCAATGAAAAAAATTCAATTTCATTGTAAAAGTACATTTTCTATAAATATAAAGCGTGTACAAATATATACCTACCAACAGCCCCCAGCTCAAAAAAACAAACAATAATTAATTTATTGAATTTAAATTGAAATTTATTTCTTATTTTTTGACAACTGATGTATACGAGTATTTTGAATAATTGATAGCACATATATATAAATGTGACTGAACGAGATCCTACTGTATATAGAGACGAGCAGAACGATAATAATTTCTATTCAGGGCATCAACTGGAAAATGCTGTACACATGAGTGTATATGATGAGCATTATAATCCATTTTTATTTGCTTCATGGTACGTTTGATCTTGATGATAACTAGTAATAATTTTTATATATTCTTATTTATTTGGTTTGTCTCTGAAATCCAAACACAAACAAGAACAATAATAAATCAATCAATCAAGCTAATCAAATAATTCAAATCGAAATGAATCAATAAGAAAATATATTATTCTACTTTACGTGCTTCTCTCATTTCGTTGTGTAGGAATGATATCAATATAATATGTTGATGTTGGCTGTTGGACCTTTTCACCTAATTTTTTATTTCAAATGCGCGCTATGGGTTTTCTATATTTTTCAAGAAATTAAATTTTTTGATTTATAAATAAAAAAAAATCAAATATTTTTCGAATTTATGCTATACAACATTAAAAATAAATAGCCTATGGTACTGATATTTTGATTGCTACAATACTGAAAAAATCATTTGGGATTGGCCTTGGGCGATTTAATCGTAATCAATGACAAAATATGTATAACATTGAAATATGTATTGATTTTTGGATATTTGTCGTCATAGTATTCGTTTTTATTATGGCACGTGGATGATAAATCTGTAGCACATTATTAATATTACCAGACGTGTCCACAAGTTTAACCCTCGTCAGAGCCAACAACATGATAATGCTTTTAATGGCCAATATTTATTTATGTAGACAAACGATGTTGATATAAAGAATACCAATCCCGCAGGCTGAGCGTACTGTTTAGAAAAATAAGAAAATGGGCAAAAAGGTTTGAAGCGGTAGAAAGGAGTATGTGTCAAATTAGAAACATCATAGAACCTTAGATAAGTTTTAATCCAGCAAGTGATCGAGTTCATGGTTATTATAAAGCAAACTAAATCATAATATGTGGTAGTACTGATAATTTCATACAATTGACAAGCTTTTTGTATTACGCAATCCAATATCAAATGTACGGTCCAATCTTAATAATTATTTGAAAAAAGTAATGTAAATAATTAGACACTAGTTAGAAAAAATTCGACGCACATTGAGCAAAGTATATCATGGGCTTTCTGACTCGTAATATGGTGACACTAATGTGAATGATTCGATGATCACTGAGCAAAGCATATCATAAGCTGTTTGAATCCTCATGTGGTGAAAGAAATGTGAATAATTTGACGCTAGTCAAAACCAATTCGATGCACATTGAGCAAAAGATATTATGAGCTTTCTGACTCCTAATATGGTGAAACTTAAATAATAACATATGCTTTCTGACTACGATATGGTAAAAGTATTGTGAGACGCTAGTCATAAAAAATTCTGTGCACGTTAAGAAAACGATGTCATGAGCTTTTTTACTCTTGATATGGTGGAATCAAAATCATATCATGTGCTTTCTGATTCACGATGTAAATGATTTGTGAATAATTAGACGCTAGTTGAAAGAAGTATCGATACACATTGAGAAAAGTCATAAAATGAGCTTTCTGAATCCTGATATTGTGACACTAATGTAAATAATCAATCATCATTGATAATTATGAGCTTTTTATCTCCTTTTATGTTGAAAACTATGTAAATAATAAGACGCTAGTTAAAAACAATTCGATTCCCAGTTTGTTATCAGAGCTTTCTGACATATCATGAATTTTTGACCCCTGATATGGTGAAAGTTATGCGAATAATTCGATGCTCATTCAGAATTATGAGCTTTTTGTTTCCTGATATGGTAAAAGTAATGTAAACAAGTAGACGCTAGTTAAAAACTGTTCAATGCATATTAAGAAAAGCATGTCATGAGCTTTTGACTCCTCATATGGTGAAACTTATGTCAACAATTCAATGTTTATTGAGCATAGTGAGCTTTATAACTCCTGATATGGCGAAAGTAATGTGAATAGTTAAACACCAGTTTATAGATCAATTCAACGCATATTTAAAGATAATTCGCATAAAGCATTGTGAATAATTAGACTTTAGGTTAAATAATTCGATGCACATTTAGTAAAACATGAAACTAATGTGAATAATTAATTATACACTGGTCAATCATTTCAACGTACATTTGGGTGAAAAAAAATCGCATATTGCTTAATTTTCCACAAAAGTTCAAAAATATCAACAAAAAAAAAATCCAATATTTTTTTAAATGCAAATTAAAAGTCTATTTCAATACCTATCCAGTGGTTTTGTACTAGTATCATGCCAACAAAGTGGTTTTTTGACAAATGCATACAACAGGCTTTCGAATTCAATTCTAAAAATAATTCAACAAGATCAGTACAATAGCATGCCATGAAATGTCAACGCTTAGCCTGAGCGGTCTTCGATTAATACGTCTTCAATCGGAGCAAGGAAATGGATACGACGCCAAAGGTAGCCGCACAAGTGGTTCCACTAATTAAAGTGGGGTAGCACAGAAGTGAATTTTTGCCGAATTTTCGGTTGCCGAGTCTGACATAGAGATATGAGGAGACAGGTGGCTTCAGGCGGCGACAAGAATCTGGCCGATCTCGGGTTTTCTTGTAACAACTTCGTTGCGAAATCGTCGTATGAATGCGGTTCAACTGGGACGGCGGCTCTAAGAAGTTCGTGAAGTCGAGTGGATAGTAAGAAGACGACTCCGAGGAATTAATCTGAATGCAGACAAACCAACAAACGGGTGGAAATTTAACGCAGCCCACCAACAAGCCCGTCGTGAGTTAGCTCGAGCATTTGAGTATACCAGTATCTTGAAAAGGTAGAGGTGTCTGTTACGGAGTGACCATATCGAAACCCGGACTTCAATCCTATCGAGCATTTATGAAACAAATTGAAAAGGTGGGTTCGAGCCAGTGATGTTGCTCCCACCAGTCTCTAAGAGCTACAACAGGCGAATGAAGAACAATGGGAGGCGATACCTCAAGATTTTGCGAAAACTTTGTTGAAATCAATGCAGCATCGAATGGAAGCTATCATTCGGACCATGGTAGGGACTTCTTATTCATAAAACTTGTTTTTCCCCGTTTTTAAATTAGATTGTTACCCCTAATTTTCATGCTGACAAATTCACAAAAACGTGTACCTCAGATGTTTACCCCGAAAAATCAGTTTAATAGCACGTATTAAAAGATACCACAGGATAGGCATTGAAATAGAGTTTGAATCTGCATCAAAAAATGGAAAATTAAGCAATGTGAAATTTTTTTGCACCCAAGTGTATATCATGAGCTTTTTGACTCTGCATATGGTGAAAGTATTGTTCGATATCATGAGCTTCCTACCTCTTATATGGAAGTTAAAATTCCAATGTAACTTGAAATATGATGATTCAATTATTAAAGAAACACGAGCATCCGCCACGTGGTCTAGCTAGTTAGTTGAACATCCTCAAAAATGTTGAATCAACAAGTTTTCATAAAATATTTTATTGCTTAGACAAGCTTAACTTTAAGTATAAAAATATATGTTTCGGAATAGTTTTGTCAGTCTTTATCGGATTGTGAACGTAATTGTAATATTTTGAAATAATAAATTTTTTTTCGTTTCGCGGATAAAACTAATTAACTGGCGCCGAAACAGGGACTGATAATTAAAAAACTTTAATATTTATAAAACTACTATTTCCAGTTCTACATAGTTTTGTGAAAAGTGTAAATTGTGCTTCATAAAGTTAGGTTGTATTGTACCCAGTCGATCACAATACGCCAATAACAAATTCACTAAGTTCTGTGAGTTACGCGTAGGCGGCTGGTAATTATTAACAACTTCGGCTAAAAAGGAGGAACACGGATGACCCAGAATACATCTTTCCTAAGTGTACACCCTACTCAGAGTGCACTATAAAGATCTTCGAGGAAACACTTAGCCTCGAAGCACCACAATATCTATAGTAGAAATCCTCGCCAATGAGGCTAATAATAATTTCGTAAGTAATCAAGAAGAAAGTATAATAATTACAAAGTGAATAAATAAATTATAGTAATAACTAAGAGTACTTAATAAATTAAAATAATAAATTTCCAACTATCGAACTAAGTTTTAATTAAATCAAAACTAAACAAAAACAGTAAATTTTTCAATAATGGAAAGACAACTCGAACAACTGCAAGAGGCTGTTAAACAATTGACGGGAGCAATTAATGCAAAATTAGAACAATCAAGAGCAATCGAACGAAGGCTACAGAAATTGGAAAATCCATCTCTACGAGAGGCTTCGAAGGAATTAAGCACGATACCAGACTATATGAAGGAGTTGCGACCGTTTGATGGGAACCCGACACTATATTTGTCTTGGACAGAAATGGAGAGGGAATGCTGATTTCGCCTTAATATCATACAATATATTTGATGATAAGTGGACATCGATAAGGACGTGTCTGTCTCTTTACTATGCAGACAAGAGGGATTTAAGGACACTTGAACATCAATTGGGTAACCTCTCGCTAAGGAATAGAACGTTAGATGAGTTTTATGCTAATGTTAACCAGCATTTTTCACTACTTGTGAATCAAATCAAGACGGTGGATTATTCGACCGACACGGTTTCAATGCTTGTTGAAATATATCGGATTGACCCCTTGATGTCTTCATTCGCGGACTAAATGGAGATCTCTCAAAAGTTCATATCTGTTGGGCGTAACATCAACCTTAAACATCAACGAATACGATGCACCAATAGTGACCTTAAAATAGGGGAATGCACGGATAATCAATGGCAACTTCAAACTATTCCATACCATCAATCAATGAGTAATTAATTAATCGGATATCTCCAACAATCAGAAGCATTAACCCTGGAACTCAAAAACTAGAAATCAAAAAAAAAGATCATTAGATTGGATTGGTAGCGCATGGAAATGGATAGCAGAAACACCTGACACAACAGTTTGGGATCAAATAGTGAAAAGTCAAAACCAAATCGTTAATCAAAGGTTTTGATCGATTCCTTATAACAAATTCTTAGCGAATACAACAAAAGCGTGGAACATCTAAATATAGAAAAGGACGATCGGACCAATAGTTTAGTCAGTCTTTATCGGATTTTGAACGTAATTGTAATATTATATAAATTAAGTTTTTTACGTTTCACAGAAAAAAACTTTTTTATCTATCTGTTTTGGGGCTCAAGGCTATCTCAGCTCTTTCGCGGTTTGCTTATTAACGTCCTACTTTACGCTTTAATGGCCAAATCGAGGACGTACGGCTATAGGTTCGATTTATGTAGAACCATCTGCGCATTGCATACACTAAAAAAATAATTGTTCAAACTGACCAAAATTACATTCACATTGAAAAATTCCATTATCAATTAGATTTACGAATTTATAACTAACTAAAATGTTCAACAACTTTTATCAATAAGAAAAGTGAATTTATCGATTAGAATATTTTATATTTTGGTTTTAATAGATTTCTTATTTAATAATTCTGTTAAATTAACATCAAATATGTTTCAGTATATGCACATAAGTATGTTATAGCAATTTATGAATTAAATTTAAATACATAAAAATACATGCTTAAAAATATATTATAAAAGAAAAAGCTTTCTTAATTTGGAACATTCTTCCGGGAAGGAAACATTCATTTTGAACTTCCCGCTCTATAATCATCCATATATATACTTTCAGTCGAGTACGTTCAGTGCTAGCAAATTACAATAATGTACGAAAAAAATCCGCCATTTTCGCAGATTTCTATTTTCTTATCGATCTAGATTGATGTTCACTTTGATAGAAAACTGATCTGTAGATCATTTAAAAAAACTGATAAATTTATCATATAGAATACATTTCTATCATACTGATAAAATATTGTTAAAAATAATGTTCATTAAGAATAATAAAAAATTATATTTTTGTTGAGAAATATAAATGAAGGTATAACTGTAATATTTTAATTCGAAATGAAAATAAATTATCAGAATGAAATAATTTTTTTAAAATAACAATAAAACTACTGACAAATATTTATCAATATTTTTGTCATTTAAATTTGTCATATTGAGTGGTATATTTGGTTCAGTGTAGCTCTATGCCAGCCTATAGTACTTACATGGAAGATGTGTCGGCGCTTGAGTTCTGCACTCCAATAGAGGGTCATAGGGTGAAAATAAAATCATATCATGAGCGTTCTCACTCCTGATGTGGTGAAAGTAATGTGAATACATTACTTTCACCACATCAGGAGTGAGAACGGTAGTTAAAAACTTTTCAACGCAAATCGAACAAAGTATAGCATGAGCATAAACTAATTTAACAGTCCTAAATGGTGGGATTTTACATGTAAAAGTGTTTTATACATTTTTTATGTAAAAAATCAGCGTAAATTACATAAAACGTAAATTAAATGTAAAGAACGAAGAAACCATTATTCGCACTGCCATCTATTTTAAAATATCAAAAGTTTATCAACGTTCACTTTACTCATTATAAATGAACATTGATAAATTGGGTTTGCAAAAGTCGGCGTTACAGTCGGAAAACGATTTTCTAACCTTCACTCGAGCTAGTTAAAATGAATTTTAACGAAATTAAATTGTTAATAATTTTAATATAAACCAAAAATTATTGTGACATTCAGTAATTCGCCGAAAAAAATTCTACACAGTTAATTATTTTACAAATTCTATATTCATAAAATAGTAAGAACATTTTTTAACAGTTAGTGTTGTAGTTACAATTAGATTTAAAAAGAGATGGCGCGTCAATTTGTTTTTGTACATAAAATCGTTACTTTACGTTTTTTACATATAGAATGTAAAAAAAACCTTATGTAAATAACACATTTTCTATATGAAAAACCTGTGTAAATTACATCGTGTAATTTACATACCCAACAGTGATTAAAGGACTACGCCAATGTGAGAAATGACTTTAAAAATTAAAGTAATTAATTAATAAACATTTTTTTTTTGCTAAAATTTTTGGGGCTCTAGGCTCTCCCAGATCTTTCGCAGCTTATTTACGTACTACTTTAGGCCTTTACAAGCCAAATCGTGGACGTGCGGCTTTAGGTTCGATTTACGTAGAACCATATGCTCATTTCATAGCTCCATGCCAGCCTTTAGCACTGACATGGAAGATGTGATCGGCCCATGAGTTCTGTACTCCAATAAGGGGTCATAGATGTGTTCATTTACACCACCGATCGTAATGGATGGTGAAAATCCCTTTTGCAATTTGCATCTTGCCCCTATCGGGATCCGAATCCGTCGAAAGTACCTCCCGCTCCAACTGCCACAGTTTTAACCACCTGGGCGGTTTAATAACTATTTATTCACAATATATTCATCTATGTATGTATGTTAGATTACATTCTCTGTTTTTGAGTTTCGATTAACATTTAATTACATCTTATTCCTTCATCTTTTAAATTACGTTATACATCGGAGAAATGGAAAGTCAAACAAAATAATTGACACTATCAAGATGATTACATCAGATAATTTAATTTTACTTTAAATTATATTACATTATTAAAGAAAAATAATAATAATTTTTCAAAAAGGTAAAAATGTCAGAAACAATTTTCGAAAAAGCAAAAAACAAAAAAAAATTAATAAGAGTAATAAAAAAATTAATTATTTTTATATCATCTTATATTTTTGCCATATACGAGTATATACAGAGTGTATGACAGAAGATAAATATTATACCAAATGACAAGAACTTAAGATTGATATGGTAATCATTAAAAATTATAATTAATTATATTTTAAGGGTGTCTCACCTGTTTTATATCGAAATTGAATATTTCTTTGTCGGTTTCGTTTAATCTCTCCCGTAGTTGTTTTAGTCGATCATTTTTGAATACCCACTCCTTTGTCGTATAATATTGAAGTACTTTTAGGCCATCTGATACTTTTCTCTGTGCTTTTACCATGCTACCAAAAAAAACAAATATGACAGCACATTAATTTTAATTAGTATTCTAATTAATTAATTATTTTTTACAAAAGTCTCTTACAATGTTTTTTGTCCAAAAATAAACAGAAACATGTCTATAAAATATGCTGGCAGATAATGCAAAAATATAACGCACAACATGTGATGAATATAACTCGATTTTATTGAACCATCCGGATACCATAAAAAGTATTCTAATGGATTTTCATACAAATGTTTTCGCCCAGTGTCGATGGTATTACCCCATGTTAATATATTTTCATCCGAGCATGTGACATTATAATAACACACGGCTCTTGTTTCATCTAATGCTCGCTCGCATGCTATCGCAATAATTGCGTTTATTGCCAAGTCAACGGGAACAACATCGGCGGCATAATTGGGATTGCAATGCATACTGCGTATAATACCACGTCCGGCACCCACTAATAATCCTGTTGGTCCGTTCATACCCTCGACCCAACCCGGATACGGTTCTTTCCACGCAGCTGTCACAATCGATGGTCGAGCAATTACGATTGGTAATTTTCCACTGAATTCGGTCACTAAACCTTCGGTTAGTGCTTTGGTATATGCGTATGTATTTGGTAGTTTATTCAATAGCCTGGAATATAAAATAGTTTAGTAAGAATATATCAAAAATATATCAAGATTTAGGTACTTTGGAGTCATGGCCAGTAAAACTTCGGTGTCCAACATTTTAGTCATTTGTACTATTCCCAATGGATTGTGTGGTGCAGGATATTCTTTTTCAAATAATTCGTCTTCGTTACATTGACAGTAGGCGGTCGAAACGTGCACAAAAACTTTCAAATTCGTCATAAATTCACACAGCTTAAGCATACGATACGTGCCCATTGTATTCAAATTGACAGCATCCCTCAACGGTTGGTCAAATCGTACACATGCGGCACAATGAAAAACAGTTGTTACATTGGCAATCAATTCATTGCGATCGTATTCACTCAATCCCAAATCATCATGTGTCACATCGCCCTTGATAATTTTTATCCTTTCGAATACTTTTGGATTATTCTTGCGGACGAAATCAAATGCCTGAAAAAATTACAAAAGAAAATAAAATTAAATCTCTTTTTATCTACTGTAAAGTAAATCGATAGTATTTGTTATATTAAAGGTGATTTTAAGACGATCGATATTATAATACATACACTTGGGTGCACAAAAATGCACATTGCTTAATTTTTCACAAAAGCTCAAAAATATCAACAAAAAATCCAATATTTCCTATTGGATTCAATACAAAGTCTATTTCAATACCTATCCAGTGGTACTTTTTTGTACTTGTACCATGCCAACAAAGTGATTTTCTGTCCAATGCATACAGCAGGCGTTCGAATTAAATTCTAAAAATAATTCAACAAGAAAATATGTACAATAGCATGCCATGAAATATTTTCCTCGGAATTGTGATCATTCGCATATCGATGCTTAGCCTGAACAGTCTTCAACCGCAGCAAATAAACGGTTACGACACCAGTGGTAGCCGCACAAATGGTTGCACTAATTTATGCGGGGCAGTACCGAAATGTAGTTACTCTACAACTAGATTTGAGCCGACTCTTCGTAAAAATGTGATGACCCAGCGTGATGACCGCTTTCTTGTAACAACTTCGTTAGGACGAAAAATTAATTAGACTGCACCCAGACCAACAAACAGGCCGAAATTGACCGCAGGCCACCGACAATTAGACCCGAGAGTATTTGAATTGGACAGAACAAAAATGGAGAAGATTCCTGTTCTCTGACGAGTAAAGGACGTGTATATGTATATGGCACCGATGGACACGGAAGAGTATATAGAAGACAAGCTGAGCGATATGCATAATGTTGCATTGAAGAACGTGCAGTGGCATATCACTAGAGACGAAAACAGAACTCGTATTCATCACTTAAACCAATACTGGCTGTCGATCAAGAGGAATGACTTTTCAACGGTACATTAAGGAAGTACTCGAGGAATACCTCGAACCTTTTGCAGGGTTTTTTGGTGAAAATTTTCGGTTCATGCAGGATAGTACGAGACCGTATACGGCTGTCGTAGTATACCAGTACCTTCAAGAGGTGGATGTGCCTATTATGGAGTAGCCAGCTCGAAGCCTGGCCCTCAATCCCATCGAACATTTATGGGACGAGTTAAAAAGGAATGGAAAGGGATACCTCTAAATTTAAGGAAAAATGGTCGAAAATTGAGCAATTGTGCGATTTTTTTGCACCCAAGTGTATATACTTTAAGTAAAACTATTGCCGCAATAACTAATGGTACAACATAATCCGAATAAAATAATTAGGTATATCGGATTTTATAACAGGCAAAATAGATTTTCAAGCCATAAATATGTGGTGTAATGACCATGTAAATTCTATAAAAATAAATTACACATTTTTTTTGGTAATTAATTTAACAAGATACATGTACCAGTATGTGCAATTTACACATACTCGTATATATAAAATCTAATCCTTTTTTTATTGCAGTATAGTACCATAGTATCAGTTTTGAACTAAGGATATACCAACAACTATATGCCAAAAACATTCAAAAGTGGATGATAAACATTTTTTGCACTTTAGTAATTAATTATGCATGTAAATTGTAATAATTTGTTTTAAAAGCATAATTGAAAATGTACAATAGATGTATGAATATTTTATGTAGAAAAAGAAGATGGGGCAAATTAATCTTGAGAAATGTTTATAGTTTCGATTAATTGACAAGGATATAGAAAAGTTTCTATATAATAGGAAATTACGTCAATCAATTACTTAACACTTTCGAATCGATTAAAAAGTTTAAAGATTATGTAAAATAGAACTCAAATATGGTTCTGGATTTGAGTGTTGACAGGTTTGGATCTTGATGTCTAATAAATTTTGTATATCTCTGATTACTAACAGTTCAACAAATCTAGAACAAACCTGCAGTGCCTTAAGTTATTTTCACAAGACATAATAAAATCAAATATTGTTACGTTATAATGACACTAATTTCACGAAAATTTAAAGAAAATGCAACCAAAATTGATGAACTAAATAGGCATCTCCCATATATGAGCCAAAATCCTGTTCTCGATATATCGTTCAGTGGGCAAACCTACTCAACGGCGTCCACCAAGTACGAAAACAAGATTTTTCCTTACTCGTTTCACTACCATAAAGCAATATTAGGCACTCTTCAGTGAATAAAATCGGTCATCTCGAACTTGTCGTAGCTCCAGTTACACAACAACGCACCTTTTAATATGTGGCCGCCTATTGATTGGCTAATGTTTTGCGGCATGATTTTGAGGAAACAACGAATGATACTGTGTAGAGAGTTTTTCAAGTCAAAGTCTAAAAATTGACCAATAAAAATGTTGGTCTAACGTGATAATATACAAAGGATTGTAGCAAGCCGATTGTTTTTACCGAACAGCATATTTTGCTATGATTGCTTTAATTTGAAAATACTGCCTTGTAAAGATATGATACTAAACTGTCTAATAAGGATAATTGTACGTGTAAAGGTTTAAGCCGATTTAGATCTCCGGAAGTGTAATATATAGGTTCACGGACACGAAATGTTACCAACGAAATGTTGACATTGCTATCAAATTTACAGAGCGTTCATATTTACACATTATGACAGTTCATTCCATTGTTTACGTCGAACATAAGCGTTTTAGTGGGAAATATTCAGAAAATAGTTATCCGCAATGGAATTCAAGTGTAATTGTTATGGATTGCTCTAAATTTGACTGGAAAAACACAGCCGCAGATTGTTAACCAATTCGAATAAAATGTTTGTGTACCGCACCATAAATCGTTATAACGATACTGGCAACATTGCTAAACGCCATGGTGGTGGACCGAAACCCACTGCAACATCGCCGGATATCATTCGGAAGGTGAAGGCTAAATTGGCTCGGAGTCCAACATGTCGCTTGAACGGATGCAGCACACATTAAATGATAATCTTTTCTATAAAACGCATAATCTCACCGATGCTTAAAAAGAAGTTAGAGTAGAAAGAGTAAAGGAGTTGTTACACTTGCACAAAAGTGGCGATTTGCTCAATTTGGTTTTGCTCCGATGCATCACCGTTCGTTATCCGTAAATTAATCGGAATCATGTGTTGGAGAGAACGTTGAAGACTTAAGAACAAAAATATTTCATCATTTCAACAGGAGTCACAAAGTTCCGCGGTTTATTTCCACTGCCCAATGGCTGCAAAATTCACCGGATGCAAATCCGCTAGATTTCTTGATTTGGGGTATTTTGAAGAGCACGGTTGGGACAAAAATGCCGGGAATCGGTCAAAACACCGCAGAGCCATTTCCGTGCCTAATGTAACAATTCAACAATAACAATTCTATGGAGTTTTGTTTTGGTAACACTGTATTTCTGATATATCTACATGAGTCGGCTGTAAACTGAACAGAAATGTTTAATATATAGGGTGTAACAATAACCTGGTCACATATCGGCATATCGGATATATCAGTTATTCTGGCTCTAGCAACACTTATATTCTTCTTTCTTTCTTTAACAGAAGCTCAATATATTCGTTCTAGTTTATGAAATTAGTCGCTTAATGCTTCAACAAAAGTGGGGAATGAAATTTACTTTCACAACAAATTAAATAAACTTTCACAACAACGAAATCGTTTCAGGCGAGACGTATTTGGGGATCACAAAATCCACAAGGATATGTGGAGAAGCTAATTCATCCATGGCATATTACTGTGTGGTGCGGAGACATCAGTGGGCTTAATTTCTTCGAAGATGAGACCGGCACAACCGTTACATTGAACTACCGCCTCATGTTACAATATTTTTTGTGGCCATATCTTGAAGATATTGGTTTAGACGATCTTTGGTTACAGCAAAAGTTGCGCCATGCCACACATCAGGCGTAACAATAGTGAAACTATAACAAAAATTCAGCAAAGAGTTGTGATTTGTCCGCCTTTCGATTTGTATTTTTGGGATGCTGTGAAATAAATTTGTTATACTAAAAATCCACAAACAATTGAGTATTTGAAAGCCATTACCGAAGTGGAACCGCACACAATTCAAAATGTGCTCATAAATTGGAATGAAGGCCGAATGGAGTACGCCACGGCTCCCATTTTTAATGAAATCATTTTCAAGAAAAGAATCTTGACTTAATGCAGCATCTGTCTACAAACATGAGTGTTAAGATACGCCCATGTAGCTTAATTTTAATATATTTCTCACAGAACAATGGTTTTTATATAACTTTCCACAACTCCAGAAGTGAAAGTCATATTCTTTATGATCAAAGAACATAAAGGTGTTGACAAAAACAGAACCTTTGTATTCTTTGATCATAGTAAATATGACTTTAACTTCTACGTCTTCGTACTGTGAAGCCGCCTATCAAGTTATAGACATTTCAAGAGGATTATACGTGTTCTTATTTGTAAACAAAGAAAATACTAAATTTTTATATCACGTGCAGTAACAAAAAATATCCTTACTTATAAGAAAATTTTATCAGTTTTTTAATGATATGAGCACTGAGAAAAACAAATGGTTATTTCTCTGGAAATTGATTTATCTTTAAGTCATCTCCAATTTGATCAAGGGATCCAACCATACTATCGTGTCAGCCACAGGTAGGGACAGAGATTATGCCTGCACATTTAGCAAAAAAAACTGTGGCAACACTAATAGAGTTTATCATCGACGAGGACGAAATTAAAGTAAAAGATCCAAAGTGATTACTTGAAACAAAATTAAATTAAATTCAAATCATAATCACTCTGAGTTAAAAAAAATTACTCTGAGTTAAATGACAACTATTTTAGTTGAACTACTCGTAAGCTCCAGGTAATATTGAATTGACAAGAACTCTTACTGACCATTGTGCTTAATTTTAGCTGTTTGTATGACCCATTCAAAAGAGTTCGCATACACAATTGTCAATTATTTTTGATTTTATAGATCGAGATGGGTTGGTTGACCAATGTACGATGCGATCACTAGAAGTTCTTTAGTACCTCACTGAATATCAACGATTCGATAGAATCGTTTAAGAATTGTTGGTTGATTTGGAGATAAAAGTGTTGTAAAATGACGTCATCACATGACCTTGGACTGAAGAGCCCCCCATGCAATTGTTGTTGTAAAATGATCAATTACCTAAATCCACTTGGGACGATTTACTTTCGGTGATCTAGATCCACTTGGGTCGACATACTTTCGGTGATCTAGATACAAATTCAAAATGGCGACTGTCACGGTCAAATCAAAATGGACGGCGATACAAATTCAAAATGACGATTATGAATATCGAGGAGAATCCTCTATTAGTGAATAGTGATATTAAAAGTAGTAGTAATAGAGTCATCTATCGGTGAATAGTAGTTTTAAAAGTCCCCTATCAATGAATAGTGGTATTAAAAGTACAAGTACTAAAAGGCCTAATGTTCTCTTGCGATGAAGATTAAATATGGATGATCATTGGAAGATGTATGTGCTATTCACGTGTTAAATAGGTTCTCGAATATCATTAAAAATATTTAATGCGTCTCGAATGGAAAAATTTAATATAAAAAAATTATTAATAAGGATGAATTAATTTTCCATTTTCCATTAACAATGAATTTAAATAATAAAATGGATTTAAATAATCCAGATAGCAACTACACCAATTTATCGCATAAGTTAACCTAACGAGAACGATAAACAGAATACTCCCAACGCAGCATATTGTGGTATAGAACCGAAGATACTGATATGTACTGTTAAACTATAGGCGATCGGTGGCGTGAATGAATACACCTATGACCACCTATTCGGGTGCAGCATTCGTGGGCCAGCCCATCTTACAGTACTATAGGCTAGCATGGCAGCTATCTAAATTGGACCCATAGCCAGCCGTACGTCCTTGATTTAGCGAAAGCATTTGGATTTTGTGGGAGCCATGAGTCCCAAAACAGCTTGCAAAGATAGACAGACTATAGTTATATTGATTTTTATAATTAACAGTTTAAATTTATTACTTTAAGATTTCTAATTACGTACAGTTGATGTCTTTTCACTCATAAATATCAAATTTACATTTCTAGGTTTAAAATAAAAATTTTGGTATCATATTCACAATGTTGAATCAGCACACACTTTTAACTAGAGTTTTGAGGTACATATATTATTATGTAAAGCCCACATCTTCAATTCAATTCGGAATGTTTCCCTACTCATAACAGCATCAATGATTTTTATATCGTCAAAATCATACACACATTAATTTTTTCATGTTTCTGCATGAAGAGGACCAACAAAGGTACTTTTATCGCTTGTTCTGCTGTACAACCACCTTCAGATTTGGTGAAATGGAAAATTAAATTGTGGCAATTTACCCACTAAAAAATATTTTCTTTTGTACTCTACAAAGTTTTGGGAAATCTGTCATTCATAAAATGTAAACCCTTTATCTGAGCACTTTTGACTTTATACTCGTACATATATAATTGAAGCAAATGGCGATAATTATATAACCTCTTCGCTGGTAAAAACCATATATAGAAATATATTTTATGGGTGGTGAAATAGGTAATGGGTATCTTAAACAAGTAATAGAATAATTTCGAAATGATCACATTATGGTATAGGTTGTTTTATTATAAATGGCTCCAACCTCTATAAATCAAATACAATACAAATTACAATTTTCAAGCAACCAAATAATCCGTCTTCCTAAATCATATTTCAGGATGAATAATTTTGTATTGCTATATTCTCGTATATACGAGATACGATTTTTTCTTCTGCTTATATTATTATCCCAACTCATTTAAAAGCAACAAAACCTACAGACAGACAAAAAACCCGAGTCTTATGAATAAATCATAAATTTTCTTCTAAATAAAACAATATCTAAATTATTTTTTATGCTGTATTAATTTTTTGTGCCACTCTTCTATGTTCTATATCTCGGTTACCTTTCTCATATTTCCATCTTCTTATAATAAATACCTCTTATCACACACTTAGTTTATAAATATGTAGGATGACTCAAACAAGACGACCAAAAATCCCATTTATGTATAGATAAGTATTTAGATATTTTGAACTGTATTCGAAAGTATTTTACAGGACTCTAATCAAAAGCTCCTTTTATATCTTAAAAACATACATATGAGAGAGGCACTTCCGAGTAAGATATGAGAATAAATACACCAGATTAAAACGAATAACAGCAGGAGTACCACAATGGAGTGTTCTTGGACCAAACCTTTATCTCCTATATTCTGCAGATATAACAATAACAGAAGCAACAATGGCTACTTTTGCCGATGACACGACAACACAAAGAATATCAATGACCCCACTAGTAAATTACTAACCTGACACGTAATGAGGCAAAAAAATGGCGAGTTAAATTCAATTCAACTCGATAGCAGTACCAAATGCAAACACATAAAAAAGAAGACAGGTGAACTATACAAAAGATTAAGAAAAATTTATTGGCTCTTAGGGAGACAATCTGAACTAGCGATCCACAACAAACTGCTGTTATACAGGGTAGGGCAAAAGTCCCGCTACCATTTTGATTGCCTATAACTTTGTTCAAAGAAACGATAAGTAGGTTTGGTTTTCATACCTTTTTTTTGTTATGATTGGAACATTAAATCGGCTAAATGGTGACCGCGATTCACTATGCAACTTTCGGCTCTTTTTAAGGCATTTTTTATGCCACCCTGCAATATCTCAGGCTGAATTTCTGCAATTTCGTGACGAATATCGTCTTTAAGATGTTGAATCGTTTGGGGCTTATTCACATAAACTTTTGAGTTTAAAAAACCCCATAAGAAAGTTTGGTGCTGTTAAATCCGGAGATCTGGCTGGCCATGCTAGATCGCCATTTCGCCAAATTAGTATTTGTGGAAAAATCTCATTTAATAATTGAATTGTTGAATGGGGTGTGATGTGACCCCATCTTTCTGAAACCACATGTTTTCTAGTCGTTGCTCTTCTATTTCAAGCACAAGAAAATTTCGAATCATGTCTTGGTACCGTTCGGCAGTAACAGTAACTGCAACACCTTGGTCATTTAAAAAAAAATAGGGCCCAATGATGTTTCCAGCATGAATACCACTCAACACAGCTGTTTTAAGTGGATGCAACAATGTTGATGAATTAATTGAGGATTCTGTGTTCCCAAACCCGACTATTCTGTTTATTGACGTGGCCACTGAAATGAAAATGGGCTTCATCGCTCATTATCAATTTAGATGCAAAATCGTCAATTTCACCAGACAGCCTTAGGATTGCATTACTGTACTCAACTCGTTTTTTAATGATTATGTAGCACCTAGGATAGTATATTTATCCTTAATATGATTGTTCTTGCACAACAAACACACATCACTATTAATAATAAGGATGGGAAGGAATTAGGAAGGATTAAGGGTTTAGTCTTTGTGTCATACTTTTGATATCAAGTTTGAATCTCTGTTAATTATACGCCAAGGAAAACGCCCCACAATTCAATTTATTTCACATTCGCGCACTCCGTACAAAAAACAAGTTCTGGAACCTATTGGTCCTGGCGAATTTAATTTCTAGATTATATCTGTCTAAAGGTCTTCTTAAGTTGCGCGTGGGTCTTGATAAACCAGGCATAGGTTCGTAAAGTTCCGTTGATCAATGACCATGAAAGTATTTGTAGAACACACATAAAGCTCCCACACTCCGCCTGTGGGAAAGAGAATCGAGACTAGAAGATAAATTTACATCCGCGATCATTCTAGATGCTTGGACTGGGACTAGATCGAGTGCAGCCAGATGTGTTTTTGGTGCTCCAGCCCAAATGTGAGAATTATACTCTAGTCTGGTTCTTATATAGGTCTTGTAAATTGAAAGGGTTTCAGATGGTGTAAAATAAAACGTAAAACTTAATCCAAGACATCTAGTTGCCCTAATCGCTGTTTTGTTTATTTGTTCATTTAGGACATTTTATTTGTTAAAGTCAAGCCGAGAATCGAAAATGAGTCAGATGTAGCCATACTGGATTCGCCAACAGAAAATATGGCAAGTAGTCACATTTCGGCCAGAAAAAACTTTAGATTGAAATTTGTTGGGATTGAATTTAACCCTGTTGGTTTCACCCCATTCCAGAATTGTAATGAGATCACGCTTAAGGCGATCCTTCATAGCAATTCTTTCTGCGAGAACATCGTTGAGGGAGACCAGCGTTTAAAGAATGTGGAATAGAGGTCGTGTCATCCACCACCACTTGACTTTTACGACAGAAAAGAAAATTCTCAACGCATAGAATTAAGGAACCGTGAAGGCCTACTCGATCTAATGCTTTCAAAATATCAAGCGCAATGATTGTGATTCACCAGATTGATGGAAACACCTGTTCAATTTTTCAGTGATAACGTTAATTAAGTCTCTGTCTGAGCGTCCTCGGCGAAAACTATACTGACGATCTGAATAAGGTGGTGATCTTCCAAATAATTCATCAGTTGAAAATTGATTATCGTCTCAAGTACTTTAGAAAGCGCCGAGACAATAGCGATTGGACGATAATTCGAAGGGTCCAACTTAATGGCCTTAATGACCAAAACGTTCGAATCAGGATCTAATCGTTGATCAGGATTTCTCGGTAGCAAATTTTGGACTAATTGAATTTTGTACGGGAACATTTTCAAATCAGTTTTCAAAATTCGCCTTAAACCGCGTGTAGAAATGTGTAACTGGGAACCACGTCTCCGAATTGATGTTTCTGGAGACTAAACAACAATATCCCGCATCAGAGCCACATTTTCAGGTTTGTCTGCTGTCATACCGCACTGTCGAAAATTCGCATGGAAACGATAAATTGTAGTTTTGTGAGGCACTGGACGATTTGGATATTTTTGACGCAATTTCCGCTGTTTGGCAATAATGGAACGATAATTTTCAATAAATATTGTCACTATTTCTGCCCATTCTTGTGGCGTATATTTATTCATTATAAAACTGGGCATCTACACAACATAATGGTTAAAGCGAAACTGAGCTAAACGTCACATAACCAAGATGGTGCCCACCCTGTACAAACAAATTCTAAAACCTGTATGGACATATGATAGGTTGTGCCAAGAAGACAAATATAAAAATCATACAAACAGTTCAACATTGTTAATGCACCGTGGTACATTTGAAACGAGCTTGTCGCGGATGAAATAAGGCATCATGCAACAAAACATCTACAACGTCTGCACCAGCATGAAAATCTAGACATACGCTGTACAATGACAAGAAGACTGCAAAGAACCAAACCACTGCGGACTTATCACGACCAGGAGGTCAGTAGTCCTACTGTGGCTAAAAATCTGAGGAGTAGTTAGACGAAACTGGAAAAAAGCTCCTTTATATTCAAAGTTATTGGACACAATGAATAATTGAAGCCAGTTTCAGTTTTCATCTTAATGCATTTTTTTATATGAACAAGTATATAAATGATCCTTCAGATAAGGTAATTTTTTCTTAGATATAAAACGAAATAGAAACATCTTACATAAAAAATGGTTATACTGTTATGTGCAGAAAAAATATATATATGAACGCTGGTAAAAGATTTTAAGTTTTTCATATTTTTTCGGAATTTTCCTTTTATTTATATTTTGTGTTATATTATTAATGTATTTAGATAACAAAACTGAAGCAACCAAAAAATAATTTCTAATGCAATAAATTGCTTAAAATACAAAAGAAAAACTGAAATTTTCATTCTATGGAATAAACATAAATATACGGTGGATAAATAAACCATAGACAATGCATAACCATAGATGCTCAGATATTTCGGTAGAAGGATGAGTTTATTCGGTGTGGGGCAATATTTGTGGCCTAGTTTTCTTTACTACCGAACAGAGTTGGTGTTTAGGAATTTATAAAGTATTATTTTCTAACACTAAATTATGACTACCCGTACTATCGAAGCAAAATAGCTGAATACACCCAGAACTATAACTACATATAGACAAAGCGCCTAAAGTCACAATACTATAGGGATTAAAATTTATATAGTCTGGTGCAAAAAAACCAATTTGTATGCAATAAGTACCTTCGGGGAATCACATTGGTTTATATAATACAGTTACAGATTAAAAATTATGTTTTCCTGGAACAATCATTAATTTGGATCATCGTGGAAAAAATTCACCATAAGCTTATTCACGATAAAATAATTGAAATACGGACTCATATCAAAACATTTTCTGCATACGAGAGTCACTACTCAACGTGAAAGTGAAGCTAAAAAACCTGTTTTGCTAATGAAACTCAAAAAAAAACATGCCACAGACTCAGATAAAGCCGAGAGATTTTCCTTCAATTAAATTCCTCTCTCGCTCATCTAACTGAATTTGTATAAGTCCACGCAATCGATTGGTCGGTCGATAAGGGGGTCAGGTTGGAGTGAAGAAGTCGGACTAAAGTGAGCAGAAGGGGCCCAACTGAAGTTGATCAAACAGAGAAAGTGTCAAGCCGACTTGAGCAGATTGTGACCAGCAGATTTCAAACGATTACTGGGAATGATTAAATACGGGTATACGCACAATTGATCCTCAATCCTCTCTCTTTCTTTACGTTTCGCCTACAATGCAATTCAATAAATGCGGTATTCGCATCTACTGTACAGAACTACGGAAAAACATGCCGCATGGGATGCGAGATATCTAAAGGCGAATTGGAGAAACCGGGCCTGCCTTGCGTAAGCACGTAAAACCTTACGGTTCACAATAGTGTTTCCAATAAACCGTATGTGACATAAAACAAAAACCAAACGTGGTGGAAATAAAATAGTTTGTTCAGACATTGGATATCATTGTTATCGTGTGTAACGTTATCTACTACAGTGACTCATGTCCAAACAAAAATAAAAGAGAAAGGTATATGTTTGTTCAGTCCGTAAAGTTATCTATGAGGAGCACCGCTGGAGCGGTTGGTGGATTCCATCAGAAGCGGTCAGAATTGAATCTAGGATGGTATAAATCAAGCTTTCCACGCAACCGGAAGATAGCTAGACTTGTTTGACTTAAAAAGGAGAGGAAACTGGCACACCATCCTGCTTAATAAAGACTCTTTTGCTTCTTGGACAACTTCGGGAAACTATATGAACTCGTACTGCGCCACAGATTAATAGACAAATTCAAAAGAGCGGTGGACTTGCAGAAAACCAGTTCGATTTTATTTTGTGGGATGTTCCTGATTACTAATATACGGATATACGGATGACTACTTTAAATGCTTAAGCGAAAGTCATGAGGTTCGTCAATAAAGCCGCTAACGGATTGAAACACACACGGCGTATCCCAGTAGCAATTACCCTAGACGTACGGAATGCATATAGCAATAGCGTAGCTTGATAGTTGATCCAGCAAAGGCTTGAGGAATGTCAAGTGAACCTGAGTCTTTGGAAACTTCTTCAGAGCTATCTGAATGAATGAGGGATTATTGTAGAACTAGTCAGGTGTAATTAATCAGATAGAGATACGAGTGGTGTACCACAAGACTCTCAGGTGTTTTCTTGCCCGACGACTTCAGGCTAGTTGGATATGCCGATGACCTGACATTTATTGTATCGGCGAGATATGCACAACAACCGGAGGGCGTACAACGAATTATTGTACTTCAGGTATGTAGTGCTTATAGGACAATCTCAAAAGAGGCAGCCTACATAAGCATGCCACCTATTACGTTAACAGAACCACAGTAATCAACAGGACTCCTAAGAAAGGCGCCAAACATGAAATGATGGAACAATGGCCGAAACGATGGGAGAAAGAAGACACTGCGTCGTAGACAAAACAGGTTATTCCTAGAGATAAAGATTGGGTGCGTAAGCACCTATTTCTCTAAAATGCACATTCAAGAGAGACCTAGCGGTTTCTACTGTGATGAACAAGGTACACCAGAACACACTATTACTCACAGTGAACGGTGCGAGCGGGAACGTTGAGTGTGTACTGATCAAGTAGGGCAGGTAACAAAAAAAAATATTATCCCAGAGATGTTGTCGGAGGAGCGAAATTGGAGCACTATGAATACCATGATAATGACGATATTGCGCCAAAAAATGAAAACACAACATGAACAACAATTTAGGGCGAAACAACTGATAAGAACATGAGCATTTAACATCTGAAGTCCTGCAAATTTTGCGATCACTGTCATGTGGAGTTTTAGTCAGTAAGAGTCCAGCACATTATATATATATATATATATATATATATATATATATATATATATATATATATATATATATATATATATATATATATATATATATGTATATATATATATATATATATATATATATATATATATATATATATATATATATATATATAAATATATATACATATATATATATATATATATATATATATGTATATATATTTATATATATATATATATTGAATTTTACAACAATTCTAATCATAGACAATGCACCAGGGCATCCAAAAAATGTACCTGCACTTGCTAACATCCTTAGTTCATAAGATGGATCAGAAAGAGTTATATCGAATTTTAA
The DNA here is from genome assembly GCA_963932295.1 of Tipula lateralis. NCBI lineage: Eukaryota > Metazoa > Arthropoda > Insecta > Diptera > Tipulidae > Tipula > Tipula lateralis. Next base: position 139,178,173 of record OZ010737.1, read on the forward strand.
AGCATTTAATCTTCAGCATAATTTCAATTAAGTTTTACATGCAGTTGATGTAAAAAATGAAACCATTTTAATGAATGTGATTGAACATCAAGAGACTCGTGGAATCAAATTTCAAGTGGTTGAAACATGCGTGGTGTTTGAAACAAAAGTTGTCTTAAAGAACCCGAAAAATCTGTTTCCGATAATTTATGATCCACCATTGTAGAAACAACGCAGGTGGCGCAAGCTGTGAGATTCGATCTAATTAACGAAAGTAAAGATGACGAAGCTTTAGAGCATCCAAAAAACTAACCAAAAATGTTTTAACGCAAAGTAGTTGCTAGTTTTATCAAGAGAGGTATTCCAAATAATCGTACGCCGCTTTGAATTTAACTGCAATTTACTATTTAAATATCAAATGACAACACTAAAACAAGAATTAATGGATTTTTTAAGCACAACAGTAACGCAACCCTTAAATATCAGTATATTTGTTGCCTCTTATAGCGCTTTTTCCTATTACGCTCATTTTTGAGGAACGCATCTACAGCGTTGTACGAGGTACGAGTATATATATACATATATATATAGGTATATATAGGTACGAGTACATATATATATATATATATATATATATATATATATATATATATATATATATATATATATATATATATATATATATATATATATATATATATATATATATATATATATATATATATATATATATACGCTAGCTCTGGAAGTTATCCCGAAAGCTGAAGAAACAAATAAGAGTTATACACAGTAAAACACCAAACATTATAATAAATAGGGTGAAGTATCCACTTTAGTTAATAGTCAAGAATCTGAAACCAAATAATACTACTTAACATTTTGAGAAAAATAAGAAAGTAGTAGAGAAATATTTGTGGGTCAATGGTGTTAAATATATACAATGAATGAAATACAATTGATAAATATATTATGTGTAAATTATTAAACCAATTTACATTTACACAGTCAAGTGAGACTGACATTATAGACTGGACTGAATAGAATTTTTGGGTATAGTAAGAAACATAATCGAGCTATCCATCGTACTCAACTTGTCTACAAACTAGATAGCTAGAAAATTTCTTGTTATTTGATGCTATAGCTATCTATAATGGAGTCGACCAAATGGTGCAATGGTCTTCCTACTTCCATATCAGTACCATATCAATGGTCGACCTACTTCCATAGCAGATGGATCTTCCTTAATCAGAACTATAGATGTACGTCCTGTATGCTAATAATATTTTAAATGAATAAAAATACAATAAACTCTTATTAAATTTGGGTCTAAATGCAAAGACGAATCTATATTTTCAAAGCAATTTTTTTCATTTGAAAAAGTCTAGATTGCCATTAAGTGTGGAACACAATTGCATTCACGGCTGGCTTTACGGTACCCAATTTTTCAGATTAATTTCGATTGTATCGACTTCTAACATATTAATGGAAACTTCGATTTGATGTTACAAGTCTTGTGGATAGTCTCTGGATGGTTAACATAACACATATCTTTGACAGCTGTCCTCAAAGATGATGTTTTTTGTAAAAATACCTGTTTTCCCAATTAGCGAATTGAAAACGGTGCGAATGGTTATTGTGCTTCAGCTCCTGTACTGATTGACTTTCTATGTTATCATACTGTGATGTTTATGGGTAACAGCTGCCTATTCTTGGCTGTACGCACTGTAAATGCAATAGGACCTTTTGGTTTATCTAATAAAATTCGCCTTATAGGCATTTTATTACTATCCAAGTAAATTTCTTACAGTTTGGGTTAAAGTAATTTTCCAATATTTCCCAATTTTGATCCAGCGAACTATTTTGTGTTGTAACACGAACGGTACAAGTGCTGCCACACTAGCCAAAACCGGTAGATGAAACTGCAACCGCTAGATGGACCACCCATTATATATATATATATATATATATATATATATATATATATATATATATATATATATATATATATATATATATATATATATATAAATATATATATATATATATATATATATATATATATATATATATATATATATATGTATATATATATATATATATATATATATATATATATATATATATATATATATATATATATATATATATATCATATATCATATATTCATGTTGGTTTTTAATCTTTGCATCTTTTAACATAATGTTTTCGTGCATAAAAAACCATAGAAAAAATATGTGCTTCCACGCCAAATAATTTCATTTTAAGTTATTCAAACTTTGCTCAGTTGTTTTGAATAAAAGTCTAGCTTCATAAATTTTCTATATACGACTGAACAAAACTATCTAAACCGCATATTTTTACAAATTTTCTTACGGAAATAAATTACGGGTTAGTCGACTTTCAGCTTCGTACATGTACATATAAATATAATAGATTAAAATACTGTCTGTAGTCTGTACATAGTTCTTTATAAACCAAATGTATGCTTTTGATTTATGATTATATTGTTAAACTAGGTTCACAGTTGTGTTTAATAATTATAATAAATTTTATTTAAAGTTTGAATCGCCTTAAGTTATTTTTGCCAAATTTTTGCTGCTTATGTTGAACTATAGAATTCATGCTCAGAAACTTCTTGGAATCAACCATTTAATTGATTTGCATACCAGACTAATTCGAACGAGAGCACTCAAAAATACATGATTTTCGTTCTGAACAATACGAACATTTAAGTATATTTTTAGGGATTCTTACAGGGTCATGGTCTAACATACATAGTTAGACCATGACCTCGTAAGAATACCGATCTATATTTTCTCTCCAAGTCTTGAGTGTACCTCAGATTAAGGCCACTAATAAAGAAATTCATGTTCCGACCGGTAGAAGCGGCTCGCCATACGTTCTTCGTTATGAACGAAGTTTTTAATATTTTCTAATAACACTTTTTAATGCTTTTAAGATAGTTGCTTTGGCCAAAAAGTCGGTGGTCATGTTTTTTTGAATGCCACAGTGTTCTAGTACCGATATGACCATAATAGCGGTTTTACTGTATGTACCAATATCAAATGTCGTACAAAACTTTGAAATAACCCATTTTGATATATTACAGTAAGCGAAGTGTAATATAGCGAAGTGTTCTGTGTTCAAGACCTTGAAATATTTCTAAAACTAGTGATAAGAACATTATAAGGTCATTCAATAGGTCCGTATAGAATAAGTAAGGAAAAACAAAATTTTGACAAAACTCGGTTTTATTATTCAAGATAGTTGCCTTCAAGGGTGGTACTCATTTGAAAGCTAGTCAAATTTTTCAAACACAAAGTATTTTGGATTATTAAAAATTAAAATTAACTAAACTTGATTAAGTTTGTGAGTTGTACGACATCAACGAAGTTCGAACTCGTACACAATGCATTTACAGGCAACACTACTGTATTCTTAGAATATACCATCTAATGCTTTTGACATAGTGACACATCAGTAAATGCCAATAAGCCGAATGATATTTTGCGTTAGACCCGTGGCCGAAGGATATTCCGTGTTAGACCAAATAATCATTACATTAGGAGATATTTGTTTCAAATTTTTACAGTCCATTGTAGGCCCATACCGTGTCAACAATTTGACTCCATCGGTTTCGATCACGAGCCAGCTCCTCGTACTATTGTAAACAATTAGAAGATACCAAATCGCTCTCTACGCCATCGTCGCCGACAGTAACGTCTGCACCGACTGGAAGGCGGCTCACCCTGAAAATATCGCTGTATCATACGGTTTGGATCAGCACGAAGAACGTGACGAAGCCAACGTACTCGCTGTCCTTTTATTACATGCACAATATCAGGAATTCGCATTAAATTTCTGATCACGTGATTGAACAGAACTCGGCGTGTACCATAAAAGTAGCGTTTTGAGCCATACATAACAAGTAAGTTATTCTTTTGAATATTAGATTGTTTCTTCCATCTTTTGTACTCATAAGTCATTCAGATGTGGTACTAGCATCTCACGGAAGCTGAACACTCTTCTAGTGGATCAAGTATCTTTTTCACTCCGTTGCCATTTAATCTACAGATATCATGTGCATATATACTCTTTCGGTTGATCGAATTTGGACGGAATTCTCCTTGGTGGTCACCGATAATTTCCTCCGCAAGAATTATTCTTCCCGATAACGTGGCCACTTTTCATTCTTCAGGCATAACTTCATAGCATCATACCAATCGATTAAGGTCGCAAAGACAGTCCCACAAAGTAAGTTAGCACTCCGAATATCAAGCCCTGAATTAATTCAATCAACTTCTTCGGGTACTTAAGCAGGAGTTCTATGTTATTCTGGCGGTATCCGATACTTTTTGATTGTTGATATATTTAACATTTGATTTTTTTTTACGGATGTTGGTCGTCTAGTGATTCAACCAGTTTTATTAGTCTCCTACGACTAGCTCTGGATACTGTGGCGGTATGCTATGGGCCCATTATATTATATCATAGCAGATGATATCATAGATTCAATAACACTTTAACCAAAATTAATTGGTTACCTATGTATGTTTACATATTTTGCAAACACATTTAGAAGATATTTTAAAACAAGAACTTTATCTTGTAAAATGAAACTAGTACATGTTTGATTGTGTTCCAGTACATTTTGCAACAAATTGTCAGCTTCAGAAATTCAAAATTGGGGTCATTGAAAGACAAGGTCTACAGTCCTCACTAAAATTCAATCAGACAGAACAACTTTCAATTTTATAAAAATGAAAATTAGCAATTTTCATTTTTATAAAGGTAGATCGAACTGAATTGATCAAGGTAGATCGAACTGGTTTAGCAAAAGTAAGCAATTCATGTAAGAGGCGATTATTCCACTATTCAATTCAAATAACTAAAGACAAATAATTGTCCTCTAAAGATTACAACTAATATGGTGGTAATTTTCTTAAATGACAGGTGCCCATGGAAACGAATAAATATATAAAGCATGGAATAAATATATAACGTCTTCTCATGCACGTCTTCGTAAATGCACTTCATACAAATAATAATGAATGGTCAACTGGTGAAAGTAACAATCTCTTTAGTTAAATAACTGATCTTATTATACATTGTGGTCGAGTTATCAAAATGAATGTCTTCATCTTAATAAAATTTTTAGCAAAAGATAACGAACAACATCAACAAGACATTCTGTACAAATTACGCAATCTTACACTTTATTACTTTCCGAATATGTCCTCTATGCTGTGGAACCAATAAACACCTGTTGTTTATTGACTCTAGATCAGCGTGAAGGAATGTATTGAGCCATTGTACTCTCTGGTACAATGTACAACTCTCTGTCCATATAGCACGATAATGGGAAAAGTGATTATTCCCATTATCGTGCTATATGCACGATAATGGGAATAAACACTTAACTGGTTGAATCAAACTCGTGGCCATACTCTATACCTGAATCCTGTTTCAGTGGATCAGGAAGTTGATCTCGGTTGCCCCCTAATCCATGCCCCCTAATTATTTATGTATAGAAAAGTTATATGGATTGCTCGAATAAGTTGTTGTCTTATTGTGTTTGACTTGTAAGAAGAATATATTAGTCGAAAATGATATTAAATATATCGGGGACATCTCCTGTTCGAACACCATTGGGGTAATTGAGCAACTTCTTGATAATCGGTTCTGAAGTTTGACAAAACATTTTGATTGCATTACACAGATATATTGTTTTTGTCTTGTATTCCCAGATACTCAATTGATATAGTCGAAAGACATATCTGACATAACTATAGTGAACATTATGATGTTTCATAATACAGAGAAATGCTCCTTGATCGTAAACGATAATTTCCAACGGATTCGATATAATTTCTCAGCCAAAGTTTCTCCTCAGAATTATGTAGCACTGTAGTCACTAATATATGTCACTTATGTATTCTAAATAAAAACGATAATTTTGGTATTTGATCACGTGGTCCTTTCTTATTTCTCGAGTAACTCCATTTTGCGATACACCAATCGAATTACGTCTTTATTTCAGAGTATTCAATCATATGTGAGTGACATATTAGAACATTAAGTAGATCAGAAGGACGTTCATGCCATGAGTCATAATCATTTATCCAGTAACTTCTTGGAACTTCAACTTTCCACCATTTATGCTTTTTATACAAATTGGTTTAGTTACAATCGTAACAAGAACAGATTTATTTTTTGGCAATTCTATGTAAACCGAGTTTGTTGTATTTCTTTTCAACAGATCTTGTTAATTTTCAATTTATGATAAGATATATAAGAAGATATGTCAAAAAGCAGGGCAGCTATTAAGCCGGTTTCCTAAAACACACTACTAAATAAGCGTTGTACCGATATTCAATGTTCACTCGCACTCTCAATCAACGCAGCTACTGAATGACTAAGCACATGGATTTGTGGCCAGAAACTTTTGAAATGCATCTTAATGTCTCTTTCCAGCTAACCACCATTTCATTTCTATTTTTTGTTAGTGTTCCTCAACATTTACGAGAGATTGAACTAATTTATCCTGTGCCTGGACCCTTATATTCCTCCAGATCGTGTGTTCGCTCAACCAGAGAAAAAAGTCAGATTAAATTAATTTTGAACGCGAACGACTATTTTGAGATGTACAAGAACCATGGATTTCTGGACAAACATACACTGATTGCGATTTCCCAGTAATAACTTGAAAAAAGGCAAGCGTGAAATATTTTAAAACTCCTGGGCATTGGCACTTCAAATTTTACAGTTTTTATATTTAGAGAACATCGGCCCAGACATCAATTACAATGTTCAGGGAATATCAGAATTAAGTAGTGGTTTTACCAGATACCCTGAACGAGAAGCCCACAGTAAAACCAGAGATACTTGAAGATGTCATTAGACTCTTAACTCAAAATGGTAGAGAAAACTGGCGTGAAGACATAGATAAAGGATTTTTTATAAATCGATTATTGTTAACGAAGAAGAACCGTATGAGTATGAGGAGGAACTTTGCCAGGATCAAGAAATTGAATGTGTTCTTCGTATTTTTTTTTGTTGGGTGGCTGCTACCGTACACTTAGACCGGCGATGGTCTGTTGTGATACCACTATAGGTCCGATTTACGTAGAACCATCTGCATATTGCATAGTTCCATGTCAGCCTATAGTACTGACATGGAAGATGGGACGACCCATGGATTCTAAATATGACAGGGGATCCAGATGTGTTCATTCATACCACCGATTGCACCGCCCAAACGATCGATGGTGAAAAATTCGTTTTTGCATCTTGCCCCTATCGGCATTCGAACCCAGTACCTCCCGCTCAAACTGCCGCAGCTTTAACCACTGCGCCACCTGGGCGGCCTCTACGTATTTAGTTCTATTTAAAGCAATGTCTTTAAATTCTTGGTACATATTATCTACAAAACTGTAAACATTTCAAACGGAAGATAAATGAGGTTGATTTAAGCCATAAGCCATCTAAATATTATTAAATGTTTTTTAAAATTGGAAAAAATAGAGAACGTCTCTTTTGCTTATGATCGTCACGTACGGATTTAATCTCTAAAATTCTCTGAACCAATTGTATGTACCTACTTTGAAAACATCCATGCTATATTCCACCATAAGTATTATAGGTATTCCTCAAGAGTAAATAAACTGTAGTTCTTCAATTATGTTTTCCCCTCAGTCACTTAAGCTCGATTGGCTCATTGTAACATCCCTTCCCAGACGTACACTCTCGGTCCCGAAATTTATTTATTATTTAATGAAGTACAAAATTTCTGGTATCCTCAAAGTCGTCAGTTGATCCTCAAATAGGAATTGTGTTCCAAAATAATTCCTATTTGAGGATCAACCAAAGCAGTGTAGTGTATGGGAAGCTCAACAGTTTCTTCTTCTCCTTCCCTACACTATTCACAGTTTGCGATGTTCTGAGTTTTTATTCGGAAAATATGATTATTCAAGAAACAATACCCAGTAAGAATGCTCATCAAGGTCCTCAAAGTGTGTTTATCATAATTCAAGAAGGACTGGGATCTTTGCCAATCAAGATTTTGGACAATCAACAAGATATCAGGTTATCACATCTTTTCTGGTGCAGATCACCAAAATGATCAATTTATCAGCCCTTACATTTCCTTCGACACCCATGTGACTGGGTATCCAGTGAAGTCTACCTTCATTCAGACTGCGTAGCCAAGTAAAGACAATTATCGTCTCCAAAACCAGTTTCGATTAAACAGTATTCGAAACAATCACCTTTAGAGCAGCCACTTCATATCTTTTGCAAAGAGTGTTGCTTTCAAAATTTCAGCAATTTTCGCCCGACAGACAGTAGCGAACTTACCATAGGGGATAAATAAATCGTCTTTAGGATGTTTTATGAATAACCGCATATTGATCCGTCACGCACAGTCTGCTCGATATACTTCGATGCTTATTATAATACGCTCATCCCGTTTGGTTCCCAAGACCTATAAATGAGTTTTGATAACACAACACTATTTATATATCTTTAATTTAGGGTTAGAATAATTAATGTTAATAATAAACCCAAATTTTTGAACTACATACCTGGAAGGCATAAATTACATCGGTTATAAAAGGATTATCGGATAATTAAATTTGGTTAAGCTGCTAAGTATCATATTATGCGTTCTATTGATTAATTAATGAATATTTAATTGTATATGCATTCCATACATTTTCATCAGTACTTAATTATTACCTCAATTTAAAATTAATTATGTAATCAAATCCAAACGAATGGAAATTATAATTAATTCAAAAGTTGTTATTGTAAAATAGTTACATTACGTAGAATATCATCATATCATATTCGAGGTATTATAAGGACATTCGAACGTATACATAAGCTACCAGTCTTATTTCGTGTTATGGGGCAATGTATTCTCCCAATTTAACGCAATTAAATTTTACTAAGAGCTTTTTCACACAAGACGTGGCTGGGGCTACTCTAAATCACGACCTAAACAGTCCGTTCGTAAATAAACCTCCACTTCCAGCATAACGGTTTCAAGTATATGAAGCGGATGAAACTAATGTTTCCGTTTGTACAGAAATATTATTAAATAATGAACAACCTGTTCCAAATCGTGAAATTTCCAGAACGTAAAATTTATCGGCAAACTGAAAAAGCTCCATTCCATATTCGTTAATAACATTAGTAGATAAAGACACAACCAATAAAACGTTTGCGTCTCTAAGAAAAATCGAAAAGGCAAAGAAAAACTATGAAGAAAACTTGGGAACAACCAAAAAAAGCTCGACCAAGGTGTATATACAGTACTGTGTAAAAAAATCCAAACAGCTCTGATTCCTTTAAAAACGTTAAATATTGCCTAGTGTTTTTACTTTTTTCAGATTCTAATTTTAAGATTGCATTTGGTAACTCACCCGAACTCTGAAAGTATAAGTTGTTAAATTTATGTTTATGGAGAATGAGCTTTTTGTATAAAAAAGCGAATAAAGTACTTAAAATGTCTAAACTAAACGACCAAGAAAAAAGTGTTGTTATCGCGTTATGGAAGGAAGAACTGTCCGTGAGTGCAATTAATGATAGGATAGGACGTGGGAAATCATAAATTGCCGATCTTATAAAAAAATATAGAACTACGTGGAACACAGAGCGGTCTAAAGAGTCTTCGCAGACCGCGAAAAACCACAACAGAGCAAGATAAATATCTGGTTCTTCGTTCCAAGCAGAACCAATTTAAAACTTCGCCGAAATTGCAAACCGAACTGCTCGGAGGAGGTTACTGAACGCAAATCTTACGGCATGCCACTCGCTGCAGAAACCTTTTCTAAAGTTATTTTCAAAAATTTGTCGGCTTCAGCTGGCCAGAGAGCACTCTAACTAGACCAGGGAGTTGAAGAATAACGTGGTGTTCTCTGACGAAAGAAAATTTAAACTGCATGTGGGAGATGGATGGGTAATTGTGCGTAGAAAACCAGATGAACGCCTCAGCGATATCTGCATTCAACAAGTGCCTAATAAAACTGAGGGTGTAATGGTTTGAGGGTGTTGTAGTAGTGCTGGTGTTGGTCACTTGGCCTTTGTCGAAGCAGGGGTAACCGGTAATGTGTACCTGAACATTCTGCAAAGGCATTGGAAAGCATCAATTTTGAAGCTATTTAGTGAAACTGAGATCTTCATCTTTCAACAAGCCAACGCGCCAGCCCACAGATCAAAACAAATGACTATGCACTTTTTTTTCTTTATTTAAAACTTCTGTATAACTTTCAAATAAAAAATAATAAACAACTTTGGTACATAACATTTTATTTCTATTTGAAGGTGAAAAAGTACTTGGTTGGTAATTCCATCTACACAATAAAATGACACCTTTTTATCCCAGATATGAACCTAATTGAAAAAATGTGGGCTATTATGAAGCATTAAGTCCGTCAAAGTAATCCAGAAACCATCCAGCAACTGAAGCACCAAATTCAAATTGCGTGGGATGATATTAGCAATAACGTGATTCAAAATTTGATTTACTTCATGAACAACAGGTGTGCAGCGGTAATTAAGAAAAATGGCGATAATACCAAATATTTAATTTATAATTTAGTGGATAATTTATACATTTTATATTTTGAAATATGCGTAATTACGAAATTAATATATTCTTTTAAATTTTTTAAAATTAATTCGTTTAAAAAAATATGACCATTTTTTCTCTATTTTCGCAAATTCGCACAAATTATTTTACTGGGATTATGAAATTTAAAACCAAATAACATTTTGAGTAAATAATAAGAAAAAAATACTACTTGGTGTTAAAACAATTGCGTTTCTGAAAAAAAATATTAGCTGTCCGGATTTTTTTGCACAGTACTGTACATATATTGCTATCATTATTTTTGCTGGTGCGGAGAAATCAAACTTTCTAGCATCTAAAAATCTTTTAGATAAGTCGCATATGGTATTTTATAGAGTACTAACCCGCATAACCAGCGTGAAGAAAACTGCCCGGTCATATTAAACCTTTTTTCAGAATCATTTAAATGGGCGTTTTCTTCCATTAAAATAGCTCACATTGAATATTCAATTGTTGACAAAAAGAGGATGATATTCTTTCCGGCATTATATACCGTCAAAGCACTGTTGGACGTGTAAATTACACGATGTTATTTACACAGTTTTTACATGTAAAAACGTAAAATATGATTTTATGTAAAAAAAACTGACGCGCCATCTCTTGTTAATGTAATTGTAACTAAATCACCATCTGTAAAAAAAAATGTCTTACTATTTTACGAATATAATTTGTGAAATAATTAACTGTGTACCTTTTTTTCGACATTAAATGTCTCAATAATTTTTAATTAAGATTAAAATTAATAACAAGTTAATTTCTTTAAAAATCATAAATATTAACTGACGCGGGGAAAGATGAAAAAATGCTTTTCAACAAAACAAACAAAATAATATAGGTCTATACTTCCGACATGAAACTGCGACCAAAAATGAAAAAAAACTTGTACTTTGCGATCACTCACGATTTCAAAGTGGCAAGTACATTCTTTCCTCTAAAATAGATTCATTTGGAAAATAGACACAGATTGACCATGTCATGATTTCAAAAGAGCGGACCTGAGTTATTCAGGGGGTGAGATCGTATCGGTTTTCAACAAAATTCGTAGGAAATGATCATTACCTGGTTATTGCAAAGCTACGATTTAATTTTCGTACAATTCAAGGAGGAGCGAAGAATATGCAACGCGATTCATCTGTGAATAATTAAGAAACGGCTCAGGTCTTAAAAGTGCAACAACTCAGCAAGAAGCGCAATTTGAGTGGTTTCTTTAAAACAGTCACCAAATTGAATCACAAGCTGTATAGAAATATCCCCAAGTACAGACCGCAGAGATGTTCATATTATAAGGAGTTCACCATGACTATGGAGGGATTAAACAGTAATTGTTGGGTTGATTGCATTAATTCAGGGCTCTTGATATTCTTAGGGCTAACTTTCAAAGAGTTTGCTGGCTTGTTTAAATTCAGTGCACTGATCCGGCTTGAATGATACAGCGATCTTTTAAGGGAGAGTCGCTTTTCGGTAGGTGAGGAGGTCGTTGTCGACTGTCGACGACGATAGCTCCACGACACGGACCGGGCCAACAATGACCTGTAAAACTCATTAAAAAACAAAGTTATAATAAGATGAAAGGTGGTGTTGATATCTTCAATTAAATGAGTAATTCTTATACGTTCAAAAGAAAAACTTCGTTGGCCAATGACTTTTCAATTCGGTAGATGTAGCCGCTCTCGCTATTTATCGTTTAAAATATGGATTAAAATATATGAAAGAGTTGGCAATGAGTTTCACCCAAAATCACTTTGAAATTAGAAGCGAACGAATAAAATGTGATATGAGGTGTATTAGATTTACAATGAGTGCACCAGACGTCATCTTTTCTTGAGAAGTACCCTCAAACGTGATGTATGCTCTAAGACTTGCTCGGAGCATTATGTAGAAGTCTAGCTCCGGACTGCCAGCAATATTTAGAGCGGAAAACACAGCCATCTTCAACTTTCACTGGATCGCGTATATTTCGGCAAATTAGGATTAAAAAATTAGTTTAAAAAACTTACGTTAGGTCTAAGGTTAATGATGGTATGCTGTTAAAGTTAGCCTAAAGTTTCCAGCCGAAAAAATCAAAAAATCGATAATGCAGATAGTGTCTTTGCTATTGCGGCCAAAAATTAAAAATTTTATATTTTTTGATTGATTATCCGAAAATTATAATCCGACATTTTCCAGCCAAAAAAATTTGGGGTCAACTTTCATGTAGAGAGTCCGGGAAAATGCGATTCCTTTAATCCGTAGTCCAAACTTTTAAAATCTCTATAATATCAACCTCTAGAGTGTTATGGCGGGATGTGAGTTTATTCTAAGGGACTTGCCAATGATTATCCCTGGAAAAAATGTTGGTTCAAGTTTATTGTGGGGAGTCCAGGCAAATACGATTCATTGATCCCGTAGTTGAAACTTCTAAAATCTTTATAACATCAACCTCTAGAGTGTTATGGCAGGATGTGAGTTTATTCTAAGGGGTTTGCCAATGATTATCACCGGTAAAAATTTTGGGTCAAGTTTCATGTGGGAAGTCTCGAGTATTATGACTGGATGTGAGTTTATTCTAAGCGGTTAACCAATAAAAAAATTTTAACTTTTGGCTGGAATAGCAAAAACTATCTGCATTATCATTTTTTTGATTTTTTCGGCAGGAAACTTCCTGCTAACTTTAACAGAATATGATGGTAATAAAAAATAATACACTCGTCAGTTGTTTAACTATAATTCTAAATTTTTAATTTCAAAACCACAATTTTAATTTTTTATCTTACCATAACAATTTCATACAGTATATGGATGGATACAGGATGAAGGTAAGATAAAAATAAAACTACCTTTCAAATAGCCATCCACAATAGTATGGGAGCATAGCCAGTAAATAAAATGGAAAACTTGCTTACAAAAATTGGTATAATACTTTTTAAATAAGAAACAAAAAATTGAATTTTCCACCGCAATGGAAAAACAAAAAATCTAAAACAATTGAAAATTCTCTTAAAACCTCTATTGCAAATAAATAAAATTGAGAAAAACATACGAGTAGATGAAAAATAAATTAAATTAAATTTTTTGAAGTTCTGTTACTTACTTATGACCAGTATTAGTAAGTTTTTTCAAAATACCACTTTACAGCTATACACAAATAGTAAGAAAAAAGTCTAACAGATTTACGGAACATGCATAGATAAAAACTACAAGAGTTATAAACCACAAAAATTATAATGTTGTGAATTAAAATTTATTATTTTAGGACATTTTGTGGTTATAAAGGATTTTTGGGTTTAGCATTTATTTTGGATTTTAATACGTGTGTGTGTGTTGCCTATTTTCGAATTCCAAAAGAGATACCTAATTTAATTTAATTTTCATTGCCCTTTTCATTTCATGCTGTACACCAATAAAAACAGGAAAATTTCCTATTTTCCTTTTGGTTCTTGTAAAGATAACAACCGTAACAACAAGGCCAAATGTCGCCGAGTTTAATTTTATTAGAATGAAAATCTAAATTAAACAATGTTACGGATATTAAATATAATTTGAAAATATGCTTTTTTAGTCGAATATCAAATTACAGTCCCCTAAAGCGATTCAAAAGACATTAAAAAGTTAAAATTCTGTTATATCAGCCGTATGTCACAATATGTGATTGTTGATTATCTATGAGTACGGAGAGAGGTGTAAATGAAGCCACCTTTTACCCGCTACCGAAGTACATAGCTCATGGAGCAAACCAAACGGCCTTGTTAATAATTAATGATGGTAGACAATGTACAAATGAACGACGCAGGTAAACCGAATCTGTATGTACACGATTTGAGTAACAATAACGGAAGATGGGAAAACGAACCACAAAAGAGTTGAAATCCGGAAAAAAATTGCAACATAGGGCACCACAATCGCAAATTCCCAGAAGTCATGTGTCAATATCATCTGTCACCAAATTAGAATTAAAGTTTTTATTCTAATTCTAGACTCAATTAACATTTTTAGACAGATCTGTCACTAAGCTAAGTTCTGACAGCCATTGAAAAAAGACAACCCATTGTTTTTTTTTGCAAACATGAAATAAAGTCAATTTCGTGTGTTAATTAAACATTATTTGCTGCATGGAAAACCCATTACATGGACCAAAAGAAAGCCTGATAAATACTATGGAGACACCTTACAATCGATTAAAATTAAGCACAACACATGCCGAACGTCCAGGGCGTCCAAATGCAGTCACCACACCAAACCTGGTTGAGAAAATCCATGATACGGTATTGCAAGACCACAGAGTGAAAGTGCACGAGATAGCTGAGATATTAGGCATCTCATATGAACCTGAGTGCGTTAAGTACCTCGTTTGCTGACAATCGACCAAACACGCACCGTGAAGTAATCACTTCAGATGCCAGGTTGGGCGATGTTCAAACGAAATAAAAAGGAGTTTTGCGTCGTTTCATAACTGTGGATTTGACATGGATCCATCACAATACAGTCAGTTTTCTACTGATGAAAAAGGCTAACAGTTTTTGGGATGCACGCGGCATAATCCACATCGTTAAACTTCAAAAGGGGAATATGACTGCAACCAATTGCACCGTTTCAACGACGTTGTGAAAGAAAACCGATTGAATTTGGCTATGGAAACAGAACTCCTCATCAAGACAATGCACTTTTGCACACGTGTGTAGTTGCCATGGCCAAAATCCATGAATTACGCTTCGAATCGCTTCCATATCTGCCATATTTTCTAGACTTAGCCTCTGCGACTATTTCCTGATTCCGAACTTTAAGAAATGGTTCGGCGAGAAAAGATTCGGATCTAATGATGAGATCATCGATGCAACAAACGCCTATTTTGAAGGGTTGGAAAAATCGTATAATTCAGAAGTGATCGAAAAATAAGAAAAAACGTTGGACTTAATGTATCGAGCTAAAAGGCGACTACGTTTGAAATAAAAAATTTTTGGCCGAAAATATTATTCCTTCTTTCATTTTTACCAGACTTCTTTCTCACTTCACTCTCGAATACTGGTATTATCAATAAAATATATGAGATTAGAAAAATTGCTTGCGACTTTAAATGGAAGTTTAAAAATAAAGAATTATGTTAGCCAAAAGAGAAATGGGGCAACAATGTGAAGACTCAAATGAAGCAACAAAGACAAGAGAAAATCGAAAACTCAAATGAAGCCACTCAAGGGATAAATAGAGAAAATCTTTTAGGCGAGATTCTACGAGTTATAAAATCTTTTAGGCGAGATTCTACGAGGCAAACTGATATTTGTGGCTTACAAAATAGCGGTGCCTAAATTAGCACCTTAGGAAAAGATTCGGTTTATTGAGCAACATAAATAAATGTTATATCCCTAAAGTTATATACCCTAGCTTTCGATATAACGGCTGATGGAACTAACCAGTCGGAGAAGCACTTTATCCATACAGATCTTCAGAGTTCCCACACTACAGCAAGAGTTATATCTCGACTATGACTTTAGGACCATAGATGGTCTCAAGTCCAATACACGATCTGACAAAATTCAGCTTGCGCGAGCTTAACAAATCATAAATTTTTTTCTCGAATTCTGAAAAGCTAGGTCTTAGTTGAACATCTCACGAGATTCTGAAAATCTAATGGGATGATGCGACTTTGCCTAGATGTATACCCCTTATCTTTAATCGACTGGACAAATCTCATATCACATCCAGTATTGACTTAATTCGTTCTGGCAGATTCCGTTAAAACCCAAGTCTATGGAAAATGCGGCTTTCACTGTGCCAGGACGTCCGCTGTTCCATGTTACTGTTATGCTTTAAAGTTATACATAGGTTGCCTTTTATATTTATTTTGGGATTTCGCAACCCTGATGTTGCAATCTGTCAACTGACAGCTCTATCGTAAAGTTAGAAGTTTTTGAGGTTATACGTATTCAGAACGTTTTGACGTACGAGCGCTATTTGTGTTGTTTACAGTAAATTAAAAGATTCATCTGCCCGCAAGAATGGAAATAAATCGTGAAGATTTTCGTGCGATTATTTTTTACAACTTTCGACGTGGATTAACTCAGCAGCAGTGCATGAATGAACTTAAATCAACTTTTGGCGATGAAGCTCCATCAAGGTTCAGTGTTTATCGATGGTATGATGAATTCAATCGTGGTCGGAGTTCGCTCCAAGACGAATTTCGTGAAGGTCGTCCAAAATCAGTTGTTGTTCCGAAAAATATTGATGATGTGCGCGAACTGATATTGCAAGATCATCATGTGACCTATCGTGAGATAGAGACAACCTTAGTCATTAGGACCAGCATACACTCAATATTGCATGAACATTTAACTGTCAAAAAATTTGTTCGCGTTGGATCCCACACAATTTGTCAATCGCTCAAAAAAAGGCTCGTGCCGATTGGTCAACACAAATAGCGCTCGTATGTTCTGAGTACCTATAAATCAAAACGTTCTGAGTACCTATAACCTCAAAAGCTTCTAACTTTACGATAGAGCTGTTAGTTGACAGATTGCAACACCAGGGTTGCCAAATCCCGAAATATAAAAGGCAACCCTCGTACTATACCATCTGTATGAACGCATATTCCTATATCTCGTACGAATGTATGATCTGCTCATAAAAATGAAGAGTAAAAAAGTAGGTAAGTTTTTACTTAGAGAGATAAAGAATCTTGGTGGGAGTACTCTGCGTCCCAATCCAGATAAAGTTAAGTCAAAAATGATAAGGTTAGGAGATTTTTAGATAGTTATGGCTGGTATAGACTGGTATTTTGAAAATCAATATTCTTCGATTTCAACACCTTTGACGAACTTATTAAAAAAGTACCATAAATTTGTTTGGTCCGATTCAGCCGGAAACACTTTCGTTTTATTAAAATCAGTTCTTACCACCGCTCCTGTGTTAAACATGACTGATAATAATAAAAACTTCTATATACAGTGAAATGCTAGTTCAACAGGTGCTGGAATCAAAAAGTTTAGGTCGTGTATGGAAAGATTACATTTTACGGTGATAACAGACCACTCGAGTATCATGTGGTTAATGTTTCAGAAGGATCTCACCGAAAGATTGGATACTTGTAGCTTGCAACTATTCAACTTTGAGATTGAGTATAGACGCACGCATTCCTAACGAACTCTATCGAGTATATAGGGATGAACTTTCTAACCAAGGAAAAAATCTCTACGATTGCGAGTCTTCAATTGTATTGGATCTTGATTTCGTGAACATAAATCCATCCACAGAAAACTCATGTATTATACTAATTTTTGCCTAGCATAGCGAGTGATATTCAAAATTTTATACCATCGTTTGATGAATGCAAATGCATTAAAGTACCAAATTATCCCTTCGTTCGCTACCAATAACATTACGTCCATGACAAAGAGTCGTGGACTTTCTGGGACCGTATCCAATGAGATTGGTAAATTCAATGAGAATTTTTTGTTCTTTTCTATTTTATTTTATATTAAATACACGGACTGCAGTCCGCTCATACATCGACGACGATCGCAAAAAGTGGGCAAACCTTCACAAATTCTATTATTACCAAACCTCAAGAAGAATATTCGCACCACGTATACTCTAAATGATAATATGCATCCAGTAAGACGTCGAACAGTGCGTATCTTAAGCGATTAGCGCTATACTAGTTGAGGAAGATCAAGATCAATCAATTCGACGACGTTCTCAGCAACTTGAGACGTGTCCATCCACTTTATGTACGATTTTATCGAAGGATCTCGTGCCTTCAAAATTCAACTTGTGCAGGAATTAACGGCAATCGACCAGCGTACACGCCACCAATTACGCTAATCGATTATCGGTTTATTTGGTGCGCTTTATGGACTGGCAGAATAATGTCTTCAAAAACGATGATGAGCGGAATGTTACAGTAAACGGTGATCGGTATAGAGACATGATTTATAAAAATTGTGTACTTCAGTTAGCTGGCATAAATGTTGCTCGTATGTGGTTCCAACAGGACGGTGCCACATGCCAGATAGCGCAACATTTGGACATTTATTAGATGAATATTTCAAGTAACAAACACTAAGAGGACAGGTTAACAACAGACAAATATAATTAATCGAACAACATAAATTAAAGCTGAAACTTTGCTATCGATTAATTCATCTTTTAATTTATTAAACTTAACAAAAAGTTTATAAATTTTGAAAAATATAAAGTTCAAATCAAAGAGACCTGCAGGCATATTGATTATGAAATTAATTAGATTTTAAAAGTTCAATTAAGAAAATAAACTTTGTCCATTATATGTACATATGTAATATATTGATATCATATGTTATATTATATAATTATCTGACAATGATCGTTACAGTGCCTGAAGAACAATTTGGTTTCGGCTAGATAAAATACATGTGTTGTATGGCCGGCCGATATATTTCTGTCCGTAACGCAATATAACATTCATGGACTATTTTTAATAGAGGTCAGCTCATAGAACATGGCCATCGATTGCTTATTTGAAGATAATGGTGTATGATGTACTGATTAAAATGTTCTTTCCTGCAAACCACAAGTCCGGCTATTCCAATATCTTGAATTTTTGAAAATAAAAATTCATTGTTCATTGCTCTGTAGTTTGCGCCATTGACGTTTTTCTGATCATAAATCACACCAAACTCGGGATGCATTGGACGCTCTTGAATCTCTTCTGACTGTTCATCAGCCCAAATACGACAATTTTGAAAATAACGTATCAATTTGGAGCTGTTCCATGGGCGTCGAACCAAATTGATAACGCAAAGGAAGGTCAACCGGGTTCAATTCTTGAACAATCTGTATTTTTTAAGCCTTTAAACCAAAATACGACACAATGTGCCATATTAGAGACCCAGAGCCTTCACGTACACTTTCAGCAACAGCAGCAATATTCACATTAGATCGACGTAAGTCGGTTCATGGTGAAATGTCAATAATAACTGAATACAAATGTCATCTGAAAACGACAGTTGTTATGAGTAGATCCCAATGAGAATTCTAAATGGAAAATGCATATCCTATTGGATTATTCATTACATTGTTCCAATTGGAGAGTTATTTTCAAACTGAAAACCCTGAATAACATTATGGGTGACATATTTGAAGTATTCAATAGGTATCCCATCGCCCCCAGTGACAGCACCGGATCGTATATAAACTTAATTATAATGATAATCTCTTCCTTTCATAGTGATTGTCCTAGGTGGTAATAAGTTTCATCAGTAGGAAAAACTGGCCAAGCACTTTTTGATCTGCGTAGTTCATGAAGCTAAGAAGTGATTTGAACAGAAAAGGAGGAAGTAGCATTATGGTGCTCTCTTTTATGGTGCTTAAAAAATTATACGCGATCTAAGGGCCTAAAATCGGGAAGATTCTCGGAAAATTCTTGTTATTCTAATAATCGTTGCGCGAGATAAAGGTTTTTTATTGCTAGTCTTGCTTTCTTAAAGCTCGGCTCAAAGCAATTGGATCTCTAGGATGAATGTTTTTGTAATGGCAAGCGCTTTTGGAATTGGCTAAATTTCTGAACCACAAATTAATAAATTTACTGGTCTAACTGTAATTAGAAAAAATGTATTGCGAGGTGGAAAATGCGTACTGGCGATTAGATAAGTAGGGAAGAAAAGTGTTGATCTTGTGTAAACAGTAGTTAACGATTTTCCAGGTGTCTGTCCTTATCTATCGTTTTATATAAACTTCTGTAGGAAAAGCCCGATGTTATCCAGAAATCTAACCTAGTGCTTGGTTCCCACATTCCAATCAATTAACAACTATTGAAAATAATTGTAAGGTTACTAGAGGTTCTTTAAAACTATTACTCAAATAAAATCTAGTCATATTTTAAATCATAATTCGGTTTTGCTTTTGGGAATTGAGTTTGACAGTGTATTACTAATACAATGTAATTTTATGAAAAACTGTGGTATTCTTTACAGCTGTGATAAGGAACATTCCACCAGTTAAAATTTCATTACATCCTTACAATTACACACAATTACTCCTACCCTACCAAATCTGACTTGTTTTATTGTAAAAGGGTTTCTCTACCGGGATTTTAATTCCTACAAAAGTTTAATCAGCGAGTCAGAAAGAAATATAATTAACAAAAGCGACATCTGTTATATATTTTTATAATGTCTTTTAAAAAACATATAACAGATGTCGCTTTTGTTAATTATATTTCTTTCTGACTCGCTGATTAAACTTTTGTAGGAATTAAAAACCCGGTAGATAAACCCTTTTACAATAAAACAAGTCGGATTTGGTAAGGTTGAGTGGCTGCTACAGCACACTTAGGCCGGCAACGGTCCGTTGTGATACCACAGGATCTTACTTCCCTATTACTCTTATGAGTATCAGTTTGAGCTACTTATGTAGCGTGAAAACTCTCACACCTTATCGTTTTCAAGATCAGAGAGGCAGTCTATTAAAAATGTTCCCAAATATTCATGTCTTTTGTGTACCAATGCCGGGCATGAGCTTACGAAGTGGACTACCACCTCTTTCTCTTCCTCATCTACACAGTTTCTGTAGTCTCCTCGCATGTTCTCCAAGTAGGCAGTGTCTTGTGTGTATCTCCACTATCTATTTGAGATCACGTCTTCGTAGGGAGATCAGTGTCTTTGAGCGGGTTAAGTTCAACTTTGGCCAGACTTGCCTTGCTACCCTGCCTACCTACTCTGAAAGGATATTCGTCCACCTTTCATTCGCTGACGCTACTGCCTCTTTATTAAGCTTTGGTTAAATCGTATCTATCGCTTAATAAAGCGAAGCATTTCGGGCCAGTTACCATTACTTTCTTTGAAACTTTAAAGAGTCTGACATAGGGGAGCATAGAATGCCTTGAATTCAAAGCTTTAAGTTAGTTGGACTGTTCGAAAATTGACGTTACTATTAAAAGGATTTTAACAGCATGGGTTTCCATAGCAACATTTCCCGAACGAAGATACCGATAAATATTGGTATAATAATCCGAAATTGTTATTTTATCATTTTCTCAACAGCAAAAAAATATAAAATATTCTGAATGGAAATTTATCTTAAAAAATTTTTTATTTATTTATTCTGCAAATTTATTTTTTGTTTTAGTATCTTATGAGGAAATTCCTTTATTGATTTTCAAATAAATAATAGTTAAGTTTATTATTAAAATTACTTTTTGTTGTATTATTCCTTTCTTAAGAATAAGATAATAATTTAATATTCTCATTGTTATATAAAATCCACCTTAACCTTATATCGGTACTGGGAGTATGAATGTAATTGGAAAATACTATCAAAATTATTTAAAATTTCCATTAGTAATTCATTTTTGACTATACATTTTTTACTCAATATAAGTCTGAGTAAAAAAATTTTAAAAGCTTACTTTATTCAAAAGTTATTAGAAAATCAAATAAATTTATCTGAATCTAATAATATCATAAAGTATCATCCTGCACTCTTTCTAAATACTGTCTACAAATCTTTTAATCTGCCTTATTCTCATAACTGATTTTTACTCCCAACTTTATCGAGGTTTGCTTATATACATCCTACATTCGAGGACATGTGGTAAAATCGAGGACGTATGGCTATATAGGTCCGATTAACGAGGAACCAGCTACATTGTATATCTCCATTCTGGCCTATAGTAGCATTAAATATGAGTCGACTCACGAGTTCTGCACTCCAACATATGTGTATTCATTCACACCACCGATCGTAACCAGATGGTGAAAATCCTTTTTTTGCATTCTGCCCCAATCGTGGTTCGAACCCATTTATTTATATATTTACAACAATTTTGTAAATTGCACAACCTATTTTGAGCTTTAAGCTCATGCAATGTACAATTTCTCGATCCAAGGAAATATAGCAAAGTGCAGATGAGTGCAAAACTTTTTTCAGGAGTTTTGAGTTAAAGAAACCAATTAGGGCTTGCAAACCGGTTCTACTGAAACCAGTTTTTCGATAAAACCGGTCCAAAACCGAAAAACCCGGTTTTATTTAATTTCGAAACCGGTTTTTAAAAATATTTATTTTCTCGATAACATTTTCTTCGTTCGAAAAATTCGGTTTGGTAATATTTTGTTCGAGATACTGGAAATGTTAATAAGAATTCAAGGAATTGCACAAGTTGTAAAATTATTCAGAGTACGGGTGGAAGTACAAGGGGAATGCAGAACCATTTAAAATCCATACATAGCATACTTTAAGAAAAATCTAAACCATCAAATAATAGCATGCCAAGCTTAAGTTCTGCTCCGGAGATGTCTGAAAAACCGACATCCGGAAAACCAGAAAACCAAAAATATATTTTAACATTTGATAAGTGGACTTCTATAAGAAACCGAAAATATCTTATCAACATAAACGTTTATTCAAAAAAATTGTTTTAGAACTTGGGATTATCTCGAGAAAAAGGATCCATGCCAGCCAAAACCTGTGTTGAAATTATTTGAGAAACTTGAACAATATGGTTTTTGGTATAGTTCCGACAATATTGCAATAACAACGGATGAAGCATCCTCAATAAAAAGGTAAGGTGATATATTTTCAGCTGATTGACCTATCTGCTTTGGAAGAATATATATAAAAAAAATCTGTATACGAGAACGAAAATTGTATCGATGAACCAGTAATTATAAAAATTCTGAAGACGAAAATAATGGATAGTGATAAAGAAAATTCAGATTGCAATTTTCAATTGGAAATTGATAATAAAAGAGTAGAAACTCGAAATAATACTTGGCAGTTAAAAGTAGTTAAAGGCGCTCTTACCGAAAACTACGTTGCCTTACAAAAATACATTAAGGAATATTTTCAAAAGAAAATAGTATTGTTGGTGGATTGCAAACCAAGATGGAACCCACTTGTAATGTTAAAAGGATTCTTTCTTTTTAATTAGCTGTGTCCGTGCAGAGGGCATTAATTGATACAAAACATGGTTTAGTTATTCCAAATAAGAATTTGCTATAGTTACGATTATAATTGTTGGTTTGCTTATACTTTCAAAATCAAAGTTTATATCGAGCAGTGATTGCTTTATAGAGAGTTTTGCATAGACCGAAACAAATGGTAATCAGACAGCGCAAGGTCTAGGCTATAGGATGAATGCATCAAAACATCCCAACCAAATTCCGTCAATTTGTGTCGAGTGATCGGATTGCTCTTTCTGGATTGCTTTGTTCAAACGGTCGAGTTGTGCATTGTACAGTACCGAATCGATGGTTTTGCCACGTTGCAACATATTCCCTTCCAATACCACCAAAAACTCAATATTACATTGTTTGCCGTCATCCCAGGCTTAAAGTCGTTTGTGGAAGGTTTGCCATTTCACCCATTTTTCATCGCCTGTATCGATTCGCTTAGTTCATGTGGCACCAAAACTGTTATTGTCTTACAGCTTGCATGCCGGTCTTGCTTCAGCAATTGCAAAACTACATCGAGTTTTTGAGTAACCGAACAGAGTGATGTACATCTAATAACATCTATGACATCCCATTTCCGTAACGGAATCGAACAAACTTCATTCACTAAGAACATTCTCGCCGTATACACCCTTTTCATAGTAAAAACGAATCGCTTAGCGTATACTCATTTTCAAATTAATGTAACTTTTTACACAATCATGGAATTCTAAGCCAATCCTCACAAACAATGGAAGCTGCACATGTACATTTCAGGCCATAGGGTGAATGTTACCCGATATATGTAGGCCCCAACACCATCTAGTGGGAAAATCCACTGATATTTTTTATTTGACCCAATATTTAAATATGGTTTGTTGTTACTTCGAAATTACTTCAACTAACAAGTGCGGCGCAAGAGTTGGTCCGATTAAACATCGTGCTGCGATTGATCATTGTAACACAACTGGTTTTTTTTACAGCTAAAAGATCAATAATCAATAATCGTTTGGACTCAGCTAATATTAACAATATTGTGCCGAATCACAGTGCCACCTGTGAGAATTAAAACGAAGTTCAAAATTATTGAGGAAGTTGAAAGGTTACACTCTTACCAAATGTTTACAAACATGAAAAGAATAAAAATAAATAATGAACATACTAGGCGGAGCGAAAATAATACGACGAATAAAGAATAATGGAAACTTCGCGAAATGTAGACATGCCAACGGTTCATGGAAAGTTCTACAAGGATTGACTTCGTATATATAGTTAATAGGAGCCATTTGAATTCCGAATGAGTTCAGTTTTAAATTTTTAATGTGCTCGATTATTGACAAGTGATAACAAATGAAAGTGAAATAAAATGTTTAAATAATCGTGGTGATAATTATTGTGAAAAATAAGTGTGGTAATATTAAATTGTGAATTATTTGTGAGTTTTAGTGTGAAATAAATAAAGTGTAAAAATGAAAATAGTCGAGTTTTATATTCACAATCCAATGATCGAACCGGAGAAAAATTTAATACTCGACTTAATCGTAACCATACTATAAATCACTAGCCATCTAAAACAAATTAAAAACCTTGCAATTGTTTATTTCCAGACTTCTATATACCGGGTGTTTGTTTTAAACTGAGACGATCAAATATCTCAAAAAATAGCTACTCTATACGGAAAAACTGTCCATAATCAATTTAATCATACCGCGGGGGAAATACATAAGTGCAAAAAAATAGTCCCCCATTCCCCGCTTTGTAGGTGGGGCGAGGGTAGCTTTTAAACTAAGATAGGAAGCCATATTTTTTATTGCAGATACGGATTCTACGACTAAAAGTACGTATGATCTGAATGAAATATTTTGGTCGGTTCATGATGGCGTTGTAATCGACGAAATTCATTTTTATCAATTTCATTTCCTTAGAACACGCGCATTCGATTCTGCAATACGTTTGAAATAAAATTCATCATCAAAAAAATTTATTCAGTTTTGTAAATCACATTATAACGTTTGTGTTATTTCTTATCTTCATGTTTTTCGTAATTGCAAAACAACAACTCCCATTTATAACCGATCCTATTAGTATTGAGTGTGAAGTTTGTGCTAAAACAAAATTACATAAAATAACACTATTAATTTTTTCTTCACTAAGAATTGGAATTTTACCTAAATTTAAAATTATTTCCAATCGACCGACCGCTAATACCCGCTAGTTAACCGCTAGTAGTTCACTAATATAAGTTTAGCAAAACTAAGAACCGAACTACTAGCGGATGGTCGATTCGAAGTGACTCATATGATTAAAAACTGAATGTTTTGTTAGCTAAAGAGAAGGATCAAACTTTTCTAATAGGTTTCGAAAAGCCAAATCATTAACCGTTCTATATTGTAACATAAAACCAATTTTGAAGCCGCCATATATAATGAAGATATATAATGAAGATTTCCAAAAGATTTGACCTTAATTATCGAATACCTGAATTGATTTTCATACGATGAGGGAACAAAACATAAATTGTGACAGTCATTTATTCCGGAACTGTAAAATTTTGTCAATTTTATTTCAAACACAACTTTGTATCGTTGATGGATCTGGTTCATGTTTTCATATTGTGGTTTAGCATAATACCATTTTACAGAGGTAAGATCGTCTTATTATGATGAGGCCTACTCTATTTTTAGAATAATTCAAAAATTTGAAAATTTCGGTTAGTTTTAAAAACGTGTATCTCTGACCCTAAAGATGACGAAGGATTCTGACTCATATTCACAGAATTTTTTGAATATTTGTTTAATATGCAATTAGTTAAACATTGGTATTGCCATATTCAAAGGATCCTGATATATTAATCTGTCGAACTGTATCCTTTGTCGGTGATTTTGATATTTTTTTAAAATTCTTATTGGAAACAAAATATTTAACAGTGTAATTGTTTAGTACCAACTTCACACTTATAATTAATTATCAGGTGATGAATGACATTTAGATTATTTATGCTTAAAGTTGTATATATTGTATAGAAATCAGTGTAAAGTTGTTATTTTGATTCAGCTTCTATGTTCTATCGACAGTGATCAGATCTAATGTTGATTTTTTTTCATGAAATTGACAGAGTGTTGGAGCGCAGAATTCATGGACCAACCCATGTTCGATTTGGTTGTAATAGCGTAAAGTAGGACGTAAATGACCAAGTCACGAAAGGGTTGGGAGAGTCTTGAGCTCCAAAGCAGATTGCAAAGATAAAGATAGACAGACAGAGCTGTCGAGCTTTGGATCATGACACTCGTAGTATAACACATACAGAACAATTAATTTTCAGAATATTCTATTCAAACAAACTAAACCAACAAATAGCTAGGGGGTGAATAATGTATCCACATGACTGTATGTGACTATAATAAATAGCAAAGTTAAAAATTCAAAATTGAATATTTATATATTTTAACAATAAAACAAGTAATAAAGTAAAATTAATATTCTAAAAGTCTGCCATAGTACAAATCAGTATGGAACGTAAACAACCTTACCTGTATTATAAGAAAAGATTTTTTAAATTCTTCATTTCTTACGGTGAAATTTTACCGGGTGATTCAAGAACGTATTTATATTCGGAATACATAATTTTAAATCTGTATTATGTATCATTCTTTGAAAATAGTTTGTATGTGCTTATCGTTCTTACTTTGAATAAACATAAATATATACTGTATACATTTAAGTGTAATAAGCTTTTTGGATTGTGATTAATGTTTTTATAAATAAATATGTAGCACAAATAAGTTGCTTATGATTTCTACGTTAACGCCAAACATATAGACAAGCAGTACAGCAGTACATGATTGTACATAAACTTATATATTTAAATTTAAGAATGTGTAGCATAATTTTGCAAAGAAGCATAATTCAATTTTATGCTGAAATAATCAATATTATTATTTGAACGCCTATAATAAATTTTATTTATGGTTAATAGACGTTAAAAATGAAAATAATTCAACCTATCTGTATTCGTCCTACTGATTAAAGCTTTTTTTATTAATAAAATTTAAGCATTTGTAGAAAAATTGGGATACACATATTTCTATGGAAATTTAGGACCAGATACTTGTAATTATAATCAGTGTAATATATGCTTAAATACTCTCTCGATATTTTAAAAAATCTATTGAATTGAGATTTTGCTTTTTTGACCCAGACGAGATATGCATGCTAGAACAACAATGCGACAAGAAGTTGCATACGAATCAGAAGTTTATTCTAAATATAATTCTAAAACAACAACAACAACAAAAATGTTAGTATTAGTAAAAAGTATATATTCCGGCAAATCATCACATACGATTTTTTCCACATTATGTAAATTACTACTAATTCCATACATTTTTTACTATATGAACATCTAAGAAAATTCATATTTTAAGCCATTTTTTAATGGTTTTTAGGCCATTGTTGGCCCGTACCTTGTCAAGTATCGCAAGCCAGCTCTTTATATTGTTGCAAACAGCACGTACAACATGACCAAGCCAGCGCACTCGCTGTTCTTCGATTTCATGCACAGTATCACGAATCCGCATTTAATTCATGATCTCGTGATTGAAAAGAACTCGGTATGTGCCATCAATGTCGCGTTTTGGGCCATATATCACACTCAAGATTTTTCTCTCGTGTTTTAGATCCAATCTTTTGTACTCATCCGATTGGACTCATCACCACTCTGTACAATTTCAGCTGATCCGTATTTGCAAGATATTTTGATTTCAGAAAGGAACGTAAAGGATATAAAGCCCGATTACCAGCGGCAAAGTGAACCTTGATATTTTCTTCCTCTCTATCATTGTAAGTAATGAGAGATCCAAGATACTAGAATCTCATCACTCCTTTAACGTGTGGTTACCACTATCTGAAATCGATTGCGTCTTGGTCTCGAAAGCCATTTATCAGATAATTGGTTTTGGACTCGTTTATTTTCAGACCAATGGAAGTTAAATACTATTCTAGTGGAATTTTATTTTATTTTGTTTTTTCTTAAAAAGTGTGATTTTTGTTTGTTTCAAGTGAACGACCATATTATCAATAAATTTGAAGTGTTAGCAAATTAAACTTAAATTAAATTAATTTTTTTAAAAAAGGTTACCAATTTAACACAAAAAAAATTTAAATATGGGTCGAGGAAAAAACTTAGTAAGGAAGAAATAGCCCAATTGCAGATCAAATATGGAGAAGTAAGACTGTTATGATCAATTTTACAAAAACTCCAAGAGAATATGGCTCAAACAATAAAGGCCGAACTGTTGAGGCCACATTTGCAGCCGATAAGCGCGCCACACTAACGGAAGTATCCAATTGCGCACTATATTGTGCAAAAATTAAAGCTAGAGTTGGTGTGGAGGCCAGCCGAATAACAGTATGGAGAGTGATTAAAAAACCAGATCACCTTATTCGAAGAAAGCTCCAAAAGAAACCACCTCTAAATCAGGAGACGAAATAGAAAAGGGTAGATTTCTCGAGGCAGCATATGACAAAGGCTGAAAAATGGAAACGTGAAACTGATGAGAAGAAATTTATCCTCGATGGCCCCAATGGGTTTAATAATTATTTTCACGACCTTCGAAAAGAGGAAAAGTTTTAAGCAAAACACCACAGCCGGGAAGGAGGCGTTATGTTGTGGGGAGCTATATCATTTTATGGTCCGGGAGATTTGTCATTTCCAACCGGAAAAATGACCGCAACAACTTACAAGGGCGTCCTCGAAGAAGTATTTCCCCGCTTCAATGATACTTTTGGGCCATAGCCATGGATATGTGGGGATGTGTATGTTGAATGAAACTCACTATAACTTTTATATTTTTAGTCTAAATGTATATATTTTTATTTCACTAAATGATGGTTCATGTAATGTATTGTTTTTATAATTTTAATGAAATATATTTATTTTATTTTGTTTATTATTTTATTAACATAATTTAATTAAACATCACAATTTATACACTCCTACTTAATTTTGTTTTCTTCACTTTGTCCATTCGCTTCGGATCTTGAGAATTTTCTGACTAAAATTTTGGGAATGCCGGATATCGTCGCATATACAAAAAAAGAATCGATATTTCTTTTCAAAAAAAGAATCGATAATTGATTTGGGTGAATACGATAAGTATCGATTAGTACACAAGTACATAATTGAGATTTAACAAATACATAATTGTATGTAAACACAGTATAAAAACATTCTAAATGTGTAGTGATGTCCTCTAGCGTACAATAGCATAATGTGCAGATATAACCATATCAAATTACTATTCTACTGGCACCTGCCAAAATATAGCATTAACTGACACCAAAGACAATTCTTGATCGAATTGTGTCTTAAATAAATTTGGTCAAATGGTTATTGTTTTAGGTCAAATAATATCGTAGCATAACTCTGAATAGTATTACAGCAGTACTGTTCAGTTGCTACAGATATATCAGCAAGATAATGCCCCTATCCATACAGCTAACATATACAAATCATGGATATCTCAGCTAAATCTAGTTTTTGCCGTGGCCTCCGTATTCTCCTGATCTCAATATTATGGAAAACATGTGGGGTTGGCTGTCTCGGAAAGTTTACGAAGGTGGTCGACAATTCGACAGTGAAGAAAGCCTTATTAAGGCGATAAATGAAGCCTGGAACAAAATTTCTTTAGATTATTTAAAATCTTTGTATGACTTCATCTCAAGCAGGTTGTATGAAGTTATTTTTAATACGGGAAGTAGTACAGATTTTTAAAACCATGTAAACTCAATTAATTTTTAAAAATAAATCGAGTTCAATTAAATTTTTAATCAATAAAATA
Source organism: Tipula lateralis (assembly GCA_963932295.1). NCBI lineage: Eukaryota > Metazoa > Arthropoda > Insecta > Diptera > Tipulidae > Tipula > Tipula lateralis. The sequence continues at coordinate 139,208,500 of OZ010737.1, forward strand.
ACTTTTTATTAAGATTAGTTAATCGTTCTTTTATTTTAGAAACAAAACCAAGAAAGCAATATTAATTATGAAAAAATAAATTTGTTTTTCCTTTAATATTTACTGCTTAATCAAAACTTATAATTCTGTAAAAAAAAATATGTTGGATCGATTTCGAAATATTCCAAAAAAAACCGTCGTTCCTATTCAAGTGAACTGCAGTGTATCTCTTTCACTCCATTGCCATTTAATCCAATCACACAGATATTAAGTGCATATGCAAAAAGTTCATTGGATGGTCGAAGGATGTTTTCCAACATGAGATGAAAAATTAGTGGAGACAGTGTCTCCCCTTGTTGAACTATTTGACACCAGAAGAAATTACAAAAGTTCTCGATAACCTGTTCTCAACTTTGACACAGCATTGTGGCTGCTATACTACATAGAAAGAGGTTTGCCAAATAGTCAAAACCTTAAGATAGGAATATTCTTAGATGTTCATATAGTAAAAAATTTATGGATTTAGTATTAACTTTACATATTTGTGAACCAATTTTATAATTGGTTCACAAATATATGCTTTTTACTAATACGTACATGTTTTTTTGTTGTTGTTGTTCTTTTAAAATTATATTTAGTATAAACTACATTGGGAGTCTAAAATTTAATATCTGTCACAGATCATAAAAATGGTGTACCGTAGTTGAACTATAGTGAAAACGAAATATTGAAACTTACTGAAATGGAATCAGGACAAAAAAGTTGGGATAAATAACATATATGGCGTATAATGATACAAACACGGAGTGACACAATCATAATGACATTAGAATTGAATCCACATGGCAAACGAGAAAGTGAGACGATTTGCGACCAGATATAAGATACACTTAAACAGATAACAATATAAAAGTGATCTACAGATCCGTACCGTGTAAATCTGACTATATTCAGGAGCCAACTCTTTTTATTGTTGTAAATTAGAAGGTGCCAGATCACTCTCTACGCACTAGATCAATTGTAGCAACCTCTTCACCTTCCAAAAGAAAAGTTGCTCTCATTTTAAAGATGCCTGTATGACTTGATCCGAACTAGCACGTAAAACGTGAGTGAGCCAGCGTATTCGGTGCCGTTACACAGTATCAGAAATTTGCGTTAAACTTCTGATCAAATGCATGATTCTGCTCTCGAATGTTAGAAACCATCTCTCTAATAATCACATCCATAAATGATAAAGGGTATGACCAGTGACCATCACTCTTGTACAATTTCAACTTATCCGTATTTACATGATTATTTTGATTTCAGAAGTGGACGATGGTAGAGGTGTAGGATATGATAATAATATTGATGCTAAAAAAAGACAACTGTGCTGGGAGTTATACTATTAAAACTCCGATGACTGTGGTTGACTGTGTGCAACCACACTTGATGTATGTTGCATTGTGTTTGTATATATGTTATAAGCCTTTTGTTGCAACTGTACTAGCGAGTCACAGACTGAACTGTTTTTCGATTTTTGATATTGTGGCGTGACTGTTCATTGTATTTGTTAATAATGATTAATTTGTGTACTTTGCTGCGAACGCGACAGAGGATATAAACCACGATTGCTAGTGACAAGGCGAACCTTGCAGATGGCAATTGTTGGTGCTTTATATCCTGTGCGTTATACGACAACTTTGAAGTGTGGTTTCAAGATCGGATGATTGTGTGTTGAGTGTATTGCGGTGGCATTTTGCAGTATAATTTGAGAAATGGAGATGAGTGAATGTTTTTTCTTCCCATGAGTGGTCTAGCGTTATGTTGGGTGGTCTTGTTGCGTATGAGGTGCTGTCGGGTCATCGTGAATATTTAGATATAAACAATTATTTAATAATAAGATTTCTTTGTCGAGATGCTTACGGTTGGATGGAGATTGCTTAAATGACTGTTCAAATTCTGTTATATAAATCAAACGTAACAAAAAAAATTTCTGAAAGGAATGGAATGAATGTTCAGGTTACAGCTAAGCATGACCCATTTCAATAAATAATTTACGCTGTTGAAATTACAATTAAAACATAAAAAAAAAATAAAAAAAAATAAAAATCATAATCTAAGAATGTAAGTTTCATAACAATTTAAGGTTTTAATTTATATGTATTTATAAGTTGTCATCATTCCATTGAATTTAGATGGCATTAAAAACAGTGTAGATATTCATCAATTGTGAATTATCACGTAAAATGTGGTAACACAGAAAAAACAGAAATGAAAAAACAGTTGTTGTCTGATCGCCATCACATAAGCATCAATCTCTGTATTAAAACCAATATTAACATCGAAATAAAATAATTTAAAACATACAGTCCATTATTGTAAAATAAATTTATTGGTAAAATCTACATGGTCATTCGAGCCGGATTCAAAGTTTTAAACATATTTAATAAATTTTGTTCTGGGTATAATTTCCACGTGTAATCCAGAATATTACAGCACGTGGAAACCATCGCCATTACGATTAATATAACGATCAACGCCATATAATCCGATAAATATAGCATACATAAGGAGATACAAATTTAATTTGCCCTTCTATTGTTATTCATTGCAAAAGTATAAGGATTGCAGTGTTGTTGTTATTCGTGGCAAAATTACGTGGATTTTCATCATTTATACTTATTGAGCAAGTAATTCATGCGGAAAAACCTAACCATAAATTTAAAATTAAAATTCAGCTATAATTCATCCATCATCTCATTGGTTTATTCAACATTATCAGATTGAAACCGTTGATATTGATTCAATTTTAAATGGCGGGCGGATGGATCTGGTAATGAAACAATTGGTTGCCCAATTAAAACATGTCCTGGCGTTAAGCATTTTAAGTCGTTGGGATCCTCGGACATTGTGCCAATAGGTCTAGAATTGAGACATCCCTCAATTTCGACGATGAGCGTGTTCAATTGTTCGAAGGTCAAAGCCGCTACACCAACTCGTTTTAAGTGATATTTGGCACTTTTTACGGCGGCCTCCCACAACCCTCCGAAATGAGGTGATCGAGGAGGAATTGTTTTCCATTCAAGATTGTGATCGGTGCAGAATTTCATGATTACATTTTGATTTATTTCGGATTTGAAAAGCATGTGTAATTCAGTTAGTTCGGATTTTGCTCCTAAAAAATTAGTTGCATTATCCGAATACACCTTCGCGCACAACCCACGACGCGAGACAAATCGTCGAAACGCTGCTAAGAAAGCTTCCATGGTTAAATCGCTAACAACTTCCATGTGAATCGCCTTCGTAGAGAAGCATATAAAAATAGATACATAACCTTTTTCTTCAACTCTGGAGCGTATCTTATTTTTTAAAATAAAAGGACCACAGAAGTCAATGTCTACATTTTCGAAAGGTCGAGAAGAAGTCACCCGTTCTTTCGGAAGCTGTCCCATAATTTGAGACATTGTCTGAGGACGAGTACGTACACATCGGACACATTGTTTCACAATTTTTTTGCACAAATTTCGTTCTCCTATTATCCAAAATCGCTCTCGAACATTATACAGTAAAGCTTGTGGTCCAGCATGCAACAGTCGTAAATGTTCCGACCGAACCAATAATTTTGAAAATGAATGCATAGCGGGGAGTAACCACGGAAGCTTTGATTGGTCTGATAAGATTGAATTTTTTAATCTGCCTCCAACGTGAAGAATTCCTTCATAATCTAAAAATGGATTAAGCGACAGTAATTTGCTTTGTTTAGATATTGCTTTACCTTTGCGAAGACATTCAATTTCAGTAGCAAATTCAATATTTTGAATATGTTTTACGATTGATTTCAAAGCGTTATCCATGTCCATGGATGTTAATTCAATTTTAATAAGGCCTGCATTGACAACTGACAATCGGTTTTTGACAGATGATTTTCGATTTTGAGCAGTATTTCTTTTTAAATTACAAATAAACCGAAGTACGATTGCAATTTTGCGAATTAATTTATAATAATTTGAGCAATTTGTAATCACATCCCATTCTTGAAATTTTTGAGCGACGCAAACTTGAATTTTTCGTAGTTCCATCTCATTTGGTTCGATGTCAGTTGCCGGTGGTTGATTCGGCCAAAACTCTTTTGACTGCCAGAGAAACTTTGGGCCACGAAACCATTTTGTATTTTTCATAAATTCATCGGGCATTAAACCGCGGGAAACCATATCTGCAGGGTTTTCATCCGTTGGAACATAAAACCAATTATCTGGGCTTGACAAATCTTGAATTTGCGAAATTCTATGCGCTACAAACGTTACGAACCGGGAAGGAACCGATTTGATTCGATATAGAGTTATTTCGAAATCGGTCCAAAGATAAATTGACGAAAAGTTAATTTCCATACTCGACAGCACTTTATTAGCAAGCTGTGATAACAAGAACGCAGCACATAGCTCAAGTCGTGGAATAGTTTGCGATTTAAGCGGAGCAACTCTGCTTTTGAACATAGCAACTTTACGGTGTAGCAATTTTCGTTATCAATCGTTCGGATATAAATGCAACATCCGAATCCCTTTTGAGATGCATCTCCAAAACCGTGAAGTTCAACACTCCTTGCATTTGGACACATTATACATCTCGGGATTGATACTTTATCAATTGACAGTAATTGTCTTTTAAATTCGATCCATTTCTCGCGTAAATCAGGTGATAAATCATCATCCCAATCTAATTTAAGAGCCCATAATGTTTGCATGAATCGTTTAGCGAGAAAGATGATTGGACCACAAAATCCCAAAGGATCAAACAACTGAGCTATCTCTGACAGAACTGCTCGTTTTGAGCATGGGCCAGTTAGAGAATATTTTTTGAATGAGAGGAAGAACAGATCTTGTTCCGTATCCCAATTTATTCCTAGAATCAAGATAGGTTTTGATTGTAGTTGATCCGCAGATCGCAGTGATTGATCATTTGATGTTATTTTGCGAAGATCAAAACCACCTCGTGACAATAGTTGAATGAGATCGGATTTTAATTTTGAAGCAGATTTATAGCAATCGGAACCTGTTAAAACGTCATCAACGTAAAAATCGTTCTTTAATACACGACACGCCATAGCAAAATCTTTTTCTTCATCTGAAGCTAACTGAAAAAGCGTTCTTATAGCTAGAAATGGAGCGCTTGCCGTCCCATATGTGACCGTTCGAAGATTATAACGTTTTGGTTCTACATTTTGGATTTCACGCCACCATATCGTTTGCAAATGTTGTTGATCTTTTCTTATTAAAATTTGACGATACATTTTTGTTATATCGCCGGTTATTCCAATGAGATACTTGCGAAAACGTAAAATGATCGATACCAGGTCTTGCTGAATTGTAGGCCCTGTCATAAGGCAATCATTCAAGGAAAGTCCGGTCGAACTTTTCGATGATGCGTTAAATACGACTCTAAGTTTCGTCGTACTGCTGCTTTCGCGAACAACGGAGTGATGTGGCATGAAATATGATTTAGTTTCTGAAACTTGTGAATTATCGGAGTCGGAAACTTCAGTCATATGATTCAAGTCTAGGTACTCATTCATAAATTGAGTATATTGTAATCGTATGTCCGATTTTGTTTTGAGTCGATTTTCTAACGAGTAGAATTGGCGCAAGGCATTAACTGATGACTCTCCTAAACTTTCCAGGGTTTTCTTAATTGGTAAAGAAACGATCTTGGGCCTACCGTGTTGGGTTGCTAATAAAGTTCGGCTTTTAGAACCGAATAAGGCTATAGTATTTCAAAAGAGCTGCGTTGAGAGTATCATGAATTAAGGGAACATGAATTCCAAGTTTATGAGCAAGTGGTCTAGTATCTTACAAAAATTTAATGGACACATTGCATGTATTATCTGCTCTTAAATAAAGTAACTTATAGAATAACTTATAGATAAGAATTTTGATTTGCTTATTTAAATGATTTGTTATTATAGCATCTACTTTATTTAACCAGCATTTGAACATCTCGAAATAATTTTAGCGTTGTCCGAATTCGATTTGACCATCCATAAGGATAAATTCGAATTGGCAATATCTGTGTTATTTTTGACCGTACACATATGGTTGTTTGACAATTTAATCGAAAGAGTTAAGTGATTACTGCATGATTACTAATAATCTAAGCCTTAGAAATACTTATTAAACAAGGTATAGTTAATTTGACCGGGATTTATTACCGCAGCATATACAATTATTAAACAGTTTAAGTTAACTTTTTACACGTAACATCCGGCAGTATTACCTCGCAAACGTATCATCTCAACTCAATAACTTCTAGGCATCTAGGCTTTATAAAACAATTTCAAGAATAGCTTTACAACAGGAATCTGATCAGTGACTCAAAAAAGTTTACATACACTTAAAACATTTTAGTTCAGACCCTTTCCACTTGATGTAACTTTTACTGGTAGTAAAAATAAACTAAATTTTTGTTTGTTTGAAGTATTGGCAACAATGTTCTATAACAAACATTCACTTTTCTCATTAGAAATCGGCAATTCCCAGAATAAAACGAAAAAATAATAGTAAATTTTAATCAAAAAAGTTTACATACAGTTTAAATTGTGTTGTAGTGTTGTTAGTGCAAGTGTTGTTAGTTTGAATAAAATTGAGGGATAATTTTAAGGATTTTGGTTAAAAGCATATGATAATAAAGTATTATTGAGATATTTAAGATTTTTCAAATTCTGTAGAAGTAATTATTTCAGAAGTACGGAAAAAGGTGTAGAAATTTCATTACAAGAGCGGTTTTTTTTCTCCATAAATAATTTGAAAATGAAATTTCTGAAATTTCATTTTAAAACTATTTATGGAGAAAAAACTCTTAGAGAAATTGGAGCAATAATAGGAAGAAGCCATTCAAGTGTTCAAACAATAATTAGAAGCTACGGAAATACTGGAACATTGGATAAAAAGAACCCACAGTTTCTGCTCCAACTGTCGTTAAAAGAGTTCAAGATTCATTTGGTAAGGATTGCAATCCCCAAACGATTCGCAACATTCTTAACAAAGCTGGTTTCCATGTTCGATCACCTCGAAGAAAACCTTTTATAACTTAACAAAATCAAATTAAACGATTCAAATTTGCAAAGAAACATGTTAACAAGTCAAATCATTTTTGGTGTAATATGGTCTTCTCGGATGAGAGCAAATATAATATCTTTGGTAGTGATGGACACTCCAAAGTATGGAGAAGAGCCAACACAGAGTTCAACAAAGAAAACATTATTCCAACTGTAAAATACGGTGGAGACAATGGGGATGTATGAGTGCTGCAGGAGTAGGAAATTTAACAGTTATTGAACATACGATGGACAAGAATGGCTATTTAAATATTTTGAAGGCAAATTTGATGGACAGCGTTGATAAAATGGGCCTTGATAGAAAGATGTTTATGTTTCAACAGGATAACGATCCGAAACATACAGCAAAGATTGTTAAAGAATGGTTAATATTCAATGTTCCGAAGCAACTGAACTCACCTCCACAGTCACCAGACTGTAATGCCATCGAACAATTATGGGATTTATTGGAACGTCGAATAAGAAAACAGAATAGCTTCTGCACAAACTTTGAAAAATGCCTTTGAAAAGTGGATGAAAATTACTCCTCAGGAGACTAATATTGAGTACTATTTAAACTATCAATAAAAATTATGATGAATGATATGTGTATGTTAACTTTTTTGAGTCACTGTAGATATTAAAGAAGAAAGTTTTCGTTTTCTTAGTATCCGAGAAGGAGAGGTCTAGCCATACATGCACAAGGTTGAATTAAATATTGAAAATTTTCTTTATTGTATTTGTATCATATTTATTCAAAGATAACCAACCACTTTGAGTATTGTTTTTTTGTGTTTATCTCTACAATTTATTTTGGGACTCGAGGCACTCTTTCTCGGTTCGCTTATTTACGTCCTTACCCTACGCCATTACGGCCAAATCGAGGACGTAGGGCTGTAGGTCCGATTTACGTAGAACCATCTGCACATTGCAAAGCTCCACGACAGCCTATAGTATTGACATGGAAGATGGGTCGGCCCATGAATTCTGCACTCCAACAGGGGGCCATGGATGTGTTCATTCACACCACCGATCGTAATCGTATGGTGAAAATCCCTTTTGCATCCTGCCCCTATTGGGATTCGAACCCGGTACCTTCCGCTCCAACTGCAGTAGCTTTAATCACTGCGCCACCTGGGTGGTCACTTTGAGTTTTACCAGTAATTGATATTCGGCAGAAATAGTAGAAGGATTTTGTAACGTTCGTCTAATTCCAAATTTAGGTCGTACAATTATTTATTTCAAATTCTTTCCAAAGTAAAAATTTCCTAAGTAAACTTTCACTAGATTTCATTTTTTGTGATGTTAACACCATCTACCTTGCGACATTTAATAGATCTACATATTTAGTATTCAAACCAACTTATTTTCGTTGTTATGGGTTAGTGTCTAATTATGGCTTAGTTACTTAATTACACAGTACCAAAAATTAACTATAGCAAATAGAAAGATATATATTACGGGGGAGAATGAAATGAATATATTAATTATGACTTAGAGAGAAATTTGGCGCGAAATTGTGGCTATATATTGGAAAGTTTTCATACGAGGAGGAAGAATAAAATTTGTTGAGAGATAAAAAAATTGATAGTCAGTCAAGAAAAAATGTTTAAGTGATTAAAAACAAAACAAAAATAAAAATAATAGTGATGGGTAGAAACCCATAAAGTTATAACTATATATATATATATATATATATATATATATATATATATATATATATATATACATATATATATATATTGATATTTAAATGAGATCGAATATCTCAAGAACTGAAAAAAAATGTATATAGCGTTAACAATAGTTAAGTGAATTTCTTTTTGTGGCACAATCATGTAGATTGTTGTCTAACTTAAATAAAAATAAAAAAAAAATAAAAAAAATAAAAAAAAATAATAATAATATATGTACAATTAAATCAAATTATAATTCAGTATTTGTTAAATAGTGTTAAGTCTGTCTTACTTATAAGATAACTAATGTTAATTGATGAACTTGGAAATTAAAGTTAAAAATAAAAAATGTTATCAATAAATACTGTTTCTAATACTATTATTGGCGAGTTTTTGTTAAATTGATGGTGTTTTCCGCGACTGTTGCTGATACATAATGCAAATTCGTGCTTAACTGGTTGCGGTTGGTTGTCCATAGCGTTTGCTAGTGGATTAGTTGCTGATTGGTTAGCTGATTGGTTGGCTGATGGGTATTTTGTGTTGGAGTTGGATTGTTGTTCGACGTCGAGTGTTGCGGAGTTGTTCAAAGCCGAGTTTTGGGGGATGAACGTGATTCCTGCAGTAATCCTCGAATTGGAGATCGTCGGCGTGCGGTGAATTGTTATTTTTTTTGGAACCGTTGTATGGTAAGGTTTTTTTTTCTAAATTATAACATTACTATATATTATGTTAGGTTTAAGGGAATAATTTTATGTATTGGAGTTAGAAAAAAAGAACAAAAATAGCTAACTTCATAATTCCGTTTCATATATATACATATATAGTTATACTCGTGCATTATCGCGGTTTAACACAAATTTATATTATAGTTGAATCACGCCAAATTTTTCTTGAATATTTTTTGTTTTGATTTCATTAACTACGAATAGTAATGAGTAGATAAATAAAAGATATAGGGAAGCAATATGGTAGATGTTAGCAGGTGCATATACACCTAACTTTATATACCTAAGCAGGATTTTTTTTTTTTTTTTTGCACATGAATTGATATAGTTTTTGTAGTGGACCGTTCGTGAAATGATGGTGAGGCAGACCCTCCCAACCGTGAGCATCTCGAAAAAAATGATAACAAGCATGTCCGCTCCATCATCCGGACATGCGGTCTACGCTACAATTTTCTGAAGTTACAGATCGAAGATCTCAATTCGATTGGCAGTTTTTTCTACGGTTAGTGTTTCTTAATACAATGGTACAGTGATTTATTAGCAAATGGTGCTTTTGTTATAATTAGATTTGATTAGAGATGGCACAATTTCGTTCAAACTAATCAATATAATTTCAAACTAACTAATCAGAAATTAAAAATATTTTTAATTATTATATAAAACATCAACTATAAATATGATAATATATTTGTAGTATGATGAACTATATACCATTATCGATTTCATTAAAAGCTTTTTTCACAAAACCTTAATAAATATTTTCTTCGTATCTCAAAACTTAAACAATTAATTAAATAAGTTTTTTGTTGTTATTTAATTCATCGAAAGGTTATCCTAACTAGCATAAACTTTTAACCTTTTGTTCTTTTGAATGAAACTAATTCAAAAATTATAAATAAATAATATACTCACTCGACAGCTTAAATAATCTTCCAACCGTTGTTTCGGTTCAACGCCTCGTTTTGAACGGATTAATAAATAAATTGTTTCAACATCGTTACACTCTCGGAGCAATTTTTCAACAAGCACTTTGCCCATAAATCCAGTAGCGCCGGTAATAAATAGTCGTTGTCCTGCATACCATTCCGACAAACTTGGCAACGTAATTGGTTTGACCGCACTCATATTTTCCAGATTTTTTTGTACTACTGACTTTGTAACTCGCAACTTTTCACAAAACCATTCTGAAATTAAATTAATTATATTTTATTAAACTAACGTGAAAATATATTAAAATAATATTTAACAATTGAAAGTTTATCGAAATCTTATTAATAATTATATTCCTATACCAACGGATATTGATGTTTGGTAATATAACAACGAAGTACATAACAAATATATGCACTTAATTATTTCTCAAATGAAAGGAAAATTTATGATTTATTGGGAAACCTGACATCAATGATTTGCGGGAAATTGGAATTTATTCAAGTGGATGCATTTAAGATAAATTAAAATTATTATGTAATCGTTTTTATTCCACGGATAATTTTTTACAAAACATGTTTGTGCTTATATAATTATATGCTAAATTACATATTTACAATTTATTATTTAATTTCTTATATGTTATAATAAACAATAAATATCGAATTTCATAAATAAGTAAAACATCAATTTATTGTGCAAAACATGAAGAAGTAAAAGTTTCCTCGTATACCAAAATATATTGCACATGGAATAATAATATATTATGGATGAACTTGTATGTACTTGTGTACATATTTGTAATCAAAATATTTTACTAAGTTTAAGAACTGAGAACAGAAAATATTTAATTAAAAATTATAAAGTTATACGTATGGTAAATAAATATAATTAATTTATGGTTAGTAAAAATTAAATTGTTTGCCCAAACTGCATTGGATTTATAGTGTGGTGGATGGCTTATATGCTATAATTTATTTACTTTAGTATTTATGGCGTTTTTCTTCATTGAATTGTGGTCCTGGTATACGTTCCCGAAGAAAATTGATATTCTAAATTATTTTAGTTAGTTGGTTTACAACTAGTATCGTAAAAGTTGAGAACATGTAGTTGAACTCATATTTATCGAAGATTTTTTTTGTTGGGTGACTAGTACGCACACATAGACCGGCGACGGTCCGTTATGATACCACAGGGTTTTGGATGTTCGGCTTTAGGTCCGATTTACGTAGAACCATCTGCGCATTAAATAGCTCCATGTCAGCCTATAGTACTCGAACCCTGTACCTTCCACTCCATTTGCCGCAGCTTTAACCAGTGCGCCACCTGGACGGTTTATCCAAGATAACTGTATTGTATTAATAATTAATATATCTATGGAATTTCACTTGTTTAAAACTTTGGCTGGCAATATTGTAATGAGTATACAAGTTCCATCCAACCATGTCAATGTTGTTCCCAACATACATTCCAAATTCAATTTGCCTACGCTAGTGTTGTACAAATACATTCCAAAAAAATTCACCTGTATGCCAGTGTTGTTATAATCATACATTTAAAATTCTTTCCCAGCACGCCAATGTTGTTGTAGACATGCATTCGAAATTCTATGTAATTAGAAAGTGGTTGGGTGGAATTAAAAGTGTAAGCTTATTGCAACATTGGCAGCCAAAGTGTTAATTGAGTCTTACTAGGTTTTCTAACGACATTTATTAGTGATATTTAAATATGAGGGCGGAGTGAAAAGTCTTGTAAAATACCTACAGAGGGTGCCACAATCGCAAACCACCAGATGTCATGTGTCAATATCATCTGTTACTAAACCAAATTAAAATTTTATGACATCTGTCATTTAGTTCAGTTTTGACAGTCATTAAAAACAGACAACCAATTGTTTTTTATATACAGTGTGTCCGCCGGGAAGGTATACTACTTTGTTTTGCCGCCATTTTGGTAAACGTTAGTCTTGACAGTTCATATTTGGCAGTCGTGAAGTAGACACGTGGCAAATTTATTATGGAAAAATTATGTGCCAACAAAACGCACTATTTATCGTGTAGTGAATAATTTCGAAGAAAGAGGGTCTGTAGGTCATAGGCCCAAGCATGGACCACAACGTACTGCAAGATAGGCTGAAAACATTCCTGCTGCTCAAAAAAATGTTCAAAACAATCCATAAACCTCAATTCGATGCCGTGCTCAGGAGCTTGGTATTCAGCGAACAAATTTGGCCACAATTTTTCACAGGGAATTGCATTTGTTTCCATTTAAGATTCAGTTGACACAAGAGCTTTTTCCACAAGACCATTTACGCCGCCGTACATATGCCAATAGGATGTTACAGCTCGCCCATGACAACCCCGATTTTCATGAAAAAATCATTTCATTTGAATGGCACATTTTCATTTGAATGGATATGTGAATAAATAGAATAGTCGGTTCTGGGCAATGGAAAATCCTCAAATTGTTCATCAGTCACCTTTACATCCATTAAAAGTGACAGTCTGGTGTACAATTTGGTCAGGAGGAATCATTGGACCTTACTTCTTTGAAAATGAAAACGGCGTAACGGTAACTGTGAATGAGGAGCGATATCGTGATATGATTGAAAACTTTTAACGTCACAACTGCATGCTTTGGGCTTGATTAACATGTGGTATCAACAAGACGGTGCCACATCGCATACAGCCGGGATTACAATGGAATTACTGCAAGACCTCTTTCCACAACAAGTTATTTAAAAAAATGGTGATGTTGATTGGCGTCCACGGTCGCCTGATTTGACTGCTCCGGGCTTCTTTTTGTGGGGATATGTACATGGAAAAAGGTGAATTTCGAACCAAACAGCATGATAATTATAATGGAAACTTTTCACCATCGATTAACATGAAACACAAGTTGTTTACTGATTTTCGCTGTAGTCGTACAAGTACAACTGGTGCCGAACGTTCAGGACGGCCAAATGAAAACACCACACCAAAAATGGTTGACAAAATCCATGATATGGTAGTGCAAGACCGCAAATTGAAAGTGCGCGAGATTGCTGAGATAGTAGGCATCTCAAATAAAAAGATGCGCAATATATATTACACGACCATTTGAATATTAAAAAACTATCTACACGTTGGGTGATTGCATACATTCGACCAAAAACGAACACATGTGACAACTTCAGAGGCAGGTTTGGCGATGTTCAAGCGAAATAAAAAGAAGCTTTTGCGTTGTTTCATAACTATGGATGAAACATGGATCGATCACTAAATATACCGGAGATAAAAGAACAGTCTAAACAATGGATTTCTAGTGGCAAATCTGCGCCGAAGAGTGCAAGGTCTGGTTTGGGATGCAAAATCCACAGCGATTTCCTTCAAAAAGGGAGAACAGTCATAGGCGAATATTACTTCTACTTATTGTTCTCTTCAATCAAGACTATGCACAGATACACAAGTGTGTACTTGCTATGATCAAAATCTATGAATTACGCTTCGAAGTGCGTCTATATCCACCATATTCTCCAGACTTAACCACTGCGACTATTTCCTGTTTCCAAACTTGAAGAAATGGCTCGACAAAAACGGATTCGGCTTTAATGGGGATATCATCGATGCAACAAACGCCTTTTTGTCAAACTTTTCACTCCACTTTTTGACCTCAAACTATGTTACACTTACAAATTGAGAGCTTAATTAGATTTAGAAGGGAAGTTTAGAATGTCTCGTACTTCAAAACATTTTGATTGGTTCAACAATTGTTATCCAATTGTTTCAAACAATTATCATGGACTTTGTTATTTGATGTCTTGTTTGTTAATTTTTTTATCTTTAATTTCCGTTTTGTATTCTAAACACCTCAATCTATTTGGCAGTTCCCTTTTGACGTCCTACCGTACACGGAAACCAAATCAAGAAAGTATGTCTTTTTGTCCAATTTGCGTAGACTATCTTACTTTGTAGCATCATGATGGGATCATTGCATGAGTTGTGCACTCCAACATGGTTCGTGAAAGTTGTTATCAACAATTTTAAATATAAAGCTTTTGGTTGTACATATTCAAAGCTACCCGATACAATGAATGAACATTTTTCTGACCTGCTTGATGTTCCACATGCATCACAAGCTGTATTTTAATACCCTCAAACAGACCGCAGAGATGTTCATCGAGGATCCATCCTACGAGAAATTCACCATGGCCATGCAGAGATTAAAGAAACATCGTTCACCAGGAGTTGTTTGCATAGTTCAGAGCTCTTGGTATTCGGAGGGCTAAGTTTATGGAACTGTCTTGTCGACCTTGTTCGATTGGTATGGCGAAATGAAGTTATATCTGAAGAATGGAAAGTGGCCACATTATGCCCGATATTCAAGCCCGATCGCTTGAAATGCGAGGCTTTGCACATCATATAAGTTACTGTCATCCTTAACCTTGGAAGGAATTACTCCTCTGGTGAAGGAAACTGCAGATAATATCTGCGTGATTGTATTAAATAGCAACGGAGTGAAAGAGATATTTAATCCAATAGAACGGTGGTCAGCTTTCGTTGGTCTCAAAAATAACTAGTTTAAAACCAAAGATCTGATCTCTGGTTTTCGAGACCAAGTTGCCATCGATTCGACACGTTTGAAGGAGTAAAGATATTTAAGTATCTAGCCTTCAAAAATTCGAGGAGAAAAATTGTGCGTTTGATATATGGCCCAAAATGCGGTCTTGCTGGCACATACCGAGTTCTGTACAATCATGAGATCAGGAATTTAATGCGAATTTATCGTGCATCAAATAGATAGACAGCAAGAACGCTGGCTCTATCACGTTTTGTGTGCTGATCTAAAACCGAATAATACAGCGATATTTAAAGGAATCATCATCTAGCACCCTCTACGGCATAGAGAGTCTCTACATACGCAATCCTATCTGTGCATCAAAATCCCGCGATAGCAACAAGAATTCTACAAAATTAAGGCCAGAATTTAGACCAATGAGCGTAACATTCACACTCAGTATTTTAACCTGTCCGACTGATCATTTTCCCACAACACGAACGTGTTAAATATCTTGGGCTACATTTAGACAAAAGACACACGTGGTAAAAACACTTTGAAGCTAAACGTCAACAAATCAAATTAAAATGCGTCAAACTAAATTAGTTAATTGGAAAACGCTCAAAGTTAAGTCTAGGCTGTAAGCTCTTGCTGTATAAAATGATACTTAAGCCCATCTGCAAATATGGTATTCAGCTGTGGGGCTCTGCGTATGCTTCCAACATAATAAAACTGGAAAGAATGCAGGCACGAATACTTCGAACAATGGGTAACGCACTCTGGCTCTAGCTAGGTAGTTCAGAGATAACCGAGTGCACGTTAATATTAAGAACTAACATGGGTTAAGTCTTATTTGAATGATTATATCTTTTTAGTATCCTATGTAGGAAAGGTTCAAGAATAAGAGCCATAGGCAGTACAAAAAAAAAGATGTTGGCCTAAACAGCATTTAGTACATTATCAAGATTGAGAAGGCACAAATGGTTGTGTCAACATTATTATGATCGAGCAAATTATGATTCATAACATTAATTCAAAAATAAATTGTAAATAATAATTAAAATTATAAAGAATTTATTCTCAAGGATGATGATAATATTTGCTCTTACTTGATTACTCGTTCGATAAACATTGCAAAATGCAGCGCGGATAAAACAAAATTAACGTTTCTTTCGATAATGGAAGGTCAAACTATTTTATATAAACTATTTACACTCAACACAATCTTCCTATTCACATTTCTCGATAACATTGAATTTTATTTTATTTACAAACAATAGTTTCGTAATTCGCGAATAATGCGGAATTTGTAATTTCACCTTTGCACAATGTTTAGTTTGTTGTACCACATGGTGGCATCAAAAATGAAAACGGTAGACAACTTTCTTGTAAATTTAGATTTAATGAATGCGTTTCGACATTTTTACATAGTTAACATCGTTTTTGTTTTAACTGTGATTTAGTTTTAAATTAGTCATGAAGTGCTAAATAGTTTCTACTTTATGTACATATATGCATGGTTAATTGGTTTACCAAACCACTTTAATTTATGTTATCAGATGAAGATAAAAATATAAAGTGTAAATCAAAATTGATTTTGTAGATACATATTCTGATTATGAAATATAGGCACGTGACTAACCACACCATTTACCCATCAATAAGGACATATACGAAATCATGAACCTGCTATATTGCAAGATGTCTAGATTATTGAACTCCCTAAAAACGTAATAGTTATACCTCAGAGATCAAATTGGCAGTTAGATGTGTCAAATATGCAGAGAGCCATTAATATAACGAATTGTTACACCACCTTGTGCACTGTGTGAATAAATAGGTCTGACCTAGCTACAAAGGACACCAGGTGTATCGAAAAAAGTTAAATGCTCAACTACCAAGAAAAACAATATGTTTCTATTCGAGAGGGCGTTTCCTGCGCCCAGGCATCCAAAACCTCAAATGACAATCTAAATTAAGAAACCTATGGTGAATGAGTCAACAATAAGTAATATAGTGAAAATACACACCGAATTTCAGGCAGAAATGAAATTAAATTACAGCCAGCTTACTAATATGAATCGTGGAATCAATAGTGGAAGAAAACTTCAAGCCACCCAAAAAAATACTAAAACATAAAAGGTACAGTTGTTGGAATGCTAGACATCCAACAAAACGTATTTCTAAGAACCAACAACATGTAGCTTATATCAGAGACACACTTTACAGATAAAAACTTTACCAAAATTATAGAATAGAGCTTATTGGACATTGCATCCCAGAGGTCGTACGTCTAGCAATCAAATAAAATAAAATTTGCTACATTTCCAACAAGAAGAAATTACAAAACCGTTTATGCAAGCTACCGTAATAACTATTAACCGCATGGTGGTACGGATTTAAGTCTAGGACGATTTACTACCCACCAAGACATAATATCGTAAGAAATCAATGTCAACATTTTTAATAAACTTGGACCATGGTTTATTATAAGAAATGATTACAATATCAAACAAACTGTGTGGGGATCTCAACTCATAACAACAGGAAAATAAAAAGAACTCCCGCGCAATAGAAATGTCAAGTAGTGAATCACTCATCACGTAAAGCAACCTACTGGCCTACAGACAACTTTAAGGTTCCTGATTTGATTGACTTTTATATCTCGGAACTTTTGCTGATGAATAACAGAAACAATCAATTGAATAGCAAGCACTCAATAAACTCAGCCAATGGACGAGGGATTGGAAAATAAAAATTAACAACTAAAATCAATACATGTAACAAAAACTGCTAAATATCTCGGATTGCATCTTGATTTAAGATTGAACTGGAAATACTAGACGTGAGACAAAAAGCAGAGCAAATTACGAGCTGGATAATAGAAAGACATTCTAAGCTTTGCCTGTACTATAAACACATGATCTAGGAATCGATAATAGAACCAATTTGGGCGTGTGGTATCAAACGTGTGGTAACCAATTGGGATGTAAGGGCTCCACTAAACAGTCTAATCGTTTAATTATTCAATGCTGCCATTTCTATGTACAATAACCAATGCTTACCGCTACATAACAAACGAGGAATTACACAACGACCTTAATGTTAAATGGATCAATGAAGAGGTCCAGAAAAGTTCCATCAAACATGAAAGAAAATTTCTGAAACCTACCAACAGTAAAGCCATAGAACCGCATAAACTTTTCATCTTTCATCTCTTTATGGAACTAAAAAAACCGTCATTGTGTAACTGTAAATGTTCTGATAGCAAATCAATTGGACAGACAACAGCGGTCAATGTAAAAGTTCTCATATTAGGAAAGTCAAACTGGATCCAAACGATAAATTTAATTGTTCATTCCAAAGCATCCACTATAGATAACACTGATTTAGTAAAAACTGTAAGCGAATCAAAAGCAAGCGTGCTTACGAAAGAAATTGGATGAAATTGGATGATTATATTGTCATTTAGAATGCAACGAGATCATTTCCAAAACAACGCCTGAAATCGTAACTAGTGAAATTAATATTTGAGTAGCTCAAATGTTGATGGCTTTTCATTAGTCGAATTCATAGCTCGGTATATCAAATATATGATTCAAACAGTTACTGGATAAAATTATACGTGCTAACGTTGTTGTATATATCTAACTAATGGCTCCTAAGCCCTATGTGGCCTGAAATCAGTATTCCAGAAGAATCATTCGATGCAGCACGCAACTCCGATCAATGGCCTAATTCGCTGTTTGTATAAGGCAATTCCATCTACTAGTATGGTGAATCGTGGAACTGATTCGTGAACCACGATTCTTAAGAGGTTTACTTTAAAATTCGAATCGACTACTAACAAAGTATTACCAGAAAGTAGAAGATCATGGTAAGTACAGTTCTTAGAAGATATTCCTATAGTAATAATTACGCTTATAGAAAGAAACCCTGAAGTAATGTAATGGATAAAGAAACCCTTACCTTAAACTTCACTTCAAATGCAGTGATCTAGTTCACTTAATAAGAACAATCGCAACATCATTACACCTAAAAAATCCGCAAGTGCGTTTCCGCAGTTGCCATTGAGGTTTCATGTTATGTTGATCATCAAGAGAATGCTATAAATTTTATTACCAATAGCAAGTTTTCAAACGTGAACTGCACTTTGATTGTTTCATTCAACGATGCAGTAAGAAACAGAAGAGCGTTGTCGCACACACCATTGCCTAACTTAGTGAACTCATTATTAGCATCATATCCGGAAGAAGTTCTAGAAACACCGACTTTCTATTCAAATGAGAATACTGATCGTTACTACCTGAATTTAAGAAGAGAAATTCTTCACTACATAAGGTTCTCCAATATATTTATTTGTGACCATCACAGATGAATAAAAATACATCGATACTCTATACCATTTTCTGCAACTTCCCTATCTTCATTTTTCTTTATGATAACCATAACCAAAGTTACATAATAAAACCGGTAGCCGATAACCAATGGGGATGGTGAAATATACGTGCAGCACAATTCAGATAATAATCGTTCCAATACATCAAACGGTACAGTTTTTGCAATAACGCCACGGAAATCATGCTGAACCAAATAATATTTGAACGAATCAGTAAATTGTCTTTTCCCACGGAAATGATAAAACCGGAGATAATATCTATTCAAGGAGTCCCAGGTTGTGGCAAATCTACTTGGATACTAAATGCTCATTTACTAGGAAGAGATCTCGTTCTTAGTTCAACAAAACATGGCATTAAAACTAATTATCGTACGGTTGCATCTCCTAAATGGTACTAATAAGTATAAAACGGCGTATATTGATGAGCAAATAATGCGGGTTTAATAGGTTTGGTAGCTCGGTTGAGTGAATGTCGTAAAATCTGTATTCTGGGAGATCAAAATCAAATTTTTTTTTGTTTTTATATTAAGCTTTAATTGAGTGCAGGGCGGACTTTTAGACAGTCCTAGCTCCTTGTAACTGTCAGAGCTCCTGCACCCAACGCGCGGTCCTTCAAGTAAAGGTTGATAGCTGCCTTAAACTTGTGCATTTTATAATCCAACGGAAACTGAAAACCGGATAACGACCCACTTCCTGGATGTTCGATGAATGAATTCGCGCTTTGTACCTTCAGTTCGAGGTTTCGGCATCTTCACCGTAAACCTATGCGCATTGACCGTTCCTCGTGTTACCCTTCCTGGCGTAACTAATAGTGGTATTTTATCCTTTAATTCTGCAGAACATTTACAATTTATTAATCTATAGTACACGCATAGTTCTGCAACATCTCTGCGGTGCTGTAGGCTGTCTAGATCTTTCGTAAGTCTGGAGTTTCGTATTATTCGTATGGCACGCCGCTGAACTCTATCTAGCAAATGGAGAGCAGTGCCATATGCTCCACCCCAAACTTGACAGCAATATTCTATGCACGGTCTTATAAAGGTTTTATATATCTGGAGAACCTGATGCGATTTAAAAAACCGTCTGCATCTGTTGAGGAACCCGAGTTTACGTGAAGCTGATTTGGCCAATGCGATAAATTGTTCATTCCATTTTAGATTGTTACTAATTTGAACACCAAGCAGACGAATTGAGTCACAACCCACGATAACGTGTTCTTTTACCACAAAAGGGTATTCGTTGTGACTTCTTTTACGCAAGAATCTGCATATTAGTGTTTTTTTCTCGTTAAATTTGACCTGATTTTTAATTCCCCACTCAAATATTTTACTTAAATTGAAATTAAGCGAAGTGACAACTTCCAGCCGTTTACCGTTTAACTCTGATGGAGTAGGACGACCTCGAATGAAGTAGAAGATTTCAATGTTGCATCATCGGCAAAACTGTGGATAGGGTTCACAGTGCTATCCAACAAGTCATTAATGTATAACAAAAACAAAGTTGGTGACAAAACTGATCCCTGAGGGACTCCGGCATTTGGGGAGTGTGTCGTTGATGATCTCCCATTTAGCACAACGTTGATCTTTCGGTCTTTGAGAAAGCTTTTTATCCACTTGATGGTCATCGAATCTAAGCCGTATGCCACAAGTTTACAAATGAGATTCTCATGCCAAACCTTGTCAAAAGCCTTGGATATTTCCAAGGCGATTGCAAAGACTTCTCCATATGGTGCTCAAGGGCGAGATTCCATATTGTTTATCTGAAATTATTTTATTAATCTCAAGATAATTCACCAGTTGTTGGTTAATGCATTTCTCAAAAACTTTAGCCACGGCTGACACAATTGATATTGGCCGGTAGTTTGAAGGGTCAGTTTTATCACAACCACGTTTAAGGACCGGTTGCACCATCGCACTCTTCCAGGCGTTCGGGTATTTACCTTGCTTATATAAGAAAGGAGAAAAATTTTAGTTAATATTGGAGCCAAGTCACTGGCAAACTCCTTCAATATTCGAACAGGAATTCTGTCAGGTCCAGTGGCCTTATTTATGTCCATTGTCTTCAGGTACCTGAAGACGATTTCCTCCGAGATGTTGACAGGATCCATTTTGGTACCACAACTCGGAATTGACGGAGGTGTAACTCCATCGGGGACAACTAAGGTCGAGTTCGAAGTGAAGACGTTTGCCAGTAAGTCGGCCTGCAAATATGGATCCACCACCAAAGCACTGTCTGCACATTTCATTGCTGAAATAGATGTTTTAGAAATATTGGCAACCGATGCGACCATCTGGTAAAAGTTGCGATCGGACATTTTCAACTCGGAAGCCTTAGCGGTTTTCTTGTTGTCAGCTCTTTTCGCTTCCTTCGCACAGATTTTTTTACAGATGTTACGTGTGGCCTTATATTCGTCAAATGAAATTTCGTTGCGCTTATATTTCTTGTGAGCAGATTTATTTTCTCTGGCGGCTTTGGCGACTTCTTTTGAAAAAATTTTAAAATTAGGATTATATAGACAGGGTGCCGGATGACAGGATTATATAGACAATGCCTTATATAGACAGGTTGAATTACGTTAATATGACTGTTTCTATAATACTTATAGAAACAGTCAGTTATGATTGAGTATGATTTCGACCATGGGGCCACCGAGGCCGATGCGTAGATTGTACAATCTCGATCTTCACTTTATACAAACTTTTCGCAGCAATTGCGGCCGTATCTAGCTAATAACTCGTCGAATGTTGTGTTGTAAGTGTTCTATTATCTTTGGTTTAACGGCGTAGACAAGTGACTTAGCACACCCTCAAAGAATGTGGTACCCTCCTGTTGGAACAATTATTTCGCCGACCCATAAAGCGAACCAAACAAAACCCAGTGGATTATCTTCATTCCAAATCTAACAGTTCTGTTAATTAACGTATACCTATTCAACTAATAGTAACCTTCATCGCTGAATAAAATTTTCGTTGGAAACTCAACACGAATCTGTGCTTCATCCCATTGTTCGAATTAACGCCGTGTGCGATTGTCGATTGGCTTTAATTCCTGCACAATCTGACCAATAGATCTGGACACGTTCAGTTTTAAAATTCGACCATACCTCGAAAATATCTATTGTATATCATGCTTCTAGATATTACGATCATCCTGGATGCGGAACATTTCATGCATAATACTCGTAGAAGTAAATATTCACAACTATACAGTAATTAACACCGCCATTTCGCAAACATTGGTTATATACAACAAAGTGTAACTCCAACTAACAAAAAGGTAATTCCAAGTACATTTTTGTGTTGCATAAAATGATTGCAGCTTAAACGAGCTCAAATATGCAGACATACTTGCACAATCTAACCATAAGTAAGTTGTAAATCAGATGCGTATATATTACGCTATATAATTAAAATTTTAATTTAATTGCTTGAATAAAAAATTAATGTATGCAATGTACTATAAATGCGATAGAGTGACGTTAAATATAATGTTTATTTAATTTATGTCTTATTAAAGATAAATACTATAATTACGAAGAAAGAGCATCATCTCATCGTTTGCTTAGTGACTATAATTATTGATATACGAGTATATATATATATATATATATATATATATATATATATATATATATATATATATATATATATATATATATATATATATATATATATATATATATATATATATATATATGTATATATATGGAACATAACAATTTTGTAGTTTAATAAGAACTAACCCTTGAACATTTTTCATAATCTACCAACGTCAGAAAGTAGGTTAGGTTGAATGGCTGCTTTAGCACACTTAGACCAGGTACGGTCCGTTGTGATACTATAGTATCTTACTTCCCTAAGACTCTTATGAGAACCAGTTTGAGCAACATACGTAGCGTGATAAGTTTAGCGCCTTACAGTTTTCTAGATCAGATAGGCTGTCCATTAAGAACTTACTCAAATATTCATGTCTTTTGTGGGCAAAAGCCGGGCATGAGCATAGGAGGTGGACTACCGTAATTTCCTCCTCCTCGTCCATATAGCTTCTGTAAAAGTCATTAATTTCTAGACTTAGCCTACTCGCATGTTCTCCAAGTAGGCAGTGTTCTGTGAGTATTCTCACTATCGGTTTTAGTTCACGTCTTCATACAGAGATTAGTGTCTTTGAATGTTTCAAGTCCAGCTTTGGCCAGTTTGCCCACCCTGCAGTTTCGCATTAATTATTAGTGGCCGGAGACACACTCTATCTGAATATTGAAATGCTCACTCATCTCATTCAGAGATGAGCGGCAACACAACGTCACTTTAGACGTCAGAGAAACAGAGTCCAGCGACTTGATTGTTGCCTTACTGTCCACATTAATTGCTATATCAGTCGAGGATACTACATTATGTCTCAACCAATTCAGGACCTCCTAAATCACCTCTGCCTGGTACACCGTATAGCTTGGAGCCATCTGTAAAGAACTGCAATGCTTCCGTTTCCGCAGCCAACCCGCACCCCTAAGATTCCCTTGAGAGGCAGGTAGTTCAGAACTTTTTCTCGAAGCATATAGTCTACATTCACCAGTTCCTTCCTCAGCGATCTAATTATCGTCGAGTGTCCTGTCTGAAGACATTTCCAATGAGTTATGGCTGATAGTCAAGTAGTCCTAATCGCCGCCATCTGCTTATCATAAATGTCCACGGGCAGAAGGTAAAACATGACCTCCAAGGCACTTGTAAGAGTTGTCCTCAGAGCATGCAGGTCGTTCTTTGCACGTTTTCAATCCCTTGTCTGTACGTTACTTTATCAAGAGCTGACCACCATACGTTCACCCCATACATAAGTACAGGTCTTACTACGGAAGTGAATAGCCAGTGAACCAGCTCCCTCTTCAGGCCCCATCTCTTTCCGATGGCGCTCCTACACGAGTATATGGCCTTGTTTACTCTTTCCAAAATGTTGGGCTTCCAGCTAAGCTTACTGTCCAAGATTACGCCTAGAAATCTTGCCTTGTCAGTAAAAGCTAGTGTGTTTCCATTTAAGAGAGGTGGACTAATATCGGGATTTTATATTTCCTAATAAATAGTACCAGTTCAGTTTTGGACGAGCTAATTGCGCCAGTCCACATTTGATGACCCAAGTCGTTATGATTAGGAGGGCATTTTTATGAAAGTTAACATTTTTACCATGGAGAACCATTAGCTTCCACCGCACTTCAAAAGTCGGTGGTCGCAACTTCTAAGGCTCTTACTCGAATTTTCAGTCTTAATAATCGTTTTCCCAGACTGGTTGTGTTTGCCAAAATATGCACTATTGAATATTCCTATACCTAAATATGGCAGCCATAAGTTATTCAGTTGTAAATGAGATGAATTCCACGCTGTTGACAGGAATTGGGAATTTCGCATAATGGTCTTGGAATACACTCTTATAAAAGCATATAAACTGAACCTGTTGATCATTTGAACAACCGAAACTTATCCGATCAAGCTCACTATATGATTAATGTCTTTGTCACTCCTTTTAAATATGCGTTTATGGATAGCAATTTTGGCCTAATCGGAGATGTGATTATAGACCAAAATTGTTCGTTAATGAAAATTATCGCCATATTGTAGTCCGCATTGGGGGAGTTAATAGTTTTTACATGTAAAAAACGTGTAATTTACACAAGTTTATTTTTTACATTTTATATTTAAAAAATAATTTCGTGTAAAAAAACTGACGCGCCATCTATTATCAAATATCATTGTAACTAACGCACCATCTGTTAAAAAATTTTCTTACTATTTTATAAATAGAATTTGTGAAAGAATTGAATGTGTACAAATTTTTTCGACTATATACTGAATCTCACAACAATTTGGTTTAAAATAGAGTTCTTAAACCGCCCAGGTGGCGCAGTGGTTAAAGCTGCGGCAGTTGGAGCGGGGGAGGTTCGAATCCGATTCGAGGCAGGATGGAAAATGGGTTTTTCACCTTCGATCGTTTGGGCGGTGCGATCGGTGGTGAAAAATGAACATATCTGGATCCTCTGTCGTGTTTAGAATCCTTGAACCGACCCATCTTCCAAGTCGGTACTATAGGCTTGCATGGGAGCTATGCAATGGTTTTTACGTAAAATCAGATCTATAGCCGAACGTCAAGTTAAAGTGAGCTGTCACAAGGAGCCAATTGAGCCTTAGTGACGGATGAATTGTTCTAAATATGTATTTGTAAATATTGAGGATATTGTGGTCTTTCTTCAATTTACTTCAGGAATCTATCTAAAATTAAGACACCAGTACACGGTGCAAAGGAAAATGATCTTATGTGTGAGGCTGTTAAAGTGACCTAAAACTACACAGAATCGTTTTTAGAGAAGCAACAAGGTTTTTCACATCATTGAAGTGTTCCACGTCGTGTTTACACTACGCTCTAGATTTAACGGCCGAACAACAATCAATATAGTTCTGAGGTGAACCGTCAATAAGCCGATAACCACATTCATAACAAACACAACACTAGCAAAGAGAATATTCTTAATAATAAAATAGAATTGTAATCCGGAACTAAGCTCCTGAGTCCAAATGTCATTCAAAAAAACTCAAAACATATTTTGATGGCTGTTTCAAAACACTGTTTGGAATGCCAAATAGAACCACTAGAATCTGATTATAATACTCGAACTTAATGTAATGTAGTAAATGTGCAGTTACCAGAAAGTTAATATACAAAGCCCTGGAGATGTGATGCTAGATATCTATCTAGAATGATTACGTAATTTAATGCCCGGCAATTCCCTCAAGGCCCACATTTTACTTTTTTGGTCGTTCCAAGTTCAACGGAGTGTATATTACGCGTTCATAGTTGGTCTTCACATTTCTTGAGACATATTCTCAAAATAATCGTGGACAATAACAACCTGGGCTTTTTGATAAAGTTTATTGACTGACCGAAGCATTTTGCAATAGAATTTTGCGATCAATTATCAATCTGATGAAATGAACAGTGTTGGAAAGTATTGAAAACCTCAGTATAGAGAGAACTACGCCCAAGGCGTTGAGCAACGAAATAAAGCCCACAATGAAGCGCAGACTCGGTTTACAATTGCAAAAATAAACAAAGCAGTATACTTGCTAGAAGGACAGATTAACGCATTTGTAGACAGAAGAAACGCGAATGGTGGAAGGCTAAGGTCTTAAGACTAAGAGTACGTCTTTAATAAGGAATCACCGGCATGCACCATAGATTAACATCTCGGTCAAGTGCCATTCGGGTCCAGGATGGAAACCTCTGTGTTAATATCGATGCGGTACTCAATACGAGGCGTGAACATTTTTCTGACTTACTTAATGTACTACATGTATCGCAAGCTGTATTTTAATGCCCTCAAATACAGACCGCAGAGATATTCATTGAGGACCCATCCTATGAGGAATTCGTCATGGCCGCATGAAGAAATTAAAGAAAAATCGTTCACCTGGATTTCATTGCATTAATTCAGAGTTCTTGATATTCGGACGGCTAACTGTCCTAAATTGTCTTTTCGACCCCATTTGATTGGTATTTCGGGATGAAATTATGCCTGATGAATGGAAAGTGGGCACATTAAGTCCAATATTAAAGAAAGGTGATCGCTTGAAATGCG
The DNA here is from genome assembly GCA_963932295.1 of Tipula lateralis. Taxonomy (NCBI): domain Eukaryota; kingdom Metazoa; phylum Arthropoda; class Insecta; order Diptera; family Tipulidae; genus Tipula; species Tipula lateralis. Next base: position 139,235,429 of record OZ010737.1, read on the forward strand.
AGAATTATTGTGCTCTCCTTTGAACAGCATACAAGTTACTGTCAAACATTATCTGGGGAAGAATTACTCCTCTGCCGGAGGAAATTATCGGTGAATACCAAAAAGGATTCCATCCAAATCAATCAGTCACTGATCAAGTTTTCATTACGGATGATTCTTTCCAAGTGCTACAGAACATCTCGTGATGTACATCAGGTATTCCTAGATTTCAAACAAGCCTATGACTTTGTCAATCGAGTCAGGCTGTGGGCAGTAACGCAGTCACAATGTTGTGTCAAAGTTGAGAATAAGCTATCAAAAACTTTTGCAATTACTTCTGGTGTTAGACAAGGAGATGCGCTGCCCCGATACTTTTTAATCTCATGTTGTAATACATCCTTCGTAAAAGTACCACTACTGAAATCGCAACTGATTTCAGTAGGGGTAACCACACGTATGAAGGAGGAATGAGATTTAAGTATCTTGGGTCTCTCATTACTTACTATAATAGTGTGAGAGAGGATATCAAGTTTCGGCTTGCCGGTGGCAATCGGGCCTTATATCCTCTACGTCCACTGCCGAATTCAAAATATCTTGCAAATTCGGATAAGCTGAAACTGTACAGAGTGTTGATCAGACCCGTCGTCATGTATGGATGTGAGAGTTGGACCTTGACGGATGAGTACGAAAGATTTCTTCTAACATTCGACAAAATAATCATGCGCGTATATATAATAGCACATAGTGAATTCTATTCAATCACGAGATCAGGAATTTAATGCGAATTCCTGATATCGTGCATATAATCAAAGGACAGCGAGTACGCTGATTCGGTCACGTTCTGCATGCTGATCCGAACCGAATGAGAGCCGTCTTTCGATAGACGAAGAAGACGTAGATGGCGATGTGGCATCTTCGAGTTGCTTGCGACAGTATAAAGAGCTGGCCTATGTTATAAACGTCGAAAGATTTTTAACAATTAAAAACAGATGGCACTGCCATCTGTGTGTTGTCTTAATTTTTACATATAATTTACGTTTTATATAATTTACGCTGTTTTTTACATACTTTACATAAAAAATGTAAAAACGTTGTTTTCATGTTGCAGTCAATGGAGTTCGCTATTCCTGCTTTATTTTAGGTAAAAATTGGATATCCTTTTATGAGCTCGATGGTTTGTGCAAACAATCCAAATCGTTAGAGAAGCTCATATGGACACAATATATCGCACACGAAATTATCAAGGTGTGCTAGATGAAAATTGTTTTGAAAGCATTAGTCGCTGCAAACTACATAGTAAAATGTAACATGTGTACTTCACCTGGAGTCCTTAAAATTTACGACCCTTTATAATGATAATAGAAATAAGACTAAATCTCAAGTTCATTACACATTTTTTAAATTATATATTTAATAAGATACTTTCTATTCAATTTTTACGAGCCAATTAACATATGTGGATTTATTTATACCACGCTTTACCATCTCTTCATTTATCTAATTGTAAATATATACCACACTCGGTCATGTCGACGATCTGAGACTATAAACTTTACCTTCAAAGTTATATTACAAACTTGACCCAAATATAGTGTTTGATAAGCATTTGATATGTATCTTCGTGAAGGTGAAGGGTGGTTTTAAGGTTCGTAGCATCCAAAAAATTTTATTACTTTGTAACCTACACAAATTTAATCGTTTTCAATTCAATATTAACATAACTATATTACAAATTCATAAATGATACGATTAATTCAATTTCATAATCAATTAATTATTCATAATAAAAATTTATGTTTACGACTAGATAAATACGATTATATATGTATTTATATATAAGTCTATATACGTATCTAAAATCATGTAACACTGCATATATTTTCTTATTTTGTTACTTCATACCACACATACAAAGATCAACTGATCTTGGTGAAATCCGTACTCGTATAACAACATAACTTTATTGATCAATCCGATTTTTCTTGAATACGCAGTGTTGATTTCATGGGAAATTCATCGATCAACTTATAAACAACATAATTAATGTATAATATGTGATGTTGCACTTGAAACCCAACAACATAAATATTACATTAATTTCATATTTAAATATTTACATAAATTATTAATGTCACATCGAGTAAATGTATAGTCTCAAACCAAACTACGTGTGACAATATTTAAATCATCTGTAAATCGATATTATTAGTTGGGTTTATTAGTTGTCGTTAAATCTGCATCATTTACTACTCACTATAAGTGTAAATGTAAATCGTAACCAAATGAAATTGAAAACGATGGTTGCAACCATCGTAGAAAATATCGAAAAGGTAATTAAATAAAATCCTTCAACGACTTCATTTACCTTTCAAATTTTTAACGTGGACATTATTAATGGCTTACATAAACAAAAAAAAACCCAAAATGAGATGTAATAAATTTATATAGTAAGAAAGCGAGGTCGTTCTAAAAATCTTTATACAATCGTTAATGTTCAAAAGATAAGCCACATCAGTTTCATAATATTAATGTTGATTGCATCTTAAACGTAGAATTAGAGCCCAATTTGGGTCACTAAATCTTTATAACCCTTATTACAGTAACTGCAAAGTATTGGGTTTTTCAATAAGAGCACTTCATTTGAACATATACATTTAAATATGAAACTCGTTTTGCATGACCACCGCGTGCACGTTTTACGAAGTCCAATCTTTGAACCCAATTTCGACCACTCCTTCGCATAAATCGGCCGAAATTCCAGCAATTTCACGTTCAATATTGGCTCTGAGCTCTTGCAACGTCGCCGGCTTATTGGCATAGACCAATGACTTCACATAACCCCAAAGAAAATAATCTAGAGGTGTCTAATCACACGAGTGCGTTGTTATTTCGCGAAATAACACGCTCACCAACCTTAGTCTTCAATAACGCGATTGAATCGTGTGCTGTGTGGCATGTGGCCCCGTCCTGTTGAAACCACATGTCGTCCAAGTCCATTACATTCAATTGCGGCAAAACAAAATCATATTGGGTCATGTCGCTTCAAATGGTCAAACGGCTTTAGTTGTTGTGTCAGCTTGATCTTATACGGATGAAGGCCAAAATCTTTACGTAAAATTCGCCCCAATGATGTCACAGAAAGGCCCAATTGTTGCGAACGTCGTGTGAACGACAAATTCTTCTTGAACTGAAGCCCTGGCGGTTGTGATGTTTTCAACACTTCGAGCACTTCTTGCTCTCGAGGGCACCTGAACATTATGTAGCGAAAACGTAGACTGGCTTGTTAAATTGACCGTAAAATGGCCGTAATGCTCTTAAAGTAGCAGCAACAGAACGATTATTTTGATAACAAATTTGCACGATTTGCAATTGCTGTTCATGTGTGTAGCGTTCCATGATGAAATGTATACTAATGAAGTTTCCAAATGACAAAAGAACAATAAAAAATATGGCGTCGTTCGCCGTCCCTGTTGGAAAAAAGTTGAAGCGCACCTGTTGAAACACCCGTTATTATACATATGTATTTTACAGGCCATTACTGGCCCGTATCGTACCAACAATCTGACTCCATCGGTTTCGATCTCGAGCCAGCTCTTCATACTGTTGTAAAAAGTAGAAGATGATCACCGTAGAGCCATTGTCACCGACAGCAAACTCTTCGCCTACCGAAAGGCGGCTCATCCTTCAAAAATCGCTGTACCATTCGGTTCGGATCGGCACGCAGACTGTGAACGAGCTGAAATTCCTGATCTCGTGATTGAACTCAGTATGTGCCATAAACATCGCACTTTAGCCCATATATCACAAGCATAGTTCTTCTATCGAATGTTAGAAGCCATCTCTCGTACTCATCCGTCAAGGTCCAACTCTCACTTCCATATATGACAACGGGTCTGATCAACACTCTGTACAATTTCAGCATATCCATATTTGCAAGATATTTTTATTTCAGATTTGGACGTAGAGGATATAAACCTCCCACACTATTATCGTGAGCAATGAAAGATGTACGATATACTTGAATCTCATTACTGCTTCAAACGTGTGGTTGCCACTTCTGAAATCAATTGCGTCTTGTTCTCTAAAACAGGCGATCAGATTTTTGATTTTGAAATCATTGATTTTCAGACCAAGGGAAGCTGAACAGTGTTCCAGTGGATCAAGTATCTCTCTAGACATGTTCAGCATAAGGCAGTGATTCTGGAAATTTATATCTTTATACAATATGTTTTGACCTCGAAGCACTTCCCTCTCATTCGCAGTTCCATTTTAAAACGAAATCGAGCCTATAGGAGTCGGAAGGTGCCTATATGGTTTGAATCCCCATAGGGGTGGAATGAAACGAATATCTATAGTCCTCTATGGCTGTACATAATTTATGATCCAATCCAATTTTCATGTCGATAGTATAGGTTCGTTACATGATGCTTCATGCTCTTTGGGGCCATTAAAAAATAAACAAACCAAATAAATGGCGGACAGATAAGCTCCTGATTAAGAAAATTACCTTGTACAACTTGCTGGAACTGTGTCGTTCGGGTAGTATAAAAATACTTTTTATTTTTGAACACTACTCTGGAATACTAGTGGTCCACTTGCTGTTGAGTTATATTTGAACATGAGAGTAATGAAATAGTATCGGTTGGAAGTCGTGACTCTCCTAGAAATAGAATCTCTATAGCCTAAAAGTTAAGACCATATGTCTCAAGACAGGACATTGCTACACAGTGGAAATGACGTTGGAGTTGGATTTTTCACTAAGCACAGGTAAAAAAATAGGGGCATATGGTGTGAACATGTTTTCCTTACAAAAAAGATGATGGATCTTCATCCAATGAGAAATTCACCATTGCTATGCAAAGATTAAAGAAAAGTCGTTCACCTGGAGCTGATTGCATTAATTCCGAGCTCTTGATATTCGGGGGCTAACTTGCTCGTACCGCCTGTTCGACCTTATTTGATTGGTATGGTGAAATAAAGTTATGCCTGAAGAATGGAAAGCGACCACGTTATCTCCAATGTTTAAGAAAATTGATACTGTTGTACATTATTTTGGAAAGAATTACTCCTCTGGCAAAGAAATTATATCGGTGACTACCAAGGAAACTTCCATTGAAATCGGTCAGTAAGTAATCAAGTTCCCGGATATTTTTTCAAAAAACTATAAACGTTTTCGCGATATACACCAGGTATTTCTAAATTTCCCGGTATTGTCACCGGTTGTAGCTTAATGGTTAAGAGAGTTTCTCATCACACCGCGGTCTCAAGTTCGATTCTTGCCGTTGACAAAAAAATTAACATTCCACCGAATGACATAAAATGCGGTTGTGTGTAAAAACATTCGTTGGGCTGACCACCTACAATGTGCACCAATCGTTCAAATGGTTCGTCTCTAAGCCATAGAATTTTAGTTTCTAAATTTCAAGTAATCCTGTGCCTCGATCAATCGAGAAAGGTTATATGGTATGCGCTTGAATATTTAGGGATACTAAACCAATTTGTACATCTGTGTAAAATGACAGTCACAATTCTGTCAAAGTATAGTCACAATCCTGTGTTAATGCAAATTCTTGATATCTTGCATGGAATCAAGGACAGTAAATACGCTGCCTCGGCCACGTTCTTCATCCTATATATGAGTAGATACCTAAACAGATCGATTTACATAAGGGAGATAGTATACAGTTGCAAAATTCGAAATTAATAAGCAACCGGATTAAGGCCTGAACACGAGATTAAGAAATCTAAAAACCCTGGTGCCTTATCACATGTATGAAAGAGTATCGGCTGGAACTTGAAACTCTCCAATAATGGTCTAAAAGAGGAGATCATGTGTCCCAATGCTATATACAATGCTACATAATGGAGCTCGAAAATCTTGAAGTTCGATTTCTTACTGGGCCACAGGTAAAAAGGGCTATGTTGCACATGAAATTAGTCAACCTGTCATTTGGCTGTGTACATTGTTGAATAGTGATAAATGATGCTGGGGTGCTGTAATCGTGACAGCTAATGATGAATGGGGAAGTTAAACTTGAACTCCACAGAGTGGCATTGATTGACAGCTAAGACGCTGAATCAACCAGCCGATGAAGACGTTTGTCTTATGAAATGTATGGCATCTTGTATGTGATCTATAATGTTTGTTCGCTAGGTCGGTTTCGATCTGATGACGTCATTGACTCGTTGTGTGATCGAAAAGATCAAATCCATCTCATCAGGCATATGCGACATTTCGACATCCATCTAATCGTTTTTTTCGATTTTTAATTATTTATAATTTACTATTGTGGTGTGACTATTCGTAGTATTTGTGAACGCCACATTAGTCCAGCAAAACACAGTGTGGTCCACCATATTTATACAAAAGGCAGTTTGCCTTTTTCGAGACCACGCCATCTGGACCCTGTCAGACATAGGACAGCGCTTGCCGAGTTTGAGCATATGGTTTAACTGGAAATATGCCAACCGTCATCTTCTGCGGTATCATCACCTCTTCCCATCGTCCAGAAGAAAAATGGGACAGATTGGAGACTATGTGGAGACTTTTGAGGTCTAAATGCCGCCACTGAACCGGATCGATATCCGATTCCATATATTCAAAAAATTTCGTTGCACCTTGAAGGATGCAAAGTTTTTTCAAAAATTGACACGGTAAGAGCTTATCATCTGATACCCATTGCACCCGAAGACGGCAATTACCACACCATTTGGGTTATTCGAATTTTCGAGAATCTTCTTTAGTCTTCGGAATGCTGTGCAAACATTTCAACTCATCAACATGCGCACACTGGTGTAAGCCAACCCAATGATAGAGACTTATTTTACAATAATTTTACAATGGACTTATTCTACAATGGACATTTTTGTACAAGATAAGGAGGATAGGGGAGTATAGAACGCGATTATTCTATGAAGGTCTGATAAATGTAGAAACGCAACGAAAATATATAATCTTGTCAGCAATAGCATTTTGCGATCTCATGAATTGAACACTGTCTGATAAAAAGAACACTGTCTGGGAAGTAAAACAAAATCTATGCCGATGCCACAAAGCAGAGGTATAGCGAAAACTAAGCCCAAAAATGATTGGTTTCATAAGGAGTGTCGTCTTGCTGTCGAATAAAAAAATAAAACCCATAATGAAGCGCAAACTTGGTTTATAATCGGAAGTTAGAAGGCTAAGGTCTTAAAAGTACAACAATCACAGATGCGAATCGTCAGCATAGAAAAAGATGTTTATATTTTTATAGAAAAAGATAAACATCTCTTTCCGTCACTCCGACAATTGCAGTGATTTTTTCTGATCATAATGAAAGTTGTGAACCGTTTGATATATCATATGATAGTTTTTATGAACAGTCAAGCGTCCATTAAAACGTTTCATAAATATGTATACGAAATGGCATAAGTAAGTACCCGAGCAGTTCAGTTCGGTGGGAATTGAAAAAGCAGACGAATTTGTTCTTCGAACTGTATCGAAACAGATCCGAACAAATGTTACCACTTTGCTCGAAACAAAACAAAGGCTAGAAGTAACGTCAAGGATATTCGAAGGAAGGTTTATATGATATAGCTACGGACCAACATGTGTACTGACGATTCCTTAGGAATGTTACTTATTACGTGCAAGTTATTCTTGGTTTCCCAATATGTACATAGTATCATGCAGAGAACAAAATAATTATGATTTCTTATAATTCACTAACACACTAAATATCGGATGTCATATAACACTTAGCAGTACGTTATCTTACAACTCATATATCAAACATATAACGTCTAATCAAATTGTCAACCTGCGTGGGTGTTAAACAAATAATAATCTCGTATACATTTATTATTAGTCATCGAACACATAACCATATAGCAAAAATAATATTGCGTTGACCCACTAAACCCCGTCTCTTATGTAGTACATTTATAAATTTACAAAGTTACAGTTGCTCGCACATAAACAGAAAATGTTGAATGTCAAATAAATAAGTAAAAGCTTACATAACTTTTACTTTAAAAAGAAACGAAAACGAATTGGATAAAAAAAAACAAGTTTTCTTCTTATGTTTATCTTACATTTTCATTCCAATAATATTTTAACAATCACTTTCATTACAAAAAAAAATATTGTACCTACGTACTCAACGAATACACATAATAATAAGTTTTAAGAAACATGTAAGATATTGATTCAATTTCTCGAGTTGAAATATAAAATAATACACAAACAAAACAAAATTAATTAAATACTCAACAAGTTGTTAAATTTAACGGAAAACATGTGTGAATTTTGAATTATTATTTAAGATTATAAATAACAAAGGATACATAAAATACGTAAGGCGTATAAGTGGATCAGATCGACTTAAAGACATCCAATCGTAAAAATTACAAATAATAAATTATTAAATTATTAAGCACACCAAAATAATTTTTAGTTTCGAAACCACTTTCAATTTCAATATAATTTTTTTTATTATAAATAAATAAATAAATTTCTTTTATTTTCTTACCACTTAACTAAAGACACAGTACTTAACTCACAAAAATAAAAATAAAAAATTCGTCAAAATTATTACCACTTAATTACAACACTTTAAATTTGGTTATTAAAAATCACACGTAATATTTTGTTTAGTTTAAATTTTATGAATATTTTCAAATAAAATCAACTCACTGTTATAAATAATAATAAAACAATTGAACTTCTATTTCTTGAAAAGTTTAAATTACAACTAAAATTAAAATCTTAATATTTTAAGTTATGAATTTAATTTGTTTCGTTTTCTACCTTGCTTGAATAGTTTTACTTTATTTATCCATATATCGTATATCGATGACGATTAAATACTCGTAGGAAGGGGAAGATTTATATTATATTTAGTTTTTATTTTTATTCATAATACTATTATTAATAATAAATTATAAATTGCAAATATGATTATATAAACAAAGATAATGCAATAATAAAATTATATGTGTATATGATTTTTGATTTAACCAGAAAGTTGTTATTAAAAAGTACAACCGACAATTTAAAAACTACTTGTAATATCCTCAACCCTTTGAACATTTTAAACCATGAAGAAGATTTTTTATTTTAATAATTTATAATAATTTTATTCACTTATGAAAAAGTTATATGAAACATCTCGCTATGAGTACTAGGATGTGACCAAATAACAAAAAATTTATTTATGTTAGTAGATAAAATATAAATATTTTGTGATAACAATTTTTGGGTGAAAATAATACAATTAAACAAAATAATATTTCTAATAATTAGCAAAACTATTTACACAAAATTACCCGTTATGACAAACAAAAGCCGTGTTTCTTGACGCACAGTGATCCGGATCTGATCAAATTTTACATACTAAGACAACAAAATGTGATCCAAAAATTTATTCGAATCACAAATTTTGATCAGAAAATTAGTCCTTGTTTGAAAATGTAGAGGAATTAATATTTTTTTTAATATTGACTGAACTAACAACAAAAATTTGACATTCGACGCACTCATTTAGTAAACTGTCAGTTGGATTGTTTGAAAAAAACAATTGTGTTACATAGAGGATTAACTTAATAGTTTTGAAATTTATACAATGTAATTGTTTTTGTAAAATCTCAAACACTAGCGTTAATATTTGTTTTATTTACTATTGACAGAGAATGACACCTAATGACAAAATAACATGGATGACATTTTAGAACAAAATATTATACAATTTTGAGTGGTACCATAGAAAAGTTTAATATAATTTTGAATTGTACCTTTTGTCCCAGTAGTACCAACCTCTCATCAATATTCACAAGTACTGATCTGAATCAGATCAAACGTCAAGAAACAGGGCAAATAAGTCCGTACGATAAGTAAAAATAAAACAAAATTTGGACAAAACTCGATTTTATTAATCAACATAGTTGCCTTCGAGGGTGATACAATGAGTATAACGATTTTCCAACTTTTCGATACCACTTTTATTGTACGATCATCATTGCACTTAAATTTCTTTCCAGCCAGCATTCTCTTGAGATCTAAAAACAGGTAAAAGTTGCTGGGGGCTAAATCTGGAGAATAAGGTGGGTGGATAAGCTATTCGAAGCCCAATTTATTCAATTTTGTCATCGTTTTCATTGATCTGTGACACGTTGCATTGTCTTGGTGAAACAACACTTTTTTCTTTTTCAAATGTGTCACCTACTTTGCACAGAGCTTTTGCATGCCTAAATGTTCGTGTAAAATGGTCAAAACACTACGATCTGATATCTTTACAATGTCAGCTAGCTCGTGGACCATCAATTTGCGATCGTTCATAACTAATTTGTGGATTTTTTGATGTGTTCTGAATAACACTGCGCTCTGCATCATTTGTGCTGGTACGACCACATTTAAATTCAGCAATCCACTTCTCTACCATTTATCTCATAGGAGCAGAGTTCGGATAATGTTTATCAAACCATTGGTTTTCACTTTATTTTTGTCATCAAAATGCAATTCTCGATGTTCACTTCCATTTTTATCTTCAAAAACAAAAGTTGCTTCACACAGTATCGTTTGAAGGTTAGTACTAAATAAAAACCATATGGAACACATTCTAGTAACGCCATCTTTGTTGTCATCAGACGTGTCTTCGGACTTATTGGATGACCCTCTATGAAAAACTAAATAACATGCCTTGAACATAAGATAAAATGTGAGATTTGATGAGTGTTTTCTTAATTGGCCATTATCAAGGCTTCCAAGAGATTAAACTAGAACGCCACTATATACAAATGGTTTCCACATGCTTATGTACCCAATGTGCTACTCTACATTTCCCAACGGAGTGGAACACTATCGTTTATTTTGTCATGAATTTATTTTTGAAATTCCCAAAGTTTTTGGGTGATTATCAAAAAGTTCCCGGAATTTATTCAGAAAATTAAAAATACAAGTTTTTTAATCTAAACCTATATTGTCCCCTTCTAAGTAATACTCATCGAATACAATACACTTATGCCAGCGCTTGATCCAATTCTCGAAACATTTGTTATATTCGGGTTTCGTTATGTCCATCATTTATCCTGCTATTTTTTCATTATTTCCTCTCGGCTACTAAAACGCGTTCTGGTTTTTTTTAACTCAATTGAGAAAGAAGTCACAAGAAGCCTAATCAGATGAATTCGGTGGCTGTTTTCTACCTACAATTCTGGTCTCTTTCGGCGAATTGCTTCACGCAAACGTCTCATAACGCCAAAATAATACTCTTTGTTTACGGTCTGGCCTTCTGGCAAAAATTCATGATGTACTACACCGTTTTAATCCATGAAAGCCGTGAGCATTGCCTCATTTGGTGAACAAAAAAATACATTAAGGAAATACGAAATTATAATCAATCAATTATAATCAATCAATGGAATTATAATCAATCAATTTTGTTAATTTTGTCGCGATTTTTGATTCAGAATACAGCTTCTAATTCAGCTTCCAAAGTCGTGTGTGGAGAGTAGACGAACCTTCTAGAGAAAAAGTCGTGTGTGGAGGGTAGACGAACCTTCTAGAGATAAGATTTTCTAATTGCTACCTGAAAGTAGAATAATTGTTCTGGAACAAAACTGCTAAAAAGTTCTAAATGGCCCGGAGATAACCAGAGTAGCCCCACTCGGGCTCCTCAAAATATTTATTTAACTACGAAGACGAGATTATGGAACAGCAGTAGAAATGCTTACAAAACGTATGCAGGAAAGCTAGGTCTGGAATAGTGAGTTCTGCAAATCATATAAGGGCAAGAGACGGTCGTTTACTGTTTCTACTCCAATCCTCTCGGATCTTGAAAACAGTAGTGTGCGAGTTGATATACTCTTTATTAGAAGCTCTGAATGGAAGAATTAGCGACGGTATCAGCTAACTATGTATATACGCCTTTACATAAAACGGATCCATAATCCACATAATCCAAGGCACACTAAACCTGCCTGTACAGTAATCTTCGTGTGTGGCTTTCGCCGGCTTACAAGAAATATTAGAACAACATTTAAGAACTGGTACATTTATAAATGTCAAAATCACGAAACACCTTCAACCTTTAACATGTGTTGTCAAATAAACGTCAGCCTATAATACTGACATGGACGATGGATTCTAAAGTCGACGTCAATAATATAACGTCAATAATATAGTCGACGTCAATCAATAATATAACTCGATCAATCGAGAAAGATTATGGTATGCGCTTGAATATTAGGAATACCAAACAAATACGTACATCTGTGTAAAATGACGTGTGTGAGATGCAAGTATCTTGGATCTCCTATTACTCACGATAATAGTATGCATTACAATATTCTTTTCATGAAATTTTCCATGACCAATTCGAACATTTGCGATTGTATGTCCTCGATAACTTCACAAATTCTATCTTTAAGGTCTTGAATCGATTGTGGAGCATTGGCATATACCTTATTTTACGTGGCCCTTAAGAAAAAAATCTAAAGGTGTTAGATTTTTTTCTTAAGGGCTACGTAAAAAATAAAATTACACTTTGATGAAAATCTGGATCATTTTTATGCATTTGAAGGCTCCAATCAGGGAAGATACTACGTTTATGATGATCGACCGGCTTGAGAACTTTAAAAGCATTAAGACATAAGTTCTTATGTCTAACCTCGGTTTTCTTCAACACTACGGATACAGCTCACCATTTTTACTATTGTCGGCCGAGAATGTGCTTCACGACGGCAAAAAAGTGTTGTAATTTTGCAAAATTTTCACCATTATTGAGTGAATTTTAACAATTTCAATGAGCTTCAGCAACGTGTTTCGTAAAATTTTTTGTAATGGCATAGTTTTAACTTCTAAAATATGAAAAGATGACTGCTTCAAAATTGACAGTTGTCCAAATGGCCGGCTATGCAAAATAAAACTTATTGGAAACCCCTTTAGTACATTTTTAAAATATCATTCAAGTTAAATTATTCAGAATTCTATTTATTACCTCTAAGCTGTAACACAGGCAATACAGGAATATCATTTGGATCAGTACATAATGGATCACCACGTATCAGAAGGTTATTGACGATACCTATGCCCTATAAACAGGGTCGTCGGGGTCACCAATGTAGCTGGGAGCTGTAATCGATAAATGATGCTGGGAGCTGTAATCGTGACAGCTGATGATGGGAGTTAAAAACCAGAACTCCACAGAGTGGCATTGATTAGCAGCAACTCAAATTCAAGTGCGATTGCAAAATTGTAATAATTATAATTTCCATTTACTAGACAGTGACACAGTCAAACACATAAATAAATCAAGATGATATGGGTACCGCTTTTTTAATCAATTTCACTTTCATTATCAGTCCAATGTCCATTAATATTTAGGTATTTTTTTTTGCCCAAAGCTATTTCTATTAGGAAATCATTTAGTGTAAAAGAATTACTAATAGTGGTCTAGTTATTTGTAAATTGAATGACTAACCCCAACTAGGTGTTAAACATGTCTTAACCGAACCATTAATTTATTCAGTATAGTGTTACACTTTCAAACAGAAGATAGAATATGAGTTAGTGAAATCGAAATCCATACCCAAGTAATGTGGAGAATTTATTTGCGACAGTTGGTAACAGCAATTACTAACTCTAATTCTTATAGATAAGGTCAATAGTTGTTACAACTGCAAGACATAAAATACATTCAAAACAGGAAAACTATGAAAATTTTTTAATTCAGGGTAAATGTAATTCAAATAATTAAGTTGATACTCGTATGTAATATATTAATGATTTATGAAATTTATATATTTCAATGGAACTAATTCATTACATAATTTATTTTATAAATCTTAAAAATGTCCACAATCTAACACTTGCTAATACTTTCCTGGACACGAGATTAAGAAACAGCACGTAAAGATGTGCCAACCTGGTGGGTATATCGACCTTACCCTAATGTATCAAACAATATGTCCTGGAACTCGTTGCGTTACAAGAAACTTAGCTATGTTAGTGTTGAATTTAAAAAATGCTTTTAGACACCCAAATGGTTGATAATAAAACATTCTCCTCTTAAAAGTAGAAGATGAGTCAACATTTCAACTATATGTGTACGTGCGCTCAGTAATGTAGATACCTCAGTCTCACGACAAACATAATATTAAAATAGTTTGTGTAATCGAAAAAGTTTTATATACCTAAGCACGATCTCAGTTTAGTGGCTTTGTACTTCTAACCCGAAACTGTAACTGATTCTTGAAAATCTAAATGGCAAATATAACAGATTTTGGCTGCCTACGATGTATGATCGTGCCGGTCTTCTACTTTTTCATTGCGAAGTATGAAATTATTGTTTTATTTAGTACACCCCCAGGTTATGGGACTTGTTAATGAAGCAAAAATAATAATATATATCCAGTTTAGTTTCTTTCCATTAACTATATTTAATTTATTTTTTTTTGTTTATATATGGACCTTCTACTTTATCTTAATACTAAAAGTCATGTTAGGTAATTTATTGGATTTCTGTTTCAAACCATTTTCCATTGATAGAGTAAAGTTGACTTTCACAGATTTAAACATCTCTCAGAACAACTATGTTTTTGTAGTTTCTCCGTTGATTCATCATTGTTGCAACTAACAGTCTATATAACTGTATAGATTTTACATATAATTTTTTTTTTACATTTTGAAAATTATGTGAAAAAACAGCGTAAATTACATGTAAAAAACGAAAACAACGTCGATCACAGTGCCATCTATTTTAAAATACCAAAAATTTACCAACGTTCGCTTTGCTCATTATTAATTAACATTTATAAATGTCTATTTGCAAATCAGTTAGTTTCAATTAAATTTAATAATAGTTTTTTACATAAAATCGTTTTTTACGTTTATTACATATAGAATGTAGAAAATAACCTTATGTAAATAACACGTTTTTTACATGTTCAAACCCGTCTAATTTATGTCGTGTGGTTTACACGCCCAACAGTGGTGTCATTCGCAAATATAACTGTTCTCGTGATAGATCACAAGTATTCAATGAGAAAACAACTGGTCTGAGTACATTTCCTTGAGACTTCCTGTTCCCCAAATATTTTAATTAATAGACGTTATCGTATTTAACTCTGAAGTACGAAGTTTATATATGTTTATGAATTTAGGAGTTTTTCGGTATGGTTGGTAGCATATTTGTGTTGCCTATTAGTTCCTCATTTCAAACTTTTTCCACGAAGAAACTTTATTCCGTTTCAGTGTCTTCAATAATTTTTTTGATTCTATGTACTTTGCCAACTGTAGGATTTTTGAAATATAAAATTCTCCACTTCATTTAAAAGTTCTAACCTCTGCAATAACGGTTCCTAGATCAATTTCACATTATCGGCAATAATGATTTAGTTTCATGCAGAGGCAGTTCAGTCACCTTCCAAAGGTGCGGCACATAGTTAAATAAAAGATTAATCAAACTAGTAAGTTTTATCAAAATATTTAATGTTACTTGATTATGGTTTGGATTTCTACATTTACTGCAGTTTGAGAGGTAAAGACATTTGTTTGTAAATTTTTACTGGTTCAACGTTGCACACTTCTTCCTGTCTTGTATTTGACTGAAATATGATTTTTATCAATATTCTGCCAATATTGTTTCTTTTCGATCATTGTTTCTGGCCTATCTTCTTTTCGCATTATGGGTCTTTTAAGGTTTTGAAAAAGCCCATTCTACCAGATGTTTGATTTCTTCTCTTAAGTGTCTCTTTAGTCTTATTTTACCTTGTGTATAATTCGTCTTCCTCTTCTTTTTCAGTAATCAACTCTCTCCAAATAAAACTTTTAACTTTATCATGGAAACATAATATTAGTTAACTCGAAACTATGGTTTCACACCTAATGTATGTCTCTATAAACGAGGGTTGAGTGAGAAGTCTGAAAAAAGAAAGTGAGAAAAAAGTGAACTTTGTGTGAAAATTAAAAATATTTTTTTTTGAGTGGAAAAACCACTACGCAAACCTTATCAATGCTTGATAAATACCCTCCATCATCGATTAAAATGATTTTAGTTGGGATTGTAAGAAAAACTGATGACGAACGTTCAGGACGCTTGAAAGAAGTCACCACTCCAAAAGTGGTTGACAAAACACTATGATATTAAAAGATCGCAATGTGATAGCGTACTATCCGCGCGTTGGGTGTCGTGTTTGCTTACAATCGACCAAAAACGTGCTCGTGTGAAAACTTCAGAGGCAGGTGAGGCTAAACATTAAAATTGTGTCGTTTCGTAACTGTGGTGGAAACATGGATGCATCACTAGACCAAAGAAAAGTCTAAATAGTGAATTTCTACTGCCGAATCTGCGCTTAAGAATGCAATGATTCGGCTCTAATATGGAGGGTTCATCGATACAAAATGACTTTTTTTTTAAGAGTTGGAGAAATCGTATTATTCGGAAAGAATTGAAAAATTGGGAAAACGTTGGAGTAAGTGTATCAAGCTAATAAAATAATTTTTTTTGGCCGAAAATATTAGTCCTTGTTTCAGTTTTACGAGACTTCTAATTGTAACTACACCAATTCCATCACAGTAGATTATATGTACGATGAACCAAAAAGATCCTAATGGTTAATTTTTAATCATTTTTTCAAACAACTTTCTGTTTATCACTGCTACAACACTCAGGTTTTCAAGGTATACATATTTATTACAACAAGATGACATCCATTACAAAACTAAGACTTTTGCTGTAACATGAATAAATTATATTTTCTCATTAATTTTCATTAACAGAGTTAAATGTTTGAGTAACCCATATTATACCTTATATAATATTCGTAAATTTTATGCAAAATTTTCATATTTAACTGGCCGTATATTTCCACCAGGGAATAAATATGTATTCATACGAAATCCATATACAAATTAGAACTTTTTTTGTAATCCCAATTAATCATTTAAATTAATTAATACCCCAAACGAAAATATTAAATTCAATAGATAATAAATTTCAAAACTGACATAATTCGATTCTATTAAATTAATTCAAAAGAGTAACGCTTTAATCAAATTTAAATTAATTGATGTAAATTTTAAACAAATTATGTTTGTTATTGTGAAGAACGGTTAAGCTTGTTTCGTAATTAATTCAAAAAAGAAAATCAAACATCTTAATATATTCACAGAAGATATTTTTTTTTAAATTATTTTACTTCATTTTCTAAGACCTCGTTCAGATAATATCTAGCTCTACAATGATATGATATGATATGATTGCGACTAACAGGCGTCCATTTCAGAAATCAAGGGTATGTATAGCACATTCCTGGAATATGTACAGCAAAATATCAAATAATACATGAAGCCTAGCATGTTCCAAAATTATGCGGGTTAAGGATGTTAGTCACAAAAACAACTAACCGTGTGTGGCAGCTGGAAAGTCATTATCAACTAATTAATTTTATTAATTATGTTAGTAAGAACGATTCAGTTATTTAAAAGAATTGAGAGTGTTAGTTATAAGTATATGTTAGTTGTGATTAGGTTATGGTTAGGGCTTGCATTATCGATAAACGGTTAATCGATTTACCGGTTTTACTGTCCAAATTTTTTTAAGAAATTACCGGTAAAAATCAAATATTTACCAATAAATTTAAGTTTAACAATTTTGATAATTCACTACCGGCTTTAATTTCAAGAACAGTATTAATATGTAGTCTATCATTCGTATGGCGGTATCCGATTTTTTTTTGGTTGTTGACTTTTTTAACTGCAATTGTTTTTTTACGGATGTGGGTCGTTAGCCCAGTGATCCAACTAGATTTAGTCGCCTCCTACGACAAGCTCTGGATACTGTGGTGGTATTTTATGGATCTCATCTTTCGTTCGAACTATTTACGAAACATGGCTGCCCCCATCCACAGGGCTGTACAGAGTGTTGATCAGACCCGTTGTCATGTATGGATGTGAGAGTTGGACCTTGACGGATGAGTACTAAAGATGGCTTCTAACATTCGAGAGAAGAATCATACGTGTGATATATGGCTCAAAACGCGACGTCGATGGCACATGCCGAGTTCTATTCAATCACGAGATCAGGAATTTAATACAAATTCCTGATATCGTGCATTAAATCAAAGGACAGCGAGTATACTGGCTCGGTCACGTTCTGCGTGCTGATACGAAACGAATGATACAGCGATCTTTAAGGGAGAACCGCCTTTCGGTAGGCGAAGAGGTCGATGTCGGTGACGATGGCTTCACGGCGTAGAGAGCGATCTGGCATCTTCCGGTTGCTTGCAACAGTATGAAGATCTGGCTCGTGATCAAAACCGTTGGAGTCAGATTGTTGACACGGTACGGGCCAGTAATGGCCTGTAAAAACCAAAAAAAAATCATTCGTAAAATTTGTTCCTCTTATGATTTAAGAATGTTACTAATCGCCGAAGGATATTCTGTTCCAAAATCGTCAAATTCAATAACAAATATTGTGATGGCTAATACATGACACACTACAGTTCTCATATCATTTGACAGTTTATCATAATTCATTAAAATCTTACGTTAACTGTGTAGTTTAAAAATATTTTTGTTTCGCCCTCCACCCAAATTTTTCGTATTTCTATTTTTAGTTTTATTTTCCGTTAATTTATCGAATTTTGTATTAATTTTTTTTAAACATCAATTTTTATTAGAAAAAATAGACAATACATGAAAACACTAATATTTATAGTTTTCACTATTCACTAACTGTATAACTGTCGTCACTAAAATGCCATGGGATGAGAAAAAATAGCTCATTCCGAAACCATGTTTAAACCAAGTTGCAAACCATGGTTAGTAGTGACACATTACAACGAAATCATGGTTAACTCGAAATTGTAGTAAGGAAATCAGATATATGTTTTTAGTATTAGGGAGAAAAAACTCCTGATGAAATTCGTCAATCAATTGCAAGCCAAATAAAAAATGGTGACAGTTTTAGCCTCATACTCGGAGGTCAATCGAAAACTACCATTTTGGAATTTAAGACTCGCACTGCTACATGAAAATTTGCCTGCAACAAGTGCATCGAAATTCTAGAAAACTAATTGCAAGAATTTGGAATCAATTTTAGTAACATTGTTGAAATAAAACAGAAGGTACAGCAGTTATGAAAAGATGGGACCATGTTTTAATACTCATCATTAGCTATGTTTTACGCATGGTATCCAACTGGCCGTAGTTACAGTATTATAAAAGAAAAATGTTGCGTTATTTAAATTAGAAAATGAAGCTACTTATTCTGAATCTGTAGTCTATGAAGAAGATGAGAGGGATAATGATTTCTCTCGAGTGTTTAATCGTAATAATAAAAGATGATTCGCAAGTTCCATACAATATATCTCATTGCGACTTATATCCGGTTATCAATAAAATACGACGAGCTGTAAAAATATTTGGCATTCACCCATTTCTGGATAGCAAAACCCTTTGTTACAGCTTATTGGCTATGCTGGAACGGTTCTTCAATTTAAAATCTGCTGTTCGAAAAAGTTCGATAGATTTAAATATCGACATCAGCTTTTCCAAAATGAATTAAACCTAATTAATATAGTTATAAAGGCACTGGAACCTGTAAAATTGGCAGTAGCTTAGCATATCAGACAAAATAGCGACAGAAACACGGATTCATCTGATGATTATCCAGAAATACTTTCTGAACCATAACCGGTTACGGTTAAAGACAGATTACAACTCGCTATATACACGTAGCAAATTTGAACATTGGGCGCGACCCAATTAATACCAAAAAACCTTTAAAAATAATAATAAAATATTTAAAAGCCATTAATTTACCGGTATATTATCGGTAATCCGAGCGAACTTTTATAATTTACTGGTAAATGAAATATTCGGTAAATTTGCAACCTCTAGTTATGGTAATGCTATGTTTCATCATATGCATCTTCGGTATTCCTCAACAGCTATAAACTGGAGTAAATTATTTATGTTACATCTCATCTTATGCTGTATTTAAAGATGTGTCCCTATATCTTAAACTCTACATCTATTAATGTTAGCATTTTCATATACAATATGATGATCTAGTTCACTGTACACTGTTAATTCGTTTACTACAGAAATTGTTTAAATAAATAAGTAGTCATATTTAGCTAACCTGAGTATTCATTCCATTTGATTATGCATCCTATTTTTATGTAAGGTTTTTAATTTTAGACCAATATTCACCCAGAGGATTACATTTTAAAAGATTAAAAAATATTTTAATAAGATTTTTTGACAGTTAAATAGTGCCAACAAATAAGTATTTATTATGATTGGGAAATTTATAACCATTCTTTAAAGGAAATGTGGTTTTGAAAGGTTGAAATGACATACCACTTTCAAAATTAAATGCATGGTTTTATAAATGACTTAAATTATCAAGGAAATATTTTTAATAGAATTTAACATTTTATTCAAACTCATTACATTGTACTTGTGTGGCCATTTATTAGGGACACTGTAAAATACCATTGCATTTCTCTTTTTTCCTCTCTCCTTGCACATTCTTTTTTCTTTTAAGTATGAGATAAAGATTGCTTGTTCCACACAATATTTTTAATAGTAACGTTAGTTGAAATACCGTTACAATTGACGTTGTGAATAGTTTTATCCTTTTTACTCTATAACCAATATTTATGATGTGTGTTTTGTGTTGTTATTAAACTCAGTTTGAGTGCGAATATTGTTACGGTAGGTAATATTTTTATTAAAATTGTGTACCTTTTTGTAATAATTTCATTCGGTACTAAACGTTTTTTTAGAGGTAAGGATTTAAGGAAGTTTTTAAAATGGGGAGAAATTCAGATTTAAGCGAAGCTAAATTAGAGGAAATAAAAACATTGTTGCTAAACACAAACTATTCATAGAGGCAGATCGCTGGGATTAAAATAGTATAAAAGTCCACTGTGAGCCGAATAAGCGTTAATATACATAATAACCAAAATGCAGTTAACGGCAAGGAAGATGTGGTCGAAAACGGATAACAACGTTGCGATCTGACCGTAAAATTTGCAATATCTGCCTAGCCAACAGAAAATGTAGTGCGGAATGGCTTACAAAGAAGGCACAGGAGGCTGGAATTGGTATATCAAAGCGCACGGTCCGGAAACGGCTTGCTGGAGAAGGGTAAATCGGGCGTCGACCAACTAAGAAACCAAGACTGACCGCGTCGATGATAAAAAGCGATTAAAATGGGCACGCACCTATCCTAATTGGACAGTCGAAGATTGGATTAAGTTTGTTTATTCTAAAAGATAATGATAAAGAAAAAAAGTACATCATACTGTTGTTTCCAGGTTTGTTTCTCAGATGAGTCGACCTTTGAAATTTTGGTTGACAAATCTTCTTTCGTTCGCCGGCGCCCTTGCGAGAAATATAATCCGGATTGCATTGTTGAGCTGGTAAAACACCCCGTAAAAGTAATGGTGTGGCCCGTTATAAGAACTAGTGGAATGGGAAGCCTGTACATAGTCGAAGGCATGATGAACCAGAAGCAGAACATCGAAGTATTAAAGAAGCGAATAATTCCACAACTGCACGAATGGCGTCCTGTAGGCAAGAAACACATATTTATGCATGATTCGGCACCTTGCCATAAGACAAAAAATGTAACAACATGTTTAAATAAAAATGGGATCGAGGTTTAGTCTCGGCCGGGCAATTCGCCGGACATGAACCCTAACTAAGGTTCACCTAATTGATAAGCTGATTACGGTATGGTACCGATCTCCAGAGCTAAAAACTATAGCAAAAAACTGCATAGAAAGCATGCCACGCAGAATACAAGCTGTGATTACTGCTAAAGGATTAGTAACAAAATATTGAATTTTTATCATAAGTGCCTATATTTATTATGTTCATTAAAAATTGAAATATTTTATTTTTTTGAACTTGAACCGCAATATTAAAAGAATTTGATCTAATTTACTAATAATATATTTTTTTTTTCAGAAACCTAAAATTGTTTCTATTGTACCAATAACTCATTATTCCTACAAAATTCAGTGTGTCCCTAATAATATGGCCACCCACTAAGTAATTTATTTGTGAAAAATTGGTGGGATAAAGGGTTGTAAATCCTATCATATCCTTACGTTTTTCTTCTGTTATTGGTCTTATGGTTGTGTATAATGGAAGCAAATCAATATTTTCGTATATTCTTGACCTTCCTCTTTTAGGTGAAAGGTCTAACACTTTGAATTCGGAATTGTCATTCAAAGAAATCTGATCCATTGTATTTTTAGCCAAGATGACACAGCTTTTTCATTGGTGTTTCTCTTTCTATATACCGTCGATTCTCTCAGTTGTTTCGTAGAAATGAAATGATTCTGAGCCATTTGTTCTACCAAAACTAGGTTTCTCTTTTAACATAATTCGATTATAAATCATCATTCGAGGGATAAATGATTCGAGGGATGTATAAATCATTCGATTTTTAATTTTAGTTAAGGAATGGCCGGATATCATAAATTTATGAACTATTTCAACATTATTATCAGATGACTGACTTTACGGGGAAGTATGAAAATTTAAGTTGAACTCCGTATTAAATATTTTCCTGTAAGTCCACTCCTTCACACGTGACGTATAATCCATTTATACAATACACAACTTTATCACTCACATGCTTAAACTCTATTGTTTCATATTCTTCTCCACATATTTATCATTCACTAATTACGTTGCTTTCGTGTCCTCTTTCTTGATTTCATTTTGCTTTCTTCCATTTGTAAGGGTTTCGAATTCACTTTTAAAGTATGAACTGATTTATCGGAGTCTTATTCGTTTCCCTTTCTTGGGAGCATAACTTATACTTCTTGGCCGTACAATGTCTACAATTAACTATTTATAGTGCATTTTCACATTAATAGAATTACTTGATCATACCTGAACCGCTATCTGAAGCGAAAAATTAACTCAACTTATCGAGTTAATTTTCATGACTTACTGCGAATTACTTTAAATTGTGTTATTTTATCAGGATTTGATATTCAGCCAATAAACTAGAGTTTTAAAATTTTTGACTTATACCACTTTCAAAATCAAGGACTCTTTGATCAACGAAATCACTAAAGTGACCATTATTTGGAAGTCTTTTAGTTTGTAAGAGAGTGATTTATACAGCAAAGTAGCCGCTTATTAAAATAAAATTCACTTCTTGATCAAAACCTTGGGTCAAGTAACTCTTCGCTAATCTTAAGCATGTCAGAAATCCAATTCATTTAAACATATTCAAACGAAATTATTTCAATAAAAGATTATTTTCATAGAAATAATTAGACAAACAATACCTACAGTGCACTTGTATGGTATATACTCTTAGGTATCTAAATTAATTCCTAATAAACACATAATTTTTTAACACACTAGTCAATTAAAATCTTACCAATCAATAGGTAATTCCTACTGATCATTTATACTATTGTCAATATAATGATCGTATGACGTATAATGGAAGTGGTCAAAATCCCCTATATAACAAGTCACATTAAAAGGTTTCTGCCAGACACAAGGTAGTATTGGCATATAAGTGTAAAAAATATTCTACGGCATAAACGACCCTAACCGCGTCTCATCTGAGGCCTTTCGAACCATTTAAACGTATTAGTTGGCTTCTTTTTACAGTCCCTTATACTATAATGAATTACGTTATTCTACTTAAGCTTATATATATTTATGTCTGGCAAAAACATTTTAATGTATTGCTATCTAACGACTTGTTATATAGGAGATTTTGCAAGCCTGCTGATGTTGTCCGTACGAGCACAATCAAATTTAAATATCAACCTAGGAGTGTTGGTGAACAAAAAAGTCCATATAAAAAAATGTCAAATAACTAGTTTCTCACTTACACTACTTTCACAGAGATGATATACCATTATGTCAACATTAGCAAGAAAAAATTCACCATCACTATTGGCAAAATACCATTATGTGCAACGAATCACATTGCGATTTGGTTCGCTATATTAATAATCAGAATGGTCGCCATTGAAGCACTAAAATCTCTGAATTGTTAAAGACAACTACATTCTCGCAAAGTAATTCTACAGTACGCCATTTGATTACAATTTGTATTGAATTTACAAATCGAGTGAAGAAACGAATAAATTTAATAATTTTTACCAAAGCTTAAATTAATAAAAGAAGAAAACTGACAAAGCTAATTTAAATTTGTTTAAGGAATAAATATGCTTTCTAATTAAGCTTATGATTTATAAAAGCTTTACAAAACATTGCAAAATTATTACTGGCTTAATCTTACGATGTTCCTCCGATTGAAAATTAAAACAAACGGATTAAATTTGACATTCAATTTCTTCAGAAATCTTTAAATTTTCGGTACTAAACTCTACAATTCTCAAAATGCTCAAAATTCTGCAATATCATCTAAAATTTTTTAAAAGCCCACAAAAATTTAACATTACTAATGTAACAAAACAAGAATTATATTACAATTCTTTCAAGTTCTGCAGTGATTCAAAATATTTTAAACGCCTAAATTTACGCCTAAATTAAACGTTTTTGTCTAAAATCGCCGAAGTTGTGAAAATTAAAGAATATACTCACCAGTACAGTAATAGAAAGGTGAACGAATCTATTGAATTCAAATACGCGAATAGGCGGGTAAAATTATAGTTTCTGCGTTTCAGAGTATAGTAAATTGCCTAATCCAACGCGTGGCTAAAGCGGGTCCTGGATGAAATAGCAATTAGTTTTTTTATCATTTTATAATAATACTGGTATAAAGGAATACAACTATGATACCCTTTTCGAGTGGAGAGTCAACCAATCTTTCACGTTCCAAATAACAGAGCTCTAACGTTATACAACATCGAATTAAGATCATGTTGCTCTTATGAAGAACATTCAGTGAGAAAATCAAAAACTAAACACAAAGGATCAAAAGGAACCTTCCTCTAAAAAATGATGTAAGCTTTACTTAGGAATAACAACCAGAGAAACCCCATAGACCTACTAAGTGAGATAAACTTTTAACCTCACAGCAGGCAACATCTATAAATCCGAACGAGTCAGATGGGCATAAAATCATTCATTTCCTTCAATTTTACTCGAAAATATGGTTACTGCAGTATATCTGTGTTACTGCAGCAAAGTATGGAAAAGATTCTTCCTTATCTGATTTGTATCTGTAGAACCAGATATCTTTTATTATATTCCTTGAAAAACTATCAATCTTCCGAAACTCTTTTAACTCCTGAACAGCAGCAAACACACAAAAAAATGAATTTAATTATCACATCAACTCTGTACAGCTACAGCTTATAAATATTGATTGAAAGCATCTTAGATCGAAAATTGCTTAAATAATGATAGAATTTAATTTTCATATGCCAGGTGTATTATTCACAATCCTTAAAATATCCACAACAAATCCCTCTATGAAATTTACAAAAACGGTCTCATAACATTTTTCCATAGAACCGACAGTTTCGTCGAAAAACTAAATAAATGTTAAACTTAACGTTCAAATGTCATAATTCCAACTTTAACCCTGAATCACTTTTGATGGAGTAGGTTTATGAAAAAAAAACTTTTTTGTAGGCTTAATAAATGCGACAATCCGTTGATTAGTTTCAAAATTCTAAGTGGGAAAGTAAAATTAGCGATGTGGCACCTCTTAACATCAAATTAAGAGTTGTATCTCGCACAATATCTCTGTTTTGTTATTTTCAATATATCTGAGGGAGAAAACTAGTCGATTGCAAATAAGAGACTTCGTTCACAAATAAAGAACGATTGGTTAAAATAAAGATGAGAAAACGCATAATAGCTGAGAATGCAACAGATGAAACTTTACCACCAATTTTCAAAGTGATTCTCTTCGGTTTTCAACGAAAACTATACCGCCACTAGGTGCATTGAATGTGAAATTGCATATACAACGATTGCGCCATCTCTACAAACTATTTTTCTGTAAAGCACAAGCCCAAAAAAGGTCGAACAAAATATTCCACTGACGACGTTTTTGTTGCTCTGGTGAAGTCGAAAATTGACGAAGATCCACGATTAACACAAAAAATTGTTTCTGATGAATTGGCCTTCAATGCAATAGCTGTATTGCGAATATAATATAAGCATCTGGGATACACAAAAAAATCTCCCCGATGAGTTCCAACAATTTTAAATGAGGCTCAAAAAGAGGATCGAGAACATTTTGCTAATTTGTTCCTAACTAAATTTTATAATCGGTAGTCTAGCAACTTTTGTAAAGTCGTTACTTGTGACGAATCTTGGTTCTATAAGTACGACCCGGAAACCAAACAACAGTCCATGGAGCAAACCCACCCGTAAAAGCTAAACAACAAAAGTAATGATGTCAATTTACTTCAGGCTCTAAAAGGGTCAGACGGTAACTGCAAACTGGTATACCGAAGACTGCTTATCAAAAGTTTTTATATCATACAACGCGCCAGCTCACACTTCTGAATAACGAGTAACTTTATTGCGATCTCTGGCATCGAAGAAATACGACCAGCACCATATTTCCCGGATCTAGCACCTTGTGAAGGAAAGGTATTTAACAGTAACGCAGTTAATGATGAACTTGATAAGTTTTGAATGAATGGATGCTTTGAAATCAAGGGCGATTATGTGGAGATAATATTTTTTTGGCCAACTAAGCGAATTTTTGTTACTCCCCTCGTACTCGTATATATGTATAGATCAAAATTTTCGGAAAATATTAAATATTTATATCAAACTATTAAAGATTTGCAACACCAGT
Organism: Tipula lateralis; assembly: GCA_963932295.1. Lineage (NCBI taxonomy): Eukaryota > Metazoa > Arthropoda > Insecta > Diptera > Tipulidae > Tipula > Tipula lateralis. The sequence continues at coordinate 139,262,167 of OZ010737.1, forward strand.
TCAATATTTTATCCCAATTCAATCATTTTTATAACCTTCGCATCAAAATGTTCATTATTTAATATATTATATCAACATATAACATCTCTATAAAATTCCAATTATTTAAAAATCGATCAGTTTGTAATAAAAAACTTTTATCAGACCTATTAAAAATTATGAGCATAAAAATCATATATACATATATATATATATATATATATATATATATATATATATATATATATATATATATATATATATATATATATATATATATATATATATATATATATATATCATTTCTGTAACCTGATGGAATGGTACACAGACGTGCAAAAAATAACACACCCATCCCTCAAATTACACTGTGAATTAGTTCAACAGCCACTCTATAAATCACATCGATTAAAGGTCAATTAGTATAATTCAAAATCTCGATGACATAACTACATGCAATTCTGTTCCTGACCAGTTTCAATTGGCCGCGTAAATAGCAAAATTCCAATCTGAATGCATATATGAACAAAGGTCGTACAAAACGAGGTATCCATGTACAACCACTAAAGGTAAGGTAATAAAATTTTAATAAATTTTTCCACCGTGCGCAGCATACGTATGGCAAGATAAAACAGCAGCAACATCAGAGAATATTTTCTTTGTTTTGTATAAATTATATATAATATATTCCTTTAGATTTTCATAATAGATAAATTACAATTAAAATAAAAAAAGCAACAAGAAAAGCTTACATCAAACCAAATTAAAATTAATATTTAAAGTATTTAACACAAAAAATGGTAAATTAAAAGCTCACCAAAATATCCAATTAAAAATTTTGTTTGCTCGTACATTCAGCAGAATAAAGCTTTTGTCTCTATTATTCATATTCGTATAAATTTTTATTGATACGAGTATGAACTAATTATTTTATTATGAATCTTAATTAACTTAAATTAGCATATTATTATTATTTTAATTTGTTTTGGAATGCCTTTTCTGGTAAAGTAAAGCACATTGTATCAACAGATTTTTCCAACTATTTTATTCTCCACTAAACTAATTATTATAATTTAATTATATTTTTTTAGTCTGTGGTTTGAAATGTTTGTTGAATTTTTTTTTATAATTTATATGTGTTGTATCCACACGGCTATGTATGTGGCTTGAATATTTAAACATTCTAAATATTCAGCTTTTTCATTTTTTTTTTGTGCGACGTATGATTTTCCCACAGGTGACAATTTTGAATATCAAAACTTATTCGTATACGTTATATAGTGTGATTTTATGACTCATTCGGGGTTTTCATCTTTTAACGACATTCATATATCATCACCATGGAATGTTTGATGAGGGTAAATGTGTTTTAGTGTGAAATGTACATAATAAAAGTATTTAGGGGTGACTATACAATATATATATATATATATATATATATATATATATATATATATATATATATATATATATATATATATATATATATATATATATATATATATATATATATATATTATTTTTCACCTGTATGTGTACGATCAGCATTAATGCATATAGTACATTAATTAGCATTAGCGAAATATTGAATAATGGGAGAAAAAGTTCATTATATAGCTAATGGGTCCACAAATATGTAACTACCCCATTTACGATAAATAATCATATTAGTATCAACTTACCTTCCGGAAAGACTTTAAACTGATAAAGGAATTCTAAATTGTTCAAAACGTATTAGTCAATTTCCTATGTTCAAAGTTTGTGAATTCATATAAAATTCGAGCTTTTTCTCACTTTATCATAGTTTGAACAATGCATGAAATGGAGAAAAACCGGGAGCCAATATTTTTGTATAAGTATACTAATATAACTACACATGACTAACATAACTTTTATACCTACACATGGCTTTTAAAGGGTGATCCAATAAACGAATCCGAATTTTTGTTTTAAAGTATTAAAATTAATTTAATAATCAAAAATTGTATTTGTGACGTAAGTTCGATTGATGACATTTAATGTTTGAAAATAATTTCAATGCACACTGAGAAATGTATCAAACAGTGCATTTTTCAGGATGTATTGGAAGCCTCTTGAATCTCTTCTGGCTGTTCATCAGCCCAGATATGACAATTTTGTTTGTTGGCGTACCCTTTTAGCGAAAAATTAGCTTCATCACTGAACACAATTTTTTGATAAAAAAGGATCAATTTGGAACTGTTCCAACACCCATAAACCAAATCGATGACACAAAGTATGCATTTTGTATGCATTCAAACCAAAATCTCTTTTCAAAATACGCCACAATGTCCATATGAGAGACCCAGAGCTTGAGAACGGCGACGAATTAATTAATTTCGATCTTCACATTAGATTAACTTATACGCACTCTAGTCGGGTGATAAATATCCAATAATGAAAAAGTGATTCAAAATTTATGGATTGTTTCACGAATTGTGCGTTTATTTGAACGATTATGAACAACATAAAATTATCGAAGAAGACGAAAACAATTTTTCACTGAACACTGATTTAACTGGGTAATGGTGAAATGTCAATAAATAGTGAATACAAATGTGATATTAACATGACAGTTGTTACGAATGAATCCCAATGAGAATATCAATTGGAAAAAGTACATCCTATTGGATAACTCTATATAGCGGGTATGCTAGCTCGATCATGTTGTACGTGCTACTTTAAAATCGAACCACCTGACGGTTGGCGAAAAGGTCGATCTCAGCGATGATATCGCTTCACAGCATATAGACCATCGTTTGGTTGTTAACAACAAGATCAAACAAGAACATTAAATATTGGTTGAGAAATCTAATTATACTTTGAAGAGTGAAGCTCTGCCAGCTGCTTCTACATTTTCAATTCTGTGAAATAAAGAACGAAGAGCACAATTTAAATCTCTGATGATGGTAACAAACATCAAGCCTACTGTGATAAAATCGAAAAACTTCAAGATATAGGTTTTGTTATAATAATAAAAGAAGTCAAAGTGTACGAACAAAATAAATGTAAAACAGTTTTGCAATATACATTGAATGTATAATTTTTTAATCCTCCATTGATATCCTCTTACTTTTTTCTTACTTAAGTATCCTATCTATGGATGTAATTGACCCATGACTTTGAAAACACTCAGAAAAAAAGTCATATTTCAAAAAAAATTAATAGAATGTTTTAAAGACATCACACTTGTTCCATTCAGTCTTTACATTTTAAGTAAAAGTGTGTTCGTTATTCTTAAAATTAGACAACTTTTTTCTGGCTGAACGTATATTTTGCAAATAAAAACGGCCGAAATCGGACCAATTACGTGATTATTTTAGTATCTCTTGGGTTACTGAGACTTTTCTTCTTCGATTTGGTTCCTTTCAGTGTAACACTCGGTACACACCAAAAATATGTGGCTATACCGCAAATAATTTTATTGCACTTGTGTTTAGTTTACCGGCCGTTTTTAGAACTGCTAACCTGACATCTACATTGCTTTTTGCTTTCTTCTTTTTTCGGTAATAATTGATTACTCTCCGTACTTTGAGACAGTCCTGGTAAATACTGTGAATCGTGTTAGCAAATTTAACGCACCTGTTTCACCCGCTAGTCAATATGTTTTATTGATGCTACGTCGTTCGATATGAGCCTGTATCAGACGCATAGCAAGATATTTTATAATTAGTGACCTTTTTTATACTAGAGTAGTGCGTTATTCTTAATACAATATGCATAGTTTATAGCACAAGTTATATGGCACAGATGGTTGTAGACCACAATATACTTTCAATTTTGATGTGTAGAATGTGATGGAAGTTATGTGCTGAAAATATTCACTAAAAATTTAACATTATCCTGGAAGGGAATCACTAAAATTCTTATTCTCTTCTACTCCCCAACTTTTTGTTTTACTCTAGACAAACACTTCAAGTACCAAAACAGGGCCAACATACAGTCCTTAACAAAATTATTTGTGCATCGCAAGAAAAAATTCTCTCATAACGGGAATCCCGATTTTTTTCATGTTTTGACAAAAATGTTACAGGTTATCCTTTTAGTTATTATTTTTCAAAAGATATTTTTAATTTTGTAGTCGATATTTTTTAAAATGGTTAAAACTAAGGAACTATCTTTGGAAGTCAGATCTGCAATTGTAGGGGGCTATTCTGCCGGGATGCCTATAAAAGAATTGGCACGGATATACAACTGCCATCGAATTTCGGTTGCTTATCAAATAAAAAAATAAAATGTAGAGGGTAGTTTGAAAAATGTGCAAAGGAGAGGGCGAAAACGAGCTACAACCGCAAAAGAAGACAAAAGAATAATAATCTTCACCTTCTAAAACGGAATCCTTAAGAAAAAATCCAAAATGTTCAAAATGATATAAATATCACTCGAGAAGTTAAAATCTTCACGAAGGCAACTACACGAGGCAAATGTCGAAGCCTATACCATTCAAAAGAAGCCATTCATAAACCAAATAAATAAGAGGACTCAAATTTGCGTACACTTACCAGTCGAAGCCTGTGGAGTTTTGACGTAATATTTTGTGGACAGACGAGTCATGTTTTAGTTTGGATGGGACATATGGGAAAAAATATTTTTATTCGACACCTGGGGTCGATTCTCGTTCTGTGAAAAGTAAAGTGAAAAGTATTTTCAGTGAGAAATATTCATTTTCGATTCTCGTTCTATGGAAATGAAAAGAAATACGTCCAAAATGTTTTCACATGAAAAAAACTTTTTCACCGACTATTTTGGCTGTGAAAATACAAAAATTATGTTGAATTACTTCTCTTTAAACTATAAAATGTACAATTTAGATAAAAAATTATAATTGATAGATTTTTCAAATAAATTTTAAAATTAATATATATAAAATAAAATTTAAACAAAACTTCAAAGCACTATCAACTCATTCGTAGTTCGCTTTTTAGGTCCTAACTTACGCCATTACGACCAAATCGAGGACGTACGGCTATAGGTCCGATTTATGTAGTACCATCTGCGCATTGCATAGCTCCATGCCAGCCCATAGTACTGACATGAAAGATGGGTTGGCCCATGAATTTTGTATTTCAGATTGTACGCAAAAGAGAGATACTCACCGATAAAGGTCATAACCAACAAGAGCGGTGAAAGTAGGTCAAAAGCCATAAAACCATTAACCGAACTTCAGATAGGAATTTTGCCATAAGTTATTGATGGAGACGTTGATTTGCTAAAACTTAACCCACAACAATCCATTGTGTAATTAATTAATGCTATCAAAACTTCATTTATTACAATAATTGATATTATATCCATAGATTCGACCATCAAGCAGCTTTCAGCCATCAACTGACTTTTGCGAATCAGTGGGAATCGCTAAGGAGGCTCCACGAATTTCACGGACATCAGTGGATATTGAAGCTGATATAACCTTAACCGTACAGCCAGTGGATCAGGCGCCAACTTTTACTCAGTCATCAGTCAGAAGAACTAAACGCGACAGACCAAACGTGATGAATGAAGAAAACTATTAGGCCAAGATGATAAAAATTAAAAGAAACTGAATATTGAAAAACAAAAACTGAATATTTTGGCAAATGTTTTTAATAGTTTAATGAAATAAAAAATAAAATAACAGACACTTTTAATATTAATTCAAAATCATTAATTTTAAATTAATTAATGGGACGAATAAACTAAACAAATGGCTTGTGTTGCAATTTTTCGTTTTACACATACACCCTTGCCGATTTCTTCTACCCCTCTCTATAATAAAGTGAGCATAAGAGCTCATTATATTATTAATTAAATATTAATATTATTAATGATAATACAATAATATATTTGACAGGTGTATATTAATGATAGTGCAAAATGTATTCAGCAATCTAGTTCAAAATGAAAACGGTTTATTCAGCGTAACACAGCAAGTTTTTTCATAAGGTCTTAGAAAATCGCATAATTTAGATTTGTGAAATATAAAGTGAAAAACTTGTGTGAAACATGAAATGAAATTTTTTTTTTCACGCAATTTTTTCACAGAACCAGAATCAACAAAAAAAATCGCTCCGTTGTTATGCCAACTCGCCATAGTGGTGGAGGTAAAGTTATGGTATGGGGATGTTTCTGCTATAATGGGGTTAGTAAATTTATTATGTTACCTCAAAAGGTAACTTCAAGTACATACTTAAAATTGTTGAACGAGCACGCAATAGTTTCTGGATGTGAACTAATCGGCCAGCATTTTATACTGCAGCAAGACAACGATCCAATTCACAAAATGATTACGACGTTTCTAAAAGATTTGGACCAACAAACGCTTGATTGGCCACCGCAAAGTCCGGATTTAAACCCAATTGAGAACATTTGGAATTTTCGAAACAAAAATTAGCAGGTAGAAATTGGAAGGCAGCCAAATGAAACTTTTGCTGCAATAAAAAATGTCTGGGATCAAATTCCAACACAAATGGTAGAAAATCTCGTGAATTCCATTCTACAGCGTCTTCATTAAGTTATTGAAAACAATGGTGGGAATACTTCATATTGACTTAATTTGAAAATTTATTTTTATTCCTAGCTATTTAGTCAATTTTATAGATTATTTGTACTATGCACAAATAATTTTGTGATTTAGTTTTGTTTTTGTTTTTAATGAAATAATGAATATTTTTTCATTTTTTTAATTAAATACAAAATAAATCCCATTTCAAATAACAAATCCATCATTATTTTTTTAAAGTTAATTTTTAGGGCGACAGTTTAAATTTTCTCGAGTGGATTGTTAAATTTTTGCGATGCACAAATAATTTTGTTAAGGACTTTATGTTTCAATGTGAGAATAAAAAAAATAAAGTTAAAATACTGATACGTTGGAGCTTGGTAAAGCTGGTTGGATTACACCCATAGGATAAAAATGCTAACTAAGATTTATCTTTTAATTCATCATATAGAATAATAGATTGTAGTTTTTAAATTATATTACTCTTTAAAATTTAAAGATTAGTAATTAAAATATTAGACAGTTGAAAAATCGTCTCAAGTCTATTGAAAAAGATCTTGTTTTCTGGAGCTGTGTGCTAAGTGGCACCTGGTGAAATCACATATTTTCCAAGTCCATATAAACCAATTTAGCCCATAATAAAATTGTTATATCACGAAAACGTTCCGTAATAATTGCATCATTTTCGAATAATTAAGGTTTGACGACACTACCAGACAATCTGTTTGCAATCTGTTTTGGAGCTCTAGGGGCTCTTTCGCGGTTCCCTTATTACGTCCTTCTTCATGCCATTACAAAGCGAAATCGCTACGTACGGTTATAGGTCCAATTTACGGGGAACCATATGCACATTGCATAACTACAGATAGGTCCGATTTACGGGGAACCATATGCACATTGCATAACTACATGCCAGCCTATAGTACTGACATGGAAGATGGGTTGGCCCATGAATTCTGCACTCCAACATGGGGTCATAGACGTATTCATTCACACCATCGATCGTAATAAGATGTTGTAAAATCTTTTTTGCATCCTGCCCCTATCGGGATTCGAAACTAATACTAATTATTATATTATTAACAAACTCAATTGTTTAAGAGGGTTGAATTGTTATTACTTGCGTATAATTAATATACAAATAATGGCGGGTTTTGTGGCTAGTTTTTGTGCTATAAATATTTCTAATCCTTATAAGCCTTTGTGCATTGACGAACCAGGGATCAGGACTCGCATAATTTTAAAATATACTACGCTTGACATTTTGTAGAACATACTCCAAACATAACCCTGGACGCCAGTTAATCTCAATTATTTGTCTAACATGTGATTTAATATAAGTTCCAATTGTATTACAATTTACAAATTTACAATTAACAATAATTTTGTACGGTACAAAAATAAGTTTTGCTTTTAATGAATTTGCTTATATTGATTGATATTCATCTTATTTTTTCCGATTTTATCTATTGATTGCAATATCACGACTTCAACGTAATGGAACTTTTTTAAACTATTATAGTTTATATTTCGCAATTACGTATATCTTTTATTTAAAACTAAACGATTAATAAAAATAATTTACATAAATATTTTTAATTATCTGATTAAAATTTCCAGATTTAAAACTACCTATTACTTGTTATTCTTAAAAACTTGCATGCAATTCTCTTCCACCAATATCCCTTTGTTTCTTACTAATCAAACGTCATTTCATAATTGATTATTTCAATTTTCTGAGAGAGTTGATTAGTCTACTTTTACAATATGATTGTAGCTTATCATATATTAAACTAAAACGTTCATTGTATAATATCAGAGTCATCTAGAATACAGAACCGTAATAATGTGACGTATTTCATATTTTCCTATAACATCAATGTAAAAATCTCATGTTTTGGAATAATTGTTATGAATAAAAAATTATATATTGGATTTCTGTTTTTACAATGTTAAGATACTTGCATAAAATATTGAAGATACTTTTATCTGAAAATCAATTTCCGAAAATCTTAGTTTCATAAGTTTTATCATTTGTTTTCGTTAAAGACAAAGTAACTTTTTAGTAGAAGTTTTAACTTTTCCAACATTCTGTTGTCATTGATTGCACTCGATCGATGCTCTACTGCGGTAAATAGCAAAATACTAGTTGTGTCTTTCATGAAATTCTACAGTAGGGTTATTGTAGCATAAAATACAATGATAAAACGAAAAATCACGTTTTTTGAGTTGTGTCACTGTTGAAGCGAGAGTGCCAACTATGTATGACCTATCTGATCGTTCCAAACAGGGTACATTTTATTATGATTTCTACATTTAATTATACATTCGCTTCACCACATAGCTCAAAAAAGCGCAAACCATCTCAGAACATTCAGCATCTCCTAAGGTTAAAACGCTTACTACGCAGGTATACAGATACACATATACAGATCACCTATCATGTCAAGTTTAAATAGAGGCACTAATATGAAAATAGTTTCATGAAAAGAGCGAGACATAACAATGTTCTGTATTATATAAATGGAATCACACATATCTAGAAGCAACAGAATACTGACTAGGAAACGCCATGCATTAGCTGAAAAGACCTACACTTTTAAACTTCCCGATCTAATTATAATCTTTACTCATCTTAGTAAAGTATTTACTCCTAACGAGCAAGTTCCACTGTCAGAACGACAATTTCTACTGGATAAAACAAATTATAAATACAAGTGGTGAGAAGCAAAATATAATTTAATACATAAATTTTATAAAACACATTTCCAGAATAATTGCTTAAATTAATAATAATATTTTCAATGCTATAATAAAAACGGCCTATTTCCTGAAACCTGGAAAACTTCATTCAAATGATTCTCAAACCAGCTTAACTCATATCGTGCAATAAATTTACTGTAAACTCTTGAAAAATGTTCTGTAAAAACTTTAATCAATTCTGCAGAAAATATTTTTTCCAGATCACCAATTAGAGAAGAACACGGGGCTGTGGAACAAGTTCATAGAGTTGATTCTGAAATCAGATTTTCTTTTGAACAAAATGAGTATAATTTTGAAGTGTTTTCGGATAGTATGCCATATAGAAGGCTTTTACACAAAGTAAGAACTCATTAGCCAATGATTTTTTTATATTTATCAATTTTCTACTCAATCGAAAGGTTTTAGTGATAATCAACACTGCATCTTCCAATGTATGCAAATTTCACTGATTCACACCACAAAACACTGTTTAAGAGCCAATAACTATATTTGGTTTATACAGATGTTCTACTAACATTATAGAACGTAACGATTTTTTCAACATTTGCCGATACAATCCATGCGAAGGATCAAAACCCGAGAACAACTCGAGAAACGAGAGTAAATCAGCTCACATTACATTCACACTCCGCAAACAAACCGGCTCAGAAATGAAACTAAATAACATCAAGATACCGAGTATAACATGGACAAAGCACATTGAATCTTAACGTCAAAAAATTAATCTGAAAGCTGTCAAAATGAACTTATCAATTGGGAAGTATTCTAACTTAAGCCTAGACTTGAAGGTTTTGTTGAACAAAGTAGTAATAAAATCTATTTAAATACATGGTATATTTATCGTTCTTCACTTGTGCATTCAATTTACTAAAACTTCTAAGATTGCAATCTTAGCAGAAAGAAAGAAAGTAACTGCATCGTAAATATGAGACATCAGTATCGTAAAAGGTACCAATTAATCAGATACCAGCGACAGACCACTAGTGCTCGCTAGTATGTTCACGACTCTGCTAAATTAACTATCGTAACTGCTCTTGCTATTTTTCATGAGTAGTTAGAAGCAGTTACGCATAATTTCACCACTATGCGGCTAAGAACAGCTTCGCTTTTAAAAATTATATTTTTGATTTGTGTCAAAAATAAAAATAATTCCCTTGTCAAAGAGTTTTGAAAGATTATACGCACAATAGTCCCTTTCCAATCGATATGGTTTATTTAGCAAAGATAGTAACCGACCTAATTAATAGCGGTTCACCAGCGATTACCTGCGGTTGGTTGATTGACAAACTAATAACTTATAATATCATAAGGGAAATCGTGTCAATTTTCATAGTAAATTCCAACGGCAGCATGATTTCGTTAAATATAAGCTTCGAAGAAGATTTCTAGATGGCATACCAATACGTTTTGACGAGAACTATAGATGGCACGCGAAGTTATATTTTAATGAAATGACATAATTTAAAAAAAACAAATTTTGTTTTATTTATTATTATTTATTTAGATTTTAAATTTTGGTTTCGTTAATAATTAGTTGAATATAAAAAAAATCTGCAGTTAAAAAATGTAAACATTTCGTTCAACTACTACTAGTGCCATCTTTTAATCTTCTCTGGAATTATATCATGTTGGTACATAATATCGACGCGATTTCCCTTATAGTTATTATAAGTTAACCACCCAGGTGGCGCAGTGGTTAAAGCTGCGGCAGTTGGAGCGGGAGGTACCGGGTTCGAATCCGATTCGAGGCAGGATGCAAAATGGGGTTTTCACCTTCGATCGTTTGGGCGGTGCGATCGGTGGTGAAAAATGAACATATCTGGATCCTCTGTCGTGTTTAGAATCCTTGGGCCGACCCATCTTCCATGTCAGTACTATAGGCCTGACATGGAGCTATGCAATGCGCAGATGGTTCTACGAAAAGACTCGGACCTATAGTCGTATAGAGTGGTATCACAACGGATCAAAATTGGTCTAAGTGTGCGATAGCAGCCACAACAACTTAACTTTTTTTTATTATAAGTTATTTGTTGGCAAAAGAAACTTATTTCATATAGGTTATGTTTTACACATATAGGTTATGTTTTACTTATAACATCCATTTTGAAGCATTTCAATAAACCATAGTAAAGACAAAAAACTAACTTCTAGTGATTCACTAGCGTTTTTATGCCGATTCACCCTCTCATGTATTGACTTATTCTAATGGTTTCTCAAAACGATATCTTTCAATGAAAATAATAATAAATGTCCTTTAAGGACATTGGGTCTTTTTCTACCCTTGTGAAAGTCACATATAAAATTTAATATTTAATTTCCAAAATTTAACGAAAAAATCCAGATTGGAATTAATTACTCGTAGCTGTATTTGACATATTCGACAGTTAGTTGTTAGTTAAATATTTTTTTAAATGAGTTTTATTCAATCATGGAGATGGAAGATAAATATTTGTGGTTAAATGGATTTCCATTATTATCACTTTTTGTGTACTTTCGGCTTTATTAAAAACAATGGTTATTTTTATATAATATTCCTTATAGTAGCGATTTTTGTTAATTTATTTTGTGAGATCGATTTCGATAATATATCTTCGTCAAATCACTTTATACTAATTACATTTTTCTTAAACTATCTGAAGATAAATCTGTACAAAAAAGGAAGAGTCGCCTAAGTACAATTTGCCCAATGTTCAGAAATGAGGTATGAAATTTTCTTCGGTTACGGGAAAAAACAGATAAGATATTTGTTTAAATTGCCAACGTTTTTAGGTCGGCGTTAGCTACCTGTTTGAATAGGGCATACTAAAATTATGAATAAAAAAATAGTTTTTAGTAAAAACGTTTTTTGTCACTTAGGCGAACTTTTCAATTTTTATTTTCAGCGAATAAATGCCCTGAAAAATGAAATAATCGCTTAAGTAACGATAATACCAATTTCGGAAAAATAAAATAACAAAAGAATCGCTTATTTGACTTTAAGTTTGAAATTTTTGATCCATTAAATACTGAAAAAATCGCTTAGGTAACTTTTGTCGAGTATGATTTTTAAATTGAAAAAGAACAAAATTCCAAAAGACTATCTATCTTAAATGCAAAAAAAGTTTTGGGATTTCAAATTTTTAGTCACTTAGGCGATTCTTTCATTTGTTGAATGTTTTGTATGCAGATAGGCGATTATATTTTTTTAACATAACTTTTTCAATTTTAACAATAATTTAACGAAAAATTGATATAATAAAAAACAAAACGCATAGAGTTAATAAAGCATAAAAAAAGCATTTTCGCCTAAAATCATTTAAGCGACTCTGCCTTTTTGGTACAGAAATATTTGCTAATACCCGGACAGGTTCTTCGAATATAAAAAATGCCTGAAAACGGGGTTCATTCCGTCCGACAATATATACTGAATTATATTCTATTCTATAGCGGCTTGATACAATAAAATCATTTGCTGAAGATGTCCGAACTAACTCCTATTTCCCGCGTCTTTGTTTCTGAAGCAGAATGAAAGAGACCATAGCTTAAAATAACAGTGGAATGTATTTAACATTTTGGCTGCCAATGTTGTAATGAGCATACACTCTAAATTCCACCCAACCATGCCAATCTTGTTCTAGACATACATTCGAAATTCTCTTATCCTGTGCTAGTGTTGTTATAGACGTACATTCGTATTTCCACACAATCACGCCAGTGTTGTTATGGACATAAAAAAATAATCTTTGGCTTAGAGGCCGTAAACGGCCCTTACCGCGTCTCAACTGAGACCTTACAAACCAATTTTAACGATTGGTGCACATTGTAGGTGGTCAGCCCAACGAATGTTTTTACACACAAACGCGTTTTTATGTCATCCGGTTGCATGTTAATTTGTGGTGAACGGTGAGAATCGAACTCGAGACCGCGGCGTGATAAGAAAGTCTCTTAACCATTAAGCTACAACCGGCGACATTATGGACATACATCCCAAATTTCATCTGACTAAGACAGTGTTGTTCTAGACACACATACCAAATTTTATTTTATTACGCCAGTCTTAATACACGTGCATAGAAACACATAGTGTAGAATGTTTGTTGAGAACAAAACTGGTGCTATGAGAAAGATTTTGGAATGTATGTCCGGAACTACATTGGTATGGTTGGATGGCATTTAGAATGTATGCCTACAACAACACTGGCATAGTAAGATGGTATTTTGGATGTATGTCTATAACAACAATGGCCCAGGGAAACAGAATTTCGAATGTATGTCTAGAACAACATTGGCATGGTTGGGTGGAATTTATAGTTTATATGCTCATTACAGTATTGGCAGCCAAAGTGTTAAAAATGCTGTATAAGATAGCAGAAAAAAATCCAGCAGAAAAAATATTTTTTCTACTCACCACCAGAGGCACAACAGTCGCTAAAGAGATTTTTTCTGCTGTCATTTAAAAAGCCAGCAGAATTTATCCGTGAATATTTATATAATATTAATAAATATATATTTCAGGTTTTACATAAAATCTGTAAATTTATTCATTCGAATTAAATATATATTGTGTTACCTATATATACAAATATTATTATATGTAGTTGTTTTACTGTGAGCTTCAGATGAACCCCCATGTAACCAATATGCCGCTATGATTTTCCTGATAGCTCAGGAAAATATACTCATACTACATCTGAATATGAAGTTTGAGGATAATCGACAAAATTTGAGCACCTCCAGAATTTTTTAAAGTTTTGGCCCATACATAAAAATCAGTTTTTTCACTGTGAGCTATGGATGGACCCCCCTGTCACCAATATGCTATTATGATTTTCCAATAGCTTAGATAAAAATACATCTGAACATGAAGTTTGAGGATAGTCGACCGAGTTGGAGCAACTCCAGAATTTTTTTAAAGTTTTGGCCCATAGATAAAAATCAGTTTTTTCACTGTGAGCTATGGATGGACCCCCCTGTAACCAATATGCCATTATGATTTTCCAATAGCTTAGATAAAAATACATCTGAATAGGAAGTTTGAGGATAATCGACCGAGTTGGAGCACCTCCAGAATTCCATCCATAGCTCACAGTCCATCCATAGCTAACAGTGAAAAACCCGATTTTTATGTGTGGGCTAAATCTTTAAAAAATTCTGGAGGTGCTCCAACTCGGTCGATTATCCTCAAACCTTATAATCAGATGTATGTTTATCTAAGCTATTGGAAAATCATAACGGCATTTGTTATATATAGGTAACAAGATTTGTATATATAGGTAACACAATATATATTTAATTCGAATGAATAAATTTACAGATTTTATGTAAAACCTGAAATATATATTTATTAATATTATATAAATATTCACGGATAAATTCTGCTGGCTTTTTAAATGACAGCAGAAAAAATCTCTTTAACGACTGTAGTGCCTCTGGTGGTGAGTAGAAAAAATATTTTTTCTGCTGGATTTTTTTCTGCTATCTTATACAGCATGTGTTAAAAATCTATTTAATAATTGGATGATTTAAGAATAATAACATATTTTGAGCATTTTTTAAAAACTAATGAACATAGTTTCCTCAGGACAGAGTTAATAATTAATACAACCTGAATTTTGGAGTTGATGAAAATACATATGCTATGTCAATGGCGAAATGACTGTGTGGTTAAAAATGTCTGGTATTATAATGTAATGACAAATTCGCATTGGATGAAGTAGTCACGCTACTCCTCCGATATTTAATGACCTATTTGCTTGCGAGTTCCCGATTTACCTCACGATTTTTTCTATACATAAGTACAGAAGTATACTTATTGCGGCTTAAAGTTCCTGAAAACCTGACATTTAGAAGAGTTTCGTGAATATAGGCAGTCAATTCCATTACGAGTTACTATGCATGATAATTCCATTACGAGATACTTTGACGTATTATATTTTTATGCAACTTGGAAGTCGTAGCAGAAGACATGTCAGAATTGGGGTCACCAATTGAAGATGTTATTATGTGTGATAATTTATTATTTAGATTAATAAATTTAAACTAACGGAAAACATTACGAGCAGGTCTAATTTAGTAACCTAGAGATAAAAATTGCTACATCATTTAAACTTGCACCCCTTACACATACATTTATTACCAGTACTAATGAGAAAACCCGATTTAAGACAATCTACACGAAAATTGCTGAACTTAATCTTTATTAGTTCCGAGAAGTTGATTAAATAAGATTGCTTCTTCGAATTTAATATAATGGTTAGTGGTATAATAATCTATGGTATAAATCTATGGCGTCTTAACTGAAACCTTACAAACTATTAATACGTACAACGAATGCGTTTAAGCACAATCGATTATTTTATGTCATGCGGAGCATGTTTTGATCAACGACGAGAATCAAACTCGAGATTGCGCCGAAATTAGAAACTCTCTTAACCATAAAGCTAAAACCGACAATAAGCTAAAAGCGACAATAATTTTTATTACAACAGTAAATTTTTGTCATAACGTATCTATTATATAGGATCAAGGTTAATTTCTATAAAATTTCGCGATTAGCATTGAGATATTTTTTATTTCACTTTGTAAACTATTCCAATTAAATGATCGACAATAAAAAATAAAACTTTATCACGATATCAACTCAAATCCATCTAAACTTGGTCGACAAAATTGACAATCAAAATTTAAGCTCATCAATAAAAATAATGTATCGCCATGTATTTCGTTTCTATACATAGGGTGTCCCAATAATCGGGTCAGATTTGATAATTCGGTTATTTTGGCTCTGGCAACACTTATTTCTTCTTTCTTTGACAGAAACTTAGTAAATATATTATTTCCAGTTGACGAAATGAGTCGCTTAACGCTTCAACAAAAGCGGGAAATGTTGAAAATTTATTTCCATAACAAAGACAATTATTGGACTCACACCCAACTATTGGACTCAGTGCATAAAGTAAGAGATACCTAGTCGACAATCCAAGGTGTTCGTTCAGCTGAAAATATCTCCACGGTGGCCGAAAATGTGCGTCAACAGCCGAGAACACCAATTCGTCATCGTGCATCGGAAATGAACATCAGCCGGTCTTCCATGCAACGAATTCTGTGTAAATAGCTTAGTTTTTGACCCTATATCGCATGGTCCAGCAATTGAAGTCCGTGACCTACCACTTCAATATCGGTTTTCTGGATGGGCGTGCGACAAACTCTTAATTGATAGGGATTTTGCTCAAAAAGTCATCTTTTCGGACGAGGCGCATTTTCTTCTCGTTGGGTTCGTAAACAAACAAAATTATCGCGTTTGGAGATCGAAAAATCCATAAGGATCCAATACATCCATTTCGTTTCTTCGAAGATGAGGTCGGAGCGGCCATTACGGTCAACGTAATCAACTACTGCCACATGTTAACATCTGTTTGGAGCGGTGGGTGCCATGCAAGACAAGTAATATTGACGAAATAGATCCACACACATTCAAAAATGTGCTCAGAAATTGAACCGACCGAATGGAGTTCGCTAAAATATTAAGTTTACATAAAATCAATATTAACAAAATTATAAGTGTTTTGCCGATTGTAGCTTAGTAGATACGAGGTTTCGTAACACGCCGCTGTCTCTAATTCAATTCTCTTCAAAAATCTTTCCAAATGAGATAAAAAGCAATTGTGTGTAACAGCATACGTTGGGCTGATCATCTACAAAGTTCACTAATAAATAAATGGTTCATCAGGTCTCTGTTAGCTAATATGTGTTTGGCTGTGAGCCTTGATCTGTGGTTTAGGAGCTGTGCATTGCCAACTGCCTTTCAATCAATTAAGCCCTTCAGAGCACTGCCAAATATGGAGGGATGTTGGCCGGTACATCACACTCGGCTTCAGACCCTATGGCGTCGAAGCTCATTTTTGGGAAATTATTTCCAGTAATTATTACCGAAAATGGTAAATGGGTTTTTAGATTTTTAAATTCATTTCAGTTTACAGTAAAAATTTACTCCATTTTATTATATATTCTATTAAAATGTCCAGACAAAATGGCGACATTTTCAAATCAATTAAATGTCATAAACAGCGAACTTTGAGAGCAAATGAAATAAAAATTCGCATCATATACAAAAAATGAAATTATTAAAATCAAATTCCTATTTATGAATTCAAAAGCAAACAATACATTTGGGGTAAATCTTTCATTATGTAGTTTCTATATATGAATAAAAAAAACTCTTTTTTGTGACAATGAGTATGAACATATCCAACCATCAAATAAATCAATAAGTTAATCCATTGGAATAAAAAAATATGTATATATGTATGTATAAATGAGAAAAACATTAAGCCTCATAAAATTTTATTGATATTACCATGGATATATCCTCATATTATATTCCAAATTTAACCATAATAAGAAAAATATTTAAGTAACAACCATAAGATCTTTCTCTTTGCCAAACAGAACATTATTAATAGAACCATCAAAGTGTAAGAAAGTAATTAAAATTTTCTACTTGAACATCGCAAAATTTAATGTTTTGATTTAACATATAAAAAATATAATATTATACTAATAACATATATATTATTAATATTATATTTTATTTTATTAAATAATAGGAACAAAGATATTTTGAAACCGTTTAAGTTCGTCTCATAAATATATAAGTATACTGGTTTTCATTCTTGAACCACAACATTCCTTGTTTAAAAGAATTAATATTATTGAAAAAAAATACCGACCAAATGGCGCAGTGGGTAAAACTGTGGCAATTAGAGCGAAAGGTACCAAATTGGAATACTGATAGGTGCAGGATACATTCAATCTCTTATTACATCTATGACCCCCTATTGGAGTGCATAACTCATGAGCCAACCAGCGGCGGAACTAGTGAACACAGCACCCTGCATTGCGGTAGTCTCTTTTGGTCGTTACAATTCGCTTTCTTGATATAATGGAAGCTCTTTCCGATTTATCCATAACAAGTATAAAACGTGCAGAAAAACGCGAAGAAGCAATACGAATACAAAAACATATATCCTTACGGGTGTGAAGATTCCGACAAATCGACAAAAATATGAATGTATTGGTATAACAACTGTACAGTAGGTAAATAAATTGTAATATTATTGTAAAATACTACCAAATAAAATCACAGTTTAAAATTGATATATTCAAATGATTCAAAGATTAAAAGTATTAATTAATTTAAATGAATTACATATATCTTTTTAAAATTACATTTTATCTTTTTTTATTATTTTCAAAAAACCCGAAAAACAAATTTTATAATATGTATATACAAATTTAATAGTTCACTGTATTGAATTTTGGCGAAATCTCAGAGATGTTCCCGGAGTATGGCATATATCTGAATATAGTTTAAGGTACTCTCTATCAAGCCATTATAGTTTGACAAAAAAACTACGATTCATTAGCCATTATAGTTTGACAAAAGAACTACGAAGTTTTATCCGATTATTGAGTTGGAAAAGTCGTGACTTATATAATTGTTTGATTGAGACAGTCGAATACCTCTGATCCGTGCCAGTTCTGAATTTATAGTTAAATGATGTTCGGTTAAGAATATAATGTTCTCTATTTTCGCAATTACAGCTCCATGCAGGCCTACACCAAACACTTCAACGCATATTATTGTTCCCTCCGACTCGATATGACTTATTTAAAATTGTATAATAACGTGAGCTTATCACCCACACTTACTGGAAATTTCAGGTTTATATGTACAGTTTCAGTCCACAATCATAACCACGAATGTTTTTTAGCAGTTTACATGGTCTTTTTAGACCATTGGAGTACACGTTGGTACCTGCACTGTAGCGCGTGTGCAACCCAGGACATCTAAGAGCACCACATACCTGCTCTTCAATTATTATTAGTAGACGCAATTTATTTATTAAAGAAGAAAGTGTGTTATTCAGACAAGCCACCAGGTATGACTCTACTTACAGACAAGATTTACGTATTAAACCCAAATCGCGTTAGAAATATGGATAACAAAGTAAAAAAGTCTGTAAAGTTTCGACACCATAACCCTACCAGCATCTTGTTAAGAAATTTGATTTTCGTTCATTATTAGAACTAACCAGACAAGTCACTCCACTAACTAAGAACGGTACTCATTTACAAGTATGGTCGAACCAGGTTAGTTTCCCCATATTGAGCCAATTAAGCCACAAGCTCTAGTCCTGGTGGTGCTTTTCCTTGAATCACTTTAAGTTTCAACTTCGCAACCATACTTCCCCGGAACCCAAAAGCTTCGGATCTCAGTAAGCGAGAAAAAGCCCCATATATGTAGGTTCATCCAATTGCTAGCTGGCATCGTTACTGGTTAGAACTATTAAATGCTTTCGCATATGTTAGTCTTACGACGGTTCAAGAATTTCGCCTCTTGCGCCGTTATATACCAATTCCCTCAACTACTTTTATTAATCATTACGTCTTAAAATAAAAGTCAATTGAAAATAGTACATTCGTCTTATTCCATTATTCCGTGCAGAGAATATCTAGGCACAAATGGCCTGCTTTAAGCACTCTAATTTGTTCAAAGTTATTGTACTAATTCTAGACCAATACTCGGTAAAGAGCACAAATTTAAATTTATTACGAGTAGAAACTTACGTTTAAACCACTACAATAATACGTCATTGCTTACCACCTCTACTTGACACAACTACGAACGTTTTAACCGAAAAACCTGTAACTTAGTCTATTGGAGTTGAAATAAACGTGGCTGCTGGCGCCAGACTTGCTATCTAATTGATTCTTGTTAAAAGAATTAAAATGTACTCATTCAGATTAATAGGCCCGAGATTAAAGAAAATTACCCTATAAGTTTATCGTTTTTGTTTGTGACAGCTTTCGCAAAGAGCTAAGGACCAACTTACTCGTGATCAATAACTGTTCACACGAAACCCTTCTCCACATCAGTCCTCCAAGATCTCATTCGATTATTTGCTACTACCACCAAGATAAGTGCCACTGACAACTCCATGCAGTCTCACACCAAACACATCAATGCATATCATTGTACCCTCCTACTCGATATGGGTTGATTTTAATAGTTAAATTAAATTTTCCATATCGGTTATGTACAGGCATATGACTTGAGCCGCATCCATTTTAAGGGCTAGTTGCTTCAGCAGGTGAGTTGTTTCACACTCCTTAGCGTGTTACAACTTCCATGTCCACCGTCCTGCTGACTTAAGCACGCAACACCTTTCAAGGTATCTGAATGAGCCTTTTTTTGGCGCCATAACATAACGTTTGTTTCATTCCACAGTGCCAGTTCTGCTTACCAAAAGTGGCCCACTAGGCACAATATATCATTAAAAAACCTCTGATGACTTCAATCAAGAAAGTCGAGGATCTTACCCATTTAAAGTTTGAGAATAGGTTGACGGCGTTTCGGCCCCAATTCCTGTAATCTTTCGCTTTACCAGATAAGACTATATCCCCAAATATTAATATTCACCAGCTTATTTAACCAAAATTCTTTTTGGGAACATCTCTAAGATTTGGCCAAAATTCAATACAGTGAACCACTAAAATCTAAAAATCATATAAGTAACGATTTTTCCAACTCAATAATTGGATAAAATTAATCGTAGTTTTTTTGTCGAACCATAATGGCTTGATAGATTATGTCTTAAATTATATATGTATTTATTTGGCCCCTATTTAAGGATTTATTTTTTTAAGTGATCTTCTCTATAAATTTTGAAACAGTTTGAAGCTAAAGTAAAATTAGTTTCAATATTGATATTTTAGAAATGTATAATAGCTTTATTAAAACTTCGTTTGTATTTTTTTTGTTTAACGTGTTTTTATAAATTAAATCATAACCTTACAGTGAAAATGTTTGACATTGCTTTTATCTACTGTTTCACCAATACATTTACATATTTTTGTTATTTCGACAAATTTTGTATACATATATTTTTGTCGATTTGTCGAATTTTGTCGGAAACTTAACATCCGTATATCCTTTTGTCTAAAATCCTAAATGAGGTACATATGCCATCAACATTGCTGCAAACCAAACATTAAGATCTTATGGCCACTTAAGCATCTATAGCAAATATAGAAACATGTTTGATTGTTGATTCAGCAAAATTTGAAGCAGTAGAAAAAGCGACTACGTGGCAGATTCGTAAAATATTTATTCCGAAAAGAAAGAAAATTGCGAACCAATTTGACAGTACAGTGAGGAAATTTTTCTCGAGAATAGATTTAAAGGAATGTAAAAAGAGGCACACTTATTCTCCTGCATCCATGGATCCTGAAAGAAAGTTAATTAATGTTGCACGATGAAATATTAAAAATTACATCTATACGCAAATTGGCTGACCTATAACAGTAAAATTGTCAACTATAACTGCAAGCAAGCGTTTCACAGGTGATAACATCATTGTTATTGTTTTTCACGTTACCGGTTACTGTTGCATCAGCTGAACGTTCTTTTTCAAAACTGAACATAATAAAAAAAATATTTACGTAATATCATTACTAAGCGATCTTTCAATACTTTCGATTGAGGCAAAAGCTGCTGGAAAAATGGAAATGAAAAACATCATAACCGGTTTTGCCAATATGAAGTAAAGGAGGACAAATTTCACTATTTAAGATCTGTTATGTTTTAGTTTTTAAAATTAATGTTATTTAATTTTTCTTTTGAAGTATTATATATGAAATATGATATTTCAAATATGAAATGGCCACTGGATTAATACCCCAATGTAAAAAATGCCAAGGTTTTAATCACACCCAGAAATATTGTAATCGAGAGCCAAGATGTGTAAAATGTTCTGGAAAACATCTAGCGCAAGCCTGCCTACTAGGAAAAACAACTACTCCTAAATGTGTAAACTGTAAAGGAGACCATCCAGCAAATTATAGAGGATGCGAGATAGCTAAAGAACTGCAAAAACTGAGAAATAAAAAACTTCAGTTTAAGCAAAACCGTGAGATGCCAGTTAACGGAATATCATCGAAAAACTCAATGAAAGCTCAACCACAAGCTAGTACAGTAGCGGGACCAAAGACATACTCACAGATAGTCCAGCAACAAAAGCCACTTTGTATTAAGGAAAAACAAGAATCTTCAATTCTTGAAAAAAATACTACGGAGTATAGAAGCTTTGAACGTGCGAATTGCAAAACAAGAAAGAAGCCTAGAAGCCGTACATAAGCGACTAAATAAACAAGAAGCAGTGAATGAGTTCACTTCTATGATTTACTAGTATGAATAGTAGTAAAACATTAAGAATTGCCAACTGGAATGCAAATGGCCTATTGCCACAAATTCCGGAGCTAGAAATTTTCTTAAACATGGATAAGATAGACATATGTCTAATATCGGAAACCCATTTCACAAATGTATCGTACGTAAAAGTTCGTGGATATCACTGTTACCATGCTATCCACCCATCAGGAAAAGCGAGAGGAGGATCAACTATTTTCGTTAAAGAAAATATCAAACACTACGAAGGAGTAAAAATAGAAAAGGAAAATATGCAAACATGCAAACTATTAAAATTCGACTCAATAATGAAAATGAGTATAGCATTTCATCTATATACTGCCTACCGCGATATCAATTGGTTAAAGAAAATTATATCGCGTTATTTAAATCGCTTGGAGTCAACTTCATAATTGGAGGGGACTTTAATGCTAAGAATACGTACTGGGCATCGAAACTGTCAACACGTAAGGGTAAAGATCTATATGCGGCAGGAGAAGAATTAAACTGCGAGTTTTATTCTGGGGGTAAACCAACATACTGGCCTACAGATAAAAACAAAATCCCAGATTTAATAGACTTCTTTGTAACAAAAGGAGCATCAGAAAACTATGTAGTGATAGAAAACAGTGAAGGAATATGGTCAGATCACACACCTGTTATTATGACAATGAGTGCAACCATAATCAAGAAAGTAAATTTGCCTAAACTAACAAACAAGAGAACAAATTGGGATGTTTTCCGGAAGCTAGTAGAAAACAGTACGGTTCTACAAGTACCAATTAAAACTCCGACACAACTCGATGATCAAGTAGAAATATTAAATAATAATATAATTCAAGCAGCGTGGCAAAGTACGCCCATTAGTCAATATAAAGTGCCAAAGAAAAACAACTATTCATTGGAAGTGAGAGATTTGGTTAGTGAAAAGCGGAAAGCTCGAAAAATTTGGCAGCGGAATCGAGCATCACAAAGTAAATCGAGATTTAATTATTTAAGCAACAAATCAAAGCAGTTAATCAAAGAAATTAAAAACAATTCGATAAGTGAATATCTAACTGGTCTTTCCAGCCAAAAAGACACTGACTATTCACTTTGGAAAGCAACGAAAGGACTTAAACGACCAAATAAGCAGATTCCTCCTATCAAAAAGAACGATGGATCTTGGGCAAAAAGTGGTAAGGAGAAGGCTGTCTTGTTTGTAGCCCACCTCGAAAACACATTCCAGCCCCTTCCAATGCAATCAGCGGAAGAAAATATAAACCCAGTTAGAAAAGTGGATAACCTAATCATCAAACCAGTAACATTACAAGAGCTAAAATATGAAATTATTAACAACTTGAGTTCAAAAAAATGTCCTGCTTATGACCTAATTTCAGGTCAAATAGTAAAAGAACTTCCCGAAAAGGGCTTACGAAAACTGCTTCAACTAATAAACGCAGCATTCAGACTAGAATACGTCCCATACCAATGGAAGGTTGCAAAAGTGATAATGATTCCAAAACCGAATAAACCGCCTAACGTTAAAACCTCCTACAGGCCTATTTCGCTTCTTCCTATAATTTCGAAGTTGTTCGAAAAATTATTGCTGAAAAGGCTAAAACCAGTAATAGAGGAAAGAAAACTAATTCCACCACATCAGTTTGGCTTTATAGAGAGACATTCTACTATAGACCAATTATATAGGGTTACCGATATAATTGAAGATTCACTAGAAAAGAAGAAAATCTGTTCAACTATCTTTTTGGATGTTGCACAAGCCTTCGATAAAGTATGGCACCAAGGACTAGAATATAAACTATATCGAGACCTGCCAAAGCAATTTTATCAGATATTAAAATCTTATCTAGCTGATCGATATTTTCGAGTTAAATTTGAAGATGAATACTCTGACCTTAGACAAATATCGGCAGGAGTTCCACAAGGAAGTGTTCTGGGACCAATACTATATTTACTTTATACAAGTTCCAAATACAAAAGATACAAACATTGCAACGTTTGCAGATGATACAGCAATCCTAGCAGTAGGAGACAGTATAGAAGAGTCAACTAGTAAATTACAAAATGCCACTAATGCAATAAGTAAATGGACAAAGAAATGGCGCATTCAGCTGAATCAAACGAAATCCATACATGTCAACTTTACTAACAGAACAGTTAACTGTATTCCAGTTCTACTGAACTCGCATCCAATTCCGCATGCGAACACAGCGAAATACTTAGGCATGACTCTTGATGCTAAGCTGAAGTGGAAAGAGCACGTTAAAAAGAAAAAAGAAGAACTAAACATCAAATACAGAAAAATGTACTGGTTCTTAGGGAGAAAATCTGAGCTAACAGTACATAATAAGCTACTATTATATCGGCAAATATTGAAACCTATATGGACATATGGTATAGAACTGTGGGGTTGTACCAAGAAGAGCAATGTTAAAATAATTCAAACCTTTCAAATAAAGTTCTACGTAGCATTGTGAATGCACCATGGTACATAAGAAACGACAACCTTCATAAGGATCTAAAGATGGAATACGTTAGCAAAGAAATGAAGAAACATGCGAAGAAACACGCACAACGGCTCGGTCAATATCAAAATGCAGATATGCGTAATATTATGACCAACACAGACCCAGTTAAAAGGCTTCGAAGGACGAAACCTTTAGATTTGGGGCGGTTAATGTAATCTTATAATATACTTGGAGCTAACCAGTGGGTTAAACTCAACAAAAAGTAACAAATTTACTAAAGATAAGTTACTAGATGAATTATATTCAGTTGTAATAAAATCCATTAATAAAAAAAAAATATATGAAATAAATATGTATCTATTTAACATATGTAACTTTATTTTTTTGTTATATAAAAAGAATAACTTTCGCTGGGGTCCCAAGTTTTCAATATGCAGACGGTTCAATTAATTTCTACGGTTCTACGTAACCGCGAAATAGTTGGGTTGTGAGACACTTAAACAATAAATATTGGAAAAAATATTGCAAAGATAGAAACAGACAGACATAAATTAAAAAATCTATTAATAAAAAATTTACTTCACACTTCGTGCCAATTAGTTAAAATACAACGAAGAGTAATCTTGAAATAACTATGTAGCATTTTTCAGTTATTTAATAATATTAATTAAAATTTTCTCAAACATAGACTTCGATAGTCTATCTCATTCCACTTCACGACTCCAGCTCATTCAAACATGTTACTACTGTAGCTGAGAGTTAACCTGAACATTTCTCAAAACTGAAAGAATCCGATCATGCAACGTACTATTTCTATAGGGAATGGAATAATATATAAGTTAAAATGAGGACTTGTTAGCAGAAAATATCATTAGGGCAAAATCAAGCAAACACGGAACCCATCTTGCACTAACTTTTGAAAGAAGAAGATGATCATGCAGAATTGTAAATGGGATACCAAAAGAAAGCCTGAGATTCCTCGGTAATTCTGCAATGTTTACACGGCGGTCCTCTAATACAAAATTTACCGCCAAAATAACGTTTTCATGCGTGATGGCGTCCTTCGGTGTTCCCTGGCGCTCATTATCTTCTACTGTTTGTTTCAATCTAATTTTTTCTACTTCATTCTCTAACAATTTTAAATAATTTAACCCACTTCGTTACTGTAGAATATTTTGGTCCACATTCACCATAAACTTTTGACGTATAATCGAAAATAAATTGAGCGTTTTTTCATCTTGTCTAAATACGTGTTGCAAAATTAAATAAATTAAACAAAATAAAACAAAAGTTGTTTCAAGATGTTTCTTGTATATGAAAAAAAACAAAAAATATGGTTTTCTCGTTCACTCCATAATTTCATACCGGTCGGTCTCATGGCAGAGAAAGTAGCGTGCTTGCTCTGTCATTCGGGGTATCGGGTTCGATCCCCGGGGTGGTGAGCAAACATCAATAACTGGGTGTTTTTAATCTGTAAGTGTATTTGGGTTGAACTGTTGGTCCTATAGTGTCATTGGAACTATATGGAAATGTTCACTTCAGTTCAATGTAAGTGAACATTTTCTGTTTTAATTTCGGTCCCGCTATGAATTTTTGATAGTTCTGGTCATAATCGTAACCAGTGCAAAGCATTAGACGATTGTCATGGGAATCTCATAGCCATAATGGCCCATATTATTCGGAAAATGTTCACTTCATTTCAATGTATGTGAACATTTTGGGTTATGGTCATCGGTCTCGCATAGCAATAAGGGCCCATATATCGCTATTCGAAAAATGTTAAATTCAGTTCGATGTATGTGAACATTTTCTATTGTCTCGTTATGATTTTGTGATAGTTCTGCTCTAAATTTAAATGAAATGATGGTTATGACTATGAGATGACAATCGTCTAATACTTTTCACTAATGACGATTAAGATCAGCACTATCGCGGAATCGATATATATATATATATATATATATATATATATATATATATATATATATATAACGGGTGATTTTTTTGTGGTTAGGATTTTCATGCATTAGTATTTGACAGATCACGCGGGATTTCAGACAAGGTGTCAAAGAGAAAGATGCTCAGTATGCTTTGACATTTCATAATGAATAGACTTACTAACGAGCAACGCTTGCAAATAATTGAATTATATTACAAAAATCAGTGTTCGGTTCGAAAAGTGTTTCGCGATTTACGTCCGATTTATGGTCTACATAATCGACCAAGTGAGCAAACAATTAATGCGATTGTGACCAAGTTTCGCACTCAGTTTACTTTATTGGACATTAAACCAACCACACGAATGCGTACAGTGCGTACAGAAGAGAATATTGCGTCTGTTTCTGAGAGTGTTGCTGAAGACCGTGAAATGTCGATTCGTCGCCGTTCGCAGCAATTGGGTTTGTGTTATTCGACGACATGGAAGATTTTACGCAAAGATCTTGGTGTAAAACCGTATAAAATACAGCTCCTGCAAGAACTGAAGCCGAACGATCTGCCACAACGTCGAATTTTCAGTGAATGGGCCCTAGAAAAGTTGGCAGAAAATCCGCTTTTTTATCGACAAATTTTGTTCAGCGATGAGGCTCATTTCTGGTTGAATGGCTACGTAAATAAGCAAAATTGCCGCATTTGGAGTGAAGAGCAACCAGAAGCCGTTCAAGAACTGCCCATGCATCCCGAAAAATGCACTGTTTGGTGTGGTTTGTACGCTGGTGGAATCATTGGACCGTATTTTTTCAAAGATGCTGTTGGACGCAACGTTACGGTGAATGGCGATCGCTATCGTTCGATGCTAACAAATTTTTTGTTGCCAAAAATGGAAGAACTGAACTTAGTTGACATGTGGTTTCAACAAGATGGCGCTACATGCCACACAGCTCGCGATTCTATGGCCATTTTGAGGGAAAACTTCGGAGAACAATTCATCTCAAGAAATGGCCCGGTAAGTTGGCCACCAAGATCATGCGATTTGACGCCTTTAGACTATTTTTTGTGGGGCTACGTCAAGTCTAAAGTCTACAGAAATAAGCCAGCAACTATTCCAGTTTTGGAAGACAACATTTCCGAAGAAATTCGGGCTATTCCGGCCGAAATGCTCGAAAAAGTTGCCCAAAATTGGACTTTCCGAATGGACCACCTAAGACGCAGCCGCGGTCAACATTTAAATGAAATTATCTTCAAAAAGTAAATGTCATGGACCAATCTAACGTTTCAAATAAAGAACCGATGAGATTTTGCAAATTTTATGCGTTTTTTTTCAAGAAAACTTCTCAAGCTCTTAAAAAATCACCCGTTATATAATTGAAATTTTAGTTTAAGTGTTGCCAACCCATTTTTTGGGTTGAATTTAATGCCCATTTAGTACTTGCTTATTTGATAAATTTTATATATACACGTCGCGACATATAAACACCCAGAAATAAACAATCAACAAATCGTACCCTGTTGTTGAAATTTAAATGTTTTCACACCATACTGGTCCACTTATACAGTCTATGTTCGAAGCGTACGCCAATCACTGCTAAATACTCTTTTATAATGTGATTTAATAATTTGTATGCTCTTTGATTGCATGACTCGATTATAATTTAATAAAAAATTGGAATATAAATAAATAGTCCTACCAAAAAATCTAATTCCAGATTAATCCGTACGAGATCTTTATGTGTCAGTCATAAGTGTATTCGGTAACAATCATTAATTAAAATTTTTATTATTAATACTTCTGATTTCAATAATATTTATAGTGTAAATGAAGACATTTAACCATTTTTTCATTAAAAACTTAACAGCATTAAGACCTCAAGCTATTAAATAACTCAACTAACCATTTACTCGATATACATGGATGATTATTTTACGTAAATCTTAATATTCATAAAAAAATAAGTTTTCTAATTATCTAAGCTGTTGTTAAAAAAATATGTTAATTTCATTCATTCAAATCTTGTAATATTATTTACAAAGAACTATAAGAAAAGCAATAAATATCTATCGGATTATATAGTTACATACTTGGGATAGCATTCATCATAACCGATTACGTATTCTGACGTATTGTAACGAATTAAAAAGCGTTTTGTTTATGTATTTCCAATTCGAAAAAATTATGGTTGAACTTGAACTAATAAATTTAACCACAGACATTTAAAGGGTTTTTCAATAAGCTGTTTCATTTTGATATTTAAAAAATAAGTATTTTTGTAATAAATCAATGAATGACCAATGATAATTTCATTGTATAGAGAAAAAGCCGTTAACATTTGAAAATGATATCAGTCAAATAGCCACCAGGACTACACTTGCAGCTACATATCCTTTTTTTATGAAATTCTCCATGACCAATTTGTACATTTGTGGCTGTATATCCTCGATAATTTCACGGACTCTATCTTTGTGAAGCATTGGCATAAACCTTATCTTTCAACTGGCCCTAAAAGTTTAAAGGTATTAAATCATAAGATATCGGTGGCCAATTGTGATCACTCTGTTCGAGAAATAAAACGGTCAGGAAACTTTTCTTGCAAAATTGCGGTTTTTTCGTTGCTTGTGTGGCACATAACGCCGTTCCGCTGAAAATAAATATCGTTCACTTCAATACCTTCCAATTCCCGCCATAATAAATCATTAATCATAGCTCGGTAGCGTTCCATTCACCAGTAACATTTTCGAAAAAAGTAAGATCCAATCATAATATCAGCCAAAAAACCGCACTACATTGAAAAATCATTCTTGGATTTTCTGAGCCCCAAATGCGACAATTCTACAAATAGCAGGCCATTTAAAATGAAACCTCTTATTGGATACTACTTTATAACTTAGATTTTTTATAACTCAAAGATTTTATCAACGACTCATGATGGAAAAAAATACAAAACATTTGTACTGTGCTTACAATGTGATTTTAGGTAAACGGATAAGGGATACTTGCAGTATTTGTATTTGTGATGGTTGTTGTTTCAAAACCTGAAACATGAACATTATTTTAAAAACTAAGCCGAGCTTATAAATTATTACAACAAAATCAGAACTAGCGGCATTATATATGGCTTTCCATGGTTTGAAGAGTACAAAATTGTAAGAAAAGTGGGCAGACCAAGTACCATACGTTTAAGGACATCGTAACTATTTAGAATTTATTTGTATATATATGTACATAAGCCTACATATGTTAGTATATCTACATTAGCCGCTAATCATGACTCCAACTGTTCCTGATCACATTTTCCATGCAAATGAAAGACACGTATTGATCAAAATTTTAGAAAATGTGACATTGGTTTGCATGGAATTAATTAGTGTATGTAGGTGGTCAGCCCAACGAACGTTCTAGCACACAATCGTGTTTTTTGTCATCCGGTGCACTTTTGCACTTTAATGTTTGGACAACGGCGAGAATTGAACTCGAAACCGTGGCGTGATGAGAAACTCTCTTAGCTATTAAGCTACAACTGTCCAGAGTACAAAAATGTATGGAAAATTATCCAGACTATAAGTATCATATTGTTCAGCTTTAATGTCCTGTGAGTTGGGGCCATCCATGTTTCGTAAATATGTCAAACGAAACATGAGACTCATAGAATACCACCACAGTATCCAAAACTTGTCGTAGGAGGCGACTTAATCTGGTTGGATCGCTGGGCTGACGACCCGTATCCGTAAAAAAAGTAAAAAATGTTAAAAATGTCAACAAAAATAAAAAAATCGGATACCGCCAAAACAACAACAAAAACGAACCCCCGCTTAAGTACCTGGACACGAGATTAAGGATCGGCACGTGGAACGTGCAGTCATTAAGAAAACCTGACGTGTTGGACGGCCTTATCACATGTATGAAAGATTATCGGCTGGAACTCGTAGCTCTCCAAGAAACTCGATGGCCTAAAAATGGAGATCATGTCTCCCAAGGCTATACGTTGCTACACAGTGGAGATGACCTCGAAAATATTAGGGTTTGGATTTCTCATTGGGCCACAGGTAAAAAAGGTTGTGTTGGACTTTCAAGCAGTCGATAATCGAATGTGTAAGCTTCGCTTGCACATAAGATTAGCCAACTTGTCAACTGTCTGTATACATGTGCCCGCACTGATGTAAGCCAATCCCAGGATAAAGACTCATTTTACAATAATATGGATAATCTGATGGGTTCTATACCGAAGCACGATGTCAAATTGGTGATTGGTGACTTAAATGCTAGAGCTGGCAGAAATCAGACCGACTTATGTAACAATATAGGTCCGTACTCCCGACACAAAACTGCGACCGAGAATGGGGAAAGAATGATGTACTTTGCGATCGCTCATGATCTCAAAGTAGCAAGTACATTCTTTCCTCATAAAAACATCCATTTAGAAACATGGACACATCCACGTAAAACATCTCGAAGCCAAATTGACCATGTGTTGATTTTAAAAGGGCGGGCTCGGGCTGTCCAAGACGTGAGATCATTTCGGTCGTCAAAAACATTCGCAGGCAGTGACCATTTTATGGTTGCTGCAAAGTTACGATGGAAATTTTCGTACAAGTCAGGGAGGAGAGGGGAATATACAACGCGATTCTCCTGTGAAGGTCTGATAAATGAAGAAACGCAACGAAAATATCAAGATCTTGTCAGCAATAACATTATGCAATCCAATTACCAATCTGATGATGTGAACAGTGTCTGGGAAGTATTGAAAACCTCGGTTGTCGATGCTGCCCAGCACAATCTCGGTATAGTGAAAACTAAGCCCAAAAATGATTGGTTTGATGAGGAGTGTCGTCTTGCTGTTGAGCAACGAAATATAGCCCACAATGAAGTGCAGACTCGGTTTACAATTGCAAGGAAACACAAAGCAGTTCTTGCTAGGAGGACAGCTAAACGCATTTGTAGACTGAAGAAGCGCGAATGGAGGAAGGCTAAGGTCTTATGAGTACAAAAACTCAGCAATGAGCGCAATTCGCGTGGTTTCTTTAGAGGAATCACCGAATTGCACCATACCTTAAGATCTCGGTCAACTGCCATTCGGGACCAGGATGGAAACCTCTGTGTTAACGTCGATGCGGTACTCGATACATGGCGTGAACATTTTTTTGATCTACTTAATGTTCCACATGTATCACAAGCTGTGTTTGACGTTGATTGCATTAATTCAGAGCTCTTGATATTCGGAGGGCTAACTTTGTGGAACTGTCTTTTCGACCTTGTTCGATTGGTATGGCGAAATGAAGTTGTGCCCGAAGAATGGAAAGTGGCCGCGTTATGCCCAACATTCAAGAAGGTCGATCGCTTGAAATGCGAGAATTACCGCGGTATAGCTCTCCTTTGCACAGCATATAAGTTACTGTCATACATTATCTTGGGAAGAATTACTCATCTAGCGGAGGAAATCGTCGGTGACTACCAAGGAGGATTCCGTCCAAATCGGTCAGTCACTGATCAAGTTTTTTCGCTGCGGATGATTCTTTCCAAGTACTACGAAACATCTCGCGATGTACATCAGGTGTTCCTAGATTTCATGCAAGCCTATGACTCGATCAATCGAGAGAGACTATGGTATGCGCTTGAATATTTAGGAATACCGAAAAAATATGTACATCTCTGTAAAATGACAGCAACGCAGTCACAATGTTTGTTAAAGTTGAGCATAGGCTATCGAGAACTTTTGCAATTACTTCTGGTGTTCGACAAGGAGATGCGCTGCCCCCGATACTTTTTAATCTCATGTTGGAATACATCCTTCGTAAAAGTGAAACACCTCAGGACAATATCTTATTCCGACAATCCAATCAACTTCTTGCTTATGCAGATGATATCTGTGTGATTGGATTAAATGGCAACGGAGTGACAGAGATATTTGATCCACTGGAACAGTGTTCAGCTTCCGTTGGTCTTAAAATCAACGAGTCAAAAACCAAATATCTAATCTCTGGTTTTAGAGACCAAGACGCAATTGATTTCAGTAGTGGTAACCACACGTTTGGAGAAGTGATGAGATTCAAGTATCTTGGATCTCTCATCACTCACGATAATAGTGTGGGCGAGGACATCAAGGTCCGTCTTGCCGCTGGCAATCGGGCTTTGTATCCTCTACGCCCACTGCTGAAATCAAAATATCTTGCATATATCTAGATGGCTTCTAACATTCGAGAGAAGAATCATGCGTGTGATATATGGCCCAAAACGTGACGTCGATGGCACTTATCGAGTTCTTTTCAATCACGAGATCAGGAATTTAATGCAAATTCCTGATATCGTGCATGAAATCAAAGGACAGCGAGTACGCTGGCTCGGACACGTTCTGTGTGCTGATCTGAACCGAATGATACAGCGAATCTTTAAGGGAGAACCGCCTTTCGGTAGGCGAAGAGGTCGCTGTCGACGACGATGGCTCCACGGCGTTGAGAGCGATCTGAGATCTTCAAACTGTCTACAACGGTTTGAAGAACTGGCTCGTGATCGAAACCGATGGAGTCAGATTTTTGACACGGTACGGGCCAATAATGGCCTGTAAAAACCGATAAAAAAAAATTGTTCTGCTTTCATTTTTTAGTATATATACTTTAGTCACAAATAACTATTATACAGATAAACAAACTATATGAAGAAATAATGTATAGTAGACTGAAATAAGGGGAAATAATTGTAGCCTGGGTGAAAAAGCAATATTCGAATTTAAATTATCTCTTTCATTCCTTTCGCATTGATATTACGATAAATAAAAGTTTCTTTTGTATATGAATTTTGTATAAAATATTAACTCATTTACTGCACTGAATGAAACTCATCGCAATGGCAAGAAACATTTATTTAATTTAATATATGTATTTGAACTTAGTTTCATAGATTTGATTGAATTTTATTTATCGTAATTTTATTTATCCTAGAGGAATGAAAGAGATAATATTACTCAAATATAGCCTTTTCACCCAGGGTACAATTTATTTCCCCTTATTTCAGTCTAGTATGCATTATTTCTCCATATAGTTTGTTTTTCTGTATAATAGTTATTTATGCTTTAGCCACTGTGCATGACGCCAACTGATCACATTTTCCATACAAACCAAAGACACGCATTATAATACGACACTAACTGCGTGTCAACTGAGACCTTACGAACCATAAAATACCTATTGGAATACACATTGTAGGTGGTCAGACTAAGAAATGGTTTTACACACATTTTATGTCATCCGGAGCATATTAAGTTTTGGACCATGGCGTTAACCAAACTCGAAACCAAGTTGTGATGAGAAATATTCTTAACAATTAAGGTATATCTGGATTTGTTAGTGTCGTGAATTGCTGCTAGTGAAAATAAATTAGGTGATTAATTACTAGTACATTAATTAAAAAAGTAAAAACTGAGGTACAAAACCTGTTATGTGTTATTTCCGGTTGTTGTATATAAATGTTTAATTAAATTTTTATTAATGTTTAATTTTATTAATATTTTCAAGACCTGATACAAAACTTGTATAAATTGAAGTGTTATTAAAAATTTAATTCAAATTATGTTAAGCAAATCATCATTTTAGTATAAATCAATTGGTGAAACCTGCTACAAAATCAAAAATAAAATTAATTAATAGTTAATATTAATTATAATTATAGATTTGTACAAATTAGTTTTTTTTATTATATGCTTCGGTACGATGTTGAAAACAAACATAAACGGGAAAACACACACATACCCTTCTTAGAGCATCTATAGTCTATATCTGTGTGGTTACTAGTTTCATAAATGCTACACCTCAACTCAAACTTCGTGCAGCTCAAATAAAACACCTCTTGTTTAGGCCACCATCGAATATTATTGCGATATAAATTTAATAAGAACCGCCTAGGTGGCGCAGTGGTTAAAGCTGCGGCAGTTGGAGCGGAGGTACCGGGTTTTAATCCCGATAGGGACGGGATGGTAAAGGGATTTCTCACCATACGGTTACGATCGGTGGTGTGAATGAACACATCTACGACCCCCTGTTGTACTGCAGAATTCATCGACCAACCCATCTTCCATGTCAGTACTATAGGCTGGAATGGAGCTATGCAATGTTCAGATGGTTCTACGTAAATCGGACCTATAGCCGTACGTCCTCGATTTGACTGTAATGGCGTAAGGTAAGGGCGAATAAGCGAACCGCTAAAGAGTTGGAAGTGCCTTGAGCCCCAAAACAGATTGTAGAGATAAAAACAAACAAACAAACAATTTAATAATAACGATTCCGTTGAAATAAGTTGTCGTAGCTACACCCATTTTTTATACTCGCTATGTCTCGCACTACTACTAAATTATTCAATATCTTGCAAATGCGGTTATTCTAAAAAGTGCTGAGTTAGATGCCATCGGTATAGAACAGCGCTATCAGATCCTATAAAATCGACTCAAACATATGTTGATGTAATTGGATGCAACTACAAATGCATTTCGTATAGTTGTATACGAAACAAAGTTCCGTCTACA
Organism: Tipula lateralis; assembly: GCA_963932295.1. Taxonomy (NCBI): domain Eukaryota; kingdom Metazoa; phylum Arthropoda; class Insecta; order Diptera; family Tipulidae; genus Tipula; species Tipula lateralis. Next base: position 139,297,546 of record OZ010737.1, read on the forward strand.
ATTTTTCTGTCATTTATACGAAGAATGATATTTTTTTCATAACACATAAATAACTAAGTGCTTTTGTGGGAAGAGTTGAACTTCATACATAAAATATTTGTTGTCTTTTTGCCAAACAAAATACATAGAAAAGCAAACAAATATTGGGTACAAAGTATTTATTTAATGTACAGGGTCATCTCGAACTAAAAATGATGTAGTTTCAACAAAAATGAATTTTTATATTTAATATTTTATAAGCATTAAATACTGCAACCACTCACTTCAATGTTTCAACTCTTTCATTATGAGTTGGCAACTAATACTTATAAATGGAGAAGTTCATGAACTAACCAAACTAATTATTTATAAACTTATTAACCTGACCCTTTATGTTTGACTGCATAACATGGCCGATCTTTAATGTCAGTATTTTAGTCTGTGTTACTGGAATCATTGTAACTCTATGAGTTTCATTTAGATATTGTTTCAGTAACGAGGTGAAGTACACACTTATAGACATGACTATATTAAAAATCAACGTTTACTAAAATATGGGGAGCATGTAGAACAGTGACTTCATCCTTGATATTGACAGAACATGGTCTTCATTCCTTATAGTGACATCTATGAGTGAATCAAAATACTTATTTTCTATATTTAGGATAACATAAGTAGACAAATATAAGGTAGCATCACAATATCTGACTTTCTTTACAGAAATAAATAGGATTGGCGGATACTAATATGATTTGCAGGCAAAGTGTGGAATTAGCATTTGAAAATGTTTGCTAGCTGTGTTATGTAAATTGATTTCGCACTTTAGATTTCACAGTTATTGAGTCTTCAAAAGCACGGTTATTCTGAAGACGTGATGGAAAGCTATTTTGCTAGTTTCTTTACGGCATTGGGATTTTGGATCTAATAATCTTATTTGAATTAGGCTTAATATAAATTAAATTTCTTAGGTTCCATTAGAAATGTTGACAAAGGCTTCGACTCGCGTGTAACACCTGATAGCAACGTTGGTTCGGGTGGTGGATGTAATTCTGGAAGTTTAACTTTTCCATTGGCGCAGCACATTCCTTTCGTTCTTAAATTTGAGGGCGCTACTATATATGCAAATTTTGACGACACTTGGGTGAAGACTGTTATCATTATTTGTGTCATAATGGAATGCACCAAGATTTAAATCAGTCTACAGTGTTCGTCTTGATCGAGCGGTGTTTATTCGAACATTTTAGAAGTACGTATTCGACCAGGTTCTAATCTCACTTCTCGTTATTCAGATGATTCAGACGAAAGGTCTCAGCGTCATGTACTCAAAGATTTTCCAGCCTTAAGCTCGTCTAATTTTGAGGCTCGTAATGCTCTTTTCTTTCGTGCCTGAGGTATATACATCGGCCAATTGCTTGTTGCGTTGGAGGCATAATTGTACTGGGGCGACGTGAGAAATAAGTTTGAATTTATAAGATATTACTCAGCAATCTGAATCTCACAATGTATCCAACCCAATTGAACCGGCTGTTTATACACGCATGGAAATGTTAATATTAACGATGATCACCAATTCACTGAGGGAAATTTGAAGTGAAAAAAATCAGCATTAGAGAATTGTTGTAATCGATTTTAATTCCACTCACGATGATATCCGAAAAAACTGCATAGCAAATGCGTTCGGAACGGCAATCAGCAGTCCAATCCTTCACATACACATTCACTAATTTACGTGAACTCACTGGTAGAGAATGAATAAACGGAAAATCAGCTCACGGAAAACACGAAAATTCAATTCAATTGAATTATTTATCAAAATTATTAATTTAACTCACAATGAAATGCACAAAACTATGCGATAAACGCTCCTAAATATAAAAAATACGCAGAGTATTATCTGTTCAATGTGAGCCGAACATGAATTTCACAATTTACATAAATTCTTATGTCACCCACAGCTCGAGACGTCATCATTCGTTCGTTGTTTTCGTTTCATTTCATTGGAATGACAGTGGCGCCATCTGTCGAAATTTGTGAAATTTGTTGGAATGACAGTGGCACCATCTGTCGAAAATTGCTCGTACCAACTCAGAAACCTTCGTCGGCTCATGCACAACAACTTTGCTAAAGACGTGATCAGTTTACAATTCTATACAAACAATCATTTATATATATATATATATATATATATATATATATATATATATATATATATATATATAATATAGATATGTATATATATATATATATATATATATATATATATATATATATATATATATATAATGTGTAAGTAGCAAATAACTTATAATAACTATAAGGAAAATCGCGTCGATATCATGTACCAACATGATATAATTCCGGAGAAGATTAAAAGATGGCAGAAGATTAAAAGAGTAGAAGTTGAACAAAATGTTTACATTTTTTATCTGCAGTTTTTTATATTCAACGAATTATTAACGAAAAAAATATTTAAAATCAAAAATTTTAATTTTACAATCGAAATTGGAAATTATTGAAGTAAATGGGCATATAATTATAAATAATACTAAAAAAATAAAACAAAATTTGTTTTTTTTTTGTAATTATGTCATTTCATTAATATATAACTTCGCGTGTCATCTATCGTTCTCGTTAAAACGAATGGTATGCCATCTAGAAATCTTCTCCGAAATGAATATTTAACGAAATCATAATACTGTCATAACGATTTCTCTTATAGTATTATAAGTTATTTAGTTAGTAGTAATGTGTAAAGAAATAGTAAGTTTATCACAGAATAGAAATGTGTTTGTCTTGTGTTAACAGCAGTTTAGTAATGATTTACTAGGTGTCTGTAACCAGGTCGTTATTACTTTACTAACATACCTTACTATCTTTACCTATCGTCGTATATAAACGGCTGTAGGAGTAGGTCCGGCGTTATCCGGGAATCTTGCCTATAAGCGCTTGCTCTTACAGTCCTATCAATCAATCACATAATATTCTCATAATATCAATGGCTCTAACTTGTATTTCTAGGGTACTCAATAAACTGAATAAATTTATTTATTCCATTATTTCGACGTTATAAAACCACAATATAGATCGTTAATTTTGTTTGTTTAAATTAATAACTATACTCAAGTATAATTAATAATCAGAATTAACATATTATATATAATTAATACATTTTCTATAGAATTATTTTTTTATTGATTTTCTCTGGAAAATTAATTAATTCAATATGTTTTGTTTTATATAAAAAAAACAAATCATAGTTCAATAATGGTGAAAATAAATACTTTAAACCAATAAATACCTACTTAAATCTATTTTTATATGAATATTGATTTTAACACATGCTTAAGAGTCTATAGAATTTTCGACTAGCACAACAAATATAGTAAATAGACGACGAGATAATAAATTTTATATTTAATTCAGTCTAACGTCATAAGTTATTGGGGAATACCATAAATTGCATTGTAACTGATCTTAGTAATTTTGTGGTTTTTTTATAGTCAAGTGGCTATACATAATTAAATAGTAAGATAAATTTACTATATAATTATTTATAGAATATTATATAACGTTAAATTTATAATTTGAATATAGATGAATGATACTCGTGTATAAAATATTTACCAAAGCTCTAGTAAAATTCTTATCTTTAACCTTTACGCTAGAACTCGAATAACAGTTGATTTAATTACAAGTTAAAGATAGATTATCGTTTTGCTTCATAATTTAAAAAATTATTTAATAAGATATATCTGCAGTACCTTTAAAATTCCTAGCCGAATCAATCGACATCGCTTCAGTCTGTGGCTCATGATGTACCATTAAAGAATTTAATACATGTTGAACATGAAATTTTTGACCTCTGGAAACCCCTGTCGTTCACTTTCAAGATACCTGCTTAGCAATAGTTTTATCCTTGCGATTGATGGCCAAGTTTCACCTTCAGTATCATACATTTATAAGTATAATATTCACTGTACCGAGAGTTGGTTTGGCGACAAGGAAAACCAAAAATTTCAATATTTTCCAAAACAAGTTCATAACAAAAGTTTTTTTATATAATGACTATATCCACTGCTTATGCGGAGCGTCAGTTCCCAGATACATAAAGACACATACACACGGAAGTAAGAACAAGATGAATGGTAGCATGCTTCATTTCCGTTACTGAAATTGTTGTGAGTTAAAGATGTCGGGATAAAGTGCATACAGGTGTGTACCATTATACAGGTAAACCTCGTTTAACGAATAATCGCTTAACAAAACCTCGAATCTACGAATAACAATTTTTGGTACAAAATCTCACTTAACAAATACATACCTCGGTATAACGAATAAAACACTATACTCAATCGCTCGATAGTAGTGTCAAAAAAATTAAGGTGATTTTCTTTTGCCATTTATTTTTGATTTACCAGTTCGACCGATGGTTCACCATTTCTTTTTGAAGACTTCAAATAAAGATCAAATAATTCAACAAATAAAGGAATTGCCTATCGCTCGAAATACAATAAGATAGAATTCTGAAAATGGGTACAAATGTAAAACAAAAATCAGATATTAAATTATGTGATTTTATTTCCATTTATTAGATATTTTGTTCGAAATAAGATAAGGGAAGAATTAATAAATTTGGTATCTTTACCAGGAATTACCAAAAGTGCAGATATTTGCAAGGCAGTAGAGACTATTTCTGAAGCAGAAATAGATCTTTCAAAAATCATGCTCTTAACTACAGATGGTGCCCCAAGTTTGATTGGCAAAGAAGCAGGATTTGTCATTAATTTACCAAGTGTGTTCGGCTTTCATTGCAACCAGGAAGAGCTTTGTGTGCAAAGAACGACCTTAAATTAGTTGAAGATGTGATGATACTTGTGACTAAAATAGTTAACTATATTGCCGCCCATGCTTTAAACAAAAGAAAATTCGTATCTTTGTTAAATGAAGCCGTTGTCTTAGTCGCGGCAAAGTACTTCAACAATATGACAAGGATTTGGCAAAACCATTGATATTATGTTTGATCTCGTCAAAGCATTTGTAGTTAAGCTTAAAATATTTAAGTGTGACATGATGAGAAGTAATTTCAAGTAACTTAGAAATTCACGAAAAACATTTAACAAAAGTAATCAAAGAATTCGGCAATATTTTAGAAGCTACAATTTATACAGGTAGAAGATTTTGAGATGCAATTGGTGGATTTTCAATATGATTTAATATGGAACAAAAATTCATAGATTTAAGAATAATTTTGGAAGAAATCGAAAGAGATAAATTAATTGGATCAGCCCAGAGAAATATCGAAAATGAAATACCTATAACTTGGAAATTTATTGCAAATAATTTTTCTTGCCTTAAAAAAATTGCAATGGCTTATTCTTGTGAAGCATTGTCTTATGCTATTGGTTCTATAAGATGTCAGAATGAGTTGATCTAGTTTTAAATATGGTCAAATTATTCAATCGGTGAACGGATCAATCGATTCAAGATCCAATTAAACGAAAACGAATTAAACGTAAAAAGCTTATCTCGACAAATGAATTACTGAAAATGTTCAATAACAATATGTAACGTATAGCAGCTAAAACATAAACTGTCCATAATGTCACGGGATGTTAAAGGTGAGCATCAAGAAAAGTATTTTAAATTTTAACATGATGGAAATACATACTGGTTTCAACATTATTTACAAAAACTTTACTATAATACCGGGTCATGCAAGTCCCGTAGGATGACACATAGATGGCATTACTATATAATTTTTTCCATATGATTTTTATTTAGTACTAACCTTCAAGCGATACGTGTGTAAATTTGACAGCGATCGGACTATTTATTCGTAACTTTTGTTTTTGAAAAAAAATGGAAAAGGTTTAAATAAAAAATTTCGAGTTTAAATAAAAAATTACTTTTTGATGAAAAGAATACAGTGGAAACCAAACAATGGCTTGATAAACATTATCCGAACTCTGCTCTATCGAGACAAATGGTAGAGAAGGAGATTGCTGAATACAAAAGTGGCCATACCAGCACAAATGATGCAATGCGCAGTGGACGCCCAAATGAGGCTCATATTCCAGAAAACAACAAAAAACTCCACAAATTGGTTATGCACAATCGCAAATTGAAGGTGCACGAGCTAGCTGGCATTGATATAAGATGGTAGTGTTTTTACCATTTTACACGAACATTTGGATATGCAAAAGCTTTGTGCAAAGTGAGTGCCGCGTGAGCTCACAGTTGGTCAAAAACAACAACGAATCGATGCTTCAGAGGAGTTTTTGATAAACCGCAATAAAATGGAATTCTATCCAAATAGAAGTCAATATGTGACAGTGGATGAGACATGGCTTCATAATTACACAATTACCAGAATCCTAAAGACAGTCAGCTGAAAGGATCGAATCGAATTATTTACGAGAAGCTACGCGATTAATTTTTAATGAGAGTGATGAAAATGAAGAGTTATTATATTTATATACTTATTGAGAAAAAACAATATGCGACCTGCAATAAATAACATAAGGGCTGTGGGGAAACAGATCAGAAATAGCACGATGAATACAGTTTAACTTAAATAAAGTCTCGAGTTAGTAGACACAGTATCTGTAGTAATAGATACTAGCAGCATAACTTGCAATATTGTGGTAATGGCAAGGTGAGCCGATATTGAAGGAGTGAACTTCTATAGTTTTTTAAATGAACAGCCCGCACAAATTTCTATTGGCAATGTTCAAGAAATCCTGGTAGAATAACGTTCTAAATCATTAACAACAGATGAAGACCCACAAAAAATTTCAGCCACCACACTTTTATGAAATTTTTTTAAAAACGGATGAAACAAAATAACTAACGAGTTCGAAAAAAAACAAGACAACTTAAAATCGAAAATTTTTTACAAAATCAATAATTAATAAGCAATAAGGAAAATGTACACATCCTCAGAGATTTTGTAGGACAGGAGTGTTTAGATTTGATGCAGAACACGAGTCTGTATCTTCCATTATCGGAGGTACATTTAGAGATTGTGGTTGAGGATTGTTTAGTCAGGAAGTTTGTGACAGGTCGGGTAGGGATTTTGTTTTAGTGGCGGGGAGTTGGAACTATTAAAATGTTTGGGTGTCGGCGGGATTGTAGCACTTTTGCAGTGGTGGTTTGGAAGCATTCAATTTTGTAAATTGTCGGTAGCTTTTAATGTTTTGGCTGGATTTTTGGAGGATGTCGCCCAATTCTGGAATGGGCTGGGATTGTGCAGGAGTGTCTTGGAGGAAGCGATTTTGTAGGTATTGTTAGCTGCATGCTGGTAATTTGTTCTTTGCCTCATGGTACTGCTGTGGTTGAGGAGGAGGGGGTGCCGGGGCTGGATTTGATTGGGACGGGCATGCGGGTTGATCTAGTTGCGGTGGCGGGTAGGAGCCTCTGTTGGCATGTGGGGTTTTGGACGCGAATGGGGGCTGGAGGATTCGCCGGAATTCCGGTTTGTTGGATGTCAGTTGAGATAGGTCTGCACTTTTTATTTATCTGTAGGTTGGTGTTCCGTTGTTGAGGGCGCTTTGTATGAGTTTTTAGTTTGGATGCTTTCGATTGGGTTCTCGTGTTAGAGTTTGTTTACTACAAATAGACGTATGTTTGGTGGAATGTGGAGTTTGGATCGTGTTTGGTTTGCTTGAATGGGGTTCGCTCCGAAAGTGCCGATTTCCTCCACTTTTGGGGTGCTTCTGCTCCATACTTTCTGCATGTATGTGGCAACCCTGCCTGTGTGTCGTGCATACGTGCCTGTGGATTATCCATGCATTATTTAAATTTATTAAGCTTCGTATTAAGTTTCGTATTTGGATTTAATGGTGCTTTTTGCAAGTTAATATCAATTGTTCTTTTTTGATTTATGAACGGTGACGTTCGCGGTGGATCTACTACATTTGTAGTAAAGTGACATCCCTGATCACGACCATTAATATAAAAATAATAATAATAACTTATGGAAAAGTTTGGTTTTAATTATTTATATAAGTGTAAATATGATTATAGTTGGAGGGGGTTTACAATGAAAGTTTAATTTATTTTAAAAAGATGTTGCATAATTTTGGAATGTAAAACGTTTTCATAGATTTATTTTGATTTTCTGACAAACATTCTAATATTATGGTATCATCAGCATATTCTAATATTATGGTATCATCAGTTGACGGATACTTAATCTAGCATACCATATTAATTTAATTTATGGTTACAGATTCAGAAGCCGTAAGTTAATTAAATAAGAGTTTTGATTTGTTTAACTATGATTGGTATGCGGAATTGAGTTTAAATAAATAATAAAATGAATAATAATTAAGTTACAGATGCCTATCTAGTAAATTTATTTTTAGAATTTGTGTAGATGATTTAATTTTAATACGTTATAGCTAACTGCAACTGCAGGTTATAGCTAACTTACTCAATTATTAATTTAGATAAATAATTTACCCTATTCACGAATTGACAATTTATTTGGTCGTCATAATGTATGTTTATGAAATGCTGTCGGGTCACTTTATATGCAACATATTATGATGAGAAGACCCTAGTATAATTAACCTAACTAGTTTCAACTGTTGAGGTAACTCAAATGCATATGATGAAATTAGAAACATCCTTCCTATCCAAATAAAAATAATTTTTTTTTAACGGTTTTTACAGGCCATTATTGGCCCGTACCGTGTCAACAATTTGACTCCATCGGTTTCGATCACGAGCCAGCTCTTCAAACCGTTGTAGGCAGTTTGAAGATGCCAGATCGCTCTCTACGCCGTGGAGCCATCGTCGCTGACAGCGACCCCTACGCCTACCGAAAGGCGGTTCTCCCTTAAAGGTTCGCTGTATCATTCGGTTCGGATCAGCACGCAGAACGTGACCGAGCCAGCGTACTCGCTGTCCTTTAATTTCATGCACGATATCAGGAATTTGCATTAAATTCCTGATCTCGTGATTGAAAAGAACTCGGTAAGTGCCATCGACGTCGCGTTTTGGACCATATATCACACGCATGATTCTTCTCTCGAATGTTAGAAGCCATCTTTCGTACTCATCCGTCAAGGTCCAACTCTCACATCCATACATGACAACGGGTCTGATCAACACTCCGTACAGTTTCAGCTTATCCGTATTTGCAAGATATTTTGATTTCAGCAGTGGACGTAGGGGATACAAAGCCCGATTGCCAGCGGCAAGGCGGACCTTGAAATCCTCTCCCACACTATTATCGTGAGTGATGAGAGATCCAAGATACTTAAATCTCAACACTCCTTCAAACGTGTGGTTACCACTACTGAAATCAATTGCGTCTTGGTCTCTAAAACCCGAGATTAGATATTTGGTTTTTGACTCGTTGATTTTGAGACCAACAGAAGCTGAACACTGTTCCAGTGGATCAAGTATCTCTTTCACTCCGTTGCCATTTAATCCAATCACACAGATATCACCTGCATAAGCAAGAAGTTGATTGGATTGTCGGAATAAGATGTTGTCCTGAGGTGTTTCACTTTTACGAAGGATGTATTCCAACATGAGATTAAAAAGTATCGGGACAGCGCATCTCCTTGTCGAACACCGGAATTGATTGCAAAAGTTCTCGATAGCCTGTTCTCAACTTTGACACAGCATTGTGACTGCGTTACTGTCATTTTACACAGATGTACATATTTTTTTGGTATTCCTAAATATTCAAGCGCATACCATAATCTCTCTCGATTGATCGAGTCATAAGCTTGCTTGAAATCTAGGAACACCTGGTGTACATCGCGAGATGTTTCGTAGTACTTGGAAAAAATCATCGGTAGTGAAAAAACTTGATCAGTGACTGCCCGATTTGGACGGAATCCTCCTTGGTAGTCACCGACAATTTCCTCCGCTAGAGGAGTAATTCTTCCCAAGATTATGTATGACAGTAACTTATATGCTGTGCAAAGGAGAGCTATACCGCGATAATTCTCACATTTCAAGCGATCACCTTTCTTGAAAATTGGGCATAACGCGGCCACTTTCCATTCTTCGGGCATAACTTCATTTCGCCATACCAATCGAACAAGGTTGAAAAGACAGTTCCACAAAGTTAGCTCTCCGAATATCAAAAGCTCTGAATTAATGCAATCAACTCCTGGTGAACGATTTTTCTTTAATTTCTGCATGGCCATTGTGAATTCCTCATAGGATGGATCCTCAATGAACATCTCTGCGGTCTGTATTTGAGGGTATTCAAACACAGCTTGTGATACATGTGGAACATTAAGTAAATCAGAGAAATGTTCACGCCATGTATCGAGTACCGCATCGACGTTAACACAGAGGTTTCCATCCTGGTCCCGAATGGCAGTTGACCGAGATCTTAAGGTATGGTGCAATTCGGTGATTCTTTTAAAGAAACCACACGAATTGTACTCATTGCTGAGTTGTTGTACTCTTAAGACCTTAGCCATCCACCATTCTCGCTTCTTCAGTCTACAAATGCGTTTAGCTGTCCTCCTAGCGAGAACTGCTTTGTTTTTCCTTGCGATAACGTAAACCGAGTCTGCGCTTCATTATAGGCTATATTTCGTTGCTCAACAGCAAGACGACACTCCTCATCAAACCAATCATTTTTGGGCTTAGTTTTCACTATACCGAGAGTGTGCTGGGCAGCATCGACAACCGAGGTTTTCAATACTTCCCAGACACTGTTCACATCATCAGATTGGTAATTGGATTGTATAATGCTATTGCTGACAAGATCTTGATATTTTCGTTGCGTTTCTTCATTTATCAGACCTTCACAGGAGAATCGTGTTGTATATTCTCCTGTCCTCCCTGACTTGTACGAAAATTTCCATCGTAGCCTTGCAGCAACCATAAAATGGTCACTGCCTAGGAATTTTGTTGACGACCGATACGATCTCACATCTTGGACAACCCGAGCCCGCCCTTTTAAAATCAACACATGGTCAATTTGGCTTCGGGATGTTTTACGTGGATGTGTCCATGTTTCTAAGTGGATGTTTTTATGAGGAAAGAATGTACTTGCTACTTTGAGATCATGAGCGATCGCAAAGTACATCATTCTTTCCCCATTCTCGGTCGCAGTTTCGTGTCGGGAGTACGGACCTATATTGTTACATAAGTCGGTCTGATTTCTGCCAGCTCTAGCATTAAAGTCACCAATCACCAATTTGACATCGTGCTCTGGTATAGAACCCATCAGATTATCCAGATTATTGTAAAATGAGTCTTTATCCTGGGATTGGCTTACATCAGTGGGCGCATGTATACAGACAATTGACAGGTTGGCTAATCTCATGTGCAAGCGAAGCTTACACATTCGATTATCGACTGCTTGAAAGTCCAAGACAGCCTTTTTTACCTGTGGCCCAATGAGAAATCCAACCCCAAGATTTCCGAGGTCATCTCCACTGTGTAGCAACGTATAGCCTTGGGACACATGGTCTCCACTTTTAGGCCATCGAGTTTCTTGGAGAGCTACGAGTTACAGCCGATACTCTTTCATGCATGTGATAAGGCCGTCCAACGCGCCAGGTTTTCTTAATGACTGCACGTTCCACGTGCCGATCTTCAATCACGTGTCCGGGTACTTAAGCGAGGGTTCGTTTTTTTTGTTGTTTTGGCGGTATCCGATTTTTTTATTTTTGTTGACATTTTTAACATTTTCTCGGTTTTACGGATGCGGGTCGTCAGCCCAGCGATCCAACCAGATTTAGTCGCCTCCTACGACAAGCTCTGGATACTGTGGTGGTATTCTATGGGTCTCATGTTTCGTTCGTAATATTTACGAAACATGAATGCCCCCAACCACAGGGCTAATAAAAATAATAACCAATGTTAATGTGAAAAGGATAAAGATTTTACTAACAATTTATATTATTTTAATTATTATGTAACAGGAAAATGGTTCTGCTGAAGATTGTCTCCTTAGTCTATTTTGTTTCTCTGATAAGCATGTTACAGAAGTTAGTAAATACAGTTAGTAAATTTTCTTTCAGAGTTCTGTACTTATGTTTTAATTAGGTTACTTGTGCGGGCGGGAGTTGAAATAAATAATAAAATTAATTAATTAACAGATAATAATATTAATTAGTTACATATTCCTGAGCGACTAACTAATCAATTTATTTTAAAATTTTAATTTTAATTTAGTTTTAATTTTATTCAAAATACAGCAGAGCAGATAGGTGATGCGGACTGGAGAATGCTGATTGGCGATTGCAGATTAGTAGATTAGAATTGTGATTGTCTTGTGATTGTCAGCTAACAGTAGTTTAGTAAACGATTTGCCAGGTGTCTGTAACCGGGTCGTTCTCTCCTTACTAACATACCTTCCCATCCTTACCTATTGTTTTATGTAAACGGCTGTAGGAATAGGCCCGGCGTTATCCGGGAATCTTGCCGAGCGCTTGGTCCTACAGTCCTATCAAGCAATCAATCAATCAGTGTTCTTTTAATTAAATTAATATTTTTTGTACTGAAAAATTATTTTTATCAAATTTGGTTATAGGAATCAAACTAATAATTTCATTGAAGTATCGATTAATGAATCCTCGTTTAACGAAGAATTTCCAGGTACTGAATCCCTTCGTTAAGTGAGGTTGACCTGTATTTGTATAACATACTAATCTTTCAATTTTCTTCATCAACATCTGCTATTATTATTTTCGATCGTGAAATAAAATATATTTAAACAATATAAGTTACGTTTTTTAATTTAAAACTTTTGACAAATATATTCTTACAACCTTTAATAATGTAATATCATTGTCCTTTGCAACATTGTGATTTTTTGAAAGAGTTAATCCGATTATCGTCCCGAAAAAATTACACAAAATTAAAACAATATTTTTAATTGACCTTTTTTTATTGAACACAAAAAAATTATATAAAATATTTAATTAATTTACGTTAAACAAGGGACAAGAGAATTAAAGAAAGAGATAGATTGAATACAATTAAAAAAATTTAAAAATATATTCATCATAAAAAACAATTAAATTTGATTATCATAAATCACGACGAGGTAATTAAAAATGAAAATATGACTTTTCCAATAGAATTTTAGAAATACATAATAAAAAAATGTGATATGGCCATAATAACAATAGCAATAAAAATAATAACAATAATCATTTTTATACTGTTGGTGTTACTATTATTGTTTTCCTTTTATCATCGTACAATAAAAAAGGAAATGAAATGAATGAAAAACAAAAACATATTGATAAGCGATTGGAGGGATGATGAAAATTATGCTCAAATCATGAATATTAATTATTGATTTATTATGTCGGAATTATAATTTTATGAATGAGTATATTATTATGAAGTATGTAGTATATAGTGTTTAGGGTGAGCTAAAGTTAACAAAATTAAATAAAGCATAATGCTGTATATATTAAAGCTATTCAGCAGTTTTGTATAACATATAATTAATGAATATTGATGGAATGACTTTATGTTTATTGTATGGGAAGTGTTCAATTATATACTAAAAATATACTTCGTACAAACAAGTAGTAGTTAATAATTAAAGAGACTTACTTATAAATAATCTAAACATAACGATAGGTGATGGTTAAGGCTACGTTGTAGAGCTATGTAATAATTGAATTGAGACCTATAATACCTTATAAAGTGTTTTACAATAAGGACTAACTTTTATTTAAATATAAATGCAAACCATTTGAGATATCTCGAATATTTTTTATTTATATTTGACATCGTTCATACCTCCACCAACAGCACTTTAAACGTAGCACCATTAAAAAGTGTTTAGAGGAGTGTCATAAGTCGATTGTTAGACCCGCAATCACACGTTTTGGTGCAGGATGATTAATTCGGACCACCATCAGGAGGCGGGTGACTAAGGGAACCCCACTGGGAGGTGTCCTGTCTCCTCTCCTCTGGAACATAGCAATCAATGGGTTGCTGTTAAAGCTGGAGAGAAAGGGGATCGGAGTGATTGCCTATGCACATGATGTAGCGATAGCTGTTTCGGGAAATACTTAAGCACGGTGACGGAGGTAATCCAAAATGCCCTCCTAATTATTACGAGGTAGGCCATCAAATGTGGACTGGCAATTAGCGCGCCCAAAACTGAATTGATACTATTTACAAATATAAAATCCCTGGAGTAGATCCAAGATCCTCTTTAACGGCAAGGGACTTGCTTTTACGGACAAGGCAAGATTTCTAGGCGTAATCTTGGACAGTAAGCTTAGCTGGAAGCCCAACATTCTGAAAAGAGTAAACAAGTTTAATATAGCATCGTACTCGTGTAGGAACGCCATCGAAAAGAGATGAAAGGCCTGAAGCCGGAGCTGGTACACTGGATTTTGACTTCCGTAGTAAGACCTGCACTTATGTATGGGATGAGCGTGTGTTTGCCAGCTCTTGATAAAGTAACATTCAGGAAAATGATTGAGAAGGTGCAAAAAACGGCCTGCATTCTTATAAGCGAGGCGCTGAGGACAACGCCTATAAGTGCCTTGGAGGTCATGTTTCACCTTCTCCCCGTGGAAATTTATCATAAGTATATGGCGATGATTACGGCCACTCGACTATCAGCCATATCTCAGTGGAAATGTCTTCAGATCGCTGAGGAAAGAACTGGCAAATCTTGACTATGTTACACCGACTCTTTGCTTCGAGAAAAGGTTCCGAACTACCTGTCCCTCAAGGGAATCTTGGAGGAGCGGAAACGGAAGCATTGCAGTTCTTTACGAATGGCTCCAAGCTACACGGTAAAGTAGGATCTGGAGTCTTCTGTGATAAATTAGAGGTAGGTATAGCAGTTCGTCTCCCTGATCACTGCAGCGTTTACCAGGCAGTGATGGTAGCGATTGAGGAGGTCCTGAACTGGTAGAGACATAATGTGGTATCATCGACCAATATCGCGGTTTATGTGGACAGTCAGGTGGCAATCAAGTCGCTGGTTTCTGTTTCTCTGACGTCTAGAGTAGCGTTGGTTTACCGCTCGTCTCTAAATGATATGAGTGAGCATTTCAACATTCAGGTAGTCTGGGCCCCCGGTCACTCAGACGTCATGGGAAACTGCAGGGCGGACGAACTAGCAAGGCACGGTATAACTCTCCAACTGCTACCGGAAAGGGCAAAGTTGGGGAGACCCATTAACGCACTCAAGACTGTGCTTAAAAAAGAGGCAGAAGCCTCAGCAAACGAAAGGTGGACGAACATCCTCTCATGTAGAGTTGCAAGGCAAATCTGGCCAAAGCTGGGCTTGAAACGCTTAAAGTTACTTATCTCCCTACGAAGACATGAACTTAAAACGGCCGTGGGGATACTCACAGAACACTGCCTTCTTGGAGAACATGCAAGTAGGCTAGGTCTAGAAGTTAATGACTTTTGCAGAAGCTATATGGATGAGGTGGAGGAAGAGACGGTAGTCCACCTCCTATACTAATGCCCGGCTTTGGCACACAAAAGACATGAATATTTAGGTAAGTTCTTAATGGACTAGCTCAAACTCAAAAGAAGCTCAAACTGGTTCTGATAAGGATAAAAGGGGAGTAAGATCCTGTGGTATCACAGCGGACCGTCGCCGGGCTAAATGTGCTGTAGCAGCCACTCAACCTAACCTAACCTAACCTAGACCCACTGTGTGGCACGTCGAACTGTCTTGTTGAAACCACATATCATTATTATGAAATAAAGTTGCAACATTTCTCTATAGCTATCTCAATTGCTTTAACGTGAATGGCAATTTCATCAACGAAAAAACAGTATAATGACACTATCAGCATGAAAACCACACTTAACAGTTATTTTTTGTGTATGAAGTGGTGTTTCTTGAAGCATATTAGAGTTTTCACTGACCAATAACAGATATTCTACTATTTGTTAACGAAGCCATTTAACCAAAAAAGCGCAGGTCACTAAATATGATTTTGCGATGAAATTGGTCATGTCATTCCAATATTTCAATTCGAGGTGCATCCGAGAACGTACTTCGGTTCATATGATCGAGTAGTATTAGTTCTTCTATCAACTAGATGTGGTCTGAGGGATGCTCAATTCTTGAGAACGTCGTGAAATCGAAGGTATTTGTTCTTTTACGAATGACACTGAACGGCAGCAATATTCTTGGCACTTCCTCCAACCCTTTGTCTCACTGGCAACATCCAGCACCGAATTTTTTGACTAGACTGTGAATTGCTTGTCTACTATGACGGTTGTTACGACCAAACATTGGAACTAACGCTCTTGAAGTTGCAGTCACCTGCTCTGATTAGTTGTAAATTTTAATTATTTGTAAACGGTGTTCATTCGCGTACTTCGTCTTGATGAAAATGTTGTCTTTACTTAATGTTTTGACACTGACGGTTTGGCTTTTTTAAGGATTCGTTCACAGTGAAAGTTCAAAGTTGTCAAAAATGAAGTCTTCATTTCTGTGCAAATAATCAGTCAAGAAGAGTATTTATAGTCTCAACTTGAGTTAAAACGACATATAATTTGAACAGTGGTTTACCTATTAAAGGACTAGTTATTTAATAGGGTTAGTTATAGGGTTAAACAGGTAAATTATTGGCAAGATGTGGAAGATATGTTTCAATTCATGCATGGCTTTTTTGTATAAGACCAATCACAATGAACTCTGTCACAGCATAACGGGCTATCCAATAACATAAACAACAGCAAAATCGACTGTAGCAGCAATTATAACTGAAACTAGAATCGCCTCGGACTATATCTATCAATCGATGTGACACAATACCGTTGATTATCAGAAACTGGTGATGAATCAAAGATGTCGAGGAGAATAATCGAAATGCGTTGAGAAGTTAATTTATATGTGCTAAGTGGGGATTTAATTTTGCTTTTTTGGAAAGCTACGCAGTTTTGAGTCATTTTCTGGACGTCTTTATTAATAGATGGCCAAAGGACATCCTGAGTCAAAAGTTTAAACGTATCGCAAACTTGATTTTGAAAATTTAACTGTATGAAAAGCTTAGTAGTTTTAATATTACAATGAATTGAGAACAGAATTAATCCTTAAGATTTGTTGGAAGTTCTCCATCATTCGTCTGATGGAGACCTCATCTGCGATGATACGTTGAAGAATATCTGCAGCAACGTTTTTCAAGCCCGATATGTGCAGGATGTCGGTGGTGGATTGACCAATAAAATCTATGTTCTAATACTGACGAGGAGATGCTTTCTCCAGACTCCGATTAAAAGTGTAAATAAGTGGTTTATAATGGGTATAAAATGTGAAAATACGATCTTTGAGCAGGTGTTGTGTTTTTCTCGAGTAAACGTCGAATTGAGACGTACTGAAAATAAGCAATGACCAGAATAGAAGAAGTGATTATATAGCTTCTTTTTTTTTATTTTTTTTTTTTTTTATTTTTTTTTTATATTTTATTCTATGCTATCTTTTTTGGGGCTCAAGGCTCTCCCTGCTCTTTCGCGGTTCGCTTATTTACGTCCTACTTTAACCTATAGTACTGACATGGAAGATGGGTCGGCCCATGAGTTCTGCACTCCAACAGGGGGTCATAGATGTGTTCATTAACACCACCGATCGTAATCAGATGGTGAAAAATCCCTTTTGCATCCTGCCTCTATCGGGATTCGAACCCGGTACCTGCCGCTCCAATTGCCACAGCTTTAACCACTGAGCCACCTGGGTGGTATTATATATCTTCCACTTGAGTTAAAACTAGACTTTTAATTTAAACAGCGGGTTACCTATTAATTATGTTCTCATCTAAAACGACGGATCCAGATTTTTGAACCGATATGGCCAGCAAGTGATCGTGTAAAAAGTGTAATAAAAATTAAAATGGAATAAGTTAATGATAAGGATGACTATCGAAAAAACAAGAAATATTTATAAATAATAAAAATATTGCTTTAAGAAACATTTAAGATAAGTACCAACCTGTATTATAGTAAATTGAGGAATTTATACAATGAATGAACGTTGTGAACAATAAACGACTAAACACAAATACTTAAGGAACGTTAACAATAACCGAAAGGAAAATGGAAAAATTGCTTTAGAAAAACAGTTTAAGCACACTGTTTAAGTTGTACTTGTAACTGAAAATAAATTGAGTAACAGAAATATATATTTATATTACGAAATAACTTATTAAATATATTTCTAATGATCAAAGATTTTGTTAAAATCTAACAATAAGGTACACCAGTTTAACAGTATTTGTAAAAGAAGGGACTTTCACTCTTTTAACGTCTTAGCTTACTTACGCCAACTATGAGGACATCTACGGTCATAGGCTTGATTTTTGTATAAACCGTACTGATATGTAAAATGATTTGGCACATATGTAGTTTCTAAACTTCTCCAGTTGGAGTCCTAAATGTGGTTATTCACATCACCAGTAATCGACTATTAAAAACTCTATTTCATGAGTCTCCTATCGGAATTCGTTCTCGGTACTATCCAGTCTAAGAGTCGCAATACTTGCTTTGCAATCGATCGACCGCTAGTATCCATTAGTGAACGGCAAATGTTTCGGTTCTGGTGTTTGCTAAATTTACTATGGTTTATTTAGCAAACACAACAACCAAACTACTAGCGGTTACTAGTGGTTGGTCGATAAGAAAGCAAGTAATAGTTGCTGTCCAATCGACCAACCACTAGTGATCACAGGTAGTTCGGTTCTTATCTTTGCTAAATTATCCATTATAAATTTAGCAAAGACAAGAATCGAACAACTATACCTAGCGGGTACTAGTGTTTGGTCGATTGGAAAGTGACTAATATTAATCACTACACCAGATGGCTGAAATATTATTGCAAATTCCAACGATCATTTAAAAGGAAGCGTTACCTTCGAACAGGGAGTTTTACTTTATAACCAATTCAAAACACGGGCATTCTCAAAAATAACAATACTCACATATTGATTGATAAAATCCATTACTCACGTAATCATGAGTATACGATGTGTGTATAAAAATCCATATGGAATATAATTTTTTAACTGCAAAATAACCAATATTGTTGTAATATTTAATTATTTTATAATGAATTTGATATTTAAATTAATTAAAATTTACGCTTGGCCAACTATATTGTCAAAATAATAATTGAAATGTTAAAATCACTTTTGATTTAATTAATATTTAATAACTATATGTATTTGAATTTTGTAAAATAATGTTAGTGCGGGATTAAATGGGATCCAAAATTAGAAAATATTCTACATAATACAATGACATGGTAAAATAATATTAAATTTCATGTATACACTTTCATAGCAATAGAAAACTTTGTAACAGCATAAAAGCGAGCAGCGGTGGTTAGGATTTGGGTAGACCTTCTATTTTAGAATATGCCATTTTGACTTTCGGTATGAAAAATGTATTACTTTACCGTCAATCAATGCTTTCAATATGCATGGTTTAATTTACGTTATAAATCAGTCCAAAATTCACCTAAAGGAGTGATTATTGCTACATGCGTGTAATCGGGCGAAACGATGGATTTTTCTAAATATAATGGGAATCTGTAGGATTCTTGTGGGTTGGTCTTACTTCATAGCTCAACGGATCGCATCCATAGATGAAAGATTACGTTCAGGTTCAAATTAACTAACTAAGGATCTAGAAAAATATTTTTTAATTTATTTAAAAAGAAAGAAAAACTGTTAGGTTTCCTTGGTTGCAAGCTTAACAATAAACTGTACCAAATTTACTTATCTATCACTAAGATTAGATAGCTTTTGTAAAGTTATATTTTATGTATGACATCTGGGCGGTTATTTGTAGTTGTCACTGCATGTTAAATAAAATGGTGCATTACAGAATCGAAAGTTTAGAATTGCTCTGATAACTTAAAGCTTCAAAAGCTCAGCATAAATTTGCTTAATTTATGTTTAAGTAATGAAGATGATCAAAAGTATACGAAAAATAATAGCGACTCCATCCATCCAAAGTTAATCGAGAAGTACGGGCCAATATTTTTGATCAGTAGGGATCCCATACAACTAATCAATAACAGTCCGTTTAAATATTTAGGGGATATGACCATTATGACATCGGTGTTCCATTGGCTTGGCAAGTACATTTCATATTGAACTTAAAATTCAAATAATTATAAAGTAAGTCCAGAAGCTATATATCTAAGCCGAGAGTCATATTTTTGATAAGATGAAGATCTCGTCCAACTAGTCAGTAACAGTCCGTTTGAATATTTAGAGAACATGACCCTTAGGAAGTCGATGTCATCTACATTCCATATTGACCTTGAATTTCAAGTTCAACATTAAATGAACTTGCCAATACAACTCCAGTGTCATAAAGATGGTATCCCTTGAATATTCAAAGGGACTGGCATCGATTAGTTCTATTAGATCCTCATCTAATCAAGCATATGGGTCTTGGCTTGGGTATAACTTCTCGACTAATTTACTTATCTCAGGCTAATTTTCTGTTGTAAATTTTAGACTAAATTAACAGCAATCTGACTTTTTGATTGTTTGAATTCCGGCAACCATGCAATTATATACCTCCTTCCATATTAAGATGTGTCGGATACTACTGGCATGACTGCCTCTTTCTCGCAGGCGTGCGGCTATAAAAGCTACACATCTGGAGTGTTGCATGGAGCGTACTATGTGTAGATACAAACTAGAGATTTCTCCTCTATTTATACTTCTGGCCCATATTCTACCGATCGTCTATACTACCTCTTAAATATCGAGAGTATATTTTCACTACCATCCAAAAAAACATAATTTCCTCGCTAAAAAATGTGTGCTTTCTTTCCAACCAGCTTGTCCATTTTTTGCCTAACGGCCTAGAGTTGTCGCTAGATTTGCGTGTGGCACTCGGATTAAAACTATCGGCTATTGGCCTTGACGGTTTGTTTAATCTTCAAAATCCTTAAGGATTAAGAATTTTCTTTTATGTCATAAAATCCAACGAGTGCCGTATGGCACGACCTCAGTCCCTCATTATTTAAACGCTGAAGTCCCTCAGGAATCCGTCCTCAGGAGTACTCCTTTTGTAATTTTCAGTTATGATCTTCGATCATCGTCTCTCAGTCCAATATATTATTATGCTGATAAGCATCTTCTTTATTGCAAAATAACCGTCTCGTTGAAATGATTGCTATAACGGATCACCTTAAGCTTGATCTCTTTACAGTTGTTTATTGGAGTAAAGACAACAGGGGGAAATTGATCTTAACGAACTTTTATCCTACATTTTAACCCATTTTCTCTAAATGATAAATCCTACAAACTATAATGGGCAGTACAACTTAGTGTCGATCATCAGTATTTAAAGTTATTGACAGCCGATTTTCAATTTTCAGACGCAGCAATGTGACTTCAGACGCAGCAATGTGTTGTGACCGAAATTATACACCAATGTAGGTTTTTCATTCATATTTTCGAACATTTAAGGAATACCGACATGTATTTCTCTCTCGATTGATCGAGTTGTATAAAAGCTTGTTCTTTTATTTTGTTTGTATATAACCATTCGTAGCGAAAACTTAATCCAGTGTTTCTTGAATTGACTTATTTTCAAAGTAAGCTTAGATCGCGTTCTACAAGCGAGAGTTTATTGCGGATAGTTCCCAGACGTTGAGGCTTCCTGAAATCATATAAAACATTAAAGTACAATTATAAAACATTTTTTATATTAAATGCTTTCAGTTTTTACGAAATTGACTACTGGAGACATTTTTTGAGACAAAAAGTATCACATTCATTTTTGTTTTACAGATTTGTCATAATAGACATAAATAAATTATTTAAGCTCGCAGGAAAGTTCGCAGGAATTTAACAAGGCCAAAATTAAAACGAATAATAATGTTTTGCTTTTAAATTAACACAAATTGTTAGTAAAAACGGACATAATTAAGCGGTTAGTAAAACAAACTTTTTAAACATTTTTGATTATGTTTTTGTCTCTTTTCAGTTAACGTTTTATATTTCCATTTGTCTTGAAAATAGAAATATCCTTCTTCCTTTTTTATCCAATAGTATATTCTTCTTCCTGTTTTATCCTTACGACAAATTAAGACAAAAATAAAATAAATTTTATTTTATTTATAAGCTCGAATATTATATTTAAGAGGTAAGAAAGAAACAAAAAATATTGTTTGTAATGTAATTTTAAATGTATGATATTTATAGTTTATTATGAAATAAAAAACTCTTATTTTAAATAAATAATACTCTTTTTTAACTTAGATTGTTTTAATTCGTCTAGGTAAAACTATTTTAATGAAATAATTTAGTGATTTAAAAGGTTGATCTAATTTATTATCAAATTTAAAAGGCTTTTCAGACAGCTCTTATGCATTGTGTATGGACTACATTTGGTTTTTAGGGTCTCTTATGTACAATTATGTACAACCCTAGTTATAATTGACATATTTTTTGTTTTGGTTTATTAAAACTTTCGCCGCCATTACTTCAAAGCAACACAAACAATATTTGTCATTAAATAAATTGAATATCTAATTCAAAATAAACGTATTGTTTCGTTGGTTAAGTATTGTGATCAATTTATATAAAAACTTGTTAGTTTTTATATATAAAATAACTCTATAATGCATAAAAGGCGTCGCACAAGTTCAGCATCAAGCCGACA
Source organism: Tipula lateralis (assembly GCA_963932295.1). Lineage (NCBI taxonomy): Eukaryota > Metazoa > Arthropoda > Insecta > Diptera > Tipulidae > Tipula > Tipula lateralis. Next base: position 139,320,136 of record OZ010737.1, read on the forward strand.
AAATGACGATATGGCTGACGACTCTGCAGAACAAAGTCCTGTATTAGTTATTGGATCGGGGCGAAAACGCAAGAAATTGGACCCAGTAAATATAATCATGTTATTTTTTTTACAATTAACAGTAATTAAATATTGTTTTAGTCAGAGTTGTGTCAACAATTGTATGATTCAATACGTAACCTCAAAAAAGAGGATGGCTCAATGCTGTGCGATACATTTATTAGAGCTCCAAAGCGTCGCCAAGAACCTTCATATTATGAAGTGGTCGCAAATCCAATTGATTTGTTGCGCGTACAACAAAAATTAAAAACTGATTCGTATGACGATATTGATGAATTAAGTGCTGATGTGGAATTGCTTGTGAATAATGCAAAAGCTTTTTATAAGCCAGATTCAGTTGAATACAAAGATGCTTGTGCTCTTCTCGATCAATTTAATATAAATAAAAATAAAATATTAGATGCAGTCGGTGACGAAACGGAACCAAAATCGAAAACTGGAAGAATTGGTAGATTACCAAGGAAATCTGGAACCCACGACGACGACAATGATTCTACTCAAAGTAAAGATGATGATTTTGATGCATACGAGGAACTTTTCACAACTGTAATGACCGCAACTGATCCAGCAGACAATCGTTTACTTTGTCCAATGTTTCAGTTATTACCGTCTAAAAAATTATATCCCGACTACTACGATGTTATTGAGCATCCAATCGATTTGAAATTTATCGCAACGAAAATACAAACTAGTGCTTACTTATCGCTAAATGAATTAGAAAAAGATTTCTTACAGATGACTAAAAATGCGTGTACTTTTAATGAACCTGGTTCTCAAATCTATAAAGATGCAAAAGCTTTAAAGAAAATATTTTTGGCTAGAAAACAGGAAATAGATAGCGGTAAAGCAAAACCGGTTATTAAAGCGAAAAGACGAGGACAAACGTTATCAGCAATAACTGCTGCACTCAAGGAAATGGTAGAAAGTTCTGAAGACGAAGATGAACTAATGGAGACTGATGGTGATGGACCTCTATGGCAGTTATTCGATCAACTTTATAACACGGCAAATTCGTCAGGTATACCAGTGCTTTATAAATCATTTTAAACTGGGGTAGTTTCGCTCTGTGTGTCTCATATTCATATCCTAGCTAACGATGTAATTATTCATTACTAATATTGGAGATCATTGCAAACTTTCTGCTTTGACAATGATAGGTGGGACGGTACTGTCTTATTGATATTCCGATAGAGACTTTAATCCAGAAATTAATCCTGTTCCTAACCAAAAATAAACCCGAAATCTTATAACTTGTGTTTGTTTAATTATTACATTAGTTATGTTTGTTTATTTTATCTAATAACAATTTTACATTATGGTTTAATTATTGTTTTTGTGTTTTATATAATGTTTGTTTTATGTTTTTTCATTTCTTTTCTTTCATTTTTATTTGTAAATATGTTTTCTTTTTATGTTATCGAAAAACAAAAAACTTTGAAAATCACTTAATTAGATCATCATAATGCCCCAGGCGCCCCACTTGGCGAATCATTATGGAAGCTACCGAATCGACGATTTCATCCAGAATACTACACCCAAATTAAGAATCCAATTTCGATGGCACAAATTAGAAACAAATTGAAGAAAGGAGATTACAGTAATATAACTGAAATGACAGCCGATTTATATTTGATGTTAGACAATGCCAAAAAAGCTTATCCCATATCTAATAAAGTATATAAGGTAAGATCAAGTTAAATTAGAAATATGCTTTTAGTTGTTACATCACAATTTATTTTCTAGGATGCAGTAAAAATGCAAAAAATATTAAATCAGAAATTGGTCGATACTGGTGTAGATCAAGACGATAGTGATGAAATAGAAGATGGTGAAACATCAATACCATCTATAGCATCAGCGCAATCAACAGCGACATCATCACCATCGACACCAACACCAACAGTATCGCAAATGCCCAAGAAAAAAGGACGACCAAGAATTCATCCAATTGCTACACCAATTACTCAATCGCCGACACCGCCACTTATTCAACCATCTCCCATAAACACATCAATTGCAACACCAAAAGGCCGTTTTGGAAACAATCCCGCTTTAAAGAAAAAGCTATTGGCATTGCAAAAATTCCTAACCGATTTTACAATAGGTGGACGACGTCCGATGGTTTTGTTTATGGAAAAACCATCAAAAAAATCCTATCCCGATTATTACGAAGTGATTCAGCATCCGATTGATATGAATACAATTGAAATGAATATAAAATCAGATCGTTATGGCACATTGGATGATATTGTGGGTGACTATCGATTAATGTTTTCCAATTGTCGAAAATATAATGAAGAAAAATCAATGATTTACGAAGATGCCAACATACTTGAACGAGCGTTAAATGAAAAATTAAAAGAATATTCAGGACTATCAGAACGTCGAGTTAATCCAAAAATGTAATTTTTTTTATATTTACAATTTATGAATTCTAGAATAAATTCTAAACTTATTTACAGTATCTACACGAAAAGTAAGAAACCAATGACACCGATGGATCAAAAATTACGACTGTTGTATGACGCAATCCGTGATCATCGGGAACCGAAGGGAAACCGCCAGTTGGCTTTAATCTTTATGAAATTACCGTCGAAAAATGTAAGTTATATATTTAATTTAATTATTTTTTGTTGTTGTTTTCGAAAATTATCTGATTTTTCTTTTAACTTTCCAAAATCCGATTTAATATTTGGATGTGGAAAGAAAAAGGTAATAATAATTTTAAATGTACACGAGTATTTTAATGTAAATTTTTGTTTATAGACGATCCTTTAAGGAATGCTTAAAACAGCCAAGAAATTGGTTTCTTTCGTTGTGGTACAATAATTTGGAATAAATTTCGTTTTGTACATTCCAAATAAGTATCCTAAGATTGAACTGAGGTCTACATTGTATTTTTGGAAGCGGTACTAATCCATTTATCCTCGCGACTATTAAGAGAACCAATCGAGAGGTAGTCCATCGTGTATTTCTCAAGCAAAAGTGTCATCTACGGTCTACTCGTATTTCTCATCCTTACAGTTTTTTTTATATTTAGCTTTAATTGGCTGCAGGGCGGACTTTTAGACTTCCCTAGCTCCTTGTAACTGTCAGAAATCCTGCACCCAATGCTCACCATAAAATCTAATTCGCCTTTGATTTACTGGATCGTTAAAAGCCTTGTAGTGGTGACTCGGTTGTGTGTATCCAATACTGCATCGATCAGTGTATCTTGAATTTCCCTGAACGAGATCATCATAGTAACGTTGTGTGTATTGATAAAGCTAGTAGATGACTTATTTCATCATTGTTTCCTAGTGCCTTCTCTAGTTGATTTCTGAAAGCTATCCAATGATTGTCAATGTCTTCTTGTTTGATTCTTTAACAATGCCGCATAATGGTTGTTGTTTAAGTTGAGCTTCTCTATTTCTTGTTCATAGTGTGCCGCACCTCTATTATCTAGTTCTCCGAATAGATCATTAGCTATATTTCCTACTATATCGAGAGCTCCTCGTTTGCTTCTTCCAAAGCTCACTCTATGGTTATGAAGCAGTTCGTCCTTGTGTTATATTTCTTTTAAAGATTGTTTGAACAATGGCTCTATCAGTCCACAAATATTTTCTGTTAATCTCTTAGTGATACTGGAGTTCGTTAAATTGTGGTCCGAAACTGAGCCGAGACGATTCAACTTGCTTAAACACCGCTTATATGCGTTCATTTCTGCATAATATATACCTGGTTCATTTTCGAATCTAGTAATATTGAAAGGCAGTGTGATCGACAGGCACTAATTGAGTGTGACCAGAAGCATTAGGGTAGCATTTTGGCTAAAAACCTTGGTTCTTCCCATCTTTTTGTTGGTTCCAGTTCCATTCTCATTTGACTTCTTCACTAGTTCTTTATTATCGTCAGTTGGCAGAGGAATAATTTTGGTAATAGGTCTCTTGAAGCTGGTGTTTCTGGGACCCTATAATGATACAACTCTGGTCAAACCATCTGACCCTGGGTGAGTATCTATTATTCTTCTCATTGCCCATTTTGTAGGTGGGAGTTGTTCATCTTTTATAAGCACTAGTTGTCCAACCTCATAGTTCTCTGTTGACGTTGTCCACTTGAACCTTTGTTGTAGATTGGTTAGATATTCATTTGACCATATTTTCCAAAATCCCTACGTAACCTTTGACAGCAAGCTCCATCTCTGTGTCGCACTTAGTTTGATTTTATCTGACTCACGAGGTAAAATTAATGGTCTTCCGATTAAGAAAAGACTCTGGGGTTTCGTATTATTCGGATGGCACGCCACTGAACTATATCCGGCAAATGGAGAGCAATGCCATATGTTCCACCTCAAACTTGACAGCAATATTCTATACACGGTTTAATAAACGTTTTATATATCTGGAGAACCTGATCCAATCTAAAAAACTGTCTGCATCTATTGAGGAATTCGAGTGAAGCTGATTTGGCCAATGCGATAATATGTTCATTCTATTTTAAATTGTTGTTAATCTGAACACCAAGCAGACGAATTGAGTCACAACCCACGAGAACGTGGCCTTTTACCACAAAAGGGTATTCGTTGTGACTTCTTTTACGCGAGAATGTGTATATTTGTGTTTTTTCTCGTTAAATTTGACCTGATTTTTTACTCCCCACTCAAATATTGTACTCAAATCGGAATTAAGCGAAGTGGCAACTTCCAGCCGTTTATCGTTTAACTCTGAAGGAGCAGGCTCGACCTCGAATGTAATAGAAGAGTTGTATCATCAGCAAAACTGTGGATAGGGTTCACAGTGCATTAGTGTACAACAAAAACAAAGTTGGCGACAAAACTGATCCCTGAGGGACTCAGGCATTTGGAGAGTTTGTTGTTGACGACCTCCCACAACGTAGATCTTTCGGTCGTTGAGAAAGCTTTTTATGGTCATCGAATCCAAGCCGTATGCCACAAGTTTACAAATGAGATTCTCATGCCAAACCTTGTCTAAAGCCTTGGATATATCCAAAGCGATTGCAAAGGCTTCTCCGTGGTGCTCAAGGGCGAGATTCCATTTGTTTGCATCATACGTCAAGATATCGGTTGTGGAGCGGCTTTCACGGAAGCCATATTGTTTATTTGAAATTATTTTATTAATCTCAAGATAATTCACCAGTTGTTGGTTAATGCATTTCTCAAAAACTTTAGCCACGATCAGTTTTATCGCAACCACGTTAAAAGACCGGTTGCACCATCGCACTCTTCCAGGCGTTCGGGTATTTGCCTTGCTTATAAATAATTTTAGTTAATATTGGAGCCAAGTCACTGGCAAACTCCTGCAATATTCGAACAGGACTTCCGTCAGGTCCGGTTATTTATGTCCATTGCCTTCAGGTTCCTGAAGACAATTTCCTACGAGATGTTGACAGGATCCATTTTGGAACCACAATTCGGAACTGTCGGAGGCGTAACTCCATTGAGGACAACTAAGGTCGAGTCGAAGTGAAGACGCTTGCCAGTAAGTTGGCCAGCAAGTATGGATCTACCACCAAAGCACCGTCTGCACATTTCAATGCTGAAATAGATGTTTTAGAAATATTGGCAACCATCTGGTAAAAGTTGCAATCGAATATTTATTTTCGCCTTAGCGGCTTTCTTGTTGTCGCTTCATTAGCACAGATGGGATATATTAATTCATTCCCTGTAACTGTAGAACGGTTTCGATGAAATTAGAAACGGCGTCGTCTATTTGATTGTTATAAAAACAATGGCTCTCCCACGGGAAACGTTGAATAAATGACTGTAACCCATCATTGTCAGCCTCGTTGGTTGTCTTCTGTTGGTGTTTCAGGTTATAGCCAGAATTTCCAATTCCAGTCTCGACACGCACTTCCATGGAATATGAAATTGTTGTAAGACAAAGATCCAGAATGACTGCTTGTAGAATTTTGTCATTCAAATCCGTTTGATTGGGGGATCTATCCGTTTGGGGGATGTATATAAACTAATTCAAAAAAAGGATTTTATTAGGAAGGGATATTTTAAGTAGTTTAAACGGTCTTTAAGAAAATTTCGTACTTCTGATGTCGAGCGCACGTTATGAAGTCTTTAATGAATATGCACCCGTTGCAACTCGAAGGCTTGTTCGAACTGGTAGCGCTTGAAGAAGGATTCGTTCTCGTAGATGTTATGAGATAGTTTTCGTTAGCACTAATATGTCGGGCCTGCGTGATTCGAGATGTTGATGTGCGCAATTTTTATTAGTCTCGAGTCCACGGACATTGGCAAAATAGATGGTAAGGCTAATGGCTATCAATTTTATCTTTACGAGGATTATGAGGTTTTACGGATGTGCGTGAAGCCCAACAATCAAACCATTTTAGTCGCCTCTTAAGACAAGAAGTGGGTACTGTGTTGGAATTCTAAGCGTTCCCTTCAACCACAGGGGTAAACAACCAATTATTCCAGCCCTAAACTTTTCTCATGTTCCCCAAAAAGAACCTAGTTCCAACCAAACGGGTTCTTGGTACATTGCGCGCGTGATGGCGTTGTTTTTGTTCATTCTTAATTCTTCCACTGTTCAACCCAACGTCCCTCTTAATATCATTTGTATGATAGTTTATATCAAACGATTCTTGTCTTCATTCCAATCAGGAATCACCAGAAAATAGACCGATGAAGAGTTCGCTGTACGGGTACATGGATCATGATGTAATGTAGTCAAGATTCGGAATTACCTCGCATCCTCAATTTTAAATGTACCGATTAACTACTCTTAGTTGATATAATACAAACCATCCCTCACCTTGATATGACGGCCAGTATTTTGATAAACAATTTCAGTTCATATTTGTATAACATTAAACCAGATTAGATAAAAAATAGTTTAAAAAACTACTATGTGGTATTAATAATTAATATTCATCACTGATATAGGATTATCCTGATTACTATGACATTATAAAGAATCCAATTGACATGGAGATAATTGCCCAAAAATTGAAACAACAATTTTACGATACAGTCGATGAATTGGCTTGTGATTTTATGCTGATGTTTGAAAACGCTTGCAAATATAATGAACCAGATTCTCAAATTTATAAGGACTCTCTAATATTACAACAAATTTGTATTCAAACCAAACAACAATTAAATCGAGAAAATGGCGATGATACTGTACCAGATGTATCGCAAGCTGTACAAGAACTACTTATGTCATTATTTACATCATTTTATAATCATCAAGATGAGGAAGGACGATGTTATAGTGACTCTTTGGCAGAATTGCCGGAATATGACGATAGTTTGGATGGAACAAAAGTTCGAGCAATTTCTCTTGATTTAATTAAGCGCCGATTAGATAAAGGTCTTTACAAACGTTTGGATATATTTCAAGAAGATATTTTCGCTTGTCTAGAACGTGCACGTCGTCTTTCGCGTACAGATTCACAAGTCTTTGAAGATTCTATCGAATTGCAATCATTTTTAATTAAAAAACGTGACGAAATTTGCAAAAATGGTGAGCTACTAACTTCACCAGCATTGGCTTATTCAGGACTACATTTAAGTGCGGCTGTCGAAGCTGTTCGCCAATCTAAATTGTTGCAGGAGGAACAAGAACAGGAACAAGATACCGATACAACTGCAACAACGGGTGAGAGTATGATGGTTGATCAAAAAATATATTCGCCCGGTGATTTTGTCTATTTTGATTCGCCGGACAATAAACTACCCAATATTGTGTACATCGAACGGTTATGGACTAATAGCGAAAATATAAAAATGATGTACGGAAATGTATTTTTACGACCATTTGAGACATATCACGTAACTTCGCGTAAATTTTTAGAACAAGAATTGTTCAAAAGCGACCAACATCAAGCAATTCCGCTCAGTAATTTAAAAGGAAAGTGTTTCGTGATGAGTGTTAAAGATTATTTTAAATCAAAACCAGAAGGATTTCTCGATCGCGATGTCTATGTTTGCGAATCTCGTTACAATTCCAAAACGAGATCGTTTAAAAAAATTAAAAATTGGCCATTTGTTCGAGAAAATAATCCCATTAATATTGTTAATCGAGATATGCCGCTAGAGCTCAAACGTATTATGTCAGTCTTTAAAGAGCGCGTTGAAAAGCATAAGGGAGAACTGGCTGAGTTACAATTACAAGAGGCACTAGTGGAAAAAGAAAAACCAAATGTTGCTGTGTATGTTAATGGCGGCGAAGAGGGAAATACATATTACGAACAGTATAATGCAATTTGTTGTGGAATCGTTAAAACTGGAGATTATGTGTATGTAGCTACTGAAACAGGAAAACAGTCGATTGCTCAAATTCATGCGATATGGGAAACTAAAGAGTAAGTTCCATTTATTATCAGTAACATAATTTTTACTTATTTAAATTCTCTTAATTTAGTGGGAAAGCGTTTTTCCGTGGACCTTGGCTACTAACTCCACCTGAAATTCCTAATGTTTACAATCGACTATTTTATCGACAAGAAGTTTTACTATCTACTGTACAAGAGACATCGCCAATTATAGCAATAGTTGGACGATGTGGAGTTTTAGATTATGATGATTATATTTCATCTCGGCCTACTGAAGTAGCAGAAAGTGATGTATATGTATGCGAGTCAATGTATGATGAGTACGATAAAAAACTTATTCGACGACTATCTGCAAACGGTCTACGAAAATTTACTCATAGTCAAATGGTAACACCTGACGAAATCTATCATTTCTCCCGTGTATTTACACCACCAAAAATAACAGCTAGCTCCATTGCCGCAATCCAAGAAGGACTAAAAACTGGTAATGATATCGACATTAAAGTTGAAGGACCAGATATGACCATGGATGATTCGATGGATGGTGGTTCAATGTCTATTGGTAGTGATTTCATATCAAATTCTTCTCCGGGTCCGTCTATGATTTCAAGTTCGGTGTTCGGTAAAAAAAATAAACTCGGTAAACGAAATATTACCACCGGATACATACTTTACTCAAGTGATGCACGTAAAGCTGTTGCCGCAAATAATCCCGAAGTTACATTGGGAGACATATCAAAAATAGTGGGTAATGATTGGAGATCTTTATCTGCCGCTGATCGGCAAGTTTGGGAAGAGAAAGCTCAAAAAATTAATGAAGAAAATAGTTTAAAGCTAACAGAAGATGGATGCGCTAGTCCAGCCTTACTTGAATCAATTCAAAATCAAGTAAAACAAAGATTTGTAAATACACGAACACTTTATTATTGCGAAACTATACTAATATATCGAATGTGTTTTATATTTTAGGTGTTTGAATGTTGTTGGGACAGGTGTGATTGGCAATTTGAAGATGCAGTGGATTGCTTAGAGCATTGTGTGGGAGAAAATACAGGACATGTTCAAAGCCATTTTGCTGGTGTACCGCCAAGTGAAATAGAGTACACATGCCAGTGGCGCGGCTGTATTCGCATGAAAAAACAGGCTCCAGCGTTCCCTCATCTGCAACGACTTGTTAAACATGTCCGTGATGTACATGTTAATAAAAGTAGTGGTCGAATTATACCACCACACGATCGAAGCAAGTATGTTTAAGTCAAACTATTTCGAAGATTGTAATGTTTTATATAATTTGTAATATTTTTATTTATTGTTTTACAGAAATTTTATGCCTGCTAGGAAACATTTCAATCAGGCAGCAGCTTCATACTTACAAAACGTTGCAAATGCCAGTAATGTAAATAGTGCGCCACAACCTACATTGCAAAGTGAGTTATCACTAATTATTTTCCATTCTAGCAATCATAATTTATTTTGTATTTTTAGTGGTTCCATTACCCCCAGCTGAACCGCTGTTTATTACGGTCCCGCCACGACCTCAACGAATACTGCATTCCGAAGCTTATATTAAGTAAGTATCGAGATCTCAAATAATACATATTTTGATCAAGTTTTAATTATTTTATTTTCTTAAGGTATATTGAAGGCCTACAAAGTGATTCTCGTTTCATAACGCCATGGCAAAAAACGATAAAAGCAACACCAGAAACAACGCCATCGTCATCTATCGATACGACAAAATTACCCTCGCATTGGCTGGGTAAAGCAGCACCTGAGAAAACCGATGATGTTGTAAATGCACTGTGGAATTTAAGAAATTTTATGATGAAAGATATTTTACAGATTCAAAAAAATGTTTTTAATTAAATGATAAATGTATTGATATAATATTTTAACAATAAAATGAATCTTAGTTTAATAAGTTTATAATAGTTTTGGTATAATTAAATGTACATATTTGTTTGTGCCCCAAATCACCAAGATGTTTAAAAGGTAAAATTATGTTTCATCAAATTTTATACTCATGAAGAAGTAAAACGAACTAGATCTTAAAAATATAAGAAACTGGCGTTGAGATATGTACATACAATTATCATCACGCCACAATCAATCAATTAATAAAAATTCTATATTTCGAGTTAAGTTCTTGTAATTCGCTAACACATAAACGAATCGTACAGTACGAACACCAAGCCCTGTAGCATATGCCTTATGATATGATCCGATTTTTTCGATCACACGGTTATTCAATGGCGTCATAAATATAATAGGGAACAATTTACACGTCAATATCTTTTGGCACAACCTCCCAAAAAATTTCATCGTACCTCCTGCCTAACCTTAACACGGTAAAAATTAACTTCTCACAATGGAATTGTCTTCCTTCTCACAACGATGGTAGTCCGTTTCAAGCTTTCCAGGCTCAGATATTTCCAGGAAGCTCGTTACATGCTGCTGCAAAGCCAAACCACTAAGGTGAGCGAATGCGAGCACCCACAATATCAGCATGCAGTTTCGTTTCATGTCGTAACAAGCCTAATCACTAAGTGGGCGAAATCAGGCATCCCAATGCTTTTCTACATAGAATAATCATAATCAAGAATGAAGGGAGGGGAAGAAATTCACCTGCGGGGGGAGGAGGGAGTAATGTGGCGTTCAGAGTAACTCAAATCATAAGCAAATACAATTATCATCACTCCACAGTCAATTAATCAATAAAAATCGATATTTTGACGTAAGTTCTTGTAATTCGCTAGCAATGTCGCATCACGACTGAACGTACATCAAATCCTGTAACATATGCCTGCCTGATGAGGAGGATTTGATCTTTTGATCACACAGTCATTCAATGACGTCATCATAAGATCGAAACCGGCCTAACGAATTACAACATGCAAGCAAGAATTGCAGCTCACTCAAATACTATTCCAAATCACAAAAATCTTCTCAACTTCAATTGAATAGGACTTTGAGAAGCCAACGAAATATTCAGAAATAATATGGCAATAAACCATCAGATTTAATCGAAAGATCCAACTTACCATTTTAGACACCATCTTGAACTCGATTATGTAAAAATACTGTGATCCCCATAAGTTTAAGTATCAGATCTTAATTCTGAAGAATATGAAGTAAAAAAGTTCAATCAAAGTACATAATGGATGGCTAGAGAATAAGGATTCAATTTACTTAAAACGACATTACTCGCTGATAAGGAAAGCAAATTTTAAATATGTATAAATTGTAAACATGAAACACTCATGAAGACATAATAATTGCAGAAGAAATTATGTATGTATGCTTAGTTCAGGAGCCCAAACACCCCCGGTGGCAGAATTCTGTACAAGATTTCTACCGCCAGAACCAGAGCGTGTTCTGTATCTCGAAGAATATTAATAAGTGTAGTTCGGTTTATATTGGAGCTGTTCGCATTACTCTTAACTCTCAAACTGAAGTGGCTATTGCCTTAGTGTATTTTCTTTACGATTCCGTCACTCCACCTCCTTCTGAGGATTTTACATACCTACCTAGTAAGGTTAAAAATATTCCTCTGATAGCGTCCGGACTGTGACGTCATTGTCAGTAGACTACCCCCTTACCTACTGATGCACATCACCCTCTATGAGGAAATACTAACGTTAACAACAGATGTTTTGCTCTGCTAAACTATTTAAGTTCTTAGATATTCTTACCTCCGATCACAGGCGCATTTTCTTTAATATAAATCTTAAAAGAGCACGGCTAAAACCTTACGTAATAGGAAACTTATCAACTGGGAAACATTATCTCTTGAGCTGGTTTCCTTATTCGAATCACCCATGAAGATTCGTTCGTCCGTGTACATATAATTGCAGGCTTCTGCACTTTCTAAAGCAATCACAACTGTTTGAGATTTGGTGTCCAGTTATCTCAAATCAAAGAACTTTTAGAATAAACCTTTTTTATGGTCTTGTGCTCTAAGAAAGTTAAGGAAAACTACTCGAAGACCTAAACTTCAGCCTGATTGGGATAGCTTCCTCGCTGCACAAACAGTGTACAAAAAAACTAAGAACATCACAGAGATCCTCCTGGATAATCTTCTGTGATAAAATTAATAGCTTACCTGCTATAGTTAGCTTAACAAGTTGCTGATCAGGGATAATATCGGTAGACTTGATTCACTTCGTTTACCTAATGACAAGCTTACTTTCTCTAAAAAGGAAGTAGGCGATCTACTTCTCACTACCCATTTTTCGGGATGTAAAACCATTACAACCGACAATTCTGGTGTAGTCACCAACAATTTGGATGCAATTCCCAATTAGGATTTGGCCTATAGATTAATGAATTATGAGATTTTACGTTGGAGCTTGTTCTTCTTCAAATCTGCCGGTTCTGGTGTTATATTTCCTGCTGTAATACAGCATGGATGTCTCCTCATTAGAGAACATTTACTGCATCTGTTTCAGGAATGTATCGCTTTTAACTTTGTTCCACAATCTTGGAGCAGAAGTAATCTTTATTCCAATACTATGTTTGTCATCAACTTTTCTTAAATTTTTAGAAAGGATTCTTGATAGGTTTATTAGAAACCAACAATTAGTTACCACTCAGCTCAGTAACAAGCGACATGCTTACAGGGTTGACAAATCCTGTGAGACTGCCCTACATGAACTCGTAAAGGATTGAGAGATCTTCCTGATATTGCAGTAGCTTTTGATAATACTACATTCGTCTCAATTACGAATGCATGTACCAATTTTGGAATCGAACCCAACATAATCAGGTGGATTGAATGTATTCTTGAATTTCGTATAGTAATTTGCGAGGTTGACGATACCTACACTTCGGTCAATGCTTCAGGAGGATGCCCGCAGGTAGGTGTGCTTTCTTGTTATGGTCATTGACGAACTTCATGTTATTCTTCGTGATTCCGGTTTTATCGCTCAAAGTTCTGCTGACTATCTGGTTCTGATAGTTTAAGGACCTGAATGTCTTATCAGATTTAACTCAACACGCTCTTCTATTAATAAAACAGTGGTATCTGGATAAGGATATACATGTGAACTCGTCTAAAACCGACATGGTTATATTTACAAGGCGTAAGAACACTGAAGCTTTTTCAATACCATCACTAAAGTTAATAGTTCAGCCTACGTCAATCACCTGGGCGTTTTCCTGGATAATAAACTTGGTTATTCTTGGGGATTATCTTCCAAAATGCTAAATTTTATCTACCAATACTAACTTATGCATACCTATATTGTTTGGTGGCCAGTGGTTAAAATAATAACATTCAATTGGTAAACACAACTGTTTACCAATTGAAGTGTTATTATTTTACCCCTGAAAAATATCGCTTCTCTGGCTGTAACTGGAGACATGTCTTCAACTCCGCCCTTAGCTATGTATGGAGCTCATTCTCTCTATACCCCGGTTACAATCCTTCATTTAAGGAACAGCTTGTTTGAAAACTTTTTGCTTCTGGAGTGCTGGGGCGCGGCATACTTTCGGAACTATTTCAGGCCATTGATCAATTCTAAATGAATTTAAACTTGCTATATCAGAAATTGACATGGTAATTGATAGATCATACGAAGTGTGTTATCTATCAACGGATATGTGTCCTTACTCCTTTAACCAGTTGCAAACTGGTAGAGAATTGTAAGAAATTTCTGAACCTCATTAGTTGTAACAACAAAATAACGGTCATGTGCATTCCTGCCCATTGTGAAATTAACGGCAAAAAAATGGTAGAGCCAGTTTTGCTCATTTACCTCTTCACAAAGTGGAAAAAAATCGTTGCCCTATCGAATCCAAAGCTGACGTGGTCAGCCACCTTAACTTGTCGTAAGGAGAAAACCTAGTCCGAGGGCCTTATTACGTTGTTTCATTGAAAAAGGACAACTTAAGAATATTAGTTTCAATACTTACTGACCATTGCTATTTCAAAAGTCATCTTCTTTGAAAGCGGCTTGCCAGTGATGCCATATGCGAAAAATGTTTGTAGGATGTTGATGCAAATCTACTGTCTTCTCTACCCTGGTTCAAACTGCTCCAGGTTGCAAAGGTTGTATAGCGCATCTTTGCGCTTTGATGAAATCCTAGGTTTTAACCATGTGCTCTTTGTGGCATTGCGTGCGGAACCTTAAAGGGTTCCAGCCAACTTTAATAATAAAATGTATGTAGCAATTGTAACGAAAGGTACCGCCCGATAGGGGCAGGATGTAAAAGGGATTTTTCGCTATGTGATTACGATCAGTGGTGTTTGAATGAACTCATCTATATCTAAATTCATTAGCCAACCCATCTTCCATGTCAGTTCTATAGGCTGACATGGAGCTATGCAATTTGCAGATGGTTCAACGTAATACGGATCTTTAGCCGTACGTCCTCGATTTGGCTGTAATGGCATAAGGTAAGGACGTAAATAAGCAAATCGCGAAAGAGTTGGAAGTGCCTCGAGCCCCGAAACAGATTGATTGTACTATAAAACCAAGGTTATTTACAAGGAAAATAAGAAAGGGGCTATTTTGGTCACTCATTTCTTATAATCACAATCAGTATCGCAGAAATAAATCAAATCCACCCTATCTTACTAACAATAAAACTAGCTACGAATTACTCCGAAAACTAGTGGAATTGAGGGACACTGACTGGACTGGACAAACCCATTTTAAACAAACTTTTTGAAAAAAATCCAGAAAGCAGCTTATTTTGACTATTATTGTGATGGCTTTAAGTTGTGTAAATAAACTAACAATTCTTATATTTATAAAATCGAACTAGGCCTCTGTTCTCTGGAAATATAAACAGTATTTATTACCTTAATCTTGAAATAATAAATGTAAAATTTAATTCATATCTCACTAAAATTAATAGTTTTATTCATTGAATGTTAAATATACAAATAGTGAGACCCAATTTATAAAATTGTAACGAATAAAAAAATGTATTTATAGTCGACGACCACGTCGTCCACCCTTTCTGCGTGTGGAATCTGATGGAAGTGGAGTGACATCTTCAATGCGACCAATTTTCATCGATGAACGAGCCAAAGCACGAAGTGCTGATTGTGCACCAGGTCCTGGTGTTTTTGTTTTATTTCCTCCGGTAGCACGGAGTTTAATGTGAAGTGCTGTGATACCTAAAGTTTTGCATTTTTCAGCGACATCCTAAAAATTAATAATTGTTAAATAAAGCTCGAATGTTTTTAAAAATATTAACTTACTTGGGCAGCCAACATAGCGGCGTAGGGTGATGCTTCATCACGATCGGCTTTTACTTTCATGCCACCAGTAACACGAGCAATTGTTTCACGGCCAGATAAATCAGTTACATGAACGAATGTATCATTGAAAGATGCAAAAATGTGTGCAACACCGAACACATCTTCACCTTCTCGTACTTGTGGTCGAAGTGAAACTTGAACTTCTTCTTTCTGAACTTTATTTTTACGTGGTGCCATTGTGAGTTATTCTGAAATAAAAAGTATTATTTATTTTATAAATGTTCGGACTCACTTAAAAATTAAGGTTAGAATAGCAAAACAATCTGTCAAACACCATTGTTAAAAACAAAGTCAACATTTTATCTTAAATCATCGGGTATTAAACCAAACAGAAATTCACAGAAAAATTCTGCAATCAATAGATTTTGATTTAAACTTTCACGATTTAACATAATTTTATAAAAAATAAACATAGTTTAGTTAATTTATCAAAAATATTATTACCTACACAATAATCCGTGTATACTTTGAAAACCGGAAATAAGAAAAGAACTTGGACTGTTATTTTGACAGAAACAAAAAATTTTTATTTTCTCAATACAGTCGGACCTCGGAATACATATCGAAAAAATAACCCAAGCAACCATAAAATATATTTCGGATTACAATTTTTTGTGAACATTTATAAAAAAATAATTAGAGTTTTCAATAGAAACGGATATCTAGTTAGGACGTTAAACTAATACCATGTTTCCATGAACCGAGTTAATTTAGGTTTAGGTTTCGTTGAGTTAATAACATGGTAGCGCTAATCCGTATCGTTTCCATGAACAAGTATATAGTAGAGTTAATTTTACAGATGAGTTTAAGATAAAAATCAATTCAATATATTTTCTATTACGTTTTGTTGTATTCAATGAGTGAAGTTTTCTTGTATTTCAATGAGACATGTTTTGATAATTAAATGTTTTGATAATAATGTTTTGTTAACTAAACAAACAACAACAAAATAAAATAAAATGTCAAGCAAACCTAACTCAAACGTATTGGTTTCGTTGAGTTAATTTGGGTTTAACGAAACTCTAGCCTAATCTGCGTTTCCATGCACGTAAACCTGAGTAAACCTGGGTTTACTCCGTTATGGAAACATGGTATAATATAAATGTGTGACAAAACAAGTTTACGATATTTTTAATCTTTTTTACTGCATATTTATCAAGTGAAGTTGATAAAAATTTCAACCTTTTACGTATTAAGAGTCAAGTCGTAGATAAATTCAATTGTGATTCGGATTAAAATACCGCTCGGCTAGTATTGGCGTAACGTACGTGATTCTTTTTATAAAACTAAGCACTACATATTTATATTTTTGATAATATATATTAAAATGAAAAATATTAATACTAAATAAAATAACTTATAATACTATTCCAACATGGAAAAGATTTCTAGATGGCAGCATTAGTAACTGCTAAAAAATTTAAAATTTCCAACCATTTAACAAAAAATATGTAACAACTAGTCTACTAACTTCCTTACAAAATTGTAAAACATTTATTTATTTACATATATTTAAATTATCAAAATGGTTGTGTACATACATTCCAAAATTACTTTAAAACAACCGCTATAACGAGTTTCAAAACAAAGACCAGTTCATTTAGTTCAAATTTTGTAGTTAACTGATTGCGTGATATATATGAATTTTATACTTTATAGTCATTAAACGAAGAAATAATGCGTCTTACTAAAAAAAGTTATTGCACTAAAATCATTTCTAATTAAAAAAGTGTTAACGTCAAAACAAACAGATTGTTTCCTTAAAATGCTATTTATCTTATTTTTTCTACGACTCAGCCAAGTGGTAACCGTAGAATAATCCCGGGTAATTTCGGAAGTTTTACGAACTTCTCTTAATTAATAATAAAAATTTTATAATCACTTAAACACTGATTTGTTTGTAACAATTACCAAATTGACAAAGTTTGTTTTGGTGTTCCGATGGAAAGAATTATATTTTATATACACCTCTTACTCATACTGATAAAGCTTGAAACAAAAGATTTTGTATGGGAAAATAACAACAAATTTGGTTACGTTCATTCTATATAGTATAATATATTTCTTTGTTTATAATTTATTTAACATCCTCCCGTAACAATGTTTCAACTATATTTAAATTTGATTTTCGAAAATTCTCTATTGTTATTTCCCTCAGTGGAACGACCCAACAGCATTACTTAAAACTTGTTTATTGGTTTATTTTAGAAAACGCCAAAAGATAAATTGCTTTTTGGACACGATTTCGGATATACATTTTAAGGTCGATTTACATATCCGCCGATTTTCCTGCGCCGAACATCACGTGACACATTCAACCAATTAGAAACGATTTCTTCGCCGAATTTTCGGCACGGCTAAGACATGAACAAAATTTATCTTTTTCGGCGCGACGACACAGCTAACTAGATACAAATACAAATGAAAAAATTTAAACGTCATTTTTTTTCATTCTTGTTTGGAATTTACATTGTTTCTGTCGTTGTGTCGAATTATTTCTGTAAGTATGTGTCAAAAAACTGCGCCGATATTCTTCGGATATGGAAATCATCGATAAAATAGTGTCCGCCGAATTTCCTGCGGCAGTCGGTCGCGCCGAAAAATCGTCGGATATGTAAATCAACCTTTATTCATAACAACTCGAATTGAAAAAAATTATATTTTATTTACAAACAAATAATACAAATTTGATAGAAAGGTTGATTTATACAAATCAACTTGTTGGTTTTATTCCAAAAACTTTAAAATCAAATTGTTGCTAATTTCACGTTTCTGCTGACAATTGAGAAATCAACACCGAAATACCAACATACAGAAAACCAATACATTTTGTTAGTAAAGACGTGAAACATAAGCAAAAAGGGTTTTATTGATAAATTCTTCTTTTTTTGTAAAACGCCCTTGTTTTTTATACATACTAGTAAAAATAAATATTTAAAATGTTGTTTATTAGTGATTTTATTTTTAATTAAGACAAATTTTTATTGGATACGGTTAAGAAATATTTAAATAAAATATATCTTATTTAAATGGTGGAATTGGATTTAAGAAAATAACAAGTGTTAAACGTTTATGTTATGTTAAAGAAAAAATCGTAAAAAATCTCAACATTTAAGGCAAAAATGTTACTCTACTAAAAGAATCGCCATTTTGAAAAAGGTTTTAATTTTTCTCAATAAAAAAATAGTTATAGTTTCAATTCTTCTGTTCTTAGATATTTTTGTTAATCATGTTTGAAATTAACTAATAGCATTATTTAATATTATAATTTGTTCATTTTGAATTTTGCATATGTGTTAATAAGAGAATCGAATTTTTATTATAAAAAAAATTTAACTCGTGTGCCGATTTTTTTCTTATGTCTGTCTGTGAAAAAGTATTCTGAAAAAAAAAACTTAAGAATGAAGAATATTACTTTTCGTCTGCATAATAAAAGTTTTAAATAATTAAAAAGAAATTTTATTACTGTGAGTTTTTCAATATATTTTAAGTAAATAAAATTAGTTAAAATATTATGCTACTGTTAATGTTAATTAAGATACAGTAGGGGCCAAAAGCTTTTTAATGGGGAAATTTTTTTGGGGTGTGTATGACATCAACTTCAAATTGAAAAGTGATTTTTATTTATTTTTATCATGTTTTTTGGATCAACATTATACGAAATTTTCATAAAATATTATAAGAATGTGGTTTTATGAAGTTGTAGAATGATAGAAAACTGCTATTACATAATAACATGTATTATGGCTGTAAATTTACTTCTAATAAAAGTTTAAATTGACTCCGACACATAAGTACTGAGTTAATCAATCAAACCACAGTCGGTCTTATGGCAAAATATTTTAAAGTATTTTTATTGGAATCAACTAACCGGTAAATGGTCAATTTGCGCAAAATTTTTTAACATATTGGTATTGAATCATCCAACATTAATTAAAAGTGAATTAATTTGTGTAGCTACATAGAAAGTCAATTGATGCAAAACAATAAAGGATATCATAATTTTAGATTTATTGTTAGAAATCAAAGTTTTACCTTTTCTAGTTGAGAAATGTTTCATCATATTACAAATACATTATGTATGTGTAAAATTGTGTGTGCTCGTATATAAACACTTTTCTGATAAATGTGACTAATAATTTGTGCCTCGTTCGTTTTGAAAGGTTAAGGACCCGATTTTCATAAACTGTGTACATAATTTATTAAGTTATGTATAAAATTTTTAGTAAAAATTATATTTTCTATAATTTAAATTGCGCTAGTGATTAAACTTAAAATTCTGATGGATTGCGAGAAGTATCTCTATTGTGTTATTAGATAGTTTATCTGGGAAGGTCAATACCACACCTTGAACAAAATATACATTATCTGGTTTAAAGAAAATATAAAAATACCAATTAATAAATAACTCACTACTCAAACGATTTATCTTATCTTTCGAAAAATTATTTTTCAGACAACTGATGTTACTTATATTTGGTTTGTTTTACTTCTAACACTCTTATATCGAAACTTGCGTAACGCATAAAATTTTTGTGTCACAGAAAAAATGATTTAATTTTATCCATTTTCAACTAATGTTCACAGCATATCAAAGGACGACAACTTAATTGTTTGCTAAATTTTTTTAAATAAATGAGTTGATTAATAATTTCATATAATTAAATGAGTTGTGGTCTTGAGAAACGAAATATCAAATAAATAATATACTTGAGGCAAAAAATCTAACCGTAATCTTCAGAGATCAGAGCTCACCAACAGTTCTCTTACTGTCCTTTATTCATATATCTACAGACTAACTTCGTATCGATTTCCAACTGTAGTAACATTGAATTTTAATTAACTTCTTGTGCTGTGTCTACATTTTTCGATTTTTCATGAATTTTAGGATATTTTTTATTTTTCTACTTAATCCTGTATCTTTTATCGAAAAAAGTATTCCCAATCGATAGCAAAAAAAATCAGTGATTTCACCAATTGGTCAAATACCAATGAAGCAAAGCATACATGGCAAAGTTATTTTCTTGCCATCTTAAATTTATTCAATACCAAAATCAATATTTTGTTTTATTTGCAATATACTGTAACTGCCAACTTTTCTGGCGTTAAGATGATGTAATATTTCGAAGCTTATTTTTTTAAAACTGGTTCATCCACATTTTAACATATATTTAATACTCCAAAATATCTTCAAATGTCTCCAAATGTTTTAAACATCTCCAAATGTCTTAAGCTTCACTTGAATGAGTTATCATGAAGATATCTTTGTGTAATGTAAAGCTAAGACATGAATTATTCGTTAATCTTGCATAGTTATGAAATACATTTTACTATACTGTGCTAACTGATCGGCATTGAATACCATGAACTTAGAGCCTTTTATTGTACTTCTTTTAAATATTTCAATGATTTATCGAAACTTTCAATGATTAATCATGAAAACCTCTTTTTATAAGGCTAATCTGTACGATAAAACAGCATTGAATGACCCCCAAGTTCTTTAATAACAGCCAAATTTTAATATTCTTATATCAAATGGTTTCCAGGAGAAATCAACTTAAAGGAATTGTCTTGTTGCGAAATAAGTCGAACTTATAGATAGAAAACACAATTTTATTGACTATGAAGAGTGCGGATTGATAACATTGTAAACTTATAAAAATGTAAATAAAGACTAATTTACTAGATAAGTATATTGTTATTACACTTGTACAATTGATACTATATACGTAAGTAATAACAAATTTTAATACAAGTTTATTTATGTTTTGTAAATTAGAAATGAAATATGTTATCACCTGTAAAACATCAATCATATAAATTCTACCAAAAACTATTGCACATATTTATCATATGATCATTTTTTTTTTTTTTTTTTTTTTTTTTGTGTTTTAGTTTTTTGTGGTCAGATATTACTATCCATATGACCTATTGTTCCTGTTTCTCCAATTTCTCTTACAGGGCCTTCTCCTGGAAGGTCTGAAGCTTGGATGAGTAGTGTTGTGTAGAATTATGACTATTTGAATTTACTATTAGGATTAATTAGTCATCTTCTTTTCTGGAATATATTATTTTGAGTTTTATTTATTTGGTTTATTTATTTTAATATTTAATTCGTATTTTTTAATCAGAGATTCTCTGATTATATTCAGTTCTTTAGATTTTGATTAGGTTGTAATATCAATGATATTATTAGTTGTTAATTATTATAATGTTAGTGTTTGGTTAGTGTTAGTCTGAAATGCTTATTATTTCTATTGGTGATATTAGTGAATCTATGAGATAAAAGAGAGATTGGATGAGTTTTGGTAGTTAAATATTGTAGTTGATTTCATTTATGAACTTAAGTATAGTTTTGTACTCCGAAATTTCTTCGTGAATGAGTATGTCCGTTAGGGATTTTTGTGTAAGGAGAGGGTAGTTGTTTCTGATAGTGTTATATAATGTGCAGTGGTTGATAATGTGTTCATTGTCTTCAATAGTGTTGCAGTTTGTGCAGTCTGGTGAATCTTCTAGTTTTATAATATGTTTGTATTTTTTATTGTATGAATGACCTGTTCTAATGCGGCACATTCTTTTAATTTCTTGTGTATTAAGATCATATGGTTTAAACCAAAGCTTAGTTTTTGGAGATGGGGTGATTTTTTTGTAGAATTTCCCAATGGTGCTGGTCATAAAGTTGTAATTTATTTTCCATTCCGATTGTATATGGTTGTTTATTTTATTTATAGTGTCTGTTATGGTTGGTTCGTTTTCCAGGATGTGGGTGGGTGTCTGTGTAGCTTTTTTTGCCAGTTTATCTGCTGTTTCATTGCCCATTATTCCGCAGTGGCCTGGTATCCATTGAATTGTAAAATTTTTGTTTTTATTGTGTCCTACGGTGTCAATTATCTGGTTTTCAAAATGTCTGTTTGTATTTTCCTTTTGTGCCGAAACTATGGATTGGCATGCACTCTGAGAATCGGTGATGATTACTATATTATTTGATTTTAACCCAAGTGAAACGGTTACGGCTATTTTGATTGCTATAGTTTCTATAGTTTTGATGTTTGTGATGTTTTTTAGTTGAATGGCGAGTTTTAGGTTGCTACTATGAATGAAAATTCCTATTCCGGCCTTACTTTCTTTTATAGAACCATCTGTGTATATCTGATCATGGCTAGCGTATTTATGTAGTGTTTGTTTCGTTATTTGTTGGAGTTCAATATTATTTAATAAGTTAATATTTTGTATTTCTTCTATTTTTTTGATTACTCTTAGATTGCTTGGATTTGTGGTTTTAATATGAACTGGTTTGATCAGTGGTAGGAAAGGGTAATTTTGGTAATAATCGTTTAATTTGGTTAGTGAATGTTGATGCTTAATGTCTTTGCCTATTTTTGTATTTTTGTAGATGTGATTGGCTATGTAATTTAGAGTTTTTATTTTGTTGTCGAATTCAGTAGGCATCTCTGAGGCTTCTGATAATAGGGCAGGTGTAGGTGTAGTTCTTGTTAGACCTAAGCAAGTTCTAATGGCGCTGTTTTTTATGCTTTGACAGATGTTATGAGCTGTTTTGTTATTGTCCTCGGTAATTATGAATGCATATTCCAGTTTCGGTTTTATTATAGCTTTATATATGTAGTACATAGTCGTGGGGTGGGCTCCTTCTTGCCTGTGTGTGATTGTTTTTAATAGATTTATAGATTTTTGAGTGTCTGACTTAATGTTTTTATAATGGTTTGTGAGAAGAAATCTATTGTTTATGGTAATTCCCAATAGTTTTGTTTCCTTTTTTTCGGATATTTGTGTGTTGTTTATATGAAGGTTCAATGTGTTGCTGTTATTTTTATTTGTAAACATTCTTAAGTAATGTGTTTTGTTAGTGTTGATTTGTAATTTAAGAATGTCTAATTTTTGTGTAAGTTTGTTTGTTGCTTTGTTGATGTTATATTGTAGTTCTTCATGATTTTTACCAGTTATAATTAAACATAAGTCGTCTGCGAATTGGAAGATTTTTCTATTAATGTTGTTTATTTCATGGAGGCTAGTGGTATAGATGTTGAAGAGGGTGGGGCTCAGACAGCTGCCTTGAGGGATTCCCATGTTGGTACACTGTGTAATTGTTTCCAGTTTATTTTTTACTAAGATGTTTCTGTTTGTTAGGAAGTTATAGATCCATTTTATAATCGGAGGTGAGAATTTATGATGTTGCATAATTTCTATAAGTATTGTTTTGTTAACATTGTCAAAGGCCTTGTGAATATCTAAATTAATGATAACTATTTTGTTGTTCTTTTCCTTTTCACTGTTTAGATGGTTAAGCATTTCTGTGAAATAGTCCATTATATTTTTGTTTTTTTGGAACCCAAAATTATTCTCGTGTAGAATGTTGTTTTTGCTGATGTGGTCAATTATTCTATGTAATATGAGTTTGTTGAAGATTTTAGAAAATGTGGGTAGAAGGCATATGGGTCTGTAATTTGTTATGTCTCGTTCATCCTTTCCTGGTTTTTTTATAGCTATGGCGATAGCCTTTTTCCAATTGTTTGGGTATTTTTGTTTTATCCATATATTGTTGAAATGATCTCTTATGTTTTCAATAAATTGTGGGTTGATTCTTATTATTTCTTTTATAAGTTTATAGCTGATGTTGTCTGTCCCTGGAGCAGTGTTTTTGGTTTTGTTTAGTGTTTGTTCGATTTCTAGAGTATTGAATTCTGTCGGGTTTATATAAGTGTTTATGTGCTGAAGAAAGGAGTTGGCTTCTATTGACGCTGGGAAGTTAATATTTAAGAATAGTTTGGCTTGTTTTTGGTCATCTAAAATTTTGTAGTGTGATTGCTTTTTGTTTTTTATTTTATTGATATTGTTCCAAATGTCCTTTATGTTTGATCTTTGATTTATGTTGGTTAAAAATGTTCTCCAGCTCTCGGTTTTGGCTTTTTTGATTTCCAACTTTAGCTTTTGTATGTTTTTTCTTAGCTCTATTGCTGTGTATAGTGTTTTGTTTCTGTTATAAATTTTTTGTTTTTCTGTTTTAATATCCCATAAGTTTTGTAGATATTTATTCCACCACGGTTTTGGAGTGAATTTTTGTTTTCTAGTGACTTGTATTGTGTTGCGTTTGATAATTTCTTCTATTGATTCTTCGATATTTTTAATAGAGTTTGCTGGTGTATTGTTTATGTCTTTTATAATTTTTGACCAATTTGTAATTTGTTTGGTGTATTTTTCATTTAGAATATATTCTATATAGATGGGGAAGTGATCACTTCCTAAATTGTCCGGTGAAACTCTCCATGTCAATTTGTTATGTATGTTTGGAGTGCATAGGGTGATATCTATTGCTGTTGTCTTGTGTCTAAATGTGTCTATTCTGGTATAAGATCCATCGTTGAGGATTTGAAAGTTGCTATTGGTTATAATTTCAGCAATTTTTTCTCCGAGTTTATCTTTATTATAAGTGATTTGGTTATCCCAGAGAGCATTGTGAGCGTTAATATCTCCTGCTAGTATAGTTTCCTTTTTAGTGTTTTGAATAAGGATGTTTTCAAATTCTCTGGCTACATCGTCCGGGTTTCTATTTGAGTTGTTGTAGAATGTTATTATGTTCAGGTCCAGTTGTTTGTATTTTATGTTGACCTTTAATGTTTCTATTCTATGGTAGTTATTGTTTTGGTTGATTATTTTTGAAGACATTTTTTTGTTTATTAATATCCCTACTCCTCCGTATCCATCTATTCTATCTTTTCTTAATAGGTTGTAGTTGTTAAAATTGATAATATCTGTTTGTTTGGTCCATGTTTCCGTTATGATTACTATGTCTATTTTGTTTAAATGGATATATTGTTCTAATATTGTTCTATTGCTCTTTAGGCTGCGACAGTTAATTTGAATTATTTTTATATTGTTCATTTATTCTAAATTGTTTGTTTATTTGTTTGATTTTTTTTTTTGATTATGGTTTATGTATTAGATTGTGTTTGAATTTTATCTGAGGTAGGTTTGTGCATATGTAATGCTTTCATGATTTCTATTTTTAACAGTTCTATAGTAGCTGGGTTCTCGTGGAGTTCTTTTGGTTGTTCTATGAATTTGTATATATTCGTTATTATTTCGTCTTTTTCTGTTAATTGAGATTTAAGTGTGTCTACCAAGTTTGTGAGGATTTTAATTTTATGCTCTAGCTTGTTGCTATTTATTACAGGCCAGGTTTCCATGGATAGGTTGAGGTTATTATCCACTGAGGAGTCTAAGTTGATTTTAGTTCTTTGGGGATTTCCAAATAACTGTCCTTTGGCTTCATTGAAAGTTGTTTTGTGGATAGTCATGTGTTCGTATATTTTTTTTTGTCTTTGTCTTTCTCTGCAGTTTTTGTTGTTGGTCCTGTGCCCTTCTCCACAGAATTTGCAACTTTCTTTGAAATCACATTTATGGACCGTTTCTTCTACCTTTGCGCATGTTGGACATCTGGTGTTATCCTTGGACCTGCATTTACTGATAGTATGTCCATAATTTAAACATTTTTTACAATGAGTTGGATTGGGGATGTAAAATTGAACCCGTAATAGGATGTTATCGTATAATACAACATTATATGGTAATTTGTTTGATTTGAAATATATTTTTACTAGTTCCATGTTCGTGGCGCTTTTTGTTTTTTCGTCCCATTTTGTCATTCTCTCGATTTTGTTTATTGTTACGTTTGATTTCAAATTTTCTTCAATTTCTTTTATTGTGAGATTGGTGGGTACGTTTTTTATAACTCCAATTGTGTTGTTGAAGTTGTTTGGGATAAAAGCATTATACTGATCGATGGTTTTGAATTTAGTAGATTCAACACAGCTATTTGCGTCCTGGGACGTTTTGAACATGATTCGAGCCATGTTCTTGCTAATTTGTTCCACGTTTTCTATGTTCTTAAAATTGTTTATTTTTAGAGCTTTGCCTAGACTGATCATATTCATATTTTCTTTTGTAATTATCACTTTGTATGGGCCTGTATCCTGTCTGTTGTATCTATTGGGTTCGTTGGAGCTTTCATTTGTGATTACTTGTTCCGGCATTTTGCTGATAATTCTTTTTCCACTGTCTATGTAATTATATCTTTCTATTATTGAGGATTCTGTTTTTTCTGATTCTTCGGATTCAGGGTTTAGATTCCGTGCAATGTTTATGTTTTTTTGATTTGTTAATATTATATTTTTGTTTATAGGGTTTTTATTAGTTTTTAGATTGTTATTGTCGTCATTTGATAGTCTGATTTTTTTGTTTAATTCTTCATCATTAGAGTCTGTGTCTGTTGAGTCACGTGTGGAGTATGGTCGGGTTAAGTAGTTGGTACTACTTTCCCCTTTTGTTTTTGTGTATTTAGGGTGTTCTTCTATTTCTGTTCTACTATTAACTACAATATAACTACTAAAACTTACCTTCTAAATAATGTTATTAATTAAACTTAAAATTATAGAATTCACTTTATTTACCAATATATTAATTCACAGTTCAATAAATTGTGATCACAGCGAAAATTGTAATGTTGTGCAATCAACTTTCGATGATCGAATGCATATGATCATTTAACAAATATTGAATAAATATCTGTCAGTCTTTATTTTTGCAATCTGTTTTGGGGCTCAAGGCTCTCTTTCGCGGTTCGCTTATTTACGTCCTACTTTACGCTCGCAATTATATACTTAGAACCACCTGCACATTGCCTAGCTCCATGGCAGCCTATAGTACTCACATATAAGGTGGGTTGGCCACAGTGAATTCTGCATTCCAACTGTCATAGATGTGTTCATTCATACCACCGATCGGAATCAGATATTGAAAAATTCTTTTTGCATCCTGTACCTATCGGGATTCCAAATACGGTACCTCCCATCTCCTATGGCAACAGCTTTAACCACTGTGCTATTTGGACTCTTAATTAATATCATAGAATCATTTTAAAAAACTTTAATCAATTTTGAACAAATTAATCTGCAAATACTGATAAATCAGCAAAACTGTTAATTTGAAATAAGGTGGAATAAGGTTTGGGAAAAAGTTCTATCGACCATCAATTCTCGAAATGTTTTACCCATTCCATTTGAAAAGTATTCTATAATAATATTAATAAAAAAAAAATATAATAATCTGTGGCTTTGCGTGGGTTTTACAAGAATTTTAATGCAGAATATAGAATTATGTATAGTAGATGAGTGGACGGAAAAGCTTTTCGCAAGGCTAACAAGAAATGTTGGAAGGAGTATGTGTCAGAAATGACTACAACCAGAGATTTTTCGAAAAATTTTAATCGAGCGAGAGGTTAATGTTTTGATACTCAAAATATCGTGATGATTTTCGTGAAAGATGATTTGGGTATGTTCATGAATGTACAGAATAACTTATGAATATAGATATGTTCAGATTAATCGGAAGGTTGATTGAATAATGAACAACATGTTTGAATGGAATGCGTTATTATAGGTTCTGGAAGTTTGTAAATCTACTGCTCCAGGAACTAATCGTGTAAGTTATAGAATGATTCAGCTATTGAGTACAGAAGTGAATCAAAATTTTCTAAAAGTACACAAAGTGTGGATGTACTCGAAAATACCAAATGAATAGAAGGAATGTAGAGTGTTTCCTATACTTAAACGGGATAGAGATACAAATGAGACAACGAATAGAGGGATATGTATGGTGAATGTTGTTTAGTTATTGAATGAAATGTTGAAAGAGCGATTCGAAAGATAATAATTCGTTGCCTAGAGCAACATACGAAAAAGAACAAACGGGTAGTTGCAATATTTTTCGATGTCGAAAAAGCACTTGAAGAGCACCGTGGAAATTACATCAAATTCATAGTAATTTGAAATTTCCACAGAAAGTGTGTGATTGATTTTATGTGTGATAGAAAGGTTATTCTCAAAGGACAGAACTTCAGGTTCCAAGAGAGTAATGAATTTTGAACTTCCACCAGGAAGTTAAATATTTCCTATTCTTTTCAACCTTTATACCGCTTCTGTTCACCGAGTTAATGCGACAATTAAAGTTGTTTTGCAATTTGCGGATGATTTTGTAGTAATTGGCAAAGGTCGCTGCATTCAACAGGCAAAACATAACGCACAATTCGGAGTAAATGAAATAATCTAGCAATCGACTAGTTTCCAAATAAGTGTGCTATTTTGAGTTTTAGAGTGAACAGTCTAGAAATGATATCACAATAAACGAACGGCGAATTGAACAAGTAAATGTGCATAGTTATTTAGGTATATGGATTGATCGACGGTTGAAATTTGGCAGATAACTGTAAGGAACGATTGAATGTGATTTAAAGAGTGACTTAACATAAATGGGACACACATCCTGGTATGACAAATATGATACGAAAGGCATTGATACCCTCCAAAATGACGTACTTTTACTCAATTAATGCGACTTGAGAATGTACTTTTTAAACAACTACTAAATACGTCATATCAAGTATGTATTTTCTTTCGGTTGTAATGAATCAATAATATATTTAATTAATAAATGTAGAAGTCACCTGTATCTTGAATCTCTCATTACTCATGATAATAGTGTGAGAGAGGATATCAGGGTTCGCCTTTATAACATCTACGTCAACTTCAAAAATAAAAATATTTTGCAATTGGGGATAAGCTAAAATTGTGCAGATGGCTTCTAACATTCGAGAAAAGAATCATGCGTGTAATATCTGCCCCAAAAGCGACCCTCATAGCACATTTCGAGTTCTAATCCCGAGATTCATTTAATTCGAATTCCTGATACCGTGCATGAAATCAAAGGACAACGAGTATGCTGGCTCGTTCACGTTCTATGTGCTGATCCGAACTGAATGATACAGTAATCTTTGAAGGGAGATCCGCCTTTCGGTAGGCTAAGGGGTCTGTCGGCGACAAAAGTTTCACAGCGTAGAAAGCGAGCTGGTATCTTCTAACTGTTTACAACAGTATGAAGAGCTGGTTCGTGATCGAAATCAATGGAGTCAGGTTGTTGACACGGTACGGGACAATAATTTCCTGTAAAAACCGCAAAAAAAGGAGTTATTATAGTAGTCGTCTTAGCTATTCGAAAAATTTGTTAGGTAAATTATTGGCCATCTTTCTAAAATAACAATTAAAATCAATTAATACAAATATCATTTGTAAGTACTAACCTTTATTATGATGTAATGCTTTTAATCGAACTTCCAATGCTTTTTTGGTTAAGATTTTATTCACGCGGTTCTAATTTTTTAATACATCACCGTTGATGTGCAAGGATTCGTTAACAACTCTAATATATTTTTTTTCTTATTTTTTCAATCTGTTTTGGGGTTCAAAGCACTCCCACCTCTTTCGCTTATTTACGTCCTACCTTACGCCATTACAGCCAAATCGAGGATGTTCGGCTATAGGTCTGATTTACGTAGAACCATCTTGCACATTGCATAGCTTCATACCAGCTTATAGTACTGACATATAGGATGGGTTGGACCATGAGTTGTGCACTCTAACAGGGGGTCATAGATGTGTTCGTAATCGATGGTGAAAAATCTCTTTTGCATCCTACTCCTATCAGGATTCGAACCCGGTACCTCTCTCTCCAACTGCCGCAGCTTTAACCACTGTGCCATTTGGTCAAAGGAGTAAACTTAAGTACGATATTACTTACCAAGTTACATACATTTACATTTCAGTTCTGTTTAATTGCTATGTCCCTTTGCTTTCAGTAAGAAATTGAAAGGAAGAATTCTTCAAATATCGCTTTCAAGCACCCTGAATTAGCAACTTAACATTAAGAATTATTTTCTAGTAGCAATTATGTTTGGGTTATTTGTAACAAATATATTTAAGCTCCATACGTTTATAAAAAATTACCAGTATGTTAATTGTGGTATGTGTCATTTACTTAGTTTATACTAAATTTATTTCTTTGCATAAGTGATCTATTGTACTTATTTCATAAGAAAATAATATATTACGTTTCTGATAACTGTTATCTTGCTAATTTTATTGATATATCGCAAAATTTAATTTTTGATTTTACATTTTTTATCATGAAAGAATTTAGATTCCAAATGTATTGTTATCAATAAAATTGGCGATTGAAATGAAATGATAACAATTGTTTTATTTTTTTTTATAATTGGAAAAGTGCAAACCACAACTAGTTTCAGATACAATTTTACTGAGAACCTGATCAAATTTTCATCTCAAAATTTGAGATGGGACAGTACATCTACTTGTCATTCACGATTATACTGATATGTTGTATTATCTTAAATTCATGTTATAGTAAAATAATGTGACTAATAATTCTGGTGGAGCAAATTATCGGAAGATTCCGTCCAAATCGGTTAGTCATTGATCAAGTTTTTTCGCTACGTTTAATTATTTTGAAGTACTACGAAACGTCTCGCGATGTACACCAGGTATTCCTAGATTTCAAGCAAGTCTTTTGAGAGACTATGGTATGTGCTTAAATGGTTAGGAATGCCAAACAAATACGTACATCTGTGTAAAATGATAGTAACGCGGTCATTATGTGTGTTAATGTTGAAAACAGGCTATCGAGAACTTTTGCAATTACTTCTGGTGTTCGACAAGGAGATGCGCTGTCCCCGATACTTTTTAATCTCATGTTGAAATACATCCTTCGTAAAAGTGAAATACCTCAAGGCAATATCTTATTCCGACAATCCAATCGACTTTTTGCAAATGCAGATGATATTCGTGTGTTTGGATTAAATGGCAACGGAATGAAAGAAATATTTGATCCACTAGACCAGAGTAGAAGTCTCAAAATCAATGAGTCCAACCAAATATTTGATCTCTGGTTTAAGAAATTTTTATATATATCCTCTACGTCCACTTCTGAAATGAAAATATCTTGTAAATACGGATAAGCTGAAATTGTACAGTATTGATCAGACCCGTTGTCATGTATGGATGTGAGAGTTGAACCTTGACCGATAAGTACGAAGGATGACTTCTAGCATTCGAGAGAAGAATCATGCGGGTGATATATGCGATGTTGATGGCACATACCAAGTTCGTTTCAATCACGAGATCAGGACTTTAATCCAAGTTACTGATATCGTATATGAAATCAAAGATAGAGAGTACGCTGGCTCGGTCATATTCTGCGTGCTGATCCGAACCGAATGATACAGCGATCTTTGAAGGGACAGTCGTCTTTATATAGACGAAGAGATCGCTGTCGGCGACGATGGCTCCACGGTGTACAAAGCAATCTGGCATCTTCTGGTTGCTTGCAACAGAATGAAGAGCTGTCAGATTGTAGACGTGGTACGGGCAAACAATGGCCTGTAAAAACTGACGAAAAAAAATTCAGCATTTACATATCTGTGCCCTTAACATAAATTAAGTCTAGTATGAAATTTATATCTAAAGTAATTTATTTAGAACATAATTTAGTTAATAATTGTTTAAATTTAATTCGGTTCAAAATAATTAATATAAAATTTCCATTTCAGAAAGTAAAAGGACAACTTAACTATGATGAAGGCGGTACGCCCGGGTAGTTTAAAAGATCCAGAAATTGCGGATCTGTTTAATAAACATGATCCTGAAAAGATTTTTGATGATTTACGAGAAATCGGTCATGGATCATTTGGCGCAGTTTACTATGCGCGATGTAACTTGACAAAAGAAATTGTCGCCATAAAAAAAATGTCATATGTTGGAAAACAAAGTGCAGAAAAATGGCAGGACATTTTAAAAGAAATAAGATTTCTTAGGCAGTTAAATCATCCAAATACAATAGAATACAAAGGTTGTTACTTAAGAGAGAGTACAGCATGGTTAGTTATGGAATATTGTGTAGGATCTGCATCTGATATTATTGAAGTGCACAAGATGCCATTGCGTGAAGAGGAAATTTCTGCAATATGTGATGGTGTGTTACGTGGTCTCAGTTATCTCCATAGTTTAGGACGAATTCATAGGTAAGTCTATTTTGCATATTATTATGTAAGTTTTTGCAAAGATACAATAACAATTTCACGATGTATTTTACATGTAGTGTTTTCAAAACCCAAAAATTTTCATTGTTTTGGCTTATTTTATCCTGTTTGAAATTCTAAAATATTATATATTGAATTAAAATGTCCATCATAAGACTTCTTCTATATCCACAAAATAAATTATGGGTGGAGTAAGACAATTAATTCGTAACTGAAATTTGAGTTAGTTTATTACGATGATTTAGAATATGTATTAATATTATAGATTTAAAAATTATATTTGTTTTAATTGAATTGTAAATATAATATGTGTTGTATCACGTTTTGTTTAATTTTTTAGGGATATTAAAGCTGGTAATATTTTACTCACTGAACAAGGAATAGTAAAGCTAGCTGATTTCGGTAGTGCAGCAATTAAATGTCCAGCAAATAGTTTTGTTGGAACACCATATTGGATGGCGCCGGAAGTTATATTAGCCATGGACGAAGGACAGTATGATGGAAAAGTAGATGTGTGGTCACTAGGTATTACGTGTATAGAATTAGCTGAAAGAAAACCGCCCTATTTTAATATGAATGCAATGTCAGCTTTATACCATATTGCACAAAATGATGCGCCATCACTTCAAGTAGATTTAAAATTATTCAAAAGAATTATTATATTTATATTTAATATTTGTTATTTTATTTTAGGCCCAAGAATGGTCGGACATTTTTCGAAATTTTGTAGAGTCATGTTTAAAAAAGTCACCAAATGATCGACCCACTTCATCTCGCTTATTGTCACATCTTTTTGTAACACGACCTCGGGCATCTAGTGTATTAATTGAATTAATAGCACGTACTAAAGCTGCCGTTCGTGAATTAGATAATTTAAATTATAGGAAAATGAAGAAAATACTGATGGTTGACAATTGTGAAAATGAAAGTACTATTGGTGATGCAGATGAGGTTCAAGATGAACAAGCTGGCGGAGATAGTAGTAAGAGTAATAGTATTACATCAGAACATTCAATTCATTCTGTTGGTATATCAGCGGCTAGTAGCCAAAGTTCATCAAGTAATTCAATACCGCAGGGTATTAACCAACAACACCAACAGCATAATCATTTGGGTATGGTACGAAATTCATCGCGACATCGCCAAAATGTCCCTGGTCTTCCAATGATGCATGTCAATTCCAATACTAATCAACCAATTCAAACATCATCGCCAACACAATTGATATCAAATGCTAACTATCATAACCATGTACAACAACATCAAGCAATGGCAAATGCTGTATCAGAACATGGTCCGAATAATTTTGCCACCATACGGACTACCAGTATTGTTACAAAACAACAAAAAGAGCACATGCAAGAGGAAATGCATGAGCAAATGTCTGGTTATAAACGTATGCGTCGTGAACATCAAGCTGCATTGTTGAAATTAGAAGAAAAATGTAAAATGGAAATGGAACAGCATAAAGGAGCATTAGATAAAGAATACGAAGTGTTATTACATAATTTCCAAAGAGAAATCGAACGTCTTGAAAATAAACATCAGCAAGAGATTGAACGACGAACAAAACAAAATGGTACTGGTGAAAAGAAGTTGTTCAAAGAAATTTCTCTTAAACAAGAAGGCGATCGTAAAGCGTTTGATTTGCATCGCAAGAAAGAATACAAAACAAATAAAGAGCGATGGAAACGAGAATTATCGATGGATGAGACTACGCCAAAACATTTACGTGACGCAACACTTCAGTCGCAGAAAGAAAATCTTAAAATGGCAGAAGCGCAAGAGGAGCAACGTTTGCTTAGGGTTCAGAAAAATTATATAGATCTTGAAATGAGAAAATACAAGAGAAAACGAACGCTTGTACTACACGATTTAGAAAATCAATTGTTAAGAGATGTAAGTTACTACATTTAAGATTTAAATCTACGCTTTTCCTGAATTTTGTTTTTTTGTTTCTATTTTAGGAGCTAAGTAAAAAGCAACTACAACTAGAGCAAGCACACACAATGCTCTTACGACATCACGAAAAAACTCAGGAATTGGAATATCGTCAACAAAAAGCTGTGCACAATCTCCGAGAAGATCAAGTAAATTAAATCAAATATTTATTATTTTTTTAAATTATTAAACAATTAATTATATTTTTGTTTTAGTTAACAAAACAACACACAACTGAATTACAAAATCAGAAAGATTATATGGAACGTTCTGAAAAGGAACTATTAAGAAAACATGCTTTGGAATTAAAACAACAACCAAAATGTTTAAAACAAAAAGAATTACAAATAAGAAAACAATTTCGTGAAACTTGTAAAACACAAACAAAGCAATATAAAGCTTTGAAAGCACAAATATTGGCCAATACACCAAAAGAACAACAAAAAGCTGTGATAAAACATTTAAAAGAAGAACAACATCGTAAATTAACATTACTCGGTGACCAATATGAACAAAGTATTGCTGATATGTTACAAAAGCAAAGTCTGAGATTGGATGAAAGCCAAGAAATTGAATGCCAACAATTAAAAGATAGATTACAATATGAATTGGAAATTTTAATGGCATACCAGAGTAAAAATAAAATGCAAGCTCAAACGCAACGGGATCGCGAGCGCAAAGAATTAGAAGATCGTGTTAATGTAAGACGTGCTCTTCTCGAGAGTAAGGTAATATAATTATTCGAAAAAAAAGTTAAGTTTATGTTTTATAATACTTAAATTTTAACATTTATCTAGATGGAAGCTGAGCTCCAACAATTTAACCAGGAAAGAGCCGAGCGAATCAAAATACTTCATGAAAAACATGAAAAGCAACTAGACGCCTTTGATGAAGAATCTGCCCGTCTTGGTTTCAGGTAATACAGAAAATTTAATTTTTAAATAATTATTGACTTATTAAGAAACAATTTTACATTTTATTGAAGCCGGCATTGTTCAATCGAACAGCACAATTGTCGCGAACGATAAATAATTTACTTACATGTTACCTTGTGCAAGGTCGCGGTTTGTAACACAATTAACATAGTTTTTACTCGGCGTAGGTTTCTGACTAGTTATAATCTTCTTTTGGTTTTTGGTTCTTTAGTGTTATTTCCAATTCAATTATAGGCAAAGAAGTTATGTTTGCGACTCACCACTCTGAAAAACTAAAGCTGTATCCATTAAGGGAACAACGAGTATCTAATTGTATCCAAATAGAATTTTAAGTCGTAAATTATATAATTAACCTTTAACAACAACAAAACAAGAGGCATCCAAGCGGACCCCATTGGTTTCGAGCACGAGCCAGCTTTTCATACTGTTGAAAACAATTAGAAGATGCCAGATCACTCACTAAGCTGTGGACTTCGTCGTTGCCGACAGCGACTTCTTAGCCTATCAAAAGGCGGTTTTTCCTTAAAAGATCGATGTATCATTCGGTTTGGATCAGCACACGGAATGAGACCAAACCAGAGTACTCGCTCCTTTGATTGCATGCACGATAACAGGAAATCGCATTAAATTCCTGATATCGTGATTGAAAAGAACTAGGTATCACAAGCATAATTATTTTCTCGAATGTTAGAAGCCATCTTTCGTACTCATCCGTCAAGGTCCAACTCTCACATCCATATATGACAAAGGATCTGATCAACACTCAGTACAATTTCAGCTTATCCGCATTTGCAAGATATTTTAATATCAGAAGTGGACGTAGAGGATATAAAGCCTGATTGCCAACAAGTCGCCGGTTGTAGCTTAATGGTTAAGAGAGTTTATTATCACGCCGCGGTCTCGAGTTTGATTTTTGCCGTTGAACAAAATTTAAAATGCACCGGATGGCATAAAAACGTGATTGTGTGTAAAAACATTCGTTGGGCTGACCACTTACAATGTGCACCAATCATTTATAACTGGTTGAGACGCGGTAAGGGCCGTTTACTATTATCTATTCTATAGATTATTTTTGCAAGCAAGGCGAACCTTGATATCTTGTCCCACACTGTTATCGTAGGTAATGAGAGATCCACGATAATTCAATCTCATCACTCCTTCAAACGTGTGGTTACCACTGTTGAAATCAATTGCGTGTTGGTTTCTTAAACTCGTTTTGGTTCGAATACCCCTTGGTATTGAATCACTGATAATTTCCTCCTCCAGGGGAGCAATTCTTCCTAAGATAATGTACGAAAGAAACTTATGCTGTGCAAACGAGAGCTACACCGCGATAATTTTCGCATCTGAAGCAAGCAGTTGAATGTTGGGGATAACGCTGCCACTTTCGATTCTTTAGACATAATTTTATTTCACCATACCTAAGAGGATTCAAATACAGTTTATGATACATGTGGAACATTAAGTAAGGCAGAAAAATGTTCACACAGAGATTTCCATCCAGGTCCAGAATGGCAGTTGACCGAAATCTTTAGGTATGGTGCAATCCGATGACTCCTTTGTTGTATTCTGAGACTTTAGCATTCCATAATTCACGCTTCTTCTGTCTACGAATTCCATTAGTCGTAGCAAAGCTTTATTCTTGCAATTGTAAACTGAGTCTGCGGTTCATTATAGGCTATATTTCGTTGTACAACAGCAAACGAGACTCCTCATCAAACCTATGATTTTTGGGCTTAGTTTTCACTATATCGAAAATGTGCTGGACAACATCGACAACCGAGATTTTCAATAGTGCCCAAACACTATTTTCGTTGAGTTTCTTCATTTATCAGACCTTCACAGGAGAATCGCGTTTTATGTTTCCCTGTCCTCCCGGACTTTCTTCGAATCTTGTTGAAGACCAGTCCAAACTCACGTCTTAGACAAACTGAGCCCGCTCTTTTGAAATCCACACAAGGTAAATTTGACTCCGGGATGTTTTACGTGGATATATCTATGTTTCCCAATGCATGCTTTTATGAGGGAAGAATGTACTTGCCACTTTGAAATCGTGAACGATCGCAAAGTACATTATTCTTTCCCGATTTTCTGTCGCAGTCTTTTGTACCTGTGGCCCGTTAACTCTAAGATTTCCGAGGCCATGTGTATCAATGTATAGCCTTACGACACATGGTCTCCACTTTTAGGCCATCGAGTTTCTTAGAGAGCTTCGTGTTCCAGCCGATACTCTTTCATACATGTGATAAAGCCGTTTTCTAAGAGACTGTACGTTCTACGTGCTGATCCTCCATCTCGTGTCCGACAAGCTCTGGAGACTGTGGTGGTATTCTATGAGTCTTATGTTTCCTTCGTAATGTTTACGAAATATTGATCCCCCATCCACATGGTCATCATATACTTACACATACGTACGACTAATTCGATGTAATAAAAAAATATTTTTTAATTGATTTTTACAGTGCACTAGCTTTGGAGGAAGCGTCGAAAGAAAGTTTTGCTGATGAAGAAGGAAGTTTATCTGGTTCAATGCTTAGTTTAGCGCATAGTAACAGTTCAACAAGTTTTCCAGCTGGTTCTCTGTAGCATAAAAATTATATAATAGGTACAATAGTAAGTCATCCTGTGTAAAATTGACTGAATTCATATTATTATCATTATAATATTATTATTATTTTTTAAATAAAATAAATAAATAAATACAAGATATATAAATAAAATACATAAATAAAAGTTAAGTCTTAAAAGTAATTTTTTTAAATTAAAATAAATTTTAAAAATTAAAATCATTAATAACACAAAGACTTAAAAATTATAAATAATTAATAAAAGAAAAAAAATTACATTCACACCACGCATCTTAGATGGTTTAATTAAATAAAAAAATATTAGAAATATTTTGTTCTTTATAATAAAAAATTAATTAAACAGAATAATAATATTATTAAACAAAAATAAATAAATAAATAAAACGCTTTAATTAAAAAAAAAAATAAAAAAGTGAGGAAAATAATATAAAATACTCAGCTCCCTCAATAATAATAATAAATATAAATAATAAAAATATACACAAAAGTATGTTTGAATTAATTTATAATTGAAGAAAAAATTAAATAAAATGACATTTTATCGCTTTGAAAATAGAATAAATTAAATAAAAAATTAAATAAATTTTAAATAATGAAAAAAAAATAAATAAAACGATTTTATAAAATTATTCGTCTCTTCATTTAGCTAGAGTTAAAATATTCCGAACATTATTATGTTTTTTACACACATATGATTTCTGTTTATAATACAATTGACTTTATATTCATGTATGTAATGTGTATTGTAGGGATAAGGATGAGGAAATGAATTAATTAAATGGCCATTTTTAATTAATACCAAAGAATAGATTTTTTGTTTTTGATATTAAAACAACACCACCTGACTGTGTAGTCGAGGATTTGTGTTGTCCTGCTATATTATTAGTGTAAACATAGTTAATGTTAAATTTTCAAGCATATTCAGTTGCACATAAAAGTTATTTTATTTTATTTTTTAATGGTAGGCACTATAAATAATTAAAACAAAAGTTCTCTATAAAATCACTTTCGATTGATGTGAATTAATTAAATTAGAATTGTGTCTCCCAAAAAAACATAAATTTAAAAATTATCAAACATAATAATTCATAAAAATATTTAGTTAATTCATTTATTTTTTGTTCATGTCAATCGGAAAAACATTAAAATTTCATCATTATACATATTCATGTTTAGGTTATGCTCTGTGTATGCATGTTTAAAAAACGTATTGCTTCCTATTCTGGGTTGTATCAATAGGGCAAATCAGGTCACACAGCAAAATATAGAAGGCATAATTTAGAAATTAGTTTATAACAAATACATTGTATGCGAAACAATTTGTTGAATGATAGCTAATTCAGGATCTCATATGGATTGCTTAAAACTATTTGATATTAATTTCTATCTTATCAAATATTTACTACCTTTGTAACCTACCAATTGACTTAACTGGATGTGAGAATACGTTAAAATTTACTTAAAGTAGTGAATTTTAGCATCGCTCTAACTCAGCATGTAAGACATGAAAAATGTAAACATTAATTATGGTATCTGCTGAGTATTTTAAATTTTCTAATTACATTGTTAGTGTAATATTTTTTGTTTAAATTTTAGAATATTAAATTTATTTTTAATCATCTTATCCTATATTTCACGTCCATCACAATCCCACTACACATCACACGTTTCAAACATTTAATATAAGATTAAATTAAAACTAAAAATTATTTTAAAAAATGAACCTTTTAAAAATAATATATATATAGGTATATATTTTATGTAACATAGACATCAAATGTAATTTACAGGGCTGATCCTAAACTACATATTGTATATTATAATTTTTTTTATTATTTTGTATTGTGTGTTTTTTACATACATGAATTCAGTCAATTTTACATAATTCTCTCTGTAACAATAATATTTAAATGATTTTTGTTTATTTATAAAAATAAAGAAATTAATTAAATTTCAAAAATATTATTAAAAATATATAATATAAATATAAATGTATTAATTAAAGTGTAATCAAATTTTATAACGAAAATAGTTAACAATAGATACAGTTGCAAGATTTTATTTTTGGTGCAGTTATTGGTATGGGTTGCTGAAAAATCAAATCATAAACAATGTTTAATTATTGTTTGGATTGTTTGCTACTATTAAATATAAAAAAAAAAATTAAAAACATAATTTATCGTTACGACGTGATATACTCTTAAATTAGACTGAAAAGTGAAAAATTACACGTAATGAATATTTTATAGCCAATATCGTCACCAATTAATTATTCAATTTCTAAAACAATCACTTCGAAATCCTGTCGTGTTCCAATTTCCTTTTTGTTAATTTTAATGTTAGTTTCGAATGAATAGTTTTTAACAACAAATATTATTTAATTGAGTGAGATAAAAATGTTAAAAATATGCAAAATAGTAAATCAATTCAATCTAATTAATTTCAATTGTTGTTTTATTTAATTTTTCCCTATTATACATAATTTGTTGTTCTCTGTAGTCATTTAAATTAATTTGAATCAGCAGCCAAAAATTGTATCGTAATTAAATGCTATACAACATAACAATTTAATAGAAATAAATTAATTAAAAAATTATATAAATTTAATTAATTCGTATTATTATGAATAATTCCAAACAAAAACAAAACAACATAATTTGAAGAAAAAAAAATCGAAAGTAAATAGAATTATGTATAATTTAAATTAAATAGAAATAAACAAAATAATCAATTTTTATTTATCACTTTGTTTTATAATGTTTATAAATATCTTTTACTCCTAACATAATATTGTGTTTGTAATTTTACAAAAGAATCAAAAACATGCATAACACTCTAGTAAGTATTTGTGTGCAAATTCTGGTGCTTCAAAATTAAATTCGGAATAACAAATTATATAATAAAGGAATTTAATTTAATAAAAAATAACTAATTTCTTAGTAGAGGGTTGTTTAATTTCCCATTACATTAGTGTAAGTATAGACGAAGCGTTTATTGTTTTATGTTAACTTATCTTTTACAATTTTACCCATTAATTTATAGCTTACAAAATTTATTTATAAGAAAAACAAATACAAACTACTGACTAGAAGGCAACAAAAAGTATAAAAACTAATTAAGCAGACCCCTCATATAGCGAAATGATGGCTCGTGGGCTAGTGATAACAAATCAAAAGAATTTGCTAATCATCTGGCTGAAATTTTCAAACAGAATGGGATATTATAATCGAAAATGGAAGCAATAAT
The DNA here is from genome assembly GCA_963932295.1 of Tipula lateralis. Classification (NCBI taxonomy): domain Eukaryota; kingdom Metazoa; phylum Arthropoda; class Insecta; order Diptera; family Tipulidae; genus Tipula; species Tipula lateralis. Next base: position 139,361,425 of record OZ010737.1, read on the forward strand.
TATGGGGGTAGAATCCATTTAATAACCCAGACAGACAAAATTCGATCTGAAGTCAGCAAAGGCTCCTGCGTATGACCTTTTAACGGAAGAATTTCCAAATCACTACCAAAGAAAGCTTTTTTTTAAAACATAAAAAGTTTAGTTTGGTAGTTGCCTCAGAATTTCTTACGTTAAAAGGTCATATGGTCATCCAAATAATAGGTGCTATTTGGCCCGTTTCCTTTACATTTTAATCAATAAATTAAAAATTATGTTTGTAAAATAATTAATTTAAAGTTATATAAAATAATGTTTCATTTAAGTTTTATTTATTCATCTTTCATGCATCGATCCGCTTTCATACTTCTATATCATTCATTTTAATAAATTCATACATAGTCTTATATCCACTTATACCCCTCTTTAATATTTCATTCTCATTCCTTGCACTAACGAGGACATTGAAATTTAGCCTATTGTGAATATATTTCTTGCGCCACTCTACAACCATACAAGAACACATTTTCTTCACTTAAATAACGTTTATACAGACATTTCTTCCAATTTCCATGCTTCAATCTAACTCGCTCCATTGTTCGAATCATTGTGGTGTCTCCTTTGATTTTTAAGGAAAGGTTTTTTCAAACGAACACTACACCATCACTTCTTGCATTTTATTTGACTTTTTTGCACAAATTCACTCTCCCATTTTCTCCACAGATTCAACGAAGTACATCGCTAGCATCCATAAAATTATAATTATGTACATCCTAAATCAAGCAACTCTTTTTTGCAATCATATCATAAGGTATCCATTGAAGCACAACTTCACTCACAATCATATCATAAGGTATCCATTAAAACACAACTTATTCACATAAAAATTGCCCTGAGCACTTCCTCCCATACTTATTTATTCTAAACCACTCAGAGAGTCGGATAGAACAAGAACCCTCCACCCGTCACTCATTGCCATCTTGATTCCTTCATAATCCCTATCAATTCGGCATTCATCCATCGTCCTCTCTATCATTTAAGCTAGTCGAGAGACTACTCTTAAGGAGAATGAAGCCAATAATAGAAAATAGAGATCTAATACAGACCTGAGACAGGGGGTCTATATGACATAAATCGAAATCGGAATAAAAATCCGATCCGATCAAAGAATATAAAATCTTAAAATTGCAATACTTTTTGGTTAATGCTATGCAACGTCAAAATACGATCAATCGAAAAGAAAATACGACAGCTAAAGCCGATCTGACTTTATAGCATTCAGCTTTGGGGTTGTACTAAGACTACTAACAATCATGGATCAAGGCTAATGGAACGTGTCAATGCGGAAGACTCTCGGCTACTGGATAATGAACATTTGGTTAGGAAACTAAAAAGAACCAAACCCCTCGATCTCGTTAATATATGACCAACGAACAGGTATTGATGCATTGCTGGATCAACAGTGAACACATTATAGTTAGTTTTTAAGAATTCAGATGTATATTGTTTTTTAAGAATATTTAATTTTTAAAACTTCGACGAATACAAATATCATATAGAGACAGTAAGTTTTGGATCTAACGATTAAAAATTATAGGTACTGCAGTCTATAAATTTTTCAATCTCCAAAAATAATCCGTCACTTTTAAAATTCGGAATATGTATCCATTCTGAAATTTGGTAGATGTTGGATCGAATTGGTAATTCTGAATTGGTAATTTTGATTTACGATAGTAAATCATTGAGGCGAAAGGTGATTCAAGGGAACAACATATAAGCAATCCATAATCAAAAAATTTGGTTGCAAATGAGCTTATTGCTAAAAATCAGATTTGTGAAGTTTACTAAATTATTCTTTTCAGTATGAATATATAAATGTGAATCTGATTAAAACTAGATTTTGATATTGTGTTTCATTCATTGTTTTACTTTTTGTTATAAAATTATTGTGTACTGATTATGATAAGCATTGATAAAAGTAGCATTGATTTTAAAAATTGTTGCATCATTACAAAAATTAGTAATAACAATAGTATTTGGTATGATTAATTATTAAAGTACTACGAAACATCTCGCGATGTACACCGAAAAAAGGGAAAGTGGCCGCGTTATGCCCAATATTCAAGAAAGGTGATAGCTTGAAAGCCTACAAGTTACTGTCATACATTATCTTGGCAACAATTACTCCTCTGGCAGAGGCAATTATTGGTGTCTACCAAGGTGGATTCCATCCAAATCAGGCAATCACTGATCAAGTTTTCTCGGATGATTCATACGTTCCTCATTGAACATCTCTGTGGGCTGTATTTGAAGGTATTTAAATTGCAGTTTATGGTACATATGGAACATTAGGTTAGGTTAGGTTGATTGGTTGCTTGGAGCCTGAGTCTCACACTTAGAACGGCGACGGTCCGTTGTGATACTATATAATATTAGTTTCCTATTCTCCTTATCAGAACCAGTCGACCTACTTTTGTAGCGTGATAAATCTCACACCTAACAGTTTCCGAGATCAGAGAGGCAGTCCATTAAGAATTTAACAAATATTCATTTCATTATTGCGCCAAATCCGGGCATGAGCATAGGCGGTGGACTACCGTCTCATGCTTCTCCTCATCTATACAGCTTCTACAAAAGTCATTAGCTGCTAGAGTAGCCTCCTCGCATGTTCTCCAAGTAGGCAGTGCTCTGTGAGTATCCCCACAATTGTTTTTTATTCACGTCTTGGTAGGTAGATCAATGTCTTTGAGCGTTTCAAGTCCAGCTTTGGCCAGACTTGCAATGCTACACTACATGAGAAGGTGTTCGTCCACCTTTCAATCGATGAGACTATCGCCTCCATTTTAAGCGTAGTCTTGAGTGCGTTAATCGGCATCCCCAACTTTGTCCTTTCCGCAGTAGCAGTTGAAGAGTTGTACCATTCCTCGCTAGTTTGTCTGTCCTGCTGTTCTTCTTGACGTTCGAGTGGCCAGGGACTCATACCATTTGAATGTTGAATGGCTTACTCATCTCATTCCGAGACTAGTGGCATCCCAACGATGCTCTAGACGTCAGAGATACAGAGTCAAGCAACTTGATTGTCGCCTGACTGTCCACATTGGTTTCGATATAATGTACTTTTCACTATGAGATCATGATAAACCAAATTATTGTAAAATGAGTCTTTATCCTGGGATTGGCTTACATCAACATATGATCACAAACAATTGACAGGTGTAACAGCCGTTTTTAATTTTCACCCAATGAGAAATCCAACTCCAAAATTATCTCCACTGTGTAGCACTAGCAAGGTATATAGCCTTACGACACATGGTCTCCTCTTTTAGGCCATCTTGGAGAGCTATGAGTTATGTGATAAGGTCGTTCAACGCGCCATATAAGTGCCGATCCTCAATCTCGTGTCCGTGGGTACTTAAGCGAGGGTTCTTGTTATTTTTGCGGTATCCAATTTTTTTATTTGTTGTCATTTGATCCAACCAGATTTAGTCGCCTTTTACGGCAAGCTCTAGATACTGTGGTGGTATTCTATGGGTCTTATAAATTTAAAAAAGTCAACAACTTATATTTTCACCTTAAAACTATCTAGCCAAAATAGCTGATGAAAATACTAATTTGGTTATTTATAAATTCCAAAATTTCGACAGTTAAGTAATTTTATTTGTCTGAAAGTCGTTGGAAAACTATAAGAAGATATATTACAAATTCAACGTATTCGCTTTATGACTGCTCGAATGACACAGTTATTAAAGGTATGTTAGTTGAAAAGCCGAAGGAACGATTTTTTGTATGTTACAAAAATACTCCTTCAATGTGGGTAGGTTAATTTGGTTATTGTAAATAAAGCTTGTCATCTGACGTTTCCTTGTGCGACATAGATTTGCGAGATTGAAGTATGCATACTTTTACACTATACACATTACATACATGTGACGTGGTAAGTATAAGTGGGCGTCGTAATACTTCTAAGGCATTTATCAGTTTCATATATATATAATATCCCCCAACCAAGTGCGTATTTCGGTTTTAATTTGATTTCAAATCAATCAAAGATTAAATAAATTTTCTGTAAACTAACGCAAATAGTTCATGAACAATAGATCTGATTAAACAATGTTTAGACGATTTTATGAAAGGAAATCGCAATATAAACGTATAATTTGAAGAAAAAAAACTTAATCATTTTGATGAAATCATTATATTATGGCAGATTAAATCGCATGATTGATTTGATTAGAAAACTTGACACTCTAATCAATGTTTTGACATGTACTGAAATTTTCCAATTAGCTATTCGATTATAAAGTAAAAGGCCATTATATAGGCCAATAGTGTACAGTAGCCGATCAAAGTACCTAAATGTGTTTAGCTTCATATTGATCTTATAAAATATTTAAGACATAATATAGACTTGATTTTAGTTAATTTAATTTGAATATTATAAATATTCTTCTCATCCCCATATCGTTTTAATCCACTATAAAACGTCATTTCGATGAAATAATAAACAAATATCTCATTCAATGCAATAAGAAAAAAAAGTTCAATAAAGTCAGAAATAAAAAAATATTTTCTTATTTTTTTTTATATAAAAAAATATTTTCTATCAATCTATAGAAAAATTTTGCCGATTTCATTAAGTAGACAAGATTTACAAAAAAGTGTTGTGCCAAGATGAGAAGAGCTCTGTGTTATAAAATTTTTGCAGCGACGTTGTTCGCTGTGATTCAAATAATTAATTCGGTAAGATTAAGCTAAGCCTATCGAATATGGTGACAAAAGTATTGGATTTTCTAAAAAAGTTGAGTTTAAGTCTGAAACAGTAACGATGGAGTTATTTATTTTGAAGATTATTTTGGACAAATTTCTAAAATGTGTCTTCCAGAATTAACCTTTGTTAAGATTGGTTTTGTAATATAATCATAAAATGTATGGGTTGTTAGAATTTTTAAACCATATGGTTAGATTCAAAAGTCGCAAAGAAACCCATTCAAGTTAACAACCATCTAAAAGTGATGCAGTGGCTAAAACTACATCATTTGGAATGGAACCCATTGTATTGGATCTCATATAAGGACGATCCAAATGATATTCATCACCTGATTATACTCTGTGATATCTGTGACTACTAGATGATGTCAAAAACTGAAATTCCGATATACCTTCAATGTCAATACCATAGGTGTCAACTTTGGCCACGATACTAATTGGTTAGATGAATAAATTGTAAAAACAGGGAAGCAATTAAACATCTTGTGAGCTCAATTTTTGAAGCCCGAAAGTTTTTATAATTCGAAAATTCTATTCACTTCACGAACATAGCAATACTTACACCAAATAGTTGTTTAGTTCCTAAATAGAAAATTTTTACTGCATTAATCTTTAAAGGTTTCTTGGGCTTTCTTATAGTTACTTGCTAATTAAGACGCTTTTCTTCGGGCTTGTATTCTGCATTTAAATAGTAAATTTTGGATACGGAAAAATCACTGTTTAGAAATTATTTTACAGTACGCTGTACGAGGTTGAGATAATAACTTAGGAAATTAAATATTGAACTTCTATTAATTGAAGAAGTCCTCATAACTATTTTTTATTAATAAGTTCATCTTATCATTCGGTCAGCATCAAAATCCTACTGGGCTTTCGAAACTTTCATTCAGCTATGCGAAATTTGGCAATCTAATATCAAAAGTTACTCAGTACATTTGATTCATATCCCATACCATAAAACTTGAATGGATCTGGAAGTACAGTGACTTTAGAGTGCTTCAACGTATTGAGGAAAAGAGAGCAGGTAGCGAAGCTATTTCCTAGAGTATTCAGTTACATAAAATTCCAATTTCCTTTTTTTTTACTGGATAATACAGTGTCCAAATATCTATGGTAGACACTAAGCTCGTGGATCAAAGCATAATATTTGGGAACCAAACGTTTCATAGAGCTATGATTAAGAAAAATTCTGGCCAAGCGAAACGAGTAGTTAAGTACTACTATTTAATTGTTTGGAAGGTCTTTGCAGTTGAAATATAATCCTATTTTGTTTGTAGTTTTCATTTATAGCTGAGTAGTAAAGTAGGAATAGTATTTTTATCAGTTTTCTAAAAACGTTCTTATGAAAAATATAAGTTTATCATTTCCACACGTTCAACCCTTCGTCTAAAATTTGTATATTCGGAAAAACGATTAAATAAATAAATTGTATTTATTTCAGCATCCAATAGAATTCAACAACCAACAAGATGTATCTATGGACTACATTTCCGAGCCTGATATGATGGAATATGACCAATTCGTAAATTACGACAACAATGCCGATGACAAAATTATTAAAGCCAATATTCGTGATATTCTAGAACAAAATAACCTTGAAGTGAATTTAAAAAAATATAAAAAATCCCAACAACATCACAATAGCAAAAAAGTATCGCCAGATTATCTAAACGATCATCCCTATGCCCATCTACATTTGGTATATCACGATGATATTGACGAAGATTTGGAAACGGACGAACATGTTAAAAAATTGTTTCATGCAATTGAAAATAATGAATTATTAGAGTTATATGTCGAGTGTGCTAAATTTGCCAGATTGAAGGAGCAATACTACCAGAAAGGTGGGAGAAATGATAAGAAAAGATTTAATAGACAGGTCTTTGATGAAATCGAAAATTTTTGTGAATTCATAAAAACCGACGATGATGATTTTATAATCTAAAGATTTTTGTAAACTTTGTATAATTTAATAAATAAAAATTGGATTTCAAGTTTATTTTTTCATTTTTACATAAAACTTCCCGAGTTAGCGGATCTTGAGACATATCAAAATATATTTGCAATCTGGAAGCCTTCCATTTTTTTTCCGTGTCTTTTAATCTCGTAACCCAATCAGTTATCTATTCCAATCAGTTATCTTAATCATAGATACTTCCTGAAGCATCTTAGCTCAATCTGCGTGACAAATGAACTCACTTCATTATTTATCCATACTTATGTGAAGTTGAATATTTGATGGCGATCGATAGAACTCAAAATTTTTTTTTGTTTGGCACCAATTAAACAAATGAAATATAATGAAACGTTTCCGCATTGCTTCAAATATTAAGGCCGGTACGTACAAGTAAATTGCGCAATATACTTGTATGACGTCATTATTGCACAATACATCGTGCTAAATTTTCTGTTTGCGCAATAAAAAAATTGATGAATTAAAATTGGGTGCATTGCACAATATAGAACTCACAGTGATTCAGAATCAGCTTCTACTAGTGCAGTCAGTGATTACTGAATATAATAACGATTTTTCATAAATATTTTATTTATTTTTTTATTTTGGCACAAATAATAATTCTTGCCTTTTACTTCTTTTTGCGTAACATGATCGTGACTTGTACACGTATATCCACCTTAATATCGATACATATCGATACATGCATCGATATACATATTGATGCGGCTTGCATTGCTGTGTCGGTTATTGTGTATGGCATAAAACCCCCATCGTCGATTTTGGAGTATAGCTTACTGATCGGATCGACAATTTTTGCAACTGCCCAATTTGCTGATCTAGCTACAAGAAAAAAATTGATGTTAAAATGGTTGTCGATATAATTTATAGCTTGATACTTACCACACGAACAATACAGCAATTAGGATAAACCACAAAAATATTAAATTTATGAACGCTATTCCAGTCACTTCAATCCGGTAGCGTTTTAACCCGAGCACTATTGCAACTGGAATTTATAATGAATTAGAATATATGCTTTGTGAACAGACAACGTTATACTTACAACCAACAGTTATCGGCAGTGCAAATTCTAGAAAATCGAAATAAATATCAACGCGATTGGTATTTATTGGTGCCACATCATTGAACGTGTCCGCAAGAGTATCTAAATATAGTGAAAAGCTTCGAGAGACGAATACCGCAGCGATAATATATTCTAGTTTAAGATTCCAACCAATAATAATTCTTATGATTTCGCAGAGCACTATGTTGATATAAAATTATACAACGATCCAGCTTTTGAGCACGTTGAGGATGGAGAGGTTTTTAAACAATCAATCTTGGATTTTGTGAACCTCAAATACGACAATTTTGCTTATGGTCACTGGTTTTTTCGATGGAAATCCGGATTATTTTGATGCAACCGCCCAGGTGGCGCAGTGGTTAAAGCTGCGGCAGTTTGAGCGGGAGGTACTGGGTTCGAATCTCGATCCGGGGCAATATGCAAAAAGGGATTTTTCACCATCGATCGTTTGGGCGGTGCGATCGGTGGTGTGAATGAACACATATGGATCCCCTGTCAAATTAAGAATCCATAGGCTGGCCCATCATCCATGTCAGTACTATAGGCATGAAGCTATGTAATGTGCAGATGGTTCTACGAAAAAACGGGCCTATAACCGTACATATAAAGTGGTATAGCAACGGACCATCGCCGGTTTAAGTGTGCGGTAGCAGCCACCCAACAAAAAAAATTGATGCATTTGAAGGAGCCAATCAGCGAAGATACGACGTTTATGGTGATCGAACGGCTTAAGTTCTTGTGCAAACTATGATAAATGCCAACTAACGCAGAATAATGAAAATATTTGTTGACTTTTCTTTGTTAAACTAAAGAACAGCAAATTTTATAGCTTCTCGACCTTTTTAAGCCAGAACTTTCTACTTTTTAAACATGTAGCTTCAGTGATTAGTGTCAAATATCATTTGACACTAATCTTGTGAAAATATCATATATCATTGATATTTTCACTGATATTTGTGTTGATATTTTTATTATATTATTTTTATTTTTTATTGAAACTAGTCTTTTCAGACTAACCATCAATTTACGTCTGAATTCTAAAAAATAAACTTTGATTTGGTCACTGTTGATCCATGGCTGTACGTTGGTGGATAGCTGCACACATACTAACGAGATCGAAGGGTTTTGTTCTTTTTAGTCTCCTAACCAAATGTTCACTATCCAGTAGTTGAGAGGCTTTCGCATTGATATGTTCCATTAGCCTTGATTCATGCTTCGTTGCAAATCTTTTTATTTCGTGTTTTATATCCGGAATCCCTAAATCATGATTCAAATCACTATTTCGAATTTTTCAAGGGTGCATTGACTCTAGTCCGAAGTACCTTATTCCGAAAGCTTGGTCTTTTCTTCTTGACATACTCTTTCCATTTAAGCTCTTAACATCCAGTGTCATACCCAAGTATTTAGCAGAGTTCTCGTACGGCACTATCACATCGTTTAAGCTGACTGTCGGCGACTTACCCAATGATTTATTTGTTAATTTGACATGGGTAGATTTTATTTCATTAGGTTTGATTTTTTTATTTGTTTTTCCATCACTTGGCCCACTGTCGATTTTCATCACTTGCACATTGAAGTTTATTCGCCGCCTCTTCCACAGTTTGCCCTACTGTTGCAGTATAGCTGAATCGTCACCAAAAGTTGCTATGCTTAAGCCTTTCAGATAAATATGATCTCAAAAGATCAACATATGGTCCCGGAAGTATAATGTTTAGTTTTAGTACTAAACCCTCGTGCCATACCTTATCGAAAGCTGCTGCCAAATCCGGAAATAAGGTCGAACAAATTTGTTTATCTTCTAATGCCTTTTCTATAATATCTGTAATTCTGTGAACTTGATCAATTGTTGAATGTTTGCATCTGAATCTAAATTGGTAATCCGGTATTAGGTGTCTACTTTCTATTATTGGCTTCATTCTCCTCAAAAGTACGTAAGTGGAGAGACCTCCACTAATTTTGAAATGATAGGAAGCTGGAATATCGGACTATACTATCTAGATTCGAGCGGTTTACCTGGTTTCGGTAACATAATAAATTTTGCAACTTATTAGGAGGATCAGCCAGATGATTAGCAAATTCTTCAGTTTTTGATTTGTTATCGCAAGCCAACGAGCCATTATTTCGCTTTATAGAAGCGTAATTAGGACTTTTTATTGCCTTCCATAATGAATAACGACTCTTACAATCATCCTGTGAGATGGACTCCTCGTTTGATGCCATATTCTCCTAGCTTTCCGTTTTTTGAAGACGAGATGCCAAATTTCTTTTTGGTTGCTTTTACCAATGGTTTTGGATGTTGTTCCTTTAGCATTATTTCAAGCGGCTATCTGAATTATATCACTGAAGTATTATACCGCTTCTTTCAGTTCCTGAACCATTTTAGTCATGTTTGAAGGTTAATCTTGCTTTCTATTATTCAGATCTGAAACTGTCGCAATCAGTTGTTTTATTGGCAAGAGTTAGTCACGTTTCCAAGAGTTGGTATCAGATATCAAACACACATCGATATTTTGCATTTTTGAAAACGCTTCTAGTTCATGTTTTTTATTATTAATACGGTTAGCATTCCAAGTAGCAATTCTCAGGTTTTATTGGTATATCATTTTGAGAGAGTTAATTGGTATAATATAACAGAATTTCCCTGCTCCAATCTTTGTAACCTTTCAGAAAGGTTGCTTATGGCATTCATAACATTCTGCATCAATTCTATCATAGTATACTAAGTAATAGTAATGAGTAGGGTTCAAATCTGGTCCGGAACTGAGATTTCCTGCCTCAACTACTTGCGCATATGATATACCAACTCTTACATGATGACTTAAAGATTCTGATTTGAATTTCTCTCGCTACCAGACATCCTCGGTAGTTTGCAGGATGGGCTTGTGTACAGTTTGAACACTTTGCAGTCTTGGTTTTCTCACCAGAAATAGTCAAATGTTTCTCAGTACATTTAAGACATCTATATTCGTGTTGGCACAACCTTTGAGTCAGGCCATATCACTGACAACGTTTACATTGTGGAATTATGGTTACTTTTAATCGCTTCAATTTTTACACCCATATGGCACATCTGTTTTATTTCATAAATGTTTTGGATATCTTCTTTGTTATCGAAGGTCAGCATGAATAACGGAAGAGGAATTCTTAGTTCTTCATCCCCTTTCTTAGTCTTTTTAATTGTTTACGACATCGAGGATTTCATTCAGTTTTCTTTTAATATCTTTTGGATCGCATGATTGGTGCAAATTTCTAACCATAACCCTTATCGGTCGCGTATGTTTATTATCATACGAATGCCAATGTTGCTGCGAATCGTTTAAGTATTCTGTTAGATTTCTATATATAATCTGTCTCTCGGTGTCTATATTTATTTAAAGTTGCTTGTTGTTCATCAATCTGGCTTGAAAATTGATCACGTTGTCCTGTAATAACTCGTTCATGACGGAGTAATTTGTCACACTACTAAGTACTACCGGAAGAGGAATTTACTTACCTTTTTTAGGTTCTACGTTTTTTGAGTTTGATGGTTTTCCGTTTAAATCATTCCCAGATATTTGTTGAGAAACTGCAGTTACTCATCTGCCGGGGCTCTTTAGTTTTGGGTAAGTTTTCTACAGAGATACTTTCTGGCCTTATAGGAGAGCTCATCATTAACTTTAGTCTTTTTGTTTGGCAATGATTAACCCTCCCCAGAATCAATAGAGTCAACCTCGGCAGATTGTGGATTTTCCTACAATGCAGGTCTGCCACCTAGGATATTATTTTCTACTGTTGTTTTCATTACTGGTTTATTTTAAAGAGAACGACACCCTTTTTAGTCATAGCCTTTTTAATCTATGGACAGACTTGAAATACTGCCGATTCGGTGCAGATGCAGACAGAGAAGCCGCTCATTATAAGATAGATTTCCTGAGTTTTCACTTGCTGCTGTCGTTCGTCAGCTAGATACTTACTAAGCCAGCTAGTCTACGAGGAGGTGACAGTCAAAACCCCTATAATTGATATGAATCGAATTAGGTTACAAGAAAAAATCAAATGACTGATGAAGAAAAGATACCGCCTGATTTTGCTAAAATTCTCCAAAGTACCTTGAAGGTTGATAAAGTTCTTTATTGCTGAATAGTAATGAAATGATTCAATCCAAAACTCGTATGGCTAAAGTAGTAATCTATAAGAATATGCAAATTCCGACCTCAAACCATTGTTGCATCTACGGTGCACATATAAATAACAATCTAAGAATTTCGATCAAATGCGATCGAGATGAATTTGGGGGCGTATAGATAAGTAAGTGTTAAATGTAAAATCGATTTATCATTTGAGGCAGGCAAATAATTTTACAGCATATTTATGATATAATCTCTGCTTTATCACTTTTCTAATGTCGATTTAACAGATACACGACTAATTACACATAAAAAAATGTATGTATGTACATTTATAATTCCGAAAAACATTTTGTATTGATAACATCACGACTAAATATTTTCAATAATATATAATTTTCAAATAATAAATAGTGTAAACTACACTTATCATTACCATACATCACTCATCATCATAATTTTCAAATTACATCCCTCAGCCATTGATAAATAGTATTAATTATACTCGTATAAACATCAGTTTGATTCAGAGTTCAAATACTATTGGGCGGTGTACTAGACTCGTGAAGTTATATTTACGTGGAAAATCATTTTTCAAAATAGTAATTTTATAATTAATTACGGTAGTTAAAAGGTCACCGTATGGATAAACGTTTCTCTATATGGGAACTGCTCTCGACCAAAAAGCACGTTTAAAAATGAACAATCGTTTTGTTTCAAATATATGCACTAACAGCTTAACAGACTCTCATAAATAATTATATACACCAACACCTTCATACGAGTATTAAAAAGCTTAATGCAGCTTCTGAAATCTTTATAAATAACAAAATTTTGAATTGTTTAGATTATTTCAACTTAAAGTGTATTTGCGATGGTTGTTAATTTTTTAGTGCCCAAGTTAATCTTGTTTGGGGTCTTAGTTTTGACTGCCAGTACAGCTCAACCTAAACGTAGAATAATTCGTGATATAAGTGAACATGAAACAACGGATCAATATGATGATGAATCTTCAAATCAACCGGATTTTGATGAAAATGATAATGATTATGGCCAAGATGAACCAAGTGAATTAACACCAATGGATAATAACCCAACGCGTAACAAACAAAATGAACTTAAGCCAATGCAACAAGGATTTAAACCGATGCAGATGAAACCGTTTATGCCAATGGCAGAGCAAAGAAATACACAACAAGGTGGTGGAAGACGTAGTGGTGGCAGTAGTCAACAATACGGTGGTGGTGGGGGCGGCGGTGGTCGAACTAGAGGCGGTGGATCTCAACAAACTGGAGGATATGGAGGTGGAAATTCAAGAGGGACACAACAAAGAGGTGGCGGTGGTGCATATCCACAGAGTGGAAATCAAAGAGGTGGAGGTGGAGGGCAGGGATCTAGAGGTCAGCAAGGAGGATATGGCGGTCAAGGTGGATATGGTGGTCAAAGTGGATATGGTGGCCAAGGAGGTTATGGAGATCAAAATAATCAACAATATAGCCCAGACAGAAATCAGCAAGGGAATTATGGTAATCAGCAAGGAGGAGGTGGATACCCAAGTGGTACTCAACAAGGTGATTATTCGGGTGGAAATAATAGAGGCAATCAACAAGGTGGTTATCCTGGAGGAAATCAACAAGGTGGTTATCCTGGAGGAAATCAACAAGGTGGTTATCCTGGAGGAAATCAACAAGGTGGTTATCCTGGAGGAAATCAACAAGGTGGGTATCCAAATAACAATCAAAATGGTTATCCGAGTGGCAATCAAAATGGAGGATTTGGTGTAAACCAACCAGGTGGAATGGGATCTCATCAAATAGGAAGCCAACAAGGCGGGTATCCTGGAGGAAATCAACAAGGTGGTTCTCCAGGTGGGAACCAACAAAGTGGTTACCCACGTGATAATCAACAAGGTGGTGGCTATTCAGGGGGTAATCAACCGAGTGCTACATATCCAGGACAAAATCAATATGGTGGAATGTCAGGTGGACAAACAGGTCAACCAGGAGGAAGTGTCGGCTCTGAGAGAAATAATCCTTCAAACACCGGTGCTACTGGTGGTGGTGGACGAGGTAGAAATCCATCAGGTGCCGATGGTGATGAAAATGAAGGTATTGGGGGATCTTCTGGTAGACAAAATGGTCCTGGAATTGGAGGTTTTGGTGATAATCAGTCAGGAGGAGGTCCATCGGGTATTGGTGGTAAAAGTCTTGGCGGAAGTGGTCTAGGTGGAATGCTGGATGGGATTGGAGGAGGCGTAGGAATGGGTATAAAAGGAGGAATGCAGGGTGGTCTTGCAGGAGGAGAAGGAGGAATCGGTATGAAAGCCGGAACGCAAGGAGGTGATGTTGGTCTCGGTATGAAGGGTGGAATGGGTGGTCTTGATGCAGCTCGCCAAGGAATCGGTGGTCTAAATAGTGGTATTGGTGAAGGAGCCGGCGGTGGAATTAATGGTGGTGTAGGAGCACGATTACCAGGAATGAATGGTGGTACTGAAGCGGGTATTGGTTTACATGGTGGTTCGGGTGTTGGTGGAGAAGGACCAGGAGGTGGTATGGGAATTAGCTTACCAGGAGTAGGTGGACGGTTAGGTGGCGGATTAGGCGGAACCACCAAAGGTCAAGCCAATTTTGTACCAATGAGCAATCATAATCAAGGAGCAAATTTTAATCCTCAAAACGGACAACCGAACAATGGATTTGGGCGTCCCAGAAATAATTTTGGTGGTGGTGGTGGAGCACCTCAATATAATAATCAAGGTCGTGGCGGATTTCCGTTTGGAAATAATCCTTATATTGGAAGAGGCACACCATTCGGTAATCGCATGAGGCCACGTCCAAATTCACGACCATATTATCCAAATAATCCACGTATTGGGTTTGCTCCTCAATTTGCATGAAATGTTGTACCAATTGAGTACGACCGTATGTAAGTACATTTGTGCTTATATTCTAAAATTTGAGCTTAGCTTAAAATAAATTTCCTAATTACAGGAAGCATCGCTATTATACTAAACAAAATATGAGATAACAACTTAAATAAAATTATTTAATTTATACATTTGTAATAAAATATTTTTTTTTTATAAGATTGATGGAATTTTGATATGAATAGATCCCCTCTATAGATGTGTCTCACTCTCATTCGCGAAGGCCCTGTTATTTTGAATTACATAATCGGATGTTAAAAGAAACATGATGTTAAAAGAGTTGGAAGTATATACTTCAACCCTCGATAGTAGACACAACATTAAAAATGTTCAAACCAATCTGTAATGTGTATTCTTGAATAGCTGTCGTATTTATTGAAAATAGTGAAGAAAACATTTACAGTAGTTTTATGGAATAGGAGGTCATAGATGGTTACACAATAGGAGGTCATAGATTGTTTGTTTATATTTTATCTTTCCAATCTGGTTAGGGCTCAATCAAGGCACTCCCTACTCTTTCGCGGTTCGCTTATTTACGTTCTATCTTACGCCATTACAGTCAAATCGAGGACGTAGGGCTATAGGTCCGATTGACGTAGAACCATCTTCACCATAGCTCTATTCTAGCCTATTACTGACGTGAAAGATGGCTGGCCCATGAGTTCTGCACTCCATCAGAGGGTCATAGATGTGTACATTCACACCACCGCTAATCAGTTGGTGCAAAATCCTTTTTGCATCCAGCCCCTATCTCCAACTGCCGCAGCTTTAACCACTGCGCCATTTGGTTGTCATAGATAGTTTTCACAGGCTTATTCTTGACCAACAATGTCTATAATGTAATCATAATATAATCTTTTTCAATTGCGGATTCATTGGGTTTAACTTCATAGTGGTTTCACGTACTGTTCTATTCAGAGTTCTTTTCAACTTACCCTCACGGTTTGCTTTCGGCCTCGCGGTTATACTTAGTCTTAGATGGAGTTTACCACCAACTTAGTGCACTATCAAGCAATACGATTCTCAAGAAATATCTCCTTAAACAAGATTATAGTCACTACGGGCTTGGCACACCATTCATGAAGGACTTGAACATATAATCAAAATGCCTAAGATATTAGATACGCTTGTACATTGAACCTTTATTTTACCAGTAATCAGTAAGAGAACTTAGTGCTGGACATTTCCTATTTCGCTCGCCACTTAGATAATTTCTTGATAGAAATATTCATATTTGGTTGATGTGAGAGTTTTATACTAAAAATTAGGGTTTAATCACGCTTTATGGACTTTGTTAGGTAGCTTGAAACAAACAATACAATTAATAGCAGTAAGCAATATCAACAATAAAAATTAATTAAAAATGAATCACTTTATTTCCAATTATTTTGTTGAGATAACGTGTAAATGTGTATAGTAGAGATATTAATTAAATTGACCCTATTCGCCCACAAATTCTACATTTTTATGTTATTGGTTGTGTTATACATTTATTGAGGTAACGATTTAATTTCAAATTAATTCACACATTTTACATAAAACTCTCCAAAATGTTTATACCAAGTTAATGTACATACAAAATCTAGATGGTATAAAAAATGTATTTTCATTAAGTTGGCAATGCTTTGTTGTTTTTTTGTTGTCGCATTTTTTCACAATTACAAATCCAACTGTCAAATATATATCAGTTTTAGGTTAAAATCGAACATAGAAATATCGAGAGGAGTTAAATTAAAATTCTATTTTTTAATTATAATTAAAAAAAACTTATTATTTATTAGTTTTACTTTAATAAATAATAAACCAAAAATTATTTTTATATAACGTATATTTAATTCATTGTGATAGAAACAGACTTACAATAAAATTATAATGGAAGATAAAGACGAAGTAAGTTTTTTTTTTCGTTTGGGTGTTTTGATTACGTGTTTTTGGAGTCATTTTTGGAATTTTATTCATGATTATAAATATATTACACTCATCTACTATTTGGCCAAAACATGACTAATGCTTGTTGTTAATTGTCTTAAGTTTTCAATAGCCTTTATTGAATTAATAAATTTAGTTGGTATGGGGCACTTTCATGACCTTGAAAACAAAATGAATAGTTTGTGGTTCTTCAATTGTTCGTTATATAAACAAGATTTGGGGGTTGTTTGTGTTTTATTTTTGACACAACCAATGTTGGTTGTTATTTTGTGTAATGTAATTTAAACATTTACTTTTTTTAATTACAGAATCAATTTGTTGTTGACGATGTTAGTAAAATAATTAAAGAGGCGATTGAAACAACAATTGGTGGTAATGCATATCAACATGATAAAGTAAATAATTGGACTGGGCAAGTAGTGGAAACATGCTTAAGTGTTTTAACGAAACTGCAAAAGCCTTATAAATATATTGGTAAGTAGCTTTAACACAATGGTAATGTAAACATAAAACAACCATGAAAGGTTGTTAAATAAGTTCACACAATGACCTCTGTTATACACCCTAAACTGTTGAAAGTTCAACTTTCGAGCGAAATTCTTAGTACCATTGATCTAATTATATCTTTAAATTCTTAAAGAATATCACTAAGATCGCTATAAAATAATATTATTAAATTTTTGTTGAACTGTAAGAAACTTATCTTATCACAAAAAATCGAATAATTTATCTTTTTATCATTTCAGTCACTTGCATGATAATGCAGAAAAATGGTGCCGGATTGCATACTGCGTCGTCTTGTTTTTGGAATAATGAAACTGATGGATCATGTACAGTACGCTGGGAAAACAAAACGATGTACTGTATTGTTTCTGTATTTGGTCTAGCAATATAATTTAAAATTAATCAATTGATTATATAAATGATATGAGCCCCATTTATTATTCCTTTGTTTTTTAGTTATAAAAAATTTTGCATTTTGAGTTTTTCGGATTTGGTTCTTTCATTATTTTTGATTATGAATTCAAAATTGAAAAGCTCAAATTTATATTGATATTTTTTTCTTCTTTCTTGTTACAATTACATTTTTTTTATATGAATTTTGTATTAAATTATTATTTTTAACCAAATACTAAACTTAAATAGGAATTAATTTAGTAACACTACTTCACTAAAATGCAAGTAATTAGAATAATAAAAATAACAATAAAATTATAAAATATTCTAATTTCATTCCAAATGAAAAATAAATTTCAAAATTACAAATTTTTCAAAAATTACAAATTCAGTTAATTGATTTTTAATTTCTCGGTTTTTTATCAATCCAATACGATTCAATCCAAACGCTTATACGAAAAGTAAATGAATAGAAAATTATGGTACACGACTCATTGCAAAATTCAATACTAAACATGCCTTTAAAGTTCTATTGAATGTTTTGGGCAACATTTTATTTATTTAGACTACAAAATTGTGGATTAATTTCTCGCTTAATCCGTATTAGCGTTTGGTGCGATAAATCACTAAAGTAGAAATTGCTCCATTAGTGTTAGTACTAATTGAAAGTGATTTAGTGATTAGACCAAACCAGACATATTACTTATGTTAATTAAAAGACATACAAAAGTGGTGCACTTACTTATTACACTACACATATTCACTAAATTTCAAAGTTTTGCATTTTTTTGGAATTAAAAATTAAATATTACAATAAATGAAATGTTGTGATAAAATTGTACTTATTATTTTTTTATTAAAAACGATATTGATGATAAGTAAGTAGTTTTTAATTATTTAATACAAGTTAATATTTAAAAAAAAATTCTGTAATTTATTCGTTTTACATACAATTTGAAAAATACTTAAAAATGAGTCATTAATTTCTGGACGTTATGAATCTGACCGTTGCTGCTATTTGTGAGAAATTGAACACCGACAATTTCCAACAATTTAGACGTCTTCCATCGAATTATCTTCGAGCCTCGGCCTAATTGGCAATTGAAAAAACGCACTGCCCTCTTTGTAAATAAAGTTGCAGGTATATTTTGTTGCTTTTTGTGCGTTTTCAGTTCCAAACGCACTTTTACTTAAAACCAACTTGATGCCAAGCATGTAATATTGAGATGGGAACAATAAATGCCATTACTTTGATTTGAATTTTTTTTTAAATTTATTATAACAAAAATACTGACTGAACCGAGTATTTTCTTAGTTTTTAGTAGCTATTCTGGTAATTCCACGAGAAATTGGTGAAAGATTTTATATGAAATTTCTGTTCAAATATATTTTTTCCGGCCGACGAAAAAAGTTCGAGTAAATATTTATAAATTGGGAATAATTTTTCCATACCAAAATTAGAAGGAAAAATTATTCCCAATTTAACACTAGCTTTTTACCTCAGTATGCCAGAAAAAAAAATATTTAAACTCTAATAACATATAAAATTATTCCCCAATTCCGTATTCCCCGGGAACTACCAGAATAGAGACACTGCTCGTTTATTAACAGCACCATCAACTTTACTAAAATACTTTACCAATAATCTAGATCAAAATGGTTGTTCTTAAAATAAAGCTACCTCAATGCTCGCTAAGATCGCTATAAGACCAATTCTGTAATTACGAATTACTGAACAAAGTACCATCAAGTTTTTACAGTCAACCGCAAGAAAATCACTTTAGCTAAATAAAAATATAGTTTACAACCCTCGCGAAAAATCTTCTGAGTTCCCGGATCCTCATGCCGGATTAATAGCATCTGTGAACAATCGAATTCTTAAAAAATTTTCATTTGCTATTATCTTATAGGCGAGGACAATTGAGGGTTGAGCGATAGAGCACCGCGTCCTTAAATATCTTTTGTGTTATATTCCACTGTACGTTAGCCGTACAGCTCAGACTTTCTATGAAACTGACAATATTCCTCGTCAGCGTTGATATTAATCGAGTGAGATTTATTGTTCTGATTACATGATGGTGCAGCTGTAAGTGGACAATAGCCCAATGGCACATTGTTTGACTAACAAATTCATCTTCCTAATCATAGAAACGACAACATTCGGACGCACAGCACCGGTTTAAGATGTTATCTTGAGGTAATGTAGGATATAATCGGAGTTGCGCTTCTTAGTTTTAACAGCCAAGTCAGATACCAAACGTTGTGCCAATATGTGTTCCATTTTGGAACCAACTAGCGCTTCATTACCTCTCAGCAATTTCCTCTTGTTCCTCCGCAGAATGATTGCAGTCCAATAAATGGCTAACTTGAATCGCCCGAGGCAGGTCAAAATCGACCTGATTCAATCTAATCCGTTAGATCATACTCAATTGAGGATTCTCATTCTAATCGATAGTGTGCACTATTTGGGTAACACCATGTTGATTCGAATATAATTGAGTTATAAACGAACCTATGCCAGAATGGATCTTTACTTGCTGTTAAAATGTAGAACTAATAACCCAAAACAAAGTTTATCTCGGTATAATAATCGGGTATTAAGTTAAGCAATTGGATAGCAAGCTTGATTCTCTATCAAAAAGGTTTTTTGAAAATTGCACTGTGTGCTTTTGAGGGAAGTAACAAAAAGTTTTTTATCTTATCACATAATTGCCATTGATTTCAATGCATTTCTTTACCCTCCACTTCTCAAAACAGTCTTCATAACCTTTATTTTTAAGTTTATCAACCACATCAATTATCTCCGCTTTACTGTTACAGATCTTTTCCTCAAATTGGTTTTAATTTTGAGAAATAACCAGATAGCACAAGGTGCTAGATCCGGAGAATATGGTGCTGGTAATATTTCTTCGATGCCTGAGATTGCAATAACGTAACGATGTAAAAGATTACCTTTCGTCCAGTTTTTCAACAAATTTTTAAAAACTTTTGGTTAGCAAACTTCGATTTACCAATTACCGTCTGTCCCTTTTCCAGGAGAATATCAGCTACAATATTGTCCATTATGTTTAGTTGCTTAGTTATTACGGGTGACTCCTGTTGGACTGCTGTTTGGTATCCGGATCGTACATATAGAACCAAGATTCGTGACCAGTAACGATATACTATAGTTGCAAGACTGCCCATTTCAAATTTATTTAGAAAACATTTGGTGAAATGCACTTGATGCCCTTTTTGGGTCCCATTTCAAATTTGTGGAACCCATCGAGCAGATTACTTCGTGTGTCCATGATTATTTTTTAATATTCGCGATACAACCAGGACATTCAAAACC
The DNA here is from genome assembly GCA_963932295.1 of Tipula lateralis. Lineage (NCBI taxonomy): Eukaryota > Metazoa > Arthropoda > Insecta > Diptera > Tipulidae > Tipula > Tipula lateralis. Next base: position 139,382,401 of record OZ010737.1, read on the forward strand.
AATTCACCAGTAATAACTTTTTGTGTTAATCTTTTGTGGATCTTCGTCAACTTTGAATTTCACCAGAGTAACGTCATCAGTGAAAGATTTTGCTCGACCTTTTTTGGCGCTCGTCCCCTACTGTCTCGTCTGGAATCTTTGGAATCACTGGAAATAGACTGTAGTAACAGTGCAATCGTTCCATACATCGAATGTCTGTTTGCGTTGATGGTGGAATTTCGTCTTATGCATCCTCAGCTATTATGCGTTTTCTCCTTTCCATTTTAACCAAACATTCTGGATTTTCGAAAGAAGTCTCATAAAATAATTGCGAAGGATTTGGTACTTTTGGGATTTTAAAAAAATGTTTAAAACCCGACGAAAAATCCGCTATTATGAAACTAAAAAGACAAAAATGAAATCGGGTTTTCCGAAAATCGAATGTTAAAATCCGACTGCTAGTCGAGTAGATGCGGAGCATTCAACCACAATTTAAAATACAAAATAATCACAGTTGTGAATTACAAAACAAATTATTGCTAACTTATTGGTACATATCACAAATTCGTCCAAACCATTTCATAATAGAAAAATTCGTAGTGGATCGGATTTTTCGATATCAGAAAAAATCAGATAAAGGATTATTTTATAATAGCCCACCAAATTCTCTCTATCAAGAATTTTTTCGAAAATTTGAGTCCTTATTAATATTTTAATTTGAAACTTTTATCGCACGCAATTAGGAGTTTGGTAAATTATACGTGTCTCAAGCATATAACTTATAATATTATAAGGGAAATTGTGTCAATTTTCATAGTAAATGCCAACGACAGCATGATTTCGTTAAATATACGTTTCGGAGAAGATTTCTAGATGACATACCAATACGTTTTAACGAGAACAATAGATGGCACGCGAAGTAATTTTTTAATGAAATGACATAATTTAAAGAAAAAACTAATTTTGTTTTATTTATTTATTATTATTTATAAATATAAGCTCGTTTACTTCAAAAATTTCCAATTTCGATTATAAAATTCAATTTTTAGATTTATTTTAGATTTTAAATTTTGGTTTCGTTAATAATTCGTTGAATATAAAAAACTTCAGTTAAAAAATGTAAACATTTCGTTCAACTACTACTAGTACCATCTTTTAATTTTTATCGGAATTATATCATGTTGGCACGTAATATCGACGCAATTTCCCTTATAGTTATTATAAGATATTTGGTCTCAAATCTATAACAAAATTTTGGGTGTTAACAACTACCTCTTAAAATTAGCCAAAGAGGGCTTCAATTATTTTCTGTATTCTTTAGAATTTATATTTATATGGATATCAATAGAATTTTTAAGACCAGGTAAATAAATTAATTCATTTCCCATTATTTTCAACCACCTGAGGTAATTTTTTTGTACTTACCCAAACAATGAAGAAGTTTTACTTAAATTTAATTTTCATAGAAATTTCCCAATTTTACAAAATTTATAATTGAATTATATATTTGTTTTTGGATAAATTCAATTTAACTTTTATTGTTATGGATTGGAAAAGAAAACTTAAAACCACTATTAGGTAACAACAAAAAAACTGTACGAACGGAAATGTTTCAACAATTGAATTTCTATTAAAAATTCATTTAATTTGCATAAACGATAGTTAGGTATGTCGAATGTGTTTATAGTTTTTATTTTAAGTAATAACATCCTTCGAGCAATGAAATTATGAATTTCCCACTTATAGAAAAACTAAAGAATTCAAAACATGCGCACACATAACAAGGCACAAATATTTAGATGCACGTGAGCTACAGATTAAAGAATGACAATAAATTTACATTAGATTTGATTAGAAAATAAACCGGAATCAGATCTTATTCACTACTTCATGTCTATTTACAATTACTTACAATGTCATCAGTAGTTTACAAAATTATTCTCTTTATGCCTTGGCATCAATTTTCATATAATTTAAAATGTTTTAATGATAAATTTCCTATTTTCGTATGGTCGATTTAAAAATTTCAGTTCTTTGTGTAGTTCAACTTAATGTGTGAACTGAAATGTACTGCCCACAACAAGAAATTGTTGTATACATACATAATTAAATCTTTTGTGATACTCTCTCGAGTTTTACAGTAATTTAATGTTAGGTTGATGATGGAGTCTCTCCTGATGTTTTTCAGCACACTTCTTTATTTCTTCTGCAACTGTGCCAATTCCGAGATATCTGTGAAGCTCACTATTGTACCCGTATATTATCCCTCTGAGAACTTTATTTTAAAATCTTTAAACTATCTGTTGATTGCTGGGTTTGGTGCATCCCAATAGTTGAATACCATATGACCAGACCGACTTGAGCACTAGTTTATAAAGCTTACGGTTATTATGAATGGATAACTGAGTTTTTTTTCCAATTAGCCAGTAAATTTTTTTATATTTTAATTGAAGCCCTTCTGCTTTTTGTCACGTGTACTTTCCACTTAAACTATGCATTAAGATTTATACCAAGGTATTTTTCTTGATTTGCATGTGGTACAGGAATATTATCAAGAGTCACAATAGTGCTGCTACTGATCTATTAGTGAAATTAATGTGAGTAGACTTTGATTCATTCACCTTAAATCTATGATTTTTTGTAGTTTGAATGTGGTTTTATCGATTGATTGCGTTCGCAATACTCAACTGGTAGAGTTTTCTCTAATTAAAATTAGAGAAAACTCTATTATTATAAACTGTTATTCTACGGACTTGATCGATTGTGGAGTGTTTCTCTCTAAATCCGAACTGATAGGACGGAACGGCTCCTGGGTTAGGAATCATTATTACATCCGCAAATTTCCATGAAAAAGGACATAGCAGAGTCTGAAGGAGGCATTAATTATGTCTGATATTTTCCATTTGCCTAATAGCTTTATTAGGTTGTTGTTTAAGAATCTTTCCAGTTATCAAATCATATCCTGGTATTTGTTGTGTTAAACTATTTAATCTATTTTTGACGGCTGGGTCTCGTGTACGTATCTATTCCCTTTTGATAGCTCTTTTCTCTATAACTAGTGATTTAATTTCAGTTGGGAAGCATTTGTCGGTTATGTTTTTGTTTATTGTATTGGTACTTTTTCTTGCTGCTTGCTGTATACCTTTGACTACCATTCCTACCTCCTGTTCTAATTTTTTTTCTATTGGAATTGTTTGTTTAAATTGATGCTAGTGCTTAGTTCATTCATATCCGTTCCAATCAGTATATTTATTTGTTAACATTAGATGTTTGTTATTTGTAGTTATTGTATTAATTATTATCATTAAAATTTAACTTAAATAATGAATAAAAATTAACTTAAGGACGGACGGGTTTATCAGCCAAAAAAAAAAAAATTAAATTTCAACGGCAATAACCTATAATATTGTGAAATACCAAAACGTAACATAAACAAACATCTTATAAAGTAGAGTAAAACTGGTCCAAAATCTGTTATTGTAAAACAATCTTATAACAAGCAAAAAACACTATTTGTGCTGTAACATCATTAAAAGTTTTGAAAATCAATAAAAGTAAATAAATAAAAAAAAACAAAAAAACATATACACAAGTGGATCAAACCTGAACCACCACACACCTGGAATATACCAGAGATACCAATCACGTTTCAAATTTTAGCTATAGAGATGAAAAAATCGAATGGAAAAGTATAAATCACTGACGGTGCAGTTCTTTTATGTTTAAAAAATCATTAGAACGATGTAGAATTTGTGTTGGTTTTTATAGATTCTTGCATTTGGGGATATAAAACAATACACGAGGTTAAGATGCTAGATAAGACTATATGGATCCAAAAACAAATAAGGAAATATTGTATTAGAATAGAACAAATAGCGGGTAGAAGCACGAGGTCTGTTAAATATTATCACGAGTTCTTATAGGGTGTTCTTTAATATATATATATATATATATATATATATATATATATATATATATATATAAACATATACATATATATATATATATATATATATATATATATATAATATATATATATATATATATATATATATATATATATATATATATATATATATATATATATATATATATATATATATATATATATATATATATATATATGTGTGTGTGTGTGTGTATAAATATTTACTGACATTAAAAATATGTCAACATTATTATTTATGTTATTTTTAGAAGCTATAATTAATTCAGATATGTACATAAATATTGCAGTGTACAGATACAATTAAGGTACATAACACTAATTATTAAAAGACTGGTCCAATATTGTCATCATTCACATTGTTGAAACTTTTGCAAATCGTTCTGGATCAGGATCTTGAGTCTCGAAGCAAACTAAACCATTCTCGATTATATCTCGATTCTCGTTGCCCATTTCAGTTGAAAAATCTTCTTGTTCCAGATTACGGTTCAGCGCTGTGATCATGTCGACTAGTTCGCCAAAAACATTTTCAACTTCATCAGGTAACGCTTATCTTCGGGAAATTCGAGGATGAGATTATTCAGGTATCAGCAATATTATTAATGGACTATTTTCAGAATTGGGTTAACGATTTGTCATTTTCTCAATCACAAGCTCTAACTGTTTGCCTATGTGTCCTGTAGGTTATACTTTTTAAATGTATGAATTACACTTTGATCCATTGATTGTATAATGGAGGTTGTATTGGGAGGAAGGAACATAATTTTTATGTTTTCATTGATACAAGGAGCATGTTCCTGTGCACTATCAACTTACAACAAAGTCTTAAATGATCGGTTATTTTCATTTGCAATACTGTTTTACCTTTTGCATAAAATGTATCTCATTCAGTATTCAGTTTGCAAAAGTATTCCTGAAATTTGAATGAAAACAAAAAGACTTAGAGACCTCAGAATTTAGAGACCTCATGAAAGACAAACGAAGAAAAGCGCAAGAAAGAATATCTACTCTAGGTTAAAATTAAATAAGTTCACTCAGTTATAGAAAACTAATTAACGATTGTAATGCTGATTATTTGGTTTGGAAAATAAAAAAGTAAAATAAACAGCCAAAAGACCGTTAAAATTGGTCAGAAGTAACGAAAATAAAGTTCAAAAATTAAGAGAGATAATAACTGTAGGAATTAGTAGAAAGTGAAGAAATTGATCTAGATACACCAAATAAAGTCACTCGTTACATAAAAACCAATGTGAACTTAAAAAAGCTGCTGGTTATGATCTTATTACCACATAGAAATATTCAAAGTGTTGCAATGGAAGGTGAGTAAAGCTAACTATTTGAAAGTGGCAAAAGTAATCATGATCCTATAACCTAGGATACCAAACATCGTCTAACAGACTTATTTCGTTATTACCATAGCAATGTCTATAAACACTTTGGGAAAAATTAAGACCAAACACAGAAAGATGTATTGGTGAAAAAACTCCGCTCTATCAACATCCAATATGATTTTAATATATAAGTAAATATTGAAAATGATTTAGACTTATTCAACTTTGGGGTTGTACCAAACAGAGCATATGTGTATCATACAAAGATATCGGAATAAGGTACTAAGAAACATTGCGATATCACTCTGGTACGTTAGTAATAACCTCGAAGTGTTGTCTGCAATGAAATTCAGAAAACATGCAACTCGGCTATTGAACGATGCAGGTATAGTGAGCAGGCTTAAAGGAAAAATCAAACCTTTTGAATTCGTGTAATTTCTAGTACAAAAAGTGTAACGTTGGTCTGAAATCCACGTAAACGAAGTTGTTAATTTTATCTCACCAGGCTAACTTAGTAAACTAAATCAGAATCAAATTGCTTATTATCTAATTGGCAAGATTGTAATCTTGTAAAGTATAAGATGCTGGCTCATCCTGGTTTGGTTGATATGCTCATTAAGGCATTCGTGTCCTTCAAAATTGTATATGGTATTATAGAGTGTTTGAGCGAGAGTGGTATTGGATTTGAGAAATTCAACAATACACACCCTTTATTTTGAGTTGGAATCCCATTGGAAGAAACGGTGAGAACGGTAATTAGAAAAAATGACTCCTTGAAGGAATTGATAAAAACACTTGTAGATCCAGTGTAAAACTCGGGAATATCGAGTTTCATTCGTAAGTTTCGGACCTGCGAATCATCAATGTTGAAAAATCATTTAATCTTAATGATGGCATCTTTGTTTTCCGAATCCGAGAATTTTGGCATAAAAAAAGGGAGGATGCAGAGATGGTAATGTGTATGTAGAGATGGTATTCTAATGGGTTCAATCCTTTTGTAGAAAAGTAACCATTCAATGAGGACTTGCTCATAGGAATATTGGGGTATAAGAGCTGATATGATTGCTAATAGGTTACTAGTAAATCAGAATGTACATACATGTATATGAAAAGTGGGATGTAAGGTTTATGAAAAAAGGATACTTCGAATGATTCAAATTAATAGATGGCGCAAATGGAAAAATCAATATGTGGATTTGAGTAGAGTAAAAGGAAATCAAGTATGAATCATGATAACTGGGAAAAATTCTCGTTAAAACGTTATTTGATAGAAAACGATGTGTGTAAAGTTTGGAGTGTATCCGAGGATATCAGACAGTGGGAGCAGAGTAAAATTCTATATCTTTAACACTGCAAACAATTATAATGGCGGTAGTGTTTATAAGAAAATATACGAATTTGCGAAAATGAATCGAATTGATGTATGAAAGGATATTGGGAAGTTTGCACATAGGTTGGCTAATCTTATGTGTAAACTAAGGTTACACATTCGATTATCGACTGCTTGTTTTGGACACAGTGTTCTTACTTGTGGCCCAATGAGAAATTCAACTCCAAGATTTCCGAGGTCATCTCCATTGTGTATAGCCTTGAGACCCATGTTCTCCACTTGTAGGCCATCAAGATTCTTGGAGTGCTACATTTGAAAAAGGCCATCGAAGGTCCTGGGCCCTTATTTTGGAACTCGATATCAAATAATCGAACGACGATATCGAACAATCGGTATTTTTGAATTCGATAACGTAAAAAATGAAAACGAACACCAAAGCAATCGCGTATAAACACAAACGACTGAGAATTTCCCTTATTTGGCAGTTCGGTTTCGACCATTATTTGTTCGATCATGATCGAATTTATGTTCGTTGTTAGTTTTGCTAACGAACCCATATAAAGAGGATACAAAAGTAAAAAATTGTAAGTCCTAAAATGGAAGCCGATGCTTTATTATTTAAAAATATGTAGTTATATATATATATATATATATATATATATATATATATATATATATATATATATATATGTGTGTATATAATATATATATATATATATATATATATATATATATATATATATATATATATTTATATATATATATATATATATATATATATATATATATATATATATATATATATATATATATATATATGCATATACGCTCATACAATGCAGGTTGCTATAGCATCACTTCTCTACTCCCAAGCCTGCCTTATCGTGGTGAATGCTGAACCCTGTTAGCCTTGGGGTAACAGAATGTGCTATGGCGTTCGGCTGGAATGGTGAACTTATGATCGACATAACTTACCGCTTGATGGCACTGCATACGCTCATGTGTGCGTAGCTATAAGGGGATGCTAAGTTTCTAGTAGGGTTACTCCAAATAAGGCGACTTTCGGGTTTTACAACATAGCCTTTCAACGATAATGCTGAGATCTGTCATATAGGTAACCGTATTTCTCATTAGTAGAAAATGATCCCAAACAAACAAAGTGAGTGATAAACAAATAAACAATAACCAATAAACAAATAAACCAACTAAAAGCGTAATGATTATGAGTACTAGTGGGATCAGTGGAAGTGAGAGGAAACAAAAGAAAGCTCAGATCCTACTAATAGTGCGGAGGGAGGATCCCTCTATACAAACAGGCATCAGTACATAGCTAGTGGTAAAGGGAGTATCCACACAAACATTACAGAATGAAAGCCACCTACATGTACACTCAACATACATATCAGGTATGTATTCGGTGATGATGTCAAACGAAATCAAGGAAATTGTTGCTATTAATGGACACACAATGTATATTGGGAGACTGTACTGAGCCACAACAGGTTTTTGCGTTCCAGCACCTTAGAAGTTAGTACGGGGAAATTTTATAGACCCACGCTATCCATCCAACCAAGATTTAGAGTAGGTTCCATTTTGATAATCAACTATTAACTTCAGATGGCTGGATTTCAAATATAATATTAAATAAAACGTAAAAGAAGATAAAAATGGAACTGTCATACGAGTGAATCATTTTTAAGAAACGCGGTAAATGATTGAAATAACTGGCACTTTTTTGTTTGCTGATACACGGTTTAGTGTACCAATCAACCCAATTTCACCACCATCTGAATTGCTAAGTTCTATTGATAATGAATATTATGCTATCAGCAACCAAATAATTCAACTGTCAAATAATAAACCGAATCAAAATATAATAACAGAAATATACTTTTTAAAAGTCAAAATTCAGCAATATGATAAATTTTAGGATAGGTATGACCATTAGTACAAAATTTCCTTACTAATTATTTGGCAGTGTGCATTTCTTTTTTCGATCGAATTACCAAATACTAATTCATGTTCGAATCGATTTGATGATTCGAATCGAATAGCAATACGAATCGAATTACCAAATAGGCCTGCTGGTTTTCTATGTGACTGCACGTTGCGAGTGCCGGAGAGTCAATGTTATTTTGATGGTATCCGATATTTTTTTGTTTGTTGACATTTTTAACATTTGTTGTTTTTTTACGGATTCGGGTCTTCAGCCCAGCGATCCAACCAGATTTAGTCGCCTCCTACGACAATCTCTGTGATGTTATTGTATGGGTCTTGTGTTTCGCTCAAAATATTTACGAAACATGGATGCTCTTACCGGAAGAGAAAACTGGCGAGCAGGAGGGAAACACGTTTAAAAAACGTTTTCAATCGTTTTTTAGATGATGCAAATAAGTTTTCCGTTACCTAATAACACGTGCTATCGCTATGCGCATAGAGACAATTTACCCTTAAAAATGCATGTACATACATACCATATGTGTATACCTTTATGAAAATTCAAACAAAAACTCATTGATACTCTTTTCTATTGTTTGAACTCCGCTTTTCCAAGTATGTCGCATATATGCTCGTCGTGCACAACACAATGATGGCAATAATGATAGCACTATAGTGTTTTATATAATACTATTATACAAATATTTTTAGTGTACTTGTATCTATCTACAATTTTAGTAGTTCTTTTGTCAACAATGGAAAATACTTTGCATATAAAAACTAAATAAATAGAAAAAATAAATTTTCAATGAAAATTCAACAAACGCAAAAGCTGTTTTAATTTTGTTGCTAACTTCATATTAGTAAAACGTATAAAAGATACTTTTGATTATTATAAAATTGTATGAATGCATATAGAATATGTTTATGTAATTTAGTGCTAGCGTTTCTTGTACATACATACTCGTATTGTACATACATGTAATAATTTATGTGTACAAAAAATAAATTTTACCTTACTGCAATTATAAAAGGTCCTATAGCAATATTTCATTTTGAAATCTCCTTTAATAAGGGTTGTACCTAGAGTTAGAACTCGATGTAAGTGTAAAATATATATTATTTTCTGGCCTAACTATATGTATATATAAGGGTGATCCAATAAGAGTTTCCGAAAGTTTATTTTGAAATAAAACGATTAAGAATCAATCGGTTTAATATTTAATGTTTGAAAACAATTTCTGTTTAATGTTGTCCACGGCTGGCTCTTAGATGATCCATTCTATGGGTCCAATTTTCCAGCACTCTTTCGAGAATTTCGGGCGATATTCCGTTAACTACCGCACCGAACAGTGCATTTTTCAGGATGCATTGGAAGCTCTTGAATCTCTTCTGCCTGGTCATCGGCCCAAATAGAAAAATTTTGTTTGTTGACGTATCCATTCAGTCATAACTGAGCTTCATCGCTGAACACCATTTTTCGATAAACAACGAATGAATTTGAAGCTGTTCGAACGCCCATAAACCATATCGATGATGCAAAGGAAGATCAACCGGCTTCAATTCTTGAACAAGCTGTATTTTGTATGCCTTCAAACTAAAAACTCTCTTCAAAATATGCCACAACTTGCCATATGGAAGTGCTAGAGGTTGACAACTGCGACGAATTGATTGATTGTAGTCTTCACGTACACTTTCAGCTACAACAGCAATACTCACATTAGACCATGTATATAAAGTTAGCCCAGTTTTCACCCATGAAAACTCAGTGGCAACACCAAAACTATTACGACAGTAACAATCATCCCAGGATTTAAATATCATCATAATCGCTTTATATCATCATAAAATCAAAGAAGCGTGGTAAAACTGTTACAACATTACCATACGCAGTATCAAAGAAATTAAAAATTTTCTAATCGTATTCCCAGTGTTAGCAAGGGTGAAAAGAGATGTGCTTTAATGAAAATTCATTTTTTTTTTTTTTTTTTTTTTTTTACGGTTTTTACAGGCCATTATTGCCCCGTACCGTGTCAACAATCTGACTCCATCGGTTTCGATCACGAGCCAGCTCTTCAAACCGTTGTAGGCAGTTTGAAGATGCCAGATCGCTCTCTACGCCATGGACCTCTTCGCCTACCGAAAGGCGGTTCTCCCTTAAAGGTTCGCTGTATCATTCGGTTCGGATCAGCACGCAGAACGTGTCCGAGCCAGCGTACTCGCTGTCCTTTAATTTCATGCACGATATCAGGAATTTGCATTAACTTCCTGATCTCGTGATTGAAAAGAACTCGGTAAGTGCCATCGACGTCGCGTTTTGGACCATATATCACACGCATGATTCTTCTCTCGAATGTTAGAAGCCATCTTTCGTACTTATCCGTCAAGGTCCAACTCTCACATCCATACATGACAACGGGTCTGATCAACACTCTGTACAGTTTCAGCTTATCCGTATTTGCAAGATATTTTGATTTCAGCAGTGGACGTAGAGGATACAAAGCCCGATTGCCAGCGGCAAGGCGGACCTTGATATTCTCTCCCACACTATTATCGTGAGTGATGAGAGATCCAAGATACTTGAATCTCATCACTCCTTCAAACGTGTGGTTACCACTACTGAAATCAATTGCATCTTGGTCTCGAAAACCAGAGATCAGATATTTGGTTTTTGACTCGTTGATTTTGAGACCAACAGAAGCTGAACACTGTTCCAGTGGATCAAGTATCTCTTTCACTCCGTTGCCATTTAATCCAATCACGCAGATATCATCTGCATAAGCAAGAAGTTGATTGGATTGTCGGAATAAGATGTTGTCCTGAGGTGTTTCACTTTTACGAAGGATGTATTCCAACATGAGATTAAAAAGTATCGGGGACAGCGCATCTCCTTGTCGAACACCGGAATTGGTTGCAAAAGTTCTCGATAGCCTGTTCTCAACTTTGACACAGCATTGTGACTGCGTTACTGTCATTTTACACAGATGTACATATTTTTTCGGTATTCCTAAATATTCAAGCGCATACCATAATCTCTCTCGATTGATCGAGTCATAGGCTTGCTTGAAATCTAGGAATACCTGGTGTACATCGCGAGATGTTTCGTAGTACTTGGAAAGAATCATCCGTAGCGAAAAAACTTGATCAGTGACTGACCGATTTGGACGGAATCCTCCTTGGTAGTCACCGACAATTTCCTCCGCTAGAGGAGTAATTCTTCCCAAGATAATGTATGACAGTAACTTATATGCTGTGCAAAGGAGAGCTATACCGCGATAATTCTCGCATTTCAAGCGATCACCCTTCTTGAAAATTGGGCATAACGCGGCCACTTTCCATTCTTCGGGCATAACTTCATTTCGCCATACCAATCGAACAAGGTCGAAAAGACAGTTCCACAAAGTTAGCCCTCCGAATATCAAGAGCTCTGATTTAATGCAATCAACTCCTGGTGAACGATTTTTCTTTAATTTCTGCATGGCCATTGTGAATTTCTCATAGGATGAATCCTCAATGAACATCTCAGCGGTCTGTATTTGAGAGTATTCAAACACAGCTTGTGATACATGTGGAACATTAAGTAAATCAGAAAAATGTTCACGCCATGTATCGAGTACCGCATCGACGTTAACACAGAGGTTTCCATCCTGGTCCCGAATGGCAGTTGACCGAGATCTTAAGGTATGGTGCAATTCGGTGATTCCTTTAAAGAAACCCCGCGAATTGTGCTCATTGCTGAGTTGTTGTACTCTTAAGACCTTAGCCTTCCACCATTCTCGCTTCTTCAGTCTACAAATTCGTTTAGCTGTCCTTCTAGCAAGAACTGCCTTGTTTTTCCTTGCAATTGTAAACCCAGTCTGCGCTTCATTGTGGGCTATATTGCGTTGCTCAACAGCAAGACGACACTTCTAATCAAACCAATCATTTTTGGGCTTAGTTTTCACTATACCGAGAGTGTGCTGGGCAGCATCGACAACCGAGGTTTTCAATACTTCCCAGACACTGTTCACATCATCAGATTGGTAATTGGATTGTATAATGCTATTGCTGACAAGATCTTGATATTTTCGTTGCGTTTCTTCATTTATCAGACCTTCACAGGAGAATCGCGTTTTATATTCTCCTGTCCTCCCTGACTTGTACGAAAATTTCCATCGTAGCTTTGCAGCAACCATAAAATGGTCACTGCCTACGAATTTTGTTGACGACCGATACGATCTCACATCTTGGACAACCCGAGCCCGCCCTTTTGAAATCAACACATGGTCAATTTGGCTTCGGGATGTTTTACGTGGGTGTGTCCATGTTTCTAAGTGAATGTTTTTATGAGGAAAGAATGTACTTGCTACTTTGAGATCATGAGCGATCGCAAAGTATGTACATCATTCTTTCCCCATTTTCGGTCGCAGTTTCGTGTCGGGAGTACGGACCTATATTGTTACATAAGTCGGTCTGATTTCTGCCAGCTCTAGCATTAAAGTCACCAATCACCAATTTGACATCGTGCTCCGGTATAGAACCCATCAGATTATCCAAATTATTGTAAAATGAGTCTTTATCTTGGGATTGGCTTACATCAGTGGGCGCATGTATACAGACAATTGACAGGTTGGCTAATCTCATGTGCAAGCGAAGCTTACACATTCGATTATCGACTGCTTGAAAGTCCAAGACAGCCTTTTTTACCTGTGGCCCAATGAGAAATCCAACCCCAAGATTTCCGAGGTCATGTCCACTGTGTAGCAACGTATAGCCTTGGGACACATTTAGGCCATCGAGTTTCTTGGAGAGCTACGAGTTCCAGCCGATACTCTTTCATGCATATGATAAGGCCGTCCAACGCACCAGGTTTTACGGATGCGGGTCGTCAGCCCAGCGATCCAACCAGATTTAGCTACGACAAGCTCTGGATACTGTGGTGGTATTCTATGGGTCTCATGTTTCGTTCGTAATATTTACGAAACACGAATGCCCCCAACCACAGGGCTTCATAACCCTCTCAAATATAGGATACCCATCACTAAAGTTTCTTGTAAATAAAGTTTCAAAAAATAAGAGTAATAAAAAGGATTTAGCAAGCGATTGTTAGCCCTCACCGTCAACAATCTGTCTATCGGTTTCGACCTCAAACCAGCTCTTCATGATGTAGTTAATATTCAGATTTAGAACCATCGTGTCTTCTTTTAAAGATGGCCGTACATTTCGCATCGAATCACCTGGCAAAACTTGATCGAGCCAGTGCACTCGGTTTGCTTTGATTTAGGCACAATATAAGAAACTCCCATAAAATTCCGATCGCGTCATTGAAAAAAATTCAGTATATGCCATCAAAGTCGCATTTTCGACTAAATATCGCATCGTTTCCTAAATTCATCCGTCAAACTTCAACTATCACATCTATACAAATACAAGCCTACGGGTTCCAGACAGACCACAATAGTCGATCAACAGAAAATGTCCTTTCGCTGGATGTCTACGTGGGCTGAGTTGTTTTTTGGGCGGCCTATTTATGTTCAATGTTCGAAATCCATTTGCTTCAAATAGCTTAAACTCCTTTTGAATTTCTGAAAATAGAACAGAACTTATATTTTTGGGTTAAATCGAAACCATCTTTGTTATGGAACGTTAAAACTGTGTCTTCAGGTTATTATTGGCTTCTTCAGCATCAGCAACTTATTCATCCGATGATTTGACATCGAAAATTTCCGAAAATTTTGAATAATTGATGCATATTTGAAGCCATCATCATTTTGTGATATATTTGAATTTGGGTTTTGCAAATATCTCATTAACGACATTAAATCTTTGTTGTGTCGCTCATCATATCGGTTTCTGAGTGAATCCAGCATCATTTCACTTAAATTAGACGTTTGCTCAGAATGATTTTTGAACAAAAACTTGTAAACACCCTCACTGGTTAAAAGCGTTGAGTTATCCTTACTTAAATTTTAAAATCGACATACCCATAAAAATTATTTGTTCCAATGACCGAGAGTGCTTTTAAAATATGGTTTTGCAATATTGGGTTACGAATGCTTGAACATTTTGAAATCATTTCATGTAATCAGTTTACGCGAATTACTCAATAAAGATTTGATGTTCCGTCGAAAATCTCTGTTGCTGCTTCCATGAGCAGTTGTTTCTATAATATCATTAAAAATGTCACTATAATTCGAAACCATAAGACAATCATTGGCATTGCAATCTCATTCTGAATCATTATATTCATCGGAATCGTTGGTTTCGTCCCTTTCGTCAGCATTGTCTGTATTTGATTCGTCACCCGAACATGTTTGGTTGGCATACTTACGTGATTTTTGTAGAGAACATCGGTTACAGCCAGATGAATACCGTCATTGTGGTTCAGTTGACTCTCTAAAGGAATTAACTGTCCATATTTTGACCATAAAGAAACTACTATAAAATGATTCATGTTTTAGATATGACTTTTAAAATATGCCTTCACTGCATAGGAACGATTTCACATCCATATACATTTTTTCTATAAAATATTTTTCCAGTTCTAAATAAAAATACTTCTTTTGATATATTTTGTCAGTACTGCTATAATAATTTTTTCAAACTATAAAAATTTATTCAGTACTGAATATATTTTTTGCACTGGAAATATTTTTTATTTCTCTCGCACTTAACCGAAAAAATATATTTTTATCCTATTTTGACTAAACTGACAGTATTTTTTTCAAAAGGGAATCAGGGTTAAGATGTTACTGAAATATACACGAAAGTTTAATAAAAAGCCGTCACAACTGTACAAATTTGTTTCACGCGAAAACAATTTCTCGAACCATTTTTTTCACGTGAAATATGAACATTTGAATGTTTGAACATTAAAATTCTCCAAAAAAAAATCATTTCTATTTCACGTGAAAATAAATAAATTTTTGGAGACCGCGGTAAAATTTCATTTCACTTTGATCTGAGTACTAGCCTTAAGGCTAGTACTCAATTCAAAGTGAAATGAAATTTTACCGCGGTCTCCAAAAATTTATTTATTTTCACGTGAAATAGAAATGAATTATTTTTGTAGAATTTCGGTGTTTGATATTTCACAACAAGTTATCACAGAAAACAAATCACAAATTATTCGAAATATAACAAAATATAATCACAAAACTGTATCACATCTTTTAAGAATACAACAGAAAAGTAAATGTCGAAATTGCACGTGAAAAAAAGGTTAGGATCATTATCTTCGCATGAAACTAATTTGTAGAGTTTATGCGCGACATCTATGATGCATTGAGAAAACTATAGTTTTTTCGCTGATGAACTGAGTACTGCCTAGCGAAAACAGAAATGAAATTTTTCATTTCTGAGTTCACTTTGGTAAAATCATATGGAAATTTCACGCGAAAGCGACCTGAGTACTAGCCTTTAAAGTGTATTAGTAAACGAAAATATCCATATAAAAAAATTCATTTTACTCGTTTCTCACGAAAACTACTTAACGTCTTTTTTGAAAAACAAATGCACACTACAAAAGAAAGAATATTTAGCAATACCGCTTAAGGTTGCTATTTTCTTACAGCATTATCAATGTGAAGTTTGGCTTGCAATAAAAGGGGTTTCCAGTTTTACTAGGATTGCCATAAGAATAATTGTTTGGGAATATCTTTTATATGTCATTTGATCGACTTCTACACACTCTAGTCGGGTGATCCAATAATGAAAAATTGAACATCCAATAATGAAAAATTGAAATTTATTGATTATTTCGCGAATAGCACGTTGGACGATTATGAACACCATAAAATAAAAGCAGGATAACAAGTGTTTACTGAACACTGATTTTTGAAATAGATTTTCACAATTTGTAAACGTTTTTGTTCGCGTAAGTCTATTCATGGTGAAATGTCAATGAATACTGAACACAAATGTCATATAAACATGACAGTTGTCACACATAACTTGCAATCCCAATAGAAAAAAGTATCTCCTATTCGATCACTCTTTATATAGAAAAACCCTTCCAACCAATAGATTTTCCATATAGCTCAATTTTTATTCGAAATATGTTTTCTCAGCCTTTCCGCTTCCTTTCGTCTTGAAGCCGTTACGTAACAAAAAACAATTGTATTTGGAATCCGTTTTTACAATAAATAAATTTCTTTTATTATTGAGCAGACAGGATAAAATATTATACCTTCAAGCAATGTCCTGTCTACTTTAACGTTTATTTCATATGTTAAATGGAAATGATAAGTATTTGTGACATTTTTTTACATTAATTAAAATAAAATGATTATTTTCCGTTTTATAATTATTTTGAAGCGAGGAAGCAGACAAAACTTTAAAATAATCGAAAGTATTACAGAAATGGTAGTTCTGAACAAACGACTGTAAAGTGAAGATTACAATAGTATTGTACAATTTGCTTTTTATATAATATAATATATATATATATATATATATATATATATATATATATATATATATATATATATATATATATATATATATATATATATATATATATATATATATATATATATATATTATATATATATATATATATATATATAATATATATATATATATATATATATATATATATATATATATATATATATATATATATATATATATATATATATATATATGTATATATTTATATATATATATATATATATATATATATATATATATATATATATATATATATATATATATATATAGTGCTCAGTGCTGATCTGGAGCAAATAAATGGACCATATTTAACGCCAAGATTTACATCGAAAAATCATCTTTAGTAATGAGGCCCATTTTCAGCTCCGAGGCTACGTTTCTAAGCGGAATTGTCGCATTTGGGGATCATAAAATCCAAGATCATGAAATCCAAGAATGATTGTGGACGACGTTTATTTTCAGCAACACGGTGTTACGTGCTAAACAAGCTACGAAACAATCGTAAATTTGCATAAAAGTTTTCTGACTGTGTTATTTCTCAAATATATGATTGACCATTGATGTCTTGTGATTTAACATCTTCAGCCTTTCTTCTTTGGGCCACGTGTAAGATAAGGTCTATGCCAATGCTCCACCAGCGATTCAAGAACCTAAAGATGGAATACGTAAAGTTATCGAGTACATATAGCCACAAATGTGCGAATTGGTCATGGAAAATTTCATGAAAAGGATATAATGCTGTAAGCGTATCCGTAAAAACGTAATGGATTATAAATACACCGACTAAATAGCACAGTGGTAAAGCTGTGGCAATTAGATTTTGAGGGTTTGCACCATCTGATTACGATCGGTGGGTGTGAGTGAATACATGTATGACCCCCAGATTGCAAATATAGAAACACCCGCGATGAGAAATAGTTTCTTTTCTATCCGCGATGTGATTTATGCAAAAGCAATCAACATTCAATTACATTGATTGTTCTTCCTCAATTAGTGATATGGTTTGTTTTATTTATCACCTACGAAATTATTCCAGATAAATGTAAAATATGTACTTCTCATACATATATCAACAGACGCCATTATTTTTACTTCCGTATCGCGGATCTGCTTTTTCTAAAAATGATTCCGTATCGCACATTACTCTGCATGTGTTTGTAGTAATTATTAAAGAAATCCCCATTCATCCAAAATTGTAGCGGAAATTATAAAAATCCATTAAAAATTAATCAAAACAAAACTACTTTATGGGTTTGATGTATGTTTTATACTCGTATTTGGAATGTGTTTACGCGATTTTACTATTATGCTTCAATAATCTCGTTTATCAGTCCATAAAAATATTTTATCGAGTAACATTTAAAATTATTCGACAAAGTAATAAACATTAACAGAACAATTGTTACAGACAATTTGGATTAAAATTTAAAATATTTCTTGGATTAATTAACCCAGGCTGACCGGTGCAAAAACTGCTCGAGTGAATTCAAAATTAATTATTTGCACTCGAATTACAAATTCTAGATGTTCTACGATTTAAGACATTACATTACAACTCACTGGCTGTACTTAAAGATTTAGGAATCGAAACATTAGTGGTGTTATACTTCTATTAATGTTTACATCTCATCAGCACACTACGCGGTGACGTGTATAAAGTCGCGCGAGCCATTCAATAAGTCCGTAGGATGATACATAGATGGCGTTACTAGAATTTTTTTTCCCATGTTTTTTATTTAGTTCTAACCTTCAAACGATATTAATAAATTTATGTTCAATGATGAAGTAATCGCTGAAACTGAGGCCTATTTTGGCGAGAAAGAGAATCGTACTATAAAAGTGGTATCGAAAAGTTGGAAAATCGATCTATAGTCGTTGTATCGCCCTCGAAGGCAACTATGTGGAATAATAAAATCGAGTTGTATCAAAATTTTGTTTTTTTCTTATTGAATGATCGTTATAAACCGTTTTTACACTCGATTAGTATTTAAGAAATCTCACATAACTTACTATAAGAGAACGACAACGTTAACAAATAAGCTATAGTGAAACTTAACGACCCAATATTAACGAATTCTGGCTCAAGAAAATTAATTATAATAAGAATATTTATTAAGAATTTTAGGAAGATAAAATGCAGTTTATTCGATATGAGAGGCAATAACTGACTAAATCAAACACGGTAGAGAGGTACCTTCGAATTCCGATAATAAGAAAGAAGCTAAAGTATTTGCAGATCATTTTAAAAATTAATTATAATCATATTCGTCAGAATCACCACTGCAAATAATTTACGAACTAATACGAACTTTCAAGTATTATTTATGTAGAGAGACCTATACAAAGTAATATGACCCTGTTGAAGTGTGATAATTGATGCTTGGGTGCTGTAAATTGTGACAGCTATTGATGAATGGTGGGAGTTAAACTTTGAACTCCACAGAGTGGCATTGATGACAGCTAGGGCGCTGAATCAACCAGCCGATGAAGACGTTTGTCTTGAAATGTATGGCATCTTGTATGTGGTCTGTAAAAATATTCGTTTCGCTAGGCCGGTTTCGATCTGATGACGTCATTGACTCGTTGTGTGATCGAAAGGATCAAATTCATCTCATCAGACATATGCGACCGGACTTGATGTATGTTGCATTTCGTTTCTATATATATTGTGAGGCTATGTTGCAACAGTTCTAGCGAATTTACAGAATTTGACTCGAAATGTTTTTTCGATTATTTTTGTTTATACTTCACTATTGTGGCGTGACTATTCGTCGTATTTGTGAACGCCACAACCCTTTAGGAAAGACTAACGTCTATTTTAAACGATTTTTAATTAACTTGTTGAATCCAACACAAAGAATTGGTAGTTTGCCAATTCAACAGTAGATTTCACAAATTTCCAAAATACTGATAGACATTACAACACTGATTACATTACCAAACGAAAAAATTACACATTGAATCAACTTGAAGTTGATAAAGTTAAGTCTTCTCGTGCGGAATTATTATATACCCAAAACAGTTGTAATATCTTCCAGTGAGGAAAGCTATAAAACTCCAGTTAATAAACGTTGCCAGAAATTGACACAATATCAGCGGACAATATTCAATAGGTTACCAATAATGTTAATGGTAACATTATTGGTGGTCGAACATTTCAACAGAACACTTTTTGCAATATACGGGTGTCCTGCGGGAAAGTATACTACTCTGTTTTGCCGCCATTTTGGTAAACGTTAGTCTTGACAGTTCATATTTGGCAGTCGTGAAGTAGACACGTGGCAAATTTATTATGGAAAACTATTCGATATACCAACGTGTTTCAATCGTTTAAACATTTTATCAAAATCAATCATCAATTACTGTGACGATGAGAAAGTTACGTGAAATTTTTGGGAGAAACAACGTGCCAACAAAACACACTATTTATCGTGTAGTGAATGATTTCGAAGAAAGAGGGTCTGTTGGTGATTGGCCCAATCATGGGCCACAACGTACTGCAAGATCGGCTGAAAACATTACTGCTGCTCAAGAAAGTGTTCAAAACAATTCATCAATTTCAATTCGACGCCGTGCTAAGGAGCTTGGTCTTCAAAGAACAAGTTTGGCCACAATTTTGCACAAAGATTTGCATTTGTTACCATTTAAGATTCATTTGACACAAGTGCTTCTTCTACAAGACCATTTACACGGCCGTACATATGCCAATAGGATGTTACAGCTCGCCCAAGACAACCCAGATTTTCATGAAAAAATCATAATGTGTGACGAGGCACATTTTCATTTGAATAGATATTTGAATAAATAGAATAGTCGGTTCTGGCCAATGGAAAGCCAATGGTCAAATTATTCATCATTCACCTTTACATCCATTAAAAGTGACAGTCTGGCGTGCAATTTGGGCAGGAGAAATCATTGGACCTTTCTTCTTTGAAAATGAAAATGGCGTAACGGTAGCTGTGGATGGGGAGCGATATCGTGGTATGATTGAAAACTTTTTAACGCCACAACTATATGATTTGGGTTTGATTAACATGCGGTATCAACAAGACAGTGCCACATCGCATACAGCCAGGATTACAGTGGAATTACTGCAAAACATCTTTCCACAACAAGTTATTTCAACAAATGGTGATGTTGATTGGCTCTCATGGTCGCCTGATTTGACTGCTCCGGACTTCTTTTTGTGGGGATATCTGAAAAGCAAGGCTGATGCAAACAAACCAGAAATGCTTGAGCAACTCAAGAAAAAAAAATATTCGTGATGAAATTGATGAAAGGGCTCGCATTTGTGAGGCTAACAGAGGCGGCAATTTATCTGATATTGTATTCCATACATAATTGCCGACATTAAATAAAACATTTATCAATATAAGATCCATTCTCGGTTATTTAATCAAAAATTATAAAAAAGCAAAGTTAAAATACAAAAATTATAAAATACCTTCCCGGCGGACACCCTGTCCGCAAATTTTGACATTCTGCCTAAATGTTGATTAGCAGGGTTGGTAATACTGCTTGTTAGAAGACCCACTTCATCAGGAAAAAGTTTATATATGTTGTTTTCATCACTATAATCTAATAATCAATAGCTTATATAGGCCGTAAACGGCCCTTACCGCATCTCGACTGAGCCTTTACGAACCATTTTAACGATTGGTGCACATTGTAGGTGGTCAGCTCAACGAATGTTTTTACACACAATCGCGTTTTATGTCATCCAGTGAATTTTAATTTTTAGTCAACGGCGAGAATCGAACTCGAGACCGCGGCGTGATGAGAAACTTTTTAAACCATTAAACAACAACCGGCGACTATACCACTATAATACCGTCTGAATTATTGTCAGTTGAAGTTAGCCTAAATGTTGATTAGAATATCAATACGTGACATCTGGAAACTAATTGGCTACGTTTATGAGACTTTTTTTATTCCTTATTGGGAGATCTCCTTCCAGAGGCAAACTCACAGTGCCGACATCTGTTTGTTCTTCGAATGAACCCCAAGATATCCGATAACATCAAGGTAGTCAGTTGATCATTTAATATGAGCAGTCTATGGTGAGAGTATAAAAGATATAGGAGCACCTGAAGTGCTCAACAGTTTCTTTGTTTCCCCCACATTTTTTTCAGTTTACGATATTTTTGAATTTTCATTGAGGAACAATGTCCCGTGAGAATATATAGCATTCAAAGTGTGCCTTTTATAATTCAAGAAGGACTGGGATCTTTACTGATTTATGGGTCGAAAGAAGATAGGTGATAAGATATTAGGATATCCCATCTCTTCTGCTGCAGACCACCAGAGTGACAGTCGATATCTCTTTTAAGAAGAAAATTAAAATCCCTAGTGCGAGCTCAGGCCCCATAAAATTCACACCCATTCGGTCCAATTTATCAGCCAATACATTTCCTTTGATATCCACGTGACTGTGTATCCAGTGAACTCTTACTTCATTCATCCTATTCGATTCAAGGCAATTATAGTCCCTCAAAACGAATTTCGATGAAACAGTATAGGAGTCAATCGCCTTTAGAGCAGCTAGCTGTCAGAAATGATGCAGATGTTCTCAATGAATTTCACCTTATAGGATTAAACTTCTTCATTCGTCAGCTGAAATAGTGAATACAATTTATAAAATGATAAAGGGTTTTCCAATTAGAGGTTTCATTTTGATATTTAAAAAAACGAGTATTTTTTTATTTGCCCTGTGGTTGGGGGCATTCGTGTTTCGTAAATATTACGAACGAAACATGAGACCCATAGAATACCACCACAGTATCCAGAGCTTGTCGTAGGAGGCGACTAAATCTGGTTGGATCGCTGGGCTGACGACCCGCATCCGTAAAACCGTGAAAATGTTAAAAATGTCAACAAAAATAAAAAAATCGGATACCGCCAAAACAACAAAAAAAACGAACCCCCGCTTAAGTACCCGGACACGAGATTGAAGATCGGCACGTGGAACATGCAGTCATTAAGAAAACCTGGCGCGTTGGACGGCCTTATCACATGCATGAAAGAGTATCGGCTGGAACTCGTAGCTCTCCAAGAAACTCGATGGCCTAAACGTGGAGACCATGTGTCCCAAGGCTATACGTTGCTACACAGTGGAGATGACCTCGGAAATCTTGGGGTTGGATTTCTCATTGGGCCACAGGTAAAAAAGGCTGTCTTGGACTTTCAAGCAGTCGATAATCGAATGTGTAAGCTTCGCTTGCACATGAGATTAGCCAACCTGTCAATTGTCTGTATACATGCGCCCACTGATGTAAGCCAATCCCAGAATAAAGACTCATTTTACAATAATCTGGATAATCTGATGGGTTCTATACCGGAGGACGATGTCAAATTGGTGATTGGTGACTTTAATGCTAGAGCTGGCAGAAATCAGACCGACTTATGTAACAATATAGGTCCGTACTCCCGACACGAAACTGCGACCGAAAATGGGGAAAGAATGATGTACTTTGCGATCGCTCATGATCTCAAAGTAGCAAGTACATTCTTTCCTCATAAAAACATCCACTTAGAAACATGGACACACCCACGTAAAACATCCCGAAGCCAAATTGACCATGTGTTGATTTCAAAAGGGCGGGCTCGGGTTGTCCAAGATGTGAGATCGTATCGGTCGTCAACAAAATTTGAAGGCAGTGACCATTTTATGGTTGCTGCAAAGCTACGATGGAAATTTTCGTACAAGTCAGGGAGGACAGGAGAATATACAACGCGATTCTCCTGTGAACGTCTGATAAATGAAGAAACGCAACGAAAATATCAAGATCTTGTCAGCAATACCATTATGCAATCCAATTACCAATTTGATGATGTGAACAGTGTCTGGGAAGTATTGTAAACCTCGGTTGTCGATGCTGCCCAGCACACTCTCGGTATAGTGAAAACTAAGCCCAAAAATGATTGGTTTGATGAGGAGTGCCGTCTTGCTGTTGAGCAACGAAATATAGCCTATAATGAAGCGCAGACTCGGTTTACAATCGCAAGGAAAAACAAAGCAGTTCTCGCTAGGAGGACAGCAAAACGCATTTGAAGAAGCGAGAATGGTGGAAGGCTAAGGTCTTAAGAGTACAACAACTCAGCAATGAGCACAATTCGCGTGGTTTCTTTAAAGGAATCACCGAATTACACCATACCTTAAGATCTCGGTCAACTGCCATTCGGGACCAGGATGGAAACCTCAAGGATATCAAGGTTCGCCTTGCCGCTGGAAATCGGGCTTTGTATCCTTTAGGTCCACTGCTGAAATCAAAATATCTTGCAAATACGGATAAGCTGAAACTGTACAGAGTGTTGATCAGACCCGTTGTCATGTATGGATGTGAGAGTTGGACCTTGACGGATGAGTACGAAAGATGGCTTCTAACATTCGAGAGAAGAATCATGCGTGTGATATATGGCCCAAAACGCGACGTTGATGGCCCATAACGAGTTTGTTTCAACAACGAGATCAGGAATTTAATGCAAATTCCTGATATCGTTCATGAAATCAAAGGACATCGAGTACGCTGGCTCGGACACGTTCTGCGTGCTGATCCGAACCGAATGATACCGCGATCTTTGAAGGGAGATCTGCCTTTCAATAGGCGAAGAGGTCGCTGTCGGCGACGATGGCTCCACGGCGTAGAGAGCGATCAGGCATCTTCTGGTTGCTTGCAAAAATATGAAAAAAAATGATCCAATCACACCGCCAGCCCAAAAACCGCACCAAACAGTTAAACGTTGAGAATGGAGAGGCTTTGAAACACTCATTCTTGAACTTTCTGACCCCAAAATGCGATAATTTTACTTATAAACGTAGCCTCGGAGGTGAAGATGAACCTTTTCATTGAAGATGATTTTTCGATGAACTAATCAGCGAAGATACCAAAGAGCAGGCTATTCAAACTGATACCTTTTATTGAAAAACCCTTTAGAATATGATCTTCGACTGCACGAGCTACCGAACATGGTGTTAAAGCATTTCAACAGTTTGTGAATTAATTATTGACTGAAAATTATAAATCTGAGTTTTTTTCTCACTAGAAACAGGGTATCGAATGAAATTATTGAACATCCCTGGGAAAAGTTTGGCCACATGAATTTTGTTTTTGAGCAAAGAGCGTGGTGTGCCATCAAACAGGAAATGGCAATTGGACATCCGATAGTTTGTACCAATCTTCAATGCTCTGTTTATCACATGGTGATCATTAACCTTAATAAGATTAAAATAACAATTGGTTTACCCACTATACATACATGTTTCCTCTGATATCTACAACATATTCTCAGATAAAACAAAAATATATTCTTAAAAACTGAAACAAACTACAAATTGTGTATTTTGTATTCAGCATTTTCTTCATTCATTCATCGATTCAATGTAGACAGAAACTTTTTTCGTTTGTTTTTGTTCTTCAACTTTTCAGTCTGTTTTCAACTGCAGACGCGTTCACACGTATACGAGTCGTTGTATGATTATTCGGTTTATGTTTATTTATTTGTATTTATCGTAATTCGCAAAATATTGAAAGTACGTGCTTTGATAACGATTTGTAAACATAGATCAGCATTTGGTTGTTTGTTCGGGTTTTATGATACGTACACGCGTTTTTTGAGTGATAAGAATAATTAAAGTGTTTTTGGAGAGTTAAGATTTTTTGTTTTTTTTTTATAAATTATTTATACAAGTTTTATTTAAAGTGATTTATATTTTTCTGTGGAGTGATCTCTTATAACCTCAAGGTGGTTTAATATAAGTGTGTGATTTCATGTGTATATGAATGAAGAAATAAAAGATATAAAGAAAATCTTGTTAGAAAATATCTGTATCTATATTGTATTAAGTGTAGTGGAAAATCTTTAAAAATAGTTTTTGTGATATTTTGTTTTGTGGAAAATCCCGGAATAGCGGCAAAATTATTTTATTTTGTTGAGATAAATTATTGAATTGGATTAATAGCAGAACATACCCAGCCACTCATCTCACGATGAAGAGATTAATTCTTAATCTTATTTTATTTGTTTATGGTAAAAAAAAATTTTTTTTAATTATTTTATTAAAACTGTTTATAGTAAATGTTTTTGTTGTGGAAATAAATTTTCTTCGGGGGGAAAATAACGATTTTATGTAAATTAATGAATGTGATGATATAGTCAGATGTATATTAAGTGAAAAGATTTATAATGAGAATGGTGATAAATACGAGTGCTATATGTGTGTAATTGAGTGTCAAAAAATCGTACTCGATTCGAATTTGGTGATAATTCTGTGTTTTAAAAATTGTCTTTAATTGGTATCTAGTATAAAATCTTTTATTGTATAACCATTACACTATTTAACACAAAAATAGACGTTTATGTTTATTGGAACATGTAATGTATGTACATATATCCATGCAGTTCGTTATAAAGGGTGATCCAATAAGAGCTTCCGGAAGTTTTTTTTTAAACAAAACCATCTGTTGAAACCACAAGTCGGCTACACCAATACCTTGAATTTTTGGAAATAATAATTTATTGCTCATTGCTTTGTAGTTTGCGCCATTGACATTTACGTCCTTTCGCATTTTTAAAGAAATACGGTTCGATACATTTTTCAGGATGAATTGGAATATCTTGATCTCTTCTGGCTGTTCAACTATGACAATTTCATTTTTTGACGTAACCATTCAGCCAAAAATGGGCTTCATTGCTGAACACAATTTTTCGATAAAAAATCGGATCAATTTGGAGCTGTTCCAAGGCCCATAAACCAAATAGATGACGCAAAGGAAAGTCAACCAGCTTCAATTTTCGGAGCTTCATTGATTGCCGTCTTCACGTACACTTTCAACTACAGCAGCAATTAAATCACATTAGATCAGCTTGTACGCACTCTAGTCGGGTGATGAATATCGAATAATAAAAATGTGATGCAAATAATGGGTTCAGTTGGACGATTATGAACACCATAACGTGTTAGAAGAAAATTTTTTTTAACTGAGCACTGATTCTCGTGTAAGTCTATTCATGGTGAAATGCCAATGAATACTGAACACAAATGTCATATGCACATGATAGTTGTTACGCATGAATCCCAATGAGAATCCCAATTGGAAAAGAGCCTCCTATTAGTAGGGTTTGACAGTTTGATGGTTCTAGTTCTGACAACATATTTGCGATTGTAAACACATATCTTTATGTTTTGGTCGTGCGATTATTGACTTATCTTTAGATTGTCTTCTACTCTCCAAACTTAGGTTAGGTCAGTTTGCTTATTGGATATTACGATAAGGGTCGAAGACTACTATTTCAGTTGAGCCATGTTTGGAATACTAATATCTAAAATTGACATTTTGATTTATAATTACTTTTCCCCCAATTGGCTTTTCTATTTCAGATTTGTCTTTTCTGGGTTTTTTATTAGATTTTATGACTCATTTTCTTAATTATGTATTAATATATCCACTTCTCAAATAAACCGCAAATGATAACAACTCAATTAAATTTGAGAATTTTAACTTGATTGAATACTTAAAAAAATACAGTCACTCATCTTAAGTCTCCAAATAGAGTAGAGTTCCCATTTTTATGGTTTTCAGGATTTAACATTAGATACGCCATCTATGTATCAGACTCGGGACTTATTTAGTTACTTAAGATCACTGGTGTTCAGAAAATGCTTGATATTTTCAACAGCTAAGATCAAGGTGAAATATTGAAGATTCCTAAAAATTAAATAAAAGTAAATTGTTTTGAATGTGAAAAGAACATTCGGCTTCTTTTCGATTTATAAAACATAAATCATTAAAATTCCATTCTTGACGATACATATTGGGAGTCTAAATAAGTTTTGCTATGACTTTTTCCCATCTTTCGGTGATTGAAAATTTGACCCAATTTATGACTTCTTTGTAAGCAGTGAAGTGCCATGAGTCATCAGCCGGAACAAGTGTTAGTCGCAAGGAGTTATGCCTGGTGAATATTGTCGGTAGGGTTCGACATGCTATTGAAGCTCCTCAAAATTTTCATTGATAACACAAGTGTTGCAAGATCATTTTCTCATATCTTTTGACATATTATGAGCATTGAAGCTTCAATGTCGACTTGATCCCACCAGATGCATACCATTAGCTTTTTGCCATGAATATTCGATTTGGCTGTTGAATTTGGTGCATGACCGATTTTAACCCATGATTTTCTGTGTTTTTATTTATTCAGAGTATTGTACATCACTAGCTTTGATTTTTTCCCATCTTCCTGTGATTCAAAATTTGACCCAATTTTTTCTTCTTCGTAACCAGTGAAGTGTCATGAGTCATCAGCCGGAACAATATGGGGTCGAGCGTTGTTGTTTTGTAAGATCACTTTGTCATGTCTTCTGGCATGTCAGTGAAGCTTCAATGCTCGTCTTAATCGCATCAATTGGTATTTATAACGTTCTCAATAGTGATGGTTTGGTTAATCTAGAGTAGCTCATCCATGGAACTGATTCTATCAGAATTTTTGCATTAGCGTCTTTTCGTGAATATCCCATGGATTTTGGTTATTGTACTGGATCCACTTTTTGTTCCTCGTCACGATTCGATGCAAACAAATTCTTCCGAATTTGTATTCGAACAATTGCTCGCAAGTGAAAAAATATGTTCGACGTGAGACGGTCTGTCAAAATTTAGTGAGCTTTTCTTGAGTTTGGTCCAATAACGTCCCCAGCTCAGCGTCTTCAAAATTTACTGGCCTTCTTTGTGTTCTTTGTTACTGGTGTAAAAACCACCTTTAACTCACATTTCTTATTGATGGGGAATGTCTCTCATATACTACTCACACCATCAGCTGCAAGTTGAGCTTTGTCGTGTTGTAAGATCATTTCAATACTCGAATCAATCACATCAATTGTTATGTATAACGTTCCCCATAGTGATGGTTTCGTTAGGCTGGAGTAACACACGCCTCGAACTGATCCCATAAAATGCACAACATAAGCTTCTTGCCATGATTATATCATGAATACTGCGCTTTTGATCCACTTTCCGTTCCTCCTCACGATTCGATGCGCAAACAAATTTTTTCGATTTTTTCTTGGAGTAGTTGTGTGCAAGTGAAAAAATAGTGTTCGACGCCGTTTTGGCTAGTTCACACGGAACTAAATTTCCTTGTTTGAGCATCATAAACATGAGACGGTTTGCAATCGCTTGTTGAGTACTGCCAAAGTGTTTGTAAGTTTTTCTTGAGTTTGGGTTATATCTTGATCCAATAACCTCTCCAGCTCAGCGTTTTCAACCTTTACTGGCCTCTTTTTGTGTTCTTTGTCACTGGTATAAAAAAAACCTTTAACTCACATTTCCTCCATATATTTAACACATCAATCGATATCCATTAGCTGCAAGTTGACATAGTTAACAAATATATTGTTTACTATGTGATTTTTAGAGGGACATAGATGACACTTATCCATTTTCATCGTATTTCAAGCACCGTGATGTTAACAACAATTTTGTGAACTGCACATCTCGTTTTGAGCTTTAAGCCCGTAATGAAGACGTGTAGTTCATTGATTTCTAAAAAATTTAGAAAAAATATTTAACCGTAGGGTTTATTTCCCAAACCGACCATCATCTTGTAACATCAGCCGCTTCGATCAATTGTTGAATCATTGGTACGTTACAGATAGAGGTCACTTTTTTGGTACTTTTTAATTTTTCTATTCATAACCGTGACATGATAGGACATTTTCAGGTCGTTGTGTGGATGGTCGCTATGGATTAGCATATGGTTGGACACCCCAAAAAAAAACTTCCACCTGACAAGAATGTCATGGTTTTTTTTCAGTAGTTCGAGATTATCAGCAAGTCAATACCTGCATAGCGACAACTCCTCATTAGAGTTGAACCTTCTATACAATTGCAACTCATAGTGGTCGATACAATTAGGTTGATTTTGACCATTATACTGGTGAAAAAAAATGTCACGATACAATATGTCGATAGAGTTATGAGTGACTAATAAAGTGGTCAAACCTTAATTTGTATTGTAACTTAATCTTACCTTTATGATTGCCTTTCGTACTAAAATCAATATTCATTCAAATGACGAAATATTCACAAAATTAGCATCTATAATTCAAGACGTAAACCCGATTCTGTATGTACGAGTAACACACATGGGCACTCATGGTTATTGATTTTCTCGTTAATTTTTTGTTGCTGTACTTTTATTATATTGATAAGATTAAAACTTGATTAATTTTATTTTAATATTCTAATTATTATCGTGCGGCATTAAAATTATGAAGCTGATTGATTATTTTTGACGTCGAAACGAGTTAATTGAAAAAACAAAATTGGGTGACACACTATGCAAAGTGCAAATTCATCGACCACCTCTATTGTTGAGTATATATCGGATTTGAAAATGGCGCCATATCACTTATGTGAAATATATTCAACATTCAAACCTATTAAACAACTTTCGATAATATGATGGAATTCGAATAAATCGCAAAAATTATTAAAAAATTTAAAAATTTTTTTCTTAACAATTTCTTGAACAATTTATTCATAAACAGGTAACATGGTAAACTTGTTTTAACCGCTTACATATCTTATTTTTTAAGATTATCAATCAAAGAAAAAAAATGTGTATCTTATATTAGTATACGATGATATAGGTAATATTCACATTAATTTAAAGACACTGATAACGAACTCAACATTAAAGTTAACTGTATAAGCAGGAATATGCGTTCGAAGATCAAAAAGATAAGTGTCGCTCTGTACAACTCCAGATGCAATGTTGTCATTTAAATGATTTATTTGGATTATACCGTCCGAGAATACATTCACTTTATTAATATATCTGGAATTTTGGAAAGATGCATTGCATGTGTGAGAAAATGTAAGATCAGATTATCACTTTCCAATATTACCATTTAAAGGGTGTTTTTTTAGAGGTTCGCAACTTTGAGTTGGCAACTCTGCTTTATTTGACAACCCAGAAAAAAACAGCTGATAAACAGTTGGTTTTTGGTTTGCATTCAGAATGGATAGACTTACATTAGCGAAACACTTGCAAACTGTTGAAATTTTTATAAAAATAATGGTTCTGTTCGTCAAGCTTATCGAACCACGTTTCCTCATATTGATAATGTGCATCCCGTGAGACGTCGAACAGTGCGCACTGAAGAAGCTGTAGCCGCTGTACAGGAAAACATTGAAAAGTTCTCAACTGAGGTTGTGTCCTTGCACTTTATGAAAGATTTTGAAAAAGATTTTTTGTCTTAAAAGCTTTCACGATTCAACTTGTAAAGCCAAACGACCATCACATACGCCGCCAGTTCGGTGAATGGGTTGATGGTCAAATTGATATTGATTTGAATTTCCATCTTTATAATGTGCTGACTTAAG
This sequence comes from Tipula lateralis, assembly GCA_963932295.1. Classification (NCBI taxonomy): domain Eukaryota; kingdom Metazoa; phylum Arthropoda; class Insecta; order Diptera; family Tipulidae; genus Tipula; species Tipula lateralis. Next base: position 139,413,736 of record OZ010737.1, read on the forward strand.
TCAGAAAAAATCGTTCAACATTTAAGAATTTTAAATTCGGGTACAAAGATTTCGTACCAAGTGTGAGTATAAAAAAAAAAAAAAATTTTTTAAGTGTGAGTATATAACAAGAAACAGTTTCTCGTTGTAGATCAGTTCTATCCAAACTTATGATGAAATGTTTTCTAAATTAGTGCTACGACTGACAACTCAGATAGAGAAAAGTTTTATAGTGATGTGGTTGAAAGAATCCCATATGTTCAGTATATAACTAAGATTTCTTTGAGTGACAGGAAAATAAAATCTTATCGATACAAAATGAAATCCACATGATATTGTTACGACTCTTCTCGGTTCATATCCGGATTATTGACGACTCACACGCGGTTCATTTTTAAAACGACCAGAGTTTAGTTACTCTTATAACTTTATTTACTTATGTCACGTAATAAATTTAATAACGTACTTTTCACTACACAACCAGTGAAGTGTTTAAAATATGACTTATTTTCCGAGACTAGCCACTTCTCACCAGTAGGGGCTATGTCACTTGTTTTCACTTCACTTTAACACTCCACTGGTTAAAATAAGACTTCTTCTCCAAGACTAGCCGCTTGCCACTGGTAGGGGCTATGACACTAGTTATGACACGGTGATTTAGCACTGCGTATATACAATTAGGATAGTTCTTTCCATTCTGCCTTCAACAGTCAAGGTAGTCGTGCATATACTTCGGTGTAGTATACTTCGAGATGTTTTCATGTGACACTGCAGTAGTGTCTTAATATGGGCACGAATTATGGACGGGTGATCTAATCTCATACACAAATGCAGTTTACATATTTCGATTACGGCCAACTCAGCCTATTTGACTTTTTTATCCTATAAGGACATCTTTTTCAAATGTAAGTTGATTTGGGTTAGAAGCTTGATTTTTCTTCTTAAGGTCGCCATATGCTTAGATTTTTAAAGCTCTACTTTGAAATGCGTTGTATGTTAAAGGATTGAAGCTATACCTTTCGAAAACCCTGGAGAAAAGTTAACGTGATCCTTATACCAAATACCAAACCAAAAGCGTATCGACCAATCAGACTCACGTTGTTTCTTCTTAAGACGATCGAAAAAGTTCTAGATGAACACATTCAAATCAAGACTCTTAATTAAGATCGCTTAAGAAAAAAATTAAAAAAATCGCCTTCTGTGGTTTCCAATTTGTGTAAAACCTTCTTTACCAATATCTCTATTTGACACCTCTATTTACACGTCCATTTGACCTCCCGAGATGGTATTTCAGTATCCTTCATACCGAATGCTATGCGTTGAACTTTATTTAATAAAGCCTGCGCTGCCGTTTCTTTAGTTTTATGCCACCTATTATCGTCTTCCTTGGCAGATAAAGTCGCGTACTTGCTCCTAGGCAGAGAAATTCATTCCGGGTATCTCGGGTTTCATTTCCGGTAGTGACCAAAAATCATGAGTGGTTGGTTTTAATGTGTAAGTACGTGTGTATGAATGAGGGTTAAACCGTGAGGGTTAACGAGGGGCATTTTAACTTTTTTTTTGTCTCACCGATCCAACCGAAACATATGTGATCAAGGATCTAATGATAGCTTGGGATGACTGATAGATCATATTAGGTGATAAGCTCCAGACTTTTTGACAGGCATAAAGTGCCTTCGTGGCACTATTTTGATGCTTAAGTTCTGAAATATTGTGAAAGTGTCAACTCTATTCTGGTTATAGTCAGAATATTTGCATAGACTTGAACATCATATATCGGTTATAAAACAGAGACATTAGTGCATCGACTGCTTGTGGCAGCATTTTGCGGTCTTAATGGAACTTTTTTTACCGAATTCGGCTGAAATTGTTCTTTCAAACATGGAGCAAATCCTCCCGAAGTATTTTACTCGTAGGAGGTATTGTCAAAAGCACCCTGAATAATTATAAAACATGTTAGGGCAACTTGTGACTAGCGTCTATAAGGATATGATCGAATTCCACAACCATCTCTGTACTCTACACTAGATTAAAATAACTTTAATTAAAATACTTTTAATGCATCATGCATCATATATGAGATAAGTAAATCCAATTTATCTAACACACAATTAATTAAAATGACATCAAACAATTTTTTATTGTTCTGAGTTCTTGTTGAAAAATTTATACATTTATTGATTGATCATTTGCTTTATTGTCCTCATCCATCTTTAACACACTGTGTCATAAATCATTAATTTTTTTCTCATTGGAACACATAATAAGAGATGAAAATTGTTTTTTATCGAATAATAATAAAAATTTCTTTGAATAGATAACATAATAAAATGTCGGAGTGTAACATAAACTATTCGAAATCATAAAATATTGTTGAATCAAAAAAAAAAATGAGATCGTTTTTTTTATGACATGTAAGATCAAAAATTTAAGATCAAAATCGACGGTTTTTTATAGTATGTTTTATTGAGTGTATAATATGATTATGAAAATTCAAGGGTGACTTGTCGAAGGATACCGGTTTGGTACTTATCAAACTAACCGCCTAATAATCAATATAGCTATGACCTATGACATTGTATTGATCGGCCAGAATAATCAAAATCTAAACACACAATGAAGTGTAATTAACTTTGATAGTTCCCACATTATTGGTTGTACGAGGGGTGCCGTAAAAGTTGTTAGAAAAAAATAACGAAACACTTTTGGTAGAAATATGGTAGCGCCAAAACATCGTTGTTCACGCACCTTGTTTTTGATTGTTGGAGACACGAAGAAGTGTCTCCAACAATCAAAGTCCGATTTACAGCCACGACTTGGCATCGGGTGCCAAGTCGTGGCTGTAAATCGGATGACCCATCCATTCGATCGTTTGAGTGCTGAATTACTCGCTTGTTTGATGTGATGTGTTTGAACTAGCCTTATCGTGATGCAAGATGATTGTTTTCCTCTCAATTAATTGAAAACCTCGGGCAAACAAATGGTCATATGCCAAGGTGAATTGACTGTCTTTTGATTTTCAAGAGCCACACGACCGTTTTTTTTGAAGAAACACGGTGACTACAGAGCGAGCTGAAAACAACGCCAAGCATATTCAAAGAATAAAAAGATGGATTACATTTCTACTGGCTTCTCAACCTACTGGCCAACTGATAGGTAAAAAATTCGTCCGGTTTACTAGACTTTTGTGTATCACACGGTATACGTAGATCATTAATAAAGGCCGAATCGTGCTACGATTTGTCTTCTGACCACTCCGGTATTAATAACTCTTAACACTCAAGTTTTATAATTAGCGCCATCTAGTCTCCTGACTCTATTTAAGGCTACAATAACCTGGAGGTATTCGTTAAATATTCCTTTAAATATTCCAACAAATACTAATGAAAAAATGCTCAATATGCAGACAATGGCATTTCCACAGGTCACCTACTCTTAAATCAAGGTTAAAACCCTGAAAATCGCTTTGTTAAAAGAACGTGACGAAGAGGTTCAACACTACCTCAAGCGACATACAGCTATACTGAAGCAATAGTTACTCATTATGGAAAACCACACGTAAGCTGAAACGACCAACACTCTCATTTCCTTCAATACGGCTCTCTGAAGGAAACTGGGCAAGAAGTGATGTAGAGAAAGCAAATGTATTTGCTTAACACCTCAGCGAAGTGTTTAAGCCTAACGAGCAAATCAAGAATTTCTAATGAATTTCGTAGATACGTCCGAAAGTAAGCCAATCAAATTGAAGTGATGCAATGTCAAATAAACGACCAAGGATAACATCGATATAAAAAAAGCACCCGGATATGATCTAAAAACTCTGTCAAATCTTTCGGACAAATGTATCAGATTAATAAACTTATATATTCAACGCTATATAATGAGAACAGGTCACTATCCAGAAATCTTGAATAACTTCAATTATTATAATGATCCCGAAACCTGGAAGTATTTTGAACGAGAAAAAAATCAATCCGGATCAGCAATTTGTATTTAGAGAAGAACACGAAACCGTAGAACAAGTTCACAGAGTCGTATCTGAAATCAGGAATTCTCTTGCACAAAAAAAAGTACTGCTCTGCAGCGTGTCTAGGTCCAAGCTTTCGACAAGAAAAAAATAAAAAAAAAAAAAATAATAAGGGACTGCTACATAAAATTAGAGCACAATTACCGAAAATTTTTTATAAAATTATTGGCTCAATACTTGCCCCATTACAGTGTTGTACTTGTCTATACAACAGATTTACAAATATCAAATTGCGTAAAAATCTGTATACACACGGATGATCCTAGCTGTGCATCAAAATCCCACGATAGCAACAAGAACTCTAAATGGCTAACAAATTGGAGAATTAAGTCCAAAGAGCGTAAATCTGCCGACCGTAAACTCACCTTGTGGTGTTATGGTAGAATGATTTTATTTAGTCTGACAGTAGCATTAAATATAAGCACTTCCGTTCGTCTCCCTAACCAATGCAGCGTGTACCAGGCGGAGATAATAGCGATTGAGGAAGCCTTGAGGCATAACGTGATATCCAAGAAGGATATCAAGATTTATGTGGACAGTCAGGCGGCTATAAAGTCGCTGGAAGCAGTGCTGTTGAAGTCTAGGGTGGCATTGGGTTGCCACTCGACTCTTAACGAGATTATAGAGCATTTCAATGTTCAGATTATCTGGGTCCCTGGCCACTCTGACGTCGAGGATAACTGCAGGGCAGACGAACTAGCTAGGCAAGGTACAACTCAGTACACTTCAGTTGAAGCCTGAAAGGGCCAATGTGGGGAGGCCTACAGCGGAGGTGGTCTAACACCCTCACATGCAAGAGGGCACAAATGTGGCCAAGGCTGGATTTGAATCGCTCCAAGACCTTAATCTCTCTGGAGAGGAGGGATCTAAGAAGGATAGTAGGAATATTAACGGGACACTGCCTTTTCGGTGAACATACGAGAAGGCTGGGTCTAGAAACAAATGACTTCTGTAGAGGCTGTATGGACGAGGAGGAGGAAGAGACGCTTGTTCACTTCCTATACTGTCCTGCACTGGCACTAAGAAGGCATTTACATTTGGGTAGGTATGTAATGCACAACCTTTCAGATCTTGCAGATATTAAGGTTCGGGACAACGTTACATTAGTAGCTCAGGATGGATCCAATAGAGTGTTAAGGGTATTAAGGGATTAAGATCCTGTGGTATCACAACGGACCGGCAACGGTCTAAGTGTGCGTTAGCAGCCACTGATTAACTCATCGAGACTCAAAAAATACCAGTTAGTCATCCCAACGAATAAGCCAGGAACTCTTAAATATAGGTCTAGATATAGGCGACTTAAAAATTGGATCCACTGGTTCTAGCTAGGTAATTTACAGTCTACCGAATACGCGTTAATATTAAGAACTAACATAGGTTAAGTCTTATTAGAATTGATTACAGTTTAGTTTCGTATGTAGGAAAAATTCAAGAATAAATTCGATAGGCAGTAAAAAAACATCTTACATCGTATGTACGCTCGATTTCACGATAAGTCACATGACTATTTTTGGACGACCTTCACGAGGCTTGTTACAATGTGAAAGGTGAAGTGCAAGGTGAAGTGACAGATGGTTTCTGAGAAACATAACCTCCAACATTTTTTGACTGACATCCGAGATTTGCATCCTAAAACACTAGTATTACCATTTGTACTTATCAAACTGACCTCCTAATAATCAATAAAGCTATGACCTATGACATCGAAATTGTATTAATCGAACAAAATAACCACAAAAATTCTAAACGCACAATGAAGTGTAATTAACTTTGATACTTCTCACATAATGGTTATACGAGGGATGCTGTAAATGTTTTTAAAAAATGTATCGAAACACTTTTGACAGTCCAAAAATTACAGCTCCAAAACATCGTTGTCCACGTATCTTATCGTTGGTTGTTGGGAACCGGAAGAAGTGTTGGATCCCAAGTCGTGGCTGTAATCGAAGGACCTATCCAATTATTTGAGTGCTCAAATACTCGCTTGTTTGATGTGATGTGTGTCAGCTAGAATTATCGTGATACAAAAAGATTCGTCGTTTTGGGTTGTTTTCCTCTCAATTAATTGAAAGCCTCAACAAACAAATGGTTGTATACCAATCTCTTTTGAAAGAGCCACACGACCGGTTTTTGTGAAGATACACGCTACCATTTGCTTCCAAACTCTCAGAGCATACACAACTTTTGTTGGTTTTTCTACGAAATGGAAGATCCACACACTGTCATTTTCTGTCCCGCTAATACACACATATCCATGACGTCACCTTGACGATCTTGTATATGTTTTTGGAAGTACTTCTAAGTAATTGCTCCCTGAATAATTATATTTAATTACACACAAACAGGGTGTGTGGGAGAATAACAAGAAACTGTAGAACACTTCTTGTGGTCCTGTTTTTTATACTCTTCCCATAAACTGCACTGCTTTTGATCACAATTCCTATTTGAGGATCAACTGACGACCTTGGAAATATCATGGACTTGGTTAGACGAACAAACAGATTTCGGGACTGAAAGTGTACGTCTGAGAAAGGATGTCACAAAGGGGCAATCGAGCCTGAGGAACTGGAAAAAAATTCTATGCATGCCTCTATTGCACGTTAAGTCGTATGATAAGTCATTTACGAGGCTCGTCTTTCAGTGAATATCGTTCGCGTTTAAATTCATGTACCAATTATAAACACTAGCCAAGGATAGTGCTTCGTCACCAAAAGTCAAATCAAGTAATTAAAGCACTGTTGTTGAGTGAGTCCCTTTTCGTAAGAAATCATCACACGAAAATAAAACAATGGTGCTTTGCCAACTGACAGATGACTTCTGAGAAACATAACCTCAAAACACGTTTCATTTTTTGACTGACATATAGATTTGCATCGGGAAACACTATGCATTACCATTGTCTAAAAACTTTTACGGCAACCCTCATATTTATACCATACATGTTTATATACAGGCAGTCACAACACTCATATCGAATGTGTGTAATCAAACAAAACGTCTGGTGTGTGGTGTGTTGTAGCAGACCTTAAATAAATTGTTGGTTATAGTTATGTTCGGTATAAATACAAAAAGCTGCCGATCACAATTTAATTTGCATAATTAACACAAATTGAATCCCAAATATACGATCCAATATAAATGAATAACTCAACATATACGATTAATTAAGATTAAAACAATGCACCATAAAGTTAACTATATGTATGTATATGTATGTATGTATGATATTGTATGTATTAACGATGACTGTTAATCGTTTGTTTAATTATCCAAAATTTGTTGTGTCATTAATGTTGGCATCATCGTCCATATTGTTGTCGAGCTCATCATCATCGTTAAAAATATGTTGTAAACCATAAACTAAGCTTAAATGCCAGTACATTTATGATTTAATGTATTTTAACCCTTTATCATGGGCTATATAAATATAAGATATTTTATATCTTATTAAGAAGAAGAAGACTAACGGAATTCTTTGTACTGTGCGTGCAATGATAAAAAAAATTGTGAATTTCTTAAAATATAAAATCGGTAAGAGACGTCTGTTAAAACTCATTATTATTTCCATTCAATTCGTTTAACACTCCGTTGCATAACTATAGCACCACTACGTCTGTTTTATGCTCCAATTTTCGTACCGACCAAATGTCGCAGTGGTTAAAGCTATACGTTGAAACGAGATACGTACCGGGTTGAAATCACGATATGAGCGGGATGTTAACGGGATTTATCTCAAACCCCTGTCGCCGATTGTATAGCTTAATGATTAAGAGAGTTTCTCATCACGAGTTCGATTCTCACCGTTGACCAAACCATTTACATGCACCGGATGACATAAAAAGTGATAGTGTGCAAAAGCATGCGTTGAGTTGACCACCTGCGCATCAATACGTATAAATGATTTATAAGGTTTCAGTTGAGACGCGGTTAGGGTCGTTTATGCCTTTTGAGCCATATATATAGATTATTATGAGTCTTCGACCTCGTTTTGGGAGCCCTTTGAGCGCCAAAATTAGAAACAAACAAGACCTTCTAGAAACCGAGGATTTTCGATTTTTTAATGGCACTAATCTTCGGTTGGAGATCTTTTATGATAAAAATAATATGGTCATTTCCATTTATCTTCCATTCATATCTATTGATAAGATCACAATTGAGGAGGTTATGAACTTTGGTTGATCGACAATCAAAAGGTATATTCTTTCAAGAGATGGATTTCGTCGTTAAGAGTGCATGACGTTGATTTTTTATTGCACAGCTACAAACTAACTTAGTTTGGGAAGACTGCTGCTACTGACTATTCTGAAGTTCCAGTTTTGCATTTCGAGTAGTATTTGGCCAATGAGGCAAACAATATTGGCTTCTAATTCCTCAATCGTAATTGGGTATCCATGTAGACTTTAGATTTTACATAGCAGCAAAGGATAAAGTCCAAATGTGTGATATCACATGACGTATAGGTGGCCATTTTACTGGTCCAAAGCGTGAAATTAACTATTCACCGAATTGTTCTTCACAATAAAGTCATGAATTCACAGACTGCGTGGCAAGTGGCGTCGTCTTGTTGGAACCAAATATCGTCGAGGTCACGGACTTTAAACTTACGTTCCGGCCGGCCTCGTTGCTTCATCGCTGAACAAAATTTGTATAGAAAACAGCGTATCTTTTTCAAGAGTTCAAATACAGTAAAGGTGACTTGATTTGAAACCAAGATCCTTAAGTAAAATACGTCAACTTATTTCATACGACAAGCCAAGTTGTTGAGAATTACTTCGTTATGTTCGTTGTGTACACTCTCAGCTATCACCGCTATACTTTCTTCTTAAGTGAACTGTAGGTTCGGGAGTCGGATTATGTGGTTGCTCCTAGATCATGAAAAATATTCCTCGTAGTACATAGTGGCTGTGTCGGGCTAAGTCTTTCAATGATGAACTTATTTTAAATTTGTATCGTTTCATAACTGTATCATTAAAGTTGGTGTCTTGCAATATATAGAAGGACGAAGCAAGATACTCTGTCTCTCTCTCTCTCTCTCTATTCCTTAAAAAGTTCAACAACTTGAATAGTGACATAAAAAAGTTGGCAAGACGGTAGACACGATCTCTATTCAAATACAATATATCCGGAATACTTCGAGAACCTTCGATATCTTAAAACTCAAATGTCAAGTCACCCATTTCTCACTGATTTCTTGTATTTAGAGTTAACACGTTAAACCTCTTGTTTAATTGGAAAGGAGAATATGACGTATTTCCCAATCCTATAGTTGACGTGGTCGGAATTATGCAAAAATTTAAAATACAAATTTTTTCTATTGGACGATTAGTAGCTTAGAACACGTAGTAGAACTTCTACGTGCACTAGGTGATTTTTTCCAAAAGAATAAATTTTACCTGGAGTATTCAGATTGTACCGCAATACTATTGAAATGAGTTAACAGATACTTCTTAAACCGTAATTTGGTGGTGGAACTCTGGTCCATGGAGGTTGGCAGCACAAAACAGTTTACAATAAGAGTACCTCGTAAACACATCATAAGGAAGGTTTTTCGCGGCATCTATAACCGAAGGACAGATTAAAAAGACCCAAAAGTTGATTTTGAGCATTTTTAATCTTTTTATCATAAAGACGTTATTGAATCGCACCATACCTCGTTCAACTGCCATTTGAGACCCAGTATGGAAACCTCTGTGTTAGTATCGATGCGGTACTCTGACATATGTACTTTAAGAGATTTTCATTGAGGCTCCATCATCAATAAAGAACTCACAAAGATTAAAGTAAAACCAACTGTTCACCTTGAATTGATTGAATTAATTAAGAGCTCTTGGTATTGGGAAAGGTAATTTTGTCGAACTGTTTTTTCGACCTTATTCGATTGATATGATGAAATGAACCTCTGCCAATAGAATGGAAAGTGGCCGCGTTATGCCGGAATAGCAACAGAGTGAAAGAGATGCTTGATTCACTTAAACAGTGTTCAGCATCCGTTGGTCTCAAAATCAACGAGTCCAAAACCAAGTATTTGAACTCTGGTTTTAGATACCAAGACGCATTTGATTTCAGTAGTGGTAACCATACGTTTAAATAAGTGATGAGATTCAAATAACTTGGATCTCTCATTACTCACGATAAATTTTTTAGTGTTATCCGTCACTCAGGCTATATTGGCCCATCGTGACATTCCACTTTTTACTTGACGTTTCGGCTCTAGGTCCGATTTTACGTAGAAACCATCTGCACATTGCATAGCTCCATGCCATCCTATAGTACTGACATGGAAGATGGAGTAGCACACAGAATCTTAACTCAACAGAGTCTCAGATAAAATAATTCGCACCACCGATCACACCGCCCAAACGAATGGTGCAAATCCCTTTCCGCATCCTGCCTCTATTGGGATTCGAACACGGTACCTCCCGCCCCAAGTCGCAGCTTTTTAACCACTACGCATAACCTGGGCGGTTCTTCTGACATTCTTAAAGAGTTTTTCATTGAGGATCCACCTTATTCCACCTTATTGAGTTGGTATGACGAAATGAAAGTTTTCGCCATTTTGCCCAAATGGCACCAGAGTGAAGGAGATACTTGATCCACTAGAAAAGTGTTCAGCTTTTTATGGTCGCGAAATCAACTAGTCAAAAACCAAATATCTGTTCTCTGGCTTTCGAACCGAAACGCAATTGATTTCAGTAGTGGTAACCACGCGTTTGAAGGAGTAAGTATCTTGGATCTCTCATTACTAACTCTCATTAATAATGTGGGAGTGCATATCTAGGTCCGACGATCTAGGCCATTGCAATCGGACTTTATATCATCTACATCCACTTTTTAAAGTTTTGTCGATCAGACCCGTTATCATGCATGGATATAGAAGTTGAACTTTTACGTGACGTTGATTGCACATTCTTAAATTCTTTTCAATCACGAGGTCTGGAATTCAAGCAAGTACGTGGTCTCGATCATGTTCTGCGTAATTATCCGAAATTGTACTGCGATCTTTAAAGTGAGAACCGCCCTTTTGTAGACGAATATGAAGCGCTGGCTTGTGATCCAAACCGATGAAGTTAGATTACAATATTGCTCAGTTACGTAAAACGTTGACATAGTTATGAAGCGGAGTGTATAACGACACTCTACATACTTAGTATACAAATGGATCTAATATCAAACACATGTTTATATCTAATTATTTATGTTGTTAAAGTTTAACAGCAAAAACAAGTCAATGTAATTAGCATAAATTATATAAACATGTTATAAATTATTTTATGGCTTACATGGTTTTCTGCGACATTAGAAATTATGGAAAATTGGTGGAAAATAAATTATTAGAGATAAACAAATAATCTATGGATGGCTGTAAAGGCCGTAAACGGCCCTACCCGCATCTCAACTGAGACCTAACGAACAATTATAAAACGTATTGGGGTACGTTGAAGGTGGTCGAGCCCACTGAATGCTTTTACACACACAATATACGGATGATAATTAATCTTTGGTGAACGGCGACAATCGAACTCGGGACTACGGCGTCATGAGAAACTCTCTCAACCCTTAAGCCACAAACCACAACCGGCGACATATACATATACTCGTGCATATACATACACTCGTGTAATACATAATGAGCATTAGTCGATTTTTATTGAAGTGATGAGATCATTAAACTTATATGCGCGAGAGCCGACAAGTAATTTAATTTTCACATAATACATAATTAGTTGATAGAATTTTAAGAATTTTCTTTGGAAATCATGAATCACGTATTTATCGTGGAATAGAATAATTAAAACAATTTAGTATAATTAGCAAAAACATGATAATTAGTTGTTGGGTGATATCGAGATAGTTTTCGTTTGTAAAGCGTATTTTGATTGTAGTGACGCATTTAAGCAATTTTAACTGGTTATATAATAATTTGGCTGACAGCGACGAAAGGGTTAAGCAGCAGCAAGAATTCAGAATTTTAAAATTGATCAATTAGGGCCTATACAAGGTACTACTTGGGGCAGAGAAATCTTCTATCAAGAAGGCCGTAGAGCGGAGAGCTGGAGAAACACGTAAAATATCGAGGAGAATTTTTTACAAGGCTAGAATTTTTCCTCCATGATGGCGTCCTCCAGAAATTTATTGAAAAAATCCTTCGTAGTCTAGTTCAAATGAAGGCAAGCTATACCTTTAACTTCATTTCTATACTATCAAATAAAGGTAACTAGATCCTTATACCAAAAAAGGACGACCTGTTACGCAACCCAAGACATTAAGACGAGGAAAAGAATTCTGAATCAACATATACAAAGCAGGGCTCATGCAAAAACCCGCTAAGTTTGGAAACCAATCATTGATAAGGAAATCGCCTTCTGAGCTTTTGTGATCTATGGAAAATAGAATTATTACAGCCAGCTAAGGTAGCAAAGCGGTAACCATGAAGGCAGTAACAACTTGTCAATAACGAGAAGTATTACTGTCTCTGATGTGATCTTTGGTTGTCGGTCCACTGCTGATTATGCTGAGAATACGATGCCCTACACTACCTTGATGATCTGACTGTAATCATTATAGAAAAATTTGATAGAGTTATTTCAGAACCGATGCCTTGAAGATGCAGTCAGAATATAATCTTAAACCAGGAAATATGGCCAAACACCTCGAAAAATAATATGAATAACCGCCGTTTGAAAAATAGTCTATGGTAAGGTATACAGACGGTTGAAAAACAGAAGGTGGAGTAGGCATAAGAAATTTCGGAAATGTAACTGATCTTTTAAAAAGTGATGTGTGCTATTGAAGGCCATAAGGAGGGCCGTAATATCACAAGGGTTTATATTGTATCAGACAGCAAAACGACCTTGACATGGTATGGAGCTGTCTGAATATAATTAAACAATTGACAACTACAAACTGAATCACTCCCTCATTTTCATTTCTAGCAAGCTACGCTTGGCTATTGGCTCATTGAAATGTGATGGTATTTTTCCATGCCTCCTCCAGAAAGGTTTTGAATAAATTCTTCTAGTCTAGTACAAATTATGAAGGCAAACTACAACTATATTTTTTAACTTTGGAGAAAAATTAACTAGACCCAAAGGGTATCTGCTTAAGATGATGAAAAGAGGCTCTTAATCAACACATACAAAGCAGATCTCATGTAAAAACCCCGCTACTTAGAGGCTGAAGGTAGGTAACAGCAAGAATCCAGAAATTCCAAAACTGACCATTCGGGACGTATATAAGGTACTACTTGGGAGCGGAGACTCTTATTACTGCAAGGAACATATAGTCGCCAGAGTGACTATATTTCAATGTAGTACAGTGGCATAACTTTATATTAAGTATTCTCGTTGGTGGAAATGAGAACTGAAGAAACACGTAAAAATTCGAGTAACAAGGCTTAACGCACCAATAAGTTGGGCGAATACAAAATGGTCTTGATCAAGTAGAACTTTATAATGAGCAGTGAGACTCCAGAAGGTGCTTTCCAAGCATCACTGCAATGGTGTAGGCTTACTTCAAAAGTCGGATGCAAATTTCACTGCAAACTGGAACGATACTGGTACTCAGTTGTAGCTCAACTTCAGGACAATTCAAACGATGATTTAAATGAAGTGAATTACACATCTTAGAGTATTATCTGGAGTCTCTCAGATTGGATTTCACTCCTAGCAAAAGCTTCTTCAAACCATCAAATCTAGTGGAGAAGATTGTATTTTTCCATGCCTCCTCCAGAAAAGTGTTGGTCTTCTTAATCTAGTTCAATTAACAAGGCCCATACAAGGCTGCATTCCTAAAACTATGGAGGAATGTTAACCAGATCCTTATTACAAAAGAAGGACGACCTGATACTGATTCCAAGGCGTATCAATCAACTACCATCACGTCGTTTCTTCTTTTACGCTTATGCGAGGAACCCGCTAACTCGAAGAACTTTGGTAAAGAATAACTATCACTGATAAAGAAAACGCCCACTGTTCTTTTGTAGACATTGAGGGTGCTTGTGACAATACCTCATATAAGTCATTACAAGGGATCGTAAGAGGGAAATGGATTCAGATCAGAGATTTAATCTATGTTGGAAAATAGAATTATTACTGCAAGGTTAGGTAACAAACCGGTATCCATTACTGCCGTAAAAAGTTGTCCGCTGTTATCGATCAACTGACCAATTAGGGCCTATACAAGGAACTACTTGTGACAGAAAACACTCCTACTGCAAAAAGAACAGAAGAAATACATAAAATATCAAGAAGTTAATTTTTAACAAGGCTGGAATTTTTCAGCTCTAAAAACGGCTTTGACTGAGTACAACCTTATCGCCCAGGTTGCGCAGTTGCAAAAAAGTTGTGGTGTGGAGCGGGAGATACCGGGTTCGAATCCCAATAAGGACAGGACGCAAAACAGGATTTTTACCATCGATTGTTTGGGCGGTGCGATCGGTGGTGCGAATGTACTCATCTGAGACCCAGTTGAGGTTAGAATCCGTGTACCGTCAAATCTTCCATGTCAGTACTATAGACTGGCATGGAGCTATGCAATGTGCAGATGGCACGTAAAGTAATATAGTGGAATGTCATAATGGGTCAATATAGCCTGAGTGACGGATAACACTAGAAAAAAGAGTACAACTTTGAATTGAGCAATTATACTAAAGAAGGTGATATCCAATCATCACTCCAATGTTATAGGCTCAAAAGTCGAATGCAAACTGCACTGCAACCCGGAACGATTGAGTTACTCAGTAAAAGCTAAACCTCAGGACGACTCATACGATGATTTAAATGAAGTGGATAACACACCTAAGAGTATGATCTATACAGTCTCTCAGATTGGATTTCACTTCTACCAATCGTGCCATCAAATCAAACAAATCTACCGGAGGAAATGGTATTTTTCCATGCCTTTTCCAGAAAGGTGTTGGCAAGATTCTTCCTCAGAAACTATGGAAAAATGTTAACCAGATTTTGATACTAAAAGAAGGACGACCTGATACTCATTCCAAGGCCTATCAATCAACCACCATCACGTCGTTTCTTCTTTTAATAGAATCAGCTAAATCGAAGAACTTTGGTAACAAATCACTACCACTGATAAGGAAAACGCCCACTGTGCTTTTGTAAACCTTGAGAATGCTTTTGGCAATACCTCATATGAGTCGATAGAAAGGGCTGCTAGAGGGAAGTGGGTTCAGATCAGAGATTTGATCTATAAAATTACTAAATGAAATTATTGCAGCCAGCTTAGGTAGCAAACTAGTACACATTAAGGTGGGAAAAAATTGTCCACAGCAAGGAATATTACCGTCGATCTTTCGTTATCGACTGCTCAATAGCCAAGAATATGATATTATAGGCTACCTTGATGATCTGACTGTAATCATTAAACAGAAATTTGATTTATAGTTATTCCAGAACTGATGCAGTATTGTTATCCTGGAACTGAACGACTGAATATAATCTTAAACCGGGAAATATGGTGAGCCACCTGAAAATCTTAAGTGAGTTTTAGAGGGACTCAGCTATAACTATGCGGGCTAAGCTGGTCTTCTATAAACCCGTTCGTGTACTCATGTCGGATCAAGAACGAATAACATTAATTTAAAAGAGGGTCTATGGTAACGTACACAGACGGTTCAAAAACAGAAGGTGGAATTGGAATAGGAACTTTCGGGAAATGTGGTAAAAATGGCAGCAATTTGAATCCCATAATCCCAAGCAATTTGAATCCAAAGTATCTAAACAATCACTTATACAAAAATCGCCCTCTGAGCATTGTAAACTTTGATGATGCTTGTATGGCAATATATCATATGAGTCGATATGGTGAAAAGTAGAATTATTGCAGCCATTGCTACCTTACCAAACCGGTAACCATGAAGACCGTAAAAAGGCTACGGGTATGGGGCTGTCTGAATATAATTAAACAATTGAAAACCATAAACAGAGTAACACTCATGTGCGGGTACAAGAGGATATTGGAGTCCAAATGAATGAGGCTGCTAATGGCGTCACTAAGGAACAGTGGTATGAATAAGCCATTTGGGTGGGGTAAAAATGGAAGCAATCGTAATTCATGTAATTTTATTTTAGGTGTGTGAAAATCACATCACCCATCTTGAATATCTTCAAATTTTGATCCGACTCGCAAAAACAATAAATATTTTATTCAGAATTTTAATCAAATAATTTAACAATGGTATTCCATTAGAGCTTAAACTATTCATGAATAAGAATGATTTTGAATAGTTTGTTTGCGGTTTTAAATATATCAACACCATTGTGTCCATCTTTCGACATTAGATATGCGCTCGTATTAATAACTATTCTTCTCAAGAACCCTTGGAACTAAAATATTTAAATTAATGCATACATCTCATTGTTATTTATACACTCGACAGGAACATTGGTAGTCTACGTATATACAAGAATAAAATTGTTGTAAGCTTCAACTCGTCTATTTAGCAGACTCTTGTATGACCATGCCAAATTTATCATAAACCTCGAACCATAAAAACGTGTTTTGTAGTCGGAAAAATTTTATGTTATGTGAAACATAAACGCACATACATAACATATGCATTATAATAAGGAATGTGAGGTTATGGTGCTTTGGTCGTAAAATAAAAAAAATTCACAGGTAAACATAAATAACAAATATAGGTATGGAACATAAATAATGCTGATCTAGTAATGTATTCCTTGTGAGCTCTGTTGTTGTTATAGTCTCGATCCGAATAATGTAGTGCTATAAAATTTATAGGCATGTAGAGGATGCTATTAACTAAACTGATTATGTGATAATAATTTTAAGTTAAATGAGTATATCGAGAAACATTATCCCATCTGTCTGTTTAGATAAGTGTACAAATAATATATATGTACAGTACCAATAAAGGGTCCAAAACAATTTTATTTTATGCAACATCTGGTAAACATTTGAAATTGCAAAAAATTCTAAAAATGGCCAAAATATAATTATTTTGTTTATATATTAAAATATTCGTACAACAACAAATCGTTAACATTAAAAAAGATTTCAATTCGAGGCTACATATCTTTAATTGCCCGGAGCTTCTGCTTTATTTTCGCCGTTGACATATTGGACATATTTATACACGCCAGACAACATATATACGAGTTGTAGATTTTATTCTCCTATTCGTTCGATACAATTTATCAAATGTAATGTGTAATCGTATACACATCTAATGGTGATGATGTTATTGTACAATTCTTTGAATTTATTGTGAGACATAATTATTTATTTCTCAGCAAAGAATTTAAAATGCAAATTAGATTTCTGTCTCTTGTTCATACATATCGAGTTTTAAGAATTAAATTAATTGAAGTTAAATTGTTAAACTTAAAAATATTTATTTGTATATACTTGTTGTATTATTGTACCTAATTAGAATGTCTATACACAAGACATAAAACATATAGTTGAACATTAAATTAGAAATTTTAAATTAAATTATATTAATAAGATGGCTAGTACGAGAGGAGTCACAAAACCTCGCTTAGAAGGCGACTCTTAAACAACCAAAAATACAAAGCCCTTTGCAATTTTTTTATAAGGCATTTTTCAAAATTCAGAACGTTCGGTTAAAATGGAGACGAGAAAAGGCACAATAGCTGATGGTGCATCGGACAAAATTCCACCACCAACGCAAACAGAAATTCGCTGTTACAAATATTCGATGAATGCCAAATTACACGTGGAACGATTGCACCGCCTCTACAGACTATTTCCAAGTGGATCGACCGAAATCTCCCACTGATGACGTTACAGTGAGGCTCTGATAAACACACGATTGACACAAGAAATTATTGCTGATTAATTGACCTTGAATGCCATGACTGTATAGCGAGAATATCAATATCAAATAATCATCTGGGATACACGAGATATCTGCTCGATGGGTTTCATGAATTTTTAATGAGGGCCAAAAAGAGGCTCGAGTACATTTTGCTAAATTTTTTTCTAAATAAAATCGGAAGCGGTGTCGAATCTTGGTTCTATAAGTACGACCCTGAAACCAAACCGCAGTCCTTGGTATAGAGCCCGACACGAGAAAACCCATCCGTAAAAGCTTAGCAACCAAAATTTTTTTGATAGTTTACTTCACTCGAAAAAAATTGTAGCTGCTATTCCCTTAAAAAAGGATCACGTCAACGGTAACTGCAAAATGGTATACCGAAGACCAAAAGTTTTCAAAAATTGGTTGGAATACCGAAAAAAAGAGAATTTGCGGTACTAATTTACAATGCAAATGCGCCAGCTCACACTGCTAAAATAACGAGGAAATCAATGGCGATTAGGTAGAGAAGATAAAATAAGACAAAGATTAAAAATAAATACGTGCTGTCTGCTGTCGTTTGGTATATTGCTTCGTTCAGTGATTACAGTAATTCGCTCAAATTGTTGCAGCACGACTCACAACATATATAGTTACACAATGCAATAAATATCAAGTCCTGTCGTATATACCCGATGAGGTGGAATTGATCTCCTCAATCACTCAGTTATATTGTATGACGTCATCAGATCGAAACTGATCTAGCGAAACAATACTATCCAGATACCATAAATATAATATAATATAATACACTCAACTTGGAAAGACTACGTCTTCAACGTCTGGTTGATTCAGTGGTTAAGCACTTAAGCAGTCAATGCCACTTGGTGGAGTTTATGTGTTACTTCTAACTTCATTGTTACGTATAGCGAAACACTTCTCACTCATGTCCTTTACAAGTTCAATAACTTTGACGATGCCTTATTATTAACATTCATTTGAAGGCACATCACCACCACCGAATGACATTCATTGTGTTCATATATGATTAAAATATTTCCAAAATAAATGATATAAAAGGAGGGAGGGTTAATGGTTTGGTCTTACATGTAGATCAATCAGTTCTGATCAATCGTTGTCTCAGAGATATATTTAATTTTCTCTAAGGAGGTGGCTTACTTTGCTTAAATTATCAAAATACTTAACATTCGGAGGAGACACTTTAGCTAGAGCAACTTAATCTATTGTAAAAAACCGATCCATATGAAACATCAACCCTCGAGTAGCTTGCAAAAATGGAACACACATTTAGAAATTTTTGAACAAAATGATTTGGATGGCCCACTTCTCATCCAACGCAATATTGATGTCACTGATATTAGTTGTTACCCGAGTTTGAGTTTCTCTTTCCCGTAAATACTCATAACCCTGGCAGTAAAACCCGTTGTCGTTTAGGTGTACTAAGGGTGAGTTGAACTCCACCCTGAGGAAATATCTTTCGGGCGGTCACTATCTTCGTATCACTACCTAAGTCTTTAGGTAATTCTCCTTGTCCTAAGCATGGCACTAATCCAACGAACATCCTAAGCATGGCACTAAACCACCGTCCTCTCTATACCATGTCTTTCAGCTGCAGAGATCATTGCAGTGAAGAAATCGTTGTAAAACGGGCTTGCGATGGCTGTCCAGAGATTTTCGAACCCGTACAACGACTTCAGAAGGGCTTTTTCAAAAGATCTACCTTTCTTGTATGCTTGTTGTTTGAAATGTATGGGTTTGCTAATAGTTCATTATCCCTAAAGTACCTATCAACCAATTGTTCTAAGATAGGTCGAACCGTTTTTTCCTGGTCATTCCTAGGGTTTCCATCCCTGAGTTTTCTCCATCATCTTGGAATATATCCCAGGGGCAAACTGGCTCGGAAGATATGTTAAAGGTGATCCCGTCTTGACCTGGTGTTTTAAATTTTGAGGAAGAACCGATCCTCTATTGGATTCTATTTTTTGTCACCACCTTCGCCACCATGTTTTCACCATGAAACTGGGAAGTTGGTGTGGAGGTTGGATTTCATCTACTATATTAGAATTTTCACTTTCGGGAAAATGAGTTAAGAACCTCTAAAGCTTCCTGATTCGTGCTTGTGTGAGTTTCATCAGGTTTCTTCAGAGTTCCGCTATAGAGACCTTCATGTTACCACAGATAACTTTCTTGAGTTTAGCGGTTGCCGCAAGGCTATCCACTTGCTTACAGAAAGATCTCAGTTTCGATGTTTTATCACTTCGTATACTCTGTTTGTAAAGTCCTAATTATCCGTTGTAACGGTTCTCATGGATTTTTTAGAGGTTTTCTTGTCCACCATGGTCTCCCAGTTCTTTAATTACTTAGAGGACAAATCTTCTCATAAGCGCTGATTAGAGCTTCTTCAAGCTTGTCAGCTGTCCTTTCAAGCCTCTGCAGTTTCTGATTCTCATTACTGAAGATAGAAGTGACTGGTTAAGATGGAGTCTCTTAAGTTCTCAATCAGTGTTTTCTGTGTTCTTAAATTCTCTAATTGCAGGTTTATCGATGGTTATAGTAAAGAAGGTCCAGGATGTGACTTTCCCACTAAGACTCCGTTAGGCAAGAGTAAAATCAATTTCGTTTTGCTGTCAGACGCGAATAGGTATTCCAAGAGGGAAATGCCTCTAGAGTTAATAGCAGTGTGTTGCCCTAGCATACGTGATTGGAGTTTGCATTACATTTGGCAATAATTGGGATATCATTACGGTTTGCGTACTCTATAGCTTAGATACCCTCTTGAGTAAGAGGATGAAGTTCCGCATCATATGAGAAATCAGCAGAAATCACTAGAACCTCACAGCGAATGCCCTGTTCATTTACTTCAACGACGACAGCTGTATGGTCATTACAATAAATTTCATTAAGGAGTGTGTAATTCTCGTTATCACTAAAAAACCACAGATTAAGTCTCGAGCAGATATTACCAACCAGGAGAGAGCCTAAGGTTCCAGGATTGAGTCCTTTGGTTTTATTCCCGTTAATGCACGGTTCCTGAATCAAAAAGACAGCTTCAAGTTTATCTGTATAAACTGTACCCCAAACATTCCAATCAAGTTGGGATAGTGGAGGCCAATTTATCCTTGACCTTCTTCAGCTACTTACAGCCTTGGAACAGATGACTCATGTAAACCAAGGTATAGAAGTATGCCTTTCTGCTCCCTCGGTTGTTTAAAGATGGTTCATTTGTTGATCTTTAGTTCCGGGTTTTAATTTTATTGGGTAGGTTACTGAACAGGATATACTCCAGGTCAGCTCTTTCCCAGAGATGTAGATTCGGTACAGCGTCGAGGACCCATTTAAGAGTTCTATCGTTTGCAGACTGCATGCTTAGTATGTCGCATGCTAAGTATACAAACCACAACTCTCAAAAGCTAGAACCTTCAGAAGTACAAGGTGAATGGTGAACCATACGGAGCCCGTGAAGTGCCATTTCGTTAAAATCAGTTTCGGAATTTTTTCCGCTCCTGGGTCTTCATCCCGGTTGACCTGTGACTTGAAGCTACAAGATACCCTCTGTCTTTTAATATAGATCCCTGGAGGGAATGTGATCGCGTCCGATATGTTTCTTATTGCAAGGGAAGGATGAGTTTTGCCGTCAAAATTAGCAAGTGCACTTTTCAGTGCTTATTTTCCCGTCATTGGCATCTCGAGATCTTCTTTTTAATTGAAGAGCTTTTTATCACTTGCACGATCGATGGTTGGGCATTAGTGTCTAAATTAATAGCTGGGGCATCATTGTTCCCTGTTGAATGTTCCAGAGATATGTTTTCTAGAGAAGCCGACAGCACCTACAAGTTATTAGGTTGGACTGCATTGTTCGGTTCCTCTGAATTATGTTTTGTGTAATCAATAATAAAATCCCACGAGTAGTGGAAAAACAGCCAGGTTGGTTATCGGCACGGTACGTGTGTTTGATACCTTAACGCGGCGCAGTTGCTTAGTGCTGCTCAGTTGCCCGGTGGTCACTACAAGGTAATGCTGATTGATTCCTGAAAAGAGCATCACATCTGACCACCTTTACATATACTAATCCACAACTAACATATATATTAAAAATTAACAAACTCTATTCTCTATAAGATGAATGAATCGTTCTTACTAACATAATTAATAAAATAAGTAGTAAGATAATGACTTTGAAGTTCTCGCGCGGTTTGTTGCTTTTTGTGACTCACAACTTGATTCCTTACAAACCATATGCGGTTTACGCGCAGGCAGGACCCGGGTCCGAAAAATTTTAAAGAATGATATGCTTCATGTATCATTTAAAATATTTTGTTAGGCATATTCCAGAAATGTGCTATCTATACATACCCTTGATTTCCGAAATGGACTCCTTAGTCTCAATCATATCATATCATTTGAATAGGAATCTCAACATCCCTAGTAATAATTAGTACAAGGTTATCAGTTACTTAAAATAATTTTATTGATATTAATAAATTTTTGTACAAGTGCAACTATTGATGTAGGGCAGGTCTGTCAATCAATGATTTATTAATGATATTTAATCCAAAAAAAAAACTTGACTCCACGACCGGATAGTAAAATGTTAATTATCATAACTCATCATAAATCAATCAAAATTTTGGATAAGAGCCAATAAAAAAAATTATTCTTGTAAATTTTTCTTAAAACCAATTAAATCGAATCGGAAACAACAAACAAAAGCAGAAGAAAAATTAATGAAAATTGCACCATAATTTTCATATACATATATAGAAAATAAGCCAAACTCTAAAATTAAAATATAACCGGCTAATTATAATTATAATTAAAAATAAAAATTTTCTATTTATAATGTTATTGTACGATAGCATAATGTAATTAATTATTTTGTTGCATTACATGAATTTATAAATAAAAATGAAAAATTGAAATTAATTACATTTTATTGAAAATTCCAGTATTCAGTTGAAGTACATAGTATATACAAGAGTATACAAAGATATTAATTTGAGTTAAATGAAAATTAATTTTTATTACATTCTGCAATCTATATGTATCACACACACAATATCTTTATATATCGTATGTGTGAGGGAAATAATTAAATTCAACCGACCATTGTTTCTATGTTACACCCTTCTGGTATTTCGGTTTACTGGGGCACTATCTGGCTCTGCTTTGATTGTTTCCGCATTTTGTTGCAGGAGGTACCGAATTCGTAATCCCGATATGGACAGGATGGAAAAAAGGGATTTTCACTATTATTTTATGATCGCTGTTGTGAATGAAGATATGTTGTGACCTTCTGTTGAAGTTAGAATTCTTTGGCCCGACTCACCTTCCTTGTTAGGTACTATGGCTGTTATGGAGCTATATGCAATATGGAATTTAAGTAAATCGGACCTTTAGCCATGCGCCCTCGATTTGGTTATGTAATGGTGTAAAGTACGATGTAAATAAAGCGAACCATGATGAATTGTTAGTGCCTTGGATCCCAAAAAAGATTGCAGAAATAGAAACAGACAGACTTATAATAAAGCTGGTAACTAGCATGTAAAGGTTTATACCATATTTTCGGACCATAAGCCGCACCGTTTCAGACCAATTCAACCCATATATACTTACACATTAAAAATACCTCATCGTGATTTTTGGCCATCATCGGTAATCGAATTCCATGGGACCCCTGAATGACAGAGCAAGCACGCTACTACGACCATAGGGGAGGGTAACCATAACACAAACCACAACATCACGTCAACATATTGGATAATCGCATAAAATGAATCGGGGATTTCGTAAATTACAGCATCAATGAATAGGAACTGACGATCCCCAACGATTTTATTTTTGGTGGTTATAAAACAAAAGATCCAATTCTAATTATAAATTACAAGTGAAAAAATATACGAACAAGCTTGTAAACATTTTGATCCGTCACCAACGGGTGACGGTGTTTCCAAAAACTGGTTTGTGAAAACACTTCAGTCACACTAAAAAATGACTGGAACTGAAGGTTTAAATAAAAAATTGGAATTCTATGTCATCATTGGATCTGACATGATGACATAGAATTCCATGTCTCTCGAAGGAGTTATAACTTTATTACTAGCTTAGTCAGGTTGAAGTACCTTTGATGTTAGCGAAAAACACTGTACTGTTATTGTAGATTATATGCGAATGGTAGAAAGCTATACAACCTATCTGTTAATTTAAAACCGATATATGAAATCCTTCGTGGAATTTTGATCCACGTATATTAGAATGTTGTATGGATGAACAAAATATGTATAGATAAAATTAAATATTGATACGGGCAAAACGTGTAGGTACGTTGTCAAAGAAGTGTGCCATGTTGTTGTTTCAACTATTTATAAAGGACATACAACGGATTCAACCAAACATCTTTTAAGAAAAATGACCAAACATGATAGACCACCAATTTCATCTTCTTAATAAAAAGGGCGATAAAAAGAACTGAAGATGAATTTGTCTCCGAAGAACGACCTCATGCTATTGACGACACCAGTCCAACAAACATTTTCATGGATTTTGGGGTGCGTCCTATACACCGATTGTTTTTCATACATTAGATACGATGTAGTATTGATATTGAACAAGGGTCCGTCTATGAATGTTAGTCTTCAGACCATCGATGATCCAGAACACCCTTCAAATAAATATGCTCTTCACACCGACATGTTCTTTCTAGGGAATAAACTATCACCTCTCGTAATGCTTTGGGCTTATTTTGTTAATTTCTTCACGAATGTTGGCCCTCAATTGCTGAATATTTCTAGGATTGTTGTGGTATAGGCATTCTATCTTTCAAATACAAGAAGTCTGAAGCAGTTAAGTCAGGTGAGCATGGCGGCCAATTAATTTCAGAGTTTCCCAAAATTATCCCTTTTTCAAAAATTTGTCTTAACGAGTTGTCAGGCCAATTGTATGGGCAGTAGTATCATTTTGGTGCCATCATATCACTGGTATGTCCTGAACTGCAGGATGCAGATAATTCTCTAGCATTTCCTGATACCTTTCGGTTAGTACCATTGACGGTTAGTCAAACGTATGTATACCACATCCAACCGATACTAAATCCGGGATGCAAACAACGTTGGTGCACAATTCTTAGATTATCTGTACCACAAAATTGCATATGTTGTTCATTAACAAATCTGTTTAGGAGGAAGTGGTTTTCGTCGCGCATATTTAGGTGTGTAATAAAATCAGATTCTTGCCTTGCAAATACCTGGATCTGGATAGCATACACTAATCATGTCTGAGAAACTGTTCGCACCAGTTCCTGCACTAGCTGTATCGTATATGGATAGATCTTGTGGGTAACTTACTTCTAGTCCAACTAAACGACAAGGGATTTTTCTGTCAGTGTTATGCTGATGACATTGCCCGCCATAATACTGCTAAGTAAATATACGGATGTAATATGTGATCAACATGCAAATTTTGATTAACATTTGTAGCCTGGTGTAGTGACCAATATCTATCAGTCAACCATAGGAAAACTGAGATGATTCTTTTCACTAGACGCAGCACTTTGGGAAAGTTTAAGCTTTCAAAAATAGGAGCTTATACGATCCCGCTCTCTTCGGAAGTCAAGTATCTGGTGATCTGGTTAGATCGGAAGATTAATTGGCAAAAACATATAGAAGAGAAATGCAACAAAACATGCAACATTTCATGCAACATGGATCAGACTAGAACAATGAGCGGGGTGGGAGTGAGACCTCTAAAACGCCTTCAAAGCCATCTTTGTCTGGGTATTGTAGGAGCTATGCACACCACACCTACTAAAGCTCTTGAAATAGCTGCGGATCTTCTACCGCTGGATCTTTAGATCAGAAAGTGTGCAGCGCAAACAGCCGCTCGCCTACAAGGTTAAGACAATCGTCGACACTATGGTGATGAAGCACGTCTTCGGAAAATTATTTTGGGTAACTGTTACGGGAAATAACATATGGGTAGTATGCTATAATCTAGCTGGTGCCGGGTTAGCAGCACTCTTTGCATCGTATCTGCATCCTTTCTGACAACCAGGCTGATCTAAAGGCGATAGGTTCCTATACTGTTTCATCGAAACTTGTTTTGGAGACGATAATTGCCCTAAATCGAGTAAGCAGTCCGAATATAATTAGAAGAACAAATGTCACAATGGGCGAATAGAGCCTTAGAGGCTGGGAAAAATAATATGTATAAGATATTCAGCATCTTTAGATTTCTCTGGCGCAGAGTTTTATACATGCTTGTTGGGACCGTCTTCGAGTTCACATTGACGGCTAGTCTTCAATGTTTTGGCGTACACGCTGAATGTTGTCCTGTGACCTTCCACCTGTCCTGTGAAAAATTAATTAATTGTGAAAAAAAATTTGAATTTTAAAGGGTCTAGTGGCGTTTGGGTCACCCTGTATATAAATTCAAATATTAGACCGACCAAATGATATAGTGGATAAAGCTTCGACTGTTAGAGTGGTTCGAATCCCTATAGCGTGTTTTGATCATTGGATTACGATTGATGATGTAAATGAACAATTCTACGACCGGTGTTGCCATTGAGCAATACAGTGTGCAGATGCTCTATTGATTTGGCTTCGGTGTAAGGTAGGACGTTCAAAGTGTACTTTGAGAACCGGAGAGGCACCGATATATGCGAAAACAGTCCGATTTAAATGTTATTTTTAAAGGAAGTGTTTTATAAAGTTAACAATAAGCTAAGTACTTAAGAATAGAGGTTGGGCAATTTAAAATTCGTTTTTCAAGACGTTAATTATGTAATTTGGAAGGTATTTGAATAAAATTAGGGTTAAATAAATATAAATCGTGCTCGAGCGTGAAGCATGACTTTAAGAAATCAAATGTACTGAGATATTATATATTGAGTTTTCAATAAAAATAATTGGCCATAAATAAGTTCATTTGAAACAAATTGCTATTTCTAGTTATTGTTGTGTAAAATGCATTGCTTAGAATTAGAATTATAGATCAATGGATAATTAAGTAATTATAAACCATATAGGTTGGCAATCGACACACTACTGAACCAAAACTTAAATTGATTCAAATGTTTCCAATTATAGCTTAAAATCAAAGATACATAACAAAGCTGACAATGTCTGATCCGACCTGGGAAAATGTTAAAGTATAATTTTTCGAAACAATCAACTTTACGTTGAACCGTAGATGCATGCCCGACTCGTTTGTTGAAAATTGACGGCCGTAATTTGATGTAAATGTAAAGTTTTTAAAATTTTTGTTTATTTTATAATAGATTAAATAGAAGAGAAACAACTATTATTTCAAACAATCTAATCCAATTAACGTCAGTCAACACACATATAGGCAACACACGTAAATATGTTTTCTTATTACGTTCATAAATAGTTTGTTCAACCCAATAATTATTTATATTTCAAAAATGTAAAATAAATTTAATTGTAAATTAAACTCCGAGGGTTTATATCGACATTCGACATAGGCGAGATCTGATTTACAAACATCAAACATGCTATAAATTAAATCATTTCATGCCGTGGACATGCTAACTAACAATAGACTATTCTGAAAACTAATTAAATTTTCGGATACCGTAAAATTAGTTGTACGACAAACAGAAATACAACATAACTAATCAAATTAACATTATTCAATGCCAATCAAACGAATTAAGACAATATATATACAAGTTCGGCAATAGACTAGTATACGAGGGGAGTAACAAAAGTTCGGTTATAGTAGGCGACTCATAAAAACACAAAAAAAACTACCAAATCCTTAGCAATTGTTTTATGAGACTTCTTTCAAAATTTAAAAACGATCGTTACTGGTGATAAATGTTGGTTCTATAAGTACGATCCAGAAACCAAACAAAATTCCATGGTATCGACAGGTGCAAACTCACCCAACTGCTATTCCCTTGGAAACGTAACAGTGGGTAACTGCAAAATGGTATACTGCTTACCAAAATCTTTTGCATTTTTTTGAAAAACTGGAAGAAAGAGGATTTGCAGCGCTACTTGCTTTCTACGCCGCACTAGCTCACGACTCTTAAAAAACCAAAAATATCAAATCGTTTGCAATTGTTTTACGAATCTGATTTTTTCAAAAATTCAGATCGATCGGTTAAAATGGAGACTAGATAATCCAAAATAGCTGAAGATGCATCAGGAGAAAACCCACTCGTAAAAGTTAATTAACAAAAATAAGGAAGAACATCATTATTTACTTCACTTGACCTAAAATTGTAGTTTATTTCCCAGGAAAAGGGTTAGACGGTGAGGTGAAGCTTTATGTTGTTTTTAGCAACAAATTTACAAATTTCATATTGAGAGGCCTAACGGTAACGAGACAATCATTTTCACGAGTGCGAGAACCACGAAGAGCAAGGCCAATTCAGGACAAGCGACAATAAGCATCGTTATCTGACTCATTCGCGTCTCGTTTGAAAGCAAATTGTCAGGTAACTAATCATAGGTGCACAATTGCCCCCGTCCGCCCTCTCGATCACAGGGGTCACCAATGAAGCGTGTAAGCTATATGTAATTTGAATAGTAATTGAGAGAGTGTGTTGTACTTCGAGCTATTGCTTGTATGTTGTAATTCACTAGGCTGGTTTCGATCTAATGATGACGTCATTGAATGACTGCGTGATCGAAATTATCAAATCCATCTCAACAGGCATATGCTACTGAACTTGATGTTAATACTGTGCGATTCGTATATATACGTTCAGTCGTGACGCAACAGTACTAGCGAATTACAAGAAGTTAACTCGAAATATCAACGCTTCAGCACATGACTATTAGCACACGACTTTATAAACCAAAAATACCAAATCGTTTGCAATTGTTTTACGAGATGAGACTGCTTTCTAAAATTCAGACCGATCGGTTAAAACGGGAAAACCCAAAATAACTGAGAATACATCACGAAATTCTTAAGATTCCAGACGGGACATTTTGCTGTATAAGAGGAGTCCCGAATAAGGTGGACTATAATCTTCCACTGATGACGTTACTGTGGCTCTAATGTTCTAAAATTCCACGAATGATACAAAAAATTATTGCTGTAAAATTGGCCTTGAATGTCATGGCCGTATCCACGAAGTAATACACAGCTGGGATACACGAACTGCTTGATGGGCTTCGCAAATTTTAAATGAGGTCCAAAAAGAGGCTCGAGTACATTTTGCTAAATTTTTCCTAAATAAATTGGAAAACGAGCAGTCTAGCAACTATAGTAAAGTTGTTACTGGTAGTGATAACGAATCGTAGAAAGTAACTCAATATAAATAATGATGTTAGTTAGTTAAATTCACTCGATCAAAAATTGTAGCTGCTATTTCCCTGGAAATGTGTCAGATGGTAACTGCAAAATGGTAAACCGAAGAAAGAGGATTTGTAGTGTCACTTTAACATCATGACAATGCGCCAGCTCACACTGCTGAAATAACGAATAACTTTATTGCGATCTCTGGCATCGAAGAAACACGACCAGTACCATATTCCCCTGGATGTTGCATCTTGTAATTTCTGGTTATTCCCAAAAATTAAAACAAATTTGAGATGAAGCGTCTTTAACAGTAACGTTTAGATAATTGATTCGGTTAATGCTGAACTTGATAAGCTTGAAGAGCAAGATTTTGAAGACTGTTTTGAGGAGTGGATCTATAGGCTTAAGGACTGCGATTATGTAAAGAAGTTAAAACAATTTTTTTTCTGGCCAACTAAGCGAACTTTTGTAACTCCCCTCGTAATATGCTTAATTGCGCTTTCTAAGAACCAAACAGCACCGAACGATAAATTATTAATTTTTATCGCACTCAATTAAATTTCATCACGTAATTGTCGAAATTTATGAATACTAATCATATATTGTGATTAAATATTGTGTATCGACAGACAAGCGGATAATATTTTGGTATCGTCAGCTAAAATGCAGTTATAACAGTGTATCCCACCAATTTGTTCACACTTTCACTTTTATAAAATCTCTAATAATGTTATTGTTTAATATTGGAATGCTAGAAAAGATGGTGTCGATCAATTTGTCAAATTAGCATCTTAATTTCATCTTATCTACGGGCCTACGATACATTACCTCAAGGTCACCAAGTAACATTTAATTTTTTAAATATTCAGTTACGTTCCCATCAATATGGGAGATGCCACAAAACGATTACTTGTATAAGATTAAGAAAATCAGTGAACTGATTAACGATATATTAGAGTTGATCGAATGAAATGAAAATGGAATAGGAGCTTAAGTCTCGCCGAAACGGTCGCCATTCTCTTTTAACGTGCTTTCCCTGAATATACGCATATTTATTATACTCGTTCGAAATCATACACTACAATCCTCTTTGCAACTTATCTAATCCTCGAAACATTTTTTATCTTCGGTTTTCGGTATGTCCATCTTCCTGCGATTTTTCTATTATTTCCTCTCGGCTGCTGAAACGTATTCCCTGTAATGGTTTTTTAACTCGATTGAACAGAAAGAAGTCACAATGAGATAAATCAGGTGATATCGCTGTTGGATGGTATTTAACCGTGAGCATTACCTTTCTTTTTGACTGAAAACGACGTGTTTGTTGGTTTCGGCTCATTTCAGTAATGACTCGTCTACAGTAATGATCCTCTTGATTAATGTGGGATTGGATTCAGCATCGCAAATCATTATTTGCATCATTATTTGTCTTTTATTTGCAAAAGACCACAATTTGGCACCAACTTTGCTGCTACACGACGGAAACCCAAATCACTAACCACTAATCAAGCCCTCCGCTATCTCTCTGATGATTAATATGCGGTTATTATCCAACATTTCGTTTACTTTAACAATGGTTTTCGATGCTGCTGATGGTCTGCCACTGCGTTTATCATCTTCGATTGACTCACGACCACTTTTAAACCGCTTGTGCCACTGGTAAACGACCGTTTTCTTTAGAGAATCGTCCCCGAAACACTTTTCAACGTTCGCGCACCATTATGTCCGTTTTTTACGCAAAATTTAATACAAGTTCGTTGTTGCAAATCCATTTCTAAAATTGTAAATAATAGCCAACTTTTGCAAATGTCGGTGGTTATTCCGGGAACTTTTTGATCAAGGTAGTTCCGATTCACAAGAATTTATCATTCAACTCTGTATCAAGCAATGCTGTTTCTACAGAGAATATGCAGGCCAAACAAACAAAAAGTGCTCTCATTTCTACTCCCCTGCACTTCTCGCAGTTTACATTCGAAACATACAATAACTCAAAGAACAGTGAGCATACTCAACAAGATTTTCAAGATACTTCTATCGAACAATACCCTCAGAGAAAACCTTTTCTGATTTATTTATTTACAACAAATTTGAACACACACCCTATTTTGAGCTTCTTAGGTAAGTTATTCGAATCCCAAAAATTTACAAAAATAATTGTGTAGATAGATATTAAACCTAAGAACCAAACACACCCTTAACATGATTGTCAATAGTTAGTTTTGATACGAATACAATAAGATCTGATTTGAAATGGGCCCGAACTACTGGCCATTTCTCCATGTCGATATCATAGTTCACCATTTTTCACATTCGATCTTGTAAGAATCAGTCATCCGATTGACCATATTGTATCTGTTGAACAGTTAAGAGCGGTTCCTCGTTTTTACGGCTGGGTATTTTTTGCAGCTGAAGTTTTTGAGGCAACTGTAAATTTAGATGTGGATTACCATATAGTTAAGATTGGAAATTCTAATGTGGTTATGTATTAGAAGAGGAAGACCACATCTTCTACAGAAGAATGTTAAAGTTATTATATCGTTCTTAAGACATAGGAACGCCATGCGTATAGCTGCTTCACGTTTCACAAAAGTAGCAGATGAACGTTACGGGGTTAAGTTATTAGCACCATGTTTCCTTTGGTACCCATAAGACTGTTCAGTGAACGGGATGCCTTCACCACTTATGGATCTGATAACCTAAACAAATAGCAAATTCACTTCTTAGGTTTCACGCTCTATGATTTACCGAAATACTACTTACACATCCAGTAGATCTGGCACACTTTCTTGTATTTCTCTTAAATGTGTTTCGATATAACAAACTAGATCACAAGATACTTTTCTAGATACACTTCCAAAGTCATGTCTAGTGAAAAAAACCAACTAAGTTTCTTAAGGATTAACTGATAGGTCCTAATCACGATACCAGGACATCACTATATTCATACATCCTTGTATCCAGTATTATGGCGATGTCGTCGGTATAATCTGTACAGTGAAATCCGTTATCGTTGACCACAAGATACCTTTCCGGGTAGCCACCGTAACTATACGATTGACACTAAACCACTTTAAAAGTTTGGCCTTCATAGTTTTACAGCCATCACGAAATGGAGGTAAACGCTGCAACTTTTTATAGTACTGTATATTTTATAGTAAAATGGACACCAAATGATAACAGCATATTCCAATTATGACACATTATTCTATACATTTGTTACCGCTCCTAGGTCTTTAGTTTCAGACACTTGTTGTATCGGCGTATTGTTTATTTCGTAATGTGTTAAATGCGGATTCAATTTCCGGTGGAATGATAAAGTCTTACACTTATTGATGTTCAGGTTGAAAAGATTTGACTCACACCAATTTGCTAAATTGTCAATGTTCTCTTGGAGTTTATCTGCGTCGCTTAAGTTCTCGACAGTTCTGTATATTTTTAGGTCGTCAACAAACATACAATTTTTTGAATATAGTATAACTTGAGTGATTGCGTCGATAAAAATAGTAAAAATGAGAACCTTGTGGATAGCTCGATGTAGCTTGAATTTACAGCTGAACCCTTCTGATTCCAATATCGATGTATCGGATGCGGTCGCTTAAGTAAAATTTAAAAAAAAGTTATTTGAGAACCCGAATGAGTAAAACCGGTCTAGTGCTTTACAATGACTAATAATGGACTTCGCTTTGGCAAAGTCACGTCAGTCAACTTGCTTTTAAATTAGATTGTGTTGAACCAGTATCAATGAAAATTCAATAAAGTTTATAGATGTTGAACTCTTTGGCATAGATGAAATCAACGTTATATCTCTATATAACATGTAGAACCCCAGTTTTGAATTACTTTGGTTATTCTGATTTTCTTCCAATTTTTGGAAAACTGTCAAAATCTCAGCAACTGATTGAATGACAAGAGGTAGTTCCAAACTGGTGTAATCTTTCAAAAAAGAAGCAGGTATTTGGGCATTACCAAATGTTTATGTC
Organism: Tipula lateralis; assembly: GCA_963932295.1. Taxonomy (NCBI): domain Eukaryota; kingdom Metazoa; phylum Arthropoda; class Insecta; order Diptera; family Tipulidae; genus Tipula; species Tipula lateralis. Next base: position 139,446,809 of record OZ010737.1, read on the forward strand.
TTCTATAGTGATATGTGGTACTTCAATGTACAGGTTATGTATCCTAGCGTGGTGGGGATTTTTGTTACTTATCAACCTTCTGGTTTAAAGACGGTGTTGAGTGTCATATGCAAGCTTACTACCTTCGAGATATTGTTTTAATGTTTTTTTATAGGATCTGTGCTTCCTGCACAGCCAGCTCATCATACTGACGATGGCCGTCAGCTACCTCTTTGCCTATCAAACTGCAGCTCTCCCTTTAAAGATCGCTTTATCATTTGGTTTGGATCCAGCACGCAGAACGTGATCGAGCCAGCGCACTGGCACTCCTTTTAATCATGCGATCAGGAATTTAATGCAAATTCCTAATGCCATGCATGAATATCAGGAATTTGCATTAAATTCTTATTTCGTCCTAAGATAATTGTGACCCTACGTGACTTGTATGCTGTACAAAGGAGAGCTATATCGTGATAATTCTCACATTTCAAGCGATCACCCTTCTTTACTATTGGGGATAATTCGGCCACTTTCTATTCTTCAGGTATAACGTCTTTTCGCCCCTCAAGAGATTCATGTATCGAGTCCCACATCGACGTTAACACAAAGGTTTATACTCTGGTCCCTATACTGGCAGTTGACCACGATCTTAAGATATAGTGTTGTACTCTTATTCTGTCTACAAATTCGTTCAGCTGTCCTGATGTATATACTCCTCCTAGCAAGAACCGCTTTATTGTGAATCGAGTCTGTGGATTAAAATGGGTTATACAACACTCCTCATCAAACTAATCATTTATGGGCTTAGTTTTCAATATACTGAGAGTTTGCTGGTCTCTCCCTGACATGTGCGAAAATGTCCATCGTGGCTCGTCATTAGCCAGGAAATGGTCAATGTATACGAATTTTGTTGAAGACCGATACGATGATGTCGTCCAGCTCTATAGCATTTAAGTCAACAATCACCAATCTGACTTCGTAACAGGTTCAGTTCCAGACGATATATGTGATAAGGCTGTCCAACGCGTCAGGTTTTCTAAGAGACTTCACGGTCTACGCGCCGATTCTTAATATCGTGTTTGGGTCTACTTAAGCGGGAGTTCGTTGTTCGGTCTGGCGATATCATGATTCAGGTCGTCAGCCCAGTGATTCAACCAAATTAAGTCGTCTTTTCCGACTAGATACTGAAGCTCTAGATACTGTGGTGGCATTCTATTGGTCTTATGTTTTGTTCGAAAAATTAACGAAACATAGATACCTCCACACACGGGGACTCTGAGACCCTAGAACCATTAATACGTGTTGCTTTTACACACAATCGGTTTTTATGTCACCCCTTGAATGTTAATTTTTGGTCAACGGTGAGAATCGAACTAGAGACCACAGCGTGATGAGAAACTCTCACCGGCGTAAAACACTCTTAAGTACCCCTTATTTGTCGTAACCGATTCCAATCTATATTTGAATACGAGTAATATAATTGAATTGTCGAATTTAAATTCGTATCGGGTGTCGCATCATCAAGTAATTTCTATAATTACTTTTATGTTTTGTTTTTACAAAACTCACATAAAATTGTTATTATCGGCCTACGATAACCATACAATAAACAAATATTTTAGTGAATGAATTGAACAATGTATAAACACCTTATTCTTGAGAAATTTTGTTAATCCACAAGAATTTCAAATCATAACATCAATAAAATAAAAGTTGCACACACCAAAACAACGATCGATGATCGTGTAGACACAAAAGTGTGTGATACAAATAATTAATTGATATTCAGAGTTGCCAGATGATGTTGTGGTTTGTCTTTGTACATATATATAATGCCCGATTGCAGCATCCATTATCCCCAGCATAATTTTCATTATAATGAAATTTCGATATGATTTATGATTTGGAATAACTTATGTCTTATGTATTTATGTTCTTGGCATATGTTTACACTGATTCATCTTTTAAATATGTATCAATTTGTTATTTAATTATTTCGTAAATAAATGAAATAATTTTTTTAAGTTTTTTTTTCAGTTTACAACGTCAACCTACAGAAAAACAAGAAATTCCTTTCTGAACCTCAAACAGAACCAATTTTTTTTTATTGAGTAAATATCCGTCCTACGTTTGATTTATATTTTAACTTTTATGACTTCCGATCTTATATATACGAGTATGTACATTCTGTGTGTGCAGACATCGGTATTATGGTGTATGACTCTTACATGTATTGCGGACACTTCTATCTTATCACTATTTACATAGACGAGTTTATATAAGACAAATTTCACCTTATAATAGTTATAATTAGGTACTGTAATCACGGTGGTGTGGAATTAGGTTTAAGTCCGTTTTACTGCCCACCAAGACTCTGCCTACTAAGAAATCAATATGTCATAATTTTTAATAAAGTTGCACCAAGGTTTATTATAGAGGTGACAACGTCAAATCTCGAAAGGAATAGCCTCAAATTACATGGAAATCGAAGGCATTGACGACCTTACTTCCGATCACACACCTGTCTTAATGACTCTGAGTACATAAGTCATTAAAAAGAAAATTAACTGATTGGGTACTATTTAAAAATAAACTGGACTCTACGCGAAGCAGCTTAAGAAGAATACACCCGTATTAGACGAGAAAGGCATACAAGAGATTAAGTACCTTCTGGCTATTCGAGAACTGTTAAAAGAACGGCGCATTGGAAAAGACCATCCCGAGGTCAAATGACCATGTGTTGATTTCAAAAGGGCGGACTCGGGTTGTCCAAGACGTGAGATCGTATCGGTCGTCAACCAAATTCGTATAGGCAGTGACCATTTTATGGTTGCTGCAAAGCTACGATGGAAATTTTCGTACAAGTCAGGGAGGACAGGAGAATATACAACGCGATTCTCCTGTGAAGGTCTGATAAATGAAGAAACGCAACGAAAATATCAAGATCTTGTCAGCAATAGCATTATGCAATCCAATTACCAATCTGATGATGGGAACAGTGTCTGGGAAGTATTGAAAACCTCGGTTGTCGATGCTGCCCAGCACACTCTCGGTATAGTGAAAACTAAGCCCAAATGATTCGTTTGATGAGGAGTGTCGTCTTGCTGTTGAGCAACGAAATATAGCCTATAATGAAGTGCAGACTCGGTTTACAATCGCAAGGAAAAACAAAGCAGTTCTTGCTAGGAGGACAGCTAAACGAATTTGTAGACTGAAGAAGCGAGAATGGTGGAAGGCCAAGGTCTTAAGAGTACAACAACTCAGCAATGAGCACAATTCGCGTGGTTTCTTTAAAAGAATCACCGAATTGCACCATACCTTAAGATCTCGGTCAACTGCCATTCGGGACCAGGATGGAAACCTCTGTGTCAACGTCGATGCGGTACTCGATACATGGCGTGAACATTTTTCTGATTTACTTAATGTTCCACATGTATCACAAGCTGTGTTTGAATACCCTCAAATACAGACCGCAGAGATGTTCATTGAGGATCCATCCTATGAGGAATTCACCATGGCCATGCAGAGATTAAAGAAAAATCGTTCACCAGGGGTTGATTGCATTAATTCAGAGCTCTTGATATTCGGAGGGCTAACTTTGTGGAACTGTCTTTTCGACCTTATTCGATTGGTATGGCGAAATGAAGTTATGCCTGACGAATGGAAAATGGCCGCGTTATGCCCAATATTCAAAAAGGGTGATCGCATGAAATGCGAGAATTATCGCGGTATAGCTCTCCTTTGCACAGCATACAAGTTACTGTCTTACATAATCTTGGGAAGAATTACTCCCTTAGCGGTGGAAATTGTCGGTGACTACCAAGGAGGATTCGTCCAAATCGGTCAGTCACTGATCAAGTTTTTTCGCTACGGATGATTCTTTCCAAGTACTACAAAACATCTCGCGATGTAACCAGTTATTCCTAGATTTCAAGCAAGCCTATGACTCGATCAATCGAGAGAGGCTATGGTATGCGCTTGAATATTTAGGAGTACCGAAAAAATATGTACATCTGTGTAAAATGACAGTAACGCAGTCACAATGCTGTGTCAAAGTTGAGAACAGGCTATCGAGAATTTTTGCAATTACTTCTGGTGTTCGACAAGGAGATGCGCTGTCCCCGATACTTTTTAATCTCATGTTGGAATACATCCTTCGTAAAAGTGAAACACCTCAGGACAACATCTTATTCCGACAATCCAATCAACTTCTTGCTTATGCAGATGATATCTGTGTGATTGGATTAAATGGTAACGGAGTGAAAGAAATACTTGATCCACTGGAACAGGTTTCAGCTTCCGTTGGTCTCAAAATCAACGAGGCAAAAACCAAATATCTAATCTCGGGTTTTAGAGACCAAGACGCAATTGATTTCAGTAGTGGCAACCACACGTTTGAAGGAGTGATGAGATTCAAGTATCTTGGATCCCTCATCATTCACGATAATAGTGTGGGCGAGGATATCAAGGTCCGCCTTGCCGCTGGCAATCGGGCTTTGTATCCTCTACGTTCACTTCTGAAATCAAAATATCTTACAAATACGGATAAGCTGAAACTGTACAGAGTGTTGATCAGACCCGTTGTCATGTATCGATGTGAGAGTTGGACCTTGACGGATGAGTACGAAAGATGGCTTCTAACATTAGAGAGAAGAATCATGCGTGTGATATATGGTCTGAATGATACAGCGAACCTTTAAGGGAGAACCGCCTTTCGGTAGGCGAAGAGGTCGCTGTCGGCGACGATGGCTCCACGGCGTAGAGAGCGATCTGGCATCTTCAAACTGCCTACAACGGTTTGAAGAGCTGGCTCGTGATCGAAACCGATGGAGTCAGATTGTTGACACGGTACGAGCCAATAATGGTCTGTAAAAACCGCAAAAAAAAAAATTGGAAAAGACCCATATGGCAAAGAACCACAAAATTATTGAAAAAGGAGAATTCAATCGTAAAGAACACTGAAAATTATTGGAATGGATTAGGTCCAGTTGCTGACAAAAATTATTCTCTTTCGACAGCTACTTAAAGGTACAAGACACCAATAACTAAGTGCGACCTATAACGAAGATAAATGGAGAATCGGTGCGAGTTGCGACGTAATGAAGAAAAACCAGAACTGTTTGCACAACATCTAGCATCGATATTTCAACCACATACAATCTACGATTGATCCTAAATCAGCCGCCAAGGTCGTTCAAGGAGTTATCAAAAAGGACATTGACTATCTTAGCATATAATGCTTGCTTTCGACTTACATGTGTGCCTGAGTGTTTCAAGGTTGAACAAATAATCATGATAAGGGAACCAGCTGAGCAAATTGTATCATACAGGCCAATTTCTTTGTTATCAACTATTTCAAAGTTGTTTGAGAAGTTGTTATTGAAACAACTAAAACCAATGATCATTTACCTGACTTCCAGTTCGGATACAAAAATACACATTCGACAATTGATCAAGCTCATCGCGTGAATGCAAAGATAGAACAAGTATTTGAAGAGAAAAAATATTGTTCTGCCTTATTTCTAGATGCATCACAGGCTTTTGAAAAAGTGTGGCCCTCATCTTGTAGATATAAGTGAAATAGTGCTACAAATTTACTGCCAATTACTCGAGCCGTATCTCTCCGAACAAAAATTTAAACACACTCCTCATGAAGAAACACACTCCAACTTTTATCCAGCCATAGCAGAGGATGGTCCAGGGTAGTGTATTAGGGCCCATCCTATATTTATTTTAAATTTCCGATATACCAACAACAGAAACAACTGAAAATCAGTACATGTAACATACACGTTGCGGTGCAAAAATAGCAACTTTCATTCATTTTTCAACGGGTTACAAACTGCCCAAGCTGAATCTGCTATAAATATATTGGATAGCATCTTAATTCGAAATTGAACTGGAAATACCATGATAGATGAAAAGCAGAGCAAATTACTGGCTAATACGCCAGATCTACTAATCGAAAATTAAACCAATTTTCCAACTCTGGGGCTGCACTTAACAATCAAATCGTTTAATTACGTAACCAACGAAGAATTGCACAACGACCTTAATGTTAAATGAATTGATGAAATGGTCCAGGAATTTGTCATCAAACTTTTTTGTTTTTTAATAATATTTTATATTACGACTGAGTCTTGTGGCCATTTAGTAATTTACTACGTATTTTATTAGTCGGAGTAATCACATGATTATTCCCAGTAGCGTCTAACTCCTCCTCAGATTTTTCGCCACAGTAGGTTTACTGTCTATGGTCGCGATAAGTGAAGTGGTTTGGTTCTTTGCAGTCTTTTTATTGGAGCGGTAGTCAGCATACAGCGTATGTCCAGATTTTCATACTGGTGCAGACGTTGTAGGTGTTTTGTTGCATGATGTATCCGCGACAAGCTCGATCTTTAGATCTCGATGGAGGTTGTTGTTTCGATTGTACCACGGTGCATTAACAATGCATCGCAGATTTTTTTTTGAACTGTTTGTATGGTTTTTATATTTGTCTTCTGGGCACAACCCCAGCGTTGGCTACCATAAGTCCATACAGGTTTCAGAATTTTGATTGCCTACAACTTTGTTAAAAGAAAAGATAAGTTGGTTTTCATAAATAGTTTATTTGGTCTTTACATTTTTTTCCGTTATGATTGGAAAATTAAATCGGCTAAATGGTGACCGCGATTCACTATGCAACTTTCGGCTCTTTTAAGGAATTTTTCATGACATCCTGCAACATCTCGGGCTGTAAGAATTTCTTCAACTTTTAAAAGATTTTAAAAAACCCCATAAATAAAAGTCTGGTGCTGTCAAATCCGGAGATCTAGCTGGCCATACGTAATTGCCATTTCGCGAAATTAGTCTCCGTGGAAAAACCTCATTCAATAATTGAATTGTTAAACGGGCTGTTTGTGTTGTGGTTCCATCTTGCTGAAACCACATGTCCTCTAGTCCTTGCTCCTCCATTTTAGGTACAAGAAAATTTCGAATCATGTCTTGGTACCGTTCGGCAGTAACAGTTACTTCATCACCATGATCATTTTCAATAAAATAGGGACCAATGATGTTTCCAGGATGTAATGATGTTTGATGAATTAATTGAGGATTTTGTGTTCCCCAAACCCGACTGTTCTGTTTATTAACGTGATCATTGAGATGAAAATCTGCTTCATAGCTCATTATCAATTTAGACGAAAAATCTTTAATTTCACCCGACAGCCTTATGATTGCATTACTGTACTCAACTCGTTGATCAGGATCACTCGGTAGAAATTTTTGGACTGGAAAATTGAATTTTGTACGGGAAAATTTTCAAATCAGTTTTCACAATTCACCTTAAACTGCGTGCAGAAATGTGTAACTGGGAAACACTTTCAGCGTTACGAGACGTTCGTTGTCTTCCAGAACGAGGTCTGTATTCATTCTCATATCTTACCCGGGAGTATGATTTTAAAATTTGGAAAAATTGCTGGACGATCTCGGTGAAGTTTGAATTTAAGCCTCTGGTGCCATACTTTGTCAAATGCTTGCGCTACATCAAGGAATATGGTTGAGTATATTTGTTTGCTTTCTAATGATCCATGGTAGATTGTTTTTTCTTAGATCTAAACTGTTGTGAGGGGATAAAATTCCTTTCTTCGATAGTTGGTTTTAATCTTTTAAGAACAACCTTTTTAAACAGTTATGTACGATAATGCTGGTAGCAGAGAAATTGACCTTTATGAATCGTTATCAATCGGATGTTTGTTGGTCTTAAATATAATAATTACTTCTGCAACGTTTCATTGTCTTGGTACATATATCTTAGGCGAAATGCTACATTAAATATATGCAATAGTTTCCTCAACGCTTTCTCCGGTAACGCTTTTAGTATCTGATCCGTTATAATATAATATAGAATCCTGGAACCTTACAGATGATCTTATAAGTTCTTTCAATGTTACAGGTGGAATTTTTATTTTAACCTGTTTATTTATCGCAGTTTGGGGTAAGGCTGATTGTTTGTTTGGGATAAGGCTGGAATGTTTCTTCGAGGTGATTTGCAAACAAATCTGGTTTTGGTTTAGCATTTTCTTTATTTATAAATGGAGCCCAATTTTCTTTATTTATAAATGGAGGAATGTGGAGTTTGGGTATTTTAAAGTTCTTAGTTGCTTTCCATAATGAGCAATCAGTACCTTTTTCTCCAGTTAGAGAGCTAAGGTATATATTAACTGACTAATTTGTTACACAAATGGTTCAATATTCTCTCATTTTCCGGGTTTCGATGGTTTTGCAAATCCTTCCGTACTTTTCTTTTATTTTTAAGAAGTTCTCTCATGTCTTCTGAATAACTATAGCGTTACGGTTCATTTCCTGACTATTACCAGGAGTGTTTTCCCACGCAGCACTTTGGATATTATGGATGAGGTTATCTAGTTCGTCTTATATTTAGACCTGTCCCTGTATTGGGTTCTGCAAACTAATTCTTTCTGTTAACTGTGTTGCGGAGAGAGACTTTGGCTAAGTATCATAATAACTGGTGAATGATCTGATGATAGACTTTCATTGTTATCTAAAACCTCTTTTGTAATAAAGAAATCCATAAGATCTGGGGTCTTACTGATATCCGTAGGCCAATAGATTGATGCACCGCCTGAGTGAAATTCGCGTTTTCCGTTAGCAGTCGTTAACCGTTTTTGCATTATATTCACCTCCAATTTAAGATACATTTCTTAGAGTTTTGAATCTATTTGTATGAGATTGTATCTTGAGGGGCAATATATTACTGAGATACTACAGGTCTTAGTATTGTTTAACTAATTGTATTTTTATTGTTGTGACTTGCATGGAAAATTTCTCATCGTTAACGTTCTTCTCTAGCTTTGTTCTCTAGATGTAATACATGGTAACTATTTTACAGAATAAAGTTTACTACCAAGCCATAATATCGTAAGAAATCAATATGTCAAGATTTTTAATAAAGAGGGTGACTATAATGGAAATCTCAGGTTGTGAATATCACTCATCTCGTAAAATGGCTTTGATCTGATTTGATTGGAAAAAGCAGAACTGTTTGCCCAACATCTAGCATCCATCCGTATTTCAACCACACGACATACAATCTACGATTGATCTTAAACCAGCCTATAGATCTCCATCAAATATCAGAAAGTGAACAAGAACTAGAAGAAGAGGTAGAAACCTTTACTGATATCATTCAGATAGTTGCTTCGTTTAATACTAGAGGAACCACATCCAAAACCATTGGTAAAATTTACCCAAGAAAAATTTCGTCTTGAAAAGAAGGAAAGCAAGTAGAATATGGCAACAAACGAGGAGTCCATCTGACAAGACGATTCTAAATAACAAATGAAATTCAGAAGCTAAATGAAAAGTCGTTTTCATTGTATCTTGGAAAATTCACCGCTGATGAAAATACGAACTACTCACTATGGAAGGCAATAAAAACCTCAATTACTAAGACCCCAACTATTAAGCTAAGTGATGGGTCGTAGGCTAAGGATAAAAAATTAAAAGCTGAAGAATTTACTAATCAACTGGCTGATTTTTTCAAACCGACATTAAATCTGAGGTCAGCAACGGGTCCTGGATAAGACCTTTTAACGGGAGAAATTCTAAAGCAGCTACAGAAGAAAGCTATCGCTAAACTAACTCAATTGCTTAATTCTGTCATTAGATTACGGCATGTTCCTTCTGCCTGGAAGGCTGAGGAAGTTAGTTTGTTACTGAAACCAGGTAAACAACCTAATGAAACTTAATCGTAAAATCCGATATCCATGCTCCCTATCATTTCAAAGCTAATGGAGAGACAACTCTTGAGGAGAATGAAGAAAATAATAGAAAGTAGAGTAAACATTAAACAATTGATCAGGTTCACAGAATTACAGATATTATAGAAAAGGTGTTAGAAGATATACAAATTTCTCCGATCTTATTTCTAACTCGATGTTATGTTCCGAGACCATATGTTGATGACCTATACTCATCTAATAAATAAAGGTTCATTATTGGGAGCAGAATATTAATTGCTTGTAAACCCACATCAGTACCTATGTCAACATTAAACAAACCCCGAATGGATTATTAAGTCAATTTTACATTTCAAAAATCCCATAAAGTAGATAAGTTGTTCAATTAAACTTTGGTAAATGCAAATCACTTTCTATATATACTCGTACATCGGTAAATTTACATAAGTTATATATACCAATACCACACGCAACATAAGTTTATTTACCTTCGCACCTGTCACTAAATTTTCAGTTTCTTATTAGTCAAATAATAATATTGTCGGCAGACATTAAAGGAGTACAGTCGTATAAAAAATGTATTAACAAATTGTTATGCAGACAAATGAGTTGACTTTTTTGGTTTATTATTAAGGATTAACTCGACACCAGTCCAGTTATTTATATTACTTAGGTTATCGAACCCGGCTCCACACTGCGTAGAAAATTTGTTGCAGTACAGAACAAGATGTTCAATATTCTCACGAACATTAAAAATTTCACCCCACCTTATTCTGTTCCAACACTCTTTCCAATTACTCTTTCTGCACCAAGCTTAGAATTGGAAATTATTTTATCCGTTTATTCCATACATCACCTGTATCACTCCCACCTTTCCGTTTAGCAAGCGTAGCAGTCCTTTCATTACCTTTGATCTCCTAACTTCCATTGAGTATGCTATTTTCTGCTTCTCCTTATGTATGGCTAACTTAATTCTCCCAACATACCTATATGTTTTTGTAATTAAAAAAGACGGAAATGCTACTTGGACCCAGTGCCACTAGGACCCATGGCTCAACTTATATTCACACACATACTTACACATGAAAAACCAAAATCGTGATTTTTGGTCACCAGTGCGAATTCATCATAAGACTGACTGACTGAGGAAGCACCTTACAACGAAGGTGCTTCCTCAGTCAGGGAGTCTCATTTTCATCTTCTCTCATTGTGATCCATTCTCTCGTATAATTGAGAGTTGAATCATCTATTGCACTACAGTGTGTATTGAGATTGAATTAATTGTGTCCAATACCAGTCTGGCACATACGTGTAAACTTCCATTAGCTGGCTATATGCCCCTTTTGATCGGTAGCCAAACACACTTATTCCATATCCATATTTTTGAGGATAATAATTCCTTTCGTAGGATAAGATCAAGATCCGGTCAACAATATCATTTTGAGTTCTAGTTACACTAATCTGATTTATTTAAATTTTTTTATTGATGAACTGAACTAATCTGATGAAATGAACTATGTTTGGGAAGTATAGAAAACTGTGGTTGTCGAAGTCACACATCATACTTTCAGTGTAGTGGAAACTATACCCAAAATAATTAATTTGATAAAATTTGTAAAAAGTGATATGAATGGTGCAAGGAAGTCTTAAGATTACATCAATTTCAGTAGTAAGCTTATAGTTCGCGAACTCTTTTAAATTAATAACCGGGCCTTTGAGCCAATTTATATATGGTACTCGACACATGGCGGTGATAATTTTTCGATCTTATTAATTAATTTTACGTGTGTCACGCATGCTGCCATCCCTAATTTCTTCAGAAAAAACTGGAAGGATGTATCCATATTGTCAGGAATTCACAAAAACCACTGGAGTTAATTTAAACTTCTTGATATTCGGAGGAGTCACTTTTTGGACCTGTCTCTTCGGTTTTATTCGTTTGGTATAGCGAAATGAACTTATGGCTGATTAAGGCCACATCTTCAGAAAAACTGATCAAAACATGGAATCATAACGCTCAACCATCATAGTGTATCTCCATTATTCTGGGAAGACTTAGTCTACGACTACATGATATATGCGCTTGTATATCTTGGAACGCAGTCGCAATGCTGTGTGTTGATCGAGACATTGGAATTAATTTTGGTGTTCAAGCAGATTCGTTGATCATCTCAATGAACATTTCTGTAATGAACATCTATGAGGGTATTCAAATACAGCTTGTGATACACGTGGAACGTCAAGTAGGGCAGGAAAATGTTTAAGCCATGTATTGAGTACCACATCGACGTTAAAACAGTCCATATTGGTCCCGAATGCTAGTTGAATGAGTTATTATACTCTTAAGATCTAAGCTATCTATCCTTCGCGCTTCTCGCTTTTTGTCAACAATTCGTATAGCTTTCCTCCTAGTAAGAACAGCGTTATTTCACCCTGCGATTGTAAACCAAATTTTGATCTTCATTATAGATAAAACGACACTCCTCATCAATCCAATTTTTTTGGACCTAGTTTTTACTATACCGATAGTGTGCTAGGCGGCATCGAAAACCGAGGTTTTCAATACTTCCCAGACCCTGTTCACTGCTTCAGATTGGTAATTAGATCGCAAAATGCTCTTACTGACAAGATCTTAATATTTTTTGCTGTGTTTCATCTTTTATCAGATCTTTACAGGGGAATCGATCGACCGATACGATCTCTCGTCTTGCACAACACAATCCCGAGCTTTTGAAATCACCATATGGTCAATTTGGCTTCGCGATATTGTATGTGGATGTGTCCTTGGTTCCAAATGTATGTGGTTATGAGGAAAGAGTGTATTTGTCACTTCGACATTATGAGTTTTATTTATTTCTCCATTGTCTAAAATCGGTTTGATTTCTGCCAACTGTCACATTAAAGTCGCCTCATCCGATATATAAAGGATGTTTTTTTTATAGAGTTACACAAGTTTAAATCAAAATAAAACAAAAAAATATATATTTTTAATGTCAATGAAACTGGCCTTATTGGATAGAAAATTTTATGACATTAATGTTTAAATATGATTTCGGCCATGTGGCTACCACGACTGGCGCGTACAACGCGCAACCTGGAACACCAATTTTACCAAATTTTTCTAATCCGAAGTCGCTATACCGTTCACCATTCACAGTAACATTCTGACCCTCATCGTTGTTAAAGACATTTAGACCAATAACTCCGCCAGCCCGTAGAACGCACCAAACAGTTATTTTCTATGGATGTAATGGTGTTTCGACAAAAGCTTGGATGAACTGTAAAATCTTCCCCAAAGTGAAACGACACAACTTCGCAGTTGCAGAGAGCGGCGACGAATTGATTCATTTGGATCTTCTTCAATGCTTTCCTGAAGAGCAGCTACAGCTTTTTCAGCGTGCACTGTTCGGCATCTCACGGGATGCACACTACCCTTAAGAGTAAGCCTGGTCCGAAAACGATTTATTGTGATGGACGAAGTACACGACAAGTTAGACGAACAGAACCATTATTTTGATAAATAATTTCAATAATTTGCAAGCATTGCTCTTATATAATAAGTCTTTTCATAATGAAATGTCAAACCAAACTCAACAAAACGCAACTATCAGCTGCTAAATGGGTTGTCAAATAAAGCAGTGTTAACCTCTAAAAAAAACACCCTTTACTTACCATATGGATAGTGAGTACATTGGCTCGGTCATGCTCGTCCGGATGAAATGATGCAGCAACCGAAATATCTAGATTATATTGGAATTATACTGTCACAGCAATCTGGCAAATTATAATGAATGGTTTAAGTTAGATAAAATTTATAGGACATTAACAAATCATCCCAATGTATTTACCATAATGTTTAATTTAAAACTTTTTAATTATTTTCAAACCCATTATCATTAAAATAACTCAAGACATATATTATGTCTCAGGCTGTGTAATATACAATTTAACTCGATAATTTATGAGTTTGCGAAACAAAACATCTAAAATGTTGTCTTGTGTAAATATTTGCGATCACCTTTTAATCTAATATATTTACAAAAATGTTCACGCCATTTGTTTGTTGTCACATTTATCACCGTATCACATGTAAACGGTCACTTTAATAAACAAAAAATTTATGATCGTTTTCCCTTTTTATTGTTCCTCGGATTGCGTTGAAACGAGAGTTCAACCCAAAAAAAAAAAATTGTTTTATTTTTTCATCTTCTTGTTGTAATAAATTAATTCTTCTTCTTATTTATTTATCTAAATAAATAGATAGACACAGACAAATCTTTGTGATGACATAATATAGACGATGAACAAAAAATTTGTAATGTCCATCTGTCATTTCTAACATATAAAAGTAAAATAACATAAATATTTCAAATATTTCTAAGCAACAACCATTCATTTGTTATGTGTTTCTGGTAATGATCACAGTCACCATTGATCGCGGTTATCGTATAAATTTCAGCACCATAAAAACCATTCAAAGGGCAAAGTATTTATCTCGTTTAATCTTAACATAAGCGAGTCGTATAATAGATTTTAATTAACGAGATGATAATCCAATTTTTATTTATCGTCGAACTGTCTTCCTTAACCAATTGTTTTGTCGACCTGTCGCCCTAAGATATGGTGTTACGATGTTTCTTCGAGTGGTCCAATCATCAAAAAATTTTCTTTTCGTGGAGAAATTTGATCATCAGTTCATTGCTTCGTATGTTGGACCTAGTGACAATAATAATTAAATGCCGACTATATATTCGCTTCATTGGAGAGATTTAAAAGATGCATCAATTATTATGAAGTTTCCAATTAAATTTATTGTTTTGGAAATATCGATAGTTTGTTGAGATTAAATATTTTACAGGTTGATGGGATTTTAGTTTTTGTTTCTTTTTGGTTGTTAAATTGAGATGATATTTAAGATAAGTTTTGAAGATCGCTGACCGAAGAAAAAAAGAATTATATAACTGTGGAAAATTTATGAATAATATTTGATAGCACTAACTGTCCAACCCCATGCGTACCCATGCTCGCCGTGTTTTTATATCAGCCGTAAATATCGTCACGTTGGTCGAAAATGTTTCAACGGTCGAGAACATTGGTCAAGCAATTCAAGCCCCGTGAGGATTTTGTTCAAAAAATAGGCATCGGAAATTTGGCCAACAAGGAGTCGTGATTTGATGGCCTTGTATATTTATTTGTGGAGTGCTGTGGACAAGTGTTACACGAACCATCCACAAATAAGTGAGCATTCGAAAACCAATACTGAAGAAACCATTGCCGAAACAGATCCGCACACAATCCAAATGTGTTCAGGAATAAGACCGACCGAATGGAGTACGTCAAATCCAACCGCGGCTTCCATTTGAATGGAATCATTTTCCACAAATAACCAGAATAATTGATGTTTAAACCAAAAAATAAATTTGAGATGTTTCGTTTTATAAAAGTTTTAAATCTGAACTTCTGACTGGAACACCCTGAATATTTTAAATAAAATAATAATCAATTTAAGATCTGTGGTTGGGTAAAATGTATATATTGCTAACGTAAGCATGAGTATTAATCTTCCATAAAATTATCAGTCAACCGAAGCCTCTATATACTTTTGGGACCATAGTGTGTAGAGAAACAATTTTTAGAGCATAATGCTACTTTGGATCGATACGAAACATTCACAGTTTATTAAGTTACCATTTAGATGAATATTAATATTGACTGTTGATAATTGACAGTTTCTTGTTTAGACATAACTTCAGAAGAACTAAACACCATATTCTTTTTAAGCTTTCATTTCTTAAAATCTACCGGATTATCAAAGAATTTTAAGAAAGAGAAACTATGGCAAAAGTGTGTAGAATAGTATATATACTCAGAACACCGGAAAATATTTGGTATACGAGATAACTCAACGAGGTACTTTTGAAAAATTAATTATGATTGAAAAGCTCATCTTATAGCCTTGAATCTACTAGGCATTCTGAATGAAGGTAGACTGGATACCTAGTCACATGGTTATCAAAGTAAACGTACTGGCTGATAGTCGCTCTAGGAGTGAGGTTAGTATCTCTTAAGAGAAATATCGACTGGCACTTTGGTAGTCTGCACCAGAAAAGATGAGACAACTTCATCTCTTGTCGGGATTCCTAAATCTTCTTTGGAACAATAAATCAGAAACGATGCCAGTCCTTCTTGAATTATGATAGACACACTTTGACGATTTTGCGGCGTATATTTTTTCCTGAATATTGTTACCTGAATAATGACATGTTCCGAATGGAAATTCATTATTCAGGTAACTGTTGAGCACTTCGTGTGCTTCTGTCCTTCATACTCTCCCCATAGATATTACTGTTTTATATCACGATTTCTAACAATATTAAGGATATCGAATATTTTGGTTTTCATGTGGATTACCTGACGACCTTAAGGATCTCGAATATCGTGGGCTTCATTCGAAGAACAAATAGATTTTGGGACTGAGAGTATACGTCTAGGAGGGGATGTCACAGTGGGCCAATCAAGTCTGAGCGACTGAGGAAAAGCTCATTTTCACTAAAGAAGACTTGTAAATGAACAAAACAAACAGTCGATAATCTACAATTAATATTGAAATTAGTTGTTACAGTCACTGGTAAACGTTATCGTGATTATAATAAGAAACCTTTTTAGAACACAATTTTATGCCAATTTGGTTCAAAATTTGGTTCTTATGGAAGAGTGCCATTTGCCATACTGATAGAGAAACCGTGAGAATCGTTACAAGAAACGCTTCCACAACAGTTAATTTTAAAATTCTGGTGGCCTGTACCTTTCAGTTTGTGTAAATGCTAATTTATAAAATATGTTATCTGAATCGAATTTCTGGCAGTTTTGAATATTTACGAATACGTTACACTTACAATGTAATTTAGTCTATAGTTACTAAAGCTTGTTTTTTTCTGATATTATGGTTGAATTTTTAGACTGCACAGGTTGCCAACTAAAATGTGTTTTTAGTAAAAGGAGACCAATTATATCCCCCTATATATAACATAATGCACCAACCCACCATTAATCATTAGGTTGAATTGTACATATATACTATATACTTAAGTATTTCAAATATTTACTTACTTAATGTCACAAACGGGCCCATAATGCTAACTGAGGATAAGTTTATAACAAGGAAAGGAAAACAGCTGAGTTACTGTAAATGACCTATAGGGCTGAACACTAAAAAACGAACTTTATGAAAAGCCGGACAACTTCAAGGAAAGTGAATAAACACACATTTTGCTCTCTTTGTTCCATATTACTTCTGCGTGTAGTTGTAGTGTACGATTCCATGGCTCGATGCAAATCAATTGACTGCCTATATATATTTACCGACTGTTTCTGGTTTATTTGGTTGTTCCAACTAAAGTTGTACTTCAACTACATGGCACGATAGCTAGTTGGTAGCTTTTAATAAAATATCTTTACGTTATTGCCATTATCTAATAACGGTTTCGAAAGACGAAGTGCAAATTGATTGATTCTATATTTTCTTCACTTTGGATAGGGATGAGGGTGCTGGTATCAATAAGATTGTATGTACTGAAATACCTGATTCAAGCACTCTGAGTCAATCAATATAAGTCCATTTTCTGGGATAGTATATTACAAATTGGTGTAGGCATTTGTTGATGCTAAATCTCGTTCAAGGTTTTTTAAGAAAATAAATATAAAAAAAAATCTATATTTAAAAACTGTTTCTTCTTTGTTATCCTGCTATGTACGGAGTTTTTTAATAAGTGATTTTCGAAAAATATGAATTTGTATTTAGTTTTCTTTTCACTATCCATAAAATACACAATACCACATCACATTTAAATAGCTACATCAACAAAACTAGTTTCAGAATTAATTTTTACCGACCGCTTTGGCTAAAGCTGCGGCAGTTGGACCGGGTTCGAATCCCGATAAGGATGGGACGCAAAAGGGATTTTTTACCAACTGATCACGATCGGTGGTGTGAATGAACACATCTATGACCCCCTGTTGGAGTGCAGCACTAATGGGCCAACCCATCTTCCATGTCAATACTAAAGGCTTTTATATACAGTACAGATGGTTCTACGTACATCGGATCTAAGGCACAATCTATCATCACACTCTGTGTTTCTGTTTTTCCAATACGCAGGTATGGACCTATCAACGAGATGAGAGCAAATACTTTATAAGGGTGCATTTGCGTGCATTTGCGTTCAAATGTGTGCATTTGCGAGACAATATTTTAATTCCGGTCCCATGCGATGGAATGAAACGTAACGAATGTTTTGGTTTGTTTTTCTTCGCTTTTCTGATTTTCATTTCATTCCACCTCAATAACAGTTCTTGCATATAAAATCTTGAGATAAACCAATCCGATGTAGATAATCGTAAAAGCTACCATGACATAATATCAGAGGGATATATATAATATTATATATTATATAATATATATATATATATATATATATATATATATATATATATATATATATATATATATATATATATATATATATATATATATATATATATATATATATATATATATATATATATATATATATATATATATATATATATATATATATATATATATATAAGATAGTAATATCAGAGGGAGGGTCAATCGAAAAAAACATCGGAGATTTACTCAGAAAGGGACAACTCTCATACAGTTAAGCGAGGTTCGTAAATCTAGAGACTGGAAATAACTTATAAAGTTCGATTCATGTAATAACCTATCATTAACTTTACGAATCTCTGGTATAAGTGAAGTGAAAATGTTGTAAATTTGTCTGTGTCCTACTTTATACCAATTTCCATCAATTTCCACCAAGTAATCGAAGTCATAGCTCTAATAATCGGTCTACAATCTTTATTCTAAAACAATTAAGTTTGACTATAAGACATCTTTAATTTGCCCACTGGCCACCATCTTGGTTTTTTTCTGAAAACGAAAGAAGTTCAACTCTTTCCAGTTTCGCTTTTAACGTTTAACTCGTCAAACTGAAGGCACACCACTATTTACGTAGACCATGGGCACATTGTACAGTTCATCCATCATGCAAGCTGAAGTACTGGCGATAGATAGGTATTCGACTCATTTTATCTCACTTTAACAGCGAGTTATATCTGGTTGGTTGGTTGTCGTGTTTGAGCTTACCTATAATGCTTTAAAAACTATTACAAGACTATCGTAAGCCTCCATGTTGATATCAAATCGAATAAATATGTTTAAATAAAAACTAAAATATTTATTTATTACATTAACACTCTTAATAATTTAATGTCAATAAAAATATTTAAAATTTTAAATAAACTTAAAAAATATCTAATAATTAGAAATAACCGCATGAACCACGCTCATTAGTTGAATACCACTGCGTCAGATTATCGTATAGAGTTTATTTAATGTATAATGAAATGCTCGATAAATTATAACCCCAAAAATAAATAATAACACAAATCTTCACACCAATTAGAAGTGTGAAAATGTGTAGTTCATACTTGGTAGATAATCATCGGAAGCGCACAGTAAATATAATCACTTTGATCTACAACGCATATGAAAATATTCGCCGCACCACTGCATCGTGTCGATTTTCATTATACAAATTATACGCGCGTGTAAATATAGAAGGAAACTGAATGAAAAACATCTGGGATGATTATGAAAATTTTTTGTATCATTTCTATATTTATTCAAATTACCTCTTTCATCAAAATACTTATTTGCGCTTGTGTATATTTTTAATCCGTAACATTCGAATAACGATAAAATTGTTCGCACGTGATTAACATTTTGTTGCACGTGAGTGGAATAAAGTATACATATTCGAAAATTTTCAATCAAAATATTTTATTGTAGATCGATCAAAATCGTGCTAAGGCGTTATTAAGAAATTGAATCGACGAATTGAAGAAACATAACAGAAATCAAAATATTTGAAAGTGGTTGGGATTAACCATAAATCAGTGGAACAAAACATATAATTTTTGGACAAGAATCTGCACATTTATATAAAGAGGTTTCCAATAAGAGGTGATGAATCGAAACCGTGTACGTCGCTCAGGAACAACTGAGAATATTGCTGCTGTAACCCGTAGGGTTGAAGAAAATCCAGGTCTGTCGATTCCACAAACGACATTACATTGTCTGCCGAGTCACAATTGGCTACCGAGTTCTTGTGATTTAACAATTTTAGACTTGTTTCTCTGAGGCCACGTGGAAGATGAGCGATTTGGTGGCGGCCATTTGGCCGATATCGTTTTGAAATGTTAATGGCATACCTTCATCTTTAGAAAACTCTTTATGTTGAGATTTAACACCTTTACGATAAAATGTTGATAAAATTGTAACACAACAAATGCATGTATGCAACAAACTTAAGGTCTAAAGGTGAATTGTTTCTGATAATTTTTGTCCGCGTTACGTAAGACATATACGTTACAAAATTTAACCAAACCGGAAATTCCATTCCCAATTAAACAATGCACCAATTCAGATTCTTTAGTTTTATCTCATCTTCGCTTTTATTTTTCTTAAATTTTTTTTGGGTATTCTTTCAACACTTTATTATTATTGTATAATCTTTTTGTTTTCTTAGTATTCTTCTCATTTTTTTCGATCATCTTAAATTGATCTTTAAAAAATAAATTTAGAATTTTTATTACTTTCTTAATAATAGAATTTAGAAAAATAAAAATCTTGAAGAATCTTTTGTTACTAAATTTAATTAAGAAACATTTTTGTTAAATACGAAATGCTAATTCGAGGATCAATATCTATATGAGCACATGATGATGGCGAATATGAATAAATAATGATGTTGATTTGTATGTAGCAATATGTAAGATAATCGTTGAAAATAAATTTTATTGTTCGAACGATTAAATCGATCAATTTCGGCTTAGAGCAGCTTCTATATGTACCATCTTGTAGCCATCGTACCCGGACACTGGAAGAAATGAGAAAGCTATCAGAAACAACCAGTCTAGCTCAAGTTGAGAAGGAATTGAAACCGTAGATCGAGATATTGGGTCTCAGTGATCAGTATAGCAGACACCTATACGTAAGATGCAGGTGACAAAACAAAAAATGAATTCTACGAGCCACTGCGTGCCACAATATCCAACCACAAACTGAAATGTTATAAAAAAAGGGTGTTGTCAGCAACACGAAATGGGGATAGAGTCTTGGATTGTTGTGCTCCTTTGAATCATCAATTCATAGGAGGCAGTAAATTCCCACATAAAGATGTTCATTTGTTCTTCACCAAATGGATGAATCAAGAATTAAATCTATCATGTACTATATAGCTAACAGAAAATGTCTACCCTCCCAACAAGATTTCAGGACAATAAGGGGAGCAGATATGCTCAGATGAGCAAGAACCATCGATCAAAAACCTGCTAGCAAGATGCTCGGGTAACAGGAGAGCACTAGCTAACTATTTATATCATGAAACTGGATACAACAGAAACAAGTAGATGGAAGTTGGTAATAAATGACCGTAGTAAATATACAAAAGACATTCTCAAGACTACAGAAGATGCGCTCACTACACCAATGTGTAAGAAAGGTCACTGGGAAATTCACAAATATTCCACCAATAAACGACCTGATCGGTTAAACCCTAACCACACACGAGTAAGAACTAAATAGATGGAAAGAATATTTTGAGGTTAACTGTACAACTGGAACTTCCAGATGACAACTGTCACGAAACTATTAACATTCATCACCAATGGAGCAGGAAGTTAGAACTGTTATCCAGTGATCTAACAGCACTATTAGTTGAAGTATATAATATCGAGAGAATCCTGTAGAAATGGAAAAAGGGTTTAACCATAACGACTCCAAAGAAAGTAGACCTAATATATAATGCAAGAGCTGGAGAGGTATCTCACTTCTTAACAGCACAATAAAAATACTGTCGATGATACTCATCAATCAACCAACAACTAAGAATTGAACAAACTAGCGTTATGCCAGGAAGGAGCTGTACAGATCAATTTCAACACTAAAACATTATCATAGAATAGTCAAATGAATGGACGTCACCGCTGTACCTACTCTTCATAGGCTTCGAACATGCATGTAACCCAATCAGTCGAAATGCAATTTGGATGGCAGTTTGCAAAATATTCATACCGAAGAATATTATTGAAATAATTAAAGAGATGTCTCGGGATACCGGAAATAATTTTCAATGGTAAGGAAAACAAAGTGAGAAATTCTCACTATACACCACACTCCCAAGTGGTATTTAATGGAGACCACGGCGGCTCAAAGATCTGTACTACGCAGATGACATTGTCTGCTAATATATAGAGTTGCCGATGTACAGCAGAAAGTACAGATATTATTGACCACACAAAGGAGGTTTGGCTTCAAATCTGTTAAACCAAATAATCACTAAACGTGAACAAAAGTGCGCCAATAACCATGAATAAAACGTTGCGTCGAAAATTTGTATACCTCAAAACTAGGCCGCACGGAAACAGATACCAACCAACGCAAAGGTTCAAAATATAATCTATATCCAAACAGACATTAAAACCAAATCAGAAAGAACGAATGCAGATGGGTCGGTCATACACTAAGTAAGATCCCAAATGACGTATAATACGAACATCATTCGAATGGAATCGACAAGGCAAGGGAAAAGATGGAAGAGAACGGTGCTAAACGAAAGAACTCGATAAAACATAGGACGAGCTAAAAACAATAGACTCCAATAGAGGCAGATGGTTCGTCTCATGGACGCCCTATGCTCCTAAATTGAAAATAAAGTAGTGTCTTAATTTTAACTCGACACCACATCCTCAAATAGCATCCACTAATGACCACTAACGCGGCTCAGTAATCTGGACTTCGCAGATGACATTTGCCTGCTAACATGCTGATAAAGACTTTAATGACCACACAAAAGAAGTTTGTCTTAAAATTCTGGCTGCACGGAAAGAGATATCAACCAACTCAAAGGTTCAAAATATAATCTAGCCATATAATACCAAACCTAAAAAGGTTCTACGGCAACCAAACATACATTGAAACCAAAATTAGAAAGCACGAGTTGAGATGGATCGGTCTTAAACTGAGAAAGATCCCGAATGACATAGTACAAACAACATTGGAATGGAATCGACAAGGCAAGGGAAAAGTCGAAAGGCAAGTAGTGACCTGAAAGAGACAGTTGCTAAAGGAAAGAACTCGGAACATGGGAAGAGCTAGAGAAGTAGCTCCCAATGGAGGAAGATGGTTCAGTTTTTTGGATCCCCTATACATACTCCTAAATTGAAGATAAAGGAAAAATATACGGAAAATGATCAAATTAACTTTGACTGTATCATTTTTCACAGAGATATTGAACTGGGAATGGCCGTTATCGCCATCGTACGGTCATGAGGATATAGTCGCTATGAAATTCTTAATTTTAATAAATGTTTGCTCTCCACCTTTGTTGTCATATTGAGTAGAGAAACCAACCATTTTTGAAAAGTCCTTTTCCGTGATAAATTTCGGGCTAAGTTAACAACGGTCTATAAACCAGTCATTTTCGATTTCCTCTAATTAAAAATTAATTAAATGTAATTAATGTACATTTCTTATAATATAAATAATAATATGAAGAAGAAGAAGACGTGAATGTAAACAAATCAATCAACTTAAAATGCGGAACACAATGTTTCCACACACACACACATACATATCGGAACATAATGTAAACACAACATAAGAAGAAATTCGATCCAATTTGATCGTTGCCATCAAACGCATCAACAAAACGATCGAAATATCAAATCTATATAAACAAGATCAACCAGCCAAGTTTTTTCTTAACGTTATCTACACGAAAATTGTTTACACATCCATTCGGATATCAATCAATTTGAGAATGTAAAGATCACTTTTTTTTCGAAATATAGGTGTGGTTTAATTTATGACGAACGTTTATTTAGTCGACATCAAAATATTTAGTTGATCTTGTTTAATGTTTTTAACCCCAAAAAACACTCAGACAAAATTTATGTCATATATTATGCAGCCACCGAACGACAAATAATCAAATTATTCACTAAACCCGAATGCCATATCCCACATCAAAATTAATGAATGGAATAATATATTTAGTTAAGTTCGCTTGAATATTCTTAATTTATTGCATTAAGATCATTTAACGACATGAAATTTAATTAATTTGATAGTTTTGAAGTCGCACACATCATCTTATAGCGCGGTGATGTGTTCGGGACATAAATAAAACTTAATTCCAAATTGTCTAGACGGGCAAAGTGTCAATTGTAGATGCGCATGCTTACCAAAATTTTATGTAGTTTCGATTTAAATAATGGGTTATCCAATAAGAGCTTCCGGAAGGTTTTTTGGAAATAAAACGCATCAAAAATAACATGATCCATCTATTGGTTCTATTTTCCATCACTCTTTCGAGCATTTCAGCCGATTGTGGTTTATCGATATAAACAAGTGATTTCAAATACGTCCATAAAAGTAATCTAACGGTTTCAGATCACAACATCTTGATATAAGGTTCTCATGGAAATTTTCTTTCAATAAATCGATATTTGGCCTACTGTGTGGCATGTTGCACCATCCTGCTGAAACCTCAAGTTGACTACTCCATTATCTTGAGCTTTTGGCAATAAAAATTCATAGATCATTGCTCTGCAGTTTGCGTTATTGACGTTCCACGCTGTTCTTCCGAATTTTTAAAGATGATGTCACCTGCCCATAAACCACACGAAACAGTGCATTTTTGAGAGTGCTTTGGAGGTTTAGAAATCTCTTCTGGCTGTTCATCAGGCGAAATACGATAATATTGTTTGTTGACGTATCCATCGAGCCAAAAAAGAGTTTCATCGCTGAATTTGTATTTATATGCCTTCAAACCAACAGATCTCTTCAAAATAAGCCACAATGTGCCATATGAGAGAGCCAGAGCTTGAGAACAGCGATGAATTGATTGATTGCGGTCGTCACGTACAGTTTCAGTTACAGCGGCAATATTCGCATTAGATCGACTTCTACGCACTCTAGTCGGGTGATGAATATCTAATAGTGAAAAAGTGAAACACCATAAAATGTTAGGAGAGCACGAAAACAATTTTTCACTGAACACTGATTTTTGACCGTTGTTCTCGCGTAAGTCTCTATTCATGGTGAAATGTCAATGAATAGTGAACAAAAATGTCATATGAACGTGACAATTGTCGTGTAGTGAGAATCCCAATGAAAATTCCGATTAGAAAACGTACATCTTATTGAATTACTCTTTACAAATATGAGTATGCATCGCAGTATTGAACCAAATCGAATTAAGAGGTATCACGTGTTGTCCGACTCATAGAGGTTTCCAACGAACATGGCAACTAACATGGCTAGTTAGGGTAAGATATGTTCTTTACCAGCCCCTTTCCCATAAGATGGGTTTAAATCTATTGCTAACTTTGTATTTTAGCCATTATAACATTATGTGTAACAGCTTGCGGTTAATAATGTGGACACACGACGGGCACCCAGGAGATTAAGTGTCAAGCACCGTGCCTAAGCAGATAGGAATCTACAAAGATATTTTTTTTTACCTTGTTCGTAACCCTATGGTAAGGTTATGTCTTTGGTATGATATATTTATAGCAATTAATTTTCCAAATTTGTTACTAACTTCATACAAGACATTTCCCATTTTTCTTATAATTATAGTAGGCACCAATTTCTGAGTTTCTGAGACTCCAACAAGTTGTTTTGTTTTCTAATAGTGCCCTAATATTAAATGCTGATGCTGCAAACCAAATGGTTCAGGGGTTAAAGCTGTACCAATAGAAATTGCAGGTTTCGGATCCTGATAGGGGCAATATGCAAATGGGATTTTTAACCATATGATTACGATCGATGGTGTGAATGAACGCATGTATGTGACCCCCTGTTGGAGTGCAAAATTCAATATGAGCTATCTACGCAAACATGGAAACAGACAGAACAACGGAAATCTACTTTAATGAACCAATATTCTGAAAAATATACGTAAGTAGGATAGGGACTCAGAGTCATCAAATCTGGAAAGCTTCTCACATCTCTGGCCTTGTGGCATAATTTCAAATCTTGGCGCACTTGGAAATCTCACAACCATTTAGTAATTTTCTAATTTGATCTGATGTCATAACTAGCCAATAGTAGTATCTTTGTCGTATTTCAACAGTTTTTGCTTAACCTTCGACAAGCTGCTGCTATTTGGATAATCTGCAACACTGTAAACCTCTTTATTCATGAACATAAAATTAAACTCCATTGTATATGTAAATGGGGTTGGTATTATATAACCATATGTAGAGTGTGTTTCAACCTAACTAACCATGTATATAAACCTCTGTCAGTTGGCCAGTCTTAATTGAAAGGATGGCTCTTTAATGTGACTTAAATAAACTAACAAATAGACATTTAAACGATGCTGTATATAAATTATGTCGAAAAGTTGTAAAAATTTCACGGCCACACTTATTGCCTTTTTCAATTAGCACATTTGAAGTTGTTGTACGAGTATATGTTAAAGTTAATTTTGGCAACTTAAAGTTAAAAATAAACTATACAGTCGGTAAACATATTTTATGTCTGGATAATATATCGTGTCTATACACTACGTACGATCAAACAATAAACTAGTGTAAATTGCACGGAACTTAACACGTTGCGTGCCAGTGTTGTGAAACCCCTTACATTCAAAATTTATTCTATCCACGCCAACATTGACATACATTATAAATTTTGGAGATATTTTATAGAGACCTTTTTAAAGAAATGTTTGTCTACGACAATACTGGCGTAGAATGAATACTTTATAAGTTTTGTTTCCACCGATCAAATAGCGCAGTTTTAAAAGTTGGTGTGGTATCATCTGACTAATCACAATCGATGGTGTGAATAAACCAATCTATGACCTCCTGTTGAAGTCAGAATTAATTGGCCGACCCATCTTCTTCCATGTCAGTACTATAGGCTGGCTTGAAAAAATGCAATGTACAGATGGATTTAAGTAAATCGGATCTTTAGCGGTACGTCCTTGATTCGGCTAGGTAATGGCGAAAAGTAAGATGTACAAAAGCGAACCAAACAGACAGACAGACATTTTTTATTAAATATTTCCAATTTTAGAAGCATAGGGCGTCTTCTAGGAAGGATCATCTTACTCTGTTAGGGGCTACAGCTTTCATCTCTTCCCATGATTTACCCAGTTTTTTCGCTTCAGCTTCCATTGCTGCTTTTCCCTTACGGGTTCCAGTCAAATGGCATCCAATGACACACATAATGCACTATTACTGATGTGACGAGTTGAACATTCGTATCAATGTTTTGCGTGACAGGGCAGAACAATTTCACACTTTTATTTATGTGGTTGTTTATGCCTTCCTCTGCCCAAGATTGGTTAGATCTGATGACTAGGTGAACATTCAATTTCTGCATTTCAATATAAAGTACGATCAGGAAGAGCATTGGAGAGAGCAGACATCATTGCCTTACTTCTTAATCAAATGCGCGTTCGAAATCGACGAAGAGCAGGTACAATGGAGATTTGCTATGATACGGATTGAGTTGTTTTATCGTTTTTTAATTTCGTATTGAATGTAGGAGAGAGACTGCCAAGGATGATCATTGTGAGTATCCTTATTGTTGTGTTGAGTAGAGGGATACCTAGCATATTGTTCCGTTCTCTTAGGTCATCTTTCTCAGAGAATATATTTGTCAAACTTTCCTTAAATTATAAGTATGCTTGCAGCTCTAGATGAATCTCCTTTGCATATTTGTTGGTGGTTATACTCTCTGCCCCAGCTGTCTTATTGTTCTTTAGCTTTACAGTGGCACTTTTAGCTTTCCCCTCTGTTGGTAGATGGGGGTTAGTTTCTTTATTGGTGTCAATTAATAACCAGAAATGAAAGGTGATGCTGATAACATTTTATTTGAAATATCCTTTTCATTTCTCTAACTGTGCCTCTCTGGTTCTACCGATGCTAACTTATGCATCTGTTGTTTGGTGGCCAGTGATTAAAGTAAAATCTTAATTTGGCAAACTCAACTATTTGCAAAATATCGCTTGTCGGGCGGTAACTAGAGCCATGTCTTCAACTCCGCTCCTGGCTATGGAGCTCATTCTCTCCCTACCTCAGTTAAAATCCTTCATTTTAGGTACTGCTTGTTCGGCTGCCTTGCACTTGAGGTTTGCTGGGGCATGGAATGCTTTTGGTACAACTTCAGGTCATAGAACAATTATTAATGAATTTACACGAGCTATGCCAGAAATTGACATGGTTACTGATTGACTTCTGCTTGTTTTTAATTTCCACAGATCATATGTGGTGTTTTATCCATCCAGGGATATGTGGTTCTCACCGGACTTGCTCAAACAGATATCCGAATCGCTTGTATTCTTTTCTGATGGCTCTGTTTCTGAACAGGGTGCTGGATTTGGTTACTATTGTCCATCGTTGCAGATACTTAGTTTGGCTAAAACTGGTTCTCGCTTATTTTTCGTAGGCTCTGAACCAGCTGTTCCTTTACCTCTTCACATAGTGAAATAAAAAATCAAAACCGTTACCCTATCGTATCTAAAGCTGACGTGTCGAACCACCCCTACTTGCCGTAAGGCAAAATACTTTGTAATGGGCTTAACTCGAAGCTGACCAAATACGTTCTTTCATTGAAAAAGGACAACTTGAGAATATTGATTTCTTTACTTACTTTCCATGGCTGTTTCAAAAGTCATCTTCATCACATGGGACTTGCCAGTGATGCCGTATGCGACTAATGTCTTGATGATGTTGACGACAGCCTACACTTCATCAGCAGCTGTCCGGCTTTCGACCGCATTAGATCACTTGTATTCAACTCCTGGAATATTCCTGTAAATCAACTGTCTTCTCTGCCCTGGTTTAAACTGCTCCAGTTTGCTAAGGTTGCAGAACGCACCTGTGCGTTTTGATGAAATCCTAGGTTTGCACAATGGGCACTTTGTGGCATTGAGTGTGGAACCTTTAAGGGTTCCAAAAAACTGTGCCTCATTCGGTATTAATACTTGATCCGTATCATCAATTATATCTTTCTCTCTGTGTTATCATTATTATTAAACTAATCCAAGGTTGTCTTTCTTATTCGCGGTAGCCGTGGCCATATCTTTCAATCTGTTTGTGTTAAATTTCCTCCTAGTTGTCTTTGAGTATTTCACAACTGCTGGCTTGATTTGAAATTTTGTTACTACCTGTTGGTGAATGTTGTTTAGGTCTGCTTATCGCATTGTTCTGACACTTTGTAATGATATGAGGAATTTTTTGTTAACTATTACGTGGTATATCTGATTTTTAGTTCTGCCATACGGCGATGTCCATTGCAATTTATGTACATTGTTGTGTGGGAACATACTGCTGTCTAATGAATAACTGATTTCTGAGGCGGAAGTCTACGAGTCTTTTTCCATTTTTGTTTCGTCCAGAATCAAATGTTTATCCATCACAGTTGGCAGGACACCGACCATCGTCTGTTCCAATTTTAGGATTTAAATCCTCTTGCACGATTTTGACGTCGTTCCTGTGGGTTCTTGCTATTGCAATTTGTAACTTTTATCTCCAACTGAGTGATCGCCGCTGTTCTTTCATCTGACGTCACTAAGGCCTAGAATGTGTTAGCGTTTCATTTTCTTCTATAATTATGCCAGCCTTGAGGTTTCGATTAGGCACACAACATGTTCAACCGGCATTTTGCTCAACGTGGCATCTAAACAAAATGTCTTTAACGATATTGATTTATTCCCTTCCGGAATAAAAAAAACACTCACCATGCAGTGTTAAAAAAATAATTTCGAAATTAACTACTCGAATAGTTTAACTAATAGTTTCCGTTGTGTGATCAATATATTGCAACTCAATTTAAAACAAATATTTATTCTGTCAATAAACAATTTAATGGTCCATTCGTGATTTGCATAATATCACCAAGACGATGATTTATAAATTATTAATTTTTGAAATTATATAATTTTTTCGTTAAGGTGTTCCATGTGAATGGACAGACATTGGAGGTTGAATTGAAACCATATGGGTAAATACATTATTATAACTAGACCCATTTGACCTCGAAGAGCGACAACATATTCATATTATTTTTCAATATAGTCTCATTAATACTTAATATAATATTTTATTAATTAATTGATTGCTTCTGAATAATACGATTTCGTCAACGAACTATTTGTACTTTGTAGTGATTGGTATGGTTAACATTTTGCCGAACAAGGTACATCTAGACTAGGAGGTGGACATTATCAGAAATTATACCATGATTGCGAGATTTTGTGGACATTTTAAGATATCGATTATCGTGATAAGGTTACCTTGCTTTTTTGACTGCCAATTCGCCAGCCACTAGAAGCTCTGTTTTATTTGACTCAATCGAAACCAAATCTCTCTTCAATTTACCTAATGGTTGCGTCACATATATCATAATCATCTATTCAAAATTGTCTAAATCCGTTTGAGTTGTCAGAATCTTGGGAGGGAGAAGTGGATCTTTAATTACAATCGACTTAATATTCAATAGAGGATCTTCATTTACATGCTAATTGATGAACGTCTGAGGATTTTTTTACCCAATACAATTAAACTTATCAATTTAAAGAATATAAATAAGTGTCCTACCGAAATCCAGTACGATTGCTTAAAAACCATACTAATCCCTAAAATACCAACGTAGCCTCCTATACACTTCGATACACTTTCCCCATGAAAGTTCAATAGTGACAGTGATGTTTAATAGTGAGAACCCAGACTTCACTTCTTCCTTATTGCCAAACCTTTTACCACCAATCCATTTTGTAAAGAAACAAACATTGAATGATTTTTCTTGATTTTATCACTCAAATGCTGCAATTATGCTCAAACTTGCCGTTGAATAATTTCCTGTTCTGATAAATATCACAAATTTATAAAATTCCTCTGAGATCTTTGAAATCATTTTAGACACAATTCATCTATGAACTTATTAGCTTTGGGATGGATGCATTTAAGGTAATGCCGATATTGAGTTGTCTCGTCCATTTTGCTTTATATTTTTACATGCGGCTATTGATTGAATTTTTTTCAAAAACTTAAGCTGCTTGGATTAAAAATTAAAACAAGCTTATCACTACAAACGATAAAGATGTAAAATGTACTCGTAGTAAACTTCAACAAGATGCGGTAAAACTGCACTACACTTTGAGCTCGATTGATAACTTGCTGTCTATAACAAAGACGACCAAATGGCACAGAGGTAAAAACTTCGGCAGGTCGAATGGGTACAGGATGCAAAAGTGATTTTCACCATCTGATTATCGGTGGTGTAAATAAACAGAACTATGACACTCTGTTGGAGTGCAGCATTTATGAGGCTAACCCATCTTGCATGCCAATACTATTGGCTGACATGGCGCTATGCAATGTACAGATGGTTCTATATAATTGGACTTAAGAACACAGTTTTGAGAAAATTGGGAATTCATCCATTGTATTCATTTAAAATTCATTACGAAGGTTCGACAGTAAAACCTCTCAATTCTTCATCAATCAATCGGTCTGGAAAAATATTAGGATTTTACTGTTTTGAAGATGAACGTAGCGTTACGGATGAAGAACGTGCAACATGCAACAATTTATACACCAGGATTTAATTCTTTGACGTTGATTAATATTGTGGTGGAGCGATTGAGTCTTACTCGTTTGAAAATGCTCCTAATTTGAGCTTTTTGGCCTGAACTAGATACTTATGATGTGGTTTTTGCAATATAGGGTTAATTGTCACTCAATCGATGAAACTATCAACATGTTGTGTGAGAAATTTTATAAGAGTACAGGAATGACATAAACCCTGTGAATTGAGGCATTTCGTTAATATTTATAACAAAACATAAGACCTATAGACAGCTACACTTGCACATGCAATAAGCCAACCTGTCAATTTTGTAAGCCAACAGCAGGATAAAATTTAGGAATATCAAACAAATACGTGTCTGTGTAAAATGTCAGTAATGTAGTCACAGTGTGCCAAAGTGGAGAATAGGTGAGAAAATTTATTACTTCAGGTGTTTGGCTGGCAAGGAGTTGCCTAGTTCCCGCTCCTTTTTTTATCTCTGATTTTAGAGACCAAGACGCAATTGATTAGTACGAGAGGCTTTAGTATTCGCGAGATGTATGGCCCAAAGCGCGACATCTTGTTATTTTCAATCATACGAATTCCTGATATCGTACATAAAATCAAATGACAGCGAATACACTGGATCAGCTACGTTTCCGTACTGATCCGGGTCGAATGATACAACGATCTTCAAAGGGAGAGCCAACGTTTGGTAGGCAAATAGATCACGTCGACGACGATTTCTATTTGCCTGTACCGATCTGGCATCTTCTAATTGTTAACAACACAATATGGAGAGGTAGCTCGTGTTACGATTAATTCAGACTGTTGACCCGATGCGAGCCAACAATGGTAAAACAAAATAGAGTTGACATTATTATACAAAGAGTTGATTATGTATTGTTATTTCACCAAGAAATTCACAATACCAAGAAATTCAGACACAACTATGGTGACAATTTTGGCCCAATGATACTTTCATACCAGGGCGGAGTGGGAAGTTTGGTAAAAATGAAACATGGAATAACATTTTCGACCAAACAAATTTATTTTTCAACGTAGTCGCGTTTTAGTCCAATTTTTCATCCCTTCCGAACAATACGTTTTTCCAACCATTCAAAAAAGGCGTTTGTTGCATCGATGATCTTCTCATCAGAGTTGAAACTCTTTCCGTCGAGCCATTTTTTCAAGTTCGGAAAACATTTTTTTTCAAAACACCGTTACGTTCTAATAAGTTGCAGTAATATCGCCGTTGACTGTTTTCCTCTTTTGAAGGTAATCGATGTAGATTGTATCGCGTGTGTCCTAAAACACTGTGCCCATGACCTTGTGATTAACAGTTATGAAACGACGCAAAAACTACTTTTTATTTCGCATTTATTTTTCTTGAACATCGCTTAAACTGCCTTTGAAGTTGTCACACATGTGAGTTTTTTCAGATTCAAATGTTCATGTTATATATTGTTCATGCGTTCATCTGAGATCATGGATTTTGCCAACCATTTTTGGTGTGTGGTGACTTCATTTGAGCATCATGAACGTTCGGCATCAGTTGTGCTTGTACGACCAGAAAGAAAATCAGTAAACAACTGATGAAGAGTCTTCATAATATTTATCAAGCTTTGTTTTGATTTGCGTAATGGGTTTTTCCACTCAAAACATATGTTTAATTAACATACAACATTCAATGATTGTCAAAACAGTATTAAATGACAGATCTGCCTGAAAATTTTAATTTGGTCTAGTTGCAGATGGTATTTACAATTTCACCAGACATCTTACTTCGTCCTTATAGTGTATTTATCCTACACCAATTTATGAACCATGAGATGTGTCACAACGCGTCGATTATTCCTGATGTGTGATCATAACAAGATGGTTATGGAGAATACACACACAGTAAGCTTTATCGTTAATCCGAACAACAATATGGACAATCTCATATAAACCGTACGGTAAACCACGTATCATATTATGTAGCATTTACATAAATTTTCTTAAAGACAATTGAAATTTATCAATGTATGATTGGCATCAACAAATATACGTTTCGACCATACATATTAATTACAGATTTTCTATTGTACCACCGTAAATTATGTCTTTTGATTTTTATTCGATTTTTATTTAAATTTAACGACATGCCGTCAATTTGCATAATCAAAACGATAAATTGTTTAACTTATTAAGATAAATGACGCTGACCAAAATATTTTAATTGTGAGAATTTAAAAAAAATTTACACAACCATTACGGATAGGCTGATAATTGGCCAAGTATA
This sequence comes from Tipula lateralis, assembly GCA_963932295.1. NCBI lineage: Eukaryota > Metazoa > Arthropoda > Insecta > Diptera > Tipulidae > Tipula > Tipula lateralis. The sequence continues at coordinate 139,480,491 of OZ010737.1, forward strand.
TACGTACATAGTAAATAAACTCATGCAATCAAAACCAATTTAAACTGTCATAAACATCAAAATGTATAAACAGAAATCTTGTCAGCCAGCTAGCTAGCATTTCGTGTAACAATTTTCGGTTGTGTTTTCTAAAAATCCCAATTTTGATGGATGATGACTGGAAAATTGACATGAGTTAATTTTTTGTTTTTTTTTTGAACCCAACCTAAAATTATGGATACTTCTAAATTGATCTTAATTTTTTCGTTTGTTTGTCGCTTTTGTTTATTTATTTTAAGATGCTGTATGATGCCAGTATACTCGTATTATGTACAACGTTATGGTGAAATTATGATTGAATGAGTTGAAAACGATCTATCACTGTCATATACATAATTCATAATTTGCAGTTATGCGTTAATCATGTTCGACAAATATGTAATAAAATGTGTTAATTAGACATTTACACTATACCTATCTCGTGATGATCAAACACTATATAAACCGTACATATAGATACGATGATATATACAAATAAACGGCGTGTGATCTTTCATATATTGTATGTACTCTTGTTTGATTAATAAACGTAATAAAACTCTGCCTAAATCAAACTTTGTATACGTCTGTAAATATTTATAAGCTAAATTTGATTTATCATCAAACATAATATATGATTTAAGATCGCGAAATCCATTTTTTATGTATCATAGTCGATCTATTTATAAACTTCTTATATAAGTATTTTTATTACAAGCCATTGATGGCCTGTATGTCAGCTGTTCATATTGTTGTAAACAATTAGAAGTGATCTACGCTGTGAGCCATCGTCGCCTATAACGATCTCATTCTCAACTGAAAGGTGGCTATAGCTTTAAAGATCACTGTACCATTCGGTCCGGATTAGACAATTTTTCTCTCGAATTTTAGAAACAATCTCTCCGTATTCATCCGTATTCAAGGCCCAACTCTTACATTTATAAATGACAACAGGTCTGATCAATAGTCTGTACAGTTTCAGCTTTGCCGCATTTGCAAGATAATTTGATTTCAGAAGTTGACCTGGTTGCCAGAAGTAAGGCAAATCTTGATATCCTCTCCCAGACTATTAACGCGAGGAAGGAGAGATCCAAAATACTTGAATCTCATCACTCTTTCGTTTACATAGATGTACGTATTTGTTTGGTATTCCTAAATATTCAAGCGAATACCATACCTCTCTCGGTATATCGAGTTATATAGACTTGCTTGACATTTGGTTGAAAATCGATGCGATCTCAAATTTTGGACAACCCGCGCTCGCTCTCTTGAAATCACCACATGGTCAAAATGGTTTCGGGATGTTTTACTGGATGTGTCCATGTGTCGAAATGTATGTTTTTATCAGGAAATGTCTACTAAACTATCGCAAAGTACATAATTCTGTCTTCATTTTCGGTCGCAATTTAGTGTCAGGAGAACGTACCAAAAATGTGACAAAAATCAGTCTGATTTCTTCTAGCTCTAGCATTTAAGCCACCAATCTAACATCGTACGTAGACATACAGTCCATCAGATTATCCAAATTATTGTAAAATAAGTCTGTATCCTGGGGTTGATGTCATCTCCAATGTGTAGTTATAGCCTTGGGACACGATGTCTCCACTTTCAGACTATTGAGTTTCTTGGATAGTCACGAGTTCCAGCTGAGCCAAGTTCTTTAACTGAATGCACGTGCCGATCTTTAATCTCATTTTCGGTTATTTAAGCTGGGGTGCGTTGTTAATGTTGGAATAATAATAAATGAAATAAATATCCAAAATTTATTTCATTTTATTATTTAATTATAAAAAAGGTGTTCAGTACCGTGTATTGTCTCCGTTGGCTTGTAATACGGCCTCACTGCGTTGTTTTCACGTTTCATGTAGTATTGTTAGCATTTGTTGAGTAATGCTGCTATTACTTACTCTATAATGATCTGTGGTTGGTTCAATTGTCCCTGAATACGACGCTTTAGATGGTCCCATAAGTGCTTGACTGGTTTCAGATCGGGACAGAATGTTAGACCTTGCATATTTGTATTTTTATTGTGTTACAAATTCAGGAGTAATATTAGCGGAATGTGTGGGAACTCCATCTTGAATTAATATGATATTCTCACGTCTATATTCAGCCGCACGTGCTAAGTGGGATCTGTGGTCTCAATTTCTTCTTCCATGGAAATTCTCACCCACACCATATCTAAACTATCACCTAAATGCTAATCTACACTGCTTTAGTGCCCAAGTTTAGTGGTCCCTTGCGAAGATATTTCTTACGATTTTATGTCTCCTTGTTAACGACATACATTTTTTGGGCACTCTGGTTTTTAACTTCACTTCTTTGAGCCTATTTCGAACAATTGCGTACTTCTGAAATAAGCGAAAGGTCAAGCGGAGTTGAAACAAGATTTCGAAGAGCTTCAAGTTTTAAAAATCTGTCATTATTTGGTATTCGTGACTCTTTGACTACCTTGCCTGGAACTTATAGTGAAACGATCAGTCTCTACATTTCGCGTCCAGGGCTTACAGATCACAGGTTGTAAATCTTGCGAACACACTGCATCGAGCAGATTGAGAGCCCATTAAACCTCACTATAATTTGATAAACTTCTGTGGTCTCTGCCTTCCCTAGTGATGTCAAATATTTCAAAAAATAATTAATGTTGTGGCCACTTTGATTGAAAAAAACGAACTGAGCATTTTCAGCGTTTTAACTTAACTAATCAATTGATACAAACAATTGCTATATGAAACAATAACTGACTACTTAGTTTATCGTGTGTATCAATATTAATATTTAAAACCTTTTCAAAGTGAAGTGTAATAAAGGGTTTTCCAATAAGAGGTTTCATTTTGAGTAGTCTGCTATTTGGACAGCTGCCAATTTTGAATCTGTCATATTTTCACATTTGCCAAGTAAAAACTACACCTTTACTAAAAATGGTATGGTACTCGCTTCAACAACGCATTGAAATTTGCACATTCTCGGCCGGCAATAGTGAATGAAACTGGTGCAAAAATTTGAGCTCTTGGGGCAAGTTAGTGATGTGAAGAATCGAAACCGAGTGCGTCCTTCAAGAACAACTGAAAATATTGCTGGTGTAATCCGTAGTGTTGCGGAAAACCCAGGAGACATTTCACAAACCACATAAAGGCTTCTAAATTTTAAATTTCAGTTTACACAGAACTATAGTCGATCGATCAAAATGAACGTCGTATTTCACTGATTGGGTTCATGAAATGCATAAACATGATTTTTTTCAAAAAATCATCTTTATAGTGAAGCCGGCCAATTTTCACCTATACAGAATTGTCTACGTATACCGAATTGTCGCGTTTGGGGCTCAGAAAATCAAAGAATGATTGTTAAGAAGCCTCTCCATCCCCAACGTGTCACTGTTTGGTATATATATATATATATATATATATATATATATATATATATATATATATATATATATATATATATATATATATATATATATATATATATATATATATATATATATATATGTGTGTGTGTGTGTTAGTGTGTGTATGTGTACTGAGAAACCAACAAAAATTCATTAATCGTTATCTTGTTATGATTATCTTGACGTAATAAGGTTTATTGCACTTATATATTTCAATGATTTATATCTGTTTACTTACATACATGCGTACGTATATATATCCGTAATGCATGTAAATAAAAATTTATCCCACCCGAACTTCGACAACAACTACCGTCAACCATATAATAATTTCTTGAGTAAACATACCGCAAGTTTACTTCAAACAACATAATTACAGTGCAATTACGATCGTTTTTCATCTTATCATAATTATAAAGTATAATAAAATAAAAAATACCGGTATTATTATTTATGATGAACATAAAGATGAAATGATTCATCAAGAAAATAAATGTCTTAATAAGACTTTGATAAAAAATGTACCCTTCTTTGATTCTATGAGCATATCGTTAAGTTCAGGTGAAATCAAGGCGATGGATGGGATGGTTGGTGAAACTCTATAATTATAATCGCTTGTTTGCATAAAGTCGATGCTACTGTCTATATATACAGCCAAGGTTACTCGAGTACCAGTTTACATTGTCAAAATGCGTATAAACGTCATTAAAGTAAACGATAGATAGTAGATTTTCAAGACGTCGTATCGTTGTTTGTACTATAGAGGTAATAGGACCTACATTGAAGTTTTGAGATATATAAATAGAAAGACACGCGTTTTATGATAATAAGTTGTTTAGACTATATAGTACTGGTTTTTATAGGTACATATGTACATGTATGTATTTATCTAGCAGCGCTACGCAACACATTGCCAAGAGCGTTCAATTATTAGAAAGTTTAAATCTTGGAGCTTTTTCTTAGGGATATGATAGTGATATTGATGCTGAGATAGCTCTGAACGTGACAAGCTAATGGGAGTTATTCTAGAACTCCGAGGTTTGATTGACAGCTTGGGCGCTGAATACACCAGAAGTTGAGTCTTCGTGTAAAGTGTATTGTATTTTTGTGTATTCTGGTGGATTCTCTAGGTCGCTTGCGATTTGGATTTATGACCTTCTGTTGGAGAGAAAATCTTTATGAACCGACCTGTGTTCCATTTTCAGTACTATAGGTTGGCATGGAGCCATACGTTAATCGGACTTATAGCTGTATGTTTTCGATTTGACTATGTAATGGTATAAAAAAGTTGGGGTGCTTAGAGCCCTAAACATATTGCAAAGATTGAAACAAACAAACGTTTTACCTGATCTGTGAACATACACTATTCTATGCTTCGCCGTTGAAAGGAATTGGGATTATATCAAACCACATTATGGCGAATTTTGCGTTAAGATCTTGGCTTATACAACCTTACAAGACCTAATTAACTCAAGAACTAAAGGTTGATGAAAATCCTGAATTTTTAATAGAAAAATCATCTTCATCACTGGGCTCATCAAAAAACAAACCATGCATTATTGTACAACTACAATAAGTGACTGTTTTATGCGAAGGTGTAATTGAGTCATAATTATTCGTCGCTGTAAATGATCACGATGTAAACGTCAATGGTTATCGTGGTATATTGGATTTGAAGACGTTTTTTGCCATAATTGACTCTACTGAACACCTGTGATATATAATTTCAACATTTTTGAGGGGGAAATTTGATAACGGCGTGTAATATCGAGAAATGGTCCGGTCGAATATCCACCTCATGCGATTTAACCACCACTATAGCAATTCTACCTTAAGACGTTTGTTTATACCAACGTTAGAGCAAATTATGTGTGGAAAATTGATCGCTGCAAATGTGCTCGCGGTGATCATGTGAACGAGATCGAATTCTGCAGTAAAATGTAACATATTGTATCTCAATTATTAACTATTGGAAAACCCTTTATTTTCTATCTTTCAACTGGGATTGGTTCAAAAACATTTCAAAGTTGGCATTGATTGCTATACATTTTTTGTGCTACTTAGGAGTGAAGAACAATCTGGAATTTCCTACTTTAATATATTTCAGATTATCTTAATGATGGCTATATATACCTACACTTATATATATATATATATATATATATATATATATATATATATATATATATATATATATATATATATATATATATATATATATATATATATATATATATATATATATATAGTCGTAGATATTAAGATAATAAACCCTAAATTAATCATTCCAAAATGGAAAGACATAAAAATATGTAATATTGTAATTTGATTACGTTTGATGATCACGATCGTGTACAGTGTAACCGATATTTTATTCTACTTGGGTGGTAATAACTCAATCAGTAGAACATGGTAAAAACGTTTACCACTGGGTATATATAGGTACATTACATATGTAATATGCATATGTGTGTTCAGAATCATTCCATATGGTTATTTATATAAAAACATGAGTCTAAATATTTTGGTTTAACGATCAATTATCACTCAACTCAACATCCAAAAAAAAAAGAAAAAAGAAATGGTTGGAGTAACTGACACACATATTTATGATTAACACAAATCATAAATATTATTTTTTTATCAATAATAAATTACTACATAAATAATACAAAAGATTGGTTTTATTTTACCATACACATAATATGTGACCTACCTACTACACGACATAAATTACAAAATCGACGTTTAATCTTAAATAATTTTTCATTTATATCAACCCTCCCCAAAAAAATGGTGGACCAGTTGGAAATTATGATATCATCGTGTAGAAAATTAAATCAAAACGCCTCATCATCATGAGAAAAGTAAAATTAGAGATCGAGTCTCTGGTCAAGTTTAGAAGATGGCATCATACATATATGTATAGTTTAAACTTTCACAAATTAAATTATCAAACATAATAATATTATTCAGGTGTATTAGGAAGAAAGTTGCTCAATCATTATTTACATTAGCGTTAAGTATTTCCGATCATGCATATATGCGTTTTGAACAGTAGACCGTAATGATATGGTGCTGATCTTTTAATTATCATAATAGTAATAACATACACCTTTATAATAGTGTTACGATCAGCTTGAGCATCTATTTTTGGAACAATTCAGTATCTGTATATACATAACATATAACATCTGATTATATATATATATATATATATATATATATATATATATATATATATATATATATATATATATATATATATATATATAGAGCGTCGCCGGTTGTAGCTTAATGGTTAAGAGACTTTCACATCATGCCGCGGTCTCGAGTTCGATTCCCACCATTGACCAAAAATTAACATGCACCAGATGGCATAAAAACTCGTTTGTGTGTAAAAACATTCGTTGGGCTCACCTACAATGTGCACCAATCGTTAAAATTGGTTTGTAAGGCCTCATTTTAGACGCGGTAAGCACCGTTTACGGCCTCTAAGCCATAGAAATATATAGTAAACACAAAACACACACATATATATATATTTATGATAATATGTTATGGTTCAATTATGTATGAAGCAAAATATCGGCCAAATGGCTGTCGCGGCCTCGGCGGCATACCTCCACCCGATGGTTCAAATGTTCGATGACGGTTAGGCATAATTGAGGTTATATGCCGTTAATGTGCCGAATTATTTCATCCTTCAGCTCTTGAATTGTTGCTGCCTTATCGATGTACACCTTTTCTTTCAAATAACCCCAAAGAAAGAAGTCCAACGGTGTCAAATCACATGATATTGGCGGCCAATTGACATCACCACCACGTGAGATAACACGGCATTGTCCTGTTGAAACCACATATCGTCCACATCCATATCTTCCAATTCGGGCCATAAAAAGTTCGTTATCATCTCACGATAGCGAACACATTTACAGTTATTACCTGACCGGCCTCATTTTGGAAAAAATATGGCCCGATGATGCCGCCAGCCCATGACCGCACCTAACAGTCACTCTTTGTGGGTGCATTGGTTTTTCGACAATCACTCTTCGTTTATGATTCGCCCAAATGCGGCAATTCTGCTTATTAACGAATCCACTGAGGTGAAAATGTGCCTTATCACAGAAGATGATTTTCTTCGAAAATTAATCTTCTGCTGTTGCCATTTCTTACCACCATTCTGACCATTGACGACGTTTAAGCGTGTAAATGCAAGTCTTTATACATAACGCTCATCAACGACGAGCGTGAGAGGTGCAATTGTTGGGCACGACGACGAGTTGAGGTGGACGACTCTTCAGCCACACTAACGCGAATAGCTGCAATATTTTATGCAGTACGAGCTGTACGAGCATACACTGATGTTTTAAAATTTCCTACAGACCCGGTTTGCTCAAATTTTTGCACGATTTTTCCGATTATACGCACATTTGAACGATTAAATTGACCGAAAGAATCACGAAGTGCACGATATACATTTTGATTTGAACGCCCATTTTCATAATATGCCTGAATAACTTTAACGCGTTGCTCGATTGTGTATCTTTCCATGGTTCAAATTGAGTTAGTCTGAAATTGAGGAATGTCAAATTAAATGCAGAAAAAAATTGACGTTTAAGTGTGGTTCACATTCAACAACGGCTTTTCAAATTTAACCACCCTTTATAAACCGGTAATATAAACCAAAAATTCTGATTAAGACGGAAAATTTTCGTAATTAAAAAAAAAAAAGATGGGTTCTTGGTCGTGAGGCGTAGCTGAGCGTTATCCAGTTTATTTACATTTTTTTCTCTTACCCTTCTGTTGGTTGATTTTGTTCCAAAGATGTGGTAGAGTTTGATATAAAAATCTTCATCTGAATGACTGACTGTTCACATGAAACTTTAACAAGCCTGTAATATCAAATTCTTCGAATTCCGAAAACCCAAGTTCATTACCAAGTTTAACAACATCTGCGACAATTCCTGGAAGACCTATATAGCATGAACATCTTCTTGTCAAACCAAATATTTTTCCAAACATTTTCCAACGTGGGCGGCTTCATTTCATTGAATACATGATCCCGAATGTTATACAGATTTTCCAACAATCTTGTATTGATCATAAGTCGCATCAATCAATTGTTTGAAAGTCCTTCAAAAGTAGAAATTGCGCCTTGATCTATTGGCTGGATCATGGTAAATATTCAACCCTTACACAGACAGATAAGACACATACATTTATCGGAAGTCTGTCCAACAAACAACATCTTGTTGCTTAGGTTTTTCTGTTCAGTGTACTTTACCGAAGGGCAAACGTATTTTTGAACCACTCCTCGAACATGATTGACGGTATTCAAACTTTCTTATTGCATTTCCAAATAATCAATAACTGTGTCTTATTAAATCCTTTAAAAGGATTTTCTGATAAGTAAATAAGCGTAAGTAAATCGAGGCAAGAACTTTAGACGTTATTTAGCCACCTTATACCCAGATGATTTTGCTCTCGAAATAAATATCCTGTTAGATATACACTTCCAGTAGAGACCGATCTCATGCACGTTGAAAACCTATTCTGGAACATATGCTCCATTTTCGATTGTCTTGTTTTAGAAAAGACGGGTAATCACAAGAAGCCACAGTATCCCAATTGGCTACCTCATGCTTTAGACAAGCATATACTTCTATTGAACTATTTCGTGATGGTAAGAATAAGTTTTGCGAATGGTTCAGAAAACATTTCATAATAGAAACAAAAGCAAATTGTGATCACTAAATGTTCCGTTCAAAATACTCTTACTTTTGCACAATGCGCCAGGCCACGCACCTGATACTAGAGAGCTGGAGGTTAACGTTACAGTGGTTTTTTACCTTCCCAACACTACAATTATTACAACACTACAGTACAATTGCTTCTACATCCGCCATTTTCTCCAAGTTTAGCCCGCTGCGACTATTTCCTGTTTCCAAACTTCAAGAAAGGGCTCGGCGGAAAGAGATCCGGATCTAATGATGGGATCATAGATGCGATGCAATAAAAGCCTATTTTGAAGGGTTGGAAAAAGCGTATTGTTTGCAATTTTTTTTTGGCCAAAAATGTTATTACTGCCCATTCGCACAACAAGTAGTAACATAAGATGTAATGTTGGTGCAATGTATGGAGAGGATAGTAGTTGGAGAAAAACTTCCAATTCCATCGTTCAATTATTTTTAAACTGGTCCATATGCATACAAATCACTGCAATATTTTGGTATTGTGTTATCGGCAGTCTTTTGATGCCATCTCGACTATTTTGCATCGGCATACTTAGGGGACTAGAACCTGCACCGTATCAAATACAGCTGGAAACATGGGCAAGGCCTGAAGTGAGATTAGCTTCTCATAAAATAACTTCCAACCTTATCTTTTTTCACGCAACTTTCAATTGGCCACAATCGATAAAGCTTAAATCTTTTAATTTAAAACAAGTTCTTTTATAACTAAATGTTAAATCAAGATTGTGTCTAAGCTAGTTATAAAAATATTTAAAATTATGTTTTTATTTTACATAAATTAAAAATACATTTATTTACAATATTTGTTGTTTTATGTTTTCTAATGTGTACATTGTTATTATACGAGTATATCCAAGATGCAGCATTTAAATTAACAATTAGCATAAGTTATTTATGTGTTTCTCTAAAAATTTTATTTATTTGCTTTTTTATTGAATTGATCGGAAGATTTTTGATAATTGTAAGAGTTGTGACAAAAGAACCATTGAATAAATCACTTCTGATTGAAGAAAATTGATTATTAATTATTTATGTCTACGATTATGAGTGTGGGAATGTTGTGTAATTAAATTAAGAGAATTATCTTGTATACATCTAACATATATGCTTAATAATTCATTTACCATATACTCGTACATGCCCACAATCTTAAGAGTGGATGAGATTATCAATAGCTACTTGTATCGATTGGATGTTTTTGATCGAATGAATGACACTGCTTTTTTTGAGGTATAGACATACATACTCGTAATAGTATGTTTCATGACTAACCTCTCGAATTGTAAGTGTTTTAAACAATCAAAATAACATTTAAAAAACTGATGTTTAACGGTTAATGTCGGACCAATCTGCCATATTGCAAATCACTCTGCCATCGTGTTATTACATTAGACTGCAACACGATTTGGTTTTGAATTAATGTACTGTCTATTGGATTTATCGTATCATCCGTCAAGGTCAAACTCCCACATTGATCTCTGACAACGGAACTGATAAGCAATCTGTGCAGTTTTCCGCTTATCGACATTTACAAGATATTCCGATTTCAGAAGAGGACGTCCGATTTCCAGCTACAAAGTGAACCTTGTTGTCCTGTTCCACATATTAGCATGAGAAGTGAGAGATCCAAGATACTTGAATCGCATCCAAGATTTTTTTATTATTAAGTTAGCTGGAACTCTTTAGGGTCCGAACTCAATGCCACGAAGGGCCCATGGTGTGAACCTATAGGATTTCGAAAAATAACTTAGCAAACTAGAGCACTTTGAACCAGGGCAGAGTAGACAGTAGATTTACCTATATTCCATGAGTTGAACACAAGCGATCTCATGCGACCCACATGACCGTTACCTTATTGTTACAATCAAGGACGTTCAGAAATTGCTTACAATCCCCTACCAGTTTAAAGCTGGTTAGAGGATTGTTTAACGAGTTGAGGACAGTTTTACTATTTGTACAAAATATAATCTCTTTGTCGTCGGCAACGAGATTAAAATTAACGCAGTGAGACCACTTGATGGATATTACAGTAAGTCCTCATATACTGCCAGAGATTCTCTGAACCAAATCCAGCACCCTGAAAAGAATACAAGCGATGCGAATATCTATTTGAGCAAGTCTGGTGAGAACCATATAATCCTGGATGGATAAACTACCTTAAATGACCTGTGTAAATTAAAAACAGGAAGAAGACTATCAATAGCCATGTAGATTTGTGGCATAGCTTGAAAGGCAGCCGTACGAGCTGTTCCTAAACTGAAGGATTGTAATTGGGGTGATGAGAGAATGAACTCCAAAGCTAGGAGCTGAGTTGAAGACATGGCTCTAGTTACAGCTGGACAAGCGATATTTTGCAAATAGTTGAGTTTACCAATTGAAGATTTTACTTTAACCACTGGCCACCAAACAGAAGATGCATAAATACCGCCCAGGTGGCTCAGTGGTTAAAGCTGTGGCAGTTGGAGCGGGAGGTACCGGGTTCGAATCCCGATAGGGGCAGAATGCAAAAGGGACTTTTCACCATCTGATTACGATCGATGGTGTAAATGAACACATCTATGACCCCCTGTTGGAGTGCAGAACTCATGGGCGACCCATCTTCCATGTCAGTATTATAGGCTGGCATGGAGCTATGCAATGCGCCGATGGTTCTACGAAAATCGGACCTATAGCCGTACGTCCTCAATTTGGCCATTAAGGCGTGAAGTAGGACGTAAATAAGCGAACCGTGCAAGAGCTCGGAGAGCCTTGAGCCCCAAAAAAGATAGCATAGTATAAAATATATAAAAAAAAAAAAAAGATGCATAAATTAGCATTGATAGATAAAATATAGCATTTTGCGGGATAGTCCCCAAGAATTACCAAATGCCATTGCATATAGCTGTAGATTTTTGTATAGTTAGATGATATAAAGTTTAAAATCCAGTTTGACGTATAGGCTGAGCTATTAACCTAACATCTGAAAAGTGATGCTACACAAAAAGGTGCAGTATTTCTATGCCTTGCAAATATAACCAAGTCAATTTTAGACGGGTTCATATGTAAAACCTTATCCACCACACCACTATAATTCATACACCACTCACTATAACATTCAGGTGCTTGCCTGAAATTGTGAGAACTGGATCGTCAGCATAACTTTGAACGATAAAACCGGAAGAATAACAAGAAGTTCGTCAATGACCAGAAGCTACAACAGAGGTAAAATCACACGTCCTTGTGGACATCCTTTGGAACCCTTGACCGAAATAAAGATATCATCAAACCTCGCATATCACAATGCGAGAGTCAAGCATACATTTAATCCACCTGATGATGTTGGATTCGATACCAAATTTAAAGTGCCGAAAAGTGATCGAAAACTGCCCACAACAAACTCTTTGTGCATAGATCTCTCAACCCTAGTTCAGTCATTTCGAGTGAAATGAAAACGGAGTGACAGAGTGTCTCAATAGTGATAACCACACATATACGAAGTTATGTATTATGAGATTGCCGCCGTGAAATCAGGCTTTATGTCTTCTATATCCACTTCTGAAATCAAAATATCTTGCAAATGCGGATAGACTGAAACTGTACAGCGTGTTGTCATATATCGATGTTATATTGACGGATGAGTACGAGAGAAGAATTTTAACATTCGAGAGAAGAATTATTCTAATGGTATATGACTCAAAACGCGACCTTGATATTACATAACCGTCAGTAGGCGAAGTGGTCGCTGTCAGCGACGATGTGTCCACGACGTAGAGAGCGATCTGACTTCTTCTAATTGTTTATATAAAGACAGGGTTGGGGTCAAAAATGATATGCAAAAGCCATTTACGTTTTCCATAATGATATGAAAAAAAAATTGAGCCATTGTGGTGTTCACAAATACGACGAATAGTCACGCCACAATAGTGAAGTAGTAACAAAATAATGGAAAAAAGATTTCTAGTCAAATTCTGTAATTCGCTAGAACTGTTGCAACATAGCCTCACAACGTATATAGAAACGAAATGCAACATACATCAAGTCCGGTCGCTTATGCCTGATGAGATGGATTTGATCTTTTCAGCTATCAATCAATGCCACTCTGTGGAGTTCAAGTTCAACTCCCATCATTATCATTAGCTGTCACGATCACAGCACCCAGCATCACTTAATCACACTTCTACACCATAAGTAGTTGAAAGGCATTGCTAAGAGAGGACACGAATGAATACGTTTGGGACAGTTCGAAATCGTCTCATTCAGCTCAAAACCACTCAAATCGAAATACGAAAATCTTAACTATACGAGGAAGTCCTATTGATCGTGCATATACTCCTTTCATGGCAGCTAAGTAGCAAACAAAATCTGTATAGAATTAAAAGAAGTTCCATAGTTATTTAAGCCAAGTAGCTTTTACGTTCATCTCATGTATAATTCGATTCGAGTCTCATCTGAAAAGAGAAAACAGTGTAATACTCATACAAATTGAGAGAACATTGATCAATTTGTATGAGTATAAGCAAATTCTAAACGGCTGGAATTGAGGCAAAGAAGAAGTCGTGAAACTTTAACAAAACATTTCGCAGTTAGGTTCACTACTTTGTACTTGAGTATAATCTTCCTGATACAAAATGACGACTTTAACCGCAGCTTAAACTCACGGAAAGATCCCATATTATAATGAATCTTCTTTCAGGTGTTTGCTTTAGAAAATATTTACAAGAACTAATGATACTGCATTTACAAATAATTGATATGCAATGAAACGTAAGCCGATAGTTGCGTTGGATTTCGACCAGATATCTTCTGGACCAGTTATTCAATTGAGACGTATTTGGTTTTAAACAAAGTGATCTTTAGTGATGAGGCACATTGTCGATTCTGGTGTGAACTGTCGCAATTGTCGAATCTGGTTGATCATTTCGTGGTGCTTTATTATAGTTTTATATCACAGTTGTAGATTTTTTCGTTATATAGAAAAAATAAAAAAGTCTACAAACACTAATAAATTTAAAAGGGGAAATAATGAATTTTAAGGAGAAATGAATATTTTAGAGTGATAAATTTACGTTTCTACATAACCCCAAAAGTAATTATATCATTTTTTATATGATGTGGTTGAAATGGTAGTGATAAATTTTTTATAATATGATAATTATTCTAATACAACTGAATTAATGATATTGGAAACAATTTTAAATTACGTATGACAAACAGTATAGAGTGTCGACTGGTATAAACGAGATGGAATATATTGTTGTCTTTTTCAATATACCCGTTTCAATATACGACGTGAAGTTATTCATCTATTATTTACTTGCACTATTTATTTAAGCAACGACAGTTTCATTATTTCATACTTTTTATCACTTAATGTGATAAAGCACCACAAAATTACCACCCTGGTGTGAACAAATCCACGAGTAATATTGGCAAAACAACTGCTTCCACAAAAAGTAATCGATTGGTATAGATTTTGATCTGGTGGATTGATTGGTAGATATTTTTTTTAAAATACAACTTAACACTCTGTTAGTGTGTGTGATGCTCGTATATTGATGTACTGTGAATATGTGGTTTTAACTGGACGATGCAACATGTCATACAGCAACAATCAATCTTTTGAAAGAGAAATTTGCTGATTGATTAATTTCTCGAGGAGTAACTATTAATTGGTCACCAAAATCATGCGCGATTTTAGCGTTTTTTTGAAGAGCAAAGTTTAAGTCAATAATCCTCAATCTATTCAACATAATCGAGGCAAATTACTCAAATTGAAAACAATTATGGCAGCATGTGTTGGAAAATGGTACTTAATGATTGAACGCCTGCAGAACTGTAAGATGCGGTCACTTATCTGATATTCGTTGCCATTATTAACTACCGCATGTCTAGTTTAGAATTCAATAAAGATATCTGCCTATTTTGAAAAAAAATTATGTCTCTTTCTAATGTACTCATTCTAATGTGCATATAGATGCGATTAACGACACAAAATAATAGCGGCCACAAGAAACCATTGTTATTTACACAAGATATAGTGTATAAGTTATATAACAGTATATTAGACTCAATTCAATTTTAAAAGGTTTATCGACTATCAGATCTCCAGTATCAAATTTTTGTTTATTTCTCTATTTTGTTTGTCTCTTTAACGTATTCAGTTATAGATGTTTGTTTAAATAAAAGAAATAGATTATTTTCTTCAAACCACCAAGACTAAATAAATAAATTGATAACACGTTGATAGTGTCTATATCAATACGAGAAAGTAAACATCTTGGTGCTTGTCTCAAAAAATATAACTGCCCACCAACCATGGACGACTTGGCCTGCACCGAACATTTCCAAAGCACTGTGCACTGTAATTGGGCCGTATACTTGTGTATATGCGCACACAAACAAATCATTAGAAACGTGTATATCGATTTACACCACCGAGTCTGGAATGTTTTTATTTTATAATTTTTAAATTGAATAAAATGGAATTTATTTTCATTTCAGTTTAATTTATTATTTCCCCGTCGAAATAAAATAGATGAAAATATCGAAATTAAAAATTTAGTGAAATTTTGTTATTTATTTATATTTCATTGAGTTGCGATAAGATAAAAAAAACCGATAAAATTCTAATGTTTACGAGTTAGTATGTGTAGGATCATTCGGTCTCGAATGGTGCGGCAACGATAATCGTTATTATTTTATTTGATGCATCATATTATAACAGCTAACAGAATTATAGACACTTTACTCGAGCATCGTTGCAGTATTAAAACTATATAAAGGGTTTTCCAATAAGAGGTTTTCGATAGCCTGCTGTTTGGGCAGCTGTCAATTATCAAGCTATAAGTAAAACCTAGACAAGTGAAAACAACGCCATTACCAAAAATGGTGAATATTTGGATAACAATAGTGTAACTGGTAGAAAAATCTTAGCTGTTGAATCAAAACACTCCAAAACTTTCTTTTTCTTCTGGTTTTTTTTCTTTCATGTGACAATTTTTCATATTCATGCATAAAGTTTTTATATTCATTATATAATCCGGAATCTCATAGAAAACGTCATTTCATCCCTTGAAGTCTTCGCGAATAGCAAGTGATAGAGATTCACCCAATTCTACTCTGTTCTCTTTAAATGGTGTATGTTCTTTGAAGTGATTTTCACAATGCTCTTCTTCACTGGACCATAAGTTACTAGCTGGAACTTCCTCTACCTCCCAAATTCTTCGTATCAATATTGTTTGTACTCTTATCGATGGTGGTGCCCCAGTATGCATTGATATCGTGCATTTCGTGCTACTGAAAAAGTTGACCTGCTACAACCCAAAAAACCACTGTGTTTTGTAGAACAATTGTATGTGGGTTGTCATAATTGGGATCCCCAAATGTTATTTCAAGAACATTGAATTCTTCCATTTCGCTTCGATTAATGATACTTTCTGGTATAGATTCGCGGTAAAATTAGCACCTCGATGTTTATTTGTATGTAGTTCACTAGATCTGGTTAATAATTTTAATGTGGCTTCCCCTCTGGTTGTTTTCGTTGCTGAACTACCCAATACCGAAACAGTAATTCGTGAATTTCTTCTTAATATTTAACATTTGCAGGCACGATTCTGTAATAAAAGAAGCTTGCGATTCCGAATCTAAAAATGCCCGACACGGATATTACGAGTAATAACATTTATAATCGCTGTAGGGAACACTATCTGTAAAACATTGTTGGAAGCATGTGCACATATCTTTGTACTTAGACTCTACTCATCCTAATTAGAAATTGTTTCTTTGTCCTTGACTTTAATGTGATTTGTCCAAACCAAAGTCAACTGCTCACAATGTAATAATGTATGATGTTTCCTATTGCGTGTAGTACATCGTCGGTTTGATCTACACTTGAAAACACCATGATCACTGCTTAAGCAATTAAAACATCGATTACTTTCCATTTTCTTCGCTCATCCAATCCCGTTGATGTCTATTTGGACACTCGTAAGTCATACATTATGTGTCACAACAAAAACCGAAGCTGATACTATACGACAGACAAAGTGACGCTTAACTGATTGTTTCTTTGGTCGTCTAACTGATATCTTTATAGACTCTTAAGCGTCTCCTCTATATGCAATAAAAATTCAAAAAACTCGTCTGTAGTTGGGAATTCCTTATCTGCAGTATTTTGAGCCGATTGCGCCTTACTTTCTTCATCCAATTTGTTCACTAAAATATAAATAATCCATGCATCTTTAGAATCACCACTTGGCCCTACAGCTTTCAACTTTCGTAATGCTTTATCTGAGGTATCAAGTAATTTTGTTCAATAAATGTTCAAATGAATGAAGTAATTCTGTGTCGTTATCTATCTTAGCACTAGCGTAGTTTTGGCAATGCCTCAATATAGTTTGTTTCGGTGATTGGCAAATGTCTTAATAGACTAGCGTCTTCACCTAGTAGGAAACTCTTCAGATATTGGAATTTTTGTGACGGTACATAAAGATGTCGAATCATGTACTGTAGCCACATACAGGCCGAAGAAGGATTGCCATTCCTTATAATCTCCGGTAAATGTGAGATTAATTGGGCTGTCAACACTTACATTACACTTCATAGCACTTAATCCCAGTTTCTCCATTAAAACCGATAGTTCTGTAACTGCATTGTAATAATGTGCGATGTGCACAAGAAACTCACAATTCAACTCCAATTTTGAGAAAATACCGAGATGTAAATTTGAAATATATAAAAAATTGTACTTATCCGGCTGGAAGGACCATAAGCCAACTTAATATTTATTTCCAAACACCCAGGTTTTTCAATTCAACGTTTATCTTTGGAATTAGACATACCACAAACGACATTAAACGATAAAGACTTATGTCTTAAAGAGTTTAAAGTTTAGTTAACACAAGAACTTAAGCTGGCCGATAACCATAAACGTCGTATATTCTGTGATTGGGTGCTTCGATTGCATCAAAATGATCGAAAAATCGTCCGCATTTTGATCGAAAAATCATCTTTAGTGATGAGGCCTACTTTCACCTGAGAGCCTACATTAATAAGAAGAATTGTCGCATTTGGGGTACAGAAAATCCAAGAATGATTGTTGAAAAGCCTCTTCATCCTCAACGTGTCGCTGTTTGGTACGGTTTTTGAGTGGCGGATTGGACCTTATCTTTTCGAAAATGAGGCTGCTGCAACTATTACGGTTAGGGCATGCATCCCCGGTAAACGATAAATCAATTTACCTGTTTTACTGTCGAAATATTTTTACCGAATTACCGGTAAAATTAAATATTTACCGATAAATTCTAGTTTAACCATTTTACAAAAAATATTCCAAAATGTTTCTTAAAACGTGATGAGTCAATTCTTTACACATTCAGTCAATCCAAAATACAGTCTGCTGTTACTTCAGGACTAATTAAAACTTATTTCAACTGGCTGTAATTTCAAGAATGGTAGGCAAACATGGCCTACCATGCGTGAAATCTTATGATTGTACATCTTATGATTTAAGAAAGTTATTAACCGTCAAAGGATATTCCGTCGCAAAATCGTTAAATTCAATAAGAAATATTGTAATGATTCGCCTAGAAATATTAAGAAAAGAAGCGGACGAGGAGGAACACCAAACAACATCGAACGGACTGACAAGTGATGGAGACAGCTTGACGATTAGACGTGAAGTAGACGGTAGATTCAGTATGATAACATTGTGCGCGTCGATGTTATAAGGAGTGGAACTCAAACGATGGGAAATTTTAAGGTACAAATGACAAATGTCGAGAAGGCATCTATTAAGGGTAACAAGGAGATCGCTATACGAATCAGTGATGAACAATTTGTGCTGAAGTACTGGTGGCGGATATAGTAGATGAGGTTATCATGGGCACGGACTCCTCGAGGTAAAACGGATTCGTAATGAATTTTTGACAAGAGATGTTAAGATTTGCTACCATCGTGCTGCCATTCCAAGCGAACATATGAAGCCAATCGTACGGAAGGTTACAATGGATCATCGTTCAAAGTTATCACACTAGTAAGAATCATGAGTCGATTAACAAAATGCATCGACTCAACGTGTGACCTATGAAAAACAAATTATGAATGGACAAAATGAAGCTTGGGAATTGGCGGAAATAAGGGAGTTGGTGGAAACGGGAAATCCACCATCACGGATATTATGAGCGAGTATCATATAGGAGCAAGTGGAAACTCCTCTTCGAATGTAGATACAAAACGCTACGGAAAGTAGCCACAAAACGCAAACAGTGTGGAAACTGACGTCATAATAATGAAGGATCATCGATAAAGGTGCAGGAGACAGGTAGTAGCACAAACGCGTTTTGAATAAATAGTAAAGAAAGAAATAGATTCGATTTTACAGGAGAAGCGACTTGGAATGAAGAGCGCCCCAAATAAAAAATTAACTGACATGAACTGTCTTTAATAAAATATGAACTGACATGCAAAATTCGATGGCTTCATTATCGTTTTAAGTTGTTGGTTGGAAACTATGTTAAATAGGCATTTAAAAGTTATTTATTTACCGATAAATTACCGGTAAAGCTGCTTAAATTGAACTTTTAAGCTCCAATAATATTGTTTGTATTTATATCTAGACGTTGATAGCTTAAAAAGTTCCAATATGTCGTGAGTTTATAAAATAATGAGTGTTATTGTCAATTCATAGTTGTTGTTGTCAACAACTACCGGTAAAATTGGCAAACCCTAATAACGATGAATGAATTACAATACCGAGCTAGAAATAATGATTTTTTATGGCCGGAATTGGAAGATATTGATGTGGACGATGTTTATTTTCAGCAAGACGGCGCTACGTGCCACGCAATTCTGCAAGAAAAGTTTCCTGACCGTTATTTCTCATAGAGGTGATTGGCTGCCGGTATCTTGTGACTTAACATCTTTAGACGTTTTTCTTTGGAGCCACGTGAAGATAAGATTTATGCCAATACTCCACAATCGATTCAAGACCTTTTTTTTTTAATTGTATACTATGCAATCTGCCCCAAGAGCTCAAGGCGTTCCCTGCTCTTTCGTGGTTCGCTTATTTACATCCTACATTACGCCTTAATGGCCAAATCGGGGACGTACGGCTATAGGTCCGATTTTGGTAGAACCATCTGCGCATTGCATAGCTCCATGCCAACCTATAGTACTGACATGGAAGATGGGTCGGCCCATGAGTTCTGCATTCCAACAGGGGGTCATAGATGTGTTCATTCACACCACCGATCGTAATCAGATGGTGAAAAGTCCCTTTTGCATCCTGCCCCTATCGGGATTCGAACCCGGTACCTTCCGCTCCAACTGCCACAGCATAAACATTCATTGATTTCTCTTGAAAATACTCGTTTTTAATAAATATCAAAATAAAACCTCTTTTTGAAAAACCCTTTATAACCTTATAGATAAAAAAATAAAAACACTTTATTGCTAATAAAACGACCCTCCGGAAGTCATAAATCATTAAAATTGCGAACAGACTAACACAACCAGTTATGCTCACCCACGTTCGCGACATATAGGCAATTTAATATTAGTACACTGTCTAGTTCACACATAACGACACCACGAAACATAAAAATTGACTAACTCGCGTTCACGATCAACATGACCATGAGTTTGTCAGTATATAGTATATGTATGTACGTTATAGGCATAGCCTGCTTGGTTTCTTTTGTGGACGATGACAGTAATATAAACTTATACATTCATTATTGGTACACACATGCGATCGAGTGTGTTCGAACCAGGGCGATAAAAAAATTGTTGATGATAGTTTTAATATGCGCGTGTTTTTTTGTGTGTATGTCGATCTATATTTCATATTTGTCATGTTCACATAAAAATAAAAATTATATGATCTCATGAAAGAGGATGGGATTATTATCGAGATTAATGAAGGTGTTTTTTGAGATCGAATAAAACAGCGATATGGTATGCCATCATTTCTAAAAAATGTATAACTTTAAACAATTTAACAGTGTACGAGTACTATGTAACCACTTTCTAGAAGCAAATGAGTAATTATTTGATATAAAAAAATTGACACAAGACTGAGTCTTACAATATATAAGATTTGTACAACATATTTTTTTTTCTTAATTTCGTTTTAGGTAAGAAACGTTCAAAATTGTAGGACGAACAATCATTGTCAAGTATGTATAACAAACAATAAATAATAGCAACCGTAAATAAATATTTTATATATAAAACTGTTCAATGTATTCTTGTCATCAAATGTAAGTAGTTTCTTTAAGTATCGTTTAATTTTTATAGCCCATATTAATGCACACCTAACATTTTTAAATTCGATTGATATTCAAACTGACTATACTTTGATTCCATATCATGTTTCAATAATTTATAAATTTATTCGAAATATTTTGAAATTGCCTAATTTAAAATGGAAATTACAAGATCAATTACTGCTTACTGCCTATAATAAAATCGATAAATGATTGTATCGTTTACGAGACGAAATTGGAATTTTTAATGACAAGTGTTTGAATTGTAATAATTTGGTTAAGACAGTTGGTATTTTTTTCTAATAAGGTAGTTAAAACCAAGTTGTATTGTAAAGAAACCTGAGTATATATTATGAACAAATTAACTGCCTAATCATGTTGTTTCAATCAGACTTCATCGGTTTCGATCACGTGTTACCTCTTCATACTGTTGTCAACAGTTGGAAGATGCCAGATCGCTTGGACCAATCGTCGCCGACAGCGACCTCTTTGCCTACCAACAGGCGACTCTCTCTTTAAAGATCGCTGTATCATTTGGTTTGGATCAGTACGCAGAACGTGACCGATTCTTTGATTTCATGCACGATATCAGGAATTTGCATTACATTCCTGATTTCGTGATTTAAACGAACTCGAAATTTGCCAGCAACGTCGCGTTTTAGGCCATATATCACACGAATAATTCTTATTCTCGAATGATAGAAGCATTCTTTCGTACTCATCCATCAATGTTTAACTCTCACATCCATACATGACAACGGGTCTGACCAAGACTCTGTACAATTCAGACACTGTGCACTGTATCAGACTGGTAATTGGATCGCAAACTGTTATTGCTGGCAAGATCTTGATATAGTTCCGTTTTTGCTGGTTATTGCTGGCAAGATCTTGATATAGTCACGTTTTATATTCCCCCGTCCTCCCGATTTGTACGAAAATTTCCATCGTAGCTTTGCAGTGACTAAATAACAGTCACTGTCTACGAATTTTGTTGAAGACCGATACGATCTCACGTCTTGGACAACCCGAGCTCGGTTAATATCAACACTTGGTCAATTTGGCTTCGGAATGTTTTAAGTGGATGTGTCCATGTTTCCAAATGGATGTTTTCATAAGATCATGAGCGAACGCAAAGTACATCATTCTTTCTTGATTTTCGGTCGCATTTTCTTTAATCCATTAAATTAAACGATTTCGTTCTCTGCAATGGTCTAACTATATGTGAAGTGTCCAACATACCACGAACTCTTCGTTTACGTATTGATCAATATACGTTGTCCATGAATGACAGCAAGTTATTTTTATTTCTTCTTGAACCGTCTGTCTGGGGATTCCTGCTGTATCGTTGAGTGTTTCTCTCTAAAACCAAACTGATAATCTGGGATAAGGTTTTTTTGTCCTATGGTTCACTGCATTGATACATATGTTGTCCCTTTTTTAGGCAGCTCCTTTATTATTTGGCGTGTTATCGGATCGTTACTAGGAGCTTTCTTTGCTTTTATGTTCTTAATTTCAGCTTCAGTTCTTTCAATATTACAAGCCTGATATCTTCGAAGTCAGATGTTCTGGGCGTATCAGCAGTGTTTTCATAACTGGTCCGCCGACCTAGAGGTAAAATGTTTCTTCTAGATGTCCAGCAAATAGGTCAGCCTTGTCTTTCGTACTTCTATCAAATTTCTTATCGTTTGTTGTGATTGGAAGGATCTGCGTTTTTCGTCGTTTTAACCCTCTTGTTGCTTTTCAGAGGAAATAGTCAGTATCTTTAGTTGGAGCTAGAGAACAAATGTTAAATACCCACATAAAGCTACATTTTTCAGGAACGATTTATTTTATCTCGATTTATCACATTCCAAAATTTTAGATTTACGGATATCCAGTACTTTGGTAATTTTTAAAGATACATAGATAATATAAAGCAAGACGGATGATAACTTCCCCTTTATTGTTACTACAAGCTTAATACGAGTCCTAAGCTACATATTTGATTTGTATTGTACTCTTTCACTTGTATGGTAACCGCAGTTCTAAAAGTATAATGCATGGCGATAGTTCTTCTGAAACCACGACCCCTTTCTACTATTCGTTAGCTGCCGATTGGTTTACGAGTGTAAGCCGAAACTTCTTTTCGTTATATATTCTATTGCTCGATTGCAAGACGATGTTCTCACTATCGAAGTAGTCTATTTGGATTAACGTTTAGACAAAATAGTATTCCTGGAATACTCCAATAAAACAAACGATTTGTGCTGCTTTCCAATCGACCAATCGCTAGTGAAACGCTAGTAGTTTGGTTCTTATCTTTGCTAAATTTACTAGGGTTTATTGAGCAAAGTTAAGAACCGAACTGACGGTTGGTCGATTGGAATTAGCTCATAACTGCGAAGACTTACTATAATGGGATGAATAGGTTCAAGAGAGGTTTTTATGAGCTTCTGGCATTCCGTAATTGCATAAATATGGCATTTAATTAAACTTCAATGTACAAGTGTCTTTGTATATAATTCAGATACTGTAAAGAACATTATGTTATGGTAATTTTTATCAGCTTATCCTGTAGCAATTAAATCAACTAAATTTTTATTGTATTTCCTAATTTGTAAGTTTAATTGACCGATATGTATGATTTTTATCATTTTCAAACTCACTTAAACGACAACTAAACACCTCTCATCAATTTGTACCAACATCAGAATTGACCTTGAGGATCTTTATTTGATAGTTTCTTAACTTTATACTCGGCCCGAAGCACAAAAAAAATTTTTGGTCAAATCTAGGATGTATAATGTTAAATCTGATTTATGTTGACTCAAGCCTGAAAAGGCAGCACCAATCTAAAATATACGAGCACTACCCCAGTGCGTCAAAAAGTCGCCGCAAAATTATACCACCTATAAAGGATGATACTGGCCAACGGTTGAATTACAGTGAAAGAGATCGAAGGAATATGTCGAAGAAGAGATCCAGTAACAGAGTGGGATGTTAAAAGTGCCACTGAAAAGTGCTGTACAATAAGGTTGCTAGACCAGACAGTAAAACCACCAAAATATTCAAAGCAGATTCGTCTACAGCTGCAAGTACACTAACTCCAATAATTCAGAAAGGGTGGAATTTTGGCAGAATACGAAAGTAGTCTTAGAACATCGATGTCATGGATGAGAATAATCCTAGCTGAATGAACTTGGTAACTCATGGGAAATCCCCAATAGATTATGATGGACCGTCATCCTAGTAGATGCCATATGATCCTAAAATTGGAGATACAAAAAAACATGCGAAATATTATACTTATATTGAGTTTGGGTGCGACTTCCACTTTTGTTGGACCTGAGCCCACTTCAGTAGTGACGTCATTATCTCTCAAACGAGAAATTGACACTTAAACAAGAAATTGATACTTGATCATTGGTGATTTGCACCAAAAGAGATGAGGCCATGAGATAGCCTCATCTCTTGTCGACTATCTAAATCTTCTTTGGATCAATAAATCGGCCAAGATCCCAGTCTTTCTTAAACTATGATAGACGCACTTTAAGGATTTTGCTGGGTATTCTCACGAGGCATTGCTCCCTGAATAATCATATATTTCAAATGAATAACGGAACATCAGTATGCTCCTGTTTTTCATACTCTTGCCATAGACTGCACCGCTTTGGTTTACAATTCCTATTTGAGGATCAACTGATCAACGACCTTGAGGATACCATATATGTTGGACTTCATTAAAAGCACAAACCCGATTTCGGGACTGAGAATGTAAGTCTCGGAAGGGATGTCACAATGGGTCAATCGAGCCTGAGTGATTGGGAAAAATACTTGTATTGAAGATGGTGTTGTTTATTATCGACAACATCTCACTTCTTGAATGAATCAAGCTCACAATTTTTTAATCAACATGTGGTCAATGTAACTTCTTTAGTTCATTTATAATAAAGTCGTGTCTAAACAATGCTGCCTAGTCTCAAGATGATTAAACAAATTAAGAATGTATATACGACACTTATATTTATTTTTAGAACTAATGTACAACTTGAATATCCCTTTGTACAATTATTTACCTTGAATAAATCAATAAATCATTAATTAAACTCAAATTTGATTTGATAACGTCTAAAACAGTGATCGAAATGTTTTATTAATTTGTAATAAATTCTAACCTGATCGAATTTCGAGATAATTTCCAATGACCAATTCAAACATATTTATCTCCGCTTTGATCGCTTTATGTATACATATAACAACAACATATATATGAGCAATAATCTAGCATATTACATAGACTTTCAATAGTTTTGATCATTTCAACAACATATACCGAGTATAAATAGGCATTTGCTAGAAAATTATTATATCAAAAATTATTTAACGATCGTTTGAATGAATATTTGCTAATCCCCGACATTACCTATTCACGTTACCCAATAAATTCCAACACCCCCCCGCGAACAACTTATTATTCACATAACGTACCAGTTATGTAAAAATAAAAAAATTTCAAACGATTGGCTTCAATTTACACAGAACTGCCGGCTAAATAATTTCCATAGAGGTTTTATGAGCTAAGACGCCAACATTTTTTTTTATATAAATAAATAAATAATTAAAACATAAATATTAATGGCCGGAAGTTCTAGCATATATTTATGTAACGTACGAATATTTATATATTTTATGATTGATGAACAATTAGTCATCTTTTATGTAATTATTCCATAATTCAATTAATTTTAATTACGACCCGATAATACTTCAATAATTCATCACCTTACCATAATTCGTAAATGTGTCAATTCATCTGTTACGTGCTAGCACAATTCACTCACTATGTCTGGGAAGAAGTTGCACTGATCACATAAACTCAAATCGTGTACCTGCTCCTCGTCGAGCATCTCAAAGAAACTGATTGAACTCAACACAAGCAATGTTTCGGATTGCTTCATTGATTCTAAGCAGAGGCTAGATTTTACATGGTGGAGTATTTGTCATCTTCGTGATTTCTATGGTCTGTAATGATTGAAGTCTCTTTTCGAGAAAATTTAGTTTGCTGATGTGTTTCAGTAGTCGTATCTTTGTTTTCCTTTATCTTCATTCTTAGGTACTAGACTGGACCATCGAAGTCTATTTGTGGCTGTTCTCTTTAGTTCCTCTGATATTTTCCCAAAGATGTTTTGCTTCAGTTAGCACCGTTCTTTTCCAAGTCACTGCTGGCCTTCCAACTTTTCGTTTTCCTTGCGGCTTCCATACTAATGACATCCTGGTATGTCATTTGGTGTATTTCTCAACGTGTATCCTATCCATATCCATTTCCACTTCCTGATCTCCTTCTAAATGTCCACTTGGTTTATTTTTCACAGTAATTCTTCATTTGTGTTCTTATTCGGCCAGAAGCATTTGACCAATTGCCTAAAGCATTTATTCACAAATACTTGGAGTCTGCTTGTGATTATCTGCGTATGTTTGCATGTTTCACATCCATACAGCAGTACTGATTTTACACAGGCATTGAACATTCGTACCTTGGTGTTTCATGACAGGATGGATGGATTCCAGATCTTATGAAGCATGTACTAATGCTTCTGTTCAGTCTCAGGGCCATTGCCTTTCTTATTTTTATCTTGAACCCGACATCTTGTGCTGTTTCTCATAACTTTTGTAGCTTTTGCAGCATGTCTGTGTATTTGTGTGTTAGCAGGCATATATCATCTGCGTAGTCGAGATTATTGATTTTTGCGTATGACATTATCCAGTACTATGAGGAACAGTAGTGGAGATAGTACACATCTTTGTCTAACTCGTATATTGTTATATGTGCCACTCAGCTTTCATTTGTGCTGACCTTTATATCCAGCATCCCGGTACATTTCTCGGATGAGTTTGGTTATTTTCCTCGGGATGCCTATTTCACAGAATGATTTCCAGATTGCGCTTCTATTGATGTAATCAAAAACGCGTTCGAAGTTCATGGAGAGTTGATACAGTGGCGAGTTTCATTCGATGGATTGTTCGACATAGTTCGGACTGTTTTAATGTGGTTTGTATAGCCTTTTCCTGGTCTGAAACCAGCTTGTTCATTTCTTATGTATTGGTTCACAATTGGTGAGATTCTTTCCAGGATGACCACTGCTAATACTTTCATTGTACAGTTGAGCATGATAATGCCTCGACAGTTTTTACATTTTCTTAAGTCGCATTTCTTTGGAATCGTTATGGTTCAGCCCTCTATCCATTTTTCCAAAATCCTTCCAGTATTCCACATCTTCTACTAATAGCGGTGTTAGTGCTCCGGCAGATGTAAATGCGTCTCCATTGATTAATTCAGCTGGAATATTGTCAGTTTCAGCGGCTTTGTTACTTTTAAGCTTCTTATGGCACTTGTAACTTCCCGATCCGTTGGTGGATGGGTATTTATGGTTTCGTTATAATTTCCATTTGGATGCTCCTCAATTGGTTCGATATCTATGCGCAGTTGTCCTCGAAGAACTCTTTCCATCTATTTAGTTGTTGGACGTATGTAGTTAAGACTTGTCTATGTGAATCCTTTTCCGGTGACCGGTGTGCATATTTTTATTTGTTGTCGGTGACTCGGCAGTCGTGAAAATGTCTTCTGTGTATTTCCTACGATCACTCCTTGCCATTCTCTTTACTTGTCGAGCTGTATCTTCATATTGTCTTCGATTTTCCGCCGTACTTTGATTGCTTAGTTGGATTTTAGGTGGGCTATTTCTAAATTTTCTTCCACGTATCATCTCTAATCCAAGGTTTTCTTGTGTTGTCATGGTAGCCCAGTACAATTTTAGCAGTTTTTACGTAGGCGTCTTCTTTTTCTTCCCATTTTTGAAGATATTGAGTTTCATTGAAGATTTTTCTCGTGTTTCTATTTCTCAATCTATCTTTATTGAATTTCCTGCGACTGGTTTAATTTTGAAGGTTTCTATTATACTAGTTGGAAATCGCTGTGTACATCTCCCCTCTCATTGCTCTGACATCTTGTATGGAGGTTAGAAACTTCTAATTTACTACATCATGGTCAGTTTGATTCCTCGTTCTGCTATCTGGCGATGTCCAGGTGTATTTATAGATATTCTTGTGTGAGAATTTGCTGCTGCCTATGAATAGCTGATTTGTGACACAATAATCGATGAATCTGTCTCAGTTGTTATTCCTTGCAGAGTCTAGTGCGTGTTTACCCATGATTGTTGGCATTCCGGTGATATCAATATGGCGGCTTGTAGCTGCTCGTAAAATTAGGCTTTGATTGTGTCATCTGCTTCTTCTATGGGCACATTGTATAGTATGATTGTTGTTTTCCGATTTTTGAGTGGAATCGTGCTGTTATTATTCTGCTACTCATTGGTTGCCACTCGTTTTTTCTTTCCTGTAGCCGTTGTTAGTATACCTACGCCTTGTTTGTGTGTGTAAGCTCTACCAAAGAACATTATATAATTTCCTGCGGTGGTTGTTATATGTTATATTTTCATTTAAAAAATATCTATATTGTATCGCTTCATTTCCTTCTCAACTAACCTTGATGTTTCCGTTAGAGTTCTTTTGTTCCAGTTTCCAATTCGTGCCCGGGTGGTATAGCCAAAGGGCGATATTTTTTTTCTTGTTCATCGATTTGAATTATTTCTTCTAGTTGTAGTATCATGCAGAACTCAAATTGCTTCCATAGATTCTGCATGTATACTGTATGTTAATAGAGTCAACAAGGAGCTGAAATACTAGTAATCTAGCGTTGTTGTATCTTGCAGTGTTTCCCAGGTGAATATGTCGTTGAACGAGCTCCACTGATCATAATCGCCATAAAATGTTGATAGCTGAACTTTGGCTAACAGTACCCTGGCTACTTCAGAAGATGCAGTTATTTATGTTTGTTTTTTGCTATCCTTAAGAGTTTCATAGTAATGAATTGTTTTTTCTTGTTTTTCCATTTCTACTAGAATCTCATCTGTGTTGTTGATCAATTATCTCTATTTCTTATATATTGTATTGAACTTTTATCGTTGACCAATGCTTGTTCGATGGAGTATATTTTTCGGTACATATTCGTCATCAGAACATCATCTTTCTTGAGTAGTTTCTGGTTGATATGAAACAAACTTTTGATTAGGTTAATTCATACTTGTGGATGGTAGTGGTGTTACGCTGGCCCATTGTTTGTTTTTTACTGTTGTGAAGGTCGAGTAGTTTCATGTTTTCTAAACTAAACAATGTTGTTGATGAAGTTGTTGGTGTAAGTGGAGGTCCATTATTCAGGCAATGACGCATCTCGGCCAGTAATCTGCTGTAAGTTTCGGAAATTATGTTCCTTGTTGCTCTATACTGATAAACCTTTTTAAAAGGAGGATCCATCGCTAATATCTAGCAGAAGCTAGAATACTATAACACTCGATGAGTAAGGCAAAGATGCCTACTCTCGCCAATGCTTTTCCTGGTTAATTTGGACAATGCAATACGGAATTGGTAAACTCAATCAATTTTAATTACGATCCGATAATATTTCAATAATACATCACCTTACCATACTCGTAAATAATGTGTCAATTCATCTGTTACGTGCTAGCTTGTACGTATCACAATTCACACACTATGTCTCATTCTAAATTTGATAAATTTAATTTCGCTTCTTGGTTGTGTTTCTTAATTGGCGGTGACATGCAACCGATTGATTATGGATATTTCTATTTAAAAATCCGTCTTGCTAATTCTGTACCATTTATTCGTTTCCTCCAACCTCGATTTCCTAATTACAAGATCAATGTTAATTTTTGGATAATCCCATTTTAATCAATTATGTATTTGTTATAATATTGTTAGCATATCCTGTATAGTATAATTATATACAACATAACAATTTAATTGTAATTCAAAGCTACTATTATTTTTATAGTTGTTAATCTATCTAATGCTAATCAAATAAACGAAAACTAAAATTCGCTTATCAGTTTGAACATATCTAGAAATCGAAATCGAATTAAATTTAATTTGATATCTACATAGATCGATATGCTATGCACGATTCGATTTATTACAAACAATAATAATAAAACTAATTACTTCACTTACTTGGTATAGGACTTTGGTTAAACTATTCTTAGACATAAATACCCAATTGAATTCGAAATACCTTTGTGTGACCTAAAATTTCTATTTGTAATTAAATTACATTAATTTGTTAATTATTATTCCATGTCCAATCATAAAATCGATTGATAATCAAATATCGTAAATTAATGTACAACATAATGATTACAATTACAACGACAAGAATCATAATTGTTGTTTTAATGTTCGATACGTCTAATGCAACAAGATCTTAACATCATGGCAAATAAGTTTTATTCGAGTAACGTTGCAACAGTATTCTACCTGAGAATGTGATTTTATCATTTATGTTTCATTTTGGCAGGCAGAAATCTTAAAACACTGATTCTGTACGAAATCCATATAATACACATACATATTCCAATGAGGATTATTTCCGTATCAACTATCCCAAATTAAAATTATATTAATCGCTGCCCAGAACCAGTAGTAGAAAGGTTTATATCTTTGCTAAATTAATTATTCGCAACTAAGGCTGCGTACGGTAAAAAAGGTAAAAATTGCATAATTTGGTAAATCGCATTTTAGTACAAATTTAATTCTCATATTGTGCCAAACTATGCAAGTAAATTTTTTAGTGAAAATGGTATTAAGGGTTAAAATCACTGGCTTATAGGTAATAAATGAAACGTCAAAATTTCGTTTTAGTTTTTCCATTTTAAATGTTTACAAAATATAGCTTTCTATCAGAGAGTCAAACCGAAACTGATTTCGTTTCGGTTTGCGGTTAGGTTCCTGATTTCTATTTTTCGTTCTGGTTCTACTCCGGTTTTTCAAGACTATTATGTTCCGGTTACAATTCCGTTTCAAACCCGGTTTAAAACCGGTTTGCAAATGAAATAAATTTTATATGAAAACAATTTTATATTAAATTAAAATAATAAGAAACACTTAAAAAAGGTTAAATTTATTTAAGATTGTTTTTAATTGTTATTAAAGTTACAAACCGCTGTAACAAACAGGTGTACTTCTTACCAAAAATTTATATTTTTATGTTCGGCTTTACGGATATGTAATGTATGTATATGTATTTGACATTTCTAGAAAATACCCATTAGTTAAACATATGAAATAGAAACGAATTGGGAGAATAATGTTCTGTACATAATATCAAAGATTTTACATTAAGATGACCCAAACAAAGCAAAAATGTATTGTATGAACGAAATTGGTTTTGTTTTAGTTTACAGGGTCAGAGGTACTCGTCACTATGTAGTGGTACCCGGAATTATTATTTTAAAATTTTACTCTGATTGAACCATCTTTATAGTATATAATAATCTTTGATAATACTAAATTGAAATAAAATCAAACCACACAGAAATAATTTAAAAACCGAATCGGAAAAGAACGAAAAAAAAACGAAATTCAAGTATCACTCCGATTTCGGTTACGGTTTAATTATTTTAATTTATTTTGTTTCTGTTCCGGTTTTCGGTTCATAAAAAATAACGCTTATTTTCGGTTTTCGGTTTTCAATTCGGTTCCGGTTTGACTCTCTGCTTTCTATTATTTATATAATATTTATTATTAATTTTATGTTATATTTATTATTTATCTATGGTTTTATTAATTTTAAATTACTTAAAACGTTTACATTGTAAAGCAATAATTTAAATGTCAAAAAAATTACAACAACAATAAACTACCGTTTTTTCAATCCCTACTTTTAGAACAGTATTTCAATACACTAAAAATGTCATTTACTCTGAGTATGGCACGCAGCCTCAGTTAATAACCGCTTCGCTTTTTCAGTCACAAACTTATTTTTTTGTTTGTGTCAAAAATATAATTTGATTTCATTTGTTTAACTACAGAAAAGTTTTGATCGATGATTTCGGCAGACTGTATGTAGGTTATGTTTTAATACAATAAAATGTAGGTTATGTTTTAATATATGTAGGATATGCTTTAAGCCTGACTTCCATTATAAAAAATATACTGACATATTTTGTCAGTATATTTTTTATATAATAGGATAAAAATATAATTTTACAATAAGTGCGAGAGAAATAAAAAATCATTTCCAGTATAAAAAATTTATTCAGTACTGAATAAATTTTTATGGTTTCTGAAAAAATTGTGAAAATAATTGAAATAATGAATAATTATGTTTAAGTTTAGTTAAGTTTAGTTTTTTTAAATTTATTGTTGTTGATTCAAAGTGTTTTTTATCTTTTTTTCAATAATTAAAAGAATTGAAAATAATTGGTTATGTTATAAGCATCTGTAAAAATATATCTACCATAAAAAAAGAAAAAAGTAAAAAATGGTCTCTGTCACTATAATGGTATTTTTGAATTTATTTTCTCCCTTTGGTTTTTTCAGAAAAAAATACTGGCAGTATTTTTTTCGTAATGGAAATCAGACTTCACTCATTACATCCAATTAACCTCAGTAAAGAAAAAAATAGCAGTGGCCCTATTCTGGTTTTCCCAGGGAATTGGGAATTTTTGACATTTTTATAACAGTTGGGAATAATTTTTCTCAAAAGTGTTTTCTGGCTAGTGGGAAAAATATTTCGTTTGGAAAAATGATTTCCAATTATAACAGTTTTGAAAACGTTTATTTTTCCCTATTAAAATTGTTGGGAATTCATATTTCTTATGGTAAAATACTCATAATCATTATACAAGAGTATAAATTTAATAATAAATTTATTATTTCTCAAAAGCAATAACACCTATTTTTTTAATTTTTTAAACCAATCCTAAAAAATTTTTAATTGTTTTTCAAAAGCGAAAATACTTATTTTTTTAAAATGGTTATTCATCCGACAATATTTAAATCATATTCAAACATGATGCGCACCATGACAAAAACCATGAAAAAGGTACTCTAGTGGAGAACATTTAAAACTATGTGTTTCACAGAGGGAAAATAATTTTCAGAACGCCAGAATAAACTTTTGGAAATTGGGGAATAAAATGTTGGGAATTATTGTTTTTTCACAATTCCCAATTCCCTGCGAAAACCAGAATAAGGCCACTGCGGTCCGCTAACGGTTTGTCAACTGGATAGCTATTATTATGATTATGAAAACTTCAATTTAAGATTTTTGTCAAAAGATTTGTTTCATTGTCTTCGGTCAATCGTAAGTAGTCGTACCATCAATAGATTTTGATCTTTTGGAACTGACACAAAAACTTTGAATAGAAAGAGGTTTCATTTTTCTCCTCTAATAGTTTGAATTATTTTAGTTATCTGAAAATTGATTCTATCCAAAAACCTAAAGTAATTACTTTTTAGTACAAAATTTCGACAATGTTTTTGAGTGCTAAATTTAATCTTAGGCTACTCGTAAGTCTTTGAAGTTAAGCAGTGTTCATAACATCGGAAACAATTTGCATAGTATTTTTTTCAAATCTCTTGACATCAACAAGTCGAATTTGTTGAAATGTCATATAGCTCGGCCCATATTTCAATACCCGATTTGAAACAAAAAACTTGTATCGCAGAATCGCCAACTATGGTATTTCCCCCGATGTTATAAATATTACTTTAGTCATATATCAATTTATGCTTAAAAAATGATATATTTTGTTTGGTATTTTAATTGTCAAATTATTATTTTTCTGTTTCGATTTGTGCTTAAACTTGTGTGGTTAAACTTTACCAACAATATGATTTATTGTGCATACTTTTTATTTTTGTTTTGATAGTTATTAAATTTTATAATCCAGAGATCGAATAAACCATTCGTCTTGGACATTGATCCACCCAGCACTGCCACTTGGCGTTTTTTTCTTAATTTTCATATATTTAGCTCGAATTAAGTCTAAGTTGAACTTTTTTTAATGAAAAGAAGCGTTGTTTCTAGGATTTAAATCTTACGATAATATCCAAAGATAAAATTAATCTTGAAAACAACCAAAAGAAATATTATAGACTTATCACTCATTTTATATAATATGCCTCTCGCTCTTAAATTGTATTTTCGAAAAATTGATGAATTTAACAGCGTCAATCATAAGTATCTAACAGTGTTCTCAAATTCCGAGCTCTAAGAATTAAACGTCAAAAGCAAAGATTAAACAAAAAGGTTGGAAGAACACATAATTTTTATTATTATTTATACATAATTAAGAAATTTATTTATTCTTTTTTGACATATGAACTAAATAATTAGAATTTATGATTTATTTAACCGTCTCTCGAAACAACGTTTTACTAAATGTAAATTTGATTTTCAAAAATTCGTGTTGCTAGAAAATGAAAGAAACTTTTCTCTTACCGCCCAAGTGGCGCAGTGGTTAAAGCTGTGGCAGTTGGAGCGGGAGGTACCGGGTTCGAATCCCGATAGGGGCAGGTTGCAAAAGGGATTTTTCACCACTTGATTACGATCAGTGGTGTGAATGAACACAACTATGACCCCCTGTTGGAGTGCAGCATCCATGGGCCGACCCATCTTCCATGTCAGTACTATAGGCTGGCATGGAGCTATGCAATGTGCAGATGGTTAAGAAAATCGGACCTAAAGCCGTGCGTCCTCGATTTGGCTGCAAAGCGTAAGGTAAGGACGTAAATAAGCGAACCGCGAAAGAGTTGGAGTGCCTTGAGCCCCAAAACAGATGGCATAGAAATAAACGAAAAAAAAAAAAAAAAAAAAAAAACTTTTCTCTTTCTCTGTTACACACTTAATATTGTTTTTTCGCTGCCAATTATTTTTAAAAGTTGTAATTTTTGTAATTTGTAATTTTTGACAGATGGAGATTTTTTTAAATTTTTTAAACCTGTTATCATCTGATAGCTAATCCTGAGAAGTAAAAACTATAAACTTCCATCTCAGGACTTTTACTCTTTGACAAATATATCCTGCTAGTTCCGAACCATGTGTTTTTATAAAGTGAATAGAACCTTTTGTGTAATCTACTGTTATAGTAGGTAATAAACGGATGGCTTCATCTTTAGTTTCATCTCATTATGGATAGAACCGATACTTTTTCCATTATGTAGGCTTTCTACTATGCTTAGTTAGCTCATACGGCTTGCAGTTTTGAAAAGTGTCCCTTCTGACCAAAGGCGAATTATATATTAAACTGATTCCCCATGTCGTTGATAGGCGAATGGCAATAACCCAACACCATTCTTGAAACTGATTTAAACAACTTGGATACTTTTTGACTACCCACATATATTGCGACATCGACTGTATAAACCGCACATTTATTGACAAGTTTCTCTATACTATCCAAATAAATTGGCTCAATCCAAATAAATTGGCTCAAGATTCGATGACCAAATAACAAGTAAGGATCGATTATAGGGTTAACTTAAGTTCGTAGCTGAACATACTGTAACAAGAATAAACATTTGTTGCTGGGGTATAAACATGTGACGACAATTTATATATAACTACTGGGCACCACACGACTTCTTCCTGGTTATTTTACATCCTCCAAATGTTGTTTGAAACGATATTCTTAATGTAGATCACACAGATGTACAAATAGTTGTAATGTAGATTTAAATTTCGGTTTTCGTATTGTGGATCTTATATACCGAATGTTTCTATTTATTTCCGATTTTAAATACTTCTTTCGACGAATAGTTTGTTATTTCGAATATTCTAGTTACATACTTCTAGTCAAATGATTTTTTTCTGGTTAGTCTCAAAATAAATGACTGACTTGACGTAAGCCCGAATTTTCCACCCGAAAGTTGATGGTGTGTTTCTTTGCTAAAATGGTGTGTTTCTTTGCCTTAAACAGTATAATTGTTTTAAAAAATGTAGCCTCAAATAACAAATGTTACCTAATAATTGGTTAATATTGGATTTGTCTATGTTATTGATCAACAACACCTCATGACAAATATCATGTTGATCTGTCCATGCCAGGCCATTATTTCGGCCTATTATATTATTTAATGTCGTGTATAATAAAAAAAGTTCAGGCTAGTAGTTCAGTCCTTGTCTTTGCTAAATTAACTACTCGTAACTGCTCTTGCTATTAAGATCAGCACCACACTACAAGCAGATACTAGCGGTTGGCCGATTGGAAAGAGCCAATGTATCTTCATGATATGAACTAAGAGTCTTTCTGACAATGCTTAAATATTCAACCGACATGGGTATATGTATTTTAGTGATTAGGGTTTATTGCTCAACAATTTAAGCACATAATTTTGATCATTATGAATTAACATTTTTTCGGAATGTAAATAAATTTTAGCAAAGAAACACACCAAGAACGTTCGGATGAACTTTGCTGACTTAAATTATGGGCTTTTCTATTATTTAAATTTTGAAACACATTAATCAACTTTGCAAACACCTGTTATAGGTAATTTGTTTATAGGAAGTTCATGTTATTGAATGCCACTGGTGATATTCAGCACAGTATGAAAGATAAACAACTATATACACCTGCATGTTGCCTTATATGCTAAGATAATAAAATCATCTTATATCATATATCAATCAAATTGACGCATCTCTTGTAGTATATAATACCATATCTTGCAATAATTTTTTAATTAACTTCATTTTGTACTTCTCATGTTTTCTTTTGTTTCATTCATCACATGTATAAGGTTTTCTTAATATTCTTAACCACAACTCACGTAATTCTTGTAATTTCAACGAACAACAAAAGGAATTTATTGTATTTATTTTGTTAAAATAAAATTGTACACCAACCGCAGTACGTAATGTCAAGTATTGCTTGTTGTTTTTTATGAAATAATTTATTCATAATTTCAAATTAAATTAAAAAAGCACAACAACAAAAGTCGAATTACACAATAACATATAGTTTTTGACATTATTTTGATGAATTGGGCAGCCGAAAATCATGATGTACGTTGGCGTTGAATTTATCGATGGTAAATAATTTACAAAAAATATATGTGTTAATTGGTCATGCGTAATAATATGCTCAAGGTTGGATGCATTTATGTATATGATAAAACTATTTATATAATGTCGGTGAAGTAAGTTACACTAAAAATATCCCGAACAGACTGTAACATTACTTATACATGATTCTCACGGTATTTTCAATGTCAACTTGAAAAAATGAATCTATCACGACATTTTTATATGTCATCTTAGAAAAGTATGTCTCTCACGATATTTTTACCATGACACGTTTACATGTCATCCCAAAAAAATAATAGTGCCAGAAAAAAACTGTCAGTTCATTTCTAGCTTATCGATATTGTACCTGAGTTTCTCTAGGCCACTCGATCAGTCCATTTCTCAATATGACACTTAATCTATATTGTCCACTTCAAAGTAATCCCCATCGACTACAACACACATACCATCCTTGAAACATTCAATCCTCGAAACATTATTTATATTCGGTTTTCGGTGTGTCCATTAGTGATTCCTGCGATTTTTCCATTATTTCCTCTCGGCTGCTGAAACGTAAAATCAGGTGAACTCGGTGGCTGTTGGATGGTATTTGTTGCCAAAAAATTACGAATAATGATGTCACTGTGCGACGGTGCGTTATAAAGGTGCAAAATCCACGCAGTTCCCTATCCACAATGCTGGTCTCTTTCGGCGAATTGCTTCACACAAACGTCTCATAACGGCCAAATAATACTCTTTGCTTACGGTCTGGCCTTCTGGCAAAAATTTATGCTGCACTACACCGTTGGAATCCATGAAAACCGTGAGCATTGCCTTATTTTTTGACTGAAAACGACGTGTTTTTGTTTGATCTTGGCTCATTTGGTAAACGCTATTCACTCGCCTAATGTTTTGGATTGCGTGTCGTACTCATAAACCCTCGTTTCGTCTCCAGTAATGATCCTTTTGGGATCGGATTCAGCCTCGCAAATCAGTTCTTTTGTGACGTCAACACGGTCTCTTTTTTCCATGAAATTGAGGTCTTTTGGCACCAACTTTGCTGCTACACGACGGAAACTCCCCTTCGATTGGCTCACGACCACTTTTAAACCGGTGATCGTTCCACTGGTAGACGACCGTTTACTTTAGAGAATCGTTGCCGAAACACTTTTCCAATATTGCCAACGTGAGCGCACCATTAATTCCGTTTTTTACGCAAAATTTAATACAAGCTCGTTGTTGCAAATTTAAATCCATTTCTAAAATTGTAAATAATCGCCAACACACACAGAGATAGATGTACTCTTGACTACGTAACTCAAGCTATGAGGCGATGGGAGCGCCACACGGTGGTTATTACGGGAGGTGGATATCAATTATTTAACCAGTTGTGTGACATGTGGCACCATCTTGTTGGAACCACAGATCACTGGTCACAAGTCCTTATTATTCTGGGCAAAATAATCTTCCAACAGAGCACGATAGCGAACTCCATTGACCGTAACATCGCGATCAATGAATAATATATAGTTCAATCACATCTCTGGCATGAAATGCACACGCCATCACTGTTTCTGGTTTATCTTCATTGCTGAAGATGATTTTTCGATGAAAATCAGGATTGTTAATAAACTGTAGCAGAGCCCTTTCCGAGATATTTCGGTGGTTCAAATAATCGAAATGCTTCAGGTCTTGTGCTCATTTGTCCTTGTACAATGTGGTTTGAGAGATTATCAACTGACTGGCACAGGGTCATCCAATAGGGTACATTTTGCATATAGAACGCACAGACTGTCAGGTGAAACGATGATATGGCCGAAAATTGCAGTCAGCAGAAGTAGAATTGCGGTCATAATTTTTAATAACAGATTTCTTAGTTGTCCAACACAATTATTAATCCCTTAAAGTCGTGCCTGATATGAATTAGTATATGCATCACATCATATCGTACCTGAAGGTTTTAGATTTATTTTGTCAATTTATCTGTTTTGAAGTTAAATTGTAGGGGCTTATCGATCCGTTACGATCAAAACTCTTTGAACTTACCCATTTTGATAAGTTTAGATGAATTGCATGTAAGTAAAGTAGTGCTCTTTGATTTGTAAAGCGTGAAAGCTTATATAATTTACCGTACAATTTACCGGTTTCGATCTGATGATGACGTCATTGAATGACTGTGATCGAAAAGTTCCAATCCATCTCATCAGGCATATGCTACCGGACTCGATGTTTGTACTGTGCGATTCGTATGTGTACGTTAAGTAGTGACGCAACAGTTATAGCGAATTACAAGAACTTAGCTCGAAATATCAATTTTATTTTGATTGATTGTAAGTTATGATATAATTTTGTATTCATGAATTATTTCAGTTACTCTGGTCACCACAGATTCATATGAGTGCGTGAGTTATAAACTCGTCTTAATGTTATTCAAAGTTTTTAAACAAAATTGTGACACCATATGGCAAACAGTCTCTTTAACGACCGCATCCAATAGTGTAAACATCAGGTCCAGCTTTCAACTCAAGTACATCGGGCTTTACACAAGTTTCCCATCTTGGCTCGTGGTTACTTGAATGTTTACTGACGACCTTAAAATATTTAGAACTGGAATTGGTGTCAAATCTTCTTCGCCTGTACTAAAAGTGTAATACTTTTTCATTCCACCAGAAATTGAATCCAGTTTTAAAAAATTACGCAACTAACAACATGCGCTAGAGAGTATCTGAGATCAAAGACCTAGGTGTTATTTTCTTTGAAAATATGACCAATAAAAAACACATAGAACAATGTGTTGCTAGATTTTATTCCATGTGAGGTTGTACTAAACAATGGAAGGGAGATATTTAAAGAGATAAATAAGATCCTATACTTCGATTACAAGCGGTCACAAGTGGAATTTATATGTTTCACACATCTGTAAAATAAACCGCATTCAGAAAATGTTTATCCTTCTATGTGTACGACTATGTGGCCTCCACAACTGGCGCGTAGATCGCGCAATCTGAATGTCAAATTTTCACAAACTTTCGAGCAATTGTGGTCGTATCTCGTTAAAAACTCGCCGAATCTTTTGTTCTAAGTATTAAATAGCCTCTGGTTTATCGGAGTAGACAAGTGACTTAACATATCCCTCAGTAAAATAATCTAATTGAGTGAGATCACATAATCTTAGTGGCCAATTCAATTAAAGCCAGATTTTTAGATTAATTCTTCTATAAAGTAAATGGACACATCTCCAGATTCTTTCAGTTTGGCTATTTTTTTTAATGCTACGCTGTACAGCATCTATTGCCTGTTCGGTATTCGGTAAAATGATCCACAGTTCACTGAATTCACCGCTCTGGTGTACGATTATGACAACCGTAAAATATGCGTAATGCACGATGAGTTTGGCGAACAGAACCATTATTTTTATAAACAAATTCAATAATTTGCTAGCGTCCGGTCATTTAACGTCATTTAGATGTCTAATATAGCATATACTTGAAATTGGAATCTGACATTTGTTTTTTACCCCTGTCACGACTTCATTGTGATAAATTTATATTTACGATAGCAATTTGTCGAGATTTTGTTCCGGCTAATTTCACAAAGGTAAAACAACAAATGGCATTGCGTATTGCTATATATGTAGTGGCGCTAGATCTAAAGACTTAAAAACCGAATGCCAAAATTATGTACCATGATCGACCTTCACAATAATTATTTACACATTAGACATCACCCGAAGTTATTTCAAAACTATACACGGAACTAAAAGACATG
Source organism: Tipula lateralis (assembly GCA_963932295.1). Taxonomy (NCBI): domain Eukaryota; kingdom Metazoa; phylum Arthropoda; class Insecta; order Diptera; family Tipulidae; genus Tipula; species Tipula lateralis. The sequence goes on from OZ010737.1 coordinate 139,521,573, forward strand.
AACGCAAAACAATAATAAATTTCTTATAATGTCCATATATCAATTAATCATGATGATATTATGTAAAAAGAAACTGAATATTCAAGAAAAACCAGTCAAATTTAGATGTTCGATGACTTGACTAATTTCTTCCATATACAGGGTGTCCCGGAAGTGACTGACACGAATGGTACGGTTGGATTTCTTGATCAAAGCGAAGATGACTTTACATATACCACTTTGCACTGTAAAGCCTCCCTATCAAGTTATAGACGTTTGAAGAGACGTATTCCAACGTAGCACCTTGTATTAAAATTAAATCAATATCTCGAGAAACAACCATTTGTTTTTCACAAGGCTCTAACCATTGAAAAGGTGAAATCTTTGTATAAGAATATTTAGACTCTTAGCTTGCAGAAAAGCTAACTACTCGTATGTGTGATATTTGCAAAATTATTGTAACGGACATGGGTGACATCTCTGATTGAATAGAATAACTAAATGTGCGCAATTGGAAATCAACATGAACGCAGTATACAGGCAAAATAATAAATAAACGGAAACTTCTACTACGACTGAGAATCGGGCAGATTGAGTATAAATACGCGAACAGAAAGCGTAGAGTTTCAGTTTGAATTGAAACAGCGATAAATTAAAATCAGGAAAAGCGATAAAAAGTGAAATAGTGTAAGTAACAGTGAAAAAGTTGATTGTAGTGTAGTTGATTGTACTGTGCTGATTAATAATAACAAGCAAGTGATTTTTATTCGAACCTTGGTTTGGTTTGAATCCCTACCAGGGGAAATCGTTACAATTGATGACAGCGGTGGGATTGTGAATATAGAAACATGAAGCTTCTAGTGTTAAGAGTGTCGGAGCTGAAGAACGAGCTGAGCATACGGGGGTTTCAGACAGTGGAGAGCAAAGCTGAATTACAGGAGAGGCCACAAGAAGCTTTGCTGGGAGAAAATTTGAAAACCGGACAAGAAAATTTGAAAACCGAACAAGAAACTGTGCTAGAAAGATTTGAAGAACAAGAGAATATTCCACGGCATTTTATATCCGAAGTGAGTGAAAAGTTCAGTGAAATGTCCATTTCTTTAAATGCCAAAGTGGATACAGTAAAATGTCAAATGGAGTAACAATTTGAAGCGACTGATGAAAGGATTTCGAAACTTGAAAAAGAGATATCACAATTTGAAACGGCAGCATTAAGAAATAATTGGTGCAAGGAAGACCAAGGATCATCTCTTATAGTGGTGTTAAAAGACGGTGCAGCAGATATGGTGCAGATTGTTCCAGAATCCGAACGCCAGGACTGTTCTCAAAGAATCGGAGAAACACTACAAGAATTTGCGGCAGACATAGAGCGATTGGTGCATCTCATACACTTATAATAGCTCCAGAATATACAGAAAGAATTAAAATTGATGCATTTACTGGTGGTATTCGTGATGTAGAAACAAGACGAGCGGTAGTGTTAGCATTGAAAGCAACATTTGCGGAGATCATCGCTTGTGCCTTACCTTAACAAATGAAACTGCATATTACGTAATCAAACCAGTAAATGAGCCATCGATTAGGTTCCGGGATAGCAACAACAGAATCAGATGTTAAGCTTTTGATAAACTAGGTCTTTTATCGCGAGATTGTTTTAGCCGTAAGCGAGCAAGAACACCATCGCTTATGTACCGTAGTAGGGCCAATGATGACAACAGAAGATAAGAAGAAATGGTGAGTGCTGCAAGATCGTAGGCGTCCAACGAGAGATTGGGTTATTTCGATTACCTGCACTTAATATTGGCAAGGCAGTGCTCACGGTAATGCAGATGCTCTATCAAGACGGCCATTTCTCGTAGATTGTGGTCGAGTGCATAGTAAGGAACATGTCGTTGATATAAGACTTATGTAAGTGTTTTACCAGCCCATGAGTGGACCAACGAAGAAATAAGAAAGGAGCAATTAGAAGATTCCGATTTATCGATCATATTAAAATTCGTAGAAGACCAGCACAGGGCATTATGGAAGAAGATTGCTGACATGAATCCTATATAGTTAAGGCATATTGGGCACTATGTGATAATCTTTTGATTGAAGTTGGCTGTTTAAAACGGGTTTGAAAAAGTTCCAATGGTAGAAATAAACAATCATTAGTGGTGGTGCCAAGAATCTGAATTCCAGAAATTTTGAGAGAATATAATGAAGGAACAAGTGGTGGCCATCTGGAGATAAAAAAAACTTTGGCAAAAATTTAAAATTTTACCATTGCATGGCAGTTAACGGTCCTGCAAAACGAAGCCATGGAAAAATGCAGCAGTATAACAGCGGAGCACCATTTGAGCAGATCGCAATGGATATTGCAGGTCCATTTCCTATCAGTGAAAGCGGAAACAAGTATGTTTTAGTGGTGATGGATTATTTCAATAAATGGCCTGAAGTTTATCCAATACCAAACCAAAAAACAACAACAATCGCTAACGCCGTGGTAAATAATTGGATAAGTTGATATGGGGGTATCCATGGAACTGCATTCAGATCAAGGCCGCAATTTTGAATCAGTGGTATTCCAGGAAATGTGTCAATTATTGGGGATCAACAAAACAAGAACAACACCTTTTCATCCTCAGTCAAACGGCATGGTTGAATGGTTTAACGCTATAAGCTAGAAGAATTTGTAACCAAAATATACCACCGTTCCTAATGCATATCGGTCAGCAACACATAATACAACGGGAATAACACCAGCTACTATAGTTTTAGGACACAATTTAAGATTACCTGCGGGGACGTGAAGTGAAGATAAGAAATGTGTATTATGTAAATTTATTTTGAAAATAGTGAAATGATTTTTCTTGGAAACCAAAAGTCTTGGGTTTGTTTTTTGATTTCCCATTCACAAAATTTTTTTCTTGTTATCTTTGCACTATGCAAAATATCTTGAACCGTTTGGTAATGATAAGAATGGAGGTTTTCCTTTTTAATTTGCCTGTGAACTAAAGATCTTGCAATTTCGATTTTGTCGCCAATTTCCTAACATTATAGTCGTTGGATTGTTATGAATTTGCGCAAGACTTTTTCAGTATTAAGGTGTGGTATTGTTGTATGTCCTGGCACATCTCCCCGATTAGTTGAAAAAGACGTTCTCCTGTAAATTCCGATTTGTATTAACAAACGTGTTAACGGATGGCAAACTGCGATAAGGGTATCGATCTCGATCAACGAATATGATCAAGTGCTCGAGCTGCATTAGCTTTAATAATTCAAGTTTATTATTTTTTAGAAGATTTATCACCTTTTTATCACCTTTGTAATATAAAACAAATGGTAGTTTCTCGAGATATTGATTCAATTTTAATACAAGGTGGTACGTTGGGAAGCTTCCCTGCAAACGCCTATACCTTGATAGGGTGGCTGCACAATATGAAGTGGTAAAAATAAAGTCGTCTTCGCTTTGATCAAGGAATCCAACCATACCATTCGTGTCAATCACTTTCGGGACACCCTGTATACCCAAAAAAACAAAAATTGATTCTTATCCGTATCTTTAAAATTAACTTTTCGTAGTGATGTTATACAACATTTGTACATACCTACTCACAATTGATCTTGCGTGAAGTGTACAAGCATTTTTTGCAATATTCGCTCAACTCCAGATACCACTTGAGTTGAAGATTTAAATTTTTACATCTCGGTAAACAAAATTAATATTCTTCAAATTAGTTATACACACACACACCTCACCACGGTACTGTCACACAATTTAATTAATAAAAAATTATAAATATTTAATGTTGGTTCAGTGCAATGGAATGTTTCGTTTTGATTAAACAAGTGGTTTTTTTTGGAAGAATGCCGCAATCAAATATCTTCTTCAATTTATTGTTTTAATGACGATAAAGAAAGCAGAATGAACAATTATTTTTTTTTTGTTTTGATCATTTCAAAAATTTAACAACACAAAGAATTTCAAGAACCTGTAAGTTAAAATGTAATAAAATTCTAACGAATTTCTTAACATACTTATTTGTTGTTGGTCGGTTTGTAGTTGGTTACTTGTTAAATAAGCAACTTTATCTTATAACAGATCCAATTAAAATCATCAAAACCAGTCGAAAACATTAATGCGTTTTGTTGGGTTTATTATTATGTGAATTTATGTTGGAAGCATCGGTTTAATCAGCGGGTTAATCATGATTGCAATTTACGAGCACATTGTGACATCCTCCCAAACGTACACTCTCAGTGCTGAAATTTGTTTGTTCTTCGAGTGACGGCCATTTCAGTATCCTTAAGGTCGTCAGTTGATTCTTAAATAGGAATCGTGATTCGAAACCGTGCTGTCTATGGGGAAAGTATGAAGGGTTTTGTGGCACTCAGAGTAACTAAAATAATTCGCATAATACAATTATCATTACGCCACAATCAATCAATTAATTAAAATCGATATTTCGAGTAAGATTTCTTGCAATTCGCTAGTACTGTCAGTGATGGGTGACTGAACGTAGATATACGGATAGCACAGTACGAACATCAAGTTCGATAGCACATGCCTGATGAGATGGACTTGATCTTTTCGAACACAAAGGCATTCAATGACGTCATCGTCAGATCGAAACCGACCTTTACAACATACAAGCAACAACTCGAATTACAACTCACTTCAAATTACAATTTAAAATATTAAAGCTTACACGCATTACATTGATGTGACCCCAATAGCCCTGCGTTTATTAGGGAACATTTACACGTCAATATCTGCTGTCTAACCTAATACCACGGCAAAAATACTAACTTCTCACACCATGGAATTGTTTCTGTCCATCTCTCAATGTGATGGTGGTAGTAGTCCGTTACGCGCTTCTTCAAGGCTCATATATTTCCAGAAAGTTCGTTTCATGCTGCAACAAAGCCAAAGCAACAACGATTAAAGTGGGCGAATGCGGGCACCCACAAATACACCATTGCAGTCAAGAGGTTCGTTTCATTGTCAAGATCTTATTCTTTACAGTTTCTTACTCTCCTCTCTCGTAGATTGTATTGCTCGCACTGTTCGCAGATTGTATTGCTCTGAATTTTCATTCGGAACATGTAGAATACCCACCAAGATCCTCAAAGATCCCAGTTTTTCTTGAATCATTTATCATAATTCAAGAAGAACTGGGATCTTTGCTGATTTATTGTTCCAAATAAGATATTGGATAGGCGACTAGAGATGAGGTCATTCCATCTCTTTTGGTGCAGACTACCAAAGTAATAGTCGATATCTCTCACAAAAGTTGAAACTGCACCCAAACGAGCCAATTTATTAGCCAATACGTCTCGTTTTATATTCATGTGACTGGGTCACTAGGGAAGTCTAAAGTCATTCAAACTTCTTGGTCAACTCAAGGCAACAAATTTTGTTGAAATATTATTGCAGTTAATCGCCTTTAGAATAGTTTGGTTATCAGATAGGATGCATCTCTTTTGCATAGAGTGCTGCTCTCAAAATTACATCATGAATAAAAATCCAGGAGTATACCTTCTAAGAGGGATAGATAATTTAACATCAGGATTTCGAATGAATAACCCGACACCAACAAGATTACAGCATATACTAACCCATCAGTAAAGGTCATCATATCGTCACAGGAAGGATAGGATGGGTTGTTGCAGTCCCATTTGTGCTTTTCGGTAGTAATTACAAGAAATAATTCCCTGAAAACGTGCTTCGACATCATAATGTCCTAGGGTATATGGGCAGTACTGAACCAGCCCACCTTTTCTTCATATTTGTCAAGTGGTAGCAAACCAACTACTATCCCAAGAACTGCAGTGGGTGTGGTGTTCATAGCTCCAACAATACTCAGACAAACACGTCTTTGGAGGCAGTTTAGAGGTTTCCATCGAATCCTACTCAATATTCTGGACCACCAAATCAAACTAGATTATGGGTCTGATAACCGAACCGTATATAGCAAGTACACGCGTCGGGGTTTCGCACTTCAGTAACTGTTACATACTTCATTGCATTATTCTTCCACGTGTTGTGCTAGGCAAATCTTCCGAACTAACTATACTCCCAGATACTTAATTCTGAAGAGAGTAGGCTACTATGAGGCTAAATTTTTGGAAAACTAAAGTTTTTCAGGGTCCTGCATCTTGTGAAAAGAACTATCTTAGTTTTCCTATGATTGACTGATTGATATAGATCCTGATGTCATCGGCAGTAAAATTAGCTGTCGTTTGATTGGGCTAGCAGTGAGTGGACAACAAGACCGCAGACAGAACTCCACCCTGCAGCAAACCCGTTTTGGTGGTCACCGTAATCCTTTCACTGCCTAAGTCTGCAGTAATTCTTCTCGACCTAGGCATAGCACTAAGGAGTAAGCTACCGAAAAAGTTTGGTCTCCATGCCATATATTACAGCTGCATACATCATCGTCTAGATCTCGCTGATACCGTTTATAAAAACATTCGGTTATTAAAACTATATAGCGAATGGACTGTAACGGTCACACAGCCCCGATCGAGGTTTAGGCGACGACGATTTGTTGTGCAATCTGTTATGTATATAGTTATGAAGATGCAAACGATTAAATTTTGTACGATGGTACGAGAAATACGATTTTGAAAGGCAAACATGAGACTCAGGAAAGTGCTTTCCAAAGTCGACGGCATTAATTTGTTTGTGGTTCAATCTGAATTGGGAAGAATGTAGGTAGATCTGAGGATTATCTAATCATTTGGCACGAAACCTACAGCGAGTATAGACTTGCATCACCATCTATGGTTTTCAATATGACAATCTGAGATTAAAACTGATTTTATGTATAAAGAGTATACTTTTCTGCGAAACATGGCCACATGCTGCACTTAAGCTTTTGAACATTTAGCCATTCACTTTAGTGAACAAGTGTAATTTAAGCTTTGAAGTACAAATCCAGCATATTTGTGGAGTGAATTGAATTCAATGATTAGAACAATACATTGGACTGACCGAGTGTATATAGCTAATACATATAACGGTGGAAATATAGGAGATATTTTGAAAAGTTCAGGTATGTTGGTTCTATATTAGGTGTATTAACGTTGTCTAAGTGCCAAATATCTAAGACTTCGGTATGGGAAAAAAAAGATCACAATAAAGTGGTTATGCATCATCATACCATATAGATATGTATATAGATATGCGTCTGAATCGATTAAGTGCTTCCACCTTTTAAACATTCTTGGCTTGAGGATGAGACCTATACTTGCTTACAAAAATACTTAACTTGGAATAATTATTATTATTGTTATTTTTTAACATATCGCCAACCTGTTCTTCGAAAAAAAAGCCTCTAGTCGTGTCAAAATGTAGAACGACACCAAGATACTCAAGCGAATCAAAATCTTCAATGAATATAATAACCATCATGCACTTTAGTGAATCATGCAACAATGTGGCAAATGTTGGAAGATATGGAATCTTCGGTTCTCGAAGACATTTAGGTACAAATGTACATATAATATACTTTCTGGCATCTGAATGATCTAAACACCCTCCTTGCTTAAGAGCTTTTAAGCTAAAATTATTATTTTTATAGGTAGATCAATACGACTTACTGATGCCTTAGGCTTATAATTATGAAAAGCCAGACCACTATTTTATTGGTGTTTAACCAATAAAATAGTGGTTTCACGTTCTGTTCGGTATTTGTTCACTATCGGTCTCGTGCGTATATTAAGTCTTAGATGGAGTTTACCACCAACTTAGATGGAGTTTATTACACCAACTTGATTCACTATCAAACAACACAACGAGATTATATAGTCACTGACCTGGCCCCTCTGTGGAAATGAGTCTGGACAGATTAGCGGGAAAATTAAACCCTGTTGAGCTTGGTTCTAGTCTGGCACTGTAAGGAGACATAAAAGGTGTAACATAAGATCGTCAAGATCTAAAATTAAATACCACTACTCTTATTGTTTCCTTAATATAACAGAATCTATTCACTTAGGCGATAGCTCACCACGTTTATAGATTCCAAATATCATTATGATGTAGGATAGTGTAACTGATGCTGGGTTACTGTAATCGTGACCACCGATGAAGACGTTTGTCTTATGAAATATATGGCATCTTTATATGTAATCTGTAATCTTCGTTCACTAGGCCGGTTTCGATCTGATGACGTCATTGATTCGTTGTGTGATCGAAAAGATCAAATCCATCTCATCAGGCATAAGCGACCGGACGTAATGTATGTTGCATTTCGTTTTTATATATATTTTGTAAGGCTATGTTGTAACAATTCTAGCGAATTACAAAATTTGAATCGAAATCTTTTTTCGATTATTTTGTTACTACTTCACTATTGTGGCGTGACTATTCGTCGTATTTGAGAACGCCACAACTACTGGGACGGTACATCTGTCAAATAATAACAAAGATGTCTCAAGGTCAATTCAGTGCATACACAAAACCACACACTATGTGCAAAATTGTTTTGTAATTTGCCAATTTTTCATGAAAACTTATTTTAAAAAGTAGAAGCAGAACATACATATGCCATTTAAAACAATCAATTAAACAATGTATTCGAAATGAAGCAATTAAAAAACTAGCAAACCATACCACTATAATTCCACATACTCGTACTATATTACATCAGTACATAAATGTAATTTTATTTAATTTTCAATTTAAAATAAAAAACTCAACATGCATTCAAATCCAGACAAAACATGATGTTTTATTGTTCGACATGTGTTATGTACCTATACTTTCAATAACTGCTTTCTTCAGCATAATTTAAAGAGGCATGTCTAACATTACGTCGGGTGAAAACACTGTGTAAACGATTGAAAACCATAGACATCCACAACACATTAGCTCAATTTTTTGGACACTACATCAACATCTTCGATGAATCACATCCAACATGCTTGCTAAGTTTTTTCAATCTGTCTTTAAACCAGAAGACGTTGGTAAGTACGAAAATCCCCACCGCGCTCTAATAGGCAACCTGTCCATTGAGGTACAACATATCAGAATAGAAGGCATAAACATTTGATCGTGACCAAATACCTACTTGTTTTTTGAAAGATTATACACCAGTTTGGAACTACCTCTTTGCATGCTGTTCAATCAGTCGCTGTGATTAGGAGAGTCTTCTATCAAATGGAAGATAACCAAATATTCAAACGAAATGGTGCCTAAATGTTCGACCGCACCAACACTGTACAAAAATGATTGAATTCACCAGCAGCACAAAGTTATAGAAAGTCACAAGCAAGTTGACGTGGTGTACACCGACTTGGAGAAGGCGTTTGACACTACTAGTGTTTGAATCTTACTTTTGTGGCCGCATCCTATCCTAGAATGTATACAGACAAAGTTTATCCGTTTCTTAAAATCCTTGATCGGCGTCAACAAAATTAAAATACTAAGAAAGAGGATAAAGAACTAAGAATTCCACTTCCATTATTCATGCTAACCTTCGATAACAAAGAATATTTTCAAAAAATTTATGAAATAAAACACATGTGCCATATGGGTGTAAAAATTGAAGCGGTTAGAAATAATCGTATAACTGCGCAATGTAAACGTTGTCAGCGAAATGGCCACACTCATAAGTTCTGCCAACACGAACCTAGATGTGTTTAATGTGCTGAGAAACATTTAACTATCATTTGTGATAAACCCAGGACTCTTGCGGCAAAGTGTTCAAACTATACACAAGCTCATCCCGCAAACTACCGAGGATGTCTGGTAGCGAGAGAACTTCAAAAAAGAAAATATAATCTAAATAAACCAACGAATTTACAAAAAAAAACCATCAGAATCTTTTCGTCATCATGTAGGAGATGGTATTCAGTGACTGCGTAAAGTGGCTGACACAGGAAAGGTCAGTTCCGAAGCAGTATTGAGCACATTCGAATATTATGATGGAAATGATGCAGAATGTTATGAATGCCATAAGCAACCTTTCTGAAACGTTCCAAAGACTGGAGCAGGGCAGTATCTTGGAAAATTGAGCGCTGATGAAAATACGAACAACCCACTGTGGAATGCAACAAAAAGTATAAAAAACCTCAATTATGTAAACCATTCCTATTAAGCGAAGTGATGGCTCGTGGGCTAGGGATAATAAATCAAAAGCTAAAGAATTTGCTAATAAATTAAAAAAAATCCGGCTGATATTTTCAAACCGAATGAGACCGAATCAGTATTACAATCGAAAATGGAAGAAACAATTTTGGAGGTAGAACTTTTCTAATAACCCAGAAAGAAGTTATTACGGAAATAAAATTAAATCTGAGGTCAGCAAAGGGTCCTGGATTTGACCTTTTAATGGGAGAAATTCTAAAGCAACTACCAAAGAAAGCTATCGTTAAACTGACTCATTTGCTTAATGCTGTTATTAGATTGCGGCATGTTCTATCTTACTGGAAAGTTGCGGGAGTTATTATAAAAACGAAACCAGATAAACTGCCAAATGAAGCTAAATTGCATCGTCCTATACCCCTGCTTCCTTTTAAAGTTAATGGAAGAGACTACTCCTGAGAAGACTGAAGCCAGAAATAAAAAGTGGGAACCTAATACCGGATCACCAATTTGGATCCAGATGCAAACATTCAACAATTGATCAGGTTCACAGAATTACAGATATTATAGAAAAGGTGTTAGAAGACAAAAAAAATATGTTCGACCTTATTTCTGGCATATGTTGCAGCAGCTTTCGATAAGTAATGGCACGAGAGTTTAGTACCTAAATTAAATGTTATGCTTCCGGAACCATATATTGATCTTTTGAGATCATTTTATCTGAAAGAATTATTATAGTGAGACAGAAAGATGAATCTTCGGGACTGAGAGAGGGCAGGAGTTCCACAAGACAGCGGTTTGAGCTTAGTCCTATATCTATTATATACAAGTGAAATTCGCCATTGGACCAATCAAACTTAATGAATTAAAAACTGCCATTGGCAACTTTACGCGAACAAGCCATTGGTTAATCCGCCACCAATCAGCTAAACCGATGTGATGGTGCCACATTCTGCTAAATACTTGGGTGCGACACTGGATGTTAAGCTTAAATGGAAAGAGCATGTGAAGAAAAAAAAGAAAAAAGCTTGAACTTAAATATAGACTATTACACTGGCTAATTGGCCAAAGGTCAAAATTAAGCATATGCAACAAAATACTGATGTACTGGCTATGTGGCATTCAGGTTTGGGGTTGTACTAAGAATACTAACATCAAACTTATACAAAACTTCCAGAATAACACGAAATAAAAAGATTTAGAACGAAGAATGAATCAAGGCTAATGGAACAAGCCAATGCGGAAGCCTCTCGGCTACTTGATAATGAACATTTGATTAAGAGACTAAAAATATCCAAACCCTTTGAGCTCGTTAGTATGTTAGCATCTACTTACTACCAACGGACAGGCATTGGTGTATCGCTGGATCAACAGTGACCACATTATAGTTTAGTTTTTAAGAATTAAGATGTAAATTGATGGTTAGCCTGGAAAGACTAGTTTCAATAGTTGGAAAGGCTAACCATTGTAACGTTTGCCACCATATTTGGGTAACATTTTATTAGGTCACATTGACGCACCATCAATACTGGAAAATTAAAAAAATAAAGTACCCAGTAGATGTCTAAGAAAAGAAATCATGCAATGTAATGTACATAGAACAAACTATGGTTCTATGTTAGGTTAGGTTGAGTGGCTGCTTCATCACACTTAGACAGGCGACGGTCGGTTGTGATACCACAGGATCTTACTTCCCTATTACCCTTAAGAGAACCAGTTGTAGCTACTTACGTAGCGTGATAAGTCTTGCACCTTACTCAAATATTCATGTCTTTTGTGTGCCAAAGCCGGACATGAGCTTAAGAGGTGGACTACCGTCTCTTCCTCCTCCACGTCCATACAGCTTCTGCAAGTCATTAACTTCTAGACTTAGCCTACTTGCATCGTTCGCTGAGGCTCCTGCCTCCTTTTTAAGCACATAATGAGTGCCTTAATAGGTCTCCCCAATTTTTTGCTTTCCGGTAACAGCAGGAGAGTTATACCATGCCTCGCTAATTCGTCCATCCTACAGTTCTCCATGACGTCCGAGGGACCCAGACTATCTGAATGTTGAAATGCTCACTCGTCTCATTTAGAGACGAGCGGCAACCCAACATCACTCTAGATGTCAGTGAAACATAGTCCAGCAACTTGATTGCCACCTGACTGTCCACATAAGTTGTGATTTTATCTAAAATAAAAAGTTGTACTTACATAGTGTCTCGTACGCCTGACTCACGAATCAACATTTCTCGAAATAAAATGCAATATTAAATAAATTATATTTAACTTAACAAAAATATAATTCATATTTTCAATAAACAAACAAAACGATACATTTTTAATAATCAGCCTTACTCGTCCACACTCTTTTACCGCCCGAACTAGCCTGTTTATCGGATTGTTCCCGCAAAAATTTCAAACCTGCTTCAATCGATGATTCTAATTGATTTCGTGATGGTTTTTCTGTTCGAGCTTTTTTACTCGACGTCGGGCCATAATACTCAAATGTTGGTGGCGGTGGAATTTCGGTTCCTTGTGGCAAACGATCTTCAGTTTCGACATCGTCAGCTACATTATTTATTGGAATAGTTTGTGGTTTTGGTTGTTTTTTCGTTGTGAAATATAAAGATTTTGATTCATCTTCAACGTAATCATCTTCAATTGGGTTTTCAATATTTTTATTTCGTTGAAAAAACGATTTGGAATTAAATTTTTGATTTGGTACCGAGCATTGTGTTTGTACCGAATGGTATACGGGTGCAAACTCTTTAGGACGTTCATCTCGTTTTTTCTCATTCCACTGTTCTTGGCTGAGAGGAATGCGTTCAGGTTTATACTTCCATTCGGCATTCTCATCGTCATCGGCGTCGTCCGAATCGTCATTGGACTTAGCAATTTTGGAATTATCTTTCCCTTTATCCCAAGGACGAACATACTGTTTCCGTAGTTTTTCTCGTTGTCTTTCCTCCTTTTCCAGATTTCGTTTAGTTTCTTCTTCCTTTTCTTTTCGCTCTTTCTCTTCCGTTGTATCGTATAATGGTTCGTCCTTATTTGCGTCCAATACATCTTCCAGGGGCGGTAAACCTTGTCGTGCACGTTGACGATTTTTAGCAGCCCTAACTCTTTCGGCAATAATGTTTTCTCTCGCTTTTCGCGCCTCCTCCCGTTTCTTTTGTTCATCTAGCGTAGCGTCGCGCATTTTATCTAGTTCTTCTCGTTGCCGTTCGCGTTCCAAATCATCGGTCGAAAATTGGTAGTATCCGACACCGTGAGTTCTTGCCTCTGTTGCAGACATATAACAAAATAAAATGAAACGAATTTTAATAAATTGATCAAATATTAATTAACTGAACGACAATATGGTGCAACGGCGGGTTATAAAATGTTAATTAAAATCTCTTAACGACTAAAAAAATTTTTTATGTAAATAAATATTAATACAGCCGCGCGAATTAAAACTGACAACAACCAACCACACAGTGACAGCGAAAATATTGTCAATTAACATGTCCAATGAATTATATTTGTATCTGTTTTTAATGGCCTTTATGGCCAACTTTATATCTCGTTTGACCACAAACAAGCGAGTGAATTAAAAAATATAATAAAAAATTATTTTAATTTATTTATAATTAATAATCATTTTATTTTGCATATTTGCATATTTTTTTATGTACGTACTTACAACATATATCAAGCCCGACTGTAGGGAATTTGGTATGCAAATTATTTTTCACCATACAAGGAAAATTATTGGTTCGTACAATCTAAAACGACAATCACTATATGCGGACATATTTTGCATGTATAAACATCGCCTGTCTGTATCTTTAATGTTCTGATTATGTCTGCATGTTTGTTAAATGGTCAGATAAAAATATAAGATCGTTATATGACATAACCCACGTATTCGTATCTACGAGTCATATATATGCATAATATAACTATATATAAAACGGTCCATTTGGAAAATTTCAACCGTGAAATTACATTTTAGTTATACATACTCGATACTGAAACCAGAAAACATTATATTTGCAATTATGGCATTCGTATTCTTCTTTATAAGAAACATAAAAACTTAGCTCCGTAGTCTGTATATACAGTTAAACACCAGTAATAGTTTGTATTCGTCTACTATGCAAACTGTGGTAGCTTTTAACATCCTACCTCACGCCATTGGCAGCCAAATCGAGAACATATGGCTATAAGTATGATTTGTGCAGAACAAATAATCAATAGAGACAATGTACAGCATGTACAGACTTTATAAGAATCGAGAAGAGAAAATAACTTAAACAACTTCCAAGCGAAACTTCCTTTTAAAATAAAATATTAGACGAGAAAAGAACGAAACTAACGAAAAGCTTTCATTATTCATGGAGGGTAAAAAAAATCGACTTTTATATTTTCTACGGTATTTTAAGAAACTTTATTATCTACAATTAAATTTATGTTAAGCTGTTTGGTAGAATTTAGGAGGTAAGACTACATATAAAACATAAGAGATTGAGGTATAAATTTTGAATGCATCAGCATTTTATTTATAGCACATATTACATGTTCCACCTTACAGATGTACATATACTGATAAAGTAACAAAATTGCAGACAATATAAAACTTTATAATGTAAGCTTTTCGTATTCATAGAATAGTTTAGTTATAGTCAAACCACTTTAATCGAAGACCACTATAAACCGTTTTCTGTATATGGAAACATTTATGTATGGAATTCGACTTTTTTCGTATATCTCCGTCACGGGCACGTTTGCAGTAGTCGATTCGTTTAGCCCAGTTTTTGATGACTAGGCTACACATTTTGACGGAGACGGACGCTATATTTCATTCAATATTGGCTCTGAGCCCATAACGACGCCAGCTTGTATAAGAATAGACCAATGAGCCCCACAAAAATCTAGAGGTGTTAAATCACACGAGCGGCCAATCGACAGGACTATTTCTGGATATAACGCACGTTAATCGAATTTAGATTGAAATAAATCGATTGTTAGAACCACTGAGTGGCATTTCGAACCGTCCTGTTGAAACTACATATTATTAATGTCTAACTCATACAATTGATCAACAAAAGAACTTTGCAATATGTAATATGCCGATCTGACAACGTACTACACTGCATAACGAGTGGCTTTACAGATTTTTCTTTTAACAACTTGGATGAATCTATATCACTTGGTCTAGATTGTTGAAATTTGTTAGTGCCTGACTAACCAAAGCGAATTGTGATAGAAACCACTTCACGTTCCAACCAATGAAGGCAGAAAGACTACCAGAATGAGCACTTTACAACTCCTCGTAAACAAAATTTTTAAAACGTTGTTTTGAAAGGTCAAATGAGTTTGTGCATTTCAGTGACACTGAATAAACGAATAATTCAAGCGAAAATGCAAAAAGCCAATTTTTCAAATTGGCTAACTCACACTCGTCGGAGTCCGGTTCTTGGCGGGAACACTTATTGCATGTTAATCAATTTGCAATCCACTTCAACAGCAGTCAAATACGTCGGTTACAATGTTAATGTATTGGTCCAACCTTCAACGCGATTTAATCTGCCAGAAAACAGATAAAATAAATTCAAAAATGGAAATCAAAACCATGAACATAAAAGCGTCAGACAACGAAGTGCAACTTAAAAGAGCCAAGTCGCAAAAGATTGAATACTCAACGGACAAGGAACAGTTAGAAAGGGAAACTAACTGGATGTTTGAGAAGGGAAAAGCTAAATAAGAGAAAAAGCTTAACAAAACAAGATAAATAAAAAAAGAAAAGCTGGGCCCTCACTGGAGTCCAGATGAGGTAGCAAAATCATCCGAACGGCAACTAGCTCAACAAAATGAAGCACAACCAAATGTGCACACCCCACTGCCGTTTTATAAAGTAGGAGTAACCAACTATTTAGAAATGTGCAATAGTTCTTTATGGAACAAGCGTGCAAAATAATTCTTCTGAACAGAAATGTATATGGAAGATTACGAAAATAAAACTGATCGCCCCATCAAGGTCATGGTAAGCGACCTACATCCAAGCTGTGAAAGTAATTCAAAAATAAAGGACTTATTAAAAAAGAGCGGAGAGAATCGACTAAAAGCATATTTTCAAAAAGATGACTTCCTCTGTTCATGATAACAATTGATAATTCCGACCAAATAGGAAAAGTTAACAATATAACTGGCATACACAACATGCGAGTAAAGATCGAAACTGTTAAAAGAGGCAAATACAATAATAGTATAATGTAAAAAAATGACAATGCTTTAATCATACGCAAAGATATTGCGCGCGCGAATCAAGATGTGTCAAATTTGCTGGAAACACAATCTTGCAAGCTATCTAAAGAAGAACCAGTTAAATGTTTTAACTGTAATAGGCAGCATCCAGCCAGCTACCGAGGATGTGAGGTTGTCAGACAAATCCCTCTAAGTCATCCAAAAACAGATCGAGTAAGAAGTGAAGAAGTTATGCGAGGGGAGGATTATACATATGCGGAGGCCACTTCAAATTAGGGAGAAAATGGCAGTAACGGAACCGAAAAATTCAAAAACACTATCCAAGTGCAGAAACCAGACATCAAAACTGCTAATTGAGAAGAGACTGATGGAATGCAATCGGATTAACACAACACCTAGCAGAACTAGAACTATTTTTAAATACTGGCAAAACTGATATATGCTATATATGTTAAATTCGGAGAAATACTTGTTATCATACAACACATCCATCAGATCAGACAAGAGTTGCGTCAGTTATATTTATAAGAGACAATATTAATCATCGTGAAGAATTAAAAATAGAAAAATAATCCATGCAGGTAGCCACCGTGACGGTTCAATTTGGTTCTCACACCGGTACTATATCTGCATTATATTGTCCCCCATGGTATTGTGGTGTTGCTGGTATTTTGGCGCTACTTCACAGAATACAACTCATGTAAATAGTTTTTTGCATTATTCTAGTTAACTTTGAAAAAACAATTATTTTTGTATTATTCAAGTTAACTTTGAAAAACAATATTCGATTAGTTTTTCTTATAGAATAAAAAGAGTCGTTTCTGTTCCTTCGTCCGCATAAGTTGTATTTTTAAAATGTAAAGAGATTAAAAATGTAATTATAAATAAAGATTATTGTAATTAAATAATTAGTTTATTTTAATTTCAATAAATAATTTATATCGCAAATAACATCGAAATTATAGGGTCAAGTTTTATCGAAATGATGGAGTCCCATGAATTATCGGATAATATAAATTCATCATACCCTAATAAATCTTAAATACCATACATATATCATTGTAAAAGTATAACCTAAAGAAAGAAGAATACATTTACTCGGAGATGACTTAAATGTCAAAAATAACTTCTGGGGTTGAAGGTAAGCCTCAAAGAATTACTTGCAGCTCTTCATTACTCAAACTGTGAATTTCACTCAGGGGGGAAACCAATGTACTGGCTATCTGATTTTAATAAAATCCCAGACCTAATATTTTTCTACATCACTAAAGGCATATTGTGTTCCACATCTTCTTAAAAAATGATGAAAGTCTAATATTTGATCATCTCTTGTTATTATGACGGTAAGTGAAAATGTAATAGTAAAAATAAAATCATCTCAGCTCACAAACAACAAAACAAATTGGGAAAAGACTGCTGATACACTCAGAACATGTATCTGACTTCGAAGATATCAGATCTCTAACATTGAAGCATTTGACCGCCCAGGTGGCGCAGTGGTTAAAACTAAGGCTGTTGGAACGGGAGGTACCGGGTTCAAATCCCGATAGGGGTTTCCCGGGGCGTTACCAGAATAGTGCTACTGATTACGATCTGATAAGAGAGGAAATAATAAAGGAAGTGCCTGAAAAAGGGAACCGTAAATTTTTGCATATATGTAGTCAATTTGATCCTCATGAAAAAATATGTACCAATGCAGTGGACAGTAGCAGAAGTAATAATGATTCCAAAACTGTTGCTCAGAAAATTGAGCGCTACCTGTAAATGATAATCGGAATATGGATTTATCATTTAGAAAATCAAATTTAAAATGTTTTTACTATAAAAGAAAAATATAGTTTTTCATATTCTACAAAAAGCGATTCAAGAAAACATTTTTCATCCGGGAAATTATTATATATGTAATCATGTATGTGTATCGCAGATCAACTTCTCTCCCGCATCACATATATAAGCATAATAGAATTTTATTACAATTTTTTAGCATAAAAATAGCAAAAAAATAATCATAAAAATCTATATATGAATAAGAATGACTGCACACATATATGTGCTTTTATGTTTTCCAGATAAGTAAATTGGAATGAATCAAGAAGCATGAATAAATTTTGTTTTCAATTTGATTTCCAATCAAATCGATTATTGTATAATAGAACCAATTTTATTAAAGTCGATGTTGTAACAAATATAATATGCATGTACCTTTAACATTTCAATTACTAAACAAATGGTATGCGATATAAAACCAGTGAACCTTGCGTTTCACATATAAACTTGTATTTAAAGATTAACGTTCGCATTAATCACTATAATCTATAAGATTAACGCCGTTGTCTCATTTACACGTAATTTACATAATAGATGTTAGGAAAAGCTGTATATTGTGTTGTACTACCAAAAAATATTTTAAAAATGTTTGCAAGTGTTGGAAAATATGTTGTTTAATCAATTATGTGGTTTTACAAATATGGAGAGTTATTTAACAAATATTAACCGCCATGGCTAACCAGAAGTTCAAGTTCAAGATTACTACATTAAAATCAATACACTATATATACCTACACGATTTTGAAATTGGTTATGGAGATAAATATTCCGAAAAAATGCGATGGCAACACTTTAATATAAATATCACGACATTTTTAAGTATCATCCCGAGAATAAGTTTCTATCACGACAGTTATAGTATCAGGATAGTTAATGTCATAAACCAATCATCCCGAAAAAATTGTATCACGATAGTATTAAAGCGAATTGAAAGGAAATGGTTCATAATATTCATTTGAAATTGACTAATTATTCATTATTAAGAATCACTTGGTATAGTTTTTGTAGGTAATGAGTTGACCTGTCGTTTGAAGTTGGACTAGATATTCATTACCAAGAACCGCTGGGTATAGGTTTTGTTAGTAATGAGTTGACCTTAAAAGCATTGTTGGAGATTCATAACAAACTACATCGTATAAAATTATTAGGAATGATTTACAGGAAATTGGGTTCCGTGTGAACTATAACCAGAAGATGTTGAACACCCAATGTGATCATGTGCAATTCTGCTGTTCAACCATAGACACATATCTAGTTTCGTTACCATGATTATGAAACTATGATTTTCGAAATGAGAATACATCACAAACTACAGTTCTTATTTCATTTTCCGTTAATTTATCGAATTCTGTAATAATTTTTTTTTTTAAAACTTCAATTTTTATAAAAAAAATAAACACATACATAAAAAAAACAATATTGATAATTTTCGCTATTCACTAACGGTATAACGTGGCACTACCGTCACTAAAATGCCATGGGATGAGAAAAAATAGCTCATTCCGAAACCATGTTTAAACCAAGTTGCAAACCATGGTTAGCAGTGACACTTTACAATGAAATCATGGTTAACTCGAAAGTGTAGTTAAAAAACCAGATATGTGTCTGTAGTATAAGCGAAAGAGTACTTTACATGGTCAATGGTGATGAAACTGAATCCCCTATACGATAGCCACAGAAGAAGAAATGATGGGAACCAGCTGGAGATGCTTCAAGAACGACAACTGGTTTGGTAAATGACAAAAACTAATACTGTGTATTAAGTGAGATCAGCCTCGTGTTAGCTTGGATCAATCCGAAGAAAACAATTGATGAGTTTGAGCCAAACAATAAAGATAAAATGCATGCACTACTACTCTAGACTTATACGCCAAAATTATATCGGTCAACTATTGCTAAAACACTAAATTTGAAATTTATACCCAAACCAGACAATGCTCCGACTGATTACTATTTGTTTCTATCGATGTGGCATGGCCGGTCCGATCAGCACTTCACATCATATGAAGATAGCATAATTTTTTTTTTAAAGTTGGCTGGATCCTGAAAGGTTCTGTACTCAATACCACAAAGGGCCCATGGTGCAAATATTGGATTTAATAAAAGCGTCAGGCGCGCTCTGCATTTTTAGCAAACTGGAGCACTTTGAACCAGGGCAGAGAATACAGAAGATTAACAGGAATATTCTTGTAGTTGAACACAAAAGAATCCATGCGGTCGAAAGCCGGGCAACTGCTGATGAAGTGTAACCCAGGAACCCACATGACCGATCCCTTATTGTTACAACCAAGAAGGATAAGAAATCTTTTGCAATCTCCTACCAGGTTAGGGCTGGTTAGAGGATTGTTCAATAAGTGAAGGACCGTTTTACTATCCGTACAAAATATAATCTTTTTGTCCTCGGCAACGAGATTAAAAGCTGAACTCACGCAGTGAGTAACGGCAATTAATTCCGCTTGATGAATAGTATAGTATGACTCCGAACTGCCATAGATTCGCATATCATGCGATGGACAGTAGTAGCCAAAACCAGGGTTTGGATTAATAAACCAGCAAAGATCTCAGTCTTTCTTAAACTATGATAGACGCACTTTAAGGATCTAGTGGGGCATTCTCACGGGGCATTGGTTCATGAATAATTATATGCTAAAATAAAAATTCCGAACATCGGAACATCGCAAACTGCGAACAGTGTGGAGGAGGAAAAGAAGAAACTGTTGAGCACTTCTTGTGCTCCAGTTCTTCATACACTTCCCATACACTGCACTACTTTGGATCACAATTCCTATTTGAGGGCCAACTGACGACCTAAAGATAGCGCATATTTGGGACTTCATTAGAAGAACAAACAGATATCAGGGCTGAGAGTGTACATTTGGAAAGGGATGTCACAATAGGCCAATCGAGCCTGAGCGATTGGGAAAAAACAAAAAGTGTCGCGACCAGAGCTCGTGATAGACAATAACATTATAATTGAAAGTATTTAAAAGTTAAGCAACGAATCATAGTAGATGTCGAGACAACGCCTAGAAAATAACCAATGAGTACAAGCACGATAACTTGGCCATCAGTACAGTATAGTAGGTGAATGTAGACGCTAAGGGATCAAACCTGCGGGTTTCATTATATGATAATGAATATACGGTGAATCATTTCGAGGTGTTTGATACTTGCTCGTATGATCAATAAATTTGGTATATAGACAAGGAACTGAATATGAGTGTAAAAAACATCCAAAATACCAAAACCATCATCATTTATACTTAAAGATACAATTGGTTATGATTACGATCGAATCGCAGGTGAAATTATATAGTTTGGATTTCTTTTTCCAATTTTGTTGGTTGTGTGTAGAAATAAAGGGAGTTTTGAAATTTTAATAATTACAAAGCAGTCAATTGATTTAACCGAAAAAAAATTCCACAATTTTTACACGCTAAATTAATTGATTTTAATCGATTTTATTTGTTGTACAGTGGTTTTGGGTTTTATTCGTTGTGTGGCAAGTTCAAATTTCTATTTCAAACGAAATGGCAATCGCTTATAATGTGAGTATGACAACATACCATATAAAGAATGTACCACGCTGTAATTATAAAATTGTGGTTCCCCCAAAAAATACAACAACACAATATACAATCGATTAGTTTTATTTTCTTATAATTACTCACGAAGAGCTGTATAATTATTTGGTCGGGTTCAAACCATAACTAATGTTAGCACAGTTATGATGAAACTTTTCTTATTCAATTCGTTGGGTAAAACATTGTTACACGGTTAAATTTAAATAATTTCAGTTAATTATTATTTAAAACATTAATACAAGATTATTAAATCTGAGACTCTCGAATGTCATGCGACTGAAGCACTCCCAACTCAGTTGCCTTTGCCTTTTAGCTTTCTATACAAGTTGCGCCATCTTTTATGTTAGTATGTAAACATTGAATAACTTTGACATTTGTTAACCGATTGACTTGATCAGACATTAAAATTTGGTTGAGCACGGATCAGTGAGAGATTGTCAGCATGCATTTCATCAACGACCAAGATTCTAGAACGAGGTTGTAATAAACTGATGGAAGCTGTCAGAGAAAGCGTTGGTTATTTGACACCCAAAAGTGTCATCAGCATTTTTGCGTCAGTGGAACCACTTTGTGGCGCATTTTTATGGATAATTTTTATTTGTTTCCGTATAAAGTGCAATTAAGACCGTCTACGTGGCTTGAAATACGGCCAAACAGTCGCTCGAATGGTTGACACTCAACCTGACTTTTGGAAGCAAGGCCACTTCACCCGAGCCCACTTCACACTCTCTGGTCGCATTTAGAAAACGATGAAACGCAATTGCAAGACCAAAAAGTGACTGTTTGGGCCGACGTTTGCATCAAAACTACCATTGGCCATATATTTTCAGAGAAAACGAAACAGTCGATGGAAATCGATATCGGTGCATGAAAAATATCTTGACGGTTAATAGTTTCAATAAGGCTTCACGCCACACTTTAAATCAAAAAATTCAGTTTCTGCAACGGCAATTCCTTGGGCGTCTGATCCATCGGACTTCTATTTGTGAGGTTATTTGAAAAGCAAAGTGTACGCCAACAAGACCATTTTTTTTCAAATGTATTTAATGTTTACATACTGCCATAAAGGATGGCGCACCCGTTACTAGACATCATTGCTAGCTATTTAGATTACATTGGAAAGGCTATTTACTTTGGAAAGGCTATGCGTTTGCACCTCTACCATTTTGGGATTCGATATATAACCGCTCATTAAGTGAGTGTTGAAGCAGGAGGTAATAAATACTACGACGTATATCGTGAATCGGATGACGTCAACCGCATACAAAACTATTTGTACCATTTTTGTTCTATAAAGGCAAGTACTTGAGACAGTACTCTTTCTGAACTAGGAGCTAGTTTGCACCTACTGTCTATCGTGACTGCGTAATGGACAAATTGGCTCTAAATTAGTAGGAGATTTTAAAAACATTTTCAATTCCAGGAATATTCCTGTAAACCTACTGTCCTCTCTACCCTATGGTTCAAACTACTCCAGTTTGCTAAGAATGCAGAACGTGTATTTGTGCCCAAGGTTTGGAGCATGGGTCTTTTGTGGCATGGGCGAGGAACCTTGAAAGATTCCATACAACTTAAATAATAAAGCCAAGCACTTTAATGTTCAGTCATGAAGCCAAGGACTTTAATGTTCATGTATTAAGTTTGACTCAAGTCTTATACTTTAACCAAATTGTATAAGATCCGTGCTTGACACATAATCAACATATCTAATTAAAATCTAAACTTTATATAGTAAATTAGCAAGTAAAATTAAACAACGCTGAAAATTAATTAATTATTAGGTTTCAATAAATTATCGTTTACTCTTCAATGAATGCTTCACTAAAGGTTTTGGTCGATTGTGGAATTTAATGTTGTTGTGGAAGGTGGCTATAAATTTGTATACCATTATACGAGCATAAAATAAATGTCATGACCAATAAATACATAATAGCTGATGTAAACGACCCTGTAACATCTACATATTGATAGTAAACAACATACATATAAAGAGTGATCCAATAAGAGGCACTTTTTCCAATTGTGGTTCATGCGTGACAACTGTCATATGACATTTGTGTTCAGTAATCATTGGCATTTCACCATGAATAGTTTCGTGCACTTAGACCGTTTTATGTTGTTCATAATCGTCCAACTGAACGCTGCATTCGCGAAACAATCAATAAATTTTGAACCAATTTTTAATTATTGGATATTTATCATCCGACTAGAGTCATGCAAGTCGAGCTAATGTGAACATTGCTGCTTTGGCTATGAAAGTGTGCGTATGATGACCGCAATCAATCAATTCGTCGCCGTTCTCAAATTTTTGGTCTCTATATGGGATAATAAAGAGCCAGAAGAGATTCAATAGCCTTCCATCATCCTGAAAATGCACTGTTTGATGCGGTTTATGAGCTGGTTTATATTAACATGCCACGCAGTAGGCCAAACCATCAATTTTATGAAATAAAATTTTAATGAGAACATCATATCAAGAAAGATACTCGTGAATTGGCCTTCTGTAATCTGGTGTTGTTAGATTACTTTTATGGGGGTATCTGAAATCACTTGTTTGTATCGATAAACCACAATTGATTACTGCAGTCAAAGCGAACATAACACGCGTAATTAGAGAAATATCGGCCGAAATGCTCGAAAGAGTGCTCGGATTGGACCCATAGAATGATCTTAGAGCCAATCGCGGACAACATTTAAAAGAACGTACGTCACGAATATAATTTTTGATTCATGATTTGATGTTAATGCGGCATTTCGAAAAAAACTTCCAGAAGCTCCTATTCGATCACCCTTTATATTCGCCGATATAAATTACAGCAGCATTATATAAATATACGCAATTTCCACGATAATAATGTCTCCTACATATAATATTTGGCGTCTACCATACTTTCACTTTTACTCATAAAAAGGAAAAAGGAAAAACCCCGAAAAATAAACAAAAACTGTGATTCATTTTTTTTATTTTTGGAAAAATGAGGAAAATTGTTCACACGAAGGGAAATCAGGATGGTACAATAACGTACTGTATGTCATAGTAAAAACTCACATATACGAGTGGTGGTGCTGCTGCACACATACATGAATAAAATCGTTTTATTTTCATCTCGTATATTAATTGAAAATGAAAATCGGGGAATTTCCTCCCCTAAAGTTATTTCGTTTATAATTTATGCGCATTGTATGGAAAAATTATAATTTTATTACTTTGACGCGTCTATTTACGAGTTGTCGCTATTTTTCGGTGCGGAAGAATAATGTAACGCCATGGGTGCGGACAAATTGTATTCGTTTGATGGTTTGCAAACGCATTGAGACATAATACATAATTGTTTAATATTGTTAAATAGAGGAGCGCTGAATGGAAGCACCCTTAAATAAATAACCACGCTACCAGTGTCGAAAACATTCAATACAGTTGATTCCACGGCGTTCTCAAGAATTGGGCGTCGCTCAGACTTCGATCATATTCAGTGATGAAGCGTTTTTGAACTGATCGGAGGATTGATCACCATGTTGCAGTCAATGGAGATCGTATTATGTTGCAATGTATTATGTTTGGTCAATTTCACGAGCTAGACACGAATGATAAGTTTCAAAAAGACGATGCGATAAGCTACACCGCCTGTGGATCGTCTAGATTTTTTATTGAGCTACGTTAAATCATTGGTTTATGCCGGCGTCGTTCGAAGAGCTCAGAACCAAATTGAATGAGTGATCGAAAAATGGGTTCAACGAATCGAAACTTGCAAACGGGCTCATGGTGAACATATGAACGATGTCGAATTGCATACATATATGTTTTGATTGTAAAGGATTTTAATAATTTTAATATCAATGAAACGGGTTTTATTGGATTGAAAATTGTATGATGTTTATAGTCTTGTAGCCGCCACGACTCACGTAATCTCTAGAACACCAATGCTCACAAACTTTTTGCAGCATTTGCGGCCGTATTTCGCCAATAACTCTTCGAATGTTGATCATAGTCAAGTGACTTTACATAACCCCAAAGAAATTAATCCAATAGGGTTAAATCACACGATGGTGGCCAATAAATTATTCTTTCATCAACAGTTTATTTGAGTAAATCAATTGTAGCACGATGTGTGTCATGTAGCTCCGTCCTTTTGGAACCACATATCAGCAAGATTAATGTCAGATAATTGAGGTACGAAAAATGTCTAATAATATGTTTGTACCGCTCACCATTGACAGTAACATTCTGACCATCATCGTTTTTGAAGACATATGGACCAATGGCCCCGCCACCAGAAAAAACGCACCAAACAGTAATTTTGTGTGGATGTAATACTATAGACACATATCTGGTTTCGTAACTACAGTTTCGAGTTAACCATGATTTCGTTGTAATGTGTCACTGCTAACCATGGTTTGCAACTTGGTTTAAACATGGTTTCGGAATGAGCTAATTTTTCTCATCCCATGGCATTTTAGTGACGACAGTGCCAAGTTATACAGTTAGTGAATAGCGAAAACTATAAATATTGGTTTTGCATGTATTTGTTTATTTTCTTTTATAAAAATTGAAGCTTTCAAAAAAAAATTAATTAATACAGAATTCGATAAATTAAAATAAAATAAAACTAAAACTGGATAGGAAAATTTGTGTGGAGGACGAAACCAAAATATTTTTAAACCACACAGTTAACGTAAGAATTTTAATGAACTACGATAAACTGTCAAATGATATGAGAACTGTAGTGTGTCATGTAGTTTCATTTCTAAAATCATAGTTTCATAATCATGGTTACGAAACTAGACATGTATCTATGGTATAATGGTGTTTCGACAAAAGTTTGTGGATTATCCTCACTCCAAATGCGATAGTTCTGCTTATTTACCAACAAATCGGAAACAAAATTTTGAATGGAAATTCAACATCAATATCAATTTGCACTTCCGCCCATAAAGTGGAAGAACACAACCCCAGGTGCTGAGAACGGTCACGAATTAATTGATTTTGAACTTCTTCAATGCTTTCTTGTACATCGGCTACAGCGTCTTCAGTGGACACTGTTCGGTGTCTCACGGGATGCACATTACCATTAAGGTCGGAAAACCTATTCTTATTCGAATTATCCGCTCTGAAGAACGAATATGTACGCCATAAAATGGACGAAGTGCACGATAAGTTGACGAACAGAAACATTATTTTGATAAAAAAAATTCAACAATTTGCAAGCGTTACTCTGATGTAAGTTTCTTGAGAATGAAATGTCAAACCAAACTAAACAAAAATGCAACTATCAGCTGTTAAATGGGTTGTCAAATAAAGCAGTGTTGCCAACTCAAAGTAGTGGACCTCTAAAAAAATGTTCGAGATATCTCAAACTTCAGTAAAATGGGCCAGTCAATGTTGATTGATTGAATTGTACACCTGCGGAAGACTCGATGATGAACACTGAAAAATTACAACCGCGCACTACACATTTTGTAATCCAAATTTTATTTACATAATTTACTCTTAATAAACGATTTGTATAAGCATAAATAATTGTAATCTTCATTATGGGCTAATGGTTAAAAGAAAATAGAAGATCTTTTGTATGTATATAAATACACAATTCTTATTATGTTACACATTACATATTATCATCATCGGGAACATAAAAATAAAAAATTATGTATTTTTTTAATGATATTTTATGTTTCGGTTTGTTGTTATTGTTCTTATATGCGAGTCTTTAAGTTAAACCAAAAAAAAAACAATATTTATTGTATGAAAAATGTAGAAAGTATAATAAAATAAAGAAGAATAATGACGCCTTGCGCTACCACACATAAATTATTAAGTTTTTGGGACTATGTGAGTATATTATGTTATGTAGATTGGAAATCTTCAAAATTAATCCCGCGGTTAAATAAAACATCTCAAGTGCATCAAAATATTGTTGTATGTATTCACAATATTATTTTTATTAAAACAATTATCACAGGATAGGTGGTTGAGACAGTAGCTCCAGCCACATTAGGTTTAGAATTTAATTAAATGAGTCAATTCACTATGACCCGGTTTTACGCAAATATCGGACATTTTCCGGAATCAAAACCGGGGATTAATTTTGAAAAAAAGTTCCGGTTTTCGGTGCCACCTAGTGTTCTGTTACTAACAACTCTGCTTCACTCACTCACTTCATTTAGCAGTGTTGGATGTCCTCTTTCATAAACCTAATTCTCTTGGTTAAGCACCTTATAATGACGGTGACTGATTCAGATGGCCATAACGATGATCTGTATAAAGGCTTCGAACTTGAATTGAAGGAGTATGAAGCAGAATAATTTCAGATAATCTAGATGCCCTTATTAATCTCAATTTGCTTATTTATTTCGAAGAGCAAGAGTGGAAGAGTAAGTTACAGTATTTATATAAAGGCAACAAACATTATTCAGAATTGAAACCAGGCTCTCTTTTACACTTTTAAGGTTTAGTAAAGATAACGATTGCAACCATGATCATTGGCCTGTTAAATGATATTCCTCAAAAATTGCCATTCGAATCAAATTGTTATTTTGGGTATGTCGCTTACCGGCTTTGTGGTTACTGACAGTTATACTTTACTTAGAATTATACATCGAGAAACTGATAAAAATATTATATTATAGCTTGTAAACCATTTATTCACCGACTGTATACTTGTCATGGTGTGTAATCATGCCAGACAGTAGAACAACTTAAACTATCGTAATGGAAGAACATCATAATACTGTCGCGATAGTAGTATAGGAAGTTATAGTTGTAATTAGATTAATTAAAGATGTAGTGACTGAAGATGATTTAAAACTGAAAGTAGGCAGACTTTATAATACTAATTTGTTATGTTATCCTATTAATTAGAGATAAGAGCTCCCTAACGTGGACTCACTAAAGAAATATGCAGTTATCGGCATACAAAGTCAAAAGGAGACCGCTGATCTGTTCATTCATATACCACCGATTGTAATCAGATGGTGAAAGTCTCATATTTACATCCTGCCCCTATCGAGATTCGAGAACGTGATTCCAGCCACTCCAACTGCCGCAGCCTTAACTGAGCCTTTCAACTGGACAATTTGGAAAATAAAAGTCAAATGGTTTCAAATGTCATTGTGGTTTATGTTATATTGATAGATAGAGAACTGGTTGACAAAAAGCAATGAAACTGAAGGACGAGGAATAATTCTTACTGCTTATTTGATCAATTTCCGGTTTGTTAGTTTAACACAGAGAAATGTTTTTTGTAGAGTGCCAACTATCATCGTTCGCTATTTCCAATTTTAGTTAAAAGCCCGAAGATATTCCCTTATACAAAGTGGAAACAGGTCACCAATTGCTATGACCATTTAGTCCTCTTGGTGCAAGCTCTTTCCTTTGAAGCTTTTAGAAATTTTGAGTTAACTACAACAAACTACAAGCTTTTCAAATTTTTAAAGCCAAAATAATATTTGTTTGTTTGGTTTAAATCTTTCCAATCAGGATTCGAACGCGGTACATCCTGTTCCAACTACCGCAGTTTTAACCACTGCTTAAATTCTGGTATTTTCAAGAAACTCTTAAAATGAAGTTTCCTGCCTATGAACCGATAGAGCTAGATACATTAACCCTAATAAATAGCCTTATAAATAATTCACGGTTCAATCCTTATCAACAAATTGCAACGGAAAACCCCAAGTTGTTTAATCTAGCAGCCAATTTGTATTCATAATATGGTTCAGTTAATTAGTTATTGAGTGTCTTCTTAATATTAAAACACCATAAAATTAACACTTAATGACTTAACTCTATATGTAGTATAATCACAATCACTAAGCTGATAATACAAGTTATGAGATAGTTTTACGCTTTATCATCGAATACATGAAATTCAAATTTCAATAAGACGTTATACATATATAAAGAGTTTTACAATAAGAGGTTTCATTTTGAATAGCCTACTATACGGGCAGCTTTTGATTTTGAAGCTGTCATCTTTCGGCATGTTTGGTCGTCATGCAGCACCTTATCGGCCGGTAATAATGAAATTGGTGGACAGTTTTGAGCTGTTGGGACAAGTTAATGTGCGTCGCTCAAAAACAATGATTTAGGTCTTAAAGCTTAAGTTCATTTAACACAAGAACTAAAGCCGGTTGATCACCATAAACGTCGTATCTTCGCTTATTGAGTTCTTCAAATGCACTAAAATATCCGGATTATTATCAAAAAATTATCTTTGTCACTATTTGGCTGGCGATGTGATTGGGTCTTACTTTTTCGAAAATAAGGCTGAAAAATAAGGCATAGAAAATTGCATGAAGATGATATGGTGCTGCCAGCGTAGCCGTGGCGACCATTTAGCTGATATCGATTTCAAATGTTAATTGCATATAATGAAATATCAAAATGAAACCTCCCGTATGAAGGCCCTCTACTTACATTACAAAAATCAAATGTCATCTTATATACTTACAGAATACTCACAAAAACCAGAACCAGTTATCTTTCGAACATAGTTTTGATTATCGTGAGAAGATAAAATCATTTTATAAATTATGTTGTGTCTGATCGACGACACTATTCAAATATATGCGATTACATCATCATCGAATATGGTGACTCGTACTTTTATGTGTCATTGAAATTCATTAACCCGTCACACCGAACTCTAATTCCAACGAAATATATTTCCTGAATTGATCTGCCACACGACTACAATTAAATTAAGATCCTTCAAAATGAGCGCGATACTATCCACAATCATTAAAATGTTTCTTTTGCTTTAAATGAAAATAAAATAAAATTTATGAATCGCACGAAAAAAAAGTATCAAGGCTATACCGCGAGATTCATTTTATCTAATAATAACTGTGTCACAGCATCATAAATAAAAACCGAAGATTATCGTCACATCGTCTTATCTTTTTTCTTGTTTAATTTCGGTTTGAAAAAAAAAATTAAAAATAAATAAATGTAAAACTCTTGAAGGTCACAACACAAAAAAAACCAAGTGAACAAATTACAGATTTGGAATGATGTGTTATCACGCACATGTTTCATTTAACGCGAATGCTGCAAAAACTTATATAAAATTATCACACTTATCCAGATTATTATTTATTTTTTTACTGTACAAAAACAACCTGTTATTTTTGGCAAGCGAGCGCGAAAATAGGTAAGAAATAGAAAACGAAAACGAAAGAAAAAAAATTGTCAGACTGCCTGTCTTGATATCATATAATGATTTTGACCTTAAACCTCGGATATTTTTGTGCTTTCAAAATTTGTCTTAAGTTTTATGTGTACCGATTTGGCAGTACTTCAGTCGATGAACTCATTTCGAATCTAATATGATTTTCTTAGAGCAGACTGGCGATTATAATTTATTAAACAGCAGATGAGCTTACTCAGATTCATAATTTACATAAACATAATTATGTTTTGCGATCATACATATATTGGGTCATATAGAAAGTCTTCGCGGTTTTTGCCACTAGATGGTGTTGATGGCTACATATACCGGTGGTGTCAAATGCGCATGTGTACTGTGGGTGAACGAAGAGTCCAGGAATGGTTTGCTCGATTTCGTCCCGGAAATTAGGGTGTCAATGCACATCATTCTGGTTGGGCCTGAAAAAGACGATACAATTTTGCAATTGGTGGAACAAGACGAACACGCAAAGCTGTTAGGAATTGTAGCAGAAGCTCGATGTTTTGATTTAATGCAAAGAATGAACCGAAATGACATCGAAAAATGCTGCTGAAACGCAACGAAATCGAACCATTTTTGAACTGAATAACAAACGTAAGCGATCAAGGTCAATAGTTGATGATCCCGACAAAAGAATTCAAAACCCGGCAAACAAGGTTATATTAAGTGTTTGGTGGAATTGGAAGAGAATTGTCAATTATGAGCTGCTGCAACGTGACAAAACCATCAATTCGGTCATGTACTGTGCTCAACTCGACCGTTTGACAGATAGGAAGTTGTAGTCCATCATGACGATGCACAGCTACCCGGAGCAAATTCGACGGAACTTGGTTGGAAAGTGTTGATGCATCTACTATATAGCCGGGAAAATGCACCGTCTGACACCATTTTTTTCTCAAGAGCAAAACTCTCTTGACGGTAAACAATTAGCGATGTTTTCAAACGGTAAACCACAGAAGTCGTATACCGATGGATATATAAAGCTATAAGACCGCGAAGACTTTTTACATAACCTATTATTGTGCGGAGTACAACAAAGACTTATCATTTTAACATTGTACATTCACTATCTCATCTTGATGCCACACATTTTCCCATCTTTTTGTATATTATAAACTATTTATATACGCGTCTAGATAATAAAATGTAGTGGTGCAAAGGTTAATTTCTGAATTCTTGCTACCAGATGCTGCATATATTCAAAATGCATTAATGTCAATCATTTTAATTTTAATGTCCTTCTATATCCTTGCTTCGTCCAATTAAGACGGGAAAAATCTTTAACAAGAAATTTTTAATTTTGTCTCTCTATCGTTATGAGTGGGTGTAGAACATGATATTCAATCTCATCTCTATAGTGTGTCATCTTACAGTCGATGTAAAATAATTTCTTAACCAAATCAAACAAAAAATCCATCTATTATATAAGATTCTGGTTTTTTAAGAAACTCTATCTAAAAACTTTCATTTATTCAAGTCATTCCTCTTTTATTCGATATCTAACACAAGCGACTGATTGCATTTTTATGATTAGTCACTCCTAGGGATTCAATTAATTAAGATAAAATGATTAAATTTTCATTTATTTGTTTATTTCTTTACAATTTAATTCCAGATGATTTATTAAGATTTAACGGAAAGTTAATTAAGATGATGAACATTTGAGTTATGTATATATAACTATATTTAGACTACCTATAGTTGTCTTAAAACTTTGTGTAATAATAACAAATAATAGGTTTATAGCTCTATCAGGGTATCCCTTATAGTAAAATTGAACAGAAACCATCTTTATGCAAATAATCTTTGCTTTAGTTAATAAAAATTATTCAATAAAATAACGTCATACATTTCAAGAGGGACTTACAATTTATTTTCAAATGCTATAAACCTTATTGACAGGTGCATTCATCTTCGCGTTGGTACACTCTAACACGTTTCTCCGTCATTGTTCTAAGAGTTTCGTAACTTATATGGGCGACACACACTTTTATAGGGTGAGCCAACTATTGGTTCATATTAATTATGAAAATAATCGTTTAAAAACATTTCGTAAATTATTTGAGAGTTTTGGACGACATGGACGTCCTACTGAGCGTGCAATAGTAGAAGGTCAACATATTAATTCTGTTCGTACTTCTTATGCAGTGCCGGCAGGCATCGTTCACAAGAACTATTTCACGAACCACATTGCGACCACACGTTGATCTTAATTTGCATCCATACAAAATTCAACTGACTCAAAAATTAAGGACACCAGACCATTTTATCGATTCGCTTGAACGAAATGAAAATCTTTAATCAAAAATCGACTTTAAGTTGATATTTATCGAATTTGAGGAACGGAGAATCCTTATGTTATCCACGAAGAAGAACTTCAGATCCTTCAAGAGTCACTGAAAAGCTCTTACAGTCAATGGGGTTCTCGAAATATGTAAACTGGTTGTTGTGGTCCAAATTGAATGAATTGCGTGTTAACGACCTTTACCACACAAGTCGTACAACAATCCATTTATTGTCATTAAAATTTGCTGAACGCATAATTTAAGGTATTGTGAAGTCTCTTGGCTCGCAAGGAGCCCGGATTTAGCACTTAATTATTATTTATCAATAAATATGTAGACTTTTTATCCCAAAATGTGTGTTTTATTTACAAATCGTAGAAACGACTAACAAATGATCCTGTACTTGGGTTCTTAACAATATCTTCGATGTTGTGCCATTAATTCTGAGCAAGATCTCAATAGTCAGTAGTGATGTCAAACAAAATAATACGAAATACTTACATTGGTTCATTTGGTAGATCGTATATAATAAAGCGAATTTGAAGAGCGAACAACTTCAGATACAACGCCTCTATTTGGTAGAAATGCTGCAGGGTATTATAAATTTAAACCATTTCTAATTGATGCCTCTGAAAATTCTAGAGCCTTGAAAGGTATTTTAAAGAGACATCTACCTGTACATTATTGCTGGTTTCGTGATTGGGTGTCTTCATGTGCCATTCCAGAGCTGAGATCATGTTGCGAGAAACAAAAGTTAGGAGGATACATTGCAAATCGAAGGAATGGAGGTAGAAGATATACAAGTATTATTGAACTCGAACAATAAAGGTATGACAAATCCCGAATTAATGGCTATTGATTTTTAGCCAGCATATAGCAGTACTTCAGATGAAGAAACTCAAGAAATTGTTCCCGAACAAACCTTTACTGCGAAACGTTTAGCGCAACCTATACAATAATTTGATCAAGCATTGCAAGTGCAGTGCAGTTTAAGGGAGCATAAATTACTATAAAAAAAAATTATGAAAAAAACAAGAAGCAGTCCAAACGACTATATATATTTTTGGTTATTTACGAATAACTTTTGTTTTTTTTTCACCTGGTGTACATCGCGAGATGTTTCGTAGTATGTACTTGGAAAGAATCATCTGTAGCGTGAAAACTTGATCAGTGACTGACCAATTTGGATGGAATTTTTTTTGGTAGTCACCAACAATTTCCTCCGCCAGAGGAGTAATTCTTCCCAACATAATGCATGACAGTAATTTGTATGGTGTGCAAATGAGAGCTATACCACCATAATTCTCGCACTTCAAACGATCACCTTTCTTGTATATTTGGCATAACGCAGCCACTTTCTATTTATCAGGCATAACTTTATATTTACAGGTTGAATATTAAGTAAGCAGAAAAATGTTCACGCCATGTTCACGAGACGATTCCATCCTGGTCCCGAATGACAGCTGACCGAGGTCGTAAGGTATGGGACAATGCGGTAATTTGTTTAAGGAAACCGAGCGAATTGCACTCACTACTGAGTGTTTGTACTCTTAAGACCTTAGCTTTCCACTATTCGCGGTTCTTCTGTCTACCAATACGTTTAGCTGTCCTCCTAGCAAGTACTGCTTTATTTCTTCTTGCAATTGTAAACCGAGTCTGCGCTTCATTATGGGCAATATTGCGTTGCTCAACAGCAAGACGACCCTCTCAGACACTGTTCACTTCTTCAGATAAGTAATGAGATGCTATTGCTGACAAGATCTTGATATTTTTGTTGCTTTTTTTTCATTTCTCAGGCCTTCACAGGAAATTCATTTTGCGTCTCGTATAGAACCGAATCGCGACGGAAAGCGGCACCCTAGTATATATATATATATATATATATATATATATATATATATATATATATATATATATATATATATATATATATATATATATATATATATATATATATATATATATATACACATATATTATATATATATATATATATATATATATATATATATATATATTATATATATATATATATATATATATATATATATATATATATATATATATATATATATATATATATATATATACTCATAATAATATCTCCTCTAAAACCCATAAATTTAAACCAATAAAAATTATGACCTTTCTATTAATGTGCACACAAACATATTATATAAACCTAGCACAACCATCTGCTTCATAATAGTCCATTCCACAACATAATCACAAAAAAGAAAATACAAATAAATTCTATTTGAGTTTCTATATATAATAAAATAATAGAGATTAGAACTGCTAGATAAGATATGCATTCGTTTAATTTCTAATTGATTTATTAACAAATTAATTGACCTTTGATACGCAATACCATATCCAGTCTTATGTGTCTGGCATACAATTGTAGCACTTACATGAACAGAATCCATTGGTGTGATTTTTAGCAACTCACCACATACGCGTTAAGATAACTCTTAATCTTGTCTCTAATTAAATGTTGACTTACTTTCAGTTAGTTAATTATTATCTTGAAATGTATGTAAACATACCAACACCTACATCTTTTGACAAAAGATAATATCAGCGCTTAATACAGATTATATTATGTTTCGTCAACGGCTTAAACAGGAAATGGCACATAATTCGTTATGCGACACCTTATTAAGGCTTAACTGCTAACCGAACATTGTTATATGGTAAAATTCAAATTAATTTAACGTTCAATAGTTTCCCACCAAACCATTTTTTTTTTATAATTAAATTAGATTAAAATTTAAGACAAAAACAAAATTAATTAATGAGTTTTTGTTGTATTTGTTGTTATTTTGATCATTGATAAACGACAAAAAAATAAGAAAATTTTATAAAATTTTTTATTTTTATTTTGATACACATCGTTAGGATAATTTGTCTTATACAGTAAGACGGTGAAAATAATTCGATTGGAATACTTTGTCAGAAAATAGAGAGATTTTGGGACTATTTGGGCCGTACTGTATTTAATATGCGACAGATGTTTCATTCAAAAAAAAATAATATTTTGTAGCAACTAACGTTTTCATAATTTATTAATAATTTCTCTAGAAAGTTGTTCAGTAATAGAGTTGGGAAAGCGTCACCCTTTTTTCAATTTTTTCTACCTGTCTGCAATTTGTTAAACAATAAATTTTATTTAAGTGATTCAGTATTTAAGGTAGGTGACCGCTACCAAAGATTAGTTTTGGAATACATACATTAACATATATAACAAAATATATTACATAAAATGATATAGAGCAGCATGTTGCATACGTTTAGTTAGAAGCTAGATTTTGAATAAATTATAAATTTTTGTTTTATTATAAAATAGTTTAATGTGTGTACCATAATATATGCTTTAATCTTTATGTAATTAAAAACTATTTGCTTAAAGATTAGATAATCTTATGACGCTAACAAACCATGTGTCTTGAGCAATATAAATAAAATTTGTTTAACACGTTGCCGATTGGCGAAGACATCCTTTTACAGTCAACATTCGTTGACCTTATTGAACCTTATGCAGGGCCATTCAATAAGTCCGTGAAAGTGAATAAAGTGGAAACCAAACAATGGCTTGATAAACATTATCCGAACTCTGCTCTATCGAGATAAATGGTAGAAAAGTGGATTGCTGAATTTAAATCTGGTCGTACCAGCGCAAATGGTGCAGAGCACAGTGGACGCCCAAATGAGGCTGTTATTCCCAAAAACATCAAAATCCACAAAATGGTTATGGACGATAGCAAATTGAAAAGCGCGAGCTAGCTGACATTGTAAAGATATCAGATGGTAGTTTTTTTTACTATTTTACACGAATATTTGGGTATGAGAAAGCTCTGTACAAATTGGGAACCGCAAGAGCTCACAGTCGACCAAAAACAACAACGAATCTGTTTGGCACTGTTAAACCGCAATAAAATAGATTTCTATCGTCGATATGTGACAATGGATGAGACTTCACAATTACACACCAGAATCCAAAAACCAGTCAGATGAGTAGACAGCAGTCGACGAAGCGAATCCAAAGCGAGCAAAGGCGCAAGAGTCGGCCGTTAAGATGATGGCGTCTGTATTTTGGGATGCGAACGGAATAATATTCATCGACTATCTCAAAAGAGGAACCTATTACTATGCACTTTTTGATCGATTGAAGGCTCCAATCGCAAAGAACCGGCCACATTTGCAAAAGAAAAGTGTTTCACCAAAACGATGCACCGTGTCACCGATCGATGATAACGATGGCAAAATTGAATGAATTGGGCTTCATTCCAGATTTAGCCCCCAGCGACTTTTTCCTGTTTTCTGATCTTAAGAGAATGCTTGCTAGAACTAAATGTAAGTCCAATATGAAGTAATCGCTGAAACTGAGGCCTATTTTGACGAGAAATAGAAATCGTACTGTAATAGTGGTATAGAAAGGCGGGAAAATCGCTATACTTGTTGTATCGGCCTCGGCAACTTATGTTAAATAATAGAATCGAGTTTTGTAAAAATTTTGTTTTTAATTCTGACTTATCCTACGGACTTATTGAGTGACCTGTTAATTTAAAATAAAAGCAAACCGCAAATATTTTCCAAAATTTTCGTATCGTCGGAATTGGAACTATGCTGCGACTCCCGAATATTGGCTGTTGTTATGGCTATTATTAGTTTATCTTTCAGTGGTAAAAATTCACTTGACTCAGGTTGTGTTGCTATTGGCTCTACTTCTAACGAATTATATTTTGTGAGTACGGTCCTCATCACTTAAGCATTCGACCAACTCTACCATTAGCAAATACTTAGGATAAAATATATCAAGGTACTTAAAAAATAAATATCAGCTACTGCGCAATGTTGATTGTCAGTTTTGGTGCAACCCCATAGTAGAAAACCATATGTCAAAACCGGCTTGAGCACTTGTTTTCATACCAAGGTATTTTGCTTGATTTGCATGTGGCACAGGAATATTATTGAGGCTCACAGCTAGTGGTTCTTGTGATCTATAAGAGAAATCAATGTGAGTAGACTTAGATTCATTCACTTCAATTCTTCACTTAGTTACCCAATCTTATATATTATTTATGGCTATTTGTAGTTTGAATGTGACTTAACCGATTGTGTCAGCAAGAGCTAGAATTGCAGTGGTGATAGTTGTATTATATGTCTACGGTAAGTCGCTTGTAATCAGTTCAAAAACGAATTCTCTGTTAATCCAAACTGATGGGACGAAACTGCTTCTAACTTTTCAATTTCAGGTTTAACTCGTATTAAAAATAGTCTCTCCAACAGTAAGCGATATCAGCCTGTATGAGGTTAATTCACTTGGTGGCTTACCTGGTTTAGGTATCATTATAACTTCTGCAAATTTCCAAGAAAAAGGGACATGACAGAGTCTTAAGGAGGCATTAATTGTATTCAATATTTTCCTAATAGCTTTGTTAGTTAGTTTCCATTCCCTTCTCTAGTTCTCTTCTCTATAACTAGATATTTAATTTCCGTTGGGTACCATTTGCCGGTCATTTTTTTGTTTGTTAAATTGGTACTTTTCCACGCTGCTTGCTGTATATCTTTGATTAGCTTTTCTACCTCCTGTTCTAATGTTATTTCTGAAGAAAGTTGTGTGTTTAAATTAATGCTATTGTTTAGTTCATTCCTAAATCTTTTCCAATCAGTTTATTTATTATATTTCTCAACATTGGATGTTTGTCATTTGTTGTTATTGTTATTAAAAAAGAGGAGTGGTCGGACGTGGAGTCGAATTCTTCCTGCACTTGTTATTACCAACCAAAACTTTTCTGCTTATAAAGAATTCAATTAGGTCTAGTGTTTTATTTTGGTCGCTGGGACAAAGTTGGTTTACCTGTAGAATTGTCGTCACCCATAATTTTTTTCGAGGTTTAATTTAATTTTCAGTATTGGCAATAATTTCTAAGCCATCATTAACCACGGTATTCTCATCATCAAAACCATCTAAGATGAATAATTTGAAATCCTCTGTATCTTTGTCAAATTCAGTTAACCAAGCATTATCACCCATGTATATAAGATCTTAACCACGTGCTAGGTCGAAATTCCAATATTGGAAACCATTATGAACATAACCCCATATCTCTTGAACGCCAGTTTTTAGCAAAACAAAAACCTTTTACCACATAGCTTGAGATTTATCAAATTAATTTAAATAGTCCATAAGCCTTTGCTGCATAACTTAAGCAGATTTTGAAATGTCTTTATGACCTTTGGCCAAAATTTAGTATCAAATCATTTGCGTGGGGTACCAGCAATACATCGAAACGCAACAAGTTAATACTCTGTAGAATTTTAGTTAATTTGTATATAATTGAACAGTGATCGAGTGATCGAGATTATCAATGATCGTTAATGATATGATATGATATGATATGATAGGAGAGGTACAAGCCAACCAGTTACGGTGAATCTGAGATTGTTACCATAATCCTGGAGTATATTCAGCAGAGTTCCAAATAGATATCTGAGAATTTTTACTCCAAAATTATGCGGGCCCAGTCCCTGCTTGCATCTCAACATATAAGGTTTAGGATAAGGAAACAATCACAGAAACGACTAAGGTGATAATCCACAGCAGAGTCATTGCTAACTACATATTAGTTAATTATTATATATTGTTAGTATAATCATTTTCACATTTGGATTTGAGTTTGTTATTATTGTTAGTTGGATAGGTAAGGACCATTCTAAATTCATCATATGTATTCGTATCGCCTCAACAGTTAAACTGGAGTATTTTAAAAAACATCTTTGGGTCATCTCATCATATGCTGTATTTAAAGATGTGTCCCTATAATTCCCAATCCATCACCATCTAACGCGTGGGGAATATAAATTTTCGTAATGACCCGACAGCATTTCTATATACAATATGATGATCTAATACATTGTCAATTCGTTTGTAAGGGAAACTATTTAAATAAATAAATAGTTTAGTGCGGTCATAATTGGCTAACCTGATCGATCATTCCATTCCACACTTTCTATCTTTATGTCCGTTTTAAGATTTTACAACAAACAATCACACAATACACAAAAGTAGAATTCTTGTATAACACACTACAGTTCAATGAAAAAAATCACCAAAGCGGCCGTCCGATTCAGAAAGTTTAATAGTTTGTAATAGAATTATTATACAGCACAAAGAAGCTGCTTATTAAAGTAAAATAAACTCTCTGGTCGAGACCACCGGTCAAGTGATCCCCATCCAATGTTAAGAATGTCACTCAAGAAATCTTATTCATTTACACTTATATGAATAAAGAAAACAAAATTATTTAAATAAATTAGTGTTTTCCATAGAAATAAAGATAAAAGTTATTTAAGACTACAACATACCGTGGTACATATATACACCCAAGAGCAAAATTGTGGACTTTATTGACAAAATAAAATCAAGAGAAATGTTAACCGTTCCTTTAAAACACGATTATCCTAATATATGAACAAGCATCTGCTAAATCGAACTTCAACATTTTAGCCAATTCAAATCTCGCCAACAAATAGGTAATTTTACCGATCATATATATTATCGTCAATATAATGATCGTATAGTGGTAGTGATCGTAGATCGTATTTAAACAATCTTCAGTCCCCTTTACCATTAATATACATGGCACTACATTAAAACCTCAATAGTCTTATAGATATAATCTTTAGTTCAAATTTGATATAAGATACAAATATGAAAGTATCATTTCAAAATTTGTTGAATAGCAAATCCATCAATATGGAAGGTTTTCTGTATTTACCGATATAAATGTATATACATACTAACATGTGTATTATAATATTTAAAAACAAACTGAAAAAATTAAAAGTTAATTAACAAACTTCATTTTGTTGTTCAGGATCAGGACTGATCTGTTTCACTGTCTTCAAACATTATATCTCATGAAAAGTGGTTTGGGCGTTAAATAGATTCGCGCTATAAAAGAAGAAATTTCGCGTTGTACTGAAACAGATTATTTATTTCAAATCGCGATATATCGAAAACGCGTTGTATAAGTACCGCGTTAAACGAGGGATACTTGTATATATATATTTAAAACAATTTGTTGTTCTTTTTTTCCGTGCAAGTGAACACCTGCACAAAATATAAAATAAAACAAACAAAAATTCTCTAACCAATATAGGAAAGAGAAGGATAGGAATTTTGATGGACGAAACGAAAATATGTTATATACATAATATTAATACATAGGACGTTCAAATGTAGACAGAAATGTATGTGTTTGCGTTTTCAACATCAAAAAATGATGTTTATACAACACACACAATACACAATACCAACGTATATAAAAATAAAATGTTAGCCGCCAATTACATTGAATATATATATAGTTGCCATTACAACGATCGCACAATGGCAGTGATCGCGTTAAATTTAAATCTCCAAAATCTCTTTTACTGTATGCTTTGATACATACATAAAACAAAATATTAAAAATTGTTTAAAGGAAAGGGGAATATATAGCGTTCTATATGAAGAGCGAATTATGGGATGGGGAATGAGGTAACTAAACGAGACAGAACGAAAGACATATCGCATGCGATCGTTTCCAGCGGAATATTGTGATGTGGATATGAAAATGATGTATATAGAATACAAAGACAAAACGTTATATACTATAATATATAACGGAGAAACAAGAACAGACTATATAGTATAATAATATAAAATAAAATATAATACTATGTAATAATATATAATGAAATCTAATATAATAATATAATATAATAGCGATACTCATCTGTAATTAGATTTTCAACTACACACACACACACAACGCATTTATTTTATTTAATTTAATTATAGAAACACCGAGCAGACAAAAACACGTCCACTCGGTATGAAGATCCACACAACACTCCATCGAGATTATCAATGATCGTTAAAGTTGAAAATTCATATCCACCCACAGTATTAAAACATGTGCGTAAGAGATTTAAACTACTTGAATCACAATAATGTTTCTTATGTCGTAACATACAGTACATGTGCTGAAATATTTTCCGTCTTAGGTTCTTAATTGATTCTCTCATTGATTTTGAAACCAACCGAAGCTGAATATTGTTCTTGTGGATCAGTATTTATTATATTCCAGTGTCACTTCATCCAAGTTTTACGGATGACGCAATGTAAGATGAGTTGACAGAGAATTAAAAAATATTAGTAAAACGATAATTTATATACTTTTGACAGTGTTATACTGCGATAACTCTCACGAATAGGATATTACGTGGTCACTTTCTATTCCGCGGGCATAACCTCAATGTGTATCGATTAAAGTTGCTTAACGTCAACTTTTGAAATTATACCAATTTGATTTCAATTTTGAATTTTCATTTTCACTATATCGATAGTATGATGAGCGGAATCAACATAATTTCAAGTTAAAAGCTTCAGACCGGTTACAAAATTCTATTATGGCCAATCTTATATATGGGGTTGTCTAATTGAGACGCAAGAAAGTAAACGCAAACCAAAAACTACGTTTTATTGATGTCATTTCGACAATAGATCTTGGATCAACGTATACACTTTGCTTTTCAAAAATCCCCATAAATAAAAGGACCAATTCCCAATTCGTCAATATACTATCACACGTAGTATGATAAATTGCACCATCTGGTTGAAATTAAACATCAGTCGATTACATCAAGTTAGGGAGTAGAATTGATCGGGCGTGCGAACAATTTCAGACCTGCCAGATTTTGGTATATCCTCCACAAAACCCGTAGTCTTAACCCAATATAATGGTAACATTATATAAAAAGAAAGTTATATTTCTTAATAACCAAATATTGATCGCATAATATCTCAGATCACCGCATAGATCGATTGTAACAAAATATCGAGAAAATCATAACCAAAAGCATGCACTTAATCATTGAATTACACAATAAACGTAATAACAATAAAATTTCATTATAATATGATAGTTATATTGTTATAAATACATGTAAGTATATCATAAAAATCATAATTTTAAATCATATTTTTTATTTGTTACTATCAAGGTGTGGTTAATGATGTGATAAAAAGCATAAAACCCTACATTAATTTATTGTCTGTTTGTAATCAGAATAAATATATAAAAAACATTAATTTCAATAATTTGAATTGAACATAAATACGTAACATACGTATACATATCTAACATATAATATAAATCCGAATTAATTATTCAATCTCAATCAATATTGGAATGGATTTGAATCAAATTCAACCGCCCACAACACTATATATACGAGGGGAGTAACAAAAGTTCGCTTGGTTGACAGGAAAAGCAAACAAAATAAATTCTTCCCGAAATTGCAAGATGCAAGATCCGGGAATACGGTTCTGATCGTATTTCTTCGAATCCAAAGATCGCAATAAAGTTACTCGTTATTTCAAATGTGTGCGATAAAGTGATGACAAAGTAGCGCAGCAAATCCTCTTTTTGAAAACTTTTGGTAACCAGTATTTGGTGTACATCTATTCAGTTATAGTTTGACTCTTTTCCAGGAGAGTATGGACTGCTGTTTCGTTTCCGGATCGTAGACTACCCATTTTCGAATTTATTTATAAGGCATGAGTTTCAAAGCGAGTCGTTCACTTATAAAGGGAGCCTCAACAGTTTGTAGATCAAATTAGAAAAAACACCAGTCAAATGGAAATAATTAGTCGGCCTCTGTAAATTCTTTGAAATTTTAATA
Organism: Tipula lateralis; assembly: GCA_963932295.1. Lineage (NCBI taxonomy): Eukaryota > Metazoa > Arthropoda > Insecta > Diptera > Tipulidae > Tipula > Tipula lateralis. Next base: position 139,565,473 of record OZ010737.1, read on the forward strand.
TAATTTCAAAGAATACCATTATCACTTTTCAATCTAAACCGAATTTCACCAGGGCCGGCGCTAGACTTTTTCTTGATAAAATGGCGACATATATAAAAATGTTTTTCCACATTACCCTAGAGTTAAGATTTATAATGCGTTTTCTTAACGAGGTATCTCCAGGAAATCTTATTCTCATAAGCAAAATAAATTTAAACAATCAGACTCTTTGAAAACTTGCTAATTGATAGCAAATAATTAATTCGACGAGCTTTCATTTTAGCAAAATCATCTTTTAAGTCACTATAGTCCAAATTTTGAAGTAGTTCGCTTGAAGTAATTGATATCCTAGTCTTGTCCCATCGTGGTTCGAAGATAATTTTTAATTTAGTAAAGATTCGTTTGCCAGAAGCAACAGTTACAGATATAATTAATAACATTTTCAGAGCTGTGTTAGGAAATAATTTATGTTTCTATTGGTGGTAGTTTTGGAAAATTTCTAAAATGTCAGGAATATATGATGATATCGATGAAGTTTCATACAAGAATTTAAAATTATGTGATTTTAAATTGTTGTGTTCAATGTGTCTTTACTAAGATACAAAATATTGAATCTTTTTATACAGCCGACGTTAAGCATATAGCGGGACTTTCACATCATTTTAACTTAAAGTTTCATAAATATCCTCTAAATTTAAAATTAACGGCATTAATGCATCTACACAACTTTCCCACCTGGGTGGTCATTTTGTGGTGCTTTATCATACTTTTAAATCACGTTTGGAGATTTTTTTCGTGATAAAAAAATAATAAAATAAGTCTACAAACACAACCCTGTGCAATAAATTTAAAAGGGGAAATAAAGAATTTTAAGGAGAAATGAATATTTGAGAGTGATAATTTGACGTTGCACATAACATCGAAATTATTTATATCATTTTTTATATGAATTGGTTGAACATGTAGAGATACAATTTGTAAGAATAGGAAGAGAACTTAATTAATGACATTGGAAACCATTTTAACATGACATATGACAAATAGTATAAAATGTTGACTGGTAAAAGCGAGATGGAATATATTGCCGTCTTTTTTACCCGTTTCAATAAACAACGTGAAGATCATTCGTGATTCACCTGCAGTAAGCTACGAAAGTTTCATTATATCATACTTTTTATCACTAGAGGTGATAAAGCACCACAAAATGACCACCCTGGTTGAACATAGTGGCTTGATAGTTAAGAAAACTTAAAGGCTTTTGGCAGTATTGAAAAACTGCATAGTTTATTTTTTTATAATATTCATAAATATTTTAGCCGCCCTAAAATTTTGGAGCCCTGTTTATCTGCATCTATGACAGGCCCTGAATTTAAAATACTTTACCCAGTGGATACCAAAGCTTGGCCTCATACACCCCACTTGCAAAACTTTGTTTTATATGTGAATCTATGCTCTTGTCGGAAGAGCACATACGATCGTTTCTTCCATAGTATCGTATTTCTGACTTCTTGAAAGAACTCAAACATTTTTAAATTTTTGAAAGAAGTCTCAATATTATATAACAAAGACTGCTTGCCAAAAGTTTTCCAACAAATTTTTGAAAACTTTGATAAGCAGTCTTTGTTATACAACTTTGCAGAAACAGTCTGCCTCTTTCTAGGCGAATATGGTTACTATTTGGTTTCCGGATCATACTTATAGAACCAAGATTCCAACCCAGATTTAGACTGCCCATTTTCGAATTTATTCAAGAAAAATTTAGCAAACGGCACTCGAGCCTCATTATAATTCGTGGAACCCATTGACCAGATTTCTTCGTGTATCCCAGATGGTTATTAAATATTCACGATACAGCCATGGCATTCAAGGCCTATTCATCAGTAATAATTTATTTTGTCAATCATAGATCTTCTTCAACTTTGGACATCACCAGAGCCACAGTAACGACACCAGTCATTTTAACCGAACGTTTATCCGAACGTTGTTCAAAAAAATATTTAAGAGTCACCTACTACAAGAACTTTTGGTACTCCCCTCGTATTATATGTGGACTAAAATAAATTATTTTAATTTTGAACAAATTAATGTATTTATGTTTATATAAAAATTACAATTTATTTATTGTAAGGTGTAATTATTTTATATATAAAAATTCGATTTATTTATTTAAGATGCGTCTTACAAAAAAAAACAAAAGTATTGTATGAGATTCCGAATGATGTTGTATTATGTGGGTGATTCATAAATTCTTTAGTTTATATATTAGCAAAGCAGAAAACTAAAATTAATTAAACCTGACGCCAAAACAAATATTTTAATTAATTTAATTACATTATTTAGTTAGTTAAAAAAAATAATAAATTTTATATAATTTGTTGTTTGTTTTGAATTCTTATCAAACATTTGTTTTCTTCTATTTTCAGTTGCAACAACATATTCTGAAGCAACAACTAAATGTTATGTTTGTGGCAAAGGAGCTGATGAACCATTTAAAATGTCGTCATCGAGTAATCGTGATTACGACGATGTTAATGGTAATGCAAGTGCGTCTCATGCCTATAACTTAACATCGTCTTGTGACATTTTTGATAAAAGTTTGTCGCACGAAAATTTTATTTATGAATGTCCGAGTATGTATGTGGGATGCATTACACAAATATCAGGTGGGTTAATCATTTAATTTTATAAATGTGAATATTTTTTTAAAAGTAGTTTAAACTTGATAGTTTAATTACTATATTATACGTATTGTATGATAAGCTAGAAATACGAGCGATTTCTTCATAATAGTGCTCTTCCGACAAGTGCGCAGATTCATACATAAAAGTAAAGCTTTGGTAATCACTGGCTATAATAGTGTGTTAAATCAATTCGGTTTACATTGAAGAATAAATTATAACTTCCAAAGAATGAAGAGAGATCGACCAATTGTTTCAATATCACTGGTATTTTTCCTAATTTGATCAACAAACTGTTGAGGCTCTCTTCGTAAGTAACGACTCGCTCTGAAACTCCTAATTTACTCAAATTTGTCAACACCATTTTTATAATATAAAGAAGCCTCCCTAATATTTTTTACTCCTTAAAATTCATATTTACTGAAGCCACTCCCGACTAACTGGCGTAGTAAGCGGCTTTCTGCTTCAACCATTTAGGTTCATGATTTCCCAATTTTTTAGAATAGATTTTCTCACATATAACCAACATTATGAAGCATCTAGTCATTACAGTAAGAAAATTGAAAGGGCTGGATGTGTAAGCGATTTTCATAATTCCAGTTACAATCGGCGATGTGTGAATTTACGAACTTCTGTTTGAGTGCAGAACTTCTATGCTAGTACTATAGGCTGACTTGGAGCAACAGAACGTGCAGATGGTCTACGTAAGTTGGCTTTATAGCCGTACATTTTCGATTTTTCTTCAACGTAACGTAGGACGTGTAAAAGAAACTCCGAAATATTTAGAAGAGCTTCAGCCCCAAAATAGAGTTACAACTCAATGGCCTGCCAGATATCTTTCAAATATACGAATGATAAATAAGTATATATTAGGTTGGCAACTAAGTAATTGCGGATTTTTTTTTTGAAAATCAAAGACAATTTTTTCATGAAACTAAATAACTTTATTCTGTAATGTATTGCCCATTTTGATCAATGACCTTTTGCCATCTTTCAGGCAGCATCATAATTTCACGTTCATTAAACTTCTGGGTTTTATTAGCAAAAAACTGAATCAGGTACGATTTGACATCATCATCATTATTGAAATTTTTACCATTCAAGGAGTTTTATAAAGATCGAAACAAAAAGTAATGAGATGGTGCAAGGTTAGGACTATATGGTGGATGTGGCAAAACATCCCAACCAAGGTCCAATAATTTTGCCGAGTGACCAAAGATGTGTGTGGCCTTGCATGCATTTTTTTTTCAGTTCGTGAGGAACCCATTAATCGAGTTTTTGAACATATCTTCAAAAACTCGATAAATGGGTCCTCACGAACATATTTTGAATCGATTGTTGCTTTGATTAGGTTGTCATCAACTTCAACTGGACGACCAGAGTGTTTTTCATCTTTGAGTGAAAAATCGCCAGAATGAAATTTGGTAAACCAATTTTGACACTGCCGTTCTTTTAAGGCTTCATCACCATAAACAGCACTTGACTTTTTGTGGGCTTGCGAAGAGTTTTTCCCTTTACGGAAATAAAAAAGCAAAATATGACGAAAATGTTCCTTTTGATTTTCCATTTTTCAACGAACGTCAAACTACGAAACCGATCAAAACACCTTTTTTTACTGATTGACAGCTGAATTGTTAACTGTCAAATAACAAAATGTGTTTTACATTTGTACTACGCCTGCAAACCTAAAAATTCAACTGAAGCCGTCTATGAATGAAATCCGCAATTACTTAGTTGCCAACCTAATAAAATTCACATAAAGCAGTGCAACCGATAAGGGAGTAATTGAAAGTAAGCGATAAAGGATAGATGCTGCATTTAATCACAAACAGCCATTTTGAGTATATGGTTTTACGGTTAAACCACTTAAGTCGTTTAACAGTCCCATAACTAGATCAACTAACTCTTAATAAACATCGCTACAGTTGCGTCAGTTGTGGTTTATGGTACATGACGAGGATTTTGGTCCCAAAAAAGAGGTAATCGAATTGCTCATGTCTGAGTTTTAAACCTACAACCTCTTCTTATTTCATATTAAAGCTTTTTCCATGTCAAAATTTAATTTTGATCATAAGACTTTACTGAGAGGTGTCCACGGCTCCAGTTATTAATAATTCTCAATCATGTTCCGAAAGATGTTAGTGTTAAGATATTGTTTTAATAATCGCTCTGCCTACATTCCCTTACTCTACTAGAGTTATATATTTTTATATACTTTGTACTTTGGAATAAGATATACATATATTTGTATATATATATATATATATATATATATATATATATATATATATATATATATATATATATATATATATAAATATATATATATATATATATATATATATATATATATATATATATATATATATATTTAAGGCTACTTTACAAAAGATCGTCGCCCGTTGTAGCTGAATGGTTAAGAGAGTTTCTCATCACGCCGCGGCCTCGAGGTCGATTTCCACCGTTGACTAAAAAATTAACATGCAACCGGATGACATAAAAACACGTTTATGTGTAAAAACATTTGTTGGGCTGACCACCTACAATGTGCACTAATCATTTAAATTGGTTCGTAAGGTCTCATTTGAGACGCGGTAAGGGCCGTTTACGGCTAAGCCATAGATTTATTTACAAAATATTACGAAGTAGAATTTTTCAGATTATCCAAATCATAGTATACTAACTAATTATCAGATTAACCAATAAGAAGTAAAAATCAGTTTTTTAACTTAAGCCTAATGATCATTGGGATATTGAATACCAAGATGGCCACCAAGTTCACCGTGAAGCAACCTAAACTTGTACACAAGATTTCGATTTGCTATATGCTAGTTAGATTTTTTTTACCAGTCTTACTAGTCTATATGCTAGTGAGGGTTTTTTATGGATATGAACGAGTTGCAGCCCATAGTTACAAACAAAACTGTGGAGACCACTAATCCGTTTTGAATAAGAATAAGATCTAAAGTTATATTTTATTGTTTGCAAAATAAATGCAAACACTTGAATAAAACTTACATAAATATTATAATTAACAAACGAAATACAATACTCCATAAGCTAATTTCAATATCAGCACAACATGTCCCATATAAACCTTTCTTAAAAGACTCGATGAAAATCGATATAAAAATTTACGATCATTCCATAAACTTGATAATTATAAAATGTAAATTAAATATCAAATTTTTAATTTTCATTTTTATCTTAATGATACACTTATAAACAACAGTCGTACATATATATTTACGCAAGCCTTTATGTGTAAGATATTTTTTGGCAAGTCAACTATAAATAACTATATACAGCTGGAAAGTATCAAATTTCAATTGAATAAATAATTATTGTTTATTTCAGGTGTGTCCACTAAACTATCACACGAATTACAGACTTCTTTCCAAGAATACAATTAAGAAAATCTTGCGCATTTATACCAACAACAAATAGTATAATGACAACAACATTAAGATCAAGTGTAATTAATTATATAGGCTAGCAATATTATTAAATCGAAATATGCTTAAAGCTATTAATATCGTGATTACATCAACTTAAATGTTAGTTAGCTTCAAAGTTCAATTCGATTATATATGGTGTACAGGAAACTATAAGAGATCATGATTAAATACTTATCTTATCCTTATATATAGTTGATGACGGTTGATTTGTTTCAGAGCCTACCATTATACACTAATCGTCACTTAAATTTGACGTGGTACCTAAATGGACCAAAATTTTTATAATCTAACTCACTATATTATGTCATTAATCATTACTTAAAATGTGATCCCAAAATGATGATTCTTAATGTTTTTTAATAAATTGCTACACAAATTATAGATATGAAACGAAAATTTGAAAATGCATTTTTAATTGGATTTTAATAAAAAATCAATTAATCTTAGTCTTTTAAGTAACAAGATATACGCACGAAACTGTGAAGACAAAATTAAGTAAAACAATAAGAAGTTACATATAGAGATAAGATTTAAAAACCACCCGTTGTTTCGTTTATAATATAATAATATGCGTTCATTCAATTAAGATTTAAAGTAATCTCGAACAGCTTCGATTAATTGTTTTTTCTTACTAATCCAATATTAGACGATAGTGTTCATATCTTAATTATACCAATCTTTTTTTTTCTTCAACCACACTATCTATAACAGTTTAATTATAACCAATATAGGTATTGTAATTTTATTGGTCTTATCTTAAAACAAATCAATAAAATAATAAGAAGATATATATTCAAGACATTATGAAATATTAATATGTTACATAAGCAAATAACTATAATAATAAATTGTTGGTATCATTTCGTTAAATTTTGATATTCATTATGCCATTTGACCCACAAACTAATATATTAACATTAATTAAACTATAAACGAAGTTAAGAAAATCGTCTTAAACACGAAACAAAAAATGAGTCTTAATTTGTCCTATCACATTATCACGCAATGATATTTAGAAAATTCCCAGACAATTACTCTTAAACTAAAATTATTACCTTTTATTACTTGACAAGGTCACTTCGAGCTACTTCGTATTATCCTCCAAGTAAAACCGATCTCATCGCTAATCCATAGTTCGTTTGCTTTACTTTCCCAATCCCAACGAATTTCAGGCACTTGCCTTAACCTCAGATAGCGGAACCAACATCATTAATTGCTTTGTTCAAAATTTCTACCTCCCGTAAATCGTGAAAGCTTCGTATTCTTCGTTAAATCGTTACACATAATTGCTGTTCAATGAAATGTCAAAAACCCCGATGAAAGAAATTTAGTGATGTTTAATACCTTTCGAAATCCATATCAGAAATTTCCCATTCAAAAATCCATCGAATTGTAGTGAACAATGTCAAATCGGCCTATCGGAATTCGTATGAACACTTTGACCTTGTCGTTGATTTTTTAAGCTAAATTCACATACTTGAATTGAGTTAATCCATTAAGATCATTTAAAGTGAGTTATATCATTCTGTTTGACCAACAGACAGGTATAAGCAAACTAAGTGGTCAGACATACGAGGGGAGTGTCAAAAGTTCGTTTAGTAGGCGACTTATTTATATTTTTATAATACCAAATCCTTTCAATTGCTTTATGAGACTCAAAAATAATACGTAAAATCGCTGATGATGTATCAAGAAATTCCACCACCTACGCAAACAGTTATTCGCTGTGTGATTGTCTTCGGCGTAAACTAAAGCCACTACAAATATTCAATGAATACCAAATTGCATATGGAACGATGCCACAACAGACTATTTCTAAGTACGACGGTATATTTCTCTGTAGAGAACGATCATCTGGAATACACGAAGAAATCTGCTCGATGGGTTCCACGAATATTAAATGAGGCGCAAAAAGAAACTCGAGTGCATTAAGCAAATTTTTTTTGAAAATGGGTACTCTAGCAAAGTCGTTACTGGTGACGAATCATACAGCAGTCCATGCAATGGAAACAGGAGCAAACCCATCCGTAAAAGCTAAGCAACCAAAGTTTGCAACAAAAGTGTATTTCGCCCAATCAAAAATTATAGCTGCTGTTCCTCTGAAAAAGTGTTAGACGGTAACTGCAAAATAGTATACCGAAGACTGCTTACTGCTTAAAGTTTTCTAAAATGTGTTGGAAAACCGAAAGAAAGAGGGTTGCGCTACTTGTTTACATCATGACAACGCGCCAGCGCACACTGCTGAAATAACGAGTAAATGGCGATCTAGCATCGAAAAAATACGACCAGCACCATATTCCCCGGATCTAGCACGTTGTTATTTCTGGTTATTTCCAAAAATTAAAATAAATTTGAAAGGAAAAGTCTTTAACAACAAAATTGCCAAAGGCTTAAGAAATATATTGAAATCGATGGCGATTATGTAGAAAAGAGAAAAAATCGAAGATCTAGAATAAATAAAAACTGATTTTTTTCACCCCAAGAAATCCACCCACAAATAGTATAAAAGAAGAATCTATTAATTGTGAACATGTCAATAAAAATATTGAAACAGGATGCACTTCTCGTTCCTGTTACAATTGACTGATGATCCAACTAAATTTGATAAATCGAAAATGACCAAAGACACAAAACAATTTTCCACACTAAAAATTAATCATTTGTCTCCATCTTCTATTTTCAGGAAACGATGTCATGCGAACATGTGACATTCTCAAAATAAACGATTGTAAAACAGCAAACGGTGTTAAATATTGCTACTGTGCTACAGACTTATGTAATGGTAAAATTGTAGAACCTACTTTACCAGCGCATCGAGAACTTCACAAAAAATTCATACAAAATTGGGACGACGAAGATTCCGTCGAATCATCCGGCATGAGTGAAACAACTTTATTACATTTAAACGAAGATGAGGACGAACACGACGATGAATTGCATAATGTACGAGATTTCAATGATGATTTTCATACAGAAAATACAAATCATATCGATTTATCTGATCCACTGTGGACAACATTACCGACGTCAACAACAAATGACAATCACAACTATCAATTGACGACAACAGATAGTAGTAGTACGTTAAATTTAACAGCGTCGAAATCACGATCATCGTCACTATTAGCGAATTTTAATTTATTGTTATTTGTATTGTATTTAATTATTAATTAAGGGCATTTTAGATATTCGGCTATTTTAGAATAGTTTAGGTAGAGTTCTAAAATAAATTATTAGTATACTATATACATTCTAAAGTGGTCATATATAGCGATGTTTAGTATATAAATACTCGAAAAGTGATCATAAATTTACCAAAAAAAATATAATTAATTAAAACTGTATTATAAATATATGCAAACGATTGATTGTTTGTTTGGGGGAGTCTTTCCAATTACGAATAGTTTTGCGTAAGCCACGTGCTTGGTTGTAAACAAGATCAAAGAAACTAAAGCTGAGTTCATACTTCGAATTCTTCGTTCATTCATTCATTCATGCGTTCGGTAATTTTGTTATGACGATTCATAATTAATTTGTATTTTGTTTCCGAATAACATGGCCTTTAATTTGCTTCCTTTTCATTTTCCTGTCATGTTGTCTTTTTTACTCAATGTTCGTTCAGACAAAAAGTTAAAGTTAAAGCCTGAGTGGTCATTTTGCAGCGTTTTATCTCATTTAGTGATAAAAACTATGGTATAATGAAATGGCCATAGCTTACTGCAGGTTAATGATGAATGAACAACTTCAACTCGCATATTGAAACGAGTAAAAATCTCGGTTTTACCATTCAACAAATGGTTTCCAATATCATTAATTAAGTTATCTTCATATATTTACCCTATTAAAAAAATGTATGACACATATAAAAAATTATTTATAATTAATTTAATTGAAATGAATGATATCACTCTAAAATATTCATTTCTCCTTAAAATTCATTATTTTCTCTTTTATTGCACAGGGTTAAACTTATTTTATTTTTTCTTTATCACGAAAAAAGTATCCAACCTTAATGACAACATAATTATTCATTATTTCAATTATTTTCCCAATGAATGACACAGAACGAAATGTTAAAATTATTAATTGACCATAAAATAACTACTATAAAATGCTTCATAATGACGTCATACAAACGATTTCTCATCGATAACATTTTTCCTATAAAATATTTTTCCAGTACTGAATAAATTCTCTTGATATATTTTGTCAGTATGTCCTGGTATAAGCCTGATTTCCATTAAGAAAAAATACTGACAAAATGGTCATGGCGGGATAAAAAATATAATTTTTCTTAAAGTGCGAGTGAAATAAAAAATATTTCCAGTACAAAAAATGTATTCAGTACTGAGTAAATTTTTATGGTTACTGAGAAAATAATTATAGCAGTACTGACAAAATATATGAAGAGAGTTATTTTTATTCAGTACTGGAGAAATATTTTATAGGAAAAATAAAGATGGATGATTTTTTATGGTCAGTTAATAATTTTAACATTTCGTTTTGTGCCATTCATCTTAAAGGCTGATTTCCATTATGAAAAAAATTTTGTCAGTATTTTTTACTGAAAAAGCAAGAGCGAGAAAAAAATTAAAAATGCCATTAGAGTGACTGAGATCGTTTTTTCCTTTTTTCTTTTTTTTATTTTGACAGATGCGTGTAACATAACCAATAAATTTTAATTTTTTTTTGGTTTTTAATAAAAAAGAACAAAATACTCTTTAAATCTACAACAATAAATTAAAAAAAAATAAACTAAACATAAGTATTCATTATTTCAATTATTTTCACAATGAATTAAGATGAATGACACAAAACGAAATGTTAAAATTATTCATTGACCACAAAAAATCAGCCATCTTTATTTTTCCTATAAGATATTTCTCCAGTACTGAATAAAAATACTTCTCTTGATATATTTTGTCAGTACTGCTATAATTATTTTCTCAGTAACCATAAAAATTTATTCAGTACTGACTAAATTTTTTGTACTGGAAATATTTTTTATTTCACTCGCACTTTAAGAAAAAATTAATTTTTTATCCCGCCTTGACTATTTTGTCAGTATTTTTTCATAATGGAAATCAGGCTTAATTCACTGTGAAAATAATTGAAATAATGAATAATTATGTTAAGTTTATTTTTTTTAAATTTATTGTTGTAGATTTAAAGTGTATTTTGTCTTTTTTTTCAAAAACAAAAAAAAATTGAAATTTATTGGTTATGTTACACCTATCTGTCTGTCAAAATATATCCACTATAAAAAAAAGGAAAAACGATCTAATGGCATTTTTAATTTTTTGCTCGCTTTGGTTTTTCAGTAAAAAATACTGACAAAATTTTTTTCATAATGGAATCAGCCTATAATAATTTTCTCAGTAACCATAAAAATTTATTCAGTACTGAATAAATTTTTTATACTGGAAATGTTTTTTATTTTTCTCGCACTTTAAGAAAAATTATATTTTAATCTTACTTTGGCTATTTTGTCAGTTTTTTTTCATAATAGAAATCATATGTGAAGGCTTATGTTGTCAAAATATATCCATTTACCCGCCGTCTACACTATGCAAATTCAATGATATTTTCTATCATGATAATTTATGGATGTATGTGTGTTTTTCAATGTATTGTTTAAAATGTTTGCTTCAAATATCATGTCATTGCATTTTACTATCATGATAATTATTTTGAAATATCAATTTTTTTAACTGTCAAAATAATATTTTTTTTTTAATTTATTTTATTTAATTGGCTTAACGTCACCGTTTTTCGGTACAAATCAATTAATTTAACTGTACTTTCGGTCGAAAACTGCGACATATTTATTAAATAATACAAAAATCGAATTAAAATTACGGGGTTTTTCAGTTTTCATACAAATGGTTGATATAGTCAAAATTAATATTTATAATGAGAAAATCTAACCTCAAAACTTATTATTTCGTAATAATTTCATAATAATTTTTCGCGAAATAGCCTCCTAATAATTTGCTGATAGTGTCAAAATTTGTATAATATACTCTCACATACAACGACAAATTTGATATCAAGATAGAAAATATTAGTGGATTTGCATAGTGTAGACGGCGGGTGAGTTTTACTATAAAGAAAAGAAAAAAATGGCCTCTGTCACTCTAATGGTATTTTTGATATTTTTTCTCCCTTTGGTTTTTTCAGTAAAAAAAACAGGCAGTATTTTTTTCATAATGAAATCAGACTTAAACTATTTATCTCTTGTGACAAAATGTAAGAATAAAAAATTGAGATTTTGGGTACTACGATTGGCCGAAAAAATTGTTTGAATGAATGAATGAACGAATAAATTGAAGTATGAATTCAGCTATCAATAATCACCCAACTAAATAGTCAATCAAGAAAAATTGATTTTTGTAGATTTATAAAATTTAGTTAAGATTGAATAAATAAAAACAAAATTAATCTCATCTAGTCAATTAAATTAATACATTATCATTGTAAGCCGGTAAGCATAATATATTCCTAAACAAAAAAATAAAATAGAAAATAGAAATAAATAATTTAATGCCAATTTCTGATACAATCTTTTAACAAAACCTCTGGTTTAATGAGCTTATAAATAATGTATGTATACACTTTAAAAACGTATTTTTAAATTTGCATATTTTTAATCCTAAATTGAAAACAAATATCTGAGAAATATATTTAAAATAACACGATTTTACTATTTTAAATGAATATACAGTGATGATCAAAATTATTTGTACAAAGCAAAAATAATTGATTTTTAGATCTGGATCATTTTTAAAGTGCCATGCAATATTAATAATTGTTATTTTCTATCATAGCAAGAGTGCCACAGAGTGGTGTATTCGAATTTTTCTGCCAACTCTTTTTGATTCGTAACATTTACTGATGACAATGAAGTAAGCAAAATTAAACAATTAACTACTAAAATCAAGTTGTCGATTAAAGCAAATTAAAATTAAATATGGTGTAAGGGATGTTTACTATTCTCGCACGAAACTCTAGTTGTAAGTCTAATTATATTTGGACTACACAGGCTGTACTGGTATCAGCCCTTCCAAATAGGTCAGAGATAAATTAAAATAATAAAGATGTAATTTTTGAAGCTAGTTGTCCTGATCAGTGCACTGTAGAGGATTAATTTGAACTGTATGATTTCATGTAGGGTCGAAATATCCGAAAGTGTCACGTAGAAAGCAGCTTAGAATATTTTGGAGTAGAATTTCTATTGAGGTCATTCAATAATTTTGTACAAATAATTTTGAGCAACACTGTATTGTAACAAATAAAAGATAATAGTAATAATATAAGTATATTATTAAAATTAAAATAAATTATTTATTAAATATATTATTGTAAATAGTATTCCTTTGTAAATAATTTGAGATTAAATTAGATTTTAACTTTGTCAACAATTGATTGCGAATTGTAGATTAGGCGTGCTTATATTAGTCGAAGACATAATTGCATAATTGTATTCAGAAATAACTGCCAAACTATCTATAAATAGCAGATATGGAATATTTGACTATTAATGATAGATCATATTTATGTGTAACTCTAGTAATAATGTCTGAGATTTTAACCTCAGGTTAAATACCGATCTTAAAATTTAAAAACGATAAAAAGTTGTTATATGTATGACATTTCCAGTTCTATTCTAATGAAGTAATACGTTAGAACGAAACAAGTTTTAGTGTGATTTTTATTTTTTTAATATCATTAGCTCATTCAATCGTTATGCATAGCACGAGATCCGAGATCTTTTTGTAATTTCAACGTAAAATTTTGAAACATTTAACCAAGCTTTAATTCACATTAAGCGATATAAAACAAAATCAACCTTCAAATCTTTAAGACAACTATTAGTCGCGAGATTATAAATAACCATATTTTTCTATAATCACAGCAAATTTTTAAAAAAATGTTAATTCTCAAATAAATATTAAAATAAATATAAATTATAATTAAAAATATGATTAACTAAAATAAATCATTCCATAGTTTTAAAAAATAATTAATTATATAATATAAAAAATAATTAAGAAGTTGTAACGAATAAAATTTTGAAATTAAATTACACGAAATAAAAGGATATTGTATTGCACAAATTATATTAAATACATACTTCCTATTCTTCGGAATACTTAAAATCTTAAGACGAACCGCAGCGTCTTAAAAACAAGATTCATTTATTTTATAAACCGCGACAGTGCTCATAGATCATCACATACAGAAATCATGTTTTGTTATTTAAAGCGTAAATCTTCGTAAGACACAGATTTACCGTACAAGTTTTTAGTAGTAAACTTTAAATTCATAAAAATTATGTAATCTGTAGTTTAATTAGAAATTAAAATAATTAAACAAAAAAATTTATAAAACCCTGACTGATTATTTTTTGTTTTCTTTTTTGTTGCATAAATTTTATTTAATTATATATATTTGATAAGAAAAATAGAAATTAATGAATTTATTTGTAAAATGCAAAATAATTAAACATAATAATAAATGTAATTAGATGGGAGTATTTATTATTGTAGACTAGCACCATACAAGGTAAAATTATAAAATAGGTAAGTTTTATAAAATTTATGCAGGCAAATTATCATCGTCGCTGACAGCTACTTGTACTTTTACCAACAGATCGTTGAGATCCAAAACACAATTTAGTACAGATTAGCATGTAGACCTCGACCGCGCCACTATACTTGCTCGGCTGCGAAAACGCTATTTGCACACTTTTTGAAAAAATGGCATTGGATTTACGGTTGGAACTAGACCATCAGCTTCAAATAACGAGTGATTCATTTAGAGATACTTTTTTAGTATGGATTTTATGACAGAACGTCGTGTGTAACATTTATGGTGTTTTGGTTCATGGCACATATTTTCATCATTGAAATACATAGCCCGACAAAGTGTTTCAAATTATTCAGTTGTTATTCACTCACCCAATCACGCGACCAAATACATCACACCCAGCACGTAGTGAAGAAAATATAGCGGCAGTAGCTGAGAGTGTACGCGATGATCGTTATAAATCGATTCGTCGCCGTACGCAACAGCTGGGCTGATCGTATGCAACAACTTATTGATTTATTTACATGATCTTGGTTTAAAAGCATACAAAATTCAACTCGTACAAGTATTAAAGCTGGTCGACCCTCCAAATCGTTACCGTTTCAGTCTTTCGGCTCTTGAAAAGTTTGACGGAGATCCACTATTTTCGTCAAAATTTTGTTTAGCAATGAGGTCCATTTCTGGCTTAATGGCTACGTTAATAGGCAAAACTACCATATTTGGGATGAACATCAAACCGTCCAAAGGTACTATTACATCCAGACATAACGGTTTGGAATGGTTTATGGCTTGGTAGAATCATCGTACTATAATATTTCAAAAATGAGGCCGACAGGAACGTAACTGTGAATGTCACCCTTTGTCGCACCATGAACTGTTGGCTGTCTAAAATAGAAGCCCGTGATTTCGACAACATTTGGTTCCAACAACATGGCGTTACTTGCCACACAACCCATAAAACCAATAATTCGGTAAACAGCTACTTTCACGCTTGGGACCAGGAAAATTGAATTATTTTACTTTCCAAAAATTACCCCAAAATAAATTACATAAGATGGAAGTATTTACTATTGAAGACTAGCACCATACAAGATAAAATTATAAACAAAGGTAAGTTATATAAAATTTATTAAGGCATATTATCATCGTCGCTGAAAGCTACTTATTCTCTAATCAAAAGATCGTTGATATTCAAAAATCGCTGCACTATTTACTCCTGAGTATAGCATATAGACCTCGACCGCGCCACTATACTTGCTCGACTGCGAATACGCTATTTGCATACTTTGTGGAAAAAATGCAATTGGATTTACGGTTGGGACTAGAGATTCACATCACACCTTGATTTACACCTTTTATATGGGGTTACCGTCTGGTAGCCAGCTTCAAATAACGGATAGTGATTCATTTAGAGATATTCAGCGTATGTAATTTTTTCAGCTGTATTACGATAATCAGCGTTCTACAAGCAATGTATTTCATGCGCTTAGAGCAACTTACATAATAGGCCCGGACATAAAATTCGCATACCATAGAAAAATATCAAACTCAATTGCCATTCTCGGTGTCATTCTCAGCTTATAGGATATTGGTTTAAAAACATACAAAATGTAACTCGTGCAAATATTTAAGCCGGCTGACCTTCCATATCGTTACCGTTTTAGTCTTTCGGCTCTTGAAAAGCTTGAAGAAGATCCACTGTTTTTGACCAAAATTTTGTTCGCTCATTTCTGGCTTAATGACTACGTTACTAGGCAAAATTGCCGTATTTGAGCTGAAGAGAAACCTGAAGAGGTACCATTACATCCAGACAGAATAACGGTTTGGAATGGTTTATGTGTTGGTCGAATCTTCAGACAGTATTATTTCAAAAACGATGTCAGCAGGAACGTAACTATGGTGCTCTTTATCCCTTAATGATAATGGACTATTTGGTGTCTGAAATTCAAGCCTGTAATTTCGAAAACATCTGGTTCCAACAAAATCGCACTAATTGCCACACAACTTATGAAACCATGGCTTTATTGCAAGAATAATTCGGTAAACAGTTACTTTCATGCTTCGGACTAGCAAAATTGAAATTTTTTAATTTCCAAAAAAGTACGTCAAAATGAATTACGATTTAAAATCAAAAACTATTGATGTGTAAACCGTTTCCTTGTGTAGAGCGGCTATAATGTTAATTTCTATTTTTATGAGACTTGTTATAATTTGGAACACTCATCAACGAACACTAACCAACGAGAAAATCTTGCAGGCTACCGAATATACTATCCCAACACTATTTTTCAAAGAAAGAGTCAGAGAGGACTCGGTGAGTCCCGGATGTGTATCCGGGCGTTGTAACTCTACGAAAATTGGTTCAAAAAGAGACAAGATAAAAATCTAATAAGATAATCTATTATATATATGAACTAGATGAATCAGCTTAATGAATGCCATAAGTACCTACCCACGAATTTTTTTCTATCCCTTAACGAAATGGATGATGAGTTAAATTTTTAAGTTTCATAGGTGACTGGACATTTTAATATTACGATAGACAGTTAATATTTCAACAAGAGATTATAATTATTTTAGACACCATCTCCTAGTTGAACACCAGTATTAATAAACAATTTATTGGTCTTCTTAAGAACAGTGTATCAGCATTGTGACTACAATACAGATTCATAGTATTCCTAGATGTCCCAGCAATTATCTCAATCAATTTAATCGTTCGTTTGTCTAATATCCAGAAATACCTGGTTTAATAATATCCCGAAAAAAAGTTGATCGATAACCAACCGATTTGAATGGCATTCTCTTGGTAACATCCAACTAATTTTATCCCTACAGAATATTGGTTACTAAAAATACTTTGATACAACAATAGTTTTCATATAGAATGCCCCACAACCTGTTAAGCTGTGCGAGTCAAGATATCACCTCTTACTTAAAGAAAAGAACCAAAATAGCGGTTATGCAACTTTAAACCTCCTCATTCGAGTCTAAGCAATTTTAGATAATCACTAAAATTTTCGAAATTTAGATATGTGTACAGTCGTGCACATCTGCAGATCATTACACATGACAGAAACACATGACAAAGTTTTCCTAGTTAATATTTGACCTTTTATTGTTGCTGTTAGTATAAGGAGTAACAATCCACGATCGGTTACAGTCCATGAAGACCGTAATAGGGAATCCTCTTTTAGGTGAAACAGTCTCATAGGTAAGTTTGTTAAAATATCAACGGTTCGCTCAATGCAAGTTGGTTTTGAAAACGAGACCACCCAAAAGGATAAATAATTGGCTAGAGTGCTGTATTACAAATCCTTTTCGTTTTGACGTGTATATCCACCGAATAGTTCCAAAGCCACCAAGTGGTCTGAAATATAACTATATTTCATATAAGATCAATATCCCTGGTGAATCATTTGATGCAGCAGTGAATTCTAAAGTTTGGCCTGATGGGCTGCTAGTAAAGGAATTTGAGTGGTCTCAAAAGAAATCGTTTTTTCAAAAGCTTCGCCTAAACGATCAAATTCGATAATAAACATGAATTCTATTCTACCAATTATTCCGCCGAAGCTTGATTCATCTAACTCAAAATCTACGATATTAAGAGATGCAATGTGTGAAGTTAAGGACGAAATAATGTCATTTACCGGATTTACTAATAGCTGCCCAATGAGAGTTATTACGCCTGTTAATATGGTGAATCGTGGAGCTCAAACGGATGCACAAAATAATATACAAATCACTAAACCCTCGTCAACCTCGATTCTTAAGAGGTTTACTTCTAAATTCAAATCAACTACTAAGAAAGTATTGCCATTGGAAGATTATGGTAAGTGCTTTCAGTTTTTAGAAGATATTCCTAACAAAAACTACGCTTATAAAGAACCTGAAGTAATTTCGTGGATAAAGAAAACCCTACCCGAAGTTTCACTTCTAATTGTGGTAGCTATGCATGAAAAAATGGATAAATGCTTGTTTAAAGGTTACTTAAAGAAAAATAAAATAAATATCAGCAATCACTACCAAAAAACCATCAATGCGGTAACAAAATTGTATAAAGTTGAAAATAAATTTGTGGTAATAATAAATAATCAATACAAAACCAAATGCAGTGATCTAGTTCACTTTATAAGAATAATCACAACATCACTACATCTTAGAAATCCGCAAACGTTTCAGCTTGCCATTGATGTTTCATGTTACGTTGAGCATCTAGAGGATGCTATAAATTTTATTACCAATAGCAAGTTCTCAAATGTGAAATGCACTTTGATTATTCCATTCAACGATGAAGTAAGATACAAAAGAGCGTTGTCGTCCAGATGGATTATTGACACTCCATTGCCTAACGTAGTGAACTCATTAGTGGCGTTAGATACGGAAGTTATTCCAGAATCGCCGACTTACTTTTCAAATGAGAATAATGATCATTACTACTTGAATTCAATAAAAGAAATTCTTCATTTCATGAAGTTTTCCAATATATTTATATGCGATCATCTAGCAAAGTTGTATAAAAATAATATCGGTACTCTACCATTTTCTGCAACTTCTCTATCATCAATAAGAGTTTATGTCTATGATAACCATAACCAAAGTTACATAGAGGAACCGGTAGCTGAGCACCAATGGGGTTTTGATGGTAAAATATTAGTGCAACTCAACTCAGATAATAAACGGTTCAATACATCAAATCGGTACATTTTCTGCTCTAACGCTACGGAAATCATGCTGGACCAAAAAATTTTTGAGCGAATATGTAAATTGGCTTTGCCGTCGGAAATAATAAAACCGGAGATAATATCGATCCAAGGAGTTCCAGGCTGTGGCAAATCTACTTGGATATTAAATGCTCATTTACTAGGAAGGGATCTCGTTCTTAGTTCAACAAAACATGGTATTAGTGACATAAAAGAGAAAATTGAATCACGATGCATGGATGCTGGTGTAAATTATGAAGATATTAAAACAAACTATCGTACCATTGCCTCTTATCTCCTAAATGGTACTAAAAAATATAACACAGTGTATATTGACGAGTACATGATGGTTCATGCGGGCTTATTAGGTTTGGTAGCTCGGTTGAGCGAATGTCGGAAAATGTTTATCCTGGGAGATCAAAATCAAATACCTTATATAGACAGATTGAATTACGTCAATATGCGATTTTTTGATGCTAATATGTACTCAACTAACTCGAAATATCTAAGAACAACTTATAGATGTCCAGCTGATGTGACATACGCATTAAAAGAAATATATCCGGGCATCTGTACCACTAACTTCGCTTCTAACACCATTCGTTTTACCATTATTAAATCAATTACTGACATTCCAATATCGCCGAATACATTATATTTGACGTTCACGAAGTCTGATAAAAGGGAATTAACTAGCAAATGTAAACTGCCGGAGTCAAGCAAAATTCTAACTATCCATGAAGCTCAAGGTTTAACATCTTCAAATGTAATTTGTGTTCGATTGTCGGGTAAAAAAATTAAACTGTTTGACAGCTTACCACATGCAATAGTAGCATTAAGCAGACACACACTC
Source organism: Tipula lateralis (assembly GCA_963932295.1). NCBI lineage: Eukaryota > Metazoa > Arthropoda > Insecta > Diptera > Tipulidae > Tipula > Tipula lateralis. Next base: position 139,585,733 of record OZ010737.1, read on the forward strand.
ACATTTCAATACTTTTCTCAAGCAGAAGGTGACCAACTTCATAAGTTGCTAAATAAAGCTATCCATGCAAATGAACAAAATCTACACGAAATCACGAATAAACCTGAAGACAAATCACTAAGTCCAAGTAACAGAGCCTTGAAAGCCAACGCACTGAGGAAAACAAAACTTACATTTTATTTTCAAAATGTAAATAAAATGTCGTCGAAAGCTGCCATGTTTCATAATTTCGTTTTAAAAACATTATTTCCCGTATATATAATTTGTGAGACGTCATTTAACAAAGAGATCCTGAGTTCTGAATTTTTTCCCAGCCAGTATGTTGTCTACAGATGTGATCGTTCACCAGAAACCAGTACTAAAAAATCTGGTGGTGGAGTATTAATAGCTATTGACACTTCTGTACCCTGTGAGCTCGTTGAATTAAAAAGCGTGTCTATTGAACAATTATGCGTAAAAATATCGATCAACAAAACAACATTATATATCTACGTTGTATATATTCCACCTGACGCATCGATATTATCATATACTACATGCTGCGACTCAATTGTACAAATCAACAATATGGCTAATCAATCTGACATTATTTTAATCACGGGTGACTTCAATTTTCCTTCTATTAATTGGACATTAGACGAGGAATTGGATGAAATTTTACCAATGAATATTACGTCGGATGAGGAACATTTGTTCACTGATACTATTTACGACTCAAACCTGAGCCAAATTTGCCAAATACAAAATGGCTTAGATAGAACTCTTGACTTGATATTTACAAATGAACGAACTGCATTTAAGGTAAATCAATCAGCAACGCCTTTTGTTGTTAATGATGTTCACCATAAATCAATTGAAATCACATTGGAAATCGAGAACATCAACAAAAAATTCAGTCACAAAAGCTCGAGGCCTTTCTACAACTTCAGGAAAGCAGACACTATTAATCTCCATCATTACATTGAACGTGTCGACTGGATGAAAGAACTAAATAGCAGCAATATAGAAGAAAATGTAGACAAATTTTATAACATCATATATCAAGGTATAGAAGTATATGTGCCTTTAACTGCGGTAAAACTTGATAAATATCCACCATGGTATGACGATAAACTCATCAATTTGAAGAACAAGAAGGATAAAGCCTATAAAAAAACATTAAAACAATATTCCGAGGCTAGTAAGCTTAAATATGCAGAATGTAACCAACATTTCGAAAACTATTTTGAGACTAAATACAAGACTTACATAACTTGTATTAAAGACAAAATTAAAAATGATCCAAAGCACTTTTGGAGCTTTTTTAAGACAAAACGTGAAATCAACGGTTTTCCTGCATATATGACATTCAAAGAAGGGAAATCATCGGACGCGCAAGTCATATCCAACATGTTCGCTGAGTTTTTTCAATCTGTATTTAGACCAGAAGACGTTAATAAATACGAAAATCCCCACCATGCTAGTGTAGGGAACCTGTCCATTGAAATACCACATATTACAATAGAAGATATAAACAAGGCTCTAAAAACATTCGGCGATGGTTGCGGTCCTGACCAAATACCAGCTTCTTTTTTGAAAGAATACACCAGTTTGGAACTACCTCTTTGCATGCTGTTCAATCAGTCGCTGAGATTGGGACAGTTTCCTAATAAATGGAAAATAACCAGAATAACCCCGTTATTTAAAACTGGGGATAGAAGTGATGTATCATGTTATAGAGGTATAACGTCGATTTCATCTATACCCAAATTATTTGAACTAGTAATATGTAATTCCTTCAAAGAAGTGGTGCCTCGACATGTTTCACCGTACCAACATGGGTTCATGCCTAAGAGATCAACATCTACAAACCTTATTGAATTTACCAGCAGCACAATCAAAGTTATTGAAAGCCACAAGCAAGTTGACGTGGTGTACACAGACTTTGCCAAGGCGTTTGACTCCATTAGCCATTGTAAAGCACTAGAACGTTTATACTCATTTGGATTCTCAAACAACTATGTGGCTTGGTTTAAATCTTACTTAAGCAACCGCATCCAATACATCGACATTGGTAACAGCAGGTCCAAGCCAATTCAAGCTACATCGGGTTTTCCACAAGGTTCTCATCTTGGTCCTTGGATTTTTACCATTTTCATCGACGCAATAACTGAAGTCATTCTACACTCTAAAATTTTAATGTTTGCTGATGACCTCAAAATATATAGAACTGTCGAGAACTTAAGCGATGCCGAGAAACTTCAACAGGACATTGACAATTTAGCGATATGGTGTGAGTCAAATCTTCTTAGTCTGAACATCAATAAGTGTAAGACTTTATCATTCCACCGGAAATTAAATCCAGTTTTAAAACATTACGAAGTAAACAATATGCCACTAAAGCGAGTATCAGAGATCAAAGACCTCGGTGTTATTTTCGTGGAAAATATGAGCAGTAACAAACATATAGAACAAAGTGTTGCTAAATCTAATTCTATGTGGGGTTTTATTAAACGATGGACGGGAGACATTTATGACCTGGAGACAATTAAGATTCTGTATTTCGCATACGTACGTTCGCAACTGGAATATGCTGTTACTGTTTGGTCTCCATTTTATGATACAAACATCAGTAAACTTGAGGGTATTCAGAAAAAGTTTATCCGTCACTTAACTTGGAAAAGCGGTTGGGAGTATGATTACGAATTACCATACCATGAAAACCTGCAACGTTTACCACCATATCTGGATGGCTGCAAAACAAACAACATAGCAACTCTGGAAAATAGACGTGAGCTTTTAAAGTGTTCGTTTGTTGGTAATATTTTATTAGGCCACATTGACGCACAATCAATACTGGAAAATTTACAAATTAAAGTACCCAGTAGACATCTAAGAAGAAATGAGTTCTTGCAAGTTGATGTCCATAGAACCAACTATGGTTCTAATGAACCGATTAACATGATGTGCAAAAGCTTTAATCACATAAATCACCTGTTCGATTTTACTTCTAGCAAGGAAACCTTTAAACGAAGATTGAAGCAACACTTTGCTTCTTCCTGATTTTTATTATTATTTTATATGTCTGACTATAACGTCATTTTTAATGTCAAGTCGTATTTGTAGACTTATTTATAAATAAATAAATAAATAAATAAATAAATAAAAAGTAATTATGAGCACATACAAAAAAAATATATTTGTCTTATAGTGTAGGCATGCCCTACTCGACATTAAGTAGCTATACTATTAAATAATAGATGGCGTTAAGAAAAATTCGCGCCCTTTTCTCGAAATCAATCACATGATAAATATCATTAATATGTACTCACCGTCAAATAATACATCTTGATAGTGAATAAACTCCTTATCTAGGTTTTCACGTTCCTTGCGCTCCCATTCTTTCTTCATTTGCTCCTTTATTCCCATTTTTAATAATTCGTCAGACGAATCATCCGAATCATTTGTAGGTTTTTCGCCTTCTGTGTCGATAGTCCAATTTGGAGGAGGCTAAAACAATGAAAACACAGTATTAATAATAAACACGAAACTAACCAAACTGTAACTATCATACCTCAGGCTCTTCTAACTTTGCTCCTACATCACTGGAGATATTGCCATCTCTCCTTTTCATAAAATCTAAATCTTTTCTAAGACATTTTCGTGTTCGACCAAAGCAATCGGTATATTCAATCCAATCCTCGTTTGGATCTTTAGAATTGTACTCTTCTTTATTCTCATCATACGAGTCACTGTCGTCAGTTGAATCATCATCTACCGTTTGTTTCGTATCCTGCATTTTCTTATTAAACATTACCAAACAATTTTCATCCGAGTTTAAGGTGCCACCTGCTTTTGCCATACGTTCGTAATATTTGCTTTTCATTTCAAGTACACGCTTCGATTTGGCTAGTAATGCGACGTCTTCAATTTCTTCCATCGATTTGTCTGGTTCATTATTCTCTTGAACTATCGATTTATTTGTGTTACTTACATTTTCAGGCTTTGGTATCTTACTGGGGATAAAATTTTCGATTGTCTTTGTCGATTTTACCCTATTTACTTCTTCCTGTTTTCGCAACAGTTCAGCTTTTAAACTCAACAACTAAAATAGAAAAGAAATGAATTAATTTACGAAGTGTTTTACGTAATGAATTAAATACATACCGATGATATGTTGACATCAATTCTTTTATTTGGGTCATTCATTATTTTTAAAATATATTCAATTTAATTTTTAATAAAATATGCAACAAACGAATGAATCAATACGCAAACATAAATAAGACAAAATCAGCCGGTTGTCAAAATTGACAACTAAAAACTTTTCGAAAAATATTGAGCAACTTTTCGCACAGTTTTTTAATGAGTGCGTTTATTAAGTGAAATAGCCCAAATTTAAAAGTTCAGAAGGTCGAGACCATATTTAAATTTAACAAGTTGTTGAATTATTTATTATCAATTTTAAAGTTTTAAATACATAAAAAAAACAATACGACCATCTCTTGATCAGAACACGATAAGAATCAGATGATCAGTTACAGTCTTAAAGATATAAACATCTAGAATAGAAAAAACAATATGATATAATTTTGGCCGGTAAAAGTGAGTGGGGCTCACATGGAATTTGAATGTCCCCCGAATCATAAAACATTATATGTAATCAAAAGAAGTACATGAAAAATGGTGTGACACCGTTTAAGCTTATATCATTTAGTTTTTTGTTCCGTCAGATTCGAATTTGATCTGATGATAAGTGTCGTAATGATATGTTCCAAGTTGTCGGTAAACGATTCAAACGAAAACTTCGCCTTGACCCGTTTGTGTCCCATTTCACCCATTTTTGGTATTAAACTGCGATCTTTGATAAATTTGATCATATTCCGGGCAAAATCTTCCCGATCCGGATTGCACAAGAAACCAGTTGATTCGTGTATAATGGTTTCCATGGGGCCACCACTATTGATAGCCACAACAGGCTTCGAGAGATACATTCCTTCGAGAGGCACTATTCCAAAATGTTCATTTTCTGGTGTGTACAATAGAATTTCGCAGCGACGAAGCAACGCAAGTTTTTGTACATCGTTAGGTGATTGCAAGAATGTTACTTTTGTTTCTAAATCAAGCTCCTTCGCTAGACAATTCAATTCGTCGAAATGTTCGACGTTTTCTGGTACCCTGTAGTCATACCCCCCGGCAATGATTAAATGCGTTTTATCCCATTCTGATTTTGACAGACTATTTGGAAGCAACTTGAATGACGTCAACAAGAGGGTTAAATTTTTCTTCCGCTCGAATCGATTAACCGACAAAAATACGAATGTATCGTCTGCGATGTTGACGGGTAGCGAAGTTTTATCTGTTTTCGTATCATCGAAATATTTAGTGTTCAGCGATGGATGCAAAACATCAGGAATTATATCCAGTGATCGAAACGTCTCCTTAAATACTCGACGAGTGAATTTACTATTCACGAGAATACTATCCGCTTGACCTGTTGTCAATTCTTCTAGGTAGTTCAATGGGATGCGGTAAAATTGTTTAATAGTTGTACCAGGCTTTGATAGTAGCTGATCGGGAAAGTGGCAATAAAATAATATTTTCGGACGTTCCTTGGCCAATTTAAAAATCGGAATTCCGAGCGAGATTTGATCGCAGAAAATCACATCAATCTTCTGGGTTTTTGTAATCACAAAGACGGTATAGAAAGCGGCATAAATCATTCGTATATAAGCACATAGTGCATAAAACTTTCCAAAAATAGTTCTTGGAATCCAGTCACCTACAGTACGTACAATCAACTGACCGTTTCGTGTCTCCTCGAAACAGTGGTTTGGATCGTGGTGATTCGTCAAAAAACTAACTTCGTGCCCTTTATTTTGTAGGGCAAGAGCTGCATCGATAACAAGTCGCTCGGCACCGCCGATCCCTAAATCTGGATGGACAAAAAGTACACGCACCATTGCTGAAAAAACAAAGAACGTACACGTCTTCAATTTCCGACATCAGTCGATATTATTGGGAAGTGACTTACCGGTTCGGAGTTTATTGATTTTTATGTATTTTTATATTCGAGCTATCCACCAACTATTAAAACTTTTTATATTGTACGAAACTACAGTTTATCATTTAGCCGCGAAAATCACAGAATATGTAACGTTATTTATAATAATTTACTAAATTATTTCATAACTTTTGTCGGGATTACAGCTGTTTAGTGTTTTTACGTCAAATTCAATATTTGACATCCACTGTCGTTTATAATGAGCTACAAACAGAGCAAAATCATTGTGTGAATGCGTCAAATAGTAATTTTTGTCCAATGGTTTATAACTAAACTAAAGTAAAGATTCACAATATTTCAGTCTATTACAAAATATATACTTATCTCGTTCACACGCATAATACATAATAAATAAGAAACTAAAAGTCATTAAATTAAAAGAAATTAAACAGGATTTCACAAAATAAACTCGACTTATTGAAAATTTTGACTACACAAACACTTATTTATGTCACAATAGTATTTAAATAATTCTAAAATTTTAATTATTGTATTTACAAGTACTTCTACCATTCATGTAGAAAGAAACAGATATAACAAAATTTTGGTAGATTCACAATTATTCATTTTAGTTTCTCCACAATGTTTTCATCATTCAACTTTTGGTCATTCGTCGTCAACTCAATGTGTGACAGACGTTTGGAGGGCCCGGTCGAGAAATTATTTTATTTCCAAAATAAAATCGCGAAATTTTTTTGCTTCTCTATAAAATTTTCATTGTGTATATTTGTGTCTGTTTTGTTTACAAGTGATATCTTGTGCTATTTTCGTTCGTCGTAAAGATGTTATATTTTCTAATTTAAGTGAAGTGAAATGAAATTTTTGATTTCATTTATGAATAAAGTATTTAAAACTTTATGTGAATTATAATAAATAAAAATAATTGCAAAAAACCATTTATAATAAATTCAATTATTGAAAAAGTATGTAAAAAATTATTTAATTTATAAAAAATCGATAAAAATACATTGGTGTCTCATAAATTCGAAAACCAACACCGAGGTTTCTTTCTAACCTTTCAAGGTCATTCATTGATATATGAATCCAATCAGCTGTTATTATAAATAAGATATTTGTGAAGTAAATTAGTATGTAAATATGTAAACGAAATATAAATTTATTAGTTTCATTGAAAGTGTAACAAACCACACTACGAACTAGTCTTACGAACTAAACTTGGTTCATGGTTTTACTGTGGGTGAAGTGTTACCTGAATTTTTGTACTTTTGTCACATGTAGCTTTCGCTTGTCTCTAAATTCATCAAATTTGATTTTTGCGCCAACTAAAACTTCAGTTTAAATTGTATCCGTTTAATCGTTTGGTTTGTGATTTTGTGAAGTTCCAGATCACTATTCTTGCTAATGCTTCGTTTTTGTCAGTATCATCTTACGAAACTACCAACATTTCTTATCAGAATGCATTATCGATATACAATTGTATTGTTTTTGTTTGTTTGTTTTTATCTGTGAAATCTGTAGTGGGGCTCAAGGCACTTCCAAACTCTTTCGCGATTTGCTTATTTACCCTACCTTACGCCATTATAGCCAAAACGAGGACGTACCACTATAGGTCCGATTTACTGACATGGAAGATGGGTTGACCTAGTTCTGCACTCCAAGAGGGGGTCATAGATATGTTCATTCACATCACCGATCGTAATCAGATGGTGAAAAATCCCTTTTGCATCCTGCCTGAATCTGGTACCTCCCCGCGCCACTTACCGCAGCCTTAACCACTGCAACATTTGGTCGGAATAAAATTGTATTAACTGATTCAGACCGATTCGATCTTAACTTTGTACAATTTATTAAACGATTTAAAATTATAGCTGATTACACAGGAAATTAAGAGTACAAATTGTCTGGACACACTGCACACACTGTTTTTGACCCTTGATAGCATAAAAGTCTAGCAAATCCTGAATTTTGGGCATGTTTGTGGACCAATATAGTTGACCCCTAGAATGAAACTCGCAATTACAAGCTCGCTCTTCGGATTATGCACAGACGACATAGTTGTCAACGAATGTCCTCTACGAGCGTTAAAATATGTTTATGTTATGTCGATCAAGACTAAAACATGCTAGCATAAGTTAGATATAACTCGCAAACTACGTTGACCATTGTAGCTAATACACACTTCTAAAAAATGGAAGTCAACGTGGTTCTATCACTTAACGGGTAAGAACTCACTGGGCGATCTGAAAGACCTAACACTATAAGACCTTTAACTATAATATTTTCTTTTCAAAATAATACAGTCACATGGTGACTTGATTTTCGAATTTAGTCTCCCACACTGTTATCGTATATAATGAGAGAACCAAGTGTCCTACTTGAATCTCCATTTAATCGAATCACACAGACAGATATCATCTGCATATGCAAAAAGTTCATTGGATTGTCGGAGTAAGATATTGTCTTGAGGTGTTTCACTCCTTCGAAGGATGTATTCCAACATGAGATTAAAAAGTATCCAGGGCACCGCATCTGCTTATTGAACCCCAGTTGCAAAAATTCTCGAGAACGTTTTTGTCTGGTATTCCTAAATATTCAAGCGCATAGCATATAGCCTCTCTCGATTGATCGAATCTCCTTAGGTATACACCAATAATTTCCTCCGCTAGAGGAGTAATTAGATCCCAAAATAATATAAGCAAAGCTTACACATTCTATTATCGAGTGCTTGGAAGCCCAATACACCTCCTTTTACCTGTGTCCCAATAAGTAATCCAACTCCAAGATTTCTGAGGTCATCTCCACTGTGTACCAATGTACAGCCTAAGACACATAGTCTCCACTTTTAGGCCATCGAGTTTCTTGAACCGCTTTTAGTTCCAGATACTCTTTCATATATGTGATAAGGCCGTCCAACGCGGCACGTTTTCTAAGTTACCACGTTCGACGTGCCGATCTTCAATCTCGTATCCGGGTACTTAAACGGGGCTCATTGTTGTTTTGGTGGTACCCGATTTTTTTTTGTTTGTTGATATTTTTAACATTTGTTGTTTTTTACGGATGCGGATCGTCAGCCCAGCGATCCAACCAGATTTAGTCGACCCCTACGACAACCTCTGAATATTGTGGTGGTATTCTATGGGTTTTATATTTCGTTCGAAATATTTACGAAACATGGATGTCTCCACTCACAGAGAACCAATAATTTAGTTAGTCTACAATAATTTATAGGTCAAAACTTCGGACACGATTTTAGGATGAAAAATGAAGAAATGTCCCTAACCCGAACTGGTCATACTTTAAATTCAAATCGGTGGACTCATACTGTTCAAGACGAGCTATGTCGAAAAATTAAATCGTCTGCGGGTCCTAATTTTTATAGTTTCATAAAAACAAATATCGGTCAAGTTTCGAGATTTATAATCTAAGCTACGATATATATTTTCGTACATGTTAAACAAGAGTATGTAAAACGACTAACATAGGAAATCCCGGAAACATTAAGATCTTGTCAACAGTTTAAGTTAGTACCAGTTTGATCAAGTAAATGGTCGGTTTCGCCTAACGTCATCTCAGTGAGATGAATAAATCCTAGCATAATGTCGTTTTGCTGTTAAACAATCCGGATATAGCCTCTACTAAAGTGCAAACTTGAATTTCCAATTTTGTAAATCAAATCTGTTCATGTTCAACGAATTTGTATCCTTAAAAAGTATCAATATGATAGAAGCCTGAAATTTTCAGAGTACAATGATTTAGCAACGAGTGAATTCGGGTGGTTTCTTTGAATAAAATAGTACATATATACCTCAATAAACTTTATTCTGTAAGGTAATCTTTGTATCAACAACGATCTATCTAATACTCAACCTACATATATTCAACTAATTGGACGTTGGCTATTAGCTTTCATATGCCCATTTTACTCTCGATAATAATTATAAGAAAGTATCACTCCGACAACCGCCCAAGAGCCACAGTGGTTAAAGCTGCGGTAGTTGGAGCGGGATGTACCGGATTCGAATCCCGATAGGGGCAGGATTCAAAAAGGTATTTTTCACCATCGATCGTTTGGGCGGTGCGATCTATTTTGTGAATGAACACATCTATGGATCCTCTGTTGAGTTTTAGAATCCATGGGTCCGTCCCATCCATCGTCCATGTCAGTAATATAGCTGACACGGAGCTATGCAATACGCAGATCGGACCTTCGCCGGTCTAAGTGTGCGGTAGCAGCCACTCAACAAAAAAAAAATCACTCCGACAGTATATTGTGATATAACTATAGCTAAATGGCATAAATAATTTATGCTGTTCTTGTTTATACATTAGAGAGCATCTTTGTGATTAGTTACCTGTGTTCATCATTAAATATGGAACATTATTGAATAAAATCTGTTGTTTTACTGCTGATTGCTTAATCTCAACCATTTAAAGAAACCAACTTAATAATTCATTTTCTTGTTACATTTTATGATGTTTAAGATTTAAATTAGTTTTAGTTTGTAACCTTGTATGTAATTACCTTTGCAATTATTTCATGTTTTTACTTCTAAATAGTTGATTAATTAACTAAACGGTTGTATTGATAAACGCGGTTTAATTATGTTTAGGATGTATTGAGATATAACTGTTACCTCTAATCACTTGTAGCATATATAAATTATTTGAATTGACGACTTTAATGATAAATTAATCACCTGTATGGTGATTAAAGTCGTCGCTCAAAAAATTTATAACTTTGACGATAATCGACGATTGCTATCTGTACAATATGATGTGTTTCACATTGAAACAGCGACCCTTGATGTCTTAATATTTCTTTGATTGAAGTAATAAGTATTTTATTTAGCTGTCCCGCGGAAACATCATGTGTTGAAGGGTTAAATATCCATAAATATGATAGGTAACAAGATGAATACCATTTAAGCGACATCAAGATATCAATACACCCGGATACATTTAGTAAAGCGCGTAAACGTGACAAAACTTTGAAAATATGATTAAAATAGACAAGCCACCATATTAGAAGACCGCTTCTGTAAGTTAGTGTTAGTGATACTAAAACTCAAACTCGCTATTGTGGCTGAGAGATTATTTCGATGTGGCTGGAGTATATATAAAAAGAAATAAATAAGTTTGGAAGTCGAGCTAAGACTAAATAATTCACATCATGATGTTGCTCTTGATTCATCAGTAACTTCACACATTTTAATTTTACCCTTTTAATCTACCTCCGATGTTATATGCCTGAAGAATGGACGCGTTATGCCCAATATTCAAGAAGGGTGATCGCTTGAAACGCGAGAATTATTGCTGTATAGATCAAGTTTTTTCGCTACGGATGATTTTTTTCAAATACTACGAAACATCTCGCGACGTACACCAGATATTCCTAGATTTCAACATGGCACATACCGAGTTCTGTTCAAACAACTCGGTATCAAAAATTTGCATTAAACTTTTGCAAATCTCTGATATCGTGCATGAAATCAAAAGACAGCGAGTACGCTGGCTCCGTCACGTTCTGCATGCTGATCCTATCCGAATGATCAAGCGATCATTAAAGAGAGAGCCACCTTTCGGTAGACGAAGGGGTCCACGGCGTAGAGAGGGATCTGGCATCTTCTGGTTGCTTGCAACAGTATGAAAATCTGGCTCGCGATCGAAACCGATGGAGTCAAATTGTTGATACGGTACGGGCCAGTTAATAAAAAACATAAAAGAATCTACCTCCAATAGATAAAGTCGAAGAAAAGCGTATTATTTATCACTATCTTCTCAATACGGAAGCTTATCGTAAACCAGTCGATAAACAAGTTGAAAGTCATCATTGGTTTGATTTATTTGCAATCCTCTGGTAATGTTATTTTTTAACCTTTGAATGTATGTGAATTTTCTAACCTTAAATAAGGTGTTTCCTATCGCATAACCGCGAAAAACAATTATTAATGTAATTTCCGTTTTAGAAACAAAAAATAATCTTCAATTTGAGTCGCATCGTGCTTTTAATTATTCAAACTATTCTATACTGATGAATGTTCATTTTTATTAAAAAACACATTAAGAAGTGAAACACCAATTTATCAATCACCGAGTTGAATGGAAAAAGTTCACCATCAAATTGCAGAATGGCATCGCGTGTCTGACTATGCTTCACCGATTGTATTAGTTTATAAAAAAGTTGGTAGTAAGAGAATTGGCATTGACTATAACCGAAGGCTTAACCGGGAAATTGTGGAGGATATCCGTTGCCTGTTTTATTCCATACACATATATACATAGTTTCGTAACCATGATTATGAAACTATGATTTTCGAAATGAGAATACATGACACACTGCGTTCTCATTTCATTTGACAGTTTGTCATAATTCATTAAAATTCTTACGTTAACTGTGTGGTTTAAAAATATTTTTGTTTCGCCCTCCACCCAAATTTTCCTATTTTTAGTTTTATTTTCGTTAATTTATCGAATTCTGTATTAATTTATTTATTTTTTTTCAAAACTTCAATTTTTAGAAAAAAAAAATTAATATGGAAAAACCAATATTTATAGTTTTCGTTATTCACTGACTGTATAAATTGGCACTGTCGTCACTATTTTTTTTTTTTTTTTTTTTTTTTTTTTTTTTTTTTTTTTTTACGGCTTTTACAGGCCATTATTGGCCCGTACCGTGTCAACAATTTGACTCCATCGGTTTCGATCACGAGCCAGCTCTTCAAACCGTTGTAGGCAGTTTGAAGATGCCAGATCGCTCTCTACGCCGTGGAGCCATCGTCGCCGACAGCGACCTCTTCGCCTACCGAAAGGCGGTTCTCCCTTAAAGGTTCGCTGTATCATTCGGTTCGGATCAGCACGCAGAACGTGTCCGAGCCAGCGTACTCGCTGTCCTTTAATTTCATGCACGATATCAGGAATTTGCATTAAATTCCTGATCTCGTGATTGAAAAGAACTCGGTAAGTGCCATCGACGTCGCGTTTTGGACCATATATCACACGCATGATTCTTCTCTCGAATGTTAGAAGCCATCTTTCGTACTCATCCGTCAAGGTCCAACTCTCACATTCATACATGACAACGGGTCTGATCAACACTCTGTACAGTTTCAGCTTATCCGTATTTGCAAGATATTTTGATTTCAGCAGTGGACGTAGAGGGTACAAAGCCCGATTGCCAGCGGCAAGGCGGACCTTGATATCCTCTCCCACACTATTATCGTGAGTGATGAGAGATCCAAGATACTTGAATCTCATCACTCCTTCAAACGTGTGGTTACCACTACTGAAATCAATTGCGTCTTGGTCTCTAAAACCCGAGATTAGATATTTGGTTTTTGACTCGTTGATTTTGAGACCAACAGAAGCTGAACACTGTTCCAGTGGATCAAGTATCTCTTTCACTCCGTTGCCATTTAATCCAATCACACAGATATCATCTGCATAAGCAAGAAGTTGATTGGATTGTCGGAATAAGATGTTGTCCTGAGGTGTTTCACTTTTACGAAGGATGTATTCCAACATGAGATTAAAAAGTATCGGGGACAGCGCATCTCCTTGTCGAACACCGGAATTGATTGCAAAAGTTCTCGATAGCCTGTTCTCAACTTTGACACAGCATTGTGACTGCGTTACTGTCATTTTACACAGATGTACATATTTTTTCGGTATTCCTAAATATTCAAGCGCATACCATAATCTCTCTCGATTGATCGAGTCATAGGCTTGCTTGAAATCTAGGAATACCTGGTGTACATCGCGAGATGTTTCGTAGTACTTGGAAAGAATCATCCGTAGCGAAAAAACTTGATCAGTGACTGACCGATTTGGACGGAATCCTCCTTGGTAGTCACCGACAATTTCCTCCGCTAGAGGAGTAATTCTTCCCAAGATAATGTATGACAGTAACTTATATGCTGTGCAAAGGAGAGCTATACCGCGATAATTCTCACATTTCAAGCGATCACCCTTCTTGAAAATTGGACATAACGCGGCCACTTTCCATTCTTCGGGCATAACTTCATTTCGCCATACCAATCGAACAAGGTCGAAAAGACAGTTCCACAAAGTTAGCCCTCCGAATATCAAGAGCTCTGAATTAATGCAATCAACTCCTGGTGAACGATTTTTCTTTAATTTCTGCATGGCCATTGTGAATTCCTCATAGGATGGATCCTCAATGAACATCTCCGCGGTCTGTATTTGAGGGTATTCAAACACAGCTTGTGATACATGTGGAACATTAAGTAAATCAGAGAAATGTTCACGCCATGTATCGAGTACCGCATCGACGTTAACACAGAGGTTTCCATCCTGGTCCCGAATGGCAGTTGACCGAGATCTTAAGGTATGGTGCAATTCGGTGATTCCTTTAAAGAAACCACGCGAATTGTGCTCATTGCTGAGTTGTTGTACTCTTAAGACCTTAGCCTTCCACCATTCTCGCTTCTTCAGTCTACAAATGCGTTTAGCTGTCCTCCTAGCGAGAACTGATTTGTTTTTCCTTGCGATTGTAAACCGAGTCTGCGCTTCATTATAGGCTATATTTCGTTGCTCAACAGCAAGACGACACTCCTCATCAAACCAATCATTTTTGGGCTTAGTTTTCACTGTACCGAGAGTGTGCTGGGCAGCATCGACAACCGAGGTTTTCAATACTTCCCAGACACTGTTCACATCATCAGATTGGTAATTGGATTGTATAATGCTATTGCTGACAAGATCTTGATATTTTCGTTGCGTTTCTTCATTTATCAGACCTTCACAGGAGAATCGCGTTGTATATTCTCCTGTCCTCCCTGACTTGTACGAAAATTTCCATCGTAGCTTTGCAGCAACCATAAAATGGTCACTGCCTACGAATTTTGTTGACGACCGATACGATCTCACATCTTGGACAACCCGAGCCCGCCCTTTTGAAATCAACACATGGTCAATTTGGCTTCGGGATGTTTTACGTGGGTGTGTCCATGTTTCTAAGTGGATGTTTTTATGAGGAAAGAATGTACTTGCTACTTTGAGATCATGAGCGATCGCAAAGTACATCATTCTTTCCCCATTCTCGGTCGCAGTTTCGTGTCGGGAGTACGGACCTATGTTGTTACATAAGTCGGTCTGATTTCTGCCAGCTCTAGCATTAAAGTCACCAATCACCAATTTGACATCGTGCTCCGGTATAGAACCCATCAGATTATCTAGATTATTGTAAAATGAGTCTTTATCCTGGGATTGGCTTACATCAGTGGGCGCATGTATACAGATAATTGACAGGTTGGCTAATCTCATGTGCAAGCGAAGCTTACACATTCGATTATCGACTGCTTGAAAGTCCAAGACAGCCTTTATTACCTGTGGCCCAATGAGAAATCCAACCCCAAGATTTCCGAGGTCATCTCCACTGTGTAGCAACGTATAGCCTTGGGACACATGGTCTCCACTTTTAGGCCATCGAGTTTCTTGGAGAGCTACGAGTTCCAGCCGATACTCTTTCATGCATGTGATAAGGCCGTCCAACGCGCCAGGTTTTCTTAATGACTGCACGTTCCACGTGCCGATCTTCAATCTCGTGTCCGGGTACTTAAGCGGGGGTTCGTTTTTTTTGTTGTTTTGGCGGTATCCGATTTTTTTATTTTTGTTGACATTTTTAACATTTTCACGGTTTTACGGATGCGGGTCGTCAGCCCAGCGATCCAACCAGATTTAGTCGCCTCCTACGACAAGCTCTGGATACTGTGGTGGTATTCTATGGGTCTCATGTTTCGTTCGTAATATTTACGAAACACGAATGCCCCCAACCACAGTGTTAGTGACTGTCGTCACTAAAATACCATTATATGAGAAATAGCTCATTCCGAAACCATGTTTAAACTATGCGGCGTTATATGCTACTATTAAACGCCATTCATAAGAAAAAACGATTAAAACAAAAATAACCGCATGGGTTCCGATAGGCGTGTGGCTAATGCAAGAACTGTTCGTGGTTAGATGCAAAAACTGGTTTAAAAGAAAGAAAGATCTAGAAACTTATGAAATTCATAGGAGGTTCTTTAACAGTTTGAGGATGTTTTAAGGATAAAAGGCTTATCAATGGCATAATGAAAACTGTATGACTACATCGAGATTCTAAGAGACTCCTACCCAGTTTAAAAAAATTTGATTGTACGAAAATTTGGTTGAATCGATACTTTAAATTTACTACCACCGGATGTTAGTTTAATCGAGAATCTGTGGAGTGTCGTAAAATGAATAATTGTCAACAAAACAATCCCTAAAACCATTGAGGTATTAAGGAAAATTCGAGCAAAATGTAAAACGGAACAAAATGGAACAACATCGAGAACATTTTGCTCGATGTTGTTCCATTTTTTAAGGAAACACCTTATTTAGTTTGCCAAAGCGAATTAGAACAGTTATCAATGGTACAGAATTCTAACGAATCTGTAAAGCACACACACATGTATATGATAAGATAAAAAAGATACACACAAATATTGAACTGTAACTTCCGAAATACTTATTAGAGAGCAACCAGTTTAGTCTTATTAGACTAGTAATTGTATAGGCTACGTTTTAGGTTTAAGTAGCTATCTTGCATCTGCTGCCGTTTGAGAGCTATAATGCTTTAAAATAAAAAAAATATTGAAATATAAAGTGTTATACCCTAAGCTCAGATGATGGTCAGTATATCATCTTCAACAGATGATATTGATGGTACAAATTTCCCATATATATATGATATATTCCCATATATTTGCTTTGATGGAAAGAACGTTACGTTGTTTCAATCAAAGCAAATTTCTTAGGTTATGAAGTAAGTATTGAAGATAGTTTACTAAGTTGTTCCAGCAGGGATGTTATTGTCATATGGGTTCTAGAATATTGGGGCATTCAAAGTAATTTGACCGCCGGCTTTTTGCCCAAAGCAGCTATTTTGAGCATTATAACTGGAATAATTGGCAAATTAGATTTGTTACGGAGTCAAAACAAATTCTTAGACGCATTTGAAAGTATATTGGAAGATTTCTATTGCCAATTTATTCCCGGTTATGAATTCTGTTCTATTAATAGCGAATTGTTCGCCAGTACATCTTATAACAAAAACTTGTTCTTTACTGATTTAAATATGTTTAGTTTAAAACCAACTTTTGTTTCTATGGCATCTTACTTCATATAAATAGCATCTAAGCTTTACCTCTAAAGTGCGAGCCGCTATTATTAGTTTATAAACATGTTCAAAACTTTCGATTAGATAAACTGCTTGACATATGAATTAATTATATATGCATATGAACTATAACATAGATCTTAGGTTATCTTATTTGCTATAATATGCCGGCAGTTTTTAGTGATGCGGTTAATATTTGAACAAAACCGCTTTATAAATCAATACACTTTGACATGCTGATAAGATATATTTAAGTGTTTTTTTATTTGTTATAGTTTTAATTTATTTCAATGATTTGTAATTGATTGTATTAAGTTTAATAATATATTTATATGTTTGACCTGGATTTAAAAATAATAAATAATATAATATTCTAATTATAAGTTATTCAAATCATACATATCACGAAGACATACAAATACATAATTAGCGCGAAACACCTGTTCTATAAATATTTATCGTGTGCCAATTTTTATTGTGCGGATCGGTCCAAAACCATTTGATTCATTCCACCTTGACGTTTAGTATAGTTTACAAAAGGTATTCTCATCGTGGTAAAATTGTACTTAGGAGTTTGCCTTGAATATATTCAAAACGTGATATTTAAGAAAAATAAATGCGTGAATGTAGCATTTATTTTTCTTAACAATTTTTTCTAAATAAAACATGATTAGAAGTTACATTAAAACGTATTGGGGATGTGTCCATTTATAAATCCTTATCACATTTATTCTATCGTTCGTAATCTAGTCTAATTCTAACATGCGTTGCTTAAAACATTTATCATATTGGGCCCACGCATAAATAACTTCAAACGACAAGAATGGTATCGAAAAGTATTCAATTGTTGTCTCCAAATTTACCATTGGTTTATATAAAAACGCGAAATCTGAATCATAACTCTTTATTTATATTTATTCTGTGACGTTTTTACAAAATCTGTATTCGATATTTATATTAATGCCTTTGTACATTTCAACTGAGTACTAAACTAGTTCATTTATAACAAAACTTATGAGTGCTACGAAAATTTGTATCCCTGATGAACCAGAGTGTAATGTAATAACTATAATCACTTTCAAAGTCCGACATCAATTCGAGGACGTATAAAGTTCCTGTCGTCGGTTGTAGCTTAATGATTAAGAGGATTTCTCATCACGCCTCGGTTACGAGTTCGTGTAAGCGATTGTGTGTAAAATCATTCGTTAAGCTGACCACCTATAAAATGTGCACCAATACGTTAAAATGGTTCGTATCTCAGTTGAGACGCGGTAAGGGCCGTTTACGGCCTATAAGCCATAGATTATTATATAGTTCCTGATTTACGTATAGATCATCTGAACATTGTATAGATTCATTCCAGCTTTTAGTGAGGACATGGAATATTTATCGGATAATTTGAACCCGGTTTCTATACTGCCCAAACTGATATATTATATTACATAATGTCTGCGTTACTCTATTTTGTACAACTTCAAACCTGTCTTTTATTTGAGGTTCTTTATCAGCTTATAATTTTCCAAAAAAGAGTGGACATGTTTGCAGGTATTGATTCGTTAAATTTAATTTTCGATTACTCGGCCTCATATCTCGACAGAAACAGCTGCTATATCTCGTTCAATATTGGCTCCGAGCTCCTCTAACGACGCTGACTTGTTGTCATAAATCGATGATTTAAAGTCCTATAAAAAAGTGTAGGGGTGTCTAATTGTACGATCTAGGCGGTCAATTGGCATTACCAATTCTGGATATAAGACGTTCATATCGAATTCACAGTGCGACGTAACCAACTTACACCCGAGGTTACAATCGACTTATTTCAGTAAGTTGATTGTTAGCCCTGCTGACTGGTATGTTGCACTTTCTTGTTGAAACCACATATCAACGTTATTTCTTTAAAATAACGTTGCAACATGTGTCTATAGCGTCAATAGGTAACATGACGATAATTTTCAGCAACAAAAAAACGGTCTAATGATACCACCAACATGAAAATCACACCATACAGTTATTTTTTGTACATGAAGTAGTGTTTGTTGAACCACATGAGAGCCTTCACCTCACCAATATCTCATATTCTGTTTGTTAACGAAGACGTTATCCAAAAAATGCGCTTCGCAAATGAATATGATTTTGCAATGTAATTGGTCATCTTTTTCCAACATTCCAGATCCAAATCCGAGAGCGTACGTCGCTTCATATGATCGAGTGGTGTTAGCTCCTATATGTTAACTTGATCTTATAAGGGAGCAAGTCAAGATTCTTTTGCAAAATCCGCCAATTCTTAAGAACCCTGTGGAATCGACTGTATTCGTTCGTTTGAGATGGATGCTTGAGCCGCAGTAATATCCTTGGCATTTTGACAAATCCGTTGCTCAGTGACACGAAAACATTCAGCAGCTAGGCTCAATTTTTTTCGCTATAGACTATGACTTGCTTATCTACTGGGATGATAATTACGATTAAAAATTGAAATAAACGATCTTGAAGTTTCAATCAGACTCAGATTTTTTAGTAAATTTTAATTATTTTTTACCGTTCCTCTTTAGTGTACTTCGCCATGGTGAAAATGTAGTCGTTATTGAATGTTTTGACACTGACTGTTTGATTATTTGTTTAAGGGTGCATTCACAGTGAAAGTTCATAGTTTTCAAGTCCCAAATGGTAAATCCGTTACATCGTTCTATATTCACTTCACTTCCACTTCTTTACTTTTAAGCTGGTATGTACGAATTATTTCGAGAATTCATTAAAATCACTAGCCTGATTAGTGATTTAGAATCAATGATCTTTCTGGATTATACACATTTTTACCAATAAGTTATCAAACTGAGAAGTTGTAACTGGTAATAAATAAAGATTCTTGCGCCCGCTAACCGATATTCCTTAAAGTAGTTTCTCAGATTTTGGAATCATGTCTACATCTGTAATTATTCTGCATTTATAAAATTCGTACTAGCTTTATTGAACAATATTATGTTTTACCTTACTGTCGGTTAATTTAGTATTATATATTTGGAAGAATTTGTATTAATGTGGCGTGACTAGTTGGAGCTCAAAGTAAACGTGGAACATCTTCAATAGGCGTGGATGATGATTATCCAATTGCAGGTAAACTACGTAAACGTCAATCGATCCAAAAGATATAAGAAAATGTTCCACTGTCATATGTGCAGTGTTGGCATATAATCCGTAGTACAGTCCCTACTACTCATCATTATCTTTTAAGTATATGGATAAAAAGTGAAAATTCCAAATACTTTTGTGCATCACTGTATATAGGTATAGGTACAACACTTTACGGGTATTGAATATGTATGTATATATGTAAACAAAAAGCGATAGTTATTGTTTCAACACTAAAAAAATAAGAACGCGATTAAATCCAATTATTAGCAGCAATACTGCACGACGGCGATAGAATAGAAAGTATTAAATTACGATTAATCAGCATTCTTAAAGCATTTTTTTTAATTTTAAATATTAAAGCGGTGTTAACAAACACATAGGAAAAAATATCCATTCCCCAAACTCTAATAAGTATTACGGAAATGAGTATTGAAATGTGAGACGTGTCATTAATCGCCCATTTCATTCGAATTAAGATGGTGAATTTTATTTACTACAAAAGAAGTTGTATCCCGGTTCTAGTCGAATAAAATACCTGGCTTCTGGTCGACTCCACGTACATTTGGCCTGTAAACTTTATAAGTGATTAAATGTGATTCCAATAAGTGATATGGACTCAACTTCCATATCAGTTCTATATACTCTGATATTTTTTTTTTATTTATTTATTAGCTAAAGTGAGGAAATCTTCAAGAAGACGAAGCTGCGATGAGCAAACATCTCAGCAACAGTGACGAATTTTTACCATCTAAAACCACACACCTTCATTCATCCTCCATGCGAAACTATCGTTAGACATTACTTCGCATGGAAGTGACTATAGTTATTAAACTCTTTATTCTCCCCAGCGTCTCAACCTAAGATTGAGATTGCCATGTGAGTCACAGCATTCCACTTTTCTTCAGACACAATCATCAGTTCAAATATGTTAACGGGTTTTTATCGCTGCCCTAGGACATCCGAAAGCTCCCTCCGAGTTGTATTAAACCGTGGACATTGAAAGAAAATATTTTCCACATCTTCTTGTGATCCTTTGAAAGCAGGACATTCTTGAGTGTCAACATGTTATAATCTGTAAAGGTATGCACCAAAACAGCCATGCCCACTTAGCAACTGTGTCAGGTAATAATTAACTTCGCCATGTCGCCTATTTATCTACTTTTCGATGGAGGGTATCATACGATAAGTCCATCGGTCTTTTACCGAGCTATCCCAGCGCCTTTGCCATTCACCCACTGTTGCAATGCGTTATGATGCTCTACTTCCTTGTTGTTCTCGGTGTAGGTACCATTTCTTCCTTTCCTTTGCAAGTAGTTCAATGGGGGTCATCCCTGCAATAACAAGTGCTGCATCATCGGATATTGTGCGAAAGCCACATATCACTCTTAAGGCACCCAGGCGGTAAGCCGATTGCAACTTGCATTTATACGATTTAACATATATCGCAACGCTCGATACAGGTGATCCATATAGGATGATGGATGTTTCCACATTCAGGATCCTTCGACTCTGTCTTGGCCCTCCAATGTTGGGCAATATGCGGGAGAAGGCTGCAGTTACGTTGGCAGCTTTTCTACTCACTATCTTTAGGTGCTCCTTAAAGTTTATGCGTACGTCAATTTCAACACCGAGATATTGTAATGAAGGATGCGTAATTAAATTCCACCAACATCGATATTTACAGTTTCTATCACCTTCCTACTGGTAATTAAGACTACTTCGGTTTTATGGTCAGGTAGCTGGAGTCCAAATGACATCAGTCACTTTTTAATAATTATAATGGTAAGCCTACATACCTCCATTATTTCCGCTATGGTTTTCGCTACCACATCAAAAGCAACGTCATCCGCGATTTCAACACCATCAGGTACGCTGAGCCTATGTACATAATGTTCCAAAACAAAGGCCCCAATACTGATCCTTGAGGAACTCCATCCGTGACTTTGAATTCCATGATACCATCGTCTATATACATTAATATTGTATTACGAAAATAATCTGAGATGATCCTCCTGATATGTACACCGGTACTTGGAGTTCATAGAGAGCATTGAGAATATAGTCCAATTTTGCCAAGTTGAACGCATTTTTGATATCCAGTGTGACCACTACACAGTATTTTTTGGAGCCTCTCTCTATCTTCTACCATCTGTTGCTTCCTTTTTCGATTTTAATGACGTGTTGTATGGCATCCATTGTCGATCGAGCCTTTCTGAATTCTATTGTCGCTGTCGAGGTTTCTGGCCCTTTCAACAGCTTTCTCCAATCGGTTATATATTATTCGCTCTTATACTTTGCCAGCCGTATCTAACATGCTCAACGGAAATATCTCTTCTCTCAGACAGGATTTGTAAACTTCTCTAATGTCATCAGATCTAGATCGGATGGCGGCCCTTAAAGAATATTTGGAATATTATCAGGTCGAAGAGCTTTTGAATTCCCAAATCGTTGATATGCACTCATTAGTTCTTCTGTAGATACGAAGGGTACTTTCTATGGGTCAGATATTTCGGAATAAAGCGGTTACAATTCTGTTAAGTGTCACTGAACAAGTGGGTGGCGATGCATTTCGATTTCTGAGCCTATTCATTACGATTTTATAGGGTCTCCCCCATGGGTAATGGTCCACTTCACCGCACAGCTCTTTCCAGCATTGAAGCTTACTCGCTTTAATTGCCTGTTTAAACTGATTACGGACATCCAAGTATTTTTGGCGTTAACCAGGATAGGATTCTCTAGACCTAGCACGTTGGTATTTTCTCCTTGCATGGTGGCACATACGGCGCAATTATGCAATCTGTTCAGTCCACCAGTATGCTGGTTTTAAAAATGTGACACAATGTTTTAGATGAAATAGACCGTGGATGGTTAAAACCTCATTGTGTCGAAACGCATCATAGATTTCTTCTTGTATTTCTGTATAATATTACAACTTATCTCAGAAGTGATTATCTAGTAAATGTTCTGAATTTTCACGCGGTCTAGCATCTTATGGGATGAGAAAAATTGATTCGTCCCAGTTCGTTCAGTCCTTTGATTTCGTAGTTCAGCTTTAACCACCTGAGCTTATAATAATTAAAAAAGTCGGAAATAATTCCAAAACTAAATGCCACTAGAGGCCCACGGTTCAACCCACATACACATATAGATTAAAAATACCCAATCGTGATTGATGAATCGTCACCCCGGGAATCGAAACCGAAACCCCCGAATGATAGAGCAAGTACGCTTTGTAAGTGTTCACTGTATAAATAGCATTTTGTAGTTTCGGTGTTGACTCGACAATACAAGTATCAGTGGTTATAACTGCAGTGTCATCAGCAAATGTACCTATTTTCACGCTTCTACTATATTTGGTAAATCATTTGTATACAGAAAGTATAACACAATATTTTCTTCAATTTTGAGTATTCCTCTTCCTATCTCACCCGAAAGTAACGGCCATTGATGCAAGACTTTAGCAATTTAAAATATTGGTTTGGTACGGCTTAAATTCCAGACTATGATGTCAAGCCTTATCAAATGCTTAGGCTACGTCTAGGAATATTGCTGAACATATCTTCTTCTCCTTCAGCGCCTCTTTAATCGTATCGGTTATTCTATGTACCTGCTCTATTGTTGAGTGGCCTTTTCGAACGACAAATTGATGTGGTGATATTTTCTATTCTCTATCATTGGCCTTAGTCTATTTAGAAACAATCTTTCGAAAAATTTTGATGTGGTTCTTAATAAAGAGATTGGCCTGTATGATGTTTTATTATTTAACGGTTTATCAGACTTATAGGAATCATTATGATTTCCGCTACTTTCCACTGTCTCGGAACTTTGTCTAGGGACAACATTGATTATATGTGCTGTAGTTACCGTAATGCTTTTTCTAGCAGTGCTTTGATTATTTTCGCTGTTATCAGATCGTATCCAGGGCTTTTTTATCTTTAAGATTTTTTACTTCTTGTTTGATTTCTTTCCCAGTGACTGGTAGACCGGTGTTAAATATTAATTTTAACTTTTAATAACCATATTTTGATTGCAATTCAGTGTCAAATATTGAGACCTGTGCAAACAACATATTTTGATTAAATTTCATAAAAAATTAAAGTATTTCAGCTTGCTCTTGCCACTACATATTAAACACGATTGCACGTCGAAAAAATAAACAAAGTTAACATATGTTTGTCAAGATATACAAGAAAATATATAGGGTTACATTTTGATTGTCATCTGATAAGAGCATACTTTATATATTATAGTTTATCGTCAGTTGCAGCTATAATTGTAAACAATTATAAATGGGATAGCCACTCATTTGTTATTAGTTATGGTTTTAGACTTAACTCTATTTAAGTCTAAAATTATTTTCTCAAAAATTACAACTGATTTTGAAAATCTGTCCAAAAAGTATTATATCATACTCGGTAATGATGAATCTCACAATGAGGTAAACTCAATCTTAAGTCAGTAGCTTAATCTTTTGGTTAGCTTAGAAAAATCTCTAACTATTTTAAATTATGGCAGGGGTTATGCGATACGATAGGATTAACCTCTTGAAACCAGTATCGGTCTTACTCTATATCATGGCACGATAACGGTCTCAATTAATGCTTACTCAATTTCCAAGAAGAATGGCCTTATGAGACCCTAGAACTATTTTCAACAACAAAAAGTCACTCAGTTTGGATGTATTGGCTTCTCAAGTGTGGAAATGATCTGTGCCACAAATACTTTGCTTGTTCACATAACAGGCGAGTTTACTTGTTAAATAACGAACTACAAAATAAATCGTATGTTAGTATATCGTTTTCGAAACCTCAACATCAACTAAAGTCTGAATCACGTTAAATAATTATATATATGATTATGTATTATTATTTTCAATTAAACTACAACTACATAGCCTCGTTGAAATTATTTCTAATCTACATTTGTAAAACCATCAACTGTAATTAAGATATTGCGATAAACTCGGTTGTTACGATAATATACAAGCTCAGCGAAACATTAAATCAATCAAAAATGATTTAACATTCATTATTAAAATTATTAATTCATTCGATTAAAGGTTCAGTTTTAGTTATAATGTATGTACAATAACGACATTATTGAAACCAGAATACAGTCAACGAGGCGTCACTATACACTTTTTTATAAAACTAACACAATTAATTTTTTTTTTTTTGATAATCAATAAAGAACACTAAATTGTGTGGCAAATTGATAAATATTTATCAATGTTATCTATTCTCAAAAATTGGAATAAAATATTGCTTGAAACACTCGACAGCGATTAAGTTTAAACTTGAGAATGAATCATACCTGCTTGTATATGTAAAATATTTTTTAAGCATTATGTATTTATGTTAGAGGGTGTCACATTAGGACATATCTCATCCGTCACCACAATAGCTGTCGGTGTACTCGTACTCTTTCAACTATATAAATTTTGGTAAATTCAATCCAGAAAAGATCACTTTTTGCACCAACTGCTGTTTTAGCCACTGCACTATTTAGTCGGTAATAAACGGTTATAATGGAACACCCGGTAAAAAGCTGAAAGCATTACTAATTTTTTATTGAATTACATTCAACATTAATAAGAAGAAGAATTATATTAAATCAATGTTTATAAAAGTGAAATTTTAAATGATATTGCTTTCTCTTTCACTCTCTTACACTATAAAAAAAACCTTATATACCGAATTACTGGTCGAAAAGCTGATTTTTTGTGCTTATTTATTCTTTATATATGTATAAACAGTTGATATAACAAAACTGCACACCTCAAACAGAAATTTTTTTATTTACACATTAAAAAATAGTGTTTACATATAAAATGTTTTGCGTTTTGAATTCCCGGAAATTGTCAGAATTAAGAAGAATTGAACACGAGAAAGAAATTCAATGAGTCGATTGAGTAGATAAAATAATATGAAAAATTTGAAAGAAATCAAGAAATGAAAATGTATGTTACCTTACGACGATATTTACTTTTTAACGTTTAATTTACTCCGACAATCTGAGGTAAATCTGGTGAATCACTCGATGTGTTAAGTCTATAAATTTTATAATATACTCTCAAACGGGATTAAGAAGTTAAAATTCTAGTGATACTTTTTCAAAAACAGAGATTTTAATCTCTAAACCACTGAGGTGAATAGCCATGGAGACGGTATCTTATAAAATTATCATTGAAAACAACCGAAAATAATGTAAATACCATTATTTTCGGTTGTTTTCAATGATAATTTTCTAGATAGATTTATTCTAGTGGCTCATTTTATATATGCTTCTCACTCAAAAAATTGATAAATTTAGCAGCGTCAAAATTTTCTTTTGCTCTGTTAGTATGAAATCCTTTTTTGCTGCCATTTATTTTTAAAATTACCATCTCCAAATTTATTAACCTCCGTGATCTAGGCGAAGAGAATCTTTAAGACTAGTACTCCGATCCATTTCGCGTGAGATTTCCAAAAGATTTTACCAAAGTGAACTTAGGAATGAAAAATTTCATTTCTGTTTTCACTAAGCAGTACTCAGTTCATTAGCGCATAAACTTTAGTTATCTGAATGCACCAAAGATGGCGCGCATAAACTCTACAAATTTGTTTCACGCGAAAATAATGATTTGAACCATTTTTTTTTAACCCTCCAAAAAAAATCATTTCTATTTCACGTGAAAATAAATAAGTTTTTGGAGACCGCGGTAAAATTTCATTTCACTGAACTGAGTACTAGCCTTTACATGTGATCAATTTTGTTGTGCTTTATCGCATTTAGTGATAAAAGGTATGATCAAACTGTCGTAGTTTACAGCAAGTGAATCAAGGATGAACAACTTCACGTCGTTTATTTATATGAATAAAAAGACAACAATATCGAGTGTTGTGTGGATCTTCATACCGAGTGGACGTGTTTTTGTCTGCTCGGTGTTTCTATAATTAAATTAAATAAAATAAATGCGTTGTTTGTGTGTGTGTGTGTAGTTGAAAATCTAATTACAGATGAGTATCGTTATTATATTATATTATTATATTACATTTTATTATATATTATTACTTAGTATTATATTTTATTATCTTATATAGTCTGTTCTTGTTTCTCCGTTATATATTATAGTATATAACGTTTTGTCTTTGTGTTCTATATACATCATTTTCATATCCACATCACAATATTCCGTTGGAAACGATCGCATGCGATATGTCTTTCGTTCTGTCTCGTTTAGTTACCTCATTCCCCCCATCCCATAATTCGCTCTTCATATAGAACGCTATATATTCTCCTTTCCTTTACACAATTTTTAATATTTTGTTTTATGTATCCATCAAAGCATACAGTAAAGAGATTTTGGAGATTTAAATTTAACGCGATCACTGCCATTGTGCGATCGTTGTAATGGCAACTATATATACATTCAATGTAATTGGCGACTTACATTTTATTTTTATATACGTTGGTATTGTGTGTTATATATACATCATTATTTGATGTTGAAAACGCAAATACATACATTACAGTCTACATTTGAACATCCTATGTATTAATAGTATGTATATAACATAATTTTCGTTTCGTCCATCAAAACTCCTATCCTTTTCTTTCCTATGTTGGTTAGAGAATTTTTGTTTGTTTTATTTTATATTTTGTGCAGGTGTTCACTTGCACGGGAAAAAAAGAACAAAATTTTTTTTTAAATATATATATATACATATATACAAGTATCCCTCGTTTAGCGCGGTACTTATACAACGCATTTTCGATATAACGCGATTTGATATAAATAATCTGTTTCAGTACAACGTGAAATTTCTTCTTTTATAGCGCGAATCTATTTAACGCCCAAACCACTTTTCATGAGATATAATGTTTGAAGACAGTGAAACAGATCAGTCCTGATCCTGAACAACAAAATGAAGTTTGTTAATTAACTTTTAATGTTTTCAGTTTGTTTTTAAATATTATAATACACATGTTAGTATGTAAATACATTTATATCGGTAAATACAGAAAACCTTCCATATTGATGGATTTGCTATTCAACAGTTTTGAAATGATGCTTTCATATTTGTATCTTATATCAAATTTGAACTAAAGATTATATCTTTAGTTCAAATTTGATATAAGATACCATGTATATTAATGGTTAAGGCGACTGAAGATTGTTTAAATACGATCTACGATCACTACCACTATACGATCATTATATTGACGATAATATATATGATCGGCAAAATTACCTATTTGTTGGCGAGATTTGAATTGGCTAAAATGTTGAAGTTCGATTTAGCAGATGCTTGTTCATATATTAGGATAATCGTGTTTTAAGGGAACGGTTAACATTTCTCTTGATTTTATTTTGTCAATAAAGTCCACAATTTTGCTCTTGGGTGTATATATGTACCACGGTATGTTGTACTCTTAAATAACTTTTGTCTTTATTTCTATGGAAAACACTAATTTATTTAAATAATTTTGTTTTCTTTATTCATATAAGTGTAAATGAATAAGATTTCTTGAGTGACATTCTTAACATTGGATGGGGATCACTTGACCGGTGGTCTCGACCAGAGAGTTTATTTTACCTTAATAAGCAGCTTCTTTGTGCTGTATAATAATTCTATTACAAACTATTAAACTTTCTGAATCGGACGGCCGCTTTGGTGATTTTTTTCATTGAACTGTAGTGTGTTATACAAGAATTCTACTTTTGTGTATTGTGTGATTGTTTGATGTAAAATCTTAAAACGAACATAAAGATAGAATGTGTGGAATGGAATGATCGATCAGGTTAGCTAATTATGACCGCACTAAACTATTTATTTATTTAAATAGTTTTCCTTACAAACGAATTGACAATGTATTAGATCATCATATTGTATATAGAAATGCTGTCGGGTCATTACGAAATTTATATTCCCCACGCGTTAGATGGTGATGGATTGGGAATTATAGGGACACATCTTTAAATACAGCATATGATGAGATGACCCAAAGATGTTTTTTAAAATACTCCAGTTTAACTGTTGAGGCGATACGAATACATATGATGAATTTAGAATGGTCCTTACCTATCCAACTAACAATAATAACAAACTCAAATCCAAATGTGAAAATGATTATACTAACAATATATAATAATTTACTAATATGTAGTTAGCAATGACTCTGCTGTGGATTATCACCTTAGTCGTTTCTGTGATTGTTTCTTTTTCCTAAACCTTATATGTTGAGATGCAAGCAGGGACTGGGCCCGCATAATTTTGGAGTAAAAATTCTCAGATATCTATTTGGAACTCTGCTGAATATACTCCAGGATTATGGTAACAATCTCAGATTCACCGTAACTGGTTGGCTTGTACTTCTCCTATCATATCATATCATATCATATCATATCATGAATAAAAAGACAACAATATCGTTCATCTCGCTTTTATCAGTCAACATTTTGTACTTTTTGTCATACATCATGTTAAAATTGTTTACAATATCCTTAATTAAGTTGTATTTTATATACTTTCCGAAAAATGTATCACTGCCTACTCGTATTAAATCACTTCATATAAAATATGATATAATTAATTTTGTAGTTATGTTGAATTCTCATTAAAATTCATTATTTCCCCTTTTGAATTTATTGTACATGGTTGATTTAGTAGATTTTTTTTATTTCACGAAAAAAGTCTCCAACCGTGATATAAAAGTATTATAAATCACCACAAAATGACCAGCAAGATTGCATTTCTTAATCGTGCTGGAGATTTGATTCTTATATTTATTATTTGTGGTTACGTTATCATTTTGGAGAGATTAGTTGATATTCATATATAACGCAACAAATTTCACTCCTTAAATGTAATAACAGGGTGGTCATTTTGTGGTGCTTTATCATAATTTTATATCACGGTTGGAGACTTTTTTCGTGATATAGAAAAAATAAAATAAGTGTACAAACACAACCCTGTGCAATAAATTTAAAAGGGGAAATAACTAATTTTAAGGAGAAATGTTTTTTTAGAGTGATAAATTGACGTTTCACATAACCTCGAAATTAATTATATCATTTTTTATATGAAGTGGTTGACATTTTTTAGTAGGCTAAGTATATGAAGACAACTTAATGGGCCTATTTATACTAGTATTTTTAACAACACAAATCAACAACACCTGAATCACCTTGAAGTTTAGATTTGTATTCTACATCCGATATTTATTATATATGTATTTGTAAATTCGTTTTAGTTCGTATTGATACTTTGACTCGTTCAATAATATTTTTGAATTTTAGATATGGAAAGAAACGAGGAAAAAAGTTGATGCAAAACTACATGTCTAAATAGGCCCAATGATATTGGAAACCATTTTAACATGACATATGACGAACAGCATGAAATGTTGAAAGCGAGATGGAACATATTGTCATCTTTTTTACTCGTTTCAATATTCGTCGTGAAGTTGTACATTCATGATTCACCTGAAAATTTTATCATATCATACTTTTTATCACTAAATGTGATAAAACACCATAAAATGACCAGCCAGGTTCTCATTTGAAACAGACTGGTCGGCACAAATGTAGAAACTTAAATGGAATGGAAATTGTTTAGGCAAAAGTCAAGTGAATAGTTAAGTTAAACATGGTTTACCTAATAACATGATGGTTAAGTACCAGTACCAGGTAAATTGAGTTTAGCCCAATTTAACCCTCGGAACTTCCACAGTAGGTTTAGATTCAATGCTAAATAATCTAGTAATCATGATGTTCTTTTTGCTGTCTGTCTATATTGGGATTCAAACCTGATACTTCTCGCTTTAAATAAATATTCAACAAAAGGAGTAACAAAACTTTTTGGAAATAACCAGAAATCACAAGGTGCTAGATCCGGAGAACTAGGTGCTGGTCGTATTTCTTCGATGCCATAGATCGCAATAAAGTTATTCGTTATTTCAGCAGTGTGTGCTGACGCGTTGTCATAATATAAAAAGTAGCGTCACAAATCCTCTTTCTTCCGGGTTTCCAACAAATTTTTTAAAATTTTGGTAGGCAGTCTTCGGTTAATCGTTTTGTAGTTACTCCTGTTGGACTCCTTACCATGGACAGCTGTTTGGTACTTTAAGAACCAAGATTCATCACCAATAACTTTTCTAAAGTTGCTAGACTGTCAATTTGCGAATTTAGTTCGGAAAAACGTAGCAAAATACCCTCAAGCCTCTTTTTCGGTCTAATTTCAAATTCGTGGAACCCATCGATCAGATTTCTTCATGCATTCCAGATGATTATTTAATATTCGCGGTACAACCATGGCATTCAAGTAAGCAATAATTTCTTATGTTAATCGTGGATCTTCTTCAACTTTGGACTTCACTATAACCACACTAACGTCATCAGTGGAAGATTTCGGTCGAACTTCCTCGAACTCGTACTCTACAGAGAAATATTTCGTCGTACTTATAAATAGTCTGTATAGAGACAGTGCAATCGTTCCATATGCAATTTGGCACTCATTGAGTAGTGGCTTTAGTTTATGCCGAAGAGAATCACACAGCAAATTCCTGTTTGCGTTGGTAGTGAAATTTCGTCTTATGCTTTCTCTGCCGTTTTCTCGTCTCTATTATCTCGTCAGAAGCGATCGCTCTGAATTTTTGAATGATGTCTCATAAAACAATTGCAAAGGATTTTGTATTTTTGGTTTTTTAAAAAAATATTTAAGAGTCGCCTACTAAGCGTAGTTTTGTTTCTCCCCTCGTATGCAATCACTTGCAATGACATAAAGCGTAAAGTTTATCTTTACATGCTGTTATATGTTTATAAAACAAATTTTTAAATATTTATTTCAAACTGATATCATAAATAAAACATTAAACGTTCGTAGGTTTACTTAAGATAAACCTTCCTTTTAAACAAACCTTCCAAATAATCGATTGCGACTAAATTTTTCACAAGTGTTCATTTCAAAGTCAAATTTGTTCCAATAACTCCAACTTGTAAAGTAAAAGGTTGTGATACCTTTAAATGCTGTCAAAATGCTGCCATCTTGTTATAACTCTTAAAGTATTGGGCTTTGCTCCTAATTTCCAAAATATTTTAACCAAGATAAGTGACAGTCATACAAACTTGGTGTTTTCTCCATCTGGTGATTAGCTGAGCTTATACACCTAGTTTTAACATTCGAGAGTAGATTCTTAAAGAGCATCGATAACCGAACTTTCCAATACTTTAAGCTTGCCAAATCATATTGCTGATAATTTGTCATTTTACGATTTGATTTGATACAAAGTATTTATTGTAAACTTGTTCGTTTGATAAGCAAAATTTATTATTTTATGAGCTACAATTGATTTATTATCTATTCAGTTTGCAGCCAAACGTTATCAAGCCGAACCCATCGACTTTTTGTCGGTTTATTTAAAGTGTTAATGAATTCATCGGCCTTGGTCTGTTTCAATTTATTTCGGTTAAAGTGATAATTTTAAGTAAGACTCTCAAGCCTTTTTAAGAAATTAATGGGTGAATCATTAAGAGGTATTTTTTTCAGATGGGATTTTATAACAAACACATTCAGTATTGTTTACGGCAGTTGTTTTCTCAATGGTCGAAACGTAACTATGAATGGCACCCGTTATCACGCTATGTTAACTATTTACTTCCTGAGATTGAAGCCCGTATGATTTTGAAACCACTTGGTTCCAACAAAACGGCGCTATTTGCCACACATCCCGTGAAACCATGGGTTTGCGAGAACCATTAGACTTTTTGCTTTGGGGCTACGGTGTTTTTCAACCACTACCGGGTTTTTGTAATCATGCATGAAAATGAAATTGATATCAATAATCTATTGAAATGTACTAATGTGATAAGCAAGAACTAAATATTATATATTGACAATCCGCTCCAATGTCAAGTATTGCTGACTATAAGTTCATGATCTGTCCCACTAATGAATCGATTTTGGTTCGTTCCTCATACTAGATACTATTAGGTAATATTACGCCAAAAACTAAGATGAGATATTACCCAAAGCAATTTTAGCAGAACTCTGTACTTCTAAATATATAGTAGCTCAGATTCGTGGCACCGTATCTAGATTGTTGACCATATCATTTTTTGTATCGCGTATCTCCTGAATATACTGTATGGAATACCTAATTTGGTTATTGATCTTGGCATTATATTGTATTTATATTAAAAGTGGTGTTATAAATATTGTATGACATATTATGATAATATGCATAATATTATATAAAATATGTGCATTTTATTATAAAAAATTCTCCGTAATACTGATAAAATTAAAAAAAAACATTTAAATATAACCATTGGTTTACGTTAATTTGCGCGCAGATTCACATATGTACATTTGATTTTGCTTATCAACATATCCGTAAGATAAGCATAAACGTTACTGCAAATGATGAAATGTTCTCGTTGCTTATACTTTTTCCCCCGTCACTCAGACTTGATTAGCCCATTGTGACATCCCTTCACAAAAGTACACTCTCAGTCCCAAAATCTGTTTTTTCTTCAAATGAAGTGTATAATAGCCGGTATCGTCAAAGTTGTCAGTTGATCCCCTAAAAGGAGTCGTGATCAAAAACAGTAATATCTATGAAAAGAGTACGAAGGACATAGGCACAAGAAGTTCTCAACAGTGTCTACTCCCCTTCCCCCACAATAGCCGTGTTTCTTGACGCACAGTGATCCGGATCAGATCACATTTTCCATGCAAACCAAAGACACATTTTGATCCAAATTGTATTTTGGATCAAAATGTGTCTTTATTATTGCATGGAAAATGTGATCTGATCCGGATCACTGTGCGTCAAGAAACACGGCTACTGTTCACAGTTGATATTATTTCTAATTTTCATTCGGAACGTGTGATTATTCAGGAAACAATATTCCGTGAGAATGCTCAGCAAGATCCTAAAACTGTGTATATCATAATTCAAAAAGGTCTGGGATCTTTGCTAATAAATCAGCAAAGATCCCAGACCCTTTTGAATTATGATAGATACACTTTGAGGATCTTGCTGAGCATTATTGATCCATAAAACAAGATTTTGGATAGGCGACAAGCGATAAGGTTGTCCCAGCTCTTCTTGTGCAGATCACCAAAGTTATAGTCGAGTGAGCTCAGGTCCATTAAAAGTGGAATCTGCATCCAAAAAGGCCAATTATTCAGCTTATACGTTCACTTCGATATCCATGTAACTGCCGCTATCCACTGAAGTCTACTAGAGTCAATCGTCTTAAGAGCAACCTAGCTGTCAGAAATGATGCAGATACAATGGCCTCTGCAATTCATCTCTTTCGTGAAAACGGCTGCTTTCAAAAATTACAGCAATTTCAACCTGAAAGACAGTGGCGTACCAACCAAGGAGAGTACTCAATTTCAACTCAGGATTTAGCATGTCTAATCAAATATCGTCACCGGAGAGGTAGAATGTACTATTGTAGTTCGATTTGTGCTGTACAGTTATCATTACACGAAATATGGCCAGGCATGTGTACATATTTGTGCCGACTCTTTATATTTTACAAGACCCAGAAAAGCCAAATAGATTGTCTCTGTGTTTGCGCTGCGCACCTGATCTAAAGATCAATTTTAAGAACTGCTGTGGGTGTGCATGGCAACCACAATACCCAGACATAGTCTTGAAATGCGGTTTCCCGCATTGGGAGGGTTCCTTCAAACCCCACTCATTGTTCTACGCCACGAAATAATTATGGTAAACGAGATATTAGTAGTCTGAGAACAGAAACATATATAGCTGTTAAAGGTTATACTTGGCCAATATATAAGTCTGTGTAAGGTCGTTTATCCTGATGGGGAGTTATGAGCACCACGTTATCGTTTCGAATTATTTTTAATTTCGTTTCGGTGTATTGTGTGTATTGTTATCCACAACAAGGGTAATGTTCAAGTATTTCTGATGAGATGGAGGCTTTTAAATTCGCAATATGTTTTTTTTAAGTTGAGATAAAATATGATTCATAGAACATTGTGTTGATTGGACTTATGAAGTCTCCTGATAATCTTATCAACTCGCCGTATACTGAGATGTAGGAATAATCTGAGAATCATCTCTGAATGTCAGTAAAATTAATGTCCAGTCGGGTCTGTTGTAGCGCATTATAGCTGTCTTTAACGTCCGTTGCCATTTCTCAATGAATCCGTTCGCCTTTGAGTTCTTTGCTGTTGTTCTTTTTTGTTTAAAACCCATTATATTCGCGAGTTTCTCAAACAATTCGGACTCGAACTGAAGACCTTGATCAGTGACTTCAAGTGACAGTGTCACATCCAATTTACATATAATGCGCCTGCTACAGTTTCCGCTCTGATTTCAGACAGTGGAATTACCTTGGTCCATCGAGGGTATCTGTGTATAATGGTGAGCCAACAGTGATAATTTTCTGACACAGTAAGTGGTCTAATAAGATCTAAATGTATTTCTTCGAATGTATATGAGATACATTTGGAGGCCTAAAGTCGATTTGGTTTGTTTAGAAACATTGCTTTTTTAGCAAGTAGTACAGGATTGACCCCAAATGTTGATCTCTCTATTGATTGAAAACTTTTCAATATTTTTAAGGGATGTTTTGTAAATAAAGAATTTTCAAGAGTTGGCCAATAGTTATGCATGTCAATAATTTAGAATTAAAATGAAATTCGCCACAAGTCTTCCATTATATAGTCATATCAATAGATCTCGTCGTGTGTTTCGCGACCTGCTTAAACCACATACATATTATCCAAGTCCTTATCATTTAATTTAGGTCATACACAGTTTGTAAACTAAGCACGATAATGTTCACCGTAAAATTCAAACCAGTGAATTCTTGAACTGAAATAAACTTATTTTACCTGCTTGCATGTTAAATTTGCATGAATTCTGTTGTTATTTAGAGCAAACGTTATTATTATTGATTTTCTAGAATAAACTATAGCAATTTCATGAACATATAGACTCAAAGAAAAAATGCCAACATCGCTCTTGACAGTCTATTTCTCCGAATTAGGTTTCACTTGAACTGAAGTCAATAAGAAATTTGAATCGATAAATTCTTGATTTTGAGTTCTTTCTAAATTTAAGTTTCTCCCATAAAGCACCTTTTTCATTTTGTAGAAATGTCATAACTTCCTCAGCATCCAAAAAATAGAATATGGATCAACAACGCCACATTGATGAGCTGCAGCGACCAAGTAATATTTTAAATTGTGTCCAAATAAATTTCATTAAGTTATGAAGCTTATGAAAATTTTCGGCCAAGAGTATTTTTTTTCCAGAAAAAGCTAGATCGTTTGCTTCCGCCTATATGGTTATTTGGTGTAATGTTCGAAATCTAGGTCTTATCAGGTGTAGTAAGAATAGTATTATGGATTTCACATCTGATGGTATAAATTCTATTGGCTTCGAATTCAACTTTGGTTAGTCCTTATTGTTCATCTTATATCTGAAGAGGGTTCTAATTTATTTTTAAATAATTCCTTATATTTTCAAATAGCAAACTGTAACTCCTCATTTCCTTTGAGGAGTTACAGTTTGCTATTTGAAAAATTAAGTCGAAATTTTTGAGCCGTGATAGAGGTAGTTAAAAATGTTTCCTGTATTTTGAGAATATTACACATTTTTAATTTTATCTTAACGTCCTTTTCCTTTCCCAAGTAATGGAAACTTAGTAAAATAATTCCAATTCCAAAAATTAGCATCCCTATTGAGTTATTCCAGTTCAGTCTTGTTAGTATTTTAAGGTCCACTTCCAAAGATAGTACTAAAAATTATCAGTCTGGGTTTAGAAAGATGTCTTCTTCAAAGATTCTTTATAACAAGCTTATCGCGTAGTTATTATTCTAATATTATTCGAGTTACTTCAGGGGTTCCTCAAGCTTCGGTATTTGGTCCTTTATTATTTAACTTTTTCGCGGATGATGTCCAAATTTCTAGAAACAGTAAGTTGGATCAGCTTACTATTTTTAGTAATGTTTCTCTGGTTAACGAAGATAGAAGTTTGATCGATTCCAATGTTATAATGAAATTCTGTTCCATTCAGTATGAGGAGTTTAAAATATGCCGAACTGTTTAAATCAAAATTCCTTCAATGTCGTGCTAGAATGACAATATATAGCTCATTCTAAAATGGGATGTGTGTGATTTATTCAGTAAAAATTTAAGATGTTTTTATGTCTAATGGAAGTA
This sequence comes from Tipula lateralis, assembly GCA_963932295.1. Taxonomy (NCBI): domain Eukaryota; kingdom Metazoa; phylum Arthropoda; class Insecta; order Diptera; family Tipulidae; genus Tipula; species Tipula lateralis. The sequence continues at coordinate 139,623,220 of OZ010737.1, forward strand.
ATAATTTATACATGTTGCTCCATATGTAGTCTTCCTTCTTAATACAAATTATAAGCACTAAATAAATAAACAAATAGTTGTTTCAAACCCCCAACAGTCGCATCTTATAGCGAAACTAAGTACAAAAGCCTTTCCAATTTTATTAAATCTTAAAAATTGTACATATGCATATATTGATCAGCACGGATAATTCTTTCCAAATATTATAATAGGTCTCGCGATCTACAACAGGTATTCTTAGATTTCAAACAATACTATGATTTGATCAAAATAGAGAGGCTATGGTATGTGCTTGAATATTTAGGAATTCCAAACAAATATGTACTCCTATGTAAAATGAATGTAACGCAGTCACAATGTTGTGTCAAAGTTGAGAACAGGCTATCGAGAACGTTTGCAATATTTTCCGGTGTTCAACAAGAAGATAGCGTCCTCGATACTTTTTTTAATCTCATGTTGGAATACATCTTTCGTTAAAGTGAAAAATGTTTCTCAAGACAATATCTTATTCCGACAATCCAATCTTTTTTTGCATATGATAATGATATCTGTGTGATTAGATTAAATGATACAGAGTGAAATAGATACTTGATCCACTAGAACAGTGTTCAGCGTTGGTCTCAAAATCAACGTGCTCAAACTCAAATTTAATGTGAATTAATGCGATATCGGTGAGTACGCCGGCTCGGTCACGTTCTGCGTGCTGATCCGAATAGAATGATACAGCGATCTTTAAAGGGATAGCCGCTTTTCGGTCTGGCGATGAGGTCGCTGTTTGTTTTTCTTCACGACGTAGAGAGTGATCTGGATGGAATCAGATTGTTGACTCGGTACGGGCGAATGAAATAATACATACATGACAACTACAATGCAATTCATAACAAAACTTGTACTGATTTCGATAACCTAAAGTAAAATGGTTTTGATCGTAAACAAACTTAACGTCATAGATGTATACGGTTTGCTTAACATCCGATTAATTACAAAGTCGTTTGCAATAAATTATACCACAGCCATTATATATAAATATATAATTAAAAATTACTCATAAAGAGATGTTGTTTTCTCAAAGATATTTATGAAATCTTTGACGTCTAAAACAGAAGTTGATATAAAACGCCACGTAGGTTGTAGGATGACGACAAATTGAAATATTATCTCGTAACTCTTGTAAATTCTACAATTTTAATTTGGAAGGGATGTATTGGTTTCAAATCCCGGTAGAAATGAGATGCAAAAAAACAGAAGTAAAGAAACAAAACTTGGTTGGATACATAAGTCACAAGATGTATGCCACATAAGTCACAATATGTATGTTAGTATGCCAAAAGCGGTACTGGCTCTTCAGAATAATACTGTAATTTGAATTCATTTATGTCGCATTGTCTCGAGTTCTGTTATGGTTGATGACTCGAAAACAAATCATGGTCTTTAATCCTTTGCGAAAGGAATTTAAGCCATAGATAACAGGATACACTTCATTTAACATCGTTATTTCTGAAGTGTACATCCAGGAAATGTTCCACTTTTTTGTCTTCACATTCCACTTTTTTGTCTTCAGTCGAAAATTTCATTCGCCTAAGAAACACGAATTTCTGAAGAGCAGATGGACAATATTCTAATAATTTTCTGTTTGCCTTTCTCTATCTTTGCAATCTGTTTTGGGGCTCTAGGCTGTCCCAACTATTTCGCGGTTTGCTTATTGCCTCCTAACTTTACGCCACTACATAACCAAATCGTGGACGTGCGGCTAGAGGTCCGATTTACTAGAACCATTTGCACATTGCATAGCTCTATGCCAACATATAGTACTGACATTTAAGATAGGCTTTCCCATGAATTCTGCACTCCAACAGGAGGCCATAGATGTGTTCATTCACACCATCGATCGTAATCAGATGGTGAAATTCCTTCTGCACTCTGACCCTATTGGGATTCGAACCCGGTACCTCCTACTCCAATTGCCACAGTTTTAAAAATTACGTCATTTCCCGATGTTATAAAATCTTCTTGTGTTTTTATTCTCCATATCTTAATATTACTCTCTTCAAAAATGTCTCCAAAGATTAATATAAGAAATTGCCGTTGAAATTACAACAAAACGACACAGAGTAACTATTACACGTGACTCGTCCTGTTGCTATGGCCGAACTGACATGACACGCTGTATATAGTAGGAGACGAAAGACAAGTCGATTTGAATTCAACCGGAGACTATGCAATATTTTGATGTTGTATTTCAGTTTTAGTCAGTGAGAGATTATCTTTGAGGTCCCAAGCGATTATAAAAGTCGATGCCAGCTTGAGAAGCGGTTAAATGATGAAAGAGATAACACCTTACAACAAGTGAATCAACATTATGAGAATACAGTGAGTGGATCGTAATCAGTCTGCGACTAATACATTGACAGTGAAGTATAAAAGTGATTAAAGTGAAGTGAAGATAAGTAACTTAACCCCGAATAAAGTAATAAGTTGGACCAAACTCTGGTCGTTTTAATATAGATCATTAACCCATATACAACGCGTATAGAGAGTCACAACCATATTACAGATGATGTATGTTAACAACCACTGTAAAACACATGTTATAAATTTGGTTTCAAACCTACTTCATGGTAGAATTATTACTAAACCACAAAAATATCTAAAGCAGACGGGACAGGCCATAAGTACTTGACAAATAATATAGAAAGCTTATCGACATTTGTTCAATAGCTTCACTATCTTACTTTTGAAATTGCTGCTTGTTGTTTCTAATGTACAGTTATCATTTAATCAGCTCTACTTCTGTATATCTGATTTAATGGTCTTATAAACATGGACATGCACAGAGTACTATTACTAACCATAAAAAGACAGCTCTAACCTTGATTCGAGGCCGTGACAAGTTAAGAAACCCTCTTATCTACTCTAAGCTGCAACTGTCGACTAACCATGTCGACTAACCGGCTGATTAAAACTTTCACAGAATTATATCGTTTTATTTTATTTAGAGAACTAAAACTATTTTTTTTAATTGCAGATCTTTATGGAAATTTGGGACAAATGTGCTTTCCACATTAGACTTTCAACAAAAACAATTTGACATAAATAAGTTCATGTATTCTGGAGTTACGAATAAAATTGTAGACAACAAATATAACAACGAATAATTCGAATTGCTGTGACAATCAAAGAACAATGTCCAATATAGAATCTAATCTTCAGAACGGGGAAGATGACGATGAGGTATGTGATCAAAGTGTTTATGCAAACGATTATTATTATAAACACATTTTTTTATTATTATAATTGTTTACGGTGGATTAAACAATTTCATATATAAAACAATTCGTACATCTTATCTACATCTGTTTCTGATAATGTTAATTAATTGATTAAGTGCTTGCAGAACAGAACAAAGAAATACAAAATATTGAATTTCAACTTCGAAAAGTTAATCTAATTAACACTTGTAATAAAAGCATTAATTATTTGTGGTTTTAGAAAATTAGCAATAGAGCTAAGAAAGAGCATCCGGAACGAACTAAACATTTAGTAATTATTAACAGTTTTATTAACAATCTGACTGCATCGGTTTCGATCACGAGCCACGTCGACTTATGGTTGTGAAAAATTAGAAGGTCTACGCCGTGGAACCACCGTCGCCGACAATGACTTCTTCGCCTACCGAAAAAAGGCTTAATTTTCCTGATATCATGATTGAAAAAAACTCGATATGTGCTATCAACGTCGTGGGCCATATATCACACGCATAATTCTTCTCTCGAATGGTTAAAGCCATCTTTTATACTCATTTGTTAAGGTTCAACTCTGACATCCATACATGACCACGGCTCGTGACCCGTGACGATACGCAGCAAACCGAATCTAGATATCCTCTCCCACACTACAATCGTGAGTAATGGAGAGACCAAAGATGTTGGAATCTCGTCACTGCTTCAAACGTGTGGCTACCACTACTGAAATCAATTGCATCTTGGTCTGTTAAATAAGAGATCAGATAATTGGTTTTAGATTCGTTGATTTTGAGATCAACGAAAGCTTAAGTAGTTCCCCAAACTCCTGGTGTCCGTGAAGGGTCACTGTTTCAAAATATAACATGAACTATGGCACGTTATAAGATTTTGACGAAATAGTTATGTCCAAAAAACTAGAACACCTTGTTAAAGTTAGCCGAAACAATGATAACGATGTTGTAACATGGGATTTTAACATAATTTATTCAAATCTTTGTATCATCAAAACAAGGTCAATATTACAACCGTGTACGGGAAACCAATGCCAAGTATAAGGTGACTAATTATGGTTTTCAAACCGACCAAATATAAGACTATCAGTTAAATATTGATTAGCTGACCAAAAATGAAGATCATGTGTCTCAAGGCAGTCAAGGCTATACATTGCTACACAGTGAAGATGATCTCAGAACTCTTTCTAAGCTGTCGATAATCGAATGTGTTACGCTTGCATGTTAATTATCTGTCAACATATGTAAGCCAAACGTCGGATAAAGCCTCATTTTATAATTATTTAGATAATCTGATGGGTTCTATACCTGAGCACAATGTCAGATTAGTGATTAGTGACTTTAATACTAGAGCTCTTAAAAATAAAATTATATGGAAACGAGGACACATCCACGTAAAACTTGCGAAGCTAAATTCACCATGTGTTGATTTCAAAATACCGGGCTGGGGTTGTCAAAGACGTGAGATCGTATCGGTCTGCAACACAATTCTCAGACAGTGACCGTTATCTGGTTATTGCAAAGCTATGATGAAAATTTTCATACAAGTCAGGAACGATAGAGGAATATACAACGCGATTCTCCTGTGAAGGTGTGATAAATAAAGAAAAGCAACGAAAATATCAAAATCTTGTTAGAAAAAGCATTTTGCGATTTAATTACCAGTCTTTTCTAGTAAACATTATCTGGGAAGTATATTGAAAACCTCGGCTGTCCATCCTGCCCAGCACCCTCTTTTTTTTTTAATTAAAGAAGACGGAAATAATTCCAGAACTCAATGCCACTAGAGGCTCACGGTTCAACCCACATACACATACAGATTAAAAGCACAAAATTGTGATTGATGAATGGTCACCACCCCGAGAATCGAACCCGAGACCCCCGAATGGCAGAGCAAGTATGCTACCCTCTCTGCCACAAGAGCAACGAGCACACTCTTGGTACAGTGAAAACTAAGCCCAAAACTGATTGGTTAAATGCGGAGTGTCGCCCTGCTCTTGAACAAATATAATGAATTGTAAACTCAGTTTACAATCGCAATGGGAAATAAAGCGGTTCTCGCTAGGAGGACAAAAGAAACGTAACTGGCGGAAGTCTAAGGTCTTAAGAGTACAACAACTTAGCAATAAGCGCAAATCGCGTGGTTTCTTTAAAGGAGTTTCCGAAATGAACAGCCATCCTGCCATTCAGGGCCAGGATGGCAACATAACTTCAACGCGGTACTCAAAATAGGCTTTAACTTTCATGTGAAGTGCAGTAATTTTTTCAACATAAAAAATTCCAAATTTATTAATTAATTTATTATAATTATACTCCAGCATTTACAAAATGCTTAGCAGCTCCAATTGAATCGTGTCCACCCATTCACCAAAATTGCCGGTTAGTACACCAAAATGAAAGTTTGAAGAATGGGCCAAAAAGTGAGCTCGTGGTGCTACTATCAATGACTTATATCAATCCAACATAAGTGGGAGTATGAAACGTCATCTGTTTTGAGGTCCATCTGTTTTGAATATTTGGACTTGAACTGTACATATAATAAGAATGAGCTTAAAGCTCAAAATAGGATGTACAATACAACATTGCTCTAAATAAATAAAATACATGGCGTGAATATTTTTCTGACCTACTTAATGTGCCATATGTATCACAAACTGTATTTGAATGCTTTTAAACGCAGACCACAGAGATGTTCTTTGAGAATCCATCCTATGAGAAATTCACCAAAGACATGCACAGATTAAAAAAAACGTTCACCTAGTGTTGATTGCATTAATTCATGAGAGCTCTTGAAATTCGGTGGGCTTGAAATGCTCTTCTTTGCATATCATACAAGTAACTGCCATACATTATCTTGGGAAGAATACAGGTATTCCCAGATTTTAAGAAAGCCCGTGTCTTGATTAATCAAGATAAACTATAATATGCTCTGGAATATTTAGGAAAATCCGCATTTAGGTATATGTTGTCTCTCGTTCTGAAAATAGCTAAGTTTCTATAGTGAAATGGGTACAGTCCATACTACTTAAAGGGTAATTTAATCACTAATAATTACTATCGTTTACCATCTGAATGATCTAGATAGTTCAGATTGTGTTAGGTTCTATTAATTTTTTAATCTTCTATAATAAATATTTATCAGTTTTCTTGGTTAATATCCGATGCATAAAAATCACATATGGAATATGGGTGGCTTTTACAGCACACTTAGACCAACGACGATTTCGTTGTGATACCACAGGATCTTACTTCCCTATTATCCTTATGAGAACCAGTTTCCACCTACCTACCGCCTCCTTTTTAAGCACAGTCTTGAGCACCTTAATGGGTCTCCTCAACTTTGGCCTTTCCGTTAGCAGTTGGAGAGTTGTACCATACCACGCTAGTTCGTCCGCCCTGCAGTTCCCCTTGACGTCCGAGTGGCCGGAGACCTAAATTATCTGAATGTTGAAATGCTCGCACATCTCATTCAGAGACAAGTAACGACCCAACGCCACTCTAGACATCACAGAAACAGAATCCAGCGACTTGATTGCCGCCTGACTGTCCACATAGATTCCAATATCAGCCGAGGATACCACATTATGTATCAACCAATTGACGAACTGATAAATCTACTTCCAATTTATCGCATAAAACTCTAGCTCCTTCTTTACCGTGTAGCTTGGCGCCATCCCTAAAGAACTGCAATGCTTCCGTTTCCGCAACCGACTCGCTCCTCCAAAATTCCCTTGAGAAGCAGGGAGTATGAAAACTTTTCTCGAAGCACAAAGTCTGTGTAACGTAGTCCAGATTCGCCCATTCCTACCTTAGCGAGCTAATTTTCGTCGAGTGTCCTGCCTGAAGAGAGTTCCACTGAGATATGGCTGATAGTCGGGTGACCATAATCGCCTTCATCTGCTTACCATATAAATATGGACGGGGAGAAGGTGAAACATAACCTCCAAGGTACGTGTTGGTGTCAGATCGAGCAAATTTAAACATAAAAAATGAAAATGGATTCTGTGTGTTTCTATCTTTGTGGCTCAAGGCACTCCGTACTCTTTCGCAATTCGCTTACGTATGGCTATAACTCCTATCTACGTAGAACCATCTGCACTTTGCATAGCTCCGTACCAGCCTATAACACTGACCATGAATTCTACACTCCAACGGATCATAGATGTATTTTTCACACATCTTAAGCATGATAGCTCTATCGGAGATTCGAATCCAGTAACTTCCGCTACAAATTCCACAGCTTCAAGCAATACGACGAGGAGGCGTTCAACATGGTTTATATTTGAAAACAATAATATGTCTTAACACGAAATAAATGGAGTCAGAAGAATCTCCCACTTAATCACATTCAATATAGTTAAGAAATAAATAATAACAATTCTACTTTGCATAATTTATAAGTCTAGAACATGTATAAGAAATGAGTTTTAGTTATTTTTTTATACGTCAACGTCAATTAAATGCTAAATATGAAAATACATATATAGTCAAATATAGGCCACCGAAGCGCAGAAAACTGTCGCGTAAACAATATCCCATTCTACTCTAATGATAAAGTTGGTACTATATTGTGTCGTGTGGTGTTCAGAACACAGGACTAGGAGATAATCTTATGAAATAATTGGATTTTGTTGGTGATGGATGAAATGTACGATTGTACAATCATTTTATAGTATTAATTAGAAACCTGATGAACGTAAAACATATAATTTTGCCATTATGTAATTGCATTTTTCTGTATCAATAACTATGTTCTACCCAACCTTTTGTGAAATTTTGACCTTTCAATTATTATCAAAGATATAAAACACCATTGTTTTTAAACATACATATATACCAACTCATACTTATCCATGTTGAAGATTACCCCAAGCTATACTTTCGTACCATTCTTTTACACCCCAATTACACCCTATTGACATTTGTTATACTACTACATGTAGACGTAATAAGAAAATGAAAATGTAAAACCTACAGAAATTAACCCACCAACACAAAATATTTTTCATTTTTCTTAAATAAAAACAAAATAAAAATTTTGTGATATTAATTTAAAATGTCAAATGTTAACATTATAAAAACAAACAACACCCCGCACCAAAATCATAAAAATAAAAACTGATGAAAAATTGAAGAAAATTACTTCAACCTTAGCGATTTGGATTTTTCGACGTTTAAAAATGTTTCAAATGAAATTTTAGAAATATGTGGGCCATCAATTTATAGAATGAAAAGTATTGGTTAACACCTCCCCCCTCCTTCATTCACTCAAGTTCGATTGGCCCATTGTGACACCCCTTTCCAGATGTACACTCTCAGTACCGAAATCTGTTTGTTCTTCTTATGAAATCCGAGATATCTGGTATCCTCAAGGTCGTCAGTTGATCCTCAAATAGGAATTGTGATCGAAAGTGGTGAAGTCTATGGGAAGAGTATAAAGAACAGAAGCACTATAGTGCTGATAGTTTCTTATATTCAGGTAATAGAAGGACAATGTTCCTTGAGAATGCCGAGCAAAATCGTCAAAGTGCGTCTATATCATAATTGAAGAAGGATTGGGATCTTTGCTGATCTATGATCCAAAGAAGTTGTGCCGGTGTGCAGTGGTGTGCTGTTCACTTCACTCCAAATTTGACAGTACCTACAAGGAGGGCCAAATAGCCTTGTAGACCTTGTTTGCGTTGCACACCTTCTGATCGAAAGATCAAGCGTATAACCAGTACACGCGTCTGAGTTTCAGGCCCAATGATTTACCAAATGACTATTTGCATTTCTAGTTACAAGTTTTATTGCATTTCTCTTACATTTTTTTGCTAAGTAATCTTCTGGTGTTAACATTTAATTGACTTCCGAAATGATCGGGATCGTATGAGCTCTAAATTTGGAAGACTTAAGTTTGCCAAAGTCCTGCGTTTAACGAAAAGTATTATATGAGTCTGCAGTAATTCTCATTGACCTAAGCATGGCGCTAAACCACCGTACCAATGTGTTCTCCATTCCATGTCTTTCAGCTGCAGAGATCATTGCACTGAAGAAAGTGTTGTCAAACGCTCCTTCGATGTCTAGAAACTCTCCAAGGTAAATTTCTTGTTGTCCAGCGATTTTTCAATCCGTACAATAACTTCATTTCTGATTTTCTAATACTGCATTATGCCTAAAGCACCTATCAACTAATCGCTCGAAACATTTAAGTAGAAAATAGGATAGCTGATAGGTCTTAGCCTGCTTATAGCTATGCTTTCCATCCTTCAGGATGAACACTAGTCTGACTTTTATCCATGATTGGAATTTATCCAGGGCCAAATTTGGCTCTGCAGATATGTTGAAGGTGTGATTTAGGATATTTTCCAATCCTTCCTATAGGAGACTCGGAAATATTCCGTTTGGACCTGGTGTTTTAAATTTTAGGAAAGAACCGATGCTCCGTTGAATTCTATCTTTTGTCACCACCTACGCCACCAAGTTCCAATCTCTGAAATATGAAAATTGGTGTTGGGGTTCATTTCCATCTACTACATTAGAATTCTCATGTTCGGGAAAATTAGTTCATTAGAACCTCTAAAGCTTCCATGTTTATAGTCGTGTGAGTTCCATCATGTTTCTCTAGAGTTCCGATAATGACCTTCATGTAACCACATAGAACTCTCTTGCGTTTAGCGGTGGCCGTAAGACTATCCACTTTCTCACAAAAAGCTACATTTCTTGTACTCTCTTTGTGAAGATTTGTACAGGTCCCAAGCTGCCGCTGTACCGGTTTGTTTAAAAGTATTGGTTACAAACAGCTATCAATGCTCGACTGGTGTATGCTATGTGGTATTCTCCATAAAGGTAAATTTGAGATTATACAGCGCCTAAACTGTGCTCACTGGCATCTATTGTCACTGTGAATGGACGTGATATATCTGGGTATTTTAAAATGGGAGGGTTGATTACCGGCTTTTAACAGGTTTAGGGTTTTAATGCAACCACCTTTTCTGGTTAACTTCAATGGTTCAGATATTTCTGAAACCTAAAAACGACTGACTTTCTCTTACGGTCTTTGGTATGAGGAAAGTTTGAACAGTTGCCACTATTGGTACACTGAAAAAAATTTTGAACATTATATTTATGAATCGCGTTCATCGACTTAAATTCATATTATTGATGTAATCGTCATAATATAAACGAAAAAATTTATAAAATCAAATTTTAGCTCAAAATTCGTACATTAATAGTAGGAATCATTGTTTATTTGTACATTAATATTAAAAACTTTATTCATGAATTTGAATTTTATTTATTTTATTACACTTTACAGAAAATACATGAAAATTTTATGAAAGTATTTGTGCAGTTTGATGCAATTCACGAAAACATTATATTTATGATTGATTCATACTATTTATTGACCAAATATATAAGGGATCATATTATTAATGAACAAAAATCTAATGTTTAAGATTTAAATTATTAATAATAAAAACTATGTAGTTAATGGATATGATCGAATTTCAATTTCATTAAAGTCGGCGTTATGCTTATTAAAATTGGTGCTGTTAGAAATTGTACCAAGAAAAATATTCGTAATATGAATGAACAAATTCATAAAGTGTACAAAGTGGACATTAGAAAAAGTATTTTATGAAACTGTTCATAATATGTATAAAGTTCATATGTATTACAATTCAATCGAATAATTGAATTTCTTCATATTATGCATGAACAAACTACATGCCTTTTGTGATTTATTCATATTATTTATGCAATTTTCATTAAAATCTTATGATTCTTTCGTCAGTAAACGAAAATTCGATTGTGTCATTATTCATTTTTTATTTTCATTCAGTTGTTCGGTCGTGTTAAAAAAAATTAATTAAATTATTAAGAAATGTAGTGTGTTTTATTTGATAATACAAATAACGAATTCTTGAACCTATATAATTCAGGTAAATACATAATAAGTGTTTTATGTGTTCTGTTAAATCTTTAGTTTGTAAAAACGTATTTTGTTTAAATTTATGTATATAAATTGGAATGTTTCGATTAATTGGAACATTTCAAGAGAACTGCAAATATTTGTTATTTAAAATTTATCCGTTTTAGTTTGTCTTTAGATGAAGAATTGGACACTGAACCATTCATTAAGAGTCTTAGGTTCAATATCAAATATCTTTAATAAGTTAACTACTCTATGGCAAGGTTGTAGCAAAATTCAATCAATTGAAAATGAGATGCATTCCTACACGACAGTTTAAGAAATGACTTGAATATAAAAGGTTATAAATGGTGAGTATGTAAAATGGTTATCAAGGGGGAGAATACATTTATTTATCTACATATTATCTTTAAATTATCTATTAAATATAACTAATACATAATTTATATCATTTCCAAATAGTTCAATAATTAGCTTAGCAACTTAATTAATAAAGATTGTAATTTTAGTAAAATTTCACCTTGATTTTTTTTATTATATTATACTCATATCATGGTTTAAGCTAAATTATTTTATTTGATTTACAGTTTTGCCCTTATAATGATAATATTCTATCTTATTATTTATAGACAAAACTATATTAAATAATGATTAATAATAATTTCAGATTGGAGATTATTGGAGTTTCCAGTTTTGTAAAGTAGTAATGTACTGTGCTGGGACTATAAAGTGTAATACACTGTATTACAGTTGGCTTAAATATTTAATAAAACTAATTGATAATTGTTACAGATTAATAAATTAATTTCAGAATTATGTATTTGTTACTATTTGCTACTAATTTGCTACTAATAAGAAAAATTCACTGCAGATAGGTGTTACTGGAAAATGTGGATTGGCGATGGCAGATTAAAAGATTAGAAATGTTATTGTTTGTATTAACAATTTATTTAACGATTTACCACATGTGTATAACCGGGTCGTTCTTTCCTAACTAATATACCTTACTTTCCTAGTTAACGTCCTTTTGAGTAAATGGCTGTAGAAATGGTCCCAGCGTGTTCTGGATCTTGTGTAGCGTTTATTCTTACAATCCTATCAATCATTTAGTTTTGCCCATATAATAATAATAATTTATCATATTATTTTTAGACGAAACAACAAAACACAAACCTGCTATGATGCTTCCTTGAATCCATAGTAGCTACTAAAAAGTTTAAGAAAATAATACGGACAATACATGTAAAAAAGTAATGTATAATCGCTGTTGGAAGCTTTAAATTCGTTTAGAGTGAAATTTTCGATTGGCGAAATTTCTAAGAGTCCTAGACATTAGCACCGAAGGATTTGTATGGAACCTTTTTGAAATATAGTTGTGTAATCAAAAATAAATCTTTAAAAGTAAGTTTGATGTTAGAATAAATTAAAAGTTTTGCTAATCAATAATAGCTAATTTATAATTTTATTTGAAATAATTGTATTTTATTATTTTACAATTAATGTCGCATAATTGGTTGATTTATTTTCAATATTTGATTTAATAAATATAAAATTAAAAACTTTAATATTATGTGTTTCATTTTACAAATAAACAGACAGGAAGTTACAATATGCGATATATATATATATATATATATATATATATATATATATATATATATATATATACATATATATATATATATATATATATATATATATATATATATATATATATATATATATATATATATATATATATATATATATATATTGTTGTGGTTCCTTACATAAATACTACATATTTACTTTATTAGTGATAAACCTTAAGTCCTAAATTACATAAATATTTCAGTAATAGTTATGATAAAAATCATACTATTTATGATTTACATCATTTTATATATGAACAATTTCATAAGTACTAAAACTAATATGAAAATTTATTCATAAATATGATGTAAAATTTTTTTAATATTATGAATATTTGCATTAAAATAATAAAACTTGTTCTTAAATATTTCGATTATTTTCATAAACATAAGAATTTGTTACCTAAATAATATGAATTTATTCTTCAAAAATATTTTAAGTTTCATTATTACTACAATTAGTTTTATATCATACGTGTAACACAGCATAAATACAACAACGTGAATTATAAATGTTATGTAAAAAAAATTTGTACTTTTTGTTCAATATATTGATGAATTAAAATTGTATTATTAATGTACTTTTACATCGGCGCAGTTTTAATGTAAATTTCATTACATTTATGCCGATTTTCATTACATAAATGTAGGATTTTTTTCAGTGTAGGCTGGTCTTGATTAATTTCTATTCTTAGGACCTGGCATTTAGTGGCTTACAATTTTAGATTGTCTTTTTTCTGCAGATTACGAATACCTCTTTCACTATGTTATTATGATTTGAGACAGTATTACCATAGATTATAGCGACATCTAGGTAGACAAAACCCTTTATTCCTTGAAAACCACGTATAATGTGATTTATGTTTCGTTGAAAAGTTTCTTGCTAGTTTCTAAATCCAACTAGCATACGTGTGCATTCGAGGTGACCGTATAGTCAATACCGAAAGTGTATAACTGTTTGATGCGTATGACTTGGTTTCATTCCTAATATCATTTAGATTTTTAAAATCCACGACTCGCCATTTTGGTTTTATCATACAGCCACCTAGAAATTTCAAACAATGAAGAGGAAAACTTGTAAGTATACAAGTTTATCAAGAACCTGTTCACTGACACTTACCTGAGTTTTTAGTTACCATTAGAAGAGGACTGTTGAAAGGACTAGTACTAGGTTGAATTTTACCATCTACTGCATCACTAACTTTGTGGTTGTGGGAGTTTGTATATGAAGTGGTTTTGTGTGAGTGTGCAGGTTATTTTCGTGATGAACACCTTTTATGCTTGTGAGTTTGTCGTCTTCGAGATAAAATATGTCTTGATACTGTAAACATAGCGTTAGTATGGATAAGTTTTCCTCCTCTAGCGTCTGTATGGATTTTGCTTCCCTATCTGTGTACGCATGTGCATCGTTGTTTATCTGTTCCAGTTTTGGTTGAAAATTGAATAGGTCAGTTTGTGTGTGAGAGTTGCTATAATGATCTTGGTTCTGAAATTTATTGGTTGAAGTTACATGTGAGGTATTAATACTCCAGTCGTGATTTCCTTGGCTGGGCAATTGCAATTACCGTTTCACTAGGTGCTGGTAATATGATTTTGTTTTCTGGATGGTTCGAAAAGTTTGTTAGTCTTTCCGCTATTTTTAGATGGTTTGTGCTTTATTATATCTTCTTTGAATTTGTCGAAATGGTCGCGACCTACGATGACGTCCTATGTGATTGGGAAGTCATTTGACACTACATGCAATTTGTGTTCAATCTTTATCTAATAATAGTTTTAGACTAACTAACCAGTAACCACTTTGTTTCTACTATGTTCCTTCGGCAATTTCTGTTAATGCGAGTACGTTGGTTATGTTTAGGTAATCGTCTAGAAGCATTTCAATTTTATAATGAGTGGTACGTCAATCAGTACCCGAATCTAAAATTAGGTTTGATTTGGAAAGGCCTATTATAGGTGATATTGTGCCCCTATTCGATGTAAATTTTGGAATGAAGATGGATCTGCCTTAATTCGTGTTTGAACTCGTAGCTATCTAAAAAATTTATAGGCTCTGGTTTTAGGTTTTGTTTTAATATTTGGGTTGTTGGTGGATTAGGAGGTTGTTTTGCGTTGGTTTATAGTGTTAATGCTTCTATTCGCGTTTGTTTCTACTGTTTGGTTCTTATAGTGAGTTTTATTTGTTTAACTTTTAATCTGGACTAATTGAATTTGTTATATGCTGGGCTGGCAATTGCAATAGTATGCGTCAGGCTGGTGATGGTTTGTATATGAAAAAATTTTGAATTGCATTTGTTTGCTTGTTAAATTGTAGCTACATCGCCGGGATGGTACATGAACGAAGAGTATATTCTTGTTCGTTTACTTTGTTATCATGGTATGATTCATGATTGATGGGATCCGATTGCAGTGGCTCTTTCTGTTACTGAATGGATCCTCAAGCATTTTTCTATATTTGTTTGTTGTATATTACCTCCGTTTCTTGTCGGTGTGGGTTAATATTATGTATTCCCATGTTTATATATTTTACAAACCCATATTCCCATGGTGGTTGGTATCTGTTATTAGGATTTAGGATGGATGGTCTGTAAGCGTATATTGGTATTGACAGTTTAGCTGAGCTAGGTAAAAGATTTGGTCTGCTACAGTTATTATAGACAATCAGCTTTGCTTTTGCTATGAAATATTGTTGGTTGTGGTTTGATCTTATCGATTGGTCCGAGTATTGGTTCGAGTGGAAGGTTGGAGTTGAAGTTATCACGCTCGAATCCTAATAAAGGTTGAATATGCAAAAGAGATTTTTCGTCATTCGATATATACAGGTCTACTTGTTAGTGTGACTAATGGAGTCAATGGTCTAGGCAAATCAAACCTAAAACACGATTCGACTTTTTTTGTAAGGTAGGACGCTAGAACGGAACTGAAATGTTAAATCAAATTTCAGTTTACCGACATGACAACGTATACAAAATTGTAAAATAAACCAACAGAAATAATTAAATGAAAATTATTGGAAAAATTATTACCTAACTCAAATAATATTGGGTTGTTTCAAAGAAAGTAGAACACCCACAAGTCGAAATAATTTTTTTTTATTGCAAATTTTAATTTCCTTGCAAATTTTCCTTTTCAAAAATCGAATTGAAAATTTATTTTTTTATTACGTAGTTTTGTAAAATTATTTTTGTTTTTTATAACTCGATAAAATATACAAAGTTGAAGAAATAAAAAATGATTTCCGCCCTGTGCCACCCTCTCGAAGAAAGGTGGCAGTTTGCATGTTTATGTTTAAATTTTAAGATGTTGTCTTCTTTGAAAATACGAGTACATGATAATTTGAGTTAAAACTTATCTGTTCCTTATTGAACTGTTGCAACCCTTTGGTTGACCTCGATTGACAGAAAACTTTAGTGTTATAGAGTTAGCGGATTCTACCATTGCAGTCGTCTTACTAGATTAGTAATGGCGAAAATACTTCTTTTCTTAGTGTCTAAAGTTTATGTTTAAAGCCTTGATGTCACTCTTTACTAAATATTTTCTACTTGATCTATATTGTGGAATGGTTTTCGCACTTTCCTAATTGAAGCGGATAAATATTATAAGATTTCGTTCTTCTATTATATGTTTGAGCTGCTTAAGTAGTTTTTTGATTGCCTAAAACTTGGTTCAAAGTAAATATAAGTAGGTTTGATTTTTATAAAAAGTTTATTTGGTCTTTACATTTTTTTTTCGTTATGATTTGAAAATTATATCGGCTAAATGGTGACCACGAATCACTATGCAACTTTCGGCTCTTTTTAAGGAATTTTTCATGACATCCTTCAACATCTCAGGCTGAATTTCTTCAATTTCGTGACGAATATTGTCTTTAAGATGTTGAACCGTTTGGGGCCTATTCACATAAACTTTTGATTTTAAAAACCCCATAAGTGAAAGTCTGGTGCTGTTAAATCTGGCTGGCCATACTAAATCGCCATTTCATGAAAAGTCTTCGTGGAAAAACCTCATTCAATAATTGAATTGTTTAATGGGGATGTGTCTGCTGTGGTCCCATCTTACTGAAACCACATGTCCTCTAGTCCTTTCTCCTCCATTTCAGGCACAAGAAAATTTCAAATCATGTCTTGGTACCGTTCGGCAGTAACAGTAACTTCAACACCTTGGTCATTTTTAAAAAAAAAGGGACCAATGATATTTCCAGCAAGAATACTACACCATATAGTAGTTTTAAGTGTAGGCAATGATGTTTGATAAATCAATTGAGAATTCTGTGTTCCCCAAAACCGACGGTTCTGTTTATTGACGTTGTCACTGAGATGCAAATTGGTTTCATCGCTCATTATCAATTTAGACGAAAAATCTTCAATTTCACCAAGGCAGCCTTATGATTGCATTATTGTACACATCTCGTTGATCAGGATCACTCGGTAGCAATTTTGGGACTAATTGAATTTTGTACGGGAACTATTTCAAATCAGTTTTCCAAATTCGCCTTAAACTGCGTGCATAAATGTGTAACTGGGAACCACGTCTCCGAATTGATGTTTCTGGAGACTCTACAACACTATCGCACACCAAAGCACATTTTCAGCGTTACAAGACGTCTGTTGTCTTCCAGAACGAGGTCTGTCTGCTGTCGTACCGTACTGTCGAAAATTCGCATGTAAACGATAAATTGTGGTTTTGAGAGGCACTGGACGATTAGGATATTTTTGACGAGTGAAAATAATGGAACGATTATTTTCAATAAATATTGTCACTATTTCTGCCCGTTCTTGTGGTGTATATTTATTCATTATAAAATTGGGGCGTCTACACAACACAATGGTTAACGTGAAAATGAACTAAACGTCACATAACCAAGATGGCGCGCAATTGAAATGGTAGCGAGACTTTTGTCTCACTCTGTATGTTGTAATTCGTTGGAACGGTTTTAATCTGATGATCAGTCATTGAATGACTGTGATCGAGAAAAAGATCAAATTCTTCTCCATCAAGCATATGCGTTCAGTCGTGTCGTGACAGTGCTAGCGAATTACAAGCACTTAACTCAGAAAATCGATTTTTATTCATTTGATTGATTGTGTCGTGATGAAACAGTATCTACGAAATATTAGTGTTACTCTAAACGCCACATTACTCCCCTACAAGTGAATTTGACCATCGGTTTTTGATCATGATTATCTATGACGTAATGCGTTGAGGTGCCTGATTACGCCCGCTTAGTTATTAGGCTTGTTGCAACATGAAACGAACCTGACTGCATGCTTTATTTATGGGTGCCCGCATTCGCCCACCTAAGTGATTTGGCTTTCTTACAGCATGAAACGAACTTCTTGGAAATATCTTAGCATTGAGAAGCGCGAAACGGACTGCCACTATTGATAGAAGGCAGATAATTCCATTGTGAGAGATTAATTTTTGCTGAGTTAGGTTTAGGTAGGTTACCTATTTGTGTCAGAAGTGTAATGTTCCCTAACTAGAGCCGTTGGGGTCACCAATTTAAAGCGTATATGAAGTAATTCGCTAGACCGGGTTTGATCTGATGATGACGTCATTGAATGACTGTTTGATCGAAAAGATTAAATCCATCTATGCTACCAGACTTGATGTTCGTACTGTGCGAGTCATATATGTACGTTCAGCCGTGTCGTGACAGTGCTAGCCAATTACAAAAGATTAACCCGAAATATCGATTTTTACCAATTGATTGAATTTTTTGGGTTACTCAGTACGCCACAGGTTCTTCAATATGTGATTGGGTCATCTTCAGTGGGGTATCATACCTGTTGACTTCATGCACATTTCCGGTCATAACCAGTTGATGGTAAATCCATTTAGTACAGTAAAAGCCCTGTTATCCGGAATCCTTGGGGATGAGAGAAATACCCGGATAATAGAATGTTTCATTAAAATTAGAAATTTTACGAGTATCTCGTTTGAATTCACTGGTTTTTAGGATTCTTGTTTATTTATTTTCAAATTATGCACCATTAAACATTTTTTATAAATCAAAAGTCAAACTTTTTAAATAATTCATAAATAAATTCAATTTAATAATAAAATATCACAAAATTCAGACTTCGTCATTATTGGACCTCAAACTTCATGGATTTTTAAAAGCCACAATCTTATACCTAGGTGTTTGGATGACTGTCTTTTTTCACATAAAAATTGTTCTGCATGAAATAAATCTGCGTAACTGATTGATTGAGCAGAATTTTGCCACAAATTGTTTTGCATTAAAATTCAAGATCTCGTAAATTCCATCGGTAAGGTGCGTTTTTTTGTGTGATTATCATTAAATCACAATTTGTTCCAGCCATGTTCACAATCGTATACTAGCTCCCTTGTTGAACTGTGCATGAGCATCAATTGAATAAGTTTTGATAAGATCCGTTGCCATGAGCATTTGTATAAATTAGAGTTAAAACTTCACAAATAGAGCCCTCTTTCAAAATGGGTCCTTATTTTGATTCGTCTTATTATGACAGTAAAATTTTCAAAAAGCCAATGCCATTTTCTATTTCCACCGCGTGCAAAGGCTATTCCGATGTTTAGGGTCGTTATCCTAGTACGACTCAATATCCAATTTTAGATGCCCAAAAGGCTTTCAGTGTATACTTCAGCAAACCATTTTAGTATAATTGCACCATGTACTGAGCATTTAGATTTATTGTGGAAAGTCTTCCAAACCATTTGGAAGAAAAGCAAGGACCTTTTGTTGGTGCTTAATGGTTCGTTGGACAAGTCTTTTTGTTACCCAGGCTTTCCGGCAATAGTTGGAGACCACAAAAGCGATGTGCCTTATTGTGTTGTTTTATACTTCAGCACCGTTAGTACATAGTTTGGCTTGCTTTAACCTTATTGTTAGATTTTTCTGATGGCCTTATCGGCCTTCACTAAAGTGACTATATGTAAACCTCTTCCTGGTAAGTTATCCACACTTCCACAGTCCTGATATCGCTTAATCGACTTCTTCACAAATGATACAGATGTTTTTTTTCTGTAGTTTGCTACCTGTTTCAATTTTCGGCATTTGGGAGGAATAACTAAGATAACTACTTCAAAACGCTTTATACAAATGGAACTCATTTTAGTACTGTTGTTACATTGTTAAAGAAAGAGTAAATTTAGACACTTTCGAGTAGAATATACTTAGTATTCTCGTTTCGGAGAAGGCCTAAGTATTAAAACTTACTTTTGATAACTCGATGTAGATGGCGTGAATTTCGCATAAAATTAATGACAGTGACAACAATGGTTCCCTTATGTGTGCGCTAACTCGAGGTAAATGATGGGAAGAAACAAGCGAGGTACTTAAACGAAATGAAGACTGGTTCGATCGAAATCAATGAAGCCAGATTTGCTGACTCGATACAAGCCAGCAAAAAACTTTGAACTCCCGTAATATTATAATTATTTCTACGTGGTTTTAGGAAAATTTAAATTAATGTCCAAGTATAGATAAAACCTGGACTTTCGACTTATCACTGTTGTCCTCTTCACATTAATTAATCTTTTTTGTTACCAGAATATTTTACTGATAATCGAGGGATCCAAAACCACTCGCTCGTTGCACTTTAATATAATACATATATATACTTTGTTTGCGGCGATTATATTCAACAACAATCTCGTTAGATATGATTAACAAAAAAATAATTATTATTTAGTATAGGTACTTAGGAAATAAAAATTTAATTGTTCGATTAAAAGTTTTTTAATTATATATTTTTTAGTGACGTGCATCTTTAAGAATTGTCTACTATTGCTAATTAATTTAATTTTTGAGATAACCTTTGAGTCAGATCATTGGACATAACATACTATTTCTTACATTTCCGGTTTGTGCTTAAAATTGCGTCAATATGATGTGTGTTGTACATATATCTCACGATATGATAAGAAATTATAACTATTGTCTGTAATCCCTGCAGTGTCACAACAAATTCCATCTATTAAAAAGTCAGCTAAATCTATCTTAGAGCGTTACACCTACTCAAATTTTACACTGATGTACTACTTCAGCCTCTCATAACCGTTAAGCATTATCTAGTTTGCGTAAGTACTCTTTGATTGCTCCAAACATCCCCAAACAGCTGTGGTTAAACATTTTCATTGGTTTGTAATCACCTCAATCCGATCTTCTACATAGCCTTATTTACTTTTTCTGCAGGGGTCGGTGCACTCAAAATGTCACCAACTACACGTCAGTCTGTTATGTTCCTTACACGCCTGTATTTGGTCAGAAAATCACAACTAGCCATTGTTAACTATCTACGACATTTGTGTATCGGACAATTACACGTCATAATGAAATGTAGCATCCGTGACGGACATGGACACCCAAAAAGATCTTCAGAAATCGTTCAAAATGTGATGGCCAGAATTCAATATAATCCATGACAAAACGCAACTATCAATTGAACAACGACTGAAGCCCTACAAAATACAAAAAAGTGCAAGATTTAACACTTGCAAAAGCAGTTCGCCTATCAAGAGCAAAGGTGTAAACACTTCCAAAAAGGTAGCCACCATAACGATCGTGTTTGGTTAGAGGGCAAATCAAAAGAGAATTCAGACGAGTGAGTTACTCTGCGAGAGCAAGCGCCTACATCAGTGATGATTTAGATCGCGGTAACTAAAACAGGACACTCACCACTCATTTACATTAAATCACAAATCTGTACTGAGAAAATCTTGAAACAATGCTTTGTTACCTTGGTTACCCTGTAAACAATTCGATAGAAACCATTGGACATTTCAACAATTCTCGACATCATTCCATAAAGCCCGTGAAACCTATATCATGGTTTACAAGGAAAAATTCCAAATTTCATATGTTCACAACAATGGCCACCGCATATTTCGTAATTAACCCCACCGGATTTTTCTCATATGGTCCATCTGTAGGCCGAAAAATTAACTAAAACATATAAGACGGTCGCCGCAATTAAAATTGCGTATCACCGCGAATGGGGTGAAATACCATCACATCACACTCATGCAGCTTGTAACGTCGTTTTGGACAAACTCGATGATATTATCCACGCTAAAGGGGTAGCGACATCGAACAATAGCATGTTAATTCTTGAACACTTTCAATATGCTCCATAAGATCTGGAATGCATCCGTCCTGTCAAGAAACACCAAGATTCGAATGTTTAATACCTGTGTAAATCAGTATTATTTTTATGGAATCCGCAAGGAAAAAAGAAGGTTGGAAGGCCAGCAGTGACTTAGAAAAGAACGGTGCTACCTGAAGCAAAACATCTTGGAAAAACATGGAGAAACTAAAGAGAATAGCCCCAAACAGAGTTCGATGGTCCAGTTTAGTAGACGCCCTTTTCCAAGAGGGAAATAATCGTATACTTATAACATTTACATTGATGACAGAACCTGACATTTTTGAAGTGATCGAGGAACACCAAGAAAAACATTGTTATCGGAATATTTATAAATCAACATGATCCGTACGACAATTATATTGT
This sequence comes from Tipula lateralis, assembly GCA_963932295.1. Classification (NCBI taxonomy): domain Eukaryota; kingdom Metazoa; phylum Arthropoda; class Insecta; order Diptera; family Tipulidae; genus Tipula; species Tipula lateralis. The sequence continues at coordinate 139,645,510 of OZ010737.1, forward strand.
GAGGACTAAGTTGTTGCGCCCGAAATTCTATAGTGTGACTAATTTTTAGAATCCTCAAAGGTAGATAAAGGCGCAATATTTTTATGAGTCATACCTGTTAGTTTTTTGATGATGTCATATCTGTTATTTTCGTAACCCTAACTTTTTACTGCATATTTCAAACCAAATCTTAATTAATCTATAGTCTAGAAACGCAATCGCGTCTTGCCCTAACTGAGACCTTACAAACCATTAATACGAATTGGTACGCATTTGTAGGTGGTCGCCCAACAAATCATTACGGCAAGACGGCCGTATCGCGCCAATATCGCGGTTCCGATTAACAGTGAAATGTAATTTATTCTTACGTTAGAATCGCAATACTGTAATGCATTTATGGCATTCGAGCGTAACCTTTCCTTGGACGTTCTGTTCATATCCCCTTGTAATTGAACGTCTCATTTATATTATTCAAGGTCGCCATTGTATTTTTCATGTCATAAATAAAGATTGGGAAAAACTGTGATTCGATTTTACACCTGCTTTGGGAAGGTGTCAATAGAATTTATGTACATATTGGGTCCATTTATGTAGTATAAAGATTTTTTAAATAAGTAAAACACTGTGGGTTCCATATACTGAGACGGTTTCCATCTACGAAGTTACTGAGTCAGCCAATTCAGCTAATGTGTGCATTAACAAGAAGTCGAAGCTCAATAATTAAACATATCTAATTATAAATTCAGAGAAATTCTTCATTATTGTCTGTGGTCTTTCAGACTAGACTTCAACCTGAGACACACAGCTTAACTATATATGATACAATTACTTGTACAACCATAAAGTTTGTCCACAAAAAATTATTTGTCGTACCTGAAGTATCTAACTTAAAATTTTAAGAGCAAAAACGAGGTGCAAAAAGAATAATTCATGTGCTTAAGAGAATGTACTTTAGAGTCTTCGAATGTTGAGTAGCTAATATACGTATTTGGGTTTGGTAATTAATTTATCAACCTCGACCACACAGTTCAAAGTAGTTATAATGGTCGGCGCATGACTTAAATTACTATTAATGGTGTTTATTGTGGTTTAAAGTCTTTTTAACTATGATGAAAGCTACGTCAGTGAATCTTAAATGACAATAAATATAGAAACTGAAGCTACACCATTTACGTAGATGTATACCATCTAGTAAGTTGATGTTTGCACACTGGTAGTTTACGCTGGTTTTATTTTATTTATCAGACACAATTAAAAAGTTGGTTTTGTAGTTTAAGAAAATTGGGGTACCTAAAAAACTGAATTTTTAATTGATTTTAGTTCCAATTAGAGCTTTCTGAAGTTCTGTCTGTCTTTATCTTTGCAATCTGTTTTGGAGCTCAAGGCACTCCCAACTCTTTCGCGGTTCTTTACACCATTATACATAGCCAAATCGAGGACGTACGGCTATAGGTTCGATTTACGTAGAACCATCTGCATATTGCATAGCTCCATGCTATGCTGTCATATATGATCTCATTCACACCACCGATCCTTATCAGATGGTGAAAAAATCGTTTTGCATCCTGCCTCTATCGGGATTTGAACCCGATACATCCCGCTCCAAACCATTGCGCTATTTGGTCGGTGTTCCAGAAGTTTGTTTTTGAAATAAAACTCATTAAAATCAATTTAATAATCAAAAATTGTATTTGTGATGTAATTTCTGTTGAATGTTATCCGCGACCGGCTTTTAGATGATCTATTGTAAGGGTTCAATTTTCCAGCACTCTTTCGAGCATTTCGGCCAAAATTCCGTTAATTCACGGGTTCCTTTCTTGATATGACATTCTCATTAAAACATTCTTTCAGTAAATCGATAGTTTGACCTGCTGTGGCACGTTGTACCCTCCTCTTGAAACCACAAGATTGGCCATAAAATGTTTGCGCCGTTAACGTGTAGGGTTGAGTTCTATTAACCCCTATAGGACCTATACCGCTCAAATTTCAATGAAGAAGTTATTGTACACCAAGGATTGTATTTCCGTGAATATCTCGATGAAATAGTTCTTCTCTAGACTTATGAACATTTTTAACAGAATGGTGGACCTCCCAAATAATCTTCACCGGTTTACAAAGCGACTTTGACTCTATAATGGGTTCAAGAGAAATTTCGGGAGTTTATTGATACTATGGAAAGACCATTGTAGTCTCAAAGTATAAAGCCTAAAATATTTTGTTTGAGACTTAAGCTTGCACCATAATACATCAAAAATTTGAATTATTCCGTGCTGCTATTGCCAATCATTTTGATGTAAGTAAATATGTGTCAAATTTACCGAGCAAATTGCTGAAACTTATCAGAGAGGGAGAATCGTTTGAGAACATTACAATTTCCACCTTTTAAGAGATTCCGGCTTTGAAAAGTTTAACTTTTATTAAAATGTATAGATTGTGTCCCATTTTATTCAATTCAAAAAACCTAATTCGATTACACAGTATTTGTTTTCCCCAGTCACTCAGGCTCGATTGGGCCATTGTGACATCCCTTCTCAGACGTAACATTCTCGGTTCGAAATCTATTTGTTCTTCTAATGAAGATCAAGATATCTGGTATACTCAAGGTCAGTGGACCCTTAAATAAAAATTATTATCCAAAGCAATGCAGTCTATGGAAAGAGTATAAAGAACAGGAGCACAAGAAGTGCTCGACAGTTTCTTTTTCTATTTCCCCACACTGTTCGCCATTTGCCATGTCCCTAATTCGGACAAGTGATTAGTCAGGGAACGATGTTCCGTGAGAACGCCCAACAAGATCCCCAAAGTGCGCCTATTATAATTCAAGATGGCCTGGGATGTTTGATGATTATTGGTCCAAAAGATTTTATACAGTCGGGGCTTTCCCATCTATTCTGGTGAAGATCTCAAAAGTGTTAGTTTCACATTATAATCAAAATCTAATTCTAATCAGTAGCTTTTAAAAAGTCATATAACAGTTATTTGTCGGACACTATGGTGTCGAAGCACTTTTTCGGAAAATTATTTTGTGTAATTACTACCGTAAAGCAGAAATGGAACTACAACAGCCCATCCTATCTCTCCGATTACGATATGTTGTTCTTTACTGATGGATACTGTCATCTGGCTGGTGCCGGATTATACATGCTGGGTTATATACATGCTAAATAATCATTCGGTTATTTAGCATGTTTATAACCAGCCTTGATGGGCTCGGTCAAGTGTAACGAGACTGAGGTTATTATCTCTTAATAGAAATATCGACCAACACTTAGGTGGACTGCACCCGCATAGATGGGACAACCTCATCTCTTGTCGAACATCGGTTGGTATCACAGTTATATATTTTCTTTTTTCAGCCTCACTTCATTTAAGATTAGGCATTGAGAACTATGCCAATGTATTTGGCTGTCTTTGCACATTACACTTGTCGTGAGTTCATTTCTTTCATGCACGCGATATCAGAAATTAGCATTAAATTCCTGATCTCGTGATTAAAATAAAAAAATCTCGAATGTTAGAAACTGTCTTTCGTACTCATCCATCAAGGTACAACTCTTATATCCATAGGTGACAACGGGTCTGATCAAGCCTCTGTATAATTTGATACTTAACATTGATACTTAATATTACATTTTAATAATACTCTTTAATCGTGATTCACCAGATAATTTATCCATTTACCGCTTTGGCCATTCATTGAAGTTGTGTTATCAATATTATCTCCATTCACCATAGTTATACAGTATCATCCGCATAGGTCGCTATATCTTGTTGATATATCCTTTGTGTTCAGTGAGTTAGGATGCAGTACCTCCAGATCCAGGATATACATATTATCATAAGTTTGGAGTGTTATCATTACGCTCACTCGAGGATTTTGGTTGATCTCTATACAGCCATATTGTACATACAAACCCCTATCCCAAACATTATCGAATTCAGATTTTACGTTCCTTCCTTTTGTTCTTATCGACTCTCTTACTTCCATTGGGTAGATTTAAATTGGGGCTGATTGCACCATTCAAGCATATTGTCTTATTGATTAAATTGGTTAAATATAAATTTTCCAAATGGAAAGAATTGCTTATCGGCACTTGAAGACGAAAATTTATCTCTTTTAATCAGGAAACGGATATCAGTCTAATTATTTCGTCAAAGATAAAGAGACCATGGTATGAGGATAAACTAATCAATTTGAAGAACAAGAAGGATAAAGCCTATAGAAACATTAAAACAATATTCCGAGGCTAGTAAGCTTAAATATGCAGAATGTAACCAACATGCCGAAAACTATTTTAAGGCTAAATACAAGACTTACATAACTTGTATTGACTATAAATTAAAAATGATCCAAAGCACTTTTGGATCTTTTTTAAGACAAAGCGTGAAAACAACGGTTTTCCTGCATATATGACATTTAAAGAAGGGAAATCATCGGGCACGCAAGTCATATCCAACATGTTCGCTGAGTTTTTTCAATCTGTCTTTAAACCAGAAGATGTTAATAAATACGAAAATCCCCACCATGCTAGCGTAGGGAACCTGTCCATTGGCATACCACATATCACAATAGAAGATATAAATATAAGGCTCTGAAAACATTCGGCGATGGATGCGGTCCTGACCAAATGCCTGCTTCTTTTTTGAAAGATTACACCAGTTTGGAACTACCTCTTTGCATGCTGTCCAATCAGTCACTGAGATTGGGGTGCCTCGACATGTTGCACCGTACTAACATGGATTCATGCCTAAGAGATCAACATCTACAAACCTTATTGAATTCACCAGCAGCACAATCAAAGTTATTGAAAGCCACAAGCAAGTTGACGCGATCAAAGACCTGGGTGTTATTTTCATGAAAAATATGAGCAGTAACAAACATATAGAACAATGTTTTGCTAAATCTAATTCTATGTGGGGTTTTATTAAACGATGGACGGGAGATATTTATGACCTGGAGACAATCAAGATTCTGTATTTCGCATACGTGCGGTCGCAATTGGAATATGCTGTTACTGTTTAGTGTCCATTTTATGATACAAACATGAGTAAACTAGACGGTATTCAGAAAAGGTTTATCCGTCACTTAACTTGAAAAAGCGGTTGGAAGTACGTATATAAAGTTAGCCCATGATTTCATCCCAGAAAAATATCACGATAGTATATCATTTAAGTGTCAGCCCAGGATTTTACTATCACGACAGTTTTTTACTATCATCCCAGAAAATAATTTTTGTTAGTTCAAGAATATCGTCGATAAATAAAATTAAAAAAAAACCATACAATATTTAATATTGGAATCCGATACAAACCAAATAATATTATTATAATAATAATTAATAAATAGTAATAATTACACAATAAACAGATATTTGAATTTCGAAGGGATTTCATTCGAAAATTCGTCTGGGGGGTGATTATAAAGTGTCATCTCAGAGGGTTGCAAAATTATGTTACGAATCCATTAGAGAATAACTATGTTAAAAATTAGGAGAATCCTACCGTTGCGTCATAGTTAGATTGATCAAAATACAAGCCATGATTTTAACATATGTAATGACCCACATTCGAAAATTCGTCTGGGGAGTGATTATAAAGTGTCATCTCAGAGGGTTGCAAAATTATATTACAAATCCATCAGAGAATAACTATGTTAAAAATTAGGAGAATCCTACCGTTGCGTCATAGTTAGATTGATCAAAATACAAGTCATGCGTTTAACATATGTAATAACCCACATTCGAATATTCGTCTGGGGAGTGATTATAAAGTGTCATCTCAGAGGGTTGCAAAATTATGTTACGAATCCATTAGAGAATAACTATGTTAAAAATTAGGAGAATCCTACCGTTGCGTCATAGTTAGATTGATCAAAATACAGGTCATGCGTTTAACATATGTAATGACCCACATTCGAATATTCGTTTGGGGAGTGATTATAAAGTGTCATCTTAGAGGGTTGCAAAATTATGTTACGAATCCATTAGAAAATAACTATGTTAAAAATTAGAAGAATCCTACCGTTGCGTCATAAATAGATTGATCAAAATACAAGTCATGCGTTTAACATATGTAATGACCCACATTCGAATATTCGTCTGGGGAGTGATTATAAAGTGTCATCTCAGAGGGTTGCAAAATTATGTTACGAATCCATTAGAAAATAACTATGTTAAAAATTAGGAGAATCCTACCGTTGCGTCATAGTTAGATTGATCAAAATACAAGCCATGATTTTAACATATGTAATGACCCACATTCGAAAATTCGTCTGGGGAGTCATTATAAAGTGTCATCTCAGAGGGTTGCAAAATTATGTTACGAATTCATTAGAGAATAACTATGTTAAAAATTAGGAGAATCCTACCGTTGCGTCATAGTTAGATTGATCAAAATACAAGTCATGCGTTTAACATATGTAATGACCCACATCCGAATATTCGTCTGGGGAGTGATTATAAAGTGTCATCTCAGAGGGTTGCAAAATTATGTTACGAATCCATTAGAGAATAACTATGTTAAAAATTAGGAGAATCCTACCGTTGCGTCATAGTTAGATTGATCAAAATACAGGTCATGCGTTTAACATATGTAATGACCCACATTCGAATATTCGTTTGGGGAGTGATTATAAAGTGTCATCTTAGAGGGTTGCAAAATTATGTTACGAATCCATTAGAAAATAACTATGTTAAAAATTAGGAGAATCCTACCGTTGCGTCATAGTTAGATTGATCAAAATACAAGTCATGCGTTTAACATATGTAATGACCCACATTCGAATATTCGTCTGGGGAGTGATTATAAAGTGTCATCTTAGAGGGTTGCAAAATTATGCTACGAATCCATTAGAAAATAACTATGTTAAAAATAAGGAGAATCCTACCGTTGCGTCATAGTTAGATTGATCAAAATACAAGTCATGCGTTTAATATATTTAATGACCCATATTCGAAAATTCGTCTGGGGAGTGATTATAAAGTGTCATCTCAGAGGGTTGCAAAATTATGTTACAAATCCATTAGAGAATAACTATGTTAAAAATTAGGAGAATCCTACCGTTGCGTCATAGTTAGATTGATGAAATCACAATAAGGAGAATCCAACCGTTGTATCATGTGTTTTACTTGGACATATTTTTCCATATTAAAAAAACTGTAAAGGCTCTTCAACGGTAATCATAGAGATACGTACCTTTGCCATGATTTTACTATTTGATGATTTTACGAATTTTCGAATATGGGTCATTACATATGTTAAACGCATGACTTGTATTTTGATCAATCTAACTATGACGCAACGGTAGGATTCTCCTAATTTTTAACATAGTTATTCTCTAATGGATTCGTAACATAATTTTACAACCCTCTAAGATGACACTTTATAATCACTCCCCAGACGAATATTCGAATGTGGGTCATTACATATGTTAAACGCATGACTTGTATTTTGATCAATCTAACTATGACGCAACGGTAGGATTCTCCTAATTTTTAACATAGTTATTCTGTAATGGATTCGTAACATAATTTTGCAACCCTCTGAGATGACACTTTATAATGACTCCCCAGACGAATTTTCGAATGAGGTCCTTTTGAAATACAAATATCTCTTTATTGTGTAATTATTGCCATTTATTAGGTAATTATTATTAATATTTTTTGGTTTGTATCGGATTCCATTATTAAATTTTATAAGGGTTTTTTCTTATTTTATTTTTCGACGATATTCTTGAACTCACAGAAATTATTTTCTGGGATGATAGTAAAAAACTGTCGTGATAGATAATATATTTACTATCTTGATATTATATATATTATTCTTTTGATACAAAATCTTGGGATGATAGTAAAATCCTGGGCTGACACTTAAAAGATATACTATCGCGATAGTTTTCTGGGATGAAATCATGGGCTAACTTTATATACGTGTTGGAAGTATGATCACGAATGACCATACCATGAAAATCTGCAGCGTTTACCACCATATATCTGGATGGCTGCAAAATAAACAACATAGCAACTCTGGAAAATAGACGTGAGCTTTTAAAGTGTTCGTTATACTTTATTAGGTCACTTTAGACGTGCCAATTACCATCAATACTGGAAAATTTACAAATTAAAGTATCCAGTAGACGTCTAAGAAGAAATCAGTTCTTGCAAGTTGATGTCCATAGAACCAACTATGGTTCTAATGAACCGATTAACATAATGTCCAAAAGCTTTAATCAGATAAATAACCTGTTCGATTTTACTTCTAGCAAGGATACCTAAAACGAAGATTGAAGCAACACTTTGCTTCTTCCTCATTTTAATTATTAATTATTATTATATGTCTGACGCTAAGGAAGCGAAAAGAGCTAACAACAAGAGTGCCGCTAAGGCTTCCGAGTTGGAAATCTCCGATCGCAAGTTTTGGTCGCATCGGTTCCCAATATTTCTAAAACATCTATTTCAGCATTGAAATGTGCAGATGGTGCTTTGGTGGTGGATCCATATCAGGCCACCGGACCTGACGGAATTCCTGTTCGAATATTGAAGGAGTTTCCCAGTGACTTGGCTCTAATATTACCTTAAAATTTTCTCCTTTCTTATAAGCAAGGTAAATAACCGAACGACTTGAAGAGTGTGGCTGAAGTTTTTGAGAAATGCATTAACCAACAACTGGTGCATTATCTTGAGATTATTAAAATAATTTCAGATAAACAATATGGCTTCCGCAAAAGCCGCTCCACAACCGATCTTTTGACGTATGTTACAAACAAATAGAATCTCGCCCTTGAGCAACACGGAGAAGCCTTTGCAATCGCTTTGGATATATCCAAGCCTTTTGACAAGGTTTGGCATGAGAATCTCCTTTATAAACTTGTGGCATACGACTTGGATTCGATCACCATCAAGTGGATAAAAATCTTTCTCAAACACCGAACGTTGTGCTAAATGGGAGATCATCAACGACACACTCCTCAAATGCCAAAGTCCCTCAGGGATCAGTTTTGTCACCAACTTTGTTTTTGTTATACATTAATGACTTGTTGGATAGCACTGTGAACCCTATCCACAGTTTTGCCGATGATGCAACATTGCACTCTTCTATTTCATTCGGGGTCGGGCCTACTCCTTCACAGTTATACAGTAAACGGCTGGAAGTTGTCTTTTCCCTTGGTTCCGATTTGAGTGGGAAGTTAAAAATCAGGTTAAATTTAACGAGAAAAAAACACAAATATGCACATTCTCGCATAAAAGAAGTCACAATGAATACCCTTTTGTGGTAAAAGGTCACGTTCTCGTGAGTTTGTAACTCAATTCGTCTGCTTGGCATTCAGATTAGCAACAATTTAAAATGGAATGAACACATGATCGCATTGGCCAAATCAGCTTCACGTAAAGTCGGGTTCCTGAATAGATGCAGACGGTTTTTTAAATAGCATCAGGTTCTCCAGATATATAAAACCTTTATTAGACCGTGTATAGAATATTGCTGTCAGGTTTGGGGTGGAGCATATGGCACTGCTCTCCAGTTGCTTTGATTTCGCAGCAAGTAGGGTGGTAAGAACATTTTTCATCACATTGTAGATCTGGCTTTGGAAATTTTCTCTTTCTTATTATATAGCGATAAAGGCGTTTGTAAGTTTAGGCCTTGTTTAGCCTTATAACACAATCAATTACCCGAAATGCAGTGATAAAGTGAAAAATAATAACTTGTTATCGTAATTATTAACTTTTGTAGTGTGTCACTTTGATAATGTCAATTAGGTATCCGATTATTATACATTGTCTAATCGGCTACCAGTGTTTTATTGATATTCGCTTATATTTCGGTGCTACTAACTTGACAACAATTTAAAAATAGAATCAGATAAAATGGCCAGATAAACAAACTTAGAACAAAGCACTAAGTGTTAATGATTCATTTTGAGAAAAAAAATTGTCTAAGATGGCAATCAATTTTGGAGCTTTAAACTAAATAACAAATTTGAACTTTGGAACTCTTATACTATAATTGTTGACGAAATCGATTTTAATTCTGATAATCTTGATATCTTTTTATTTCAATCGAATAAATTTTAGTTCGAGCTAGATCGTGTTACAATCCGATTGGAGGTTGGCTGCAAAAGCGAATTTTCATCATTCGATAACGATCGTATCTACTTCCATAGAGTACAGGACCCACGAGCCTACCTATCTTCCATGTCAGTACTATAGCTCAAATGTTGCACTGAATAACCCTACTTCTTTGATTTGGCTTCGATTCAGACCAACACAAACAACGATCTTTTTAGAGTGAGCAAAGATCGTTCGTTTAAAATACCTGTTTACGACAGTAATTATCGTTTGTTTAAATGTTGATAGTTTGGACATTCGATTAATGAATTTTTTATTTAACTAACAAGGTTATTAAAACCAACATAAACATAACTTAAATTTTATATAATATAATTATAATATAATGTAATGTTTATTTATTCATTTCAGTTTCAAGATGCATACGAAGGAGATATTGTACCAATACCATCGATATCCGGAACAGTAGATCTGGACCAAGCACTCGCCGAAGCAAAAGTGGCAATCGATCATTTTTTTAATAATAAATTTGAAGATGCACGCAATTTATTACGACCTCGCGCCACAACCAGCATGTATCATTCGGTTGGAAATTGTGTTTTTGCATTTCTTGAAGCCATGCTGACATTCGATCCAAATCACATTACAGACGCATCGGAAGCACTAAAATTATGCCAAAACGTATGCTATGCCCATCGCAAACGATCGACAATTACCGAAAGTATTGGAAAAACATTTAAAAAATCAAATTACGATACGTATACGGATATGGAAGCACACGCTGAGCTATGCTCAGCCGAAGCACTACTGTTAAAAGCCATGCTCACATTTATCGAGGATGAGACATTGGCTAGTTTAATAAAAGGTGGCATGAAAATTCGAACATGCTTCAATAGTTATAAAGAATGTAATTATATTTTAAATTCGAGACAATGGGAATCGGAGGAATCGCGTTTACATTTTGAAAGTGGCGTGAAAATGGGAATGGGGACATTTAATTTAATGATATCATTACTACCCGGTCGGGTGATTAAGTTATTAGAATTTATCGGATTTTCCGGAAATAAAGTATGAACACAAATCGTTTATCCAAATAAAATTTATTAATTATTTTATTTTATATATTTTCCAGCAAATAGGATTAAACGATTTAATCGCTGGTTCAAAATCAGATGGAATTAGACAAGTCTTATGTGTTATGACATTATTAGGCTATAATTTAATTGTATGTTACGTTTTAAGTCACCAAGAAGGAGATTTGGAGTTTTGCAACGAAATTTTAACAAAGCAGCTAAACGTAAGTAATCGGTTATATTTAATTAATCAAACCCATCCTGAAAATATTGAGAGCTGTTTCATATAGTAGATATGTGTTCCACTGCAGACGAGATTATTATCACCTCTTTCTATAAACTCCCGAATCTGTCGTTGAGCTCTAGTATGGAGCCCACCAAAAAATCAAAGTATTGTTAATCAATATTTATCAATATTTATCAATTGTCTAACTCCGAAGGTGTATACTCACACATATTTAACAAGTTGTCTAATAACGTCCCACTTCAGCCCAAGTTTAATCGCTTTCGACAATACTACTAATATATGGTCTGATTATTGCGCTGAAATTCTTTTGTTATCGTCTTCGTTCGAAATGTTTTCAAAATACCGATACAAAGACTAACCACAGAGACCACAATATTAGGAAACGAAACTAGTTGACATATAATGAGTTCATCTCATATATTATTTTTCTTAGTATTATATCAATGAAGTGCACTATGTACTCATCCAACATACACAGTAAAACTTGAAACGCGCACACATTTATAAGTTGACTAAATTAAATTCCTGATCGCGTGATTGAAACGAACTCGGTATTCGAAAAATCGTTCACCGGGAGTTGATTGCATTAATTCAGAGCTCTTGATATTCAGAGGGCTAACTTTGTGGAACTGTCTTTTCGACCTTATTCAATTGGTAAGGTGACATGAAGTTATGCCTGAAGAATAAAAAGTGACCGCGTTAAGCCCAACATTGAAGAAGAGTGATGGCTTAAAATGCAAGAATTATCGCGGTATAGCTCTTCTTTCCACATCATACAAGTTACTGTCATACATTATGTTGGGAAATGATCGTTGACTAACAAGGAGGATTCCGTCCAAATCGGACAGATCAAGTTTTTTCGCTACGGATGATTCTTTCCAAGTACTATGAAACATCTCGCGATGTTCACCAGGTATTCCTAGATTTCAAGCAAGCCTATGACTCCAACAACCGAGAGAGGCTATGATATGCGCTTGAATTTTTAGAAATAACCAACAAAATATGGACATCTGTGTAAAATGACAGTAACGCAGTCACAATGCTGTGTTAAAGTTTAGAACAGGCTATTGAGAACTTTTGCAGTTACTTCTGGTGTTTGACAAGGAGATTCGCTGTCCCCGATACTTTTTAATCTCATGTTGAAATACATCCTTCGTTAAAGTGAAAAACCTCAAGACAATATCTTATTCCGACAATCCAATCAACTTTTAGCATATGCAGATGATATCTGTGTGATTGGATTAAATGACAACGGAGTGAAAGAGATACTTGATCCACTGGGACAGTGTTCAGCTTCCATTGGTCTCAAAATCAATGAGTCCAAAAGTGGTAACCACACGTTTGAAGGAGTAATGAAATTCATGTATCTTGGATCTCTTATTACTCACGATAATAGTGTGGGAGAGGATGTCAAGTTTCGTCAATCGGGCTTTATATTCTCTACGTCCATTGCTGAAACAAAATATCTTGCAAATGCGGATAAGCTGAAACTGTACAGAGTGTTGATCAGACCCGTTGTCATGTATGGATGTGAGAGTTGTACCTTGACCGATAAGTACGAAAGGTGGCTTCTAACATTCGAGAGAAGAATCATGCGTGTGATATATGGCCCAAAACGCGACGTTGATGGCACATACCGCGATCTGGCATCTTCTGATTGCTTGCAACAATATGAAGAGCTGGGTCGTGATCGAAACCGTTGGAGTCAGATTGTTGACACGGTACTGGCCAATAATGGCCTGTAAAAGCCGTAAAAAAAATTAGAGATCTAAGATACTCTAATCTCATTACTTCTTCAAACGTGTGGTTACCAATACTGAAATCAATTGCGTCTTGGTCTCTAAAACCAGAGATCAGATAATTCTACCAATACATGGTCTGATTATTGCGCTGAAATTCTTTTGTGATCATGTACGTTTGAAATGTTTTCAAAATATACTTACAAAGACTAACCACAGAAACCACAGTATTAGGAAACGAAACTAGTTGATATAATACGCTTTGAGCCGCAAGTTTCACTAGTTATAAGTTGCCTGACTTCAAGCAGTTTGCTTGGCCCACCATTGTCACAAACCGTTACTGATGGTTTTCAATCAAACCACGCACTTAATTTCTTCGGAAACGTTATTTTGTTAGAAGTAGTCTTAATTACAAATTTAAATAAAATTTAAATTTAATTATCAACCAGTATAATTGCAAAATGCATTTTCATTTTTCTTTACCAGATGTATCCAGACGGTGTTTGGTTTTTATTTTTCAAAGGACGTCTTGAATTTATGAAAGGAAATTTGGACAATGCTCTTTATTGGTATAAAAAATCATGGAAATCCCAAGATGTTTGGCCACAATTTCACCATTTATGTTTCTGGGAATTACTGTGGGTGAATTGTTTGAAAGTAGATTGGCGTGAAGCCTCTCTGTATGCAACATATTTAGTGGAGAACAGTAAATGGTCAAGAACTGTATATGATTATCAAAAGGCAGTGATACTTATGATGATGAATGATAAGCTAACACCAACTGAAAAACAAACCATTGATAATTTAATGCGCGAAGCACCCCAATTCAAGCAACGAATTGCCGGTAAATCATTACCAATGGAAAAATTCGCCGTGAAAAAAACTGAACGATATTTTGCCCAAAACAAGACGCTCACATTGCCGGCAATTGAACTAATGTACTTATGGAATTTATTTAAAATACTTGGCAAAAATAGTTCCGTGGCCGAGGGAGTGTTCAAAATTATCGATCAGGAGATGACCATAATCAATTCGGTGACTGAAACTGATAAATATCACACAGATAATAAAGCTCTTTTGCTACTACTAAAAGGAGCCTGTTTAAGACAAATGAAATGTCCACTACAAGCTATTAAGTAAGAAACAATATATCAATTATTGGCATAACAGGTAATAATTATATTTTATTCTCCCAATTTTAGACATCTCGAAGCTGTGATAGGCTTAAAAAAGGAAATAAAAGAAGACTTTTATTTGGTACCATATGCCATCGTTGAAATTGCATTGATTTATGCCGATGATGGGCGAATACCAAATGCAATTGCGGCACTGGAGGATGCTAAAAAAAATTACACCGGTTACTCATTAGAATCTAGGCTTCATTTTCGTATCCACACTGCACTGACAGATTTAAAAGGCCTATTATGTGATAATAATTAGATCAACGTTTTTCAAGAAGCATATAATTGTATATAATACTTATATACTTCTCGATTTTTTTTTTTTAAGTTTATAAAACATTCCAAACAATACTGCAGTTTAGTAGCTTAATATGTGTAGATAACACTTCTTTGTTTAATCAAAATCATTCACACGGGGTTTTAACAATTTAGAAAAACGATTAGCTCTAAGTAAATGATTCTGACGATTTATACAAGATTAAATAAAAAGGCGATTGTTTTAATTTTATTTATAATAGTATTTTGTATAAACATTAATTCCGCTATTAAAAATATCTGTTTTTTTAAAAATTCATTTATATAACAAATATAACAAAGTATAAATAAATAATTTAATTATATATTTTTTAATTGTAATTATACCATGTTTTTTTATTTTGTTTAAATCACACTGAAAGTAGGGTAAGTATACAGGTAGGTATTTTTCTAACATTCAAATACAAAATAACAATATTTACACATTCTTATCACCAATTCTTTTCTAAACCTCTTTTATTTTATAATACGAGTCATGCTCACTATAGTTTTCCTGAATCTCACATATCGAATTAATAATTTCAACCTGGATGTTATATTGTTGATCGAAACCAATCAGACCATCGGAAATTAAATAAACGGTATAAATTATTCGCCCTTTTTGACTTGGCGCAACAAACGCAAGTTGGTGTGAACTTTTACTACTTCGATAGTTGATTCGTTTCATAGCTACAAGTTCACCATTTGACTGGGTGCCCAGTGTATAAAACCATCCCTCATCCTTGTCTTTAGGAAATTTAGGACAGTGAATATTATTCGATTGGCGTACACCCAAGCGATGAATATTTAAATTTAACGTATACTCCTGCAATGCATGTAATTCTATCCATGTTTGTCGCGTTTGAGGTTGAACAATTGGTCGCGTTATATCGACATCGTTTTTATAGTTGCCACGAATATTTAGCTCAATATTTATTGTTGGCATATCACATATTACTTTATAGATTTGTTCGATTTCTGGTTCACTGAATTCTTCTCGTAATGGTTTTGCGAGAAGTTCGTAATTTTTAAAACATTTTTCTTTGAGTCCTGGTAATGTCAATACCGGATATCCAGTTTTGATTTTATCAAATACAGGTACATGATATTCTTCGACATTTGGTAGACACAGTACAACCGAATCATCAATCCAGCGAGCTTGAATAACACTTTGCATTAATTGTTGAATTTGTATGGTGGTTGCCAGCCAACCGCGTTCCGCGCTTATATCAATCATAGCTTGTAAAACTCGTATGGATTGATCAAGCACAGATTTTGTATCAGTCAAATAATCTGTATTTGGCAATGGTAAATGAGAAAAATGTGCTTGCATCAGCAGAAAAGTTTTAGTGTGTGGTGAATCATATGTCAATGGGTCTACCTTTAGTCGACACAATTGGGCAAGATTTCTGAAATAAAAAAAAATATGATGCCATACTCGAAATTATAAGCACTTGTAAAAATACGTACGCATTATAACCATCCTCGTTATGTCTCACTGGCTGTTGATTGAATTCATGTGCATCGCACATAACTTTCAAAATTTCTTCAAATTTCATTTCATGGTGCATTGAATCCGCAAAATGTCTCATACTCTGATAAGATAAATAATAAAATGATGAAATCCGTCCCATCGATGTCGGATATAAACTTCTACCATCATCGTCGCAATAAACACAACCAGCTTGTGCTAAAACATTTAACACGTTTGATACTAGATTGGTTAAAAATTTGTTTAATTCCTCCGATTCGATATTTTCTAAATCGTAATATGTTGGATTGCGTAGTAAACGCCGGAAAAAATACGTCCATGTTAAATAATCTAACACTCCCTTAGTCGATTTTACAGTTCCACCAACAATTTCAGCATTTATATGATCTGGTAGCACATTTAATAGGCTCGATTCGACAGGGAACGGATCATATAAGAATTTTTTGTAAAAGTTTTTCTTTACATCATGTACTAATACAACAGCTACACCCTCGTGATCAAATTGTGGCCGACCCGCTCGTCCCATCATTTGTAATACATCAGTGATTGGCATATCAACGTATCGTTTAATTTTCCCATCGTAATACTCAGTACCTTTAACAATTACTAAATGGGCCGGAAGATTAACACCCCAAGCCAGAGTAGCAGTGGCTACTAAAATTTGAATTTTGCGATTTAAAAATAATTCTTCACATGTTTTCCGATCACGTTCTTGTAAACCAGCATGATGCATTCCAATTCCAAATGCTAAGGTTAATTTTAAATTTGTGTCCTTTATGTTCATCAGTATTTGATCCATTTCAGATTCTGGAAGATGAAGAAACTGTTTCGGATTATCTTCACCGGCCAGAAACGATATTAAATCTAGAGCAGTTAGCCGTGTTTGACGTCGTGACGATACAAATATTAGAGCTGGAGTACATGGTGAATATTGACGTATAGCTTGATATGCTGGACGATTCATCGTTGCCATACGAGGGCAATAATGTTTTCCTGGAAATCCACTGATGTGAACCGATAGTGGTACAGGCCGGACGGATGGTTTAAAATTATAAAGTCCCATTTGTTCTATTCCCAACCAATTAGCTAAATCTTTTGCATTTGCTAAAGCTGTTGATAATCCAATAATCCTCAATTTTTGTGATGTATGTGATGATATATAATTTGTACGAGAGACAATCACTTCTAAAACTGGACCTCTATCTTCACCAAGCAAATGAATTTCATCAATCACTATAAGAGACACATCCCGAACATAGTCTCTTGTTTGCCATGATCTACTAATACCATCCCATTTTTCAGGCGTCGTTATGATAACACTTGATTCACGAATAGCTCGTATATCCGGTGTAACATCACCTGTTAGTTCAACCACTTTTTTACCTAGTTTCTTCTCCAAACGAATTTTCCAATCGTCCATACGTTCTCGAACCAATGCCTTTAGTGGAGCAATATATACTATTTTCATCTTTGGATATTGGTTGAAAACTCGAAAAATTGCTATTTCCGCTGCAATCGTTTTTCCAGAACCAGTAGGTGCCCCCAATAAGACGTTATTATCGGTATGATAAAGGCAATGGAAAATTTGAGTTTGTATTGGATTAAAATGGGAAAACTTATATAAAGCTTGATATTTTTCGTTTTTCAATACGGTTATTGGCAGTGGCTGTAGTGGAAGAAGTTCTGTGTGTGGCGGATGCAATTCAGGCAAAATTAAATGTTTGAATGACAATGGAATGCATGTTGTACTACCAAGCCATAAGTCACTTGTTGCGCGAATATAATACTGTGGCGGAAGAGGATCTTTTAATGGAATTGTCATTACGATTTCTTGAGGTTCTGTTGTTATTGCTTGTTTTTTAGTCAGCTGAAAATGCTCGGAATGATAAATGAAATTACTTTCAGGATCTTCGATCCATATCCAAAACGATTCAGATGTACGTCCATGAACTCGATCATTCCATCTAAAATTAGCAGTTATAAATATGCGTATTCGAAGAACCGTCCGAGTAATTGGTTGCAATGATGCTTCAATATCGATTAACGGAAACTCTTCGCAACATTTTTTCACCAGTCCTCCATATTTTTGATTCCTTACCAAATCACTAATCTCTTTCACATCCATTTCACGCAAAGTGTGTATACCAAGTCCACGATTTTCAATTTTTTCTATAACATCTCCCGGAAGTATTGTAAATTGCCGCAACGGAGTTTCAAAATCCCACAATTGTTTTTCAAACATTTTGCTCATGTTTAACAATCGGCCAGTCAATAGAGCATTATTTGATCTCAAAACGATTGTAAATAATGCGCGAGCTATTCTCACCACATTTTGTGTTATATAGGACATGTCTGACATCAATGAAAATGACTTGACAAATCCACGAGATAAATATGTTTGCATTAAAATGTTAACTTTGCCTTGAATATTTTCACTACCACCTTTAACCGCCACTTCACAATAATCTTTAGTAAGATCATCCAATTCATCCATTTCATCATCGCGTACTTTGAGTTGTTGGAACTCTTGGGCATTTGACATCATCGCAATAATTTCACCTTCTGTCATTACTGGTCGTATCAAATCGTTAAATATTTCAACAGTATCGTACTTAACATAGAAATGAGAGGCTGTTCTACCCAAATCAGTTACATTCATATCTCCGGTACGTTCATTAAATCGGATCATTTTTGCTTTATCTAAAGATGTTGCCGCTGCTTTGATCAAATCTCGACGTTTGTACTCTAAGGCTGGATCGTGCTGTACCTCATCATAATTTATCCCATACACCAGTGGATTTATTTTCATTCTTACAAACAGATATGTATATGACAACCATTCTATTGCTTCATCAACATTTGTTATCGTACCAAGGGTTATTTCCGCATTGAGATTATCGGCCAAACAATTTATAAAATTACTTTCGATAGGAAACTGATTTGTAAGAAGCGATAAATAGTGATTCAATTTGTCGTGACTAGTAATAATCGAACCAACTCCACTTTTATCGAACTGAGGACGACCCGCACGTCCAAAAATTTGTAATACATCCAATATGCCCAAATCGATAAACGAACCATGTTTGGAATCATAGATTTCAGTTCCTTTAATTATAACAGCATGTGCTGGTAAATTAACACCCCAAGCCAGTGTCGATGTACATACCAATACTTTAATATATCCTTCAGCGAAATATTTTTCAACTAAATTACGATCGGTACGCAACATTCCAGCATGATGCATGGCTAGTCCACAATTGAAGAGCTCAACTAATTGTTTATTACGACTTCTCGATATTACTTTCTGTGCCATTCCATAGTCGGATGTATTTTCCGGCATAAATAGAGTCAATTGATTTTTTTGTTGGGCTGTTTCGCGTAGAACCGTTGCTGTTCTTACGGTTGCGTTTCTGGCATGAACGAATACCATAATTTGATGCCCTTGTTTTAACATTTCTATTATTTTATCATAACATATCGTATCCATATCGGCCATTTGTTGAAGTGGTTTAATAGATTTAACGCCAATAAAAACTTGTTCTAATGGAATTGGACGAAATCTTGAATCAAAAAAGAATAAACCATTCATTGGATTAACACGCAAAAATCGTGCTACATCGATATAGTTTGGTAATGTGGCCGATAAACCGACAATCCGAATCATACTTTGTGATGATTCGACAAAACGAAGAGTTCGTGCCACTACAGCTTCTACTACTGGACCACGTTCACCATGCAACAAATGCACTTCATCGATAATTAAAAGTTTTACCAAATTTATTATTGATACATCACCGGCACCTTTTCTTGTAACAACATCCCATTTTTCTGGTGTCGTCACTAACATTTGAGTTTGTTGCATCTCGCTTTTCGTAAGTTGCATATCACCAGTCAATTCTCGCACACTTATTGCCAATGGTTTTAATTTTTTGCCAAAATTTTCAGTCATTTCGCTTGCCAACGCTTTCATTGGTGCAATATAAACAATTTTAAATTGATCTCGATTTATAACGCCTTGATCAACATTTTGTCGTATACAATTCACGATCGCTAACATCGCAACGTTTGTCTTGCCGGCACCAGTGGGTGCACAAATTAATAAATTTTCATTTGTATGATACGCCACAGGATATACAACACTTTGTATCCGGTTTAATTCTTTTGTTCCTTTAAATGCTATTTGACCGATCTCGTCGAGTGATGAAATCTGAATCCGTTTATTGCCCACACCTAATGGCGCTTGTTCACTAGCTGGAATAATAACTTCCTCGTACATACGCGTATCGTTTCGCGTTACATTTTCAGATAAAACCATTTTTGAACCAGCAATATATCCAACATGAGCTTTTGCTTCAGCCTGTGAATCAAAAACATATGGATATTTTACAGTTGATCTTATTGTTGGTTTGTAAAGTCTTTGTGGAGTGTTATTTATGTTATTTTCTCTTAACATGGTTTGGTAAAAGGAATTTAACTGTTGAGTTTTTAATTTTGATACAAGTATTTCGCCATTCTCGTTTTCATCATTGTCTTTCAATAAATTTTTCAACTTTTTTTCTTCTTTCCTTGCTTGTTTCATTTGAATTTTTTCATTTTCTGAATTTACAAATATTTGGCATCCAACTGGTGGTGGTGTGGTTGTAGAGACTGTAGTTTCACTCAATTTTTTAATAAGGACTTTCTCTTTAATTGCCAACTTCTTATCATCTTGGGTAACACGGTCAACTATTGCTTTACGATTTTTTAAAAGTTTTTGAATTATCTCAAACTTATCAAAACCTAAAAAATCGAATAATTCGTTTTGCAGTTCATCATTGGTTTTCGACGATTTAAGCATATCAACTAGAAGATTAATTAAATCAGGTGCAACGTGGGCAGAAAGCCATGATCGAGAAAACTTTTCCGATTTTCTATTTTGATTGGCCGTGGAGGATTCAGTCGTTGGTTTTACACTATCATACTTCATAGAAAAATTTAAAACTCCAGTGTTAGCAGCTGCAACTGCTTTAGCCGTTAAATCCTATAACGAAAACTAGTATAATAGAAGTAACTTTTAAAATAGTTTAATGGTAAAACTTACTTTCAATTTTGCAATGTTATCATCAAATACGTCGCCACTTCCTGGAATATTTATCGTTACATTTACTTCAAATTTTTTTTTAACTTTTGTTTCCTGTTCTACAGTGTCTAATAAATACTCCCGTGCCGGGTCTGATAGTCGATTACTAATATCATTCACAATCTAAGAAATTCAATTAAACGAAACATCATATATAGGTATGTAGAATATTGTTTTGTATTAGTAGCAAGCTACTTACCGAACATATCTTGTTAACTAGTGAATTAGCTATAGGGCCAAACATTTTTTTTAACTGTGACAAATGTTTGATCATCACAACATTGGCATCTAAAAACAATCTTAGCAAAAAAATTGCCGCATCATCAATTATCTCACTATTTTCTTCGGTGCCCACTAAATCTCGTGCACCTTTCCACAAATCCTGTAGTAATCTTAATAACAACGGATGATTCTCCTTTTGAACAAATAACTTTAATTCCTTCCATGTCACTCCGTTTCGAACCTCTTTGGCTCGAAGTAATAAAACATTACGTTTCTCTTCTGAATTGTTCTTTAAATTACGATTTATATCCAAATCCGTATTAATTCTCATTCCACGCGTAACTTTAGGTAGTTCAATTAAATTTTTCATCTTAATTTTTACAGCTCAAATAATTTCGCAATACGGTTTAATTGTGTACTCAATATAATTTATTACAAATATTATTATATATATCAAGTAAAATAATCTTAAAGAATCCACACCAAAACTTTATTATTTTTTAAATATCACCGAAATTCAATATTGAAACAAATTGAAATGGGATTTCTGAATTTATCTATCAATTCGTACACTTGGTTTGACGTTTTGACAATCACAATTTCACAAGTTAAAGCATTGCATATACCCCTTAAAACTATTGATGATATTTCAATGATATACAAAAAGGCTTTTGAGTACTTTCGACTTTAACCCCTCGACTCAGATGTATAATCAAAAACTAATCCATGTGTTTAGACGAGGTATTTTATTCCGGATTCTTCAGCAAAAATTCCCTCATCGTTTAGACGAGTCAACAAAATACTGGATTTATCATATGTATGTGTATAAAATATTTTCATTTCATTTTTTTCTATGTCCTTGAGAATAAGTTTTTACTTATTTTTGTTTGTGTGAGTGAGAAGAATCCAAAGAAAAAATTTGGTGTAAAAAAATCCAAAACTATCGCTAAGCAAAACCGGTTTTGTTATGTAATCGAAAAAAAAATCCTGAAATAAAATACCTTGATTCGAAATTCGCAACAAAAATAAAACTAAAAAAAGAAACGTTATCATATATCCCAGTTTTTTTCAGTTTTATATATTTAATTTTGCACCAATCCCTAATAATGGGTCGGAAATAATTTATGTGATTTTGAGTTGGTCATGATACGGACCAACTTAGATAAATATAAAAGCCATCCGGTGAATAGAATTGGCAGAATCAAACTGCGTTCAATCAAAAGAATTGATTGTGCCAAATCTATCCACCGAATGGTTTTGTTATATTTACTAGAGCTGCTCCGTATCATGACCAACTCAAAAGAATAATTCTAGTGAACAAGAATCATTTTCAGTCTAATAGGTTAGCAGGAGCCACGTACCGAAATATATAAAATTTCTATAGTTTTATTAGGAATTGGTGCAAAACTATGGTAGAAAATATATAATCGACTAGTTTATGTGTTTCGTTGTCCTAAAAATTTAAATTTCTGTATTCATAAAGTATTTTTTTATGTTATTGTTCTACTATATCAACATATCTATGACAACATTTACGACCGACATTTTTATTTTTCAATTAGAATTTTTCGTAAGAAAGAGACAGAAAATAAGTCACCTTATAGTCCACAAATAAGTATACATTTCGAAAACAGCCTTGGTTAGTATGCGGTTTCTCAAATAACTTATAAGACTATAACAGAAAGT
Organism: Tipula lateralis; assembly: GCA_963932295.1. Lineage (NCBI taxonomy): Eukaryota > Metazoa > Arthropoda > Insecta > Diptera > Tipulidae > Tipula > Tipula lateralis. Next base: position 139,668,606 of record OZ010737.1, read on the forward strand.
GTCTCGAACATACATGGTAAAGATTCTACGATATAGTAGTTTAACGAATAATAATATATCAAAATCAAACATTTCTAAGTCTAACAATTTTACAAAATTGGGGTTTTTTTTTACAAATTTAAATTAATAAAATCATGTTAAAAGTACATACATACATAACGGATTAGAGATGATTCGATCAATTAACTAAGTGACATTCTGGTACCCGCCACGTCAATAAAGACTCTCCAATATAATAAAATAACAATAACAATTATTAGATGAATTTGACAATAAAATTATTATTGTAGAACATTTAACAAAAACTACTTTAAACCAAATTTAAATTATAGATATCTTACAAGGAACGATTTTGTTGTATTTTGTCATATAGTAATTCAAATAGAAATATATATTATTTCTAATGAGTAACTAGCGATTTTATTGAAAATATCCCAGCCTAATGATCAATTTCATTATGGTTATTTATTATCAATTTGGCTTTAAAATAAAAATCATATTTATCGATTTAATGTGCTCGTTATGAATTCCTTTGAAATGTAGTTCGAAAACAAATCTGTTACGTTTAGTAAGCGTTTTGGAGTTTTCACTGCAAAAATAATTTAATTGAATGTAGTAATATTTTTCTATAATAAACAGACATTAAGTGCTATTGAAAACTCCTTCATCTTAAAGGTTCTGTAGATTATTGTAACATATCTTTTTAAATAACTAAAGAATTAATATATTTATATCGTTTGGATCAACATTTTCACAATTGTTGTCAAAACAAAATAAGAGGGGAACGACTAAATCCCTCACAATTCTAAATTTTTTGCGTCCTTCCGTGGCAAAAAACAGTTTCAGTAAAAGGTTCTGACCACACAAGCAAGCGTTTATGTTTTTGATTTTTCTTCACTTTGGCAACTAAAATGGTTAACTATTTTTCTGGTCTTTTTTTGACTTATTTAAATAAAATTAAACATAAAAACTAAAAGAATTAGGAATTAATTAAATTTAATTTTATTCAAATGTTACACTTATTGGTTAAATACTTTCCGAGCAAAAACTAGGATTTGAATTATTCGATTAACGATCGATATACAGTATAAAATTCATGGATTACTAATCATTATTGTATTTAATTATTGTAAATTATCTTAAACAAAAAAATAATTTTAAAACACAGCGCTAAATTATAGTGACCATATTATGGACTATATTTCGAAGTATTGAGTATGGAATCTACTGCACAGTGGCCCTATTCTGGTTTTCCCTGGGAATTGGGAAAAAAAATTTCCCAATTCCCAACTATAATAATTCCCAATATTTTATTCCCTAATTCCCAAAAGTGTATTCTGGCGTGCTGGGAATTATTTCCCCTCTGTGAAACACATAGTTTTATATATTCGCCACTAGAGTACCTTTTTCATGGTTTTTTTCATGGTGCGCTATGTTATTAGGGGACCCGAATTAAAAAAGGCTGACTTAAAAAAAGTGTTTTTTTTGGACTTAAAATGAGTGTTTTTATTTCATTTTAAAAATGACATAAAATCTGTATGAAAATGAAATAAAAAAAGCTGACTTTATAAATGCATATCATAAGTTATTTTGAAATTGAATTAAGAATTGTGTTTAAAACTGACATAAAATGTGCATTTCTTAATACATTTTGAATATGAATTAAGATATGTATTTATAACTGAACCAAAATATTCCTTTTTCATATTGAAAATGAATCAAAATTCATTAATGAAAGCATTCCTTGAAAATTTCAAATGGCTTTAATTTTCTAAAAATTTGCAATTGTCTTTTGCAAATTTTCATTAATGAAAACACGTGTATTTATTTTCAACCTCTTCTAATTTAAGAGAAACAAAAAATTTTAAAATAAGATTAGTGTTCCAGAAATTTGCAGTTTATTGTGAATTAAAATATGCATTTTTTAATTCATTTTGGAAATGATTTAAAATATCTATTTATAAAATGACAAAGAAAATGCATTTTTTATGTCATTTTGAAAATGAATTAAGATTAGTGTTTCTAAAATGACATAAAATATGCCTTTTTTATGTCATTTTTAAATTAAATTTGTTTTTGTAAAATACCTTTTTTAATTCACAAAATTTAATAAAAAAATGAATTAAAAAAAGTCCCATTTTTTCATATAAAAACACTTTTTTTAAGTCAGCTTTTTTAAATTCAGCCTTTTTTAATTCAAGGAGCCATGTTATTATATTTGAATATGATTTAAATATTGACGGATGAATAACAAATTTAAAAAATTGGTGTTTTCGCTTTTGAAAAACAATTAAAAATTTTTTACGGTCGGAATTATTTTCTACATTCACTATTTATTATGATTATTAGTATTTATGAATGAGCTAATTTTTTTATATTTTAGGGCAGATAAGACCAAATTTATAAAATAGGTGTTTTTGCTTTTAAGAAATAATAAAAAAATTAAATTTATACTCTAGTATTATGATTATGAGTATTTTACCATAAGAAATATGAATTCCCAACAATTTTAATAGGGAAAAATAAACGTCAAAACTGTTATAATTGGGAATTATTTTTTCCAAACGATATATTTTTCCCAATAGCCAGAATACACTTTTGGAAAAAATAATTCCCAACTGTTCTAAAAACGTCAAAAATTCCCAATTCCCTGGGAAAACCAGAATAGGGCCACTGGATAAACAAATGTTTATATTCACGAAACACCAAACAAACCACGGTAAATTTTTAACAAAAACATTTTGTTCAATTTTAAATTAAAAATATCTTTTTTTTTTAACAAAAACTTACAGATGAAACGAATTACCAATAGAGTTTTTCCTGTATAATTTTGGCAATTTTAAGCAATACATTTTATTAATTATAATATTATTATTAAAAATAATACCAAGTAAAGTTTATAAATAATTTGAACACTTTTTTATTTAGTAGTTTTTAAAAATTGTATAATCTCTTAAACGTTGAAGACTTCCCAATCAAAAAATTGATATTTATTTGTTTTGGTGTTTCAATGGAAAGAAGGATCCGCCATATTGAATATTTATATATACCGATCTCACTTTTGCTCAGAAACAACAATAAATTTGACTACGTAGTTATGTACATTATATAGAAATGGCAATTGGATTCTATCGGGAATGGTAACATAATAATTCCTATGCAATATATGGTAAAAAATATAATCAAATTTGTATTGTGGACGGCGGATATTTAATGTTGATAAGCAATTTTGATAGTCATTTCCTATTATTATTAAGATAATTAACATTTTTACTATGCAACTCCAATACATCACGCCTTAAAATAAAAGTAAAATAATCTTCATAAACCGTACATTTATATAACGCTATGTTTAATGGGTTATCTTTCTGAACTGCAATATAATATTGTTGTTAACTTCATGCTTAATCAAATGTCAATATCAAAATAGTGCACTTTCGTAACTGCAGCAGGTTGAATTTAAAATGTTGAAACAGTCAACTAAAGAAAAATATAATTCGTTTAATAGTTTAATATGTTTAGTTATGAGTTTAGTTAAACGAAATCTATTGATTGAACTCTTTAATAATGTTCAAGTTGTTGGAACTTTAGAGCAATGCGATGGATACATGAATATTACTATGAAAAATGTAGTTATAATTGATGGTAAAGGGCTGCAATACGGCTTCGATGAATTTCTGATTACTAAAAGGAAAATACGTTATATTCATTTACCGAAAGATGTAAGTTTAACAGTTCAGTTTGATTGTTTGAGTGTTTTTTGTGTCTCACATTAGGCAAGTAGTTAAATAATACTTTTTAAACAGTTAATTACTGTATATCAACCATGTGGTAGACAAAACCAATTATTCGTTTGATTCTTGTAAGTTAATAGGATCTCGTGAATTTTCTACCTTAAATCCCATTTCTAGGTAAAAACCATAAAACAATATTTTCTATAAGTATTGTTATTTTAAATGAAAATTAACGATGAAAATTCGCATACATACATACAACATTTGAAATGGAAAAGGTTTTAATAAATAATATTTGCACATGCGCCTTGATTCATTTTATTTTTAATTTTGACATAAGAAGAAATATAAATATTCAAAAACTAAATTTATCTAAAAAAAGAAACGCAAAAATGATAAAAATAATTATTCGATTTCCACGTTATTCTTTCAATTCGCACTTTATTGCGAAAAGGAAGTATAGTTGTTTTAGTTTATTGAAAAAGTTGAGATCGAATCAGCCAAGTTCAGCGCTCGTTAATAGTGTAACCATCGATACTTCGTTTTTAGAAGTAAAATATCAAATTAACAGCTGCAATATTAGAATGTCGTCAACGACATCGGATTATTTTCAGCTAATAAATTATGATACGATTGGGTTCGATTTAGATAATACTCTAGTACGATATGATTTAAAAAATATGCTGGAACTGGAATACAATGTAATGGCCAATTTTCTTGTCAATGAAAAAGGATACTCAAGTGAAATTTTACATCAACCTATAAGTGATAGTGATGTAGATTATCTCCAGAAGGGTTTAATTTTGGATGTCAAACGCGGAAATGTTATCCGTTTGGGATTGGATGGGTTTATACAACAAGCAACACACGGCAGTAGATTATTGAGCGACGAAGAAGTTGTTTCTTACTATGGTAATGAAAGAAAGTGGCAACCAACAACACAATTTTGTGAAGATTTTATGAGTGCATGGAATGGTCCATTAACAGAATGTTTCAGAACTCTTTTAGGTAAGTCAGTTTTAAATTAAATAAATGTTTGCTATCTTTGTGATACGATTGTTAGAGCTTACTTGGTTATTATACTTATTTTATCAAATCAAGGCTTTTCGTTAACAAACTAATATACATGTGTTTATTGAATGACGTGGAAATGTATGTCTTATCAATCCTCTCTCATTATACTTCCCAGTGAATACACATACATTTTGCAAAGTATTTTAAATTGGTGCTCAATGACAAACAAAAAATTATACAAAAAGTAAAAGACATAGTTCTGTGGTCAAAGAGTCAAATTTAAACGGATATTGTGATAAAAAATAATATGTTGCATATTTTCTTGTTTTATTTATAGACGATCTTGTATTTTGCTGGTCCAATTAGACTGACACTTAGAAACAATTTATTGTGTTATGAACTTATAAATTAGAATTAATTTAAAATAACTTATAAATTAGAATTAATGAAAGTTGAGAATTATCTTCTCTCTACCAAAGAGGAAAGCCATCTTAAAACTTCTACCTTAAGCTTATTTGTACTGTTCTTGAATGTATAACTGAACGAATATAAATCTTTTTTTTTCATTTGATTGACCTTTGGAAACCGGTTAAATGACACTATCTGTCAGAAAAAACGATTTTGACAAGCAAATAGTGTTTGACTTTGTAATCTTTTTTTGGGGTTCAAACAAAGGCACTCACCCTTCCAACTCTTTCGCTTATTTGCGTCAAAGAGGTACCGATTTACGTACGAATCATCTAAACATTGCATGGCCAACCTATGAAGTCTGAAATCCCCTTTGCATCCTACCCTTTTTATCGAACATTGTACCCCTCAGTCCAACTGCTGCAACTTTAACTACCACGACAATCAAATCGTTCTTATGATTGCTTACTACATAAGAATCTAGTCAATTGCAATGTTTTGAGTCTATGAATCAATACGATGTGGATCAGATTTTATCACCGAGCTTCATTCAATCCCGTATCTCAATAATCATAATATTTTCGTGTATAAATGTTAAGTATTTTTATCAAGCTGAAGAACTAACAATTTGAAATTTCATAAAATTAATGTAAAACACCACCTTGCCTTGTTAACAGAAAAAGTTCTTAATAAAAAATATAATTTTTACATTTTAGATTATTTCGATATGCCTGCTGCATTAATATTCACCCGTCTTATAGATGGTATTGACAAAAATGATCCTAATGTTAACGAATACAATGTATGGCCCGATATCCTTGAAGGTCTTGTAATCATGTATGCACGTGAAAACTTTTTATCACCAAAAAGTGAATATTTTGTTGAAATGAGGAGAACCCCAGATAAATATATTTTAAAAACAAGTGACGAAGTCATTAATTGGCTGAAAGAATTGAAGAAAATCAAACCATTATTTTTAATAACCGGATCACATATCGATTTTGCCGATTTAACTGCATCATATGCTCTAGGACGAGATTGGCGTGAATTGTTCGATGTTATTGTGTGTTATGCAAAGAAACCGGGATTCTTTATGAATAATCGACCATTTTATAGTTTAAATGGTGCTATGGAAGGTTCAACCATCACTCGAGATGAACTTAAATTAAATGAAATTTATTCTCAAGGCAACTGGGAGGATTTAATTTATCTGCTAAATCAAAAATATAAAATCGAAACAAAACAATTTTTATATATTGGTGATAATCTTATTCAAGACGTCTATACACCAAGAAAATATGTAAATAGTGACACAATAGCTATTTGTGAGGAGATGGAAGGAGAAAATTCAATTCCCAAGGAATTTTACCATATGCATTATGACACAGTAAAATCGAATTTTTGGGGCTCATATTTTCACAATGGAAATGGTGATCCTACCATTTGGTCGTCAATAATAAAACAATATTCAAAAATTTGTGTTCCAAGTGTAGATATTTTAGCACAACGTCCAATAAATTATTCTTTTAAATGTTTTAACAATAATAACTCAAATGATGGTTTCCATCCGATCGAGTTATCAAAAATATAAAATTGTTTTTTAAATGATATTGTTACTAAATATTTATATTTTTTATTTTGTTTAATGAATTTATTTGCAGATAAATATTACATTAGAGATACAAAATCAATTGGAAGCATTGCGATTTAAACCAAAAACTAAAAAGAAACTAACTTTTAAAATTAAACGAGCTAGGATGAACCATATGAAAGTTTTGGAAGAGATCAAAGAATCATAAAACATTTTTCAAGCATACAATACACAAATAATTAAGTCGAATAATAATTTATAATAATGTAAATATGTAGCCAATCGAATAGCAACTTAAATCGTCACCAAGAAAAGCACGCTAATTATGTCAAATTCTTGTGATTGAGTTGTTAAATTTCTCGTGTTTACAAACATATTTGTTTAGATATGTGTGGACAGCACCCAAACATACAGTATTATGTCTTAAAATATAATTTGTAAATAATACTCGTTTTTAAAGTATAAACCTTTAGCCCTGCTTTCGTAGATTAATCTTAGTTCATAAGATTTTAAGTATATATTTTGAATTGATAATTGTATTTTCATGCTAATATATTATAGTCGTTGTTATATGAATTTCAAAGGTTAGAAATAAAACCAAATTATAATATTATGATGGGAAACAAATCATTTTTTTCTTAACTTATGAATATAATACTGAACTTTGAGCCACAAGTTGTTCATCAAGATACAACACAACAATATTTATTAATCTGAATATAAGATAAATCAACAATACATTTTATTAAGAATGTAAAAAAAAATAGAATAAAATACTGGTACACATTTAAGTAAAAATATAAAGCTCACAACTAAGGCACAATCAAGTGTTAAGTATAAGTTAAAAAAGCTACTGTTTAAGTCAATACATTCTAGACTAGTTCGATGGCTATAGCAATTCCCATTCCTCCTCCAATACAAAGAGAAGCAATTCCTTTTTTGCCACCAGTCCTTCGTAAGGCATACAATAAAGTTACTAACACACGAGCTCCGGATGCACCGATCGGATGACCCAACGCAATGGCTCCACCATGAATGTTAACTTTGTTTATATCGAGTCCAAGTGCTTTGTTTACAGATATAGCTTGTGCCGCAAAAGCTTCATTCAATTCATATAGATCAACATCGTCTTTAGTCCAACCCGCTTTTTTGAGTACTTTTTCTACAGCCGGAACCGGACCAAAACCCATTATTTTTGGATCAACCCCTGCTTGAGCGAATGCAACAATTTTTGCTAGTGGTTTTATTCCGCGCTTTTCAACTTCTTCTTTTGACATCAACAATACTGCTGCCGCAGAATCGTTTATACCAGATGCGTTGCCGGCAGTTACAGTACCGTTTTCTTTTACGAAACATGGTCGTAATTTTGAAAGAGTTTCAATACTTGTATTGGGTTTTGGATGTTCATCGGCTTTTATAAGTACTTTATTTCTTCCTTGAGTCACTTCAACGGGAACAATTTCACTATCGAAATATCCATTGTCAATAGCTTCTTTTGCCAGTGATTGAGATTGAAGAGCCTGCTGATCCTGTTCTTCGCGCGTAATATTGAATTGAACGGCCAAGTTTTCAGCTGTCTCTCCCATATGTATTTTATTAGATGCATCAGTCAACCCATCATTGATCATTGTATCAAGCATAGTTGCATTATTCATTTTAACACCGGGTCGAATATTTATTGCATGAGGTGACATAGTCATATTTTCTTGACCACCAGCTACAACGATAGAAGAATCGCCCGTAAGAATTGATTGGTAACCCAACATTGCAGTTCTGGAAAAATAAGAATTAATCAATGTGCCAAAAAAATTAAATAATACACACTTTAACCCTGATCCACAAAGCATATTTATCAGATATGCGGGACAATCCAATGGCAAACCAGCTTTAAGTGATGCTTGTCGAGCTGGATTTTGACCCTGACCAGCAGTTAAAGATTGTCCCATAATTACTTCTGATACATCATTGGGATTTACATTTGCACGTTTTACAACCTCACTTATTACAATTGACCCCAAATCAGCCGCACTCGTTTGTGAAAAGCAACCAAGAAAACTTCCTAAAAATATATTTATTCACTAGTGACGTAATTTGTTTTTTATGTATTCAAATAATTATTTGGAGAAATTTGACATAAATTAACGAATTTGAATAATTATTTTGAAAATAAAGTGAAATTATTTATTATATATTATACCTATTGGAGTACGAGCTGCTGATGCAATAAATACTTCATTCGAATTCATTTTTAATTAAAATAAAATAACTGTTTAAAAAATATAACTTAAATTATTTATTTATTTATATAAAACACCCTTTTGTTTACACCACGTCACGTAACTGTCGAATGATCGTTATGAATGGTATTTTTATTTTACTAAATTCCAATAAGAATTGAAACAAGCACAGAACATATGTTGATCAAGGTTGAAACTGTTTATATTTGGTAGGCGTGTGGAGTTGTAAAATTACCCAAGTAACCATGTATCACTAAACTTGTACAAAATAGTTGTTAGTGTTTGGTAGAACATTTTTGTCAACATCAATATGTCAATTCATAAAACTGCTTAAAAAGAGGTCGCTTATCACTATTAACACAGATTTCCCATCTCATACTTATTGTATATAGAAATATATTCAACACGTACATCCATAAATTAATTTTGTTTTATTTTGTATTGGGTCAATAAATAAATTGGTTGTTTTATCTTTACAATCTGTTTAGGGGCTCAAGACACTTTCAACTCTTTTGCGATTCGTCTATTTATGTCCTACCTTACGCCATTCCCTCCAAATCGAGGATCTACGGTTATAGGTTCGATTTATGTTGCAATGTGCAGATGACATTGCATAGCTTCATGACTATTGAACTGATATGGAAGATGGGTTGTGGCCCATAAATTCTGCACTCGAACAGGGGGTCATAGATGTGTTAATTCACATCACCGGTCGTAATCAGATGGTTAAAAATCCCTTTTACATTTTTCCCATATCGGTATTCGAATCTCGTTCCAACAGCATTATAAATTTGCAACCAATTTAGAAACATGTTAATATCATTGCTTGCAAATTATTCAATCGAGCAAAATATGGTTATTGGAAGTTAGAGCCAAGGTTGAATAAATATTAGTGGCATTCATGTAATGCGAAAAAATTGTTTTCGCTTTGAACAAATGAACATGCGCCTTTTCACATTAAGAAAGTGGTTTCAACGATTCAAAGTCGGTGATTTTGACGTAAGAGATAAAGAACGTAAAGGCAGACCAAGAAAATTTGAAGATACAAAATCGTTTGATGTGAACCCTTGTCAGACTGAAAAACAATTGATATGAGTTAAATATTACCCAACAATGTATTTCACGTAATTATGAAACAATGTATACATGCAATGGGATTGGTTCAGAAGCTGGGAACTTAGATGCCACATACTTTGAAAGAAAGGGACGTTGCAATATGTAACAAATTACTAATAATGCTATAAAGAATATCGGAATCAACTTTTAGTATCGTTCCATCGTGATTTCCATCGTGGCATAGGTAAACTGTTAAAACGCTTTCATTATTAATTATTATCATTTTTATTATTAAACGTTAAACGGTTTCTTTATTTAAATGGAGAATTACTGAAAATCAACACACGTATAAACCATTTTGCTACCATATTTTATTAAGGAAAATGGTATATTGGAATAACAATACTAAATGTGCTGCTTGGGAGAAAACTAAAATTTAGAACACTAAATCAATTTAGAAAATTGACACCAAAAATTTAAGTATTCGTTTTCCTTTGTACGTCCTAAAATCATTAAGAAAAGCACATATAATCGTTCAAATACCACCTATCCAATTGTTTTTTAATATAAATATGGCAAAATATAGCTAAAATTGAATTCTAATTCTGGTAAAAAAATTCAGCATAATCCGAATCTATATGTAGTTTGCTTACTGTTTTAGTACAAAATATCATCCAACCTACGATAAATCGCAACCATTTTGAACTTTGTTGTGCTAAAGGGTGTTGCTCGTAGAAAAACTCGTCCAATACACATGCGTTTAAATAAAAGAAAAACTAAAAATTTTTAATTTAATTTTTTTTAGTTGAGTGTGTAAAAGTGAAAATATGGCGAATTTTGGAGACGATAAAAATTCATTGAAAAAAGAAAATAAAGGTAAATTAAGATTTTTAATAGTTAACATTTTAAACTAATTAATATGGATAATTTCAAGTGTTGATATAATTTTTATAAAATATATTAGTTTGATTAGGTAAAGTTAAAACGAAATTCACTACCATTTCGATTTTTTTTATTATTGTCGGTGACGTGTTTCGTCATTTTGAATATGTCAACCTTGACAGAAAAAAATATTTATTTGAGAAAAATAATAGTAAAATATTTAAATTATTAAGAAAAGTTAACTTTACTAAATAATATGTAATGTAAATATAAATAAAATTATTTTTTGGAATTAAAATATGTATATAATGAAATTTTTTTATCTAGCTACATACAACATAAATTTTATAATTCTGTATGTACTTATCATGGACGATTAGTTCTCAAAATTCAAAGAGATAATATAATAATATAATTGATGATATCAAAATGCAATAATAGAATAAATTAATAATTTATAAAATCTACCGATGTTTTTTTTAGTTAAGTATCGATTCTTTCGATATGTTTTTAATTAACAAGTTTATTGCGGTGGTCCAATTTTTGTTGTTGTAAATAAAAATTAATTGTCATGAAAAGTTATAAAACATTAAAATTAATTCATGAACGGTTAGTAAAAAGTATTATAACAAACTAAGAAGTGTAAAAAATTTCTTTATATTAATGAAACTATCTTTTATGCTCCATTTCATTTTGAATTGAGCACCTTTAAATATGTACATTCATGTCGGTGATTTTCAATAATTGTTCTTATGAAATTAAATTTTAATTCGTCGAGATTAATGTTCTTATTAAATACATTTCCGTTTTTTTTACCAATGCAGCTAGACAATAGTTTTTCATTGTGGTTATGGAAAACACATAATATTGATGTGGGCGAAATGCCAGACGGCAGACCTAGTTTCTTTTGTGTTGTAATGACTAACCAAAATTTGGGAATGTATACACATATATTAATATAAATACATATGCATACTATATTTAAGTGGATATCGTATAAAGTTTTCAATGTCAAATCGCTAAATATTGTTAATATGTTTATGTTGACAATTGATGCTTTTCAACCCAAAATATTAGACACAAACCTATACGACAAAACATTTTACTTCTCAAATAATTCACATCACAGGTACATAATATATCTCATCCCCATTCAAACAAATTGTGAATAAAACTACCACTCATATAGGTGTGTTCAATAATTACCCATCAACTGTTAAACTCTTTAATTTGAACAACTATCCGATATAGTAATGGATGAATTATTATTCCTTAAGTAAATAGTAAAGTACTGCTTTAGTTCTAAACAATGAACATAACCATAATATAAATTCAATTGAAAATTATAACAAAATGGTCACATATTGTTTGGTTTAATTATCGACTTTTATTTAAGGTAGCGATGCGGTATTCCAGACTGCGAATAAAACATTTTCTAGATCGCTAAAAAAATAGAACATATTTGTCCATACTTCAAGTATTGATTATGTAAAATACAATACAAATATTTGTGAATTTTTATAATAAAATTTATGAATTTGTATTTGAGATAACGTTAAGGTTTCTTGACTGGTAATCCACTAAATCTATAATCAATCTGCAGTTAAAATTAATGACAAAATGGTTATTTTTGTTTATTGAGGATATTTGTTTTTTTTTATTTTCTTAAAACAGCAATATTCGATTTATAATCCAATTATTAAACTTTTTGGGTACAAATCTGCTATATTACAAAGATATTAGGCTCTATAATACAGATGGAGTGAAAGTTTGATAGATTGATGCCGGTTTTTATTCCAAAAAGGAGAGTAATGCAAAAATATTTTTTCATTATCCGATTTGTAAGCTGTTAGAATGCAGAATTCGTGGGCCTATCATTTTTACATCTCAGTGAAACATGTAGATGGTATACTAAAATCTAACCGATAGCCATACGTCCTAGATTTGGGCATACAGCTTCTGCAAAATTCATGAGCTTCTAGACTTAGCATCCTCCCATATTTTCCAAGTAGGTAGTGTCCTGTGAATATGCCCAGGATAGTTTTTAGTTCACATCTTCGTAAGCAGATCAGTGTCTTTGACCGTTTCAAATTCAGCTTTAACCAGCCCTGCTACATGAGAGGATGTTCCTCCACTTATCATTCGCTGAGGCAACTGCCTCCTTTTAATGAAAACATCTTTGGCAAATGCGTTCGCTTATGTTAGTTTTACGACGGTCCATGAATTTCACCTCTCGCGCCGTAATACTAATGCCCCCAACTGCTTCTATTAATCATTCCGTCTTCATCTAAAAAACCAATTGAAAATAGAACAGACGTCTTATTTTATTATTCCATGCAGAGAATATTTAGGCACAAATGGCCTGCTTTAAGCACTCTAATTTGTTCAAAGTAATTGTACTGTTCTAGACCAGCACTCGGTAAAGAGCACTAATTTAGATTTATTACGTGGATAAACTTACGTTTAAACCACTACAGTAATACGTCATAGCATCAAGATGATGTACGAACCCAGTTACGCTGTACCACCTGTGCTTGACACAAGTTCAACTATGAACGTTTTAAACGCAACAACTTTAATATATGCTATTGGAGCTGGAATTACCGCGGCTGCTGGCACCAGACTTGCCCTCCAATTGTTCCTTGTTAAAGGATTTAAAGTGTACTCATTCCAATTACAGGGCCTCGGATTGAGTCCTGTATTGTTATTTTTCGTCACTACCTCCCCGTGCTGGGATTGGGTAATTTACGCGCCTGCTGCCTTCGTTAGATGTGGTAGCCGTTTCTCAGGCTCCCTCTCCGGAATCGAACCCTGATTCCCCGTTGCCCGTTGCAACCATGGTAGTCTTGATACTACCATCAATAGTTGATAGGGCAGACATTTGAGAGATCTATCGCCGGTACTGGACCATGCGATCTACATGCGATCATATTAATGGATCTTCCGAACCTTGCCGTTTTCGGTAGCAGTTGGAGAGTTGTCAGAGACAAGTGGCAATTCAACGTCACTCTCGACGTCAGAGAAACGGAGTCCACATAGATTGCGATATCAGACGAGGATACCACATTATATCTCAACCAGTTCAGGACATTTTCAATCGCTATCACCTCTGCTTGCAGTGATCAGGGAGACGAATTCATATATCTATTTCCAATTTTTCACAAAACCCTCCATACTTTACCGTGTAGCTTGGAGCCATCCATGTAGATAGTAAATGAAAACTGGCTTCCGCGTAGATAAAATTAAAGACGGAAATTATTCTAGAACTCAATGCCAACTAGGGCCAACGGTTCAATCCACATACACATACAGACTACAAACACCTAATCGTGATTGATATTTCGTCACTACCCCGGAAATCGAACCCGAGACTCTTGAATGACAGAGCAAGCACGCTAATTTCTCTGCCAAAAGAGTGGCGTAGAGAGTATAAGTAGAAAAAGAGATAGTTGTACTTCCGGGCCCAAAACAGATTCTAAAAATGTGGAGCATTATCTTGAATTAAATTAATAAATAGTTAACGATCTGTGTTGAGCAGACTCTGGCTTTGTATTAAATAAAATATAAATATAGTTTTAACACAAATTCATATTTGTCCTAATTTTATTAATTATGATAGAAGATATAATTGACAAGTTCATCACGTATTACATTTGTGTGGTACGATTATCTTTTCTGTTTGTATAAATTATAACGTTTTCAAAATGTGATTCATAGCTGGAAATATAAGAAATAAATAATTTAAATTTTACATCAAACCTTTGATGAAAAATCTTATTACACCGAGGATAGTAAAATATCGAAAAATTATATCTAATTTTAGGCTTTATCAACGATTCGTGTGATAAAATTCGTTATCGCAACTGTATATCTTACCTTAACATGTTGACATCATCATTCGTTTGACTTGGACACATTCAATGTATTTAGTAATTAAAACACATATTAAATTTATCCATTCGACTATAAATTAAAACACAATAGCGACTTTCAATGATTTGTAATTTTATATATTAATGTGCATAGGTATTTTTTTATTAAATTACATAATCTTTACTGGACTGCAAATTCTATTTCAGAATAGTAGAAGAATAGATATTACAAAACATTTGTTTCTTGGAATAGGTATTTTTAAAATTTCTCAATGGAATTTCAAAATAGTTTGGGAAATATAAAAAGAAAATAATCATTAGGTTTTTGACATAATAAATTTTAATTATTGCATTTAGCTGTATCTAGACTGAAGTTGTTTGGAGATACATCTTTCTGTTATTGTTTGTAGAATCTAAGCTGTTAAAAGCAAATATAGGCGTGAGTTATTTATTTCATATTTAAATAGTTATAAAATAAAATACTAAAATATTATTCGTCGGTTGTAGCTTAATGGTTAAGAAAGTTTCTCATCACGCCGCGGTCTCGACCACGATTCTCGCCGTTGACCAAAAATTAAACATGCCTCGCATGACATAAAAATTTATTGTGTGTGTGTAAAAAACATTCGTTGGGCAGATCATGTGCACCAATCGTTAAAATGGTTCGAAAGGTCTCAGTTGAGACGTGGTAAAGGCCGTTTACGGCGTCTAGGCCATTGATCGTACAGAAACTAAATTATTCAAAGTTACAAACCATTGCTTGACATTTCGCTAAGCTATTGACCCCTATTATAGTGGCTAGAAAATGTGTTACGGGATACTACAAATTATGTACATTATAATAATTTTTCTATCGATCGACTATATCTAGAATTTTTACTTAAATTACACATTTAATGGTATACATAATTTTTTTGTGTTTTCCACTCTAAATTTATTGCGTGCTTGTGCAATTATCACGTGATATATAGCATTTTTTTTATAAATAAAGGAATTTTTTGTCTGAGCTCTTTACTACTATTCTATTTAAATAATTACACACTAATGTTGGTTTGCTTATTTCATTAAAGACTACTTAAAGGCTGGAATTTTTAGAATCAATTGTAATACGGAAATGTATCACCTAAATGTACCAACAATTTTTTACTAATCGATGATGTAATTTTTATGATATACAATTTGTTTTATTTTTGTGGTTAGATTTCAAGAATACTGATTATTTTTCATAAAATATGATGTTTTTTGATATACTACATGAAATAAGGTTGTTCCATCTCAACATCTGCCCGCGCCAAGTTATCGGTCAACTTATACTTATGTCAAGTCGATTTGAGTTTTTTATTGGTTGCAACACAAGTTTCGAGAAAAGTTCTAAATTAAATATACGACAAGTTCTTTAGTTAACTTCCAACCAGTTAGTTAACTTCTCTCGAAATACTAGAATTCAGCATGTATAGTCTGATACTAAGAAGGTTATGAGATCTATTCGTAATGATTACCATGTTTACATTAAATGATTTTCCAAAAATTGACTACCTTTTCTCTCTACCTATGTTTGGCTGTGGCCTGCATTGACTCGCACATGATACAGTATGGAACGTGTGTGGATACCTTACAATACCTAGGTAAACAGGTTTTAGATGCAGTTCGGAAGTTTGGTTCCAGATATATGCGACGATTGTCTGATAACCGAAAAGAATAGTATAGGTTCGTGATTCTTGGTTTAATAGTTAAAATTATAATTGATCAACTCCGTAAGAAAATGTTTAAATTTCTGGTTTCATAATACAAAAATTGGACAAACCAAAATATAAATTGCATTTGAAATTATCAATAAATATTAAAATTTATGATTACATACAATATATAGTTTTTTTTTTATCAAAATGCTAATAAACATAAAAAATCCGATAAATATAGATTTTATTTTATAAAATAATTATTATAGATAATGATTATTTATCACATAATCATAAAACATTACACTGGTTTGCCTGCGTTGGGGATGCAGATGAACATATTGATAAATATATAAACGACGATGAAGGTATTTTTGAGTGAAATCCCTTCCCGAATTATTTGTAACGCTTTCAAATTACTGGTTAGACAATGGTTGTAATCAAGAAGTTTTATTAGAGTGCAAAAAGAAATAATAACAGTTTAGTCTAGTTTAAAATTAATAGAAAATAAAATAACAAAGTTTATTATGATGTAATTATTAATTTAACAAAGATTTTAACGATTATAATGTGAAATATGTAAGAATGTCCAACAAGGTTACACATAATAATTTATGTTGTGTTATAATAATATTAAATCACGCATGGCATCATTTTATGGTTGAACTCTGAAGATGACTGTTTATTTATTATTTTAATGTACAAAATAGAATAAAACTGGTCGAAATATAAATCTTTTTGAAAGCTTTAAATGCATAGTTTATGTTTGTTTTATGGCAAAATTCGATATTATATAAAGATGTGCCACTTTGGTATTTTTTGTCCTAACCTTGCTCTTCAAAATACAGCAAAACCGAGAAATCTAGCGTAATGCATCCGGTGAATTTGGTGGCCATTGGTCAGTGCAAATGAACCGTGGAACGTTGTTTCTCAGCCAATCTTGATTGACGAGCACTTTATGACTCGGCCCCGTGTCCTGTTGTCCAGGCTCTACAGCCGAAATGTTTTTGTGCCCAAGGCTTCAACGCTTCCTCCAACACACGATTCCGATAAATATGAGCATTGTTCACATAAGGCCCAATAGCGAACGGTGACTCATCGGATAAAACCAAATTCGACAAATCGCCACTTTCGTGCAAGCGTAACAACTCCTTTTCTCTTTCCACTCTAAATTTTTTTGAGTATCGGCGAGTCCATGCGTATTATAGAATTTCAAAGGTTTTAGTCCAAATGATCCATTCGAGCGAAATGTTCCGCTCACGAGCCATTTTTCTGCCGCTACGGCGTTGATCCCGAGCTAATTTAGCCTTCACCTTCCGAATGCACGTTTTATCGTCTTTTATATCAAATATATCAATTATAATCGTTAAAATTTTTAATTTAATTATTTAACATTTAATTTACTTTATTGCTTAATTGATAATAACTACTTACATTATTTCTTTTTGACTGAGATAATTTTTGCGCCAAACTTATTCAATTACTACACGTATATAAATTAAATTAATTTGACTAATTTAACTTTTAATTTTATTAAATATTACTAATTTTATATTTTAGAAAAACAATTTTAACATTAAACAATTGCTTTTAAAATATTACTAATATCGATTTATTCTCAAACTAATCACTGATGTGAGTGCGTAAGAGTCGGTGTGTATCATATGAACTTACATGAGTTCAAGAAAGCTAGCAATATAGGTCATGTCAGTGTCAACCATCGACCAAAGATAATATGATGATACTAATGACATTTTGATTCTCGATTTTGAATGTGGCTTAAAATAGTAAATTTTATTTTTAGTCTCTAGACACATAATTAACCAATTTCTAGTTATTTCTATTCAAAATAGTTTGAGATGAATATTTTGGCAATATCTGTTTATTTTGAAACATTAAAAATTTCTTAATAAATTAATTTAATATTAAAATACATCTTAATATAGATTAGTTTAAGAAAGAATCATAACGATTATGTTTATCGACTTTTGATTCCATTTTTAAGTAGTTTCAATATTACTATGTATATACTATAAATATTATCAAATTATGTATGTACCTTCTATTCTCGGTTACTGCTATTAGTAGTTCTTAATACTATCTATGAAAGAAAAGGAAATGGAATTTCGAGTTTTTTTTTGTTCATTTTTGTTTCAACGAAGAAAACAAAAGTGAAAAAGTAAATAAAAATATTATGGAATTAAAAATAGACTAAAATTTATTTGTTAAATAAATATAAATTAATTAATTAGAGAGAGAATAACAAAATATTTTAAACCAGTGACGGTGTGCATGTGCATGTCTTTTGATTAAATTTGTATAAATTAAGATGTCATTAATATAATATATCCTTTTAGTTATTCTATATAATATACAGAGTGTCTCGAAAGTGACTAACAGGAATGGTACGGATTCCTTGATCAAAGCGAAGATGACTTTACTTTTGCCACTTCACACTGTGAAGCCCCTCTACCAAGTTAAAGACGTTTGCAGAGGCACCTTCTAATGTTGCACCTTGTAAAAAATTAAATCAATATCTTGAGTGACCATTGGTTTTTCGCAAGGCTCATATCATTAAAAAGGTGATGAAATTTTCAGTATAAGAGTCATGCATATTTACTTAAAAAGTATTTCTATTTTAAACAAAAACTTAAGAATTTTTTTATTTCTGTACCATTTATCTTTTAACAATTACACTACGATGGTAATTATTTTTTCTTGAAAATATATTTCAAACTTTTAGCTTTCAGAAAAGCTTTCTATGTGTGATATTTGCAAAATTATTTTATCTAAAAAAGTATCCAATAAAAATTTTGAATTTTCTTTATTAGACACAAGTATGTAAGTAGTCAAAATAAGTACTGGCATAAAATATTTCGAAAAATTTTTAACTATTGCTCAAAATGATCACTATTAACTGTTACACATTTCAAACATCTCTTCATGAACGAATTTCGAACTCTTACGAAAACGTTTCTGTCTCGTTTGATTTCTTTAAAAATCAAGGTTTCTTTATTTGGGATAGCAGATGAATAAACTTAAGGGTTTAAATGGCTCCTTCGCGTCCAATTCACTGACTTGGGAACAAATTATTTAAATGTAATTGAACGTTTCTTGCAAAATGTGGCGAAGCATCATTATACATAAACCACATAGATCGCAGTTTAATAAACGGAATTCCTTCCAAGAGCTCTTCGATTTGGTTTTGTAGGAAATTTAAATATTTTTGATCATCTAATCTGTCAGGAAGTATTATCGGTCCTAGTAATTAATCTCCAAATCTTCCACACCAAATATTAACGTTGAGTTTATATTAATAGCTGTTTGAAGACAAGAAATGTGTGTTATGTAAATTTATACATCATGTCGGGTAAATGCAGCTTCATCAGTGAAAATGATTTTGTTTGGAAACCAAAAGTTTTCTCTTGTTATCTTATCAATTTCGTAATGATAAGGATGGAGGTTTTCCTTTTTAATTTGTCCGTGAACTATAGATTTTGAAATTCTGGTTCAGTCGCAATTTTCCTAACACTATTGGATTGTTATTAATTTTGCGCAAAACTCGTTCGGTGTTGTGGTGTGATGTTGCTGTACGTCCTGGTACATCTCGCCGATTAGTTAAAAAAATAGTCGTTTTCTCGCAAATTCCGATCTGGATTAACAAACGTGTTAACGGACACATTCTTTGTTTAATCTGCGATTAGGGATGCCAATCTTCGATGTCGATATATCCGTTTAGCAAGTGTCCGAACTGCATTAGCTTCAATAATTAAAGTTTATTTTATACCTACATACAAATTCAAACTTTTTATTGGAAATCGTTTAATTTTTTTAGATAAAATAATTTTGCAAATATCACACATAGTTAGCTTTTCTGAAAGCTAAGAGTCTGGACTATGTTTTCAAGAAAAAATATTTACCATTGTGCACTTATTGTTAAAAGCTAAATGGTACAATTTGAAATACTTTTTAAGTAAATATTCATGACTACATGATGTACTTTATTTAAAAGAAAATTTTATCATCTTTTTAATGATATAAGTCAACAAATAACATTAAATGTCATTAAATCAATATCTCGAGAAATAACCATTTGTTGTCTTCGACAACAAATGGTTATTTCTCGAGATATTGATTTAATTTTAATACAAGTTGCTACGTTGGAAGGCACCTCTGCAAACGCCTATAACTTGATAGGTGGGGTTCACAGTACGAAGTGGTAAAAGTGATGTCGTCCTCGCTTTGATCAAGTAATCCAACCGTACCATTCATGTCTGTCATTTTCGGGACACCCTGTATACTTAATATATCATTATATATTGATACTAAGGCGTTTACGGTTTTGTCATACATATAAAAGACAAAACTAAAACCTCTTTCCACTAAAGAATGTGACGGTTTTAAATTATTTTTGGAATAACAAATTTGTAGTCATGTAATCGAATACTGTTACAGTCATTGGGAAAATAAAATTTTCTTTTATTGTTTCCGGAAATGTTTTTCCGAAATCTTTATTAAATTTAGATCTAATTATTTTCCCTAAGCACGATAGTAAAATTGTATTAACAATTTGAATAAATATTTATAGTTGTGATTTATTGGAAAATTTGCCAATTTTTATTATTTTAAAAATGTAGTTGCATCTAAGTAGTATCTACTGATATAATATAATGTGTAATAAAATATCAATTATAAAGATACGAACATAATTAAAAATTTGTTTAAATATAAAAATTAAATGATAAATCCGTTATTAAATAGCAATAATTAAGTGCAATTTAATGATGTAGTTTATTCGCATTATACAATTAAATAATTATTACAGGAATTGATTATCATAAAAATATCGTTTTATTACAAATTAATTAGTAAATGTATTGCTGATAAGCTGTTAATGTAAGATATAAATTAAGATTAAAATACGTGATTTCCTCTATAAGCAAACGATTTAGCAAGCTCATTGACTCAGTCACTATCAAATACAAAATATATAAGCATAATATAGGCGAAGTGTGTAATTAGGAGAGCTTCGACCCCAGATACTTGTTATATTTAGAAAAATAAACTTATAGTTTAAAAATAAATACCACAGTCCACCAATACTCAAATTGACAGAATTTTTATTTTCAATATTTTTAACTCATTCCTCATTATTGGTTAAAACAGACATGCCTACATATTTTTGTTTTAACAATGGTATGGGAACGTACATTTCTTTACAAAATGTTAATGGTTCGTGACCGTATGTAAATTAATTTTAACACCAACTTGGTATTTAAATGTTTTTACAAAAATAAAAATTATTTTTATAGAATATGTATAGTAAAATTGTGTTATGAGATTATAATTAAAATTTCAATATTATATCTATTCACTTTATAATATAATATCGACCCAAGAACTATTTTTGTTGTGATACCACAGGATCTTACTTCCCTGTTACCCTTATGAGAACCAGCTACTTATGTACCGTGATAAGTCTCGCACCTTACAGTTGCGCATAGGAGGCGGGCGGGCTACCGTCTCTTTGTCATTAGCTTCTACCCCTAGTTTCTTCGCATGTTTTCCAAGTAGGCAGTGTCCTGTGATTATCCCCACGATCGTTTTTAATTCACGTCTTCGTAGGGAGATAGTGTCTTTGAGCGTTTCAAGATCAGCTTTGGCCAGACTTGCCTTGCTACCCTGCATGATGAGAGGAGTTTCGTTCACCTTTCATTCGCTGAGGCTACTGCCTCCTTATTTAGTAAAGTTTTGAGTGTCTTAATGGACCTCCCCAACTTTGCCGTTTCCGGTAGCAGTTGAAGAGTTGTACCATGCATCGCTAGTTCATCCGCCCTGCAGTTCCCAATGTCGTCCGAGTGACCGGGGACCCAGACTATTTGATTGTTGAAATGCTCACTCATCTCATTCAGTGACAACCCAACGCCAATCTAGAATTCAGAGAAACATAGCCAGCGACTTGATTGCCGCCTGACTGTCCACATAAATTGCGATATCAGTCGAGAATACCACATTATGTCTCAGCCAATTCAGAGCCTCCTCAATCGCTATCACCTCTGCCTGGTACACGCTGCAGTGATCAGGGAGATGAATTGATATATTAACTTTACCGTGTATCTTGGAACCATCTGTGAAGAACTGCAGTGCTTCCGTTTTCGCAATCGACCCGCTCCTCCAAGATTCTCTGCCGCCATCTGCTTACCATAAATATCGACAGGGAGAAGGTGAAATATGACTTCTACTAAGGCACGTGTAGGTTTTGTCCTCAGCGCCCCGCTTATAAGGTCGCACTTTGCACCTAATGAATTGTTGTACAATCTGATAATTTATATCAATTCACAAATTCTTATTCTTAAATTTTTATAAGCAATGTTAAATTGACAAAGACTAGGCTTGGACATAATCTTTCTACTGGTAGAGATCACAAACGGTATTAACATCTACATACTACTAAATGATAGTTTTCTTAAATAAACTACTTCCCTACTTTTAGTAACATCACTATTTTTCTTATACAAAAGAACTTAGAAATTATATAACACCACTTCATTTTTGTATGTTTTGTTCGATGTGTAGTAATTATAGGTGAGTAAACAAATTTTAGTATATGATATTTCTATCGTATGACATATTTGCCACACAATTTTAAATAAGATCAACAAACTGGAATATATAATGAATATTTTAAACATATTAGACATCATTTTTCATAAAAAAATATTTGTTTATGAAATGCCGGTTGTACCATAATGGTTAAGACCGTTGATTAAAAATTAACATACACCGGATAAAAAGCAATTGTGTGTAAAAACACTCGTTGAGAGACCACCTATTTGAACCAATACGTATTAATGAATCGTAAGGTCTCAATTAAGACGAGGCTAGGGTCGTTTGCGGATTTATTTTTATGAAATATTAATATAAATCTACTGTTTATTGCATAGAATATAACATTCAAAATTATAATAAATATTGCATGTATGTTAAAGTAAAATATATTTGTTTATACAATAATTGGAAATATTATCAACTTTTAGATTGTCAGGTACAAAATATATTTTATCATTTTTGTTTATGTTCCAAAGTATATCTATAATGTATGTCGTATTTTGTATAAGATAACACAATTTCCATATAACCCGACAGCAAAAATATAATTTTTATTTCCAAAATTATGCAATGTAATTAAGAAGAATTGAAATAATTTTCATTGGTAATTTATAACGTTTAACCTGAGTAGGTGGTTAATTTATTTTCTGACTTCTAGTCCAATTAACTACAGGTCAGCATTTATAAACTTATGAAAGTGAATATAACATAGCAGCACACTACTAGCACATTAAGTAATTGATCAAATTATTTATAAGTAAAGTAGAAACCATAGCTAGATTCTTACAGTTCGGAAATTTTGTTAACTAATCAAGAAGCAAATAATTTCTTAACAAATACCAGTTGCCTCAAAAAGATAACCAAATTCTCTTTTTTTTTTTTGGCTTATAAAGTTTTGCTTGTTTTCGCTTAAAATTTTTCAGCTTTCAATAAAAATTATTGTATTTGTAATTTTGTTCTCTAATAACACTTTATTTTGACAAACTACAATCTAATAACAATACCTACAGAAACGACCCGTTTAAAGCTAATAAATTATGTTTAATAAGTCAGAAAATCCTTAAAATTAACATATGTTTTTGTTTGAAATGATCGCATGCACATATTACATAAGGGAAAAGCATTGAATTCTAAAAGTTTGTTGTTTACTTTTTCAGACCGTGAGAATAACACCACATTAAATAAAGATCGCGAAGAAAAGTTACGAGTAGTACGAGAAAAACAAAATGAGGAACGTCAAAGGAAACTAGAAGAATTGAAAGCTCAAGCACTTGCAGCGCAAAAATTTCGCGAACAAAAAGAAGAAGAACGCAAGCGTAGAATAGATGATATGAAAGTAAAAGAAACTGATCGTCGACAACAAGTAGAGGAACGTAAGAAAGCTATATGGGAGGCAGAAAAAGAAAGGCGCGAATATATTTTAAAGAAAAATCAGGTAAAAATATTTTTATAATTATCAAAAATGTATTATTTAAATGTATTATTTTTTTTATAGGAAAGAGAAGCTCGCATAGAATGTAAGAAAAAGAACGAGAAAAGCTCCATTATTTTCGCATTTGGATCGTCAACTCCACGACTTTTAAACTCAGCTGAAACAGTAGTCGTACCACCAAACCCATTTTGGAATCATCGGAGGTAGGTGATCTGTTAAAACTCGAACTTCTCTTAATTATTATTTAAAGTGTAGGTGGGTTCAACAAGTAATGATTATTATTTTATCGGATAAAAATGCTAAATGCTATTATAAAAACATAAAATCGTTCTATTTGTTGTAATTTGATAAATGCTCTCCTCGCTAGGTCTTGAAGCTAATGATTTTTGCAGAAGCTGTATGGACGAGCAGGATGACGGTAGTCCACCTCCTATGCTCATGCCTGGCTTGGGCACACAAATAACAAGAATATTTGGGTAAATTATTATTGGACTTCCTCTCTGATTTCGGAAACTGTAAGGTGCGAAACTTATCATGCTACATAAGTAGCTCAAACTGATTCTTATAAAGGTAATAGGGAAGTAAGATCCTGTGGTATCACAACGGACCGTCGCCGGTCTATGTGTGCTGTAGCAGCCACTCAACCTAACCTAACCTAATTTGTAATAAGGAATTTAACTAATTTGTAAAATTACTTGATTTCGCAAAAACAGTTTCTATTCAATCTACTAATAGGTCCTTATAAGGAAATTTTTCAAATAAAATGTAGGTTTAAATTGAATAAACTCACAATATATACAATATGTGTATCTTTACTTGTTTCTAAATTGATGATTCAATGTTATATCTAACTCAAGGTTTCTATTTATTTTGATTTGTTCATTTCTTATGTTCTTTATATAGTCAGTATACTGTTTCTACAAAATATATTCTAAAAAGTAAGGTTGTGATTTAGAATATCTATCTATGTACAAGTAAAATAGTAAAATCAGTTGAGATATTTGTTTTGTTTTAGTATATTATTTATCACTAATTAATAATATGTACCACACAACAAGAATCGCATGATTAAATTTTTCTATACATACTTATTCATTGAACGTAAAATTCAACAATATAATGTGAAATGAGTGGTTTTTATGTTTTTCTTTTTGTGTTCATTGAGTCGAACAACTATTATTTTCCAATTGTCTTAAATGTTAATAGTTTATATTACATCGATCTAGAAATATTTCTTACTAAATTATATTAGGATGTTGCATAGATTTTATACACTACGACCATTATATCTATAGTAACTTATTTACTCATTACAGCCGCCTTTCTTAATATATCCCAACCAATCTATCTGAAAACGATCGATTCGAGATTACTACGATTGTCAGTCAATTCCGCAAAGCCGCAATATGGTATACAAATATGAGACGAATGTAATGCTTAGCCTTGCTGAATCAACCGGCAATCGCTACAACCGAATCGATCAAATACACAGAGTAAGTTGATTATATTATGCTTAGTTCTTTTATTAATTTATCAATTTGCTGTATGTATGAAATATACAAATATCCTATACTATAATATAATTGTTTTAATGAGTTTACTTTTTAAATTATTGAAAATATAGCTTTACGCAACATTACATACGTTATATATCGACAACACAAAACAAAAAATTTTACTGGCTAATAATTTTTTTATCATAATTATTTCAGATTTACTAAAAAATTCTATTCATGTAGATAAGATATAACATTGAATATATTACCTCAATTAGCGTCATAAAATATTTCTAACATAATTTATGTATTAGAAAGACAGATTTTAATGCACTGCGAAATTCATTTCTCAATTAATTTATGTTATTTTGTGTTGATCGCTTCTTGTGTAGTTAATTGAAACTGGTAACATAAAGTGAACGTTTAATGTCTTTTATATTTTCACAAATTTAATGCAATATAATATAAATGGGTTTAGTAAAATATGTTGAGTTTGTTTGAATTGGAAGCCTGCATGATTTTCTAGACTAATACAGTCTTGAATTATAGACTATATTAAATGTGCAGATTGGCTACACAAGTCGGACCTACGTCCATGATTTGGGTTCGGTGTAAAGTAGAATGTTTAAAGGCAACGGCGAAAAAGCGGCGGATGCCTCGGTCCTAATAATATACCGCTGAGTTGTTATACTCTTAGCTTTCCGCCATTCGCACTTCTTCTGTCTACAAATGCGTTTAGCTGTCCTCTTAGCAAGAACTGGTTTATTTCTTCTTGCTATTGTAAACCAAGTCTGCTCAACAGCAAGACGATACTCCTCATCAAACTTATCATTTTTAGCGTAGTTTTCACTATACCGAGAATGTGCTGGACAGCATCGACAACAGAGGTTTTCAATACTTCCCAGAAACTGTTCACTTCTTCAAACTGGAAATTAAATCGCAAAATTCTTCATTTATCAGACCTTCACGAATCGCATTGTATCCCTGACTTGTACGAAAATTTCTATCGTAGCTTTGCAGTGACCAAACAATGGTCACTACCTACGAATTTTATTAACGACCAATAAGATCCCACGCCTTGGACCACCCGAGCCCGCTCTTTGAAAATCAACACATGGTCATTTTGGATTCGGGAGGTTTTATATGGAGTTTCAAAATAGATGTCTTTATGAGGAATGAATGTACTTTACGACTTTGAGATCATGAGCGGTCGCAAAGTACATCATTTTTTACTAATTTTCGGTCACAGTTTCGTGTCGGGAGTACGAACCTATATTATTAAATAAGTAGGTCTGATTTCTGTCAGCTCTAGCATTAAAGTCACCAATCTGACATCGTGATCAGGTATAGCGCCCCATTAGATTATTGTTGAAATTCATATTAAGAATTACTCTTATGTGTGACTTATTCCACTTTTAAATTCAATCAAATAAAAATTTGATATTTTCAGTTTAAAAATATTCCTTATAGTGGAATATTTTTTATATTATAAATATATTTCGGTAATCAAGTTGTCATCTTCAGTATTTATCATGAGTTCATGATAAATATTGAAGATGGCAACTTGATTGCCGAAATATATTTATAATATAAAAAATAAAAATTCCACTATAAGGAATATTTTTGAACTGAAAATATCAAATTTTTATTTGATTGAACATTAGATTATCCAAATTATTGTAATGTCAGTTATTGGTTTGTCAATTGTCAGGTTGGCTAATATCATGTGCAATCGAAGCTTACACATTCGATTATCGACTGCCTGAAAGTCAAATACAACCTTTTTTTATCTGTGGCCCAATGAGAAAATTAACTCCAAGATTTGTGAGGTCATCTCCACTGTAGCAACGTATAGCCTTAGGACACATGGTCTCCACTTTTAGGCCATCGAGTTTCTTGCAGCACTACGAGTTCCAGCCGATATTCTTTCATACATGTTATTAGGCCGTCAAACGCGTCAGGTTTTCGAAGTAACTGCTCGTTCCACGTGCCGATCTTCGTAATCTCGTGGCGGGGGGTGATTGTTGTTTTGGCGGTATTCGATTTTTTTTTCTTTATTTACATTTTTAACATTCTGTATACTGTGATGGTATTCTATGGGTCTTATGTTTCGTTCGAAATATTAACGAAATATAGATGCCACCATCCACAGTAGAAGTTTGAATCATTAATTTATTAACTTTGTATTTATAATCAACAAAAAACGTATTCGATTTAGTTAATTTATATATAAATTTTGTACATGTACATTATTAACATGTAAATTATTATTTTTTTAAAATTTTAGATCAACATCAATAACAAATGTGGCATTTTCAGGCGGTAACACTTTAACTCGTCGTAGTTCAGAACGAGATTTAAGTGATGGCCCGAAGAAACGTGCGACATCGGCTAGTGGACTAGATCGAAAAAATGAAGGTAAAGGTTTTATAATTATATTATTTCATTTCATCGATTTAAATTTTTTTAATTATCTCAACCTATTAAATAATTAGAACTTCTTGTTAATTTACTTATTATTTTTATTGATAAGCTAAAATATATATAATTATTATTTATAAGTTAAACAGTTATTTAAATAGATAAAAATAAATAATTACACAATAGGGATACAATGTGACTACTAACTTGTGAAGGGAAAAGGCTAGAGTAACTAACAATATATTTACTAATCTTTTTAATTTGACTTATTTTAATCATCAATTATTCATACAATCATTTTAAATAAACCAATATAAATATAAATTAATAATAGATCTTCGGCACATGTCTGCTTCAATGTATGAAGTTTTTAATTGGAGTTCTTCGAAAGATGAACGCCCAGGTAAACGATATCCATTAACTATTGGACCTCAAATTGATATAGATAATCCAAGTAGTGGTGGTATGAAAACTAATATAGAACAAGCACGAGGATATTATAAGGGTATGGGTAAGAATGAAAACACACATTTATCGAAAATATATCTAATAATTTAATATTTGGGCCATTATTAACATACGTTTTTGTTTTTATCATTTTTTGGAATGTTTTAAAATATACAATTTATTCTAATCCATAACATATTATATGTTGCATCATTTAACATTTAATTATATAACTCCCTCTTTCATCACAACAGACGTAAACTTATTTTTTTCTTACCACAAACAAATCACGTTCAGTGATTGTATTTATTAAAATATAAATCATTTTAATTGGTTTGTTAAATTAATCAAGAATAAAATTTAAAATAATTTGTTGCTGTGATATCGAGTGAAGTTTACAACAGTAAAATAATTAGATATTTCGTTACATGCAATAATATTATAATGATAGCTCATGCCATGAAGTGATTTTATTATTTTGATAAAAATCTTCTTCATCAGAAATCATTCACTTTGAACGATTATAATTTTTTGATTTATGACTTTAATTCAAATAAATACTTACATTATATTTTGGCCTTAAATGATGCAACCAATACATTAAAACAAAATGATTTAATATTTAGTTTAAATATTTAAGTTTGCTATTAACCAATTACTAATTAAATAGAACATGATACATGTATTTGGATTTTTAATCATTTTATAATTGTTTGTTTCTTATACCATACATTTATAGTAAGAGTTGGTATTATTATAAATTAATCCTCTATTTCAAATACATCTGGATAGAAATTATGTTTAAATACAGCTATAATATTGCCAACTGTTTTTTATTTTATTATTGTATTTTTCTGCATTTTTAATTGCACATTTTTATTTAATTAAAAATTTTATTTCGAGAAAGTTAATTAATTTTAATTAAATTATTTGCCGCATGTAAAGAAATTGTATAAATGTTAGTTGCACTGTTAAATATTATACAGTGACCAGTTAAGTTTTAGTATATATATCTAAACTGGTTCCTGCAAGTATTATTTGAGTGAAAAATTTAACCTCAAACCTGTCGATTTATATAAGGTTAACAGCCAAATAAAATAATGAAAATATTTCGATTTGCATATATCACACGTCGAATAGTGTAATGTATGTATGAATCATCCCACTTCAAATTATATTCATATGTGTATAACTAATATTATATTTACCACCTATTTTGAATAATGAATAATTATTAGATGAAGTTTTGTTAAGGTGAATAAAGTGTTAATGAAATTTTTAACAGAGATAATATTCATGAAAGTATTTACAAAAAACGAGCAAATATGATCAGCTAAACTATCACACATTGAAATCGATCATATATGTAGTAAATATCGAAAATAATTGTTTTGCGATTATGCTAACGCAAACTTTGTCAATAATACAAACTAATAGTTTGTGTAATGATTGTTATTAATATTTAACGCAATTCGAACTTCATGTGTACCAAAACAAAAATCGATGAATATGTCAATTTGAGTTATTTATATCATCCAACATATTTACTTTTTATTTGGTTACTCTAGATTTGGTGGAAGGAGCCGATAGTATTTTCGTCTGATATTGATTTGCAAATCTAATTTGTCTTTTTGTTTAAAGTATTTTAAGAAAAAATCCAAAATGTTAATAATCAATACAACAAAAATATTTTAAGCTAACATTTTGTGCTTGTTTTAAATAGTAGTTCTAAATGCATTAAAAATTAAAATTTAATTTACAATCGAGAATTTCGTACCATTGTCAAGACAAACATTTTTTCATAAGTTACGGCGATGACTCATTTATATGCTTTTGGTGAGGTAAACATGGCTTAGTATAACTTGTACGGTTTATTTTTATAATTTTTTATTGTCTTGTTTTTGATTATTTTAGCAATTTAGTTTTTTAAGTTTCAGCTTTTGTTTTCTACACGCATGAGTAATAGAATTAATATTTTTGGAATAAATATATTAAATAAATAGCTTTAAAAATTGTAACTAGTTTTTTTCTGTTTTCAATCATTTTAGATGAGATAGACTCGTCACCCATCTCGTATCGAAGTGTTGCTCGACGAAAGACTGATTTGATGCCGACCGTACCTAGTCCACGAGATAGATCATTCTATGGTTCACGATCATCGTTGGGTAGTTTAACGCCACGCACTCCAGGTATAGTTATTGTTTTACTAAACATTTTATGCAATGATTTTCAGTGATTGAAATATTAATTATTTTTTTTATAAATTGAAAAGACGACCTGCTTTTCTTTTATCACTGCCTTATTTATTTCTTAAACAAAAGCATAAATATAGGTTACGGTATATTTAGAAATAATTTGTTTTCGTTTAAGAAATACATACATACATATATAATTACATAGTAGTTTTCCATAGTTGCAACATACAGTTTGATTTGTAATTTAATTTTATTATTTTATTTATTTTGTTGTGGCCAATACTTATTGTTTGACAAAAATAACTATATTATAACATGCACCATCAAAAAAAAGGTCGAACTATGTCAATGAATCGATTAGATCAACTAGCGCAACCGCGGAAACGAAATGGTGAACATATATGTGCAATAATTGAACGTGAAAAACGTGAACGAGCTTTATTAGAAGCAAAGTCAAATGGCACAAGTTATAGCACAGAATCCCCCACCACCAAACAATCAATATCAAAAAGTATGATAAATTTGCATGGCATTAATAATAATAGTAGTAAAATGAGAAATAAAATTGTATTAAATAATAAAATGCTACAAAAATCTGGTGCTTCACAAAGCATGTTACAACTTGCTACAAAAGGTGATAGAAAATTTACTACTACTACTACCACCACCACCACTATTTTCAAACCAAGGAACGAGAAATTTATAAAACGTCAAAAAGATGCGCAACCAATTGAAAGTGATTCAGGTTGGTCCACTAAGAAAAATAAAAGCAAAGCTTGTTTACCATAAACCTAGTTACCTGTTCTCTTTCTTTTCATATATCTTTATTTTAAGTAGTAAATAATACTCTCTAAATCCTGCTAAATGCAAAAACTATTAATATAATTATATAAATTTCAAATGGGATAAGTTTAAATTACTAATTATCTAGATATCTTATTAATCATACATATTTCATTAAATATCCATCCATGTTTTTTTTTGTAAATATGTACTTACATATCATATGTAAATGGTTATTTCTATCTTATAAGAGTAGGGTGGTGGGACTTTTACTCGCATTATTTTTTATAAAATGAACCTATAAACTATTGAATTAACTTAAAACATTACTTCAATCGATTTCTTTCCCAAATATTTTGCATAGCTTTAAATAATAGCAACATTATTATGATAATAGTTATGTTAAATTAATTATTTAAATATTAACATATAGTAAACGGACAACACCACATATAATAAAACGTACACTTTCGTTTTCCCCCTCAATAAATCCTAGAAGTGCAAATATTACTTTGTACAAAATAGGAAAGAAAATAGGATGTCATTGACTAGCTATTTAAATTTAAGTCGATAGTTTAAAATAATTAATTCCATTTCAATTATTTACTAAATTTATTTTCTTAATTAAAATTCGTTTTATAAAAGTAAATTTATTTTATATATTTATAACATATGTAGTTGGCTACATTTTAATTTTTAAAAATATTTCTTCATACTAGTAGCGGATAAAAAAAAACTCTTAATGTTATGTAAATTTGTAGTTAATGAATGCAAGTATTTAGTTAGTGTTTTCCGTACCAATCCAAAATTCACGATTTTCACAACACTATTGTGGTGGTGTGACACCTTTATTAATTAATAAACTAATCAAATAGTTTCCAATAGTGGTTTGTAGTCACGATTTATGCTTTTATATATTACTAAAATTATTTTTATAGTATGTACTCTGTAAGTATTTTAGTGATAATTCATGATGATAAAATGTAATTATATGCACCGGGTAAAGAACTTTTTTAATTTAATTATTTGTACATATTCACCTTCGAATTTTTATCGAAATTTCTTTTGTTAGCTCTGATGGTGGTGGCAATATTATAAAAATATTCAATTTATTTTTAAGTAACTAGTACTTTTCAGCTTAATATCTTAGTATTATATCTTAGTGATTA
This sequence comes from Tipula lateralis, assembly GCA_963932295.1. Classification (NCBI taxonomy): domain Eukaryota; kingdom Metazoa; phylum Arthropoda; class Insecta; order Diptera; family Tipulidae; genus Tipula; species Tipula lateralis. The sequence goes on from OZ010737.1 coordinate 139,701,631, forward strand.
ATAATGATGTGTTCGATTTCTCCAGGTTTGCGATCAGGTGAAGTAACACCTGGTGGTAGTATAACAAATGCTTCGCGACCTGGTAGTTCGATGTCTAATTCCGTTTGCATTGGCGTTATACAAAGACGAACACCACGAAAACCAAGACCTGTTAGTATTGCCGGTACTGGGGTCACAACAAATGGTAGTATTTTAGTTTATTTGCTTAATAGTTATTCTTAAAGTTATAAAAGGTATTATTTTAGGTGAAACTCCAGATGGTAAACAAAAAACAGAGAAACCACCACTTCCTAAATCACTAAAACATTCTAATATGACGAAAAGTCCTGCAAGAAGCATTCAACAAGACATACATAAATCAACGGAAAAAAGAACACCAGCCAAAGTAAGTATTAAATTAATGTAACCTTTGTTGTTCGAATTTATTTAAATTGTCACTATACATATATAGACTCCGCGAAATGGATCTAAGCCATCTTCAATTACACAATCTCCATTGGCGTCTACCAGAACTAGTAAAACTAATCTTGACAAACAAGAAGCCAGTGCAGTGGTAGAATCAGCAACGATTGTCTCGACAATAACAGAACAATTAAACATTGTAGATATCAATGAAACCGGTGATCAAACGGTTACACAGATTGAGAAAACGGTTACGGTTGAATCCAATCAAAATGGCGACGTGCAAGTTAATGAAGAAAGTATTGACATTGTGGAATTAACAACAGAAGATGCAGCTAATTTTGATGAAAATGTTAATAATTCATATCCACCTAGTATAGAGTTATCTGAACCACAAATTGCAAATATTGTGGAAACTGAAGTAGTTAAGCCCCAAGAATCGCAAGTGCAACAACCAATATCCATACAAAATCCTCAAATTTCCGATTTAACACAACTAGATAGTGGTGATATGTCCGCATCATTCATGGCTAAAAACCGCATTAACACAGAAGAAGAAGCAAAAGCAGCGTTAGCAGAACGACGACGGTTAGCTCGTGAAGAAGCAGAACGACAAGCTGAAATTGAACGACTCCGTATCGAGGAAGAGGAAAGATTAATTATTCAAAAACAATTAGAAGAAGAGGAAGAACAAAGACGTATGGAAGAAGAAGCACATCGCTTGGCTCTTCTACAAAGAAAAGCTGAAGAGGAACGCTTAAATCAAGCTATTGAAGAAGCTCAAAAACGCGAAGAAGATGAACGTTTAAAACGAGAAGAAGAAAATCGTTTGAAATTAGAACGCGAAGAATCCGAGCGTAAAGCACGCGAAGAAGCTGAAAAATTACGAATTGAAACAGCCGAGCGCCTAAAACGTGAAGAAAAAGAGCGCGAAGAACGTCGTAAACGTGTTGAAGCTATTATGGCTCGTACACGTGCTAAAAATACTAATAACAAAGGTGTTGATAATCAGAATAATGATAATAATGATTTTTCAACACAACAAACAGCGGCGACCACAACACCAAACAAATCGCCAATCACAAATAATGGCGATGCGAATAATTCAAATACAATTGTGTTGGAAGAAACAGTAAATAATGATATTAGTAATCAAGAAAATTTATTAAATTCAAATGAAAATAGATTATTATCGTCATATGAAACGTCAGTGACAGAAAAAGAAAATGCACTACTAGGCAGCTTTAATAATAAGAATATGGATAATGTAGATAAATTAGCGCAAATGGTTGTGTCACATCAGGGCAATGGTAAATTAATAAATGATGTAAATAATGCAGACATTTTTATTGAAAATCAAAATGGACATCAGGGATACAGTATTAGTAATTTAAAGTAAGTTCTGTTAAAAATAAAAAAAGGTAATAAAATTGTTTAATAATTGTTTATTTATTGCAGCGGTGCAACGCTTGATGGTAAAACAGCAGAAATTATTACAGATCAATTAATTGATTTTAGTAGTGCACCACATAGTATCGATGAATTAAATAACAAAAGTAATAATAATAATAACAATAATACATCAACACTAGTCACTTCTGATAGTCAAGAAAATAGAGGTAATTCAATTTAAAATTCTATCATATTAATGTTATTTAAATCTCATGTTGCATACATCCTTCGTAAAAGTAAAGCACCTCAAGACAATATCTTATTCCGACAATCTAATCAACTTTTTGTATATCAGATGATATCTGTGTGATTGGATGAAATGGCAACGGAGTAAAAGAGATACTTGATACACTGGAACAGTGTTCAGCTTCCGTTTGTCTCAAAATCAACGAGTCCAAAACCAAATATCCAATCTCTGGTTTTAGAGACCAAGACGCAATTGATTTCAGTAGTGGTTTGGAGGACACGTTTGAAGGAGTGATGAGATATAAGTATCGTGGATCTCTCATTACGCACGATAATAGTGTGGGAGAGAATATCAAGGTTCGCCTTGTTCCTGACAATCGGGCTTTATAACTTCTGTGTCCACTTCTGAAATCAATTTATCTTGCAAGTACGACTAAGCTGAAGTTGTACAGAGTGTTGTAGGAGGACATTGACGGATAAGTACGAAAGGTGGCTTCTAACATAAGGGAGAAGAATCATGCGTGTGATGTATGGCCCCAAAACTCTGGTTGGTGGGAACGCATAGAATTCCACCACAGCACCCACTGTTTGTCGTAAGAGGCGACTAAAATGGTTGGATTGTTGGGCTTCACCCACATCCATAATTTTTTTATTTTTTCTATTATTTTTACTTGTTAATTAATTCATCAAAAATGTTGTTTTAACAATGAATATCAAAATTAGAAAATCCCCGATAAATGACTCTTCGGATCGAGAGGCGAAGCAGTATCCTCGTAAAGATAAAATTGATAGCCTTACCATCCATTTAGTCAATGCCCGTGAACTCGTGACTAATAAAAAAAGCGCACATCAACATCTCGAATCACGCAGACCCGTCATATTAGTGCTAACGGAAACAAAAGTATCGCATAACGTCTACGAGAACGTATTCTACTTCAAGCGCTAGCAGTTCGAACAAGCATTCTTCAAGCGCTAGCAGTTCGAACAAGTAACGTCGAGTGTGTATTTCATTAAATACCACATACCGTACGGTCGAAATCAGAAGTACGAAATTTTCTCAAAGACCGCTATTAAATGTGATGATGGTTGATGATTTTAATGTCCACCATAAAGAATGGTTGAATCACCAAAATCCGAACTGTGCTGGGCGTCAGACGTAGTGGCTTGCTGTTTCACATGACCTTACACAGATTGCTAGTGATTCCACTTTTGAATGTCAAAATTCTACAAGCAGTCAAAAGAAGCCGCCAAAGCAGCCAGACAAAAAAATCTGCCCCAAGGAAGGATAAAAAATACCACAACAAGAAAGCCGCTAAGGCTTCCGAGTTGAAAATCTCTGATCGTATCTTTTACCAGATGATCGTATCGGTTGCCAATATTTCTAAAACATCTATTTGATGGAAGAACACCAAAGCACCATCTGCACATTTCAGAACTGAAATGTGCAGATGGTGCTTTGGTGGTGGATTCATATTTGCAGGCCGACTTCACTTCGAACTCGACCATAGTTGTCCTCGATGGAGTTCGCCTCCGTCAATTCCGTATTGTGGTTCCAAAATGGATCCTGTCAACATCTCGGAGGAAATTGTCTTCAGGAACCTGAAGGCAATGGACGTGAAAATGACCACCGGACCTGACAGAATTTCTGTTCGAATATTGAAGGAGTTTGCCAGTGACTTGGCTCCAATATTACCTAAAAATTATCTCCTTTCTTGTAAGCAAGGGACGCCTGGAAGAGTGCGATGGAGCAACCGATTCTTAAACGTGGTTGTGATTAAACTGACTCCTCAAACTACCGGCTAATATCAATTGTGTCAGCATTAACATTAAAGCAAAATCTATAAATATACAAAGACTTCCCATAATAATATAAAAAACTATACATTTTCAAATTGATGTTTTATAGTGCAACTTCTAAAACGAAAAAAATTTAAAATGAGAAACAAATGCATACAATTATTTTACTACTATAACAAGGTTTGGATTTCAGGCTTCTTTGATGCGATCGTACCCAAAATAAAATTGGTCGTACCCAAAATAATTTACTCGTATTTTGTATGAAATGGAAAGTCTTTGTATTTTATATAGTCTTTGATTAAAGCATACCTTAAAAAACAAACTGCGATCTTGATGGCACATACCGAGTTCTTTCCATCACGAGATCAGGAATTTAATACGAATTGCTGATGTCGTGCATGAAATCAAAGGACAGCGAGTACGCTAATCCAAACCGAATGATACAGAGATCTTTGAAGAGGTCGTTGTCGGCGACGTTTGCTCCACGGCGTGAGAGCGATGTAGCATCTTCTTGTTACTTATTGTTGCAACAGTATGAAGGCTAGCTCGTGATCAAAAACGATGGAGTCAGATTGTTGACACAGTACGGGCCAACAATGGCCGCTGTAAAAAAATCATATTAATGTTACAAATATTTCTACTTTTATATTTTCAGATTTAACTTTCGTGTGAATGGTCGGATATTATTATTAAAGAAATTAAAAAGAAAATAACATTTTTCTTGGAGGCATTACTATTATGATTTGTATAGCAAAACGCTAAAAACTCAACCCATAACACTATATGATGATAAACCCATTTATTCAAAACTGTTATTGCCCTTATTATTATTGTAATCAATATCATTAATATTATTATTTTTTATGTATTTATGAAACAAATAGAAAGAGATTATAACTTTTGATGCAGAACTAGTTTGGATGCTGCATACATATAATAACAACCAATTTTTAAAAAAAAACAAAAAAAAAAATAAATAAAAATATTATTTTAAGTTATTTTAGTTTAAAAAAATTAAATTATTGTTTATTTTTACACATTTATAAAAAATAAAGCAGGAAAGCTTAAAAGTAGACACAAACGAAAGAGAAAACGAAATGAGATGTTTATGTAAGAAGCAAAAATTATACTGGTGTTCTGGAAATGTCATAGTTCTAACTAGTAAAACCAAAGAACTATAAACTAGAATAAATACCAGAATTCACCGTCGGATTTATTTTAAATCCCTTTTCTATGTGAAATTGTTAGAAAAAGTGTTTTAAATTGTTGAAATGAACTGAGCTTATTTAAGAAAATCAAAAAATTAAAAAAGAAAAACATTTATATTATGTTGAGTGGAAATAACGGGGTAAAAATCTTTATCAATTGTGTATAATTGGAAATTGTTGAAAATGAATATCTTATTATTTTGGTTATTTTATTATTATTATTTTTTTGTTTGCACAAAATAAAATAAAAATTATTAATTGTAAATAAATTTGGGTTGTATGTCAGATTAAAGATCATATTATAAAATAAATTAAAAAAAAAAAATTACAAAAAGTTAAATGCTTTATTAAATATTTCTTAAAGTTAAAAAAATACAATATAAAAATAAGAAATATTTTTCTATTTGCGTATTTATTAAATTTAAGCTTTAAATTTACATTATTGTTAACCACAAAACATAAAATAAACTTAAATTGTATCTGAAACATAGTGACTATATATACATACATACATACATATATAAAGAAAAACTATTTATGTATGCTATTATTGAAAATGTTTCACTCAATACATATATTTGATGTCGAAATTTCAATAATACGCTCATATTATTTTATTTTCCATTCCTTTTTTTTACCAAACTATATAAAATATATACCATTCTTATAAAAATAACTTTTCTTCAAGTCGATTTTTGTCTCGAAAATGATATCCCGATTCAGTGTTAATTAATATCGATGTCGACAGAATAATTGTTATTTAATTATTATTATTATTTACAACAACAAAAAAACACTAAGAATAAAATAAACGATTTAAAATAAAATCTTGCTTAAATATGCCGTGAATTGCTTTATATAATTTTTTTTTAATATTTATTTAATCTTATTATTGTTTTTGTTTATTAGATGAACGGCATAAAAATTGATAATTTTGTAAAACAAAAGCAAAAAAAATAAATAAAACTAAAATTTATTTTTAGGTGCACACAAAAAATTAAAATACATTAAATAAAAAAAAACAAAATCCTTTTTTTTTGTTAATTTTTTTGAATTAATATTTTAAGAATATATTATTATATTATAAAAAAGATAAATAATTAATTAATTTAATATTATAAAAAATTGGTTTTATTTTAAATATTACATTATACATGGGATTTATTTGATTCTATCAAAGGTCACCTCTATTATGAATGTCGACTCGGTGTTGTAATTTTTATTCTTAATATGTGTATTGAAATGCTAGATTTCTATCGATTATTGATCGAATCGACATTCATAATAGAGGTCTATTCAAATATTATAATCCACAAAGCATCAATTTTTAGGTAGCTTGTTTTTGGTGACTTACTGCTATACCCAGTTATGTGGCAAAATAAATCATTTACGATACCGAAAAAGTTTCACAGCATTATATTTTATCATGGCACATGCCTTGTGCTATAGAGAGAAATAGTTTACAACAGTTTTAACTATACACCTTATTTTGAGCTTGTAAGCTTATTTACAAAAGGATGTGCAGTTTATAGATTTCCGAAAATGAAGTTAATCTTTGAAACCACGAAATAGAGAGGCCACGAAACATTTCACATCCCACGCAATTCGTTCGTTCCTTCAATCATTGATATGCCCTGAGCGAGCTTTCTTTTCGTCCCATTTTTCTATGATATGCACAGAGACTCAATTGAATACTTTGATGCTGGAACATTTTGATACGACTGGACATGGCGGAGTGCAATGTCCTATACAAATCCAACCGCCTTTTAATTTTCGATATTTTACTTAAGAAAAATTTTTTAATCGATACAGGAACTGATTGATGTCTCGGACTTGCCGGTTCGCTTCATCAAGAATTCATACCTCTACTCCTCATTTATTTTATTGGTAGCAAACGGCTCCACAGTGAACACTGTCGGAACCAAATATTTAAAACTCGACATTGGAGTGCGTCACATTGGAGTGCAGAAAAATCCCAATGGTTCCAAATTATTATTATTATACTGTTGCAGAACGGCTCCAGCTGTTATGTGCAGTAGTCACGCAGAATTTAGCATTGTTTAGGAGATGTACTAACAAAATTATGTTAGCCAGTTGAGTTTTAAGTGAAGTAAATGCGTTTCGAAGAATTCTTTCTTGTCCAAGTGAGAATGAATTGGGTCGAGTTATTCAGGAGGTTCAAATACCATTGGGAAATACCATACTTTGTGCTCTTGATTTGAACATAAAACTCCACTAATCTTTGGAATAATATTTTCAAATAGAGTTGTGGTACTCCTTGCTTAGCGAAGCTACAAGAATCTCGTCAATATAGATGAATAGTCTCGCACGACTTAAAAGTTAATAAAACCGCTGAAACGTTTCAAAGCAATTCAAAGGCGCCCGAACGGCATCCCAGTAAATTTGCTAAAAAACCAAACGGTGTGATTATTGCCGTCTAAGATCTTACAAGATCAATTTTTGCGAAAGTAGTGTTTCCATTTAAATGTATGGAAAAGTTTTGGATAAGGGTAGAGTTTGCAATCCCGAGATCCGGACATTTTTTAAACCCCGCAACCCTGGGACTCAGCAGTCAGGACTCCGAACTCAAAGAAATATTTAAAACAATTATATTTAGTTAAATATGTATTCAACAAGCCGTTGAACAAGAAAATAAGTCTAGTAGCATTAATAGCTGCAATATATTTATTGCATTGCATGTATTTAATGCATTAATTTTTGTGAAATCATGTCATTAATTTTTGTGAAATCACATGTAAAAATTATATTTTTGAGTACATGCTAAATATAAGTGTTTTTTTATCTTATAAGCAGCACTATGCACTAAGTTTGAAGGTCTAAAGTCTGACCAACCCGTTCATATAAAGTTATATTAAGTTTTTATGTTTTCTGAAGTATTTTTATAACACACTTTATGATTTACGGAAAAACTTCGGATATGGGTCACCTTAAACTATGCCCCCATGTCAACAAAGAAAGTTAGGTGATTGTTTACGTCATGTATAATAAGGCGACTGTTTTTTAAGATCAATAGTGTGGCCGACTCGACCAGAAGATCTACAAAACTTGTAGATCCCTTGGCCGCACTCTATACCACTTTTCCTCTTTGGAATACTTCGTGTTTTGATCTAGAAAGCAAAAGATTTAATACACTTGTGAGCTCTCTCTTAATTGCCGCTACAAATTGTATGTGGTTTTGGTATAGTGAAATACCGTATTATGTGACTGTCTTAAGTAACTATTTTAAGTAATTTTAAATTAATACTACCAAAGCTAAACTGCTCACTTTAAAGACGAGATCGTTTACATGACTCGATTTAAGACGCGTAAAAGTTCTAATTGGATTTTGAATTAAGGCTCGTTTCCAATTATATAATATAAATTATCAACATTTAGGCAAAATAAATCGTTCCATTTTATGTACATAATAAATTCCACGAAATCTTAATTTTTAGATAATATTATAAATAATCTATTGCTTAGAGGCCGTAAACGGCCGTTACCGCGTCTTAACTGAGACCTTACAAACCGTTTTAACGTATTGGTGCAAATTGTAGGTGATCATGTTCATTTCTAATAAACGGCGAAAATAGAATTCGAGACCGCGGCGTGATGAGATACTCTCTTAATGATTAAGCTACAACCGGCGACAATGATAGTACATACTACATGAATTCTTATTTACAGATGCAAGCAGATTTAGGGAAGATAAATATTGAGATGGAAAAGGTTCGCGAATCGTCAGACATATTTAGTTAACAAGTTTTTTTGCCGGGATAAATTAGATCCTTTTGTTCCGTCAAAGGTTCTTTGGCCCTATTGCGATCTTGTTGAAAATTTAGGACTTAGCAGTTGTATAAATAACAATATTTCAAATTCTTATTTTATTGACTTATTGTGTTCTAATCCATTTTCATATTCAAATATTTCTTTTGGATAGTTACAGTTTTCCATTTGAAATGCTTATCTTCTGGTCTTGATAGAGTTGGTTTAAAATTGGTGAAACGTTTTTTCAATTTATTTTTTTCCCTTTATCCGGATCGTTCACAGGCAGTTGTTTTTGGTAGTTGTTATTATAAGTTTCCTACAGTTACTTCAGACGTTCCTCAAAGTTTGGTTCTTGATCCTAAGTTGCATTAATGACATGTTCCTCATTCCAACTTTTCGTTTCACATTTTCGCTGAAGAAGCCAAAATTTATAGAAATAGTAAATATTCGTCTAAAATGTTAGTCGATCGCAAATTACTATAATTTACAAACAAATTTGGTGATAGGTTTTACCAAAACTCTTACATGGCGTAACCATTAAGTAAGTAAGAGGATGTTTTTACGTATAGTTGTATAAACTGATACGGTTTACCGATAGTCAGTAAAACAGAATGTTTCTGCTCTATCTCCACCTCTGTGGCGGTTGTCTTATTTGGTATACGAATACATCGTCCAATACTGAAATCCAACAGTGGATCGTTCATTGTTGGATGAAAAACTTTGTATCAAACCTCTTTCATGATTCGACCACCCGTTGTTAGTATGTCTAATATTTAAATATCATCCTTAATCATATTGGAATTTAGATAGTTCCTATCAGAATTATATTGTACTACTAGTAGTTTTTGTAATTATCCCGCCACATTTTATTATTATGATGCAGTACATAATTTATTTATTTTGTTCCAAAATAAACTTTAAATCTATTACATTTTTAGTTGATTGTGACGCCGTTATTTTTATTTATATTGTTTTTTGTTTTTCTTCAATCTTCGTTTTTTTACGATTTTATTCAGTTTGTAAAGCAACTTTGTCGAAGTAACAATTCGCTTATTAAATATAATTTTATTTGTGTTACTTTTATTTTGTAATTTTAAGATAAATTATTTAAAACTGTGTTTTAAAAGAATCAATTCAATTTTGCATTCATAGCCATTCCTGTTTTTTTATATAATTTTAGTTGTTTTTATATAATTTATATATTTCTCATTAAAATGTCAACAAATCGTGCTGCTAAATCAGGATTTGCCGCTGAAGCTCAAAGAAAAGTAAGTTTTTCAAATTTTTATACTTTACATAATTACGGTTATATTTTATATTTAACATGCTGGTTTTACATGTTATTTAATGGTAATTTAGTAAAAACAAATACCTCCACTACTCAAAATTTTCGTTATTCGAAGAGCATAAAAGAATGATGTCATCTCAAGAAATCAAAAAATTCTTCTGATTTGTTTGAGTTTTTTGTTTTGTGTTCTTTCTTCAACGTGGATTTTGTCTGTTGTTTTTAACATTTTTTGATGAAGAGTTGAGCTTACGATTCAAGAAGTGCTTATTTTTTGAAGATGAATTTCCATTATATTTGTTTTAGTTGTGTGGTTTTGCGTTAGTATTGAACGGCTACAAAATTTAAGTTTCTTTTTAACTCTTTTTCATTCTGATTTCTGTTTGGCTTTGTAGTTTTAAAAATATCGAATTTCATTTTAAATTACAGTGAACGAAATACTTATACATATATATTCTTTCATCTAAGCCATCCCAAGATTTTCTCAATTAAATTTCTTAACGATTGACATAAGATAATAAATTAGTTTCAAACGAATTTAACGGTCTAAAATAAATTTATGTTTTGTATAACTGAATGTAGGCAGATTACTGGTTAGACATATCTCCGGCACTATATCAAAAATCAGTTACAGAATGCCCAAACACATTTATATATAAAATTCTGATTCATCTTAAGCTATGCTTGAAGTATGACTTAATATACGATTATAATATGTTTTTGTAGACGTAAGTTGATAATGTTTGTATATACTATAACAAAGAATAGTACATACATACTAATATTATTTCTGATTTATTAGTTTTTTTTATTTTGGACAGTTATTAATTGAAACGAATGAAAAAAAAATTCCAATTGGTGACTCCATGAGAATATTAAAAACGATCGACCGAGCGATCAACCAAAAATATAATAATAATATTTATGGTTGTTAATCGGTCGGTAATAATTAACTCATCTATTATAAATAGCAATAAATTAATTAATTTTCGTATACCATATGATTGATATTCTTAACATGGAATATATACATTATGTGAGCTCTAGACTTAACTGACGTAATTGATTATTCTCGAAACAATATGAGATAATCATAATCTTTCAGTACATAGAATAAATTATTTATTTAGGGTGAAACACATGCAACACTTGTTATTTGGTGTCGTAATAAATTTTAAAATTAACTTAATTTATCATAAAAGCAATTATCTATTGTAGCACAGAATCTTTTTAATTTAATCGTCTCCAATCGACAAACCATTAGTATCTGCTAGTAGTTCGGTTTTTGTCTTTGCTAAATTAACTACTCATATATAGGTTATGTCATTAACCATAGTAAAGACACGAACCGATTCACTAGCGGATATTAGCGAGTTTGTCGATTGGGAAGCGATTAAAAATTAAAGTTTATTTATTTCACGAAGCCACCTCTGATCTTGTATTGTATAGTCAGAGTATAAAGTTCTTTTTTCATTTTCGATATCAATTTCAATAATATTTGTGATGGATTAGTGCTGTGACTGATAACAAAAATAAATGTTTTATTTGACAAACAAATTATTATATTTTGGACGTTATATTTTCTGGGTGTTTCACTTACATTTAGATTTACAATGTGAAACATGTAAGCTATATATGGGCACAATCACTTTAGAAAATACAATATTAATTATTTAACTGTCTTGGGTAATATAGACGTAATTGCAGGCCACTTGATAGATTGCTTAAAATATTGCGTGATAATGCCATTGAATTATATTTTTAGAAATTTTAATTTTTTCGAAATATAAATTTAAATTTAACTTATCAACCCAAATCAAGTGAATCAGCTTGTTTGGTCACATTTCGAGTACTGATACGAAGCTGGGTTTTCTGTATCCAATTATAGTATCGTCATTTCTACACTCATACAGTAGTACTGACCCACACTCATACAGTAGTACTAATTTCACACACGAGTTGAAAATTCGTATTTTGGTCTTCCATGGCAGGGTGAAGAATTCCAGACTTTATATGTAACATGTTGAACGTATGTCTGGCTTTATTTGTGCGTTTGTTTATGCCTTCTTCTGTTCAACTTCGTTAGCCAGATCTAAAAGCTGTCCAGATCATTGGTTTACCTATTAATTTTTTGGCTTTACTCTTCGAGTGTTTTTCGTCTGGCATAAAATATATAACTTTCAGAAAATGAACTTAATGCTGAACTCCATTTCGCTTACTATATGTACTTATTTAAAAATCCTATGTAAATGATAACAGATTGTTAAATATCAGGTTTCACATACAAAGTTAGTTGTATTTGATTTAAAAAAAAAGATTAAGTGTGCAATTTAACTAAAAATGTTACAAACCGTTGGTCGAAACTCTATATAAGTTAAAAAATGTCTATATGGTATTTGGTCATTCTCGAACATTTTAAATTTTCCACTTACAAGATGAGTGACTGAACAAGCTTACATAAATAATATATATACGATAATGTTTAGTTGAAATTGTATTTGGCGAGCCAAAGTAAATAAATCATTTTGACATGGTAAAGTAAATAGAAAAATTGTAGTCAATAAATATATTTACTTATTATATGTATGTAAAGTTGTATCGGTATGATATGAATTTCAATTATTAAGAATCTAAAGCATTAATATAAGTTACAAAATAACCGCGAAATATACAAGTATACGTTTAATACGTCAGACCAAATGTGTGGTCGTAATTTTACGTCCTTACAATTTGCATCACTTTACGATAGTTCTACGTGGACGTATTTTAAAAAAAATTTGCTATTAATTTAAATTTTTACGACAACTATGGAATGTGACTTGTTGTTTATTTAAATTATTTGCAATATGAAAAATAATAATATTAAATGAAATTGCATTGAATCGCTTTAAAACGTGAAATTAGATCATCGTATTGCAAAAAAATTAAATATATAAATGAAAACAAAGGAGATCAGCAAAATTTTATACGATAATGTTAAAATAAAAATCATATCAAAATTAAGATAAAGTGTGTGTGTATACACAATTGGAATGTGTGTTCTTATCTATAGCGAAAACCATGCAATGACTTTCTTTCATTAAATGAATTGGAACCCCAAATTAATAAACATAATTGGTAAAATATGTTTGATTCATTCTTAATCGAATTATCAAATATATATTTGTTTTATTTATCTTGTCAGTTGATAATTTAAAATTCATTTTAATTATATTTTATTCATTAATATCGATTTAATGTTATAATAATGTTATTTATTTACAGTGATGGTCAAAATTAACTGTACAAAGCATAACGTATACAATTTTTACTTAGTTTTGGTTGGTACCAAAAATATGTACTGTTCAACGTTAGTTGTGCAATATGGAATTAATGCTAAGTTGATTTTATGACTATATATGATGTGATGTCATCATATTCGTAACATCTTTGGATGTTCTGTTTATCTTCCAATTATAGATTTTTTATAAATGAAAATGCTCTTATGTTATGTGTCGGGGCGTTGTTATGTTGAAGGATGATATAAAAATCCTATGAGCCCTATAAAAGATTAACCACCAGTGCACTCTTGGGTGCTCATATATACTTCATCACTATATAGAGAAACAATTTTTACAGATGTGCTCAAAACTCTTTAGTCTTACAAATGGGTTCCCAGGCAAAAGTTAGTTTAACTAAAGGGTTCTTTTTTAGAGGTTCACAATTTAAAAATTAAAATAGAACAATAAAAATTATTGGATAGATAATCTAATGCCATTAATGCTTGAATATGATTTCGGCCATGTTGCTGTCACGGCTGGCTTGTAGATGCCGCAATCTGGATGTTCAATTCACACACTTTTCGCAGCAATTGTTGTGTACTTATGTTCTAAGTGTTTTTTCGTATCTAGTTTATCGGCGTAGACAAGTGACTTAACATTTTCCCAAAGATAATAATCTAATAGAGTTAGATCACACGATCTTGGTGACCAATTAACAGGACTATAACGTGAAATTAGTCTTTAATCGAATGTTCCGCTAAGTAAATTAATTGTATCCTGCGCTGCGTGGCACATGCCACCGTCCTGTTGGAATCACATATAAGCAAGATTTAAGCCAGCCAATTACGGTACAAAAAGTAAGAAATCATATAACATTATGTCCATCATCATCTCTGGATGTAATGATGTTTTGGCAAAGCCTTGTGGATTATCCACACTGCAAACCCGACAATTCTGTTTATTAACGTACCCATTTAACAAAAGGTGAGCTTCATCAATGAATAAAATGTTGTTTGGAAAATCAACATAATTATGAATGTTTGCTTTCACCCTTTGTATAAGTTGGATTTTATAAGCACTTAAATCAAGATCCTTAGATAAAGTCATTGATAACACACATCTCCAGCTGGTCGATTCTTACTGTGGTGCGTATTATCATTTAGAGTATATGTAGTACGAAAATTATCCTTATTCAGCCATAAAATCTACGTAATATTGGTAATAGAACCATTATTTTAATAAAAAAATTCTGCAATTTGCAAGCGGTGCTGTAACATAAGTATATTCATTATGAAATGGTAAATCAAATGTCAAATTGGTTGTCAAAAAACGGTGTTGCTAACTTAAAGATGTGATCCTCTTAAATGTAGTTTTTTGATACTCTTATAAACCTTCATTCATTGAGCTTTAAATGTAATCCTCTGTTTTCCACATTATTAACCGTCACTTTCATTTATTTATTTACGGCCTAGGGTATTCGTACAATTTTTAAAACGTTTTCTGCAACAATATTGATCGGGGTGCGTAATCGCGGGCTTTTCTTTATCAACGTGATTACGAGATACTCGGCTGCTAATTGGAAATAATTTAAGATTTAACTATCAACTTTGGGCAAATAATTATGACCATCACTGTAAATGTCTACGTAGTATTATGATTCGTCTCTATGTCTGTACGAAATGCGCAGTGCAGTCTCAATATTAGTATATAGATTTTTACATTCCAAGGTCAAGTACCGAATCATTTTTCACTCTCGTACGTAATATTTTACCTCAGCTGATATAATTGATTTTTCAAACTCATATTACATAGAAACAATAATAATTTTTAATTATTCTAAAATAATGTGACATAATAAAACCACGGAAGTGTTATCACGTTGTGCTAATAATAAATAAAATTTAACAAAAAAAAACTATTTATCTCGTTCTATATATAGGTTATGCGTTGGGCAAACCAGTGATTAGTTTCAGATGTTACTTTGTATCTGGGAATTTTAACATGCAACACACAAAAACCTTATATTATATCTTCCATAAACATTGATTTCCGGTTAAAAAAATGTCGTGGCCAAATATTACAGTAGAATGTCTATTGTTTCGTTGGTAAAATGTTGAAGTATAGTCTATAGAGTGTTAGGTACGTGAGTAATTTAAAATAAAAATTTCAATCACAATTCTATAAGCATAATATTAATAACTATAGTATATCCCATAAATTTGTCTAAATGTTTTATGTAAACATGGGGGCACCCAATAAACATGTTCCGCTCTATTAATTATTTATGGGAATATTTAAATATAGAGGCGTTAAAGTAAATTAACGAGTTTAATACAAAACAATTACCTCACTGGTGATACTTGTGATATTGTGACTGAGTAAACGCATTTAGCACATTGATTCTTTCGATAACATTGACTTCATTTTATGAGTTCTTGACCTACATCGAAACAATATGGCAGGAGCGCAATAAATTAGATAGATTATATTTTTGTATATGTACATGTGTGTATTAAATATATAAAACCGCGAACAGTATATTATAGACAATAACAGTACTATACAAATAAAGTAAGCTTCATAATAATTTTAAGACTGCGATTAAAACCTGTATTAGGTGTTAGTTTACTATCGAACTGATAATAAACTTTATTATTTTTTATGTTATATTGCACTTTTTATGCAAGCTACTAAAATATTGATTTAAATTGCATATTTTGGAAGAAAGCTAGAAGTGACATCTTTCTGCGGCTCTTATAGAAAAAGTACAGCTTTAGTACTGACAGGGAAGGGAGGTCGACCTATCAACTATGCATTCCAATGCTGGGCCATAACTGCGTTCATTCACAACACGGATCGTTATCAGATGGTGATAAATACCTTTTTGCATTCCGACCCTATTCGAACTCGGTAGCTTCCACTCTAACTGCAATCATTGAAGATATTTTATTATTACTTATATCACACAAATTGTCATGTTATCAATCAATATTGATAGATGATTTTATGGCAAAAAACGCTAAACACAAATTAACACGTTAAGATAAACTTAATTATTTTGTTAACGCTGAGATTAAATCTATACAATATTCCATACACGAGGTATGATAAAACAATTTCTTACTGATATTGCTGATTTTTTATTCGTCGATTGCAATTTTGTGTCATATAACAACCTTATAACAACGTACATATCTCCAAGGTAATGATAATGATTAGCCAATCTAATCCCAAAACTTTACGAAAAAACTTGTTTAAAAACACTTGTAACACAACGATAATGGAAGTTTTGATTAGTATTTTGAGATGTTCCTGTATGTTGTAATTCGTTAGGCCGGTTTCGATCTCATGATGACGTCATTGAATGACTGTTTGATCGAAAAGATCAAATTCATCTCATCAGGCATATGCTACCGGACTTTATGCATGTGTACTGTGCGATTCATATGTGCGATATCCCGTAAATATCTGTGCCTTGAGAAGCCCATTGAGAGAAGACAGAAATTGTGAGAAGTTGAAAATGTGTTAGAAGATATTGAGGTGTAAATGTAATGCTCCTTAAACAGAGTCTTAAGGGTCACCAATGTAACACCGATTGTTGGATGTTTTCAATAGTATTTTGAGTTGTTCCTGTCTGTACTGTGTACTGTGTGATTCCTGTATGCAGGTGTTCTTCAATCGTGTCGCGACAGTGCTAGCGAATTATAAGAACTTGTGGCGTGATGGATGGTAAATTATATTTAGTACGAATTGATTTATTTGGAATAACGACTACTACTGAATGTCACTTTACATTCTTACTCTCCGCAAGTGAATTTTCCCTCCGGGTGCCTAATTTCGCCACCACCTGACTAACTACATGCTGTATTTATGGATACCTCCGCATTCGCCCACCGACGAACTTCCTGTTTCCGTATGAAAGTTCGTTCCTGAAAATATCTGTTTTTTGAGAAGCGCAGATATTGTGTGAAGGCAGCCATTGTGAGATGTTATTTTTTGCCGTGTTGGGTTAGGCGAGAGGTAGTATGAAAACTTTTGGGAGGTTGTGTTAGAAGTTATTGACGCGTAAATGTAATGTTCCCTAAACAGTATCGTAAGGGTCTCCAATGTAACTGTTATTTTGAGTTGTTCCTGTATGTTGTAGTTTGCTAGGTCGGGTTTGATCTGACTGTCTCAATGATGACGTCATTGAGTGCCTACTTCATTGAAACTGATTTGTATATGTACCTGTATTATTGTACGAATTAATTTATTTGAACACACTTGCAAAATTTACGTGAGTTAAGTACATCGCGATAGAGCTGAAATTGTATATATTGTTTATAATCTTCTATATCTATAACCTACAACTTAGTACTTGACTCAATGATAAATGAATTAAATTTTATTAATTTTATATTTAGCTCATTCAAACGTCATCGATTATCGATATGCTAAGTATTCTTGACAATGATTCTTTTCAAGTACTATATGAAACATCTCGCGATGTACACCAGGTATTCCTAGATTTCAAGCAAGCCTATGACTCGATCAATCGAAGAGACTATGGTCAAGACTATTCTTGACAATGATTCTTTTCAAGTATTATATGAAACATCTCGCGATGTACACCAGGTATTCCTAGATTTCAAGCAAGCCTATGACTCGATCAATCGAAGAGACTATGGTTTGCGCTTAAAATATTTAAGAATACTTTATTGTAAAATGACAGTAACGCAGTTACAATGTTGTGTCAAAGTTGAGAACAGGCTATCGAGAACTTTTGCAATTAATTCCGGTGTTCGACAAGATGATGTGTTGTCCCCGATACATTTTAATCTAATGTTGGAGTACATCCTATAGGTAAAAGTGAAACACCCCAAGGCAATATCTTATTCAGACAATCCAATCAACTTTTTGCATATGCAGATGATATCTGTGTGATTGGACTAAATGGCAACGAAGTGCAAAAAATGCTTGATCTCGAGACCAAGATGCAATTGAATTCAGTAGTGATTCACGACTGAAATCATAATATCTTGCAAATGCGTATAAGCGGAAATTGTACGCATATAGTGTTGATCAGACCTGTTATCATGTATGGATGTAAAAATTTGATCTTGAGGGATGAGTACGAGAGATGGCTTCCAACATTCGAGAGAAGAATTGTGCGTGTGATATATGGCCCAAAACGCGATGTTGATGGCATATATCGTGTTCTTTTCATTTGCGAGATGCAAATTCCTGCCATTTAGCATGCAATTAAGCAAGTACGCTGGTTAACGTTCTGTGTGCTGATCCGAACCGCATTCGCCTTTTGGTAGGCGACGATGGGTTCACGGCGTAGAGAGTGATCTGGCATCTTCTAATTGTTTATAACGGTATGAAGAACTGGCTCGTTATCTTGAAACCGATGGAGTCAGATTGTTGACACGACACGGACCAATAATGGCCTGTAAAAATTGCTTAACAAAGTATTCGGGAAGAATAAAATGAAAATCCAAATTAATTGTGTTGGTAGTGTATAGTCCTCGAAGACCACAACTTGTAGATGTATCAAACTGACATTGGACATAATTGGATTTTAATAGTAAAACATGATAAATGTTTTAGAAGATAAATGTTTTAATTAAATTATCATTTTTTATTATTTGTTTACTCATCAGTTAATCGCATTAATTAAAATTATGCAATATAGTTTATTTATTATATATCAAACAATTATTGCTAGTAAATGAGGCACAAATTAACACAATTAGAAAATGTACGTCACTCAACAGTCACGCAACAATGTTAAACACTATATCAGATGGTATTAATGTATAATTTATTCGCGTATAGCACACACAACTGATGATCATGCAATGCGTGCCGAAGACATGCCTACATATAATTAAAAACGTGTATGAATGAAATACCTAGTTGACAAATTGTAAAACTTTATTATTTTGCGTAAAGTGCGTTTACGTTTGTTTCCGGTAGAATAACGTTAAAGTAATTAATTTTTGTTTACTACCCAAACAACATACCATATATTTTGTCGGTATTTTCATATTGAAATATAAAATCTGTCTGTATACTAAGAAAAACTTATTTTGTCATTAAACAAGTCAAAAATATAGATGTAAAGGGTTTTCCAATAAGCGGTTTCATTTATAAATGCGATTGTGGAGCATTGGCATAAACCTTATCTTACGTGGCCCTAAAAAAAAAATCTAATGGTGTTAAATTACAAGATTTCAATGGCCAATTGGAATCACCTTTCCGAGAAATAACACGGTCAGGAAACGTTTCTTGCAAAATTGCGATTGTTTCGTTACTTGTGTAACGAACGGGCCGTCTTCCAATTATCGATCATAAAAAATCATTAATCATAGTTCGGTAGCGCAATCCATTCACCGTAACATTTGCACCAGCCTCAAAAAGTAATGTCCAATAACACCGCCATCAAACAGTGAAACGTTGAGTATGGAGAAGCTTTTTAGCACTCATTCTTGGATTGTCTGAGCCCCAAATGCGACAATTCTGCTTATTAACGTAGCCTATTCGAGGTAAAAAATTGACCTCATCAGTGAAGATGATAAATCGTTTATTGTGATCGCCCGGCTTGAGTTCTTGTGTTAACTGAACTTAAAAAGCGTTAAGACCTATAAATCTTTATGCAAAATACGGTTTAATGTCGTTTGTGAAATGTCTAACTCCAAAGATCGACGTTGAATCGACAAACCTGGGTTTTCTTCAATACTACGGGCTACCTCACTAACTTTTCCCAATAGCTCAAAACCACCAATTTCACTATTTTAGTTTTGCGAACTGTGACTGCCATTTTTAATAATGGCATAGTTTTTACTTGTCAAATGTCAAAAGATGACAGCTTCAAAATTGACAGCTGCCCAAATAACAGACTATTCAAAATGAAACCTCTTATTTGAACACCCTTTATATGCTTATTCAAAAGACAAGCCTAAGAGAACGAGAGAAACCCATTCAAGCAAAATTTGCATATTTCAATATAAATAAAAATAACGACAGACAGACACATCACACACAAGTCCATATATACAAACGATATTATTATATTGTATATGCCCATATATAGAACGATACGAGCTTTTTTGGGGTGATAGTATGTGTTAAGTTGCGCTGTTACTGTTGTATGGTTTAAGTAAGTTATAAGATACATAACACACTTCTTACAAAAAAAAATTGTTTTCTTAACGGTATATTTTTGACTGTGTGTGTGTGTCATTATAAATGCATTCGACTTTTTAATGAACTTTTTGGTTTCCAATTGTATACATACATACTCATATCTGCTGTTCGCCACTGCCCATTTATGGAAGATATTGAATAATTTCTATAAATGGAGAAACACAAATATTATTTCTTATAACAATTTTGATAGTTTTTTTTTTTTTGATTATTCATACTTTTCAAGTACTTGGTGTGTTGTCTTATGTATAAGTAGTTGTTATGTATATATATAATACGTAAATCTTATATACAACTGACGATAATCATATACGTATACAAATTAACCAAGTGTGATTGTTTGGTATAGGACTAACAATGGTACACATTCTTCGTGGATTTAAGCATTGGCAGTTGAAATACCTACACATGTATATGTACTAACTTAAGTGTACTGACGTCATCGTATAACTATATAAACTAACAAGTTATTTATATATCTTATAAATAAGGTAACATAACAAAACGCAATACGGTTGAAGTCAAGACATATAGAATGTACACATGTACACATACCAACCAAAACCAATCACATTCATTACAGCGACTTACGTACATACATTTCTTTCTCTCAATGTAAGTACATAATTAAAGAGAATATGTATTTTATGTAAGCAAATTGGGGTTAGTATATTTATATAAAGTTGTTGTCCTTCGGTTTTTTATGCTTCATACAAGCTAAGATGTTTCTGTACTTATTTGTAGTACAATATTATTTATAAGTAAATATAGGTTAGTAAGATAGGTTGGATGGTTACGATTACAATATGATGTATATCGATAGATGATCGATACCGATCTTCAAGGTAAATCGGTAATGTGAGAATGTTATGGTCAACTCACATTTAATTTAATACTTTGAGTCTAATCCATAATTCAGTATCAAATATTAGATGTGAACATGTTTAAACCGTTACTTATCTACTTGGAGATACTTAAGTTCACATAACATAAGGTAATTTCAATAAATCATCACATCAAATCCTTGTGATCATTATATTCTGAAAACAAACTTGAGGTCGATATATTCATCCCCTATCTTCAAAACCGAGCGGTTTGAAAATTAAAGGGTTACAAGTTTATATATAAAATATTTTCAAAACTCCAAGCAAAAGATGTAAAGGGTGATCCAGTAAGAACTTCAGATTTATTCCCAAATTTCTGTTTGAAAGTACAATCCACCTGGTTATTTATGGAAAATGATTTCATTCAAATAGGAGCCACGGTCGGATCAATTTCTGAGCACATTTTGGATTGTGTGCAGATCTATTTCGGCAATGGTTGCTACGATATTGGCTTTAAGATGCTCAATTGTTTGTGGATTGTCCGTATAACACTTGTCGTTCACGCCACCCTGCAAATAAAAATCCAAAGGCTTCAAATCACAACTCCTTGCCGGTCAATTCACGTCACCATTACTACCCCTATTATGATTGTCACCTCACCCCACTCGTCACCGTGACTCGAGTGATATTTTGGTATTATGACTCGCATTTTGTATGACAGGTTAAGTACTATATTTTGGGAATGTAATGTTGATAGATGTTATCCTTTTGTTTCCTCTTTAAACATATTTAACATTGTTTTGCTTTAATATGACAAAAAACACTTGACGTCGCCAACAAATTGTAGATCACTCCAAGTGACATAATACTATGACAATCATAAACCAAAATTTTAATTTCAGTGACCCCGCGTCACTCGGTGAAACGTAAGTGATATTTAAAATACGGGTATACTACTGATAATGTGGCCATCGAATAAAGCCTGATGTGTGCGGCATGGCATCTTGCTGGAACCAAAGGTCGCTTTAACCAATAACATATGGCGAAAAAAAGATGTACCATATGGCGGTTTTTGATTCCGTTGACTGTTGATTTTCCGTTCCCCAAATGCAACAATTTTGTTTGTTTACCAACCCACCGATATGAAAATGCACCTCGTCCTAAAAGATTTCTTTGTTGTGGAAGTAAATTCCCAACATCTCCCACTTTTGTTAAAGCCTTAAGCGACTTATTAACTAGAAATACTATACTGAGTTTCTGTTAAACAAAAAAATGACATTAGTGTTGCCAGAGCCAAAATAACCGATATGTCAAATCTGATTATTGGGACATTCCATTCATGTATTTGATAACTGAAAAATATTCAGTACAGTTTGGAACTAGAGTTTAAAATTGAGAATAGACTATCAAGAACTTTTGCAATTAGTTCTGGAGTTTGACAAGGAAATGCGCTGTCCAATTATCTTTTTGTGGAAATACTTGATCCATTAGAACAGTGTTCAACTTCCATTGGTGTCAAAATTACCGAGTCTAAAACGAAATATCAGATCTCTGATTTTACAGACCAAGACGCAATTGAATTCAGTAGTGGTTGAGTTCAGTTCAGTACCACATTTTTGAAGGATTGATTCATGTATCTTGGATCTCTCATGACTAACCATCAAGGTTCACCTTGTCGCTTGGGCTTTATATCCTTTAATTCCACCTCTGAAACCAAAATATATTGAAAATGCAGATAAGCTGAAATTGTGTAGAGTGTTGATCAGACCCGATCATGTATGGACGTGAGAGTTAAACGCATGACATTCTCAACATTTGGGAGAAGAGTTGTGCGTGTGACAAATAGCCCAAAATAGAAGGTTTTGTTGGAACATATCGAGTTCTTTTCAATCACGATATTAGGAATTTAATGCGAATCCATTGTCGGCGACGATGATGGCTTCACGGTGTAGAGAGCGATCTGGTATCTTCTAATTGCTCACAACAAAATGAAGAGCTGCTTCGTAATCAAATTCGATGGAATCAGATTTTTGACACCGCACGGACCAACAATGGGCTTTAAAATCGTTAAATGTAGCTAGAGATGTGGTGTCATCAAATCTATGTTTTAAATAAAAGCAATCTCTCTGAAATGCATAAATAAATTTTTTTTTGTAGTGGTATCTTTCACTCAGCTTATAATGGCCCATTGTGACTTCCCATTATATTACTTTACGTTTCGGCTATAGGTTCCGATTTACGTAGAAACCATCTGCACATTAGCCTATAGTACTGACATGGATGATGGGACGGCACTCGGATTCTAACCTCAAGTGGGTCTCAGAAGAGTTCATTCGCACCACCAATCGTACCATCGCCCAAACAAACGATGGTGAAAATCGCTTTTCGCATCCTGCCCTATAGGGATTCGAACCAAGTACCTCCCGTGGAGCGTTTTAACCAGTGCGCAACCTGGGCGGTTGGCAACCATCTTGCTCGATCTGAAGTAAATTTGGAAGCAGATTTTGCTTTATCAAGGATCTGTGCTCTATAACATGTACAGATTTTAGGATTAAATTTCCATAATTTGCAAAGGTTGTTGCGGTGTCTAAGCCGTTCCATTTTAAACTGTCAATCCTACCGAACACATGTTTAACCAAAGATCGACTCCATTTAACATTCTGTTGTGTGTATATATTTTATTTTGCACATGATATAAGGTCCAAACCAAATTATGTTGTTGAAACGTTCAGATCTGATACGAATGACCTAGAAATTTATAAAATATATTTAATTATATAAAATGAAAAAAAATTAATAAATATTTATGTTGTAAATTTGTTATACATTTTGTGCGGTTGCAACTCATTCCCATAAGTGGAAAAGAAAACGAAAGTCTCATATGTGTATATATAAGTAAGAGAGGGTGAATTCATTCAAATCCTAAATTGAACCATAAATTATGATGGTTTTACAAATTTTGTATATAAAAACTTTTAACCATCGACCTAAACAACATCCGCTTCAACGATACATAATCAAATACAATATTGAATTATGTCATCTAGCTCGTATTACATATTTCTGTATATACGCGAGTTGTATATAATATAGAAATGACTTAATTTTAAAATATTCGATTAGTATTTGCCAATATTATAATGTAAAATTTGTTTGCCAAATGTCGAATTGTAATGTGTCATCTTATAATTAGTAAACGAATTAAATTACGATGAAATGTATAGTCATCACCTTACCAGAATTACATTTGGTAATTTGATAAGAAATTAATCAAATGTAAAGTAATTTGAATAAGGGGAAGTCGCGCGTCATCACTATTCTTGGTATATGCACGACATATATAGAATTTTGGTTCATCAACAATTTTGGTCTAGACAAAATACAAATAATGGTGTACTTCGGTGTAACCAACAATGTCCGATAAATTATTTTATTTTAATCTAATATAGATAATTAATTACATATACGATAAGAATAGGTTAGATTATTGCACATATGTACTCATCATTCAGAAGAAATTCAATTGCAGAAAATTCAATATTTTAAGTAAGAGCTTAAGTTAAGTACTTTTCGGAAATAACGATTGTCGGTCTTTGTTCAGAAAGCGATAGCAAATATATCAGTTAACAAGTGTTGATTTAAGTACAGTGTAGACTAAAAATGTAGACTGTTTTAAAAATGTATAATGTTTTTAACATCTTATCATTTTGATATTTAAACAAAACGAGTATTTTTTCAGAGAAATAAATGAATGTAACAGTTGCATCAGCCTTCTCTTTGAAAAAGTGAACCAATCACACCGCCAGCCGAAAAACCACACCAAAAAGTAACACGTTGAGGATGGAGAGACTTTTCAACTATCATTCTTGGATTTTCTGAGCTCCAAATGCCACAATTCTGCTTATTATCATAGCCTCCAAGGTGAAAATGGGTTTCACACTGAAGATGCTTTTTCGATGAAAATCAGGATCATTCGGGTGCATTTGAGGCACCAAATCAGCGAAGATACCGAATAAACTTCCTCTTGTAATAACTCCATCTTGCCGCTATCGAGATTCGACCCCATCCAATATAATATGCTTGAAATTGTGAATAGTCTCTTTAAAAACAGGGAAAATGGCGCAGGCATAGTTGACCTGATTCGCGGCTTGTTGTTAATTGATTCGAATATACTTGAAAAGTTAGTGATATAAAGATTCAAAATCAGGTTAATTTAACGAGAGTTGCAGACAATTTCGACTAGATCACATTTTGCATAGAGGTCTTGCCATAATTGTGTTTAAAGTCCGCAAGGAACCACTATTCCTGATTGTGTGCTGGCAACACCAGTAAATCGAATACGGTTTCATTTGATAAGGGTGATCTCAAGCAAAGCTATATCAATTGGCCTATTAGCATATGGTCTACGGTGATTATATAACAACAAGGGAGTAATAATTAGAGTTTTAATGAGTAATTCGATTCAATAAAAATTAAATTTTATCGTTTTTGAAAATTACCTAATGATGAACATATGGAAACTAGTTTAGGGTGTTTATTCTACATTTAGGTTATTGTCGCCAACATATAATTTTACAACTATTTTTTTACAATCTACAAATTATATTATGTAAATGTAAAATAAGATAAAAACATTATTACACGATAGTAAAATGTTTATATACGTTTCAAATTATCCACTATTCATTAACTAAACAAATTAATAATTAGAAACTGTGTCGTATCAAATTCTTAAAATAAATCAAATTTGCCTCACATTTATTTTCAGCAATAAGATGAGTTTAAGAAAACTGGAAAGTAAAATTATTTCCCAGATATATTTATGTATATTTAAATAATCTGTGGCTTAAAGGCCATAAACGACTCAAACCACGTCTCAACCGCGACCTTACGAACCATTAATATGTATTGGAGTACACACACTGTAGGTGGTCAGCCAAACGAATACTTTTACACCCAAACGCTTTTTTATGTCAGCCGGTGCATGTTAACGGTGAGAATCTAAATCGAGACCGCGGCGTGATTAGAATCTCTCTTAACCATTAAGCTACAACCGGTAACTTAAGCCACATTGAAAGTTAAATTTAATTCAATAAAATTTATTATAAATTAACGAAACCTCCTTATTTTACCCATAACGAGCTTTCAATTTATTCCTTGACAACTTTGAACATATCCTTAAAGAAATAAACGTTTACAAATAATTAGAACTTACTACAAAAATTTCAAGTCACGTGACTCTAACTTCAAGAGAGTTAATTCTAACTTTTGGTCATAATTATCCCAATAGAAAAGTATTTGTAGACAAGACTAGTGAAAAATTTTGAGTGTAAATATTCACTGTTGGATGTTCCTGTGCTAGGTAGACAACAGGTTGGTCGAAGTGCACCATTATAAGATCTAGTTAACACAATAACTGAAGCCAATCGATCATATACGTTATCGGATTGGGCTCTGGAAATATTGGACGAAGATGACCAATTTCATCGTGAAATCATATGTAGTGAAGAAGCGCATTTTTTTCTAAACGGCTTCGTCAACAATCAGAATATGTATTATGGTTCAATTGAAAACCTTTATGTACTTCAAGAAACACAACTTAATCAACAAAAAAACTGTATGGTATGTGGTTTTCATGCTGGTATTGTCATTAGACCGGTTTTTTCCTTGATAAAATGGCCATCACATTACAGTCAATGGAGATCGCTACACAGGCATGTTAAAAAGTTATTTCTTTGGTCAACAACAGCTCTGGAGTTTTGTTGGGATACGTTACATCTTTAGTCTATGCCAACAAGCCGGCGTCTTTACAGGATCTCACAGGCAATTGACTCTGAGCTCCTTGATTTAAGAAATATACTTTTAATATCAATGAAACGGCCCTAATTGGATATAAAATTTTATGACATTAATGTTTAAACATGATTTCGGCCATGTGACCGCCACGGCTGGCTCGTAGAAGGCGCAATCTGGAACACAAATTTTAACAAACTTTTCGCAGCATTTGCAGTCGTCTTTCGCCATAACTCTTCGAATGTTGATTTCCAGGTGTTTAATTGTCTCTACGGTTTAATCTAATGGGGTTAAATCGACCAATTAATTGGACCATTACGCGAAATTATTCTTTCATCAACAGTTTCTTTGAGTAAATCACCTGTAGTGCGCGTTGTGTGGCATGTGGCTCCGTCTCATTGGAACCACATGTCAGCAAGATCAATGCCAGCTAATTGAGATACAACAAAATTCTAATCATGTCCCTGTACCGCTCACCATTGACAGTAACATTCTGACCATCATCGTTTTTAAAGACATATAGACCAATGGCTCCGCCAGCTCATAAAATGCACCAAACAGTAATTTTATGTAGTTGTAATGGTGTTTCGACAAAAGCTTGTAGATTATCCTTATTCAAAATACATACCCATTCAACCAAAAATGGGCTTCATCAGAGAACAAAATTTTGAATGGGAATTCAACATCAATACAATTTGTGTTTCAACTCATTCGCCGAATTGGTAGCGTGTAGATGCTAGTTTCGCTTTTATTCCTGCACAAGTTAAATTTTGAAAACAGTTAAGCCAAGATTCTTTCGTAAAAACTTCCATAAAGTTTCGAGATATCTCAAATATTTTTCGTTTTATTTAAAAAAAAGTTGTCAAGTCCGTATTGGAACACCCTTTACGAAAGGAGTACTTAGATCATGGCCCATTTATCGTCTACACATAAAGATTTATTTGTAATTAAAAGGAAAGGTTCAGCATTATCTCTTTGATTAGGTGAATATGTGATGTGTAAGTTACCTTTAGTTTAATTTCCCATCGTAAGGTAATAGAGGATTAAAACGAATCAAAAAAATCGTTTCAAATTAAATCGACGTGTGACTAATATACTCGTCACTATATATGTACATAGTTTGCGCTCGCACATATGATTAGCGCCATATGTTCTTCCCAAATACTAATGCTAATCACGATATAATGTTGTAAATTAAAACATTTATTGTTTGACACAGAGCATTCCTTCGTACTGACCATAAACGGTGTATCCATTTATGTTGTTTTCTAATCTAATTAAAAGTCCATATAAAGACGTTCGGTGAATTGTGTGAACATTATAAAGATTATTAATGTAAAGTTGTTTTTTGTAATTGCTGCTAAGTTCCATGTGAATGGAATTGAATAGTGAGAAGAGTGTATCTTAATTTTTGGTTGGAATTCGTGTAAAGCAATTTTTGTTACTTCATCTTTTCTTTTTATTGTTGGTTTTGGAAGGTCAAAGAAACTTGTTAACACTTTGAATGCATGATCTTCGTTGGTAATATGAAACTGTAATCTTTTTAAAAGTTAACAGTTATCGTTTTTGCTAAACTTAAATATTATTTAACGTAGACCTCATCACTTCAAATTTCCGTTACGACTTTTTATAGCGATTTTAATTATTACAATGGTGGTTCTTCAAACAATCTTATATAAATTATTTGGTGTTAAATTATCTTAGTTATTACCTTACCGTTCTTAACATATGTACAGTTGAAGACGGTTTGTCATCTATATACAAGTCAACAGACATGTTATATATCATACATATATGTATCTTTTTGAGCAACAATTCGACAAAAGAAAGTTGTTTGCCAAATTTAATCCATTCAACTTATTCATTTAAATGTGTAATGTAAATCTTTAGCAAATAAGAAAAATCAAGTACTTTCCCTCGGGTCATGATTTAACGGTTCTTGTATATGAAAAGTATCAAATAATTTGGAACACACCATATATACATATTTATATACACTAACACGTCTAAGATATCATATAGAATGTTATTCCAAAAGTTGGATCCATGCATTTAGCTATTAACAGATTATGTATAAATACACGGTTAATAAATTTGGAATGAGGTTTTTGATCTTTGCTTTGCACATTGGTGTTGCTTACCGTTAACATAAAAATAAGTTTTAGAATAAATTTGCATATATTCATAATCGTTGCCAAATTATGACTTCGACAGAAATAAATTTGTATGCTTCAGTTTAAATTATGACAGTAAACGCAGCAAATAGTTGTTAGTTTATAAGAACCGTTTCAAGATCATTGTGCAGCGTCCAGTCATCTATTTGGTCGATTGTAAAGCGAATCTATAGGCCGATTATGTGGACCACAAGTTGTTCTAAGAGTACGAGCAGATTCCTCGTAGAACGCTGAATTTGTAATGTATCTGATTAATTTGAAGAATCTGAACAAAATAATCGTAACATTTCACACGTGTTCTGTCATAAAGAAGGCTCAGGTATAGCATAAATTTGAGCAGTCGTCTTGTATTAACACTTATACGTTTACCAAACGCTGAACATGATCTATAATTTAATTTGAATTATTTATTAACATTTCCTGCAGTTGACACGAGATTTTCACTCTGGTGAGTAACGGATACGACATCAAACAAAACTATACGGAAAGCTTCAAAGATTTGCTACTCAATAACCATACATGTATTACACGTCACGTTGTTACTTACTAAAATTCCTTGATGACTGTCTGGTTTATTTTGTCCTCCGTCACTCAGACTCAACTGCACGTTGCATAAGTCTTGTCCTCCCATGAATTTTAAACTCAAACAGAGAACGCCAACATCCGTAGCTTTAGGCCCTACACCATGTGGTTGGTGACTCTCTGGTGAGTGTCCATCGGACTAAAATCTGACAAATTTCAACAACACTCTTGCTAGAATATGAACAGTGCGACCTGATTTTCTATATATTGTGCCCAAGGTAGCAACTCAATCATTAAACATGTTTTTTTGGTACACTTTTTGGTTGTTGCACAGTAAATTGGACATGAATATTTTTATTGCTGTCGATTCCTTTCGAACCACTTCTGGTGATGGTTCAACACACAGACATGTTATTCACAAGTATAAGTTGATGCGTATAAGTTGAACTGATTGTCGCTTATTTTTCGCAGGCCCTGAAACAGCTGCTCCTTTACATCTTTACATAGTGAAAAAAAGATTTAAAAACGTTGCCCTATCGAAACTTAAGCTGACGTTATTAGCCACTCCTACTTGTCGTACAGGGAAATACTATGTGAGGGGGTTAACCCAAGTTGACCAACTACGTTCTTTCATTTAAAAAGAACAATTTAAGAATATTGGTTTCTTTACTTACTGGCCATGGCAATTTCAAAAGTTATCTTCATCGCTTGAGGCTTACCAGTGATGCCGTATGTTTCGAAGATGTTGATGATAGCTTACACTTCATCACTAATTGTCCAACTTTCGAAAACATGGGATCCCTATAGTGTTCAACTCTGGGACTATTTCTGTAAATCTACTGTTTTCTCTGGTCTGTTTCAAACTGCTCCAGTTGGCTAAGGTCGCATAGCGCGCCTGTGCGCTTTGATGAAATCCAAGGTTCCAGCCAACATTATTAAAGTAGAACTCACGCAATAATAGCTGGTGAAATAGAAAGCAATCACACTTTGTAGTGCTACGCGGACTAGAGCTGTTTAACAGCTACATCAGTGTGAATTCTTTTTTAGTCGTCCATTCTTCGACGAAAGGTTCACAAAATTAATAAGAAGCCCGTCTTAATTGATCGCCGCAGTCACTTGGTTGGTCGGTTGGCCTCAGTCGCCTCCCAATATTTATTACAAGGTGGACAGGTTAGTTGACAGATGTGAACAACTAAATATATCAGGCCACTTTTACCGAAATAAAATGAAGTATAAAAACTGTACGAGGAATGATCCCACACAAAACAAAACGTGGCCAAGCTGCTCTAGCCCGTCTACGTGTGTATGATGGTAGTCCACCACATTACGATACACAACGCCGTGTATGCGTACCAAAGTGCATTACGTGCACTTTGTTTACGATCAGATAGAAAATACTGCTGATTAGATCGTATCATACATGAAGTTGGATGGCAATCCCCGTGAAGAAAATCATACGGATATGCCAACTAAAGAATTTGTATCAACAACACAAAATATAAAATATAATAAAAAATAAAGAAAATAAAAATTACATAATATTTCGAGTGATGGGTCCCGATGATAATAGGTTAGGTAAAGTTGCAAATACGCTCTACATAATTATCATCTGTGCATTGCTTACCTCCATTCCAATGTTTGGTATTCGCTGATCAATTACACCATGACAATGGGTCATAGTTGTGTTCATCTCTCATCCTGCGCCATTTGGTCGGTTGTTCAGTTGCATAGCGATAACAAGTGATTGTAACATTCGAAAGTTATTATTTGTTCTCACACATATACGTATTTAGTGTTTTCGAAATTCAACTGTGTCACACAACATAAATTAAGAAATTATGTAAATTGTCAAGCCATCACTTTCCATCATCAAAAGGTTACAAATCAATGAGATTTAATAATTTATGAGTGAATTGTGTTGTAATTTTGCCTACATCTCGGCGTAACGTAATACGTGCACTGTCGTTTAAAAAAAATAATATGCAGTACAAACGCTTGTTATACAATAGAATAGATACTGACATAGTACAATGTACAATTGAAAGATTCCCATATTGCTGATAATTTTGTATATTGATTGTCAATTTATATACTATCGACTTTGAAATACAATAATAAAAATATAATCATGGTCAACAAGCATGCACTCACTTATACGACAGACATACGAGTACATCATAATATATTTATCAACAGTATTATGTAATAGATAGATATTGGGCCACTTCTCGATACTGGCCTTATAAATAGTGTAATGTTATTATAATTAAGGTAATGGAACTAAACTTGTATAGTAAATTATTCATATAAGTTTGCCGACTGTTTCAAATATTTGTAGTGTTTGATTAAAAAATATATAATTTATTACACTTAACCTTATCATCGCATGCATAGTTATCACGGTGTACAATTTAAAACTTTTCTTTTGAAAACGTATATATGTGTGTGTGTAAGATAAATTAATAATTTAGCGATAAACGTAAATACAATTATATAATTCAATATGTTTGTACGAATAATCATGTACATACATAGATAAGTTTTATTTATTTGCAATCTTATGTACACCTAAGTATACATTAGAATTGGCAAGAGGCCGCAATTTAATGTTACACAATTATGATTGTCTTCCTAGATCATCAGATTATCACATAATTATGTTGACGTTCGTGCCAAACTTCAAAGCGGTAATATTTTTGCTGCGTTATGTTAGCATTGAGGGCAATCAAGTCTGAAGGATTGTAAAGTAAACCCAATGCAATCCGTATAATATATGGATAAACATGTTATGTAAAAATCAAATGTGCATGTGTTAAGATATCTCGAAAACGATAAGATATCTCGAAAATTGTACTATTGGAATTTGACATCGTTCATATGTGCACGATGGGTATGTTTGCAGGTGTCGATTCGTTGAACCCAATTATTGATCTCTCGGCAATACATTTCGACGGAACTGGGTGTTATCTCTCATCCTTGGTTTGTTGGCATAGAATGATTGATTTACCGTATAAAAATAGTCTAGAGGTGTTAAGTCATACAAGACCATTTCTGGATATTATAACACTTTATAACAATTTGTCGCCGGTTGTAGCTTAATGGTTAAGAGAGTTCGATTCCTGCCGTTGACCAAAAAATTAAAATGCACCGGATGACATAAAAACGCGTTTGTGTGTAAACACATTCGTTAGGCTGACCACCAACAATGTGCACCAATTGTTAAAAACTGGTTCGGTAAGATCTCAGTTGAGACGCGATAAGGGCCGTTTACGGCCTCTAAGCCATAGATTATTTATAACAATTCGATTGTTAGACCCGCTGAATGGTTTGTTGCACCGTTTTGTTGACCAAAGAAATAACGTTGCAAAATGTATCTGTTGCGATCTCTATAGACTGTAACATGATGGCCCAAACCACCCAATGAAGCCGTGGAATCGACTATATTGGCACTTCGATCAACCCTTTTATCTCACTATGACCACCTTTTGGAGTGCGCAATCCAGAGGCCGAACCATCTTCGAATTTAGCTGTAATGGCCTAAACTAGAACGTAAATAAATGAATCACAAAAGAGTTGGGAGGGCATTGGGCCTTTAATAACTTTTTATTACCGATTATATTTATTTTGCAACTCTAGAATTGTAAAAACCATTTTACTAACAATATGCACTTTAATGGTTGGTAAAGATAATCTGTTTAAGGCAGTACTATAATTTCTTTAAGGCCTTGATTATATCATTTGAAGATACTGGATACCCTAACATAAGACAATAACTTCACAAGTATTAAGACATTAGGTTAGGTTGTGTGGGTGCTACAGCACACTTAGACCGGCGGCGGTCCGTCGTGATACCGCAGGATCTTACTTCCCTATTACCCTTATGAGAACCAGTTTGAGCTAGTTATGTAGCGTGATAAGTCTCGCACCTTACAGTTTTAGAGATCATATAGGCAGTCTATTAAGAGTTTACTTAAATACTCATGTCATTTGTGTGCCAATGCCAGGCATGAGAATAGGAAGTGGACTACCGTCTCTTTCTCCTCCTCGTCCATAGAGCATCAAAAATCATTAGCTTCTAGCCTCTTCGCATAATACAGTTATTTTAATTGAAAAAATTATATTGTTTCGATTGTTTTCGGTTCGTATAAAATTCAAACGATCAGAGTTTAGTCAAACTTATTACTTTATTTTATTTCAACTATTAAATTTTTAATGCTACTTGTCTTTGGTGTGGCTATGCCACTAGTCTTTATTACACTTTAACTACTTCACTGGTTAAAAAAGGATCTCACTGATACGGCGATTTAGCACTGCTTATATACAAATCGGATAGATTCTCGATCTTTCCATTCTACTTGTGTTGTATAAATTTCATTGTAGTACAATCCGAGATGTTTCCATGCGTCACTATTATAGTGTCACAACTGGTTTCGATTCGCTCGTTGTATGTTGTCTCGCTCGTTGTATAGTTATCTCTCTATTCAGTAATAAAAGTTGTTATAACGTATTTCATATTGGTGCACAATCATAGAGGAAATCTTGCAACGGTCAAAAAGAAATTTATAAGTAGAATTTTTTCCTACACTAATATGAGATCCAACTAAGAGGTAGTACAGAAATTAAAGACACGAGACGATCATATACGTCGTTTAAGCTCTAACCCGTTGTGAAGCTCATTTTAAGCTTAACGGAATTTTGACCCGTTGTGAAGCTCATTTTAAGCTTAACAGAATTGTTAATAAACAAAATATGGAGTGAATGAAATATGAAATATGGAATGAAATATGTATATCGAAGCACAAGAAAACCCTATAGGCAGACTCCATCACATTCACGGTGGCATCATCGAACCTTATTTCTTAATACTTAAACTATTTGTGTTGGGTACTTTTAGTTTCTTGTTTAAAAAGAATGATGTCATATCTATATATATGATCTTGAATGAGTTTTGGTCGTTTCTTAAAGCATTATCATCATTTTTTTGTTCTATTGGTTTAATTTGCAATTAATCAGGTAACGGACGTGTTATTTAAGTCGTTCAAATACTAAATATAAACTGTTTTGTTCTTGGTTCTAAACACGTATAATGAATCACAGATTATATAAATGACTTAATAGCATTGAAAGCTACGTTAATTTTACAACTATTCTGATTAATCTGTTCTTGATTTAATTGTAGAATTTGGTTATATTGATACGTATTGTAGATTTTGCAGTCATTATGTCATGTCAAGCAAATACAAAGAGATTACTGTGCTCATTTTGTGGTGCTTTATCACATTGAGTGATAAACAGTGTGATAAAACGAATTTATCGTAGCTTACTGCAAGTGAATTACGAATGCACAACTTCATGTCGTATTTTAAATGGGTACAAAAGACAACAATATCTTCCATCTCACTTTTACAGGGAACATTCTATACTGTTTGCCATATTTTATGTTAAAATTGTTTCCTATATCATTAATTAAGTTACATTCATCTACTTACCACATAATTACGTTTGGGGTTATGTAGAAACGTCAATTTATGACTAAAATATTTATTTCTCCATTAAAATTCATTCCTCTTTTAAATTTATTACACAGCGTGTGTCTGTAGACTTATTTTATTTTTTTATATCACTGAAAAGTCTCCAACCGTGATATAAAAGTATGATAAAGGTCCACAAAATGACCGTTGATAGCAGGTCATTCAATGGGCATATCCAGCACGTTGAGATCTACTTATTAGATATTCTACAATGTAGAATAGTCTCAATTGTAGACTATCATCTAGTGTACTGGATGTACAAACTATATTTTATTTTCGGTTTAGGTCTTAACTAAGCTGTCAGTCAGAGTTGTCATATAAAAGACATATATTGTTCTATTTTACATATTATTTTCGCATTTATTTGTGTCCATTGCGAATTTACGATTGATTTTCATTCTTTATATTTAAATACATGAACGGTTTCTTCTGTACTTCGCCAATATAGTTGTCAAAAAAATACCAGAGACTCAAACCATAAAATATCTACAAAACGTAGATGTAAATATCATATCTCACTAAATAGTGAGATTTTCTACATTTTTTAGTAAGATATTTTGCATCCAGTACATTAAGATGTGAGATATCTTCTTTTTTGTGAGATCTAAACGTGCTGGATACGCCCAATAAGTCAGTAGGATAAGTAAGTAAAAAACTTAAATTTGACAAAAAAATTTTATTATTCAACATTGTTGCCTTCGAGGGCGATACAACGAGTATAGCGATTTTCCTTTTCGATACCCTTATTATAGTACGACTTATCTTTCTTGTCAAAATAGGCCTCACTTTCAGCGACCATTGCACTTTAATTTCTGTCCAGCAAGCATTCTTGACGCTGTGCATTGTCTTGGTGAAAACACACTATTTTCTTTTGCGATTTCAGCCTTCAATCGAATCAAAAGTGCACAGTAATAGTTGCTGTTGATGGTGGTTTCTTTTTGGAGATAGTCGATGAATATTATCCCCAAAATACAGACGTCATCACCTTTCCGGCCGACTTTGTCGACTGCTGTCCACTCAGACGAATGTCTTTTTGGATTGTAGTGTGTAATTGTGAAGCCATGTCTCATCCATTATCACATATCGACCGTAGAATTCCATTATATTGCGGTTTAACAGCGCCAAACACTCCTCTAAAGCATCGATTTGTTCTTGTTTTTGATCGACTGTAAGCTCAAGCGGCACTCACTTTGCTCGTGTACCTTCAATTTGTGATCGTTCATAACCAATTTGTCGATTTGTTTGATGTTTTCTGGAATAACAGCCTCATTTGGACTTCCACTGCGGTTTGCATCGATTGTATGATCACATTTAAATTCAGCAATCCACTTCTCTACCATTTATATTGATGGAGCTTTTTCTCCTATTATTATACGAACTCCTCTTAAATAATGAGGCTATTCACTCGTTGGCTTTGATTTATAATTTCTAACATTGTACTGAACTTGTAACAATTAAATTGCACTATAAATTTATAATTTAACGAACCAAAGTTTAACTAAATTATAAAATTTAATTATTTGCTTGAATCATCACACCATCTCCAACAGTCGGAAATTTTGCTGTTACATTTTTAATCCAAATCCAAATTTAATGAAATTTAATTGAAATGACCTCATAATTCTATGAACGTACACATAAAATGAGTTTGCAGTTTGGTTAATTAATTTTTTGGGGTTGTAGAACTTCTAATTTCGGAACTATATTATATTTATGCTTAACGTTTATCAGTTAAATTGGGTCGCAGCCAACAAAACCGCACCATGACTCTATTAATAGTTGTGAGAAAAGTATAAGCGAAAGTGTAGTAAATATTGATTAGCACATATATAATTAACACATTCTGAGATTATTGCTCCATTTAGCCAATATTTTGTGTTGTGTATGTATATAGTGTGAATTAGATCATCGTGTATGTACAAATGTTATCACACCCTTATAGATTGCATTCGACAACGTATTTAATTAAGAAATTTATAACCAATTTGTTTTAACACTTTGGTTGCCAATACTGGTATGCCTTTACCAAATGAAATTAACGATCAATTATAGATAATGCAAGTACATCATATAAATATACCGATAAAGTGTAATAAAAATTACAAAGATAACAGAATTTCGAATAATTCCGTTGGAAACTTATGATTTGCTTCTCGTATAAACTTGAAATTATTCGCGAATTTAGTGTAGTAGTCTGCAAGTCTTACAATAAGTTTGGTTGTTAAAAACATAGACGGTTAAAATAGTTATTATTGTGGTGACGAACATTAAAACTAACAATGGCACAACAAAAGGTAAATAAAATTGTGCTTTTACGAAATATTAGTTTTAGTTTCAATTCATAGGGTGACAATTATAAATGTGCAGTCAAAATTAATATATGAATGTGTAATTTGTGAGTTGTGCAATCTACGTTGCGGTCAATTAATCTCTACATACTGTATTTATATAATAATTATAATCGCAAGTGCAACTTCCTTATATTTTCTGATACAACCTTATCGTAACATTTTGTAAAAAAAAAACTATAAGCATTGTTAAGCAACCGTATTCTGAATCATTCAAATTATTAAATCATTTGTTATCGTATGTTGTGCTATTTTGGTACAAAGTTGTTAGCCGGATTAGCTTTTTCGTTTTGTAATTTCCATAAAATTATATCTTATATCTTGCTGAAGTTTGTATACATAATAAATGACCACATCTACCAAATATTATATATAGTGTGTAATTATCAATACATACATAAAGGTAGTTTATAGTTTTTTGTTTTGTGTACAGGTGAAGAAATCATTTGGCAGATGTTCAATTCATGCAACTAAACGAGCCTGGAATGAGTCTTTGTTTTAAATTAATTTACCACAGGCACGTGGATTTCTAATTGGGGAATATAATAATGGGTCATATAAAAAGTCTCCGCGGTACCATTTTTGAACAAAAATTTTCTTAGCCAAGTGGTTTTAGTTGCGCATCGGCCTGCAAATATTTTAACATCAAGAGAACGAAACAAATGGTAGTCAAGTTTCGTCAATTTGTTCCGAGTCATCAAAAATGTGAGTGACATGCGATGTGCATCGTTTACATCCAAATTTCCGATCCAAATCCAAAACTACAAACCACTCCTGAGTTCTTCGTTCACTCACAGCATTCTCACCGGACACGATCAGCACCATCTATTGACAAAAACCGCGAAGGTCTTTTATATGACCAATATATTTATTGGGCCCATCAAATTCTGATTCTCCAGAAATGCATTTGCCTTGTATCATTCCTCGTTATTGTGTATTCGTTTATGGTTCAAAAACTTGATAAAATTGTTTAGAAGATAATAATTAAAAAATAAATTTTATCAACACTAAAGTTAATTAAATTTTTGTTTAATAATAACTTGTTTATTGTTTATTCATGCGTTGTTATTATTGACTAATCAATTTCGATTTAGTTTATCTTATATCTTATCAATTTATGATTGGTGACTGATTATGGAGCTTCAAATTCTGAAATTTGTAAGGTTTATACTTCTTTGCTTCGAAATACATACAAAAAATGAAGACATCAATTTAATTAAAAAGATTTAACAATTGTTTTCCGACCTTAGGTTAAATCTAATTAAATTTGTGTCGGTTATGTAAATTTGAATATTCGTATGGTGGTTTGAATAAAAAATGATTGACGATTTGGCTCGAATACATAACAGACATAAAATATCAATTTGATGTTAATTATTTATTGATTGTATTATATATTTTGATTACATGAATGCCGCCGTCGCGTCACCACAATGTCTCATACTCATTCTAAGTTAGTTTATCCTTCACGCTAGTTTTTTTGTTGTTTTACTTTTTAAGACTAGACCTAAAATATTAAAAATTAAATGATTGTTTTGTTTATTTTTAGATCAATTCGAAATACAGTGATGAACTCGCCGCCGAATCATTGGAATGGATTAAAGATGTAACCGGTCAAGATATTAACACTAGCGGTGACATGGATAATTTCTATGAAGTCTTGAAAAATGGTGTACTTCTATGTAAACTTGTAAACGCAATTAAACCAGGTTCAGTCAAAAAAGTCAACGAAAGTACAATGGCCTTTAAATGTATGGAAAATATTACCGCATTTTTGGAAGTAGCCAAAGGTTTAGGTGTACCAACTCAAGAAACGTTCCAAAGTGTTGATTTATGGGAGAGACAAAATTTAAATTCGGTCGTCATATGTCTACAGTCGTTAGGTAGAAAAGCTGGCAACTTTGGCAAACCATCGATAGGGCCAAAGGAGGCCGATAAAAATGTTCGCCAATTCTCAGACGAACAACTACGTGCTGGACAAAATGTTATCTCATTACAATATGGTTCAAACAAAGGTGCTACACAAAGTGGCATTAATTTTGGTAACACAAGACATATGTAAATTTTTTGTAAAATACGTTATTAAATCATTCCAGCATTGTTTTTTTTTAATTTTACGTTGAAATCAAAAGTAAATTTAACATCAATTCCAGTTAGCATTCCAATGCATTATTATTAATTCAAAAAGTTGTAAACTTAATTTTTTATAAAACTTTCTTTTTCACAAGCATGTGTACTTTATGTCTTTTAATTTTAATTATATAAATTATTATTACAATTATGATATTGAAATTAATAAATAAATTCATAAATTTTATTATTTCAAATAAAAAAAAATAAAATTACAAAATGAAATATTTGTGTTGTAATTCATTTAAAACTACGAAGAGAAATTACAAAAATACTGTGATCAACATCAGTGTGAAGGCGATTCTCGTGAGCGACACAGTTGAGATCTATAGTCCTATCGTACCAAATCTCGTCACAGTTGAGACCTCTTGATCTGCTGCCCAGATTATTTGTTGCACGTGGCCAATTTAACTAAGTCTTAGGCAGGATCTTGTAATATGTGGAACGAAATCGAGGACGTGACCATCTGCACCGCTCCGTTCCAGCTTTTAGTACTAACTTGGAAGATCGTGAGTTCTGCACTATATATAGCAAGGGGTAGTAGATGTGTTTCAAAACGCATTTTTGCATTATAGGAAGCTATTATGAAATTTGTACGATTAAGTAAAATATGATCCGCGGTAAATATTCCTTTTAAGAAAATTTATTTTTGATCGTAAAATTATATATTAATATATATATGCAGTCGGATTTAGACATAAGCTGTTCGTAAAACACGATTTCTTTTTTCCTTTTTGGTCATAATATGGCGGAATTTACGATTTTCGTATTTTACGAAAGGAAAACATTTTCATAATACAAATATCCGCGGCGGATCTTAAATTACAAACTCGTATAAATTTCATCAGAATTCGAAACCTGCACGTTCCGATACAACATTAGAAACTTAATCGGCATACGCTTGATCGATAGATAGTATGTAAAGTCCACATTATACATTTGTTCGTAAGCTACCTGATTCGAACTTTCAGCTTTATTCAACAAATTCGAATATGATGCGGAAGTAAGTAATGTAAATTGATTATTATCTGTTGTGGTTCGACTTCACTCTCAACTCATTTGCAGTTGACTTAAAGTCATACTTGCCCCAAAGCCAAATTCAGGACGCAAAATTATAGGCCTGATTTGAGTATATTATCTGAGCAAGTATTACTCTTCCACTACCTAGTTAACCCTGTGATGTCTCTCAATTGACCAGATCCGCGTACAAATTCAAATTTATTCGATTCGATCACTGGATTGTGAATATAAAACACGAAAACTATTATTCTTACACTTAATTTATTTCACACAAAAATCCACAAATAATTTACAAATATTCAAAATTAATTTTTATCACACTTATTTTTCATAATAATTATCACCACAATTTAAACACTATTCCATTTTATATCACTGGCTAATTTAATATCACTTCCCAAAATTCAAAACTGAACTGTTTCGCAACCCAAATATCTACCTATATATACAAAGTAAATCCTTCTAGAACTTTCCATTATATTCCTTCGCGAAATGCATGTCTACATTTCGCGAAGCTCCCATTTCTATTCATTCGGCGTATTTCTTCGTTATATTTTTATTTTATTCTTGTTGGTAAATATTTGGTTATAAGGTAACTTCAATTTTGAACTTCGCTTTAATTATCACAGATGTCACTATGCCTCGTCACACTGCCCTCCGCCCAAACTTGTTCGTCCAGGATTGAAACCTTTCTTCGTCTTCTAGGGTATTTTCTATCCAAGCCCCAATTTTGGTTGACATCCTGTTGTCTCTTGGAGTAAACTTTCCTTGCGTGTTTAACTCCATATCCCGGAGTACCTGGCTCCATCAGCCCCATCGATGAATCTCTGATGACATTATGTCAGACTCTACACTACTTTCGTTCTGCAGTCACTCTTCTTCTACCTCCCAATTGTTCACGGACCATCTCCAAGGTATCCTTCATTCCAAGGTGGACATCACCCGCTCCTATACGATGCTCTTCCAATATCATCCGTTGTGGTCGATCCCTCGAAACATTTCTCCCAGTGTGGTGACAAGTTTCAACGACGATCCAAGGATGACTCTCCTTACGATTGGCCTTCCCTTGTTCCATGCGAATGGAAGTTCGATGTTATCAAAACTTATCATCCAAAAACCAATACGAATCTGTATTTCCTCGTGAAGTCCGTTCCCAGGATGACCTCAACCAGTATATCAGTACTTCATGCCAAAATTGGTTATTACC
Source organism: Tipula lateralis (assembly GCA_963932295.1). Taxonomy (NCBI): domain Eukaryota; kingdom Metazoa; phylum Arthropoda; class Insecta; order Diptera; family Tipulidae; genus Tipula; species Tipula lateralis. The sequence goes on from OZ010737.1 coordinate 139,743,729, forward strand.
TATTCGTTTGGCTATGTCCTTCTTACCCTTAGTAACTGCCTTTTCGCCATTTGCCGTTTACACCTTAAATTCTCTCATCGGTTGAGTTCTACTCTTTATTACATCGGCTCGCACAATCATCTTCATTGTTCACGAATCTAAAGTTATGATACCGGATCGACAGTCTCCTTCCCCTTAAATTGTTAACATGTTTCCACCTTTGGCCAGTTGATTTTGCATTTCTTCTCTTCTAAGGGTCTCTGGAGTTGATGCTGATCTCGCCCACTTACGCCCTATTTCCCAACATTTCCTTGAGATGTGACCAGTTTTATCACAAACCCAACATCTCATCTTTCTTTTGTCATCCAAAGGACTTCTTTGCTTGCCAAATATTTTCCGGGTTTGATTTTTCCTTCGATGGTAGTTGTACTAGCCGTACCACGTCTGCTGGTTTGATGATGTTGTTTGCAGTCTCGTTTGTTAGTGCCCATGCTATGGTTTCTGCGAACGTTTATTTTGGAGACTACTACCGCACGTCTCGTATCCGGATCCCGTATTCTATCGGTGAAAGCTTCGATCTTGATCCGCTCTGTATATTCACTCGGCCGCATACTCCTGGAGCTTCTCTCCTATTCTCTGACATCATACCTTCAATTTCGGTCGATGTAATGGGACGATCCAGTATGATAACGTTGGACACCGGAGCAACGAGAACGATTGTGCGTCCGGATTTTATCACGGATGGAGTTCGACCTATTGAAGGGTTCAAATTACAAACGGTGACAGGCGACAGCGCAGCTATTAAAGGAAAGAAGGAGGTGGAAATACGAATCGGGAACAATGGTTATCGACATGAAGTTCTGGTTGCGGATATTGTGGATGAGGTCATCCTGGGAATGGACTTCATGAAGCGTAATCGATTCTTATTGGATGTCGGACGGGGAATATTGAGCTACGGTAACGTCGAACTGCTTTTGCAACTGAACAACGGAAAGGAGCCAGTCGTAAGGAGGATAACATTGGATCATCGGACGAAGCTACCACCACACTCGGAAACGGTTGTCTGGGGGAAATTGGATGGAGGTCCTGGAACACAAGGGTTGTGGGTTGTGGAAGCCAACAGTGAAGAGATACGAACCAAACAAATTATCATTGGAAAAGCTTTGGTTAAACGGGATTGTGACTTTAGAGTTCCGATAAGGGCTCTTAATTTATCAGATGTGACAAAAATAATCAAAAAGGGATTTATCATCGGCCGAGGTGAGAAAGTATCCATGATTATAAAATGCGAAGATACGAATCCGTGTGTAAAAGCGAAGGATCAAAGGCAACGAAAAATAACGGAGGAACGGAAATGGACGGAACAATTAACATCTGAAGAAAAACAAGCAGCAAAGGACTTGCTCCAGAAATATATGTCCATTTTCTGTGGGGCACCGGAAGATAATGGCAGCACAAACATGGTTAAACACCGGATCGACACAGGAACATCAACACCAATTCGACAAGTGCCAAGAAGGTTGCCATTGACTAAACAAGCAGAAGTGGATAAGATGGTAACCATGCAAACTGATATGCAAACATCGGGAGTAATTAAGCAATCAACGAGTACATGGAGTTCACCAGTAGTATTGGTGGAAAAGAAGGATGGAAGCATGAGATTCTGCGTTGATTTTTGGAAGCTCAACACAGTTACCATGAAGGATAGTTATCCGTTACCAAGGATCGACGACACGCTGAATACATTGGCAGGAGCAAGGTTGTTTTGAACATTGGATCTGCAGAGCGGTTATTGGCAAGTGGAGGTCGCAGACGAAGATAAGGAAAAAACAGCGTTCAGTGTGGGCAATGGATTATGGCAATTCAATGTCATGCCATTTGGACTTTGTAACGCCCCTGCGACTTTCGAACGGCTAATGGAACGCGTACTTAAAGGACTCCACTGGAAAACATGCCTGGTTTATTTGGACGACATCATCGTTATGGGAAAGGCCTTCAACGAGCATCTACTAAATTTAGAGGAAGTATTCGAAAGAATCCAATCAGCTGGATTGAAGTTAAGTCCGAAGAAATGTGTATTGTTTTGGGATGAAGTCAAATATTTGGAACACAAAATAACAACAAGCGGCATTCATACAGATGAAGAAAAGATCCCCGCCGTAAAGGATTGGCCAACACCGCAGAATTTACATGAACTAAGGAGTTTTATCGGACTCTGGATTTGCCAACATCGCAAGGAGTTTACACGAGCTGACACAGAAGAACAAGCCGTTCCAATGGACTGATGAACACGAGAAGGCGTTCAATGAACTGAAGCTGCGATTATGTACAACACCATTGCTTTCGTATCCGGTTCCGAATAAACGTTTTATTTTGGATATGGATGCAAGCAATTATGGCTTGGGAGGAGTGTTGTCACAGGAAATTGATGGGCAGGAACGTGTCATCGCATATTATTCAAAGATCTTATCGAAGCCAGAACGAAACTACTGTGTAACAAGAAGAGAATTGTTGGCCTTGTGAAATGTGTGGAACATTTCCGGAAATACCTCTATGGCCAATCATTTCTATTAAGAACGGATAATGCGGCCTTGACATAGCTACTTCAATTTAAAAATCCCGAAGGGCAAGTAGCACGGTGGATTGAGCGATTGGGGAGTTTTGTTTTCGAAATCCAACATCGGCAGGGAAGCGCTCATGGAAATGTGGATGTGTTGTCAAGACGACCATGTAGAGTTGATTGTAAAGATTGCGGACGGGTAGAAAACAAGGAAAACATCGTCGACATCAGACTAATGAAAGTGTTGCCGGCTAATAATTGGACCAACGATGTTATCTCCAAAGAGCAACGGGAGGATCCAGATTTGGCAGTAATTATTAAATTCATGGAGGATTAACCCTGTAACCAATTTGGGTTACCCTGTAATCAAATGTTTACACATACGAACAAAATAAAAATAAATAATGAAATAGGCGGAGCGAACAAAAATACGACGAAAAGAACATTCGCGAAGTGTAGAGAAGCAAACTAATGGAATGTTCTACAAGTATTTGCGTCGTATAAATACGTGTAGACATTTGAGCTACGGAACAGTTCAATTTTGAATTTCGAAGTGTTAATATCGGAAGTGATAAAAGTGAAAGTGAAGTGTTAAAATAATAGTAGTGATAATTATTGTGTATATAATAGTTAAAATAACCATTTGTGAATTTTTTTTTGTGTAATTTTGGTGGAAAATAAATTTATTTGAAATTTAAAGTTTGCGAGTTTATATTCACAATCCAGTGATCGAACCGGATAAATAATTTGAATTACCACTCGGCGAAATCGTAACAGTACATCAATTTATATAACCAACAAGCTTTTCTCTACCCGATAAACCTATTATGGTTATTGTGTTTAGTATGTTAAATATAAAGTGCAACTAACTTCAACTGCTAAAGTATTTATAACACAAAAATGTACCAAAATCACATGTGTCGATTTTTGTTTTGACATTTGTTCTATTCCAATTTTTTTTCCTTCTTTTGCGATTGGACATTGTCGAAGAAACATTCACCATGGCGGAAGTAGATGAAACTCAAAAGAAAAAACGTACATTCAAGAAATTCACGTTTCGTGGAGTTGATTTGGATCAACTACTTGATATGCCAAATGATCAGTTAGTTGAATTAATGCACAGCCGTGCCAGAAGACGTTTTTCTAGAGGATTAAAACGTAAACCAATGGCGTTGATCAAGAAGCTTCGCAAGGCGAAGAAAGAGGCGCCACCACTAGAGAAACCAGCAATTGTTAAAACCCATTTGAGAAATATGATTGTGGTACCTGAAATGGTAGGTTCTATCATTGGTGTTTACAATGGAAAAACATTCAATCAAGTTGAAGTGAAACCTGAAATGATTGGTCATTACTTGGGCGAATTTTCTTTAACTTATAAACCAGTTAAGCACGGTAGACCCGGTATTGGTGCTACACACAGTTCCAGATTTATTCCATTAAAATAATTTATATACATTGTTATGAAAGGAAATAAATAAATTGGAGTTTCAACATATAATTATTGTTTTATTTTAGAGCTTTTATGTTTTTTTAATTTTACATTTGTACATATATCCATATCGTTGCGGGATATTTCACATCCAATTTCTGTATCAGTCTGTTGAAATAGCTTATTCATCTTTGGTAAATTAATATTGCCAGGTTGCATCCCAATCGGATTTGTATTTGGAGGACACTCGTATTTTATCAATTCTGAGTCATCTTTAGACGCACAATCCATAAGATTGCTTGGAAATCGAAAGTCTGCAGACAAATCCCATTTCTTTTTACTTGACTTTAGTGCTGAGTGATATTCTATTAAATTATTATAATGATTGATAGTTTTTCTAGCTATGTCACTTCCAATGCAATAAATATCTGATAACGTTGCAAGCAGCATAGTGGAGAGTTCAACAAAAAACGATAAGTTAGTTAGCTTAACAAAACATTCTGCCGCTTCTTTCGATAATTCTACAATTCTTAGGACTATTTTAAATAATCCCATTAGTTTTACCAACAAATACTCAAACGTCTCTTTTGTTGGAAGTTGAATGGAATCATTATATTTTTCTATGGAAATTGATTTTAAAATCTTTTCCAACAGAGATGTAATATTAATCGATACCAATCTTTTATAAGCAGAGTTAATTTTTTGCAATTTTTGAAATCCTATATCGGATCGAAATTGGATATAGCGCAAATATAACATTTGTTGATTTATTAATAATGCTTCATAAAATTTAGTTTGATGCTTGTAATATTTGTGTATAAAATCCACAGTATCTCTAATGTCGTTTGAATCTAGAGTTAAGAAAAGTGAGGTTAGAAAAATAGCAATAGTAATATATAAGCATCATTTACATTTAAATTTAGATAATCTGGTAGTATAGCTCGCCATTATCGGGGGCTTTAAATTTCGTTTGTTCCAAATGTTAATCATTTCCAATTTAATATAGACACTTAACTTATTTATATAAATAAACAATTTAAATCAATATACTCATGTTTACAAATCTAGGCGATAATTATTACAGGTTAGACCAAAATTTGTACCATTCAGTTATGTCATATTGACACATAAAGTTTGTTTTGAGGTTAGGGAGTCAAATTATAACATTCTGAGTTAAAAGAAATAGTTTAAAATGCCAAGTTATGAATTATCATTATTACTTAGACAAATGTCAAGAGTAAGTGATACATTTTATTTTCTTCGTTTTGGATATTTATTATCATTCATATTATTCTTTTAGCCGGAGCTCATTTCAACACTAAAACGGACAGCCACTTCAATCCTCGATAAAGGTGGTGTAATTCGTAAAATAGAAAACCTAGGAACTCGTGAACTACCATTTAAAATTAGCTCTCATGGTGGAGTACATAAAATGGGTAGCCAGTTTTTATTAAAATTCGATTCATCACCTATTATGATTGATGATTTGAAAGAAGAATATGGTCGTGATATTGATATTCTTCGTCGTCATGTTTTCAAAATAACGGAACCAGAAAACTTTGAATGTACGCTAGATGATGAAATGAAGCCTCCAGCTTATCGTCCTGAAGTTCAGGAAATGGTAGCGAAAGCGAGAAAAGATCAAGAGAAAAAGGAACGTAAGAAGTTCGAATATAAGTCTGGTTTTGATTACTATCCATTTCAGAAATAATATATATGTAGTTTATAATGTAATATAATTGATTTGATTAGATAAATTTAATTATGTGTTATCAATTACTCCTTTATCGTTTGAGCACCAAAAACGCTTATTCAACTAAGAGAGACTCGGTGAAGCTAGCAGATCGTTGGAGTCATCTTCGACCGATTTGGTTAAAAGTTATGATAGCCTTTGAGTTACATTTTCTTTTGATGCTATTCTACTACTGTAATGTTGAAATTGGATATTCAGTTTAACTAGGCTTTTTATTTTATTTGTGTGTAATTGACTGCACTTTTTGAACAAATGTTTACAAACCCTCGTAAATAAGTATATCACACAAAGACACTATAAAATGTTAAATCAATCAATAATGGCCAATAGGAAGAGGATACACAACAAAGAAAATTCAACGAAATCATTTCAGAATTAACAAATTGAAAAGAACTCATTCAGAATTAACAAATTGAAAAGAGTGTGTGTCATCAACGCTTTAGGCCATATATCACACGCATAATTCTTCTTTTGAATGCTAGGAGCCATCTTTCGTACTCATCCGTCAAGGATAAATGACGACGAGTCTGATCAACATTCTGTACAATTTCAGCTTATTCGCATTTGTAAGATATTTTGATCAAAATATCTTGCGTTTCAGAAGTCGAGGTAGAAAATTGTCAGCAAAAAGCTGGACTTGCAAAAGTACTCGATTTTGACGAAATTCTCAAATTCTCCTTGGCAGAGGAGTTATTCTTCCCAAGACGATGTATAACAGTTACTAGTATGATGTGCAAAAGAGAGCTACACCAAGATAATTGTCGCATTCTAAGTAATAATCTTTGACAGTGAATATTGGGTATAATGCAGATACTATCTATCCATTCTTCGGGCATAACTTTTTGCCATATATACCAATCGAATAAGTTCGAATAAGACAGTTCAATAAAGTTAGCCCTCCGAATATTAGAAGCTCTGAAATAATGCATTAAACTCCAGGTGAACGATTTTTCTTTAATCTCTGCATGGCCATTGTGAATTCATAGGATGGATCTTCAACAAACCTTTCTGCGGTCCTTATTTGAGAATATTCAAATATAGCTTGTGGTACATTTGGAACATTAAGGTATGGTGCAATCCGGATCTTTAGAGAAACCAAACCACGCGAATTGCGCTCATTGCTATATTGTTGCACTCTGAAGATATTACCGTTCGTACTTATTCTGTCTACAGATTCGTTTAGGTGTCTTCCCAGCAAGAATTGCTTTATTTCATTTTTTTTTGCGATTGTAAGTTTGCACTGCATTATAGGCTATATTTTGTTGCTCAACCTGATTTTATGTAAGACGACCCTTTTAATCAAACCAGTGTCTTTTTTGTGAAATTGCTGGGTAGCATTGGCAACCGCGGTTTCCAATACTTACGAGACATCTTTAAATCATTGCTTTACAAGCTTCGATAACTTTTCTACTCATAATATGGTTTTACACACGAACTTATCCATAATGCTATTTATTCTAATTAGAGGTCCAATTGCAAGACCAGCCAACATCAGCTTTACCGTTCATATTGTATACTTTCAGTTTATACTTATACTTACTAGTCTGCGCACTCACTTCCATCCATCCGAACCTCTTAAATTTCGCTTCATCGGACTAAAGTACAGTACAGTGTTCCACTTATTAGCATCCCAGGACAAATGACGGGTAGCAACAGCAATCCTGTCTGCTCTATTTTTTTAGAAATAAACAGATTTTAAAGTTATTTAACAGAAAACCTGCTTCTTGAAAAGAACTTTGCCATATCTAATCTTTCGCTGATTGTATATTCTGAAACCTGAGACTTTAAACTTCGTTTAGTCTCATTCGCACTTATGAATGGATCATTTTTGTCAGCCCTGATAATCCGTCATCACTTTGTATACTTATTTTTCTTGGACGGCCTCCTGAATAAAATATATTTACTGTTTCAGATTGTTTGTATTTAGTTCTAGTTTGTAAGACCACTGATTTTGCGAACTGATATTTTGTGTTGATTTTACACGCGTAGAAATTTTCTGTCTGTCTGTTTCTATCTTTGCAATCTAGATAGAATTGCAATCTAGATAGAATCTTTGATTTCTTTGATCTCCCAACCGTTTCGCGGTTTAATTATTACGTCATACTTTACGCCATTACATCGCCAAATCTAGGACGTTCGGCTATAGCTCCGAATTAAGAAGGACCATCTGCACTGACATGGAAGATGGATTGTGGCCCATGAATTCTGCACTTCAACGAGGCGTTATCATAGATGTGTTCATTCACACCACCAATCGTAATCTGATGGTGAAAATCCCTTTTGCATCCTGTCCATATCGGGATTCGAACCAGGTACCTCTCGCTCTTATTGTCGCAGCTTTATTAACTGGTACGCCATTTGGTCGATTTGCGTAGAAATTGTGTTCCTTTTGTTTTGCTTTTCGTAAAAAATGTGTAATTCCTCTAATTCTCTAGAATTTTTATTTAGGTTAGGTTGAGTGGCTGCTACAGTACACTTAGACCGGCGACGTTTCGTTGTGATACCACACGATATTACTTCCCCAATTACCCTTATGAGAACCAGTTTGAGCTACTTATGTAGCGTGATAAGCCTCGCACCTTACAGTTTTCGGCATCAGAGAGGCAGTCTATTAAGAATTAAAATATTCATGACTTTTGTGTGCCAAAGCCGAGCATGAGCATAGAAGGTGGACTACCGTCTCTTCCTCTTCCTCGTCCATAGAGCTTCTGCAAAAGTCATTCGCTTCTAGACCTAGCCTCCTCGTATTTTCTTCAAGTAGGCAGTGTCCTTTGAGTAGCCCCACGATCGTTTTTAGTTCGCGTCTCCGTAGGGAGATCAGTGTCTTTGAGCGTTTCAAGTCCAGCTTTGGCCAGACTTGCCTTGCTACACTACATGAAAAAGTGTCAGCCGTGTGATCTAACCAGATTTAGTTGCTCTGGTTACTGTGGTGGGAAAACCCATAGAATTTTATGTTTCGTTCGAAATATTAACGAAAACTGGATCACCCAATAAACTACCGTATATCGCTTATGGAAAAGATTAGGAGATGGTGAGAAATTTTAAGCTTACAAACAAGCTCGCAATAGGGTAGTAAGATTGATTAGGGCAGCCAAAAGTATTTCTTTCCAGAATAAATTAGAGCCTTCTCTTCCACCCAAGGTTTTTTGGCGTAATGTTCGAAATGAAGGTCTCACCAGGTGTAGAAATAATGGTATTTTAGATTTCAAAACTGACGATATAAGTTCTTATTTTATTAGCTCGAATCCAACTTTAGTAAGTCCTATGGTTCATCTTATATCTGAAGTGTTCTAATCCTTTTTATTTTTTTAATATTTCCTTTGAGGAATTACAGTATGATATTTGAAAAGTTAAATCAGAATCTTCTGGTCTTGATAGGGATAGTCTAAAATTGGAGAATTTTTCTTTAGTCTCAAAATATTTACTACACATTTTTAATTTTATCTTAACCTCTTCTTCGTTTCCAGGGCAAAGGAAACTCAGTAAAATAATTCAAATTCCAAAAATTAGCAATACTGTTGAGTTATCCCAATTCAGCCCTGTCAGTATTTTTAGTTCCATTTCCAAAGCCTTTGAGATAGTTGTAAAAACCCAATTTCAGTCCCATATAATTAATAATACTTTACTCAATGTCTTTCAATCTGGATTTAGAAAGTTTCATGGCACGAATACTGCGTTATTGAATATCAGCGATGATATTCGGCGTAGTATGGAAACAGGTAATTTACTTTGTTAGATTTTTCAAAGGCCTTTGATTCTTTGAATCCCAATAGTCTTTATAACAAGCTTATCGCACAATTTAAATTTTCCCTTTCAGCGGCTATTTTAGATCGTCCACAGACAGTTTTTTTTGGTAGTTGTTATTCTAATTTTCTTCCAGTTACTTCAGGTGTTCTTCGAGGTTCGATACTTGCTCCTTTATTCTTCTATGTACATTAATGACATAGAATCCTCGTTTTACCATTGTTCGTTTCACATTTTCGCTGATGATGTCCAAATTTATAGAAATAATAAGTTAGATCAGTATTCTACTGTTAGTATGTCTGGTTAACGAGGATTAAGATAGAATATATAATTGGTCTATTTCGTTAGAAAATCGTTAGAAACGTTTTCGTCTCCTTGTATTAATCTTAATGGGTCACTCATTCCGTTTTCAACTAATGTATGTAATTTGAGGATCATTTAGTTAAGTAGAAAGATATTTGGCTCATTTGTCTGTATAAAGTGCTGTGGCTTACGAATAGTCAGTTAAAAAAGAGTATGTTTATGTCCTATCTCCTTGCGCATGTTAAGGTCTTATTTTCTCTATGGTGATGATGTATTATTTGGTATATTTAGGGAAAATATGTCTATTTTAAAACGATGGTTTAATGCTTGCACTCGATTTATTTTCGGAACTAGGCAATTTAACCATATACTAAACTTGGTTGTAGTTTAATTAGTTTTTATGAGTTTCGGATTTGCGCTTTTATTAGGAAGCTACTCGTAACTAATCCGTCGCCGGATGTAGCTTAATGGTTAAGAGAGTTACTCATCACGCAGCGTTCTCGAGTTCGATTCCCGCAGTTGACCAAAAATTAACATGAGACCGGGATGACTTAAAAATGCGTTTGTATGTAAAAACATTCGTTGTGCTGACCACCTACAATGTGCACCAATCGTTAAAATAGGTTCGTAAGGTCTCAGTTGAGACGCTGTAAGAGCCGTTAACGGCCTCTAAGCCATAGATAACTTTTTTATTTACTCAAAACTAAAGAACCAAATTATTTATTCAAAAAGTTATTATTTAGCAGGTCGCATTACGCCAATCTTCGATTGCTGTCTGCTCGAAATTCTTCTAGGTCTTTAGATAAGTCATTTTTTATTAGAGGTATTTCTCTATGGAATTCTGTTCCATTCGGTATTAGAAGTTTGAGATCTGCCGATACGAATGACAATATAATTAGTTTAAATTTAATTAGTGTAAATGAGCTTGCACTCAAAATGGGATGTGTGTGCAGTAAACAATTTAAGAGGTTTTTATGCCTAATGGAAGTAATAGTTTTTTACATGGTGCTTCCAAATGCGCTTTTCCTTCTTAATCAAAATTATAAGCAATATACAAATAAATATCTAAACAAATTAAGTAATCTCAAGCCCATATATGTAATTAGTGATTTTTACTTCATAAATAACAAATTATTTGCTTAGCCGGGTTTAAGATTAAATTGTAGCTTTTTACAAATTTTATAGTAAAACAATTTTTTTTTATTATTTAATTTATTTTCATAATTTATTTACATATAAAAAAATTTTCACACAGTCAATTTTTTTTGCCTAATTAAATTGGTATGTATTATATATACGGTTATTATTAAATTAATTTTTACATCATAATTATAGTCTAATCAAAATAGTTAAAAACGATAAGTTTTTTATTTTCAAACCCTATAAATGTATACGATTTTTATATTATATCAAAAAAATTTTTTTTCTTTATAAATTATTTATTTAGCAACCAAACGCAAATTAGAAAATTTCCATCAATTTTGAAAGGATTAAAACATATATATATATATATAATTACATAAATAAATTATTAATTTAAAATCAAATCAGTTCCATTGTTTAATTAATTATTTTTTTGGCAACCAATGAATTTTTATATTGTTTCGTTGGATACCATTGAGCAACAAGTAAATCGCAGTCAATTAAATCAAATTCCAAATTAAACAAAATTATAAATATGCAATAATCTTACGTTTTCCTAAACATCCTTGAATGTAAAGTATATAAAAGGTTTTTAAGGGCTATTATATACTGCAGGTAACTAACGGTGTTGCTCCTTCTCTCATTGATCATGTCTTATCGTTCCCGATAACTCTATTTGTCTTTCGGTTTAGAATCCCATTATGACCTTTTAATTTTCTTTATTGACTGTTTTTTTCGTCCGAAGGCAAAAAGTTCTTGTTTTAGAGATTTTCCAATATCGATGTTTCAAATCAAGCCCAAGTCATTGAGATAGCAGTTGTTTCGTGATTCTTGTACTACTCAAATTGATATATAATATTATAATAATTGATATAGTATTTCTCAGGAAATTGCAGACGTAATCAGAATAAGGGTAGGTTAATTTCACGCATGGAAAACGTTTGGGGATAGTCAGTCATATTTAGTTTACAAACTAGCTCGCAATAGGATAGTAAGATTGATTATTGTTTTTTTAAAATCTGGAAGGATTGATCTGTCGTGCTAAACAAAACATTATATATTATATGAATATTTTTGAACAAATTGAGTTATGATGGAAAGCATTTCGTGATCCCTCAACCAATAACACAAATTTGATATTTCGAGCGATTTAGTGGAACTATGATATTAAAACATATTATAAATCACAAAAATCCTAAAATCCGTCAGTAAGTCTGGTAGTTCTGCATCTCGTATTGATTTAAGCAGTTTAATCAAAGACTATATAAAATACAAAGACTTTCCATTTCATACAAAATACGAGTAAATTATTTTGGGTACGACCAATTTTTTTTTGGGTACGATCGCATCAAAGAAGCCTGAAATCCAAACCTTGTTATAGTAGTAAAATAATTGTATGCATTTGTTTCTGATTTTAAAATTTTTTCGTTTTAGAAGTTGCACTGTAAAACATCAATTTGAAAATGTATACTTTTTTATGTTATAATGGGAAGTCTTTGTATATTTATAGTTTTTGGTTTAATGTTATCAACCATAAATTGCGAATTGCGATCTGATGATGATTTAAAGAGAGGACTCTCGAATGTATAGTGTATCAAATTTATTTTCATGAAAATCAAGCGAAAACATAAATAATATATAAAAATTAAAAGCCTCATAGATCAATCATATATACATACACATAATAAAAATTAAAATAAAAACATGTTTAAAAAATGTTACCCCGTTTTCGGCTTCAAACAAAACAAAAAAATTAAAATAGTATTTTTATAAATATAGATAATAAAATATTAACAAAATTAATTATTTCTGTTGTCTTTTTCTAAATTAATCACAGCAAAAACATTATTTCTAAAGAAATATGAAACGAGGTAATGATTAATCCATCTCTTATCTCACAGTATACGAATATAATTGTATCAATGATTGAAATAACGCTGTTCATAAAATTATATTTTGTTGAGGTATATTGATTAAAATAAATAAATAATAAAAAAAATTAGTTAAAATAAAACGTGAGGCCAAATTTTTTTCGGAATTTGTTTAATATTCCTTTCATCTTATATGTAGGTTTAAAAAAACAACAATAATAAAGGAATGAAAATTATACATATCGTCAATTATTCTAATGTCAAATTTGGTCTTTTAAAAATCCTTATTATATAAATATAAATATATATATATATATATATATATATATATATATATATATATATATATATATATATATATATATATATATATATATATATATATATATATATATATATATATATATATATATATATATATATATATTCATGTGTATTTATTAAAAAAAAATTACGCTATAACTAGAGGCTCGTCGTCGGCAAATCGAGTCGAAGTCGTTTCTTGATGTTCGTCTTCCTCCATCGTATCACCAATTCTCGTTGCACCTGTTTTAGTATCGTAATGTGAATTGGCAAAACGACTAAATGAATTTTGTATTCGACGCTGTCGCTGAATTAAATACACAATAAGACAGACACCAGCTAATAGAATTGGTAATATAAAAAGCCATACTGATGTCGAACCAGGCAAGACACTTGTTAACCATGCAGCATCTGGTTGTACTTCAATAAATTCTATTTCTTTTATTTCGGACACATAACCATCAGACGACTTGAGTCGTACACCAATTGTAAAGAATTTTCCAGCTGCTTCGGATCCGCCCAAATGATGCGGATGTATTAATACTGGAGGAGTATTCGATGTTAGCACAACTATTGGTTTTATATTGGTGAAATTTCGTATCGTTCCATTAAAAGCAACTGCTTCGTATGTATAACTAAACAAAATAAATAAATGCATAATGTATGTCGCATAAAATTAAAGCATTGTAATATTATATTAACTCACCCATTATCGAGATGTTCTATAACTTTCCAATAAATAACGAAGCTGCCATTATTTTCTGGCCATATATTAACATTCGTAGGTGATGGTAGCGGAATACCTTCGCAAAAAACTGTTGCTGGTTGAGCTTTTGGATTATTTGTTGAAATATTCACCTCATATCGAGCACCATCTGGTATATTTACAAATGTGTGCGAGAGAATTTTGCTTCGCGATGAATTTAATTGGTAAATTGAAGTTTGATTGTGTGTTAATTCTTTTACTGAGATCTATAATATAAAAAAAAAAATAAAATAATATATTATTTATTACATCCATGCTGTACTTTTACTTATAGTTACAGGAAGTCTTCGTACTAATCTTTTTCTTTTCAAATGGTTAATTTCATTTTTTCAATTGTAAGTTAAAATTCTGTTTTCAATAATAACTATAATGAAGTGCAAATGCATAATCAGAAAGAATGTATTACTATCCAAGTTAGTTTTTTCTATAGGCAATGGATAGACCATAGCATCTTTGAAATATAAATCGACTTTCATGTTCAGTTTAATGTTAGAGCAAAATACGCCACTTTCAAAATTCTGTTTTACAGGGTGTTCGCCGGGAAGGTATACTACTTTGTTTTGCCGCCATTTTGGTAAACGTTAGTCTTGACAGTTCATATTTGGCAGTCGTGAAGTAGACATGTGGCAAATTTATTATGGAAAAATATTCGATAAACCAACGTGTTTTAATCGTCAAATTATTTTATCAAAATTAATTAACGATTACTGTGACGATGAGAAAAGGAGAAACTTGGGAGAAACTACTTGGCACTATTTATCGTGTAGTGTAAGATTTCGAAGAAAGAGAGTCTGTAGGTGATAGGCCCAAGCAAGGGCCACAACGTACTGCAAAATCGGCTGAAAACATTACTGCTGCTCAAGAAAGTGTTCAAAACAATCCATCAACCTCAATTCGACGCCGTGCTCAGGAGATTGGTCTTCAAAGGCCACAATTTTGTACAAGGATTTGCATTTGTTTCCATTTAAGATTCAGTTGACACAAGAGCTTCTTATAGGATGTTATAGCTCGCCCATGACAACCCCGATTTTCATGAAAAAATCATGAGTGACGAGACACATTTTCATTTGAATGGATATGTGAATAAACGGAATATTCGATTCTGGGCAATGGAAAACCCTCAAATTATTCATCAGTCACGTTTACATCTATTAAAAGTGACAGTCTGGTGTGCAATTTGTGCAGGAGGAAACAATGGACGTTACTTCTGTGAAAATGAAAACAGCGTAACGGTAACTGTGAATGGGGAGCGATATCGTGATATGATTGAAAACTTTTTAACGCCACTCCTGCATGCTTTTGGCTTGATTATCATGTGGTATCAACAAGACGATGCCACGTTATTTCTCAACAAGTTGGTTGGCCTCCACGGTCGCTTGTTTTGATTGCTCCGGACCTTTTTTTGTTGGGATATCTGAAAAGCAAGGCTTATGCAAACAAACCAGAAACGCTTGAGCAATTCAAACAAAATATTCGTGATGAAATTAATGAAATACCGCGTGAAATGTGTGAGAATGTAATGAAAAATGTGCTCAAAAGGGCTCGCATTTATGAGGCTAACAGAGGCGGACATGTATCTGATATTGTATTCCATACATAATTGCCGGAAATGAATTTACTTTATTTTCCGGAACAAAGACTAGGCTCTTTATCATCCTTATTTCCAACGAGAATGATACGGAATTTCCATAAAGTTTTTTCATACCTTCCTTTTCTAAGAGAAATAAAAGAGAAACGAATTTCTAAGAGAAATAAAATCAGAAATATAAATACACTGAAGACATCAAAAAAATCACATAAATAACAAGCATTACTTTACAATCAAATAAATGACAAATGAAATGTCAAACTAAAAAGAAAATATAACAAAATCTGTAAATTTTGGTGATGTGAATAGTGATGTTGTTGTGAATAGTGAGGATCCATCCTATGAGGAATTCACAATGGCCATGCAGAAATTAAAGAAAAATCGTTCACCAGGAGTTGATTGCATTAATTCAGAGCTCTTGATATTCGGAGGGCTAACTTTGTGGAACTGTCTTTTCGACCTTGTTCGATTGGTATGGCGAAATGAAGTTATGCCCGAAGAATGGAAAGTGGCCGCGTTATGCCCAATTTTCAAGAAGGGTGATCGCTTGAAATGTGAGAATTATCGCGGTATAGCTCTCCTTTGCACAGCATATAAGTTACTGTCATACATTATCTTGGGAAGAATTACTCCTCTGGCGGAGGAAATTGTCGGTGACTACCAAGGAGGATTTCGTCCAAATCGGTCAGTCACTGATCAAGTTTTTTCGCTACGGATGATTCTTTCCAAGTACTACGAAACATCTCGCGATGTACACCAGGTATTCCTGGATTTCAAGCAAGCCTATGACTCGATCAATCGAGAGAGATTATGGTATGCGCTTGAATATCTAGGAATACCGAAAAAATATGTACATCTGTGTAAAATGACAGTAACGCAGTCACAATGCTGTGTCAAAGTTGAGAACAGGCTATCGAGAACTTTTGCAATCAATTCCGGTGTTCGACAAGGAGATGCGCTGTCCCCGATACTTTTTAATCTCATGTTGGAATACATCCTTCGTAAAAGTGAAACGCCTCAGGACAACATCTTATTCCGACAATCCAATCAACTTCTTGCTTATGCAGATGATATCTGTGTGATTGGATTAAATGGCAACGGAGTGAAAGAGATACTTGATCCACTGGAACAGTGTTCAGCTTCTGTTGGTCTCAAAATCAACGAGTCAAAAACCAAATACCTAATCTCGGGTTTTAGAGACCAAGACGCAATTGATTTCAGTAGTGGTAACCACACGTTTGAAGGAGTGATGAGATTCAAGTATCTTGGATCTCTCATCACTCACGATAATAGTGTGGGAGAGGATATCAAGGTCCGCCTTGCCGCTGGCAATCGGGCTTTGTATCCTCTACGTCCACTGCTGAAATCAAAATATCTTGCAAATACGGATAAGCTGAAACTGTACAGAGTGTTGATCAGACCCGTTGTCATGTATGGATGTGAGAGTTGGACCTTGACGGATGAGTACGAAAGATGGCTTCTAACATTCGAGAGAAGAATCATGCGTGTGATATATGGTCCAAAACGCGACGTCGATGGCACCTACCGAGTTCTTTTCAATCACGAGATCAGGAATTTAATGCAAATTCCTGATATCGTGCATGAAATTAAAGGACAGCGAGTACGCTGGCTCGGACACGTTCTGCGTGCTGATCCGAACCGAATGATTCAGCGAACCTTTAAGGGTGAACCGCCTTTCGGTAGGCGAAGAGGTCGCTGTAGGCGACGATGGCTCCACGGCGTAGAGAGCGATCTGGCTTCTTCAAACTGCCTACAACGGTTTGAAGAGCTGGCTCGTGATCGAAACCAATGGAGTCAGATTGTTGACACGGTACGGGCCAATAATGGCCTGTAAAAGCCGTTAAAAAAAAAAAAAAAAAAAAAAAAAAAAAAAAAAAAAAAAAAAAAAAAAAAAATAGTGATGTTCAAACCAATCAAATAAATTAAATAATAAAAAAAAAAAAAAAAAATACCTTCCTTTTGGAGTTTACGCCATAAAATTTGGCCGAAGTTGAACAAGCATCTTTTCACATTTATATTTGAAAAAAAAAAAAATTTAGTCGATGAGATCATGGCTTTTTCAAAATCACACACGATTTTTTGTGGATTTATTCAATTACAAATTTTAAAAATAATTTTTTTAATTCAAAAAAAAAAAATGGTCGTATAATTTTAAAGTTTTTTGACTCATTAAACAAAAAATTAATGGAATAAATTCATCTTCAATGTTGCCGTGGATGGAAAATAATTGCCGCATTATGGACGGTACCCATTATGATAAGCTTTTCATTGCCCACCTCAGACTCACACAAGACAAACAATTCCTCTTCTAATTGACGTAATTCTTCAGGGATATCAATAAGGGCAAGATTTTGTGGCTCAATAATTATATCTTTTCTTACTCGATGTATCTTCATTTTTTGGGCTTTCTTTGTTGGTAAATAAACTCTAACATTCGCAGGACATTGAACAACTGAATTCCTTATAATTTGGGATGATTTATTTGCTGATATTGTGGCTAAAGTTTTAAGATTGTTGTTTGGAATGCAAACTTCCAGATCACTGGCCACTGGTGGATGCGTATGCTTTTCACATTGTTATTTTACAACTTTGTGTATGCCATTTTCTATTACAGTGATAACTATGCCCTAACAGTGCAAGTGAATTCTTTTAGCACAAGCCCAGCTAAAAGTTCATTTTTTGTGCTTCCTTTCACAAACCGTTAACGTTAATTTTTTGTTGGGCTTTATTACTTTTGACAATGTTAACGTTCATTAACAGAATTTTGTGAACCAGAATTTTATAAAACAGAATTTTGAAAAGAAGAATTTCGTACCAAACCCCATTTGAGCATATCTTAATTTATTTACTTAGTTCAATGTTCTGACGATAACCCTAACTAAGTTTTGCATTAACAGGCAATAATAAGTAACATACCAACAACAAAAATTAAACAAAATCCGCATTAATTCAACCGGATATATTTAAAAATCCGATTAAATAGAAAATAATGAATTAAGTGTAAAAATGGTTTCATCTCGCAAGGGAAACCTGCTGCTCACATTATTAGTGCATCCAAAAGTGCGATAACAGATAAATGCTTTTTATAAAATAAATCACTACCATCCTCCTACCTCTAAACAAACAATGCATTATATCGAAAGATTGGCCCCAAAATCGATCCAAAAAAATTCTTTACTAGTCAATAAATGATCATCACATTGTCCTCTAACATAATATAACGAATAATGTCGTGAGTAAACCATGCACGGATGTTGCAAGTGAACTATAAAGTTTGCCTGAGGAAAACGCGTATGACTACAAATTTACAGCAAAGTGTTAATACTAGGGCGGAGTGAGAAGTCTGATAAAATTGCAGCAGAGGACGACACAACCGCAAATGCCAGATGTTCATGTGCCAATACCATCGGTCACTAGACCAATTTCGAGACTCTTCGTCATCGATTCAAATGATTTACAAGTGTTTTTCGTTGTAGTCGTACAACTGATGCCGAACGTTAAGGACGCCCAAATGAAGTCGCTACACAAAAAATGGTTGACAAAATCAATGATGCGGTATAAGACCGCAAAGTGAAATTGCACGAGATAGTAGGCATCTCAGATAAACTTATGCGCAATATATTACATATTTGAATATGAAAAAGCTACCCACGCGTTGTGGACCACCTTTGCTTACAATCGACAAAAACAACTACAGAGGCAGGTTTGGCGATGTTCAAGTGAAATAAAAAGGAGTTTTGGGATGCACGCTAATCCACATCCATTACTTTCAAAAGAACAAGTCAACAGCAAATATTACTGTTACTCGACGAAAATAGATTCGGCTCTAATGAGGAGATCATCGATGCAATGCAACAAACGCCTTTGGCCAAAAATATAATTCCTTTTTCATTTTTACTAGACTTCACACTCGTGATTATTATTTCATATTATTCCTTAGTTTTTGGTATTCTTATAATAATGCATCTGATGGTGACATGGAACTAATAAACTGGTTTTAATATGGAAGACGAAAAATTGAAATCGGATGAGACCAACTTAAATTCGAGAGACTTTAAATTACGATTAATTCAGATTTTCGGTTTCACTTGCTCGTATCGTGTCAACAATCTGATTCTATCGGTTTCGATCACGAGCCAGCTCATCATACTGTTGCAAATAAAAAGATGCTATTCTCTACGCCGTGGAACCATCGTCGTCGACAGCGACCTATTCGCCTACCGAAAGGCGACTCTCCATACAAAGATAGTTGTATCATTCGATTCGGCTCAGGATGCAGAATGTGACCAAGCCAGTGTACACACTGCCAAGGTCTAACTCTCACATCCATACATGATAACGGGTCTGATCAACCCTCTGTACAGTTTCAGCTTATCCGCATTAGCAAGATATTTTGATTTCAGAAGTGGAAGTAGAGAATATAAAAACCGATTGCCAGCGACAAGGCAAACCTTGATATCCTTTTCCACACTATTATCGTGAGTAATGATCCAAGATACATGAATCTCATTACTCCTTCAAACGTGCGGTTACCTCTATTAAAATCAATTAGGTCGTGGTCTCTAATCAGAGATCAGACTCGTTCATTTTGAGATCAACGGAAGCTGAACAATGTTCTAGTGGATCAGGTATCTCTTTCACCCGTTGCCATTTAATCCAAACACACATATTTCATTTGCAAAACGTTGATTGGATTGTCGGAATCAAATATTGTCTTTTACAATGAATGGATTCCAACATGAAATCAAAAAGTATCGGGGACAGCGCATCTCCTTTTCGAACACCAGAACTAATTGCAAAAGTTCTCGATAGCCTGTTCTCAACTTTGACACAGCATTGTGACTGCGTTACTGTCATTTTACACAGATGTACGTATTTGTTTGGTATTCCTAAATATTCAAACACATACCATAGCCTCTCTCAGTTATATTGATTGACCGATTTTGACGGAATCTTCCTTGGTAGTCACCGATATTTTTCTCTGCCAGAGGAGTAATTCTTCCCAAGATAATGTATGACAGTAACTTATATGGTGTGCAAAGGAGAGCTATACCGCGATAATTCTTGCATTGCAAGCGATCATCCTTCTTAAATATTGGGCATAACGCGACCACTTTCCATTCTTCAGGCATAACTTCATTTCGCCATACCAATCGAACAAGATCGAAAAGACAGTTCCATAAAGTTAGCCCTCTGCATATTAAGAGCTCTGAATTAATGCAATCAACTCCTAATGAACGATTTTTCTTTAATCTCTGCATGGTCATGGTGAATTCCATCCTGGTCCCGAATGGCAGTTGCCCGAGATCTTAAGGTATGGTGCAATTCGGTGATTCCTTTAAAGAAACCACGTTCATTGCTGAGTTATTGTACTCTTAAGACCTTAGCCTTCCAACAAGATTTTCAATACTTCCCAAACACTATTCACTTCTTCAGATTAGTAATTAGATCGCAAAATGCTATTATACACGAAATATACACAATAAATCTGAAAATTAAATTTTAACTTACCACATATCCAGGATAAATAGTAGCTAATGGACAGTTATGTTCCCAAGTCAAAACCATCTCATGCTTCTTCTCGTCCATCTGAACTTTTACGTTTCGTGGTGGTTTATTTAAATTTTGGGCAGTCTCCACCACCTTGGGTTTACTTCCGATGGGTCCTGGACCAATCGGTTTCACAATACCGACAGCAAATATATAAGATTCACACGGTAGTAATGAATCAAAAGCAGCATTCAGTTCTTTGGTTTCCAATCTAGGTTCTGTCCAATAAAATAAAATAAATACAAAACTTAACTATACATTTCTTAAGCGAGGTTAGAATTAATCTTACTTTCAAATAATTCATCTAAATTTGTGCCATAATATACCCCATAAGTGATCGGTTCACCCAATTTAACCGAAACAGCAGACCATCGAAATTTAATCTCGTTTTCATCTTGATAGATCGATGCACCCTCAACGATTGGTAGTAGTTCACCATCTCGACTAAACACCGTTGTCGATGGTCGACCATAATAATTTTTAGCAAATGCTAGTACTTTAACGGTATACTGTACACCGGGGACTAAATTCTTTAGCATAATTGTTGAATTTTTAGTTGAAATAGATTCAACTTTAGGATAGTACTGTGGCAATATTGGTTGGACTAAATATCCATCAGCATCCTGAATCGGATTCCAAGTTAACACTACACCATCCAGAGTATTTGATACAACTTTTAAACCATTTAGCGAATCGATATTTTTCACATCATCAAACTCTAAGCGTACTGTATTGGATGATAGTGATTCGTATTTTCCATTTTTCGCTTTTATCCAGAATTTATACGTTGAATGTGTATCACCAAATGAATCAATTATATAACTGGATTCGGATGGACTAACTTTAATGACTGTTGGTAGTTCAAGCTTATTCGGATCTTTCGATTCTTTGGTATAATATATGTTGTACCATAAAAGAGTTCCTAAAATATCTTTTGGTTTTGACCATGATACACGAACCCTCGAACCGTTAACCTGTTGAATTTGTAAATCACTAGGCGCCGATGGTACACCCTCAGAAGTTGTTATATTAGAGTACAAATATGGTGGGAAAACTGTATCATTTCCTTGAATGCGAACATATACTGTAACATTGTAGTTTGTAAATGGTTTTAAATTAAAGAAACGATGTTCGGTCGCTTCTATCCAAGATGTATGATTCTCCCAGACGTTTGTATCCAAAATAGATTTTGATGGAAGATATTCGAATATGATATTCTGTGGAACTGGAATCCACCAGAATATTAAGAAACTGGTTTCATTTGAAGTCCTTTCGTCGACTCCAATATGGGTGACCTGATATATTCGTTGCGTTTCGTTGCAATTTCGCTCGTCATTGCCTTCGTAACAGTCATTTTTACCGTCACAAACTTTCATTAGCGCAATACAAATATTATCGCAACCAAAGTACCCAGGACGACATGTTAACGCTGGTTTCGGTCTAAGATAAATAAATAATTATAAATTCGAAAATATATAAATACGCAGTCAACTTACTTGTTATTTGGATGGACTTCACAATCTTCTTCATCACTTCCGTCAACACAATTAATAACTTTATCACAATATTTCTCACGTGGTAAACATAGGCCATCACTTCTACACCTAAATTTACCATATCCACAGTTGCGACGATCATTCAAACAATTATCTTCATCTTCCCCTTTTGAACAATCTAGCAATCCATCACAAACATAACGCTTGGCTATACAAATACCAGAGTCACATCTAAATTGTGTCACATCGCATTTTGTTATATTTGGAGTTTGTGGCTTTGTTGGGCGTTCTGTTGTTGTTGTTGTCATTTTGGGGGATCCAGCACATCCAAGCTCATCTGAATTGTCACCGCAATCATTAACACCATCACATTTCCACCAGTATGGTATACATTTTGTATTGCTACATTTAAACATCCAATCGTAACAAGTACCTTTGTTTGTGAATGGTGTTTCCGATGGTGGTGCAGTGGGTCGAGTACAATTTTTTTCATCTAAACCGTTCGAACAATCTGTATCACCATCACAAACCCACGTATTGTAAATACATGCCCCGTCGCCGCACGAAAATTGCCAAGGTTCACAGGAATGATTCAATTTACAATTAAGTTCGTCTGATTGATCAGGGCAATCATAATCGCCATCACATCGCCAATCTTCGGATATGCAAGTACCAGTCGAAGTACATTTAAATTCGCCACTACGGCAGGTGGCTATCGGTATTTCTTTAGTGCAGTTTTTCTCATCGCTTCCATCTCGACAATCATCTTCACCATCGCAAACCCATATTTTTGATATACATCTTCCATTTGCACAAGCAAATTCCGTTTGATTGCATTGATTGAATAAACAACCAATCTCATCACTCCCATCGGCACAGTCTTTATCATGATCGCAATGGAAATATTCTGGAATACATTTATGATCCGATTTGCATGTGAACATTCTGGGCGCACACGGTGGTTTCATTGATGAACAATTTTCTTCGTCGGAATTGTCACCACAATCATCTTCACTGTCACATCGATACAGCATTGGCACACATAATTTGTTGTTGCACGTAAAAAAGCCTGTAGCACATGTGTTTGCTTGTTGTGGACATGTTTTGTTGTTGTAGGCTTTTAAGCCACCAGGACATAAACATTCTCCGGAAATATTTGATTTCTCCATGCCATCCGGACACAAACAACTATATGTTTTTAATGGAGCGCCGACACAAATGTGTGAACATTTTTTCTCACCCGAACAAGCATTCTTTCCTTCTTGAATAGAATGCGCATATATTTTCAAATCCATTAGAGTTGACATATCGGAAGCCACAATTTTAGTCATAATGCCTTGATCTTTGTCAGCTGAAAAAATGGAATTCGCCCTCCAATCATCCCAGTACATCAAATCTTTGAATACAGCAACCGCAAATGGATGAGAAACACGACCATCTTGTTCGATAACTTTTTTCAACAATTTTCCATTTAAATCGCAACTCGCAATATAATCTTTACTGGCGTCAACCCAGTAAACACGTTCTGCAATGTAATCAATAGTAACACCATTAGGCCATATAACGTGTGGTTTTGTAAATAGAACTTGAATATCAGTTCCATCCATATTAGCACGTGATAGTGATGGCTTTGATGAGCTCCAATCTGTCCAAAATATATAACCTTGAAGTGGATGGACCACTATACCGCGTGGTTTTGATAGATATTTCGTTTGAACAATAACCGTCCGCATACCCAAATTTTCCGGACTTGTCTTAACCGCTTCAATTTTAATACGAATACCGTCGACAAAGAATAATAGCTGCGATACCCAATCATACGACATCCCTTCGACAGATGCCAAATCTGTATCAATAATTATTTCAGGTGGTGAAGTACCATTTAAACATTGTCGTCCAATTACATCGGCCATTATATCGGCCCAAAAAACGCAATTATTTTTTAAATCAAAATCAATAGCGATCACATTTCGTAACCCTTGTACCGGCAATGTTTCACGCTTATTGTTTAATAAATTAATTCGTGAAATTGATTCTCTTTGGGCGACAACTAAAAATTCACCAACTTCACGAACCGGACATGGAACCGGTTGCGGCAGGTATTGTGTTGACAATCCATGTTCACAAACATCACCTTCAATTTTTCGATAGCCTTTTGTTCGCTTATACATGATTCCTGGTTGGCACGATGCGGGAATTTCATATGGATTATAAACCGATGTTTTATTTCGAATACATTCTGATTTATGGTTTAGACGGCTAAATCCAAAATCACATTCGAAATCCCACGACGAACATTGGCATACTTTAGTTTTAATTTGACGAACGTAATCGATCCCATTATAACAATTTGCATGGGGTATTCTCCGCTGATACGTTGTTTGCAGCCCTAATAAACATGGTATCGTCCCGCCATTGGCTGAACCTGGTGACCAAAATTTGTAATCATCTTCGGTACAATTATGTGAAAAAGCATTCTTTAGATCTAATTTAACAATTAACCATTTGTGCTCCTCTGTTTCGGAACCAAATAGCGTAAATGTGGTAGAGTTTGTATTTGGCTCGGTCATAAAACCATAAACTTTTAGTTTTTTCGAATGGAATGAATAACTATTCCATTTTTCACCTTCATCGGTTGAATATAATATCTCTTGGGTTTCTCCTTTCGATTTAAAATATTTAACAGCAACTAAAATTCCACCATGATCGCCAAAATTAAAGAAATGATAACTTTTTAAAATTTGTTTCCACGTTAAACCGGCGTCACGTGATATAAACACCCCAGGATGGCCTTTTAATGATTTTCCAATGACACCAGTGGCCATAATAACACCAGGTGCAGATCTTGAACTCATAATTGTTACGGATCGAGTTACTGGATATAGTTGGTTAAATTTTTGTGATAAATGAAGAGAACAATCTCGCGTACAGTTAATAATTTGGCCTTCATCATCTACTGTTGGCGCTGTTATTGGATTCCATGTTGCACCGTGGTCGAATGTTATAACAGACACCAAGTATTCTGGTGTGATTGAAATAAATTTCGAACCTAATGGGCGAGTATGTTTCGAAGCTATATAAATTCCACGAAGTCCTTCAATTTTATACAAATCAGTAAAGGTTTCATCCGACGAATGCCTATTTATACAATAAAACGATATTAGGTTCGTGTATTAATGTTATCCAAATTCAATAAAACTTACACAAGCCAACTGGATTGCCAGGTCAATTTTGGAATATATGTAAAAATGTTCTCCAAACTAAGAACAAATTTGATTTCAGTCATATCATTGTCTGATTCTGATACGTATAAATATGAAACAGTTTCTGCATGGACTGTAGATACCATAATTCGCTTTCCCTCAACATCAACAATATGCATACCTTTTACATCCAATTCGGTTTGAAATTCTGCTTTTATGAATGTACCTCGCTTGTAAGATATCAAAAGTTGTGTATTATTTAAAATATTTCGTGTTGCAAACATAAAATCTTTTTTTATATTAAAATCTTGAACATTTTCGATTGCGGTGTTAAATTTTGGTTTTGATGCTTTTAATAATTCCGATGCATTCATGAATATAACAGAAGATGAATCTAGAATAATAATACACTGCGATTAAGAGATGTTACTTAGAGCTTGTATTTAATTAACTTACTAGTTGGTTCACTTCGTTCAACATACAAATGTGTTGTTAGTCCTTCGCCCGATGACCACACAAATGATTTTACAAAACTTTGTAGTATTGTAAATGTTGCACCAAAATCATTTGTATAGTATAACTTACGTTCTGGATCTTCTTTATCTAGTACTAAAAATGTTTTTCTGTCTGATTCGTAAAATGATACGTCACTCGGTTGAAAATCTAATTGGCTTGCAATTATAGTTTTACCATAATCATTTGATGTAAATATTGCTTTGTTTCGAACATCAGTAAATACAATCTGTAATAAAATATATTACTAAGCAAGTAGCTATAAAGAAATCTTTTCTATATTTACCGTATTGTACTTGGGATGAGTTGTAAATTGATCCAATGTAGCCGAAACATTGGTTCCATTTATATTTAAAACAAAATTCGATGATTTATCTTCGAAAGTATCACCATAATCGTACGAGATAAATACAGACGATGGAGTTGGATTTGACTTAAGAGTGTCACCAACAGCAGGTGGTGGTTCACGTGCTAAACATATCATTACATTAGTACCTTCACCCAACCAGTGCACCATTAGTTGAGCATGTGAGTCATTTAGACGATTTGTCTGTAAATAAATAAACAAAATTTATTAGTTATTAACTGTAATCTATGTTTTAGTAATGTAAACATCTACTGATACCGCGATAATATTAATATACTTAAATGGAAAGATTTTGTTTACGACTTTACAGGCCAATGTTGGCCCGTACTGTGTCAACAATCTAACAATCTAAATCAATCGGGCCCGAAAAGAAAAATTAGAAGATGCTAGATTGCTCTCTACGCCGTGGAGCCATCGTCGCCGGTAGCGACTTCTTCGCCTACCGAAAGGCGGCGGTCCCATCAAAGATCGCAGTGTCATTTGGTTCGGATTAGCATGGAAAACGTGACCGAGCCAGCATACTCGCTGTCCATCAACGTTGTGTTTTGGAGCATATATCAGACGAATGATTCTTCTCTCGAATGTTAGAAGCCGTCTTTCGTACCCATCCGTCAAGGAACAACTCTCACATTCATACATAACAACGGGTCTGATCAACACTTTGTACAATTTCATCTTATCCGTTTTTGTAATTGCAAGGTTTTTTGATTTCAGAAGTGGACGTAGAGGATATAAAGCCCGATTGCCAGCGGAAAGTCCAATCTTGATATCCTCTCTCACACTATTATAGTGAGTAATGAGAGATCCAAGATACTTAAATCTCATCACTGAATCAAACGTGTGGTCGCCACTACTGAAATCAATTGCGTCTCTCGAAAACCAGAAAGAAACTGTCTCTCAAAGATTAGATATTTGGTTTTGTTGATTTTGAGACCAACGGAATCTGAACATTATTCCAGTGGATCAAATATCTCTTTCACTCCATTGCCATTTAATCCAATCACACAGATATTATCTGAATATGCAATAAAAGTTAATTGGATTGTCGGAATAAGATATTGTCTTGAGGTGTTTCGCTTTAACGAAGGATTTATTCCAACGAGAGATTAAAAAGTAACGGGGACAGCGCATCTCTTGTCGAACACCAGAACTAATTGCAAAAGTTCTCGATAACCTGTTCTCAACTCTGAAACAGCATTGTGACTGCCTTACTGTCATTTTAAACAGATTTACATTTGTTTGGTATTCCCAAATTTTCAAACACATAGCATAGTCTATCTCGATTGACCGAGTCATACACTTGCTTGAAATACCTGGTGTACATCGCGAGATGTTTCGTAGTACATGACAATAATCATCTGTAGTGGATAAAACTTGATCAGTGACTGACCGATTTAGACGGAATCCTACTTGGTAGTCACCGATAATTTCATCCGCCAGAGGAGTAATTCTTCCCAAGATAATGTATGACAGTAACTAGTATGCTGTGCAATGGAGAGCTATAAAGCGATATTTCTCACATTTCAAGCTATCATCCTTCTTGAATATTGAGCATAACGGGGCCACTTTCTCTTTAGACATAACTTCATTTCGCCATACCAATCGATCAAGATCGAAAACACAGTTCCACAAAGTTAGCCCTTCGAACATCAGAGCTATCCAACTCCTGGTGAACGATTTTTCTTTAATTTATACATGGCCATTGTGAATTCCTCATAGGATGGATCCTCAATGAACATTTCTACAGTCTGTATTTGAGAGTATTCAAATATACCATGTGATACATGCACACCTTGTCTCGAGTACGCATCTACGTTAACACAGAAGTTTCCATCCTGGTGCCGAATGGTAGATGACCGAGATCTTAAGGTATGGTGCAATTCGGCGATACTTCCCAGACACTTTACTTATTCAGATGGGCAATAAGATCGCAACATACTATTGCTGACAAGAAAGAAATATATGTATTTATATTATTACAAAGATAAATCGACACTCACGTAAAACATGCTTACGAGCTGAATTTTCGATATATATCTTATTTCTTATTAGTGGTAGAATGATTTTAATAAAGTGCTACATTATTAATTAACTTATACAAACGAAAATGTAAATTAAAGAAAAAAACTTCTTTTATTGCTATTTGATCTTATACGTTCAACGTTATTTACATATAGTGAAAAATGAAGCCAGCTCCCTAATAATGAATAAAACTATATCACGATATATATGCCCTGGGGGAATGGGTGTAATCGTGCACTAACCAAAACGGTTTGTAATGTTATATGATAAATAAGAAACAGATACCATGTCTGGCATAAATCAAAAAAGTGGCTACACACACCATTTACTTAAAAACTAAATATTTGATTACACAGCAATTAGTAATTATGATGATAAGATATCTATTATTGTAAGAAAATATAATGATACAATTAATATGTGAAATCAATTATTTACTCAAAATATATAACATATGTAAAATGTGTAGTTCGAAAAGTGATTCTGTATATCGAATATTATAAGGGGGAGTAACAAAAGTTCACTTAGTAGGCGACTCAGAAATAGCTGAGGATGCATCAAACGAAAAGCCATTCGATGAATGCCAATTTGAACATGGAACAATTGCACCTTCTCTACCGACTTTTCCAAGTGGGTTCCGAAGATTTCAGACGGTAGAGGACGAGCACTGATAATTGTAGATCTGGTGAAATCTAATGCTGTTAAAGGTTCATGATTGACATAAGAAATTATTGCTGATGAATTGGCCTTGCATGCATGCCATGGCTGTATAGCGAATATTAAATAATCCTCTGGGATACACGATGAAATCTGTTCAGTTATATTAATTCTATGTGCATATGGTGAATTAGTTCTCTACGTGAATTTGTTACGGTACAGTGAAAGATCCTCAACGGACACGACGTTCTAATGAGCAGAATCCAAAAGTGTCGTATCGTCGCTCAACATTTTGCTTGTTGAACGACTTTGCGGAGCATGATGATTTGAATTTGTTTCCGTACAAAGTGCAATAATTATAAATGATATTACGATTACCGTCCACGTCGCCTGAAATGCGGCCATATAGTCGGTCGAATAATGAAGATGATTTTTAAAAGTTATTTTTCATAACTGAGGAGGGCCATTTCAATTACTATGGCGCCGTTAATATGCAAAATTTACACAAAAAGTTACATTTGTGGCCAAAACCATCATTCGGCCATATATTTTAGATACAACGAAACGGTCGATGGAGCGGAAACGAAATCAGTGGATGTTGTGTCATTATGCCTGGTCGGCAGTGCGTGAAAACGGCCTTGACTGTTATTGATTTCTATAAGAAGAAGCTCTGTAACTGTCAGACGACATTAAGGGTAACCTTAAGTTTCGTTACTCTGACTCAATTGGTCCATTGGGGCATCCTTCTCAGACGTACATGCTCAAACCCGCAATCTGTTTGTTCTCTAATGAAGTCCAATATATCCGTTCATCAGTTGACCCTCAAATGGGAATCGTAATCCAAAACAGGGCATTATATGGGACGAGTAGAAGGACATGAGCGCAAGAAGTGCTTAACAGTTATTTATTCTCTTCCTCCACACTTAGCAGTTTGCGTTTTTCCTAATTTTCATTCGGCACATGTGATTATTCAGGGAACAATGTCCAGTGGGAATTCCCAGCAAGACTCCAAGAACGTCTTCATAACTCAAGAAGAACTGGGATCTTCGGTGATTTATTGATCCAAAGAAGATTTTGCATAGGCGACAAGAGATGAGGTTGACCTCATCTCTTGTCGCTCTAAATATTGGAACAACTTCCGCCTGAAAGCGTAACTTCCATAAGGATATAGATAATTGAAACTCAGACAATTTCCCTTAAATGTGCTTCGACACTATAGTGTCCTAAGATATGTGAGCAGTTATGCAGCCCACCTCCATCCATATTTGGTAGTGCCCAAATAGATTATCTCTGCATGGTAGGCTAGCGGCTATATGCGCTGCCACCTTCTGAAAGATCAAGCAGGAGCAGACCCACATACATCTAAAGAGCTGCAGTGGGTGTGGTGTGCATAGCTCCCATAATTCAGACAACTATTGTTCAAAGTCACCAAAAAAGTGTGGCAAATGAGATTATGGGTTTGATAACCGAGCCAATACAGTCGTCTTTATTGCATTTCTCTTATATCTGCTTTTGCCAAGTAATCTTCCGATAAAGTAATCTTCAGATTTCCAAATCCGTTATTTCCCAAAGTCCTGCGTCTAGAGAAAATAACCATCCCAGTTTTCATAGGGTTGAATGATTGATCCTGAGACTACACTGTCGTTTAATAAACTAGGAGTTAGTTGACCACAAGACACCACAAGAGCGGAGACAGAACCTCACCCTGACGACATCCCTTTTAGGGCTGTCACCATATTTGTATCACTGCCTTAGTATATGCAGTAATTCGCCTGATCTAAGCAGAGAACATCGTACTGAAGGAAGCGTTATCAAACGAACATTAGACATTTTTACAATCTATCCAACAACTTCATGGAGTACTGTTTCAACATATTTAACTTTCGGGTATGCGTGATGTTTGGAATGTGTAGGATTTTGTAATAGTTGATTATCCTTAAAATAACTATCAACTCAATATTTAAGTAGAAAAGATGTAATATTTTTTGGCTATTATATCTAGGCTTTCTATTCTTCAAGATGAACAATAACCATAAGGATGATTTCCTTCCTGGTGTCTTACATTTTAAGAAAGAATCGATGCTCCATTGGATTCTATCTTTAGTCACCACCATTGCCGCCAAGTTCTTATCTCTTAAGGATAACATTTCGTTTAGTTACACATTTTATACTTTTTTATATGTAACATGTCCGATAGTAAAATTGCAAATCTTATCATATTGTAACATGGAAACGGCGATTTGTAGTTTGTAGACATTATGAATCAGAATATTGATGAATCATACAAGGTTTCAAATCTCGATTAATGAAACAAACAAAATAAATTGAAAGTTAATTTTGAATATTTTTCAAAAATAATTTCGAAATACAAGATTTTTAAAATTTGTTCGTGTGATTGTTCATGTGCAAATTTCGATTACTTTCAACCTTAATGTACCCATAATTGGAAATTATTAATATCCAGTGTTGATAATTTTTAAACAATATTATTTTTGGTGTAAACGCTTTTCGTACATACCCAAAAATATTGAATTTGTTATCGCATTTTTATTACTTTTGTACATAAATAAAATTATCTTGACACGACAAACAAAAACAATGATAAATAAATTCTGTCTGTTTTATATCTTTGGAACGAAAATTCCAGGTCATTCATCTATTAAGTTATTTTATTATAAATTATTCAATTTATATCCACTTTATACATAATATTACAATACTATTATTTTTATCAAGATTAAGCTAGGAAGTGCATCGGTTCCAAAACGAATACATAGATTAAATCACCAAACACGTCTTTGGAGACTAATCGTTGAGGCAACCAAATTTCTTCATCGAATGTAAGGCCGGCTGTGGACACTAATAAGAAATAACATCCAAGAGCTTCCTGTAACTGACCGTACATTTCTATTCGAACCTATGAAGATAGGGTTCCCCTACAGGATGCAAACGAATAACATCGTTAGAGACGAATTTTTGAGGCAATATATTCAGCGACTGTAGCACGATGATCATACCGGTTGTGGACATTAATAACATTCAAAAACCTCGTGTAACTAACTGTAAAATTATATCGAACTTATTAGAGTCTATTTACAGGATGCGAAGGAAAAACGAATTCAGATCAGGCTTTTTCAATAACAGGTTTGATTTTGAAATGGCCACCACAGCTACGCTTGCAGCACCATATCCTTTTCCATAAAATTTTCCATGACCAATTCGCACATTTGCGGCTGTATATCATCGAAAACTTCACGAATTCAAAAAAGGGATTTTTCACCATTAATCGTTTGGGCGAAATTAATCGATGAACATGGTATGAATGAACACATCTGAACACCCAGTTGAGTTTAGAATCCATGGGCCGTCCCATCGTCCATGACAGTACTATATTGAGCTATGCAATGGTTCTGCGTAAATCGGACCTATAGCCGTACATAGTGGTATCACAACGGACCATCGCGGGTCTAAGTGTGCGGTAGCAGCCACCCAACAAAAACAAAAAAGTCTAATCACACCGCACCAAACAGTGACACGTTGAGGACGGAGAAGCTTTTCGACAATCATTCTTGAATTTTCTGTTGCTACAATTCTGTTTAGTAGCGTAGCCTCCGAGGTGAAAATGGGCCTCATCACTGAAGATGATTTTTCGAATCCGGATCATTTTGATGCATTTGAAGGATCTAATCAGCGAAAATACGAATTGATTGCAAATGTCAAAAGATAACATATTAAAAATTGACAGCTGCACAAATTGCAGGCTATTCAAAATGAAACCTCTCATTGGAAAACCCTTTATAATCTCGACAAAAATTGACATCATCGGGATTATAAAGTCGACCAGATTGATTGACTAGGACACATGTAATCAGAGCATCAAAATCAAAAGCGTTTTTGGAGATAAATCGTTGAGGCAACCAAATCTCTTCTTCGAATGTCGTGATGATAAGACCGATTGTGAACACTAAGAACATCCAAAAGCCTTCATTTTACTCACCGTAAAATCATAATCGAATCTATGAACAAAGGGTTCACCTACAGCATACGAACGAATAACGCCGTTGGAGACGAATCGTTGAGGTAAACCAATCTCTTCGTCGGCTGTAGTGATGATAAACTAATATGTTGTGAACACTAATAACATCCAAAAGCTTTCTGTACCTTACTGTAAAATTATATTGAACATATGAAAGACGTAGGGTCCACCTACAGGATGCGAACGAATCACGTAAAATTGACATCATCGGGTTCAAAAAGTCAACAAGATTGATTGAGTAGGAACACATGTAATCAGATCACCAAACCCGTCTTTGGAGATGAATCGTTCAGACAACCAAATCTCTTCATCGAATGTAACGTCAGCGGGGGAAGAGGAACCTTATGGCATTGTCCTACGACTACCTATCCTATAGGTCTATACATATAGGTATTTTGTTTTTCATTAGTGGTTTTGTACCAAAGTTATAATTTAAATTTTAGAACAAACACAAATGTTTTATTATATTCACAAAATGCTAGGAATTTATATTAGGTAGATGGTTCAAAATTATGAATTTAAAATGTTTAAGTACGATTATTATATTTTATAAAAATTCTATATACGGAAAGAAAGAATTTAAAAATAGAATGTAAGTGAATATCAAAAGTAAGTTGAGGGTAATCTTCTATAAATATTATCTTGCTTTGAAATAGTTGAGCAAGTAGCGATGTAGAATATCCAAATAATGTTAAATAAAATATAAGAATCTATTTATAATTGAAAACTTGATCCTGTTGAATCCTAAACGAGTATAAAATAGTTTAGGAATAACGAAAATATAAGGAAACGTTGTGATGAAGAACGTCTAAGACGACGGTTCAAAAAACCCTACAATATTGTGTGAGATAGATGAGGCTGTCAATATTTCAATCGAGCGTATTTCGACCACTAGATTATTTGGTAGTTCTTATTCTAGTTTTCTTCCAGTTACTTGACGTGGTCCTAAAGGTTCGGTCACATTTGTGCTGCGCTAATGTCCCAATTTATAGAAATAGTAAGTTATATTGTTAGACAATTTATCTGGTAGATAGAATATATAATTGATCAACCTCCAATGGGCTCAACTTTAATCCTCGTAAAGTTTGTATTTATCTAAATGGGTCATTCATTCCGTTTTCAACTACTGTTAATAATTTGGGGATTATAGTTTTAACAAAACTCTTACATGAGGTTTACTTATAATTGTCTGTATAAAGTCGTAGGATTTACGGATAGTCAGATAGGGTAGTTTACTGGACCATCTAACTCTATTTGGGGCTATTGCTATTAGTTCTTTCCATGATTTCGTCTCGGTTAGCACCGTTCTTCTGCTGGTCATTGCTGGCCTTTCCACTTTTCTCTTCCCTTGCGAGTTCCACACCAATGACATCTGTTACTGGGCCAATTCCTTAATGTCTGTCCTATTCATCTCCATTTTCGTTTTTTTATTTCACGCTCTATCTCGATATTACTCGTCTGCCGCAGAAGTGCTTTATCTGTGATGGCACCTTATACGATTTATTACAAATGATCTGAAATCTTCTACTTAGCTTTTCATTGAACATTCGAAGCTTTGTATTTTGTGACACTGCGCAGACGCATTCCAGATCTTATGAAGCATATTGTTTACTGTATGTATTTCTTACTTTATTAATGCGTTGGTTGATGGCATTCTTCTTCAGTTTCGCTTGTTTTCATTACAGTACAACAACATATCAACATCCTCGATGGTTACTTGGTTGATGGTAATTGGTGTACTAATGTTTGTCTTCAGTCTCATAGCCTTTTTCTTATCGATGTTAATTTTGAGACTAACTTCTTGTGCCAGAACTGTTAACTTCTAAGTTTTCTACTGCATGTCCGAGTATATATGCGTTAGGAGACATATATCGTCCACGTATCCAGATAGTTCAGTTGGTTAATTGGATTCCACTGGATACCTTTTTAGGATTCTTTCATTATCATTATATGCTCTATAAAGAACAGTACACATTCTTGTCTAACTCCTCGTGTGTTGCGGGATGTATCACTCTGTTTGCCTTCATATTGAACTGTTTTTGTGGCACGCCTGCACATTTCCTTAAAGAGTTCTATTATTTTCTTCGGAGTCCTCATTTCGTAGAAGTGCTTTCTAGTACTTTCATTGAACAGGTGAGGAGGAAGTTG
Source organism: Tipula lateralis (assembly GCA_963932295.1). Taxonomy (NCBI): domain Eukaryota; kingdom Metazoa; phylum Arthropoda; class Insecta; order Diptera; family Tipulidae; genus Tipula; species Tipula lateralis. The sequence goes on from OZ010737.1 coordinate 139,779,181, forward strand.
CCTCTCAAGTTCTTGCATTCTCTAAGATCACCTTTCTTTGGAATTATTATAGTCAAGCCTTCTTTCCATTTCTGTTAGTAGTGGAGCTAGAATTTCTGCCGTTCGGTGTACTTTCTTCAATCATTTCTTGCGATCTTCTTTATTTGCTTAACACGTCCGAGCTATAACTTTAGTTGGTGACGTTCCTCAATTTTTGCCCATGTATCATCACTAATCTTTGATTTTCTGCTGCTATTTTGGTAGCCAAGTTCGTTTCTTTGAATGTGTTTCTGGTGTCAGTATTTTTCATTCTCTCGAGTTCGTCAGCTTCTCTCATTGATCAGACGTCTTGTAACGAGGATAGAAATTTCTTACTAACCAGTATATGATCAATATGATTCTTAGTTCTCCCATCTGGTGTTATCCAAGTGTATTTGTATGTATATTCTTATGTGTGAACTTGCTGCTTCCTATTGACTATCTCCTGCTTTGAGACGCTGTAATCGACGAGTCTTTCTACATTATTGTTTCTATCAGAATCTATTGTGTGTTTACCTATGATTGACGTAATACCTGTGTTATTATCGTTTCTAATTTTTGCACCTTGGACAATTTTGATGCCATTTCCGGGTATATACTAGATATTGTGACGTGCAGCTGATCGTAGAACTTGTCTTTCGTTGTGTCATTTGCTTCTTCTGTAGGTGCTTAGCACTGAGTTTTTTTATTTTTTATTTTCGATTAGAATCTTTTTGTTATTATTCTACTACTTATAGGCTTCCATTCGAGTAGTGCTTTCTTTCCCTTAGCCGTTGTTAGAATTCCTACGCCTTGTTAATGTGTGTCTTGTCTAACAGAGAACATCAGATAATTGCCCGTGCTTGTTGCTATATCTCCATTATTCTTCCATTTTAGCTCTATTGTTTTGGAATCTTTCAGGAGAATATGACTATTCTAAAAAGATATTTTAGTGCTTGCACTCGTTTAACTTTCGAAATTTGACCATATGTCACCCTTTACTAGAGTTGTTCTTGGTAGCTAGTTGTTATGAGTTTCGGGTTTGCGTTTTTATTAGAAATTCTGTTCTATTCAATATAAAGAGTTTGGTATCTGCCGAGATGTTTAAGTTATAATTTCTTGAATAGCGTGCTCTGCTGCGTCAGAAAAAGATGCTGTGATTTCGAAAGCAGAAAAAGCAATGCCAGGGCAGAAAGCGGTTAAGGTTAGGATTTTATTGTTCATCGGTAACGCAGCAGGTGATTTTAAGTTAAAACCAATGTTGGTTTACAGATCTCCGAATTCCATAGCGCTCAAAAATACTGATAAACAAAATTTGCCTCGGTTATGGAACGCGAATAAACAGACTTGCGGTTGACATATTCCTTGTTTCAGGAAGGGTTCAAGAAATATTTCGTGCCAATATAGCTTTATTTATATTGGATTATGCACCAGAACATCCAAATAATTTGGAATCGTTATCGAATATAAATGTTTAAGTTGTGTTCTTCCCGCCCAACACAACATCGTTACTGTAGCCAAATAATAGCTAACGCTATTAACATTATTGAACTGACATGAAAAGACGTATCAACAAACTACTTAAATGGATGTTGGAAGAAATTGTGGATCGAACCACAAAAACTTATAAGGAAACAGAAGATACAACAACGATAATTGTATATCTATGGGGAAACAACTAGGTTTTGCAGGTCTAAATATAAGCGACATTTATGATTTGATTAACCCTCATGATGAGGTAGTGCAAACAGAAATTAGCTCTGGAAAACGCAAGGAAGCTTTAGACTTTCTGGACAAAATTTATAACAATTTTTTTCAACTATAGTGAAAAACGAAAATCATTTGAATAAGTTGAATGAAATCAAATGATAATAATTCTATTGTCGCTTATATAACATTGTTTCGCCTAACGTCGTGATTTTACGGAACAAATTAACCAGTTTAAGTGAGGTATGACTGTTATAATTGTTATATGTGATTTTCCTTCCTCGTACAAATTATAAGCATTTCCCCACAAAACAGCTTTCGTTGTTGGTCACTTTTAATCATAAACGTTGTCTAGCTTAAGTGAAAAAGATTTATCTCGTGACGATGAGACCATTCATACCAACTAACACAAAATGATGTTTTATAATACATTGAATCAACCCTAGTAAATATGTTAACAATAATCAACATTTAATCTGTAATCGGTTTGTACATTAAACTCAACTAATCTAGATCCATGTACATATATCGTTCGATATTTAATCTAAAAAACATACAGTGCAACCAATTAGTCTCCGTACACTGAAAATAAAGCAAAAAATCAGTCAAACAAACGGCCATAATTTCGTTATTACTTGGTTTTTTAAATAATAAAACTTGTATGTACATAGAATCAGATAACCGCGTGTGTATGAGTGCGTCTGGAGTTGCACAACTTTTCATCATACAGTCTATTATGGACAAACATTTATATTTAGACATAGTTAAACAAAACTTACACGCTAGTGTAGAGAAATTTGTTATAAGTGGATCGTTTATCTTCCAGAAAACATACATCATTTATGATCAAAGAATGGCTACTCTAAAATTGCCCAAAGATATTACATACGCCACCACAGAGTCCAGATATGAATCCGATTGAACATCTCTTAGTTGAACTCAAAAACAGAATAAGAAATCGTATTGTGAAAAATAAGAAAGATCTCGCTGAAGTTTTGAAGGATGACGAATGAAACCGAATTCAGCTACAAAAAACCAAAAATTGATTGAATTTATGCAAAGTCATTTGAAGGAAGGAATTAAATACAGAGGTGACCGCCCAGGTGGCTCAGTGGTTAAAGCTGTGGCAGTTGGAGCGGAAGGTACCGGGTTCGAATCCCGATAGGGGCAGGATGCAAAAGGGATTTTTCACCATCTGATTACGATCGGTGGTGTAAATGAACACATCTATGACCCCCTGTTGGAGTGCAGAACTCATGGGCCGACCCATCTTCCATGTCAGTACTATAGGCTGGCATGGAGCTATGCAATGCGCAGATGGTTCTACGAAAATCGGACCTATAGCCGTACGTCCTCGATTTGGCCGTTGAGGCGTAAAGTAGGACGTAAATAAGCGAACCGCGAAAGAGCTGGGAGAGCCTTGAGTCCCAAAAAAGATAACATAGAATAAAATATAAAAAAAAAAAAAAAAAAAAAATACAGAGGTGGCTCTACAAATTACTAAAATAAATCAGATCAGCTGAGAATTTTATTAACAGTATACGGAGACTAATTGGTTGCACTGTAAGTATAATAATTTATTTCCTAAGGTCACAAAGATAATTTCACAAAATATGGGGTAATGTTTGGCACCTATAATTTATAAAAACTATTTGTACCCAAATTTACGACTGTGCACGTAAGGTGAATAACTCCTTTATGTTTTACTTTTACTACTGATAACTAAAAAGTAAATATCCAATTCATTTAATTACTAATACAATTTTTACTTAAATATTATTATAAGAAACCAAAGTTTAATAAACTTGATTCTTATGTGTGTGCGTGTGCGGTATTAGTAGTAATAATGTTATAAGTACAATTGTCAACCGCATATAAGTAATCGACAACAAGTACATTCTGATATACGCGTAATAAGTAGTATGTGACATTTTTCAATATAATTTTCTGGTGCAAAATAAGGGGTCTTTCTAGTGTTTGTAATTTTTTGATTCATAGAATCATTAAATATAAAATGTATTAATGTGCCAGTTATGTATTATTAAATAAACGATTTCCTTATTAAAAGAAGAAACAAAAATAAATAAGAATATATACTATGTGTATTGTTTATTTAACATTTGATTCTGGTATAATAATATAACCCCTTGAAGACGATGATTATAATGAATCAACAAATAATTGAACATACAGATTTATTTGCTTTAATAATTATAGTTAGATATACCGTACCGTGTCAACAGTCTGCCTCCATCGGTTTCGATCACGAACCAGCTCTTGATACTGTTGCAAGCAACCTGAAGATGCCAGATCGCTCTCTACGCCGTGGAGCCATCGTCGTCGACAGCGACCTCTTCGCCTACCGAAAGGTAACTCTTCTTTCAAAGATCACTGAACCATTTGGTTCGGTCGCACGAAGAACGTGACCGAGCCAGAGTATTCGCTATCCTTTGATTTCATACACATCAGGAATTTACATTTAATTTCAGATCTCGTGATTGAAACGTACTCGATATGTGCCATCAACGTCGTGTTTTGGGCCATATATTACACGCATGATTCATTTCTCGAATGTTAGAAACCATCTTTCGTACTCATCCGTAAAGGCCCAACTCACAACCATACAAAAAAATGGGTCTGATCAGCACTCTGTACACTTTCAGCTTATCCGTGTTTGCAAGATATTTTGATTTCAGCAGTGGACGTAGAGGATATAAAGTCTGATTGCCAGCGGAAGGCGAACCTTGGTATTCTTTCCCACACTGTTATCGTGAATCATGTTAGATCCAAGATACTTGAATCTCATAACTCCTTTAAACTACTGAAATCAATTGCGTCTTAGTCTCGAAAACCAGATATTTAGTTTTGAACTAATTAATTTTCAGATAAACGAAAACTGAACTTTTCCAGTGGATCAAGTATCTCTTTCACTCCATTGCAATTTAACCCGAAGACACAGATCTGCATATGCACAAAGCTGATTGGATCATCGGAATAAGATATTGTCTGGAGGTGTTTCACTGTTACGAAGGATGTATTCAAACGAGATTAAAAAGTATCGGGAACAGCGCATCTCCTTGTCGAATACCAGAACTAATTGCAAAAGTTCTCGATAGCCTGTTCTCAACTTTGACACAGCAGTGTGACTGCGTTACTGTCATTTTACATAGATGTACATATTTGTTACTTTTTACTAAAACTGCAAGCTGAGCAAGGCTTCAGTTTAAAAATTGTTAACTTTTTTGCTGCATATTGCATAGCAATACTGTACTGATATACAAGATATGTTTGTACATTAACAGTAACTGGAGTTTATATCCAGCCATTAAGCAGGATCTCCTGGAATGAAATCGGACCCAACCGTACATATAACCGAAGAAAATAAAAGAATTGTTAGTTGTGACCGACTCGACTCGGTTATAAAATCCTAAGACAACACGTTTGTTGGTGGCATATAGTTTTATCTCGGTTAATGGCGAAAAATTATTTCCTTATGAACACCAAATCTTAAATGACTAGACCGCTATATTATTTTGGAGTAGAATCTATTAGTAAGTTGTGGTCGTAATTTTTTCCAATCTAGTTCAATAAACTGTGACACCCATAAAAAGAAACAAAAAATACAATCCTCCTGTTTTTTTTTATATTCTATTACTATGCAATCTGTTTTGAGACTCAAGGCACTCCCAACTCTTTCGCGGTTCGTTTATTTACGTCCTTACCTTACGCTTTGCAGCCAAATCGAGAACGAACGGCTATAGGTCCGATTTACCTAACCATCTGCACATTGCATAGCTCCATGCCAGCCTATATAGTACTGACATGGAAGATGGGTTGTCCCATGGATTCCGCACTCCAACAGGGGGTCATAGATGTGTTCATTTATACCACCGATCGTAATCAAGTGATGAAAAATCCCCTTTGCATCCTGCCCCTATCGGGATTCGAACCCGGTACCTCCCGCTCCAACTGCCGCAGTTTTAACCACTGCACCACCTGGGCGGTTATTTGTGGAATTTCATTCAAAATGGGAGCCACGGTCGGCCTTGGCGTATTCCATTCGGTCGATCCAATTTCTGAACACATTTTGGATTGTGAGCGGATCTATTTCGTCAATGGTTGCTTCTATATTGGGTTTCTTCACGGCCCTTACAAATAAAAATCCAAAGCCGTCAAATCACAACTCCTTGCTGGCCAATTAACGTCACCATTTCTTAATGCGGTAATCGAATTTTTGACACAGTTTTAATATTGTAACGCCCTATGAGTGGCACGCTGCACCATCTTGCTGAAATCAAAGGTCGTCCAAACCAGTATCTTCTAGATATGGCTACAAAAAATATGTTAATATGTGGCGGTGTTGATTACGTTGACTGTAATGATCGCGCCGGACTCATCTTCGAAGAAATACGGCCCAATAATGCCACTGCATTAAAGTGTAACACGCATGGATGCATTGGCTTCTCCACATATGGAATTACCGATCCCCAAATGAAAGTAAATTTCCAAATAGAATGACCTTATAAACTTTTGTCGATAATGTAGATTGGAAATAATATATTTCCAATGCAAATTGTGTTAGATATGATATTCTGACGCACAGACTAAATATCAGTCTAAACTGCTTAAATCTTTTTTGACTAAAACAGATTTAAGTCTGTAACTGTGCGTCAGAATCGGATATCGCTTTCACTATGTTGCCACTTAATCCAATTATGCAAGAAGTTGATAGGTTTATCGGGATAAAAGGTGTTTAATCTTTGCAAGCGTACCTTGTCGAACACCAGAATTAATTACAAAACTTCTCGAAAGCATATTCTCAACTTTTACAGTGTTTGGTATCCCTAAATATTGAAACGCTTACATAGACTCTCTTAAACAAATGGCGCTGTGGTTGAAGCAGCGGGAATGAGAGTGGAAGGTACCGGGTTTGAATTCCAATAGGGCCAGAATGCAATAGCTGGAGTGCAGAATCCATTGGTCAAACCATATTTCATGTCAGTACTATAGGCTGGCATGGATCTATGCAATGTGCAGATGATTTTATACGTCCTCTATTTGACTATGTAATAGCGTAGAGTACGACGTAAATAAGCGTACTGCGAAAGAGTTGGAAGTGCTTGAGCCCAAGACCGATTGCAAGATAGAGACAGACAGACGCTCTGGATTGATCTAGTAATAGGTTTGGATTAAAGTCAAAAATCACCAACCTTACATCGTGTGCAGATAAAGAAGCCCATAAAATTTTATCCAAAAAAGATTTTATGACCAAACACTCAACGAACATTTGCATTTGTACATTCAGATGAATTTCATTACTTAAGAAGTTTTGATCTTAACTGAAATACATCATCTACAGTTAAATTTGAACTGTGAGCAAGTACCTTGTTCAATTTATTTTGAGAACCTTGTCCACATTCGACACCGTTGGAAAGTCGACATATATTATCCTAAATGTAGGTGCGGAGAGACCGTTAAAGTGAAATTGGTCTGTGGTATCACAATAACCAATATACTTACGGTCTAAGTGTGGATAAGGAACCACTGAAACCTAACTTATACTAATATCGAAATATTTTAATGAAATATATAAAATGTGCAGCATAGATTATTAAAATTTAGTTCAAAGAACTGACACTTTAATGGAGGGAAATAATTTGCAAACCTGTCAGAGGTCGTCTGGGATGAAGCAGTCTAATTATGATTCTAAATGACGAGTCAGTCAACTTGATATTAGGAATAACTCGATGAATGAGTCAACGATTTTCAATACCCAAAATTCGAAAATTCTGCTTATTGGCAAAACTAGCCAATCAAAAAGGAAGTTAGAAAGCTTTTCAGTTAATTAATCATGCATACATTAAAATAATCGCCGTTGTAGCTTAGTGGTTAAGAAAGTTTCGATTCTCACCGATGACCAAAACTTATCATGTATACCGCTTGTCATAAACACAACTGAGCATTCATTCGTTGGGCTGACCACAAACAATGTGCATCAATACGTATTAAATGGACCATAAAGCTCTCTGTTAAGACGCACTGGGGCCAACTACGGCCTATCTATAATCTAAATGTTCTGGATATTGCTTTTGCGATACACCCTTGTAATACTCTATCCATTATAGATAAATTAATTCGATTTTCGATATATTTTTCTACATTATTGTATCGATTTGACGTTTAAGACTTTAATTCTTTAAAGTCCATCAATATGTTTGGTTGAATCGTTCGAATGCAGGTGTATAAATACCAAATATATAGCGAACGATACAAATTACTTATAGAGGTTTAAAAATTCAACATGAGGGCAGAACACACAACCTGAATGTATGTGAATTGTATACATACATTCAGGTTGTGTAATTGTAATTTATGTGAATTAGTCGATATTTTATGCACTGAAATACATTTATAAACAGTCTGCGACAGCCGAAGCGAGTGGGGTTTTCCAGTAATATTAATACATACATAAGCTTATAAGTATGTTATACGAAATACTCGATAGGATTTTCATAATCGATGATAATGGTTCATCTCTAATAATATTGTAATACAATCAATGCTCGGTTTATATAGGGACGAATAAAATTATTAATTCAAACAATATCTAATTTGGTCTAAATGAATCACTAATTCGGAAATTCTTTTATGATTGGTTTGATTTACCCGTATTTTCGTAGCATAAAATAGATACCTTACAAAAATAGAAAACTATTAATTTATTTTTAATATACACACACATAACTAGCATAAACGAATAGAGAAAACTATTCAACTAATTTCCGAAAATATGGTACAAAAAGAATATGAGGGTGAAGCCACTACTTGGTTGCTGCTTAATTAAATAAGGAATAGCATTATGTACAATTTGGGTAATACATATAACATACATGTACTTTTCCAATATATACAGGGTGATTAACACGAAGTGTTACCAACTTCAGACTGTCATTGATGACAAACCAGTTGACAAAATTTACACTAATGCTCAAAAAATGTCTACGATGTGTCACCGTTCGTTACTGAGCAATACCATATGTGAACGAGCAATACGACCAAATTTACTTGCACGGCCGTTCTACTGATCATTTAGACCAACGGATTGCCACTCGAAACCAAGCGCCGCCGATGGTGTTGATTTGGGCCGTCGTAACGGCTGAAAGCTGTTCCCCGCTCGTTTTTTTTGGACCCTGGCATCAAGATAAATGCTCAAATTTTGGGATCATGTATTGGAGAGAGCGTTAAAGCCTTGGGTACCTTGTGAAATTTCGGGCGCCGAGCCTCGACATTTCACAAGGACTCGGCGTCGAGTCGAAAAGCGCGTGTCAGTCAAGATTGGCTGAGAAACATCGTTCTGTAGTTCATTTCACCGGATGCAAATTCACCGGATACATATCCGATAGATTTATCGGTTTGGGGTATTTTCAAGAGTAAGGTTGGGACAAATAAATACCAAAGTGTCGATCATTTCAAGCGAGCGCTTCGCAGGGAATTTGCCAAAAAACCACAGAACCACTGTCAGCCACAATCGGAGTTAAGGGTGGCCAAATCGAAAACTGCTAGTGCAATTCGAAAATTTAAATATTTGTGTAATTTTTTTACTTTGATTCAATAAAATTAATCAAAAACTAAAAATTCTGTGGCGTTTTGTTTTGGTAACAGTTCTTTTCAGTCACCCTGTATTATTAAATTTTTGTCACTAAGCGTACTTATTATAAAAGGTTTTCCAATAAGATGTTTCATTTTGAATAGCCTGCTATTTGGGCAGCTGTCAGCCATAAAATAATAATCTATGGCTTATAGGCCGTAAACGGCCATAAACGATTCAACACCATAAAGATGAAATTCTTGAAGTTATCGAGAACATACAGCCGCAAATGTGCGAATTGATCATGAAAAATTTCGTGAAAAGGATATGGTTCTGCAAGCGTAGTCGTGGCGGCTATTTGACTAATATCGTAATCTTATTGGAAAACCTTTTACATAAAATAAACTTAAACATTGTATCTTGTCGTACGCAGACGATTTTTGGCTCGTATTTTCAAAATGATCTGGCTTCTTACTGTGATAAACATCATCAAGACGTTCAATTTTTACACTTTGGCTGCCAATGTTGAATTGATCCTACTCTATAAATTCCACCCAACCATGCCAATGTTGTTCTAGACATAAATACGAAATTCTGCTTTCTAGTGCCAGTGTTGTTATAGACATAAACCCAAAATATTTTACAATGCAATTGTTGTTGTAGACATACATTCTAAATGCCATCCAACCACGCCAATGTTATTCCGGACATACATTCCAATTTTTTTTCATAGTGCCAGTGTTGTTCTCAACATACATTCGACATTATGTGTTACTATGTCAGTGTATTTACACTGGCGTAATAAAATAGAATTTGGAATATATGTCTAGAACAACACTGGCTTAGTGAGATGAAATTTAGGATGTATGTCTATAACACTAGCGTTATTGTGTGGAATTGCGAATGTATGTCTATAACAACACTGATTAGCATACTAATCGTGACCGAGTTAACCAAATCTGATTTCAATACTCTTCACTATTTAGGTACATCCGAATTTGCATGACATATTTATTATCTAAAATAGATGGAAAGGGCAGGTGTAGGAGAAATGTAGAGTGAAATATGGTCAAATTTGGTCTAATACCGAAAATAACATGGTCTAATTCTGAAAATAAAACTAAGGGTCCGCCATCTAAAGTTTAGTGCTAAACTAGTGCTTATTTCGTGAATGGTAACACTTAGCTCATGTCTGATTTGACAGATTATTAGTTCTATCTTTCTGCTGAACGAATATGGTTGTGTATACGCTTGAACAACGCTGGGAAATATTGCGACATTACTTTGAAAATCATGGTAATGTTGCAGAATGTGTGCGAAAATTACGTACGGATTTTGGAAGAAGAGAAGCACCGTCAGCTCCGTATGTTCGTTATATTGTAAAAAAGTAAAGGAAACTGGCATCCTCATCGATAAACCAAAGCGTGAAAAGCCAAAAACAGTGCGTACACCCGAGAAAGTGTGCGTGATGCGCCATCAACATAAATTCACCGTCGTTCTCAACAATTGAACATTTCGGAGACACAATTGAAGAGGAGGATATTGGCAACATTTGGTTTCAACAGGACGGCGCTACGTGCCGCACAGCTGAAGCTACACTCGATGTTTTGCACCCTGTTTTTGAAGATCGCATTGCTGATGCCGCAGAGCTGATGTCGTTTGGCCATCTCGGAGCTGCGATTTGACACCGTTGGACTATTATTTGTGGGGTGCCCTCAAAGATAAGTGTTACGCCAACAAGCCAGAGACAATTGACGCTTTAAAGGACAATATTCGTGAAGCCATTGGTGAAATACAGCTGCACACAATCGATAATGTGCTTAAAAATTGGACTGATCGTGTAGGCTACTGCATGGCCAGTCGAGGCAGCCATTTGAATGAAATTATTTTCCATTATTAACCGGAAGGATTGTACTTTTAAATAAAAAAAGAAATTTGAGAAAATATTCAGTAGTTTTTTTTATAGCATTTTCAAAAAAAAAAGTTATTTGGCGGACTCTTTATATTTGCACTCGTGTACATCTTTTTAGAATAGTATATTGTCTTGAGACATACCAAATGCGGATAGAAGAAATGCGGAAGGAGGTAGCACATAAACATTCTCTTTTTAACTGAATATCCGTAGATCCTACCACTTTATACAGAAAAGTGTTATTTGCAGCATAAAAATACCTTGACATCCTTTCACCATCTTATTATACAAATTCAAGATCCTGTTTTCGCCAATAATCTGTTTTCGCTTTGGTCGAAGCCCATGAGAAAAATCTTTATCCAAAATTCTTCTAATAGGGGTTTGTTATTTTTGACGTTGGAGTAAAGGAATACAGAAGTATTTGATGTCGATATGATAAGAGTGATCTTCTTAAAGGACTTAAGACAGAAATAAGTATGTAAAAAGGAGAGCAACAATAGAACATGCACTTTTAGCTATCATTTTGTTAGAACTAAATAGGCCATAACTTAGTTTCGTCTAATCGAATAAGGTCGAAAATTGTTCCTCAGTTTTATCGAAATCTCAATATTAGGGAATTAATGCAATCTATTAAAGGTGAATGATTTTTCTTTAACCTCTTCATTTTAGAACAATATAAAATCCAAATTTGATTAAAACAAAAATGTCACATAATTATGAAATAATCCGATATCGGAATTTTCCTAGTGTGAAATTGTTTGGTCGAATTTGTCAAATGTAAGCATGAAGTAAGCAATAATGTGTTTTGTAGTTCACTTAAACTTTATTTGCTTGTAGTTTAAATATTGTCTTATTAGATGAAATCTCACTCCTTAAATTGTGAAATATCCAAAACTACATAGCAGTCGGATTTTGGCATTAGATTTTCGGAAAATCCGATTTCGTTTTGTGTTTTAGTTTTATAACAGCAAAATCTGCTTTCGTATCGGATATCTAATTTTTTTATAATAACAACCCCAGAATTTTTTTTGCTATCGATCTTGAAAAAAGAATTTTTATTTATTTAATGCTGATAATTTGTATTAAGGAAGAAAACCACATATTGAAGCTGGTATTACTTCCATTAGGCTTAAAAACCTCCTAAATTATTTATTGAATATATCAAAACCAAATAAGACAAAACATCAGTCGTAGACCCTACCACTTAATACAGACAACTCAGTAAACCATATTCTTACTATAACTTTAACTAAATGGTCAACCCCATGGGATGAGTGACCCATTAAGATGAATAAAAAATGTACAAGCATTTAGGACGATCCCATTGCAGATCGAACAATTATATATATTCTAAAACCTCGTTAACTACCAATAGAATGCTGATCTAAAGACTATTTCTATAAATTTGAACATCACCAGCGAACAAACAATAGTGAAACGAGGATTCTATGTAATCAATGAACACATGACGTAACTGGTAGCAAATTATAATAAACTGTTGGTGAACGATGCGATAAAAAAATTGATAACTAATCTAGCAGATTAAAATAATTGTAGGATTTATAGAAACACAATTACTTTTAATGGGACTTATAAGCTTACAATGCGTTTATTCAATTTACTGGTCTTAATTTTTAGTAAAATTCAGCAATACATGAGTTGTGTTACTGATAAATCTTTTAAGTTATTTAAAAATATTATTTTTAGATTATAAATATGGAGAACGACTCGGCCAACAACAATTTGCAGAAACAAAAATATTAATTTCTTAGAATAAAATTCTTTACGATAAAATTTGAGTTTTATCAATCATTGTTTTGGTGAGTTGCTAACATAAACAAAAATTTTTATTTATCTTCATTATTCATAGTGATTCGTTCAAGAATTCATAAATCAGTCCTACAATCAAATCTAACCCACTGATACCATCTATGGCTTAGAAATTTGATAATTTTATGAATTATCGTAAATTTAAATAAAAAAAACTCTGTAAATCCCAGAACACTAACGGATGTAAAGCAATGATATGGTCGACGAGGTAATTAAATTAGAGTGTCAATTGAATATATCACATTAAATTAAATTATAATGATGGCAACTTAATATGTAAACAATTTCTGTAAATATTTCGATATGAATGCATGTTAGTGCAGACAAACCATAATACGAGGGAAGTAACGAGAGTTCGTTTAGTAAATATCAAAAGATTCCAGGCGGCACATTTGTCTGTACAGAACGAGGTCCGAGAAGGTCGACCAAAATCATACCTTGATGACCTTACTCTGGTGAAGTCCAAAGTTGACGAAGACTCACGATTTTTTCTTTAATTAATTCGAAAATAGATGGTCTAGCAACTATAGTTAAGGCGTTGCTGGTGACGAATCTTGGTTATATTAGTATGATCCGGAAACCAAATAGTAGTCTACGGTATGGTCTACCAGTTAAAGTAATGATGTCAGTTTACTTCAAGCGATCAAACTTGTAGCTGCTATTCCCCTGGAGGGTCATACGGTAACTGCAAAACTGTATACCTAAGACTGTTTACCAAAAGATTTCAAAAATTTGTTGGAAAACCGGAAAAAAAGGATTTCCGGCGCATGCAACGCCCCAATTCACACTGGAGAAAAAAAGAATAACTTTATTGCAATCTCTGGCCTCGAAAAAATACGACTAACACAATATTCTCTGGATCTAGCACCTTGCGATTTCTGGTTACATATTTCCAAAAATTAAAACAAATTTGAGGAGAAATGTCTTTAACAGTAACGCGGAGAAAGTGATACGAAAGCAAGATTTTGAAGACTATTTTGAGAAGTTACGAAGACAAAGATTAAGAATAAATAAGAAATGTCTTTTTTACTGGTCAACTAAACGAACTTTTGTTATTCCCGTCGTACATAAATGAATACACATATAGATAAAACGAAAGTATATATGTGTTTAAAATTTAAAAAGAAACTGGTCATATAAATAAAAACAAACTTATTTATCAATTGTTGTATAATGATTATTTTTATTAAGTATGATAAGAGTACTGATAAGGAATTTTTTCAACAAAACTATATCAAAATTAGCGCAATATAACAGAAAACGTCAATCCTCATTTAAAATAAACAAAATGAGACAATTTTTCGATTATTGTCTTCAGATTATGTACTTGATGGAAAATGTTCAATAATTTATGGTAAGAAATGTAATTTATTCTTATCATAGTTTATTCTTTATATTTATCATATCAGTAAATGTAATTCAATATTTCTTATATAAAACTGTTTGTTCTTCAAATAATTCTTTTCGAGTCTTTTGCTATACTTAACATGAATACTTATATTCATTGTCAATATAATCTTGCTCCTTAACAGAATAGAACAAAGAGTGGAAAAAATTGGGAAGTATGTGGATAATTAATTCCTTTGCCAAATGTTAGCCTTATATAACCTAAACCTAATAAATAAAAGTACTTAAATTAGTTTATTCTGCGCTAAATTAATTATTTAGTAAAAGTACTAACTAAATAGTACTCTGCAACAAGCTGCTAAGGTCGCTACGCCGATTAACGCTACGCTTTTTAAATCTGCGGATTTTAAGAAACGCAAACTTTCACTGAATATTCAAAAATTACTAATGACAAAACGTAGGCATTGGCAACTCCAACAGGTCACCTACTCTTAAATCAAGGTTAAATAAAGCGATTAAACTCCTGATAATCACTTTGTTAAAAGAACGGGACAAAGGGCTTCAACATTACCTCATAGGATTTACAGCTTTAGAAGCAACGAATTTCTTTACTGGACAAACGTATCAAATTAATAACTTAGATAATCAACACTATAGTGAAAACAGGTCACTATCAGATATCTGGAAAATTCAATTATTATAATGATTCCGAAACATGGCAAAGATGAAACTTAAGTTAACTCATATCACCCAATCAGCTTATTACTCACTCTCTCAAAGCTGTTTGAAGAAATGCTCCTGCTAAAACTTAAACCAATTCTTAGAGAAGAACACGCAGCCGTGGAACAAGTTCACAGAATCGTATCTGAAATCAGTAACTCCCTTGAACAAAAAAAGTACTGCTCTGCAAGCGTTTCTAAATATAGCCCAAGCTGTCGATAAGGTTTAGGCATAAAAGACTACAACATAAAATTAGAGCACAATTACCGACAAGTAAAATTATTGAAAATTATTTGCTCGATCGAAAACTTTTGGTGAAATATAATACAGGAGTATCTCAAGGCAGTGTACTGGGGCCAATGTTGTACTTGATTTATACAGCAGACCTAACAACAAAAAATTGCGTAAAAGTCTCTACATACGCGGATGCAATCCTAGATGTGCATCAAAATCCCGCGATAGCAACAAAAATTACAAGAACATTGAGACAAGATCGAAAAATGGCTAACAAAATGGAGAATTAAGGGCAATGAACGTAAATCTGCGCACATTAACACATTGAAGCTAAACGTCAACAAATCAAATTAAACTGCGTCAAATAAATTGGTTGGAAAGTCTAAGGTCTGGCTGTACAAAATGAAACTTAAGCCCGTTTGGACAAATGGTATTCAGCTGTGAGGCTCCGTGTGTGCTTCCAACATAATAAAACTGGAAAGAATGGAGTCACGAATATTTCGAAGAAATATGTTACGAACAAATATTTTGGAAATATTTTGCGGTTGTATGCCCACGATAACTTCACGAAGTCATCTTAAGGTCTTGAATCGATTGTGGAGCATTGGCATAGATCTTATCTTTCTCGTGGCCCGAAAGAAAAAAAATTAAAAATGTTAAACCACAAGATCTCGGTATGGCCAATTGTGATTACCACTTTGAGAAATAACACCACTTTGAGTGATTACCACTTTGAGAAATTCGTGTAGCTGAAAATAAACGTCGTCCACATCAATATATTCCGGTCATAAAAAATCATTAATCATAGCGCGGTAGCGCAATCCATTCACCGTAACAGTTGCACAAGCCACATTTTCAAATAAGTAAGGTCTAATTACATTGCCAGTCTAAAAACCGCACAAAAAAGTGACAAATTGAGGATGAAGAGGCTTTTCAACAATCATTCTTGGATTTTCTGAACTCCAAATGCGACAATTCTGCTAAATATGTTCAAAATTGGCAGTTCCCTAAATAGTAGGCTATTCAAAATAACACAAGTGCATAACAAAAAATATAAGATGATTCCACCATTAGTTAGGATGTTATAGTATTCATATATAATGGAGATTAAATAATTGTTTTGTTGATCG
Organism: Tipula lateralis; assembly: GCA_963932295.1. Classification (NCBI taxonomy): domain Eukaryota; kingdom Metazoa; phylum Arthropoda; class Insecta; order Diptera; family Tipulidae; genus Tipula; species Tipula lateralis. Next base: position 139,795,646 of record OZ010737.1, read on the forward strand.
ATTATCTTCAGAAGATAAATATTATTGAAACATTTTAGATTATTTAGCTGAAAATATTTCTAAGTAAATCTGAAAGCTCTAAATTATCATGTAAATAGATGACTTAATAAATATTTTACTCCAGTGGTACTATTCTGGTAATTCCACTGTAATAGAGAATCTAGGAGTGATTTTATATGTAATTTGAGTATAAATAATTTTTTCTGGCATACTGAGGTAAAAAGCTAGTGTTAAATTGGAAATAATTTATCCTTCCAATTTTGGTATGGAAAAATTATTCCCAATTTATAAATATTTACATCGAACTTTGTTCGTCAGTAAAGGCTAGTAGATCGATTTCGCGTGAAATTTCCATCCGATTTTACCAAAGTAAACTCAGAAATGAAAAATTTCATTTCTGTTTTCACTAACTACAGCATCAGTTCATTAGCACAAAAAATATAGTTATCTCAATGCACCAAAGATGGCGCGCATAAACTCTACAAATTTGTTTCACGCGAAAATAATGATTCGAACCATATTTTTCACGTGAAATTTGAACTGTTTGAACATTTAAATTTTCCAAAAAAATTCATTTCTATTTCACGTGACAAATAAATTTTTGGAGACCGCGGTAAAATTTCATTTCCTTAAGCCGGAAAATATATATTTGAACAGAAATTACATATAAAATTTTTCTCCAATTCCCTATTCCTTGAAAATTACCAGAATAGTGTCACAGAGGAGGATAATTTTTTCCCATAATGTAATCCCTGCTATTCAGAAATTCGTTTTCGTTTAATTTTTAAGAATGAATGTAATGTAGAGAAAATATATTTTCTTGTATCGAAGAAATATTTTCCAAGAATGACCTGTTGGTAGAAGCCTGGAAGAAAAATTTAAAATTCGATTCTGTGCTACAAGGCATTGTACTAAGTGAACAAAAATAAAAAACGAGGTACAGTTTTTTTTACAGTATTATTCGATCTGATTATTCCAATCATGTCGACAGCTTCGGTAAGAATGCTGAATACATTAAATTATTAAATTAAAAATTAATTAATTAATTAAACTTTAAATGAATAAATGGGTTTTCTTGTTTTTCATTAATTAAATATTGTATTTTCAAAGTTTCAAACAATAACATGTTTGATGAGATTAGGTATAGAATGAACGCATCCTTCTAATTACGAGTAGTAGTCTAAATATAGAGTTAAATTGCTTTCGTACCTTTAACTTTTCAACGGAGAAGTTTTTTACGGACAGTTTTTGAAAAACCTGTACTGTCTGTAAGGCAGGATTAGCCTAGCCCTAAAATAATTTATAATAATTTATGGCTTAGAGACCGTAACCGGCCCTTACCGCGTCTCAACTGAGACCGTACGAACCATTTTACAGATCCCAACGAATGTTTCGACACACAATCGCTTGTTATGTCATCCCGGTGCATATTAATTTTTGGTCAACGGCGAGAATCATACTCGAGACTGCGGCGTGATGAGAAACTCTTTTAATCATTAAGTGCAACCGGCGACCAATCATCCATACTACATATAATAATTGGGAAAAAATATTTTAGCTGTTCGAATTCATTCGAATGATACTTTCGTCTTGTTATAAGTTTTATACAAACGAGTTCACAGTGTGAATGAATTCTCATTTGAATTCACATTCAAGCTAGGCATGTTAGATATCTATCTTTCATTGCTCGTAATAATAGATTCCATAATATTGTGTATTGCAAACGAATCCTATATTACGAGCTTCTTTCAGAACATCTTTCATATTCGTAACTGAGAATGAAATAAGAAAGACTGAAACCGACAAGAGCTGGTGAGAATTAAGCAATTGTTATAACATCAAATATTGATAACTCGTCAGCACATATTAAAACTTGAGTGAAGTTTTCTCTAACTAAGATTTACACCACAACGTCTTCAATTTATTTGGGTCTTAAAATAATTAAATTAATAACAAGAATGTCTCTCCTTTGACAGTCTCAGAAAACGTACGAAGTCTGCCGTAAGTTTTTAGAAAATGGTAGTAATATAGTGTTTTCCGATGCTAATCTCTATGTCATTCAAAATCTATGTTATCCATCTCTATGTCAGAACGTGTAACATTTTTGGAGGTAATATTCCTCAGAAGTCCTCGGTCACTTCGCATTGCATTGTTTTTTATTTACTTGGAAATTTAAATTCAGTGCAAAAATGAAATTATCGAATTAAATTTTCGAAGAGGGCTAATTCAACCACAGTGCTTCGATGTCTTTACTCGACTTTTGACGACGAATCACTCTTCTTCGCTAGTGTTTATAATTCACGAACCTCGTGAAGGTCGTCCAAAAACAGCTGTTGTGCCAGAAAACATCGATGTTGTGAGAAAACTGATTGACAACCTCACTAATCGTGAGTAACACCAGCGTAGATACGTCCTTACATTAACATTTAGGTGCAAAAGCTATATGTGCTGTTCGATTGGTGGTACCGAATGCTTGAAAAATTTGTTGGAGGTACGTACTTCTAAAAATATATACAAAATCGTGACATGTGACGACTGACGTGTCATGAATACGTATAGGCGTTGTGAAGCAAATGGTAGCGTGATTTTTACACACAACAGTATTTGCGGAAAGTTTTGTTGAGTCACTTTTTCGCAAACAGCTGAAAATCATCGTTTGCTCGTGGAGCGTCCTGGTCAATCGAAAAAGTTTGAGGATGAAGAATTGGGGGTATTACTCGATCAAGATTCATGTCAAACACAAGAAGAACTTGCACAATCATTGGGAGTAGATCAAGCAACAATTTCCAGACGTTTGAAAGCCTTGCAATTCATTTAAAAGATGATAAATTGCATGTCGATTTTGCATGTCCGAAATGCTGCTCGAGCACCACAAAGAGAAGTCGTTTTTGCATCGTATTTTCACTGGCGATGAAAAATGGATCCATTACGATAATCCTAAGCGTAAAAAAGAAAGTCTTGTCAAGAAAATCAAAATCGTCTTTTCTAAAATTTGTTGCAACTAAGGCGCAATTCTATGCGTACTATGATGATTGTTTCAAGAAATACATAATCAAAGTTCAAAATAATATTAAAAGTGATCCCAAATATTTCTGGAATTTTTTCAGTCACAAGAGGAATACTAAAGGATATCCGGCCACTATGCATCTGGATAGATCCTGTGCATCAGAACCTAAAGAAATAGCAAGCCTGTTCTCATCCTTTTTTTAAACAATTTACAGTACTGATAATTCACCTTGTAATAATCATCCTGCCAGCTACGCTAATTGTGCAATACATATCAAAACTTTTTCTGTAGAAGAGCTACTAACTGAAATTAAGTCACTAGGAGGTGGCTGTGAACCTCATTCCATCCCTTCATCCATCATTAAATTATTGGCTGATGTAGTTTGCAAGTCTTTAAAACTCATCTTTAATAAATCATTGCAAACCGGAATTTTCCCTGATAAATGAAAAATTTCGAGACACACCGATTTTTAAATCTGGTAAAAGAATTGAAATTTCTTGCTATCGAGGAATTGCAACCACTTCAATTTTACCTAAATTATTTGAAATATTAGTCTGCAATTCCTTCAAGAAAACAGTTCTAAGCCATCTATCATTTCATCAACATGGATTTATGCCTGGCAGATCAACTACCACCAACCTAGTTGAGTTTACTAGCATTACTACTAAAGATTTAGAAAATCATCAGCAAATTGACACAATATACACTGACTTCAGTAAAGCTTTTGACTCCATTCAACATCGCCAGATATTGATTAAACTTGACAAGTTTGGTTTTTCGTCAATGTTTCAATCTTATTAAATAGTTGGTGAAAAGTTCAATCCTATTTTGACAAAATCTGGAGTTCTCCAGGGTCCTAATACTGATCCCTATCTCTTCCTGATATTTATTGACGACATCACTAAGATAATTCAACACAAATTTGCTAATGATCTTAAAATATTCCGATCAATTAACGATAGAAGTGACTCTTACAAGCTTCAAGAGAATATTGACAAGATTTGTTCCTGGTGTGAAGTTAAAACTCAATATTCGAAAATGCCAGATGATATCATATCATAGAAAAACATGTCCAATAATTGCCAATTATAATATCAATGGAACATTAATTGAACGCGTCACCCACAATCAAAGATCTAGGTCAGTGATATTTCACTCTCCAGACACATCGATCAGAGTATATCGAAAGCCAACTCCATGTTTGGCTTTTTTCGTCGCTGGACCACCGAGATTAAAGACCAAGATGCACTTTTTGCACTATACTTTGCATACATAAGATCTCAGCTTGAATATGCAGTAGCAGTTTGGTGCCCTCATAACGCTGACCACATTAATAGAATTGAGCATGTACAAAAGCGAGTTTTACTCTATATTATGAAAAAAACAAACTGGAACTACAACTACAATTTACCATTCCATAAGAACGTGGCCCTCTTACCACCCTACACCGTACGCTGGCATATAATATTGCAACTTTGGTAAGTCGCAAGCAACAACATTGTGCAAGGTTTTTGGGAAATATACTTTTGGGCCATGTAGACTCTCCCTTTATTCTTCAGAGCATTAAGTTAAACGTGCCTAAATAGAAGAAATTTTCGTCTGCAAAAGTTGTTAAAACTTGAAAAACATACGGCGAAAATGAACCAATGAATATGAGGACCAAATTTTTTACCAATGTTAAGCACCTATTCGAGTTTGGATTATCTAAAGGACAGATTTTTCTTTTTTTTTTAAATCTTTTAATTTTCTATCATTAAATCTTAAAATTTAAATTTTTTATCTGAAATCCTAAATATATTTGATTCTACATATTGATTTCTTTAAATTAAAAAATAACAAATAAAAATAAAGGGCCAATGTCATGCTGTGCATTTGGAGGGACCAGCTACATGTGATCCACTATGAGCTGTTGCGAAGTGGCCATACCATCAATGCTCAACTCTATCTCAACAATTGATCCGATTGAAGCAGAAAATCCAGGCAGAACGGCCAACGTATGCGACCAGACACGAGTCGACCATTTTCCACCACGATAACACTCGGTCAAATATTGCGGCGCCGGTCAAAAATTACCTGGAGAATAACGGATGGGAAATTCCTCCTCACCCGCTTTATAGGCCACATCATGCGTCTTCCGACTACCACCTATTTCGATCCATGCAGAATGCCCTATCAGGAATACGATACACTTCAGTTTTAGGTATCTAAAATTCGTTTCTGGTCGCCAAACCGGCGCAGTTTTTCTAGGAAGGAATCCATAAACTGCCAGAAAAATGGGGGAAAAGTAGTGGGTAGCCATGGGCAATACTTTGAACAAAAAATTTTGTAACATTTTTCCACAATAAAGGCTCAAATTTCATAAAGCTTTTAATGCATACACTATATTTGAGCACTCGAATGATCGAACTGATGATCCATTCGGTTTACAGCCTCGACTTGGCAGTCGTTGACTTCTTCCTGTTCCTAACAATCACAGATAAGATGAGTGGCCAACGATGTTTATCGTCTTAAGAAGCAATTGAAGCGATAAAAAAACATCTTTTGGAGCTATTATCTTTGGACTGGTAAAAGTGTTTGGATAAATTGTTTGATAATATCCAAAAGTCTATAGATATTAAAGGCGAATATTTTGAAAAACAATTTTTGAGTGCTTAATAAACTAAAAATTGTGAGTAAGTAATGTAGTGGGCGACTAAATAAAAACGTTAGCTATTCAAATTCGCTAGCTGAGTGATCTTCGAATTTTGTGCTGTTCTTATAATTTAACGAACACACGGTTTCTTTCGAGCAGGGACCGCAAAAATACCATCACATTTATTTTTAAGTAAGAGAAAACTTCAAATAAAGAATTGTTTCATACACAAAAATGGCGAGAATAACGTTTGTCTGATATTGTGTGTTACACATAATTCTCAAGTTTAAACTTTAGTTATGTAATTATTTTGCATTTTATTCAAAACAAATATACATCTTTTACTGAATCATCATTGAATCATACACTTAGTAAGTAATCCAATATAAGAACATTTAGAAAAGCGAGCGTCAAATACATGTTTCTATTTCTGAATAATGGTTCACCAGTAGGTCTTATAAATTTGTTGGATGCTCTAGTCCATCGTCAATTATGACTAACAATAAACGCTTATGAGAAATAGTCATTACTTAAAGCTTAACGAAGATAAAATTCATATCACAAGTTGATTGCCGATGGTCCAACGAATTATAGCACAACAGCAAGTATCTGACGCATTTTCCTAATAAACCAAATTATACCAAACTATTTGTTTATAGTTTATTTGATTTTAACTGCACGTTGTATTGGGACAGATGCGTTGTACGAGGTATTACTATATAAATATTATTTATTACCCAAATAAGTGAAATGTGTGAACTTAAACAATTGAAATTCAAAAGAAAACATTGTGTCGTATCATTTACCAACCAACGACAAAATTAAGTAAAACAATTTTTAAGTTCTATTCTGAACTGGTCTAAAGAATAAATCGACTTAATATCATGTTTTATTATTTATCTTTTGGGAAAATTAATTATTTTGCTTACGCCCTTAAAACATATCATAATAACATTCTAAGAAATTCAAGCAAAATTTCCTAAGATTTATAATTTTATGTGTTATTAGTCTACAGTTGTTGTTGTTTTTGAAGATTAATATAAAATCACAAAAGATAATATAATTGAACTTCAATTTATAATTTATGATTCATTTACATTTCATACAAACACAAATTTATAAATTAAAGTCTAAATAAGTAAATATTGTACGTTCTACTAATGGTGGCCTGCCAGATTGCTTAAATTTTCATTATCACAAAGAAATCTATTGTATTCCGAGCATCGATCAACAAACTAACATGCATGGGCGGGCCATTATATAAGACACCACTTTCAGTTTTTTTTTTGGTAAACTTAGGGCGGTTACAATAGATTAAAATATATGATATGTTTTAAATGGAACTCATCTATGACTATTACGAGTGCGAAGCTGCTGAATAGATCTTCTTATTTATCAGTAAATTAAGCAACGCGCAAAGTTACTTAAATTTGGAACTATGATATCGATGTGATCAGCCATGTGATTGGACATTATAAGCTCTGATAGTTAAAGAGTATCGCGAAAAGTTGAAAGTGATTGGACTCGTACAACAAATGCATACCAACTGTAGTTTATTATTACGAGTTTAGATTTTAGAAGAATGATTTAATAGGAAGCACTTTCGTAATATTTATAGTCTTCCAAGTGAATATAACACCGGTTATTTTCGTACAAAGAACTAACACATCAATTGCATATCATTTAAATTAATTAATTTAGCAAATTAAATTATTATAATTACTTTACGCCTCAACTTATTGCGATCATATTTTATTTGACTCATATGATGGTCTTCCATATGAATAATATGTGTCGTGGAAAACTTTACATAGTTTCTATTTGGCCATACTTCTGTTAATGTTAAGGTTCGATCTATATCTCTTGCCAACCTTTGACAAGAGATATGAGTCCAACCAATTCCCCTAAGATCTATCTAACTAAGTATGAATGGTGTAGTAAAGATATGGAAAGTAAACATTTTCTTTCAATTAATTTCGGAAAGAAATGTTTTTTTTAGCAAAATCTGCATTTAATTAATTAACGTTTTCATTACGGTTAAACTTAGCTTAACGTGTCGCCAATTTAGTTCGATTACCATCCATCTCTCGCTTCCTACGTTTTGCAACTATTGTCGTCGATATGAACCATTCATCCTGGATTCAGCACGTAGATCGGATCCAAGCCATTGTATTAATTATATAAGATTTGTTAACAACTTTTTCTTCATGCTGCGCTTGTACTCAAAATGGAATCTATGCATGAAGTGGTTTTATAAAATAAAAAATTGAAGAGGTGTTATACTTAACGGAAGTAATGATCAGAAAAATTTGCGTCCATATTCGGCTTGTAGAACATATTGTTTTTGACATCCGTCAGTTTAGTGATAACTCTCCATACAACTACATATGTGCGGAAATCATAAGCCGAACTAAATTCTTTATCACAACTTTGGACTTCTTTTTTCTCAGTCACTCAAGCTCGATTGGCTCATTGTGACATCCTTTAATAGACTTACACTCTCAGTCTCGAAATCTGTTTGTCCTTCTTATAAAGTCCAAGATATCTTTTTTTTTTTTTTTTTTTTTTTTCGGTTTTTTTACAGGCCATTATTGGCCCGTACCGTGTCAACAATCTGACTCCAACGGTTTCGATCACGAGCCAGATCTTCATACTGTTGCAAGCAGTTGGAAGATGCCAGATCGCTTTCTACGCCGTGGAGCCATCGTCGCCGACAGCGACCTCTTCGCCTACCGAAAGGCGGTTCTCCCTTTAAAGATCGCTGTATCATTCGTTTCGGATCAGCACGCAGAACGTGACCGAGCCAGCGTATTCGCTGTCCTTTGATTTCATGCACGATATCAGGAATTTGCATTAAATTCCTGATCTCGTGATTGAAAAGAACTCGGTAAGTGCCATCGACGTCGCGTTTTGGACCATATATCACACGCATGATTCTTCTCTCGAATGTTAGAAGCCATCTTTCGTACTCATCCGTCAAGGTCCAACTCTCACATCCATACATGACAACGGGTCTGATCAACACTCTGTACAGTTTCAGCTTATCCGTATTTGCAAGATATTTTGATTTCAGCAGTGGACGTAGAGGATACAAAGCCCGATTGCCAGCGGCAAGGCGAACCTTGATATCCTCGCCCACACTATTATCGTGAGTGATGAGAGATCCAAGATACTTGAATCTCATCACTCCTTCAAACGTGTGGTTTCCACTACTGAAATCAATTGCGTCTTGGTCTCTAAAACCCGAGATTAGATATTTGGTTTTTGACTCGTTGATTTTGAGACCAACGGAAGCTGAACACTGTTCCAGTGGATCAAGTATCTCTTTCACTCCGTTGCCATTTAATCCAATCACACAGATATCATCTGCATAAGCAAGAAGTTGATTGGATTGTCGGAATAAGATATTGTCCTGAGGTGTTTCACTTTTACGAAGGATGTATTCCAACATGAGATTAAAAAGTATCGGGGACAGCGCATCTCCTTGTCGAACACCGGAATTGATTGCAAAAGTTCTCGATAACCTGTTCTCAACTTTAACACAGCATTGTGACTGCGTTACTGTCATTTTACACAGATGTATATATTTTTTTGGTATTCCTAAATATTCAAGCGCATACCATAGCCTCTCTCGATTGATCGAGTCATAGGCTTGCTTGAAATCTAGGAACACCTGGTGTACATCGCGAGATGTTTCGTAGTACTTGGAAAGAATCATCCGTAGCGAAAAAACTTGATCAGTGACTGACCGATTTGGACGGAATCCTCCTTGGTAGTCACCGACAATTTCCTCCGCTAGAGGAGTAATTCTTCCCAAGATAATGTAAGACAGTAACTTGTATGCTGTGCAAAGGAGAGCTATACCGCGATAGTTCTCGCATTTCATGCGATCACCCTTTTTGAATATTGGGCATAACGCGGCCACTTTCCATTCATCAGGCATAACTTCATTTCGCCATACCAATCGAACAAGGTCGAAAAGACAGTTCCACAAAGTTAGCCCTCCGAATATCAAGAGCTCTGAATTAATGCAATCAACCCCTGGTGAACGATTTTTCTTTAATCTCTGCATGGCCATTGTGAATTCCTCATAGGATGGATCCTCAATGAACATCTCCGCGGTCTGTATTTGAGGGTATTCAAACACAGCTTGTGATACATGTGGAACATTAAGTAGATCAGAAAAATGTTCACGCCATGTATCGAGTACCGCATCGACGTTAACACAGAGGTTTCCATCCTGGTCCCGAATGGCAGTTGACCGAGATCTTAAGGTATGGTGCAATTCGGTGATTCCTTTAAAGAAACCACGCGAGTTGTGCTCATTGCTGAGTTGTTGTACTCTTAAGACCTTGGTCTTCCACCATTCGCGCTTCTTCTGTCTACAAATGCGTTTAGCTGTCCTCCTAGCAAGAACTGCCTTGTTTTTCCTTGCAATTGTAAACCGAGTCTGCGCTTCATTGTGGGCTATATTGCGTTGCTCAACAGCAAGACGACACTCCTCATCAAACCAATCATTTTTGGGCGTAGTTTTCACTATACCGAGAGTGTGCTGGGCAGCATCGACAACCGAGGTTTTCAATACTTCCCAGACACTGTTCACATCATCAGATTGGTAATTGGATCGTAAAATGCTATTGCTGACAAGATCTTGATATTTTCGTTGCGTTTCTTCATTTATCAGACCTTCACAGGAGAATCGCGTTTTATATTCTCCTGTCCTCCTTGACTTGTACGAAAATTTCCATCGTAGCTTTGCAGCAACCATAAAATGGTCACTGCCTACGAATTTTGTTGACGACCGATACGATCTCACGTCTTGAACAACCCGAGCCCGGTCTTTTGAAATCAACACATGGTCAATTTGGCTTCGGGATGTTTTACGTGGATGTGTCCAGGTTTCCAAATGGATGTTTTTGTGGGGAAAGAATGTACTTGCCACTTGGAGATCATGTGCGATCGCAAAGTACATCATTCTTTCCCCATTTTCGGTCGCAGTTTCGTGTCGGGAGTACGGACCTATGTTGTTACATAAGTCGGTCTGATTTCTGCCAGCTCTAGCATTAAAGTCACCAATCACCAATTTGATATCGTGCTCAGGTATAGAGCCCATCAGATTATCCAAATTATTGTAAAATGAGTCTTTATCTTGGGGTTGGCTTACATCAGTGGGCGCATGTACACATACAATTGACAGGTTGGCTAATCTCATGTGCAAGCGAAGCTTACACATTCGATTATCGACTGCTTGGAAGTCCAACACAGCCTTTTTTACCTGCGGCCCAATAAGAAAGCCAACTCCAAGATTTCCGAGGTCATCTCCACTGTGTAGCAACGTATAGCCTTGGGACACATGGACTCCACTTTTAGGCCATCGAGTTTCTTGGAGCGCTACGAGTTCCAGCCGATACTCCTTCATACATGTGATAAGGCCGTCCAACGCGCCAGGTTTTCTTAGTGACTGCACGTTCCACGTGCTGATCCTCAATCTCGTATCCGGGTACTTAAGCGGGGGGTCATTGTTATTTAGGCGGTATCCGATTTTTTTGTTTTTGTTGACATTTTTAACTGTTATTGTTTTTTACGGATGCGGGTCGTCAGCCCAGCGATCCAACCAGATTTAGTCGCCTCCTACGACAAGCTCTGGATACTGTGGTGGTATTCTATGGATCTCATGTTTCGTTCGAAATATTTACGAAACATGGTTGCCCCCACCCACAGGGCTAATCTAGTATCCTCAAAATCGTCAGTTGATCTTCAAATAGGAATTGTCATCCAAAACAGTGCAGTCTATGGGAAAAATATTAAGAACAGGAGCATAAGAAGTGCTCAACAGTTTCTTCTTCTCCTCCCCAACACTGTTCGAAGTTTGCGTTGTTCCTAATTTTCAGTCGGAACATATGATTATTCAGAGAACAATTTCCCGTGAGAGTGCACAGCAAGATTCTCAAAGTGCGTCGATCATAAATCAAGAAGCACTGGAACAACGGGCTAATTTATCAGCCAATACATTTTCTTTGATATCCATGTGAACCAATTGAGATACGACAATCTCTGCAATTAATCTCCTTTACGCGAATGCTGCATTCGAAATTACAGGAATTTGCGCCTGAAAGACAGTAGTGTACCAACCAAGGGAGATCTTATGAAATCCCTAATAAACACACTTCTCGATTCAATTATCACTTTAAGAGACTATGGCCGAATCAAATGACAAATGCAATTTGGATTTATAAAATTACAATTATCGTTTTAAGATTATGCGATAACGTTTAGGAATGTAAGGGTTAGGAATTTAAAGTTTTTATTAAAAATTTCTTTAAATTTATCTATTAATTAGTAGCTAAGCTACGTTTTCTTTTAGGCACATAAAAAATGACGAACGTGTATTTAAAGAAAAATTTAAACTGACTGTTTTTTTTTATATATATATTATATTTTATTCTATGCTATCTTTTTTGGGGCTCAAGGCTCTCCCAGCTCTTTCGCGGTTCGCTTATTTACGTCCTACTTTACGTCTTAACGGCCAAATCGAGGACGTACGGCTACAGGTCCGATTTTCGTAGAACCATCTGCGCATTGCATAGCTCCATGCCAGCCTATAGTACTGACATGGAAGATGGGTCGGCCCATGAGTTCTGCACTCCAACAGGGGGACATAGATGTGTTCATTAACACCACCGATCGTAATCAGATGGTGAAAAATCCCTTTTGCATCCTGCCCCTATAACTGTTTTTAATGAACACAGTAATCGACAGTAAGGAATCCCAAGTGGAATAAGTATTAATCTTATAAATTCAACATCTTAACAATAACAATAATAATTGAATTAATTAATAATATCAAATTCCATTTGATTCCGCGAAATTGATGGAAAACCAACTGTGTAAATATTTTTGTTTAAATCGAAATGCAATCAATTTAATGTTTAATTGTAGATAAGAGTAATCGATATCATACAACCGTATCAACATATTGCTTGTAAGCCACGCGTAATGTAAAATGATATTTTGAAAATTCAAACAAAGTATAAATTTCTACTTAACCTAAAGTATAAATTATTTCTTGGCATCAAAATAAACAAAACACTAGACTTACCTTTACTGTAATGTTTTTATTATTTGTGACAAAATCATAAAGATCTTGATTCATCATTGGAGCTGCCCCATTGCCAGATGGTAATGTTGATGCATTTTGACCAACACCGCCATCGTCTTTGTTGCTTAAATTTTTGTTACTCGGATTATCATCAGTCGCACTACGTTTTATAATATGTTTTATATTATTATTGTTAGTCTTAACATTACTTAAAAAATTAAAATTATCGTTTCTATTATCGATATTATTATTAGGTATCACAATTAATTTTGGTTTTCTTGCTACATTTTCATCATCAGAACTATCAACAAATAATGTCTCCGGTGATAATCCATGACGATAATTATTTATTTCTAGCGATGGTTTTATGAAATATATGAGCAACAGTAGGTAAAAGATTTTTAAATTCATTTTTTCATACAAATTACTTATATCACCAGAACAGTAAGTGTACACTACTTATAATATATTATGAACAAATAAATTTTCACAATGATTTTTATTTTCTTATTTTTATCGGAATGACTTTACTTTATGTGATTTTATTATTAATTCTTTATAACATCCTACTCTTGACAATTACAACTTTTGAATAGAATAGAAAGAGATGAGAAAATATAAAGAAAAGAATATTTAAAATGTATTTGCAGTACAGTGGATTTTTTAAAATATTTATGTTCGATAATAGATGTCACTGATCATTCAATTGTTTTTGAATAAATTGATGCCAAATATTTTGAAGTGCAGAATTCATGAGCTACCCGCTTCTTTCATGTTAGCATTCGATGACATGCAGCTGTTTAATGTGCAGATAGTACTACGTAAATCAAACCTATAGCCAGCCGTATGCTATCGATTTAACAGTAGCCGCGTTTCATGACTCCAACTAATTCAGATCAGATCACATTTTCCATGCAAACCATTGTTTGCAAAGACACATTTTGAGTCAAAATGATATTTGGATCAAAATTCGTCTTTGGTTTGCATGGAAAATGTGATCTGATCTGAATCAAATGGAGTCATGAAACGCGGCTAGTATTGGTGTAGGATATGGCGAAAAGAAGCGAAAGATTTGATCCCCAATAAAGATTCCTATGGTCAAAATCGAACAAATAAATTTAAAATAAATGATTATGTGGTTGGTATCGAAGTAAAAGTATAGGTCATTAAGAAGGTCAATTTCAATACAAAGATCTAATATTAAAATCAAAATCCAACGTATTTAGCATACATTAGCAGATTGATTTGTACTACAGTGATTTCGGGTTTAGTACATGCCAAACAATTTTATGTTTTGCGACCTGGTGTGTCAACGTTGGTTTCAACACAAGAGTCTAACAAATTACAACTCGGTTAAGTGATCTTCTGGGTATAAGTCGGAAAATACTATCCTATGCATCAAACTGGACACAGTTGGACACATATTATATTATTCTATATAAAATGAACGTAACCAAATTTGTTATTTGTTTCCTCATACAAAATCTTTTGTTTCAAACGTTATCAGTGAAGGTGAGAGGTGTATATAAAAATTTGGTATGGTGTATCCTTCTTTCCATCGAAACACCAAAACAATCTATTGCCAATTTTGTGATTGTTACGAACAAGTAAGTGACAATTTTTAAAAGGGAAAATGAATTAAATTATAGTAATAATAGTAATATTATAAAAAATAATGAAGTGTATTGCGAAAAACTGCCGAAATTATCCGGAAAAAAAATAATGGGAATTTCAAAAGAAAAGACATTATTGTAACTGAAAATTTAACAAAATATATTTTCTAAAATTTACCATAGTTTGTTTTGGTGTTTCGTGAATTAAACATTAGTTTTTACCACTGCAGTAGATACTTAATATTGTTACCGAAAATATTGGCACAAACAATTTCTAATTCGAAGTCTCTTTTTAGAATTATATCTCTACTTTTAAAGCACATGCGTCAGATAACTTCGCTTATTATGTGTGAACTTTAGCGTCCTTAATTCTGGACTCAAAAGTAAGTATTTTACTACCTCGCTTAATTTATTTCTGTCGTATTAATTGGAAATAAAAAGCCTGTAAATTAATTTTTTAACCTTGTTTTTATTTATAATTATCTTATAATAAATAATATTATTAAATAATTTACTAACCTAGATGGTATGTAGAGATAAACCTAATTCCTTAATATAAATAGTTTGAAAACAATAGCACGATGATTTAACCTAAAAGCTTATAGTTCATACTTCGATTTGTTCTTTCATTCATTCGTTTGGTTATTTAGTTATGACGATTTATACTATGGTAAAATTTCAGGACGATTCTCAGAACGATTTTGTCACGATCTAAAATAAATTAATCCCATTGCCACGCACGTAAACATTATATGTATTTTTCCGAATAACTTTTATTTGCTTCTTTTTCATTTTGGTGTCATGTTGTCTCTTTTACTCAATGTTCGTTCAGACAAAAAGTTAAAGTTAAACTATCTCTTTTCACAAAACGTAGGAACAAAAAATTGTAATTTCAAAATTATTTTAATGAATGAATGCACGAAGAAATTGAAGTATAAATTCAGCTTAACAACTATGTCAACTAAATAATCAGAATAATTAATTATATAACGAATTTGGATAGTTGTCATTTAAAAACTAATCGTTAAATTGCTAGGGCACAATTTGCCAACGGGAATATTTCATGATTGGGTCATTTTTATGTATGTTTTGCCTTACAATATTATAAGTCATTTGATAGAAAAATATATGTATTATAGTTTTGTTCATGCATCAATTAAATAATAATTGCATCTATAAGGGAAATAGTATACAAAAAACAAATCAACGTTGAAGATTTATGATGTGAGGGTTAGTAATTAATTTAACGAAAAGTATGAAATTTAACGAAAAATTTTCTTGTAAAGTTGATCAGCGTTATCTATGAATCCCGTTACGTTACTGGTATTTAATGCAAACATGATGGGGCTAAAGTTTATTATAAAAAATATACCCACTACCCTATAGTTATTTGTTTATGGAAAGTATAGCTTAATCTTAAAAGTAAATAATATGTAACTATAAAGAGAATCGCTATCAAAAACGAGCATCTTTCATTTTATCTTAATTTTAAAGTATTTTATTTCTATTCACCATATTTACTATATATGTTTTTTTTCGATGGAATCATTTGACTTTTTGAGATTAAAAAGTCAAAAGATTCAAAATGGTTGGCTATTGAGTTGCTATTTTTAGTTTGAAACCTATCGTTAAATGCACTTATACTTAATTTAACGACAAAAAATATAACGTCATTTTACTATGAGCTAACCCACTGAGGTAAATAACTATGGTAAAGTGTGTAAATTAGTGTGTAAAGAGAAAACGTTCTTTCTTTTTCTTGAAACTTCGAATTTTCTAACATCAAATTTAAATTTAGTTAAAACGTTGTTTAGGGAGACGGTTTAATAAATAATAAATTGTAATTTTTGGTTCATATGTCAAAAAAGAATAAATAAATATATTGATTGTGTATAAATAATTAAAAAAATTATGTGTTCTTTAAACCTTTTTGTTTATTTTTTGTTTTTGACGTTTAATTCTTCGAGCTAGAAATTTGATACTTATGACTTATGACTAGGTACTTGTTACTGACACTGTTAAATTCATCATTTATGCGAGAGGCATATATAAAATGAGTGGGACCACTATAATAAAAATGTCTAACACTATTAATGATTGCTTTCAATAATAATTTTATAAACTACCGTCTGCATAGTTATTTAGCTCAGCCAGTGAGCTAACCATAGCTAACGTATAAACTTCAAAAATGTAACATTATTCAACGAATTTATTTTTTTACTTCTTTTTGACGTTTCAACCATAGTTACAATAGATAGCTGTTTTAGGTGTTCATATATACAAAAAATCACTTTAAGTTGCTTTCCAATCGACCAACCACTAGTAGTTCAGTTCTTGTCTCTACTATGTTTGATTGGAACGCTCACAATGCATGATATGAGTAAAACATAACCTATGTATATAACAGTAGGATATAAAAATATTTTTATTTTCAATAAAAAAAACAAATAAAAAAAAATTACAACCGAACGAAAAAGCGAAATGGTTCTACATTTAGTCACTAGTGGTGAAAATATGTGTAATGGCTTCTAAAAACTTGTGAAAAATAGCCAGAGCCGTTACGATTAATTAATTTAGGAACGACAAGAACCGAACTACTAGAGGTTCGCTAGCTATGCGGTACTAGTGGTTGGTCGATTGGAAAGCAACTATAAATGATACCGTTCATTCCAAAATTTTAAAGGTTTCCGTACGTTACGTTAAGTTATTTACGGGCCGATATACAAGAAGCCATACTCTTAATATTTCTAAGGTTGTGTTTTAACTTTTTTTACGTTCTTACTGAAACTACTTTTGGTCTTACAGTAATTTAAGTTTATAAGTTATTTGTTAACAAAACCAATCTGTGTGTTTACATTTTGGAAAAAAAAAATTTAATCGAAAATAAAACTATTTTATTAAAATAAGTAAAACAAAACGGTGGCTAACGCCGTCTTTGCGTTCAAATCAAACTCATTAGTATCTTAGTCTCTCAAACTAACGTACAAACATGGTTACGATTTATTTATAATATAGAATGCAAAATAAATACTAGAATCGCACTATTTCTTAAGCAACGTACAGTTCTTCGATATTATTATGATCTACATTCTCAAAATGAAAATAGAGTGTAATGAATGAAAAGTTTTACTAATTTGAAATTTAACTAAAAAAACAATAATTGTAGTGAGTGTATAAGATAATAAAATAAGTGTTTAATTATAAAGAAAATTGGTTTTAATATAAAAAGTTATTTAATTTAAGTTAGGACAACGCCCACTGACTCGGGTGATTATATATTTTTCTATGCGTTCGGTTTCTATCGTTGTTTTGTTTTTGTTTTTAATGACATCATCGATTTTTATTAAAAATAAAAACAAAGTTTAAGTTTTGAATTATTTGTTGGTTATAGAAATAAATAATATTAATTATAATCATTATTATTATTTAATTTATATTTTTTTTATTTGTGTGAACTGAAAAAACACAAATTTATAAAATTATAAAAATATATGAAATGCGCATGCGTTCTAAAGTAGCTATGTAATAAACATTTCGTTTTTTCATATTTTTTTACTTTTTAACTTCTTTCTATACTAAACAGATAGTAGAGCAAATTTCGATATAATTTAAGACGGGCGTAGAAAATTCAATGGACAGAAAAAAATAATTATAAATTATATTACAATATAAAGTGAAATAATATATATTAAAAATAGTGAAAATAGTTGTTTAGAAAACAATAAAATTGGATTTTATAAAAACACTCCATTTAAATTGTAAGTAAAAAAATTTTAACTTCGGTAACTTAAAAAAATATTCTGGTTTGATTTAATATATTTTTTTAAAAATGGCGTCATCACCATCATCATCAATTAAACGAGAAAAACCATATAAAATAAAATATAAATATAGAAAATTTATTTTTAAAAAATTGATCATACTTTTTGTAATCTTTAAAAATTTCTTATTCGAAATTTTGTTTATTGTGAGAAAATTTTTTTGTTATTAATTTTTGTTGCGTTCTAACTAGAATACTTAAGTTTTTATAAGATAATAATTTATTCCTATGAAAAACTAGGTAAAAATTAAGTACACGCCCTGTAAAACTTTCTTAAAATTGTTGATTTTCTATGAAAATTTTAAAAATTAATAAATATTTTATTCTTATGAGGTGTGTGATTAGGCTTCTCCGAAAATGGTTGACTTTGGCTTCAACATGTCAAAATTTTAAAGCCAGAGTACTTAGTTGTACATGTATGAAATGGAGGGCATACTTTGCAACCTGTTTTAAACAGGTATTTTGTATCTTATTTTATCTGGACTCTGGAATTGTTGTATATAAATCTTAACAAATAATTTATTGATTATACTGTACAGGACAGTTTGAATTTTAAAAAATTATTGAGGTCATTCTTATATTTTTATTTCAATCTTAGTATAATCAGATGTGAAAAGATGTATTATATGGATTTTCGTGGCAACATCAAATTTTTCCACGATTTTACATATTTACTACACTCTTAAAACAGGATAATATGCTCAGCAGTAAATTTGGCTTTAATTACTGTAAGACACGCCTTCACTTGCACTTTTCTGTCATATTATGTAAATATAGTCTCGGATGACTCACATATTTGTGTCTACTAAGTTAATGATGTACTTTCTTTAAATAAATTACTGAAAAATAATTAGCTCTTAAAAATCGCTATAATACGATAACTTATCTTTTGATAGCTATTGTTTAGCACCTTACTTGTAAAGGCTTCTATCCATTCCAATTTATTTTTGCACGTCAGCATGGATCGGCCCATGCGTTTTGAACTTCTGATTTTCTAAACAACTAAAAAAGTTTATTGTCTTGTACTAATCTTTGATACCATTTTCCTTATCTGATAAAATGTCAAACGAAGCTTTAGGGTACAATTTTAATAAAGTGTGCAATTTTACTGATTTTTGTTGTTTGATTTAGAAATCAACACAAATATTGGTTGTTCTACACTGCTAACCAATTTAGCTTTTAAAATTTATTAAAGAACTTGATCTATTTAAATAATTAATGATTAATAGAAACAACGATGAAATTGGAGCATCTCTAATTTGCTTTTAAATTCAAAATTGTACATTTACATTATAAATTATAAGTAATTAGATGTATCTTATGCGGACGTTACAGAATTTGTAGTTAACTTAAAATATAAAATTAATACTATTTCGGCTTTATTATGCCAGGACTAACCGACTTTTCATTGTGAATCGTTTATTTACCAAATAATGGATTAATAATCGCTTTCTAATTGCAGAACCTAATTTAGCACTGTCTTAGTCCTTATAATTATATAGTACTTACATGGAAGATGGATCGATCCATGCATTTTACATTTGAACTGAAGGTCGTAAATGTATTGATTCGCAACACCGATTGTAATCGAATTATTCATAGTCTCTTTTTATCCATCCAGCTCCGCAGCATTACCCACTGATTATTCGGTCGGAATCTTAATATTGAGGACAACTTTCTTACTGTAAAAACAGTTGAATTTATTATTTATTTATAAATTCATAACTAATATTTAAAAATGAAATATTATTTTCAAAAGATCATATCTAAGTGACGAGGAGAGTAACAAAAGTTCGCTTAGAATAGAAAAACAAACAAATTCATTTCGTATTTATTCTTAGTCTTTATCTTTTTATATGTTTTCTGCATTTCTTAAGCATATAGATCCACTTCTCAAAACAGTCTGCGAAATCTTGCATTTTATGCTTATGTCCAGGTCAGCATTAACCGCATGAATTATCTCCGCGTTACAGAACTTTCGTCCCAAATTGGTTTGAATTTTTGTAAATTACCAGATATTACAAGGTACTAGATCCGAGGAATATGGTGTTAGTTGTACATTGTCATGATGTAAAAGGTAGCGCCACAAATCTTCTTTCTAACGTGTTTCCAACAAATTTAAAAAACAAATTTGAAAGCAGTCTTCGGTATACAATTTGATCGCGTGAGCTAAACTGACATCATTAGTTTTGTTGCTTCGGTTGGGTTTGCTCCTATTGGATTCCATATTATGGACTCCTGTTTGGTTTCCGGATCGTATTAATAGTATAACGACTTAACTAAAGTTGCTAGATGGTCTATGCTCGAATTTATTTAGGAAAAATGTTGGAAAGATTATTTAATATTCAGCCATGGCATTCAAAACCAATTCATCAGCAATAATTTCTTGTGTCAATCGTGAATCTTCGTCAACTTTGGACTTCACCAGAACCACAGTGGAAGATTTTGGTCGACTTTTTGGGACTCATTTTCTACAGAAAAATGTCCGTTCTGAAATCTTCGGAACCACTTGGAAATACTCTTCATAAATTGTAAATATTTATAAATTGAATTAGTAATTGACCGAAAACCGAAATAGCGAATTTCTGTTTGCGGATAAAATCGATTGCAAATGAAGTGTCGCTTACTAAGCCAACTTTTGTTACTCCCCTCGTACATATTTTAATATTGTATTTTGATCAGTGTATAATTTAAACCTTAACTTTACGATTTGTGTTGCCTCTCAAATAGTCTTAAATCGAATGCTGATGCTTGATGATGAAATACACAAATTTTTTTTTACTTAACTAACATTCAAATAACAAAACTTAAACTTTGAAAAGAATTCAAATGAACTTACTTTCGAAATATGTACATGATACATAGTTTAATTTACTACAATTTACCACCGGTAAAATTGAATTTAATCGCGAATGTTTTTTTTTGTGATTTTCTTTGTAACCAAAGACTAAAAATGTATTAATTATATACTTATACTCTTACAAATAACAAGTCTTAAAATTATAAGACAAAATAAAAAGCGAAATGTGATGTATTTTTAGATTTTATATAATCTTTATCTATAAGCAATTACAGTTGAGCGGTGAAAAGTGGCTAAATTTTGATTTAAAACAATTTATAAACTATCGAGACATTACTGCATCTTGTATTTCGAATACATACGAGAATTTTTTGAATGAATTTAAGAAATAACAGTGAAGGATGTTTCAATTAAGATAATAATGAAATACTAATTTTTTCTAATAAGTGTAGGTTTTGTAAGTGAGTCGGCATAACGAAAATACTGCTAATGATCAAATAATGATGATCGCGAAATGCATCAAAATATTTAGGAAATTTATAAAAATTGAAATTTTCCTTATTTTTGTAAGATGATAAGTTATCGTTGTAATAATAAACAAATTAAGTATATAGACTAAGAAATGTGGTTTAATTAATTTTTGTAGAAGATAGCTGTTGTGGTTCCCTTTGTACAGACATACATATGTATACAAGACGAGTATATATTTATGTTGGCAAGATATCGGTTTAGTCAATTTTTTATCAAGACAACATGCTTAATAATTTTCAATGTGAATAGTTTCTTTCTTCCATAATGTATTCTCAAATCATAACGAAAGACATTGCAGTTCTTATTGAAATATATAAAATTTTATAATGCTAACGCAACCAACAATAATGATGACTTCAATGTTTTCGATGTCGCTGAATTAAACAAATTTATTTGATGCTATTATTATTTTGAATTTATATTGGTTGTGTAAAATTGGAATAGCCGATCTTGATAAACACTCTTGAGTCACATAATTGCTCAATTGGATTTATGTATGGACTGAATGATCATGAGGTCAACCTTATCCATGAACTGCCGTGTGGTTCGAGCCTGTAATACCGGTCGTAAGTCTCTATATGATCCAAGAGAATGTCTTAGATATATCCTTAACATTCTCTACAGCATCATCAAGATCAGTTTTTCCTTCAACTGATATGACAGTCCGCGCACAATGCACGAGCCGATCTCATATGAATGCTGAAACAGCACTGCGAAAATCGGTAAAGGCGTTAATGGAGAAATATTGTGCACTCGTCTGTATATAGGAGGGTCCTCATGAAGTCCGAAATACCTGGTAACTTAAAGGTCATCTGTTGACCCTCAAATAGAAATTGTGATCCAAAGCATTTCATTCCATACATATGATTATTCAGGGAGCAATGTCCCGTGAGAATGCCCAGCAAGATCCTTAAAGTGCGTCTATCATAGCGTCTAATAAGGACTGAGATCTTGCTGATTTATTGATTCAAAGAATATTTTGGATAGTCGACAACAGATGAGGCTATCCCATTTCTTTTGGTGCAGATGAGTCCCAAAAAGTGTCCAGTGAAGTATAACTAAGACCGCCTAGTCGATTTAAGGCAATTATCTACAAAACAAGTTTGGAACCAATCGCCTTTAGAGCAGCCTGGTTGTCAGAAACGGTGCAGATACGACGATCTCTGCAGTTCATGTCCTTTGCAAAGAGTATTGCTATTAAAATTGCAACAATTTCTGCCTGAAAGACAGTAGAGTACCTACCAAAGGGGATAGATAATTCAACCACAGGATTTGGTATGTATTAACCAGCATCAGCTAGATCATAACAGTCTGATCCGTCAGAAAAGATTATCATAGTCCCATATATGATTTCCGGTAAAAGTTTCCCAAAAAAATAATATCCCTAAGACTTGCTTCGTTACCATACTGTCCGAGGGCATGTAAGCCTTGTAGATGAGCTCCTCTATTGCTAGATACTTTTGGTGTGCTCGTAAATTTCTAGTCTCACTTTGCAGTGGCGTGCTTTCAATTTTGTGTGGTCTTGGGAGTGAGGTGTTCTTTTTTCAATTGACATCAATTGGAATGTGCACTTCCATCGAGAATCATAGTTAATAATTTATTTTCGAGTAATAGAGGCGATTATTGACTTACTATAATCAATCACCAATTACAAAAAAAATTTTGTTCGTTATCTAAATGTATTTTTATAAATCGTTTCTAGTATGGAATCTTCACTATAAAATAATGGTTTCAAAGTATACTTACAAAATAAATAAGTAAAATCTATTTGTGTTTATTTAAGATATGGACATTATAAAAAATGGTCATCGTGATTAGAACACTGAAACTTTGACAAAATAATAGCTTAGCAAATTATGTAATTATCGTATTTTAATATTAAAAAATAATTACGAATGGATTGCAATTATTTTCCATGTTTGAAATACCTTAAAGTATGAACGATAATTATTACTGATACTTAAGAATTTATTTATTTTATTTTGTTATCAAAAGTAAAAAAAAAGTAAATAAATAAAAAGTATTTGTGTAAAACAAATAAGTTATATAATATTTTTAATCGGAATCGTTCTGAAACCTGAAAATTATGTTATAACAAGTATAATGCTTTCACTTGTTGCCACTATCTGCATTATATTTTTAGCTCAAAAATCTATTTTTTTTCTATCAGCTGCAACTATTTATGTAACTGGTGAATAGAGTGTATTTATAGGTCAATTTAGAACTTATAGTTTTGGAGAATTTGTAATTGATGCATAAATTATTGAAAATCAATCTCTGTCATCGAACTACGCACCTCTAACTGGCTTCGATCTATTTTTATGGAGTTGCTAAAAAAAAAATAACAAAAATAAGGAAACTATTTCAACTTTTATTATTTGGGACTGACTATGCGCATAGCATAAGGTTCCTATTAAGCATGACATAACTTTTGTATTTTTCTTTTCTACAGTGAAAATAAATTTTCCTGTTTCCCATTATATTAAAATTGATCTAAATGAAATGTCGTGTTTTAATATTACTGTGAAAATGATATCACTTTATTGACATACACATACACACATTGATTAACTTCTAATCAATATGTATATATATTTTTTTAAATAAATAAAAATTAAAATAAATACATAAGTTGAAGATAATAATATTTAATAAGACTACACAAATGATAAGACAAAGTAAAAACCTATGTAGGTACGTATAAATAGAAACTTCGATTTTATACCAAAGTTGAATGCTTTTATATATAAACCATATCGAAATTTTAAAATACTTCAGCTAAACACATGGAGTAGTTTAACTAATATTTTTTGTGAATTATGTAATTCTAAGTCTATACCTTGAAAGAGTCCATTAACTTTAAAACAAATTTTGATTCATAATTGAAACGATTGAGAGAAATATTGGGCGATTTTGGTGTGTGAATATTATATAGTCAGATGCCTCAATGCCAATAATTTGTGTAAATATATTCTCAACCGAAAAACTGACCGATTGTACAGCGTAACGTCATTTCATGATTTAATTATCAACGCGAATGACATCAATTAAAATAAATCATCATTTGTGCCAAATATGATTAAATAATTTAGGAAAATTTAACCAAACATCGACTCATCGTTCATCATTGTTGATAACTTATGTAATAGTTTGTGCTTCATATGTGTTTTTTATAGTTACTATGTTAAGACATTATTTGGGATGTTAAACAATAAAATCTAAACTGAACTGATAAATCCCAATTAAGGGAAAAATAAAAAAAAATCATTTTATTGATTTTCTCAAAGAATAAATAATAATGTTTTGTTCCTAACCGAAAAAAAAATGGAAATTCTTTCATTCAAGATAAAAGGTTGGTTGTTTGCGGTGTTATAATATTCTTGCTAAAGTAGACTAAATTCTTGTCATTTAATATGTGTTTAATATATAGCCAGTATATAAATATTTATATCATTTAGTTGTGTGTTGATAAAAATGGGTTGGTCGTTTAAAGAAATTTGAATAAATAATTACCTAATTTAAGTTGTAAATTTTCCTTCGGAAAAGGATAGCGATGTATTATAATATATTTGATTAAATACTTTAATTTTTGTTGGTTGTGCAAATTGGCAACTACACTTGGCAGCATATCATTCAATAGTATACATGACGTGTGATGATCAAGAAAATCAATATTAATTGTAGGATTTATACCGCATTGAAAAATTTTTAAAACTACCATTTATAACCTTGAAAAATTTCCAAATTTTTCATTATATATATATACATAGTTTACATATGTGTAGTTTATAATGTTAGTGTGCGTAATTCGTTTATAATTTTAGATTCATACATTCATATACATAAATTATAATATTTTGATGAAAATTAATACGAAATATTTGTGCTATATATTCTTAGAATTTAAGATTTTCTTATTATAACGAATCTTAAAATGTAATACTTATATTACGCGAGTACATAACTAATTGTGATGTGAATGGCCCTTAAGAATTATAAAAGCACCGTTTTAAAATCGATTGTTCTTTTTAGTTTAAGAATTAATGTTTCTATGTTTTGTTTGTGGTCACACATTTTTTAATTTCCTGTGTTAGCATAGTGTTAAAAATAGTAATACAATATTATGTATATAGATATTCAGTATATTTCCATTTAAACAATTTTCATCTTGAACATGTATTGTTGTTTTCTGGGTTACATTTATTGTTATATAAATCGTTATGGGGACGTTGTCTTGCTGATCTAAAAAAGCTATTTACTTACAATTAAAAATGGGTGGTTGTGTTTTTTTTGATGCATAATTACTGTTCCATTTCCTAATTAGTAGCTAGTTCTATAAAAATAAAAGCGAAATATACTAAAATAAACTATTGATTTTTGAATGTTGTCTACATGTCTACGTCAATATTTCGATTTGTTTTATGTTTATACACTACCTTTGCCTTAAATGCATTTACCCCTTATAAAATATATTTATATACGATATCTAAGGAAAGTAAAACTGATTGGATTATGAAGTAAATATTTGGGTGTATTTGTAACCATAGTTGTCTTTTAAAAATAATCAATAAATTCGAAACACTACTTTGAGAATACAATAAGTTACTCTTAGGTCATACGAAAATGGGTGCGGTCTCTAAATATTGTATCTGTGGTCTTGCAATTTCTGACATAATACACATTATGTATTTAAGGCATATAATGCATTTCAAAACGCAAGATTGCAATAATCCCGATATAAATGAAACCTACATACAAATTTCTTTCTATCTCACAGCATAAAAAAAATTCTATACTCATTTAATAAAATTTCATAATCTTCCACTTAAAAATACTAAAAACAAAAAAAAATAATAATAATAATAATTCCTAATAATCAAATTTGAAATAACACATTAATTTAAAAATATGATGTAATTCTACAAAAATACAATAGTTTCAATTCGGTATATCACATACTATCGCATATAATAATAATATTATTATTGATATAGAAGAAACTAACATATTAGCGTCATTTAGTGGTCACGGATTTTTCTATTTTTACTAACTAATATCGACACTATCATATAATAATAATCTACATAATTGTGTAAAAGATTGTTGATTAGATTAGGGCCTTGTGTGGTCGCTGTATAATATTATAAAAAATATGATTAAGTATCTGTGTGATTCTTATCAAATTTTTAACTTTTGACATTTGATTTTAATTATGTTGCCATTCATAAGATTGTAGTAAACAATGGTCGTAAACAATCAAAAGGAATTCTAACAAATTTCAATGAGTTTTATTAAATTTGTTGACATTCTATTTGAACTTTGCCACAAAATTCAATTCTAACTACGATATTTTGTTTTATTCGATCGATGAAGCCGATAACTTCAATAATTAAGTTATATAATTTTATTCGTTTTCATCGAAAATTACATAACTATATGAAAGATCAGCTGATTATTCATTGTAGTAAGTGAAAAAAAAAAATCAATTGACATTGAAAGTGTATGCAGAATATAAATTAGTAGGTAGAAATAATGAATAACAGATTAGTTATAAGTCAAAATAAATAAAGTGTATATATACTATACTTGTGGTTGATGTTACTATATACATATATACATATCTATATTTACCAGTGTCTGTCTTAAGTGTAAATAAAAAATTGATTTGAACGTAACAGAGATCGTCGTAATATTGTGATTGTGTAACAGCGATGTGTGTAAAGTTGTAGAATATTTTAAATTTTCTTTAAAATACATCTCTTAGTGAAATTAGGCAATATACTAGTTCAATATTTAAAATTAGCACACATTTTGAATATGCTGGAAATAATTTTAAGAATTATTGGTTCCAGAAAAGAATATTCATTGCTATATTTTCCCAAACCGTTCTAGGTTAAATTACAACAAAACAATGAAAGCGCTGATTTAAGTTCATTGTACACAATTTATTAGATTACTAGTGGTCACCGACATCGATAGGTCCCACTTCAGCCAAAATTAATTTTTGGGCAGCCCCAAAACTACAAGGTTTTAAAAAATGGTGCAATTATCAAATGTTTTTAAAACATCATTTCACATCTGAACCTAAAACAATAATTAAGCCTGATTTCCATTAAGTCTGATTTCCATTATGAAAACTGACAGAATGTCTTACTGAATAAACCAAAAATATTCATCCATATAGAAATTTCCTATAAAATATTTTTCCAGTGCTGAATAAAATGACTGAAAATTATGACTGAAAATGAAAATTATTATAGCAAAATGGATATAAATATGAAATATATGAAGAGAATATATTTCATATTTATATCCATTTTGCTATAATAATTTTTCAGTAACCATAAAAATTTATTCAGTACGGAATACATAATTAAAATACAGAAATAAAAAATATTTCGAGTACAAAAAATTATTATAGCAGTACTGATAACATTTATCACGAGAAGTATTTTTATTCAGTACTGGAGAAATATCTTATAGGAAAAATAAAGATGGCTGTTTTTTTGTGGTCAATGAATAATTTTAACATTTCGTTTTGTGTCATTCATCTTAATTCATTGTGAAAATAATTGTAATAATGAATACTTATGTTAAGTTTATTTTTTTTAATTTATTGTTGTAGATTTAAAGAGTATTTTGTTCTTTTTTTTTAAAAACAAAAAAAAAATTGAAATTTATTGGTTATGTTACACGCATCTGTCAAAATTAAAAAAAATAAAAAAGGAAAAAACGATCTCAGTCACTCTAATGGCATTTTTAATTTTTTTCTCGCTTTTGCTTTTTCAGTAAAAAATACTGACAAAATTTTTTTCATAATGGAAATCAGCCTTAATGGAAATCAGCCTTACTGGAAAAATATTTTATAGGAAAATTGTAAGTGGTATGTGATATCGTTTCTGTGCAGTGAAGTCATATTTTAAAAGTGAAGTCATTTCTTAAATATGAAGTATTTTATAGTAGTTTCTTTATGGTAAATTCATAATTTTAACATTTCGTTTTGTAGCATATATTTTAATTCATAGTTAAAATTAATAAGTTAAGTTTTTCAATAGCAATAAAATTGTGAAATTTGTATATTTCCTAAAATGCAATTACCGTTATTGGCCTTTAAAAAAATATTATAAGCCATCAGAAACACAAATAAAATATTTTCAGATACAATCAAGTTTAACTTGATAAGAAATTAAAATGTAAAGAGGCATTTAATATTATTAAAATGAAAATATGCGCTTTTTGAATTATAAATTTAATATGTATAAACAATAACTAAAACAAAATTATTTTGTTATATTGTAAAACATAAATTTAATGAACATATTCAACTAAAATATATTTAAAAAACAATATTGTAAATGTTTATACAACTATTCAATGCAGAAATCTATCTATGGTATATTTAACGTTTATTATGAATATATTTATCTGAACGTGATAGTTATTTTTCCCCCGATAGGTGTCGTATTTTAGTTTTCCAATCGCCAATATGACTGCTTATTAAAATCTAATAGCCATTCGACACTGGCTAGTTTAAAGTACTGTAAAAAAGTAAAACGAAAAAGAGAAAGAATATTATTAATAGTGTAACACGATGTATATATTTTGACATTTCGGTAAAAACGAATAGTATAAAATTATTATTCTCTTTTTTTATAATAACAATACACGGTCGTACTCAATAAATTTGCGTTTGCTGCTACTAATAATTTAAGCGAAATGAAAGATACTTTCTGCACAGATGAATGGGTAAAAAAATCAAAATAAATTATTTTTTGCTAGAATTGCTCGATTAACTGCTAGAAAGATTCAGGTACTACATACTACTTTTTACATATTTTTTACATGCCTGTGGCTTATTCACTTACCCCTTCACAAATTATGTGTGGATATTATTTTCCCCATTCAGTTTGGTTTTTCTAACTACTGAAAAAGAAGTAAAAAATCGAAAAAAGGAAATTTTGGAAGTTATTCGAGTCAGGTCGTGAAATCATATTACGTGGTATTGGTTTAAAATAAGAAATTGCAATTAATAAAAGTATTCTTTCACTAATACAATACAATGCGCTGTTTGCAAGTCGTTAGATATGATGGCAAAAGAATTTAAGTTCGTCTTGCTTCTTCATCTTATTAAGATTTGGTGCGAAGGGACTAAACAAACGCTTATTTTGACGCTATAGATTAAACGTTCTACAACAAAGGCATCGTCATGTTAGAAATGTGTTAGAATAAATATTTCACTCAGATTTTTTTCAAAAAATTCTTAAGATATTTAGTTACAGGTGGATACATGGCATTATTATTTTCAAGGTAACTTTATTCGTTTTGATATTAAATCCAAAATATGTTATAGAGACAAATTTCCAACCAGTGTTATCTAAACACCCAAATGTGGATCTACTTTTTGCTAAAAAGGAAGCACATCTTTAAGTATAATCGACGAACAAATCTTGATTAAACTAAAATAAAAATGTGATTCTTCTTATTGTTCATTTATTTTTGATGGCCACTAAGTGTTCCACATTCCTAAAAGTGAACCTATTAGAAAATTGAGCATCAAATATGTCTTATGTAATTATTATCAAATTATGATATTGTAATGTTATAAATATGTGTAATTTAGTTTTAACACATTCGAATTAAATTCAATGGAAACTTGATATTTTAATTCATGTTGACATTTTGTTTATATCATAAAATTATAAATGTTAGTTTAAGTTCTATAAATGCTGTATATATTATGTATTATGCAAGTCAAACTAATATAGAATATATTTTACTATTAATAAAGTGTTTATGTCATTGATTTTCATAATTTCGTAAACTTATGAAAATTTTCTTATGTTCTGTGTTATACTTGTATGTATATAGGTTACCTTGTGGTAAAGTGTCCATTATTTTATAGTTGTAAACCCATACCGGTAACGAATTGTATTATAAATTATATTACCGACAGACAAAAAGACGAATGTATTTGTGTGTATGTGTATATTTAGACACATATTATATAATATGTTTACATATTATATTATATTTTTAAACTTCCAGCTACACTATGACAAAATGTAATGTTATTTTATTTCGATATGAGTACACTATATATGTACAATCGAATTTGTCCATCTCAGCAGTTTCTGATTTATAAAAGATATTAACTTGGATAAATCAATATATTTTATATACATACATGTATTATTATGTATTTGTTATGCAGGTTAGGTCAAAGACTGTATACAAAATTTTATATATGTTAAATTATGACGTTTGTACAGTATGCCATCCTACATTCATACTACGTTCAATTGATATTTATCAATTAAACATTCCTGTTATCTCATCGCCAACGCCCCTACTCTTGAATGAATATTATGTATGTATATAAGAAAATAGAAAATTAAATTTATATATGGCTACGTTTTATTGCACCAATTTTCGTTTTTAATTCGCAAACTTTCGTATTTTAATTTATGAATGTGTTGTATAAATTGCAAATACAAAGTTTAATAAATTGATAGTTTGTATGCGACAATTTATATGTAGTCAAAATTATTCGATTGTGTTGAGGTTTTTTATATACACATATGTATATATATATTACATATTGTATATAGTCACACTTGTCAGTACTTTATTTACACGCTTAAAGATGTGTGTTTTATTTTATTAAATATTATTTAGTGAGCAGCTTACTGTTGGCTTAATAGTATGTTTGTTATGATGTTTAAGTGTGCGGAAACATATTTTTAATTCGGTTTTATAATTAATGTATGTTTTTTTTTATGTTTTAAATTATAATGTGGTTAAATTTATAAATAAATAATAGTTTTAAAACATTGTATAGTGTTGTAATAAATAGAATATAGTTTTTGTTGTTACAGATTTATAATTATTACGAGATTACGTCATTTTATTTTATTTCTTATTTATTCAACCGGCAAAATCAGACACAAAACAAGAGGAATATACTATATAAAATAGTGTTCTATATTTGTTAATACCGTTAAATTTTCCAGCAATACACGTAATGCTTTTTTAATATTGATTTGATTGAAAGCTGTAATTGAGTTAGCTTTTTTGTGGTTTCAGTCGTCGTTTTCAATAGAACTGTTGGATAATAAAAATTTGATAATATTATTTTCAAGTGGTGGAATTGTGTATGAAAAATTAGTCTTAATGTATTGAAGTACATAGGTAGCTTGAGATTACAATCTAACTACACAAAATATATACTAGGTCCATCAAAATACACTAGCAAGCAAATCATATATGGTATACTTGAATGCAGTCAAAACGGCCGGATATGTTGTATGGTATAGAATAGAAAAATTGATCTGTATCCGGTATATACTTGATATGTTAGTTTTATTATCAGGTGATGTCAACCGTATATAGGTCGTGTAGGTGGTATTATGAATCTTGACCTTACATTTGGTTTGTTTATATACAAAGCACATTTGTACATCAATCTTATATAGATTTCCTATTATTTAAGATTTTAAATCTAAAATATTCATTATGTACAAACATATATTTGTTTACAGTTTTAATTAATAGCATCTTGTTTCTCACCAATCTCAGTGAGCAGCGAAACAATAAATATGTTTGTTATAAATTAGATTTCAAGAAATGATTCTATAACTAAAAATAAATTGTTTCTAAAATGATGTGAGACTACATTAATGACTATTAGCTGTGATAGTGGTGATATTGAAATATTCTCAATGCTTTGACGACTATTATTTCACACTTGCTTCTTGAAGGAAATTAAAAAAAAACAGTATAAAAACTTAATAAGTAAACTTATATTTAATTTAACTTTAATGTTGGGTGTTGGTCTTTTTTCTAATACACACATATAATATTTGAACTAATTTTTACTTATTTTTGCTTACTTTTCTAGATAAGGAAAAAAGTGATTGCATTTAAACAAACGAGCAGTGTCAGTAAAAAAATTAAAGGAATTTAAAACACACAAACAAAATGACAACTGATATATCAGTTGTTCGCTGGGATCCTAGCCAAGGATCTGGCGGTGAATATATTGATGAATATGAATATGATGGTGGAAATTCTAGCTCCCGTCTTTTTGAACGATCACGTATCAAAGCTTTAGCTGGTATGTATTTTATTAAGTCATTTATTTAGTTTGGTTGTGTTTGTTTAATGATAAGATTTTTTTTATATATATACGAATAAAACACTTGTTTTAATATCGCCAATTTTTTTTTAACTGATTTCATATTTTATATAATAACATATTTGTTTAATTTTGTGTTTCTGTGTGAAGGTGCCCTTAAGCATCGTTCAATAAAAAATTGTTAAAATTGAATTATTATAGATTCAATTTTATTAGGGGGGT
The DNA here is from genome assembly GCA_963932295.1 of Tipula lateralis. Lineage (NCBI taxonomy): Eukaryota > Metazoa > Arthropoda > Insecta > Diptera > Tipulidae > Tipula > Tipula lateralis. Next base: position 139,828,504 of record OZ010737.1, read on the forward strand.
TCTTCCTTAATTCAATTTATTTTTTTTATGTCATTTCCAGGCGAACGAGAAAGTGTTCAGAAAAAAACATTTACGAAATGGGTAAATTCTCATTTAGTTCGTGTAAATAGCCGTATACAAGATTTATACGTTGATATGCGCGATGGTAAAAATTTAATTCGACTTCTAGAAGTGTTATCTGGTGAACGCCTACCAAAACCCACGAAAGGTAAAATGAGAATACATTGTCTGGAAAATGTTGATAAGGCGCTACAATTTTTGCGAGAACAAAGAGTGCATTTAGAGAATATTGGTTCACATGATATTGTAGATGGAAATCCCAGTTTAAATTTGGGTTTAATATGGACGATTATATTAAGATTTCAGGTAACATATAAACACCCAAATTTTTTTTTATATCTATTAAATAATTTTACATATTTTTATTGTTACTTTTAAATCAACTTGATTAGATTCAAGATATTACAATTGTTGTTGAAACAAATAAAGAAACAAAATCAGCAAAGGATGCCCTGTTATTGTGGTGTCAAATGAAAACTGCTGGTTATCAAAATGTAAATATACGCAATTTTACAACATCATGGCGTGATGGTTTAGCGTTCAATGCAATCATACATAAACATCGACCAGATTTAATACAATTTGATAAATTGACCAAAAACAATCCAATTTATAATTTAAATAATTCTTTTAATGTTGCTGAAGATAAATTGGGATTAACAAAATTACTTGATGCTGAAGATGTCTTTGTTGAACATCCAGACGAGAAATCTATAATAACATATGTTGTCACGTATTATCATTACTTTAGTAAATTAAAACAAGAAACTGTACAAGGTAAACGGATAGGTAAAGCAGTTGGTATTGCTATGGAAAATGATAAAATGATTAATGAGTATGAAACGTTTACAAGTGATCTATTAAAATGGATTGAAACAACAATTATTAGTCTTGGCGATCGTACATTTGCAAATTCATTGGTTGGGGTACAACAACAGTTGCAAGAATTTAAAACATATCGTACTGTTGAGAAACCACCGAAATTTGTAGAAAAGGGTAATTTGGAAATACATTTGTTTACACTACAATCGAAAATGCGGGCAAATAATCAAAAACCATATACACCCAAGGAAGGTAAAATGATTTATGATATTAATAAGGCATGGGAACGTTTAGAAAAATCGGAACATGAACGTGAGCTAGCACTACGCGAAGAGTTGATAAGGCAAGAGAAATTGGAACAATTGGCTGCTAGATTTAATCGTAAAGCATCTATGCGCGAAACATGGTTGTCCGAAAATCAAAGACTTGTTAGTCAAGATAACTTTGGTTTTGATTTGGCTGCCGTCGAAGCGGCTGCTAAAAAACACGAAGCAATCGAAACCGATATATTTGCTTATGAAGAACGTGTCCAAGCCGTTGTTGCTGTATGTGGGGAACTGGAAGCTGAACGGTATCATGATATTGATCGAATTATTGCACGCAAAGATAATGTACTCAGATTATGGGAATATTTACTTGAATTACTTAAAGCACGACGCATGAGACTAGAAATGTCGATGCAGCTACAACAAAACTTCCAAGAAATGTTGTATATTCTAGACTCTATGGATGAAATTAAACAACGTCTATTAACAGATGATTACGGCAAACATTTAATGGGAGTTGAAGATTTACTTCAAAAACATTCCCTTGTCGAAGCTGATATTAATGTTTTGGGTGAACGCGTTAAAGTTGTTGTTCAAAACTCACAACGGTTTTTGAGTGATGAAACCGATAGCTATCGTCCTTGCGATCCAGCAATAATTGTCGATCGTGTACAACAACTAGAAGATGCATATGCCGAATTAGTTCGACTTGCTGTAGAACGTCGTTCACGTCTCGAAGAGAGCCGTAAATTATGGCAATTCTATTGGGATATGGCTGATGAAGAAAATTGGATAAAAGAAAAAGAACAAATCGTATCGACTGGTGATATCGGTCATGATCTAACAACAATCAATTTATTACTGTCAAAACATAAGGCACTAGAAAATGAAATCCATTCACACGATCCTCAGCTTATGTCGGTTGTTGCAATTGGCGATGAATTAGTTCGACAAGAGCATTTCGGTTCTGATAGAATTAAAGAACGATTGAAGGAAATTTTGGCAATGTGGAATCATTTGCTTGATTTAGCTGCGTATCGTCGCAAGCGTTTGGAAGATGCTGTTGATTACTTCCAATTGTTCGCTGATGCAGATGATGTTGATAACTGGATGATCGATTCATTGAGATTAGTTTCGTCAGAAGATGTTGGCCGTGATGAGGCCAATGTTCAAAGTTTATTACGTAAACACAATGATATCGCAGATGAGTTGAAAAATTACAGTGAGACAATTGAACAACTTCATGCACAAGCGCAAAAAATTACACTCAATGAAGAAGACCAAAAGAAAGTTTCTGAAAGACTTTCAGCTATTGATGATCGTTATAAGAAGTTGATGGAAGTTTCAAAATTACGAAAACAACGTCTTTTGGACGCGCTAAGTCTTTACAAGCTATTATCAGAAGCTGACGGTGTTGAACAATGGATTATTGAGAAAGATAAGATGTTGCAAACCATGTCGCCTGGTGGTGATATTGAAGATGTCGAAATAATGAAACACCGTTACGATGGTTTCGACAAAGAAATGAACGCAAATGCATCAAGAGTAGCTGTTGTCAATCAATTAGCACGGCAATTGCTTCATGTTGAACATCCAAATTCAGAAGAAATCCTATCTCGTCAAAACAAATTGAACGAGGAATGGTCGAAACTTCGTGATAAAGCTGAAGCTAAACGCGAAGAACTTAAATCAGCTCATGGTGTGCAAACATTCTACATTGAGTGCCGTGAAACTATTTCTTGGATCGAGGACAAAAAGCGTATTCTTACAGAAACTGACAGTCTTCAAATGGATTTGACTGGTGTTATGACTTTGCAACGTAGATTGAGTGGTATGGAACGTGATTTGGCAGCAATTCAAGCTAAATTGAAAGCACTTGAAAAAGAGGCTGATGAAATTGAAGGTGATCATCCTGAAGAGGCTGCAGCCATACGTGAACGTATTGCCTCAATTCAAATTATTTGGGAACAATTAACGCAAATGTTGAAAGAACGTGATTCAAAATTGGAAGAAGCCGGTGACCTCCATCGCTTTTTACGTGATCTTGATCATTTCCAGACTTGGTTAACTAAAACTCAGACAGATGTCGCTAGTGAAGATACTCCTACATCTCTTCCTGAAGCTGAGAAACTTTTGGGTCAACATCAAAGTATTCGAGAGGAAATTGATAACTACACTGAAGATTATAGTAAGATGATGGAATATGGCGAGGGCCTAACATCAGATCCATCAACTCTTGAAGATCCACAATACATGTTCTTGAGAGAACGTCTCCGCGCATTAAAAGATGGATGGCAAGAACTTCACAAAATGTGGGAAAATCGCCAAGTGCTTCTATCTCAAAGCCTTGATCAAGAACTTTTCAATCGCGATGCTCGCCAAGCAGAAGTATTATTATCACAACAAGAACATTTCCTCAGTAAAGATGATACGCCAGTTAGCTTAGAGCAAGCAGAAAATCAACTTAAACGTCATGAAGCTTTCCTTACAACAATGGAAGCCAATGATGATAAAATCAACACAATCGTACATGTTGCTGATACCCTTGTTGAGAAAGATCATTTCGATGCCGATAAAATTAAAAAACGATCCGATAATATTGATCAACGTCGTGAGGCTAATCGTCTACGTGCAGTTGAACAACACGAAAAACTTATTAATCAAGTTAAACTTCACGAATTCCTACAAGATCTCGAAGAACTCACCGAATGGGTTCAAGAGAAATATGCTACCGCGCAAGACGAAAGTTACCGTAGCGCAAAGACCATTCATTCGAAATGGACAAGACATCAAGCTTTCGAGGCAGAAATTGCTGCAAACAAAGAACGCCTATTCGAAGCAGAAAAACGTGCTAGAGAAATAGTTGATGAAAAACCAGAATTCAAGGAACTTATTGAACCAAAACTTCACGACCTATCAAAATCTTTCGATGAATTAGAAAAATGCAGTAAAGATAAGGGTGCTATGCTTTTCGATGCTAATCGCGAAGTTCTCGTTCATCAAACATGTGATGATATTGATTCATATCTCACTGATATTGAGAAACAAATCATAGACACTGATACCGGAAACGATTTAACATCTGTAAATATTCTTATTCAAAAACAACAAGTTATTGAAACGCAAATGGCTATCAAAGCAAAACAAGTCGATGAGCTTGAAAAACAAACCGAACACCTTCAAAAAACCATCCCAACCGATAAAGTTGAACCAATTGTTAAGAAGAAGGTAACTGTTGCTGAACGATTTGAGAAAATTAAAAATCCGCTTCTTGAACGACAAATTCAACTTCAAAAGAAGAAAGAAGCATTCCAATTTGGTCGCGATGTTGATGATGAAAAATTATGGATTGACGAGAAAATGCCTCTTGCTCAATCAAACGATTATGGCAATTCATTGTTTAATGTACATTCATTAAAGAAGAAAAATCAATCACTCGCTACCGAAATTGATAATCACGAGGCTAGAATTATGTCTATTTGCCATAATGGACAGAAATTAATAGACGAAGGACATGAAAATAGCGAAGAATTTGCCAATTTAATCAAGCAACTTATGCAAAAATGGCAAGAATTGAAAGATGCCATTGATAATCGCAAAAAACAACTCGACCAATCCGAACGTGTACAACAATACTTCTTCGACGCCCAAGAAGCAGAATCATGGATGAGCGAACAAGAATTATACATGATGGTTGAAGATCGTGGAAAAGATGAAATTTCAGCACAAAATTTAATGAAGAAACACGAGACACTTGAACAATCTGTTGAAGATTATGCCGATACCATCCGACAATTAGGAGAAACTGCACGACAATTAACATCGGAAGACCATCCATATCTAGATGCCGTTGCACTTAAACAGTCCCAATTGGATAAATTATATGCTGGTCTTAAAGATTTAGCTGGAGAACGACGGGCTCGATTAGATGAGGCACTACAACTCTTTATGTTGAATCGGGAAGTTGATGATTTGGAACAATGGATAGCTGAACGGGAAGTTGTCGCTGGGTCACATGAATTGGGACAAGATTACGATCATGTAACATTGTTATGGGAACGTTTCAAAGAATTTGCTCGCGATACTAATGCAGTCGGCGGTGAACGAGTTGCTAAAGCTAATAATATTGCTGATGAATTAATCCATGTCCGTCATTCGGATAGTGCAACAATTGCTGAATGGAAAGATGGATTAAATGAATCGTGGCAAGATCTATTAGAGATGATTGATACAAGAACTCAAATGCTTGCAGCATCGCGTGAACTACACAAATTTTTCCATGATTGCAAAGACGTGTTGGGACGTATTTTGGAAAAACAACGTGGTGTGTCTGATGAATTGGGTCGCGATGCAGGCAGTGTATCGGCTCTTCAACGTAAACATCAAAACTTTATTCAAGATCTTATGACTCTTCATTCGCAAGTCCAACAGATTCAAGAGGAATCCGCTAAACTACAGGCTTCATATGCTGGTGATAAAGCGAAAGAAATTACAAATCGAGAACAGGAGGTACTCAATGCGTGGGCTAATTTACAATCTAAATGTGATGAACGCAAGATGAAACTTGCCGATACTGGTGATCTTTTCAAATTCTTCAATATGGTTCGTATTCTTATGTTGTGGATGGAAGATGTCGTGAGACAAATGAACACATCAGAAAAACCTCGAGATGTTTCGGGTGTTGAACTTCTTATGAATAATCATCAAAGTCTTAAGGCCGAAATTGATACACGAGAAGATAATTTCGCAACTTGCTTCGCGCTTGGTAAGGAACTTTTGTCAAGAAATCATTATGCTTCAAATGATATTAAAGATCGTTTGGTACAACTTACAAGTAGTAGAAACGCATTATTAAATCGATGGGAAGAACGATGGGAAAATCTGCAATTAAGTAAGTTTTGATTAACAAATCTATAAATTGCAAAACCACTGGTTACTAATTTTAAAATTTTAGTTTTGGAAGTATATCAATTTGCCCGCGATGCAGCAGTAGCAGAAGCTTGGTTGATTGCACAAGAACCCTACCTAATGTCGGCTGAATTAGGTCACACGATAGACGAAGTAGAGAATTTAATTAAGAAACATGAAGCATTCGAAAAATCGGCCGCTGCACAAGAAGAGCGCTTTAGCGCCCTAGAGCGTCTCACTACGGTAATACAATAATTTATTTCTCATTCTAATTTTCTTAACTAACTGGATGTTTATTTTTTTTTTGTTCAGTTTGAGCTTAAAGAAATGAAACGAAGACAAGAGGCAGCTGAAGAAGCAGAAAGACAACGTTTACAAGCCGAGGCAGAGGCGAGAGCAAAAGAAGCGGCAGAAGCCGAACGAGCACGAGCCGAAGCAGCCGCACGTGATGCTGTTGATACACCCGGATCACCACAAACGTCGGGACGAGAACACGAAGCCGGTAAATATTTTTTGATTTCATTAGATTTATATCATTTCAGGTTTTGGGGTCTTTTTATATCGATGCATAAATTTTAATGTTTTGTAAACACTTTTGTGAATTTTGATTTTGGTGATAGAAAATTTAGAAAAAAAAACTAAAAATTTATGCATCAACTTCATATGAAATATTTTCTTATAATTGTATTTTAAAATTAACTTAAAATTTCAATTTCATGCCGCATTATAATTATGTAACATACATTTACTACATTAATCGGTTTAAAATAACACTTCAAACAATTAACACTCATTTAAAACATACTAACCCTGAACTAATAGTAACCGTGAGGGCAGCTTCACCAGTTACCACTGAGCGACCTGCATCTCAAATAGGTATAAACTTTTAGTAAATTACTTTATCTATGGTGTTTTGTCTACATTCTATGGTACTTTGGAGAAATAGTGTAGTGTACACTTACTTAGTATAGCTCCTAGATTTTTTTTACTTTAATTTTTTATTTTTTTTTGTTTTTTTTTATTTTTTTTTTTGCATGATTATTGTATTATAAATATTTAATCGAAATATGTAGTGCATGAAAATATTGTTGCTGATATATCAAGTACTAGAGATCCGGAAAATAATAAGGGTAATATATCTCCAAGCATTCCTAGCTCTTCAACTGTATCATCTCCAACAAGTAGTACAAAGGCTACCCGTAAGTTTTTCCATATTATTTTAGATTAAAATATTGAGGTAATGGAAAAATATTGTGTAAATTTATTGCATGTAAATTTGGAGCTTTGGGATTGATATAGTTATTGTTGTATTTTATTTATAAAAATGCTTTTTGTTTATGTCAAAAAATTTATTTCATAAAATCATATTAATTAGCGAGTAAAAAAGAATCTCCCATGGCTGTGGCATCACCTCGGGAAGTTACACTTAAATCAGGTGGAAGTTTACGTGAACAAGGTACCAAAAGGCGTTCACGTTCAAAGAGTCCTTTCCGTAGCTTTAGATGGAAACGTGGCTCATCGCGTGCAGCTGATTCTGATGATGAACAAGGTGGTATATACATTATTTATGTTTTTTATTTATTAAATTTGTGCATGTATTTTTTATTTGTAAATTTTGTGAAGTCGTGTTACGCTGATTTTTGAAAATTATTGTTTTATGAACGAAAATGTTGGTTTAGTAAAAATAAAAATGTAGACAAAAACGCCCGTGTTACGTATACTGCGCCCGCTAAAATCTAGATACATAATATAACATGATTAAATTATAAATTTTTCTCCATAACAATTGTACTAATTTCATAAACAAATTATTTATTAGATCGTCCAAGTCCTGGACAGGCTGAAGATGGTGCATTCGAAGGTACTCTTACACGTAAACATGAATGGGAAAGTACAACAAAGAAGGCATCAAATAGATCATGGGATAAGGTAGTTTAAAAAATTAATTGAATATTATATAGAGTTTATACAATTTTATTTTGTAGGTATATGTAGTTGCACGAGGAGGTCGTTTAGTCTTCTTCAAAGATCAGAAAACATCTAAAGCTGTACCGGAACAAACCTTCAGAGGAGAACCTACATTAGACCTTTCAGGCGCTGTAATTGAAATTGCCACTGACTATACAAAGAAGAAGCATGTATTTAGAGTCAAGTAAGTAACCTGTGCCATCCACTTTTGTATAAAATCTTAAAATATATTATGTTCCAGGCTATCAAATGGTGGTGAATTCTTATTACAAGCGCACGATGACAGTGAAATGCAACAATGGGTACAAACACTAAAGCAGCAATGTGATAATTTGGCAGGTAGTGAAGGACGATCAATGACATTACCTGCATCGTCACAGAAAGATGAACCTAAAAGGCGATCGTTTTTTACTCTAAAGAAAAAGTAAATAGATTTTTCTAAGCTATACAAATTATAATAAATTCTTGTTAGGAAACGATTTGGTACTTTTTTTTCAACTAAATTATAAAAAAAAAAAAATTCTTAGATAAATCTTTAATAATTAAATTTAACTTAAATATAAAATTCTATATCGAAAGAAACAAATCTAAAATAGAAGGAAATCTAGCGAAATTTATTTTTTCTTTAGAAAAATTGTGATTCACTTTTACAATTACATATTATGATTATTGATGTTTTTGTTTTGTGTTACAAGTTTTGTTTTCAATATTTGGTTTTTGTGTTAAACAAATATTAAAGCCGCTTTTACCTGATACATATAAATATGTGATTTTTTAAGTAAAAATTTAAATTAAGTTAAATATACACAATGAGATAAATATAATTAAAATGTATGTACACCAATTATGAATGATGAAAAAAGACGGTGCATAAAAGTAGGGATACTATCTATATATCGATTTTGTTGTATGAATTGGCACTGTTTTCTACCACATTTCCTCAAATTTCAATTGCGCTTTTTTTTGTGTACACATTGTTGTGTACACAATTACTTGATAATGATTGCTTTTATGAGCCTCTGCTTTCAGTCACATGTATATAATTATTGTGATTTTAAAAGACTTTTTTTTAAGAAATTTGTGTGACCTAATTATTTTATTTTACAAATTTAGTTAATTTAAAAGAAGCTTACGACCAGCTTAAGTTTTTTTTCTTACAAAACGATGTTATCAAAATGATAAAAGATATTTTATTTTTTCGAGAAAAAATTATTCTATTTATAGGAACAATACAATAATACATTAGGAAACCTACATATATAATTGATATAAAGTAAATGTACTTATTTATATGCTTCAAGAATAAAAAATTAATTTTATAGTTCTTATGTGTAAAACAAACTGATAAATGGATGTAAGCAATTATTTATACTTTAATTTTTGATTCTTGTAGATTTAAGGTATTTTAACTTTTTTTTATTTATTTTTATAGTTTCAATTTTGATTGTGTATTTGTGTGTGCAATGGTTTGACGGTTGTATTTTTTTTATTGCTTCCCTGTGCAATTTGTCCATAATCGGAAACCCCTCCACATACATTTATATAATTACAATAATAATTATTATACTATTCATAAACTAACAAATTTATTGAACAGTATCGAAAATAAGTAGTCAAATTTTTTAATACAATCTCGTCACTTTACAATCAATAAACGTTTTGCACACTTAACCAGTCATAAACCATTTATATACATGACAAGTCCCTATTACTAGAAATATTTAAATTGTAATTAAAAGTTTATTAATAATTTTATATAACGTGGTCCTGTATTACTTAGAAGTTTACATAGATTTTGTATTTAAACGTGTTCATTAGCTGTATTAAACATTAAAGTAAATAAGCAATTTCCGTTAATTCTTAGTCAACCACTATATAGGAAAGTTTATCTGATTTTTGTTGGAGTTTAGCCAAGTATACATTTTTTTCGACAGACAGTTGTGAATCATACTTTTATACTTTTTCATAATCTATCTAATTTTAGTTTGGAATATCTATATAAACTACGATGTAGATTCGTTTATTTGGCGTAAATATTTTCTTAAAATTTATGGAAAATTAATCAAAGTTTTTAATTATCTCTTTTCACATTAAAGCTAAAATCGTGAAGAAAATATTACATCTGTACTAGATTGGTCATTTAAAATACATATTTAATCAGACAACATAAAATAGTAATATATTGGTCATTTGCTTGGCCTAATTAATGTTTTTTTAGAAAATTATGTCAAAATACTAATACCTCGTTCACATTAGTGGCACCTAATGCTCATGTCAGTTTGTTGCCCAGGCAAACTCATCGCTCATTGTGATACAAAATACTAATTAATTTATTTACAATAAAACTTTAGGCCAATCATGTTCTAGTAAAGCCAGAACCGACGTTAGTAGTTGGGTCTAGTAAGAATAAATCATCTAAATATAATTCATCGCCTTAAAAAATATAAATATTTCATTTTTAGCAAGGTATAATGGGTTTGGTCATACGGAAATACAGGTATTTGTTATTATGTGAACGGGGGTGTATTATTTAAAACAAATTTAATGTCATAATTTTCTTAATACATGTTTTATTTCCGTTCCAGTTTTAAAAAGGCAGAAATGATTCAAAAAAACATACATTATTCTCAATCGAATAGTGGAATTATTTATTTTATATATTAAATATATTTAGGCAATCAAGTCGCCATCTTCAGTAGTTATTATGAACTGAAAAATAAATTCTATTTATATGTGTTTTTATACTTTTTCCAGGGTATAGTGTTTTTGTTTCCAGGGTATAATATTTCATGATGTATTTGTCAAAATAAGTTTGACATTGTATTAATTTTATTGTTGAGTAAAAATGTATTTTTACGTTTTTATATATTTCAAATTGTTCTAGCCTGTTCATTAGGTCGCTTTTCTTCATTTTGTACAGAATTTTAAAAAAGGAAAACTGAATTAAGATTTGCTCTCCATTTCAATGATAGGCAACACAACTACACAAATATAAATACGAACTTAAAAATTATATACAAGATGAAGAAAAGCGACAAAATGAACAGGCTAGAAGAATCTGAAATATATAAAAATTGCAAAAATACATTTCTAAACAATAAAATTAATACTATGATAAACTAATTTTGAAAAATACGTCATGAAATATTATATCTTGAAAACAATAGACACTAAACCTGGAAAAAGTATAAAAAGGCATGAAAAAAAATTTTAAGGCTCTATTACATGAAAAAAATTACTGACAGCCAAAAATAAGAAAAGAGAAAAAAATTATAAAACTTCATCTAAGAGACAAAGACAACAAGTTTTGTTTATTAACATAATATTTATAGCAAAACTGTACAGCAAAATTTTGAAAATTATGGTATCATAACCAAGCTAAATACTTGTCGGCCTTCTTTTTAGAATTTTTCAACTGTAAAGTAAAAATTAAGTATTAAATATTATTATTCTATATGAATACGAATGTATTTCAATCCAATTATAATTTTAATATTACACGACACCAAATAATTGTGTCCGAAATTCAATTTGATACTTTTTATGACAGTTACACTACCACAAACACAATTATTTTTCCAGTCAAGTTTGACTAAGATGGGTTTTTGTTTCGTTTGCACAACTATTAAATATATATTTTTGTCTCATTTTAATATTAACTGACAGTCAATTTTTCTCATGGAATAGAACCTTTAGTTCATAATAACTACTGAAGATGGCAACTTGATTGCCGAAATATATTTTAATATATAAAAATAAATAATTCCACTATAAGGTATATTTTTGAATTAAAATATCAAGTCATAAAAAAAATTTTTAATATGAATTTCAACAACATACATTAGTCCGAAATGTAATCTTATCACTTAACCATTTTGATTGTATTTATGTGAAATACGACAAACGTCTTTATTTTGAAATATCAATCTGGACTTCACTTTAATTATGTCACTCGAATATGTCCAGTTATTTTCTTGTCTTGTTGTTTCAAGAATCCTTTAAATAATAATGATTGACGTTTTATAGTTATAAATGAATATAATTTAGCAATGCTTAGCTAATTTTTGTTTATTTTCATTTTTCACATAGATTTTTTATTTATATATAATCAATTATAATATTACGAATATAATTTTATAATTTAATTTTTTCTTTTTCTTTTCAGTTAAGAAAGTAAAAAAAAGTAATTAAATTAATTAGAGAAAAAAATTGCAAAAATTAATAATTAGAAAAGTAATATATGTAAAACCCATAAAAACAAAAAAATTCTACTCAACAAAAGTTTTAATTATTTTATTTAGTTTGTTTTATTGTTTCACAAATTTTTTAATTTTAAAATTTTATAAATACGAGAGTAAAATTTGGGTGGACGTGTACCTTCGGTGCGTGGAATTTTTTAGGGTTACAAGGTTTATTTAAAGAAAGGCTGCTTTGAAATTATATAAATTTTCAAACACAAAAAAATCTTCAGCATCGATTTCAAGGTGGTCGAGTCAATAAACGAGATCCCAGCCGAGATTTTCAAACACACATAACACACCAGTGGACTGCGCCGAGGGTGCATCTATATAGACCTATCTAAATTTTAAATATATACATTATTTTATTTTTAATTTATTTATATTATTATAAAATTATAGTTATTACACAAAAATAAAAACAAAACATTACACACATTTATTTTTAAGATCTTTAAATTGAAGAATTTGCCTTTCAAATTTAATAATGGATAATATTCTTGTATTGATATTAAAAGTTTTAAATTTATAATAACATTAACATCAACAACAAAGTGTTCATATTCGGGTCGTACGATTTGATAAAAGATTCCAGGAGACTAAATGACGGCCATTTTCCGTATATAATACACTTGAACTAAATAAACACAACTCTAGTTAATAAAATAAAAACGAGAGGTTGCTCGCTAATATGATACAATATTGTCAAATAAGCTTCAGCAGCTTTTTAATTTTTCCTACTTTTTGTTTCAAAAAAAAAACCTATAAAATATTATGAGTCTAATTATTATATTAATAATTTTTTTTGGTTTAAAATTATTAATTATCATTTACTAAAAGAACTTTATAAATATTATAAATAAAATTTAAATAAAAATTTAATAAGAAATCGTTTTTTATTTGTTTCAATTAAATTAATCGAATTCAATAAAGTTTTCAAATCCACCCTTTAAATAGTTTTATTAAGAAAAATTATAATTGAACTATAAAAAATATTATAATTATTAATAAGATTTAGAAATATTTATATTTTTTAATTATTTACAAAAAACAAAATATTAATTAATCTACAGACATTTGAAAAGAAAAATAAAACAAATTTTTATTTTAGAAATAAGCTTTATATGTTAAAAAAAAACAATGAATAAAATTTCAAACATTTTACTTTTGTTGAATCAAATTATTGATTTAATAATAAGTGAATTAGTTTGGTGATGCATTTTAAAAACAAGCAAGAAGTATATAAATTTTGTTTTTTTCTTTATTTAAGTTTTAGATCATGATTGATTTTCAGCCAGCTAACTAAAAACACAACCCAGTGTTTATTTATTTATTAAAAAAAACAATTAAAAGGTGTTAAAGCTTAAAGCTTCTATTTCAACTGTAAAATTCCCTTAATTGGCGATCAGATAAATAATTATATTTATTTATTCATTTAAACAAGAATAAAAATCTGCGCGCGCTATTTCCACATGGCAGCTCCAAATGTGCGTTTTCTTGATCGTTCGAATAAAAATTTTCACAAAAAAAAAATATATCTAATATAATTCTACTATATATAATTCAATGTTTCTAGACAAGAAAAAAATATAAATTTAGATTAAATAATAATAACAAAAACTTAAGCTTTTAATTATAAGAGGTACAAACAAAATTAATGAACTATAAACAAAATAGTAATTTTAATATAATTTCTATATTTTATCCAATTAAATACAAAAAAAAAATTATACTCGAAAAACGATTTAATTTGTTTCTTTAAAATTATTATTTTGATTTATATTATAAATAATATAATGCAATTTTTATTAAAAATTGATAAATAATATATTTTTATAAAAAAAAAAACATTAAAAAATTAAATATATACATACACATATAATGCTACAGAGATAAATAAAAAATCTAAAGCTTCTAATGTGAGACAGAGATCATTATTATATTATTATTTTGTAACTGCCAGTTTTTTCAAGTTTAATTAATTTTATTAAAAATGATAAATATTTAATTTACATACATACAAGAAAAAAAAAATTGTATTGTTCAAATTTATTATTAATATTTGAGAATAAAGAAAAATATATACAAAAAAATTAGTTTTTTAGAGACTATAAATCTTCCAGAAGCTTCGAGACCGTTATTAACACTTCTATTCTCGTAGTCATGTCATTTCGTGTGATGCGACAATTGTCATGTTTGTTTGTTAATTTGCATCGCTCTTCAAGAAACCTTGATGATTTGTCGAGTGTAGATTTACGTCGATTCATTGATGTATTTGATGGGGTTTCTTGAGTTTTCACCTACAACCCCTAAACGCTGACACTGTTTCTTTTTCAATACTGTTAAAGGACATTGGATTATCGCCATAATTCATAGACGCAACTGTTTGGGGAATTGTTTCAAGTCCATAATCTCGGTGGTGTGTTGAAGCTACTTTTTCCTAGCAAAGTAAACTTATGACACTTTCTTCTAGCGAAAAAGGTATTTCTTTTTTATTATGAGCTAATTTTACTTTTAATTTTATTATTTAAATCAATCCATACCAGAAATAATAAATAGCTTTATATTTATAAATAATAGAATTCTCAATTATTTACCTTTAGCCATTTGGTTCCTTCTCTAGTTGGAGATCCTAATTATTAAATTTTAAAATTGGCTGGAACCCTTAAAGGTTTCACACTCAATGCCACAAAGGGCCCATGCTGCAAACCTTTGATTTCATCAAAGCGAACAGGCGTGCTCTACGACCTTAGCAAACTGGAGCAGTATGAACCAGGATAGAGAAGACAGTCGATTTACAGGAATAGTCCTAGAGTTAAACACAAGGGATCTTATGCGGTCAAAAGCCCGACAACTGCTGATGAAGTGTATCGTATCATCAACATTTTCAAGTCATTCATCGTAAACGGCATCACTGGCAAGTCCTATGCGATGAAGTTGACTTTTGAAATGTCCATGGCCAGTAAGTAAAGGAACCAGTATTCTTAAACTGTTCTTTTTCAGCAAAAGGGCCCCAAAGTGCCAGAGACATTGCTTCAGTTACAGACCAACAAGTGATATTTTGCAAATAGTTGAGTTTACCAATTGAAGATTTTACTTTAACCACTAAACAATAGATGCACCAAACAACAGATGCATAAATTAGCATTAGTAGAACCAGTGATTTGTATAGATAAAATATTGCATTTTGGGGGGATAATCCCCAGGAATAACAAGAAGCTCTACGGCATTGCCAAAAAAAAGTGGCTTTTTGTAGTTTATAATCCAAAGGATACTTCCAAGAAAGTTTATTTTCCAGGAAAACACATGTGACGTAGGCTGAGCTATTTACCTTACATCCGAAAAGTGATGATACACAAAAAGCTGCAATGTTCTTACGCCTTGTAAATATAACCAAATCGGTTTTAGACAGATTTACTTGTAAACCCTTATCCAGACATCACTGTTCTATAATGAGAGGAAGTGTTGAGTTAAACCTGATAAGACATTCAGGTGCTTGCCTGAAACTATTATAGAACCAGATCGTCAGCATAACTTCGAGCGTCAAAACCGGACTCACAAAGAATAACAAGAAGTTCGTCAATTAAAAGAAGTCACAACAGGGGTGAAAGCACACCTCCTTGTGGGCATCCTCTGGAAGCTTTGACTGAAGTAAAAGTATCCTGAATCTCGCATATCACTATGCAAGATTCAAGCATACATTCAATTCATTTGATGATATTGGGTTCGATACCAAATTTAGTACAAGCATTCGTTATCGAGACGAAAGTAGTATTATCAAAACTTCAAAATTAGGAAAAGTGCCCACAAGAAACTCGTTGCTGTGCATAGATCTCTCAATCCTAGTTACGAGTTCATGTAATCCAGTCTCGCAGGATTTACCCATTCGGTAAGCATGTTGCATGTTACTGAGTGGGAGCGTTGACTAAATATTGGTCCCTGATAAACCTATCATCAATCCTTTCTAAAGGTTTCAGAAAAGTTGATGACAGACATATAGCATGCCCTAAAATATTCAATTAATTGGCGAAACCATTCCAAGCCTCATTATATTCTTGTTTTGAGCTCCCAGACACCACAAACTGCTACAACCGGTGACAATATATACAGCGGAAGTATAAACAGCGGAATTCGAATACAAAAGGAAGCCACTAGTTTAAGTGCGATGATTAATCTAATCCGACAGCAAAAAGTCAAAACAAACTCAGGGTTAAGAGTTCGAAAGCCATCTTCATGCACTCGAGATAGTGATACATAGCAAAATGTATTCGGCGATGATATCCAACAACATCAAAGAAATTGTTGCAAAGAAATGGCAACAAAATATATATCGGGCGACTCTAATGAGCCGCACTAGCGGTGTTCTTTTAGAGATTCAAACAATTTTAAATTAACAGCCCCTTTTTTGATAACCCATTTAAAAGCTGATAGTTGCGTTTTGTTTAGTTTGAATTTCCATTCAAAATTTTGTTCTCCGATGAAGCCCTTTTTGGTTGAATGGGTACGTAAATAAGCAGAATTGTCTTTTCTACCGAAACACCTTTACATCTACAGAAAATTACTGTTTAGTGCACTTTATCGGCTGATGGAGCCACTGGTCCATATGAATTCGAAAACGATGATGGCCAGAATGTTACTATCTTTGAGCGGTATAGTCGCGGTACAATTGATTCACTCTAATAAACTTTTGATGATAGAATAATTTCGCGTAATGGTTCAATTAATTGGCCACCAGAATCGTTGTGATTTAACCCCATTGGACGATTTATTTGGGGTTATGTAACGTCACTTATCTGCATCGATAAACCAGGGACATTTGAATACCTGGAAATCAACAGTCGAAGAGTTATTGGTGAAATATGACCAATGAAATATGACAAATGCTGCGAAAAGTATGTGAAAATTGGTGTTTCAGATTGTGCCTTGTACGTATAGCCATACTCTTCAAATTTTATATAAGCATTATGATAAGTTATATGGATAGCTTATCGTTGTATTTTACATAATAACGGGTGCTGTTAATTTAAATTGTAGTAATCAAATTACGTGTAAGATAGGAAGAACATCTTGATTAGTTTTTATCTCCTACCTGTGTCATCCTACGTGTTGTTACTCTATATACACTGTAAAGTTCTAGGTCAATCTATGTAGTACTGAACTAAGGTAGATTGATACATGATTTTGGCTCCAATTCAGTATCTCTTACCAATATCATCTTATAATTATAATTTACAAATTAAGAAACAATCATTATTTTTCTATTATAATAATTTTATTTAAAAATATTTATTTCAAAAATACATTAGTTATGAAATTAATACGCTATTACATAGAGACCTGGAGTGAAAAAAATGCTTAAAATGATTATTGTTAATAATTTCCAGATTATTTACAATACACAAGCACTGTTGCTAAAATAAAAATAAAAAATATATCTATAGTTAGGGAGGTCGTTTGCAATTTTAAGTTTTAAATAATTATATTTCACAACAATTTAATTTTCTTTCACTCATGTCTCGGGTTGTTTACAAATAATTAAATTATAATTAAAAAATAAATTAGATTTTATTTAAATTCAGAGTAGCAGCTATATATAGGGCTTCTTATCATATAGGACACAAAAACTACACAACTATTTTCTCGTTAAATTCATGTTTTAAATCGCCCGGTCAGTTTTGGAAGCTATCTAGCGTTTTACAATATAACTTATATGTTTCTATTGTACAATATCGTACGGTTGTTATCACATATAGAATTTAGCACGCTTATGTCATGCCGAGTTATATTTTGTATATAAGTACAACACTACTCGTACTGGTATGTTACACTTGATACTAAACTGATAGTTAAAAAATGTAAAGTGTTTGTTGAAGTAGTACCTAAATACTGACAACGGTGTTGTGTTCACAGTAGTTCGTATATGTAGATGCTCACAATGTATGTATATGCATAATTTTAATTAATAACAAAAAAGAAAAAACAAAAATTAAAAAAAGAAATTTGAAGAAAAAAATAACAATTGATATGATAATATTTGATTAACATTCTTCTCCATTTAATGATCGATGCATGGATGATTTATGTCACTTTCTGACTCTTTTGATGGATTAAATTCTCCCATTGTGCAATTAAACGATGCGATGATGGAACTTCTTCTGGTTCAATATCACATAGTTGGGCCAGTGACAATGCAGGCCGTAAATCACTTTTTGGCTTTGCTAATACCGGACTGGGTGAATCCCTGGAATATATAAATAAAAGTAGGTGAAATTGATCGAAAATTTGTAAAAAGGTACTGGTAGTGATCATTAATCAAGTTAGTACAGTGTGTCATAAACGCAGTAGAACCAAAAGAGTATTGACTTCTAGCAACGAGATCAGTTATAACTCTATAAATGTGAGGGAATACTGCACTTTTATCCGTTTGTTCATAGTTAGTAAAATAACTTGTAATACAACACATGATCTTTTTATTTTCAATTAATATAATGACATAATTCTTATATCAAGAACCCATCTCTAACTCACCTTAAAGACGAAATACTAGAATTATTAACAGCGTTGCATAGTTCGCCGATCGATTTAGATGCTCTCAATTTTCCTGGTGGCGGATAATCATAACTATATTCGCCATCATCGTCATAATCATACTCTTCATCGCTCAACGAACTCATTGACGATTGTTTTTGTACAATTTCTCGTCGTAATTTTTTCAATTCAACTTCTCGATTCTTAATGTCGCGCAACTCATTTTGGATTTTCTCTTCAACTGGGACATAACCACGTCGAATTGGCCGCCCATCAGAATCTCGTTCAATTTGTGCTGGACTTGTTGTTATTGTTGTCGGTTCTAGTAATATTGCTGTTTTAACATTGAAATCATTTAAAATGGGCATATTATTGGTATGATTGGCATGCGGCACTGCATTATTGTTTTGTGGCTGTTTTGTTACTAGAATTTTTCCGCGGGACTCAATAAACTTTTGCATAAATCCTTTTTGAATCGATGTACCGTTGATTTTTTTATTGAAACCAGGCGTATAAATTTGTGGTGTTGAACGAGCCCTCATTAGTGTTGGTGATGATGAATAATGAAATGCTGTTCTTGGTTGGACAGATTTTTGTTTTTTATAATGTACCCCTGAATGACCGTTTAGATTATCCATCTCGTTTGATTGATCATTTAAATTTTCGTTTGAATGATCACTTGAATTATTCGAACTATTATTGTTCAGTATATCAATTGATTGTGGTGTATATTGACTATCTTCAAAATCAGATTTTAGACTGTGCCCATTATGTCCGTTTTGATCACTAATCCCATTGGGTATAGTTGATGATGAACGAATCAATAACTGTTTTCGTAGTTCACGTTCTCGTTGTGTCACCTCGTTGATTTCTTCTTGGATACGTTTTAGAGGATCTTCACTCTGGAAATAGACAAAAAACAATTTTTATTACTTTTATGATACAACAAGATGGTATCTTTGACACAACAGATCATAAGTTATCAATCATTTACATCCAGCTTCCATAAACGAATACTATCTATACCTTACTGAAATGATGCCTTTAACTTAGTACAACAGCTCGATTATATATAATAATGAAAACGTATATTTTGTACTTAGTTTTAAGTCTTTTATACCGTTTTAAACAATCGATGGCCACTTACTAACTCAATGTGTGATATAATCCAAATAAATTATTTGACGCCATAAAAAGTTCACTTTGCATCGATAGTGATAAAGACGTACTGAAATCATTTTAAATTATCACTAATTCGAAAGGACGATTAGATTATTATTGTAAATTTATATACTTCACATGTTACAGTTGCAGTAATCTGCACAATCTCAAGTAGTCTTAGCATATATGTATTAGGTACATATATCGATATGAAATATATTCGTTAACAATTCGATAGCTTATGCTATACGGTAAGCTTTCTAAGACATATTATGATACCATCAACCACTTAAGTACTTCTATAATTTAGTATAGAAACTGTTTTCCAAGCAATGGGTCACATTGATATTGTGGATTGAAATATAATTATGAAAATTATTAGCTGTAGTGGTCAATCCAAAAACTAATAACTGATAAATGGCTGGCTATCTGGGACGTCATTCAAACAGCAAAATATATAATAAAATAATTAAACGCGACTGTAATCATTGAGCTATTTTAATTGATTTATTATTGCTGATTAGCTCTTTGGTTGATTCAATGGTAACAAATACAAACTTATCGTTTATCATAATGAACTGATTGTACAAATGTTAACCGGCCAAGTGACTTTTCTATTTTAGGTAATAAATATGGGTAATAGATATAATCTAGTATATTATCCACATTTAAGTTTAATAACTATATTACAGCAGTTATATAAATGATTTGATGTATGTGATGGCTAAGTGATAGGTGTGACCAGTCATAAATGTTGACATTAGGAGAAATTATTTATAAATAGCTAAGAGGTTGACGATAAGATATCTTCGTCCCCAAATCGTTTTTCGAAACTATGTGTGGAGTGATGAGTACCAAAACCACTCGATCAATTGCCTTCATATTTAGAAAATCATTGTAGAAGAGTAGGTGGCGCCGCAATTAGCTCCAAATGTAAGTTATGTTTCGAATAACATATTCCATGATAAAAATTGACAGAAACTCAAAAAAGACGAAAAGAGAAAAAAAATATAAATTTCTATTTAAGAGATAAGGACAACGTGTTTATTCATATATTTATTTATAGTACTGTTGTTTGAATTTTTCTGAACTGTAAGCTGCTAATTTGTAATAGTATGGGCGATAAATTTCAATCTAGTTTGCATTTGGATCCGGCGAATATAGACACCACAATAAAATATGGGCTATTTGACATTTGACTATAAAATTGTTTGTGGCCGAATAATTTCTCGTCTTACACAAATTTTATGTCGATGTGTGAGTGCGACTGCAGTAAAAAGTATTCGATTTGATGCTTTTTATGGCATCTGATTACGATCGGTGGTGTTAATGAATACATCTATGACCTCCTGTTGGAGCGCAGAACTCATGGGCCGACCCATCTTCCATGTCAGTACTATAGGCTAAGCAATGCGCAAATGGTTCTACGAAAATCGGACCTATAGCCGTACGTCCTCGATATGGCCATTAAAGCGTAAAGTAGGACGTAAACTAGCAAACCGCGAGACAGCTGGGAGAGCCTTGAGCCCAAAAACAGATTGCATAGTATAAAATACAAAAAAAAAATAAAAATAAAAAATACTTTTTATGGCAATCACACTACCACAAACACAAATACTTTTCCAGTCAAGTTTGACTGAGATGGCGTTTTGTTTCGTTTTCACAACGATAAAATGTATATTTTTGTCTCATTTTAATATTTGCCGATAGTCAATTTTTCTCATGAAATAGAACCTTAAGCAATAAAACGCTTTTAATTCGAATAAATATCAGATCTTAAAATTAATCTATAATTTAGAACTGGTTAGGGTCTTCGAGAGATGAGAGTATTGTTGATATGATATAGTCCAACTGCACTTGAATTGTAGTACGTCACCTGTAATTGATCTAAATTTTGTGTATGCCACTTAATGTTTTACAACTAAAGATCTGTCATTTAGACAGAGTTTTTATTCTGACACGTCATCACGAATAACGTCCATTAACAAAGCAGGAAAATATTCGGTTGTCTCTCAGGTCTTTTGTATTAAATATTTCCGGCTGAAATACCGGAATACGAAATTAAGAATCAGCACGTGGAACGTGCAGTCACTTAAAAAATCTGGCGCGTTTAACGGTATATCACATGTATAAAAGACGAACGTCAGAAAATATAGCTCTCCAAGAAACTAGATGATCTAAAAGTGAAGAGCAGATTTTGCAATGCTATACATTACTATACACAGTAAAAATGAGCTATGTTATCTCGGAGTTGATTTCCTCATTGGGCCACAGGTAAAAAAGGCTGTGTTGGACTTCTTTCCAAGCAGTCTAGATTAGTCAACCTGTCAATTGATGTAACCCCAGGATAAACACTCATTTTACAATAATTTGAATAATCTGATGGGTTCTATATCTGAACACGATGTTAGAATTGTAATTGGTGTCTTTAATGTTAGAGGTGGTAGAAATCAGACCAACTTATGTAAGAATATAGGTCCATACTCTCGACTCGAAACTGAGACCGAAAATTGAGAAAGAATGATGCACTTTGCGATCGCTTATAATCTCATAGTGGCAAGTACGTTCTTTCATACATTTGGTAACATACACGAAAGACATCGTGAGGCCAAATTGACCGTGTGTTAATTGTAAAATAGTGGGCTCGAGTTGACCAAAACGTGAGATTGTATCGGTATTTAACAAAATTTGCAGGCAGTGACCATCTGGTCATTGCAAAGTTAGGATGGAAATTTTGAACAAGTCAGGTAGAATAGAGGTATATACAACGCGATTCTCCTAATTTTCCTAATTGATTAAAATTGAGGAACAGGACGTCGCGTTGCTCCTAAAATATTTTTTTAACTGATTTTAATAGCTCGTTATATGTTGTTGCTAACATTGATTTTTTCATTGATTCTGTTTTGTATTGATGTCATAGCTATTCTTCTTTTACTACTGTAGTTGTAAAGGATTTTCCAATAAGAGGTTTCATTTTGATATTTAAAAAAACGAGTAATTTGTAAAGAGGAGGTATGCCATTAACATTTGAAAACGATATCAGCCAAATGGCCGCCACGGCTACGCTTGCAGCATCATATTCATGAAATTTTCATGCCCAATTCGCACATTTGCGGCTGTATGTCCTGGATACCTCCACGAGCCATCCCAAAACCGCACCAAAAAGTGATACGTTGAAGATGGAGATGCATCAATCATTCTTGGATTTTCTGAGCACCAAATGCTACAATTCTGCTTATTAAAGTAGCTTCCGATCTGAAAATGAGCATCATCACTGAAGATGATTTTTCGATGAAAATTCGGACCATTTAAAGGACCCAAATAGCGAAGATACCACTTTTATGGTGAGTGTAACATTTCGTATATGGTGGTTGGACAATTGGGCTACATCAAAGAGATCGCCATTTGCGAAAACACATTTCGAACGTAGTGACATCGAGGAGGTCAAGCATACTAACGATGAGTCCTTCCCTCCCATCATCATCTCCGTTTTCTTGAGTCCTTCGATTCTGTACCGCATTCCCTTCTCAGTATTGAATTTGTGTTTCGTGGTGGTGGTTTCCATGAGATCGTGTGCGTAACCCCGCCCGAGTTTACCTGCTCCACGAGCTATAGTTCGGATAATTACCTGCCGGTATAGACTGGCGCCCAATTTGTATAGTTGAATTTTAATTTTCGTCTACCGAAACCACCATATCATTGAGGCTTGAGTTCTTGTGTTAACTGAACTTTAAAAGCCTTAAGATCAAAATTTTTATGCAAAAATACGGTGTAATGTCGTTTGTTGAATATCTAATTCCGAAAATCGTCTAGGAATCGAAAAACCTGTGTTTTCGTTTAAACTACGGGGTACAGTAGGAATATTCTCAGTTGAGCGACGCACACGGTTTCAACTCTTCTAACCACTAACTTGTCCCAACAGTTTATATTTTTCCATCAATTTATGATACTGTATTTGCGAACTGTGTCAAAATGGTCACCATTTGTGAATTTTAACAACTTCAATACGAATTGTTGAAGCGTAAATGTGCTTCCATTATATATATGTGCTTCCTACTGATACTTTTCTATTTCATCTGTATAGTAATTGAAGTGTCACCGTTCGATTGTGCTGGTCAGCATAATTTACTAAGAAGAAACTTGTAACTTTTTGATCACGTTGTGACAGACCGTTGCTAAGACAAGCCGCTAAAGGCTAAAGGTTCTGCGGTTAAAATCTAGCTAAGTATGAAACGAGTTTGGGACAACCCACCTTTTGACTTACTGGAAAATTAAAGAAAATTTAACATATTGAAAGTGACAACCAGATCCAATTTAGTTGAGTTCAATGCGATGTATATGGTCCCCTAAACGGGAAAGTATTGAAAAATTAATCGAGTATTACACTAAATTCCACTTTCTATTACGTACATAATACATTTATAATCTAATAATCGTTATGCTATTGCGGTCAGTAATCTCTTAAATAATTAAATATACATTAATGGACTTACAATTAGTATAACACATGAGTACGTACGTACATATATGCAAGCATTTCCAAAATTAGCATCACATTACGATATTCTCACTTTCGTTTGAACATTCATCGCATGCAATGAATTATAAATATTTTATCACTCACGTCCAACAATGAATATAATTGCTTAAGCGACTTCGAGACATTTAAAATTAGAATAAATGACGAAAGTTGTGGGATTGCACTGTTGTATAATCCTAATGACAGTATTTTAATGCTTGACCGATTATTAAAGTAAGATTTAAAATCGATTGCGTGCCTTGCATGTAAATAATTATATAGTATACTTGCACCAATAAGTCGCAAGTCGCCACTACAAATTTACGGAAATATGAAATTTGATCGGTTTAAAGTGTTAAATGGTTTTATTTCAGGTATGTGGGTACGTAAAAATATCTTGTAAGGATTCAATGGAATTATACACAAGATTATTTTTTGTATTTTGATGACATGATTCATGTGTGTCGTCAATTGCCGATCTTTACATACAAATAATCAATATTGTAATAATTATAATTGACGCGAAGAATTAAGATCAGCAGATGTTGTGAACTTTGTCAACGATCTGACTCCGTCGTTTTTGTTTACGAACCGGCTGTTCATATTGTTGTAAACAATTAGAAGATGCCAGATCCCTTTCTACGCTGTGGAGCCATCGTCGACGAAGCCGACCTCTTCGCCTACTAAAAGACGGCTTTCTAGCTCTCTCTCTCTCTCTCTCTCTCTCTCTTACTCTCTCTCTCTCTCTTTAAACATCGCTGTATCATTCGGATCGGATCAACCCGCTTCGGTTCGGATCAACACGTCACGTCAAAGTTCAACGTCTACTGAAATCAATTGCGTCATAGTCTGATAAAACTGCAGATCCAATATTTGGTTTTGGACTCGTTGCTTTTAAAACCAACGGAAGCTGGAAAGTGGATCAAGTTTATCGTCCATTTCGTTGCGATTTAATATAATATATCATTTGCATATGCAAAAAGTTGACTATATAGTCATCCTAGAAATCCAGCGATACCTGGTATACAACGTGAGATGTTTCATAGTGGATGCAGAAATGTGTAACTGGATACCAAGTCTACGAATCGATGTTTCTGGAGACTCTGCAACACTATCGCTCACCACTCGCAGAGCCACATTTTCAGCGTTACGAGACGTTCGTTGTATTCCAGAACGAGGTCTGTCTGCTGTCGTACCGTACTACCGAAATTTCGCATGTAAACGATAAATTGTGATTTTGTGAGGCACTGGACGATTGGGATATTTTTGACGCAATTTCCGCTGAGTGGCAATAATTTAACGATTATTTTCAATAAATATTGTTACTATTTCTGCCCGTTTTTGTGGGCACAATGGTTAAATCGAAACTGAGGTAAACGTCACATAACCAAGATGGCGCGCAATTAATATGGTAGCGGGACTTTTGCTCGACCCTGTACATACATACTTGGAAAGAACCACTCGTAGTGATAAAACTTGGTCAGTGACTTATATGTGATGTGCAAAGAAGAGCTATACCACGATAATTCTCGCATTTCAAGCGATCACCCTTCTTGCATATTGGGAACTCACTTGCATTTTTCGGGCATATTAAAAATGTGAAAGACTAAGATCTTAAGGTATGGAGCAATTTGATGACTCATTTAAAGAAATCATGTGAAGTGCGTTCATTGCTATATGTTGTTGTACTCTTAAGACCTTATTTTTCATCTTGTCACTTTACGATCATGAACGATCTGAAAGTACATAATTCTTTCTCAATTTTTGATCCCAGTATCGTATTAGGTGTACGGACCTATATTATTACACAATTCGGTCTGATTTCTGCCATTAAGTCTGTGGCACCGTAAGGAATCTAACTCCAATATTTGTATATTATATGTTGATATTTTTACTACTCGAAATATTTTAAACATGAAACATGGATGCTCACCTCACTCAAAAGCATGTTATTTGAAGCAAGTGAGCACGACAATGTCATTAACAAATAATTTTTAAGTCTATCGAGCCAAAGCATCCTAAATATTTAGGAGCTTTGATCGAGCCCATCTTACATTAACAACAAAATAGTCGATATCTCGAGAGTACTTTCCAAATTTATATAGTTTGGTCTGTATTGGTTTTGGGTAATAGAGCTAAAACTGCATATTTGTTCAGTTATGCTATATAATTTAAAATGGAAATGCTTTTGCATCCACAAAAGTAGCAGAAACGCAGGACCTATCGTTAATTGAGTTATGATTTATTCAATACTACACGAGTTAAGATCAACCAAAGATCAACGTATTAATTATGTTAAAAATAATGTATACACCCCATAGTAACATTGGTTGGCAAGCCCTGTTTGAGTAGGGCTGTTCGATTGTAGCCAATTGAGCAAAAAAATTTTTATAATTATAATTCTAAAGCCTCACGAAACTATTTCTCAGTTTCTGCATCGACTATTTATAGTTTGCCACTCATAACAGCATCTAAATTCCTCCAGTCATGTCCAAGCGTCATAAAAACAAAGATATTTTTGTTTGGTGGCCAAATTGGTGGCAGTCGGTTCGGTAAATAATCAGCCATCATACATTATTGAAACTCAAAGGCTACTGAATATATCGCTGCTGTATACGTGAGTCAATGCTACAGATCGATGATAAGCAACTTTTTGTATGACCTAAACTGGATGTACTTCCATCATAATGGCGCTACGATCCATATAGTGCAAGCCACTGTTGGATCGTACGACGGCGGTGACGTATACTTTCCACAAAAATCATGTGATTTAATGTCTTTGGGCTAGTTTAAATAAAAGCTTCGTATTATTCATATACGATCGGGCAGTTCTACCAATTTCTTTGTACTGCCTATATATTGGTTAAATAGCAGGATTATTTACTATATAAATATGGATATATGTAATAATTACATGGGTGCTTTTTTTAGAGGTATACATCTTTAAGTTGGCAACACTGTTTTGTTTGACAACCAATTTGGTAGCTGACATTTGTTTTGTTAGTAGTTTGATTTGCGATTTCACAAAGAATAGACTCACACCATAGCAATGTTTGTAAACAGTTGTAGTTTTTGATCAAAATATCAAAGGATTTGTTTACCAAACTCGTTGTGCATTACGACCATTGTACAGTGGTTATAATCGTCCTCTAAATGATAGATGACGATTAGTGTGTACCGAGCGACCAATATACGCTATATGCAGTGTTGCATTCGAGAAGACCA
Organism: Tipula lateralis; assembly: GCA_963932295.1. Lineage (NCBI taxonomy): Eukaryota > Metazoa > Arthropoda > Insecta > Diptera > Tipulidae > Tipula > Tipula lateralis. Next base: position 139,856,199 of record OZ010737.1, read on the forward strand.
AATCAATATTTTTGATGTCGTTCTCAGCAAGTGGATGGACACCACTGTTTGGAAGATTTTATCTAAGGATGTTGGTTTACGTGCCCTCATAATAACACTTGTACAGGAATTAAAGCCATCAACCCATCGCATATACACCAATTTGACCAATGGGCTGAACATTAATATCATATTGAAACAGAATTGTTGGACTTGGAGTCTAGATAATAAACAAGCCTTTTCCGAACCACCATTACATTCAGATAAAATTACTGTTTGGTGCGCATTATGAGTCGGCAGAATCATTGATCTATATATTTGCAAAACCAAATATGAACAAATGATTTCAAACTTTTTGTATCCTGATTGGATAGTATACATTTTACTCATTTGTGGTTCCTACGAGTTGGCATAGTGCATGCCGCGATGCCACACCATTCCACATGCTTGCAAGGAATTAAACATCGTTTATTACATATTCTACCAATAGGGCTAGCTTTAATTATAGCTTCGTATTATTCATATACAATGCGACAGTTCTACCCAAGTCTTAACCCATGGGTAAATAGTGTAGGTTTGCACAGCGTAGTGCTGAAGAATTAAAAGAGATTATACCTATAAGTAAGGCCAAATTGATCCTAAATCAATAGCTGGGAAAAGTTTATAGTCATGATATCTAACCTTTATGTACCAATTTGTTGTCATAAAGCCTGATTTTCATTATGAAAAATAAATACTGACAAAATAGTCAAAGTAGGATAAAAATATAATTTTTCTTAAAGTGTGAGAGAAATAAAAAAATTTCCAGTACAAAAAATTTATTCAGTACTGAATAAATTTTTATGGTTACTGAGAAAATTATTATAGCAGTACTGACAAAATATATCAAGAGAAGTATTTTTATTCGGTGCTGGTGAAATATTTTATAGGAAAAATGAATATGGATGATTTTTATGGTCAATATATAATTTTAATATTTCGTTTTGTGTCATTCATCTTTATTCATTGTGGAAATAATTGAAATAATGAATAATTATGTTAAGCTTATTTTTTTTTAATTTACACTAAGTGTTTTTTGTCTATTTTTTCAATAAAATTTTTTTTTGAAATTTATTGGTTATGTTATATGCATCTGTCAAAATATATCCACTATAAAAAAAATAGAAAATAATCTCTGTCACTCTTATGGTATTTTTGATTTTTTTGTCCCGCTTTGGTTTTTTTCAGTAAAAAATACTGGCAGTATTTTTTTCATAATGGTAATCAGACTAAAATCTTACTGATATGTGGTTTTACATGTCACACAGTGACATGTCACAAATTTACCAACAAATGCTCATTATTATTTAACATAGATAAATCTGTATTTGAAAAATCAGATAGTTTTCAGGTCACGTTAGAAATCGATTTTTTTCACATTCAACAGAGCCAGTTAAGATGATTTTTAACGAAATTAACCTGTTAATAGTTCTAATCAAAAACAAAAGTTATTGTGATACTCAGTACACAGTTAATTATGTCAGAAATTCTATTCGTAAAATAGTAAGAAGATTTTTTAACAGATGGCGTTTTAGTTACAATTAGATTTAATAAGAAATAGCGCGTCAGTTTTTTTTGACATAAAATCATATTTTACGTTTTTTACATATAGAATGTAAGAAACGTGTAAATTAAATCGTGTAATTTACACGCCCAACAGTGCTTTTTGATGGATACCGAAGAGATGTAGTTTGAACAGGGCGGCGTTACGATAGACATAGTGCATGGCACGATGGACATTATAAGGGATGATTTATCTCAATGCGGTGTGATGTACTGCCTTGGGAGCTAGTTTATATAATTAGACGGTTCTACCTTTTAAAAATAGAATATTTGTGATATCATTTCTTTCTGATTTAGCAAATCCTATATGAAAACATTTTATTGATTCACCATCGATCTCTTGGAATAATACTTCACTAAATATATAGAAATTGTAAAATACCAAAGCTAACTTATCAAACTTGTTACTGATAAAAACGATAAGAGAAATACACCTTGCGCATTGCAAATGAAATGCATTTAAACTTTTTATCGTGTTTCATGAAATGTGGAAGAGTCTTAAAATAAGTGACCCGTCCGCAATAAACTTATCATAATTTAAATTATTATTTTAATCATATGTGTGTTATCACAAAATTAATAGAATCCAAAGTTTCGAATTTTTATTTGTGATTTCGATTTGGTTCCATATAAGCAATTTTTTTTGCTCGAATTCGTTCGCTAATACTAATATTAGCTGTATAAAAAATAATATACTTGCTAATTATTCGATAAGGAGAATTCTTATCACTTAATTATTATTTTTTTTCTATTTAAATATTGATATTAGAACTTATCAATATATGTATTAATTTAACCAAATAGAAACGCTAAAATGTGGTGGAATGTTTGTTTTTTTAGATAATCGATTAGTCATCATAATATTGATATAATAATAAAAATTCCACAAGATCATTAGCGCGCGCACGGTTAACATTGTCGATGCAACTTCAAAAATGTACATAAATAATCTATAGCCCAACCGCGTCTCAACTGAGACCTGACGAACCATTTATACATATTGGTGCACATAGTAGGTGGTCAAGCCCAAAGAATGCGATTTACATATACAATCGCTTTTTATGTCAATGATGAGAATCGAACTCGAAACCACCAAACTATCTTAACCATTAATCTAACACCGGCAACAAATGTAAAAAATATATAATACATATTTGGGTAAATGGATCACAGCCATTATTACATAATATAAACTAATTTGAGTTGAAACTAATTTCGCAGAGATTAAAAATTTGCATTTGAATGGTTTGACGTTGGCGGTGCGATCCATTTGAAAAACGATTCAGCGCATATAATAAACCAGGGCAAACGATAAGATTCTTAAATTTACATCAAATTACTGTTTTCTTAAAAATGTTAATTAATTTCTCACGATGATGTAATGTCCAATTTAATCATTACGATCAGTTAGTCGACCAATTAAAACTTTACTTCTTGCTCTATATACAATTCTGTATATAGTTGTTGAAATTTATGTACCTACATATAAATTTATTGTGCATACCAGTTTTTAATATGTGTACTGTATCAACATAATTCCTACATGCTCGTACTTTAAACAATATTACATAATAATGTATAGTTTTTTATAGTTAGTTTAACCTTCTACTCAAAACTATAACCAGTGAGAGTGCGATGTTCAAATTTCATCGTTATCAATGTATCAATGTTACACTTAACAGGTGAATGTTAATCATTACATTTTTGTCAGCCCGTATACAACGAATATAAACAAAATTGTTTACAACATCTGAGTTTAAACAACTTTAATTTGAGCGTGATTAGCGTAATTCAACCGTCCTACTTTATAAGTTCATGCACTGTCATTGATGAGGTACTTTTTAGAGGTACTTTTTCAGCTTAGGGATTTAATGACAGAAGGCGACTGCGTCGTGTCAAATAGTTTCGGTATTTTTGTTCAGTATTGTTTGGCATTTCATCATTAAACGACTTGTATACACGATGGCTGTGATGAATCGATTCAACAGCTTGGTGTATTTTACGTAAAGTTCTTGGTTTAAAAGAATTCAAAATTCAACTCGTGCAAAAATTGAAATACACCATCTTTACAAATATTCTATGTTACAGTATTTGGGTTTTTAAGCTTGAAGAAGATCCACTGTTTCCAAGTTGTTCATAGATGGCGCCCATTTCAGGCTTTAAACGGCACTAACCAATTTTCTTCAAACTTCTGAAAAACTTCGATTATAAGGACCAAATAACATCGATAATATTCTGAATAATTATCTTCTACCAATAAATTCTTTAAAGCTCGATCCATCGAACAAATCTACGGAAGAAATCATGCCTTTTACCGAAAGTTTGCTAATAATTGCACAGTGAGTATTGCGCCTAGTAATATGGATAGTATTATGGAAAATTGTGGAATACAGACATATGCACTCCATCTAAGAAATCACTAAGCCTTCGTCTACCTTGATTCTTATAAAGTTGACTTCAAAATCTAAATTGACTTCTATAAGAAAGTATTGCCATTTGAAGATTTGATAAGTGCTCCCAGTTTTTAGAAGATAATCCTAATAAAAATTACGCTTACAGAGAAACTGAAGTAATGTCGGGGCAAAGAAAACTTTACCCGAAGCTTATTTCCAATAGTTATCAAATGTGAAATGCCTTTTGATCCACTCAACAATGTAGTTAGATAGAAACAAATGAGCGTTGTCGTCGCCGACTTACTACACTGAACCAAATGTACCATTCAATATAACAAATTTTAGTGACAAAAATATTGATAAATATTAATCAAAAATATTGATAATTTATTTCCATTTCGAATTAGAATATTACAGTTATACCTTCATTTATATTTTTCAACAAAAATATAATTTTTTATTATTCTTAATGAACATTGTTCTTAACAATATTTTATCACTATGATTAAAATGTATTCTATATGATAAATTTATCAGTTTTTTAAATGATCTAACTGATAAGTTTGCTATCAAAGTGAACATCAATCTAGATCGATAAGAAAATAGAAATTTGCGAAAATGGTCAATATTTCACGTACATTCTTGTAATTCGCTAGCACTGAACGTACTCGACTGAAAGTATATATATAATAATTGCACGTCTAATAAAACAACTAAATTAGAAATTTAGCAACAACTAAATTAGAAATTTTCAGCCCACAAAATTTTGAGTAGGTGGAACTTCGAGTGGATAAGGGTTTTTACATTAACTTTGTCCCATCATTATTCCCTACATCACAAATTATTATTTTACTAATACTGTATACAGATGGTCAGCATTCTGATAGCCGCAAAATTAGAATACACACGTTTATATGAAGTGAATTACATTTATAATTCTCAACAAGTAGAATTCTGCATCATGTCTTTATTTCTAGTTGCCCTGATCAGAATAAGGTTGACAATTCATAAAACTTAAAAAACGTGAATCGTAACTAAGTTCAGTACGGTTTTCTGTTGATAGTAAAAAATTTTGTATTCTGTCAAAACAAAATGGAGGAACAGAATAATTGTATAAATTGAAAAATAATCAACTGAATAGTTATTACAAATTTGTGTTTTAATTAAGTATTTTGTACATTGGTTAACATAAATTTTAAAAATAATCCTTAATGGCGAATGCATCTCGTGGAATTATATCCAGTTCTGTAAGCAATGCTGCCGGCAGAAATACTAACCATCTGTTTTTAGTATAAACTGTTTCTCAAATCATATGCTGTTTCTCAATTATTATGCAATCATCTTAAATAAGTAAGCAAACCCATTCCAATTGATGTCAGTTACACATTTTGACGTATCTTGTTAAAACAGAAGTAATTGTCAAGAATAATTATTAAAAAATATTTTTTTAACAGACTGACAATCAATTGACAGTCAATTGTTTTTGCAAGAAAGAGATAGATAATTAGTCATCTTGTGAGATTTCTTATTTGTATAAGTTAGGTTCCACAAATAAGTATTCGGTTGAAAAACTTTCTGACTTAATTTTGATATGGATAATTTAAAATTATAGAATCTTACTAGGATATGAAGAAAAAAAACTACAATGACATAATTACGGTTGATTTATTTTGTAAATGAAATAGAAGCGAAACGTGAACTTGTTTTAAAATTGCATGCAGTACGGTTATTTAAAAAGTGATATTTTTAAAAGGCTGCATCCCATTGATCTAAGCTATAAAGATTTAAAAACTTTTACACCAATCTGACTATCGGTTTCGATCACGAGCCACCTCTTCATACTGTTGTTAACAATTAGAAGAGAGTCTTAGCTTGCTTGAAATCTAGACCTGATGTACATCGTGATATGTTTCATAGTACTTGGAAAGAAATAGATTTAGCACTATAGACAAGCATAGAACAATGCATTGTGGAGATAACAAAGCAAATCACATATATAGCTATGGTCGGATAGCAATGGCGTGAGGTAGTATTATGGCACCAAACCAAATTGACTAGTAAAAGTTGATATTTATGGTTTTTTGTTGTTTTATTTAACTTTTTCGATGGTACAGCTATTTTGAAAAACCCCGTATGTACATATATAAAGCTATTAAGTTAAATTTTTATGAAACCATATCACAAATCACAAACGAAAGTAAACTTTTATAATTTTATATGTGAATGCGAATATTGGTTATAAAACCGTGAATTTAATGAGTCAATTAAACAGTTAAATTTACTAAAAGTTATTCATAAGGTGATCATCTCGTTTCACCTTATTAACATCTTCTAAATAAAGCAAACTTCTAAAAAAGTAAAATTCGAGATAAATTATTGACCAATTACTACGTATTGTACAAACAAAGCTTTTAAATTTGTATTTGCAGATTTATCTTATTCGAAGACAAATAGACGTCTTATATAGACAAACTTCAGTTGAAGTGGAAATAGCATAAGATGGATAAAACTTTCGACAACGAATTTTGCATTTCATTAATTTTTTTTTTCTTTGTCTAAAATTTTATATCCACATGTAATATTGTTCAATCTTGTTCCGACAATCCAATATACGACAATATCTTATTTCGACAATCCAATCAACTTTTTGCATATGCAGATAATATCTGTTTGATTGGAATAAATGGCAATGGAGTGAAAGAGATACTTTATAAACTAGAACAGTTTTGTTTCCGTTGGTCTCAAAATTAATGGCAAAGACGCAATTTATTTCATCTGCGGTAACCACACATTTGAAGGAGTGATGAAATTCAAGTATCTTGGATCTTTCATTACTCTGAAAATACTTCTGAAATCAAAATATATTGCAAATGTGGAGAATCTGAAATTGTACAGAGTGTTCATCAGACTCGTTGTCACGTATGAATGTGAGAGTCGGTCCTTGAGGAATGAGTACGAAAGATGGCTTCTTACATTCGAGAGAAGAATCATGCGTGTGATATATGGCCGAAAACGCGACGTTGATGGCACAAACCGAGTTCTTTTCGGTAGGCGAAGAGGTCGCTTTCGGCGACAATGGCTCCACGGCGTAGAGAGCGGTCTAGCGTTTTCTAATTGCTTCCAACAGTATGAAGAGCTGGCATGTGATCAAAATCGATGGAGTCAGATTGTTAACACTGTATGGGCCAACAATGACCTGTAAACGCCATCATAAAACAAATGTTATTCTATCTAAGAGTTTTGCTGATATCGCAAATTATTAGACTAGCACTTTCTATATGACTGATTGTATTGGAATGGACTTGATTCACATATAAATATGTGATCGATACCATTATGCTTAGACGTGTTCCGATTTTATCTTATCATTTATACAATTTCTTACGAATAAAAAATAATTTGTTAAAGTAGATCACTATCACAGTACATGAACTCGTATTTTCGTACCGGAAATGATAACAAATATCGATTAAATTGAAATTGGTTCATCTTCAACTACCATGCGTAAGACATTTCTATGTAACCGTTATTTAGCTTTAGTAAATCATTTAATTAATAAAAACATAAATATGTGACTAATGCATGTCATAATCTATAAATTAGTGACTACAAAACGTGATGATTTTAATTTATATATAGCAATTAATTGTTTTTTATTTATTTTAAAATTTAATTATATTAAATTAGGCACTACATGATGTATTGTCTATTACTATTCGTCACACTATTATAAACATCTTCATAAGTACAAAACACCTTGATATAAATTTCGCGTTTAATCTAATCATGTACTAAACAGTCATACATACGAAGACAAGTGCTTAATGCTATATAGTCAATCTGTTCAATAATATTATAATTAAGAGTAAAACCCAATTAAGGCCAAACTGAAAGTAGGAAGTAACAACATAAGTAACAATTATTTTGTTCATTTCGATTTCTTTCGATTTCAAGATTGTTGCCACGCGTTAAGTGAACTTTCGTTCTATTATTATTAGGTATGTTTCATTATGTTTATATTTAAAACCAAATCAAACGCAAAATAAATCTTTTTATTGCACAACAAAAATCTGTAGCAAAATTTAGTAAGTTAGACTACTTGTATGTATCATACACTTTTACTAATACCGTTTAAAGACATTTGTAACACTTTTTCCGAAAGAATTTTGCTTTTGTTGTGATTTTTTCAACTAGTACAAACAAGACAAAAATAAAATCGAACCCAATATATAAAAAAGATAAGAAAGCAAAAAAATTATAACAAATTACAATATTATTAAGTTCAAAGTCATGATTTAATAATGAAAATTTATAATTTACATAATATTACGATGTGGATATAAAACGTGCTACAGCAAGTATAATTGCAAATGCATACGCAGCAAATTGAAACGGTAAGGTTTATTGTACGATCTTAAAAACTCGGTAAGAAAAAATGCATCTTAAAAGAAGAATTCGTTATCCTGAGTATTTTGAGATATTACATTTTATATATTGATTTGATACCGGTGTTAACAAAAGCTCAAGTAAATATCGAACTAATAATCTTTGAACTTACAGATTACTTCAATAAGACGATTTGATATCCCATAGTACTACTTCTACAGAGCTGCATGAAGAAGGGTTTCACCTAAAGATTCTGTATAAGGTGATTTTTTCTGTATAATATTTTTTCTAGTCACCACCAGAGGCACTACTATCACTTAAGAGCATTTCTCTGCTATCAGTTTTATAACCATCATAATTTTTTCGTAAATATTTTAATTTTCTTCAATATTTAAAATAAAATAATTTATATAAAATATAATAATAAAATAATCTGTAAATTGTTCTCATAAGCTTTTAATATACATACTATGTAAGATAACAGTTTTTCTACTGTGAGCTATGAACTCTCACTATCTCTCTCTCTCTCTCTCTCTCTGTGACCAATGTGTTATTATTATTTTTCAATAGCTTAGGTGACATAATACATCGGAATGTGAAGTGTGAGGATAATCGTGTGTGGTAGAGTACCTCCAGAGATTTTTGAAGTTCTGTCCTATACAAAAAATTCAGTATTTTTACTGTGAGCTATGGATGGTGTGGCTCCCATGATCTGTCACGTCTATCACGTTCACAGCTACATATCTTAGCATTATTCTCATATCCTACAATGGACATATTCTGATGTCAATATGTCATTACGATTTTCTAATAGCTTATGTGACAACACATCTTTATATGAGGTTTGATAATAATCGTGTGAGCGAGAGGACTTTCGGAATATTTGAATTTTTCGCCTAAAAATTTAGTGTTTTACTGCTTGACTATGGATGGACACGCTCACAGATCAGATATTGGTATGGTAAAATTCAATTCCATTTTTTTTTCAAAAAGTAAAGTTATCCAAAACTATAAGTAATGGTCATCTACGTTGCGAACCTTTGCTTAGTTTTCGGACAACAAACGATTCAAATTTAAACCTGCGACGATTACTAGGAGACATAATTATTTTACTGCGTATATGCCTTTTTGTTTTTTCTCAATTAGGAATCTTATAAAATTAAGGCATATCTTAAAACTATTAAGAAAAGGAAAGTCAAAATATGTTTCTTTATTAATTTTTTAAAAATACATTTTATTGTATTTTGTCTGTCTGTTTGTTTCTATAATCTTTACAATCTTAATCTCAATGTACACATTTACGTCCTACCTTACGCCATAGCATCGAGGATGTATGGCTCAGCTCATGAATTTTGCACTCCAACAGGGGATCGTACATGTATTCATTCACACCATCAATAGTTATCAGATGGTGAAAAATCCCTTTTGTATCCAGCCCCTATCGGGATTTGAAACCGGTACCTTCCCCTCCTATCACGCCTTAAAACTACGACATTTAGTCGATTGGTGGAAAGTTATGCTAAAAAAATGATTTCAACTGTAGCACAGCTAAATAAGTAGGTTGTATATTACAAACGATTCTTGAGCCACTAATACAATAGACATATATCTAGTTTCGTAACCATGATTATGAAACTATGATTTTCGAAATGAGAATACATGACACACTAGAGTTCTCATTTCAATTGACAGTTTATCATAATTCATTAAAATTCTTACGTTAACTGTGTGGTTTAAAAATATTTTTGTTTTGCCCTCCACCCAAATTTTCCTATTTCTATTTTTAGTTTTATTTTCAGTTAATTTATCGAATTCTGTATTGATTTATTTTTTTTGAAAACTTCAATTTTTATAAAAAAATAAATACATGAAAAAACCAATATTTATAGTTTTCGTTATTCACTAACCACTTGGCACTGTCATCGTTTAAATGCAATGGGATTAGAAAAAAATAGCTCATTCCGAAACCATTTTTAAGCCAAGTTGCAAACCATGGTTAGTAGTAACACATTACAATGAAATCTTGGTTACCTCGAAACTGTAATTACGGTGTAGATGGTTTGTATGCAACTTGAAAGTCTGATTTACAAATAATAAACAGTGCAAAGTAAAAGGAGAGTTCTATATATAAGGCATTCTACTACTACTCGACTTTAGTTAATCTTTACTTTCAAAGGGTGTGCGAATTATAGGTATAGCACTTGTTTGTTTCTATCTTGGTAATATTTTTGGGAGCCTAATGGAATTTTGCGTCCTGCTGCTGCAGTTTGGAATTCGAATCCGGTATCTCCCACTTCAAGTTTAACCATTGCGCTATTTGGTCAGTGACATAGCACTTTGCACACAAGACCACACAAATGATATTGATTGAGAATACCTATACACAGTTTAGTAAAATTTAACAATATGTTGAAATTGGGAGGTTATAATAGTTTGAATACTGTATAAGTGTATACAGATAAATTAATTCCGGAAGATGTTGATTATTTTTACACTACGAACAAGAAATACAAAATATACTTTAGTTTTAATTAAACGTGTTTAAGAATTTCGACAGGTTCACAATAAAATGATGAAGGCATCACAACTCAGTCTTAAATTAACATGCTCTGGATAACATAAAAATTGTGATTGTGTGTAAAAACATTCATTGGACTGGCCACCTACAATGTGCACCAATACGTATTTATGGTTCGTAAGATCTCATAGTTGCATGGCGTTAACGGCCTTTAAGCCGTAGATTAGATTTCCGATTATGTTTCACAGGATAAGCAATGCAATGATGATAGAGTCTGTTATAGTGATGTTTCGGAAATATCCTTGATAGTTCTTAACATACACGCTATGCTCTAAGCTGTATGTTTTGCAGCAATTTGTATGGATTTAAACCGATAAGCTGTTATAGATATTACTTCCATGCTACTTAAAAGTCATGAAAAATAAATTATCTACACTGCACTGTACATTCTTACGAAATATCTTATCTGACTAATTGCTCTTATAAATGAATACGATATATATGTATCTTAATTAAAAGTTAATTAAATTAACCCGACATTCATTTAGAAACAATTGAACAGATTTGAAGGTGGATATAACCGATTTAATTTCAAAATATGAGAATCGTTTTCATTGACTATGGAATAAATGAGACACTCTATTATCAGTTTGATTAGATTTCGATTGGTTAATTTTATATTTAAATTAACTATCACGTGACACTTTATCGTATATATAGTTCGCGGAAAATAGTACGTGCAAAACCATATGAGATAGTGTAAGAAACTATGTGTTAAACATTATTGTACTTGAAATGACCTAGAAATTATACAAACGCTTTGAAAAGACTCAAAGTGTATAATTTTTAAGGTCGATTAAAAGTATGTGGTTTACAATGCTAGAGATGTAGATAAACGATTTCGAATGAGTTTAGGTTTTCAAAATGCACTTGCACGTTTCTTATTGTCCCAATAACATAAGCTGTCACATTTATTGAAAAAAGTTTAATTGAAAAAAGTTTAATTAACCAGAATAGCATTGAAATATGAAAATAAATGTCAGGTTCTTTAAACCTTTTATTTCGCAGTTGCTTATTGAGTTTATAACACCACTTCTTTTTTCGAGTATTATTGTTTCCTATCAATCCAATTTGAATATCAATAAATCAATATATGGTTTTATTATTTAAATTTAATAAAAATACACAAACTAAAGGGTGATCCAATAAGATCATCCGGAAGTTTTTTGAAATAAAACGTATTAATAATCAAAAATTGTATTTGTGACGTAAGTTCGGTTTATCGGCGACTGGCCATTAGATGATCTATTGTATAGTCTAGTTTTCCAACACTCTTTCAATCGTTTCGGCCGATATTCCGTTAATTACTCGTATTATGTTCGAATACAGGAATCGACTGAGGTTTATTGATATTAACAAGTGACTTCCATTAAAAGTAATCTAACGGGATCAGATCACAAGATCTTGGAGGTCAATTCACCTATCCTTTTATTGATATGATGTTCTTATTAAAATTTGTGGCACGTTGCATCATCCTGTTGAAATCTCAAATCGACTACACCAATATCAAGATATTTTGGCAATAAAAATACATTGATCATGTAGTTGCGCCATTAACGTTTACAACAATGATGCCACAAACCGTACCAAACAGTGCATTTTTCAGGATGCATTGGAAGCTCTTGAATTGGTTTTGGTTTTTAATCAGCCCAAATACGACAATTTGGTTTCCAGTCAAAATGAAGCTCAGTCATTGGAATACAATTTTTGGGTGACGCAAGGGAAGGTCTACCAATTTATATTCTTGACCAAGCTGCGTATTTTGATTGCCTTCAAACCAAGATCTCTCTTCAAAATACGCCAGAATGTGCCATATGAAAGACCCAGTTACATTTTTAGCTATAGCAACAATATTTACAGTAGACCGACTTGTCGGGTAGTGAATATCCAATAATGAGAAAGAGGTTCGAAATTTATTGTTTGTTTGGCGAATATTGCGTTCGGTTGGACGATTATGAACACCATAGAAGAGCAGGAAAACAATTTTTCACATTGTTTTCGCATATTCATGATTAAAATTTCAATGAATCGTGAACACAATAATGTCATATGAACATGACAGTTGACACGCATGAATCGCAATGAGAATCCCAATTGGAAAAAATCCTCCTTTTGGATCACTCTTTATATATAGTGCTTTGTATATAATAATTCATTTAAAATAGTGAAACGATACTGATAAAGTGATAACAATAAAACACATGATATCATTATTTAAACATATTGAATATTATATATTTATCTACACATGATATGACTGACATATGAAGATGGTGATAATACTTTTGTGTGTAAATTGCACATATACTGTCATTTAGTTCAAACATAATATTATGTTCATACATTATGTAATCACCTATAAATTTTATAATATGTTTAACGATTTTTTTCGGCATTTATCAGACTTCGAAAGGGATTGTAGTTTGTTCGAAATCAAACAACAACTCAACTATAGAATTGATTTAAGTATATTATATCGGGATTAGGATTAATAACGTATTGATATTTTAGATTAGTCATATACAATCGATTATATTATGAATATACATATATGTCTAATGTCGAACGTACATTTAAATATGTGTATATAGGAAATTATGTTTGGTGTAGAAAGGTTTGGAGTTATTGACCTTTGTTCAATTGACAGTCTAGTTTTATGTGTATATACGGGAAAATAGGTTAGTGCATAAAATAAAATAAAACATTTTACAGGTTTCCCATTTTAATTTATATTGATCGAGTTGAGATTAATATTTCACTGACATAAACGATAAGTCGACTATATAGGTGGGTTACCATACCACGATGAAAAACAACCTTCTATTGGAGTTAAGTTTAAGCACTATGTCAGAACCTTGGATCTGTAAATAGTTCACAAACATCAAATCAGGTCTCGAGTATATTAGTAGCCTGTTACGGGCTTTTGGTTTTCCTATAGGATCTATAGAGTACTAGTGATAGGTCACTATAGTCAAAATACAAAATCGACCAAACGGTTACTATTTACTACAATATATATATATATATATATATATATATATATATATATATATATATATATATATATATATATATATATATATATATATATATATTTTTTTTTTTTTTTTTTTTTTTTTCGGTTTTTACAGGCCATTATTGGCCCGTACCGTGTCAACAATCTGGCTCCAACAGTTTCGATCACGAGCCAGCTCTTCATACTGTTGCAAGCAACCAGAAGATGCCAGATCGCTCTCTACGCCGTGGAACCATCGTCGCCGACAGTGACCTCTTCGCCTACCGAAAGGCGGTTCTCCCTTCAAAGATCGCTGTATCATTCGTTTCGGATCAGCACGCAGAACGTGACCGAGCCAGCGTATTCGCTGTCCTTTGATTTCATGCACGATATCAGGAATTTGCATTAAATTCCTGATCTCGTGATTGAAAAGAACTCGGTATGTGCCATCAACGTCGCGTTTTGGGCCATATATCACACGCATGATTCTTCTCTCGAATGTTAGAAGCCATCTTTCGTACTCATCCGTCAAGGTCCAACTCTCACATCCATACATGACAACGGGTCTGATCAACACTCTGTACAGCTTCAGCTTATCCGTAATATCACTCCTTCAAACGTGTGGTTTCCACTACTGAAATCACTTGCGTCTTGGTCTCGAAAACCAGAGATCAGATATTTGGTTTTGGACTCATTGATTTTGAGACCAACGGAAGCTGAAAACTGTTCCAGTGGATCAAGTATCTCTTTCACTCCGTTGCCATTTAATCCAATCACACAGATATCATCTGCATACGCAAGAAGTTGATTGGATTGTCGGAATAAGATATTGTCCTGAGGTGTTGCACTTTTACGAGGGATGTATTCCAACATGAGATTAAAAAGTATCGGGGACAGCGCATCTCCTTGTCGAACACCGGAATTGATTGCAAAAATTCTCGATAGCCTGTTCTCAATTTTGACACAGCATTGTGACTGCGTTACTGTCATTTTACACAGATGTACATATTTTTGTGGTATTCCCAAATATTCAAGCGCATACCATAGCCTCTCTCGATTGATCGAGTCATAGGCTTGCTTGAAATCTAGGAACACCTGGTGTACATCGCGAGATGTTTCGTAGTACTTGGAAAGAATCATCCGCAGCGAAAAAACTTGATCAGTGACTGACCGATTTGGACGAAATCCTCCTTGGTAGTCACCGACAATTTCCTCCGCCAGAGGAGTAATTCTTCCCAAGATGATGTAAGACAGTAACTTATATGCTGTGCAAAGGAGAGCTATACCGCGATAATTCTCGCATTTCATGCGATCACCCTTTTTGAAAATTGGGCATAACGCGGCCACTTTCCATTCGTCAGGCATAACTTCATTTCGCCATACCAATCGAATAAGGTCGAAAAGACAGTTCCACAAAGTTAGCCCTCCGAATATCAAGAGCTCTGAATTAATGCAATCAACCCCTGGTGAACGATTTTTCTTTAATCTCGGCATGGCCATTGTGAATTCCTCATAGGATGGATCCTCAATGAACATCTCCGCGGTCTGTATTTGAGGGTATTCAAATACAGCTTGTGATACATGTGGAACATTAAGTAGATCAGAAAAATGTTCACGCCATGTATCGAGTACCGCATCGACGTTAACACAGAGGTTTCCATCCTGGTCCCGAATGGCAGTTGACCGAGATCTTAAGGTATGGTGCAATTCGGTGATTCCTTTAAAGAAACCACGCGAATTGTGCTCATTGCTGAGTTGTTGTACTCTTAAGACCTTGGTCTTCCACCATTCGCGCTTCTTCTGTCTACAAATGCGTTTAGCTGTCCTCCTAGCAAGAACTGCCTTGTTTTTCCTTGCAATTGTAAACCGAGTCTGCGCTTCATTGTGGGCTATATTGCGTTGCTCAACAGCAAGACGACACTCCTCATCAAACCAATCATTTTTGGGCTTAGTTTTCACTATACCGAGAGTGTGCTGGGCGGCATCGACAACCGAGGTTTTCAATACTTCCCAGACACTGTTCACATCATCAGATTGGTAATTTGATCGTAAGATGCTATTGCTGACAAGATCTTGGTATTTTCGTTGCGTTTCTTCATTTATCAGACCTTCACAGGAGAATCGCGTTTTATATTCTCCTGTCCTCCTTGACTTGTACGAAAATTTCCATCGCAGCTTTGCAGCAACCATAAAATGGTCACTGCCTACGAATTTTGTTGACGACCGATACGATCTCACGTCTTGAACAACCCGAGCTCGGTCTTTGGAAATCAACACATGGTCAATTTGGCTTCGGGATGTTTTACGTGGATGTGTCCATGTTTCCAAATGGATGTTTTTATGGGGAAAGAATGTACTTGCCACTTTGAGATCATGAGCGATCGCAAAGTACATCATTCTTTCCCCATTTTCGGTCGCAGTTTCGTGTCGGGAGTACGGACCTAAGTTATTACATAAGTCGGTCTGATTTCTGCCAGCTCTAGCATTAAAGTCACCAATCACCAATCTGATATCGTGCTCAGGTATAGAGCCCATCAGATTATCCAAATTATTGTAAAATGAGTCTTTATCTTGGGGTTGGCTTACCTCAGTGGGCGCATGTACACAAACAATTGACAGGTTGGCTAATTTCATGTGCAAGCGAAGCTTACACATTCGATTATCGACTGCCTGGAAGTCCAAGACAGCCTTTTTTACCTGCGGCCCAATGAGAAAGCCAACTCCAAGATTTCCGAGGTCATCTCCACTGTGTAGCAACGTATAGCCTTGGGACACATGGTCTCCACTTTTAGGCCATCGAGTTTCTTGGAGCGCTACGAGTTCCAGCCGATACTCTTTCATGCATGTGATAAGGCCGTCCAACGCGCCAGGTTTTCTTAGTGACTGCACGTTCCACGTGCTGATCCTCATTCTCGTATCCGGGTACTTAAGCGGGGGGTCATTGTTATTTAGGCGGTATCCGATTTTTTTAGTTTTGTTGACATTTTTAACTGTAATTGGTTTTTACGGATGCGGGTCGTCAGCCCAGCGCTCCAACCAGATTTAGTCGCCTCCTACGACAAGCTCTGGATACTGTGGTGGTATTCTATGGATCTCATGTTTCGTTCGAAATATTTACGAAACATGTTTGCCCCCAATCACAGGGCCCGATATATATATATATATATATATATATATATATATATATATATATATATATATATATATATATATATTTATATATATATATATATATATATATATATATATATATATATATATATATATATATATATATAATATATATATATATATATATATATATATATATATATTTAAAACATTGTTATATTTGTCTAAAGTTTATCTAAACCAACTCTAGAAACATATGATTCTTTTACAGATACTGAGATCAGTTGGAACACCGTTTATGTTGAATTAAGTCTGAGATATCATTTTCAGAATCAGAACGCAATGATTCTTATCTATAGTAACAGCTATAAAGGACATAACCTTTTTGTTACGTAAACAATTCTTCTCAACAAACCAATGATTTTAGCTTCAGTGACGATATAAAGAAAAAGAGCCTTCTCGTTTAGTGTGTTGGAAGTTTCCGATTGTAGCGCAACAACATTCAAATCGGAACCGGAATAAATACAATCTTACAACCAACCTTGGTTATATGTTATGTCATCCATTTTAAACGTTTTAGACTTAGTAAGATCGAAAGGAAGCTTTACAGTGGCTACAGGTTTCATGTCACTCAATTTAAGCGAGAAAAATAGGTCACTATTTCTTCGTTAGGCTTTCGAGAAACATGGAACAAATGATCTGACAAAAATTATCAAGGGAATACATTTTCAAAACCAGAGTCGTGCTTTTGAGAGAGAGCTTTTGCATCTGAATGCATTTAATTTTTTATAACGTAGAAAAACGTCCATGAGCTCTACACTCCGACAGAAGGTTATAGATGTCTTCGATCACATCAATGATCGTAATCTACGTGTATCTGCAAGCTTTAAAATATGGTCGGTGTTTTATCATACTTCTGAATTACAGAAATTTGGAAAATTTTATATAACAATTGACACTCCCAGTCATAAATGAAGTATGAAAAATTAACTCACTTTAGCTGTGTGGGTTAATTATAGACTAAGCTTCAGAGACGAAGAGCCCTGAGATCTTGCCTTATAAAATAAAGCAAGTATAATTCTAATATCTACCCCAATGAAGGATAGCAAATTTTAGAAAGACCCATATAGAAATATATAGTCTAAAATGTGCATTTGTAAGAGGTAATATTGATGCATATAAAAGATTGACTTTTTGAGTTGTTTCATAAATAATTATATTGGAGAAAACAGTCATATACGTAGATATAGTAGGTAATTATCTTGCAAATTCTTTTATGGATTCAGAAGCCTACCCATCTACCAAAATCAATATCGGAATCAATGTCAAAATCAATGCTACCGACCAAACTTATTTAAGTGAGATTGAAATTATTTGAAGAACAATTATTCAAAAGACTGAATTAAAGAGAAGAGAAGGGTAATTCCACAACCGCATAGTACAAGTAACTCTCAGTGGATGAGACAAGAAACAGGCATGTTCTGATTCTAGAAAGAATTGCCAAAACCAATTCTATATCGTTTATTTTTTAAAGTTATATATTACGAAAAGCATCACAAGGTAGTGTCTTTAGTCCGATACTCGAACTACACCAGAAAATAGACGATAAAGCGATTCTAGTAGTTAACTATGGCAGTATATTCTGTGAAGAGCTCAATTTCTGAAAGACGAAATGAATATTTATTCCTAAATCGAATCATCAACACACTAGCTAGTTACATTGTATTCAATCTAATTTAAAAATCTTACAAATCAACCGGCAACTTCTACTGAACACATGTATTATTTTCAAAATAATGAACGAATAACGGTAGCGACCGTATTAAAATACAATATTCAATTCCTTCTACCATTAATATACATAACATATGTTATATATATGCTACAGCAAAAACCTCATCAGTATTAAAACTATACATAAATTCTCATATAAAACTTCAACCACTATGGAAGGTTCTGCTGTATGTCTTGGCAAACGCACAAAGCAAAATATGAAACATATAGGAAACCGTGCTTTACGAAACAAAACGAAACACGTCATATGTAAACATTTATTAAGGGGAAATTGTGATGTAGTGTGTGTATTTGCGTTTTTAATAGTCAAAACTGCACGTGCAATCGAAATTTTGATAGTGTGTGTGTACAAAAGCGAAACAAAAAACCAAATAAAATTCATGTAACAGTACTTTCTAAGGAAGGAGGTACTAATTTGAAATAACTCCTAAATTTGCCGCCATTTGTATTTTTTGTATTAAAATGGTTTCCGTTTGTTGACAGCTGTCATGTAAAAACATTGCGATTAGTAAATATGAAGAACTATACGATTGAACAACGCATTTTTATTGTTAAAAATTAATTTAAATTTAGTGAAAATTATGCAAAAGTAGGAAGAAAATTATGTACAAAATAAGGAAAAAGAAATTGTCCAACAAACTCCACCATTCGAAATATTGTGAATAATTTGAGGAAACTGTTTCTATTCGAGATCAAAAAAAATAAATTTACAGTCGTGGTGGTCGTTCTGTAGAATATATTGCTTCTCAGTGAAAGTGTTCTGTCAGTGAAAGAATATACGAGATTACACTTTTTTAAGTGAAGAATTAAACACACGAATTCACAGTAATTAGGCATAATACAAAGCAGTTCATTCAACATTTTGAATAATGATTACGTAAAGATTACAACAAAGATTATTGCCAAATTATTTTCTTTTTATGGAGTGTGTTGAACAAGAAAGTTTACGCTAATAATCCTCAAACCATTCAACATCTGAAAGAAAACAAAATATGTGTTGACAAACAGAGCTGTAAAGCTGCAAAAGATGGTCACTTATCTGACATGCTTTTCCATTATTAACAACCACGTGTCTATTTATATTAAAAAAAATTAATAAAAGTTTATTCAAATTTGAACACCCTTCCTTAGACGCAGTGCAAATTTGTAGAGAACGAAACCAAACGACTTGAAATCATTCTGTCATATATTTTGTAGAAACTTAAATTGGGCTTGATGAATTAATTATATCCAGATGTACGCAAGAGGAAATTAAAGAAAAGGCATTAATGTCTAGAGACCAAAATCTGTTCACATAAACTTTTCACACGATAATGTTAGTGCGAAATTGCGAATATAAAAAATATTTGAAACAATATGAACATGCAAATCTTCGAAATTATCAATTCAGAAAAATTTCAAGAAACCATTAACAGTATATAACATTATAAAATTTAATCCAGAGCATAGAAATTACTACTAACGGTAATACATATATATAAAATTCAACATCTATTTTTTCACTTAATTTAAATAATAATAATAATTTTCATACAACATAAAAATAATTATACAAATTTTTTATGTTTTTTTGGAAATTGAAATTACAAAAAAAAAAAATAAGGTAATTCACTCGACCGATCATAATAAATAATATAAGAAAAGAAACAAAACAATTCCGTTAGTAAGAGCTTCATTGTGCTTTTCATACATAACAGGAGTATCGCGCGAATTAATTGAATAAAATAAATCTTATAAAAATGCAGACAAATAGCACCATACCAAAATAACAATACGAGTATCTTTAAGATTTATAAGCAAAAAAAAAAAAAATAAGAAAACAATAAAATAATAACAATAATTTATGTCTGGTATAATGATATACTTAACGTTTTATGATTGATAATAATTCGCGCAGATGGTTTTTGCGATACATATTATTAGAAAGTGATGAAGACATAATAAAATTGAATGGGGAAAAGCTTTCAATCGACAATTTGTTATCATTTTTCAAATGGATTGAGATTGATTTGTGCTATTAGAAATTATACATGTATATATTTGCAACAATATTTCGGTGAAATCGAAAGAAGTGTGTGGGTCAACAAAATTTTCGCTACGCTTCTTAAATCCTCTATAGTTTCTATTAATTAATTTTAAAAATATTACGATCTTAATGTAAATTATATTTGAAATGAGTGAATTACCGGATGTTTAAATAGAAATTTGGAAAAAGTTGAACAAGTTCAATTGAACATTAGAAGATTGTTTATTCACTTTCTTGTGCAAAATACATAAATCGACCGAAGTGAAAATATTTCCCAAATCTGTCTGTATGTTTCTATCTTTGCAATCGTTTTTGGGGGGCTCAAATCGTCCGATTTACGTAAGACCTTCTGCATGTTTCATGCCAGCCTATAGTACTGATATGGAATGTGGCTCAGCTCATGAATGTTTTACCAACACCACCGATCAAATGGTGAAAAATACCATTTGCATCCTGCTTTGCATCGGTATTCTCCAACTTCTGCTAAATTGATATTACTTTTTGAATAAATTAAATTCAGGACTAACTGGTTTTTGATTTGGGACTTGACAACGTTGAACTTTCAATGTGAATGCTTCCTTAAATAAATAACCAAACTGTCAGTGTTAAAACCTTCAGTAAAGACAACATTTTCATGTTTCCGTACCAGTGGAAAAGTGTCGAGATTATTGCTTCCGTTCAAGCATCCGTCGCAAACGAACCAATTCAGTCGATTTCACTGGATTTTCGTTACAGTTTTTTCGTTAAAGGATCTTGGCTTGCACTCTACTTAAAGGATCCAGATAACACAAGAACTAAAGCCACTAGATCATATTATACTACGTATATAATCTCTGATTCGGGCTTATCGATTGGCTTATCTAGGCGGCCGCCTAGATCGAGTGATTTAATATCTCTAGAATTATTTTTATGGGGCAACGTTAAATCATTGATTTATGTTAACAAGCCGGAGTGGTAAAAGGAGCTCAATTGCAAATGTTTCCGTTCAAAAAATGGCGTCGACACCTGCAAACGAGCCCGTGTTGGACATATGAATGATGTCGAATTCCATACTTAAATATTATGATGGTACTTCAACCCAAAAATAAAATTTTCGAGATGTTAGCCGCATTTCATGATACTAACTGATCCGGATCATATCACATGTGTCTTTGGTTTGCATGGAAAATGTAATCTGATGTGAATGAGTTGGAGTCATGAAATGCGGCTATTGTAACAAAATCGATAGCTAACTATCGATTGTGAGCAGAATGCTTCACTTTGTTGCTTCAAGGCGGTCATCTCTGGACTCTGGGACAACTAAGAACTCGGGGATGACTGTCTAGAAGCCTCTAAATCTATCGATAATCGATAACAATCGATAGATAGCTATCGATTTCGTTAGATTGGTGCCTAACGAGGGGCATAAGCGAACCTTGTCTTTCACATAGATCGTTAAAAATTTATTATAAGGTATTATCAGGTAAGTACTTGCAGTTAATATGGTAAGTTGGGCCGTTCCTTGCAACTTTTTCTAATTTAGCTTTGTATCCTATCATTCTTCTTGCGGTCTGACAAGGTTCACTTGTGCTTCAACCCCTCTCCCGTTTAACCTGAGCTCTAAGCCACCCAGAAACGACTGTCTCGAAGCCTCTAAGTGAATAATTCTGCTAACAATCGAAATGATTTACTCTTTTTATTTAAGATTCTACGGTATTATCCACATTATATACAGTTATAACGCAGATCACTTCGTTGAGTCAGTTACACAAAATACATATTTGATTAATAAATATTGGTCTACTTATTGATAATAGCTCAGGCTAGAAATAACTGAACAGACCAGAACAAAGCATACTTTCGATTTTAAGCGATGCCTGTATGTAAATGTTTCATAATTCTAACAACAGCGCGTATTTGTTTTATTGTTTACTTACATAATAATGTTAATGACTATTACACGCAATGAATAAAGAATTTTAGTTTATTTTTCATACATCCATCACACTATATTAAGTTTCATTCTATTTACTATATTTTTTATATATACATATCCATATATAATATTTTACCGTTTTAATCCGTTTTAACCAATTCAGTTAAGATGTGATCTTTCTTAAGAGAATTTATGAATTTCTTTTGTTGAGTTTATAGTATATTGTTTATATATAGAGATAAAAAATTGTCACAACTTCCAAAACTTTGCGTTATTCGCGTGCAAAATGCTAGCGGTGTTTTGGGTAAAATTTGTGTTCTTAACCGTCATAAATACGAAATTAGGTTAAAATAATTTATTTAACGTCATAATGCTTAATAACAAAAGAATAATTGATTACCTGATATTTGATAACAAAGAAACCCAATCAATAAAATATTAATTAAAATTCATTATACATGGATAGTTCAAAGAACTATAAATATATAATGTCGTGGGCCGGGTAAATAAATAATCCTTTCTTGTGTCTTAACTAAATCGGTTTAATTCTCCAGAGGTCAAAGCAAGTCTAGGTAAACCAATATAAACCAGAACGATAAATAGTCAACACAACCATTCCACAGTCAAATGTATCTCAGGCTTAGTTGGTTGCCACAAGATAATTTATTTTCGGCTGAGTCATCTGTTAGTCATTTTTCTATTTAATACAACACACATTTTGGATGAAAAATAATATAGTTCATATACCCACCACGGTTTCGTCTATAGGAACAAATCTGCACTTCAATGAATAATTAATGACATCAATTCAACTCTTTTGTTTTTTAGTTGTTGAATGGTTGAACCCCATAAAAAATAATGAAGTAGTGATAAATTTGGGATTATTGGTGACCAAGAAACTTCACAATTTCTTGAAATTATGCGATCAATAAATTTTGTTGACAGATATAGTTGCACGACTTATGTGGCATGTTTTATTGAAGCCAAAGGTCATTGCGACGCAATTCATTCAGTTTGAGCCACAACAAAACGGTCCAATCATGTCTTCAGTCCATAAACAGCATCAAACAGTGAATTTTAAAGAATAAAGCTGTCCTTGGTGAATAACAGGATTATTCGCTCTCCAAATTCGACAATTTTGTTTATTATAACGAACTAATTCAGAAGAAAATGAATTTCATCGTTAAAGATAATTTTTTATACATTCATTTCGATCAAGCGATTTAAATGTTCTAGTGGCTTCAATTTTTGAGTTGAAATTTGTATGGGAGCAAATGTAGAGCAAAATATTCAGTTCTTGTGAAGTTGCCTGCAGTTGATATTCTTGGTTTATTTCGAAGACTTTCACTAACAGCTGGTACTGCAACAGGAGTGCTAACAGGATGAATATGTTTATACAGTTTACGACCTTCCACTGAACCAGTTTCTTCAAAATGATCAATAATTTTGACAATGGCACACTCAGTAGGACGCCCATGTCGACCAAAACTCTCACTTAATTTACGAAATGTTGAGTTTTCCATGCCTTTAGAATAAAGCACTGTAAGCACTATTTCTATGGTGATAATATGCAAAATTATCCTGATATGTAAAATTCAGCATTTAGCAAGCAACAGTAGGACTCAACGATGAAAGAAATAGATTGTATAAAGTAAAGTTTCCACCATATTGTACATACTTTAAACCTATTTGTTCGTGTATTTTTTGCCCTATAGATATCTCTTTATTGTTTACCCTCTATGAAAGCTTTATTGGCATTCAATAATACAAAAAGGTACAAAATGAAAGGTTGCATCTTATCGGTGACATAATTGTAAGATTCAGCCTAATGGTTTCCAAACTCGATTAAGTTAATTTATTTGTGATGTTAGGAGACATACACCTGGTACATAAAGAATCAATCGTACAAATCATAGATTAGGAAGTCACTTCCCAACTACCTGTTGCATTAAATATGCAGATAACAAGTTTGAATTTAGGAATAGAACTATGTAGTATGTAATAATAGAACTATGTATAGAACCTAGTGGTATGTCTTACGTCTTTTGTTGACCTAAATAACTGCTTTTAAATATTGTTGTATAATTTGTTAATCAATTACGCATTAAGTAATTTAAAGTAATTATCGATAAGATTATGGTAGCTAGATAATGTTTGACCAAGAACGAACGATAAATCAACTGAATGTGAATTATATTATTTTCTTGTAAATGAAATGCCAATGTCGTGCTAGAGCAGTGATTCTCAACATAAACGTAAATTTTATTGGGTTGTTTTACTGTTAATAATTATATAAATCAAAGATTTATGTTTGTAACACAACTTCTACGAGATAAAAAAAAATAAAAAATCCATTGCATGGCTTTAATTATGGCAGAATGACAGTACAGAATGACAAGCCAAGAGAATAATATTAGTTACAAATGTTTATATTTATATAGGCGCCCTTTTTCGCTTGTAGGTTAAACTGAGCTTAACTGTCTCAGCAATATAGAAGTGAACTTTTGTTTACTAAATGGGTTGACTTTTTCAACAATTCAACTAGAAATGGGACCAATAATTGTAACCATTACCTTTCCCACTAACGGTTTGTTCAGCCATATCCATCAAGGTAATTCTGTCTCTTATATTCTTTTTTGGATATATATATATATATATATATATATATATATATATATATATATATATATATATATATATATATGTATATAAATATATATATATATATATATATATATATATATATATATATATATATATATATATATATATATATATATATATATATATACACATTTAAGTAAGATTAGGTAAAATATAAGAAACGATCATGTAAGTTATACAAGACGAGAAGAAGAGCACAAATATATCCATTAATTTAGGTAGGAAAATTAATAAAATTACCATACTGTTAAAACTTGACGCAAACCGACAGTTGAGAACCATAACTGTAGATTGCTAATAATTTGTAAGAAACACCAGACCAGATGGGTAACCATATTTATTGCAACAGTTGCTTATGATGAATATTCATAACTACTCCAACATTTCGACACAGGTGAATGGAAAATATAAAAGTTTTTTTTTTGCATAAGATCGTTGCGTAAAATATCAGGCGATTTTAAGAGGTCAACTTAATTTTTTAATCGTTCAACACTTTCCATATTATGCACTTGTCCGTGAATCGAATTGTTGATATCGCACCATGTTTGAACCATATCAAACCAACTAAACCATTTCAATATAACCACAATCGAGATCACCTTGTCCTATAATATGGTGTTTTTCAAATGAAAGTACTCTGCGTGTGACGATCATTTCGAATAACTTTCGTTCATTTACAAAAACAAAAACCAAAAAATCTAACTCAATGAATTCTATTTCCAGATAACCTTAAAAATGCAAAACGATCAGACGTATATATTCAACTTTTATTTTTACTATTCGATATTCTTAACGAGTATATTATTTCAAGATTACAAGATATATAGCTATATACAATTATGGTTATAAGAAAAACTGAAAAGAAAAATTCTTCAAGATCAATTTTAAGATCATTCAGCGCAAAAACAGAGCAACCAAAACAAAAGTAGTTTTTTTCTTCTCATTTTTATTTCATCATTCTTGTATATTCCACTTTAAGATGTTGCTTTCTGTGTTGTATGTATGTCCAAGAAATTTGGGTCATTTATGAATATATTATAGAAACAACTTTTGAAAGAAAAAAATCATCTCACATTCACGAACATATAGAGATAGTATTTACTTTTCATTTTCTTCCAAAAAAAAAAATAATAATAAATTTGATTTCTATTAATCGCTTCATCCAAATCCAAAAAAACATCTACATTAAAATAAGTTAATTAAATTTTAATTATAGTTTAACAAATTAAAAATTTGATATTGCAGTTATCGAGATGTACCAAAATCGAGATGACGAAAAATTTGATGTACCAAAATTATAGAGTAGTTTTTTATTCTGTGCACTTTTCTTTTGTTTGCATCTTCGTCGGTTTAGTTTTGTTTATTAATTTACAATGCTGCTTTCAAATTTCTAGAGGTAGAAAGTTTAAATTATTACTATCGATGATGATCATATAATTATTAAATGTGGTTCTATTGAAAATAATAAGAAAATAGAATTATAGAGCTCGATTCAAATCTATATTTTATAATTTTGAAGTCAGCAAGATAATCATCTTAAATATAGAACGACAATGAACTTATTAATATAATAATCAAAATTGATTTGAGTTATAAAACCGAACTAAATTTATTGTTCTAAACTGTAAATGTTATTTTCCTCGTAAGAGAAGTTGCCATCAGCGTGTAGCAATTATTAAGTTTATCGATTCTTCAGACATAAACATTTTATACTTCAATTAAAATAAAGACAAATTTAATTGTCTGCTTGCTCTACAAAATAAATAAATAAACTTTATTAAATAAGAAATTAATGTAACGAGTCTAGGCCCCAATGAAGTCAGATGGAGCATAAGTTTAAGACTGCTCGACCAGACAGTATAACCCTTGAAATATTCAAAGAACCGCCTTTGAATGAGAAAAGAAGGCGTGGCAAATACAATCAATTCGTATCATTAATCACTGGATTCGATCACTAGAAGTCGTTTAGTACAAAAATCAATAAAAAAACTAAGCTATAAAACCCTACCTAACTTTTGAATGGGTCATAGAAATTATCTAAGATTAAGCCTACATGATGGTCAATAACTGTTTTTGAAAGATTAATAACATCTTGAGTTACTAAATTAACGATTTGATCAGTAGAACTCTTTTAGTACATAAATTAATAACAACTATACTATAGAAGTGGTACAAACTATACTCGATCCTTTCTAACTTTTGAATGAGTAATAAAAATAATCAAGATTTAGCCTACGCGATGGTCAATTACTGTTCTTGGTAGATTAATAACACCCTGAGTTGATAAATTTACGATTCGATCAGTAGAAGTCCTTTAGTACATAAATGAATATCAACTATACTATAATAGTGGTACAAACTATACTCGACCTTTTCTAACTTTTGAATGGATCATATAAATCATCTAAGATTTAGCATACATAAGGTCGACTGCTATTTTGGATAGATTAGTAGCATCTTAGGTTGATAAATTTACGATTCGATCACTAGAAGTGTTTTAGTACATAAATGATTAGCAACTGTACTATAGAAATAGTACAAACTATACTCAACCCTTTCTAACTTTTGAAAGGATCAAAGATATCTCTTGAAATTTGGGATACGTGATGGCTTAACATTGTTCTATATAGTGCAATAACATCCAGACAAATTTACGATTCAATGACTATAAATCGTTTAGTACCCAAATGGGTCATAGAAATATATCAACAAAACAAACTTAAGTCATTTATTGTGTTACTTTTAGTACAAAAGGTATAAAATCCATGGTAACAATCATTAGTGTTGCCTCATTGTTATTTGTGCTAACTTCATAGACATTAGACAAGGTGTTACTAAATAATCAAGGTAATAAGTCAAAATTTTTTTTCAAGAAACACACAGAAGGAAAGAATAAAAATGAATACTGTTTAATCCATTTAAAGGAATTCACGACTGTTCCTGCTCGTCCAAACACTTTATCAAATCGACATATAAAACGAATTGATTGAACTTATATGAGACAAGTTCCGGGATGCAGACAACCGAGTGCAGTATAAAGTTAAATAAAGTAAAAAAATTTTTAACACTCGAGGATGCTGTTGCTGGTATTATTGGTAGTGTCTTCTTATGGCATACAATGGGGATCTCAAACATGAAGCAGAAAATACCACAACAATCAGATTTAGCTAGTTAGTTGCTCTCAAGATAAGCATCAGAAAAATCAAAGCGATGAGACTCAACACAAATATGCGCGCACCGATTTACATCAACAATGCATAAATTGAAAATGAAATGAAATATAAATGTAAATAAAATATATGAATTCATTGGCAGCATACCTTGGTTGCAAAATAGCAAACACAGGTGGGACCAAGGAAAATATAAACTGAAATGTTTGTGCCCTGTCAAGACCAATCAGTACTGTACTGTGAAATATAGAAACACATTGAAAAAGTGAGATAGAAACTATAAGTGTTTGTTTGTAAACAGCTGCCTTCGACAAATACTGAAATGCTTCTGGACTAACACCAAAACATTGAACTGCATAGAAAAATCATTCACTCAGACATAGAGATTGAAATAAAGAGATACAATTGCAGGGTAATACGAGGATGCCATGGGACGGGAATCTGCGCGGGCAAAGACAAGTAGGACGACCAGCGATGACATGGAAGAGAACAATGCTAGCTGAAGCGAAACAACATAGTAATTATTGAGGAAGAGATAAAAGCTGTAGTCCCTAACAGAATAAGATTGTTACTTAAATTTCTTATTGACTCTCTGATTAGTTAAAAGTTCTGTTTATTCTGTAACAGTCACAGATGTTTGGCCTGATGGTAAAACCTATACTTTCTGTAATGATATGCTAGTTATAAAACCGCACCTAGATGAGTTTTTTAAGTACTAACCTATTAAAATAAATCGGCTAAGAACGTGATTTTTTCTCTTTCACCAGCTTCCTCAGCATGGCGTTTAAAATAAGTCGGTGATTGAAAAAAGTCCTAATTACCTACAATTGTTCAAAAAGAACCAAATATTATTGTTTATAACATTATTCACTTGTGTTAGCTTTAACGCCATAACAGATCTTTTTCGCATACATTTTAAAATAAATTTACTTAATGTCATCAAAACCAACTTTTAAGTCTAAAACAACAGAAAACTGAGTACACATTATACTTAAACATTTGAAGTAAACAGTGCCTATTCTATATAGCCTTATTCTTGTTTAGCGAATAATCTTCACAATACATCAAATAATGAATTATGAAAAATGTAATTAAAACTCTGACATGAACATTAATTATTAATGCTAATTGAAAATGTTGCGGTAGGTTGAATTGGCTTAAGTAGAAATATTTTACGGTAGATTAGAAGATTGCGAACATCGTAAAACTAATTTTCAACAGTTTGTGATTACACAACGGTGGCGTATAAAACTGATATCTATGAAAGATTACAATGTCATCCGATTGATGCTAATTTAATAATTAATTAATTTCTAGATGCATAAATAAGTAGCAAGGTGTCTCTATTTCTTAACAATATATTTAGTATCGTAGCTTTAAGAAGATTTGTATAAAATCACATAATGGATGGATATTTGCAATCGTCTGGCCCAATTTGCGAAATTGGCTAAACCAAATGACTAAATAAATTATTACGACTTTTATATGAGAGACATGAACAGAACCGAGGCTGGAACAAATTTTGGGCCCTAGAACTTTTCTGCCTCGATAACTTATAAATTATGGTTATATTCTTCCTAATGGGGCCAGAATCAAATACAGCACAACATATAAACCATGGATTTTAACCTATATGGAATAATGCCATGGTTTAGTTTGTTCTATATTAATAAAATTTTAGAGGCCATTAATATCGGGTCCCGAGGTGACAACCTCCATCACCTGTACAATGATTCAGCAAGTAGAGTGTCATTCCTTACTTATTTTATAAGATTGTATATGCAATATAATCTATGTTTGTTATCATACTAAATAAAGTATTAAGCTTACTTATTGAAAAAAAAATGTTGTACAATGTTGTTATTCAAAAATATTCCACGGAATTTTAAATTCGAATTCTAAATTAACGAAATTGTTATTGTAAATGATCGAAAGAAATATTTTTATTTTTAATTGCACAATTGACTATCACCGGTGTATAATTTAAGCATCATTTCTTAATTCTCACCTTGCCAACTTTCTTCATTGTCAAAACCATATTTATATACACACTTATACTGGTTTGTTTGTATGCCATTTTATTTTGTATATATGTATATACAAGAAGTATTTCTCTTATGCTGTTTATGTAAAAGTTAATTGAATACCACTCTGTTGTGAACAAAATTTATGTACTTTCTTATATGATTGAACCTTTTGTTCTTAGTAATTCCACGAAAACTGAATATGATGATGTAAATAAATTAAATATTCCGGTCGATACATACAAAGATATATAATAACCTAATTTTTACGGTTGATCGTGTTAATAATCGTTAAATTGTATATACGAGTATTGTATGTTTTAGTATCATTGTTACGACCTGACCAATTAATTATATATAATAGCATTCTTACGGGATCAGATGTCACGATTGTCACAGTTAAAAATTTCATAACTTCGTCTTTGGGAAGAGTATGCAGAACAGGAGCACAAGAAATGATTTTCACTCACTATATGTTAATTGGATACCTAATCCGATACCAAGTCACATAATAATAAATCAACAATTTTTCCAAATCCTTCGAAATGATTATGGTTTCATAATTAAAAGATGGATCGTGATTTAAATTTATTTTGTTTTGAAGTTATAACGTTTATCAATATATAATCAATCACAAAATTTACCATATTGGAATAATTTATTTAATTAATGACGTACCCGTACTGTGATCAATGTCAAACTTGCACAACACTTAATAATTATAGTTTATCTCTAACGAGTTTTTTATGGAAATCGATTGACGCTTGCTTACTAAATATTAAATATGAACTAGTGCTGAAGAAGGTCTAGAGATGCTTTTTGTATATTAAAATACTGATAACGCTTTTGAAATAGTTATCTTTATAGTAGCTAATTTATTTTACATCCATTCAAATGCACTTAATATCGAGTACTTCGAGATATATATTATTACTTTCCTCGATAAAGTTGTTCCAACGATCGCAGACTGTCAAATACTGTATACAATACTGTGTTAGTTCTCCTTAAATAATTGCAGAATCGATAAATTTTGTATTACGATGTCATTACGATAAAAAAAGTCGAAATGACCTATCAATTTCGAAATTATATCTTATCGCCATTTTAAGTTATTAACCGTTTCGCAATAATATTATTATACTTGTGTAGCAAAAACAAAAATTTTTTTTATAACAGACGGCTTATCATTCACTATTACTAATATTTATTATTTAGTGATTAAAACCATGTTTATACATAATATATAAACGACACTTTTATAATCAACAATGTGGATCGATGAAATGACGGTTGGTTATATTTTAACCAGAAATTATTTACAATACTGTCTAATATAATTTCTAACCTATTCCGGAATTGCACACAATCTAATAAGCATACGAGTATATCACACAAATAACAAATATTATATTATTATTGCACCTGTTGACTTTTGCCGAGCATATTATAATAAGAGCATGTTACAATAATATTCAAGGGTAGAGACGCTTTATATTTTAAAAATATTCGTACGTTTATGTTGACCTACAAACAATGTACAAATGTATATTATACATATGGCTATTAAAATGTTCCATGTCACTGAATTATCACGTTTCCGGATTAACAAAACAAAATCAAAAATAACATAAAGTAAGAGGAATACTGTCCAAGCCGTTTATATATAGGTCCATGTGGGCGATCTATATTATGTATTGCGATTTTTCTTACCTCAATATTTATTTGCTTCATGGTAGGTACTGGTTTGGTAGCAACTTCTCGCGGTCTTGCAATAATCCAACACTAAACTTTCGTTTGTTTTATTGTATATTTATTTTAAAAAACAATAATTTTTATATTAACTAGTCTAGATTTATTATATTCTCACAACTTTTTTTTTATTATTATTAAAAAATTCACTTCCTTTGCAAACAAACCGAACAAAACAAAAAACTGTTGAACTGAAATAGTTTAACTTTTATTCTCGTTACGCGTTAATAACTTTTCACCGGATAACTTTATGTCTTGTCTGTAAGACGGTAACTTTTGAAATAAAGAAATTTTGTTACAGAAAAATTAAAAAAAAAAAAGAGTTTTTATTTTATTATTTGTTATTATGTTTGTGTTGTGAAGAGGTCACGGACTTATTACGTTCGTTGTGTGTTTAACAATATGAACGACTAAAGTTATAAATGGGGGATAACTTTACGTACTTGGTTGTTTATTATGCATAAGAAAAAGTTGAGAAATTTTTTAGAATTGCAAATTTTCGAAAATTCCGTTAATTTTGTTTTATTATTATATGTATTATAAATTTTTATTACTGTATACAAAAATTTTACGTCTATACGCTACATGTACTATGCACGCTACTGTAAGTAAATTAATAATAAAGTAAAAACAAAACCGAATAATACAATTTTTAATGAAATTAAAGGTAAAAACAAAAACAAAACAAAAAATTATTGCATATTGATAAAAAGAAGTGGAAACCAATGAAATTAACGATCGTGTAGTGATATTTCCCCTTTTATATAAATTACAGTGTAAGAAACACGTATAATGAGATAAATAACTATGAAGACGGAATCAACATTGAAATATCAAAATTAACATGAAATGAAAACAACAAAATATAATGGTAGAGACTGTTATGCCTCACTCATTTTATATATGTCTCTCGTTCTAAAAATGTAATACCGAAAAATTGATGCTCGAATAATTAAACGTCAAAACTCAAAAATAACAAACAGTGGCCCTATTCTGGTTTTCACGGGGAACTGGGAATTGGGAATTTTTGACGGTTTTATAACAGTTGGGAATTATGTTTCCCAAAAGTGTATTCTGGCGAAATATTTCGTTTGGAAAAAATTATCCCCAATTATAATAGTTTTGACGTTTATTTTTCCCTATTAAAATTGTTGGGAAGTTATATTTCTTATGGTAAAATACTCATAATAATAATACAAGAGTATAAATTAAAAAATATTATTTCTCAAAAGCAATAACACCTATTTTTTTGTGATGTTATCTCCTCTAAAATATAAAAAAAATTAGCTCATACATAAATACTAATACTCATAGTAAATAGTGAATACAGTAAATAATTCCGACCCTTTAATGAAAAAATTTTTCATTACTTTTCAAAAGCGAAAACACCTATTTCTTTTCTAAATTTGTTATTCAACCGTCAATATTTAAATCATATTCAAATATAATAACATAGCGCACCATGAAAAAGGTACTCTAGTGGCAAACATTTAAAACTATGTGTTTCACAGAGGGGAAATAATTCCCAGCACGCCAGAATACACTTTTGGGAATTGGAGAATAAATTATTGAGAAATATTGTAGTTGAGAATTGGGAATATTTTTTTTCGCAATCCCCAATTTCTAGGAAAAACCAGAATAGGCCCGCAGATTGAAAGCACATATAATTTTTATTATCACTACACATAATTAATATATTTATTTATCTTTTTATACAAACTAAATAATTACAATTTATGATTTATTTAACTATCTGCCTAAGCAAAAAGAATATTTAAAAAAAAAATATATTTTCTCAGTGGTAGAGACTTATGATACTTGCTCGAGTCATTTTATATATGCCTTTCGCTCTTATATATGTATTACCGGAAAATTGAAAAATTTAAGCTCGAAGAATTACAAGTCAAAACTCAAAAGTAACAAACAGGATGGAACATAATTTTTATTATTATTTATACATAATTAATATATTTATTTATTGGGTTTTGACATGTGAACTAAATGGTTACAAATTATTATTTTGTTAACCGTCTCCCTAAACAACATTTAAGTTTAATATAAATTTGACTTTCGAAAATTCGAAGTTCAAGAAAAAGAAAGAACATTTTCTCTTTCTATGTTACATACTAAATACTTCCAATTGCTACCATTTATTTTTCAAATCATCTCCTTAGTTATTTACTTAATTGGTAGAGACTGTTATTTGAGTAGCCCGAGTCATTTTATATATGCCTCTCGCTCTAAAAATGTATTACATGTATTCCAATCACAAATGTCTAACAGATAAACAGACATCAACGGAATAAAAGTAGTATACATAAGTGCGCTAAACTTCTTTAAATCAATTATATTTTCTATAAAATGTGTTAATATAATCATTATATTTCCCATCATATAAATGAAAAGATATCGAAAAAGAACTTTCATCTCCAGTGGTTCAGAAATGGCCAAACCATATTCAAATATTCCATATAAAATAACATAGATCTGTTTGAACTTTGAATCGGAATTAAACTTATTCCAATTAGGATTTGAAATACCATATCACTATCCCCTTAGTTGTCACCCTTGTTTATAGAGTAGAGTGTTGTATAATTCGCGGGGGTCTTGAGTCCACCTTTTTTAATTAAATTAATTCCATGGATAGGTGGTCCTGGAATTCCTAGGATTTAAAAATGACACAATAATTATGCCTGTTATAACTCCACACTCAAGGTAGTAGAGTTCTCGATAGTTGCAGGCGGAAATGTTCTCATAGTTTCAGTAAATACGGTGCAAGCTTTGAGTGTGAATATTGAATTCATAGATAAACATGGGCCTGACTACTACTGCCAGAAAGCTTTTGACATCTCCAGATTTTATTATTAATAACAGTTTAGTTTCTGATCTAGAATCCTAGATATCTTGTAAATTGTCCTGTTGTCCCATTCAAAATGGTTAAAATGGTTAAAACAATAGTTTCGACATCTTATTGAATGGTAATGCCATTGTTTTAGTTGGACTGATGAGAAGTGTTCTTGTATGCCCTATTATAATACTGTAATGATAGCTTCTTGCGTTCAATGCGATAAGGTTTGATTTAGTTTCGCCCTAATAATTATAACTAAATCACTACATCAACTTATACATCAAATTCATGGCTGCTCAGTCTAGTTAGGAGCTTATCAATCATCAAATACCATATAGTAATTGAGATAACATACACCTTAGTTCACTCTGCGAGAGTGGTGTTTTTTTTTATATAATTAGGGAGATCTGGCCCTAATAATCTGGTTATTGGTAAACATATAAATAATATCATATTATTACTGTCGAAGCTATAATGATGAAGTGGCAAGGAATTTACGCTCTATTTGATTTACATCATCTAAAGATCAAAGTAGTTTTACTAATGTAGCGATAAAAAGTAAATGTTTTGGCATAGGTATACAAATTGTATTGACTATAAACTTTGTCTTCAGTTGCCCTATTCTGGTTTTCCCTGGGAATTGGGAATTGGGAAAAAAAAATCCCAATTCCCAACTATAATAATTCCCAATATTTTATTCCCCAATTCCCAAAAGTGTATTCTAGCGTGCTGGGAATTATTTCCCCTCTGTGAAACAAATAGTTTTAAATGTTCGCCACTAGAGTACCTTTTTAATGGTTATTTTCATGGTGCGCTATGTTATTATATTTGAATATGATTTAAATAATTGACGGATGATAACAAATTTAAAAAAAAATAAGTGTTTTCGCTTTTGAATAACAATTAAAAAATTTTTAGGGTCGGAATTATTTTCTACATTCACTATTTATTATATGATTATTAGTATTTAAGAATGAGCTAATTTTTTTTATATTTTAGGGCAGATAAGACCAAATTTAAAAAAATAGGTGTTATTGCTTATAAGAAATAATAAAAAAAATTAAATTTATACTCTAGTATTATGATTATGAGTATTTTACCATAAGAAATATGAATTCCCAACAATTTTAATAGGGAAAAATAAACGTCAAAACTGTTATAATTGGGAATTATTTTTTCCAAACAAAATATTTTTCCCAATAGCCAGAATACACTTTTGGAAAAAATAATTCCCAACTGTTATAAAAACGTCAAAAATTCCCAATTCCCAATTCCCTGGGAAAACCAGAATAGGGCCACAGAATAGCGCCACTGGTTATATATACATTTAAAAAGATAACTCGAATGTATTGGTACTCCTTCCTAACTTAACTAAAACATGACCTGGTTCTGGAGGTCCATTATGAAATAAATCCGAGTCGGAGTTTTCCGTTAACGGATAAATTCGTGCTATTATGAACTGAAAAGCAAAATCGAATCGAATTTTTTCGAACGAACAAGACAATATCGACTTCTTGTTAGATCGATCGTTTTTTGACATTCATAAACATTAAGCAAAAAGTTATCACAGGTGTCAGATTTATATTCTTCAATCGGATCGGATTTTTCTATTTACGGATATTTCGTTAGTTGGATATATTTCATGTATCGAAATTTCATTCTGGATTGAATTCCATTTAATACGTACTAATTGTGATTTACTCCCTTAACTAACTCAACTCAACTATAT
Source organism: Tipula lateralis (assembly GCA_963932295.1). NCBI lineage: Eukaryota > Metazoa > Arthropoda > Insecta > Diptera > Tipulidae > Tipula > Tipula lateralis. The sequence continues at coordinate 139,893,162 of OZ010737.1, forward strand.
CTTAACTCAATTCCCTATACAAACAAGGTAATATTCCATCTAAAACAAATTAAAAATATGGCTGCTGATATGTCGGATTTTGAAGAGGTATTTAATTAATCAAAATTGGATTTAATGCAATATACATTTTGTGTTTATTTTTTAGAAATTAGTTAACCCATTTTTGAATAACCAAACCAGTGGAAATACTAATGAGAGTGAAAAAACAATTTGTAGTGATGATGAAGATGTCGAAATTGCAGATTCGTCCAAAAAATTAAACATAATGATTGAATCATACAGTGAAATAACTAATAACAATAACTCAAGTGATAATCAAGGGAATAAATCTCAAAATCATAGACCATCGAGACCAAATAGTCTTGTTTGTTCCAATCCATCTGAAAAAGTTATTGCGAAGAATACCAGTACAAGAAAGAGCAATGATAATTGTTATAAATACAAAAATTCATTTCTTCACAATTTAGAAGGTACTGTTTCAATAGACGATAGCACCAATATGACACATTTTGTAGCTGAAAATTTAGAATATAAAATCAAATTAGCAAGCCCCGGAACTAAAAAGGAAATGGGCATTGGAATAAGTTCACAAAATAGTACGCCTTCCAATGCTAGCGGTACTTTACAGAAACAATTTTATTTGCTCAACTCAATTGAATCCCAGGCACAATATTTAGCTGCTTCAGTTGATAATTTGACCGAAAATTTATGTAATCTGCTGCATTCGGTGAGTAAACTAATCCAAATCGTATATACTTTTTAGATTTCCCTTTGGAATTAAAGATTTGTCTTTTTATGTTGTATTGAGAGCAACTTGTTCAACCTCCGATAACTTTTGTTTATTTTCATTTATCTTTACAGATTTCTTCAATAACTGCTGATAATGTTGAAACGTACAAAAATTCTGTGAATAAACTAACTGACTGTATGGACGCTAATATAAAAAGCATGTACACAATAATGGCCAAAGCAGAAGAAATATCGAATGCTTTGAAACCAACTGATGCCATATCAAATAAAATACGAGAATTGAAACGTCTTGTAGACATGCTCGAGAGTAATATTTAGCAGAGTGGTATGTTCTTTGTTAAGCAAATGGAAAATAAAGAACTAGAAGAACTTTCGACATTTCTAATAATAAACCAAAATGGAATGTTGTTATGTTTTCGGAAATATTATAATTACTACCTGTAAAATAATCGTTAATAGTACACATACTAATCTAAGATGAATTACACAAGAAATTTGCTTAGCTCCCATAAGCAAAAAAAAAAAAAATTGGTAACAGTTGACAGTGAGACAAGTTGTAATTTTTTTTTAATTATTTATTCAAATTTTGGTTACAAATATCTTTGAATCATATCATTAGAATATTCTGTCCATTTTTGGTATGCTCGGCAAATACTATCGAATTTGTTCTTACCTTATCTAGGTAGAAACTTGTCTATTCCATTCTATAATTTCATTCGAATCGCAGGATAATATTCTTATTTGAAAATCTGACGATGTGTCGAGTATTACTTTTAATTCTGGGTAAACAGTAATACTATTAAGCTTTTATTAAGGATCAGCTCAGAAAATAAACTTAATTGTTGATGATTGTCAAGTGAGTGAATAGATTAATAACGAACCAAAGTGTATAGCACCCATTACATGGTCAGTAATAATGTCATTATTTTTTGATAATGACATTAATACTGATCGTGTAATGCGAAATAATGATGAATGATGTTCGGTAATGATGAAAATCCAGATTTTCTGATTTTGCTACATCATTACCGAAGAATGATGAAAATAATGTCATTATTATTGACCGTGTAGGGATTCCATCATTACTTTTTTACATCATTCCAGAGGATCATGCTCTTTCGATATATTTTAATTTCTTAAATAAATACAGAATTATTTTTTTTTCCATTATATGTTGACAAATCGAGCTGTAAGCATTATAATTTTTAAAAAGTGTTTTAAAGTAATTAAAAAAACCAATTTTTATCAACTTGAAAGAAATCTACAAAAAAAACGACGTAACATTTCATATCTGTTGTCCGCTAAGTAATGATGAAAATACTGATGCTTTGGAATGATCGTGTAGTGTTAAAAAATAATGATGAAGTAATGATATAAATACTGACATTACTAGTAATGACATTATTACTGACCGTGTAATGGCTGCTTATTATTGTAACCAAGTAAATAAATAAAATAAATGACAAAATGTAATTACAAATTAGTAATAAAGAATTTTATTTAATCTATTATAGGGCTTATTTAGACAAGTATTTTTAACAACACATTTCAACAACACTTGAATCAACTTGAAGTTTAGATTTGTATTCTACACCCGATGTTAATTATATATGTATTTGTAAATTCGTTTTATTTCGTATTGATACTTTGACTCGTTCAATAATATTTTTGAAGCATAGATAGGTGTTTACAGTTCAAAATAAAAATTTTAATGAAAAAAATAGCCACACATACAAACACAATCATTTGTTTTTAATATAAACAACACGAGAATACAGAAAATTTACTGTCGAAAAGTGCATCGGAAAATCCCCACCACAAATTTTAGTTTATAGGTAAAGAGAAAAGAAACGAGGAAAAAAGTTGATGCAAAAATACATGTCTAAATAGGCCCATATAATATAATTTATAATTTTTCTAGAGCAAAGATGTTAAGATTTACAGATGACACATGAGTACAATTTTCCTTATAGCAAAGTTAGTTTATTATGATCCTTTTCGAATAGGCTTTTTACAGATGAACAGTTTTAACAGTATATAGTTTTTAAAACAGAATGCTCATAGGGCGAACGACAAATGTCAAAATAAAATGTATACAAAACAATTTTGACAAAGTATATTTTTATTATTTAGGTATTTTTAATAGTTTGAAAACTTGAAAAACAAACAATTTATTAAAACTATAATGATAACGGATGTTCACGATACAGAAAATTCGTTTTCTATACCGGTATGTACGGACAATAAAGATTTGGAACCAACTGCAGAAGAATTAGAAAATATATACAAAATGATTGAGACTGGCGATTTTCAATTGGAATGGACCTGCCTTGGACGACGTCCTCCAACACCAGTAGATCAACAAACTAATGACACAAAAGAGACGAAAAAAGAAAGGTAATCACTGTATTATGTATATAATAAAACACGTATATTTATGCGTAGATTATTTGCTATTCTAGTGAATCTCGAAATCGAGATGGTTTTGATTTTATGGATGAAATGACTGCAACGCCACAGCAAATGAGAATACGACGTGAACCAAATTCTGCACTAAAAGGGTCGGCGAAAAAAAAGACTACGGTCTTTTCAGGAGTTATAGATTCAATGAAAAAACATGGTCGTTTGCATGTTACACCAACCAAAAATACAGAAAATGGCAATAATAATAGTTCGAATCATTAAATAATTTTATTTTATTATACCCTTATAATCATCCCTTTATAAATCTATGCCAGATACACAAACTAATATTTGTGTCATCTACTAGATACAGTATCGTTCAATTGAAGTTTTTAATTGAATTGGTTCGATCTTGATTAGTGGAAATTATGCATTTGAACAATCATGTCTCATTCGGGAGCTGTGTTATCTTGTCTTTATTGTTGTTATAGTTTTAACGGGTTTCCTATCTAAACACTCTCAGCATGATCAATTGGCAAAATTATTAATATAACATTGGGGTGACTTTATGGTACTTCTAATGACACCGAATAAATAGAAGTTCAATCAAACTTAGCCTTTCAGAGGTCGTTGATCATAATGTACTATAGTCAGTTATAATATAAATTTTTCATTTTTGTATTCCAGTAATTCACTATAAATTGAATTTGAATAATATTTTTACTGTTCCAAGTGGCATCTGTACAAAATATTCTTAACTAAATTTCATAAATGTAATAGAGCAAGTCACGAATTGTACAGTGTACTCTAGTGGACAGTAGAAAAATACGACTACTCTGTATCTGTAACAGAAAACTCTTGCGCAAAATTATATGGGAGTAGTGTCTATTTAATTTTAATTTTCAATAGTCCCCGCGATACATGATGGCGTGTACATTTTTCTGATTTATTTAATGTTATACATCACAAGCTCTAATCGACCTTAGAAACGAATTCATTGAGAACCCATCCTATATAAAGAATTCACAAAGGCCAGAAAAATCGTTTTTATGCAGGTGATTGTATTAAGTACAAGAGCTTTCGATATTTAGAAGAGTAATTTTCTTGAACAGCGTTTCCGATCTTATCCGAAAAATGTAAGTCGTAACCTTAATTTTTCTACAGATTTCAAAAGATTTGATTTAATACAGTACCATCTATCACTATAGTATTCACCATTACATCAATTACAATTCCATCCGCCACTATACCATCCATAACTATATCAATCCGAACTACATTATTCACCACCACACTATCCACCACAGTAACATCATCTGCCGCAACAAACATAGTTATGGCTCCATCCAAAATATGATACTTGAACTATAACACGATTACACGGCCCTTACTGGGTCTCAACTGAGACCTTACGAACCATTTATACGTGATGCCTAACGAATGCTTTTATTTATTTATTTTTTGCTTTTTTTTTTTTTTTTAATTTTTTGCTCAACTGCGAGAATCGAACTCGAGACCACGGCGTGATGAGAAACTCTTTTAACCATTAAGCTACAACCGGCGAGAGTAAAGCTAATACTCGTATTAAAACAAGAAAATCGTCGAACCGTTATAGTACATAAGCTTTCTAACCCATTCCCAGCAACCCCCCCTCCCCCCAGTCACTCAGGCTTAATTGGCCCATTGTGACATCCCTTCCCAAGCGTACACTTTCAGTACCGAAATCTGTTTGTTCTTCTAACGAAGAGGTGTTTCGAATTTACATTCGTAACATACAACTATTCAGGGAGCAGTGCCCCGTGAGAATGCCCAGCAAGGTCCTTAAAGTACGTCTATCATAATTTAAGAAAGACTGGGATCTTTGCTGGTTTACTGATCCAAATAAGATTTTGGATAAACGAAAAGAGATGAGATTATTCCACCTTTTTTGGTGCAGATCACCAAAGTTATAATCAATTTCTTATTTAAGAACTAGTGACGTCACTCCTAGAGCGGGCTTAGGTCCCACAAAGATGGATGTCGCACCCAATCGGGCCAATTTATCGGCCAATATATTCCCTTTGATACCCATGTGACTTCGTATTCAGTGAAATCTAACTTTATTCAGTCTACCTAGTCGATTTAAGGCACTTATCGTTCCCAAAACAAGTTTCGTTGAAACAAAATTGGAACCAATCGCCTTTAGAGCAGCCGTCAGAAAGAATGGAGCTACGACGATCTTTGTAATTTATCCTTTTTTCAAAGAGTGCTGCTTTCAAAATTGCAGCAATTTCTGCCTGAAAAACAGTAGCATATAGATAATTCAACCTCAGGATTTTGTAGGTATATAACCCTGCACCAACTAGATTACGGCATACTGATCCGTTAGTAAAGATTAACATATCGTTGCCGGAGCGGTAGGATGGGCTGTTATAGTCCCATATGTGATTTCCAGTAATAGTTACATGAAATAATTTCCCGAAGACGTGCTTGGTCACCATAATGTCTGAGGGCATATGGGCAGTTGTGTGCCGGCACACCTCCCTCCATATTTGACAGTGCCCGGAAGGACCAAATAGATTTTCTTTGCATTGTAGACGACCCACATTCAAGAGCTGATCTCAAGAGCTGCAGTAGGAGTGGGGTGTGTAGCTCTTACTATTTTAAGACCAACAAGTCTTTGAAGACGGTTTAGAGGTTACCGTCCAATCTGGCTCATTGTTCTAGTCCACCAAATGAATGCGGCAAATGAGACTATGGGTCTGATCATTGAAACATATAGTCAGTAGACGCGTCTAGGTTTCAGGCCCCATGATTTACAAAATGACTGTTTGCATTTCCAGTAAATGTTGCATGCTTTGTTGCATTTCTCTTCTAAATATGTTTTTTTTCAACTAATCTTCCGATCTAACCAGACCCCCAGATACTTGACTTCCGAAGAGAGTGGGATTGTGTGAGCCCCAATTTTTAGACGACTAAAGTTTCCAGGACTCCTGCGTCTAGTGAAAAGGACCATCTCAGTTTTTCTAGGATTGACTGTTAGACCTTGGTAAATACACTAGGCTTCTCACTCATTGGCATAACGATTAATGATAACTACCAAAATATTGTTGAAATGAAATATCAAGCTAAAGACATTAGCATAACCGACCGCAAATCTTAATTGGAACTGAAGTTTAATACATGTAACTAGCACAGTACTTAAGTTTAATTAAGTTGCAACAATTTCAAATCGATTAATTTAGAAATATTTCATCAGTAAAAGCTTAAAGTATTCGGTTGTCAAACAATTTCATTAAAATAATATTGTTTGTGAAAAATGAAAAGTTAAATTACCCCATAATCTAAATTCTAAACTCCTAAGTCTTAATACATCAAAAATTGAAAACAAAAATAATATAAGAAAAAATGATGATGATAAAATAATTCACCTGTGAAAAAAATTTAACTCATCATGTATATACAAAGGGTGTACCAAAAGTTAAGAATCAATTTAAACCGAACTCTTTTTTGATTCACTTAGTTAGTTACCTTTTAGCTTATGCCACAACAGTCAAAGGAAGGAGGAATGGATATAGGTCCGATTTAGATAGCAGCATCTGCATATTGCATAGCTCCATGCCAGCTTATAGTATTCGGCACTCCCCAACAGAGGGTATTTAAGTTTCAATGTCTAACTTTTTACCATTAAAACACTTTGTAGTCGGTTTGATCCTACAATTTTATGATACCCGTTATAATATATCAACTTCGGATTGACTTTTATCGAATTTTGTAACTAAACAAATGTATATATATATATATATATATATATATATATATATATATATATATATATATATATATATATATATATATATATATATATATATATATATATATATAATTTTATTTTGTATACTTAATTCAATCTAACCCTCGTTGTGTCTATCATAAAAAATAGAAGAGAACTTTATATTTTATAAATACAAGTCACGCGCAATACTTATCCACCCTGTCTCGCTTTTTATACACTTGTTGGACTCACCTCGTACCTTCGACACCGTGATATACATACATTTACACAGAAATCTCTAGCATCGACAACAGGAATACCCACCCAACATCTTTAAAACCAAAAACATATTTTTCAAAATTCGTTAACTTTTTTTTTCTGGTTGTTGTTTTTCTCCAAAGTTTGGAAAATGGAAAAATTAAATTTAAATTTTTTGTTATTTTATGTGAATTTGCTCGTAAAATATAAAAGAGAGATGAGAAAAATGTTGGAAAGAATTTTCATTGTTCTAAATGTACATAAAAAGTATTGTTTTAGATACAATGAACTTTAGAGGTTGGTTATGCCAGTTATACACATACTATACATAGTTTTTTTTTTTGACTGACATTAAAATCGATTTTCGGTTTGGTTTCTGCTAAATAATATGGAAAATCTATATAGTGGTATACATATATTTGGTTATATGCTAACGTAGAAATTCTCTGGAACCGTATAATAAAATTACCAGATAATTGTTGTTTACAGTACAATTAAGGTATTTGAAATATTGCAAGAACAACTCTTGTTGGAAAAAATTGCTTGAGAATTCAATGTTCAATAAATATGTATAGAATTCGAGGCTTCAACATAGGTATCTACTATACCCAACATTTATATTGTATCTCACTTAAATCTTGGCGTTTATTCAAGAATTTTATATGCTCAAAATTGTTTTCAACGTTCATGGTTTGAATAAATGATCGACATGTGCCACATATCTAACATTAACACTCCAGATTGTTTTTAAAATATGGTTATTCTTCGCTTTGTTATGAGTACTACAAACCAAAGATTCGGAATGCTTTCGTTGGGTGGTGGTGCAGTGTAGCTGAATTAGATAACTGGCAGTGATGTAACTTATTGAGTGTGGTTAAAAGCTGCGGCAGTGGAGCGTGAGGTACCGGGTTCCAATCCCGATAGGGGCAGGATGCAAAAGGGATTTTTCAGCATGAGATTACGATCGATGGTGTGAATGAACACAACTATGACCTCCTGGTGGAGTACAGAACTCATGGGCCGACCCATCTTCCATGTCAGCGCTATAGGCTGGAATGGAGCTATGCAATGTGCAGATGGTTAGTAAAATCGGACATATAGCTGTACGTCCTCGAGTTGGCTCTAATGGCGTAAAAGTAAGGATGTAAATAAGCGAACCGCGAATAAGTAGGAAGTGCCTTGCGCCCCAAAACAGATTAGAGATAAAAAATAAAAAAAACCTTTTGAGTGAAATTTATAAAACATATAAGATTTAATTCCTATACATTTTCAAGTTTAGCATATTCTAAAGAGCCCAGTCCCTGTCTACGTTTAATTAGGTCAGTTCAACAATTCAACCATCTTAGGTAATTGAGTTTGTTTGTTTATTAGTATATATATTCGTTTTTTTTAATAAGCTTTAATTGGGTGCAGGACAGACTTTTAGACATTCTTAGCTCCTTGTAACTATCAGAGCTCCAGCACCAAATGCGCAGTCCTTCTAGTAAAGGTTGATAACTGCTTTAAACTTGTGCATTTTATACTCAAACTGGATGTTTAATGAATGAATTCGCACTTTGCATCTTCAGTTCAAGGTTTCGGCAGCTTCACCGTAAACCTATTGACCGATCCTCGTGTTACTTGTCCTGGCGTAACAAATGGTGCTATTTTCCCTTTAATTTTGCAGAACATTTACCATTTAGTTGGAGTTGGTTTTGCATTATGTGTGTCTAATATGTGAGATGCACGTGACAGTGACGGCAGTTATGCTTGAACTCCAATATGGCATTCATTGACAACTATGATACTGAAACAAACAGCCGTTGAAGATGTAGTCTTTTCACTTCATTTTGATGTAATAATTATTTTTTATAACTTAGTACTAAAATCGTTCTAGATAAAATTAACTTTGAGTAGATCGTCACAGTATCTCCCTCCAAGTAAAACCCTACGGATAATGAAGGAAACTATTGAGGAAAGGAAAGACGGCAAACAGATGATTCAAGGTATTTCTGGAAAATAGTATATTTAAAGTCGGAAACGGACTAATTTCTTTAGTGCCACTGCCTGGTTAGTTTTATTAGCTAAGCTAATGGCGACATACCGTATGTCGGGTTTAATCTGTCCCTGGAAACATTTATATTTCAAGCATTTTGTTTTAAACACTGTTGGGATTTATCATGTAAAAAACGTTTTTTACATTTTTTTTGTAAATTACATGTAAAAAAGGAAAATAATATCATTCGCAGTGCCATCTATTTTATAATTTCAAAAACTCTATTCCTAAGATAGTAAGAAGATATATTAACAGATGGTATTTTAGTTACAATCAAATTTAATAAGAGATGGCGTTTTTTACATAAATATTTTTGTTACGTTTTTTACATATTAATGTCAAAAAATAACCCTATGTAAATTATCCGTTTTTTAGATGTAAAACACCGTCTAAATTACATCGTATAATTTACACGCCCAACAGTGTTTACAATGAAATATTTTTTGAAACGACGAAAGACTCTGTACAGTTCTTCGTATGGTGATGATAGGTCGGTTCGTACTCTATCGACACGATAGAGATGACAAAAATACAGTCGCAACCTTTTAATAATTTGGGGACAAAAATCGGTCTATAGGTTGGATCGGAATTAGAACTCTGAGAAATGGTCAAAATGGGAAAATCCTTCTGGCAGCTTGAACATTTGCCTGTGGATGGTACGAATTCCATGAGTGTGAATTCTACGAATTCAGAGAAGAGCTTCGACTCAAGTGGTTCGGCTGTAATCTCAACGAGGATTCCAAACCTTGATACGTATTGCTCGACAAAAGTGTAAGCAATAGTAGCAGCGTTACTATCTCGAATGCGATATGCTTTAGTCCAACGAGTGAATCGATCTACGATGGTAAGAATATAAATGAAACTTTCGGAGGATGTGGCGGTCCTACTACATCCATGTGAATATGTTCAAACCTCGATGATGAAAGATTGAAATGCCCTGGTTGAGTCTCAGTATCCTTTGCACTTTGCTTGTTTGACTTCCGATGCAGCCACGAAAGTGTTATCTTTAATTCTTTAATAATGTTTCACCAGGCCAGTTTCGATTTGATGACGTTATTGAGTAATTGTGTGATCAAAAATATCAATTTCAACTACACAATTGTGAAGTCAGCGATTGATGATCGTTGATTATAATAATGAAAATAATGCAATTATAAAATCAACAACCAGGTCAACGATCATTCGTCAATTCATAAAATCGGATGTTTGGCTTTGCGTTTTCTCAACATATTCTTCTAGGCTAGTTTTGTTGTAGGCTCCTGTAGGGAAATTGTTTAATGGACATCGAATATGATATATCGAATGATGGATGATTCTTAATCAATCTATACCAAGTCTAAAATATTGAATAAACACTTTAAGCTAATATCTAGTTTGGTGCAGTCGGATAGGGATATAGCCAATGGGAAATATCTTGGTTGAAAGGATTGTTATCGATTAACTAACGTACCGGTGGAGTATTCTGAAGCTCCTCATTAATCCCCCATTTTTTATCATACTTTAACTGTCAATATTTAACGAACGGTGATTATCGAATCTTTGGTGATTATTGAAATGGTTTCTATGATACCAATATATTTATAATGAATTTATAAATCCATATCAATTTATAAAATGGAAAAGAAACCTTTCTTAATTAAAATTTAAAATCGCAGTTCGTCCATCCAACGAAAGGTTTTCATGTTTGAGTTACTATATCACTAGGGGTATGGTGTTAAAAACTTCGTAGTCTTATTCGTAGTTTTAAACGAAGAAATTGATAGATGTCACCCGGATAGTACAAATTTCAATTTGGTTGACATACTTAAAAATACAGATAACAAGACAAGGAAACATATAAGACAAGCTGAAATGGTCCTTTAAACACAAGAAACGCTGAAATAGTCCTACAAACAACTGTATTATTCCTTTTGAGATACCAACAATATTTACAAAGCCGCTTTGAGTCTCAACGTTTGTGAAGCATAAGCTCCATGATTTTGTTGATATTTGCATCAGTAGTTGATGTTGATGGTGTTCCTGAACGAGGTTCATGTTGTGTGTACCACTTTACATTTTGTGATTTCGATAAACATTTATCGACGTAAGGCTTTTGTAATGTTTCCAAAGCATCAGAACAAGAAATTTAAATTTCATACAAGTTTTACACTTTAAAAATTACTGACAATTTTTTTAAACACAAAAAAGCTGTAATTTGACCTGTTCACATCAGTCATGCCAACCTACCAAATAAATATGGTATACACACTACTCGTTGGGCTGATTTGACCTTCAAAAGTTGTTAAAATTTTCGAAAGTTGTTACGTTGTTGTTGTTAAAATTACAGTCCAAAAGTAATAAATGAGATTGTTGGTGGTTGAAGCAATCCAATTGCAACAAAATTTCTTCGTTTGATTTGGGTTTTTATATATCCGTGGGATTTAAATGAGAATCTCACTGTGATAAAGTTTTATCTAAAGTCTAAACTATTCATATTTTATCAAAATTATATACTGAATAAAACATTTGACGAACTAAACGAAGAAAAAATAGATTTGTAAATTATATCAAAGTCTTCTGTTATAACAATATGAGAAACGTACTAGTTCCTATTTAAAACAAATAACTTATAATACTATAAGGGAAATCGTGTCAATTTCCATAATAAATGCCAACGACAGTATGATTTCGTTAAATATAAGTTTCGGAGAAGATTTCTAGATGGCATAATATACGTTTTAACGAGAACAATAGATGGCACGCCAAGTAATTTTTTAATGAAATGATATAATTACAAAATAAAAACAAATTTTGTTTTATTTATTACTGTTATTTATAAATATAAGCCCATACTTCAATCATTTCCAATTTCGATTGTAAAAATAAAATGTTTTATTTAGATTTTCTATTTTGGTATCGTAATTTGGTATCTTTAATGCTAGAGCTGGCAGAAATCAGACCAACTTATGTAATAACATAGGTCCGTACTCCCGACACGAAACTGCAACCGATAATGGGGAAAGAATGATGTACTTTGCGATCGCTCATGATCTCAAAGTGGCAAGTACATTCTTTCCTCATAAAAACATCCACTTAGAAACATGGACACACCCGCGTAAAACATCCCGAAGCCAAATTGACCATGTGTTGATTTCAAAAGGGCGGGCTCGGGTTGTCCAAGACGTGAGATCGTATCGGTCGTCAACAAAATTCGTAGGCAGTGACCATTATCTAGTCACTGCAAAGCTACGATGGAAATTTTCGTACAAGTCAGGGAGGACAGGAGAATATACAACGCGATTCTCCTGTGAAGGTCTGATAAATGAAGAAATGCGACGAAAATATCAAGATCTTGTCAGCAATAGCATTATGCAATCCAATTACCAATCTGATGATGTGAACAGTGTCTGGGAAGTATTGAAAACTTCGGTTGTCGATGCTGCCCAGCACATTCTCGGTGTAGTGAAAACTAAGCCCAAAAATGATTCGTTTGATGAGGAGTGTCGTCTTGCTGTTGAGCAACGTAATATAGCCCACAATGAAGCGCAGACTCGGTTTACAATTGCAAGGAAAAACAAGGCAGTTCTTGCTAGGAGGACAGCTAAACGCATTTGTAGACAGAAGAAGCGCGAATGGTGGAAGGCCAAGGTCTTAAGAGTACAACAACTCAGCAATGAGCACAATTCGCGTGGTTTCTTTAAAGGAATCACCGAATTGCACCATACCTTAAGATCTCGGTCAACTGCCATTCGGGACCAGGATGGAAACCTCTGTGTTAACGTCGATGCGGTACTCGATACATGGCGTGAACATTTTTCTGATCTACTTAATGTTCCACATGTATCACAAGCTGTATTTGAATACTCTCAAATACAGACCGCAGAGATGTTCATTAAGGATCCACCCTATGAGGAATTCACAATGGCCATGCAGAGACTAAAGAGAAATCGTTCACCAGGAGTTGATTGCATTAATTCAGAGCTCTTGATATTCGGAGGGCTAACTTTGTGGAACTGTCTTTTCGACCTTGTTCGATTGGTATGGCGAAATGAAGTTATGCCTGACGAATGGAAAGTGGCCGCGTTATACCCAATATTCAAAAAGGGTGATCGCTTGAAATGCGAGAACTATCGCGGTATAGCTCTCCTTTGCACAGCATATAAGTTATTGTCTTACATAATCTTGGGAAGAGTTACTCCTTTAGCGGAAGAAATTGTCGGTGACTACCAAGGAGGATTCCGTCCAAATCGGTCAGTCACTGATCAAGTTTTTTCGCTGCGGATGATTCTTTCCAAGTACTATGAAACATCTCGCGATGTACACCAGGTGTTCCTAGATTTCAAGCAAGCCTATGACTCGATCAATCGAGAGAGGCTATGGTATGCGCTTGAATATTTAGGAATACCAAAAAAATATGTACATCTGTGTAAAATGACAGTAACGCAGTCACAATGATGTGTTAAAGTTGAGAACAGGCTATCGAGAATTTTTGTAATTACTTCTGGTGTTCGACAAGGAGATGCGCTGTCCCCGATACTTTTTAATCTCATGTTGGAATACATCCTTCGTAAAAGTGCAACACCTCAGGACAATATCTTATTCCGACAATCCAATCAACTTCTTGCGTATGCAGATGATATCTGTGTGATTGGATTAAATGGCAACGGAGTGAAAGAGATACTTGATCCACTGGAACAGTTTTCAGCTTCCGTTGGTCTCAAAATCAATGAGTCCAAAACGAAATATCTGATCTCTGGTTTTCGAGACCAAGACGCAAGTGATTTCAGTAGTGGAAACCGCACGTTTGAAGGAGTGATGAGATTCAAGTATCTTGGATCTCTCATTACTCACGATAATAATGTGGGAGAGGATATCAAGGTTCGCCTTGCCGCTGGCAATCGGGCTTTGTATCCTCTACGTCCACTGCTGAAATCAAAATATCTTGCAAATACGGATAAGCTGAAACTGTACAGAGTGTTGATCATGTATGGATGTGAGAGTTGGACCTTGACGGACGAGTACGAAAGATGGCTTCTAACATTCGAGAGAAGAATCATGCGTGTGATATATGGCCCAAAACGCGACGTTGATGGCACATACCGAGTTCTATTCAATCACGAGATCAGGAATTTAATGCAAATTCCTGATATCGTGCATGAAATCAAAGGACAGCGAATACGCTGGCTCGGTCACGTTCTGCGTGCTGATCCGAAACGAAGAGGTCGCTGTGGACGACGATGGCTCCACGGCTTAGAGAGCGATCTGGCATCTTCTGGTTGCCTGCAACAATATGAAGAGCTGGCTCGTGATCGAAACCGATGGAGCCAGATAGTTGACACGGCACGGGCCAATAATGGCCTGTAAAGACCGATAAAAAAAAAAAAAAAAAAAATTTTGGTATCGTTAATAATTCGTTGAATATAAAAAACTGCAGTTAAAAAATGTAAACCTTTCGTTCAACTTCTACTAGTGCCATCTTTTAATCTTCTCCGGAATTATATCATTTTGGCACATGATATCGACGCGATTTTCCTTATAGTAATTATTTATAAGTTATTTGATTTAAAATCCTACTAATGCCTAATAATATTTGCCCATTATAACAATAGTTAGAACAATTGGGATTCTGTGAAAAATTTATTGCTTTGTATTTCATCTAATTAAATACTATTGTTTGGTCCTTCGCATATTCATAAATTCCTCAATGGCCCGTTTTATTTATGATTCATCTGGAGGAATAACTGAGTGCCATGATGTCGAAAGTATTATACTTAACGTTTAATTTGGGTTGGACTACTTTGATAATATGTAGTAGCATCACTCATGGAAAAGTTTTTATTTTGCCGGCAAATCAGAATAAAATAGATCGACATCATCTGATTTGCATGGATCATTTTTGTGTCTATCACTTACAAATACATAGTTGAGCTTTTCATAAAATATTTGGGAAAAAGTGTTAAATAAGAGTTAAAACAGCATTCGTTATAATCCTATATCATTGTTCAAATAACTGAAAAGTGAAACTTTAGCTTTATCGCATTATATACATACATACTGTTGGTAATTCGTTTACAGGATGACTAATTGTCTACACTTATTGGTCAAATTACAAGGCAAATCTCGATTCCTTGATTTGTCTCGACTGCTTGTTACAATATAAAACCCAAGACAAGTAGAGTAAACCTTTTATGGTTTAAGAATGAAATCAGAGTTCAACAAAACATTTATAGCATAGGATCGATTCGTTATTGAATACAGTCAGCGGTATTTGAGAAAATTAAAATTAAATTAAAACGATGAAAAAATATTATTTTACATAATGGTATACAGATCTTTACATTTTTTGTACAAAGATGAATTAAAAATTAAATTATTTTCTTAGAAATCGGTTATATTACCAATTTCCAGAATAAATGAATAAGAGAAAAAAATATCATTATGCGAGTACAACATATTAACGGGCTCGATTTAATGTAAATCTTCTATTTAACTTTCATTCTATTCTGTTTTTTTCTATAAAAACATGAATAATGAGCCAACCGAATATTAGAATATTTATAAAGGTATATACGATCATAAAGGTAGACCATATATTGTTGGCCCGTACCGTTTAAACAATCTTAATCTATCGGTTTCGATCACGATCAAACTTTATATTGAAAATGCCAGATGGCTCTATATTAGATTTTAATAAATCGACCCGCATGTCGCACCGTCTTGTTAAAACCACATATCTAGATATTAAAGTTTGGGTCTATGATCGGATTAAAGACGTATCTTTAAATTTTAGTCTTTGAAGTTAGTCACATTAACTTGTGCTCAAAAATGGTCTATTTTGTTTGGCATTCTAAGGTACTTTCGAATAGCGTGAATTAACTGAATGAGAATTGAATTACTATTTAGATAATTCAGTTGCTATTTAAATAATTGAACTACTGAAGTGAATTGGGTGTTCGAAACGAAACGCCAAAACGAAAATCATTTTAAATTTATTTTTATTAATTTTAGCTTGAATAAAAATAAAAATAAAGTTTATTAAAAATTGGTAACCAAAAAATTGATAAAAAAAACAAAATTGGAACAATTTTTAAACAAAATAAAAAATATTATGCTGAAACAACAAAAAAAATTACTGAATTAACTACACGAGCAAAATTTATATTCAGATAACTCAGTTGCGCAATATTTAAGTGAAGTGAAGAGGTGCGAATCGAACACTCAATTCACTTCAGTTGATTCAATTAATTCAGCTCATTCTATTAATTCATGTCAATCGAAAGGGCCTAAGTCAATTTTTTATAATCCAGCGATCGAATAAACCAATTATCCTCCAGCACTGCCATTTGGCGGTTCTTTATGAATTTTCATTGATGTAGCTAGAATTAGCTTTCACTTATTCGCTCTAAATAACTTTTCTTAAATTTTATATTTTTATACTGGACGTGATCCAGTTCATACTGCATTTCCCCTTCAGTTTTTTTTGAGTTATCCGTCACTCGGGCTCCTCAATTTTACTTGACGTTCCGGCTATAGGTCCGATTTTACGTAGAAACCATCTGCACATTGCATAGCTCCATGACAGCCTAATAGTACTGTTATGGAAAATTGGATTGCACACGGATTCTAAACGCAACAGGGTGTCAGATGAGTTCATTCGCACCGACCAAACGATCGATGGTGAAAATCCCTTTTTGCATATTGCCCCTGTCGGAATGTTCACCTTCCAACATTTCCAGAGCCCAATCCGAGTACGTACGGCGCTTCATATGATCAATTGGCTTTAGTTCTTGTGATAACTGAATCTTCTAAGAGTGCAAGCCAAGATCCATTTGAAAATTCGCCAAAGTATAGTCTGGAGCGATGGT
Organism: Tipula lateralis; assembly: GCA_963932295.1. Lineage (NCBI taxonomy): Eukaryota > Metazoa > Arthropoda > Insecta > Diptera > Tipulidae > Tipula > Tipula lateralis. The sequence goes on from OZ010737.1 coordinate 139,910,206, forward strand.
ATTGGTTTGTTTGCGACGGACACTTGAACGGAAGCAATATTCTCGGCACTTCGACCAACCCATTGTGAAATATTTAGACTTAAATTGTTTCCTAAACTATGAATTACTTGTCTACTGGGACGATAATTACGACCAAAAATTGGAATCATCGCTCTTGAAGTTACAGTCACAGAGCCGGGATTTTAACCATTAATAAACGTTTTTCGTTTGAGTACTTCATCATGGTGAACATGTTGTCTTTGCCGAATGTTTTGACACTGTTATTTGTTTAGAGATGTGTTCACAGTGAAAGTTAAAAGTTACATGATATTGAATCGCTCGCTTTCTAAAGTTATCTCTTTCTTTATCTCGTTACTACTTCTCAAACTGAAAATTACTATTATTATCGCTTAAGTGATCGAAGAGATAAACTTTCTCACTCATTAAAACTGAAATATCATAAAATAAGTAGTGGCCCTTCAACTACTACGTAGACCGCATACTATAACTATTGAATGAACTATATGGATAGGTCATTCAATAAGTTCGTAGGATAAGAAGAAAAAAAAATTTTGAAAAAACTCGATTTTATTATTCAACATATGTAGTTGCCTTCGAGCGCGATTTTCCAACTTTTCGATACCACTTTTATACCACAATTTCTCTTGCTCGTCAAAATAGGCCCCAGTTTCAGCGATTAATTCATCATTGGACTTAAATTTCTTTCCAGCAAGCATTCTCTTCAGATCTGAAAACAGGAAAAAGTCGCTGAGGCTTAATCTGGAGAATATGATAGGTGGGTAAGTATTTCGATTCATTCAATTTTGCCATCGTTTTCCTCGTTCTGTGATACGGTGCATTGTCTTGGTGAAACAACACTTTTTTCTTTTGCATTTGCAAATGTGGCCGTTTCTTTGCGATTTCAGCCTTCAATCGATCCAAAAGTGCACAATCATAAGTCACTGTTGATGGTGGTTTCTTTTTGATGATGTTCGATGAATATTATTCCGTTCGCATCCCAAAATACAGACGCCATCACCTTAGCGACCGTCTGTTTTGTCTTCGATAGCTCCGGCCATATAAAATCAACAAACCTAAACATAAACTTTAAATAAAAAATTTAATTTAAAAAAAAATATTTTTGTTTTTGATAAATAAAATTGTTTTTCAATTTACTAATGAGTTTTTGATGTTTTATAATTTTTAAAAGGCCTTAATGGTTCTTAATGTATTATTATATCTTTCGGACAACCGTAACAAAATAAGATTTTTATATGTGTATGCGTATTGCGTATATGTATGTAATATATTTCGCATTTCATACAAATTGTTTATTTCAACAGGAAATTGTTATGCAAGATTTTGTAATGCAAAACTACTGTATTACAATAATTGGCACTGCACTAAAAGTAACACTAAAATGAAATCAAAGTTTCCTTAGTTCCACATACATGTTCATAATCACAAACAAAAGATGCTCATATTAACAAAAATTGCTCATTCAAGTATGTTACCAATTTTCCTTATACATAATATAAAAACCATCGTAACATAATTCTAGTTTCGCAAATTTAAGCAAACATAATACACAAGTAAGGCTGTTTTCGAAATGTATACTTATTTGAAACTTATTTGTGGAGACATACTTATTCAAATAAGTAAGCTGGCGAGGTGATTTATTTTCTGTTTCTTTCTTACGAAAAAATCTAAATCCGTGTGTTTACACTTGATATCATGATATCGATGTTTTTTTCGTTCCTTTCCTCTTTTACCTACGAAACCGGGTTTGGCGTGATTTCTTTTATCGACGACAACTTTTTGTGATTCTTTGATATCACACACAAACACAAACAAAATAAAATTTCAAGGATACATTATTGTTTTGTATGGTTTAGTTTGGTTTTGAATTTTGAAGAGAAATATATAAAAATAAAATACTTACACACATACAGATACAATTATTTTGATATCGATATCATGATGCGTAGTGTAAACGATAGTTGATTTCTGGATATAATATATCTTGTTCACGTGGTTCGTAGTGTAGTGTAGCGTAGATATGACTACAGCACTTATATGACCGTTCACCTGGACGTGTAGTGTAGTAACTCTACCAATATGCCCCTGTTGTTGAAATATTGTACTCAGCATATTTGACATTTCTCAATGTTTTTTTTGTTTGGCGTTGGTGTTAAAAAAGTTTTAAATTCTTCCTAAATTTAAATTATTGTCACTATCAATATCAATTTTTTTTTTATTTTTCAATAACATACGATCTCAATTCCGAATGATTTTGAATTAAAATTTTTTAACAAAGCAGAACTGTCAAAAGATAGTATACTACACTACGCTAAGTGTTCACGTGGTGCGTAATTGCAACTACACTACACTACACTACAGCATTTTGACCGTAGTTCATAATACACTACGGTAGTGTTTTTTCTTTGTTCACGTGGTGAGATAATACACTACACTACACTACGAACCACGTGAACAAGATAACAGAAATCGATTTCTTGATATCAAGTGTAAACACGCTGATTTTGAAAAATAAAAGTGTCAGTTGTCAATGTCATAGATATGTTGATATAGAACAATAATATAAAAAAAATACTTTATGAATACAGAAATTTAAATTTCTAGGAAAACGAAACACATAAACTAGCCGATTATATATTTTCTACTATAATTTTGCCCCAATTCCTAATAAAACTAGAAATTTTAGAATGATTCTGTGCACTAGAATCACTCTTTTGAGTTGGCCATGATATGGACCAGCTCTAATCAATATAACAAAACCATTGGATGGATTTGGCACAATCGAGCTGTGTTCAAATAGTTTCATATAAAATTCTATAATTTGAGACATTTCGGTACCTTGCTCTTGAGAACCTATTGAGCCGGAAATGATTCTTGTGATCTGAACGCAGTTCAATTCTGCCAATTCTATCCACCGGATGGTTCTGTAATATTTATTAAATTTGGTCCGTATCATGACCAATTCAAAATCATTTCCGGTCCAATAGGTTAGCAGGATCTAGGTTCTGAAATGTCTCAAATTATAGAATTTTATATGAAACTTTTGGAACACAGCTAAATTGTGCCAAATCTACCATGAGGAAATCAAAACTACGAGAATCCTTTTCGATCAAATAGGTTAGCAGGAGCCAGGTATCGAAATATATAAAATTTCTATAGTTTTATAAGGAATTGGTGCAAAATTATATATATAAAACTGAAAAAAAACTGGAATGAGATGATAAAGTTTCTGTTTTATTTTTATTATTGTTGCGAATTTCGAATAGAACGAAAAAAACTGGGATGAAATAGAAAAGTGTTTCCTGATGCAACTTTTTATTTTTTCTGGGATGAAATATTGAGATAACTTGCATTCATTATAATATATTTTTATGGTTTTGACAGTTGACAGATAAACAATTGAATTTTAGTAAGGAAGAATTAAAAAAAAAACAAGAAGTATATCAATATCCAGATCCAATTTTCCTGGTAAAGGTTAACGGCTTCCTACAATAATGTAATAGTGTTGTGACTGGCATAAATTTAAATCAGGCCATCTTGGACAACAGGATTCTGACTGAGCTTTCGAGCTCACTGACTAAAATTTCGAATATTTCCAGACCCTAAATAATCGCACACTTCTAAATTTACTGATATTATCTATTTACCAACATTGTGTTTGCAAATCGCAATAAATAAAAGTTAGAAGTTGTGGATCAGAATTAATTTGACGAGCATTTGCTTAATAAAGATTCTAATTTAAAATAACATATATTTTTATACAAATAATTTGCTTAGTTGATTTTAATTATTCTCAACAACATGAAATTCTCAACAACAGCGAAATGTCGTTTATTTTTTATCAGTAAGGGTGTTTGTTGCATTACCAGATAAATATAACAACATAGCTGTTATAAAATTGAACAGCTATGTTTTCTCTTAAAAATGTTATACAATTTTTCAATTAAGTTTTATTTTTGTGTCACTTTGAATGTTTTGATATTGCTGTCAAAAGAAGTAAGCTAATTCGTTTCGAATGGGTTGCACATATTTATTCAAAATGACGGCGAATAAGTAAGTATCCACGAATAAGTTTCAAATAAGTATACATTTCGAAAACAGCCTAAGTATACCATTAATGATTATTTTTATAGTATTTTATACTAAAGTTAACTGTATTATTCTCTAGAATTGAATATTTCAACAGTTGTCTCTAATAAAGGCAAAGATAAATTATTCATCGAACAGTTGTCTCTAATAAAGGCAAAGATAAATATTCATTGGAAATGCAGCCAGAAGCAGAAATAATTCTGTAATGTGCGCGTTGTGAGATGTTTATTAAATAACAAACACCAGGTGATTAAACCACCATCCGCACATTCACATGCACCAATCACAAATGAAAAAGTTATTGCAGATACCAACCAAAATATAAAATCTAGGGCTAAAAATACCGACCTACCACCGTACTGTATAATTACTGATGTATGTGAAGTTGGCCCAAAAATCAACCCAAAAAAATGCTATGGCAACACTAAAAATGACATTTCTATCATATTTTAGTGTCAGTCCAAAAAAAAAATATATATATTACGACATTGATGTCAGCTCAAAAAACTATATCTATCGTGATATATAAAAACTGTCAGCCCCAAAAAATTGTATCACGACAGTAAAAATTTACAGTCAAATACACTGAACCACAATTAATAAACGTAGACATCGCATGTATTGATTTCGAAAAAAAATTTTTTGATAGTGCTGGTCTTAATCATCACCAGTGTAAAGTATTAGACGATTGCAATGGGGATCTCATAGCCAAATGAGATGATGATTTAGACCCGAACTATCAAAAAATCGTATCGAGACCGATGACCAAAACTAAAATGTTCACTTACATTAAAATGAAGTGAACATTTTTCGAATTGCTATATATCGGCCATTTTGGCTATGAGATCTCTACTGTAATCATCTAATACTTTGCACTGGTGATAATTAAGACCAGAACTATCAACAAATCTTTCCGAAATCTTTCCCACCTTTTTACTGAGCATCTCCTCATAAAAGCTACTTTCAGAATGCAGTTGTTGGATTATGGATGGAACTTTCAATGTAGTTCCTTCCAAATGCGGTAACTGTTTTCTATACATGGAAACGTTGAAGGGAAGATAGTACCACTTGAGTTTTGTATTATGAGCAAAAAAACAAAGAAATGTTACGACCAAATGTTTTTTCAATTAAGGAAAATATGCCTTAAGAATGAAATCAACATTAATCCACAAATAATTTTGTGTGATTTTGAAAAAAGCCATTGTTTCGTCGGCAAAGGTTTTTTCCCCTCAGACATCGTTTAAGGGCTGCCTATTTCATTTTGGGCAAATTGTTAGGAATAAGTCCAAAAAAGTAAATTAGCAGCCAAGTACGGTACTTCAGAGGATTTTTCTTTACAACTCCGACTGCTCAAAAGTGTCAAAAATAATTGCACTATTTTGTTATGGAAGTTTTTATATTTGCAACATTTTATAGTTGCAACATTTTGTAGAAGCAAAATTTTGATGTTGCAAAATTAATAAAAAAAGCAACATTTTGTTACTGCAAAATTTTGAAATGCAATATTTTATACCGATCCATGTTGATACTGCTAATCCGTATAGAATGTGTGAGAGAGTAAATTTTGGTTTTAAGCTGTAGAATTAGATCGCTGAATAATTTTGTGCAATCTTTCATATTTAATGGCTTAACATTGTAAACAGATTGAAAATATGATTTTTATGTTTATATGGAGATAAAAGTAAATTGAGTTGTAGATAATTTTAAAAATGATGATGGTTTGAGAGAAATATGGTTAATTTTTCAAAACTGTCAAATGCAGTTCGTAGTATTTCTGTTTTACATTTTTTGTTAGATCCTTTAGTTTATCCGTTATTGTTTCCAAACGGTGAGGCTGCATGGCATGTTAGTGCAGCACCTACCATTACTACTACTTCCTCTTCTTCCACAGTACCTCCAAACAAAGCTACAACGCTTGAATATGCATTTTGTTCGTCAAAATCAGGATACATTGCGTGTGAGACCTGTGCCTAAAGTTTAAACATTGCTACTGCACTGTGCTGCTCTTGGGAATTTTGAAGTTGGGTTTCTCACAGGCCACAGTTAAAAGAAATTGTGTTGAACTTTCCTAGTCGTTGCGAAGCTACGATGAAAGTTTTCACCCAAGTCAAGGAGAACACTGGAATATACGATTTTCTTGTGGTTTAATAAATAAAAATCACAGCAAAAACATTAAGACAACTAGTATATGTCAATCCATAAGATGGACACGAGTAATTAGATTGTTCGTATCATATTCACTAAGGCTAAAGAAAATGCGATTTAAGAAAATGCGTCCATCTGGAGTTGAGTGCATCTATTTGGTACTTGGTATTTGAGGAGTAACTTTATCGAACTGTCTTTTCGACTTTATTTGATAGGTATGGCATGCAGCGATGCCCAAAGATGAATCTTCAAAAAGTGAGATCGTTTATAATGCAAGAATTGTCGTGTAGCTCTCCTTTGCAAATCATGCAAGTTGCTGTCGTAACTGATAAAATTCAAGTGTCTTGGATTTCTCATAACTTATGATAATAGTGTGGGAAAGGACAACAAGGTCTGTCTTGAGAATCAAGATTGGGTTTTATATCCTCTACATTCACTATTACCTGATATTGAGTGTTTATCACACACAGTGTTATGTATTGATATGAGAGATCAACCTTGACGAATGAGTACGAGAGATGGCTTCTAACATTTGAAAGAATAATCATGTCCAAAACGAAACGTTGATGGCAGCTGTACCTAATATCTTACATTATATTGTGACCACTCTGCACGGTTCGTATAATTCGGATTATTGACAATTCCGACGTGGATCAAAATTAAAACCTACTAGAGTTTAGTCAAAATTCACTTTATTCGATTCACTTAATATATTGGAAAGATTAGCCGGTTGCCACTGGTGAGGGCTATGCCACTTTTAAAATCTTCATCGATGAACATTAAACTTGTCCGATACGGTGATTTAGCACTGCTTATATACAAATCTGTGGGATTCTCTATCTTCCCATTCTAGTCACAACAGTAAGTGTAGTTTGACATAAATTTCGGTGTATTGTAATTCGAAATGTTTCTATGCGTCACTGTAGTACTATTTTCAACTAGTTTTTATTCATTCGCTGTATGATCCTGATGTTAATTCGCTCGATGTGTTATATTTTCCTCGTCTGATTATTACTTCTCAAGCTGAATCGATATTACTATCACTTGACGCGTTGAAGAAATAACATCTCTCGCTCTCCGAAAAGAACATAAAAATACTGCGTTGTCCTCGGTTGGATTCGAATTGGCTTCTATTTGGCTGCTACTATACCGCGTATTATAACCACTAGACTATAGACTGCTATGATATTGACTGTGTTGGCATAGGCATATTCGTTATAATGTCTAAGACATGCTGACATGCTCATGTTCTTCGTCTCGATCCAGAGCGAAAGGTGTAATGATGTTTTAAGGGAGATCCGTATTTCAGTTATCATGACTCCAGTGTGAACAGTGGTCATCATCTGATTCTTTGCAACAATATGAAGATCTGGCTATGAACAATGGCTTGAAAAGTGTGAGTGATCTTGATTTTTATAAAATATTATAAGTGTCACTTAACCTAACATATTTATTTGAAAACTTATACATCGTCGCTTTCATGCCATTAATTAAGTATTAAGATTATTTTCATCTAGACTGCTTAAACTTATCGTATTAACATTCTACTAAGATTATTTATAATTTCCACTGACTGATTTCTACACTGATAGTTCATCTTGTTAGTTATAAATTTGGTTATATATATCAATACAATACAATATTTTTCAGTGAGTGTTACTTGACCGGTTTTCGAGTCAGTTTTCTGTTGTTGACGTCAATGTTGACTTCAATGTCAAATTTCAGCAACTGACATCATGTGTCTGGGTGCTTAAGCAAGGGTGCCTTGCTATGTTAATCGGTATCCGATTTTGAATTGTAGTCCAATGATATAACTCCAGTTTCCTATGTCTCTACATCCATAATACTTATTTTATAAATGATTTGAAATTAGATATCATTGGAAGGTAAATGTAAGTATTCTGTAACATAAAACGACTGATAAATACAGTATGGTAAGATGCGCTTTCAAGTATAAGTTTAAAAGTCTACTAAGCATAAAGTGACTTGCTTTTCCTTAATCCACTTGGATCACTTGCTTATATATAGACATAAGTACCTGAGATAGTCAAAGAATGGTTTCTCGAATCTGCCCGCGCATAATCGAGTTATGGTTTATCTAGAGATAATATAAATACTAATTTGAATTTATAATGTTTTAAAAATCATGTTGCGCAATATGGTTTACATATTAAATTAATCTTGTGTCTCTCATTTATCCTCAATAACTCATCTAATCAAATATGGCCAATTATATATACTGACCATAAAAAAAACATACAATTTAATTACTTTGAAATTTATATCTTCACGAGCAAAAAAATGTCTCTCGCTAGTATACACTGGGAAAATCTTTGTCATATGACAATTAATACAGACGACAGAAAAAATCCATGTAATTACATTTCCTCCTACACCAACAACAATTAGAAATAAAAATAAATAAATAAAACCGGAAAATCCCCATCTGGTGTCTTCTATGAATATATCATATATATACCACCATATCTCTTTATCAGCGTTATAATAATATCTCGTTAATCTTCTCTCTCTCTCTTTCTCTCTCTCTCTCTCTGTTATTTTAAACACAATTTTCCTTCTCGTGTTCCCATTCTTCTGTTTATATTTTACCGTTATTATTATTTTCATCGTTATTATTGTAAAAACTTAAAATCATTTTTAAATTAATTTTCAGTTAGGCTTTTGTACTACATATATACGAGTATGTGTCTATACGCTACTTGTTGGAGTTTAGTCGTAAGTCGTCGGAGGTAAATCAACATGGTGAAATAAAATGAATTTTTTTGTACAAAAATAGGATAACAGTAAAGTAAAAAACAATCGCACACACACACACATAGTGTATACAAGGTAGGAGAAAAATACCCGAAAGAACCTTGATCTATATATAGAAAAAAAAGGAAGACATGGGAAAATCGACTGGGATTTTTTTATTTTATTTGTATAATTTTGTTTTCTTATAAAATTCAATTTACCGAAAAGCTGCGCGTAAATAAATTTAAATGTATTTGGTTATTATGTAGTAAAATATTTTATACACTTGTATACATAAATTTGTGTACACGAAATATAGGGTCCGTCTGGGTTTGTTATAAATCATTGCCGCGGTAAGAAAACCAGAAGCGAAGCTTAAAACTCAAAATTTATTACATTCGCTAATTTATTTTTGTTAGCAGTGTTGTTTTGCGGTCGCTAATAATATAAGGTGGAGTGGTGTAATTCCATCATTGTTATAAGTATCAATATCAAATTATGATAAAGGGGCGAGAGTAAATTACTGGAGTTACTTAGGAAAAGAAGAGTAGTGTTGTTGCAGATTCAATTCGATCACCTGTGAACATTAATTTTATTAATGGTATTTACAGGTCATTGTTGTCCCGTACCGAGGCAATAAACTGATTCCATCGGTTTCGAACACGATCCAGAGGGTCTTTTATGAAATAAATCTAAGTCAAAATACGATAAATCGAAAAGAAAATATGTCAACTAGATAGCAGTCTTTGTGACTGCTATTTAGTCACGGAGAAAATTCGATTCTAGTTTACTTTTTAGTTTCATAATAGCACGGATTTATACATCAACGGAAAAATCAGACTCGCGTTTATTTAATTATAGAGAAAAGGCGGCTCTCCTCTTAAAGATTGCTGTATCATTCAGTTCGACGCGCTTCTCATGTGAAGGTCTGATAAATGAAGAAACGCCACGAAAATATCAAGATGTTCTCAGCAATACCATTTTGCGATCTTATTATCAATCTGAATAAGTGAACAGTGTCTGGGAAGTATCTGAAGAAGTGAACAGTGTCAGTAAGTGAACAGTGTCTGGGTTTGATGTCGTCTTGCTGTTGAGTAACGTAATATAGCACATAATGAAGCGCAAACACGGGTTAGAATTGCAAGATGAAAAAAGGAGGACAGCTAAACGCATTCGTAGACAGAAGGAGCGCGAATGGTGGAAGGCTAAGTTCTTAAGAGTACAACAACTTTTTTATACCTTAAGAACTCGGTCACCTGCCATTCGAGACCGAGGGAAACCTTTGTTTTAACGTCGATGTGGTACTCGATACATGGCATGAACCTTTTCTAACCTTCTTAATGTTCCACATGTATTATAAGCTGTATTTGAATACCCTCAAATACAGACCGCAGAGATTTTCATTAAGGATCCATCCTATGAGGAATTCACAATGGCCATTAAGAGATTAAAGAAAAATTGTTCACCAGAAGTTGATTGCATTAATTCAGAGCTCTTCATATTCGGAGTTTGTGTGTTTTCGACCTTGTAAAACCCGAATTTTACTAAAACCCGAATTTTGATATTTAAAATCAAAGGCGAAGAAAATTATTAAAACAAAAGAACGTTTTTATTATTCAGGACAAAAATACGTCGGTCTCCTTAGATGGATCGATTTACAATGTCCTTCCCTATTCGTTGTTTTCCTGTATATACATTTTGTGTTTTTTTACAGGGTATTCCCGTTTCACTTGTTCGATTGGTATGGCGAAATGAAGTTATGCCTAAGGAATGGAAATTGGCCGCAGTACGCCCAATATTCAAGAAGGGTGATCGCTTGAAATACGTGAATTATCGCGGTATAGCTCGCCTTTGCACAGCATACAAGTTACTGACATTATCTTGGGTAGAATTACTTTACTGGCGGAGGAAATTATCGGTGAGTAATAAGGATAATTCCGTCCAAATCAGCCAGTCACTGATCAAGTTTTTTCGCTACGGATGATTCTTTCCAAGTACTAGATTTCAAGCAAGCCTATGACTCGATCAATCGAGAGGCTGTAGTATCGCACTTGAATATTTAGGAATACCAAACACGTACATTTGTGCAAAATGATAGTAATGCAGTCACAATTTTTAATCTCTAGTTTTTATACATGTTTCGTAAAAGTGCAACACCCCAAAAGAACATCTTATTCCGACTCTTTGTATATGCTGGATGATATCTGTGATATTAGATTAAGTGAAAACGGAGTGAATAGAGATACTTGATCCACTAGTGGAACATTAAGTAAGAAAAATATGTCATGTATCGAGTACCTCGTCGTTGTTAACACAGAGGTCGCCATTATAGTCCCGAATGGCAGTAGACCGAGATCTTAAGTTATGGTGTAATCCGGTAACTCTTTTAAAGATATCCCGCGATTTGCGCTCATTGCTGAGTTGTTTCATTCGCGCTTCTTCTGTCTACAAATTCGTTTAGATGTACTCCTAGCAAGAACTGCTTTATTTCTCCTTGCGATTGTAAACCTAGTCTGTGCTTCACTTTGGGCTATATTTCGTTGCTCAACAGTAAAACGACCTCGTCAAACCAATCATTTTTGGGCCTAGTTTTCATTATATCGAGAATGTGCTGGGCGGCATCGACAACCGGTAGATTTTCAATACTTCCAAGACAGTGTTCACTTCATCGGACTGTTCATTTAATCGGAAATGCTATTGCCGATAAGGTCATTCTCGTTGCGTTGCCTTATTTATCAGACCTTCATAAGAGAATTGAGTTGTATATTCCTCTGTCCTCCCTGACTTGTACCAGGTAATTGTCACTGTCTGTGTATTTTGTTGACGACCGATCCGATCTCACGTCTTGGACAACTTGAGCCTACTTTTTTTTAATCAATATATGGTTAATTTGGCTTCGAGTTGTTTTACTTGGATGTGTCAATGTTTCCAAATGATTGCCACTTTGAGATCATGAGCAATCAATAAGTACATCACTCTTTCTCCAGTTTCGGTCGAAGTTTCGTGTCGGGAGTTCGGACCTAGATTATTACATATGTTGGTCATCAGACCAGCTTATCCCAGCTCTAGCTTGCTTGTCCAAACCTATATAATAGTCTGTATTATTGAGACGTGGAGTTCTGTGAAGAGTTTATGTGTGAATCAGCCTAAAAGCCTAATTGGTTGTAATATGCGTTGTTCCACCCAGATTTGATCTGTACCAGTTCTTGGTAGAGCAATTACTAGAACAACATTTGGGTGTTCCTTGGATAGAAAGATATCGGATCCAAACTTCAAAAAGCTATAGTGCGATATTCTGGTTATGTAGAAGAGCTTTTTTTGAAAATCATAGGGTTAAACCAAACCTTAATGATTTATGTAAAGAGCACTGGAGTTACCGTTATTATCTTTCTCTTCTTTTGTGTGGTGGACACTGGCCATATTAAAGACGTCAATAGGCAAACTGATTTACGTTCAGAATATTGTATGTAGAGCGATTAATGGAGCATTTGGGTTCTGTTTAGCTTAACATTTGTTGGAGTGTGGAATACTAGTGTTATTATTATACACAGACAGATTATAGTAAACTTCAGCTATACCAGAAATCGAAACGGTTCATGATAATACTATTTACAGTGACTTATAGGTCTCGAGATTTGTCGGAGAAATTTTTCATAGATTTCTCTGAAACGCTTGCTTTTTTTCGGATGGCTCTCTCTCTCTTGACTTATAGTGTTGGTTTTGCTAGCTATTGCTCTATACGAACGATCTTAGCCATATGGGTTCTAGTCGATGTGATATTGAACGTAATGAGATAGTCAATTTCTTTAGTTTCGTCTGGCTCACGAAAGTAATAAAGAAATTCGTTTTGAAAGATTTACGGCTGAAGTCAATCTATCGTTAGTCAAATATGTTTGTAAGTGAACTCAACTTAAAGTAATGATACACTGTCTTTGAAAATGGATCAAATGATCGCTTTAAAATTCATCTCCATTTCTCTGGTTTGCATATACGATGATTGTCTTGCAGATGATGATGACTCCATTCACTTTGTTTGAAGCTGTGCGACTTTTGACGAAGTTCGTTAATCTGTGGTTTAATTCAAGTATTAAAACATTAGTTATCTATCTACTACCCCTTCCTTGGTTCTAAACTTCTCTATAGCTTTCCAGATGGCGGCAGTGCACATCTGTAAATTGGGATAGAATCTTTGTTTAGCACGATGGGAAACTTTGTGGCATTGTACTTGTACTTTATTGGTTTCCAACCAATAATTTCATATGTTGAACAGTTTTCGAACACAAACAATATTAAATTTGAATGTTTATTTATTTTTGGTTTCAATATGATACAAAATATATACTTTTATGCTATGTACATAGAATTTATAAAAAGAAGAAATATGTCTAAGACAAAGTAGATTAACAGTAAATTCCCCAAATTGAATTGTTCCCTTTAATAGACTATACAAGAATGTAATAAGTAATTTTACAATTTTGACTCGGTCAACCAGGCAAAATCTTGTGGTTTACGATCAGCCGATGGATTTATAATAACATTGATTATTGACGGCTTTGTAGAATCTGCTAACGAAGAGCGAGTTGCCGTTATTAATTCAGGAATAGTTTTTACAAAATGACCGTTTTGTGGCAATGAAAATAACTGCATCATATTTTCATAGTGAGTTTCGACGGTAAGAGCAGACGGTGGCGTTGTTTGAGTTAAATCGCCACCTGATCGAATAGCATCAAATGTTTCTTGATCAAATCCGCTGTAAATACCTCCATTATTAACGATCACGATGATAATTGGTAGATTATAACGGAAAATTGTTTCGATCTCCATGCCTGAAAAGCCAAACGCCGAATCCCCTTCGACGCAAATAACCCGTTTTGTTGGATGATAATCGCGACAATAAAGCGCGGACGCAATAGCAAAACCGGGCCCAACCCCCATTGTACCAAATGTACCAGCATCGAGACGATGACGTGGAAGTATATTATGTAACATTGTTCGACCAATATCCATCGTATTGGCGCCTTCGCTAACGATGATTGCATCTTTGGGAATCTCATTTTGTAAGTGATGAAAGACGGCGTAATAATTTAATGGCGGAGCTGTAGTTAATGCCATTTTTTCGACAGTTGCACGATTTTTGGTACACTTGTCGTTTAATTGAGTCCACCAAGACTCTTTATCAGCGAATTTGAATTTTGATTGATTTACCGCCCCACACAAAAGACCAGCAAATATTTTAATATCTGACTGGATAGCGATGGTGCTCATTATACTATTATGCATCTCTTCTGGCACTATATCAACCTGAATCACTTTAACATTTGTATTAAATCTAGGCGAACGTCCAAAATGTAGCATCCAATTTAGTCGAGCTCCGAGAAGAAGTATCACATCAGCATTTTGAAGAGCTGTTGTCCGCGCTGACGAAACACATTGTTTAGATAGGTCAGAAACAACTCCTTTTCCCATCGGTGTGGGTAAAAATGGTAAATTTGATGCTTCGATTAGTTGACGAAGTTCACTTTCAGCCCGTGAATATGCCGCACCTTTTCCAATGATAACAAGTGGCGCTTTCGCCGATTTGAGTAAATTCAACGTAGCCAGGATTGAGTCTGACGATGGATATGCCAATGGCGGCAGTGGATGATTGTAATGTTTACGATATTTTTCTTCGGGTATCCTAACTTGCAATAGATTGCCTGGGAAATCTAGATATGAAACACCTGGACGGCCATATGTCGCAAGCCGTACAGCCTTTTCTACATGCTGTGGTATTAATGTAGCGCTTGGTGGTCGTGCTGCATATTTACAATATGGTCGACTTAATTCAACTTGGGGACACTCTTGAAATCCTCCAATACCTTCATGATCTTCAGATGTTGCTCCAGCGATAACAACGAGAGGCCAACAATTAATTTGAGCATTCGCCATGCCACCGGTCACGTGCAATAAACCCGGTCCCGAGACAACAAGACAAACGCCTGGTTTGCCCGTCAAATAACCAATTGCCTGTGCTGCATAACATGCCGATTGCTCATTTCTCATACCAATATATTTCAATCCGGCCGCTTGCATGGCCATGGACAATTCGATTACTGGTATCCCAATTATTCCAAAAACGTACTCTACACCCTAGTTGAGCAAATAAAATGAACATTTAATCAGATTCAGTGATATAATTACATATATTTAAACATTTATTGAACTTGGACTTTGTACGATGAAATCTTAAAAATTTATCACCATTGGGATTTTACCTGTGCTTTGAGCGATTCTGCTAGAATCGTGTTTCCATCAATTTCCGACATATTGAAAAGTTTGATTATAATTTAAAATGAAATTAAATTAATTGAATTTTCTTATATTTGTCTTTAAACAATGATGTCGACTTGCTTAACAACTTGCGTTGCGGCGTTTGACAACTCGACTCGACTAATGTGTAATGTCATATTATCTATCAAGTGGTTTGTTTACAAATTTTCTGTGAAAATCACAAACAGAAAATGTAATAGATTGGTGGAGAAATGATAATTTGTAGTCAACTTTCAGGGGTAATTTTATTAGTCTGCATTGTAAATCTATTATTTCGCAGTTGAAGAATGCCCCAACACTCGAATAGGTAGGTGTCATTATGTGTTTTAATCTGTACTTTTAGCACCAAAATCTTAATGTGCTACCAAATGACCTGTACTTCTGTCTGTTTCTAACTTTGCAATCTGTTTTGAGGCTCAAGACACTCCCAGCTCTTTCGCGGTTCTCATATTTACGTCCTATTTTACGCCATTATATAGTCAAATGGAGGACGTACGGCTATTGGTCCGATTTACGTAGAACGATTAACGTTGGCCCATAATTCTGCACTCCAAAAGGTGGCCATAAGAAGTGTTGATTCACACCACCGATCGTAATCACATGGTGAAAAATCCCTTTTGCATCCTGTCACCATCGGAATTCAATCCCGGTATCTCTAGCACCAACTGCGCCAGTTTGTCGATGACCTGTACTTTTCTAAAAATATTAAAGGTGTCGAACATGCGACATGAGGTTGTAAGAGACATTATACAGATCGTATCAAACTATTGTGGCCCAAAATTTAAAATAAATTTTATCGGGTAATGGCGGAGTGATCTCATCAATAAACGTAAAAAAAACACTCACTTAGGCAAACAAATGAGGCAGTTCGTAAATTCACTATGTACTGAAGCTCATAAGCAATGTAGTTCAAGAAGTGAAAATATAGCATGTGCCCACTGTATTTGAGGGTATTCAAGTATAGCATGTCAAAGGCTATATTTGAATACCCTCAAATACAGACCACAGAGGTTCTTTGAGGATCCATCCTATGAGGATTTCATTTAGGCTCTTGAAGAGTTTAAAGAAAATTTGTTCACTTGGAGCTTTAAGGAAAATAAAGGAAAAATATTTTATATATTTTCAGCTAATAATTCGTTATACAAAATTTGGTTAGAATTTGAGGTATGGGATGGTTTTTCTACCAAGCAACGAACTCACACACAAATTATGTTTTTGGAAACTCATAAATATCTCCTTATTCTAGGACAAAAATGTTTATATGGATCTGCGCAAATAACATATAACACATGTAATATCTGCACCTTAATATCTGCAACCATTTTTGCTGGTGGGATTCTGATAGTTCATAAATAACTCATAATTCTGAGTTATTTCTTCAGTTTTCCGATTTTTGGGCTCCACTATGAACAGGGATCATTTTGAAATAAATTTATTGAACATTAATTGTGATCTTATTTACTCAGCACACGATAGTTTCGGTAGTTTAGTTTCGGTTAGTAAATCATTGCTATCTTACCACTTGATAATCTTCAGGTCACGAGTGCCACTTATTTGGTAATTTCTTTGCTCGACGCTTTCGGTGTTTTGCTTTTTATCTAAACTTATATTTATTTTATCCACATTATTGCGCCAGCTTCTAATCATCGACTCATTTTTTTTAAAAAGCTCTCCAGCAGCTCTATTTCCATTTGCTATTGCAAATTTATGAGGATAATGAGGATGACTTATTTTTATTACGTAATTTAATCCATGGATATTTTGCTTTGTTTTTATATGATGTTCTCAATTATTTCATAATTTGGTATGGAAAGTAAACTTAATAAGATGCTAAAAATGAATTGCCGTAATGAATATTACTGAAATATAGATGATTTCAAAACCAATCATAATTTTCACTCAATAATATCTAATGTAAAACAGTTGAGTGTTTTACAAATTAATATTTGTAGTATGAATAATTTAAATAAATTTGATGGTATTCTAGAATTTATTGACTCGTTAAATTATGACGTTCATATTATAGCAATTTCTGAAACTTGGATTCAGAGTAGAAATGTATTGGCGTATAATATCAATAACTACATTAGTATTTTTTCCTGTAGAGATGAAAGGGTAGGTGGTGGTCTTGCATTATATATTCGAAATGATATTATTTATAGATTAGTAAATGTTGATAATGGTCAGTATTCTTTTCAATTTATTAGGATTGAGCTTCCTAAATTTGCAGGTACCAAACTTTTGGCAGTGTATCGCCCTCCGGACTCTAGTCTTGACTCCTTCACTAACTTTTTGGAAAGTCAATTCGAAGGAGATAATAAACATGGTAATATCTTAATTGGTCCCAGCCAATAAAAAAGAAGATTTTGTGATATATTATAAAAACATATTAATGAGTTTTGGCATGATTGTTACAAACACGAATGTTACCCAAACTGCCAGTGGTAAAATTCTTGATCATGTGGGATCCAGTTTTGTTAACATCGATAGTGTATCAACATCAACTATTTACTCTAATTTAAGTGATCATAACTTTCTTTTTTCAAATTTTCGTTTTGCATTGAAATATACAAGAAGAACCCCTGAAAAAAAACACTGACTACAAAAAAGTAAATGACCATTTTGATAATTTTTTACATGCAATACCATTTAATGATATGGATCCCAATGAAGTATTAACATCCCTAATTCAAAAATATAATGAGTTAATTAATAAATTCACCAGAACTAAACGTATTGTAGCCAAACTGAAAAATACTTTATGTACATGGATTACATATGACATATGGCTTTTGATTCGTAAAAAAAATCAAATTCTCAAAAAACACAAATTGAATAGAAACAATGAATGTTTAAAAGAACGACTTGCTACTATTAGCAAACAATTAAACTTATCCAAATGTAATCAATAGAATGTTTGTTGATTCAAATCAAAAAGATTTATGGAAAAATATAAATTTCTTTTTAAACAAAAATCATACGATCAAATCCATGCAGATTAATTCCATCATCTATTAAAGCTGCTCTTTCAGTAATACTGTGGATATTGCTAATGAATTTAATAAATATTTTGTACAAGTCGGTAGCTCTATTGGGGACTCGATAAATTCTGACAAAAATATACACAAACATAATACGATCCATCAAATATCAAACATCATTTACTTTTCGTCAGTAACACCAGTAGAAATATTCAATATTATTTGTTCTCTTGAAAATTTTAATGGGGGAGGTTCTGATAATGTGAGTAATAGTGTTATAAAAAATAGAGCTTATTTTTTCTCAAATGTTTTGTTTGGAGTATTTGATAATATATTAAAAACTGGAATTTATCCAAATTGTTTAAAAATAGCTAAAGTTATTCCAATTTTTAAAAGTGGTGATTATGAAATAGTCACAAATTACAGACCAATCTCCACTTTATCTGTATTTGATAAGATATTTGAAAAAATTATTGCCACTCTTTTGTTAGACTTTTTAAACCAACATAAATTTTTCTATTCTTTCCAATATGGTTTCAGGAAAGGATTAAGTACGGAACTTGCTCTTGTGGAAATTGCTAGTATGATCTATTCTGCCTTTGATAGACAAAAATTTAGTTGGAGCATTATTCTTAGATCTGCAAAAAGCATTTGATTGCATCGACCATGATCTTTTAGATAAATTGTATAGTTACGGTATTCGTGGTGTCATATTTAAGTTGCTTAAAAGTTATTTAGAAAACAGGAAACAGTATGTTGTGGTTGATGGAGTTTGTAGTAAAGTATTAGATATTAAATGTGGTGTTCCTCAGGGTTGTGTACTGGGACCACTTTTATTTCTTATATTCATTAATGACATATCATATCTACCGCTGATTGGTCAAATTAGAATATTTGCAGATGATACTGGTTTGTTTTACGAAAAAGAAAGTCCTTTTGGCATTGTGGATTAAGCATGATTTTGATGTGCTTTTAGAGTATTTTAAATCCAACATGATTTCACTGAATGTGGCTAAAATTAAATTTATTGTGTTTCACTCTCCGCATAAATCAGTTAGCTGTTTACCTCCACTGTAATATTGGTCTGTGATATTGGTATTGAAAGAGTAAATTCTGTGAAATACCTCGGAGTGATATTAGATGAACGTATGTCGTGGCATGAGCACATTAATACTACTTGTAATAAAATTGCTCCACTTGTTGGCCTCATCAGGAAATTATCATGGTTTCTTCCTACGTATGTTCTGCTAAAAATTTATTTTTCATTTATTCACTCAAGGATTAATTATGGCATTCTTGTATATGGAACTGCTTATGCGTCAAGGATTAAGCAACTGCAAATCATGCAAAATAAAAGTTTGAAAGCAGTTTTTAAACTGCCTATTTTATGTTCTAGTAAAGAACTATATACTAGAGAAGATCATTTAGTTTTGCCCATTATCATTTTACATGAATTTCAAATTGCTATTTATATGTATAAAATTCTTAATGGAATGTCATTGTCTAATATTAAGTTTATTTACAGTAATCACAATTATCTAACTAGACACTCCGACAAGCTTAGTATTCATCATGTATGGGAGAAAATCTATTACATTCCTTGGTCCATTAGTTTTTAATAAAATACCAGATAAAATAAAGAAATCAGAGTCATTTTTAAAGTTTAAGTTCAATTTAAAAAATTATTTAAAATCATTAGTTTCTATGCACTTTTAAAGTAAAATTGTTACAATAAGTACGAATACATTTTATGTTACATAAATTATGAGTATAATATTGTTTTTGTATCATGGTAAAAATAATTATATTTGAATTATATGTTTTTATATAAAAATTATAATGTATCACTGATTAACCTTTAAAGGGCTCCTGTCTACTTGATAATCAGTGATACAATGAAGAATAAATAAATAAAAAAAAACAAAAAAAAAAAATTGTATGGCTTCTAATTTAAATCTTTTTTTTTGTGAGCACTTTTGAGGTTATGTTTTTAACATTTAGAAAGTTTTTAGTTTAACATTCAGACCAGGCAAACATTGATATCTGCGGTTTGTATTTGAGGGCATTCAAAAACAGCTTGTGAGACATGTGGAACAATAAGTAAGGCACAAAAATCTTCACGACGTGTATCGAGTACCGCATCGACGTAAACACATTACACAAAGATTTCTATTCTGGTCCCGAATGTCAGTTGACCTATATCTTGAAGTATGGTGCAATTAGGTGATTCCTTTAAAGAAAAAAATCATTTTTGGGCGTAGTTTTCCAATGGTTTCCAAATGACCTGTACTTCTGTCTGTTTCTATCTTTGCAATCTGTTTTGAGGCTCAAGACACTCCCAACTCTTTCGCGGTTCGCATTTTTACGTCCTATTTTACGCCATTATATAGCCAAATGGAGGACGTACGGCTATTGGTCCGATTTACGAAGAACGATTAACGTTGGCTTATAATTCTGCACTCCAAATAGTGGTCATAAGAAGTGTTGATTCACACCACCAATCGTAATCACATGGTGAAAATCCCTTTTGCATCCTGTCACCATCGGAATTCAAACCCGGTATCTCTAGCACCAACTGCGCCAGTTTGTCGGTGACCTGTACTTTTCTAAAAATATTAAAGGTGTCGAACATGCGACATGAGGTTGTAAGAGACATTATATAGATCGTATCAAACTATTGTGGCCCAAAATTTAAAATAAATTTTATCGGGTAATGGCGGAGTGATCTCATCAATAAACGTAAAAAAAACACTCACTTAGGCAAACAAATGAGGCAGTTCGTAAATTCACTATGTACTGAAGCTCATAAGCAATGTAGTTCAAGAAGTGAAAATATAGCATGTGCCCACTGTATTTGAGGGTATTCAAGTATAGCATGTCAAAGGCTATATTTGAATACCCTCAAATACAGACCACAGAGGTTCTTTGAGGATCCATCCTATGAGGATTTCATTTAGGCTCTTGAAGAGTTTAAAGAAAATTTGTTCACTTGGAGCTTTAAGGAAAATAAAGGAAAAATATTTTATATATTTTCAGCTAATAATTCGTTATACAAAATTTGGTTAGAATTTGAGGTATGGGATGGTTTTTCTACCAAGCAACGAACTCACACACAAATTTTGTTTTTGGAAACTCATAAATATCTCCTTATTCTAGGACAAAAATGTTTATATGGATCTGCGCAAATAACATATAACACATGTAATATCTGCACCTTTATCTCAACCATTTTTGCTGGTGGGATTCTGATAGTTCATAAATAACTCATAATTCTGAGTTATTTCTTCAGTTTTCCGATTTTTGGGCTCCACTATGAACAGGGATCATTTTGAAATAAATTTATTGAACATTGATTGTGATCTTATTTACTCAGCACACGATAGTTTCGGTAGTTTAGTTTCGGTTAGTAAATCATTGCTATCTTACCACTTGATAATCTTCAGGTTTCGTATAATTTTTGACTATGCTCTCGAATTGTTAATTTAATTAATGGACGTAACAGTCCTTCTAAACAAATTGTGTTGCTACACAAAGCTATGAACCCATTTGGGAAGCCCTCCGAATTGAATATTCATGCCTATTGCACGAGGTCGCGCTTCTAGTAGAATACGAGTACCACTTATTTGGTAATTTCTTTGCTCGAACACATCTATGACCCCCTGTTGGAGTGCAGAACTCATGGGCCGACCCATCTTCCATGTCAGTACTATAGGCTGGCATGGAGCTATGCAATGCGCAGATGGTTCTACGAAAATTGGACCTATAGCCGTACGTCCTCGATTTGGCCGTTAAGGCGTAAAGTAGGACGTAAATAAGCGAATCGCGAAAGAGCTGGGAGAGCCTTGAGCCCCAAAAAAGATAGCATAGAATAAATTATAAAAAAAAAAAAAAAAAAAACTTATATTTATTTTATCCAAATTATTGCCCAGCTTCTAACCATCGACTCATTTTTCTTAAAAAGCTCTCCAGCAGCTGTATTTCCATTTGCTATTGCAAATTTGATGGCTTCTAATTTAAATCGTAGTTTTGAATTTTTTTTTGTGTTAGCACTTTTGAGGTTATGTTTTTAACATTTAGAAAGTTTTTAGTTTAACATTCAGACCAGGCAAACATTGATATTTGCGGTCTGTATTTGAGGGCATTCAAAAACAGCTTGTGAGACATGTGGAACAATAAGTAAGGCACAAAAATCTTCACGACGTGTATCGAGTACCGCATCGACGTAAACTAAACACAAAGATTTCTATTCTGGTCCCGAACGAATGTCAGTTGACCTATATCTTGAAGTATGGTGCAATTAGGTGATTCCTTTAAAGAAATCAATCATTTTTGGGCGTAGTTTTCCATATATGCTGAGTAGCATCGACAACCGAGGTTTTCAATACTTCCTAGACACTGTTCAATTCATCAGATTGGTAATTAGATCGCAAAATGCTATTGCTGAGAAGATCTTGATATTTTCGTTGCGTTTCATATATCAAACCTTCACAGGAGAATCGCGTTGTATATTCCTCTGTTCTCCCTGACTTGTACGAAAATTTCCATCGTAGCTTTGTAGAGACCAGATAATAGTTACTGACTATGAATTTTGCAAAGCTTATACATTCGATTATCGACTGCTTGAAATTCCAGTACAGCCTTTTTCACCTGTGGCCCAATGAGAAATCCAGCTCCAAGATTTTCGAATTCATCTCCACTGTATAGCATCATATAGCCTTGGGACACAAGGTCTCCACTTTTATAGGCCATCGAGTTCCTTGGAGCGCTACAAGTTCCAGCTGATACTCTTTCATCTCGTTTCCGGGTACAAAAGCACGGGGTCATTGTTGTTTTGGCGGTTTCCTATTTGGTTTCGTTTGTTGACATTTAAAAATTTTTTTTTTACAGATGCGGGTCGACAGCCCAGCGATCCAACCAGATTTACTTGCCTCCTATGACAAGCTCTGGATACTGTGGTGGTATTCTAGTGGTCTAGCACCCACAGGGCTTATGGAGTAATGCAATGGATAAAGTAAATTGAGTCTATTGCTGTACTCGATTAGGCTGGAACTGGTCAAAAGGTTTCATGTCAAAGGTATGGAGCGCTTCTGCCCCAGTACTGATAAAGAACCAGAATTGTATTTGAATCCTAATAAAAACATATTTCCACAAATCATAAATAAAATATTATCTATTTAATAGAGGAAATTTATAGTTAGCATCACGATTATAATTTGTGTCTAATCAAATATAAATTTTACGGAAATTAATAATAATATCATTAGGAGGCGTTGACGACGTTTAGTTTCGATGATTTTCGTAAACAAGTGTTTTTTGACAGCATAGTATTTTCTCTACAAGGGTAAATCTATACAGTACTTTTCTAATTAAAGCAATCGTAGCAACATGCGACGTTTTGGAGAAAACAATTGGTGTGATGCGTCAACGATTTGTAATACCATGTTATACCTATGTTTGCGATCAGTCACATATCAGACGACGACTTGAGAAAAGCAAGAAGTAAGGCAAGTTCGCGATGCAGCTATTAGTCATTGCCCAGTAATCTCCGAAAATTACTTAGTAGTCGAAAATGAAAAAGGACTATCTACGGATCACTCTCCAGTTATAATGGCAATAAGTTCCACGGCAATAAGGAAAGCAATCCAACAAATAACAAAACAAAGTGGGAATACTTTCACCAGCTAGTCGAAGAAAGCGTCAATCTACAGGTGCCGATCTCGAACGCTTATATGATAAAAGAAGAGCTGGATAGGAAATCACCCCCATCCAGCAAGGTATATTACAGAAAAGTATAAGCTACTCAGTTGAAGTGAGAGACTTGGTTAACGAAAAAAGACGAGCTCGCAAGACTTGGCAGAGAACTAGAGCTCCTGAAGATAAAACAATCTGTGCAACAAACTTAAACTGCTTATAAAAGTGATCAAGAATGAGTCAGTAGCTAGCTTTCTCAGTAGCCTGACACGGACTATTCGTTGTGGAAGGCCACTAAAAGTCTGAAAAAACCTATACTGCAAGTGCCACCCATAAAAAAGTTGATGGAACCTGGGCTCGCAGCGATAAACAAAAAGCTGATCTGTTTGCCGAACACCTACAAATTACCTTTAAACCACCAACTGGGCAGGCAGAGAATGAATGTTTAACACAGATAAGCAAAATAGACGAGGTAATTGTCCTACCAGTCACTGTGAAAGAAATCAAACAAGAAGTAAAAAATCTTAAAGATAAAAAAAGCTCCTGGATACGACCTGATAACAGCAAAAATAATCAAAGCACTACCATTAAAAGCACTACGGAAACTACAGCACATATAATCAATGCTGTCTTTAGGCAAAGTTATGTTCCGAGACAGCGGAAAGGAGTAGAAATCATAATGATTCCTAAGTCTAATAAACCGTTAAATGACAAAACATCAGGCCAATCTCTTTATTAACAACCACATCAAACATTTTCGAAAGATTGTTTCTCAAGAGACTAAAGCGAATTATAGAGAAGGCCACTCAACAAAATAACAGGTACATAGGATCACTGAGACGATTGAAGAGGCTCACGAAGAGAAGAAGTTATGTTGATCAGTATTCCTGTGACGTAGCCCAAGCATTTGATAAGGTTTGGCACCATAGTCTTGAATTTAAGCTTCAACGAGATCTACCAAAACGATATTTTGAATTGCTAAAGTCATATATAAATGAACGTTACTTTTGGGTGAGACACGAAGAGGAGTACTCAAAATAAAGGGACATTTGCTGATGACACTGCAATTATGACCACTGATACTAGTATTTTTCGAGTCAACACGGAAACTACACAATGCTGTTAATACAATGAACACTTGGACAAAAACTTGGAGAATAATGCTAAACGAATCAAAATCAACACATAAACTTCACCAACAAGAAAGTAGAATATATCCCAAATTAGAATGAATCCCCAACAAATTCCTTACTCTGGCAATGCGAAATATCTTGGCATGACAGTAGACACTAAGCTCAGGTGGAAAGCGCATGTTAAAAAGAAAAGACAAGAACGGAATTATAAATTCAGAAAAATGAAGTGGCTTATTCGTACAAACTCTGAGCTGACAGCGCAAAACAAACTATTATTATATAAACAAATCCTTAAACCTATCTGGACATACGTCATTCAACTTTGGGGCTGTGCAAAGAAAACTACAGTTAAGATCAATATTTAAGTTTGCAAGGAGTCATGTACTGCGACTGCAGCAACATGACAATGAGGAGCTGCGGAACCTACTGGAACACACCAATGGACCAAAGCACCTAAAAAGAACAAAGCCTTTAGAATTAGTGGTTCCTGAACTACTGAAATCAAAGGACTGGACGAACCGATTTTTCTCATCCCATAAGATGCTTGAAAATTCAGAACATTTACTAGATAATCACTGAGATTAGTTGTAATATTATACCGAAATACAGATTACTTAAATAAAATAAAAAAATCTAGTAATAATATGCTCAAAGGAGGCTAACTTCACTCCAAGGTGGCATGCTAGAGACCCAAAATTTACAGCACGCCACTGCAATGAGAGACTCGAATGACGGTTGGCATATCGCTTGATGGAAAAATAATTAATTATCGAACACTATGAAACAGCATATGAAACAGATAGCGGTTTGTGACCGTGAGATAATTCCGAGATTAGTTAACTATGTAAGCTTCAGTGAAATTCTCTACCAGGTGAGAAATTGATTCTAAATAAACGTAAAAATATATGTTCGTTCATATTCAACCATTTTTCACAATTAACTTCAATACAATAATAATATATTGATGGTGATGTTCATGTGAAATGAGTTGTTTACAATGAAGGCGGAAGAAAATATGAAAATGTTGAAATATGTGGTATGTATTGTATATCTTTTCAATTTCCGATTTTGTTTTTCTTTTCATTTTAGACTGATCGAAATGGGTTCTTCTCCCATACACTTATATATTAAAAACCCATTCTTCAATATATTATGTACATATATGCATACATTTATACATATATCTATGGGCTATGCTGAATAACCATTTCATGTTATTTTTTGAGAATATTGAAGTTCTGTTTCCGTGAATTGTCGTTCAAGGAAATTTTTTCCTATATAGTTATTTATTTTTTCGGTTTTTTTGTAGTTGATTGATCTGTTTGGATGAGAAAATCGCTGATGCTGTAGGCGAATATGTAAATAATTGGTTTAAATTGTATGCGTAACTACTTTTTCACGTGTTTCATAATTTATGATAGTTAAATATATTATATACTTCAATTGAATTTAATTTATACGCTCACAATCAAATTTATCACAATGCGAGTACATTTAGACGTAAATTGTTTATAGTGTTTATACTTACCCCAACGCTGTATTTCTCAAAGGAATCAATTAATCAAAATTACTTTAAACCGTTTTCTGTACTTAAAAGAATTGAAAGTAAAGATTATTGTCATAAACTTCCGAATATACTGAATAAAGCAGCATTTGCAACTGGGCAAAGCCAACGATGATCAACAATACTTGAAAAATCACTGAGTCTTTAGGTATAACAGTCTAAGTTATATGAAAGAGGGTAAATAGATTATTTTCTACCAAATTTACTATTAAGAAATCGATTCACCATCTGTTCTGGATCAACATGCTGTTATCTAATTTCATGGACAATATCTGGAATTTCAAATCGGAAACCAATAGCAAAGAGAATAAATATAAAGAGGAATATCTTATATGAACCGCGGTTGCATATCAACTAAAAAATTTAAAATATTTCTGAGTTATTTAGTGATGGCAAACGAAATAGGATAAACATATATTTTTTATTTCGCTTTCTCTTTCAAACGACAGCAAGAAAAAATATTTGACTATTTCAAAACTTCGCTTACTATTTCATTTATACATAATTCGATTGTAAAATGGAATAGATTATTATATGAAAATATATCTATTCCATTTTATAATCGAATAATAATATGAAATAGTAAGCGAAGTTTTGAAATAGTCAAATATTTTTTTTTGCTGTCGTTTTTTTTGCTACTAAATAACTCAGAAATATGTTTAGTTTATATGCAACCACGGTTCATATAAGATGTTATTCTTTATATTTTTTTCTTTGCCAATAGTTTAAAAACATTCACTGAGCGTAATTGCTAAAATAATATATTTGCAGTCTGAGTGTAGAGATTAGAAAAATTCCAACACCACATGATAACTTTTTAGATGGTGTTGATGCCACTAGATGGTGTTGTTAGAAAGGTCAAAACGCTGCAAAAACATACCATAGTGTGTTTTGCTCGATTCCGGTCCGGAAATTTGGATATAAAAGATGCATATCGCTCTGTTCGGCCAGTTGGTGGAAAAAGATCGACACGCGAATTGTTAGGAAATAACTGAGCCATTAAACATCAATCACATGCCAGTTTGGAATCAGTTGTTAACAACAGGCAAGAAAATGTTTCGTTGTCTCATGAATTGACGCAAAGAAATTTGATGAACCGAATTAACATCAGTGAAATGCTGCTGAAATGTGAGAAAATTAAACGTAAGCACTCATTGTCAAAGGCTGGTGAGTCTCCACAAACGATTTCAAGGCCTGGATTGACGGCGTTTGGTGGGATTAGAAAGAAATTGTCCATTATGAGTTGTTGTAACGTGGTGAAAGCACTAATTCGGTCCTCTACAGCGCACAACACAAAGGGAATTGTGTTCCATCATGAAAATGACTGGCCCCACATATAACTGATGACTCGGACCAAAATGACGGAATTAGGTTGGGAAGTTTTGATACATCCAACGTTTAGCCCGGACCTTGCACCGTCTGACTACCATTTGTTTCAGCCTGTTTAAAACTTTCTTGTTTTTTGACGATAAACCACAAAAGTTCAACACTGATGAAATTAACAGGTTGCACTATGTCAACAAGAACGTGTTGTATTCTTCTCTTAGCTTAAAGTTAAAATTACCGACAGTGGATTAATAGGAATTTGTATTAAATCCTTGATCTTGTATTCAATTCATGAATTTTATTTTCACGCTCCATTCTCTAAAGAAATCAATCTCCACAAAAAAACACCCTTCAAACAAATTCAAATAAGGTTTTAATATTTCCGTTAGTTTCGTACCGGTATACAACTTTGAATTTTAACGTGAACAAAATTTCAGGTCTTTGAGAATCTTATTCCGCCCTTTCTGAATAAAATCGACATCATATTGGCTGAAATGATTTACTACAAAGATCGGAATGGTTTTTATCATTAAACCCGCGAATCTGTCATTATGCTTCGGTAAAAATCCCAGTACATTAATTAATAGATAAAGTTCCACCGATTTAAAGAATTACCAGCCCTGGTTCAAAATTGAAACATTTCTCAAAAAGTTGTGACGAATCGTGAAAATTTAGTCATGGTTTCATGAGAGAACGCCTTTTGCCAGAACGATCGAATGGACAGTGTACGATGGTTTCGAGTCGGTCAAACCTATAAATTCTTCAGTAAATGTATAATAATTAAATTTATAGAGAACATTTTTTATTCGTGATGAACAAAAATTAAAATTTTGGGTTTCCAGAATTTCGAAATCTCCCGGGATTTTCATAAGAAATGGGAAATATCTAGAATAGGTATATCGAAATAACCGAACCAAACTATCAAATAATATTTTAAGCGTTTATTCTTAGATAAGGATTATATTGCCTTACCTTCTACTTTAAAGGTAGAAAAAAATTAAAAAATAAATGTTGGAAAAACATCAATTTTACTTTAAGCTTTTTTTGAATATAACAAACACGAAAATATTCGAAATATGTATATAAATATTATTTGCTTACAAAAAGCACAAACAAATGTTTTCCCAGCAATGATAAGACAACAGTGGCAAAGAAGAACAAACAATACTTTTAATACGAAAAAGCTTTGGGTGGTTTTGTTTTCGATTTTCTCTTTTACGTATATTTAAATGTGGGTGGCTCTTCTAAGAAAATTTAATGATGCTTTCTGATGTTGTACCTTATTTTTATGTTATTTTTGTTTTTGTTTTGGTGGGTTTGTCTGGGAATACTACAACTTTATGATTATGATATAGTTTAATTTTCTTATATTATTTTATACCGTTATGCAAATTGTCTTATGACATTTTATGTTTATGGATAACATAACTATCATTGGATAGATGCAAATAATTTTATTATCTATTCTTGGCAATAATGCATTATAAATGTGAATTTTTAACACGCGATATACGGTTACAATTTGTATCTTCTTATATTCTTAAACCATTATTCACGGGAATCAGACATTATATATCACCACCTAAGCAAAATATACAAACTATATGTAGAATACCTGTTGTAAATCAAGCTTTTGAATTCATTGAAAAAGAAAACAAGATACAGAAAACATTTTCTAGAACGATGTGTTAAAGAATTTAGATAAGATCCATCGGTTTCAATGTAAATAGTTTACTGTAGGGAAATGAAGATGTATCAAGACATTTTTTTAAGTAATAATAGTACTGTAGTGAAGATACATAAGAGTACAGTACAAACTTGTTAAAAGTATCTTGTATAGAGGCATGTATATCACCACATAATTTCAACACGTAACCGAAAGCGGGATAAACTAAAATGAAACGAACGAATTGAATACATGAAATTCTATTTATGTAGAATAAATGTAACGCCTCATTGGCAACTCATTCCTTTTCATTCAAACAGTTCATAGAATTCAAATGTTTAAACAGTTCAAATGTTCAAATTTCACGTGAAAAACATGGTTCGAATCATTATTTCCGCGTGTTAGAAATTTGTAGAGTTTATGCGCGCCATCTTTGGTGCATTGAGATAACTAGTTTTTGCACTAATGAAGTGAGTACTGCTTAGTGAAAACAGAGATGAAATTTTTCATATCTGAGTTTACCTTGGTAAAATAGTATGGAAATTTCATGCGAAATTGATCTGAGTACTAGTAAACGACTAAAGCTGTGCCACTTAGTTGTACATTTGCAAAAAAACCAACAGTAAACAATGTCATAAAATCAGATACTACCAAACATGTACGCGAGACTAGATAGTTAAAAACCGGACGTGGAAGGTGCTCAGTTGGTTAAGTTCAGATTTTCTAAAAGTGGAGATCATACCCATGCTACTTATTAATAATGATTTGTGACTATAGGTTAGTAGTATTCAGATTTCGCGTGAAATTTTCATACGATTTTACCAAATAAACTCAGATTTGAAAAATTTCATTTCTGTTTTCGCTAAGCAGGACTCAGTTCATCAGCGAAAAAACTATATTTTTCTCAATGCATCATAGATGTCGTCCATAAACTCTACAAATTAGTTTCACGCGAAAATAATGATCATAACCATTTTTTTCACGTGAAATTTCGACATTTAGGCTTCTGATGTATTCCTAATAGATGTGATAAGGTTCTATGATTAAATTTTGTTATATTTCGAATAATTTGTGATTAATTTCTGTGATAAGTTGTTGTGTTATGTATGTCAAACGCCAAAATTCTCAAAAAAAAAAATTCATTTCTATTTCACGTGAAAATAAATAAAATTTTGGAGACCGGTAAAATTTCATTTTATTATGATTCGACCGTCGAGTTTGGCTAATCTTGATGTCACTTAAACTAACGATAAATTTGAGAATTGTTTCTGTGTGTTGTAAGTGTTCGTTGATATCGAAGAATACCATATATGTATATGATAGTTTTCAAACTTTTATTGATAACCTGAATATCAAACTAAATGTGATTTTGTTATAAAATAGTATAAATTTAGGCAAACAATCATAAATTTAATTCAATTGATACAACCCAGTTCATTTAGGCGAAAGATAGATTAGAATTACCACTGTCCACCAGAAACAAAAGAAAATATATTTAATGTTTACAAATTGTTTATTTAATGTTTGTAATTATGTCTATGGCAATGTGTCATAGTATCATAAATCGATTTAAGTCAAAATTGAAATTATTATGACACCTTCTTGTTTAAGCATAATCCCATAATAGCTTATTTCACTTCAGGTTTACCTTAACTTAAATGTGTACGTGATTTTGTAATCAGAATTATATTTTAAATAATGAAATAAGTGAACTTTATTAGAGAGTGAATAAGGATTCTTTCGAAGAAATGGCTTCAGCTCTAGAAAGCAATCTAACAAGAGAGGCATATTCGACGACAAATATGGGAAGTATGTTAGAGCTCGAGAAGTGAGCAAACTTCAATCTTGTAAAATAAAATATAATACTAAAGATACTTATGATGATCATCTTTTAAAATTCAATCAATATTAAGTGGTTGCAAAGTTATAATTTTCGTTTTATGATTGGTATGATTGTGATTGAGTAGAAGAAAACAGGACACAAATGTAAATCATAAACTGTAACGCATATTTTTTAGAGATTGGTAGGAATCATAAAAAAATTGTCAAAAGTGTATACATTATGTGAATCTGAGCTCAAACGGTAATTAAAAATGGAATCGCTTGGAACAGTATAGTTGCTCCATATAAACACTGTATATAGCATACTCTATAGGAAATAAGATTACAGATGAAAAACTTAATATCAACAATTTTCCACAGTTTGAAGGCCATTACTCAAGAAGGCAAACCCAAATGAAATGTTTGCAATCAGATCTGAAAACTAGTTTACCTTAAAAACTCTCATTACTGAACTTATCTAATGTCGTCTAAGAGAAATCAGCTGTCAGGATTTAGACCGATCCAGTTTTGGACATTTATCTATCATTCACAGTTCTACCATCTTGTTAAGAAAGATCTTAAATGACGAATGTGTAATATGTGTAATGTTCGCTCTGCTTGGTAAGACACAGCATGTTGTACATTAATAATATTTACCCCTACGCTAAGGTGCTCTGATACTCATATAGGTTGATGTTGAACTGATCTACTATCTCGTTTATCGATGAGAAACAATTCTGGGCTACCTTCAACGTAAGAAGGTCAGGCCACCTGATAGCAATCCAATATTAATCAATGGGTCGTATGACCTTGGTACTCAGCTAATGTCAACCCCTTAGTTTATGAGTGACGTCCTTATAATAGTATAGAGATGAGCTGAATAGCCTTCTTTTTCCATTAGATTAGATTATTTTCGCTAAGTCCCTAAAGATCAAGGTAACGTAACACACTTTAAAACGATTTCACATATTAGATATATGTCATAAGTGTGAAATATTAAGCATTAAAATTAAAAGTTCAAAAACTAAGAAAGAGATGAGTGATTTAAAAATTGAACAGGACAGTGAAATTATTGGTGAAGCTGAAAGGGCATATGAAAGCAAGCGAACTGATGAACTTGCTGCAAAAACGAGTAAATCGTGTAAATACTGCTCTTTGGAGTTTCAACTTAAGCAATCTCGATTTTGTGGAGTATGTTTCGTATGGCAAACAACATAATGAACTGTAGCCCAAATTGCGTACCATACTATCAATTTCCAGGGATGTATAATGGCAATTAATGGATTCTATTTTGTTCACGACCAGTGGTTTTCTTTTTTACATGTCCACTTAACATCATCCTATTTGCATCTTCGTAGATACGTTCTTTCACATTTGAGTTCTGATTATACGTAGGTGCAGACTGTTTTTGGCCTATTTGCCACAGTTTATTTTTCTTCTTTGATAAATTTTGATGTCACTATATACCCTACGAAACTTCCACGTATTTTTAATAATTCTAATGTATTTGATGATTTACTTCAATCGAATATTTTTTCCATATATGTAATTAATTTGCCACGTGTGTACTTCACAACTGTCAAATGCAAAACAAAATGTAAACCTTTCGGATGGAAATCCTGTATATGTGAGCTTGTATAAAATAAATCAAATTATAATGATATAAAACAATTAAATAAAAATATAATGTAATTTAAATCCGCTTAGCTCGTTGTTTATAAATTGATGATTAATTAAAAATAAGAAAATAAATTATCAGGATACAAAATTACAAATTCAATTAAAATTTTATTTAGAAATATTTATGTTTATTGACAAACATTTATATATCGATTATTGTATGAACTTTAAAAATCGAAGTTCCCATATATTGATACATTTTGTTGGAATTTCGAAAGCTCAATCTTCAGGATCAGACTGCCAAAGCTCCCATCTCTGGGTCTTTACACACACATATATATATATATATATATATATATATATATATATAATATATATATATATATATATATATATATATATATATATATATATATATATATATATAATATATATATACATATATATATATATATATATATATATATATATATATATATATATATATATATATATATATATATATATATATAAATGAATATATTTATATAACAAACCATCGAGCAAACCATAAGTCCATACAGCCATAAGCATTTCTTCCACTCTCTAGAGAAGAACTGCATGGACAAAGCTAAAGATTAAGAAAAGTGCAGGACCGGATGGGATCCTAACAGAATAGGTTAGAATTGCATCTGACATCCACTCAAAAATAATCTTGAATATTATTAATCAAGCTTTTAAGAATGCAGAATTTACACGCATCTGGAACATAGCTAGACTTGTGTTACTAAGAAAGGAGAGAAAACCGGATAGGGTGCCAGCGTCATATAGACCACTCTACCTGTTGGATATCTTCGGGAAACTATATGAGCAACTACTGCGTCACAGATTAATAGGCGAAGTCAACAGAACTTGGTGGACTTGCAGAGAACCAGTTCGGTTTTCGTGCGAGGTATTCTACAGTAGATGCTATAGCGCAAGTTATGAGGTTTGTCGATAAAGCAGCTGAAGGATCTAAACATATACACGGCTTATCCCAGTAGTAATTACCCGTACGGAATGTGTTATGAGTGGTGTGCACAAGGTTCGGTTTTAGGACCGCTACTCTAATATTCTTTATGATGATGTTCGAGCAGTACAAGCTAGTGGATAATGCCAATGACTTGGCACTTATTGTATCGGCGAGATATAAACAACTACTTGTAGAGCGTGCAGAAACCGCAGTTGAAGTCATCTTCAAATGGCTCTGCACTCATCTGTTGTAATTAATGCCGGAAATGACCGAGGCAGTTGTGATGGCAGGTAGGCGGATGCTTTCACCTATAGAATGTAACATAAGAGGAATAAAAATAGTAACAACAGCAAAAATTAAGTACCTGGGGGTGTGCTGGACCATCGAAAAAGCTTCCAAGAGCACATTAGACAAACGGTGGCGAATAGTAAAGGCGAATAGTACAACAGCTGGCCTTATTCGATTAATGGCCAGCACTGGCGCACCGAGCGCAAGTAAGAGGAAATTGCTCTCCTAGATAGTCATATCAATCATATTGTATGCGGTACCTGTATGGATCCGAGCATTGGACACTGTAAATAGAGGCATAAGAGAGGCCATGTTGTTTCTTCTGTGATGAACAAGATACACTAGAAAACATTATTTTTCATTGTGAACGGTGGGAGCGGAAGCGTCGTGAGTGTACTGATAAAGTAGGTCAGCTGATAACGGAAAATAATATTCCTAAGAGGCGGTCGGAGGAGCGAACACCATTAATACCATGATAATGATGATATTACGTCAAAAATGAAACAACATGAAGCTAACAGCATAAATTGATCCAACGCCTGAAGTTATGCAAATTTTGCGATCCTGGGCATGTGAAGGAGCGGACAATGGGGTTTTAGTCGGTAAGAGTGCGGCACAGCACCTATGAGGGTTTTCTCCCCTTCGACAAATATATATATATATATATATATATATATATATATATATATATATATATATATATATATATATATATACATATATATATATATATATATATATATATATATATATATATATATATATATGTATATATATATATATATATATATATATATATATATATATATATATATATATATATATATATATATATATAAATATAAATAGAGAGATAGAGCTTACAACTTTAAGCTGGTAACACTGTTTTGTTTAACAACCGATGATTAGATAACTGTCATTCGCTTTTCATAAATAATAGACACATGCCAGAGCAACGATTGCAAATTATTCAAAATTTTGGTCAAACTAATAGTTCTGTTCCCCAAACTCAAATCGCATTTTACGTCGTCATACACGTTCATACATCAGAGCGATTAATTCGGTTAACTATAGATCGTTTTCTAGTGTAGCCAATATAAGGCGTACCGAACAATCGATAGACGCTGGTCTATCCACTTTATGGAAGATTTTATCTAAGGATCTTGGTTTAAGTGCTTACACAATTCAACTTGTGCAAGAGTTTAACCTCTCCATCAATTCGGCTAATTTAATGGCCTGAACCAAAAATTCCAATTGATGTTGATTTTCCCAACAACATTTTATTTTGTTGGGAAAACCACAAGCAATACAGTTTTGCCTCGATACTTTAGTGATAAACAAGAATTAGTTCTAAGCAACCAACCCGATTAACCGTTTGACTCATACTTCACGATATTTCCAATTGATTTGAATTCGAAACAAATACGTGTATACTGACGATAGTTAAGCAGTTCGAGTGCTTAATGCAACAGAAAAACAAGTCAATGTAATGTTCGGAAGGTTGATATGGTATCCAAGCGATTTGGAGTTTGTAGTTCCTGAATCTTTCAATTTAATAGAACATCAAGTAAATCAAGTGATTAGTTAATAGACAATCTTGTCTTGTTATTTTTATACTCTCGTTTGTATGTTGGACGATCTTAACAGAACACCAATGAATATGTATTTTATGTGTTGGAGAAAGGAGGAGTAAAGCGAAAGGGGATACTAGAGAATAATAAAGTCGTCAACAGCAGTAATTAAGAATATTGAAAATAATTTTACCTCTATAATTATTATAAAATATTATTGTGCTTAAGGCTGTATAGTTAAATATCGATCCGAAAATATCTGTTATATAAATATATTATTTTTATTATTAGATTATTAGAAAATTATTTGGTAACAAACTTTGTTAAAATAAAGTTCCTTTATACTACAGCTAATTATGTTTTTTTCTAACATCGAAACTTATCTAACTGAACATAATATTATATTCGTATTTTTAATGGATATTTTACAAGCATGAACAGTCCTACTTTGGCAGTTTTGTATATAATTAACCGGAAGGTTTTTGGTTGAAGATAAATATGAACATTATAACTCTTTTAATTGTAACAGAAAAATTTTTTATGTTTAGTTATCTTATTATATAACGCGAATCTCTATATAAAACCTATAATTAGGTGGTTAACATGTATAATTTACAGTATAATATGAGATAGTATTCGGATCTAGCAGCTCCATGTCCTGCCATTCATGAGATTGTCCATGACCAATTTTAACATTTGCGCCTGAATGTCCTCGATAACTTCACAAACTCCGTCTTTAGGGTCTTCAATCGATTGTTGAGCATTAACATAGAATCTTATCTTCACGTGGGCTCAAAGAAAAAAGTCGAAAAGTGTTAAATCCCAAGATTTCGGAAGCCAATTGTGATCACCCTTTCGAGAAATAACACGGTAAGGAAACTTTTCTGATACGACGTTTATGGTGATCGACTGGTTTGAGTTCTTGTGTGAACTGAACTTTAAAAGCCATAAACCTAAGTTTTTATGTAAAATACGGAGTAATGTCGTTTGTGGAATGTCGAATTCCCAAGGTCACGACGGGTTACTGCAGCAATATTCTCAGTTGTTCTTGAGCAACACACACGGTTTCTGTCCTTCACATCATTAAGTTGTCTCAACAGCTTTTCTACCAGTTTCACTATTGCCGCCCGAGATGGTGCTTCACATTGATAATTGCACAATTTTTGTAGTGAATTTTAACAATTTCAATGCATTATTGAAGCGTATATCGAACCATTTTTAGTGATGGCATAGTTTTTACTTGTCAAATGTCAAAAGTTGACATCTTCAAAATTTGCAGCTGTCTTAAATAGCAGGCTATTCAAACTGAAACTTCTTATTGGGAAACCCCTTACGCGGACAGAAACGTCAAGTAGTCATTCTTGGTAGTCAATAATTAGTCAGAATATGCACTACTCTCATCTAGATAAATGACGTAGTTGATCCTTTTGACGGTGGTGTATGGACGTTTCCAATCCACACCAGTTGATTTTCCTGGAAACCTTTAGCACTTGTAGTAGTGCGCCTTAATTTTGTCACTAACAATCTTGGTGCAAATCCGGACTTGAACGTGGATCTCGTTCGTAACCTCCTTATATATTGTTACATTTGCTGGTGTTTCAGCTTTGGCTTTATTTAGCCTCTCGAACTGCTAAACTGTTCTGATTATACGTAATGTTTTGTTTCCTAGATCCGATTTAAATCGGTTCTGTTTCATAAAATCTAGGCCGATTATACACTCGTCCTCAATGTCTGGTACCAAGAACCGATGTTTAAACTTGTTTTTGCCGACCCTATAATGAGATAATTACTTTCCACATGAAAAAAACTTGTTTCACTTGTCGCTGTTCTAAATGTAAACCGTTTCTATTTATCAATTTCCCGTGATTCAACCACATCTTGGCGTAGGATAGATTTCGATTAACTTGTGCCCAATGCAAGTGTGCACGTCCGCTATTCAATGGTTTCATTTAGAACCAGGATTCAATTTACTTCACCTAACACAAGAATCACCTTTGTATTGCTTTGTTATTGAACCAACTTACATTCCTCAAAAGAACTGGTTTAAGTTAGCTTTCCGTTCCGGACTTATTCCAGCTAGTTGTCGTGATTCGAATGGTTTAAGATTTCTCACATCTGATTCTCCCAGATGGCAGTTTCCTCTGAGAAATCCCAACTAGATTTCTCTCCAATTGTTCATTTTCTGTATTGTAACTCGGTTAGAGATGTAGGTTTGGTATCTACTACTAATTACTTTCGCGGGGTTTTTTCTCCATTTCTTCCAAATCTTGTAATGTCTCATTAACTCCTTGATTCCATATTTGGTTTTGAGCTGTATGCGATGGAGAGCCTGTATATGATTCATTTTTCGTATCAAAGAATGTCCTTCTTCCAGTTGGTTATTCAACAGCCTCTGCTGATATTGTTGTTGTTGCTTAGCAAGGATGTCGCCCAGCTGCTTTTGTTGTCATGTTGTTATTGTTTTCGAGTAAAAGTGTAAGTCAGTTGTTGTTGTGTTATTAGTGCTTGCAAAATTGTTGCATCTTTCCTGTTGTTGGTGTTTTCGGGCTTTTCAACATTGATTAGTGGGCATATTCGTTACAATATGTGTTATGTTATGTTATTGCGGCTGCTAACGCACACTTAAACCGGCGATTGGTCCGTTGTGATACTACTTTTATGTAAGGCTATGGGTCCGATTTTTTGTAGAACCATCAGCGCATTGCAAAGCTGCATGTACTGACATGAACGATGGGACAACCCATTGATTTTAAATTCGACAGGGGATCCAGATGTATTCATTGACACCACCGATCGCACCGCCCAAACGATCGATGGTGAAAAATAACTTTTTGCATCTTGCCCCGAATTGGCCGGAATTCGAACCCGGTACCTTTCGCTCCAACTGCCGCAGCTTTAACTACTGCGCCATCTGGGCGGTTAGAATCAAATATGATACAAGAATCAAAATTGATCAAAATATTAGCTATCCTTATTACAAGATGTCAGAGGAATGAGAGAGACGATCCATAAGGAATATTCAATAGCACAAGCTCTAACTTTAGATGGAAGGAGCACTAAGATCATAGCGAAGAAAGTGTACAGATAACGAACAATCATTACATAACTATTACTATAGATGTGTAGAACACTGTAGCGATCCACAAAAATTTTGCCATAACAATTTCAAAGAAAGGATTCCCCAGTGTATGTATAGACACTGTCGTAGAATTTACTACTCAATGCCCGGAATCCAGTTAGTCATCTCTCTCTCAACATTTTTCATTTACTTTTTCGATTCTATTAACGTCGGTTCTTTCTATTTCAGACCACCCAATCGATGTTGTTTAGTTAGGCTAGGCAATATCTATCACCGCAGGTTGTGTCGATGAAGCATAATAAGAGTAAATCAAAAGCATCGTAGAATGATAGAGTATTCTCTTCGAAATCATATACAAATCAAGATGTCTCTTAGATAGACGTTGTTACTTTGTTAGTGAATCGATGGTTTTAACGCAAATTTTGTAACATTCCCTTTATGCTTGCTGGTCAGATAATGCTGTTTCTCTGGTTAAAATTCTCCATGATGCAAATAATTGGCAAATTCACTGTAAGTAATTCATTTTGTTGATGAAACAACCCTAAGAAATTTCGAGTGATCCCTAACATTTAATCAATATATTGTAACGATTTCGCCGAGTGTTTATTCAAATAATGTATCCGGTTCGATCACTGGATTTTGAATATTAAACTCGCAAACTTTAATTTTTACAATAAATTTATTTCGCAATAAATTCTCCAAATAATTCATAAATATTTATTATCACACTTATTTTGCACAGTAATTATCATTACAGTAATTAAAACACTTTCTCTTATTATCACTTCCGATATTAACACTTTTAAATTCTAAATTAAACTGTTTCGTAATTCAAATGTCTACACCTATTTATACGACGTAAATCCTTGTGGAACATTTCATAACATTTTGCATCTCTACACTTCGCGAAGTTTCGTTGCAGCGTTTGGTTCGCTCCGCCTATTTCATTATTTATTTATATTTTGTTCGTATGTGTAAACATTTGGTTACAGAAACCCCAAAACTTCTGCTATAATTTATAACTTTTTTTAACCATCACAGGTGACATCTGTGATTCGTCACAATATATTGTAACGAATATGCCTAATTATCAACCCAGACAACATTATAGAATTCAATGGTCGAGTGGTTATTGTAAGCAGTATACGTAGTAATGGTAAAAATATAAGCTGATTTGCATCCAACCACCGAAGGCACCATGCAATGATTGAATTTATTTTTGGATGGCGAGACATGTTATCTCTTCAACGCCTCAAGCTCCTCAACTTGAAAAGTAGTAATCAGACGAGGGAAGAGATAATACTATACAACGAACGAATCAAGTTGTAGACACTACTACAGTGACGCATGGAAACATTTCGAAATGTACTACAGCGAAATTTATGCACAACTTTACTGACTGTTACGAGTTGAATGGCAACATCGAGAATCCAACTGATTTGCTACTAAATCGCAGTATCGGACAGGTCGAGACTGGTGTCATAGTCAACCCTCCACCAGTAGCAAGCGGCTTATTTTCACAATACCAACCGTAGAGAGGCATAACAATATTTTCGGTTCAAAACACTATCGTCACTGTTTAGGACAAATACGTCACGATAACGATTACCTGACGTTGATTGTGGTGTATCGTAATACATTTCAACCAAAGTGTTGTTAGTAGATATATTTTTAAAAATTGTGGGTAACCGGGACAAATTGTAATTTAATTAAAATTGGATACATTATTTAGAAATTGATATACATTTTTAATAATTAAAGGATGTGAAGCCATTAAAATATACCCATTTTTATTTATGTATATGTTATTTTAATATGTTTAGGTATAGGTTTCGTAATTGATTATCAATTACATGAACCCAATTTTGGGTAACATCAAGCGTATAAAAAATGTTATTACTGATTGAATGATGATGGGTATAAGAGATTTTTATGTATATGTATGTACGTATATACGTGTACATATCTACATATCGAAATATTTACATGAATTTGGAATACATAAATATTACATATTTTTATTATTTATATTTAAAATAACATCTGGTGGTGTATGTATGTATGTCACTCAAGAAATCCCGAGGCCCTAGGTTTTGATGGGGAAACTACTGTGTAAACAAACCTGTTTCAGCAAAAGCAACCAGAAAAAAATGCTCCTGTAAAAACTAAAGCACATTCTGAACGAGAAAAAAATCATTCCGGATCATCAATTTGGATTTAGAGAAAAACACGGAACCGTGGAACAAGTTCACATGGTCGTATCTGAAATCAGGAACTTCCTTGAACAAAAAAAGTACTGCAGTGCAGCGTTTCTAAATATAGCCCAAGTTTTCGATAAAGTAGGACATACAATTAGAGCACAATTACCGACAAAGTTCTCTTCAATTATTTGCTCAATCGAAAATTTTGGTGGAATATAATACCACATCGACATATCTATATATTATTCATGCAGGAGTACCTCAAGGCAGTGTACTGGAGCCAGTGTTGCACTTGATCTATACAGCAGACCTACAACCATCAAATTGCGTGAAATTCATCCAAATCCCGCGATAGGAACAATAATTCTACAGGAACATTTTGACAAAATCGAAAAATGGCTAACAAAATGGAGAATTAAGCGTTCAAAGAGCGTAAATCTGCGGACATAACATTCACACACCGTAAACTCACCTTGTGGTGTTATGGGACAATGATTTTATTTAGTCTGACAGGCAAACCTATCTGGACATATGGTATTCATCTGTGGGGCTCCGCTTCCAACATAGTAAAACTGGAAAGAATTATAGCATTTTTCGACCGAAAGACAGTAGCGTACCTACCAAGAGGGATAGGCAGTGTCCAGAAGGACCAAATTGACTTTCTCTGCTTTGTAGGCCAACTCTAGATATGGAGTGGGTGTGGTGTGTATAGCAAACGAATTTTCAATTCGTTTGATTGATTGGATTGTATGGAATTTTTTCGGTCTCTGAAGATATGTGCAAGGTGGTCTAGGATGATTTCGAGTCCTTCCTGTAAGAAATACGGAAATATTTCGTCTGGACTTGAATTTTTGGAAAGAATATATGCTGCATCGGATTCTATCTTTTGTCATCACCCTTGCCACCAAGTTCTAATCTCTGCAATTTGGTAGTTGGAGTGGGAATTGATTTCCATATAATATGCTAGAATTCTCTCTTTCGGGAAAATGAGTTTTCATTAGAACGTCTAGGGCCTTCTGATTTGTACTCGTATATGTTCCATCAGATAAGCGGTCACCATTAGGTTTCCCCCTTCCGCAGTAATAGAACAACTATAATAGATATATTGTAAATATAGATTCTATATAAACAGTCTTACGTGCAGTTGATTGAACGGTATTCTTAACCAGGAAGTTTGTTATATTGCCACTTAACAGCAACTTTTATGTATAATTCAACTCAACTAAAAGATTTTCTAGAAAGGATTTCCGTTTTATAGTAAGTCTTTAATTGAATCTACTTTTATATGTGTATGTGTGAATGTTTGGTCTAAAATAAAAATAAAACTAAGTATAGGATGCAGCGGAGAACAAACGCAGTTGTTTAAGATAAAGTAATCGTTCTTACTATAGTAACATAAGTAAGAAGTTAAATAACGACATTCAACCTTGATATTGTAGCGGTTCAACATATTTGTTGAATATTATTTCAAACCGCTCCCAATTTATTAATGCAAATTTTCATTAATTCCGAATTTTATTACGTCACGTTCTATCGTATAATCGAGGTAAATATTATATTCACAGTGACAAGTGCACCATCTATATTCCTGTATAATATTCTTGTTTCGATAACATATTGTCACGAATCACAGATGTCACCTGTGATAATTAAAAATAAAATTATAACAGTAGGGATTACCCTGTAACCAAACGTTTACACATACGAACAAAGTAAAAAGAAATGGTGAAATAGGCGGAGCGAACCAAATACGACGCAACGAAATTTCGAGAAGTGTAGAGAAGCAAAATAATGGAATGTTCTACAAGCCTTTGCGTCGTATAAATACGTGTAGACATTTGAGTTACGAATAGTTCAATTTTGAATTTCGAAGTGTTAATATCGGGAAGTGAAAACAATAGTGAAAGTGAAGTGTTAAAATAATAGTAGTGATAAATATTGTGTAAAATAATAGTGAAAATAAATATTACTGAATTATTTGTGAAATATTTGTGTAATTTTTGTGGGAAATAAATTTAATTGAAATTTAATCTTTGCGAGTTTAATATTCACAATCCAGTGATCGAACCGGAAAAAAATTATTAGAATAACCACTCGGCGAAATCGTAACAATTGGTGACAGCGGTGGGATTGTGAATATCCAAAATGAAATTAATGGACTTAAAAGTGGCAGATTTGAAGAAGGAGTTGGGGCTACGGAATCTACCAACTGCGGGCAACCGAAATGAGTTGCAGTTGAGACTCCGTACTGCTTTGTTAGATGAAAATGTTGACCCAGATCAACATGAATTTAATTTTGGGGCACCGGATTCAACCGAGGTGCAAGCGATTGAACTGACTACAGAGTCAACGACCAGAGCGGAAGACGAGAATGTCACCGTACGGGAAACCACTCCAACAACACCAGGAGCGTTCGACATGGGGCAATTAATGGCCGCAATGCAGCAAATTATCGGTGGGTTAAAAACCGATATGATTACCAGCCAAGATCAAATGAAGAGCGATATAAAGGAGCAGATGCGTGTCGATCAAGAAAGCATGAGAACTGGACAAGAGAGCATCATCGAACGGTTGGAGCAGCAAGAAAAATGTGTCAACGAGAAGTTTCGAGAGCTTTCCGTTACGTTGAACGCAAAAGTTGATACGGTCAAAATTGATATGGAAAATAAATTGGAAGAGTATGAATCCAGAAATTCTCGAAAGATAGATCAACAAATCGAGGTGACTGATCAACGATTCCAGAAACTTGAAAAGGAGCTAATGGATCTCAAAACCAACGGCAGCGCTCAAATTGCTCGACCAACCAGCTCAATGAAATTGAAGCCACCAACGTTCGACGGAACTACACCATTCAACATCTTCAAACTCCAGTTTGAAATGGCGGCCACAAGGAATGGTTGGTGCAAGGAGGATCGAGTGGCAGCAATAATTGTGGCGTTAAATGGAAGTGCTGCGGATC
The DNA here is from genome assembly GCA_963932295.1 of Tipula lateralis. Lineage (NCBI taxonomy): Eukaryota > Metazoa > Arthropoda > Insecta > Diptera > Tipulidae > Tipula > Tipula lateralis. The sequence continues at coordinate 139,954,412 of OZ010737.1, forward strand.
TTTTGCAAATCGTGCCGGAATACGATAGAGAGGATTACGGAAAAATCATGTTGTCTCTGGAGCGCAAATACGGTGGTGACCATCGGCGGGAGTTACATCGTATGGAGTTGAAGGGACGATGTCAGCGGGTTGGAGAGACGCTCCAGGAGTATGCGGCTGATATAGAGCGGTTAGTGCACCTCGCTCACTACAACATGGCAGGAGAATATACAGAGCGGATCAAGATCGACGCTTTCACCGATGGTATACGGGATCCCGATACGAGACGTGCAGTTGTATTGTCTCCAAAAGCAACGTTTGCGGAAACCATCGCGTGTGCGTTAACCAATGAGACTGCAAACAACATCATCAAACCAGCAGTCAAGGTACGTCGTGTGGAAGTGGAACCAGCAATCAGTCACAAACAGGGCAATAACATCAAACCAGCAGATAACTGGCGGACTACGAGATTCCGGGATGGGACTAGTAAAATCAGATGTTGGGTTTGTGACAAAATAGGACACATCTCGCGGGAATGCTGGGAGATAAGGCGCAAACGGGCGAGAACACCATCGCCGATGTACCGACGGCCACCGGAGGAAAGAAAAGCAGCAGCCGTGGAGGAACGCCCAACAACAACGAAGGCGTTAAACGAGTAAGAGTCAGCTTTGAGGAGCAAAAGCTGACTCCCACAACCAAATGCTCCATAACCTTCATCCCCATTTCCAGATTGGCAAAAGGTGGCGATAGCTTGATGGTGCGAGGCGAAGTAGAGGGACGATCCAGTTTAATAACGTTAGACACTGGAGCAACGAGAACGATTGTGCGGCCGGATTTTATCACGAATGGAGTTCGACCTATGGACGGATTCAAGTTACAAACGGCGACAGGCGACAGTGCGGCTATCAAAGGAAAGAAGGAGGTTACAATACGAATCGGGAACAACAGTTTTCGACATGAAGTTCTGGTTGCGGATATTGTGGATGAGGTCATCCTGGGAATGGACTTCATGAAGCGAAATGGATTCGTATTGGATGTCGGACGAGGAACATTGAGCTACGGTAATGTCGAACTGCCTTTGCAACTGAACAACGGGAAGGAGCCAGTCGTAAGGAGGATAACATTGGATCATCGGACGAAGCTACCACCACATTCGGAAACGGTTGTTTGGGGGAAATTGGATGGAGGTCCTGGAACACAAGGGTTGTGGGTTGTGGAAGCCAACAGTGACGAGCTACAAACCAAAGAAATTATAATCGGAAAAGCTTTGGTTAAACCGGATTGTGACTTTAGAGTTCCGATAAGGGCTCTTAATTTATCGGATGTGACAAAAACAATCAAAAAGGGAACTATCATCGGCCGAGGTGAGGAAGTATCCACGATTATAAAATGCGAGGACACGAATCCATGTGTAAAAGCCAAGGATCAAAGGCAACGAAAAATAGCGGAGGAACTAACACAGAAATGGACGGAACAATTAACATCTGAGGAAAAGGAAGCAGCAAAGACGTTGCTCCAGAAATACATGTCCATTTTCTGTGGGGCACCAGAAGATAATGGCAGAACCAATATGGTTAAACACCGGATCGACACAGGAATATCAACACCTATTCGACAAGCGCCAAGAAGGTTGCCATTGGCTAAACAAGCAGAAGTGGATAAGATGGTAGCTGATATGCAAACAACGGGAGTAATTGAGCAGTCAACGAGTCCATGGAGTTCACCAGTAGTATTGGTGGAGAAAAAGGATGGAAGCATGCGATTCTGCGTTGATTATCGGAAGCTCAACACAGTTACCAAGAAGGATAGTTACCCATTACCAAGGATCGACGACACACTAGATACATTGGCAGGAGCACGGATGTTTTCAACATTGGATTTGCAGAGCGGTTATTGGCAAGTGGAGGTCGCAGACGAAGATAAGGAAAAGACAGCGTTCAGTGTGGGCAATGGATTATGGCAATTCAATGTCATGCCATTTGGACTTTGTAACGCCCCTGCGACTTTCGAACGGCTAATGGAACGCGTACTAAAAGGACTCCACTGGAAAACATGCCTGGTTTATTTGGACGACATCATCGTTATGGGAAAGGACTTCAACGAGCACCTACGTAATCTAGAGGAAGTATTCGAAAGAATCCAAGCAGCTGGATTGAAGTTAAGTCCGAAGAAATGTGTATTGTTCCGGGATGAAGTCAAATATTTGGGACACAAAATAACAACTAGCGGCATTCATACAGATGAAGACAAGATCTCCGCCGTAAAGGATTGGCCAAGACCGCAGAATTTACATGAACTAAGGAGTTTCATCGGACTATGCACATATTATCGACGATTTGTGCCAGGATTTGCCAACATCGCAAGGAATTTACACGAGCTGACACAGAAGAACAAGCCGTTCCAATGGAGTGATGAACACGAGGAAGCGTTCAATGAACTGAAGCAGCGATTATGTACAGCACCATTGCTTTCGTATCCGGTTCCGAATAAACGTTTTATTTTGGATACGGATGCAAGCAATTATGGCTTGGGAGGAGTGTTGTCACAGGAAATCGATGGGCAGGAACGTGTCATCGCATATTATTCAAAGATCTTATCGAAGCCAGAACGGAACTACTGTGTAACAAGAAGAGAATTGTTGGCCATAGTGAAATGTGTGGAACATTTCAGGAAATACCTTTATGGCCAATCATTTCTGCTAAGAACAGATCATGGGCCATGGCGCCTTGACATGGCTACTTCAGTTTAAAAATCCCGAAGGACAAGTAGCACGGTGGATTGAGCGATTGGGGAGTTTTGTTTACGAAATCCAACATCGGAAAGGGAGCGCTCATGGAAATGCGGATGCATTGTCAAGACGACCATGTAGAGTGGATTGTAAACATTGCGGACGGGTAGAAAACAAGGAAAACATCGTCGATATCAGACTAATGAAAGTGTTGCCAGCTGATGAATGGACCAACGATGTTATCTCCAAAGAGCAACGGGAAGATCCAGATTTGGCATTGATTATCAAATTCATGGAGGAGGAACGTCGTCCCACATGGAGCGATATTGCAGATAAAGGCCCAGCTATCAAGGCTTACTGGGCCCAATGGGATAGTTTAGCCATGGAAGACGGATGCTTAAAACGAACATGGGAAAGCTCCGATGGCAAAACAAAGCAATCGCTAGTGGTGGTACCGAAGATCAGGATGGCGGAAATATTGGAGGAATACCACGGAGGAACAAGTGGAGGTCACCTAGGAATCAACAAAACGTTAGCTAAGGTACGTGAAAGATTCTACTGGGCAGGATGTAGACAGGCAGTGGCTGAATGGTGTCAAAAGTGTGACCAATGTATGACCGTGAAAGGACCGGCAAAGAAGAACCGTGGAGCGATGCAACAATATAATGTGGGAGCGCCATTTGAGAGGATTGCCATAGATGTTGCAGGACCATTTCCAACCAGCGATAGTGGCAACAAATATGTTTTGGTAGTAATGGACTACTTCACTAAATGGCCAGAGGTATACCCGATTCCAAATCAGGAAACAACCACAATCGCCAATGCAGTGGTATACAATTGGATAAGCCGTTATGGGGTACCAATGGAACTGCATTCCGACCAAGGGCGGAATTTTGAATCGGTTGTCTTCCAGGAGATGTGCCAGTTACTGGGAATTAATAAAACGCGGACAACGCCTTTCCACCCACAGTCTGATGGCATGGTGGAGCGTTTCAATGCCACATTGGAGGAGTTTATAGCCAAAACAGTGGATAAAAACCAGCGGAATTGGGATCAAGGTATTCCATTGTTCTTAATGGCTTATCGATCGGCGGTGCATAATACAACAGGAGTAACACCAGCGACAATACTTTTTGGCAACAATTTAAGACTACCAGGCGATCTCAAATACGGAGCGGTCCCATCATCAGCCAAATGTGGACAAGCATATGTGGACAACTTGAAAGAGGAGATCAACAACATACACGGATTTGTCAGAGAGAAAATCAAATTGTCAAGTGATAAAACAAAGGCTCGGTATGATGTACGAGCGAACAATAAAGGATTTGACGAGGGACAATTGGTATGGCTTCACAATCCACAACGTAAGAAAGGGTTATCGCAGAAATTACAACCTGGATGGGAGGGACCGTACAAGATCATAACAAGAATAAATGATGTGATCTATAGGATCCAAAGAGGAGTACGAGGAAAACCCAAGGTTGTACACCTGGATAGACTGGCGTTCTATAGAGGAAGAGATCTGGATCCTGTTCGGGACGAACAGGTTTGGGCGGAGGGTAGTGTCACGAATCACAGATGTCACCTGTGATAATTAAAAAGAAAATTATAACAGTAGGGATTACCCTGTAACCAAACGTTTACACATACGAACAAAGTAAAAAGAAATGGTGAAATAGGCGGAGCGAACCAAATACGACGCAACGAAATTTCGAGAAGTGTAGAGAAGCAAAATAATGGAATGTTCTACAAGCCTTTGCGTCGTATAAATACGTGTAGACATTTGAGTTACGAATAGTTCAATTTTGAATTTCGAAGTGTTAATATCGGGAAGTGAAAACAATAGTGAAAGTGAAGTGTTAAAATAATAGTAGTGATAAATATTGTGTAAAATAATAGTGAAAATAAATATTACTGAATTATTTGTGAAATATTTGTGTAATTTTTGTGGGAAATAAATTTAATTGAAATTTAATCTTTGCGAGTTTAATATTCACAATCCAGTGATCGAACCGGAAAAAAATTATTAGAATAACCACTCGGCGAAATCGTAACAATATTTATTACAGTCAGTTGTTACTTCTTTTGAATAAATAGTTTATCGTGTCGACATCTATTCAAAGTAGAATGCACTTATAATTTAACAACTGCATTATCTTATTTTCGTGTTAGTATTTTTCGATCGTGGCGTGCGTGTCCTCCTTCTTGGTTGAGTGACGAGCATATTTTACATTCGGCCATTACATTCATTACATTTCTGATCGTACGCGTGATCAGAAATGTAATGAATGTAATGTGATGAGAGATCCAATATATTAGAATCTCATCACTCCTACAAGCGTGTGGTTACTACTACTAAAATAAATTGAGTTTTTCCAGCATCCCGATATATTTATTGTATATGAGATTAAGCAATTTCTGTGGGATGCTCATTTACCAAAGTGTTTGCGTCCCGTTTTATCGTATCAAATGGCGAGTTGAAAATCAAGGAAGAGCAGTACAGTGGTGAATTCTATTCACTGGATTGTTCAGTAATGAAATGGATCTAAAGCCAATTTGTTCGTTTCTTAATTATGCATTGATCATTGGTGTGATTCTGTGAAGAATGATAATTGCGAGTATCTTTATTGTTGTGTTGAGGAGAGAGATACCTAGCCAATTTTTGCATTTTCTTAGGTTACCATTCTTGGGATTGCAATTGCCAAGCATTCCTGCCATTTTTGTGATATTCTATTAGAATCCCACACTTCTTGTATTATCGGTGTTAGTGTACTTGTAGCTGTAGGTGAACCTACTTTGAATATTTCAGTGATTATTGCCTGGTCGATGAGTGTTACTAGTTTCATTATAAGTGGTAATTGATGACCAGATATTATTGGATGAAAGCTGTCTTTGGAGAATTGCTATGACTGATTTTGTAGACTACATCATAATATTTAATTATTAAGTTGAACTTAAGGAATTTTATGCTAATTAATTAATTATAATTATTACTATAACTTTTTTGTATCATAATTTGTTTCTTAATTTTGTAACTGCACGCGTAGACGACTAAATCAGGATTTTAAATTTTCACACACTTTTCACAGCAATTGCAACCGTACCTCGCTAATAACTCGCCGAATGTTGTGTTCTAAGTGTTCAATCGTCTTTGGTTTATCTTGCTGATATATGAAACCACATATCAGCAAGATTTATGCCAGCCAGTTGGGGTACAAAAAGTTAGAAATCAAGTATCTATACCGTTTACTGTTGAGTGTAACACTGCGCCCATCAGCGTTTTTGAAAACATAGGGACCAATGATTCCACCGGCCCATAAAGCGCACAAAGCAAATGCTTGTGGATTATCTTCATTTCAAATTCGACAATTCTGTTTATTAATAGGTACGTTAGTCGCCGGTTGTAGCTTAATGGTTAAAAGAGTTTCTCATCACGCCGTGGTCTCGTGTTCGGTTCTCGCCGTTAACCAAAAATTGTGTAAAAACATTCGTTGTGCTGACATGTGCACCAATCGTAAAATGGTTCGTAAGGTGGCAGTTGACGCGGTAAGGGCTGTTTACGGCCTCTAAGCCATAGATTATTTTTAATGGGATCGTTAATAACAGAACGTTAAACCAAAAGTAAGCTTAATAGCTAAATAATATTTTATTTGGAAAATCAACATCAATATCAATTTGTACTTGAGCCCATTGGCCGAATTAATGGCTTTAATTCCTGTACAAGTTGAATTTTGAAAGCAGGTTAACCAAGATAACAGAATAAAATCTTCAAATGAGCGGAGGATACAGCTGAAAACACGATGCCAAATCATCGTTGTGATTTCACTTTTCTGAATACTACGCTGTACATAACATCTATCACTTGCTCGGAACACCCTGTTCGACGTCTTACTAGATAGGAACTAACCGCTCTGATGGACGATCATGACAACTGTAAAATGCACGATGAGTTTGGCGAACAGAATCATTATTTTGATAAAATCAAACTAATGACAAAGCGAATTGCAGCTGTCAAATCGATTGTCATACAAACCAGTGCTGCCAACTTAAAGATCTGAAAAATATATGAAATGATCAACAAAAAATAGTTTGTAAAATATCAACCTTCAGCAGTATTGGTAAATATTTTTCCATTCATACACGATTGCGAATGCAATATAGAAAAATAAACAAGCGCATACCACCAAAGTATTAATAAGTAAAAATCAAAGCTCGACAAGTGTATGTGTGTTTACACAAGCCTGCTTGTTTTCTTTTGCACGAGCATAATAAAACGAAAATAATAAGGTTGATAGTGTGTCGGTAAACGATAAAGTTTCTCACTAACAATACTTAAGGTCTATTTCAAAAAATAGACGCACACTAAAAAAGTTTTAGTACCATTTGAGTATTTTTATTCACTTTTCCATCTCTAATAAAGAGCAATTGTGTCAAAATGACAATATTGTATTTGTTTGTGTACAATTTTTTGACTAATGAGAAGATGAAAGTTCTCATTCGGGTTTTTACTATATGCAATTTTATTCAATAATATTTAGGTGGTGTGCGTTTGTTTATTTTTTCTTTACTGTCTTCGCGTTAAAGGTTGATATTTTTCATACAGCAGTACAGCACATGTATGCACAAAGTTTGGCTTGTGTAAACACACACACTTGCAACGTTTTTGACTGTAGTAGTAAAATTCTGAAAAGACACGTCAAATAATAGCTAACGCCCAAAACAACTTTTTGTTCTATACTAAACGTTTGTGGAGTAACATAGAACATACCTTCGTCATAGTATAAAATGTATGAATCTAACATTTGGCATGTAATAAAATTCTTCATCAACCTCAACTCAAATAGAAATTTACCTTGGGGAAAAATAACAAGGTAATTTTTATTTTAAGAAAGAAACCAACCAACTGTTGCTCGCTAACCATATGGGACATCCTTATCGTATTCCAGTGAATAAATATTTTATCGGAAGGAAAGCATATACAAGAAAGAACTTTCCTCTGATGAGTTTCATGTACAGATGTACTTTATAAATCGAGTTGATAAATTATCGCTGTATATGGTTAAATTGATGGATCATGTTGATTGATGATAAAACATAATTTGATGAGATATGCAAATTATAAACGATAATATTATTCTTCTCCCCGCCTCGTTAATAAATTCGATTTTCGGAAGAAACTTGTTTTTTTTAATATTCGCACGTTTTCGTTCTCGTTAAAAAATATGTACAAAATAAAATTCAAAACAAAACTTGTGCTTTTCAAGATGTTGTTTTTCATTTATTTGTTTGCCAGCTTTTTCACTTCCTATATAAGTATATGTACGTCATATATCGCCATTATCAAAACAAAAGATAAACATTTTTGATTAAGTCTACCAAAACATGAATTTAAATTTATAATCATTTAAGCTTGGATATATAACATTGCCTCCGTACACATGCTTCTTTGGTGTTATAGAAATTGTATTTGCTAATTATTTGGGTTACCTATACTCTGAACGCCACATTACTCCTCGCAAGTGCATTTCCCTCTCCGTTGTTTTTATTATGATTATCTATACCGGTAATCCGTTGCGAGTGTTGCCTGATTTGAAGCTCATTTTCAGAAGAAGCTAATTTTTGCCGTGTTAGATTAGGCAGGAAGTTGGATGAAAGTTTTTGGTCAGAAAATATTGACGTGTAATGCCTTTAAACAGGGCCATTGGGTTCTCATCAATATAAAGCGTGAATCCTTATAATAATTGAATAGTATTTTTGAGTGAGTTGTAGTTCGAGTTGTTTGTTGTAATTCGCTAGGTCGGTTTCGATCTGATAATGACGTGATCGAATGACTGTGTGATAGAAAATATGAAATCTCATCACCAAGTGCGAACATCACGCCCGGTGGCATATGCCAGAGGCTACCCTCCTTGATGTTCTGATGTACTATGTGATTAGTATATGTACGTTCAAGTCTTGTCGCGACAGTGTGCTAGCGAATTACAAGAACATAAACTAGAAATATCGAATTATGTATTAATTTTGATTAGATTGTGGCATGATAATAATTTTATTTGTGAATGATTTGGGTTACTCTGAACGCCTCATGTACTTTAAGATTAGGTTATTCAAATCCATCTAATCAGACATCGGCTAATGGTCTTGATGCTTATTTATATCAACCAAATGCGAATTTAGCTATTATTCATAAATACGAGTACTATTTATAGTTTGCTACACGATACAGTGAATTTTTTGGTATTTTTGGGAAACAGTCATTTAATGATGCCCCCTTTTCAGATCGAAACTGGCGAAACAACAACAAAACGAGTTATAATTAAGATATCTTTAACCTATAAATATATATGTATAATACTAGATGTCATTCGTATATATTAGTGTAGAGGCTTCTGCCAGCATGATATGAACTTCTTCGACAACCAATTCCCGTTTTAGAAGAAGAAGGCTATATTTTTTTGCTATAAGTTGGCTGGAACCTTTCGAGGGTCTGCACTTAATGTCACAAAGGGGCCAATAGTGCACACCTAGGACTACATCAAACCGTACAGTCAAAGCAAACAGTCATTAGCAAACTGGAGTAGTTTGAACCAGGACCAAGAAGACAGTATAGATATACAGGAATATTCCTGGAATTGAACACAATGAATATTTCTGGATCTGATGCGATCGAAAACCGGATAGCTGCTTATGAAGTACGATCATGATCAGCCTCAAGGTCACACACCGGATCACGGAGAAGTTCCATGCGAACGGACAACGGCCAGAAACCAATATTATCATGCTTTTTTCAATAGAAACAGCGTAATTGGTCAGTTTCAAATTAAAACTTCTGACAGAGCATGCAAACGATCGTTACCGTTACAAACAAGAAGATTTTAAAATTTCTTATACTATCTCTTACCAATTTAGAGTTAGTTAAACGAGAGTCGTCTGAAGCGATTCCGATTACTGATTGAGCAAGTCTGATAAAAAACAAATTTTTCCTGAATCAACCTCAATTGATTTGTGGAAATTGAAAACAGGCAGAGGCCTATTATTAACCATGTCGACTTGTGGTATTTGTCGAAGTAGTGCCGAAAGGTTATAAATATATGTGGTCAATAACTCAATACAAATATCAGTTCTTCATGTTGTTGTTTTAAAGTCCGACTGACAGTGTCAAGGCGAACCTTGTTATCCTCTCCCACACTATTATTGTGAGTAGTGAGAGATCCAAAATACTTGAGCCTCATATCTCCTTCAAACGTGAGGTTACCACTGCTAAAATCAATTGCCTCTTGGTCTCGAAAACCAAAGATCAGATATATGGTTTTGGATTCGTTGATTTTTATATCAACGGAAGCTGAACACTGTTCATCGTTCACCATTCATCGTTCACTCCGTTGCCATTCAATACAATCACACAGATATCATCTGAACTTTGACATAGCATTGTGACTGCATTAAGTCATTTTACACAAGCGCACACCAAATCGCAAGATGTTGCAAAATACTTGGAAAGCCTCGTCATTAATTAAAAATCTTGAGTTAACTGATTTGGACGGAATCATCCTTCGTATAGTCACCAAAAATTTCCTCCACCGTTGAGTAATACTTCTTAAGATAATGGTACGACAGTAATTTGTATGCTGTGCACAGGGGAGCCATATCGAGATAATTCTCGCATTTCGAGCGATCACTCTTCTTGAACATTGCGCATGATGCAGGAACTTCGGTCGACAAGACAGTTTCACAAAGTTAGCTCTCCGAACACCAAATGCTCTGAATTGATGAGTTGTTGTACTCTTAAGACCTTAACCTTCCACCATTCGCGCTTTTTTGTCTACAAATTCGTCTAGCTGTCCCCGTAGCAAGAACTGTTTTATTTCTTTTTTATATTTTAGTGCTACGCAATCTGTTTTGGGGCTCAAGACACTCGCAACTCTTTCGTGGTTCGCTTATTTACATTCCTACTTTACGCTTTGCAGTCAAACCGAGGACATGCGGCTATAGCTCTGATTTACTTAACCATCTGCACATTGCATAGTTCCATGCCAGCCTATAGTACTGACATGGAAGATGGGTTGGCCCATGGATTCTGGACTCCAACAGGGGGGTCATAGTTGTGTTTATTCACACCACCGATCATAATCAAGTGGTGAAAAATAACTTTTGCATCTTGCCCCTATCGCGATTCGAATCCGGTACCTCTTGCTCCAATTGCCGCAGCTTTAACCACGATATCGCTATTAGTATGGAAAACTAATAAGTTAAACTATTGTGACTTCGGGAAAATGATCGACCACAGTATGGTTTCGTTTACATTTTAATTTAATATGTGAGCCAATAATTATTATGACATTAGGATTTCAATAAGATTTTTTTTAAAGATTTAAAGTCAATTGAACCAACACTTTGCTGTTTCTTGATTTGTGACTTTTGGCCCTTTATCTCCATGTCGAATTTCTCGATATTGTTCGAAATAAATAAATGATGTGGTTATATTTTACCATGAAAATATGTCCCATTGAAATGTTATCACAATTAGAAAGCCAAATACAAAATTCATTAATTAAAAGCTCTGTGTCCTTTGTTAGAATTAAAAATGATACAGACTATCTATATTTATAAGGAAATCTAATGAAAATGGAAAATGTAAAACTCTGCTTTTGGATTAACCGTTCATTATTCTCATTGTATAGAGCAAGATAATTTTCAAAAATGAAAATGATAAGGGAAAATCTAAAGAAAATCGTATTTTTATTTTCCATAACAGTATAATAATTACGTTGTACTATATACATACACAAAAAATACATTAAAACGCTCTGGAGATCTTTCCTAGACATTATTTTAATAAGGAATCCCATAACCTTAATTTAAAGAGAGATTTTTTTTAGTAGGAATTCTACTAAACTGTCCCTTTCAAAGTAATAGAAATATGTAAAAAATGTATATATACAAAACAATGAAATGTACAAACATTATAAAAAGAAATTCAGGACGGAAAAATCCAAACCAAAATTGTTGGAATGAAAATCGTAGGATAAGAAAACCTAAAACAAAACAAAAATTTTATGTTAGAAACTTTTAGTTTATTTCTGGGGCCATGTGTTAACCTAATTGGTTTGCGGTTACAAATTTTTTTTACGTCATAAACGGATATGTTTGCTTTAATCTTAGGTTGAACTTCCTTACATACATATTCATGTATATTATAAGTTATTGATATGAATTTGGTATAAAATGTCTAGAAAAATCTCCCCTAATGGAAAGAGACTTCGATTTACACACTCTTGGTGGTTATAGGCTATTTAATATTGGTATTTAAAATATTAAAGAAGTGCCTACTCAAAATAGGACGACATGATTTAAATTGCTTAAATTAATATATTGATGGTTGATGGCCATATGAAGAACAGTTGGGGTTTGACTCGTAAATGTATAAAACGATGGTGTTGTCATTTGCAGTGCCACCTGTTTAAAATGCCAAAAATCTAGCAACGTATATTACGTGTAGAAAATAATGTTCACACAGTGCCATCTATTTTAATATGTTAACAATTTTTTTACGATCAAAATTCAATTAATTCAATCTTTTTCGTTACAAAAAATCAAGTAGCCTATTTTTCACTACTGAATGTCAAAATAGTTTTTGTTTTAAGTCGATTTTCATTGGTTTTAGTATTAAACAGAATTAATTAATTTTGTATTATTTTATGGTGAATTTAATAAAATCATTTAGGTGATCGATCAACGATTTATTAAACTCGAGAAGAAAATAATGGATTGAAAAACCAACGGTAACGCGCAAATTGCCCGACCAACCAACTCAATCAAATTAAAACCACCAACGTTCGACGGAACAACACCATTGAACATCTTCAAACTCCAAAATGAAATGGTGGCTACAAAGGAACAGTTGGTGTGAAAGGAAGTGCTACAGATCGGAGTTACTACCGATCGTGCCGCATTATATACGCGACGACTACGTCAAAATAATGTTGACATTGGAGTACAAATATGCAAGTGATATTTGTATTGAAATCGAATATGGTATCTTATTACAAAACGTGCGGTAGTGTTGTCTCCAAAATCAACATTTGCAGAAATAATCACAACAAATGAAACTGCAAACAACATCATCAAACCACCAGTTATAGTATGGCTGGTATGGCGAATGCAATTAAGATCGAAAGTAAAAACAAACCCGGTTAATATTTGGGAAGCAACAGATTGCTTGATAAAACTGATTGATAAAACTGGTCACATATCGAGGGAATGTTGGGAAATAAGCCATTAGCAGGCGAGATCACCATCACTTATTTTCCGAAAAACCTTGAACTGGCCAAAGGTGGACATATCTTGACGATTGAAGGTGAATTAGATGGTAGATCAAGTATCATAACATTAGATTTGGGAAAAATAAAGAGGATTGTACGAACCGATGTAATAAAGTGTGGAAATCAACCAATGAGAGAATTTAAGGTGCAAATGGTAAATGGCTTGAAGGCAGCTATTAAGGGTAAGAAGGAGATAGCTATACGCATGGGTAACAACCAATTTTGGCATGAAGTACTTGGTGACGGATTTAGTGGATGAGGTCATCCTGGGTACAGACTTTATAAGAAAATACGAATTCGTATTCGATTTTGGACGAGGGATATTAAGTTTTGGTAACATCGAGCTGCCGCTCGAATGGAACACGAGAAAGTCACTACACTCGGAGAAATGTATGTAGGGCAGTGGGAAGATGCCACGGTCGGTGAACGAAGTGAATTTATCCACTTAGGATGCCAAAAATGAGGGAATTAAAGAGAAATTTATGAATGAACAAGATGAGATCTGGATTTGACAAAATTGACAGAGTGCAGGAACGAAGTATCGAAATTATATTGAGCAACAGAATTTATAATAGCTGGTGTTTCCACACTGATTATTGGTACAGATATGTTACGTGATACAGGTTCGTTAGTATTTAGTGGGTAATAATTCCAGGGCAACGGAATAAGTTATCTGTAGTCGATTAAGTCTAGAGTATACTTGTAATAACATCCAGATATTCTTAAGTTGTTAGTTCATTATAATAAAATTAGAGCACATACGATCCCGACCTCTTCAGAAGGTAAGTATATAGTTTGTTCGAAAAATTACTTGGCAAAAAACATAGAAGAGAAATGCAAAAAAGCATGCAATAGTTACTAAAAATGTCATTTGGTAACTCATTAGGGCCTCTAAAACCCAGACGCGTGCAATGGCTACGTTTCGGTTATCAGACCATAATCTCGTTTGCTGCATGTTTTTGGTGGTCTAGAACAATCAGTGGGATTGAAGAGAAATCCAGACAAAGATTTCTTTGTCTGGGTTTTGTGTATGCTACATGCGAACCACACCCATTGCAGCCCTTAGATAACTGGGGGCATAATATGAAATTATTCGATTTCGATTTTTCTCGATATCAGAAAAATTCGATTCGAAGCGGTTAAAATCATCAATTTAAACATAAATAATTAAGAATAAAACTTACATTTTTACGCCAATATCGGAGTAATTTTTTTAAATTATACTCAATAATTATTATTATTATATTATTTTTATTATTATTTGAAGACCTTATTCTTTTTAAAAATAATTTAAAATAAATTTCTTAATAATTATTTACTAAGTTTGACAAAGGCGAGTACACTCGTACATATAATTCACCAACTAAATAGCAGTTGAATTTTTTCGATGCGATCGGAAAAATTCGCTGAGATTTTTCCTTTTAGTTTCATAACAGGGCGAATTTATTCGATAACGATTTATTTCGAATGAGCGTTCGAAAAAATTCGCTTCGAATTTTTATTTTTAAGTCTTATAATAGGGTGAATTTTTTCGATATCGAAAAAAACGAAATCGAAAAATTTCATATCAGGCCCTCAGGGTCTGCTGCCGCTTGATGTTTTGATCAAGTAGAGAAATCATCTATTTGGCCATTCTGGGCACTGCTAAAAACGTTTTCGGGAAATTATTTCGTTTAATTATTATCAAAAAAAACCCAAATAGGACTACAACAGCTCATCCTACCTCTGAGGACGATATGATGATCTTTACTGATAGATTAGAATGCTGTAATCTGGATGGTACCAGGTTATACATACAAAATCTAGAAGTGAATATATCTATCCAATATATCTTTCTTAATGGCGATTACTACAATACTGTTTTATCGAAATTTGTTTTGGAGACGATAATCGTCTTGAATCGACTAGCCAATCTGAATAAAGTTTAACTTCACTGAAAACCCAGTCACATGTATATCAAAGGAAACTTCCACTTTTAATGGACCTGAGCAATGTCTAGGAATGACATTGTTGACAACCTCATCTCTTGTCGCCTATCCAAAATCTTCTCTGGTCCATTAAATCCTTTCAAAGATTCCAGCACTTGAATAATTATAGACGCGGTTTGAGGGTTTTGCTGGGCATTCTGATGAGAATAAGGTTTCCTGGGGGGCTATTCTGAAAAATTCGATATTGGATCCGAAAGCGAATTTTGCTATTATGAAAATCCGATATCGAAAAATCCGCTATTATGAAACTATAAAGTCAAAATGAAATCGGATTTTCCGAAAATTCAATGTCAAAATTCGACTGCTAATCAGTGTGTTTACACTTGATATCAAGAAATCGAATTCTGTGATATCCAGAAATCATCTATCGTTTACACTACGTATCATGATATCACGATTTCAAAATAATTGTTTCTGTATGTGTGTAAATTTATTTTATTTCGTCTATGGCTTTTAGCAAAGAGAATGAATAGTATCAGAGAGACGAAGAAGAACTAAAAATTTCATCAAAATATTGGTGGGTTATACAATCGAACAGGTCATACAATTATACATTCGCATTTTGTTTTATTGAAGTTTGTTCACACTATTATACTTTTTTTGGAAGAATAATATAAAGAAGAAACATTTTGGGTTATGCACTGATGCAATGATACGTTTACGTATAAAGTGAGTATATAGAGTAATGCACATACAAGAAAATTTATTGGTACGTTTATTGGTTGTTTACTATTTTATCTTCCGTATTGTTGTTTATTTACATTTTATGCTACTATATCGAATATCAAATGCATGATCGTTGCGTAAAAAATTTTCTAAACAAATATAAAATCCTGAATGCGCATTATTATAATTTATTGTGAATGAAAAATATGCGTTTGATAAATGGGGAAAACGTGATTATCGCTGCAAATAATATTTAAAATATCCTTATACAATATCTTGCAACATACAGCAAAGCATTTTAAAAGTTCGGAGGTTCGGGAATAGAAAGGTGAAAAACGAGGCGGTAGATAATTCACGAGATAATTCACGAATACGTCAACTAAATAGCAGTCGGATTTTGTTTTGTGCACTCGGACAAAAACCCGATTCGATTTTGCTTTTTAGTTTCCGTTAACGGAAAAATCCGAGTCGGATTTATTTCATAATAGACTGGAGTATTTTCTCTTTATTTTATGTTGATTGTTTTACATTTTCGTTTTTTAGCTAAACTTAATTTTCAATTCAACGTTCTCTCGAGTATGCGCTAATATTGTATAATATTAAAATATAAAACAATGAGTATAAAATAAAGTAAGTTCTCCTTAATTATATTGTATAACACTGATTATACCGTTAATTTCAATTTTGATAGTGAACATTGTCTTGCTCTTGCGTAAACTAAACGAATAAATTTTATATTTTCCATAAATAAAAGTGGTTCAATATTTGTTTGTAAGTGTTAGCAGTTTGATTAAAACAAGTTAAATTTGTTGCATTTTGTAATAATGAACTTAGCGGAAAATTATAAAAAGAAGAATAAATTGGCTTCTGGAGTGGTATGTGCAGTTCGAAACTGCAAAGCTACGAAAAGGGCTTTTCCACAAAAGAAATTCTTTGGTTTTCCATCCAACACATCCCCTTTATATAATGAGTGGATTGAGAAATGTTGTTTGGATATAAATAATTTAAATAAATGTCTGAAAGTGTGCGAAGATCATTTTACGTCTGAATCTAAACTGGAAAACCGTTTAAAAAGGGATGCCATTCCATGTTTAAACTTAGGCAACTCATATGGTACAGAAGAAGACGATGATTTATTTAATGTACCAGATCAAATTATTGTGAGACATGCCTACCCTAGTTATGCTAAAGCTGGATCTAGTAATATGGATCTTACATTAGAGGAATTCGAAGCGTTCGAACCGCCAATGAAAAAACCGTTTACTGAAACTTCCCTAACTGAAACCAGCTGCAACAACTGCGAAATTCAAACGAAAAACTGTGCTTACTACAGAAGTAAATACTACGACATCGATAGAGAAATAGTTAATCTGAAAAAAGTGATTCAACATAAAAATATTCAAATTCGATCTCTCACTTTAAAAAATCGGTACCTACGGAAAACGAGTAAGTCTTTAAAGCAGTCTTATAAGATTAATATGGCGGACAAAATAAATAATTTAGATTATGTGGACGATCATGCAAAAGAATTGGGGAAAATGTTACTACTGAAAAAACCTAGAACATCTAAATGGAGCCACCCTCAAAGATTTCTAGCTCAAAATATTTTTTTTCGTTCTGCACGAACATATCGTTATTTAAAGAAAAACTTAAAATGTAGATTACCAGCTGTCTCATCGCTACATACTTGGATGCCAGTAAGACATCTTAAACCAGGAATAAACGACGATATTTGCACTAATTTAAAGCAAAAATGTTCTGAAATGGATGTTAATTCGAAGTATGCGGTTTTGGCTTTTGACGAGATCGACATAAAACGTGACTTGGAATATAATAGTTACCACGATCAAATTGACGGTTACACAGATCTAGGCAATGAAAGGCAAAATACAATTGCTAAATCAATTTGTTTGTTTATGGTTAGAGGGCTTTTTTCAAATTATAAATATATATTGTCCTACTACGCATCGAAATTTAATATGAAAGGTAGTCAAATAAAAGAGAAGCTCCTAGAAAATATCGATCTTGCCGAGGAATGTGGATTTAAAATTGTGGCTCTCGTTTGTGATCAGGGATCAAATAACAGAAATTGTTATTCAAAATTAGGGGTAACTTCTGATAAACCGTTTTTTGATTTTAAAGAGAAAAAATACTATGCACTTTACGACCCTCCACATCTAATAAAAAGTGTTCGTAATAATTTAAAGTCAGCCGATTTATTAACTCCGGATGGAACTGCTAGCTGGTCAGTGATAGAACAGTTATATGAAATAGAGTCCAAATCTTCGACGAAAATGTGCACTAAACTATCGTTTTCCCATATAAGGCCAAATACTTTTGAAGAAATGAAAGTTTCTTATGCTACGCAGGTTTTTAGCAGGACTGTTGCAGCTGGAATTAAAACTTCTATTGAATTCAATAAATTCTCTGACCCGAATAAAGCTTTAGCTACAATGCATTTTTGTGAGAAAATGGACAAATTGTTTGATGCCTTGAATAGTAGAAAACAGTTTGACGCGAATCCCAATCGCAATGCATTAAAAATCAACAACGAGCCATATAACACATTAAAATTATTACGAGAATTTATCGGTGATATTAAAACGAGCTCAAAAACTAAACCGTATTGTTTTTCCGGATTCCTTCAAACAATTAAGGGCATATTAAGTTTAACAGATGACTTTTTAGACAATTCTAGCATGCAACATAATATTTCATATATAATAACATCTCGCTTCAATCAGGATCCATGTGAAAATTTGTTTTCAACAATAAGACAGAGGGGAGGAAATTCGAGAAATCCATCAGTACATCATTTTAATTATATTATTGGTCAAATCATGTCAATGAAAATATTACAATCATCCGAAAACTCAAATTGCGAAGCAGATGACGATGAAATTTTAATTGATCCCAACAATTTTAAAGTACCTAACGCAGATCTAACAATTCAAATGGACGCCACCTCAACCAAATCAACTAATGAAATCAACAACTCGGAAAAAATCAATAATGTGAATTTACTAGATAAAGCAATAGATAATATTTCCGAATTAGATGAATGTTCCGAAAAATATTTTTCTGGATATGTGGTGTCTCGGTTGAAGAAGAAGCTAAATTGTGAGAAATGTGAAAAATTAATGATAAAAGCGGACAAAACGATAAAACTACAAAACGAATCTTTCATTTTTTATAAAAACTATAAAAAAGACTCCGATTTTGGCTCTCTTCATCCGCCATCCGAAATTTTTGCTGAAATCAGTAAAAATCACATAAGAATTTTTCGACAACTGTTTGATAAATCGTCCCACTTCAAAAATATCAAACAATTAATCGTTGAACAATGTATTGAATGGACAAACCAACAAACAAACTTAAACTGGTGGTTTCAAGGTCATTCTGAATGCTCTGATCATCGTAAAGTTATTTTGGAATTCATGATTCTAGTTTTAATTAGAAAGCAGTGTAAATGGACTATGAAACGTAAATTTTTGAATAGCAGTACAGCAAATAGGGAACAAAATTCATCAAACACCTCATCCGGATCTACGAACCGACCTATAAGGATCCATCCACGCTTAAAAATCCTTAAATAATTACAGATATTTATTGAACATTTTAATGCTTTTAATTTTTTATGTTTTTGATTATAAATAAATTATGTATATATAATACATAATAATACATATAAATTATGTATT
Organism: Tipula lateralis; assembly: GCA_963932295.1. Classification (NCBI taxonomy): domain Eukaryota; kingdom Metazoa; phylum Arthropoda; class Insecta; order Diptera; family Tipulidae; genus Tipula; species Tipula lateralis. The sequence goes on from OZ010737.1 coordinate 139,973,796, forward strand.
TTTATATGGTAGGTGGATTTCTATATTATATTATTTTCTTGAATATGAATAACATTTTTAATTATTTTTATGTACATATTTTAAAACTAAAATCTCACATAATATACCGAAAAATGAAAAATTATGAAATTTTGTTTTACTACTCGTTTATTATCTTTTATTAAAAAGCTCGTGAATTATCTACCGTCTCGTTTTCACCTTTCTATTCCCGAACGTCCGAACTTTTAAAATGCTTTGCTGTATGTTGCAAGATATTGTATAAGGATATTTTAAATATTATTTGCAGCGATAATCACGTTTTCCCCATTTATCAAACGCATATTTTTCATTCACAATAAATTATAATAATGCGCATTCAGGATTTTATATTTGTTTAGAAAATTTTTTACGCAACGATCATGCATTTGATATTCGATATAGTAGCATAAAATGTAAATAAACAACAATACGGAAGATAAAATAGTAAACAACCAATAAACGTACCAATAAATTTTCTTGTATGTGCATTACTCTATATACTCACTTTATACGTAAACGTATCATTGTATCAGTGCATAACCCAAAATGTTTCTTCTTTATATTATTCTTCCAAAAAAAGTATAATAGTGTGAACAAACTTCAATAAAACAAAATGCGAATGTATAATTGTATGGCCCGTTCGATTGTATAACCCACCAATATTTTGATGAAATTTTTAGTTCTTCTTCGTCTCTCTGATACTATTCATTCTCTTTGCTTTTAGATATTTTATTTTTATTTATTGCACTTCAAAATTCAAAAACAAAGTAAACCATAAAATAATGTGTCCTTGAAATTTTATTTTGTTTGCATTTGTGTGTGATATCAAAGAATCACAAAAAATTGTCGTCGAAAAAAGAAATCATGCCAAACCCGGTTTCGTAGGTACAAGGGGAGAGGAACGAAAAAACATCGATATCATGATATCAAGTGTAAACACACGGAATTAGTAGACGAATTTCATTTGTGTTATCGAATGTGTTCAATTATTTCAATCAACATAATATTTTTACGGCATATAAAAGAAAAAATTAAATTTAACATTATTTAAAATGTAAGTATAATATATTTAAAATATTTATATTTAAATCATAATTATAATTTAATTATTTATTTTGAATTTATTAGGGCAACAACAACTAGCGAACAATTTGAGTTGCTTTGAAAAATTCGACCAAACAGTTTCATTTGCAACGGATCGGATTTTATGAAAAAATCCGATATCGAATTATTTCAGAATAGCCCCCCTGAATAACCACATGTTCCAAATGGAATTAAGGACTGTACAGTGTGTTGGAGGAGAATAAGAAACTGTTGAGCACTTCTTGTTCGTCTGTTTTTTCATACTCTTCCCATAGACTTGTGGCGTTAAGTAATAAATTAATTCTTACAATACAACTCATCAAGGTTTTCGATCTTTTCGAGCAAACGGTCAATGACGTCATCATCACATCGAAACCGGCCTAGCGAATTACAACATAAAACAACAATACTTTTCATAATCTTCCAACGTTGGGACGTTACAGACTGCACTGGTTTTGAATCACGATTACTATTTGAGGATCAACATGATCGCATTTTAAATACCGTAATAAAATACTATATTCAACACCTTCTCCCATTAATATAAATGACGCTACAACAAAACCTCACATTATTAAAGCCATGCGTAAATTTTCATATAAAAAATCAAATATGACAGCATTACATGCAAAACTATTGAAATGCTAAAAACTATGAAAGATTCTGCTGTATGTATGTCTGCACACACGCACAAAGCAAATTATGAAAAAATAGGAAATCGGGTTACACCACTGAGTTTAATAACAATGGAGGCGGTATCTTTAAAAATAAATGGCAGCAAACACGGTATTAAGTGTGTAACAGAGATAGAGAGTAAATATAATTACTTTTTCTTGCCACTAGAATTTTCGAAAATCAAACTCAAATTTGGTTAAAACTTTGGTGTTAAATATTTATTTAATAAAAAATCGTTATTATTTAGTTTATATGTCAAAAAAAAAAAAAAAAATATATATATATATATATATATATATATATATATATATATATATATATATATATATATATATATATATATATATATATATATATTTATTATGGGTAAATAATAATACAAATTATGAGCTCTTTCCACCTTTTTGTTAACTTTTAGATTTTGACGTTTAATTTTTCGAGCTCGAAATTTGAGAACACTTTTAAATACTTATGACTGACACTGTTAAATTTATCAATTTTTTGAAAATTCATTATAAGATCGAGAGACATATATAAAATGAGAAAATCTCTATTATTATATTTGGTTGCTGTCAGTGTTAATTTTTTAAGATATCGTCTCCATATAGTTATTCACCTCAGAGGGTTATACAAATCAAAATAAAATGTACGTCATATGTAAACGTTTTTTGTGTGGAAATTAAAATAGTGTGTGTATTTGTGTTTTCAATAAGTGTACGTACCATCGAAATGACGACGAATTTCATACTTTACAGAGCAAAATAAACAAATTGGCTCTGCGGCAACACTCGTCTACCAATCGTAAATGTTTTGTTTCATAAACACAAATTACCTCTTTTCTTTAATCGACTCTAACTTCAGTGTACTTGTAATTAAGATCTTCGTTACGAATAAAATTAGTTTGATTGAGGACCGCATTATTTTTCAAACGCATTATTGTCGTTTATTTTTAAAATCTTGGTTGTTTCCGTTTCTACTATCGGTGTTGTACGGTTATAAGTTTAAATTATGTAGACCATCTGCATATTGCATTGTTCCATGCTAGTCTATAGTATGCAGTGATACGGAAGATGAGTCGACACATGAGTTCTGCTCCCAAACAAGGGATTGCAGATTCAAATAACTGGCGACAAACATTTAATCGAAGAATTGAATGAAAAGCTTAATTTTGAGAATGATTTGTTCCATAAATACAGCGGTGCCATTATTATAGATTTTGCTATGAACCCTGTTCGTTATTGCCAAATTAGAAATATGAAACTCAGAATGTTGTCCAAACCGTTATAATAATATTTATTATGGATTTTGTTCTAAGAATTGTTATATCTGAGGAAAATTTATTATTACATGCTTTCGTGTGCTATTTGGAAATGTACTGAAAATATTTTCTATTGTATTGTGCGAGTGCACCCTTTTCAGTGTCATGAAAACTGAAACCGGTTTATTTTTTGTTTAACATTATTTTAATCATTTGGGATATTTTTATTTACCTAAAATTTTTCATTTTTTTTTATATTTTGATTCGGGAAATTTTCTATTGAATTGAACAAAAATATATTTGTAATCATTTGGGAGCCGAAATGTGTTCTATTGCTGCTACAAATATTGTCGTACTTTGTTATTTTTGTTCATTGTTGTTTTACTTTCGCTAATAAAAGTATTTTTCTTATTTTGTTACGTACTTTAAAGTTTTTCCAATTTCATTTCAAGTGTGTGAAGTTCATTTAGGTGTACATACGTATTTGATATGCTCATGTGTTTTGAAGTTATTTGATTTGATTTATTAATTTTGTAGTATTTGATTTTTGGGTGGGTGCATTATAGCTTTAAGTTTCTTACGATACCTATATATAGAACTCCCAACGGTTTAAGTGGTACAGCCAATGTACTTATTGCAAAAGACATAATTATTACAGAATTCGGACAGATCCTAAACATTCATGTGTTTAAATATTTCATTTGACGCGGTTTTACTAACTCTATTAAACAATATGAAACGTTAAAAGAGGAGGCTACAAAAAGAAGCGCGATTCTTGGGTGCCACATGATTAACGCAAAGATACTTGATGAACCGAATTGACATCAGCGAAATACTGCTTAAACGAAATCAATGTATTTTTGATGCGAATCGTTACAAGCAAAATGTGGGAGTTTTGAAAATATCAAACTTATAAGCGCTCATGGTCGAAGTTTGGCGACTCTCCACAAAAGACTTTAAAGCCTTGGATTGACGAAAAATAAGGTTATATTGTGTTGGTGGGATTGGATTGGAAAGGAATTGTTCATTATGATCTAGTGCAACGTGGTCAAACCATCTATTTGGTTCTGTACTGTGCACAACACGACCGTGTGACCGAAGCAATCTAGAAAGATCGACCAGGATTGGCCAACAGGAAGAAGGTTGATTCCATCATGTCAATGTGCGGTTACACACATCTTTGATGACTCAGAACAGAACACCGTATAGCCGGAACCTTGCACCTTCTAACTACCATTTTTATGTTCTCTGCAAACCCCGCTTGATATAAAAAATTGGCAGACCGAGGCACCGCTGAAAAGCACTTGGCTAAGTTTTATGATGATAAACTACAGAAGTTTGTAGCGTTCAGTAGGTACCAAAATAATTGGTTCGTACAATTAATGCCACAATCAAATAAATCGAAAAATTTCGAGTGGAGACATTTTTATATATGACCTATATTATAGATGTTAACAATATATGAGCTTATTTGCCTCACCCCACTTTGACTTACATTACTTTGAATCATGCTTCTATATTAGGTTTTGATCCCAGTACCTTCTGCTCTAACTGCTGGAACTTTAACTAGTGCGCCATTTGGTCGGCTTACCGCATTTGAGGTTCTTCTTCTTTCCATTCTCTACACGCAACCAGATTGAAACAACAGAAAATTAACATCAATCACATTTTCTTTGCGATAACATGCCCTACAGTCAAGTCAATGACAGAAAAAGAATATAACTTCAGAAAGGTTTAAAATATAACACCAAGATGAAATGTACACCTTTTTCCATCAACATTACGTACGTCAAAAAACTGGAAAATCATGGACAGTATATTTGATTGATTGATTGATTGATAGGACTGTAGGACCAAGCGCTAGGCAAGATTCCCGGATAACGCCGGGCCTATTCCTACAGCCGTTTACATAAAACAATAGGTAAGGATGGGAAGGTATGTTAGTAAGGAGAGAACGACCCGGTTACAGACACCTGGCAAATCGTTTACTAAACTACTGTTAACTGACAACAACAAGACAATCACAATTCTAATCTACTAATCTGCAATCGCCAATCAGCATTCTCCAGTCCGCATTACCTATCTGCTCTGCTGTGTTTGAATAAAATTAAAATTAAAGTTCTGAAATAAATGTATTAGTTAGTCGCTCAGGAATCTGTAATTAATTAATATTATTATCTGTTAATTAATTAATTTTATTATTTATTTCAACTCCCGCCCACACAAGTAACCTAATTAAAACATAAGTACAGAACTCTGAAAGAGAATTTATTAACTTATGGCTCAGGTATCTGAAACAATTTAATTAATATGGTATGATAGTTTAAGCCATCCATTGCGATAATATTGCCATAATTCTGTAACATGCTTATCAGAGAAACAAATAGACTAAAGCGACAATCTTCAGCAGAACCATTTTCCTGTTACATAATACTTAAAATAATATAAATTGTTAGTAAAATCTATATCCTTTTCACATTACCATTGGTTCTTATTCCATCATATGTATTTGAGTTACCTCAACAGTTGAAACTGGAGTATTTAGGTTAGTTATCCTGGGGTCTTCTCGTCATATGTTGCATATAAAGTTGCGTCCATAAAATTCCAGATCCACCACCACCACCTAACGTGAGAGGCAAGATTTATTTATTTTATGACCCGACAGCATTTCATATACATTTCATATTATGACGACCAAATAAACTGTCAATTCTTGAAAAGGGTAAATTATTTATATAAATAAATAATTGAGTAAGTTAGCTATAACCTGAAGTTGCAGTTAGCTATAACGTAATAAAATTAAATCATCTACACAAATTCTAAAAATAAATTTACTAGATAGGCATCTGTAACTTAATTATTATTAATTTTATTATTTACTTAAACTCAAGTCCGCACACTAATCATAGTTAAAGACAAATACAAAACTCTTATTTAATTAACTTACGGCTTCTGAATCTGTAACAATAAATTAAATTAATATGGTATGCTAGATTAAGTACCCGTCAACCATTACGCGTATGATACCATAATATTAGAATATGTTTGTCAGAAAATCAAAATAAATCTCTGAAAACGTTTTACATGCCAAAATCATGCATTTTCTTTTTTTTACTTTTTTAAAATAAAATAAACTTTCCTTGTAAACCCCCTCCAACTATAATCATATTTACACTTATATAAATAATTAAAACCAAACCTTTTCCTTAAATTATTATTATTTTTATTTAATGGTCGTGATCAGGGATGCCACTCTACTACAAACGTAGTAGATCCGACCCGACATTAATTAATCAAAAAACAACAACTGATATCGACTTCAAAAAGCACTATTAAAACCAAATATGAAACTTACTACGAAACTTTATAAATTGAAACAACGCATGGACAAATCACAGGCACGCATGCACGACACACAGAGAGAGATGCCACATACATGCAGAAAGAATGGAGCAGAAGCACCCCAAAAATGGAGGAAATCGACACCCTCGGAGCGAACCCCATTCAAGCAAATCAAACACGATCCAAACTCAACATTGAACCAAACATACATCTATTAGTAGTAAACAAACTCTAACACGAGAACCCGATTATAAGCATCCAAACTACAAACAAATCCAAACCACCCTTAACAACGGGACACCATCCTACACAAAAATAAAAAGTGCAGACCTATCTCAACCGACAGCCAACAAACCGATATCCATCCAAACACCCCACATTCCAGCGAATCCTCCGGCTCCCAACAAATTTCACTCGCGTCCAAAACCCCACATGCCAACAAAGACTCCCAACTGCCACCGCAACTAGCTCAACCATCATGCCCGTCCCAATCACATCCAGCCACGAAACCTCCCTCCCCCCAACCACAGCAGTACCATGAGGCAAACAAATCACCAGCATGCAGCTACGAATACCTACAAAAACCGCTTCCTCCAAGACACTCCTGCACAATCCTAGCCCACTCCAGAATCGGACGACATCCTCCAAAAATCCAGGCTCAACATCAAAACCTCCCGACACTCTACAAAATTGAATGCTTCCAAACCACCACTGCAAAAGTGCTACAATCCCGCCGACATCCAAACATTCTTATAATTAGTTCCAACTCCCCGCCCCTAAAATGAAATCCTCGACTGACCCACACAAACTTCCAGACTAAACAACCCTCAAACACAATCTCAAAATGTACCTCCAAAATCTAAACACTCCTGTCCTACAAAATCCCTGAGGATGTGTACACTTTCCTTATTACCTATGTGTCACACGCACCTTTGTGCTATACACACGTTACCACAATATATTCTATTTCGCACTCAAATACGACTTCCTATCAAATGGTATGAATGGAGCCCCTCGAAGTCAACACCAACTATTCCTCTTTTTAAAACTGTAGCAAATTTGAATCAGCGCCCACTGAACCCATAAACAGTAAAAATCAAAGCAGAGCCGCCACACCTACAGCAAAGTGACACCCTGAACGTAGGCATACGCATCCTTTAAAACTCTCCAAAACAGGACACTCAAACCCGATACAAGACAAATCCGGCATTCTCCATCACCGGCAACGCACTCCGGGACTACGGCTGAAAACCATTCAATCCCGAAACCCTTGACCAAGTCAAGAGTAGGCCCGATTCGAACGACGAAAAATTAAAACCAACAACACTCAAATGTAAACGAGACTGCAACAACTCCACAATCATGACTTAGAATCACTAAACTATCAATCCTGCAGTTCAATAGGAAGCCCCGATACCGCGGCTAGTTTCGGAGCACGCCACTAGACTTCGGACCGAGCCGAAACCGAACAAGAACACGTTGGAGGAAGCAACCTCTATCAATACCTGGAACTACTGCCATCAATTCGCTCCGAACCCCTCAGCACCTCTGCCGCTAAAAGGAAGCTTCCAAAACTAAACCCACCTAAGACAAACATAAAAATCAATCCAACCACGGCAAAGGCCGAAAACCCCCGCTTACATATGAAACTTCTAACACGAATAAAATCCACTGGAAACCAGAACATCAACCGCCGCTTATATATGAAACTTCAGACACGAATAGAATCCAAAACCAGTAGATCCACTATAACATCATGAAGTACTCAGACAAATAGCCGTCAAACATCAACCGAACCAAATCCACACCTCCAATCCAGATCAATGTCCCACTATACAGGTAAACGTCCCGCTACTGAAAATGTCCCGGACACACCCACAATTCAAACGCCCACAACTGAACCACTCGTGCCAAAATCCATCCAACACCAACAAATATATATTCAATTAATTACTGAATCCCGACCATGCCTGCTCTACCTAGTCGGAACCCACTCCAAAATATGTCACTCCACTCCACCTCAATGTGCCTCCGCTCCACACCCCCCACATACAAGTCACCTCCCTGGTCGTATAAAAACTGTCCCTTCGACCATTAATCTATACATGGCACTCCATTAAAATCCTAATACCATTACAGCCAAAAACTATTTAGATTCTCAAACAATAATTAAGTATAAGAACATTACATGCAAACCCATCAAATAGCAAAATTCAATCAAATAAAAACCCGATACTTCAGCCCAAAAACACTCCCCACAGTGGAACTTCCACTCTCTACACTACAAATACATTTCGGCAATCAAGTTGCCATCCCCAGCACCTACCATGAACTCATGATAAATACTGAAGATGGCAACCCGATCGCCGAAACACATCTATAATACAAAAAATAAAAATTCCACTATAAGGAACACTTCTGAACCAAAACACCAAATCCCTATTTGATTGAATTTAAAAGTGGAATAAGTCACATATAAGAGAAATTCTTAATATGAATTTCAACAAAATAGCAAAACCAAAAACCATTAATAATATTAAAGGCTAATGCATTTATATATTATATTATATTATATGTACACAAATATAAACGAGATCAACCCTGTATACATTGCCCGTATACGCATTGCAATATTATTGATCTATACTGTCTTGATCTATATATAAGCAAAATATATAAAACAAAAGGGAAGGGAAATACATAGTCAAATATTTAGAATTTTATTTGACTAATGCAACTAAGAAAACAAAATATCGTGCTATATAAAATTTAACAAAAATTTATATGCAATCGTTTTCAAGGACGTATATAAAAAGACACAAATACACATGCAGTGAACGCGTTTAAATTCAAAAATCTCCAAAAATTCCCCCCACTGCATGCCCTGCTTGATATATACATTATGATACATAAAACAAAATATAAAAAAATCATCCGGAGGAAAGGGAAATATATGAAGATCGAATTATGGGATTGGCTCGTCATTCGTCAAACGAAACAAAACAAAAACACACGTGTCGCATTCAATCGTTTGCAACGGAAAATTGTGTGTGTGTGTGATATTGCAATTGATGTATATAACTATATACCAATACCATTACTGGCAATGTATACACGATGCAAATTGACACACACACAAATACGAATATGTACATCCACCATAGTATATAAACACTAAAACCTAAATATATAATGCAATATATAATATGTATAATATAATTTAATATTAAATATAATAAAATATAATATAATATAATAACGATACTCATCTGAGATTCCAAAAATTAAGCCACAAACACACACACACACACACAAACGAATTTATTTTATTTAATTAAACACCGAGTGGAAAAAAAACACGTCCACTCAGTGTGACGACTAACACTGAACTCCCGGAAAATCATGGACAGTATATTTGATACAAAAACAATAAAAGTTTATTGGGAAAGATGTTGGCTAAAAGTGCTATTGCAACAGAGGCAAGTATCAACCGAGACAAAACGGAGTGTAACAATAACATCTTGTTTATAGTATATATGTCGTGAAGAATAACACAACATCCAAGAAATGCAAAGCAACCGACCAAATGGCGCAGTGCTGTGAATGAACACATCTATGGCTCCCTTGTTGGATTGAAGATTTCTTGTGCCACGCCATCTTCCAGGTCAATACTATTGTCTGGCACGGACCTATGCAATGTGCATATGGTGCTACGTAAATCGGACTTATAGCGGTAAGTCCTCGATTTGGCTGTGTAGTGGAGTAAAGTAAGACGTAAATAAGTGAACTGGCAACAGTTGGGAGTGCTTTGAGCCACAAACAAGATTTGAAAGATCATGTGACTTTTGCATATAATCACACAGTTGATTTATGTACTGATCTGCTAGGAACTCCAGCCAAAAAACATTAAAAATAATTCCAACAAATTCCCAAATCAACTTATTCATTGGCAGAGATACGTCGACGATATTTTGTTACTATTTAATGGACCACAAAATTACATATATACATATGTTCAGTTTTCATCAAAACGTTAAATTCACATTGGAACTGCAAACAGATAAATCCATAAATTTTCTCGACCTAATAATCAAAAGCATAAACCACACACATTATTTCGACATATTATTTATAGGTAGCCTACACAAACGAATCAGACAATATGTACATAATTTATCATACCATATCCACCATAGCATAAAATCGCAGCATATCGTCATGATTAAACCACATCCCGTTGAGCGAAACAGATTATATAATTGAACGACATAGTTATTATATTGCCCATCTGCCTTGCTATTACTATAGCCGTATGTTGTTATAGGTGAACAAATTCATATGGGGGAACCCAATTAACGTTACCACACATCAGAACTAAAAATTGGACTACAGATGGAAGAAACATTGTCAGACAACAAATAACCAAATGTTTGAAACACCATTTCAGTACATAAAACACCAAAATCCACTAATGGGTATTTAACCGGAAGCAAGAATTGCTCAAATAAGATCATTTTTGAAATCTGAGTCAGCCATTTTGTTAATAGAACAAATGAAATCAAACATTGCGTCGTCCAGAACAAAACATAGTACTAAATGGGATTTTATCCCACCACATATCGGTGGATTATGGGAATCCGCAGTAAAATCTGTAAAATATCATTTGAAACGAGGGATAGGATACAACACTAACATTCGAGGGATTATAACAACATTAACATATCGAATAGAAGTTTGCTTTAATTCAAGATCAATTTCACAATTGATCACTGATCCGAGTAATTCATTTTTTGAACTTCAGGTTATTTTTTCATTGGACAATCCACTTTAACACAATCTGAAGCCGGTACTCCAAAAGAAAGTATTAATTCATTAGCTAGATGGAAATTTATCCAAAAAATGAAAGATTTTTGGAAGAAATGGTCAAAAGAGTCTTTGCATCAATAACAACAACGAACAAAATGGACAACTAAAACATCAAACCTTTAAAGATAGGCCAGTTAGTCCTAGTGCACGATAAAAACACTCCATCATAGCAATCCAGATGGATACTGGGCGTATTGAAGAAATTAACCTAGAAGAAGAGGTTACGTCACTCCGTGTTCCTGGAAGGTTAATTATAAAAAGTATTAGTTACTATAATGGCGGCCTTCTCAATTGCAGAACAAACAACCAAAGAATAACGTACAGAATTCTCTGCATCTGCATTATTAACTACGGCTTACCACAAATGACAGGAAACGAACAAAAGGGTTCAAAGAAAGCAACTTCACCATGAACTTGTTTGCGTGACCGAATAGACGATAAGATGAAAGAATCTGCAGAGACAGTCAAAATTATTTCTCAACTTAAAATTACAAAGAAGAAAATTCGACCATTTTTCCAATCTAAGCTGATGTTATACGCCATGATGTTAATAACCATATACCAGACAACAGTGTCAGTACTCAATCTGATACAAAATAAAGAGAACGAAAATTTGGCTATACTTATAAAGATTTATGGTTATGGACAATCCACTTTAACAATAGCTAATTGATTTTCTTACAGACATTCATCATAATAAAATAAACTCATTTATTCTCAAGCCCAATCTTGAAGCCCAATCTTGAAGCCCAATCTTGAAGCATCTTGAGCCCACTATTGAAGGAATTACAAAAATTAGATGAAATATTTCTCCAGCCACGATATATGAAGAAAACAACATGGTGATTTTATATCAAATGATGACAGCCAAGGTTGGACAAGTAAAGAATACCCTTATTTTTAAACTAAAGTTGCATTTTTTTTGGGTGTACACTTAGCTGCTATCGTACACTTAGATCGGCGATTGCCTGATGTGATACGACTATAGTACGGCTAGCTATAGATCCGATTTACGTAGAACCATCTGCGCATTGCATAGCTCCATGTCAGCTTACAGTACTGACATGGACGATGGGACGGCCCATGGATTCTAAGCTCAACGGGGGATCCAGATGTGTTTATTCACACCACCGATCACACCGCCCAAACGGTCTATAGTGAAAAGCCTCTTTTTGCATCTTGCCCTTATCGGGATTCGAACGTTTGCCCTTAGTTAACAAGAAAATTTATTAAATCATAAAGCTAAACCCTCTCCCGACCAAACAAATGTATGTATGCACACATCCAACTGTCTAGTGAACTTTTATACTGATGAGTTTAAATATAGAATCTTATGTCAGAAGTGGATCTCACGTCTTGCAAGTCAATTAGACCTTCAGAGTATATGTCTATGTCTACAATATCATTCTGTGAGATTAACTTAATCGTAAATAAAGAGACACATCCAAATGCTGGCCAAAGTCAACGTATAAAACCAAGTAATATGATATAAGGAAATCACGTGGAACAAGGAAGTTACAACCACATCTACTCGTATAAGTTGAACGGGAATAATCACAATATAAAAGACCAGTACGATCACCGATGGAACAATAATTATACATTCCATTTAAAATTTCAACACACGAATGAAATCATTCTACCAACCTCAGCAGTTTCCTCACTCAATCCGAAAATGAAATACACCAAACATTACATTCTCACGGATCTTAATCAAATTGCATCTAATGTTATGTGCATCTAATGTTATATATTGCATATAATGTTACACTTGAGGGAATTAACTAAACAAATCAATTAGTACCATGATGTTCATCAGTACGTTCTCGTATATGGGATAGTTAGAACTAAACTACCAGTATCGGCACAAACTCCACCACCACTGCGCCCATTGCCGAGACGATATATATGTATACAACTAGATGATACAATTAGATGATATATATACAATTTAGATGATATTTGTACATGAACCACAAGTTTTAATAAATAAAAAGTAGAGTACGATAAACCGTTCCAACCAAACCAACTTTTTTGTTTTAGCCCCTACCAGCGGTAAGCGAATAATAGTACACAAATAAATTGAACGAGAACATTCTTATCCAGAACATTATATTTACACTCAATCGGGCTCATTAATTTTTAAGCGGTAGTGATATCTCGTCTGTTTAATTGGGTAAAAGGTTAAGTAGTTCGAATGTTGCTGGTTATAATTATATCATCTGTTGACATCACTGGCGAGTCAATAATTCTAAGTGTAGCCGACCATCTACTCATGTGTCAGTATATTGAATTTTGTTTTAAATTAATCAAAATAACCATAAACATTATAAAGATTACAACATGAGAGCATCTGATGTTCACACGAAACAATATACATAATTGTTTTAATTATTAAATTTATGATCAATTTCATAAATTTGCAACAGTTTGTAAAATAACAATTCAAAAATACTACGAGGGTAGAGTGAGATGTCTGGTAAAAAACAAGACATACTCTTTTCTACCGTAAAATAATATTTTTCCTCGTAGTCGCCTTTACCCGATACACTTTAGCTGAGTTCATACTTAAATTTCTTCGTTCATTCATTCATTAATTCGTTCAGTAATTGTGTACATTCATTCATCGTTCATTCGTGTCGATTTGTACAATGGTCAAATTTCAGAACGATTTTGTCACGATCTATTGTTGAAACATATAAGTTTTTGACATTTGTGTTTGTTGTTTTCAAGCGTATTCTAAAAAAAAGATGGCTTTTATTTGAGTCATTTTCGTTTTGGTGTCATGTTGTCTCTTTTACTCAAAGTTCGTTCACGCAGAAAGTTAAAATAAAACTATCTCTTGTGGGAAAATGTAGAAACAAACATTTGTCATTTTGAAGTACTACGATTGGCCAAATAAATTGGTTTTGATTATAGAAATAAAAGAAAATGATCCGGTACATTTTCAGAAGGCAACATGAATGAGTGTTGTTTATTTCAAACCTTTCAGAAGATACGCATTTTCGGTATTTTACCAAACAGGTATTCGGAACTACAATGAATATGAATCTAAAAAATGCACAAGTTATGCTGGCTACTACTGTGTTGCATAATTTTTTGATGATTCAGAAAATTAAGATATACTGTCCAGTGGTAATTGTTGATAGTTCGCAAAATGGTGCTGATGTTCCTGGAGCCTGGTGTGGGGAGGGTGAAACATTACAACAGCATTGAATTTTTAAAGGGAATCGTTCAACCCGTGAAGCTTTCAGTTATAGAGATATATTGAATAAGTTCCTGCAACTATGGAATCGATGATGATATCGTTCTATCAATATGGAGTTTAGGATTGCTGTTTTTCTTGAAGGGCTCGTGATAATCAAGACGTTAGATTGTATCAATCCTCATACAAATATGTAGACCGTAATGATTATCATCACAAAGTTACGATATCATTTTCAATCTTATTGAATCTGACTACCAATACCAGTTTAGCAGCTTCTATTAGCATGGTAATTCTTGTATTTTTTGGGACTCAAGGCACTCCCAACTCTTTCGCGGATATATATCTGAATGACTGATCTGTCTAAATAACATATGGATTTGCGATTATGTTGCTTTTTGTTGCAATTTTACCAGACTTCTTACTCCACCCTCGTAAATTTTTTGCGGCTAACCGAAAATTTCGAAATAAAAAGTAGAACTTTTCCCAAGTAACGAAACCAAACTTTTAGTTGCCTATTTCACATTTATTTGTAGATATACGCACATGACAGCGTTACGACACACAAAAATATTTTTAATTAAATTTGATCATAAAATAAACATTCACCATCACAATATTTAATGCTTTGATGACAATTGTAATGTATTAAAATTTTTTTAGCGGATCAGCTTTACATTTTTGTTTCGTAGAAAATTGAATAAAAATTACAAAATAATTGTTGTATATTTTATTAGAGTGTAAAAAATAACCGTAATCACTCAAAGCTCTATACCAGCTTTTATCATTTTTTGTGATGAAAAGATTATATAACATTAATATTCGCTTAGTGGGGGTGTTGAATTGTTTTTAAATTTATAAAAATATAATTTACAAAAAGCCCACTAATTACAAGCTTCAAATAAATATATATTTTTAAATCTTGTTGGATTGTTAATAAAAAAATAGATTTATTGTTTTTTCTGAAAATTAAAAAGTTATTTTTGGTTTCAATATTTGACAAAGTAGCAGGCTCATATCTGACAGGCTGATAAAGGATAATAGAAACTATATGTCGAGAGTTTACCCAGCTAAGTGATATAAACGGCAACGATTTGAACTGTCAGTGTTTTGTTTTACAACTTCAAATTGTAGGTCGTAACGAAAACTCTGCCAAATCATAAGATGTGGGTTCCATCAATTTTTACGGAAGATGAAAGAAAAAAGCATGACAATTAAAATTTGGTGGCAGAAATGCTATTGAAATATCATAGGTCTCTTCTGAACTTTACTCTTTATATATATATATATATATATATATATATATATATATATATATATATATATATATATATATATCGGATATATATGATGTATTTAAAGCTGAAGATTTGTTTTAGGTGGCCACTGGATTTGAGAAAAGGTATAATTTTCCTGACTGCATAAGTTTCCTAGATGGCTAACACATCAGGATAATTGTATGTTACTGAAATAAAGGTAAATAAATCACCATGCATTTTTTTTTTAAATTTCTCGATATTCCTGATGACAATATGCGATTCCATGAATCGTTTTATAACCTTTCATATAAGGGGGCAAAGGGCTCGTTGGATGTTTCGAAATTCGATAATGGGACAACGTTTTATTAATAAAACCATGAATAAGCTTGAGAGTTTTGAAATAGCCCCAGTTTTAACGTATCACTTGATTGGAAACGAGATAGTCGACTTAAACACCTGGTTAGTTACACCGTACACTGGTTGTGGTAAATCCAGTGGAAAATTAACCTTTAAGCAGAATAAATTTGAACTATCCCAGTCACGAACTATCTCAGTCACGACCTAGACTGAATACTACAGACGTGTTTAATTATGGACTTACCACAGTTGTCACGCCTTATTTTTATCTTTTTTTGTGTATATCGTGCGTGTCAAATACTTCTGCAATACCACCATACTCATACACTTTTTCAACCTGATATCGCCTTTACCTTCTGGTTGACTCGAAAACAACACCAAAGTCATCTTCGAGAACCTCCAAATACTCACATTCGTCATCGTTTATGAATTTATTCGAAAACATCTTTTATAATATGTAAATATTTTATTTTATTTCTAATGTTTTATTTAAAATAAATTGTTTTATATTATTTTAATATTTAATATTATTTTAATTATTTTATCCTAAACAAAGCAAATATTTAATGCTGCTTACCGCTTTGCCAATTTTATTTAGATAAAAATAAACACATTTTTATGACAGTGACGGCTTGTGTTTAACGCAGGGTTGAACAAAATAGGGGACATTTTTCAGTTTTGCCTAAAATAAAATATTGCACGACTGCTTTACATTGTTATATCTGACCACAAAAAACTAAGAAACAAACAAACAAATACTTTACATTGTTAATCGCTTTGTAAAGTTTTGTATGTCATATGTTCACATTGTGTGAAAAATTAAAACAGATTGCAAATATTTGCAATGCATGCTAAGAGGAAATTATCACTTAAGGTTAAACAACAATGACATTAAGGCGAAATATAAATCTTTGGAATAACAAAATTTTTGTATTTATAACTAAAATAATAAAAAATTACTATAATTATTTAAGTAATTAATTAAAAAAAATAAACGTTTATTCGAGTGAGATTCATATACTAGGCATACTTATAGTAAATGCGGTAAATCGCATTTTTAGTATAAATTTACTTCTCATGTTGTGCCAAACTACGCACGTAATTTTTTTTTATTACAAATGGTATAAAGGGTTAAAATCACTGGCAAAATCATTGGGTAATAAATGAAACGTCAATATTTTTCCATATTTAAATGGTAATAGCTTAGTAATAGCTAATACTAATAATAGTAATAGCTTTTTATTATTTATATTATATTTATTATATCTATGGTTTTATTAATTTTAAATTACTTAAAACTTTTACATTATGAAGCAATTATTTAAATGTAAAAAAATTACAACAACCAATTACCTTACCAATTATCCTACTTTTTAGAACAGCAATTTATTAAAACATTTACCAAAAATGTCATTTACCTTGAGTATGGCACGCAGACTAAATATAAAATTTTTACTAATCTAGGAATTTAGGATTTTCTCAAGAAATTGAATATTTCAAAATCTAATATGTTTATCATCAATGTCTGTGTAATTTCGGCCTGTAAGGTCTAGATCAGAAATACTTATATTTCAAATCTAAGTTTTACGATCCTGACAATTTTCAAATGATTTGAAATATAAATGGTTCTGATTTAGACCTTTCAGAAAATCAGAATTATTTAATGAATGAAGTACGTCATATCACTCCATTGCAGTAACCTGATCATTAAATAGTTCGAAACATCAATTGATGCGTTTTAAAAAGATCAGATTAAACAGAATCAAACGAATCGATTCGTTCATTTCTGTAAAACCATCAGATCGCATTTTATCTTTTACTTTATTTTGCGAATGAGACGTAATAAACCACATAAAATATTTTTCTCATTTTAACACAAACATATTATAATTGTATGCCGTTAATGTTATACTGCTATCTTCACTCTTATAATGTGAAAGGGAGCTAAATATAAAGCATACTTTTCTCAAATTTATGACAACAAAAAGAGAAAATCAATTTTTAACTCGTTTTATCTATTCGTCTCGTTTTTTTCAATCGAACCGATTCTTTTGAACGAACTGATCTTTTAATACGAAATTATTCTTTTAAACGAATTGATCTTTTGATCGATATGATTCATTTGAACGAATTGATACTTTTATACGAAATGATTCTTTTGAAAGAATTGAGCGATATGATTCTTTTGAACGAATCGATTCTTTTGAACGAATTGATCATTTTACCGAACTGATTCTTTTGAACGAGTTGATTTCGTTAAAAAATTGTTATGGAATTTTGTAGTATGATTCTGTTTCAGTGGTGTTATGATTGATTAAAGTTTTAAAGATATAATTTTGATTTGATTTTGATATTTATTTTTTCAAATAGATTAATTATATAAATATATTTATTTTTAAAGATATTTTTATTTACTACATAATAATTTATTTATTTTAGTTTTAGCTAGAGAATGGATGAAAAATTTTTTTTTTATAATAATCTTGTTGATTAAAAATCTCGTTAAAAAAAAGAATCAATTGATCAAAAAGATCAGATTAAAAGTACCAGGTTAATACCAAAAAAGAATTAATCGATCTTGATCTTAAAATTTATCTATTCAACCCATCACTTTCCCATTGAAAAGACTACATTCCTATAAGAATTTTTAAAACAAATTTTAGCAATTGAGTGTTATTTATACGTCTTATATATTTTAAAATTAAGAATTAATGCTACACCGATATTACATTAAAGTAAACTAGTTTCAGCTAAACAATATATTGGTCTATATCTTATTATGGTTAAATGACCATCCAATTTCGAGTAAAATTTACTTCAATATACTACACCGGGAAAAATTTGTTTAAAAAATCCCATGGTCAAGCAACTTAAGCATGAGGTGATTTCAGGTAGACAATATACTGGTCAATATCATATACAGTACAATATACTGGACAATATACTGGTCAATGAACTAGTGATTACTTTAACAAAATTGTATGTTGCTCAATAATACAGAACTGATATTTTTTTCTGCTAATAAAATATTAACAGAATTTCTTATTGGAAAAAATAACGTTATGATTTGTATTCTTGGTTTGTGGAAATACATCCATATTTTATTAGACTTTGACAGAGGAATGAAATTAAAATAGTTTTCTAAATTTATATTATAATATTTTCACTGGGATACTGATATAATAATTTTCTTGTAATTTTTAGGGTTTAAATAAATTTCAACTACATAGAGAATTCAATTGAAATTCCAATTTGCTTTGTATACGTATACAAAAAATCTATCTTGACTATTAGTCAAGTTTGTGTTAAAAAAATTACAAACATTATTTTCATTGACTGGACCATCGAAGAAGATTTCACGAGCATGTGATACATTCACTGGTGGCCCGAGTGCAAGTAAGAGAAACTTGTTCTCCTCAGTTGGCACATAATAATATTGGTGAGAACAGGAGTGCCAGGAGCGTGCATTTGTGTAGGGCAGCTGACAACGAAACATATTCCTCGGATGCTGTTTAAGGAGATAAATTTGAACACCATAAGAATCATGATAATGACGATATTACACCAAAAAAATGAAAGTACAATATGAAGTGAACAACATAAGTAGAAGTATTGTTAATTTTTTGCGATCTCTGAACAAGGTCTCCGTTCGGAAGTCGCTTCATATGAATAATGTCCAATGGTTTTGGCCTATATTTTCGAATACCTAAATCGATTTTTATTCCATGAGTAAACGGAACTTAAATTGTGATGAGATTTACTATTTATTCCGGCATTTTTCAATCGAATTTTTAAACATCATAGAGGTATCTAGAGGGTTTGGTTCATGCGATTTAGAAAAATACCATTATATCGAAGTAAGACCGTCTTATTATGATGAGTTTTTCGAATAATTCAACAATTCGAAAAATTTTAAAAAAATTCTATCTCTGAACCTAGAGATGTCCAAGAGATGTACTATTTTGGTTTCAGAACCTAGAAGTTGAATGAATCAAACCGAATTTTAGTATTATTAAAAGAAATGTATTTCTCGAGGACACAATCTTAATGCCATACCGACTATGAGATCCCCATCAGATTTTCTTAATATTTTTCACTGATATGGCGAAAGGTTAGAACTTATAAACAACTAGAATCGTGGTCAACACCCTAGTTTTCGAGTTTTATGATGAAGATATTAATTTAATCTATAAGTAGGGGGATTATCTAATAAGTACCACATATGGTATAACTAGAACCCTGTAAGTATAGAATAGAGCACCTACGCACCTTTGTTTCTTAGTAATGCAAAAAACTGGGAATAGAAGTGTTGTAACGAAACCCGAAAAATTAAAAAATGAAATTCAATGGACCATTTAACGTCTTCAGTAGGTTAATCATATGATATGCTAAGAGGACAATTTTTCCATAAAACGGTTTGCAGTGACATTATATTGTTTAATATAAAAAGTCTGAGTGGTTTTAGTCACAAGATGGTGTTGATGTCTACACATATCGGGCAACACTCACCCCATTATGTCAAATGTACATGTGATTAGGACGTTTTGATGCATCCATCATATAGCCCAAACCTTGCACCTTCTGACTACCATTAGTTCCAATGTCTAGAAAAATCGCTTGGTGGTAAAAAATTGGTAGATCGAAGCACCGATGAAAACCACTTGGCTAAATTTTTGAACGATAAACCACAGAAGTTCTTCACTGGTGGAATTATGATTATGAAGCAATGTCAAAGGTCATAAATAATAATGGTCAGTACGTACAATATGTTAATAGAAAATTTTTGTTCAAAATGTACCAAAAACCGACGAAACTTTTGATATGAGCTATTAAGTCGACTTCACGGTTGTGTTCCTACCTTCCGTCCTAAATTTTTTTTTATTGGTTGAAAATGACTTTGAATTTTTTGCTTAAGTTTAAAAAAAAATTTGGACGGAAGCAGAAAGGAACGTAACCAAGAAGCCGACTTTAAAGTACTATTTCGTGCCAAATTCGGTCATAAGGTGTGATTGGACAACTGAATCTGAATATGTATCATCGAATATGTAGAAATACGTTATTGATTGGAAAACACTTGATATAAGTTTAGAAGAGGATTTTCAGTAGAATGAACTGTTTAGTGGGATTTGAGATACGTACTCCGCGTCTAGGAGTCGTTCTGGTCATTTTTTTATATGTGTCATGTGGACATTTGAACGATGTCACATTCCATATACAATAAAAATTGTAATTTTGATGTACAATTTTAATTTGATCAACCCACTTTTAAAGAGATATAGCATTAAATAATATACAATGATGGTATGGAAGAAGCTTTTTCGTGTTATGTTCAAGGTTACTTAAACCATCGTATTTATTTCATTTTACATAAAAAATATATTATTGTATATCGTCTCGAATGATCGTGATAGAGAAAAGCTGCTAATCGGCGAAACATTTTTCTTATCTTGTTCTTATTAAAGTTGCTTTAAATATTCAAAATATAAACTGAAAACATCAATCTGTACACAAATCCCGCATTCGATTAATTTTAATGCTTATTTTATGCGTTGTTTCAATCATTTTATTATCATTTTTGGTTTTTTTGCGAAGATACGCGGGTTGAATAAATTGGGAAATTGATTTCTAAGATTTTAAGGTAATTGAAATAAATTGAAATTTTGGAATATCGATTTCGCGCAAAATCACATATCTATGAAATGCTTTTAACATTTAATCTAGGTGGTTATAATAGGGTGTACATATAGTTTATTTAAAATAAATAAAGAAACTATAAAAATCTGTAATCACAACGACTTTTGCTGCAACGACTTCCCTGTTTATAACGAGTAATATAGTGCGGCGAATCCCTCAACTAACCATAGTGAATGCATCAGCAAGCGGTTTTGATGATGCAACTACGTCGTAATACAGGGGTGGTACCTGGGGAGAGATATCATTTTTACAAAGCTCTTCAATAGAAGTGGTCAAATACGATCAGTCTCAATGTCGTCCTTTACAGGAAGAAATGTGAAATAACCACTGATAAAAGGAAAGAGGAGTTACATAAACAAGCAAATGTGCATAAGCTGATATTGTACAGAGCGTTGATCAGACCCGTTGTCATATATGGATGTAAGAGTTGGAACTTGACGGATGAGTACGAAAGATGGTTTCTATTATTCGAGAGAACATTTCTGCATGTGATATATGTTCCAATACCGAAGATGAAATACGCTAAATATATATGAAATACGCTAAACTTTAAAAAGTGACCTGTCGTTGAAACTACAAAGTACATAAACTGTACCTCAAACCTCAACATTTCTATAGATCAGTTAAAATAAGCAATATGGAAGAGACGGTCCAGTTGCTAAAAATTAGACCCAGGATACGTTGTTGGTGATCAAGGACACAGACAAGAATACCAATTTCCAAAAAGTAAAAATTGCACTCAATGCACAAGTTCAAGAAATAAAAGAGTGGTGCATTGTTGAATCACTAATAAACACCTACCGAAGAACGCTAACCGTATATTGATCAATGTTCTAAACAGCGTAGCTGATTAATTGATCGAAGTGGGGAAAGTATAAATCGGATGCGGTCCGAAACAAACTAAAGCCGACTTGGTGTTTTGTGTGCATGGCTTCAAAATAAATACGTCATTGGAAGCTTTAATCATCACGAGATGCTGCAAACTGAGCACAGTAAATATTGGTCGTCCACTGTCCAACTAATTAAATCACTGTCAGGTTGCTCGAGGTCTCTTGCAGCAGCCAGTATGGGAAGTTGAAGCGGATGTTTCAATTATGTGTGAGCAATAAAGAAACTTTGATAATAAAAAATCGAACGGTATTTGTTTCCATCTGTAATGACGCCACAAATATATGGTGTAAGATACAGATCAATAGGGTCTATAGTTAAGATTTTAGTCCCTCCACATTTACCATTTTTGTACTCTTTTAGGGATTTAATAAATCTTTCGACACATCCATTTGATATACGGTAGTAACACAACGTCAAGATTTGTTCTTCTCGAGCACGATATACGCTGTCGGTTATAAAAGTTTCCGGTTTACACTAATGAAAACATCTACTCGGTGAAAGTCGTTGACGTTAGTGCAGTCGTGAACGTCGAACAACATTGAATAGTAATACTAGATAACACTTCCGCTAGGAGTTCTCGAAAAGTGCATGAGGTTTAATTTAAATTAAACCTGTAAGCTCTCTAGCCGCACTACTTAATCCAAGTGCCACCAATTGGGCGAATGGGCTGAAACACAAATTGATACTGATCTTGAATTTTCAAATTTAAAATTTTGGTCTCCGATGAAGCATTGTTTTGGTTGAATGGGTACGCAAATAACCAAAATTGTTGTATTTGGAGTGAGGATAATTCACAAGCTTTTGTCGAAACACTATTATATCCAGAGAAAATAACTGTTTGGTGATCTTTATGAGCTGGTGGAGCCATATGTCTTCAAAAACGTTGATGGTCAGAATGTTACTGTCAATGATGAGCGATTTAGGATCATGATTAGAAATTTTTTCGTACCTCGATTACTGGCATTAATTTTGCTGATATGTGGTTCGAACAAGACGGAGTCACATGCCACACAGCGCGCGATACAATTGATTTACTCAAAGAAACTTTTGATGAAAGAATAATTTCGCGTAGTGATCTAATTAAATGGCCGCGGTTTTGGAGTTGCACGATGTTAGTCTTTCCTCTAAAATTTCACTTATAGCGCGGTAAAAGTTTCGTAGTAGTGCCTACATATTTATCTTTTTTCACTATTTTCCAAAGAGAAACCGCCAGGGAATTATTTCGTAGATAATAATGTCAAAGTGTAGTAATGTCAAAGATGCAGAAATAGTCAAAGAAAAAAAATTGTGTAACTCAGAATTCTTGAAAATTGGCAATCAAATTGGTGAAGAAATTTAATAACAAAAGTGAGTTCAAAGTGCGCTGTTTTTCCAGAACGTAACCAGCGAGCAGATCGAGGGATTACTGTATGATAATGTTTTTTGTTTATTCAAAAAACAGGAGTAGGCGTCGCTTTTTGTTTAGTAATTTATCGTTTAGTTATTTGACATGTCACCGGTTGCAGCTTAATGGTTAAGAGAGTTTCTCATCACGCCGCGGTCTCGAGTTCGTTTCTCGCCGTTGACCAAAAATTAGCATGCAACCGGATGACATAAAAAAACGCGATTGTGTGTAAAAAAAATTCGTTGGGCTTGACTACTTACAATGAGCACCAATCGTTAAAATGGGGTTGTAAAGTCTCAGTCTTCGTAAGGTCTTTGTACAAAAGAAGAACGAATTGATTGGTCAAACACAACAGATAGAATCAAGGAATGCTTTTTGTTGAGAATTCAGTTAATTCCTCGTTTCAAGGTCAATTTGAATGGCTAATGGGAAACATTTTTGTTTGGTAGTAATAAATTTCAAAATCAATTTGCGTATAACAGTTAAAAAAATTCTATGTTGAGATGGACTGTGAATCAGAAGGCGGCCGAGTACCAAAGTTGTGACTGAAAACAATTTCTGTGGCCCTATTCCGGTTTTCCCGGGGAATTGGGAATTTTTGACGTTTTTATAACAGGTCGGAATAATTTTAAAAAGTATTCTGGCTATTGGGAAAAATATTTCGTTTGGATAAAATAATTTCCAATTATAACAATTTCGACGTTTATTTTTCCCTATTAAAATTGTTAGAAATTCACATTTCTTTTGGTAAAATACTCATAATCATAATACAAGAGTATAAATTGGAAAAAAAATTTATTATTTCTCACCTATTTTTTTATTTGTTATTCATCCATTAATATTTAAATCATATTCAAATATAATAACATAGCGCACGATGAAAAAACCATGAAAAAGGTACTCTAGCGGCGAAAATTTTAAACTATGTGTTTCACAGAGGGTAAATAATTCCAAGTACGCCAAAATACACTTTTGGGAATTGAAGATTAAAATATTGGGAATTATTGTAGTTGAGAATTGGGAAAATTGTTTTCACAGTTCCCGATTCCCAGGGAAAACCAGAATAGAGCCACCGGAAACAGTAGGTATGAATGGAGATCGATCAAGTAATAACAGCCTTTTAGTTCCACCAAAATTGAAACTATCTTCGAACAGTTTGTGATAATAATACGTGTGACATCATAATAAAGTCATCAATAAAACATAATTATATAATCATTATAATTAATAACTCATTACAAAAAATAACCATAATAATATAATTATCCTTAACTATGATTTGTTTGGAAAACTTTACTAAGTACACACATAGAATTCAGTATTATATCGATTTACAATTTTAACCGCACCTTCTAATTCATCTCGATGTAATGTTTCCAATTAGTTTTATGTTCATAAAATGAATAAAATTATCGTATTAAATACCGAAATTCATAAGTATTATAATATAGACATCAACATAATAATCATCGCCATCATATTGGTTATCAACTACAAAATAAACAAACAAACATACGAGTGTATAACAAAAAATAGTAAACCACAATTTACCATCAACTTCAACAGGAGAGTTAAGTGGTTTATTTGATGATAGTAAAATAAAAATGAACAATAAATAAATTTTTTGTGTGGGAGAGAGTCTAATATTTATAGTCATGGGCGATCTGCCTACACATACATATATGTATATAGTTTCATATTCCTATATAGGAAATAATTGTTACATTGAAAATGTGAATAAGCTTAAATAAGTTCAAAACTAAAACTTAATAACTTTATTAGTGGTTTATATTCATTTTAAATAATGTTGCTATAGCCAAAGCATCCTAAATAATACAAGCAGCAATGAAGGTATTTAAATTTATTGAGCTTATTTTTCCAGGTGTTCAATTGTCTATAGTTTATTGACGTAGACAAGTGATTTTACATAAATCCAAAGAGAAAAATCCAATGAGGTTAAATAACACGATCTTGGTGGCCAAATAATTGGACCTTGACGCGAAATTATTCTTTCATCAAATTTTTTTTGAGTAAATCAATTGTAGTGCGCGCTGAGTGGCATGTGACTCCGTCCTGTTGGAACAACATGTGGCAGCAAGATTAATGCCAGCCAATCGAGGTACGAAAAAATATCTTATCATGTCCCCTTATCGCTTACCATTGACAGTTACATTCTGACCAACATCGTCTTTGAAGACATACGAACCAATGGTTCCGCACCAGCCCATAAAGAGCCCCAAACAGTATTTTCTGTGGAAATAACGGTGTTTCGACCAAAGCAGTGGATTATACTCACTCACATGTATAAGTACCCATTCAACCAAAAATGGGCTTTATGGGAGAATAAAATTTTGGATAAAAATTCAATATCAATATCAATTTGTGCTTCAGCCAATTTGCCGAATTGGTGGCCTCTACATTTTTTACACAAAGCGCATTTTCTTTGAGTTTGCATATATATATAATAAGATGTCCCATTTCGTCAAATTGAATATTACTATTTGATGGTCTGGGACCTGGGCTCTGGAAGATATGGAATACAATTTTTGTTGAATATTCTCGGCAAGTAATGAACGAACCAATTCTCTAGTAAATTGTAAGAGTGGAACATTTCTGTACAAAAACCATGCGTTAGTGACTGCTCCATTTAACATGAACCGAAAAATAGGCCAATAACCACTTTTTAGAGCGAATTCGTATTCTATATAATCGCCTTTGTTGATCAAATAAGTCGATTCCACCATTATAAAGATTTATTAGTTCTGGTTGAGATTTAGTCACTTTCTGTTTTTGTATGCCGCTATATCGGGGGCAAGTTGATTCTTGTAATACTATATCGGTATCGGTCATATTCGTCGCCATAGTGACTTGACTATTGTCGTACCATCGAATCAATGTGATTTCCGTATCACGATCTTGAATCGCACAGGAAGAGCCTCGTTCCGAGTTTTTTAAATCCAGTAGTGGGGCATTCTTTATAATTTTTTTGCTTTTGAAGTGAAAAAATCGAAGATCCTTGAGTAATTATATTTTCTGATAAAGTTTTTACGACACTTTTACCCAATGTTGTGCTTGTATCTCTTCCGGATTTGCCTAAAAATATAACTAAAATTATAAAATAATTGTGAGGGGCGTTTATGGATGTGAAATGCTTGCCAGTATAAGGTATAAATTTCAAAAGATAGCCCGTGCTTGTATTTAGACACCAAAACTTAAAACTAAATCTAATTGGCTTGCCTCGTACAAATTGTTTTAGATGATGGCGGCCATAATACGGTTCCATTGCTTCATCAATTGAAAATTTAGGACACACTGATCTACCGTAAAGCTGGAACTTGTTGTTCAAATGATCGATCAGTGGCCGAACTTTATATAATTTATCGTTCATGTCAATGGTGGAGTTATCATTTAAATGGAAATATGGCATAATGGCATTGAATCGGTTTCTCGATATGGCATCGGAAACCATTATGTTAAACGCGTCTTCTTGCATCTCCCGATATATTCTACGATTTGGAACCTTGACGTATTCAGACAATTAAAGAACACCAATAAACTTATACATTTCTTCTTCTTTTCTTTTCTAAGCTTATTGCACCTTTAGATTGGGCATATTTAACGTCTACTGGTTTTGATTCTTCTTCAATAAATATGTTGGCACATAATGGTTTAAATTGGTTGGGCACATCCCCGCTTGTTTCCGAATGGATTTTCCTAAACAGCTTGTGTTTTAACCAGTGTCTATTTTTTGTTCATTTTTTTTTTGGCTTCGGGCTATGCGAGCTGCTTTCCGCTTTGTTGGTAACTATTTCATTCAATTCTCTATTCTGAATTACATTAAGTTCACAATTTTGGGATAACATTTTTCTTCTAAGGCTTTGAATGTTTTGTTCTCCTTCATCTTCACTGGGGGTCGTCTTTATTGCTATCTGCTCCATCCATTTGCAGCATAAGGATCAAATGATACTCATCTCTCCATCTTCATTTTCCGAATCTAATTCGTCCAAATATTTTTTAATTTCTTCCGTGTCACGCTCTACATGAAAAATACAGAAACAAATATATAAACATACAAAATAGCACAGCCACTAATTGCATTTTTTTATTTGTCATATCCCTTTGTATGATATATCATACCATCGAAAATATATTACTATAATTCCTTTAATTGCGGGCTATACTTTTTTTAAATTTTAAATTAAATTAATTTATATATCCTTTTTATAAAATAAAAACAAACCTTCCGCTCCAACTGCCGCAGATTTAACCACTGTGCCACCTGGGCGGTTAGTTTTCTGTTGATAGATAAAACTTTTGTATTCTGTCAAAACAAAATGGAGGACCAGAAAAATTATTAATTGAAAAATAATAAACTAAATTAATAATTACAAATTTGTTTTTATGTGCTGTCAGCAGCAATTCTGATTATCTGTTTATGTCTGTGAAGTTAGCCCGAAAAATATCAATTGTAAATGCGATAACAACTAAAATAAATATCGCGACATTTCAATGTTATTCCGAAAAAAATTTATATCACGACATTTTTAAGTGTGATCCGAAAATGTGTTTCTATCACGACAGTTATAGTATCAGGATAGTTAATGTCATAAATCTATCATTCCGAAAAAATTGTATCACGATAATATAAAAGTAAGCAGGAAATGGTTCGTAATGGTCATTTGAAGTTGACTAGATATTCATTACCAAGAAAGTTATAGGTAATGATTTGATCTATCGTTTGCTCAAATTATAAAATAATTTTGTGACATAAAGGTTCGTTATAGTCGTTTGAAGTCGGACTAGATATTTATTACCAAGAACCGCTGGGTATAGGTTTTGTAGATAATGTGATGGCCGGACCTACCCTAATTATGTATTGATATTGTATCTGAAATTTGAATTTATCAAAAACTGATATTATAATTATATTAATAAATTTTTATTATTGTTGCTATTATATATAAGCGTTTATCGCGGTAAAATTTCGGGCTAACTTCACAGAGATCATCTGTTTTCAGTATAAGTCTTTCAACATTTCGAGGCGTTATAGTTATAATATAGAAAAAAAAACCATTCTGAATGGGTTTTAGTTTTTACGCATAGATGTCACTATAATTTACATTTTTTACTTTTTATTTAGTAAAAAATTTTGTGTAAAAAATACAATTATTTATATGTAAATAATGGTGTAAATAATTGTAATGTAAAAGTAATTTACAAGCATAACACTGGCCATCTTTCGATATATAAAGAGGTCGCTGTTTTAATTGTTTACAACAATATGATGAGCAGTCTCGTGATCAAAACCGATGGAGTAACATTGTTGACACTTTTTTGCTCAACAATGGTCTGAAAAATTGGTTAAATTGTTAAAATACATATCAGCAGAATGTTCAGTTACCTAGAGATTAAGAAGAATAAATATCATCGATAAATATTAAGCATTAGTTGTTTATCAATCGATCAACCGCTAGCACCCGCTAGTGAACCGCTAGTAGTTCGGTTCTATCTTTGCTAAAAAAATCGGAGTATGTTTAGCGAAGACAAGAACCGTGGTACTACTGGGTACTATGGGTTGGTCGATTGGAAAGCGACTACCATTAGTTGCTTTCCAATCGTCCAACCGCTATTTAGCATTTAGCAAAGATAAGAACCGAACCGAACTAGCGGTTGGTCGATTGAAAAGTGACTATTAACATATACATCTTAAAACCTTCCAGATTATGATGTCACTCTATTTTACCTTTTTGCCAATTATAGTGACGTCTTCTTTACTACTGTTATTTAATAACAATTTAATTGTCTTTTCAAATTAATATTGCTTTTTATCATCTTATATAACATATATAACAATTGTATCATTTACGCGGGTAAGTTGAGAATTATTTCAAACCTGTGTGTGAGTGACATAAACAAAAGAACATAAATTTGGATCAGCTTCATATTTCAATAGAGTACATATGTACTCGTACATATTTTATGTTTTTGAATGATAAAATGAAAATAATAACTTAATTTAATTTTATTTAATGCAATATTATTATTTTTTAACTTTAATTTAATTTTTCAGTTATTATTATTTTACCGAAACGAATGAATTTACCAAAAAATGTGTAAATTCAATCCAATGAAAATGTTGTTTCAATTTTCTTTTCGTTTGTGAAAATTTTGTGAGTGAAGATGATTTTTGTATATTTCGTCGTTGGTACTTGGATAGCTATTATGTTGTATTTATATATTTCGTTATAAAGGGGATGTATATATGTGGAAAGATGCGGAAAGATTGTCGGGATGATAGAGCAAAAATAAAGTAAAATCAATAATAAATAAATTTAATTATTTTTTCATAAAAATAAGTGTATTAGAAGCGATTTTCAATTTAGTGAATTTTGTTTTTCGTCGATGTATGTCTATACATCTTAGCGTTTTACGATTATTAACTTTAGATTGACCAATAAAATAAAAACGATTTTGTTTTCTTACAAATTTCGTAAGGAAACAATTACCGGTTATATTTTGTGTTTGTGTGTGTCACTTAAGCTTAATAATTAAATCATTTTCTTGGATTTTTTGGTTGTTTAAAAGGTGTTTTGGTGCGTGGGAAAATGTACAGGGATTTAACTTTAAAAACTCGAATTAAAGGTAATCGATTCTACGTGAATATGTATTACGAGGGGTGACTATTTATCTATGTTTGTTAGCAAATGAGGCAACATTTGGAAAATTATGCTTTTGAGTTACTTCACTAGTATTTACTTTCAAACAATAGTTTATATCTTGGAATTAATATTTCATATATCCACCAATTTGTTGGTAAAGAGTTTGTTTTAAATATTCAAAGTGAATTTTTCGTAGCTTTACTGTTCATATCATTTTAAAAATTACCTAGATTTTGGGTCATTTTCCATGGAATCAATAGCGATCGTACTCATGGCTTACCCAAAAGCTATGGCAATAAATCATTTAATCGAAGTTTAGAGACTATTAGGTCGTCTCCAAAACATAGAACTTTCTTGGTCTCTGGAAAAAACCAAAAAAAGCTGATTGAAATTGAACCAGAGAAAGACGTCCTAACCATTGACAAGGAGTGTAGGCTATATAGCTTACTTTGCAAGGGACGCTATGAGAAATCAGAACTAATGAAGAGATTCTGTTAATAATGACCTTCAAGTAAAGTATAAATGTACTTTAAAACTCGTTGTCAAGTGACGTATGGAACAGACGAGGAAGAACTGAATAGAGAAACAGGTTGGATTTTGAACCGTAAGTCAAAAACTAAGTAAATCACCACAGGTTTCACACAAGATAAGTAAATCACCACAGTTTTCACCCATACAGAAGCAATCAATCGAGCAGCTTCCAACCGGAAGTACGAATTTGCAATAGGAGGAAATAGTTCAGGTTTCACTAAAACAGAAACATTCAAGAAAGAACTCTCAACCAGAAGTTAGTATAAACAACTGAAATTATAATATCTAACTCAGAGTGTAGAAGAATTATGGACAACAACGAGAAATTTTACAGGATGTGAAAACTATAAAACAGGAATTCTTAATAAAGAAAAGTCAACATGATATTCCTACGAAGATAAGCAGACAAGGCAACTCAATGTCAATGTCAAGAAACTACAAGCACCATGCAAACCACAAGAAATAAAAGAGTATATATAGGAGAAAGGATAAAAAATTAACGAAGTTACGCAACTACTAAAAAGATGTGACAAAATACCTTTTTCACTATAGATGTTATCTTTCGAAAGAACGAAAGACATTGTTGATTTGTAGGCAATCAGTCTCAACTGTGGAGAGGCACACACAGCAAACTACAAATTGAATTTTTATAAAAATTTACAACAAAAAAAACTAAAATCCTGGATTGAGAAAGCGGAAAGTTTTGCGGAACATCTCGAGCGTACCTTTCAGCCTAATTAAACAACACTTTAGCAGCAAGCTATATTGATTGAAAACCATACAACTATCTTGAGACAGGAAATCCCAATAAATAATGCTAAAGAAGAGAAACAGGAAATAAATAACACTGTAGTACTGAAAAAATCACTTGATAACTGGAGAGATTCTTAAACAACCACATAATAAAGTTATTACAAAAATATCGGACATAATTAATACCTCCTTCAGAAACTGTTATATCATTTTTTCCTGAAATATTCGAGAGTAATAATTAGGGCAACCAAAACTATGCAACTACATATTTTTTTTTAGTGCACGAATTTAGGAAAGGGCAAGATACAAATCCGTTTCATGAAAAACTAAGCATTTTAAAGCCTACTTGTTATTGCATATTTTTACATATTTTACCTAAAGTGCATATTTTTGCATATTTCGCCCAAAATAGCATATTTTTAAAAACAAAAGCATATTTTGTTTATATTTTTAAAAACATTCTTCTCACAAAAATATTTTTTTTGCCTTTAGTTCAATTTAAAAATTTTCATATTCTGTTTACGCTTACTAGCGCCACTAGCAGAAATCACATAGTATTTATTAAAAGGTTTTTATTTTCCTTTAAGGGTTTTTTTTATATAAAATGCTCACCATGTAGTACTTTTTCTCTATCAATGTTCATGTCAGTCTTAATGGTATAGTTCAAATTATGTAAACGTTTAATATAAAAAACAACCGTTGGAAACAGAAGACGTAATATAAAACACCATTTTGTATCGATAGCCATTGACTAAACTACCGATGCTGGTAGGTATGTGGCTAATGTTACCGTCGGTATTATGCATCCCGACCAGACACTCCAAACAAATATTTGTTTAACACAGCTTTCCTTGAAAAAGCAAATCACAGCACTATATCCCCGTTTTTTGACGAGTCAGTCATTATTTTAGGAGAAAATTTTGATAAAGATACGACTTGACTTTTTTATCAGACGCAGCACCCTATATGACAAAAGCATTCAAATTTTATATATCCAAAAATTACACATTTAACATGTATGCACACGGTTTTCATCGTGTATGTAAATAAGGTGGATTCCTAAGGTAGATCGTTTAATATCCAATATTAAAAAAGTTTTCTTAAAAGCTCCATCAAGAATAGAGATTTTTAAAGAAATAGCACCCGACATCGCACTTCCTCCACAACCAATAAAAACACGATGGGGAACATGGCTTGCAGCTGTGAGATGTTATTCAAATAATTTTGAAAGTTTAATTTGTGTATTTAACGCATTGGTCGACGAGGAGACAGCCTCAATTAAAATTTCAAAGTCACTATTATTTGACCCCTCAGTAAAGACTGATATAATCTTTATTGCAGCGAATTACTGTTTTCTTGAGATATCAATTACTAAGTTGGAGAGTTCCGGTCTTCCGCTTGTTGACCAAATTAAAATTGTTTCTGATCCTGCAAAAGAAATAAATAATGTACAAGAAGAAGCAGCAGACGCTATCAAAGTAAAAATTACCAGCGTAATCGACAAGAACAACGGGTTTGCTGTTTTAAGTAGTATTACTGCTAATATTGCAACAGCTTCCATGGGCAGCGCACCAGAAACATATACTATTGAGAAAAGCTATCTTTTAAATCTGCACCAACTACTTCTGTTGATGTGGAAAGAAGCTTCTCAATGTAAAAGAGTATTTTTCGTTTAAATAGACAAAGCTCTTTTTTTGAAAATGTAAATGTGATTTTTTGCAATGAAAATTTAAATTAAAAATTGTAAAAATACACTTTTTTAATTAACTTGTTTTTTTTAATTTGATATTTTACTTTTTAATAATTTTTGGAATCTAGTTTTCACAGATTTAAATAAAACATGCATCATGTGATATTAATATTTTATTTAAAATTATACAAAAATACAAAACGCACCATGCTAAAGGGGTTTTTGTATAATTTTTAGAGCATATTTTTAATGCATAAAACCATATTTTTAAAGCATATTATAAGTGCTTAAAACCATTTTTTAAGAGCATATTTTTGGTTGCCCTAGTAATAATGATATCTAAACCAAGAGCCGATGGGACCCATCAGTAAAATAACAGATTTAATAGAAAAATCCTTAGAGGAAATAAGATTTGTTCATCCATATTTCTGGACATAGCGCAGGCATTTGGAAAAGTCTGCCTAGACGAAATTTAAATTAAATAAAACTTTGCCAGTTGAGTATTGTGAACTGTTACAGTCGTACTAGATAGGGAGATACTTTAAAATTAAACAAGAAGAAGTTTACTCCATAATAAAAGAAGCTAAAGCATGAGCTCCACAGGGAAGGGCCATTCCTTTTGTACTGTTTACAAGCGACTTACCGCAGACGACTAATACAACTAGATTTACATTTACAGATGACACTGCAATTCTAGATCTTGGTGAGACAATTGGTTAAGTCACATTCAAACTATACAGATACTGCAAATAGTAATAAATAATATACAAGGTTGACTAGCTACATAAGTGGGGAATTAAAGAGAATGAATCGAAGTCTACATTAATTCCATTAATTGATCAAAAGAACCACAACCTTTGACACTCAATAATATTCTTGTACCATATGTATGTCAAGCAAAATATCTTGGTATGAATGTTGATGCAAAGTTAAACTGCGAAGTACACGTAAAAAAGTAAGCAGAAGTATAGCTAAATGTACTGGCTAATTGTAAGAAACTCTCAGTTATTCATTCATAATAAACTTATGCTTTGTTAACAAGTGCTCAAGCTGGTCTGAACATATGGTATCTGGACATCTTGGAATCGATTCGCCGAGGAAATAAAGAAGTTTGCTCAAAAACATCAGGAGAGGCTCCACCATCACCCTAACATTGAATGTGAAACTACTTCATCAAGAGGGTATATTCCACGTCATCGCTGGTCTTTTTATAGCCAATTCATTTACATCTTCAATTTGTACAGTATTGATGTGCATCGGATGTTATATTTATGTTCTCATCTGTGCAAAGTTCAGTACAAATAGTTTACCTGTTAATCACCATTATTTGGAGTGTAAAAACAGGGTTGTGTGTAAAAACATTCGTTGGGCTGACCACCTGCATTGTGCACCAATCGTTAAAACTAGTTTGTAAGGTCTCAGTTGAGACGAAGGGCCATTTACGACCTCTAAGCCATACTTGAGAGCCGTTTATGACCTCTAAGCATTGGTGAGAGTACGTATTCTCGTGTTACTCCTCGGGTGTTATATTATTTTTCACTTTTTGAACTCGGTATCCAACATCTAGATCCATTTCTTGTATGAGTTTAATCAATTTCTTTGGAATGCCCATTTCACAAAATGTCTGCCATAATGCGTTCCTATTTATCGTATTAAATGCGCTTTCAAAATAGAGAAGCATGATCGACAGTGGTGAGTTCCACTTGTTCAGTGATGATCCGGATTAAGTTGCTGTGATCAGTTCGTTTCTTAATTTTGTATTGATTGTAGGTGAGATTTTGTCAAAGATGATCATTTCGAGTAATCTGTTAGGGCTTCGTTCCATTTTGTAGTAGTAGATAAGTATTCTTTAAATATTTAGGTGGTTATACTGTATGGTCCAGCAGTTTTAATGTTCTTTAGCTTTCCTTGTTTCGTAGTATTTTCGTTTCATCCCTCCCATAGTTTATTGGTACATTTTTAGCATAAGTTGATTGCATTTTTAAATCTTTTTTCATTGGCTCCTGCGATGATTTGAAAGTAAATGTGCTTGCTTTGTTATTCGGGGGTTTTGGGGTCAATTCCCGGTGTTGACCAATAATCACGATTGGGTGTTTCTAATGTGTAAGTATATAAAAACAAGTTGGTTCAACTGTGGGCCCTCGTGGCCTTGAGTTATAGAATGCTTTCCGCTTTCTCCAGTTATCTTTTAAACTTGGTTTATGAAATGTAATTTTTATTTATTTTGTTTATTTATTTATTTATCATATTGACACTTTGATACATTTTGTAATTTCTTATGAATTAATTAACTAAAAACTTATATTAAATATTGATTTTTTCCTCTACAAATCTATGTAATATTTTAATAAACTGATTATACTTTAACGATGTAAGATCGTCCAGCTTGCAATAGTTACTCAATGAGTTATATAATTTCACCCCATTATATCCTAATGAACGTTGTGAAAATGATTTGCTGTACTTTGGTAAACGAAAATGTGTTGTTCTAGTATTATAATTATGAATCTCACTTTTGGTAGACAACAAATTGCCTAAATATTTTGGTAATTTTCCTTAATCAATTCTAAATAACAGCTTCAACACATTAAATTGTATTCTTTGATTAATTGAAATCCAGTTTAATTTCGTCAACATGTCTTTTATATGCGTCCTGTTTTCCGTGTTTAAGATTCCTCGCATAAATCGATTCTGTATCTTTTGCAAACGTGTTATTTGTGTTTGATTCATGATAAATAAAACAGATGAGCAATAGTCTATATGAGGAGCCACAAGTGATTTATAAAATATAATTCTTGTCTCCATTGGTAGCTGGTTTTTAATTCTACTAAAAAGACCTAACTTTTTATTCATCGTTTTGGCGATGTAATCTATAGATGCTGGTCAAAATATAAGTTTTCGTCTAAACCAACTCCAAGGTATTTATATTGTTTTACTCTTTCAATGTTTTGATTGCCAACTACGATATCTGCATTGTATGTATTTCGTTTTTGAGATATTGAGTGACAATTTATGAAACATTAACCACTTCCTCAGATTCTCCAAATCTTCGTTTACTTTTCGTACTGCTTCAGAATAAGTTGTGGCCGAAATTGTGATTAATGTGTCATCTGCGAACATGTTTACTTGACAGTGTTTTATAACATCTACTATGTCATTTATATATAAGATGAATAGTAATGGCCCAAGTGCTGAACCCTGAGGGACTCGAAGATTATTTTGTAACTTCGATGATACAAAATTGTCGACTTTTGTATATTGTTGTCTTCCTCGCAGATAGCTATTAAACCATTCAACTTCTCTTCCTTGAATTCCATACTTGTTTAATTTCTTGAGTAAAATTTCCCTATCTATAGTTTCAAACGCTTGTTTGAAATCTAAAAAAACTGCAATCACTGATTTATTTTTGTCAATTTGCATTTTCCAATTATCCAACATTAGGTTTAATGCTGTTTCGCAGGAATGAAATTCTCTAAATCCAGATTGTTGGTCCACTAGTATGTTATTTATAGCAATATGATTAACTAGTTAGGATTTAATTAACCGTTCCAGCACACTATCGTATATTGGGAGCATATTGATAGGTCGTAAGTCTTCTGATGTGGTCGGTTTTACGGTTTTTGGAATAGGAATTACTGTTGATATTTTCCAAGAGGTGGGCACTATTGCATCATATAGACTTTGATTTACTATATCAGTATAAATTCCAGCGAACTTTGGATTTTTCATCGCATCTAGCATGACTTTTCGGTTAATACCTTCGATTCCATATTGAGACTTTGTTTTATTTAATATGTTTATTATATCATGTTGGGTGATTTCATGGAAATGGAATTGTCCAAAATCCTTATTAGCCTCTAAAAAATTCCAATCCAATATTTCCGGACTATTTTTGTGAATATCTGTCACGCTAGACACAAATTCATGGTTTAGTGCTTCAGCTAGTTCTTGCTTGTCGGTAATTGTTTTACTATCAAATTCAATATTCCACTGTGTCGAGTTTTTAACTTGTACATGGATTTGAGTGTTTTCCACAGCTCTTTCGGATTGTACTGGTGTTCCATAAATTTGTTCTTAAAGTACTCAGATTGCTCCTTTCTTAATGATTGCTTATATAAACTTCTCACTTTTCTATATTTTTCCCAATTGTCATCTGAATTTATGATATTCATAATATTATAACTACGCACCTTCTCTTTCTTCAGTAATTTTAAGTTTTCTGAGAACCAAGGGATTGTATTTCTACTTTCACTATTTTTTGTTTGAGTTAATTTATTAACGGCATATTTTAACACCAATATTAATTCATCTGCATTTTAATTTATATCACATTTCGTTCGAACTTGCCGCAATTGTTGATTAAGAATACAGTTCAGATAATTCTCAGAGTAGTTTTTCCATGATCTAATTTCGATTCCTTTTCGTTCTTCTAATATCTTCATCTTCCCATTGCTTATGTCCGCACTCAAAATACCATGATCGCTTATTTGTTGCTCTTCACACCGAATTATTGTTGAATTGGTCAATAATAAGTCTATTAAGGTATTGCTGGTTTGCGTAACTCTAGTGTATTCTTGAACTACTTGCGTAAATCTATATAATCTTTAATTAGCTGATTTAATTTTAAACTATAAAAATCGTTGCTTTTGAAATCAATGTTAAAATCTCCAAATATAAAATTTAATTTATTATAATTGATAATTTGTTCAAGCCATTCTTCTAAATTACTTAAAAATACTGCGTTTGTTGTTTGGAATGATCTATATACTACACCAAATATTCCAGCTGTATGGTAACCTTTTATGACCTGAATCGCTAAAAACCCAAGTGCGGTCCCTTTCATAATTAGAAATAATTTTGAAACTTATGTTTTCATGTATATATATGATAACATTTCCAGTATGCTGACTATCTGAGTCACATCTTACACATTTATAATTTTCAATATAAAATTCTGCGTCATACATATCGACAGTTGTTCGTGTTTCACTGAGAAGTACTATCGCTGGTTCATGGTATTTAAACATTAACTGTAATTCCAAGAAATTTGAGGGTAGACTTCGAATATTTGTATAGAGCAAATCTTTTTTTATGGATTGCTATTGGTAGCTGATTTTACTTTTTAACGTTTTAATTTTTCGTTGATATACCGTACAAGAACTATCCCAAGTCGAGTGATCAGTAGCAATATTCATATTCAGTTTGCTATTTACAGCAATACAATTGCTGCACTTTACCTCCTGACTATTACAATCCTTTTCTTTATGATTCTCGCTACACCTTGGACAACAAAGTTTACTCGTACATTTACTACTGTGATGACCGAATCCATTACAATTATAACACCGTGATATCCCAATTGACTCCACTACATGGCATCTGTCAAAATGAATATTTAACTTTTCAGCTTCTATAATTTTTCTGAAATTTTCCGCGTTGACTTCAATAATTGTGTCTACCTTATGAGAGTTGCGTCTAACATAAGTAGTTACAACCTTAATTTCACTGTTTGCCAGAATAGGATTTTGTTGTTTTAGCGCCGACACTATTTCCACATTTTCTAATTTTTCTGACATACCAAGAATTTTAATTCTTGGGTAATTCTTTAATCAGCAAAAATTTGTCGATTCTAACATAATTATTCTTGCACACAGCTAAAAACTTAAGCAGAGCTTCAATGAGAGCTAATTACTAGTTTTTAATGGGTAGTATATTCACCAGTCAATAGATAAATGCTTCCATTGGCAAGTTTGTGTGTTTCCTTATTTGACATATAGAGGTTCGGTATAGTCTAGATAACTAAGACTTATTGTTTTTGCATAATTGGTCACAAATATCAACAGTACAGAGCTTCAAACAACATTTAATGATGTATCCAGGCTCGAATTATCCAGTAGTTTCTGGTTATAATTATTTTCTGTTTCCAATAAGTA
The DNA here is from genome assembly GCA_963932295.1 of Tipula lateralis. Classification (NCBI taxonomy): domain Eukaryota; kingdom Metazoa; phylum Arthropoda; class Insecta; order Diptera; family Tipulidae; genus Tipula; species Tipula lateralis. The sequence continues at coordinate 140,013,394 of OZ010737.1, forward strand.
TGTATGTGATACTAGGTCACAGATTGACAAAATCGAGAGATGCTTTAAAGACCATTTGTCAAGTAAAGACGATTTGTCAAGTTTATCATCGACTCAAAGAACTTCATTGTGATTAATGATGGGGTTAAGTGATGATATAGCATGTAACAAGCAGAAACGAATTTAATAATTTTAAATTTATCTGCTCACAGAGTAAAATTTTATGTACAACACCGCCACATCCTATTTAAAATGAGACTAAAATTTCTTCTTTTCAATGTACCACCTTGTCGAAGTGAAATTTTGTGCTTAATAGAAAAAACAGTCCGGTTTTTAGTAGACTATTTTTAGTAGACAGTATATTTCAAGTGCAACTACTCATTAATGATTAAATTTCAAGTCAGTGAAGTTAGCCCGAACTTTCAGCACGAAATTTTTTGGTTTGTTTCTTGGCTAAATTTTATGCATATACATATTCATCCCGAGAAAGTGTAGCGATAACACAAAAATGTAGTGTCATCCCGAATCGATTTTTCTATATCAAAAATGTATACAAAGTTGAAAAAAATTTTAGATAATCAATTATTAATTGACCAGCTGTGTAATAATAATAAAATAATATATTTTAAACGTATATTCACTTACTATAAACGAAATTTTATACAATGCCTTTTAAGTGTAAACTTTACACTTGTACATTCCTATTGGAAAATATCAACCATAGGTTACCAAAGTAATAAATATGAGGAAATATAATTTCAATACCGCCAATCCTAGAGATAAATCCGTATAGTGGCATATATGGCCAGATAGGCCATAACAATATCAATCTATTGTGCAAACGATTGTGCAATTTTCATATGATGGGGATAAAACAGTCTTTGGGTCACTTTTGTATGAGAGGATTTTCTCATATGTACATACATAAAAATGACAATCTTTTAAATTTAACACCACCAATCCTAGAGATAAATCCGTACAGTGGCATATATGGCCAGATAGATCATAACAATATCAATCTATTGTGCAAACGCCATTTTCATATGATGGGGATAAAACAGTCTTTGGGTCACTTTTGTGTGAGAGGATTTTCTCATATGTACATACATAAAAATGACAATCTTTTAAATTTAACACCACCAATCCTAGAGATAAATCCGTACAGTGGCATATATGGCCAGATAGGCCATAACAATATCAATCTATTGTGTAAACGCCATTTCCATATGATGGGGATAAAACAGTCTTTGGGTCACTTTTGTATGAGAGGATTTTCTCATATGTACATACATAAAAATGACAATCTTTTAAATTTAACACCACCAATCCTAGAGATAAATCCGTATAGTGGCATATATGGCCAGATAGATCATAACAATACCAATCTACCGTGTAAACGTCATTTCCATATGATGGGGATAAAACAGTCTTTGGGTCACTTTTGTATGAGAGGATTTTCTCATATGTACATACATAAAAATGACAATCTTTTAAATTTAACACCACCAATCCTAGAGATAAATCCGTATAGTGGCATATATGGCCAGATAGATCATAACAATACCAATCTACCGTGCAAACGTTATTTCCATATGATGGGGATAAAACAGTCTTTGGGTCACTTTTGTATGAGAGGATTTTCTCATATGTACATACATAAAAATGACAATCTTTTTAATTTAACACCACCAATCCTAGAGATAAATCCGTATAGTGGCATATATGGCCAGATAGATCATAACAATACCAATCTACCGTGCAAACGTTATTTCCATATGATGGGGATAAAACAGTCTTTGGGTCACTTTTGTATGAGAGGATTTTCTCATATGTACATACATAAAAATGACAATCTTTTAAATTTAACACCACCAATCCTAGAGATAAATCCGTACAGTGGCATATATGGCCAGATAGATCATAACAATACCAATCTATTGTGCAAACGCCATTTTCATATGATGGGGATAAAACAGTCTTTGAGTCACTTTTGTGTGAGAGGATTTTCTCATATGTACATACATAAAAATGACAATCTTTTAAATTTAACACCACCAATCCTAGAGATAAATCCGTACAGTGGCATATATGGCCAGATAGGCCATAACAATATCAATCTATTGTGTAAACGCTATTTTCATATGATGGGGATAAAACAGTCTTTGGGTCACTTTTGTATGAGAGGATTTTCTCATATGTACATACATAAAAATGACAATCTTTTAAATTTAACACCACCAATCCTAGAGATAAATCCGTATAGTGGCATATATGGCCAGATAGATCATAACAATACCAATCTACCGTGTAAACGTCATTTCCATATGATGGGGATAAAACAGTCTTTGGGTCACTTTTGTATGAGAGGATTTTCTCATATGTACATACATAAAAATGACAATCTTTTAAATTTAACACCACCAATCCTAGAGATAAATCCGTATAGTGGCATATATGGCCAGATAGATCATAACAATACCAATCTACCGTGTAAACGTCATTTCCATATGATGGGGATAAAACAGTCTTTGGGTCACTTTTGTATGAGAGGATTTTCTCATATGTACATACATAAAAATGACAATCTTTTAAATTTAACACCACCAATCCTAGAGATAAATCCGTATAGTGGCATATATGGCCAGATAGCGATTTATCTAAATAAATTTTTGTTTATATGATTTTTTTTATTGATTTTTTTGTGCCATTTTTAAGATGATATATGTTTTTTAATTGCTTCCTATTTTTTTTATCATAAATTGTAAAATATGATTCAACTAAATCAAAATTTCCGATAGAGTGTTATCTGTGGTCTTATAATAACGGAATTCGGATTACGCACTATTGGCACGTATGTTCTTAAGTCGTCGAATACTTTCCATTTATTATCTTTGATACCGTAACATATATAATGACCTTCCGTTGTTTTTGGATATTTATTAGTTGGTGCATCATGAATAAAGCTGATAACAGAAGTTAACTGAAAAGTATTGTTACCAATCTTTATGATACGTTGGACATCTGACAATTTTACAAAATTTTCACCAACGGATTCAGTGTCTATACATAATATTTGTCCATATGATAGTGAAATAGGTTTCATAAGTTCTTGACATACTTTACATGTCTTCGGAGGAATGTCTGCAAAACATTTGTTAATATTGGAAATTCCTAATTTTTCATATAAGTCAATATTTAAATATATTAATGGTCGATCTTCTTGTTCTGTTAACGAACAATGTATATTTGAACATTCTAATGTTATTTTAATACTTGGAAAGTTTTCGAATACGTACTTACACACATTAAATACCTCAGTAGTACAATCAGGTATAAACCCCGATACTTCGACAAGAATTTCTTTTCTTATCTCATACACTTTATTTAAACTGTTATTTAAAAGCGATTCTAATAACAATTTTGATCTACTATTCTCTAAATTTATTAAAAAATGATCAATGTTCTGAATCGACTACCCGATAGCTTGATAGACGGAATCTATAGCACAAGAATTTTTAAAGAAACTACATGTGCTTAACGCATTTCTTATTAAGGGAAGCTTAAAGCTAGATTTAAAAATAGTTTTAGGTGTTGGTTTTCTTTCTCGTCTAGGAGTATTATACAAGTTTTTACTTAATGTTGCCATTGCAGTAATGTTTTGCTCAGTATTTGATAAATCTGAAAACGATTTGACAAAATTAAAATTAAAACTACTTTTTTGCTTTTTAGAACTTACTGGTGTTTTATTTGAATTTTTTCGTTTCCATACAGATTGACTGTTTTGAATGTCCAAAAGACTACGATTACAGTTTTCAGGTGATGTTTGTTTTCTTTTACTTATTGAGTATTTAGGAATAGAGTATGATATTTCTTTAAATATTGTTTTATTTCGAAAGTATATATCTCGGACAAAACGACCAACCTTTAAAGGCATTTTACCAACCTCAAGCGAACGGCTTGTTGCTGAGAATCTTCTTTTTAAAAATGCAAAATAATTTTCGACGTGGCCATTACTGATACGATTACCATTATGTAATATGCCAGTAAACAGAGGTTGCATATTTTTTTAAGAAAATGTTGAGAAATTCAAAATTATAGAAATTATTAAGTGGCATTTCATCAAAATCATCCAAATTATGTAAACTTAGATTATTGGATATTTCTAATAAATCTTTATAAAATGGACTCTGTTTATAAATTGGACAGGAAAATTCTTTTTTTGAAAATTTTGTGTCTTGGTCAGAATTATCCGGTTTACAGTCAAATACATGTAATATTGAACCTGCCACTATACGGATTTATCTCTAGGATTGGTGGTGTTAAATTTAAAAGATTGTCATTTTTATGTATGTACATATGAGAAAATCTTCTCATACAAAAGTGACCAAAAGACTGTTTTATCCCCATCATATGGAAATGACGTTTGCACGGTAGATTGGTATTGTTATCGCCTATCTGGCCATATATGCCACTATACGGATTTATCTCTAGGATTGGTGGTGTTAAATTTGAATGATTGTCATTTTTATGTATGTACATATGAGAAAATCCTCTCATACAAAAGTGACCCAAAGACTGTTTTATCCCCATCATATGAAAATGGCGTTTACACAATAGATTGATATTGTTATGGCCTATCTGGCCATATATGCCACTGTACGGATTTATCTCTAGGATTGGCGGTATTGAATTTAACAGATTGTCATTTTTATGTATGTACATATGAGAAAATCTTCTCACACAAAAGTGACCCAAAGACTGTTTTATCCCCATCATATGGAAATGACGTTTGCACGGTAGATTGGTATTGTTATGGCCTATCTGGCCATATATGCCACTATACGGATTTATCTCTAGGATTGGTGGTGTTAAATTTGAAAGATTGTCATTTTTATGTATGTACATATGAGAAAATCCTCTCATACAAAAGTGACTCAAAGACTGTTTTATCCCCATCATATGGAAATAACGTTTACACGGTAAATTGGTATTGTTATGGCCTATCTGGCCATATATGCCACTATACGGATTTATCTCTAGGATTGGTGGTGTTAAATTTAAAAGATTGTCATTTTTATGTATGTACATATGAGAAAATCCTCTCATACAAAAGTGACCCAAAGACTGTTTTATCCCCATCATATGAAAATGACGTTTGCACAATAGATTGGTATTGTTATGGCCTATCTGGCCATATATGCCACTATACGGATTTATCTCTAGGATTGGTGGTGTTAAATTTAAAAGATTGTCATTTTTATGTATGTACATATGAGAAAATCCTCTCATACAAAAGTGACCCAAAGACTGTTTTATCCCCATCATATGAAAATGGCGTTTGCACAATAGATTGGTATTGTTATGGCCTATCTGGCCATATATGCCACTATACGGATTTATCTCTAGGATTGGTGGTGTTAAATTTAAAAGATTGTCATTTTTATGTATGTACATATGAGAAAATCTTCTCATACAAAAGTGACCCAAAGACTGTTTTATTCCCATCATATGGAAATGACGTTTGCACGGTAGATTGGTATTGTTATGGCCTATCTGGCCATATATGCCACTGTACGGATTTATCTCTAGGATTGGTGGTGTTAAATTTAAAAGATTGTCATTTTTATGTATGTACATATGAGAAAATCCTCTCATACAAAAGTGACCCAAAGACTGTTTTATCCCCATCATATGGAAATGACGTTTACACGGTAGATTGATATTGTTATGATCTATCTGGCCATATATGCCACTATACGGATTTATCTCTAGGATTGGTGGTGTTAAATTTAAAAGATTGTCATTTTTATGTATGTACATATGAGAAAATCCTCTCATACAAAAGTGACCCAAAGACTGTTTTATCCCCATCATATGAAAATGGCGTTTACACAATAGATTGATATTGTTATGGCCTATCTGGCCATATATGCCACTGTACGGATTTATCTCTAGGATTGGTGGTGTTAAATTTAAAAGATTGTCATTTTTATGTATGTACATATGAGAAAATCCTCTCACACAAAAGTGACCCAAAGACTGTTTTATCCCCATCATATGAAAATGGCGTTTGCACAATAGATTGATATTGTTATGATCTATCTGGCCATATATGCCACTGTACGGATTTATCTCTAGGATTAGTGGTGTTAAATTTAAAAGATTGTCATTTTTATGTATGTACATATGAGAAAATCCTCTCATACAAAAGTGACCCAAAGACTGTTTTATCCCCATCATATGGAAATGGCGTATACACGGTAAATTGGTATTGTTATGGCCTATCTGGCCATATATGCCACTATTTATCTCTAGGATTGGCGGTATTGAATTTAACAGATTGTCATTTTTATGTATGTACATATGAGAAAATCTTCTCATACAAAAGTGACCCAAAGACTGTTTTATCCCCATCATATGGAAATGACCGTTGCACGGTAGATTGGTATTGTTATGGCCTATCTGGCCATATATGCCACTATACGGATTTATCTCTAGGATTGGTGGTGTTAAATTTGAAAGACTGTCATTTTTATGTATGTACATATGAGAAAATCCTCTCATACAAAAGTGACCCAAAGACTGTTTTATATTGGTATTGTTATGATTAGGGCAACCAAAAATATGCTCTTAAAAAATGGTTTTAAGCACTTATAATATGCTTTAAAAATATGGTTTTATGCATTAAAAATATGCTCTAAAAATTATACAAAAACCCCTTTAGCATGGTGCGTTTTGTATTTTTGTATAATTTTAAATAAAATATTAATATCACATGATGCATGTTTTATTTAAATCTGTGAAAACTAGATTCCAAAAATTATTAAAAAGTAAAATATCAAATTAAAAAAAACAAGTTAATTAAAAAAGTGTATTTTTACAATTTTTAATTTAAATTTTCATTGCAAAAAATCACATTTACATTTTCAAAAAAAGAGCTTTGTCTATTTAAACGAAAAATACTCTTTTACATTGAGAAGCTTCTTTCCACATCAACAGAAGTAGTTGGTGCAGATTTAAAAGATAGCTTTTCTCAATAGTATATGTTTCTGGTGCGCTGCCCATGGAAGCTGTTGCAATATTAGCAGTAATACTACTTAAAACAGCAAACCCGTTGTTCTTGTCGATTACGCTGGTAATTTTTACTTTGATAGCGTCTGCTGCTTCTTCTTGTACATTATTTATTTCTTTTGCAGGATCAGAAACAATTTTAATTTGGTCAACAAGCGGAAGACCGGAACTCTCCAACTTAGTAATTGATATCTCAAGAAAACAGTAATTCGCTGCAATAAAGATTATATCAGTCTTTACTGAGGGGTCAAATAATAGTGACTTTGAAATTTTAATTGAGGCTGTCTCCTCGTCGACCAATGCGTTAAATACACAAATTAAACTTTCAAAATTATTTGAATAACATCTCACAGCTGCAAGCCATGTTCCCCATCGTGTTTTTATTGGTTGTGGAGGAAGTGCGATGTCGGGTGCTATTTCTTTAAAAATCTCTATTCTTGATGGAGCTTTTAAGAAAACTTTTTTAATATTGGATATTAAACGATCTACCTTAGGAATCCACCTTATTTACATACACGATGAAAACCGTGTGCATACATGTTAAATGTGTAATTTTTGGATATATAAAATTTGAATGCTTTTGTCATATAGGGTGCTGCGTCTGATAAAAAAGTCAAGTCGTATCTTTATCAAAATTTTCTCCTAAAATAATGACTGACTCGTCAAAAAACGGGGATATAGTGCTGTGATTTGCTTTTTCAAGGAAAGCTGTGTTAAACAAATATTTGTTTGGAGTGTCTGGTCGGGATGCATAATACCGACGGTAACATTAGCCACATACCTACCAGCATCGGTAGTTTAGTCAATGGCTATCGATACAAAATGGTGTTTTATATTACGTCTTCTGTTTCCAACGGTTGTTTTTTATATTAAACGTTTACATAATTTGAACTATACCATTAAGACTGACATGAACATTGATAGAGAAAAAGTACTACATGGTGAGCATTTTATATAAAAAAAACCCTTAAAGGAAAATAAAAACCTTTTAATAAATACTATGTGATTTCTGCTAGTGGCGCTAGTAAGCGTAAACAGAATATGAAAATTTTTAAATTGAACTAAAGGCAAAAAAAATATTTTTGTGAGAAGAATGTTTTTAAAAATATAAACAAAATATGCTTTTGTTTTTAAAAATATGCTATTTTGGGCGAAATATGCAAAAATATGCACTTTAGGTAAAATATGTAAAAATATGCACTAACAAGTAGGCTTTAAAATGCTTAGTTTTTCATGAAACGGATTTGTATCTTGCCCTTTCCTAAATTCGTGCACTAAAAAAAAATATGTAGTTGCATAGTTTTGGTTGCCCTAGTTATGATCTATCTGGCCATATATGCCACTATACGGATTTATCTCTAGGATTGGCGGTATTGAAATTATATTTCCTCATATTTATTACTTTGGTAACCTATGGTTGATATTTTCCAATAGGAATGTACAAGTGTAAAGTTTACACTTAAAAGGCATTGTATAAAATTTCGTTTATAGTAAGTGAATATACGTTTAAAATATATTATTTTATTATTATTACACAGCTGGTCAATTAATAATTGATTTTCTAAAAATTTTTTCAACTTTGTATACATTTTTGATATAGAAAAATCGATTCGGGATGACACTACATTTTTGTGTTATCACTACACTTTCTCGGGATGAATATGTATATGCATAAAATTTAGCCAAGAAACAAACCAAAAAATTTCGTGCTGAAAGTTCGGGCTAACTTCACTGACTTTAAATTTCAAAGAAAAGAACAATACTGCTTACATATTTTTGTTTCTAGAACTTATCATAAGATAACTGTTTATAATCATCAAGCATTCTTCTCTTGGCCACTAGTCTGACATTGATAAAATTCCGTTCTTAATCACAAGTGAATCAAAAATAATTTTTATGTTCGAATTATTTCTTGATATGAGAAAATCAAGGGCAGTTTTCGAAATACGTTGGTAAACTTTATCAACTTCGATAAATTTATCTTTTCAATATTATCAAGCCTCCTACTATGGCTTAGGGTCTTTCGAACTGTTCATTTTATTTGTTAGAATTTTATCACCTTCAATCAGAGTACAGTTTACTCAATGGTTTGATATATATGATATATGCAGGAACTACGGCAACCAGACTTGGGGGTGGATTCTCGTTCTGTGAAAAGTAAAGTGAAAAGTATTTTCAGTGAGAAATATTCATTTTAGATGACGCTAGATGCGGACTCTAACCATTTGGGTACACAATTAAATGCATTAGGAGGGACAAATAAAGATGGCTCAAAGTGGAGAAAATTTTAGAAGGATCAAAAGTTACTTGTTGCAAAAAAGAGATATTCACTTCTAAAGACAATAATCAACAAAAGTGAGGTTAATTGTTCAAAAACCATAAAACCATTAACGAACATGCGCAGAGAATTTTAAATTATGACTCGACAAACCGTTAATGGAGACTCTGATTTGCTAGAACTTGGCTAACAACAATCCATTGTAGGATTAATTAATACTACTAAAACTTCTTTTATTACAATAATTGATATTATATCCATAGATCCGACCAGCCAGCAGCTTTCAGCCAAAAACTGTCCCCTGCTCAGTGGAATTTTTTGAAGAGGTTCCACGAATTCCAGGGACTGACATAACCTTAACCGCGCAGCCAGAGGATTTAAAATAAATATAATACAAAATAACAAAGACACATTTAATACTAATTCAAAATCATTAAATTTAATTTGAAATATCCAGTCACTATATTTGACTTTACTTAGAATATAAAAATTATAAGAAACAATTAACAGCTTTTCGGAAAATAGTCATCTATCGGCTTTTGTACTTTTGGCTTTCTAGCTACAAAATCTTCGAAAATGATTTCTACTCTTGAAATGGTTTCCAACATGGCTGAGCACTTCTCTTTATAAAAACTTTTTAATGACTGTATCATTGCAGCAACGTTCACCTGTGAAGGTATGTTTTCCAATCCTCTAGCTTGTTCGTCATCTGTTTCACTTTCTGAACTGCAAATAATTGATGTCGACACAGTTAAATTGATTAATTCATCGAGCACTGACTAAAACATTTGGTTGGCATCGCATACACATAAGCCGTCATCAATAGACAAAAATACTTCGCTATTAAACGGTGGTAAGTCGTGTGTATCGATTATAGCAGCTTCGCCAACATTAAATATAAAATTGGCTTTTTTGAAACAATTAAATATGTGTTCCGACACATTTTCTACAATCGTCCCAGCATCGATTGATTTGAATAAAAACGATCTATTAAAATGCTTAAAATTTTTAATGATGCTTTGGTCTAAAGGCTGGATTACCAAGGTTGTGTTAGCAGGCAGAAACTTAAGTGTTGACATTTGATAAATTTTCTATTCGAGGATGTGCTGGAAAATTATCCAGCGTAAGTAAAATTTTTCTGTTTTGTCTTTTCATTTGTCGATTAATAATGTTTAGCCATTCCTCAGAAATAGTGTCGTTCTCGATCTCATCTGATTTTGAATTGATATCATGTTCACTAACTACTAGCAGATTAATAATAATTACTTTTGGATATATTAAATTTATTTCCACACAAACTTTGATCTAGATTGAAAATCTCATTGATTATGACTTGTCAGTTTTTGTTTATAGAAGGTAGATACTTGTCGATCTTTAGTACTTATTTCTCGATTTCGAACAATTGCACAATTTTCTGGGATGATTTTGAAAAAAACCTGGAATAAGATGATATATGTATTACCTGATGAACATTTTATTTTTTCTGGGATGAGATCCTGGGATAACTTCAGTTAGCTCAGTATATAATAGTAATGATAATATAATAACATTTTTGACAGATGTATAATAATAATAAAGGTTCAAAATATATTCAGCAATCTAGTACAAAATCAAAACGATTTATTCAGCGTACCTCAGCAAATTTTTTTCATAAGGTCAACGAGAATCGCATTATTTGGTTGTGTGAAATATAAAAATTGAAAACGTGTGTGAAAAGAGAGATGTGAAGTTTCTTTTCACGCAATTTATCAGAACCGACTAAATAACAGAGCCTAAATATTAAAAACTGAGCTTTAATTAGAGAAAAAAATAGATAATAGAAGAAATAGGTTGAATAGAAGAAAAAACGTAAATTCTCATACAAAATATATGGAAAGTAAACATTTTTTTAAAATGAAATATTTCAACGAAAAGTATAACGAATTTAACATTTTGATCCTGAAATCGTATTAAGAATACTTATAATATTATGTGTCGTTTAAATATTTTTATAATAAAGATGGCTCTTTATTATAAAAATATTGATAAATAATAGATTTTTTTTTTTTTTTTTTTATTAATGGATTTTATTACAACTGAATATAATTCATCTAGTAACTTATCTTTAGTAAATTTGTTAGTTTTTGTTGAGTTTAACCCACTGGTTAGCTCCAAGTATATTATAAGATTACATTAACCGCCCCAAATCTAAAGGTTTCGTCCTTCGAAACCTTCTAACTGGGTCTGTGTTGGTCATAATACTACGCATATCTGCATTTTGATGTTGACCGAGCCGTTGTGCGTGTTTCTTCGTATGTTTCTTGATTTCTTCGCTAACGTATTCCATCTTTAGATCCTTATGAAGGTTGTCGTTTCTTATGTACCATGGTGCATTCACAATGCTACGTAGAACTTTATTTTGAAAGGTTTGAATTATTTTAACATTGCTCTTCTTGGTACAACCCCACAGTTCTATACCATATGACCATATAGGTTTCAATATTTGTCGATATAATAGTAGCTTATTATGTACTGTTAGCTCAGATTTTCTCCCTAAGAGCCAGTACATTTTTCTGTATTTGATGTTTAGTTCTTCTTTTTTCTTTTTAACGTGCTCTTTCCACTTCAGCTTAGCATCAAGAGTCATGCCTAAGTATTTCGCTGTGTTCGCATGCGGAATTGGATGCGAGTTCAGTAGAACTGGAATACAGTTAACTGTTCTGTTAGTAAAGTTGACATGTATGGATTTCGTTTGATTCAGCTGAATGCGCCATTTCTTTGTCCAATTACTTATTGCATTAGTGGCATTTTGTAATTTACTAGTTGACTCTTCTATACTGTCTCCTACTGCTAGGATTGCTGTATCATCTGCAAACGTTGCAATGTTTGTATCTTTTGTATTTGGAACATCTCTTGTATAAAGTAAATATAGTATTGGTCCCAGTACACTTCCTTGTGGAACTCCAGCCGATATTTGTCTAAGGTCAGAGTATTCATCTTCAAATTTAACTCGAAAATATCGATCAGCTAGATAAGATTTTAATATCTGGTAAAATTGCTTTGGCAGGTCTCGATATAGTTTATATTCTAGTCCTTGGTGCCATACTTTATCGAAGGCTTGTGCAACATCCAAAAAGATAGTTCAACAGATTTTCTTCTTTTCTAGTGAATCTTCAATTATATCGGTAACCCTGTGTAATTGGTCTATAGTAGAATGTCTCTCTATAAAGCCAAACTGATGTGGTGGAATTAGTTTTCTTTCCTCTATTACTGGTTTTAGCCTTTTCAGCAATAATTTTTCGAACAACCTCGAAATTATAGGAAGAAGCGAAATAGGCCTGTACGAGGTTTTAACGTTAGGCGGTTTATTCGGTTTTGGAATCATTATCACTTCTGCAACCTTCCATTGGTATGGGACGTGTTTTAGTCTGAATGCTGCGTTTATTAGTTGAAGCAGTTTTCGTTAGCCCTTTTCGGGAAGTTCTTTTACTATTTGACCTGAAATTAGGTCATAACCAGGACATTTTTTTGAACTCAAGTTGTTAATAATTTCGTATTTTAGCTCTTGTAATGTTACTGGTTTGATGATTAGGTTATCCACTTTTCTAACTGGGTTTATATTTTCTTCTGCTGATTGCAATGGAAGGGGCTGGAATGTGTTTTCGAGGTGGGCTGCAAACAAGACAGCCTTCTCCTTACCACTTCTTGCCCAAGATCCATCGTTCTTTTTGATAGGAGGTATCTCCTATCAAAAATAAAGATGGCTCTGAATTTATTCACCGATCGAGAATCGACTCTCTGTTGACCCCGAAACTTTAATTTGGATTAATCTTACTCTATAAAAATTTCAGTTTTATTCATCTTAAAATAAAACGATTATTAAAAGTTATTTCGTGCAGAAAATGTCTAACCTATAACGATCTTCGAATGTGTTTTCAAATCATGTTAAGAAATTCTTTTCGGGTCGATAAACTATGACTAAGTAATATCCGGTATATTAAGACCACAATAACTTTACATTAAGATGTAACTGTTTTTATCTTATTTATATAACCTTGCAGTGTCTTTTCAAAATACTATATACATAATGTAAATCTTAAGTTATATAAATATATTATATACAAAGGAATAACTACAAAATTTTTAAAAAATTTACAAAATGAAAAATGAAATGATAAACTTTTGCTACATTACTTGAATTCAAAGAAGTTACGGCAAAAGAATTAAAAGAAAGAAAATTACAGTAAAATTCAAGATCAAAAGAATACACAAAAATAATTTTTTTTTGTTGAGGTTTTTTTTTTTTGGATGGTTTTAGATTTTTAATTATGTTTGTGCGATGGTTTTTGATTGGATTTAGAAAAAGAATTACAGGATTGTCGAAATAAAGCAAAAACAAATACATAATCTACAATTTGTAAATGTGATGTAGATTTGAGGTTTTTGAGATCGGATTATAAATATTCTTATATTTTATTTTGGTTCAGAAGATAAAGTTAAAAGTTTTTCATTGTAACCGTTTGAGTTATTTTGTGGTCATACAAAAAAACTTCTGTTTAAAAAAATATATATCGTATTATGACCCAACCCCATTTAACCCTTCTCGAGGAGTTAATGAGATTCAAACCAGTTAAAGTTTCGGATTTAACTCGATACATTTAGTCACAATCCTTATGTTTGTTCCGTTGTGGTTACATTTGCTGTGACATTCATTTTTAAAATAATTTTTCTTTTATTATGATTTTATTTAATTTTCCTAATTTTCAATTTTATCAGCTTCCTGTTTCTTTTTTATTTTCACTAAAAAGCATTTTCCTATTTTACAACAGAACATTTTTTTGTTTCCGTTTAATGAAAATTTTCTATTTTTGTATTTTTAGATTGAAAGTATTTTGAAAAACATAAAGTCTATTTATACGCAACAAGGGTACGAGGCAAAACTATTGATTTTTAGGTGTTTTGTTCGGAAACGGATACTTGTCAATAGGACAAGACAATACACTACCGATTGGATCTGTTATTTTAGCACACACATTTTTATAAAAGATTGGATGTCTTTGATGTTCCATGAGCGCTGATAAAACGAAGAATTTCGCTGTATATCTGCATACAAGACATAAATATTCCAATTTCACACTTGATTGACAAACTTATTTACTAGCGAAATTTTCCATACTTGAGATGATAGAAATCGGCAACATTTGTATCATGTATTTATACGAAATAAGGTAGTCATTCAATTTTAATAGAAATAACCAGAGCCTTTTAAAGTAGGCAACTCCTTCACCATTATTAATAATTGAGCATATATTAATTATGTCAATTAAAACTCAAATTGTAAAACTTTCTGCAAAACTTCTATGTTTCGAAGTGTCTTCTACTGGTTGCCTTTTTGGAGTTGTAACTAAAGTTCCATAAGATTTGACTATGAATTCAACTGTTCGCCATGTGTCAATAAACTTTGGGGAACATTAGTAAAAAAAAGAAATGGAATGAAACCTTCCTTCCGACATGCCAGTATGCTTTACATAGCAACCCTGGAAGCTGGTTAAAATTCATTAATCTCAAATTACACAGATTACAGAAACTAATTATAAAACCTATGGCTTAAAGGTCGTAAACGGTCCTAACCTCGTCTCAACTGAGACCTGAGATATTGGTGCACATTGTAAGTGGTCAGCCCAACGAATTTTACACACAATTGACGGTGCATGTTAATTTCTGGTCAACGGCGAAAATTCAACGCGATACCGCGGCGTTATGAGGTAATATTTTTAACATTAAGCGACAAATGGCGACAGAAATGAATACTAGAAGAAATTACAACACAAAAAGGCAAAATTAAAAATCGACCTTTGCCGTATACGAACAAGAATCGGGAACTGAAACATCAGAACTCTAACAGATTTCTTAAGGTTAGATTTTCCCCACAAGTAGGGGTGAAAAACAGCGTCGAAATAAATACAAGTAATGGGAATTATGGTATTCTCTGATGATGGTCATAATAACAATGAATAAGGCCAAGAAAGCATAAATGGAAAACAGTTCACAGCAGAATAATAGTGGTAAGATTCCATTTAAAAATAAGTAACACAAACGTTATTCAGTGTATTATGCCCAAACGAAGATTCAGATGAAACTAGAAAAAACTAATTGTATGAACCGACAGGCTACAATAGCAGCAATGCGCAAAAACAAAGGTTTTCCAATGCCGAAATTGGAACACACAACACTGACCTGATAACTGTTATGGGTAAAAAAGAGGTATTGTCTGTGCAAAACAATGAAGAAAAACTATAGTAGACTTCTGCATCACAAATTAGTTATTGATATGCGTGAGAAGGTTCCCACACAAAAATGTACATAAATTGACATAGAACCGGATGACTATAAAAAACCAGATAGACCGGTCAACAAGAAGAAAGATTGAATGGTAAACAGGAAATTCCTCACATCACTGCAAAATCAATGATAGGAGCAGACGTATGTACATATAGTGATCACCAACTGGTAAAATAAAACAACAAATTAAGCCAGCAGCTTTGTAATACTTAAAGACAAATTTGAAACAAATAGATTAAAAGATACGAAAACAAAACACTTGTTTAAAAAAATGCTCCAACTCAATTTCTAAAGAAGTCCTCAACATAGACAAAAATGGAACCAAACTGAAGAAATTACGGATGAAAACTACCACCGTAGTACTCGCTTGTCAAGAGTACAATAAATCTTGCATTTTGATGATATAAGGAAGAAGATTGGCGGAATGTTGTCAACTTAAGCCGATACATAGAAAAAGTACGTCAAGCTTAGAAGATGGCAAGAAATGATGGAAGGAAATAGACAGAAAGTATTCACAAAAGTGCTGAAGCGACACATTGTGAATCAATAGAACACCAGCGGGAAGTTAAAGTACCATCGATAAACTGAAGAACAATAAGGTTGCTGTACTAGGTAGTGTAACCACTGAAATATCCAAATAAGGATTCATCGACAGCTGCAAGCACATACTATCATCAATAATCCAAGAAGTGTGGAATTGAATGGAAGGAAGGCTTGACAATTACAATTCCCATGAACGCTGACAATGCAAATATTGGTTGATATCTCTCTTCAACCCAACAATAAAGATACTCACAATGCTCATCCTTAACAGAACCTTACCTACGACCAATGCGAAATTAAGAATCGCTCTAGTAAACAATGTCTTCGACGAATACTGAAATGCTTCTGGCCTAACACCATAACTAATACTGAACTGCATTGAAAAACCAATCAGTCAGGCATGGAGATCGGTATAAAGAGAGGAAAGTGGATCGGCCAAACGCATTGGAAATTACCAAGTGATATAACATGCATGTCACTGAACTGGAACTCGTGCAGTGAAAAGGAAAGTAAGAAGACCAGCGATGACAAGGAAAAGAACAGTGCAAGTCATGAGAAGAGATAAAACTGTAGTCCCCAACAGAGTTAGATTACCCAGCTTTGTAGATGTCCTGTGCTTCCTCTTAAAACTGGAGATACAGAAAAAATAACAAATCTGAAATAAAATCAACCCAACTCAAGCATACGGACACACATTTAAGGATCGCGTGCGACGACCTTATCAAGTTTATGAAAGAGTAGCGACTGGAACTAGTAGCTCTCTGAAAATTCGATAGCCTATTGAAATAGATACCATGTGTCGATAAATAAAAGCATAACTTGAAATATGAGCCACAGGTAAGTTTGTGCTTTTTTTCTTCTTAACAGTTGAAATGGATTGATCACATGTCAATTGAATGAGTACATCGTCCCACACATTTGTTAGACAGCTCTGAAATATAGATTTTCTTTATAATAGTTTGTTAATCTGATATCTTTAATAGACCACGATCTCTAATGGATCGTTTATGATCTCAAAGTAGCTAAGTACATCATAATCCTGCACAAGAATATACACTTCGAAACATAACTTGTTGAACTCAAATTTATTTTCATGTCGATCTTATAAAGTCTATTTCTATAAGGCTATCATGGGTTGTCCAAGACGTGAGAATGTATCGGCCATCATAATCAAAAAGATACGTATAGGCAAAGATTTTTTCTATAGTGTTACTGCTGTAACGATAGAAACGAGAGAAGGGAAATATACAAAACGATTCTCTTGTTTAGATCTGATAAATGAAGAAATACAACGAAAATATCTCGTGAGGTACACTTACCAGTGCCCGCCTATGCAATGATAATTTTTGCTAAGATGCTATGACTCATGTCAATGAACGAAATTTGAACACACGACAACTGTATTGTATAACAAAACAAACTTTGGCCGAAAGTGAACTTGGGGCGCACTAAAACAATAATTTCATTAAAAAATAGATTTATGTATTAGGGCAGTATATCTTTAAGAGGAACATGTAAGTAGGTTCGAAATGTAATAACCTCTGTAGAAGCTGTAAAATAAACTTTTGTGTTTCAGCCAAATTCTTATACGGTGCACACCTTAATTATGTTTGTTTCTGTCTATCTTTGAAATCTTTTTTGGGTCTCAAGGCATTCCCAACTCTTTCACAGTTCGCTTATTTGCGTCCCACTTTAAAGTCAAATCGAGGACGAACGCTGCTTTATATATAATTAAAAATTGTTTGTTTGGTTTTAAATACTCGTATGAGTTTTACATACTCGTAATTTGGTAAACCCTGTCTTACCGACTGCATTACTAATTAAGATATATTTTTTGGTTATTGAACGAATTTTATATCTATATACTTCGTTAAAATATTCACATCTGTTCTTTTGTTTTCCTTGTTGTCAAGGTAACAGGTTCCGAATAATTTTATTTCAGATCTGGAGGACACATTTATTAATTTTATTTTGTCTATGAAAATAAATTATAATTAGGCTATTTGTATCTTGTTAAATTGAAGCAATATACCATCGTAAATTCATATGCTAATGTACGTACATTCAAATAGAGTAACTAGACAATGATGTAGAAACATTCATAAAAGTCATTCAACACGCAGCTCGGAAATAATTACCCTATAGGGAAATCAGAGAGTTGCTTACTGAAAAAAAAAATATGAGTTGAAAGTGGCATCCAACGAGAGATCCACTAAACAAAACTAGACTAAACAATTTAACAAAACACTTAAGAGAAGAAATTACTGAAGAATGACACATAGCTGGCTCAGGTGATAAAAGAACATAATATTTTCTCTGGAAGGTCCCTAAAATCAATGTTCAAAAGGCGATAAGATTTTTAGAATGCAAAACAGGAAGAAAGAGTGTACAATGATGAATCAGTTCAATTTTATAAAGAAATTTTCTTTACTACTGTTGCAAAAACAGAAATACGAAAAACATATCGACCCAGCAAAAGATCATGGATCCGATTTAATAACTGGTAAAATCCTGAAGAGGGAGCTCCCATGAAAAGCTTTAATAAAAATTACTTATTTGATTAACGCTTCATGTAGACTTATGTACCGCAACTGTGGAAAGTGCCTGAAGTTATTATGATAGCTAGGCCAAGAAAACCTTCCAATGAAAGTGCACCATACAGAATAATAGCATTATTACCGATACAGTCAACAATATTTGATTTAAACCAACAATTTAAGTAAAGAATATTATTCAAAATCATCAATTTGTATTCTGGAGCAATCACTCTTGAATTGACCAAGTATCGAATTAACAGTTATATTGAAAAGGTAGTGGAAGAGAACAAAGTTTGTTCTCTTAGATACAAATTATGCGGCCTTTAACAAACTATGGCATGAACTAGTACGGCAACTAAAACCACTTTCACTCAGATGGACAATGTCTAAATAATTCAGAGTTAAACATGGTGATACCTATTCTGAACTAAATATAATAAATGCAGGTATTTTTCAAGGCAGTGTAGTTCGACTGAACATAGCACTGGAACAGCATTAATGAACAACATCAAATAATAGTCATGTTGGCAACAGATAAAACGTATTATAAAACGAAATTTTCGTAGCTCACTGCAGGTGAATCATGAATGCAGGTTAATTGGGTAATACAGACAACAAAATCTTCCATCTCGCTTTTAACAGTCAACATTTTATACTTTTTATCATATGTCATGTTAAAATTGTTTCCAATTTCATTAAATTAGTTCACTTACCATATTATTACAACTTAATCAATCTTCATCTTACCTATTCAATAACTTCTTAGAAAAAATAATATAATTAATTTTGAGGTTAAGTAGAAATGACAGTTGATCACTCTTAAATATTTATTTCTCCTTAAAATTTATTATTTCCACTTTTAAATTTATTACACAGGGTTGTGTTTGTAGATTTATTTGATTTTTTATAGCACGAAAAAAGTCTCCAACCGAGTTATAAAAGTTCAAATAACACTTTGCTTTATTAACATGCCTTAGAACCTGTCTGATTAATGCCATATAAACAAAGGAACCCATTTGGACTTTTGAAATACAACTGTAGAGTTGCACTAAACAAAATACATATTTTAACACAAGGTTATTCGTGGCATAGTAGATGAACCGTGGTGTATTCACAATGATGATCACTATAAGGAATTGAAAATAGAAAGAAACTATCAAATATGCCCATATTATGAGGGAGACTAAACCAGCATGTGAACAGCAAACCTTTGAACTGGGAATGCTAAGAGCAACAAAATAACACATTAGGTGCTTTCCAATCGACCAACCGCGAGTAGTTTGGTTCTTATCTATGATAAATGTAGTTAAGACTGAAACCGAACTACAAGCGGGTACTAACGGTTGGTCGATTGAAAAGCAACTAGTAGTTCGGTTCTTATCATTGCTAAATCAACCATAGTAAATTTAGCAAAGACAAGTTTTGAACTACGAGCAGTTCACTAGCAGTTGCCCGATTGGAAAGCAACTAAAATATTTTATAAAAACTAAGACATTATCAAATTGATAGGTGCTTACTTACTTAGTACAGTGAGCACACATGTGTCGTCGTTTTTTTAACTCGAATCTTTCTACCATGCAAATTGTTCCCGATGTTATGTACGGTGCTTGAGGTTTTTACTGAAATGACAAATAGAAATAATTTTCGAGATATATTTTTTTGCTGGTCAAGACCATTATCATAACATTTTCACAGCAATATAAACTAAAAACAGGGAATTAGTGATAACTTAAGGTTACGATGGACCGGACAAAGATAACTAATATTTTTAAGAAGTATGGTTACAGGTGGAGCTCACGGGTAGTTTTTTACCTTTTTGCAAAAAGCACAGCATTTTAATAAAATTTTCTACGAATTTTTCTTTTCGTATAGTATATCCGGATAAAGTAAATCATCCACAACCTTTGCGTACATTTATATATGGTATAATTTAGTCTTTAGTCCTTTTTTTTAATATTGCCATGAATAACAAAAATGTATTTTTTAATTAATTTGGCTTATTTGTCCATAAATGAAAACAACAATGGTATGTATGTACAAAAAAAAAGATTTTTTTTTGTTATTTTTATTACGTAAGTCAAAAAGTACCAAGAGGCTTCAGGCTCAAAATCAAAGCAAACAAGGTATAAACAAAATTAAAGGTAAAAGAGAGTAAATTAATTATTTATAAAAAATAATAATAATAATCATAATCAAAATATAGAAGAATATATCCTAGAAAAGGTTGGTGATTTATTAATTATCTAGTTATGAAAGTATCGAGATAAAAATAAATATCAAATTTCAATTTTTGACGTTGTAAATAATTCATCAGAATTATTTACTGTGTTATTTAATTAATATTAGATCATGGTAAAAAAAAATCTACGCTCAAATAAAATACTAACGCAAAAAGCTCGTCCTACCGTTAAAATCTAACGTCTGACAAATACAAAATTTGTGGTTACCTCTAATAAACAATTTTTACGCCAACAAATTATTAAAGTGGTAATGAAAATTTACTAATTATCTTGTGTATGTAGGAGTATTATTTATTCACATCAAATTGATAGTCTAGTTCGAAATCGGTATGCGTGTGTACACAGGGTTTTTCAAGACTAAAAATAATTCCTGTTTAATACTCACCACGAACACGCTTGCAGAAGTTGGTTCTTTAGTCGTAATTATCGATCACATTCACGAAATTAATCGTCCATCAAATGTTCAATAAATCGATTGTTTCATTTACTGTATGACATGAAAATGATAAACCTTCCACTGCTTTTAACGAAAATTTTAAAATTACAGACTCATGCTTTCTTCTTCATACACATATGCAATGAAAAAAGTATACAAAAGTTACAAAACAAAACATACAAAAACATAATTGTCACATATATGTGTGGTCGCAGCAATCCTTGCATAACACTATCGAATGCTTTGTCTGGTTATATAGAACATTTTTATACCACAATCATTAGTGTTGTTCTCTTTCGGAAGACGTGACAAATAGTTTGGACTTACGTTGCAAAAAATGGCAGCACTTTTGTTACGAGTAGTGACGAATGTGAAAATTAAATCGAAGCTGAAAATTATTGCAGATGTTTTAGGGGTAAAATAAAAATAGAGCACGCTCAATGACAGAAGTAAATAAAATACGACGAATGAAGAATAAGGGAAACTTCGCGAAACGGTAGCCATGTAAACAATAATGGAACGTTCTACAAGGATTTACGTCGTATATTTAGGTGTTGACGTTTGAGTTGCGAAACATTTCCGCTTTGAATTTTGAAAAGTGTGATTACATATATTGGCAAGTGATAATATGTGAAAGTGAAATAGTGTTTAAATCATCGTGGTGATAATATTATTGTGAGGAATAAGTGCGATAATAAGTAACTGTGGATTGCAGACCATAATTTAAATTTATACTCGTCGAAATCGTGATAGAGGTTTGTTAGTAAATATAGTTAATAAGTTTATTAATTTTCTGATAGATTAATTATAGCGTATTGCCATCTTGCAGGAAATTAATGAAATTGAATATTTTGAAGTTTTTGAAAATTTGTTAATATATGTAAATACAACAAAATAATATTAATTACTATAGATTCATTCAAAATATTCATAAATGATTAAATAAATTTGACAATATCATTATTTTATGGCAAAATTTATATCATTATTTTATAGCAAAATTTATCTATTTACCGATCAACCTAAATCGTCTTCACTACAAAACTGGTTAGTTCATAGTATTTCACTCGCCATAATTCTGGCCCATAAATGGAGCTATTTCATTTATACCGCCAAACCTTTCGGAAATCTCTAGGATCGATGTCATATGAAATATATTGAACAAACCAATCCACCAAAACAATTGAACTTAATCGTCTTAATTTGAAAAAAGCTTGTTTATTCATATAGTATATATGGCCATAAAATGTCGAGAATAGTTTCTTATCAATATAATTTAATATGTTAACGACAACGATTAATAATAATCAAGAAACCACTAGTACTCTCTAGCGAACCGCGAGAAGTTCTGATCTTTAATATGGTCTTATGAAACGCAATAATAAATCATATTGTTGCTTTCCAATCGAACAACCGCTAGTACCCTCAAGTGAACCGCCAGTAGTTCGGTTTTTTCTTAGTAAAACTTTTCTAGCGGTACACTAAGTCGCTTAGTGGTGAAATTATGCGTAACTGCTTCTTACCACTCTGAAAAATAGCGAATTAATTTAAAAAAGACAAGAACCTGGAGTATGATTATTATTAATATTTTTGTCAGTTTAACTATTTGTTGAACTACACTGTTAATAATTTTGGTGTACACTCGCGTAAATTTATGTTGAGAAATTTGGTTAACTTCACATCGGTTGGTAAAAATGTTCTTTATAAATACCACAATCGTTCGAGGGATACATTATTAATATAAAATAATCGATCATATAAAATAATCGATAATCGATGGAAATGAAAGATGATATGCTTGCCAAAGACGTACTTGAATGTGAAAATATAAAAATGAATGAGAGATGTACTTCGAGTTTAACTTAGAATATTACAGTCCTAACTTTTTCACAGTTCCCTTTTACACCGCTCTCTTGGATGTGTAAGTAGAACATCCACACATTGTATTACGCAATGTCAGTGTATCTATAGACTGATTTTGGTAAATTCTACATTTGGGATTTTAAATGTAAAATACGGTTTTTACATTATTTTTGTAAATAATGTAAAAACTAGTATATGTAAATAACATGTAAACAATGAAGAAAACAACATCACATTTTTCACATTAGTAGATGGCACTGCGTATGGTGTTCTCTTCATTTTTGACATGCTATTTACATTTTATATAATTTACGTTTATCTTTACATTATTTACATAAAGAATGTTACAACTGTTTTAACGTGTAAACAGTCGTGACACTAAATAATATTGCTTTCAGAGTATGATGGATCAAGGAATATGGTTACCAACTTTATAAGCAAGTGATCGCGTAACTTTCACTTCGTACAAAAAAAAACGAAGAATAGAGACATTGGCTGATACTAAATAACATAACCGTTCTAGATCATATCCCGAGGAGTTGACATATGAATTTGCTAGTAACTTCACATTAGATTTATAGTACAAGTATTAAACAGCATTTCTTTGGAGGTATTGTACAGACATTCTAAAAAATAGGATATTTTGAGTTGTTCGACTTGTTGAATGACATTTGGACTCAGCATTTTCATAATCTGCACATCATGAAATAATTTCGGAACGTTGTCGTAATTCGGTTTAGTCTTTACCACGGGTAAATGTGATAAAATCTAAGATTTATGACCAATTTTTTTAAAAAAAAACGGAAAGAAAGAGATACATGTTGATGCTTCACTTATTGTGCTGAATTGTTTTGTATGTCAAAAATTTAAGACTGCCAGACACATAGTGTTAGTTTAAGGTAGTACTCGAAGTAGTACTTCCGATCCCGATTTCAGGTATATTTCCAGATTTCGACATATTATTTTAAGGATTTACACTTTCGGGTTTAGCAGTAATTGATATTTGGCGGCAATAATACAAGCATTTGATGTAGTACCAGATCAAAGATCTCAATTCGATTCATATTTTTTTCGGCACCCAGGTGCGCTCTGCAACCTTAGCAAACTAGAGCAGTTCAAACCACGTCAGAGTAGACTTAAGGTTTACAGGAATAGTCCTAGAGTTGAACACAAGAGATCTCATGCGGTCGAAAGCCGGATAATTGCTGATGAAGTGTAAGCTATCATCAACATCCTCAATACAATCGTCGGATATGTCATCACCGGCATATTCCATGTGGTGAAGATCACTTTTGAAGCGGCCATGTCCAGTAAGTAAACAAAAACCAATATTCTCAAGTTTTCATTTTTCAATGAAAGAACGTAGTTGGTCAGCTTCGCGTTAAGCTCCCTTACAAAGAATTTCGCCATATGACAAGTAAAGGTGCTAACCACGTCAGCTTTCGTTTCGATAGGGGAACGGTTTTAATTGTTTTTTCACTATTCAAAGAGTGAAGGAGCAGGTGGTTCAGGGCCTACAAAATATAAGCGAGAACCAGTTTTAGCCAAAATGTCTGCAATTTCGTTACCTTTAATGTCGCAACGGGCAGGAACCCACATGACATTTACCTTATTGTTAGAACTAAAGAGATTTAGCAATTTCTTACAATCCCCTTTCAGTTTAGAGCTGGTTCGCGGATTGTTCAATAGTTAAGAAAAATTTTACTATCCTTACAAAATCTGTACTCTTTTTCGTCGGCAACGAAATTTAAAGCTGAAATCACTCAGTGAGTAAACACTATTAATTTCGCCAAACTGCCAGAGATTCTCAAATCATGCGATGAACAGTAGTAACAAAGCCAGTACTCTGTTTAGAGAGAAAGAGAAAGTCATATGAAAAGAATATCACTTGTATTATATACAGATATCAGTTTAAGCAAGTCTATAGTGACAAACACATATCCCTTGATGGATAAACCACCTCAAAATATTTGTATCAATTAAAAACTAGCAGACACCTATATACATCTAATAACCATGTCGATTTCTGGCATAGCTCATTTGAATTCATTAAGAATTGATTCAGTTATTGGCGGCCGAACAAGCTGAACCTAAAATGAAGGATTGTAACTGGGATAGAGTGAGAATAAGCTTCGTGGCTAGGGGCAGAGTAGAAGACGTGGCTCCAGTTACAGATCTGCAAGCGATATTTTGCAAATAGTTGAGTTTACCAATTGAAGATTTAACAGTTGCATAATTTAGCCTTATAGAACAAGTGATTTTTAGATAAAATATAGAACAAGTGATTTTTAGATATAATATAGTATTTTAAGGGAGAATTCCCAAAAATTACCAAAAGCTCTTTGGCATTGCCAAAAAATAGCAGTGGCTTTTTGTAGTTTAAAATTCAGATGATACTTCCAAGATAGTTTAGTATCCAGGAAAACAACACATTCGAAAAGTGATGGGACACAAAAAGCTGCAGTGTTCCTAAGCCTTGTAAATATAACCAAATTGGTTTTAGACAGTACATGTAAACTCTTATCCAATCACCACTGTTCTATAATAAAAAGAGCGTGTTGAGTTTAATCTGATAAGACATTCAGGTGCGTGCCTGAAACTGTCTGAACTCGTCAGCATAACTTTGAGCGATAAAAGTGGACATAAGGCCTCAAGCATACCTGCGAGACTCAAGCATACATTCAATCTATTTGAAGATATTGGATTCAATACCAAATTTAGTACCAGCATTCGTAATCGAGGCAAAAGTAGTTATGTAAAGGCTCTGGCAATATCCAGTAAAATCCCTACAAGAAACTCGTTTTTGTGCATAGATCTCGCAATCCTAGTTACGAGTTCATGTAAGATAGTCTCGCGAAATTTGCCCGTTCTGCAAGCATGTTCCTGAGCGGAGCCGTGACTAAATGTTGGTCCTTGATAAACATATCAGCAATCCTTTCTTAAGATTTCAGAATAGTTGATGATATACATATAGGCCGAAACGATTTGGGGTCAAGATTGTGGAACAAAACGTAAAGCGATACATGCCTGGAATAGATGTATAGTAAATATTACTTAGTGAGTGGGTAACCATGCTGTAATGCAGCAAGAAATATACCGACACGGCCAGTAGATTTGAAAGGTTTGAAAAAAAAACAAGCTTCAACGTCAGACCTCATGGTTAATTAATCTGCAGGCTACTTCCCAATTGAGAATTACATCCAAATCGTTGGTGACTCCACCAGTATATTCGGTTGCAATGGTTTTACAGTCCGGTAAGTGGATAGTGAGAACTAGGTCACGTAGACGAACTTACCATTAGGTAGACGAAGTGAATCAAGTCTACATGTATTATTCCTGCTCAGCGATTTGTTGAATTACTACAGCAGGTATTATGTTCTTAATTCTTTTTTGTACACCTTTCGTGTAGCTAGGTACCTATCCCAGTTAGACTAAAGATTAAATCTTCTGGCCTTATTCTTTAGCATTCTTTCCGTTTTTCTTAACCGTTCCTTGACGCAGTTGTGATTGCTTTAGATAGTGCAGAAACTTGCAGCTCTATGTCCACAGATGAACGAATCACCATAGGTGATTCTAGTAAGGAAACAAGGTCAAGAGAGAATGTTTCCTATTTGGTAAGATTCCTATTACGGTAATGTTTATGCGGTAAAGTTAATATTAATATTAAAGGAAATTCATCTGTGATCGTAGGTGAGAATATCATTAGTCACTCTCTAGTTTAATATATATTAAGCGAAGGACATGGAAAACAAACTGATGTCAATTCCCTCCGTGTGAGCAGAGTTAACAAAAGTAGGACACCTCCAATATTGATGATATCCATTTAGAAGAACTTAGGTAGTTTAACAAAGCAGAGCCTCTATTGTTAAAGTTAGTACTTCCCCATAGTGATGTGCATTGGCATCATAGCCGGCTATCAGAGGAATGTTTTTAACCATACACAAACTCCCTAGGTTTGTAAAACTCTCAGAAGGTAGTGGAGTAACGAAATCGTAAGGAAAACACACTGAAGCTATAACAACTTCAGTGTGAGAGTTAAGAGTAATGTGTGCAGGTTTATATATATATATATATATATATATATATATATATATATATATATATATATATATATTATATATATATATATATATATATTTATATGTATATATATATATATATATATATATATATATATATATATTTATATATATATATATATATATATATATATATATATATATATATATATGTATATATATATATATATATATATATATATATATATATATTTATATATTTATATATATATATATATATATAATATATATATATATATATATATATATATATATATATATATATATATATATATATATATATATATAAATATATATATATATATATATATATATATATATATATATATATATATATATATATATAGATATATATATATAATAAACATAAGCACGATCTAGTTCTCGCGGTAGAACTCTTGTACAGAATTCTACCACTGGGGAGTGTTAAGCCCAGAAACCGAAAGAAGGTAAGTTTTTATCAAGAAGGTAAGTTTCCTGAACTAAGCATAAATCTGTATGCGAATATTGATTTTAATGTCAGATTTCTGAATTTAATTTTTAGACAAGCATCTCTTGTGAGTTTCAAGCGAATAAAATCTCGCAACCGTGCTCACATATGGTAAATACAATATAATATGTAACTATGTACAGTACAAAAACCCATGCCTCCAACAAGCTGGAAATAATTAACTCAAAGTGGTTCATTTTGATATTTCGTTGATTAGCTAATTTCGGTATATTGCTTGACGTAAAATAATGTTTGTTATGTATTAATGTTTTCTCTTTAGTTAAGACCAAAGTTAATTTTCCATCTCAGAGCACAATGAATGGAATCAAAATGAAAAATATAGCAGACGGAATGTAAAAAAAAATGATGAAAAAAATAATGTTACAGATATTTCCTTGTTTATCTTGAGGAGCAGCTCGATGTTGCTATAGGATACTGTATATAAAGTTGTTTCTATTAATATCGGATATACAATTTTTTTTTGATTTGTTTTGGTATTAATTCAACGACGTAAACTTAAGATTGGAGAGCGAAATAAAGATTTTATTTCTTTCTTGATGGCTTGCAAATTTTTTGCCTTCTGTTTTATTATTAATAAGGGCTTAAGTGTTGTCATGATTTTGCATATATTAAAAAGTAATAAATGCGACTCTTACAAAATATGGTTACACTTTCAAAGTATTTATTCTCAAATATCCAAAAATAATTCTAACTTTTATTAAACTTTTCCGTTTTGAATCCGAGGCAGAACTAAATATATGAGCTTTGAATATATCATAATTTACAATAATTTGGTACTTAATAAATACAGATCTCTCTCAAACTTTCAACTTCAACAGATGATTTATGTACTTGAATTAAGAGCTTTTTATGAGCTTATGTTTTGATTTTGTTGCTTACACTCATACTCTTTAAACTAACCTATAATATTCAGGCTTAGTGTTTTCTGCAGACTTCTTTCCTGCGTAATAAGTCTTTCGTTGATGTTCTCTATGTTTTTCAGTATATCCTGTAGAACGAGCTCCACTCTACACTGTTTCTGCTCTGTTTGCTGGACTATCTGCGCATAAGTAACGTTTTCGATTACTCGCTCTCTTTGCATGTTAGGAATTGGCGGTTTTGGTTTCGTGTTTTTTTTATATAGGTTGTATATAATGACCGCCCAGGTGGCGCAGTTGTTAAAGCTGCAGCAGTTGGAGCGGGAGGTACCGGGTTCGAATCCGATTCGAGGCAGGATGCAAAATGGGTTTTTCACCTTCGATCGTTTGGGCGGTGCGATCGGTGGTGAAAAATAAACATAATCTGGATCCTCTGTCGTGTTTAGAATCCTTGGGCCATTTTTCATGTCAGTACTATAGGACTGACATGGAGATATGGAATGCGCAGATGGCTCTACGGAAAGACTCGGACCTATAGCCGTATAGAGTGGTATCACAACGGATCAAATTTGGTCTAAGTGTGCGATAGCAGCCACATCAACTTAACTTAACTTTTATAGGTTGTATATTTTTTATTGTATCTGGTTTGCTTGATTTATCTCTCATTTTTTGTAGTTCTACTGCAACTTCATCTTTGTGAAGAAATGGATTAAGCGATATCTGAAAGAGAAAAATTGTTCGAGAAAATCCAACAATAACGTTACAGAACGCCAAACAAAAAGCCAATCAAACAATGAATTGACCAACGCACGGTCGATATACCGGGTGTTTCTTTTAAACTGAGACGATGAAATATCTCGAAAAATAGCCACTCTACGGAAAAAATGTCCACAATCAAAATTTAATCACCCCCGCTTTGTAGATAACTTTTAAACTAAGATAGGAAGCCATATTTTCATTGCAGATACGGATTCTACGACTAAAAGTACGTATGATTTGAATGAAATATTTTGTTCGGTTCATGATAGATGGCGTTGTAATCGACGAAATTCAAATTTTTCAATTTCTTCTTCTTAGAACAGACGCATTCGATTCTGCAATATGTTTGTGTTGGACACAAAATTGCAATTGTGAATTACACTAACGGCGCCAAACACTAACACCAACGCTGTTCACTATGTTGTTTCTCTTGCCACAGTACTACAATAAAACACCACCGTTTATATTGTTACGATTTCGCCGAGTGGTTATTCTAATAATTTATCCGGTTCGATCACTGGATTGTGAATATTAAACTCGTAAAGATTAAATTTCAATTAAATTTATTTCCCACAAATATTACACAACTATTTCACAAATAATTCACTTATATTTATTTTCACTATTATTTTACACAATATTTATCACTACTATTAATTTAACACTTCACTTTTTATCACTTCACGATATTAACACTTCGAAATTCAAAATTGAACTGTTTCGTAACTCAAATGTCTACACGTATTTATACGACACAAATACTTGTAGAATATTCCATTATTTTTTTCTCTACACTTCGCGAATGTTCTTCTCGTATTTTGTTCGCTCCGCCTATTTCATTCTTTGTTTTTATTCTTTTTGTATGTGTAAACATTTGGTTACAGGGTAATTCCTACTGCTATAATTTTCTTCTTGACTATCACAGGTGACATCTGTGATTCGTGACACTACCCTCCGCCCAAACCTGTTCGTCCCGAACAGGATCCAGATCTCTTCCTCTATAGAACGCCAGTCTATCCAGGTGTACAACCTTGGGTTTTCCTCGTACTCCTCTTTGGATCCTATAGATCACATCATTTATTCTTGTTATGACCTTGTACGGTCCCTCCCATCCAGGTTGTAATTTCTGCGATAACCCTTTCTTACGTTGTGGGTTGTGAAGCCATACCAATTGTCCCTCGTCAAATCCTTTATTGTTCGCTCGTACATCATACCGAGCCTTTGTTTTATCACTTGACAATCTGATCCTCTCTCTGACAAATCCGTGTATGTTGTTGATCTCCTCTTTCAAGTTGTCCACATATGCTTGTCCACATTTTGCTAATGATGGGACCGCTCCGAACTTGAGATCGCCTGGTAGTCTTAAATTGTTGCCAAAAAGTATTGTCGCTGGTGTTACTCCTGTTGTATTATGCACCGCCGATCGATAAGCCATTAAGAACAAGGGAATACCTTGATCCCAATTCCGCTGGTTTTTATCCACTGTTTTGGCTATAAACTCCTCCAATGTGGCATTGAAACGCTCCACCATGCCATCAGACTGTGGGTGGAAAGGCGTTGTCCGCGTTTTATTAATTCCCAGTAACTGGCACATCTCCTGGAAGACAACCGATTCAAAATTCCGCCCTTGGTCGGAATGCAGTTCCATTGGTACCCCATAACGGCTTATCCAATTGTATACCACTGCATTGGCGATTGTGGTTGTTTCCTGATTTGGAATCGGATATACCTCTGGCCACTTACTGAAGTAGTCCATTATAACCAATACATATTTGTTGCCACTATCGCTGGTTGGAAATGGTCCTGCAACATCTATGGCAATCCTCTCAAATGGTGCTCCCACATTATATTGTTGCATCGCTCCACGGCTCTTCTTTGCCGGTCCTTTCACTGCCATACATTGGTCACACTTTTGACACCATTCAGCCACTGCCTGTCTACATCCTGCCCAGTAGAATCTTTCACGTACCTTGGCTAACGTTTTGTTGATTCCTAGGTGACCTCCGCTTGTTCCTCCGTGGTATTCCTCCAATATTTCTGCCATCCTGATCTTCGGTACCACCACTAGTGATTGCTTTGTTTTGCCATCGGAGCTTTCCCATGTTCGTTTTAAGCATCCGTCTTCCATGGCTAAACTATCCCATTGGGCCCAGTAAGCCTTGATAGCTGGGCCTTTATCTGCAATATCGCTCCATGTGGGACGACGTTCCTCCTCCATGAATTTGATAATCAATGCCAAATCTGGATCTTCCCGTTGCTCTTTGGAGATAACATCGTTGGTCCATTCATCAGCTGGCAACACTTTCATTAGTCTGATATCGACGATGTTTTCCTTGTTTTCTACCCGTCCGCAATGTTTACAATCCACTCTACATGGTCGTCTTGACAATGCATCCGCATTTCCATGAGCGCTCCCTTTCCGATGTTGGATTTCGTAAACAAAACTACCCAATCGCTCAATCCACCGTGCTACTTGTCCTTGGGGATTTTTAAACTGAAGTAGCCATGTCAAGGCGCCATGATCCGTTCTTAGCAGAAATGATTGGCTATAAAGGTATTTCCTGAAATGTTCCACACATTTCACTATGGCCAACAATTCTCTTCTTGTTACACAGTAGTTCCGTTCTGGCTTCGATAAGATCTTTGAATAATATGCGATGACACGTTCCTGCCCATCGATTTCCTGTGACAACACTCCTCCCAAGCCATAATTGCTTGCATCCGTATCCAAAATAAAACGTTTATTCGGAACCGGATACGAAAGCAATGGTGCTGTACATAATCGCTGCTTCAGTTCATTGAACGCTTCCTCGTGTTCATCACTCCATTGGAACGGCTTGTTCTTCTGTGTCAGCTCGTGTAAATTCCTTGCGATGTTGGCAAATCCTGGCACAAATCGTCGATAATATGTGCATAGTCCGATGAAACTCCTTAGTTCACGTAAATTCTGCGGTCTTGGCCAATCCTTTACGGCGGAGATCTTGTCTTCATCTGTATGAATGCCGCTTGTTGTTATTTTGTGTCCCAAATATTTGACTTCATTCCGGAACAATACACATTTCTTCGGACTTAACTTCAATCCAGCTGCTTGGATTCTTTCGAATACTTCCTCTAGATTACGTAGGTGCTCGTTAAAGTCCTTCCCCATAACGATGATGTCGTCCAAATAAACCAGGCATGTTTTCCAGTGGAGTCCTTTTAGTACGCGTTCCATTAGCCGTTCGAAAGTCGCAGGGGCGTTACAAAGTCCAAATGGCATGACATTGAATTGCCATAATCCATTGCCCACACTGAACGCTGTCTTTTCCTTATCTTCGTCTGCGACCTCTACTTGCCAATAACCGCTCTGCAGATCCAATGTTGAAAACATCCGTGCTCCTGCCAATGTATCCAGTGTGTCGTCGATCCTTGGTAACGGGTAACTATCCTTTTTGGTAACTGTGTTGAGCTTCCGATAATCAACGCAGAATCTCATGCTTCCATCCTTCTTTTCCACCAATACTACTGGTGAACTCCATGGACTCGTTGACTGCTCAATTACTCCCGATGTTTGCATATCAGTTACCATTTTATCCACCTCAGCTTGCTTAGCCAATGGTAACCTTCTCGGCGCTTGTCGAATTGGTGTTGATGCTCCTGTGTCGATCCGGTGTTTAACCATATTTGTTCTGCCATTATCTTCAGGTGCACCACAGAAAATGGACATATATTTTTGAAGCAACTCCTTTGCTGCTTGTTTTTCTTTTGGAGTTAATTGTTCCGTCCATTTCTGTGTTAGTTCCTCCGTTATTTTCCGTTGTCGTTGGTCCTTGGCCTTTACACACGGATTCGCCTCCTCACATTTTATAATCGTGGATACTTCCTCACCTCGGCCGATGATAGTTCCCTTTTTGATTGTTTTTGTCACATCCGATAAATTAAGAGCCCTTATCGGAACTCTAAAGTCACAATCCGGTTTAACCAAAGCTTTTCTGATGATAATTTCTTTGGTTTGTAGCTCGTCACTGTTGGCTTCCACAACCCACAACCCTTGTGTTCCAGGACCTCCATCCAATTTCCCCCAAACAACCGTTTCCGAATGTGGTGGTAGCTTCGTCCGATGATCCAATGTTATCCTCCTTACGACTGGCTCCTTCCCGTTGTTCAGTTGCAAAGGCAGTTCGACATTACCGTAGCTCAATGTTCCTCGTCCGACATCCAATACGAATCCATTTCGCTTCATGAAGTCCATTCCCAGGATGACCTCATCCACAATATCCGCAACCAGAACTTCATGTCGAAAACTGTTGTTCCCGATTCGAATTGTAACCTCCTTCTTTCCTTTGATAGCCGCACTGTCGCCTGTCGCCGTTTGTAACTTGAATCCTTCCATAGGTCGAACTCCATTCGTGATAAAATCCGGCCGCACAATCGTTCTCGTTGCTCCAGTGTCTAACGTTATTAAACTGGATCGTCCCTCTACTTCGCCTCGCACCATCAAGCTATCGCCACCTTTTGCCAATCTGGAAATGGGGATGAAGGTTATGGAGCATTTGGTTGTGGGAGTCAGCTTTTGCTCCTCAAAGCTGACTCTTACTCGTTTAACGCCTTCGTTGTTGTTGGGCGTTCCACCACGGCTGCTGCTTTTCTTTCCTCCGGTGGCCGTCGGTACATCGGCGATGGTGTTCTCGCCCGTTTGCGCCTTATCTCCCAGCATTCCCGCGAGATGTGTCCTATTTTGTCACAAACCCAACATCTGATTTTACTAGTCCCATCCCGGAATCTCGTAGTCCGCCAGTTATCTGCTGGTTTGATGTTATTGCCCTGTTTGTGACTGATTGCTGGTTCCACTTCCACACGACGTACCTTGACTGCTGGTTTGATGATGTTGTTTGCAGTCTCATTGGTTAGTGCACACGCGATGGTTTCCGCAAACGTTGCTTTTGGAGAGAATACAACTGCACGTCTCGTATCGGGATCCCGTATACCATCGGTGAAAGCGTCGATCTTGATCCGCTCTGTATATTCTCCTGCCATGTTGTAGTGAGCGAGGTGCACTAACCGCTCTATATCAGCCGCATACTCCTGGAGCGTCTCTCCAACCCGCTGACATCGTCCCTTCAACTCCATACGATGTAGCTCCCGTCGATGGTCACCA
Source organism: Tipula lateralis (assembly GCA_963932295.1). Taxonomy (NCBI): domain Eukaryota; kingdom Metazoa; phylum Arthropoda; class Insecta; order Diptera; family Tipulidae; genus Tipula; species Tipula lateralis. The sequence continues at coordinate 140,048,005 of OZ010737.1, forward strand.
CCATATTTCCGCTCCAAAGCCAACATGATTTTGCCGTTATCCTCTCGTTCGTATTCCGGCACGATTTGTAGGAGCTCCGCAGCACTGCCTTTTAGCGCTACAATTAATGCTGCCACTTGATCCTTTCCACGCCAACCATTCGTGGTAGCCGCCATTTCAAACTGGAGTTTGAAGATGTTGAATGGTGTCGTTCCGTCGAACGTTGGTGGTTTCAATTTCATTGAGTTGATTGGTCGAGTAACTTGAGCGCTGCCGTTGGTTTTGAGATCCATTAGCTCCTTTTCAAGTTTCTGGAATCGTTGATCGGTCACCTCGATTTGTTGATCTAATTTGTGATCCATTTCCATTTTGATGGTATCGACTTTTGTGTTCAACGTAACGGAAAGCTCTCGAAACTTCTCGTTGACACATTTTTCTTGCTGCTCCAACCGTTCGATGATGCTCTCTTGTCCTGTTCTCATGCTTTCTTGATCGGCACGCATCTGTTCCTTTAAACTTTTTTGACCGCTTGTTATATCGGTTTTGAGCCCCCCGATCATCTGCTCCTGTTCAGCACGCAATGCTCTTTGCTCGGTAATCATTTTTACTTCGAGGCCGCCGATCATTTGCTCTTGCTTGGCTATCATTTGTTGTGTTTGAAGTTGCATTTGTTGCATAGCCGCCAACAATTGCCCCATATCGAAACCTCCAGATGTTGATGGAGTAGGTTCTTTAACGACGACATTCTGATCTTCCGCTCTGGTCGTTGACTCTGTAGTCAGTTCAATCGCTTGCACCTCGGTTGAATCCGGTGCCCCAAAATTAAATTCATGTTGATCTGGGTCAACATTTTCATCTAACAAAGCAGTACGGAGTCTCAACTACAACTCATTTCGGTTGCCCGCTGTTGGTAGATTCCGTAGCCCCAACTCCTTCTTCAAATCTGCCACTTTTAAGTCCAATAATTTCATTTTGGATATTCATAATCCCACCGCTGTCACCAATTGTTACGATTTCGCCGAGTGGTTATTCTAATAATTTATCCGGTTCGATCACTGGATTGTGAATATTAAACTGGCAAAGATTAAATTTCAATTAAATTTATTTCCCACAAATATTACACAAATATTTCACAAATAATTCACTAATATTTATTTTCACTATTATTTTACACAATATTTATCACTACTATTATTTTAACACTTCACTTTCACTATTATTTTCACTTCCCGATATTAACACTTCAAAATTCAAAATTGAACTGTTCCGTAACTCAAATGTCTACACGTATTTATACGACGCAAAGGCTTGTAGAACATTCCATTATTTGCTTCTCTACACTTCTCGAATTTTCGTTGCGTCGTATTTGGTTCACTCCGCCTATTTCATTATTTCTTTTTATTTTGTTCGTTTATGTAAACATTTGGTTACAGGGTAATCCCTACTATTATAATTTTCTTTTTAATTATCACAGGTGACATCTGTGATTCGTGACAATATTTTGCATTTATAAAAAATTTTATTCTTAAGAATTATATCATATGTGTATTCTATTACTATAATTTAATATTTTATTTTAATTTTTGTGGCACAGTTATTTATTTATTTTGATGTTAGCGCGATAAGATCCGAGATGTAATTGACATCAACCCACTAACTCATCGAACATGATGGCTGCCAGCGAGTACTAATTACACCAATGACAAAACGTTGATAGATGTCACTTTACTCCCTCGAACACGATGGCTGCCAACGAACACCAATCACACAACGACAAAACACAATCACCGCTCCGGTTTCTCCAGTTTGAAATGAAATTCGTCATCAAAACAATTTATTCAGTTTTGTCACATTTAACGTTTGTGTCCCCTCTTCTCTGGAACATAGCAATCAATGGATTACTGTTACAGCTGGAGAGAGCGAGGATCGGAGGGATTGATGACGTAGCAATAGCTATCTCTGGGAAATATTTAAGCACCGTGAAGGAGGTAATCCAAAATGCCCTCCTAATCACTACGAGGTGGGTAATTAGATGTGGACCGACAATTAGCTCGTCCAAAATTGGACTGGTACTATTAAAAATCCCGGAAGTAGATTCACCTTTCTTAAATGGCAGGAGACTAGTTTTTGATGACAAGGCAAAATTTCTAGGCGTAATCTTGGACAGTAACCTTAGTTGGAAGCCCAACATTTTGGAAACAATAAACAAGGCTAATATAGCTATGTATTCGTGCAGGAACGCTATCGGAAAGAGATGAGGCAGAGCCGGAACTGGTACACTGGCTATTCACTTCCGTAATAAGACCTGTACTTATGTATAAGGTGAGCGTGTGGTGGCCAGCTCTTGATAAAGTAACTTACAAAAAGGGGACCGAGAAGGCGCAAAGATCTTCACCTGCTCCTCGTCGATACTTATTGTAAACAGATGGTGACGATTACGACTACCCGACTATCAGAGGAGGTTCTGAATTGGTTGAGACATAATGTGGTATCCTCGATTGATATCGCAATTAATGTCGAATGTCAGGCGGCAATCAAGTCGCTGAACTATGTTTCTCTGACGTCTAGAGTGGCGTTGGGTTGCCACTTATCTCTGAATAAAATGAGTGAGCGTTTCAACATTTGGATAGTCTGGGTCCCCGGAACCTCGGACGTCATGGAGAACTACAGTGCGGACGACCTATAGCCAGGCATAGTTCAACTCTCCAACTGCCACCGGAAAGAGCAAGGTTGGAGAGACCCATTAAGGTACTCAACAGTAAGACTAAACAAGAAGGCAGTAGACTTGAAGCGTGTAGCTTGTTGTAAATTTGAATGTGTGTTCTACTTCCGAGTTGTTGCTTGTTCTTGTAATCCACTGGGCCGGTTTCGATCTGATGATGACGTCATTGAATGTCTGAGTGATCGAAAAGATCAAATCCATCTCATCAGGCATATGCTACCGGATTTGATGTTCTTACTGTGCGATTAGTATATATACGTTCAGTTGTGACGCGAGAGTACTAGTGAATTACAAGAACTTAACTCGAAATATCGATTTTTTATGAATTGCGTGTGGCGTGAGCTAATTTGCGATTTGTTTGAGCTGCTCTGAACATCCAATTTACTCCGCCGAAAGTGAATTCCCCCTCCGTTTGAGTTTGAAAATCTATGCCGCAATGCGTTGGGGGGTGCCTGCTTTCGCCCGCTTAGTGATTAGGCTTGTTGCGACATGAAACGAACTACTTGGATATATCTGTGCCTTGCTTCGAGAGCGCGAAACGAACCACCACGTATTGAGAGAGAAGGCAGAAATTCCATTGTGGGAAGTTAAATTTTGCCGTTAGGGCAGGAGAGTATCGGGAGGTTGTGTCAGAAGGTATTAACGTGTTGTTCTCTAAACAGGGCCGTTGGGGTCACCAATGAAGCGTGTAGCTTGTTGTAAATTTGAATGTGTGTTGTACTTCCGAGTTGTTGCTTGTTCTTTTAATCCACTAGTCCGGTTTCGATCTGATGATGACGTCATTGAATGACTGAGTGATCGAAAAGGTCAAATCCATCTCATCAGGCATATGCGACCGGACTTGATGTATGCTGCATTTCGTTTCTATATATATATTGTGAGGCTATGTTGCAACAGTTCTAGCGGATTTACAGAATTTGACTCGAAATCTTTTTTTCGATTATTTTTGTTTATTACTTCACTATTGTGGCTCATTGGACACTGCTAGCTTGGAGAACATGCGAGGAGGCTAGGACTAGAAGATGTATGGACGAGAAGATGTATGGACGAGGAGGATTAAGGGACGGTAGTCCACCCCCTATCCTCATGCCTGGCTTTGGCTCACAAAAAACATGAGTATTTGGGTAAAATCTTAATGGACTGCCTCTCTGATCTCGAAAACTGTAAAGGTGCAAGATTTATCCTCGAAAAGGTGCAAGATTTATCACGCTACATAAGTAGCTGAAAATGATTCACAGAAAGGTAATAGAGAAGTAAGATCACGTGGTATCGCAACGGACCGTCGTCGATCTAAGTCTACTGTAGCAGCCGCTTAACCTAAATCTCCACTACTTTCAGCAATTATTCAATTTTCAGATTTTGTTATTTAAAACAAAAGAAATTGGATGTACCCAAACCGCGTACGAAAAAAAGAAGAACAAAACAAAAATGTTTTGCCCACTCCTGCCAACTTCTGTCTTTGAAAGTGTCATAGGTTTTACACAATAAAACGTTATCTACCTTAAGTGTATATAAACTCTACAAACACTAACATATTAGAGTCTATAGATACACAATGCCATGGATAATAAGAATTGGGTATAGATAGTAATATGAGTGACGTATACCAAAATAAACAAACCGAAGTAGAATTTTAACGTTAAATCAATTATCTTATCATAAAATCATCGACACAAGTTTTTTTATAAATCGACTGGAAGACACAACATTAAATTATTGGTAGTTTCGAGCTAGCTTTTAGTTGTGTTAACACGGGGATCAATATATATATGGAGGAAAACGACGAAAATGTCTGTTTTTAATTTACTACCCGAATCGTTAGGTAATTTGGTATAGGTTAAGATGTTGGTAAATCAAAGTGTTAATTTACTAATTTTTACTTTTATGTTTTAGCGAGTTTAATATTTTTACCATTAGGCATCTATTTTGGATATGTCACACATTACTATAACATTAATATAAACACGGCTATGATATTACAAAGGGTTCACATATGGCCATATATTATAGGCTGTTCTGTGGCTCTTCTCACTGGCATTGCCCAAGTTGGGATAAAATTCCGGGCAAAGCGTATTTTATACGAACATTTTTATGTTATGATGTTTGGATTATGTTTCATGTTTACTAGTGGATTATTGATAATATTGCAAGGTATGTGTGATTTTTTTTTATCTATTTTAGAGATAGTGTTTGTGACAAATAAATTTGTTAATTGGAACGGTTTTATATATTTTGGTCACAGTTCATATATTAGCTATAGGTAGGGTTTATGTTATCAAGTCAATGATTCAGAAATATATAAAGTAAATACTAAAAGGTCAATGCGAGTTTAAATCAACACCGACGTTAAAGACGTTATTCTGCTTTGATTCTCAGTAATTGTTAACAGGAATCATTTTTTTCCGTCACGCAGGCTCGATTGGTCTATTGTTACATCCCTTCTTAGATACTCTCATTCCCGAAATCTGTTTCTTCTTCTTATGAAGTCCGAGATATCTGGCATACTCAAGGTCACCAGTTCATCGTCAAATAGGAATTAAGCAGTACAATCTATGGGAAGAGTATCTCCCCCACACTGTTCGCAGTTTGCGATGTTCCGAATGTTAATTTGAAACATATGATTATTCAGGGAGCAATGCCCCGTTAGAATGTCCAGCAACGTCCTTAAAGTGAGTCTATCATAGTTTAAGTGGGACTGGGATCTTTGCTGATTTATTGAGCCAAAGAAGATTTTGGATAGTCGACAAGAGATGAGGCTATACTATCTATTTTGGGGGAGTCAATTTCTCGTTGGAGAGATAATGACGTCACTTCTTAAACGGGCTCAGGTCCCACAAAAGTGGAAGCCGCACCCAAACGGGTAAATTTCCCATCCAATATATTTCATTTGATCTGACTGAGTATCCAGTGGTCTAAATTTATTCAAACAGTATTGGAACCAATCGTCTTTAGAGCGGCCTGGCTGTCAAAAAGAATGCGGATACGACCGTATCTGCATTTTATCTCCTTTGCCAAGAGTGTTAAAATTGCGGCCTGAAAGAAAATAGCGTACCTACCAAGGGGATTGGTAATTCGTCGTCAGGACATTGTATGTAAAGCCCGGCACCAGCAAGATTACAACATACTGATTCGTCAGTAAAGTTATTATACCGTCATAGAAGGGGAAGGATGGTCTATTATAGACCCATTTGTGACTTCCGGTAATAGTTACCAAAAATATTTTCCCGAAGACGTCCTTCAACACCATAGTGTCCAAGGGCCTGTGGGCAGTTGTGTGTCGGCCAAAGTCCGGCCATATTTGATAGTGCCCAGAAGGGCTAAGAAGATTGTCTTTTCCTTTTAGGCGAACAGTTGTTTGCACTGCACATCTTCTTATCTAAAGATCAAGCGGTAGCATACACAAAGCCATCTCAAGAGCTGCAGAAGGAGTGATGTGCATCGCTTTTACAATACCCAGACATACAAATCTTTGAAGGTGATTCCGAGGATTTAGATTTGTTGCATTTCCCTATATGCTTGTTGCATTATTCTATGTGTTTTTGCCAGGTAATCTTCCGATCTAACCAGATCCCCAGACACTTGACTTTCGAAAAGAGCGGGATCGCATGAGCCACAATTTGTTATAGACTAAAGTTTATCAAAGCGTCCAGCGTAAAGCGACCCCTGCGTCTAGTGTAAAAAACCATCTCAGTTTTCTTAGAGTTAACTGATACACCTTGGTCACTATACCAGGCAACAACTATGCTAATAGTAATATCATCAGCGTAACCCTGGCAGTAAAATGGATAGTCGTTTAGTTGGACTAGAAGCGAGTTGACTACAAGACATCACAAAAGTGGAGAGACATAACCACAAGGGATATCCTAAGGGATATCACTTTCACGCGGTCATCTTTGTGGTATCACTACCTAAGTTTGCAGTAATTCGCCTTGTCGTGAACATGGCGCTAAACTACCGAACTAGTGTTTTCGTGCCATGTTTTTCAGTCGCAGAGATCATTGCACTGAAGAAAGCGTCGTCAAACGCGCTTCCGATGTCCAGAAACGCTTCCAAGGCAAATTCCTCTACCAAATTTTTCCAGTGATTTTCAATCCGTACAACGTCTTCATGGAGTGCTGTGTCAACAGATCTGCCTTTCTGGTATGCGTGTTGTTTGGAATATGTGAGCTTTACTAATATTGTACTATACCTATACAAAGAGAAAAGAAGAGAGGCTGATAGTTCAAAAACTTTATGTCTTTCGATTCGTCGAAAAGTTTATCCTTCGGGACACTATCTTAACTTTTCTCCATGATCTTGGAATGTATCTCAGGGTCAAACTGGCTCTGAAGTTATGTTCAAGATATCGTAGAATAATTTCTGCTTGGACCTGAAATATCCCGTCTGGACTTGGTGTTTTAAATTTTGAAGAAGAACCGATGCTCCATCGGATTCTATCTTTTGTCACCTCCTTCACCTCAAAGTTCCAATCTCTGAAACTTGAAAGTTGGTGGTGTGTGGGTTGGTTTCCATATAATACGGTAGAATTCTCACTTTTGGGAAAATGAGTTTTCATTATAACGGTATTATAACTGCTTTCGTTTATAAAGTTACTGTTTCCACACTCCAATTACCAACCAACTCAAGCTTTGGTGGTCTAACTAAATTGATCCATTTCCATCACCTTTTGTAATACATTTTGAGGCTTTGAAATCTTTTCAAATAATCAGTAACGTATTTGGATTTTTATAGTACGAGTCCCGAAATTAAGAGCTTAACATCCCTCCGATGTATCAAATATTATAATCTTCAGACACAAATTGCAGTACTTTCATGGTATGTTTATACACATAAAAGCTAACCTTATCCAATCGTTTACTATGATGTTATCAAGAAGGATTGTACTTTGACTAATACAAAAGTAGTAACTAGTCTTTATAGGTCACATACTAACGAGCTCGAAGGGCTTGGTTCATTTTAGCCTGTTTACCAAATGATCATTACTCAGTAGCCGAGAGGCTTCCGCATTGACATGTTCCATTAGCTTTGGTTCATAGTTCATTGCAATTCTTTTTATTCCGTGTTTTATATCCGGAATCCCCAAATGTCGATGCAAATCACTATATCGAACGTACCAGTGCATTGACTATGCTTAGTTTGATGTAAGTATTCTTAGTACAACCCCAAAGCTGAATACCTATAGCCAGATCGGCTTTAGGACCTGATCGTAACTCAGTATTTTGTACCATATGCTTAATTTTGACCTTCGTCCAATTAGCCAGTACATTGTTAGCATTTAAGATCAAGATCTTCTCTTTCTCTTCTTCCCATGCTCTTTCTATTTAAGCTTAACATCTAGTGTCATACCCAAGAATTTAGCAGAGTTCTCGTACGGTACCATCACATCGCTTAAGCTGATTGACGACGGATTCACCGATGGTTTGTTCGTAAAGTTGGCATGGGCAGATTTTAATTGATTTAGTTTGATTTGCCATCGCTTGGGTCATTGGCGAATTTCTTCAAGCGAATGCTTGTACATTGAAGCATATTCGCCGCCTTTTACACAGTTTGCCCTCTTGCTAGTATAGTGGTTTCGTATATAGTAGGTATAGGACTGTGCATAGAACGCTGTCTTGTAATACTTATGGCCTTACCTCTCTCAGTCCAGAATACTCTTGTTTTACTCTAAAAACCTTTCAGATAAATATGATCTCAACAGATCAAATAAGGTCGAACAAAGTTATTTATCTTCTAACGCCTTTTCTATATAATATAATATTTCTGTAACTCTGCGTGAACCTGATCAATTTTTGAATCTGAATCCAAATTGGTGATTCGGTATTAGATCTTTACTTTATTCTTCTCAAGAGTACTATCCCCATTAGTTTTGAAGTGATAGGAAACGGGGATATCGGATGTTATGCGATTTAGCCTTAAATGGGCGGTTTACTTCGTTTGATGACATAATAACTTCCTCAACTTGAAACATGCCGTAATCTAATAACAGCATTAAGTAAATGCGTTAGTTTAACAATAGCTTTATTTCCTAGTTGCTGTAGAATTTCTCCGGTAAAAGGTCATATTCAAGAGCCTCTACTATTCTTAAATTTAATTTTTATTTCCCCATTAACTTCTTTCTTTGTTATTAGAGGGATTCTACCCCCATAATCGGTGCTATGGGGACGGTTGTGACTATAATATCCGATTCGATCTCATTCGGTTTGAAAATATCAGCCAAATGATCAGCCAATTCTTCAGCTTTTGCTTTTTTATCTCTAGCCCATAAAAAATTAGATGATGATAATTTATGTTTGCTTCCCGCTTATATCGTGATTCAAACCCAGTTCTTCCCACTAGAGGTAGGGTGCGTGTATGTGCGGCCCATATGAATTGTGAAGAATAATATAAGTATAAGTTACAGTTTCACCTATGAAAATGTCCATCTCGAAGTCTTTTTTGTTGGTGATTCAATGAAGATGTAATCATGAAATAATAATATTATTAATAAGCATTAAAGCCAAAATCAAAATGATTTTGGAGAAATTTACTTGACATATACTCGTACGAGTACTCTGATATGTTCTGAAAATTCTTAGTGGTCAGGATTCTTCATTTGATTCAACATAAAATTTAAATTTTTATCAAGATTTGATCTTGTTGATAGCTTACGATTGGACTTGAGTATTCCTGTGTCTATCCGGTGTTGATCTCTAATAGTTACGTTATTTTTCGGTGTTATATGATAGCTTCTAACACAACTAAACTTGCATCATAGTACATCAGATGGTTAAACATAGCGTGGTTTCTAAAGTTTATTGCCCTGCGTTCATACAAAAATTGACTAAACCCATAATTGCACTAAAATGGCAGCTTGCGTTGAATGTCACCAGGGTGTCTACTTTATTACGGTGTCATCTTTAAGGTTTAGGGCCTTGACACTATTCGGATCTCGATTTTAGAAGCTAGATTCAAAAAAGGGTTTTTAACCTTTGATTACGATTGATGGTGTGAATAAACCCATCTTCGACCTCCTGTTAAAATGAGCAGAAATCCTGCAGAACTGGGTCGACCTATCTTTCTAGTCAGTACTATAGTCCGACAAGGAGCAATGCAATGTGCAGATGGTTTACGTGAATTGGACCTGCATCCTTACGTCTTCAACGGGCTTGGGAGTGCTTCGAACCCAAAACAGATATTACAGTTCGTATCTTTCCAATCTGCTTTATGTAGCTAAAGTATATGTTTCGCAGTGTTATTTTAATGTCCTTCATTGTATCGGTGCCTATAATTTCAAAGACATAGGTACACGAATCACGTAAACCATCTGTATTTTATTCTGCCATGCCAGTTAGGCACAGTAGTGATAACTGATGCGGCATTTGCCCATCACATATGTATATAAGTAAATTGTATCTGTTCATGGACCTTGTTCAATATTAATATTTTTTTTTAAATTTAAGAAACAATACCCGGTCACATCATGGGAGCTATTGGTCATGGACTCTGCTATATACCAGCACTATCCTACCTCAATATAAGATTGGGTAAATCAAATTATCGTAACATAAAACAATCGATGCCACACTTAATTTATTTGACCGGTGTTGCAATTGGTGCAACCGTAACATTTAAAACAATCGATCTGGCGGTTATTGTTGGTGATCCAGCCGATGCAGCTTATGTCATTGGAGTGCTACTACTTATAACAGTTTCATTTATATTTGGATTTTGTATCGTACTAGAAGTTCTCCACTATTTTAAAGCGGTCAACTATAAACGCAGTTTGGACGAAGACATAAATCGAGAAAATCTCAACAAAGGTTTATTGAAGCATAAATTTTTCTACATAACACCGGATAGTCGACGTCATTTTGGTATGACAAATCATCAAATACAGCTCCGACCGAAACGAAACGAAATCAAAGAAAATATTTTTATGATTCATTCGATTTTATCAAAAGTTAAGACAGTCTTATATTTTTATCATCCCTTTATAACAATCTCTTATCTTGTGTCGATAAAAGCTATGGATTTTAATTTATTTATAATAAATTGGTTTGGTGTTGGTGGTATGGCGCTATCAATTGTGACGCTCACATTTATTAGCTACAAAGTAAATTATTTGGTATCGTGTGCGGTTAAAATAGTTTATCTTGCACTCATAATGGTACTTTTTTCGGCCAATTTAAATGCCACCGGTCTCAAAATTGTTAAGTGGATGTTGTATTTGGTAGTAGGGTTTGGATACTCCAAACCAGATATAAATATTCTTCACTATACAAGTTTAAAACATAGCGAGATACACTTATCGACCGCATATGTTATTGAATATATGTTGATTGGTGCACTGCAATATGTAACGATCTTTTATCCAACCAGTATGCTCAATACACAATCGAGCTTTCATTTAGTACTGTCCCATTCATTGGTCTTTGGTATTGTGATTGCAATACTTGGTATAGTGGCTGTGTTCCTACTACCGAACGTCGATCATAGGTCGTTACTTGAAATTAAAAACAACTTGAACAACTGCAACCATCAGGATATTATAAACGAATCGAATAGACCGGTCGAAATGCAAGCACTACGGGAGAGCGATACGGCCTATGTATCGTAATTTTTTTTAATGCTATTTATTATTTTATTATTACAATGTTGCCTAGATAAATTTAAATTATATTAAATTTGTTAAACTTTTCTATAAATAATCCGTTTTTTTTTACAAAACCGACCTTTTGGAACCCATAATACTAAACAGTTTCCCCTCAAGTATATTGTTATTAATATCTTTTGCTGGATTATAAAAATTTAATTTTCTATCAAAATATTATTAAATTTTATCAATAATCTAAATAAAAAAAAATTAAATTATTCACAAAATAAAATACGAAGAATTACAAAAACAAAATAGTATTTATTTTATTAATATTAAAAGAAAGTTATTAAAATTTAACTCATTAGAATATAAGAAGTTCAAAAATTTCGAAAAGGCATCTCATCATAACATGAGAACTAAATCAATAAATTTTTAATTACTCAAATTACGATTTTGTTTTTAATTAACTATTTTTTTAGTGATAGTGTACAGGTATACGTTAATGAAAGGAAAGAGCAACTAAAACCACTTTCTGGAGGACCGATGTACAAGAGAGTGTCTTGTGATAAGTATCTGTACCTCGATTTAAGTTGAAAATAGAGAATGAAGAGAACGGCTATGTTAGGGGTTTTTACCTCTTTCCATGATTTACTAAGTCGTTTCACGACATGTCTATTTTCCTTTTACCGTACCGTGTTCCAGCCCAATGACATCCTCGTTATATCACTGAGTGATTTTTTCTGACAATCCATCTCCACTTTCGTCAACTTTATTTCGTTTTCTATGTCTGACTGATTTATTTATCTCAAAATCTCAGGATACATCATCTACGGTACTAAGCATCCTTGCGGGAAGATTATGAACTCCAAAAATATAGGAAAGAACTTATTCAAGCAACTAGCACCTTCAATCAAATAAAATACTTATATTAATTCAAAAAAATCCTTATGTGACGAATCACAGATGTCACCTGTGATAATTAAAAAGAGTTATAAATTATGGCAGTAGGGGTTACCCTGTAACCAAATGTTAACACATACGAAGAAAATAAAAATACATAATGAAAAAGGCGGAGCGAACAAAATATCACGAAAAGAATATTCGCGAAGTGTAGAGATGCAAAATTACGGAATATTCGACTAGCATTTGCGTCAATACGAATCGGGAACAACAGTTTTCGACATGAAGTTCTGGTTGCGGATATTGTGGATGAGGTCATCCTTGGAATGGACTTCATGAAACGAAATGGATTCGTATTGGATGTCGGACGGGAAACATTGAGCTACGGTAATGTCGAACTGCCTTTGCAACTGAACCACGGGAAGGAGCCATTCGTAAGGAGGCTAACATTGGATCATTGGACGAAGCTACCATGACACTCGGAAACGGTTGTCTGGGGGAGATTGGATGGAGGTCCTGGAACACAAGGGTTGTGAGTTGTTGAAGCCAACAATGATGAGCTAACAAACCGAAAAAATTACCACCGGAAAAGCTTTGGTTAGTTAAACCAGATTGTGACTTTATTTAAAGTTCCGATAAGGGCTCTTAATTTATCGGATGTGACAAAAACAGTCAAAAAGGAAACTATCATCGGCCGAGGTGAGGAAGTATCCACCATTATAAAATGCGAGGAGACGAATCCGTGTGTAAAAGTCAAGGATGAAAGGCAACGGAAAATAACGGAGGAACTAACACAGAAATGGATGGAATAATTAACATCTGAAGAAAAACAAGCAGAAAAAAAGTTGCTCCACAAATATATGTCAATTTTCTGTGGGGCACCGGAAAACATGGTTAAACGCCGGATCGACACAGGAACATCAACACCAATTCGACAAGGATCGACAACACACTGGATACATTGGCACGAGCACGGATGTTTTCAACATTGGATTTGCAGATCGGTTATTGGCAAGTGGAGGTCGTAGACGAAGATAAGGTAAAAAACATCGTTCAGTGTGGGCAATGGATTACTTTTGAACGGCTAATGGACTTTGACTTTCGAATGACTAATGGAACGCGTAATTAAAGGACTCCACTGGAAAACATGCCTGGTATATTTGGACGACAGCTGAAGTTAAGTCCGAAGAAATGTGTATTGTTCCACGATGAAGTCAAATATTTGGGACATAAAATAACAACAAGTGGCATTCAAACAGATGAAGACAAGATCTCTGCTGTACAGGATAGACCAAGATCGCAGAATTTACATGATCTAAGGAGTTTCATAAGACTAAGCACATATTGTCGCCGATTTGTGCCAGGATTTGCCAACATCGCAAGGAGTTGACACGACCTGACACAGAAGAACAAGCTATTCCATTGGAGTGATGAACACGAGGAAGCGTTCAACGAACTGAAGCAACGATTATGCACAGCACCATTGCTTTCGTATCCGGTTCCGAATAAACGTTTTATTTTGGATACGTATGCAAGCAATTATGGCTTGGGAAGAGTGTTGTCACAAGAAATCGATGGACAAGAACGTATCATCGCATATTATTCCAAGATCTTATCAAAGCCAGAACGCAACTACTGTGTGACAAGAAGAGAATTGTTAGCCATAGTGAAATGTGTGGAAAATTTCAGGAAATACCTCAATGGCTAATCATTTCTATTAAGAACGGATCATGGCATCTTGACATGGCTACTTCAATTTAAAAATCCAGAAGGACAAGTAGCACGGTAGATTGAGCGATTGGGGAGTTTTGTCTACGAAATCCAACATAGGAAGGGAAGCGCTCATGGAAATGCGGATGCGTTGTCAAGACGACCATAAAGAGTGAATTGTAAACATTGCGGACAGAAAACAAAGAGAAAATCGTCGATATTAGACTAACGAAAGTGTTGCCAGCTGATGAATGGACCAAGTATGTTATATACAAAGAGCAACGGGAGCACCCAGATTTGGCAGTCATGTGCCAATTACTGGAGATGTGCCAATTACTGGAAATAAATAAAACGTGGACAACACCTTTTCACCCACAGTCTGATGTCATGGTGGAGCGTTTCAATGCCACATTAGAAGGGTTTATAGTCAAAACAGTGGATACAAACCAGCGGAATTGGGATCAAGGTATTCCCTTGTTCTCAATGGCCTATCGATCTGCGATACATAACACAACAGGAGTAACACCAGTGACAATACTTTTCGGCAACAATTTAAGACTGCCAGGCTCTCAAATTAGGAGTGGTTCCATCAACAGCTAAATGTGGACAAGCATTTGTGGACAACTTGAAAGAAGAGATCAAGAGAGAAAATCAAATTGTCAAGTGGTCATCGAAAAAAGGCTCGGTATGATGTACGAGCGAACAACAGAGGATTTGCCGAGGGTCAATTGGTATGGCGTCACAACCCACAACGTAAGAAAGGGTTATCGCAGAAATTACAACCTGGATGGAAGGAACCGTACAAGGTCATAACAAGAATAAATTATGTGATCGATAGGATCTAAAGAGGAGTACGAGGAAAACCCAAGGTTGTACACCTGGAGCGACTGGCGTTCTATAGAGGCAGAGGATCCTGTTCGGGACGAACAGGTTTGGGCGGAGGGTAGTGTGACGAATCACAGATGTCACCTGTGATAATTTAAAAGATTTATAAATTATAGCAGAAGGGGTAACCCTGTTACCAAATGTTTACACATGCGAACAAAATAAAAATATATAATAGGCGGAGCGAACAAAATACGACAAATAGAATATTCGCGTAGTGTAGAGATGCAAAATAATTGAATGTTCTACAAGTATTAGCGTCGTATAAATAGATGTAGACATTTGAGTTATGGATCAGTTTAATTTTGAATTTCGAAGTGTTAATATCGGGAAGTGATAAAAGTGAAAGTGAAGTGTTAAAGTTATTGTAGTGATAATTATTGTGAAAAAATAGTGTTATAATAATTATTTGTGAAATATTTGTTGAATTTATAGGGAAATAAATTTATTGTAAAAATTAAAGTTTGCGAGTTTATATTCACAATCCAGTGATCGAACCGGATAAAATAATTTGAATTGTAACACTTATAAGCAATCAAGCTTCCATCTTCAGTAGTTATTATGAATTAAAAAATAAATTTTATTTCCATGCCTTTTTATACTTTTTCCAGGATAAAGTGTTTTTGTTTTCAGGCTATAATAGCCGTGTTTTCTTGACGCACAGTGTGTAACGTGCTCTTCTGTGTCGCGGTTGTGACTTGGGTAGACAACCAAAAAAAAACGATAATTACCGTTGGGCCCCAGTCTACGAGCACGTGTGTCCGGCTTTGCTCTGTGTTTGAGCGAGTGGACTTGGGCGGGGTGCCTACTGATATCACAAATAAACACCACGCAATTCGAAGGAAATCAATCTGATGCCTTGAAATGAAGGAAACGTGTAGGGTCGGAAAATAAAGAGAAACAATAAAAAACAAAATCGAGAAGTGGGACATACTAGGAAAATTCATATGTACCGCTTTCGTAGTGTCCGACGAAACCAAGTAACCGCTATCGTGACTATATCTCCAATGACAATTTCTTGACCTCTCTACACCGTCAACAAGAAACGAAAACGTAAGTTAGTCTTGAACGCAACAAAACAAAACATCTTGTATTTTTAATTTTTTTGGATCTTAACACAAGGTGAGTCTGGATGCGGTCACAAATATCTCCCACCGTCATCCAGTTGTTTTAAATCTCCGTCACCTTTGATGGTCCAAATCGTTCTCCTCATTTTCTGCCTCATCACCTCATTTGTTTTTCTATATCTTCTCGCTCCTGGTTGGCGGACCGAGAACTTTTCAACTCAGCGGCTCGAGATTTCACGACATTTCGAAACTCGCGGCCGACGTTTTGTTTCGCATATCATCTCCGCCATCTAGGCTTCACTAGCTGAAACGCCTGAATCGAGACTCATGATTGCTCTCGCTACAATGGGCACCTCTTATAAATTTATACTTATAAATACTATGGCATTTTATTCTTATAAATACTAACAATCGGTTCTAGTTTTATTTTTACCAGTTATACCGGTGAGCTTCGTATTTGGGTAAGGTACGAATTTAGATGGCGGATAAAAACATCGGAGCCACCAATCGATTCTGCGTGGTCGCAGAATCGATTGATGACTCCGATGTTTACCGATGCCGTCCTATAGTTATTTCCTTTCTTTGTGGTCTAACAAGCTTCTATTTATCTTTGGCAAAGCCCACTCTAATCCCTGAGCTTCAGCCGGCTTAAATATGACCACGCCAACGCTCTGAATATAGTTAAAACATAAAATTTGGTAACGAACGTTCCAGTTCCTTAAACTCTGCTGTACGAAATTACCCATCAATTGAAAAGGAATTATTGGAAATTATTTGGGTAGTTAAATCTTTCCATCCCTACGTCTATGGAAGAAAATTCGTAATAAAAACTGACCATCGTCCATTGATTTGGCTTTCGAAAAATCGTAAACCTTCCTCACGTCTCTTGAGATGGTGAATCGATTTAGACGAATATACAGGTACTCTAAGTCGTATGGTTAGTGCTTGTTCTAATATTACAAATGATGAGCTAGCCATTACTAGAGCACAATCCATAATTCAAAACCAAAACTTCATAATTTGTCGATTAATCCAGCTCCTACAAATCTGATTCTTTCAATTTCTTCTACACCCACTGGTTCTCCATCTCCTACTTCATTACTACAAAACATCGTTACGCATCTTAAATCCGAATCTAACATAAATCGAACTATCGAAAAATATCATTTAGTTGGACATCAGGGTGTTTTACGAACAGCGCGACGAGTAAAATGTTGCTACTATTTTCCGAAAATGATGTCGCTTATAGCAAATTCTTTCTTTATGCTCATTACGCCAAAGGGACAAAGCTGGAAAACGTACTAAAACACCAATGAATTTCCATAATTAGAAATCTTGAGCCCACGACAAAGAATGAAATTGATGAAGCATCTCAACTAACTAGTATTCTACAAAAAGCTGCTAAGGTAGATAAAAATGGACAAAAAAGCGCCAATGCTCAGACAATGGCAACTCCACAGATCACCAACTCTAAAATTAAGTTTAAATAGACTCACAGCTACTGAAGAAACGAATTTCTCACTATGAAAAGCCATACGTAAGCTGAATCGACCAAAACTGTCATTTCCTCTAATATGGCTCTGTAAACACCTTAGCGGAGTGTTACGATCAAACTGGAAATCAAGAAATTCTAATGTAGATTCAAATACAAGTAGCGCAAACAAACGATCAAGGACAACATCGATGTAAAAAACGCACCCGGGCATGATCTGATAAGTGGAAAATGCTGTTAAAGCGGACAAATGTATCAAATTAATAAATTAAGTTTCAATACTAAACAGGTCACTATCCAGAAATCTGGAACACTTCAATTATTATAATGATTCCGAAACCTGGGAAAGATGAAACAAAAGTTTACTCATATCACCCAATCAGCTTATTATCCACTCTTTCAAAGCTGTCGTTTCTGAAATCAGGAACACCCTTGAACAACAAAGTACCGCTCCGCAACATATATAGATACAGCCCAAGCATGGTAATATTCATGCAGGAGTACATCAAGGCAATGTACTGAGGCCAGTGTTGATCTATACAGCAAACCTATTCTAACATCAAATTGCGTGAAAATCTCAACATATATAGGCGAATCATACTCCGATCCAAGCTGCTAACTAAAATCTTGCAATAGCAACAAGAATTCTACAGGAACAATAAGACCAAATCAACAAATGGCTAACAAAATAGAAAATTAACCACATCATTAACCAATAAGAGAATCGGTGCACATTACATTCACACTCCGTAAACTCACCTGTCCGCCAGTGAAACTAAATAAGATCATCAAAAAATTAAAAATTGAAATCCGTCAAACTACTTGAGAAACAACCAAACTTAAGTCTAGACTGTTAGTTCTTCCTGTACAACTTACACCCCTGTCGTAGTACTAAATTCACACACGAGTTGAACATTCGTTTTCTATGACAAAAAACAAAAAATTATAAATTTATGCGACATACGTGTAATGGCAATTTTATCGCCTGAATGTTGAACCAAATAGTATAAATTTAGGAAATAATGGCTGTAACCGTGATACAATACAGTTGATTAATTAAATGCTGCATATCGATTGTTGCATGAGACTTCAATCCGAAATTTGTTATACCAAAATCAAAAGTCCCATAACAAATACGATTTTTGGAACATCTCTGGTGTCGGCATATGATTGAAAGTCCATGAATCGATATACATCTTGTTTGTTAATCATAGGACCGACGTCAGGGATAAGCTATTTGGCAATCTGAGTGGTTCATATCACACTTTTATATCAAATTGAGGTTTCGACATAACCCCAAATCTATGATGATACAAATTTTACAATATGGTAAAATGACTTATGACAAATAGTATAAAATGTTGACTGGTAAAAGTTAGATGAAAGATATTACTGTCTTTTTGTTCGTATCAATATACGATGTGACGTTGTTCATCCATGAAAGACCGACAATCACCGCGTATCTGCGTTTCATTTCTGTTGTATTTTGTTGGTTCATCTGTAGCTTAATCATTACTAATCCAAGGTTTTCGATTATGTTCTTGGTAGGAAGGTATTTCCATAGCAGTTTTGCTGATGGCTTTATTTCTATGGATATTCAGTTGGACCGTTCCATTCAAAATGTTTCTTGTTTTTGTATCTACCAATCGTAATAGTTTACGGTGATCCTAGATTTGTTACGATTATCCTGGAATATGTTCAACAGAATACCAACCGGATAAATCAAATGGTATACATTCCAGAATTAAGAGGGTCCAAACCCTGCCTATGTTAGTTAGTCAAACGACTAGGGCAATAATCCATTTTTTAACTATACATAATCAGTAAAAACATGTTATTTGTTGGTAAAATATATGTCATTTTTACATTAAAACTCCATACTTCAAATACAAGCCCTTCTGCGCTTAGCCATTTTCATTTCAGAAATAATTAGGCTCGGTTTTAAACCAGAGCATTCACACTGTCAATCGGATACATCAAAAAGGAGATCTTTTTGCTAGGAAGTGGATAACATTACGGTGACCGCCAAACTCAAGAGTGTCTTTTATGGTAATATGAAGGTCAATGAAGAAACCTGATGGAAGTCATATGCGTACAAATTAGGAACTTAAGAGGTTCTAATGAAAACTCATTTTGCCGAAAGTAAAAAATTCTAGTGTATAGATGGGAATCAATTCCCACATCAACGATACAAATCTTAAAGACGAGGTACTGACGGGATATTTCCGTAGATCCTACAGAAGATTGGTAATGATCCTATATATCATGGACATCCAAATATATCTTCTTGATTCAAGCAATCCTGGTTCCCTTACAGTAGTAGTCGTTAAAGTTAAGGAACAGGGTATTCGACGTGAGATCCAAGCGATCTCTGATTATGTCCTATATGATTCGGACATTTTTCCTCCTACTCCTAGAGTTTATTGAAACTATAGAATACGCAAACCGTTATGGTATCTCAATCGGATGCGATGCAAAGCACATATGTTGATGCACCTCTGACATAAATCGGAATACCTATCGCGTCTGACCTAGTCATCTTCAATGTGGGCAAAAGACCACCTTTTTCACATCCTCAAGGCAAGAAATAATTTATATTACTCTTGCCCCACAAAATCTAAGTCGGAAAGTCTCAGCTAGGGTGGTTCTAGATGATGTTACTCTGTCTGACCATTGCTACATCTTCTTGTCTATACTCAGCGATAAACCTGAAATTAGCGAATTTAAGAACCCAAGAGACACTTCTATCTTCAGTACAAGGAATAAACGACTAACTACGACTACGGTAAACGCCTTAAAGAAATGTCCTCAGGCTGACGTTTTAGTGGCCAACACATTTCTAGTGAAATTAAAGCAGAACAGGTTTTACTGTCAGGGAAACTTTTTATCAGGGCTCAAATGATCCCGCTCTCTTCGGAAGTTAAATATTTGGTGATCTGGTTAGATAGGAAAATAATCCTGGTAAAAACACGTGGAAGAGAAATGCAACTAAGCATGTAAGATTGACTGGAAATACAAACAGTAATTTAGTAAATGATAGGGTTTGAAACACAGTAGCGTGTACTGACTATACGTAAGCATGTGAAGTTATCCCAGTATTTCATCCCAGAAAAAATAAAAAGTTGCATCAGGCAACATTTTTCTATTTCATCCCAGTTTTTTCGTTCTATCTGAAATTCGCGACATAAATAATAATAAAAAGAAACATTATCATCCCATCCCAGTTTTTTTTCAATTTCATGTATTTTATATAATTTAGCACCAATTGATAATAGAACTATAGAAATTTTAGTCATTTCGGTACCTGGCTCCTGAGAACCTATTGGGCCGGAAATGATTCTTGATGTTTTGAGTTGGTGATGGTATGGACCAACTCCAGTAAATATAACAGAACCATCCGGTGGTTGGAATTGGCACAATCGAGCTGCGTTCAGAAACTTCCATATCACAAGACGATAGAACATATTATTACCGGCTCAATACTCTTCGTGTATTGTGAAAGTAGTATTGAAACAATCGAGAATGTAAGTATCTCTAAAATTCCAAAAGTCTTGCAAGTTTACAAAGAGGAGTTTACCTTTAAAGGATTTGTCGCTTTTATTAGAGAATCTTCTCATTATATTGCGTATTGCTACCACAACAATAGATGGGAGAAGTACGACGATTTGATGGAAAATGCAACAAACATAAAATTTACAGAAACTCACAATGTTATTCCTCATTTGTTAATTTACAGAAAAAAAACTCCTAGTACTAATCAAGAGAGTTTATCCTAAGAAAATTTAACAGGATTCCCAGTACATCTACAGTTCATATACAATATGTTCATAGGCATCAAAACTTAAATACATACGAGTACATATATTATCTCATATAGATAACATCACACTATTATCTGACCACATATGAACAGCACACTGACAGACCTACACACAGAAACACTTTCAAACACTTTCAAACACACTCAGTCACACTTACAAGCACACACACGCACGCACGCACACACACACGCACGCACGCACACACACACACACACACACACACACACACACACACACACACACAAACACAAACACACACACGCACACACCTGGGGCAAGCTCAGCTACCGGGGGGGTCAGCATGGTGGCGGATAGCTGGACGACCTACAGATATGTAGGTTAGCTGCGAATAACCAATAAGCAGTCCCCGACCGAGCGGTAGAAGCGAAGGATGTTCTGAAAAGACTACATACAATCCTGTGAAGCTCCTATGTCAAACAATGCAAGCGTATGCCGGTATAAGCACACAGAAACCCAGAAGCGTCTGCCCCATATTAGGCGGCTCTCTGGTCAGCGTCTGTTCTCCATGTTAGGGGCGGCTGCGTTCATACCTGGCAGTAGGTATAAAAGGGATTATATAATTGGAAGGAACCCAGAATTAAAATACACAATGGAGTACACCAACCAAAACAATGTTACGGTGCAGGGATTCGGAACCCCAGTACCGGTGGTTTTAGGGATTCAGCAAGCAGGCTCTCAGCCGTCGACATCCAGCGACTGTCATGTTACAGCGGTGGTGAACTTGGCCGATGTAACAGATATGTCTACAAGCGAAGAGAGAGCACAGAAAAAATAAAATTAGAATAATCAACTAATCTTTATTTAATGATATTGAATTATATGATTATATTTAATAATTTATATGTATTACCTAAACATTTAACAAATGCCAAAATGGAAATTTAACGATTTTACTAAAGAAAATTGATTGATTTATTGCACTCCAAATTAAAAAATCAATTAGCCGAATCTGTTAAAGTGTTTACAGTTTCAAATATTTTAGTTTGCTAAAACATGAAAAATAATTGATCAACTTTATTTTGTCAAAAAAATTTAATTTTATTTAAACATTTTATGTTTGAGCTATTTGCAAAAAACTATGTGTTTGAATAGTCTAAAGCAATAGCAGAATCTAAAAATTAATTGTTACATTAAATTAATTATATTAATTGTTTCATATAATATTGTAAATATATTAATATTTTTTCTTTCAAAATGGAAGACAAATGCATGACAATTTGTTTGTAAAAATGTATCGTGTCATTTAGTATTGTAATTTAGTGAAATATGTTTGTTAATTATTTTGTAGTTTATAGTGATAAAAACTTTCATTAACAAAAATGTGGTTAAATAATTTATACACTATAAATAAATTGAATATAGCTATTAAAAAAGTGTGACTGTGGAATATGTCTAAATATTCATCTAAATTTATAACCAGCGTGTATCACAACAATCATAAATTAGAGAAGTAATTATGGTTTCTAAAGATATTAATTAAATTAAAAAGTAAACTTATATGTACATATAGTAATAAGAACATTATATTCTAGATTAAGGAGTTTAAATCCATTAATAAAGAGATATCAGTATATTGATCGCGGAGGAGAAATTGGGACTGTATTCAAATTACAACAGTTCGTTTTTAAGTGCATAAACGAACAGGGGAGAAATATTAACTAAAACAGAGTATAATTTAAAATAATAGTATTCTAACAAAATTTTTTTGTAAAATAGTTTATAATTATAGAAAATTTGATGAGGTTCTCTCAAACGTTACCACTAATTATTTGAATAATGCTTACGTCACTTAAAGAAGCTAATATGGTAAGATCGTAACGTATAGTAGATAGAATGTTACCTATAATATGTCTAATAATAATAATTTAGTTATAGAAACTAATTAAACAGGATGGGTAATGAACGGATGTGTAAGATTCCAAGTAACGGGTGATTTTTTAAGAGCTTGAGAACTTTTTTTTAAAAAAAAACGCATAAAATTTGCAAAATCTCATCGGTTCTTTATTTGAAACGTTAGATTGGTCCATGACATTTACTTTTTGAAGATAATTTCATTTAAATGTTGACCGTGGCTGCGTCTTAGGTGGTCCATTCGGAAAGTCCAATTTTGGGCAACTTTTTCGAGCATTTCGGCCGGAATAGCCCGAATTTCTTCGGAAATGTTGTCTTCCAAAACTGGAATAGTTGCTGGCTTATTTCTGTAGACTTTAGACTTGACGTAGCCCCACAAAAAATAGTCTAAAGGCGTCAAATCGCATGATCTTGGTGGCCAACTTACCGGGCCATTTCTTGAGATGAATTGTTCTCCGAAGTTTTCCCTCAAAATGGCCATAGAATCGCGAGCTGTGTGGCATGTAGCGCCATCTTGTTGAAACCACATGTCAACTAAGTTCAGTTCTTCCATTTTTGGCAACAAAAAGTTTGTTAGCATCGAACGATAGCGATGCTATAATAAATTGGACTTAACACGAATATAACTAAACTTTATAAATGTAATTGATTTTATTCACAAAAAAATTTATTGAAATTTTTGATAACCCTGTTCTGCGGTCAAAATGTAAGTGGATGAGAGAAAATAAATTTAATAGCTTGAGCTTATCAGCATATAAAAAAGCGGTAGTATAAATTCAAATAAATATGCCGAAAACTTGTGCTGCCAATATTTAATTACAATCTTCAAACATGGAGCGTTTCTTTAAAATATCAACTACCGATAACTTAACTTTCTACATTATCACGAATGTATAGATGACAATCCTAAATGACAAGGTCAACAGAACAGCCGATTTAAAGCTAGGTAATATTGATTTACATAAATTCAAAAATAAATTCTTAATAACTAATTTATAATTTTAAATTTTACAGTTTAATATTAGGAAATTAATTAAGCTTAATTTCCGATACCTATATATGATGAATGTCTGCCAATAATTGAGCGATTCAACTAAAATTTAGATAATTAACAATTAATAAAATTAATTTTGTTTACTAGTAACTATTTAATTGTTGTCTTTTTAGCTTCTGATCCTGAACAGGTAACGTCCTGAAGATCTCTATTTTCTCAAACTTTATATAAGTTATATATACAGACATATTTTAATATAATGTGCTTTTTTTGCAGCGAAACACATCATGACCGGTAGAATATCGATCACACTCAAAGTGAAACGGTACAGGATGGACCATCGAAATAACATGTGCATAAAACTTATAGCTTATTAAGATTTGAGTAGTTTTTATTTTTGTTGTTTAATGTTTTTGTAATAGTTTTTTTGTGTAGCAATTTTTGAAGCTATTTAAAGATCATTTAAGACATTCAAGCCTAAAAAAATATGTAAAATAAGTTAATAACAAAAATAAATTTAAAAGCATAAAAAATTAAATTTGTTTATTTATTTACAACGTCCTGAATTTACACTCATCAAAATAAATGATTCAATTTTAGTGGAAATATAAATAAATTCGACTATTTTATTTAGTAAATTAAATAAATATTTTAAACAAAAATCAAATAAAAAGTTCCAGAAAGATAAAATCTAACTATATGTTTCGATTATTTAAATCATTAATTTATAAAATTATTTAATTGAAATCAAATACATACATTAAATATTAATGTTAAATGTTTGATCAAAACATACATTTTCATACAATGAGTTTGTACAATTCATTTGGCAAAGTTATATAAAACTCTTCTAGATTCATTAAAAAACTTTAACCAAATCATAAAAACATATAACTTGATTAAGCTAATTAATTCACCAAATCGACGAATGATTTCTTATGAGTTTTGTTTTAATTTATTTATTTATGAATAGTTGAATCAGCGAATCACATTATATGGCTAAAAATCGATGCTCAAGTTTAAATGAAATTGGCTAATCTTTATATGAAAAGACTATTTTTTTCTTTCTGTGAGGAAGCACTAAATCCTTACATGTGGATAGAACACTCGCTAACCCGTTTGGGAAAAGTGCCTTAATGTCCAGATCCGCTAAGAAGAGAGCGTTGGCCCGTACATTGGAGGGATGTTCTTCATCGCCTTCGTTGGGAAGTTACAAGGAGGAATCCAATGAAATAAGGCTAGCCAGGCTTGGGGAAAAAATTGAGGAACTGGTGGAGTTTGTAAAACCGAGAAATAACGTGCATAGCGAGATCAGGAAGATGATAAGTATCATTAGCACGCTTTATGGCTCAGTTATAAATAAGATGAACGTTTTGGAAAAGCAGTGCCAAACTTCACCGGTCAATAATGACGGGGAGAAAAATTTAGTTCGTATACAAACGGTGAGCAGGAAACAGGAACGGAGGAGGGGGACTAACGAAGATATACCTCTTGTGGAACCCAGTAAAAGGAAGTTGTCCACGCTGCCTACGAATGATGAAAGTAGGCAAAGTAAGAAACGGAATACTAAGGCCGTTTCGCAACGTAATCCTCAGAACGTCCTGCAATCAGTTCGAATGTCGAAGTATCAAACATACGTCAAACTCATAGTGGAGACCTATTGCTGGAGCTACAAACTACAGGAGACCAGTCGAAGACCGTCATGCTTAGAGAACAGTTAGCGAAAGCTATCGGGGGCAATGCGTCAGTTAAAACTTTGTCCCAGGAGGCGCTACTGGTGATCAAAGAAATGGACGAGGTTACCACAGCCAGGTAACGATTTGTCTTAAATTATAGAATTTTATATGGAAGTTTCTGAACGCAGCTCGATTGTGCCAATTCCAACCACCGGATGGTTCTGTTATATTTACTAGAGGTGATCCATACCATGACCAACTCAAAACATCAAAAATCATTTCCGGCCTAATAGGTCCTCAGGAGCCAGGTAACGGTTTGTCTTAAATTATAGAATTTTATATGGAAGTTTCTGAACGCAGCTCGATTGTGCCAATTCCAACCACCCGATGGTTCTGTTATATTTACTAGAGTTGGTCCATACCATGACCAACTGAAAAAATCAAAAATCATTTCCGGCCCAATAAGTTCTCAGGAGCCAGGTAACGGTTTGTCTTAAATTATAGAATTTTATATGCAAGTTTCTGAACGCAGCTCGATTGAGCCAATTCCAACCACCGGATGGTTCTGTTATATTTACTAGATTTGATCCATACTATGATCAACTCAAAACATCAAGAATCATTTCCGGCCTAATAGGTTCTCAGGAGCCAGGTAACGGTTTGTCTTAAATTATAGAATTTTATATGGAAGTTTCTGAACGCAGCTCGATTGTGCCAATTCCAACCACCGGATGGTTCTGTTATATTTACTAGAGTTGGTCCATACCACCAACTCAAAACATCAAGAATCATTTCCGGCCCAATAAGTTCTCAGGAGCCAGGTAGCGGTTTGTCTTAAATTATAGAATTTTATATGCAAGTTTCTGAACGCAGCTCGATTGAGCCAATTCCAACCACCGGATGGTTCTGTTATATTTATTAGAGTTGGTCCATACCATGACCAACGCAAAACATCAAGAACCATTAGTTATCAGGAGCCAGGTATCGAAATATCTAAAATTTATATAGTTCTATTATCAATTGGTACTAAATAGTATAAAATACATGAAATTGAAAAAAAAACTAGTACGAAAAAACTGGGAAATAGAAAAATGTTGCCTGATGCAACTTTTTATTTTTTCTGGGATGAAATACTGGGATAACTTCACATGCTTCTATACGTTTCGGTTATTAGATTCATAATCACGTTTATTTGATGGCCTCAAGCATTAAATAGGGTTCTAGGGAAACCTCTAAATCGCCTTCAAAGATTTGTTTATCTGGGTATTGTGAGAGCCATGAACACCATACACACTGCGGCTCTTGAGATGAGTGTGGGTTTGCTGCTGCTTGATTTGAGTAGTTCGTTTATAAGACAGGGACAATCAATTAAGCCCTTCTCGGCACTGTCAAATATGGAGCGTGGTGAAAAGACATATGGGAGTATGAAACTACAACAGCCTATCCTGCTGATGGGTCAGTATGTTGTAATCTGGCTTGTGATGTACATTTTAAATCATGAGGCGGAATTATCTATTCCATCTTGGTAAGTACGCTATTGTCTTTTAGGTGGAATTTGTTACATTTTCGAGAATAAAACTTTCAAGTAGCTGGGTATTTTCATAGGGGTTTCTTTTCTGAATACTTATAATTACATGTTCCCGCCAACTGCGAATAGCGAGGAGTACTTCATACACTCCCCATAGACTGCGCTGCTTTGGATGACGATTTCTATTAGTCGATCAATTGATCTTGATGATACTGGATATCTTGGGATTAATTCGTAGAACAACCCGATTTTGGAATCTCGCAGAGAGCCAATCAAGCCTCAGTGACGGACTCTCATAAGTTAAACCTCCCTATTGATATTTAGACCCTCTTTGAATGAACCTTAAAACGTGGTTTTTGGATCACTCTATTCGGGCTTAAAGTTTCCCCGTTTAGAGGTTGAATTCGCTGGCGTAAAATAGCCATGTATTGGAAGAGCATATGCTTGGCTTGTTCTAGTTAAAGAAGCCACATCTTTCGTCGTACACAGTCCCATGTATTTAAGATAATATTTTAAGGAGCATGGACTGTGAAGGAACAGATTTAAAGCCTCAACTAATGTTTGCAAATTATAAGAGAAGTTATTAGACTCAATTCTAAGAGCGTGAAACAAATATTTTTGGCCGCACATCGGAAATTTTATACCAGTAGGAGGTCTTCTCCAGATCCTCCCAGTATGTTTCCGTTTCTCTGAGGTCTTTTTAGTGACTCCACAAAATGGTTCCAGTCTAATAAAAGCAGTAGCAGCACCTCTGTGAGCAAAGCCATCAGTAGTCTCATTCCCTTAGACTCGAGTGTACGCAGATGCCCATATGAGTGTTACTCTGTTTGCGGTTGTCAGTTGTTTAATATTTATGCTATTTAGGTCACTGTTTCGGCCTTCAAAAGCACAGAGCATTTTGAGTTGCATTTTCACTTGGATTATTTCTCTGACTCAGAGACATTAAAAAACATATTAAACTATGACCTTTCTATACTCCATTAATCTGGATCAGGTATGACAACACGAAATAATTTATCGGAGTCCAGTCTAGCTGGAATTTAATCAGACGACATAGTTATTGATCAAACTATCAAGTAACTTGAATGGGGAGATCTTGTGACTTAGCAGACCGGTTCCGGGCTGCACTTCTTGGGATCACGATTCCTATTTGAGGATCAATTGATCTTGAGGATACTAAATATCTTGGGCTTTTCGAAGAATAATCTGATTTTGAGACATAACAGAGAGCCAATCTTAGTGATTGGAAAACCCACAAAAAACCGAAAGTTCTGCTTCTCTTCGCCGGTAGATTGTGGTTTCAAACTGCACAGTAGTAAGCACTTATGCAATAATACCCACCTCATTAAGGTACGAAAGCTCTTCATTAACACGATCAAAAACAAAAATTGTTTGATAATGTGTATGTAGAGTTTTAGTCTCGATATGGTTAATGAAAATCATATCAAAATGAAAATCTAAAATCCTCTTAATTTATTCATTTACCAAAGTCAATAGG
This sequence comes from Tipula lateralis, assembly GCA_963932295.1. NCBI lineage: Eukaryota > Metazoa > Arthropoda > Insecta > Diptera > Tipulidae > Tipula > Tipula lateralis. The sequence continues at coordinate 140,076,724 of OZ010737.1, forward strand.
ATAACACAAAAATGGCAACAATTTTCCGTTTTCTAAATGTATAGAAAAATTGAAAATGAATAACGAGGCCCCAAAAAAATAAATACAAATTTATGGTTTCTGAATACATACATACATACACACAAACAAAATTTTCCGACAGAATTTATTTTGCCTTTTGTTTGGAGCTGGGGGTGGCTTTTATCTACATATTGCATACTCGAATATATTCACGTCACAGCTAAGTTTAGGTGGTGGTATATTGTGGAGCATATTATGAACAAAAATATTTCGCAGGTAAATGAAATTTTCATATTATTGATGAATGAATTATAAGTTGAAAGATCAAAAATGTATGAATCAATTCAATTTTCCTTTTTGGCATGGACCTGCGCAAATGATATGGTAATCTAAATAGAAGAAAGGTGCTTTAATGGTAGCAAATTTACATTACAGCATATTTTTGGAGATTTACGACCAAATGGCTGGATTTTTTTTTATGATTTGATGATTTAACTATGTCGTATAAAGAAAATGACAAAAAAACAAATATTATTGAGTTGAGTCAATAGATGGGCAGATAATATTGATTGTAATTGAAAGTAACGTTCAATTTTAGAAATGAACCTTAAATATAATCTATTATACGATTCACAATTCGGTTATGATATATTTGTTCAGTATTGTGTGACAGTTCACTATGGAAAGTCCTAACCTGGCACAGTGTCCACAAAATTATTCAGCTGACCACATCCAACACGTAAGAGAAGCAAATATAGCGGCAATATCTGATAGTGTTCGCGTATTTTAGGAGTTTGGTGTATTTTAGGATCTTGGGTTTAACCCCATACAAAATTCAACCCGTGCAAGACTTTAAGTCCGCCGACGTTCCAAATCGCGACCGTTTTAGTCTTTGGGCTCTTGAAAATCGTCAAGACGATCCACTGTTTTCGTCCAAAGTTTTATTCAGCGATGAGGCCCATTACTGGTGGAAGAGCCACAACAAAGGTGTACTGTGGTTTAGGCTCTGGTCGAGCCTTCGGTCCATATTTTTCAAAAATTTATTCGACTGGAACGTAAATGTGAATGGCGATCGTTATTGCACCACGGTTGGTTGCGTGAAATTGAAGCCTATGATCTTGACGACATTTGATTTACCTGTATGGTTAAAACAGTTTCCACTAGAGGTTAGGGATTTTCAGTTCTTTTTCACCGACAAAAGATTCAAAATTAGATAACTTTAGGACATAGAAGAAATTACGAGCTGTGCTACAAGTGGGACGCGTACCATAAAGCTAATTTGTCATGAGAAAATTCAAATCTTCATATTGGCAAAGCGCACAATAATTCCGTCGTAAGATTTGCCACAACCCTCTCTAGTTAAACCTCCCAGTCGAAATCCCAGACTATCAATGAACTTTTACCGCTGTTTGCAACACTCTATTCGGACTTAAAGTTCTACCGTTAAGATGTTGAATTCGCTGGCGTAAAATACCCGTGCATTGGCAGTTGGCACAGTCAAAAAAGCGGCATCTTTCGTCGTAGGAACATAGACTGGAAAAAACCATTTAAAAATCTCAACTCATATTTACAAAGTATAAGGGAAGTTATTAGACTCAATCCTACGAGAGTGAAATAAATATTTTTGACTGGTGCAAATCGAAAATTTTATGCCAGTAGGAGGTCTTTTCCAGATCCTCCCATATGTTCGTTGCTCTGAGGTATTTTTAGTGACTCCACAAATGAGTTCCAGTCTTATGAGAGCAGTAGCAGCACCTCTGTGAGCAAAACCATCAGTAGTTTTATTTCGTTCGTTTCGAGTGTCCTCTGTTGCCCACATGAGTGTGTCTCTGTTTGTAGTTTGCATATGTTTAACTGTATTCAGACAGTCCAATCATACTATTTTAAACTTAATGGCATAGTCTGCTACAATAAAGACCATCAAACTTTATTTTCATTATTGGATAATCTGCGCCCAAATATACCAAATCCAGCACGTAAGTGAAGCAAATAAAGCGACGATAGCTGATAGTCTTCACGATTACCGTGATGAATCTATTCGGTGCCGTTCTCAACAGCATGGCTTGTTGTATGTAACAACTTGGCATATTTTACGTAAGGATCTTAGTTTAAAAGAATAAAAAATTCAATTCGTGCAAGAATGAAAGACGGCCGAGCTTCCAAATCGTTACCGTTTCAGTCTTCAGGCTCTTGAAAATTTTGAAGAAAGTCCACTTTTTTCACCAAAATTTTGTTCAGCAATGAGTCTTAAAGTTCTCCCATTCGGACTTAAAGTTCTCCCATTTAGATTTTGAATTTTGCTGGCGTAAAATAGTCGTTTATTGGCTCTGTATATGCTTGGCTTATTCTTGTCAAAGAAGTGGTCTCTTTCGTCGTACACAGTCCCATGTTTTAAAGATGACACTTTTTGACTCAATTCTAAGAGGGTGAAATAAATATTTTTGGCCTGGCGCAGATCGGAAATTTTATGCCAGTAGGAGATCTTCTTCAGTACCCCCCAGTATCAGGGTTCCAGTCTAATGAAAGCAGTAACAGCATCTCTATGAGCAAAGAAATCAGTACTCTTATTGCCTTCGACTCGAGTGTGCCCATAGGTTCTTACATGAGTGCTACTCTGTTTGTAGTTGTCAGTTGTTTAACTGTATTCAGACAGTCCACTTAACTATTTTGGACTTAATGGTATGGTCTGATACAATATAGACTTTTGTGCTGGTTAGTCTGCTGTTAAGATCACAGAGCTTTATGACGTGCATATTCGCTTGAATTATCGTTGTGGCGCAGGGACAATAAAAAACAGTTCCATTCCGTTTATAGTATAGAGCCGTCTGTGTATCATACCAAATGATGATCTTTCTATATTGCAATAGTCCTAAGCCGGTATGACTACCTTAAATGGTATATTGAAGTCCAGTCTAGGACTTGAATCAAATCGGAGGACAAATTATCAAGTAACTTGAACGGTTCCGGAACCAATAAATGTCTGTATAGCCTCAATTCAAGCTTACTCTTTAAACAGTCCCAAATCAACTTTGACTCGTTGGTGATCGACCTGAGTGTCTTTAAGGTTGTTTGCCTGCCCAATAGAATATAAACCATTGCACTATTTGCCTTTGTGTAGAGTTCGATATTACAAAATGGCCCTAGAAATTGCCATATCCCAGGTAATGGTAATAAACGTCATTGCCGACTTAAACCATGTTACACGTACAATGAAGACACTCAGATTTCACAAACTGGACTATTTTTACGAATTCATGAACCAAAACTTCCTATTTCGGCTGATATACATAGATTACCTAAGGTGGAGCCGAAAGTTCGCAAACGGGTTGGCTTCGATCTTTCAACGAGACCAAAGACTGGAATCCAGGACTTGAATCTGACATTTAACCATATATTCATGTCAAAATAAATGATTGTGTGCCCTCCATGGGGAAATATGGAGTGGTATATTGGATACATTAGGCATGTCGAAACCATTTGTATATATATTGGTGTTCTGGTAAATTTCACATTTCTGCATATATTCATGACTAAAAATTTAAAGTGTGAATATCAATTACATTATGAATGCCTGTACTTGACATTCGTTTTTTTATATAACAACCCTATCGTGTCAACAATCTGACTCCATCGATTTCGATCACGAGCCAGCTTTTCATACAATTGAGCAACTCGCCCTCTATGCCGTGGATCCATCTTCGCCCACAGCGACCTCTTCGCCTACCGAAAAGCGGGTCTCCATTCAAAGATCGCTGTATCTTTCTGTTCGGATCCGCACAAAAAACGTGACCGAGTCGGTATATATATATATATATATATATATATATATATATATATATATATATATATATATATATATATATATATATATATATATATATATATATATATATATATATATATATATCTATATATATATATATATATATATATATATATATATATATATATATATATATATATATATAATATATACATATATATACAGGGTGATCAGGTTTGGGATGCTAATCAAGGCGTGATTCCTTGGTTCATTCTGAGAAAAAAATCGTATTGGGAGGGGGGTCCATTTATATATATATATATATATATATATATATATATATATATATATATATATATATATATATATATATATATATATATATATCCTTTGAGATACAGGGTGTTTAAAAAATTCGGTCCAAAAAAAAGATACACACAAATGTTGAACTGTAACTTCCGAAATACTTATTCGAGAGAAACCAGCGTAGTCTTATTAGACTAGTAATTGTATAGGCTACGTTTAAGGTTCAAGTAGCTATCTTGCATCTGCTGCCGTTTGAGAGCTATAATGCTTTAAAATAAAACAAAATAGTTTTTCTTTATAAAATTCAGTTTTTCTCAAAAAAAAACCCTTGCAATTTTAATTTTGTTTTACTTTATTTTAATCCACCTTGATGTTCTCTACAAACCCCTAATACATTGTTTGTATCGACGAGCAATATTTGTTTACTTATACCATGTATTCTAAATCTAATTAGGAGATATTATAGTGTTAATATTGTAAAAAAATGTTTTATCAGTAAAACATTAGGCTATGATGATCAAATCTTTTGTTTAATTACTGAACAAACAAAAATTAAACATTTTCAATAGTTTTGAGAAATTGCTTAGTGTTGTGTCACTGTTGTGAGTTAAACATTCTAAATTATTCACGTAAATTAGTATAATGACACAGTTTTCGGGTGACGAGTATATTGATATCCATTTTGTTTACGGATTTTGCGATAGTAATGCATCACGAGCTCGCGATGAATACCAATGCGGTAGATTTCCAACGCGGCGCGTTCCTGATCCAAGAGTATTTTCAAATATCCATCGAAGACTGCGAGATATCATAACAACTTCAAATACGCGGGCGGAACCACATGCAGTCTCACAATACCAGTTAGATGTGGACGAACAAATAATTAATAGAGTTAATGCAAATCCATCTATTAGCATAAGGAGGCTAGCTTCACAATTGAACGTCTCTTTCCGACGAATTCATCAAGTTTTGCACCAGGAAAATCTTCATCCATACCATAATACACCTGTTCAAGAAGTTTTGCCGACAGACCACCATAAAAGGTTGGAGTTTTGTAATTGATTAATGGAAAGAAATATTGAGAACGATAGATTTGTGAAACGTATTCTATGGACAGATGAATCACAATTTACAAGAGATGGTATTACAAATTTTCACAATTTGCACACGTGGGCTGCTGAAAATCCTCATGCAAAAAAGCAAACATCATTTCAGCATCGCTTCAGCGTAAATGTATGGGCTGGTGTACTATAGGGGATACTTTAATTGCGGACCATTTATATTACCATCCACATTAAACAGTGAACGATGCAATTTTTACAAAATGACTAACCACTTCTCCTTGAAGATGTTCATATATTAAGTGGTTTCTTTCACACATACCAACATGATGGTGCACCTAGTCACTGGTTAAAAAGATAGCTACTTAAACCTTAAACGTAGCCTATACAATTACTAGTCTAATAAGACTAAGCTGGTTGCTCTCGAATAAGTATTACGGAAGTTACAATATTTGTGTGTATCTTTTTTTTGGACCGAATTTTTTAAACACCCTGTATCTCAAAATCAAAAATGGACCCTCTCTCCTCATATGATTTTTTTCTCAGAATGAACAAAGGAATCACGCCTTAACGGATTAGCACCCCAAACCGGATCACCCTATATATATATATATATATATATATATATATATATATATATATATATATATATATATATACATATATATATATATAATATATATATATATATATATATATATATATATATATATATATATATATATATATATATATATATATATATATATATATATATATATATATATATATATATATAAATATATATATATAAATATATATATATATATATATATATATATATATATATATATATATATATATATATATATATATATATATATATATATATATATATATATATATATATATATATATATATATATATATATATATATATATATATATATATATATATATATATATATATATATATATATATATATATATATATATATATATATATATATATATATATATATATATATATATATATATATATATATATATATATATATATATATATATATATATATATATATATATATATATATATATATATATATATATATAGTTACATTCCCACAAGTTATGGACAAGAACATTCCATGATTATATACAAAGGTATCAAGTAACTATAAAACAAATAGTTACATCCGCAGAAATGATGAGCAAGAACATTCCATCATCGCAGACGAAAGGTGTCATGTGAATATCAAACAAATATCGCTGACCAACATAAAACACCATAACAACATAAATAGGTTTACAACATAGGAAATTGCATGATTGCACTTTTAAATTAAAATAGAATATTATAAGAAATATAAAATAAGTTTAGTTTTAAGATCTAACTCATATTGTAAAGAACTAATAATAAATTTTAAAATAAAATAATTATTTTTTTCGATTTATTATTCGTGTAACTTATAATTATATATATATTTATATATGCCGAAAAATTAAGAAGAAAGTACTTGTGCTTAATATAATAAATAATTGACTTGTCAATAAGTAATCCTAAAAAAAACTCCTTATTGCTCATTATCGTCCAAAAGTAATAAACACCTTTTCTTGACAAATTTAACTTTCTACACAGAGAAAAAGCAACAAAACTTTTTCATCTTGAATATTGAAAAGAAGAAAAGCGAAATTAATTCAATTTCCATCAAGAAAATTGAAAAGTTTCGTTAATTACTTAAACTTTAATTGCATAAGTTAGTTATGGCATAACGCAAAAGAAAGTTTGTTGCTTTGCTTTGATTACAATTAATAATATAAGTTATATACTCGTCATAGAGTATAAGATTGTTGCTGTCTTCGATCGTATAAATCGTTCTCATCGTTTATATGATGAACAGTTTGTTTCTAATCCGATAGCCAAATTGATTGATAATGTAATCAATATTGTTTTATAACAATAGGTACCATCATTTTCAATTCAAACTTTATAAACGTAAATGCTTCGATGTTATAATACAATGGATGGTGGTGAGTAGTGACTTTCAATTTTTTTTTTTAAGAAGCAAAAATATAAATTGTTAAGGATTTAAGGAATATACATAATTGATGAGAGCAAATTAAAAAAAAATAATAAAATAAATTCAAGAGATTTAAAAGGAATTTTTTTTTTATTTATTTCGCTCTCATGCAATCATCGAACAATACATTTTTCAAGTGAAGAAATTAATTTAATTTGAAAAGCAGTCATATTCTGTATTATTGGTGTTGTTGCAGCTTATGTGTAGATGGCATATAATATAAAAAATTTTAATTAAAACATAAAATTTTAGAACATAAAACCATTTACATATGATGATGTGACAGATAGCTGGGAAATATTTACATACGAGGAGAGTAACAAAAATTCGCTTAGTAGGCGACTCTTAGAAAAAAAATTCTTTGCAATTATTTTATGAGACTTCTTTCAAAAATTCAGAACGGTCGGTTAAAATGGAGACAAGTTAACTCAAAATAACGATTGCACCGCCTCCACAGACTATTTCGAAAAAGAGACTATTTCGTAGTTGTGACTATTAAGTGGTTCCCAATATTTGAATGCCAGAGCTGTTTCAAGAATATTAAATAATAATCTGATCTTATATATATATATATATATATATATATATATATATATATATATATATATATATATATATATATATATATATATATATATATATATATATATATATATATATATATATATATATATATATATATATATATATATATATATATATATATATATATATATATAGTTACATTCCCACAAGTTATGGACAAGAACATTCCATGATTATATACAAAGGTATCAAGTAACTATAAAACAAATAGTTACATCCGCAGAAATGATGAGCAAGAACATTCCATCATCGCAGACGAAAGGTGTCATGTGAATATCAAACAAATATCGCTGACCAACATAAAACACCATAACAACATAAATAGGTTTACAACATAGGAAATTGCATGATTGCACTTTTAAATTAAAATAGAATATTATAAGAAATATAAAATAAGTTTAGTTTTAAGATCTAACTCATATTGTAAAGAACTAATAATAAATTTTAAAATAAAATAATTATTTTTTTCGATTTATTATTCGTGTAACTTATAATTATATATATATTTATATATGCCGAAAAATTAAGAAGAAAGTACTTGTGCTTAATATAATAAATAATTGACTTGTCAATAAGTAATCCTAAAAAAAACTCCTTATTGCTCATTATCGTCCAAAAGTAATAAACACCTTTTCTTGACAAATTTAACTTTCTACACAGAGAAAAAGCAACAAAACTTTTTCATCTTGAATATTGAAAAGAAGAAAAGCGAAATTAATTCAATTTCCATCAAGAAAATTGAAAAGTTTCGTTAATTACTTAAACTTTAATTGCATAAGTTAGTTATGGCATAACGCAAAAGAAAGTTTGTTGCTTTGCTTTGATTACAATTAATAATATAAGTTATATACTCGTCATAGAGTATAAGATTGTTGCTGTCTTCGATCGTATAAATCGTTCTCATCGTTTATATGATGAACAGTTTGTTTCTAATCCGATAGCCAAATTGATTGATAATGTAATCAATATTGTTTTATAACAATAGGTACCATCATTTTCAATTCAAACTTTATAAACGTAAATGCTTCGATGTTATAATACAATGGATGGTGGTGAGTAGTGACTTTCAATTTTTTTTTTTAAGAAGCAAAAATATAAATTGTTAAGGATTTAAGGAATATACATAATTGATGAGAGCAAATTAAAAAAAAATAATAAAATAAATTCAAGAGATTTAAAAGGAATTTTTTTTTTATTTATTTCGCTCTCATGCAATCATCGAACAATACATTTTTCAAGTGAAGAAATTAATTTAATTTGAAAAGCAGTCATATTCTGTATTATTGGTGTTGTTGCAGCTTATGTGTAGATGGCATATAATATAAAAAATTTTAATTAAAACATAAAATTTTAGAACATAAAACCATTTACATATGATGATGTGACAGATAGCTGGGAAATATTTACATACGAGGAGAGTAACAAAAATTCGCTTAGTAGGCGACTCTTAGAAAAAAAATTCTTTGCAATTATTTTATGAGACTTCTTTCAAAAATTCAGAACGGTCGGTTAAAATGGAGACAAGTTAACTCAAAATAACGATTGCACCGCCTCCACAGACTATTTCGAAAAAGAGACTATTTCGTAGTTGTGACTATTAAGTGGTTCCCAATATTTGAATGCCAGAGCTGTTTCAAGAATATTAAATAATAATCTGATCTTAGCCCAAAAAGAGACGAGAAGATTTTGTAAAATTTTTTCCTAAATAAAATCGGAAATCTAGCAACTTAAGTAAAGTTGTTTACTGGTGACGAATCTTGGTTCTATAAGTATGATCAGGAAACAGCAGTCCATGATATGAAGACCAACAAGAGCAAACCTACCATCGAGTTTATTAAACTTTGACACGTTTCAACAGGAATGGACAAACATGCAGATTTGGTTATTTCCCATAATTGCTTCGAATTTCGGGATGGAGTTGGATATATTTTTTTTTATATCGGCCCACAAATTCTCAACTCGATTGAGATCAGGTGATTGAGCAAGCTACTCCATAACATTAATTTTATTTCGCAAGAACCATTCCTTCGCATTTTTAGAGGTATGTTTCGGATCATTGTCTTGTTACATGACCCATTTAAGCGGCATTTCTTTTTCTACATAAGGTAGCATAACGGTTTCCAGTTTTTCAACATATTTATCCGCATTCATTATTTCCTTAATCCAATTTATTGGGCTAACGAAATGGGACCCACGAAAAACAATTCCAAACCATTATATTTTCCCCTCCATGTTTAATGGTTTATGACGTGTATTGCGGTCGGACTTTAGTCATCGATGGTCTTTAGACATACTGAAGGATACTACCGCCAAATAGAACCATTTGGGACTCGTCCGTAAATAAAATATTACGCCATTTTTCAAGGGGCCAATTTTGAGGATTTTTGGGATAAGTTATACGCGCCTTCACTGTCGCTTATTTAAAAAAAACACCTTCCTAGGCCTCAACTCTTTCAAAATTTGAATTGTTGAGGTTTCTATATCTAAGATCTTGTTTGATCTTTGTTGAGGTATAAAAAGATTCCTTTTCGCACAAATCACCATGTCCCGATCAGTTTGATTTGAAGTTTTTCGTTTTCTTCCTCGTGTTTCTGGTTTTTCTTTGTTCTTAACATCATTGGATATAACGGTAAGTGAACATCCCAACATTTGCTGGATAAATTTATATGTTTTTCCTTCTTTGATTAATTTTTTAATTAAATCTATTCGCTCTTCGGAACAATGCTTTCCTCGGCCCATTATTATTTAAATAATTATTTTTTTTATCAAATTTTTATAATTTTATTTATCTTATTATTTCCGAACCGCTATTCTTGATCACTTCTATTTAAAAAATAATCAATAGGAGACTACTATTATTTCGAACATAATTGATGTTGATGACGTGATGCGCCATCAACATCAATTCACCGTCGTTCTCAACAATTGAACATTTCGGAGACATCATTGAGACGAATTTTGCATAAAGACCTTGGTTTGGTATGACGCCATACAAAGTCCAATTGGTTCAGGAATTGAGGCCAACTGACCATCCAATTCGTTTTCGCTTCGCTGAGTGGGCCTGCGATCGACTTACAGAAGATGCCGATTTTGACAAAAAAAATCATCTTTTCGGATGAAGCTCATTTTGATCTTGGCGGGTATGTAAACAAGCAAAATTGTCGCATTTGGGGCACGGAAAACCCGCACGCATACATTGAAAAGCCGGTACACCCAAAACGAGTCACTGTTTGGTGCGGATTTTGTTCCAGAGGCATAGTTGGGCCATTTTTCTTCGAAAATGAGCAATGAGTGGCCGTTACAGTCAATGGCGATCGTTATCGGGCCATGTTGAACGAATATTTGTTCACAAAAACTGAAGAGGAGGATATTGGCAACATTTGGTTTCAACAGGACGGCGCTACGTGCCACACAGCTGAAGCTACACTCGATGTTTTGCGCCCTGTTTTTGAAGATCGCATTATCATCCGCAGAGCTGATGTCGTTTGGCCACCTCGGAGCTGCGATTTGACACCGTTGGACTATTATTTGTGGGGTGCCCTCAAAGATAAGTGTTACGCCGACAAGCCAGAGACAATTGACGCTTTAAAGGACAATATTCGTGAAGCCATTGGTGAAATACAGCTACACACAATCGATAATGGGCTTAAAAATTGGACCGATCGTGTAGGCTACTGCATGGCCAGCCGAGGCAGCCATTTGAATGAAATTATTTTCCATTATTAACCGGAAGGATTGTACTTTTAAATAAAAAAAGAAATTGGAGAAAATATTCAGTAGTTTTTTTTTATAGCATTTTCAAAAAAAAAATTATTTGGCGGATCCTTTATATATTTATATATATATATATATATATATATATATATATATATATATATATATATATATATATATATATATATATATATATATATATATATATATATATATATATATATTTATATATATATACATATATTTATACATACAATATATATATATATATATATATATATATATATATATATATATATATATATATATATATATATATATATCCTAACCACAGATGTAGCATCTCCTCTGTACTCTCAAGCCTTCCTTTCGTGGTGAATGTTGAAACCTTTTAGCCTTCAGGTACTTTCAGGTACGGTTGGAATGTTGAATTAATATTAAATATAACTTACCGTTTGAGTTACTCAAACTAAGACACTGCATACGCTCTTGTCTGCGAATTAGGTGACTTTCGAGTTTTACAACATAGCCATCCAACGATAGTGCTGAGATGTGTCATAGGTAATCGTATTTCTCGCGAGAATAAAATGGCACCAAACAAATAAAGTGAGTGATACTGATAGTTAACAAATTAACCAACTATAAGCAGGTGATGATGATGAGTAGTGGGATCAGTGGAAATAAGAGGAAACAAAAGACAGCTTGGAGTCCAGTAGTAGTGCGAAAACAGGATCCGTCTATACAAACAGACATCAATACAGAGCTGATGAAAACCGTCTATATAAACCCAGCATACAAATCAGGATGCATTCGGGGATGACGTCGAACGAAATCAAGGAAATTGTTGCAATAAATGGACACGAAATGTATATCTATGTAATGAGCCGCACTAGCGTTTTGTGTACCAGCACCTCAGTAGTTATAGTACAGTGAAATTTTATAGACCCACGCTGTCCTTCCAATCCTTCCAACCAAGATTTAGAAAAGGTTCCAGGACCTCAGTGTTTATTGGGTGACCTATGTTTTAAAGCAGGAGAAGAGGTGGTCATATAAAGTGCCGAAACGATTTAAGTGATGGCATATAATATATATACTATAAGCTGGCATGGAGCTATGCAATTTGCAGATGGTTCTACGTAAATCGGACCTATATCCGTACGTCCTCGATTTGAATGTAATGGCGTAAGGTAAGGACGTAAATAAGCGAACTGCGAAAAAATTGGAAGTGCTTCGAGCCTCGAAACAGATTGTAGAGATAAAAACAAACAAAGCAAGAATTTGTTAAGTTTTTTTTTTGGATAACTAAGCGAACTTTTGTTACTCCCCTCGTATACATAATTGTTGTTTGCAGACAGCATTTGAGAAAACCAACATACAATTGTTTGTTTTTTATGGAATAACACTATACGATAATAATTCATTGTGCAATAAATAATTCTGTCTGATTTTATGAAAAGACATTGTTTGGCAACAACCGGGTCTCGTAGTTTGATGTGCTTCTTTGCGATTTGGATAACAATAATCTTGTATGGCAAATATGTATTGGCAGTGCTGCTTGCTATGATTGAGACTAACAGGCCTGTTACTCTCAATGATATGATATGATTGAGACTAACAGGCGTCCATTACGGAAATCCATAGGTAGTACATTCATGGAATATGTACAACAAATTTATTTTATGAACAATTTGTTTTTAAGAAAATTGTTCAAAAAATTGTTGTTGTATGAGATATATGGGCTAAGAATTGTGTTTTCAACTTTTTTCAGTTTACCGTGCAACAAAATATCAAATGATACATAAAGCTTTGAATATTCCTTAACTATGCGGATCCAGGCCCTGCCTGGATCCGCATAGTTATGGAATATTCAAAATAAGGTTTAAAAGATAAAAGGACGTCACTCATACCAACAACTAACTGTGTGGCCGCTCAAAAGTCTTTATCTAACTAATGTTAATGAGAACGGGTGTGATGATTTCGACAAATCGACAAAAATATGAATGTATTGAATTTTAGCCTAATCTTAGAGACGTTCTCGCAATATACCTGCATATAGGTCAAGGTACACTCATTCAACATATGATAGTTTTGTCTTCTATACCTTCTTATTTTTCCAAACCACGACTCCTTGGCTGTGTTTTCGCTAGTAGACAGGGACTGTATGAATCTCGTTAATTAATTCAAGCGTGCCACTCATTAGATGACGAAGCATTTGGCTATCTTTAGAGTGTCATATGTACTCTAGCTGATTAACCGCGCTTCTTTGAATTTATGAAATCACATTGTGTCATAACCGCTTGAGGCCACAACGCTTTGTTTTATAAAGACATTAGGTTTGCCCTGATTCATGCCATTTCTGAATTAATTGTTAAATGATGTTCGTTTAACAAGACTATTCTTATATTTACTAAGAATAATTCGCAAGTTCGCAATGGCAAGTTCGCAATGACAGCTCCATGCAGGCCAACACCAAACAATTCAACGGATATCATTATTCTCTCCTACTCGAATGGCGTGTTTCAAATAGTTTAATTATGCGAGTTTATAACCCGCACTTACTGGGAACTGCAGGTTTATGCGAACAGTTTCAGTCCACAATCCTAACCACAAAGGTTGTTCAGCAGTTTATTCGGTCCTTAAAGACTAGGAGAACACCTTGATAATTGAACTGAAGCGCGTGTGCAGTCCAGAACACCTTAGAGTATCACATGCCTGTTATTCAATTTTATTATTAAGAGACGTAATTTATCTAGCTACGACTCCAATTATGAGAAATGTTTTCGTATTAAAACCACAAACAATTAATAACAGAGGTAAAGAAGTCTGCAAAGCTTCTACACCATAACCCTGCCGACATCTAGTTAAGAAATTTGAGTCTCGTTCATTTTCGAAATTAACAAGACAAATCACTCCACAAGCTAAGAACGCCATCCACCATCCCTCATAGAAGAGTTAGTAATCTGTCTTACTCATTTATGTTCGGACCCGGTTAGTTTCCTCGTATTGAGTAAAACTAAGTCGCAGACTTCCCTAATGTAATATGTCATAACATCAAAATGATGTATAAACCCAGTTACGGTGTACCACCTGACACAAGTTCAACGGTGACACAAGTTCAACTACGAACGTTTTAACCGCAACAACTTTAATGTGTTCGCTATTGGATCTGCAATTACCGCGGCTGCTGGCACCAGACTTACCCTCCAATTGTTTCTTCTTAAAGGAATTAAAATGTACTCATTCAGACTACATGGCCTCAGATTCAAGAAAGGCTTTTGTAAGATGTGGATTAATTTCAGCGTTTAAGATCAATACAGTGAAACATATAAGTTACGAATTTTTCAACTCAATAATTGGATACAATTTATCGTAGTTTTTTTGTCGAACTATAATCGCTTAATAGAGTGTCTGAAATTATATTAAGGTATTTATGCTGCCACTATTTAAGGATTTTGTTTTTATGTGGTCTTCCCTATAAATTTGGAAAACGATTCCTTCTTCTTAGAGAATTGAGTTTGTTAGTTATTAGTACAGGGTTATTCAATAAGTTCTTAGGATGACACATATATGGCGTTACTAGAATTTTTCCATATGATTTCAGTACTAACCTATCGTTTGAAGGTGTGTATAAATTTGACAGTAATCGGACTATTGATTCGCGGAGTTATAGCATTTTGTGTGCAGCAACTTTTGTTTTTGAAAAAAATTTAAACAAGTGAATTAATAATAATGGATATAGAATGTTGATGGAAAAAAATACAGTGGAAACCAAACAATGGCTTGATAAACATTATCCGAACTCTGTTTCATCGAGACAAATGGTAGAGAAGTGGATTCCCGAATTTAAATGTGGTCGTACCAGCACAAATGAAGCAGGGGACGCCCAAACTAGGCTGTCATTCCGGAAAACAAAAAAAAATCTACAGTTTGGTAATGAACGATCGCAAATTGAAGGTGCACGAGCCAGCTGACATTATAAAGATATCAGATGGTAGTGTTTCTACCAATTTACACGAACATTTGAGTATGCGAAAGCTCTGTGCAAAGTAGGTGCCGCGTGAGCTCACAGATCGATAAAAACTATGGCAAAATTGAATGAATTGGGATTCAACCTTAAATAATAATTCAAATTATTATCTTTTTCAAGTTTATTTCACATTTCATTCAAAATTTCACTGCATTTTTCATATAATGTCGAACAAATAATACATAGGAAATATTCCAATCAAAAAAGCTTAAGCATTTTTATTCTTTATTGATTGGAAGTATAGGCGCGTACAAAGCATCGATGGAACTATCGTTAAACCTCATCCGAATTTGTCCTCTCCGCTTCTACACTTGTTGGCGGGGTTGTAAGCAAAGCGTTATAAATTTGCTGTGTATATTTTCCTCTGGTTCCTTCTTCCTCGAATAACATCATTCCTTTTTTAATAAGCCAATATTATCTTGTTATTTCTTTGATTTTTTACCTGCAATAACAAAATTCACGTATAAAAAGCCAGATCAAGCTTATCTTTCAAATTGTGGTTTCCAGATTCTTTTTGTGTCTCTTCAATTTCTTTTATATAATCTTCTTCATCACTATTCTTATTGGTCAAATTTTCATTGAAACTGAATAATCCCAGTTTTTTAATGGCAGAAATTTAATGGCAGAATTTTTTTATTTTTAGATTTGGCTCAGGGTCTTTTCAATGTATTCAATTTATATATGGTTTTTGCATGGATGGGAATGCAAATCACTTGTAGAGCCAACCCCAGTTTTCAAAATTTTATTGCAGATTATAAATTTTGCAAAACCTCCATCAATTTTTTTTAAAAATAAATGCCAAATGGAAGAGGTGTCTTCACTTTTGAGTTAATGAACTTGTTGATAATGACCTAGAACTTGGGTCATTATACTTGGTCTGCATCTGCAACAAATCGGTCGGCAGTACTTAAAGTCTGGCCATGCTGGAAAATTCACCCTCATCGATGTTTGACTCCATGGATTCGGTGAAGGATCCATCATTACAACACACAAATGCTAACGCCGTCGGCTCGGGCAACTTCATGAGCACAAGCGACAATCCATTTAAAATAGGTAAACTAATCATGAGATCACGTATAAGGCCACGAAGTTTCTCTGTAGAAAACTTAGCCAAAACAAAAGAGCCTCAGCAGAATAACAGCAGTTCCCAACAAATATCAGGGAATGATTTAAATGAGAAAATAATATCATTACAAGCTGAATTAAGGGAAGCACGAAATGAAATCCATCAATTAAAACTAATGATAGATTAAAGTCACCCGCACAAACAAATGATTTTACTTTACCTGATTCGAGCGAAGAAGAGGAAATAGTAGCACACGAAACAGCATGGCTACTACCAAAATCCAAAAAGAGGAAGCGAATATCAGAAAAATGTAATCAAGCTGGTACTTCATCAGACAAAACTGAAAAAGATCCAACTCAAAAAATCACAACTCAGCCCGAAAAAAACATCTCATCAGCAAAGTATGTAACTTTTCAAAAAATCAAAGAACCTAAAACAGGTAAACAAATTCCGCCTCCTGTAGTACTTAGCAATGTGACAAATTACTCCGACATTAACAAGTCATTACAGGATAACAGCATCAATTTCCAAGCCAAATTGATGAACAACAAGCAACTGAAAATAAATGTAGTCACCGAGACAGATTATAGAAATCTAACAAAATACCTAAACGGTTCGCAGCAACAGTGGCATTCTTATGAAAATAAACATACACGACCGATAAGGGTTATGGTTAGAAATTTGCACCAATCATGCGACCCAGAAGATATTAAGAGAGAATTGAGTGAAAGAGGTTTTAAAATCCTTGATGTCGTCAACAAAATTAAAAAGACTAAGCAAGGGGATGAAGAACTAAGAATTCCACTTCCGTTATTTAGGCTGATCTTCGATAACAAAGAAGATATTCAAAAAATTTATGAAATAAAACATATGTGCCATATGGGTGTAAAAATTGAAGCGGTTAGAAGTAACCGTACAATTCCGCAATGTAAACGTTGTCAGCGATATGGCCATACTCAAATGTTCTGCCAACACAAACCTAGATGTGTTAAATGTGCTGAGAAACATTTAACTATTTCTTGTGAGAAACCCAAGAATACTGCAGCAAAGTGTTCAAACTGTGCACAAGCCCATCCTGCAAATTACCGATGATGCCTGGTAGCGAGAGAACTTCAAAAAAGAAGAAATAATCTAAGTAAACCAACGAATTTACAAAAAAGTCAACCATCAGAATCGTTTAGTCATCATGTAAGAGGTGGTTTATCATATGCGCAAGTAGCTGAGACAGGAAAGGTCAGTTCCGGACCAAATTTGAACCCTACTCATTCGAATACTATGATGGAAATGATGCACAATGTTATGAATGTCATAAACAACCTTTCTGAAAGGCTACAAAGATTGGAGCAGAGAAATTCTGCTTTATTATACTAATCAACTCTCTCAAAATGATATACCAAGAAAACCTGAGAATTGCTACTTGGAATGCTAACGGTATTAAAAATAAAAAGCATGAACTAGAAGCGTTTTTAAAAATGCAAAATATCGATGTGTGTCTGATATCTGAGACCCACTCCACCAGGCAATCTTACCTTAAAATTCACGGTTACCAACTTTATGAAACAATTCATCCGGATAACCAAGCAAGAGGTGGAACTGCTGTTATAATAAAAAACTATATTAAACACCGTGAATGCCAGCATTATCAATTACCCGAAACCCAGCTTACCATAGTAGAAATTACATCTACCAAGCAACGCCTTCAGATAGGATCAGTGTATTGTCCACCTAGATATAACCTGAAGAAACCGAACTATTTGAATATCCTACAACATTTCAATGGTAGATTTATACTAGGGGTAGGCTTACAACAACCAAAGGTAACGAACTTAAAAAAGCAATAGTAGAAATGGGATGTAACGTCCATTCCACTGGCAAGCCAACATATTGGCCCACGGATGCAAGTAAAACTCCTGATCTACTGGATTTCTTTATATCAAAACAAGTTTCATCAAATTTTATTGAAGTAGAGGATAATTCAGATATGGCCTCTGATCACTCTGCAATGATAATTTCCTTAAGCGACAAGATAATTAGAAAGGAAACGAGACCAACTCTTGCCAATAAAACAACTGATTGGGTGAGCTTCAGATCTGAAGTAGAAAACAAGATTAACTTAAAAACACGACTAAAAACTATTCAGGACCTAGAAGAAGAGGTAAAAAACTTCACCGATATCATTCAGATTACCGCTTGGAATAATAATAATGGAACAGTATCCAAAACCATTGGTAAAAGTTACCCAACAGAAATTCGGAATCTTGTCTTAGAAAAAAGAAAAGCTAGGAGAAAATGGCAACAAACAAGGAGTCTAAACTAACTAACTTGTTTAATACTGTTATTAGATTGACATGTTCCTTCAGGCTGGAAAGTTGCGGAAGTTATTATGTTACCGAAACCAGGTAAACCGCCTAATGAAGCTAAATCGTATCGTCCGATATCACTGCTCCCTATCATTTCAAGGCTAATGGAGAGACTACTCTTGAAGAGAATGAAGCCAATAATAGAAAGTAGAGACTTAATACTGGGTCACCAATTTGCGTTTAGATGCAAATATTCTACAATTGATCAGGTTCACAGAAATAAAACGATTTGCAACGAAGCATAAATCAAGACTAATGGAACATGTCAATGCGGAAGCCGCTCGGCTACTGGATAATGAACATTTGATTAGTATGTGAGCAGCTACCTACCAACGAATAGGCACTGTGCATCGCTGGACCAACAGCGACCACATTATATTTTAGTTTGTAAGAATTCAGATGTATATTGATGGTTAGTCTGGAAAGACTAGTTTAAATAATAAATATAATAAATAAAATAAAAAAACTTTTGAGTTACTTGATAAATTTTAAATTTTCCATGGCTGAGGGTAAAATTTAAAATTTAAATGCGATTATAAATAATTAATATGTCGAGTATTTTAAAAATCTAAAATAACTTACCCATAAAGTCGTTAAAATAACACTTCCTAATGTCATAACGCATATTCACTTTCAAAACAAAGAAATAAATTCTAGAATACCGTAATATATTTCCATTTATCTTTGTCTTTCATTAGGCCATTTTCGTAATGCTCACACTATGATACATTGTAAGTGGTAGAAAGAAGAAAGAATTCATGAAATATGAATGATGGAGTAGTTTTTTCTTTTCTTTTTTTTCTCATTTCACTTGTTTATGATGTAATCATACTTTTCTCTTCCATCTATTACAATTATATCATGCGATGGAGTAGTTTCCTCCTTTCTTCATTTTCCATTTCACTTCTTTATCATGCGATCATACTTTTATCTTCCAACTATTGCAATTTTAATTGAAAATTAGAATACCGAAAAACCGTAATTGAACTAAAGAAAACCGGTATTGAAAAACCGTGTCAAATCGGTTCGGGAACCCGGTTTTGAATGCGCTATTCTCCACCCACTTAATTTTATTACTGTTATGCTGTGCCACTCACTTGCACAGCATTACAGTAATAAAATTAATGAAGGTGGAACGTATTAAAGAACGCAATATCATGATGGACTCACACCCACGGGAGAAGTTGGTGAGATATGTTTCAAATCACATACACACATATATTTATATATATTAGAAACAGAAAATTTGATTTTTTTTATCGCAAACGGCAATCAAACGCGAGACCCACGAACGACAGAATAATCACACTACCTACTCTGCCACTGAGCGCAACGAGTAAAAAATCCAGAATATCACAGCCACAAAAGACAATTTTTTGTATACACTCTGGTATTATATTATTAAATATTCTTCAAGTTACCAGAGGTGGATAAGAAAAAATCGTTCCAACTATAACGCTGAAACTAAGATAGTAAACAAAAATAAATTTTGGGTATAAATACTACAAATTCTTGCGGCAGTAAATATCTATTACTTGACACCACTGAGTTGATAGAGTTGTTACTGTAAACACTGGTAAACCTTAAAGTTTGGGGCAATTTTTTATATAGGTTATTTTAGCTTTGGTTGATTTTAAGCGTGTCTAACTAACTGCTCCGTCGATTTCGACCATTGCACAACATTGGACAAATTCATAATGTTTTAATAAATATCAACAGCAGGCCATTTGCAATCAACAAGTCATCTTTTCTGGTATCGATGGCACCTATTCCAATTATTTTCAGCAGTTCCTTTATCTTATAGGGTTGGATAACATTAGCCCGTCTTTCATGTCAGAACGTTTCGTGGCTTCCCTGGAAGCAATGCATCATTCGAATTGATTGTACTTACGAGTATTATGACATAAGTCTCATTTTGACAGAAATACTTTTCAACAAATTATAACAATTAATCAATTGCCTACCATTGTAAGAAAGAGATAGAATATAAGATACCTCTTAAGTATAGTTTGTAGCGTTCTGAGTAGCTCCAATAAATCGCAAATACAATTAAATTATCTCACGTCACAATTAATTGATAATATCGATATTTCGAGTTAAATTCTTGTAATTCACTAGTACTGTCGCGTCACGATTGAACGTACATATACGAATCGCACAGTATGAACATCAAATCCGGTACACTCAAAAAAAAACCTGGTGATTTAAACAAAAAATCATGGTAAGAATAACGAAAAAATTCGTTCGTTTTCAGCCAACAAAGTAGTTCGCAAATATAACAAATTGTTTGTCGTTATTTTTTACAACAGTTTGTAATCTGCAAATAGTACAAATATTTCCTGTAAAACTTTCGGGTTTCGTAAATAAATTTACAAACGTTGTTGTTAACCTTACAAAGATCAATGTATTACTTACAAAGAAAGTTTTGTAAATATATTTACAGGGGTTGTTGTAAGGTTTACAAAAACCGTTTGTAATACTTACGTTCGTTTATACGTATCCTTTATACGAAATTTATTTGTAAATTATACATTTGCTTCTCTGTATTACTAACAATTTGTTTTGTAAAATTGACAACCTTGAAAATTGTTAACAAATTATTTCCGTAGAAATTGAGAATATAATTGTAAACTTAATGAAGAGTTGTTTACAAATAAAATTGTAGAATTTACGAAATTAAATGTGGGTTTTATAGTGCAGGTTATAGTCGGTACATATATATATATATATATATATATATATATATATATATATATATATATATATATATATATATATATATATATATATACATATATATATATATATATATATATATATATATATATATATATATATATATATATATATATATATATATATATATATATATATATATATATATATATATATATATATATATATGCATATTTCGTAAATGTGAATTTTCCAGACACAGGCTTTTAATAATCCAATAAAACTCAATGCGTTTGTAATTCAAAAGTTATAAGTTATATTATATATGATCTTCAACTAATAATAAAAAAAACTTTAAGAACTAAAATATAAATATTAATTTGAATATAAATTTATTTTTAAATTATTTTTACTTTTTTTCAACAAAATTTATAAAACACATATATTTTATTAAAAAATAATAGAAAGAAATAATCTTTTATAAATACAACTTTTTTAAACTATTAATTAACTTCTTAATTTCTAAATTATATTTTCAAAATTATATTAAAATTTATTGATTACTCAATATTATAATTTTTCATATAGTCTTAAATTTACTATTTTAGCTCGCTTTCCTTACTGAAGTTTTTCCTGTTTTTAAAATAGAAAGGTTTACAATATTAAATGATTATTATAATTGCGATATAATTGTGAGTTTTTATAAAATTACCTGTTGTTTTAATTATTTATTAGAGTTGATGCCAATATTTTGCTGTTTTTCGTCGTATCTTGTATTAACATTGTCTGCAACTTTTTGTATAAATAACAAAATATTATAAATTTTGAAAATTTTTTAAAATTTATCCAAATCATCAGAAATACCGTATGTAGTCTAGACTATTTGACAACTTCTAACTAGAAATTAAAAATCAAAATAAAAACAAAATGAATTAATAATGTTTAGGTTCAAAGTTTCAAACTAATAGCTATTTAAATAAAAATCAGCGTTATTAGCCGAACAATCATGCTGTTTTTTTTTATTCAATCAGTTTTAAAAAAAATCTAAAGTATAGGTTACAGTACTTTAAATCTAAAGTATAAGTTACAAAAAATAATTTAGTTGACTTACAATATCAGTGGTCTCTATGAATTTATTGTAGAAAATTTAAATGGTGGCATAGCGAAGATTAAGTCCTTATTGGGCTCTGTGAATAAAAGAAATATTTATTATAGTTTTTTCTAAACCGATTAATATTTCATAAAACTATTTGCCAACTTAAAATTTAGCAAAACACTATCATAATTATTAAAGAAATAAATAAAAATAAAATACAACAATTGAAACATGACTCGTCATAAGAAATTATATGTTAAGTAACGGAACAGAGCAGTCAAATAAATAAAGGCAAGTTTTAAATAAGTCAATCCGTTCCATTATTATTCATAAACTTCTTAAATTTTCGATAATATACGTAAGTTGTAGTTTTATAAAGAAAATAATTTTATTTTCTATACAAAACTTAATTTCAAAAATTTCTAGAAAACCACGTGTTAAAAATTATATGGAATTATTAAATTATATGCACACTTAAATGTTTAAAAACATTCACAGTAAATCACTTTTAAATAATCTTTATTTATTTGTTTCCTTACCTTATATATTTTGAAATATTCGTGAAGAAATTTTAATCCTTTTTAAAGAAATTATTTTAACTATTTTTTTTTACTTCAATTTATTTCACCTTCACTTTGTGGTAACTTAAATCACAATAAACTACTTTAAAAATGCCTTCCAATAATTTGAATATTTAATTACAAAAATATTCTGTCAAATTTACAAATTTATTTACAAAATTACGAATATTTTGTAACTTTAGAGGACAAAATTGTAATTTAATTGTATATTACAATTCCTTTTTGTAAATTTAACGAGGTGTTTATGATATCTTTGCTACTAAATTTGTACAACAAATACTTTTACAAATAAAATTGTTCAATTAGCAACTGAACACGTTTATATTTGCAAATAAACTTGTAAATTCTAGCAACATATACTATCATCGATTTACATATGGTTTGCCAAAAATATGTATTCCAGCTTACAAAATGCAAAATATGTTAATCTTTTAATTTTTTTCTAGTATTTCATTTTTATGAATTATCTTATCTGCCCAAATTATCAATGTTATGCAACAAATATTTATATAAAACTATTAAAGAACTACAAAGTTTAAATATATAAAATATATATCGTGTTTCTTTAATTTACTTAGCATTTTAATATTTAATTAAAAGAGTTTCAAACCACAATCAAATAAACTGCGTCTGCTTGGTTATCAAAATTAATATCACCCAAATATAAATATATGGAAAAAATGGGCAGTGTCAATTGGCAGTGTCAAACTATTTACTATTGGCACAGATAAAATAACGAAACTAAAGTAAAGCTACCAATATGATGTTTTATATTTTCTCTAGGATAATTTCACTGTTTGTGTACTGTTTGTACAAATACCCAATTTTGATAAACTTGAAATATTTTTTCTACGCTATTGGCCTATTCGAGAAGAAGATGTAAAACTGTGCCGAACATATTATAAAAAATAGTTTCTGACAAATTTTTTTGAAGCATCAGATGACTAAAACTCTAGAAGATCCCGCAATCAATGACATAAATGGACCCATGCTGCCCAAACCAACCTTTAATAAATTAATTATAATTATACCTCATTTATACATATAAATTGTATTTGTTTCATATCATAAGTTTATCGTTGACTCTCAAAACCAATCATGCAACGATAAAACATGTTAGTTTGTAAACGAAATAATATCGTTATTTTGGCAACAAATGCCATTCGTTAATAAACCGTATAATATTCGTAAAAACATAATTCATTTTGTTTTGTAAATTTTACTAAATTATATTGTAAATGCGATGTTCCATAGAAAATGAAATTACAAATAAAGCATTGTAAGCAATTTGTTAAATTTACAATAAAACCCCTTACAGAGTAGGTGTAACGCTTACAAATTTGATAGAAAAGTTACAAATTTGAGTTTACGCTATAACATTTGTAGATTATTTTTTTGAGTGTAGCATATTTCTGATGAGATGGATTTTTGATCTTTTCGATCACACAATCATTCAATGAGGTATAAAAGCAACAACTCCGGATTACAACTCAAACTCACAATTACTTCAAAATTACATAAAGCTACACGCTTCAAGTTATTTGAATAAGTTAAGCTCTACAAATAAGTAATTCGTTTCGAAAATATCCTATATCCTAGATTGGTTAATACTATTGTATCAAGCTAAAGATTTGCCTCTTTTTTTGTGTTATCTCTTTTTTTGTTGTGTAATGGTATTTGTCATTCAGGCTCAATTGGCTCTTTGTGACATCTCACTTTTTAATTGACGTTCCGGCTCCTATCTGCACATTGCATAGCTTCATGCCAGCCTATAGTACTGATATGGAATATCGTACGGCACACGGATTCTAAACTCAACAGGTTCTCAGATGAGTTCATTTGCAACACTGATCGCACCGCCCAAACGATCGATGGTAAAAATCCCTTTTCGCATCCTGCCCCTATCGGGATACGAACTCGGTACCACCCGCTCCAAGCCGCAGATTTTTTAACCATTTTGCAACCTGAGCGATAATTTGCTTCTTAGACACCACTTATCAGCAATCGGTAAGTGGGCATTAGAGAGCATGTACATTTTTGTATTGACATAAATAAGGTGATTTAAATTTCTCCTTTTGTTGGCATTGCAGTTACTAACATGTTCAATGCACACAAGCTATATAATATTATAGTTTACGAGCTTGTTTCACATTCATCTCACTAGGATTCATTCATTAGGAGATCTTTTGTAATTGGTTACCATGAATATTTATTGATGGGTTCAAACTATAACACAAACCAAACCTTACGCTTCACTCAATTTTACTTTTACCTAGTGAGTCTTAACAGTCCAGAATAGGGTATAATCATAAATATTGCTATCTAGATATTGGCCTGTCGTTTTCAAAGTTGGCCCACAACACGAGTACACCGCATTCTTGGCTTAATATAATATTAATGCTTGTTTTATGTGAATCAAAAGTGGGAGTTCGTATGCTATCCCACATCGATTAATTTTCAAATATCTTGAATAAAAATAATTGATTGGAAAAAAATTCTTCGAACTAATTCACACATACTTTGTACATCTCACATACACATGTGCATCCATACATGTGAATTGGGTATACGTACATAACAACTTTTGTTTCTTATTGGATTTAATTTTCAATTTTTGTTTTCCCATTGGCATCTGGCAGTGTGATAAAAACATACTCAGCAGGTGGTCAACATTTCATATACACATTTTTTCCGAGATACTGATTTCACATGCAAATGTTGTATATTGAATAAAAAATATTCCATTGAGGGTGCTCTGTAGGTGTTATGTCCGATTTAGATTAACAACATGTTCTTATATAAATGTATTAAGCTCATGTGTATCGAATCCTGTTAAATGGTTGTGATAAATAGTATATAAGTCAGTAGTCATGAAGTTATCAAAAATTACTATTCATTATCTCTGTAAGCGCTACTCTCATCGTTCTTTTTATTCAAGGTATGTTATGAATCATTCTTACTCCAGGAGCTACCTAGCCTTTTGATTCAACCGTCCGAAATCATTTACTGTGTTATTTTTGTAGGTTTTACATTCAGTTTCCTTCTTATAAGCACTATAGATAATCAATAACAATAAAGCTTCCAGATGGTAACCCAAATGACACAGGAAGAGGTGGTCACGAGAAATCAGCATCTTTTAAAATTATTTTTCGTTGTAAAATACTTGCAGAAACACCATTGTCTTTCTCGCAGTATGAGATGTAGCTTCATTTTGCTGGAACCATTAAGGTCACGATTATTGAGAACTGTCAGACGTAAAATAATTTTCAACATTATCCGGTTTACAAATCCAGAGATGGTTTCTGGAAGCTCTATCAGCCATATTTTCACACCAAACAGTGTTTCTCGGAAGATCTCCAATTGAGTAGCACGTCGACGAGAAGACACAGATGGGTCAGTGTGGATACTTTCTCGTACAACATTCATCAGCCGGTCGAAAAACATTATCTATGACCATCTGTTGTACTGCAGAATTCATGAGCACTAGTACAGTTCTAAAGAAATACTATACGAAGTGAAGGGAGCCCTGTGAGAAGAGACATCCATGTTTCGTAAATATTTCGAACGTTATCGTAAATATAAATGTCAAATATAAATGTCAATTTGAAAACATGTCACATTCACGTAAAACGTTCCGAAGCCAAATTAACCGGGTGTTGATTTTAAAAAAAAGGGATCGGGGTGTCCAAGACGTGAAATCGTATCTGTCGTAAACAAGATTCGTAGGCAGTGACAATTATCTGGCTACTGAAAAGCTGCGACGGAAATTTTCGTATAAGTCAGAGAAGACTGATACATAAAGAAACGTAACGAAAATATCAAGATCTTGTCAGTAATAGCATTTTGCGATCTATTTACAAATCTGATGAAGTAAACACTGTCTGGGAAGTATTGTAAACCTCGGTTGTGGATGCTTCCCAGCACATTCTTGGTATAGATGAAACGGGGTTGGAAATAAAAATGGAAATATTCAAATCACACATAAATAAGTAAAACAAAAGTAGCTGTAGTTCGGTTGGTTGGGAACAGCCCGGTGCATGAATCGTATCTCGTCTTTTTCTAAGGCACTAACCTGTCAAAGATGAACGAGACATGGCAAGCCACATACGTGTAACATTGAACAAATAGGATGAACACATAGGTGCATTGGCCGGCCGACCACGCATACACATATATGAGACTTTTACAACAAACAGTCAACACCACAAATATAACAAAACTTTTCATATGACAGTGACTCTGAGATACGTCAGACAAATGTCAAATATACCAGTAAGTTGGTTGCATCTCGATAATCATCCGTAGCTGAATTTTGTGCTACAATATAGATGGCGTAAGGAGAAAGAGGAGAAGATAACGTTTTGCCCGATGTACAGTGAGACGCCGAAAGTTATAAAAGGTGATGCGTGTCAGCGAAAAAGAGCGTTTTGTCTTGTTGTTGCGAAAAAATACGATCGAAAACAAGAAAAGATCGAAAAAAAATAAGGTGAGGAAGCAACAAGTGTAGTGACAAATAAATCAAGTGAGCAATGTCCAAATAAAGAAAAAAGGGAAACAATCGGTGAACCAAGTTATCAGTGGGTCTAGACGGAAGAAAACACCACACGAGGTGAAAGTGGTGCGGGCCAAGAACCACGAGGATCCAGACAATATTGGCAAGTGGAACTTAAGGTCTTAAGAGTACAATAACTCAGCGATGTATCTATGCAAGCCGCTAATTAGATTTCCTGCATAAAACGAGCATATCCTCAGTGAACACGAAATGACTGAACCGTGTCGTTAAAACAAAGTTTCGTATGTTGAATTGTAAATATGACCAGTTCATATATACAACAGATATAAAAGGAATCTGTCAAATATATATGATTAAAGCTCAATCAGATAATTAAATTGCCCAAATGACAACTTGCAAAATAATCTAATTTGTGATTAAAAATTGACTTTAACGTTTCATACACACACACACATAACGCAAAATCCAATTGAAAAATAATACAGATTTGTATATAGGATTAGTAAATTAGATAAATTTCAAAGATAAAGAAAGAATATGTATGTATGAATAATGAAATATTTTTCTTATCCCACCCGCATGTATAATGAGAGCACATATTTTTACTATATATGGTTGAGATTAGAAAAATATGTTTTCAAATTTTCATGATACGATTGATACAGAATTATAAAATCACACATTGGCTTATAGTTATCGCAATCACTTTTTGAATACAAATGGTCACTTAACAATTCAATTCACTTATTACCGTGTGTACAAATCGTTTAAAACTACATTCTTACGTTTCGATAGCTGCCGACAACTCTGGGTAAAAAAATTGTAGAGTGCTATGCGTTGACCTTTTTTCCCCCTTATCTCCTTTCTTAGGAGCATAGGGCGTCTACTAAACTGGACCATCGAACTCTATTTGGGACTATTTTCTTTAGTTTCTCCCATGTTTTGTTTTAGTTAGCAGCGTTCTTTTCGAAGTCCAGGTGGCTATCTCAGCGTGTGTCCTATCAATCTCCTTTCTGCTTCCTGATCTCCTTCTCAATGTACACTTGGTTTGTTTGTCGCAATAATTCTTAATTTCTGATTCGGCCAGAAGCATTTGAAGCTCCTAAGGCAGTTCTTCACAAACACTTGGAGTATTCTTACGATTTACTGCGTATATTTCCACGTTTGACAGTCATAAATCAGTACTGATTTTACACAGTTATTGAACATTCGTATTTTGCTGTTTCTCGATACGACGGATGCATTCCAGATCTTTTGAAGCATGTTTAAAGTGTTTCTGATGCGTTGGTTAATTTCTTCTTCCGTTCCACCTGTTCTTGATACGGTACAGCCAAGCTATACGAATTTTTCTCTCTATAGCTCCTCGTGAATTGTACTATGTGCCACTCTGCTTTCCTTTGTGTTGAACTTTATTTCCAGCATCCCGATACATTTCTCGGATGAAGCTCAGTTATTTTCCTCGGGATGCTTATTTCACAGAGTTCTTTTCTGATTGCAATTCTATTGATAGAATCGAATTCGAGCTTCTTTTTATGGTTCGAAGTCCAAGAAGAGTAGATATAGTGGTGAGTTTCATTCGTTGGATTGTTCGACGATAATTCGGACCGTGTTGATGTGGTCTGTACAGCTTTTTCTGGTCTGGAACCAGGAAAACTTTTCGTTTCTTATGTATTGGTTCACAGTTGGTGAGCTTCGTTGCAAAATGGCCATTGCTAATGCGTTCATTGTATTGTTGAGCAGGGAGATGCTTCGCCAGTTTTTGTATTTTCTTAAGTCGTCTTTCTTTGGAATCATTATGGTTAAGCCTTATTTCCATTTTTGCGGAATTCTTCCAGTATAAAACACTTTTACTAATAGTGGTGTTAGTGCTTCTGCAGTTGGAAATACGTCTTCATTCATTATTATGGCACTTGTAACTTCTCGCTTCGTTGGTGGATGGATATTTATAGTTTCGTTATAGTTTCCATCTGGATGCTCCTCAATTGGTTCGCTATCTATGCAGTTGCCCTCGAAGAACTCTTTTCATTTAGTTGTTGGTCGTATCAAGTTAGGACTTGCCCTTGTGAATCCTTTTTTGGTGGTGCATTTGTAAATTTTTCGTTGACCTTTCTTACTCATTTGTGTTGAATTAGTTGAATTTTTTAAGTTGGCGACGTTCCTCAATTTTCTTCCACGGTTTTCTTGTCGCCCAGTAATTTGAATTTTTGGGTAAGTAAGCATTTGTAGTAAGCGTGCACTTGATATGGCGGCTTGTAGCTGCTCGTAGAATTCATCTTTAATTGCGTCATCTAATTCTTCTGTGGACGTTTAGCCTTGTATGATTGTTGTATTTCTGATTTTTGAGTGGAATCGGGCTATTATTATTCTGGTAGTTATTGGCTTCCACTCCAGAAGTGATTTATTTCCTTTGGCCGTTGTTAGTATACTTACGCCTTGCTCTTGTGTGTCAGGTCTGCCAGAGAACATTAAATAACATTTTGCGCTGGTTGGTATGTTTCCATTGCTTTTCCATCTTACTTCGCTGAGGCCTAGAATTTTTATATTGTTTCGCTTCCTTCTCAACTTGTGCTAACCTTGATGTTTCCATAAGAGTTCTTATGTTCCAGTTTCCAATTTGTGTCCGGGTACGATAGTTGTTGGTGAGTCACATGAAATTAAAACACAATTCAGTTCATCTCAACTCATTTCAAAATATATTTATAAACTTAAAATCAATAACACTAATTTAAACTCTATTTGCATCTCACCAATTATCTCCGACATCAAACCTAAAAGTAGATTAATTAATTAATTTCATTGTATTATACTTACCTTTTAAAATCTCTTAAACACAATTTCTTAAAACTTGTTCAATTTGACATCTGTTTATATAAAGTAATACTGTCAATTATGATTTCAGCTTTAGATAAATTAATTTGGAATAGATTTCAAGTATATGCAACCGGTTATTGGTTGCAAAATTAATATATTTGCCATAATACCGGGAAATTTAAATTTCTTAAAGGCTTAAGCTGCTATAGTGAAAAAGCTTTCCAAATTGATTTACTATAAAGAGGACAAATCAGTAAAGATAAGAATTGCAAAATCAGCCATTCTATTCTACTCTGGCGAATAAAGAAGATTAAAATATCATAAAGCAAAGTTACAGTGTGTTAACAAATTATAAATATTCAAGTAAAGTTTGGCTTCTGAGTTTTAATTAATACTGATATAAGTTCGACTATAAGTTCAATACCGCATTCATCTTTAATCACATTCATTTTTAATCACATTCATCTTTAACATTATCTCACATTCATCTTTAACATCATCTCACGCTCATCTTTACCAATACAATATCCATCCATCCATTTTCAAAACGACTTGATCAACATTTTGGTGCCGAAACCCGGGAATTATCTTATTCAGATAAGTATAATCCTCTTAAAAATTATCATATAGCTATATAAGCAACTATATATTTATACAAAAAAAAGAAAAAAAATTATCGTGCGAAATAATCCGCATCGATATTTAACAAATTGTATAAGTGGCAATTATTATATAAAACCTCGTGGATCAATATTTTGTGAAGTTTTTGTTTATATATCATATCCCAAACAATGACTGACAGATTAGAGCGTCTACGGGATCGAGCACATGCCCAAATAATGAAAATTTTGCAGTTTGCTGAAGGAATAACAGCCAATACCACTCTCGAAGCAATAATAGCACGTCGTGAAGTTCTGGAAAGTAGATATCAAACTTTCAACGAACTCGAACAGCAGTTATTCGAGTCTTCAGCCTACCAACCAATTACTGAAGTGGTTGATGAAATCTATTATAAAGCACGAGAACTGATAATGCTTGCATGTACTAGTCGTGAAAAGGATGAGCAGACCTCCAGTAATTTAAACACATCTCTAGAACAATTCATGGACCAACAAAAGACATTTTACGAAGGGGTCAATATGTCGCACCACGTGAGGCTGCCAAAAATCAACATGGAGCCTTTTTCCGGCGACTATAAGTGCTGGGCCTCATTCCATGATCTATTCAAGACAACTGTGCACGACAACAAGCAAATAAGTAAAGTGCACAAACTTCAGATGTTAAAGGGACTGCTAACAGGTGAGGCTGCTGCTTTAATACGACACATTCCAATCACGGAAAATAATTATTGCAAAGCATGGGAGGAATTGTGCAATAGGTACAATAAGATGACACCCATCATTTCTTCGTTGGTGCAATCATTTTTTGACCAAAAACCGTGTAACTATGCAAATGGAAAAGAGTTACGTCGCATTAGTGAAACAGCAGACGAGATTATTCGTGGATTACGTGCTTTGGGACCAAGCGCTGAGACGAGAGATCCATGACTCATTCACATCATCCTGGGAAAAATCGATAATGAATCTAAGCAGTTATGGGCCAACAAATCAGTGGAAACAGATTTTCCAACGTTCAACGATTTAATTTCATTTTTAAATAAAAGGTGTGACGCGTTAGAAATTTGTGATGGAACAACAAAAAGGGTCACAACAAAGTTAACATCAAAATCATTTCTAACTGCCAACTCAACCAACACGTACAAATGTACAGTGTGTAATGAAGAACATCCACTATTTAGATGTCCAAAATTTAAAAATAAAAATGTAAAATTTTTAATAATTAAATATTAAAAAATTGAGTTGTTATGAACTACATTTAACACACGCTTTGGCAGGATATCTGTAGAAATCATTCAAAATGAAAGTCGATATTGAACTTAGTAGACGAACAAAACCTATGTCGCAACTGTTTAAAGAAAGGACATATAAGTGCCAAATGTTTCTCAAAGGCTTCTTGTCTTATATGTAATAAGCGTCATCACACTTTGTTACATCAAGAAGACATGGAACCTCATATGGACTCCAATCGAGCATCATCAAGCCATCATACCACTCTTCGACAAAATTCCGATGATCAGTATCCTCAATCAACATCGAGGTCACTAACTACCATTGAATCCACACAATCTCAGAAAAGCCAAACACAACAAGTTTTACACACACATTATTCTACGACAACCACGGTACTACCAACAGCAATTATTTACATCAAGTCACGTACCGGTGAACTCCAGCCATTTAGAGCACTTTTAGACTCAGGTTCACAAACATCTTTTGTTACTGAATCTTGTGCTCAACGCCTAAACCTCAAGCGAAATCAATCTTCAATATCTGTTTACGAATTAGCATCTACCTCGGCTGGACAAACAAAAGGCAAAATTGATATGACCATATACTCGTGCATAGACAAGCATCATAAGCTCTATGTTACGGCTCATGTCATTCGCAAAATATCAAATATACTACCAACAATGCCGGTAACTCTTCCTGCAAAAATTGACTTATTGGAGTTAGCAGATCCACAATTTTCTGAACCGGGTAGTATCGACGTTCTTCTTGGAGCTGATGTTTTCTTCGAAATCTTAAATCCAGAAAGACGAATCATCGGTGGTGTCCCGCCACTACAATCATCGAAATTTGGCTAGTTGATTGCAGGCAAACTTTTAAACCAAAAATCAAACAATAACATAAACATGCATATTACTACTGATCCTCTTATTTCTTCACTAAATGATGACTTACATCGGCAACTAAGAAAATTTTGGGAAGTCAAAGAAACAGTACCTGAAGCCATCACTAAAGAATCGATCGATGACTGTGAAATGTTTTACGAGAAAACAACGACGAAAAATGCTGCAGGTCAATTTGTGGTTAAACTTCCATTCAAGACAGGAAGATTAACATTAGGCAGTTCATTCGAAGCAGCAAGGCAACGTTTACTTACTATGGAGAGGAAGTTTGCCAAATTGCCTTCATTCGGGGAAGACTATAGATCATTTATCAATGAATATATCGACTTAGGACACATGACGTATGTACCATCTTACTCGATCCCGTTGGACGACGATCAAAAATATTATTTGCCACATCACGCAGTAGTAAAACCCAGTAGCACTACGACCAAACTGAGAGTGGTCTTCGATGCTTCGTGCAAAACAAATACACAAGTCTCATTAAATGATGTTTTGGAAATTGACCCAAATCAGTAATGAATCAGAAAAGCAGTAATGAAACCAGGAGTTTCAAACTTTTTACTTTTAAATTCTCAATTTGTCTCTCTAAGCATTGGAGTGTTGTTAAGGCTAAGCTGATATAAATATAAGGTGTGGTGTAGAGACGACCTGTGAAGCTAATAATTTAATTCCTCCTCGGAAACACCATACCTTTGAAAATAATTTCAGATAAACATAATTTCATCAGACCAACGTAGCCATTTTCCATTCTTCATGCATAACTTTATTTCGCCATACCATTCGAACAAAGTCGAAATGACAGTCCCAAAAGGATAGCCCTCCGAATATCAAGAGCTCTGAATTATTTCAATCAACTCCTGGTGAACGATTTTTCTTTAATCTTCGAATGGCCATGGTGCATTCTTCATAGAATGATCGTCTCTGCGTTCTCTATGTTATAGTATTCAAATACAGTTTGTAATACATGGGGAACATTAAGACGCCAGAAAAATTTTCAAACCATGTATCAGTACTGCATCAACTTTAACACAGAGGATCCTGGTTCCGAATGGCAGTTGATCGAGATCTTAAGGTATGGTTCAATTTGGTGATTCCTCCGTGGAAAGAAACTACGAGAATTGCGTTGATTGCTAAGTTATTGTACTCTTAAGACCTTAGCTTTTACTATTCGCGCTTCTTTTGTCGACAAATGCGTTTAGCTGTCCTCCTAGCTAGAACTGCTTTATTTCTTCTTGCGTTTGTAAACCGAGTCTGCGCTTCATTGTCATCAACAGCAAGACGACACCCCTCATCAAACCAATCATTTTTGGGCTTACTTTTCACTATACCAAGAATGTGCTGGGTGGTATCGACAACGAAGTCTTTCAATTCTTCCCAAACACTGTTCACTTCATCAGACTGGCAGTTAGATCGCAAAATGCTAAATACTAAACGTATAATTTATATAAGGTTATTTTTGATTCGTAAGGTTATATTTTATATAAATAAAAAATTTAAAAAGTGATTTGATGTCAAAAAGATTTTTTTCGGGACCGACGCGCCATCTCTTATCAAATAGAATTATAACAAAAGCACCATCTATTAACAAATCTTCTTACTATTTTACGAAAAAAATTTGTAATAACAACGAGACTTGAATATCTCGCCAGGTACATGAAACATTTTAATATTGTTCCAGATTATCGATTTGTGGTTAGGCGTTTTGAGGAGTCCCGAACTCATACATCTTTTATTGTTACGAAAAGAACTCACACGTGTTTTAAATCTTCGTAAAACCACCCGACTTGTACAAGCAGTATTCTTA
The DNA here is from genome assembly GCA_963932295.1 of Tipula lateralis. Taxonomy (NCBI): domain Eukaryota; kingdom Metazoa; phylum Arthropoda; class Insecta; order Diptera; family Tipulidae; genus Tipula; species Tipula lateralis. The sequence goes on from OZ010737.1 coordinate 140,111,899, forward strand.
GTCTGTTTCGTTATTTACATTAGTATGTCACAACAACAGTACGTTGTTATACCTAAATTTTAAATTCCCTAATTTATATTCATGGCAATATTTTGACATTTAAATTGTGTAAACATTTATTTCAACCATAAGGAACATAATGAAATTAACAACTAACGTCTTAAGACGACGGTTTATTATTATTATATACATACATATTTTATATATGTGTATGTTGTCTACGTCAAAAAAGGGTTTAAGATGTTATTTTTTTTAGCGTAATGAATAACTTGTATCTGTGTAGCATGTAAAATGTACGAACACATTTTATACGCTTCTCCTACCTTCATTAAATAAAATTATTATTTATAACGATATTTACACGCATTCCACATGACTATATTGTCTACTTGTTATTAAATGTATGTTTATCGTTCGTTCAAAATGATAGATCTGAGAAAACGTTTGATACAATGAGATGAGGCATACTATACCCAATTGAAGATACTGTAGATACGCTTCACTTCTTTGGTATGAAATGTTCCATGAAGGTCTAGGTGGTTTCGCTAAAGCTGTATTACACCTCCTTCCCTCGACTTCGCAAAAATGGAAAGAAATTAGCTGAGCTTTCAAAGTTCATAAAAAAAATTTAGCTCAGTCTTGTATGGAGATATATCATATGTAGGTTGGGTGAGGGGTCAACTTTGACTCAAACTCTCTAAATCAAATATGTAATTATTTATTTTATGCCAGAATTAGGACTTAATATCAAAGTGTGTGAAGTTATCCCAGGATCTCATACCAGAAAAAAAAATAAAATGTTCATCAGGTAATACCAATTTCATCCTATCCCAAGATTTTTCAAAATCATCCCAGAAAATTGTGTATTTGTTCGAAATCGAGAAATAAGTATTCAAGATCGAACAAGTTTGTACCTTCTTTAAAAAAAACTGACAAATTACATGTACATATTGGCCAATAGGCCCACAGGAGCCCTGTGGTTGGGGGCATTCGTGTTTCGTAAATATTACGAACGAAACATGAGACCCATAGAATACCACCACAGTATCCAGAGCTTGTCGTAGGAGGCGACTAAATCTGGTTGGATCGCTGGGCTGACGACCCGCATCCGTAAAAAAGTGAAAATGTAAAAATGTCAACAAATATAAAAAAATCGGATACCGCCAAACCAACAAAAAAAACGAACCCCCGCTTAAGTACCCGGACACGAGATTGAGGATCGGCACGTGGAACGTGCAGTCATTAAGAAAACCTGGCGCGTTAGACGGCCTTATCACATGCATGAAAGAGTATCGGCTAGAACTCGCAGCTCTCCAAGAAACTCGATGGCTTAAAAGTGGAGACCATGTGTCCCAAGACTGTACGTTGCTACACAGTGGAGATGACCTCGGAAATCTTGGGGTTGGATTTCTCATTGCGCCACAGGTAAAAAAGGCTGTCTTGGACTTTCAAGCAGTCGATTATCGAATGTGTAAGCTTCGCTTGCACATGAGATTAGCCAACCTGTCAATTGTCTGTATACATGCGCCCACTGATGTAAGCCAATCCCAGGATAAAGACTCATTTTACAATAATCTGGATAATCTGATGGGTTCTATACCGGAGCACGATGTCAAATTGGTGATTGGTGACTTTAATGCTAGAGCTGGCAGGAATCAGACCGACTTTTGTTATTATATAGGTCCATACTCCCGACACGCGGGCCGAGAATGGGGAGAGAATAATTTACTTTGCGATCGCTCATGATCTCAAAGTAGCAAGTACATTCTTTCCTCATAAAAACATCCATTTAGAAACATGGACACATCCACGTAAAACATCCCGAAGCCAAATTGACCATGTGTTGATTTCAAAAGAGCTAGGGTTGTCCAAGACGTGAGATCGTATCGGTCGTCAACAAAATTCGTGGGCAGTGACCATTTTATGGTTGCTGCAAAGCTGCGATGGAAATTTTCGTACATGTTAGGGAGGACAGGAGAATATACAACGCAATTCTCCTGTGATGGTCTGATAAATGAAGAAACGCAACGAATGAATATCAAGATCTTGTCAGCGGTAGCATTATGCAATCCAATTACCAATCTGATGATGTGAACAGTGTCTGGGAAGTATTGAAAACCTCGGTTGTCGATGCTGCCCAGCTCACTCTCGGTATAGTGAAAACTAAGCCCAAAAATGATTGGTTTGATGAGGAGTGTCGTCTTGCTGTTGAGCAACGAAATATAGCCCACAATGAAGCGCAGACTCGGTTTACAATCGCAAGGAAAAACAAAGCAGTTCTTGCTAGGTGGGCAGCTAAAAGAATTTGTAGACTGAAGAAGCGAGAATGGTGGAAGGCTAAGGTCTTAAGAGTACAACAACTCAGCAATGAGCACAATTCGCGTGGTTTCTTTAAAGGAATCACCGAATTGCACCATACCTTAAGATCTCGGTCAGCTGCCATTCGGGACCAGGATGGAAACCTCTGTGTTAACGTCGATGCGGTACTCGATACATGGCGTGAACATTTTTCTGATTTACTTAATGTTCCACATGTATCACAAGCACGTGTATCACAAGCGGTCTGTATTTGAGGGTAGTCAAACCCCTCAAATACAGACCGCAGAGATATTTATTGCATTAATTCAGAGCTCTTAATATTCGGAGGGCTAACTTTGTGGAACTGTCCTTTCGACCTTGTTCGATTGGTATGGCGAAATGAAGTTATGCCCGAAGAATGGAAAGTGGCCGCGTTATGCCCAATTTTCAAGAAAGGTGATCGCTTGAAATGCGAGAATTATCGCGGTATAGCTCTCCTTTGCACAGCATATAAGTTACTGTCATACATTATCTTGGGAAGAATTACTCCTCTAGCGGAGGAAATTGTCGGTGACTACCTACTACACTTCCGGTGAAGGAGGATTCCGTCCAAATCGGTCAGTCATTGATCATGTTTTTTCGCTACGGATGATTTTTCCAAGTACTTCGAAACATCTCGCGATGTACACCAGGTATTCTTAGATTTCAAGCAAGCTAATATGACTCGATCAATCGAGAGAGATTATGGTATGCGCTTGAATATTTAGGATTACTGAAAAAATATGTACATCTCTGTAAATTGACAGTAACGCAGACACAATGCTGTGTCAAATTTGAGAACAGGCTATCGAGAATTTTTGCAATCAATTCCGGTGTTCGACAAAGAGATGCGCTGTCCCCGACACTTTTTATCTTCGTAAAAGTGAAACACCTCAGGACAACATCTTATTCCGACAATCCAATCAACTTCTTCCGTATGCAGATGATATCTGTGTGATTGGATTAAATGGCAACGGAGTGAAAGAGATACTTGATCCACTGGAACAGTTTTCAGCTTCCGTTGGTCTCAAAGTCAACGAGTCAAAAACCAAATATCTAATCTCTGGTTTTAGAGACCAAGACGCAATTGATTTCAGTAGTGGAAACCACACGTTTGAAGGAGTGATGAGATTCAAGTATCTTGGATCTCTCATCACTCACGATAATAGTGTGGGCGAGGATATCAAGGTTCGCCTTGCCGCTGGCAATCGGGCTTTGTATCCTCTACGGCCACTGCTGAAATCAAAATATCTTGCAAACACGGATAAGCCGAATCTGTACAGAGTGTTGATCAGACCCGTTGTCATGTATGGATGTGATAGTTGGATGAGTACGACCGAATGTTAGAAGCCATCTTTCGTACTCACCTTGACGGATGAGTACGAAAGATGGCTTCTAACATTCGAGAGAAGAATCATGCGCGTGATATATGGCCCAAAACGTGACGTCGATGGCACTTACCGAGTTCTTTTCAATCACGAGATCAGGAATTTAATGCAAATTCCTGATATCGTGCATGAAATTAAAGGACAGCGAGTACGCTGGCTCGGACACGTTCTGCGTGCTGATCCGAACCGAATGATACAGCGAACCTTTAAGGGAGAACCGCCTGTCGGTAGGCGAAGAGGTCGCTGTCGGCGACGATGGATCCACGGCGTAGAGAGCGATCTTGCATCTTCAAACTGTCTACAACGGTTTGAAGAGCTGGCTCGTGATCGAAACCGATGGAGTCCGATTGTTGACACGGTACGGGCCAATAATGGCCTGTAAAAACCGTTAAAAAAAAATTGGACAATATGCACATGGCCCAACTTGTTTTTTTATATAATAAAGATTTATATTAATGGTTCCTAAGAACCACGAGTGTCCTTCTCGATCTCATTTGATTTTGAATTGATATCATGTCTACTAACTACGGCTTGTGTTGTCGTTTTGCTGGTAGTTAGTTGACATGACATCAATTCAAAATCAAATGAGATCGAGAACGACACTCGTGGTTCTTAGGAACCATCAATATAAATCTTTATAATATAAAAAAAACAAAATGGGTCATGTACATATTGGCCAATAGAGCAAATCTCAACATACGGCTGATCTTTTTGGTTGGTTCATAATTAGTGGACATGATAGCAATTCGATTTCACAAAAACTTGATCTGGATTGAAAATCTTATTTATTTATAAGTCAGATTTTTTTTCTAGAAGGTAGAAACTAGTTCGATCTTGAGTACATATATCCCGATTTCGAACTAATAGACAATCTGTGATGATTTTGAAAAATCTTGAGATGAAATGAAATTAGTATTACCTGATGAACATTTTATTTTTTTCTGGGATGAGATCCTGGGATAACTTCACACACTTTTAATATCATATTATATGAGGGATCAATATAGTTGTTAATCGGCTGAAAAGCTTACTAAATAAGTGTAATTCAATTTTTGAGCCCTTCAAACCCCACATAATTTCCCTTTACAACAACAAATTTATATATTTTATCTCAAAACGTTGTTGATCGATTTATGAGCTCAAGATATAAGTATATATTTCGAATTTTGAGCTCCACCCTCTCGTTTCAAATTCACCCCAAAAACCATTTTCTTGATATATCTAATTGTTGAGCTCATACAGAATCGTATATTTCGATTTTGGAACCTTATCGTTAGATAGTCAAACCTTCCAGTACTAATTATTTATAGATTGCTTCGGTAGAGTAGTTTCGAACTGATGAGTGACGTCATTAAATGATCGATCGATCGAAAAGATCAACTTCACCTTATCAGGTGTACGCTACTGTACTTGATATATTATGTATACATATATTTTATGTGAGTAGTATATCGCATCAGCTCCCAATTGTGGCGTAAGCTTCATTATATTTGCAAACGAATGGATTGTGGTTTTCTTCTCCGATTTTGATATATGCCGTATTGCATGTGGATACCCGATTAAATTAGTTTTGTTCCGACATTAGACAAAATGCATTCTGTATGCAATTCGTCCACCTCAGCAGTTAAATTCATGAGATTCAGCATGATACGGATTTCTTATAAATACCTGTGCCGTGAGAAGAGAACCGAATATTCAACTTCGAGAAGCAGACAATTCGATGTTAAGAAATTATTTTTGCCGTGTTAGGTTATGCAGGTGGTACTGAAATTTGAAAGGCCGTGCTAAAATGTATTGACATGTAATGGCCAAAACAGGGTCGTTGAAGGTCACCACTTTAAATCATTTATACTGTTCGAAATGATTAGTAATTGAATGATGAGTCGATCGAAAAAAGCAACCCCACCATTAACTTTAATAGGACTGTGGATGAAATCATAGGACAGTAAAAGCGTTGTCTCAGTCACTGTATGCTGATCATCCAAAAAACCCTGAAGAAAATTGAATCTTTTTTCTATGAAATTTTTAATTATTGAATTCTTAGATGACTTCTAAATTTTCCAAAGCGATTCTCTAAGCCATCAAGGAAATACCACGCTTATATACTTGAAACCAGTAGATGAATAAGTTTCAACCTGCTGCAGGATACGTCGGAGTGTATTCGACCTATGCACTTGGTCGTGTGGTATAGATTCACGAAAAGACAGTTTCTGTGCTGGTAAATGAATTTCGTACATTGTTCGGATCATCATAGAAATCGTAGTTTGTGGCGATATTTATATTGAGTTGACCACGAACATGACAGTCCTGTCCTGTTACAGAACGATTCATTAACTGCTAACTGCTATAATTTTTCCAAACACTTATTTGTGCTTGGCAATGTTCAAATTCCTGTTGATTCCTGTTGACATCGAAGAAAGTGTTTCCAGACAACCTCTGAAATTGAACGAGCTCAGTGAACGAGCGATTTTATCAGTGAAAAACAATGTTTTGTAAGCTCATAAATTGTTCGTAATTCTGACAAGAAAAAATCCAATTAACAACTATTACTTGTTGTGGGAAGGGGATGTTAGCATTGGCTATTGCTAGATTATTCAAAACCTGTTTAATTTTTCATTTCTTGATTTTGTTTGATGTGCACAGGTATACAGTGTAGTCTGGTCAATATTTCGAGATCCTGCTTAATGCAAGAGTCTTTTAAAAAATCTATATCATGTAACATGTTTAATGACCCTATTCGAAGAAATTACATGCACGATGCGATGACAAAGGAATTAAATCCGTCAAAGAAACAATCAGATAAACAGACAAATAATTGTATTCGCTATTTACGCCTCAGACACTGATCAGAATTAAAACGAGACCAAACTTTAGACAAATTATTACCTTCCTTATTTCACTCAATAAATTGTGAAAGAATAGTCACTCAGTGGTGGGGGCTATGACACTAGTCTTCAAATCGGATGAATTCTTGAACTTTCCGTTCTACTTGCAAACAGATCATTCCATGCGTCACTGCACTAAAGTGTCTATAACTGAATCTTATTCATTCTCAAACTGAAGGCGACTAATACAATAGGTCCGTAGTGTTTTGGTACATATTTTGACCATTATTATTTATCACCTTTTGCCATTTTTAGAGTAGCTTCAGAGTTCCACAAAAAATGTGTGGCCTCGCATTTTAATGTTGGAACGCAACTCCAATACACGGTCGAGTTGTGCATGGTATACGCCCAAGTTGACGGCTTTGGCTGTCAATCCAGGCTTTGAAGTCATTTGTGGAGGATTATCAGCCTTTGACACATGTTTCAGCAGCTGATTTCAATTCGGTTAACCAAATTTCTTCGACTTAATTCATGTGGCACCCAAATATCGAGCTTCTTTGTGTTGCCTCGTCTTTTCAAATGTTTTGAAACTGTCATGTGGTTGATGCTTAATGCCTCCGTTATTTCTTACGTCTTGCTCCACAAATTCCAAAATTTTATTGATTTTTTCAGTGACTGGCAGAGTGATGACCTTTGACATCCAAATCTGTGGAACGGAATCGAGCAAACCACTCCTGAGCTCTGTGTTCACTCACAGCATTCTCACATAGTAAAAAAGCATGTCATAGCATATTTCTTCAGAAGTAGTGAGTGATCTGACTATAGTCATGCATTTTTGGGACCCTAAACGATTTACATGAAGTGTGAAGGTTGTCATAATTTGCTAATGGTACAAACTTTATTTACGTTTCATTTTAAGCGAGCAGTGAGAAAACGATTCCAATATCAGAAGTGATGACAACGCACTAACTGTCAAAATTGAGACAATTTTGAACAAAAGACATTTATATGATGAATTAGACTGCTTAACTTCAGCTCATTTTCTGCATGGATATTCCCCCTATAACTATTCCATCATTTTACAGTTTCATGTGAATGCGTCGTCGTCTGTAAGGTGGAGAGTTATTAAAAATGGCTCATCATTTTTGGAGAAGGTGGTAAAATGAATATCTCACCAGTTTAAAACGGCGCAATGAGTCGCAAAATAAAAACTTCCCATTGAAGTGAATGACATTCTTCTTACCTAGGATAGTGGGCATCACTAGTTAGTAGGAAAGGTAATCAAAATTCATCCTAGAATCCAACAAGTAAGAGTGGTAACAGGGGTACATCGAATATGCTTACTTCCTGTTAATAGTGGTAACAACTATAACAAGTAAAACGCCAATTAGTGAATGTCAACTTCGTTCCAATTCTGGCAGAAAACTGATCAGAAATAAAATTAAGAAAAATCCTCTTAAAAATACCAATTGCCTATATAACATAATAGTACTTTGGAACAAAATTGTGCAAGGTGGGCGGTATGGAGGTTTAATGACTAAACATAAGCCATCATATAAGTTTGAATTCTAATTCTAATTGTCGGTAGTGTAGAGTAATATAGAATTATAGTTAACTTCAATTAAAACAAGATAACGTTAAATCTGTTGCAACCACTGAGCCGAGGTAGTTCTTAATAATAACAAAGTGAATGGAATCGGATAATGTTAGGCATTTATTATTGATATCGAGAGTAGACACACTCTTTATGAGTTTGTAGAGAATGTGGAAGAAATACTCACAATATGTAACGATATCAATAGACACACATTCTGAAAAATTTTCGTTAGGGGTATAAGGAACAAAATCGGGGGAGGAGCTAACGAAGATCTAACGATGTATGGCACACCGTTAAAATGGTAATCCATAAAAACAAATCTCATCACACACTACGCTGATAAGCGTAATGAGACTTATCTGGTAATTGTCTCAGGACTAATTGAATTTAAAACCAAAGAACCTTTGGAATTCCCTTGTTCAAGTTTCATAAATATTTTGATGGTTTGGTGCGATTGGAACTGGAGACCATGCAACAACTTAGAATAACCTTAAATCTTGCCTCTAGTTATGGAGATATTAAGGATTTTATAATTCTATAAACATCTATCATATTATTGCTAAAATTGCTCTAGGGCCTCTATTTAGGGAGATATAAAGGATTTTATGATTTTAGTCAAAATTTCGATGTGATCCCAAATTATTACCTAACTTGCTCTATGGCCTCTATTTACGGGGGATATTAAGGATTTTATGATTTTATAAAAATCTAGTCAACATTTCGATGTGATCATAAATTATTGTTAAAACTGCCTAATCACGAAAACCTAATCATTCCTGAACGATTATGTCAATGTAAAAATTGGTATACCGTTCTGGAAATGGTAAATTATAGTAATAAGTCTCACACTTTCGTTATTGAACAAAAACTTAACGAAAAGTTGAAAACTGAACAAAGTTTGACTTTCACCAATAATGTGAAACATGGAATAATTCTTAAAGATGACAAGCCTGTTTTTACGGAGGGTTATCGTTGTCCTTATATCCACAGAGAGGAGGTAAAGAAGCCAATCGAAAAAATGTTGCAAGATAGGATAATTCCCCCAAGTTTCTCTCCTTGATCGTCTTCTACTTGGACCGCGCTTAAAAAGGCCGATGCCTGCAGGAAGGTTAATTGGAGGTTAGAAATCGGCTACCGCAAGTTAAACGAGAACACGATCTCTACCGAATAGAAAGGAGATTCTCAATAAGTTAGGGAGATGTATATATTTCTCTACCTTGGATCTTGCTTCTGATGTCCACCAGATCGAAGTACGGAAGCAAGATATTCCTAAAACAGCATTTTCCGTCGACCACAGGTATTATGAGTATATCAGAATGCCTTTTGGTTTAAAGACTATCCCTTCCATATTCCCCAAACCTCTTGTTGTTAATAACATTAATACTTCTGACATATCGGTTATATCTACAGATACAGAAACCGAAAATGAGACCCAAAGCCTTGTACCAACAACCAATTCAGCAATTAATCATTTTAGTTGATAGCCAACTATCAATCTTACTAGTCTTCTGTGTGATGATAGTCTTCGAAATAGCTAAAACAGCCTATCGTGAAAATTTTGGAAATACTTCCAAAATTTTCACGATACCGGTCGACTCTCGCGGAATTAAGAAAGCCGCCATTCCTTCGAATCGGATTCCATACTTAATTCCGCGACTCTTGACTGGTTTACCAATTATGTTGTTTGTACTTCTCGTGTCTGTTATCGCTTTATTGAATCAAACAATAAATCTAAAATTCAATTGATCGCCGCCAAAACAAAGGTGGCATCAAAAATCAAGTCTCTTTGCCAAGGCTTGATGTATGTGAAGCTCTCTTATTATGAAATTTGATGAACGTCGTTAAACAAGAGGCTGGTAAGCAGTTGGAGAGTTGTATCATGTCGCGCTAGTTCGTCCGCCCTGCAGTTCCCTATGACGTCCGAGTGGCCGGGGACCCAGACTATATGAATGTTGAAATGCTCACTCATCTCACTTGATTGCCGCCTGATTGTCCACATAAATTGCGATATCAGACGAGGATACCACATTATGTCTCAACCAGTTCATGACCTCCTCAATCGCTATGACCTCTGGCTAGTACACGATGCAGTGATCAGGGAGACGAACTGATATATTTACTTTCAATTTACCACAGAAGATTCCAGCTTTTACTTTACCGTGTAGCTTGGAGTCATCTGTTAGGAACTGCAATGCTTCCGTTTCAGCAATCGAACCGCTTCTCCAAGATTCCCTTGAAGGACAGGAAGTTTGGAATCTTTTCTCGAAGTACAAAGTCGGTGTAACATTGTCTAGATTCATCAGTTCCTTCCTAAGCGATCTATTTGTCGTCAAGCGTCCTATCTAAATACATTTCCACTGAGATATGGCTGATAGTCGGGTGGTCGTAATCACCGCCATCTGCTTACCATAAATATCGACTTCTCCCAATCGATATTTATGGTAAGCAGAAACATTTCCTTCATTCTCGATCCCCTTTTTGTATGTTACCTTATCAAGAGCTGGCCACCACACGCTCACCCCATATCTCTTTCCGATGGTGTTCCTGCACAAGTACATGGCTATATTAGCCTTGTTTATTCTTTCCAAAATGTTGGACTTCCAACTAAACTTACTGTCGATTATGCCTAGAAATCTTGCCTTGACAGTAAAAGCTAGTCGAATGCCATTTTAGAGAGGTGATACCGAGTATATAACGAGATTTTATATTTCTCAGTAAATAGTACCAGTTCAGTTTTGGACGAGCTAATTGCCGGTCCACATCTGATGGCCCACCTCGTAATGATTAGAAGGGCATTTTGGATTACCTCATTCACCGCGCTTAAATATTATCCAGAGATAGCTATCGCTACGTCATCTGCATAAGCAATCACTCCGATTCCGACTCCCTCCAGCTCGAACAGCAACCCATTGATTGCTTTGTTCCAGAAGAGAGGGGACAGGACACCTCAAAGCAGGGTTCCCTTAGCCAGCCTCCTCCTGATGGTAGATTCCTCCAACTCTGAGTTAACCATTCTTCATCCAAGCATGTGAATGATTTACTCTTTTACAGGGTAATCCTCCCCTAGGAACGACAATCCCTCCAGAATTGCCTCTGTCTGTACATTGTTAAAGGCGCCATCAATATCAAGGAACGCCACCATACAAAACTCTTGCGAAAATATTGATAATATTGATTTCTCAATTGTACTTACCAGGGTGTGCAAAGCTGTGTCCACAGATTTTCCTTTACAGTAAGCATGCTGAGACTGGGCCCAGTCAGTATAAGGCTTTATTTTTGAGCGTATTTAGATATCCATCAGCCTTTCCGAGGTTTTCAGTTGAATGGATGATAGAGTTATGAGTATTAAGTCCTTTGGGTAGCCATGTGATCATTTACCCGCTTTTGGGAATAAAGATCACTCTGACCATAAGAGTAAGACCTATAATAATGCGGAAGAAAAAAATCAACAGAACGTTTACACTTCGCGCACTTATTGAGAATAACTGTGCGGATAACAAAGTGAGCGGAATCGGAATAGTGAACCACAGCAAGGAAAGTACAAACAACATAATTGGCAAACCAGTCGCAAACCAGTGGCAAACCTCGCGGAAATAAGCGTGTAAATCGCCCAACTCGTCAGCATAACCACTGATAGTTTAAGTAACTTTAAGACTTTAGATAAAATTAATCATGGCAGGTTGGTATAACAAAAAGTTAGAATTTTTGTTAAACATCTGGTGACAAGATTTTTTTTTATGAAAGTCACATCACAATATTTAAACACTAGACGCGCCTACACATTATGAAATATTGATTAATTAATCATTACTAAAACAGTTGCCATCGTACCATACCACCCTCAAAAAATCAATCAAATTATAATATTATTTTAAAATTTGTATTAGGTAACGTTATTTTGAAATAATTTTATTAGATTCTATTTATTAAATAAAAATAATTTCTTACAAATTTCTTATCATCTTTTGTTAGTTGGTACGAGGAATAGAGACATGCTCTCGAAATGGTAAGGAATTAAATAAATTAATTGAAATTTTTGGAAAATTATTTATTGATTTTTAACTTTTTGATATAACTAAAATATGATTGATTAGTTTTGTTTTTGTCTAATTGTAATTATTACGGTAAAAATATTCAAATTTATACAATATATCACACAGAGATAGGGAAAAATTGGCGGTCCAGTTACTCCTTTTTTGTTGTGAGGGAATAAAAGAATATTATTAATGTAATAAAGTTGTCACCAACGCATAAATTGATAACACAAGTGAGAATAGCACCTTTTTCTCGAACAAACAAAAAATGTATAATATTTTAAGTGAACTTACTTTTATTTAAATTAATTATAAATTATTTTGTTTTTTTGGTTTTTTGTATGCCAGAGAAAATGTTCAGCATTTTTTTTATTTTTGTTTAATTTATGATTAATGAGGATTTTTTTTTCTATTTCATAATTAATGTTCAGGATATTTCCTTCTTATTTTATTCCATTAAAAGTAATATTACGGTAATAAAATAAGATGGAAAATTGAATTTAAAAAACATTTTCCAAAAGGGAATTTTATTTTAAATTTTATTAATTATGTATTTTCATAATATTGTAATTATGAGATTATAAAGTTTTTTTTTTGTTCATTATATGTCAAAACGAAAAAATTATGTAAATGATGTGTGTTTAAATGTATTACGAATAATGTTGTATATATCGTAATGAGCTTTAGGTTTTTTGTAATATATAAATTGTATATATAGGTGACGTAATGCCTCTGTTCTAATACGACAACAATTAAATGTAATCACTATTACTTCACGTAAATCAGGGCCATAGAATTCACCAAATCGCATTGACGCGTTCAGGGTGGAGAAGCCATCACAGGAATATCCCTGAAATTAAACACATAAAAAGCCGGATAGCTCCTGATGAAGTGTAAACTACCATCGACATCATCAAGGCATTCTTCACATACGGTATCCCTTACAAGTCTCATGCGGTGCAGATGCCTTTTGAAATGGTCTAGTAAGTACAGAATCCAATATTCTCAAGAATCCAATATCCTTTTTCATGGAAAAATCATAAAAGGTAAACTTCTAGATTAACCCTCTGACAAAATAATTCGCCTTCCGGTAAGTACAGGGTGTCCGCCGGGGAGGTTTACTACTTTGTTTGTTTATAATTTTTGATTAAATAAACGAAAATAGATCTTATGTTTTATTTAATGTCGGCAATTATGTATGGAATACAATATCAGATAAATGCCCGCCTCTGTTAGCCTCACAAATGCGAGCCCTTTTGAGCACATTTTTCATTACATTCTCACATATTTCACGAGGCCTTTCATTAATTTCATCACGAATATTTTGCTTGAGTTGAGTTTCTGGTTTGTTTGCATAAGCCTCGCTTTTCAGATAGCCCACAAAAAACGTCCGGAGTTGTGGCGTTAAAAAGTTTTCAATTATATCAAGATATCGCTCCCCATTCACAGTTACCGTTACGACATTTTCGACATTCAAAGAAATAAGGTCCAATGATGCCTCCTGACCAAATTGCACACCAGACTGTCACTTTTAAAGGATGTTAAGGTGACTGATGAATAGTTTGAGGATTTTCCATTGCCCAGAACCGACTATTCTGTTTATTCAAGTCAGTGAAGTTAGCCCGAACTTTCAGCACGAAATTTTTTGGTTTGTTTCTTGGCTAAATTTTATGCATATACATATTCATCCCGAGAAAGTGTAGCGATAACACAAAAATGTAGTGTCATCCCGAATCGATTTTTCTATATCAAAAATGTATACAAAGTTGAAAAAAATTTTAGATAATCAATTATTAATTGACCAGCTGTGTAATAATAATAAGATAATATATTTTAAACGTATATTCACTTACTATAAACGAAATTTTATACAATGCCTTTTAAGTGTAAATTTTACACTTGTACATTCCTATTGGAAAATATCAACCATAGGTTACCAAAGTAATAAATATGAGGAAATATAATTTCAATACCGCCAATCCTAGAGATAAATCCGTATAGTGGCATATATGGCCAGATAGATCATAACAATACCAATCTACCGTGTAAACGTTATTTCCATATGATGGGGATAAAACAGTCTTTGGGTCACTTTTGTTGAGAGGATTTTCTCATATGTACATACATAAAAATGACAATCTTTCAAATTTAACACCACCAATCCTAGAGATAAATCCGTATAGTGGCATATATGGCCAGATAGGCCATAACAATATCAATCTATTGTGCAAACGTCATTTTCATATGATGGGGATAAAACAGTCTTTGGGTCACTTTTGTATGAGAGGATTTTCTCATATGTACATACATAAAAATGACAATCTTTTAAATTTAACACCACCAATCCTAGAGATAAATCCGTATAGTGGCATATATGGCCAGATAGCGATTTATCTAAATAAATTTTTGTTTATATGATTTTTTTTATTTATTTTTTTGTGCCATTTTTAAGATGATATATGTTTTTTAAATGCTTCCTATTTTTTTTATCATAAATTGTAAAATATGATTTAACTAAATCAACATTTCCGATAGAGTGTTATCTGTGGTCTTATAATAACGGAATTCGGATTATGCACTATTGGCACGTATGTTCTTAAGTCGTCGAATACTTTCCATTAATTATCTTTGATACCGTAACATATATAATGACCTTCCGTTGTTTTTGGATATTTATTAGTTGGTGCATCATGAATAAAGCTGATAACAGAAGTTAACTGAAAAGTATTGTTACCAATCTTTATGATACGTTGGACATCTGACAATTTTACAAAATTTTCACCAACGGATTCAGTGTCTATACATAATATTTGTCCATATGATAGTGAAATAGGTTTCATAAGTTCTTGACATACTTTACATGTCTTCGGAGGAATGTCTGCAAAACATTTGTTAATATTGGAAATTCCTAATTTTTCATATAAGTCAATATTTAAATATATTAATGGTCGATCTTCTTGTTCTGTTAACGAACAATGTATATTTGAACATTCTAATGTTATTTTAATACTTGGAAAGTTTTCGAATACGTACTTACACACATAAAATACCTCAGTAGTACAATCAGGTATAAACCCCGATACTTCGACAAGAATTTCTTTTCTTATCTCATACACTTTATTTAAACTGTTATTTAAAAGCGATTCTAATAACAATTTTGATCTACTATTCTCTAAATTTATTAAAAAATGATCAATGTTCTGAATCGACTACCCGATAGCTTCATAGACGGAATCTATAGCACAAGAATTTTTAAAGAAACTACATGTGCTTAACGCATTTCTTATTAAGGGAAGCTTAAAGCTAGATTTAAAAATAGTTTTAGGTGTTGGTTTTCTTTCTCGTCTAGGAGTATTATACAAGTTTTTACTTAATGTTGCCATTGCAGTAATGTTTTGCTCAGTATTTGATAAATCTGAAAACGATTTGACAAAATTAAAATTAAAACTACTTTCTTGCTTTTTAGAACTTACTGGTGTTTTATTTGAATTTTTTCGTTTCCATACAGATTGACTGTTTTGAATGTCCAAAAGACTACGATTACAGTTTTCAGGTGATGTTTGTTTTCTTTTACTTATTGAGTATTTAGGAATAGAGTATGATATTTCTTTAAATATTGTTTTATTTCGAAAGTATATATCTCGGACAAAACGACCAACCTTTAAAGGCATTTTACCAACCTCAAGCGAACGGCTTGTTGCTGAGAATCTTCTTTTTAAAAATGCAAAATAATTTTCGACGTGGCCATTACTGATACGATTACCATTATGTAATATGCCAGTTGTTATATCTCCCTTCCATATTTAATGTAGAATGCAATAAAGTTTATAATTACGTAATAATTATTAGTCTCTTTAAAAGGCGGTGATTATAATTAATCGCCAAACGACATTTTGATTATTGTCAAATTGTAATTTTTATTCTTCGATCTCTCATGATGAACGCAAATATTCGGCTTAATAAATAGAGTTAATAAATTGTGTTTCTATTATAAAAGTGGCGACGAGGATTAAAATTTCTTCTCAACGATGGATAAGGCGGCGTTGGAACAGATATTGACCAAGCAGAATCAATTCATCAACACATTAATGGAAAACCAACAAAAATGGATGGGTGATGCATTAAAATCGAAGAACGCTATAATTCCACCTTTTGCACCGTTTGAGGAGAAAAAGCATCAATGGCCTATGTATTTGGAGAAGCTGAATCAACATTTTTTGGCGAGCGGTGTTGAAAATGACAATCAAAAGCGTGCCTTTTTCTTATCATCCGTCGGAGATTTCATCTTCAATATATTGGAAAAATTGTGTAACGGGGACGTGGTAAGTAAAACGTTTAAAGATTTAAGTGGTACATTAACAAAATATTTTGTGTCGAAAACGCATATATTGGCAGCGCGTTATGAATTTAGTAAAACTGTTATGAAACCAAATCAAAGTTACACAGAGTGGGTCGCAGATCTCCGAGGCGTGGCTAGAAACTGCGTGTTCCAATGTTCTAATGAAGCGTGTAAAGTTTCTTTTGTCGACGACTTAATTAGGGACGCCATCGTGATTAACACACCACATGATGTAGTTCGCGTATCATGTTTACAAAAACAAAACCCAAGTCTCGAAGAAGTGCTGGAAACCGCCAGGATTTATGAAACCACCACCAAAACGTGTTCGACAATTAAAGGAGAATCTAGTTGTGGTGAAATTAATAAAATTGCTAGCAGTGCTAGTCGATTTCGAAGCCGGATTCGTGAACAACGTGGGTTTAGTTCAAATTTTTACCGTTCGTGCCCTGGTTGTATTGAGGAACACGATCGTCGACTGTGCCGATTTTCCAAAGCTATTTGTGATGAGTGCCGAAAAAAAGGTCACATAGCAAGTGTGTGCATGTCTCGTTCAAAAGATCGGTCATTTTCCAGAGGACGATCACGTTTTTACGCACGAGGTCAATCTAACGGTAGGCGTTACAATTCAAGATCAAATTACAATAGAGACCACCATTATTCCAAACATCGTTACCGTTCTAGTTCAAGTCCAAGTCCAGCTAGGGATCGAAATATAGCCGTTACCAATTCAATTGATATTAATTCACCGTCTGTGTATTTAATTAATGACACATGTAATAAAATATGGATTGGACTGAAGCTTAACTGTCGTTCAATCTCATTCCAAATTGATACAGGTGCAACATGTTCTATGGTAGGTCTAAGTGTCTACCGACAATTAGGTAGTCCTGTTTGTAAACCAACATCGAAGATTTTTCGGGCATATGGAGGCAACACAATCAAAGTCAAAGGTGTTTGCTTTGTAGACGTTGTATACAAACAATATAACTGTAATTTGCCATTAATTGTAGTGGAACAAGAAAATGGTTCGAATATTATGGGTTTAGATTGGTTTGGAACACTTAATTTCAAAATAGTTCATAGAGACAATGATATATATACTGTTACCGATGACAATAATGAATGCAATTTGAAATGCAACATTAACAAAATCTGCCAGAACCATCAATTGCTATTTGAAAATACATTGGGGAAATGTTCATCGTATAAGGCTGAGATCAAGCTAAAACCTGACGCTGAGCCTCGTTATTTCAAACCAAGGATTATTCCATTTGCAATCCAAACAGCTGTTAAGAAAGAATTGGATCGGCTTGTTGATGGAGTTTTGAAATCTATTCAAACAACGCAGTGGGCAACACCCATTGTACCCGTCAAAAAACCAAATGGAGAGATTCGTATTTGTGCCGATTTTAAAGTGACGGTGAATTCACAAATCGAAGCCGATAGACATCCAATTCCTCGTATCGATGAATTATTTTACCGATTACAGGGAGGACAATATTTCACGAAAATTGACTTGAGGGATGCCTATTTTCAACTTGAACTCTCTGAAGAAACAAAAAAATTCATGGTCATAAATACACCGTTTGGGCTTAACCAGTTTCAACGACTACCATTCGGGATCTCCAGTGCCCCTGGGATTTTTCAGCGATTAATGGAACAGCTAATCATCGATTTAGAATTTTGCGCAGTGTATCTAGATGATATAATTGTTTCCGGAAAGACACATGAAGATCATTTAAAAAACCTTCAAATGCTGCTAAATCGATTGGAAGAAAATGGTTTTAAATGCCGCTTGGACAAATGTGAATTCGCAAAACTCGAAATAGAATACCTAGGACACATAATCGACAAACATGGCATTAAACCTTCAATCACTGGTTTGAACGCAATCAAGAAACTGCCCCGTCCACAAAACTTGAAAGAAGTGGAATCTTTTATTGGAAAGGTGAACTATTATAATAAATTTATTAACAATTTTTCTGAATTAGCAGCTCCATTGAATCGCCTTCGCTCTAAACATTCACATTTTCAATGGAAAACAGATCAAGAAAACGCTTTCAATCAATTAAAGGAAGCAATTGCGAACGCGGCTCAATTAATTCATTTCCGCGATGATCTTCCGCTCATATTAGCGACAAATGCATCTGCATATGGCATTGGCGCTGTGTTATCACATCGTTTTCCGGATGGAACAGAATATCCTATTGCGTTTGCATCCAAAACCTTGGATAAAGCTCAACAAAACTACAGCCAAATTGAAAAGGAAGCGTTGTCCATTATATACGGCGTTACGAAGTTTCACCAGTTTCTATATGGTAGAAAATTTCAGCTTGTGACAGATCAAAAACCGCTGCTTACGCTGTTTGGTCCACATAAAAAATTACCTGTACACACAATCAATAGGTTACAAAGATGGGCGATTATTTTGATGGGCTATGAGTACGAAATTATGTACAAACCAACACATAAACACGGCAATGGAGATGCACTATCCAGACTACCAAGTGGTCCTGATACTAAGTTTGATAATAGCGAAGAATCCTGTCATTTTATCGATGATGGTTACGAAGAAGCAATTCAAAATTGCCCAATGGATGCTGCAACAATCCAAAAATACACGCAGCAAGAATCAGAACTGCGCCAGGTATTAAAATACATTAAATTTGGTTGGCCGAAAAGTTTACCACAATCTTTAAATAAAACGTCTTACTTGTCCGCCTGTTATCGACGTCAAGACACAATTACCACGTTTAATAATATTATATTTTTACAGACAGATTATGCACGAGTTGTTATTCCACAAGCTCTTCAAAGTAAAACGCTTGAATTGCTCCATTATGGACACTGGGGCATAACCCGAATGAAGCAGCTCGCTAGAAGATATTGTTGGTGGCCAACGATAGACAAGGATATCGAAAACATGGTCAAATCCTGTGAGAGTTGTTCAATTCATGGCAGCACACCGAAAAAAGAATTTACTGAATGGCCAACACCTTCCAAACCCTGGGATCGAATACACCTTGATTTTACTGGGCCTTTTATGTCAAAAATGTGGCTAATCGTTGTGGATGCGTTCACCAAGTATCCGTTTGTTGTCCAAATGTCAACGACAACTTCGGTCTGTACAATACGGGCTCTTCAACAAATTTTTGCAATCGAGGGAATACCAGTTACCATTGTAAGTGATAATGGTCCACAGTTCACATCTTCGGAATTTAAAAGTTTCTGTCGTCTCAATAATATTGAACATCTGACGTCTGCACCATTCCATCCTGAATCCAACGGAGAGGCTGAAACGTTTGTGCGAACCTTTAAAACAGCTCTGAAAAAGAATTGTTTTGATGGAACTTCGAGTGATGTGGCTCTTACAAACTTTTTGTCAACATATCGCACTACACCACTTAGAATCTGCGATCAGTCTCCTGCTGAGATGTTACATGGTAGACAACCCAGAACTTTGCTATCTTCGTTAGCAGAACATTCACGTTTTCGCGATTCAGACATACCCTCAACGAAGTTTAAAATTAACGACAGTGTGTATGTCAGAGATTTTTCTGTTAGAGGAACCACCAGGTGGAGAAAAGGTCACATATCCAAATGTGTACGAAACCGTTTGTATTTAGTAAAAACCAACAGAGGAATATGGAAGCGACATCAGAATCAGATTCGAACAAGAGTCGCAGTACCAGATGATGCTCAATACAAACCGATAGTTTCTGCCGATCATTATCCAACATTATCATCAAATTCAACTCAACGGGATTACCCAAACATCATGTTGCCGTTGATAGCTGAAAATAAATCAACCAAAATTATTCCGCACGAAGCACTAGCATCAACAACATCACAGATTACTGCACCAGCACCACATCTGGCGAATGAGCAAGATGTAGAAACTCCAGTCCGGCGGTCATCACGCGTTTCAACAAAAACCGTGCGGTTCCAATGCTAGAAGTAATTATTGCGAATTCAGAATGTAAAATGTAAATGTTAAGTCAAAAGAAAAAATTTGTTTAAAATCATTTTTGTATATGTCAACAAATTTGGAAAGGAGGAACTGTTATATCTCCCTTCCATATTTAATGTAGAATGCACTAAAGTTTATAATTACGTAATAATTATTAGTCTCTTTAAAAGGCGGTGATTATAATTAATCGCCAAACGACATTTTGATTATTGTCAAATTGTAATTTTTATTCTTCGATCTCTCATGATGAACGCAAATATTCGGCTTAATAAATAGAGTTAATAAATTGT
The DNA here is from genome assembly GCA_963932295.1 of Tipula lateralis. Classification (NCBI taxonomy): domain Eukaryota; kingdom Metazoa; phylum Arthropoda; class Insecta; order Diptera; family Tipulidae; genus Tipula; species Tipula lateralis. The sequence goes on from OZ010737.1 coordinate 140,132,679, forward strand.
GTTTCTATTATAAAACCAGTAAACAGAGGTTGCATATTTTTTTAAGAAAATGTTGAGAAATTCAAAATTATAGAAATTATTAAGTGGCATTTCATCAAAATCATCCAAATTATGTAAACTTAGATTATTGGATATTTCTAATAAATCTTTATAAAATGGACTCTGTTTATAAATTGGACAGGAAAATTCATTTTTTGAAAATTTTGTGTCTTGGTCAGAATTATCCGGTTTACAGTCAAATACATGTAATATTGAACCTGCCACTATACGGATTTATCTCTAGGATTGGTGGTGTTAAATTTAAAAGATTGTCATTTTTATGTATGTACATATGAGAAAATCCTCTCATACAAAAGTGACCCAAAGACTGTTTTATCCCCATCATATGGAAATGACGTTTGCACGGTAGATTGGTATTGTTATGGCCTATCTGGCCATATATGCCACTATACGGATTTATCTCTAGGATTGGTGGTGTTAAATTTGAAAGACTGTCATTTTTATGTATGTACATATGAGAAAATCCTCTCATACAAAAGTGACCCAAAGACTGTTTTATCCCCATCATATGGAAATGGCGTTTGCACAATAGATTGATATTGTTATGACCTATCTGGCCATATATGCCACTATACGGGTTTATCTCTAGGATTGGCGGTATTGAATTTAACAGATTGTCATTTTTATGTATGTACATATGAGAAAATCTTCTCATACAAAAGTGACCTAAAGGCTGTTTTATCCCCATCATATGGAAATAACGTTTACACGGTAGATTGGTATTGTTATGGCCTATCTGGTCATATATGCCACTATACGGATTTATCTCTAGGATTGGTGGTGTTAAATTTAAAAGATTGTCATTTTTATGTATGTACATATGAGAAAATCCTCTCATACAAAAGTGACCCAAAGACTGTTTTATCCCCATCATATGGAAATGGCGTATACACAATAGATTGGTATTGTTATGGCCTATCTGGCCATATATGCCACTATACGAATTTATCTCTAGGATTGGCGGTATTGAATTTAACAGATTGTCATTTTTATGTATGTACATATGAGAAAATCTTTTCATACAAAAGTGACCCAAAGACTGTTTTATCCCCATCATATGGAAATAACGTTTACACGGTAGATTGATATTGTTATGATCTATCTGGCCATATATGCCACTATACGGATTTATCTCTAGGATTGGCGGTATTGAAATTATATTTCCTCATATTTATTACTTTGGTAACCTATGGTTGATATTTTCCAATAGGAACGTACAAGTGTAAAGTTTACACTTAAAAGGCATTGTATAAAATTTCGTTTATAGTAAGTGAATATACGTTTAAAATATATTATTTTATTATTATTACACAGCTGGTCAATTAATAATTGATTTTCTAAAAATTTTTTCAACTTTGTATACATTTTTGATATAGAAAAATCGATTCGGGATGACACTACATTTTTGTGTTATCACTACACTTTCTCGGGATGAATATGTATATGCATAAAATTTAGCCAAGAAACAAACCAAAAAATTTCGTGCTGAAAGTTCGGGCTAACTTCACTGACTTGTTTATTCACATATCCATTCAAATGAAAATGTCCTCGTCACTCAATATGATTTTTTCATGATAATCGGGGTTGTCATGGGCGAGCTGTAACATCTTATTGGTATATGTACGGCGGCGTAAATGGTCTTGTGGAAAAAGCTCTTGTGCCAACTGAATCTTAAATGGAAACTAATGCAAATCCTTGTGAAAAATTGTGGCCAAACTAGTTCTTTGAAGACCAAGTGCCTGAGCAAAGCGTCGAATTGAGGTTGATAAATTGTTCTGAACACTTTCTTGAGCAGCAGTAATGTTTTCAGCCGATCTTGCAGTATTATTATAATCATTCACTACACGATAAATAGTGCGTTTTGTTGGCACGTTGTTTCTCCCAAAAATTTCACGTAACTTTCTCATTGTCACAGTAATTGATGATTGATTTTGAAAAATTGTTTTAACGATTAAAACACGTTGCTTTATCGAATATTTTTCGATGCTAAATTTGCCACGTGTTTACTTCACGACTGCTAAATATGAATTGTCAAGACTAACGTTTACCAAAATGGCAGCAAAACAAAGTAGTATACCTGCCTGGCGGACACCCTGCATGTAGGTGTAGCTAACCACATCAGCTTTAGACGTTTAAAATCAGTTTTTAACTATGTGAAGAGGCAAAGAAGCAGCTGGTTCAGGCTCTATAAAAAACAAGCGAGTATCAACTTTAGCCAAACACTACAGTCTGCAATATCTTTCCATGATTAATATCTTTATAGTTTTTTTGTCATAACGAAAAAAAATCATGCGGCAAATAACTTTTATTAGCGGTGATCCAATAAGAGCTTCCCTAAGTTTTTTGAAAATAACCCATTAAAATCAATTTAATAATCAAAAATTATATTTGTGACGTAAGTTCGATAATATTTAATGTTTGAAAATAATTTCTTTTAAATGTACAAAATGCAACTGGCTCTTAGATGATCTATCCTATGGGTCAATTGACCCAGCACTCTTTCCAGCATTTCGTTCGATATTTCGTTGATTACGTGTGTTATGTTCGTTTCTAATGCAGGAAAGAATTGTGGTTTATAAACAAGTGTTTTCAGAGACCTCCATAAAAAGTAATCTAACGGCGTCAGATCACTAGATCTTGGAGGTTAATTCACTGGTCCCGATATGATGTTCTCATTAAAATTTTCTTTCAACAAATCAATTTGGACCGCTGTGTGGCACGTTGCACTATCCTATTGAAACCACAAGTCGAGTACACCCTAATATTTTAAATTAAAGAAAAAAAAAATGTCCCTAATGTTTTATGAAAATCCTTTGAGCATTCACTTGTTTTTCTATAAGTTGAATGTTTGACCGTTTTTTTTTCTTCGGTAAACCAGTTTGTGTAATGATGGGTGTTCCTTGTGTTAGTGGTGAATTGGTTAATTCGACTTCATTATGATTTCCATTTTCGACTCTTTCCTTCTCATTCACTTCCTTGTAATCTTCAATAATCAAATAAGAGGTTTCATTTGGGGCTGTACTAGGTCCTTCGGAATTATTTGTGTTTTGAATTCCATAGTTGGGGGCTCCAAATCCACCCACCTCTTCATTCAAATCAAGTAGTTGGATTACTTGTTTATTTTTATTTTTTAATTTAAAGAAATCAATATGCAGAATCAAATACATTTAGGATTTCAGATAAGAAATTTAAATTTTAAGATTTAATGATAGAAAATTTAAAAATTAAGTATATAAAATAAATATTGACATTATAAATTAAAAATTAAGTATATAAAATATATAAAATTAAGTATATAAAATTATTGTCTGAAGTGCTGTTTTAATTTGATGTTAAACTCTCCCTTAGACAGTCCAAACTCTAATAACTCTAATAAAAATTTTAGTCATCATATTGATTGGTTCATTTTCGCCGTAATTAGTACGATGTTTTTCAAGTTTTAACAACTTGTGCAGACGAAGATTTCTACTGGGTACGTTTATCTTAATGCTCTGAAGAATAAAGGTAGAGTCTACATGACCCAAAAGTATATTTCCCAAAAAACTTGCACAATGTTGTTGCCTGCGATTAACCATAGTTGCAATATTCTATGCTTTACAACGTACAGTGTAAGATGGTAAGAGGGCCAGGTTCTCATGGAATGGTAAATTGTAGTTGTAGTTCCAGTTTGTTTTTTTCATAATATAGAGTAAGACTCGCTTTTGTACACCCTCAATTCTATTAATGTGGTCAGCGTTATGGGGCCACCGAACTGCTACTGCATATTCAAGCTGAGATCTAATGTATGCAAAGAATAGAACAAAAAGTGCATTTTGGTCTTTAATCTCGGAAGAAAACCGAACTCTGATCGATGTGAATTATTTAAGTGATGTCGTCAATAAATATCAGGAAGAGATAAGAACCAATATTTGAACCCTGGGGAACTCCAGATTTTGCTAAAATAGGATTGGACTTTTCTTTTGGAACATTGATGAAAAATCAAACTTGTCAAGTTTAATCAATATCTGGCGATGTTGAATGGAGTCAAAAGCTTTAATGAAGTCAGTGTATATGGTGTCAATTTGGTGATGATTTTCTAAAGCTTTAGTAGTAATGCTAGTAAGCTCAACTAGGTTGGTGGTAGTTGATCTACCAGACATAAATCCATGTTGATGAAATGATAGATGGCTTAAAACTGTTTTCTTGAAGGAATTGCAGACTAATATTTCAAATAATTTAGGTAAAATTGAAGTGGTTACAATTCCACGATAGCAGGAAATTTCATTTCTTTTACCAGATTTGAAAATCGGCGTGAGTCTCGAAATTTCCATTTATCAGGGAAAATTCCGGTTTGCAATGATTTATTAAAGATGAGTTTTAAAGGCTTACAAACTACATCAGCCAATAATTTAATGATGGATGCAGGGATAGAACCAGGTCCACAGCCACTTCCTTGTGATTTAATTTCAGTTAGTATCTCTTCTTCAGAAAAAATTTGGAAATATTGAACAATTTGCGTAGCTCGGAGGATGATTATTATACAAGGTGAATTATCAGGACTGTAAATTGTTTGGAAAAATGATGAGAACAGGTTTGCTATTTCTTTGGGTTCTGATGCACATGATCTATCCAGATGCATAGTGGCCGGATATCCTTTAGTTTTCGTCTTGTCGCTGAAAAAATTCCAGAAATATTTGGGATCACTTTTAATATTATTTTGAACTTTGATTATGTATGTTTTGAAACAATCATCATAGTACTACGCATTGAATTGTTCCTTAGTTGCAATAAATTTTTGTTTATCTTCGTCTGAATAGGTACGTCTCATTTTTTTATACGCATGGTCTTTTCTATTTTTCAAATTGATTAATTTATCGTCGTACCATGGCTGATGGATGATTGATGTAGTTTTTGTTAGCGGTACAAACTGATCGAATCCATTGAATAATATATCATAGAAATTGTTAATATTAGTCATCATAGAAATTGTTAATAATATCAGTTAATCCATCAATTTCCTCGTCCCAATTTTTATTATTCAAGAAGCCTTTAAGTCCAACGATGTTAGCAATGGCAAAGTTATGTCGTATACCTGATTCTTGATGGAAATTGCAGCGTTCGTTAATTTCTGATATATTAAAGCTGAATTCCATGGATTTGTGATGAATATCGTTGCATGTAAATGGTGACTGTGATTCATTTACTTTAAAGATGTCAACTTCGTTTGCTAGGAATATGTCAAGAAAGTTACCATTTACATTTGGAAGATAATTTATTTGTTAGAGATCAAAGTAAAACCAGGCATCAATAAAACAACACTCAATATCAGATAGAGTAGAAGATGGAAGCATGCATTTTAGTTTTTCGTCATAGATCAGGTCACATTGGTAAGGTTGAAATCTTCCACTACTACCAAAGAATCACCCGGCTTATAAGATTATAAATTTCTTGGATCGTTTCAATGCAGTGTGCGTATGTTTCACTTGGTGAAGAGGGTGGTATGTACACAGTATAAATGTATATTTTTTTCTTATTGATTGTTATTATTACACAGGCATGTTCGACTTAACAATAGGAGAGTTGAATTTCTTCACTGGTAATTGAAGCGTACACAGCAATTAGTACTCCGCCCCCCATAATTTTTTGCTCGTTGATGAGGAACGGTCACATCTGTAGAAGACATAATCACTAGGGAAGAATTCCGTGCTCTGATTATTATTATTAAACAATTTTTCCCCAATAATATAGAATGAGGACAGGGTTTTCCGAACGAAATTAAAAAGTTGATATGCCTTGCTAGACATTTTGTTGACATTTTGATAGTAGATTGTATGATTGGTATTGGTGATGATACTATCGACTTGATAAGCTGATGACGAGACGGTGTTTATATTGGGTTGGGGCCTTCTGGTGTTATTCGAAAAACCGGCCTTTTTTAGACTCAAATTCTTTGACAAGGATTCCATTAGGCCAAAGATTCGGATTTGCTGCCCTTGCAAAGTCTTCTTCAGTGAGACTAATCCTAAATGAGTGGTCACGAGGTACGCCATTAATTGCTTTAGGTATCATTTTGATACAGTTAGCTATTGCTATTTTGGATTTCTCTATCAGATAATTTTGGATGACTTCTACCGACGAAGATTTATGCAGTCGGCTTACAAAAAGGTGCCGTCTCGGTTTAATAATTCAAATTGAAATCATTAAATTTTCAATATCCGAACGAGGCGGCACTTAAATTTCCTATGATGAAGCTTGCTGGTCTGTTGTATTAACCTTTACTGAGAGACTCTCTTTCATCCGCAGATTATTTTCCACAACATTGATGGTATCTTGGTCATCCCGAATGCTTGGTTTGGACTTTTGATTGTTTGTTGATTCATTCTCATTAAGCGGTTTAGGTATTTGTACTACATTTTCATTCGGTAATTTGTTAAGACGTAAATAACTACTCGATGTTCGGTTAGTTAGGGTATCAGTTCAATGCGTTCAGGGACACTAGTTGTGGCACTAAAATTTCGCTGGGATGAAGAAGCAGTTTCAGTTGGTATTGTAGTGGTTGCAGCTTTTGTAAGCGACCGAGTAACAACACGTTCTTCTATAAGCAAAGACACACTTTTGGCTGCAGGTATTGGGTTTACGGGATTCTTTAGTTCATGAATAGCATTGAGTATGGTCAGTTCGGCTTTCTGAATTGCTTTCAATGAGCTATCCTTGTTCTTCTAATGATGAAAACTTTAACGTTTTATTTGGGCCGCCACCAGTTCCAGTAACTATTTTTTTGTTACATTTTAACTTACCCTTTATATGATATTTATAGTCATTCCATACCTTTCAAAAAAATTATACATATATTACGAGGACTGTTGCACATCAAAAGTAGTACATACCTTTTTCCAACCATCGACCGATTTAGTTGGTGGACCTTCCCCGTTTAACTTATTTTTGAGATCCATCCACATCATATTAATTTTTTGACTTGTATTCCGTAGAATTCATTCGATTTTTGGCCAAATTATCATTCTGAGTCATAAATTCTACGAGAACCTCAAAATGTTTTTGATTGGTAGTCCTGAAATTAAGCATTAAGGAATTTGTAAATACATAAAGTTAGGGTATAATTTATAAAAAATATGTTTGTATACTTACGTTTCTAATGCACACTAATAATAAAAATTTATATTTTACTTTTAATTTATATGATAATTTATTTTTAAATAAATTTTTATTTAATTTATTGAAAAAAAAACAATTAAATAAATCGTGAATTTGCGATATCCGACTGTTTATGGGCATTCGCATTTGTGGAATATATTTTCGCAAAAATGCACTGTGGCGTTTTATAATATGGCGTTCGCATCCGACTTCAGGCGCATTTTTGCGAAAATATTGTTTTATAATACCAAAATGCGATATCGTATGAAAATGCGAAATCGCATTTTTTCATAATAGGGCCCCAGGGTTAAAAAACTCATCAGCATTATTATCTGCAACAACATATACATAATGGATATCATAGCTGCATAAATAAAACGCAATCGAAGATAGATGCGGGATATGGAATAGTGAGTGACGTCAGTTGTGTATGAAATAAGTGGATGAATTGTTCTAAATTTGTTTTTGTAACTTTTGAAGGCATTGTAGCCTTTCTTAAATTTACTGCAGGAATCGTTCTAAAATAAAGACCAGTACACGGTACAAAGAAAAATGTTATTGATTGAGGCTGTAATGTGTATGACCTAAGTGAGAAAAACAAATGGAACCACTAGAATCTGATTATATGCTCGTACTAACGTAATGTAGTAAATAGAAAGTAAAAAAAAATAGACAGTTACCAGTTGACAGTTACAAGTAAGTTGATATGTAAGGCACTGGAGATGTAATGTAAGATATCGATCTTGAATATTTACGTAATAATAAATACGCTAATAAATAATAATTTGCTCTGCAATCCCTCTTGGTCAATATTATACGTTCTTTTGTCGTTCCAAGTTCAACGGCGATTTTGCGCTCACACTTGTTCTACATATTCCTTGAGACAAATTCTCCATACAATCGTGAAAAATAAAAACCTAAGCTCTTTTTAACGAAGACTTTAAAATTAATTGAATTTTGATTGTTAAACAATTAACATGTAATTTCAGAGCCATCTAGAATACAGTTCTGGTAATATACGTTGGTAAATTTTTGACATTTTAAAACAGATGTCACTGCCATTTTTTTACATGCTATTTACATTTTATGTAATTTACGCTGTTTGTTACATACATAGTTTACATAAAAAATGTAAAAATACATTTTACTTGTAAAATCCCAGCTGTACTGGTAGGGAAAATCTTAGTATACATCGTTATTGAATGTAATTTGATTTCTTAAAAAAATTAACATTTAAAATTTTAGGTATAAGATGTCTTAAGGTACGGAAGAAGTAAGTCAACATGGGACTATATTTTTCAATTCCAGAAACAATTGTGTAAATTCTCAATCGCTCAATTGTATAAATAAAGATCATAGAGGCTCTACTCCATGGGAAAAATGGACTGAAAGTCAAAAAAGACGAAAAGAGAAAATAATTATAAAACTCCAACAAAAAGACAAAGACAATGTTATTGTATATTTATTTATTTATAGTAAATTGTAGCAGAATTTTGACCGCTATTTAAGAAACCATAACCAAAAACAATCATTAATTATTCTTCCTTGGAGTTTTTTAACTAAAAATAGTTCTGAGTTATCAAGTGATGGCAAACGAAATAGGATTAACATATATTTTTTATTTCGGTTCCTCTTTCGAACGACAGCAAAAAAATATTTGACTATTTCAAAACTTCGCTTACTATTTCATTTTATAATTCGATTGTAAAATGGAATAGATGTATTTTCCATTTTACAACTAAATTATAAAATGAAATAGTAAGCGAAGTTTTGAAATAGTCAAATATAACTTAGAAATATTTTACAATTTTTAGTTTATATGCAACCGACCTTCATATAAGATGTGCCTCTTTATAATGATTCTCTTTGCCTTGGCTATAAAATTGGTTGTGTGCGAAAATAATTTCTTGTCTTACACAAATTTTATGAAGAAGGCTGAGTGTGACTGCAATAAAAAGTATTCAATTTTATATTTTTTATCACAACGGACCATTGTGATACCACTTTTATGCCGCAATAACATAACATAACATTAATGGCAGTCACCTACCACAAACACAAATATTTTTCCAGTCAAGTTTGACGGACATAGCTTTCAGTTTCACTTACACTAGTATATAATCTATATTATTGTCCCATTTTAATATTTACTGACAGTCAATTTTGCTCATGGAATAGGGACTTTACTGTAAGACCTTCAAGTTTTTAGCAAAAAATACTGAACACGATTAATTGGTGGGTACACGTAGGCGATCAAAAAATGATTCGCGGATCAAACCAATCAAATCATTGGAAACATATACAAATTTCCCCGCCTGTGATGAATTTATTTCAACTTTCGGCAAATTTTGATCGCAAACATCCAACATAATGAAAAAAAAATAAAATATTATGAGCAATAATTACGCTCATTATATAAAATTTTGCTATTTTCTGACATTTGTCATTCTAGTTTTTTTTTGTGTGTATATAATAAAATAAGATATTATTATATAAAATATAATAACATAATTATAAAAACAATAAAAATGTATAAAATTAATAAGACAAATACAGTAAAACTTATTGAAGAGGTGCGGATGGAATTTAGGCGTTGCGATCGATGGTGGGAATGAATACGTCTGAGGACCTTCTATTCAGTGTAAGAACCATGGATCGTCCCATTTTCTATGTTAGTACTGTACGCTGGCATGGAGCAATGCAATTTGCAAGTTAAAGTGGCATGTCAAAATGGGCCAATTGACCCTGAGTGACGGGATAATACAAAAAAAACATTAGAAAAAAAACATTTCGCCTATACCGAAAAGATGCTCTCAGCCCGAAGAATATGACAGAACCAATTATCTGTTGTCGTTTGATTTCAGGTACTCGTATTAAATACCAGATAAAGTGAATGAAAAGAGGTCGATATGTCATCGTCGCATTACTGATCAAATCGGCATTACTGATATTACTCAATCTGTTACACTGCAGACATTTTTGCCCAACCAATTAATCTGAATTAATTAACAACGTTTGAACTTAACTTTAACAATCTAGTTGAGTGAACTGATGGCATATCATTGGCCGGCAAGGATATTGATATTGATGCTATAAATTTCAGATTAGTGAATCAATTACGTTATGATATCAAGGAATGATAATGTTATCGAGGCAAAGTATAAGACATACATTAAGATTAGAATATGCCGTCCGTTTTTATGGCCAGCCGTGGAAACGGCATGGTATTTAACTAACAGAAAGAATTGGTTGAACGAATAGAAAATTACAACAGAGACTCAATAGAGACTATAAATTTGCTAACACAGCTCAATATGGATATAGTTTAACTGTTGAGTAAGATCGTCACCAATTATAGTACTAACCTACTGAATACTGATCTGAAATTCAAATAACATTTGACAACGAACTAAGCTGGAAACATGTATACTTGAAATTGACATTATAATGTAGAATATTGATTTCAGCTTCACACCGTACATTGGCTCTACCTGTAAAGTTTTGCCTATTCTAATTGTATGGGTTTTGATGAAAGCTGTTGATGAAAGTTCAGAGCAACTTTAGCTTTTTGAAAGTACATGTGTGATTACTTAAATTAAAAAATGTGAACAATTTTCTATCACAAATAAGATTGATATTTTATCCACACCCACCATATCTTCCAAATTTAGCTTCATGTAACACATTTCGGTGGTGATTATTTTGCTCCAATTATTATATGTATATGGTAAGGCCGACCCATCTTATGATTATATTACCTAAAAAGCGATAAATGTAATCGTATAGAGCTTATTACTGACGTATGGTTGTTGCTGGAGGTGTAGCAAAACTTTTATTTGGTACCAAATGTTAGAAACTGTTTATTGTCGACCGAGAGTCAGGGAAGTGAACATAAATAACAAGTAGAGCATTCTCAAGATCAACATATCAACCCCAACCCTCATTCGGAGTCGAATAAAGACATAAATGGTTATATAAGCCCAAGAAAAGCAATAACATATTAATGTATATATATATATATATATATATATATATATATATATATATATATATATATATATATATATATATATATATATATACATATATATATACAAAATATATGTATACAGGGTGTCCCCGATTGGGATGCTGATCCGTTACGGGCTGATTTCTTGGTTCATTTCATGAAAAAAATCGTATGGCAGGGGGGGGGTCAATTTTTGATATTCTTTGAGATACAGCGCGTTTAAAAAATTTGGTTCGGAAAAAAAGTACAAGCGGATATTAAGCTGTAACTTACAAAATTTTTATCGGACAGCAACTAACAAAGTCTCATTTGACGGACAACTAAATAGGCTATATTTAAGATCTCATTGGCTATCTCGCATCTGTATCCATTTAAGAGCTATGGCGTTTTAAAGTTAAAAAAATAAAAAAAAAATGATATTTTTTTTCATAAATTTGAGTTTTTCTCAAAAAAATGCCCTAATAAATTTTTTTTTTTTACTTAATTTTAATCCGCTATGATCTCCTCTACAATCCCTCAATACATTATTTGTACCCACGTGTTATAGTTTTTTACTTATGAGACGAAGAATGAAAACACGACCCACAACTCAAATTTATGAAAAAAAATATCATTTTTTTTGTATTTTTTTAACTTTAAAACGCCATAGCTCTTAAATGGATACAGATGCGAGATAGCCAATGAGATCTTAAATATAGCCTATTTAGTTGTCCGTCAAATGAGACTTTGTTAGTTGCTGTCCGATAAAAATTTTGTAAGTTACAGCTTAATATCCGCTTGTACTTTTTTTCCGAACCAAATTTTTTAAACGCGCTGTATCTCAAAGAATATCAAAAATTGACCCCCTCCCCCCCTGCGATACGATTTTTTTCATGAAATGAACCAAGGAATCAGCCCGTAACGGATCAGCATCCCAATCGGGGACACCCTGTATGTATGATATATATAATACATATATATATACAAAATATAGACATTTCTAGGAAATTTCTTCTTTACTTATTGAAGAGGTGCAAATTTACACAAAATCTTCTACCACTACTACGCACCTGATGTTCAGCGATATATGCTGTAAGCAATGAACAAGTCAATGTTCAAGTCGCGTGACAGAATGTTTATCGAGTTTTGTCTTGACAAAGACATTTTGGGTTTACTACCGATAAAAGGCGTAAAAACAGAAAAAAAAACAGCAAAAATCACTTGGAATTATCCACCTCAATACACTAATTAAAATGATTAAAAATGGCATATGAAACGTCAAAATAAATAGCTTAATATTTAGAGCAATATCTTTTATTACTAACTTCATATTGTGATCAATAATTTTTGATCACGTACGAGAACCCGCCATTACTGTAACAATAATTCCCCGTTTTTGTTCTGCACATTTTTTTAATAAAACACTGAGCTACATTATATAAAAAGAAATGTTATTGTTTATATTGGTTAAAATTAAACCCACATAATTCTTCTTATAAATGTTTAAACATCAACTTTAATTGTTAAAAAATATAAAGTCGAAAGAAATCGTTTTCGTTTTGTGAGTATTTTGAAAAAGTTAGGTATATAAGTCTCTATTGATCGGATTATCCTTTTTGTTAGCTTTTTGATGAAAAATAAAATTAAAATTTATTTAAATTTTCCTATCTCAATTTAACAATAGATTGAATTTTCGATAAAGGTAGAAAAAATATGGAAATAGTTATACCATATCGCAGAGATGGATGAATCGTCGACTCAATTACCTCTGATATACGATACACACTCTTAATAAAAATGTAAATCCTTGTCTGGTGAAATTTTGGGATACTTTTTTTCCTCTCCTGGCAATGAAAACATTATAAATAATTCACCATGTTATCAGAAATCTAGTAATCTCTTATTTACAACCAACAAATTCGTAAAAAGGCACAACATCATTTATTGCAAATTTACATATTTTATTAATATTTTGTGATTTTTCAAATTTACTCTCTATTAAATCGATAACCCAATTAGTGAAATTATATATAACGATGTTAGGTTTTATTTATTTTACATAGTTGGTTAATAAAACTTAGTTGAACAGAGCGAGTAAGGGATTGGGAGATTCTTGTGAAAATTCAAATTTCTTACGAAGAATCGTCAAAAATATTAATCCCACCCAAAAATTGAGATATGACCATTAGTTGTACAAAGTTAAGTATAAACTTCTTAGCCATAAGAATTCAACTTTTACCTTAAATTATATATTTCCTTTGTGGTTACTGATAAAGAAAAATATATTGCTTGTAATTTATGTATCATCAAAGCCTTCGGCACTGCTTGTTTAAGCCCCAACCTGCTCTCAAAATTTTAAGCGAAGAATATTAAAATGTTTGCGATAATTTTGAGAAAACGTGTCATTTTTATGTTGTTTGTTTAGAGGATACAACCACCAAGAAGGCGAACCTTGATATCCTCTCCCACACTATTATTGTGAGTAATGAGAGATCTAAAATACTTGAATTTCATCACTTTTTAAAACGACCGTTTTTTTTTCTTTTTTTTTCCGGTTTTTACAGGCCATTATTGGTCCGTACCGTGTCAAGAATCTGACTTCAACGGTTTCGATCACGAGCCAGCTCTTCATATTGTTGCAAGCAACCAGAAGATGCCAGATGGCTCTCTACGCCGTGAATCCATCGTCGCCGACAGCGACCTCTTCGCCTACCAAAAGGCGTCTCTGCCTCGAGTTTTGGGCCATATATCACACGCATGATTCTTCTCTCGAATGTTAGAAGCCATCTTTCGTACTCAACCGTTAAGTTCCAACTCTCACATCCATACATGACACCGGGTCTGATCAACACTGTACAGTTTCAGCTTATCCGCATTTGCAAGATATTTTGATTTCAGCAGTGGAGGTAGAGAATATAAATCCCGATTGCCAGTGACAAGCCAGAACCTTTCTCACATTATTATCGCGAGCAATGAGAGATCCAAGATACTTGAATCTCATTACTCCTTCAAACGTGTGGTTACCACTAGTGAAATCAATTGCGTCTTGGTTTCTAAAACCAGAGATCATATATTTTGTTTTATACTCGTTGATTTTGAGACCAACGGAAGCTGAAAACTGTTGCAGTGGATCAAGTGTCTCTTCTACTCCGTTGCCATTTAATCCAATCACACAGATATCATCTTCATATGCAAGAAGTTGATTGGATTGTCGGAATAAGATATTGTCCTGACTTCCTGAGGTGTTTCACATTTAAGAAGGATGCATTTCAACATGAGATTAAAAAGTATCGGGAACAGCGCATCTCCTTGTCGAACACCAGAAGTAATAGCAAAAGTTTTCGATAGCCTGTTTTATACTTTGACACAACATTAATGCATGACTGTCATTTTTCACAGGTGTACATATTTGTTTGGTATGCCTAAATATTCAAACGCATACCACAGCCTGTCTCGATTGATCGAGTCATAGGCTTGCTTGAAATCTAAGAATATCTGGTGTACACGGCGAGTTGTTTCATAGTACTTGGAAAGAATCATCCGTAGCGAAAAAACTTGACCTTCCGCCACATAACCTTGAATTTGGCAAGACTCCGATATTAATGCATTTCATGAACATAAACTGACACCAATCTCCTGGTTTGTGAATTTTAACGGTGGAGCGTTTCTTTTATCATTCAATTGCGGCGTTATCGCTCTTGCACTCCATATATGAGTGTGACCAGATACGAGACATTTGTCGTTAATAAATGTCAAAGCACTTTATTGATTATTTTGCATCTAGGTGTGGAACATTGTGGAAACATAAGATTTTCTATTCTGCCCGGTGCCGCAGTCAATGTAGAAAATTACTGGCTGTGTTGAAGTGGGAAGCATATTTAGATGAGCTATAGAAGGCAAGGCACCGGTTGTAGTTTAATGGTTAAGAGCCGCGATCTCGAGTTCGATTGTAGCCGTTGACTATGCTATCACCTTATGCTATAAGAATGTGCTATCGATGGAAGCGTTCAACCATCCCATTAGCTTGTGGATGATAAGACATAGTACGTATTCGATGAGAACCGAGGAGCTTAGTAATTTCGGAAAACAGCTTCGACTCGAATTGGGTTCCTTCATCTGTAGTAATAGTAAGTGGAGCACCAAAACTTGATGTTAACAAAAGTGACGGCAATAGTAGAAGCTGACATATTAGTCATGCAATACGCTTCGGGCCAACGAGTAAAACGATCAACACAAGTGAGCAAATATTGAAAATTATTTGATGGAGGTAGAGGTCCTACTATATCTATATGAACATGTTCAAAACGACCAGGTGTTATCTAAAATTGACCGTTGAACCTTAGATTTCTGGCAGGACAAACAATTTTTAGTCCAAACATGAAATATCTTTATTCATATAAAGCCAGAAATAACGAGCAGTAATTAGTTTAAGTGTAGCCCGGACACCAGGATGTGCTAAGTTATGTAAGAATTAAAAAAAATTTTGCGTAAAGGTCTGGCGATATATAAACGATGAGCACCAGTAGAAGTTTCGCATACGAACTCACTATTAGGCAATTTCAAAATTTCTAGCTTCCAAGTTGAAGTAGAGTGACAAACAGAATCAGAAAGTCATTTCCGAAGTTCTTGGTCAGACTTTTGGTGCAATCGTGTCGAAATAAAAAGAAGAAGATTCGACTGAAGATAAATTTGTGGAGCGAGATAAGGTGTCAGCAACCACATTGTCTTTGCCTTGCTCATGTTGAATGTCCGTGGTTAATTGGCTTATATAATCCAAATGGCGAGTTTGCCTTGGATTTCTTTCAGTAAGTGAAAGAATTGCTCTAGTAAGCGGTTTATGGTCGGTATAAATAGTAAATTCACGACCTCCAACGAAGTAACGAAAATGTTTGATAGCTAAGTAAATGGCCAAAAGTTCTCTTCGAATGCGGAATATCTTTTTTCTGCATCTTTAAGTTTTTTGAGAAAAATGCTCCCTAAATCCAAAGGCTCCCAGCGTTTTTATTAAATTGTTGCAAAACGGTCCCAACAGCCGTTCCCGAAGCATCCGCGGTAATCGAAATTGGGATCGGATTCAACGGATGGTGCAATAATGTAGCACTGGCCAACTGTTCCTGAAAAGAACTTAAAGCGAGATCACACTCGTCGGACCATGATTAATTGTTAGGAGTCTTGAGCTTACGTATAATAATTCTGCCAAATGCCCGTGAATAGGGGAAAGTAAAGTGGTTAAATTAGGAATAAATCGATGGTAATAATTCACAATACCGATAAAACGCTGTATATGTTTAAGAGTAGTAGGAGCTGTAAAAAATTTAATGGCATTAATTCGATCTGGCGATGGCAGAACACCATTAGCATCAATAGAATGACTGAGGAAATTTAAAGAAGTTGCCCTAAACGTGCTCTTAGAATTATTTATCCGAACATCCCACTCAATAAGCCTCTGAAATAATTGTTTCAGGTGGAGTTCCTTCTCAGTCTTCGAAGCTACCAAAATATCGTCAATATAGACGAAAACAAAATCTAATCCTCTAGTGACTTCGTTCATAAATTGCTGAAAAGTTTGTGCAGCGTTGCAAAGTCCAAATGGCATTCGAGTAAATTTGAATAAACCAAAAGGATTATTAATTGCGGTCTTGAGAACATCGGAATTAAATGATAAGCTCTAATTAGATCAATTTTTGAAAAATATCTGCAACCATGTAAATTCATGGAGAAAGTTTGAATTTGTGGGATTGGATAACGATCAGGTGTCGTAATAGCATTGAGCCTACGGTAATCACCACAAGGTCTCCAATCATCATTCTTCTTTTTGACTAAATGCAATGGAGAAGAAGCCGGAGAACAAGAAGGTCTGCAAATTACCAGTTCAACCATATATTTAAATTCTGTGAATGCGGCCTTATGACGTACAGGATCAAGCTGTCGCGTAGTCGAGTCACTGGCAAATGTCCAACAGTGACAATATAATGGACCACATTATATCGTACTGGAAAATTATAATTTGGCTCTGCTGATAAAGATGGTTAAGCAGTTAAAGTAGACAGCCATAGCCATTGTCGATTGAGTAATGAATTGGTGTCGGTGTGTTGACACAAATTGAAGTGGCATTGATTGACAACTGAGTCGCTTAATCAACCAGCCTTTTATGCTTTAAATCGACTAATAGTCCGAACTTGAATAAGAAGTCAGCGCCAATAATTGGACAGTCTACTTCTGCAATAATAAATGCATGAGTGAGAGGTTTATCAAGGCGAATGTCTAAATTTGAAAGTTTGGTTCCAAAAGTTTTAATGTGAGAACCATTGGCGGCCGATAAAATTAAATTAGATTTATTGTCAGAACAATATGATCTTGCGCAAAATTCACGTGGGATGACCGAAAGGTCAGCACCCGTATCGATTAGAAATATAAAATTATTAATTGAGTCGCGTAAAAACAAACGACTCGTAAAACGGATGTTCTGAGAAACATTTGTCTCCACCCAAAAATTCTTTCGTTTTTTGAATGACTGCTTTGATAGGGAAATGGCGAAGATGATTTACGATTCGCATTAGTCGAAAAATATTTGCATGGCTTATTGCACGAATGGGCATTCCTGCCAAATTTGTGGTGATACCAACAAATGTCACCGATGTGTGTCTGTAGTCGTACTTTTGACTTTGTACTTGATCGGGATTTTGACCGGTAAAACGATTTTTACCGGTAAAACGATTTTGACCAGTCGGCGGGGTTTATTACTACTCGGGCATCTCGCGTTGAAAAATGTGATCATCCGCTGCTCTAATTGGGCTATGCGGGCATCAACTGTCTCAAGAGTTGGTTTCGCGGAAACTGTAAGTTAATTAACTTACTTCTGCCGACTCGCATTAGCGATCTGGATTCTCTAGGTTATATGTTTGTTTCTTGTAAATGAGTCAAATATCAGATCGGCTATATTGGATAATGTGTTCAAGTCTACACTATCTGGCTGTAAAACCTCGGGCAGCCTGCGTTCCCACAACGATTTAATAATTATATCCGAGAAACCACCACCCGATAGGGCTTTAATTCGACGAAGAGCATCGGATGGCTTCATGTCGCCTAATTCCGAGCCATTTAATAAAATTAGTAATCGTGTCTCTTCGCTTAGTGAGCATCTGGCTAATAAAGCTTTCTTTAAAGTTGCGTATTTGTTTTCTTCGGTTGGTTCCGCCAAAATGTCGGAAACTTTCTTGCATGCATCCGGCGAAAGTGCATTTAATAAAAATGCGAATTTTTATCTAGCCAACATTTTTGCATATTAAAAGTTATCCTCTTCATCAGACATTTTGGACTTGTAAAAAAACTTTTAAATTCAAACGAAATTGGGATCGGTAATTGTGTACAGCACTACAGCCCAACCCCAGGGGTTGAAAATATGGAAAAATGACGTCACAACTACGGTATGTTGCACTAAATTATAATGAACAAATCTGTTCATTATAATTTGGTGCAACGTACCGTGGTTTTGACGTCAATTTTCTATATTGTTGACCTCCTCTTGGATTGGACATTTGACAATTGTTTTGGAAATTTCATAAACTTTGTATTTTATAGTTTATTCTTTTCTCAATTGTTTATTGATATTTTTAATTTGCTTTAGTATCAATTACTTTAGAATTTTCATGCAACATTTATGGTACAATCTTGACCGCCCAGGTGGTGCAGTGGTTAAAGCTGCGGCAGTTGGAGCGGGAGGTACCGGGTTCGAATCCGATTCGAGGCAGGATGCAAAATGGGGTTTTCACCTTCGGGCGGAGCGATCGGTGGTGAAAAATGAACATATCTGGATCCTCTGTCGTGTTTAGAATCCTTGGGCCGACTCATCTTCTATGTCAGTACTAGGCCTGACTTGGAGCTATGCAATGTGCAGATGGTTCTACGAAAAGACTCGGACCTATAGCCGTATAGAGTGGTATGTGTGCGATAGCAGCAACGACAACTTAACTTAACTCTTATGGTACAATACTTTGCCTAAATGAGCGCCATTTTATATTAACTCACACATGTTCAGTTTTTGTTATTTGGGAAATATTTCACTTCGATGCAAAGGCATATTACTACGGGTTTGTGATCTGTTACAATATCATATTTGTTTCCGTAGAGATGCAGCCTAAAGCGATTTACAGACCATACTATAGCAAGGAACTCCTTTTCGATAGTAGAACAATTCAGCTCAGCTTTGTTAAGAATACGGCTGGCGTGGTAAACTGAAGGAATCAATAAATTGTAAAAGTATTGAACCAATTGCACATTCACTAGCATCACATGTCAAAATAAGATATCTGGAGTATTGGTGGAATGACAAGGCTTGATATTTTCAAAAATTGACATTTGAAAGGGTTTTGTTTAAGTTTATATTTCCGAAATCAGGATCAAACGTTACATAATTGTTTATTATGTTAAGACAAAGAAGATCCACATATTATTACGTCATGAGATAAGCTTAACATTTTATTGAGGCCACAAAGTACAATTTTATCATACGTTGAAAAGTTCACTGTGAATCTTTAAGCCCGAAAGGCACACGTAAAAATTGGTAAGGTACCTCGTCAGTGCTCAAAGCAGTTTTGACCCAATCAAATTCGTGGATGTTTATTTGATTGAATCTATATAGGTTTAGAAAACTGGGCATTTCCTTGCTTGTCCAAAATATCCGAAATATTTGGAAGAGGAAGTACTTTGTCAGAAGTAACTTCATTCAGTTGAGAAGTAACTTGATTGCCACGAAGAAGGGTTTTGTTGAGAACAAGTTTGTTGTTGACGATCGTGACTTCGTTTTTTCCAGAAACTTTTTCCTTTCTTCTTGCATCTACTAAAGTTCTTGATATCTCATACCAAACCGTTCAGTCAATGGAATTCTGTATTTGCATTGACCTCATATACAGCAAAATGTCCCAAAACCTTTGCAAATCTTTGTTTTACTATCGCGAATCATTTATGACACAAATTCAATCATTATGGTGATGTAAGTGGATTTTTTTTTGTCTTCGTTGGGTGGCTGCTACGGAACACGTAGACCGGTGATGGTCCGTTGTGATACCACTTTATGTACGGCTAAAGGTCCGATTTACCTAGAACCATCTGCAAATCTAAACTCGACAAGGGATCCAGATGTGTTCATTCACACCACCGATCGCGATGGCCCCTATTGGGATTCAAACCTGGTACCTCCTGTTCCAACTGCCGCAGCTTTAATCACTGCGCTACCTGGACGGTCTGTATGTGGAATTAATACCATCACAATACAAGCAAGTTGTATCTTTAACATTGGAATTAAAGAAAAAAATTAGGAAATTATTGAAAATATTTTCAATAATTTTCAACAAAACACCAAATCAACCGCATTTTATTCAATCCGATAAATACACTTGTAAGGTATAAGAAAATATTTGGCTTCGTTTTGTACTAGACGGATAAGTTAAAATGAGGGTGAAATTTACTAATAAAGTAATTTCAAGTAAAGAACAGATATTTTAAGATGCATTGTTTTCGTTATACTTTTTAGATCTCTGCCATATTAATCGATGGTTTTTACGACAAAGTAGTGATTTTTCCCAAAAGTAAACGGTAAAAATTTTACTGTACTTCAAATGGTCGCCTTTTGACATGACGAGCTCAATTTCTTTGGGAGTAATAATGTTTGCCCAATTTGACGTTCTTTGAATCTGTATTCAATTACAGTCTATAAGACATGTCGGACAATTTACATGGATGTTTCCATGTTATCTCTTAACGTGATGAGCGATCAAAAAGTATACCATTGTGCTTCCTTTGACGTCGTGAACAATAATGGCCTGTAGGATGCGAGTTGCTTAACATTAATGTTGAGTGCTTTGAAGAGGTTAACATAAAGTCGACTTTTCATTTTTGAATATATTTCCATTAAATATTTTTTTTTATTTAAATTTATTTTTATAATTCTCAATGAGTGGGCGCGAGATAAAACAATTTACCGACAAAATCTTAAAGTAGGTTATTTATAAAATTCGTTTAGAATGAAAAGTTCCATTTAATTCAAAACAATGAAGCACTAGCATAAATTAAATATGATGTGTTGCAAGTGTGATATGATATTTTCGACGATTTGGTAAATTTTGTGAAATTCGTTTTTCAAGAAAACCAAACAAAGGTTTCTGCCTTAAAATGAATATTTTTCATTCAATTTTATCCGATACCAAACAATCGATTTACATAAATATATGTTGAATATGTTTACTAGACTATGAATGTGTTATTCAAAAATAGATAAGATGTACTTGTTTATGCTTGTAAACAGATTTGTATTGAAATTTATCTACGTGATTAAATCTGGATATTCATATTGTTTACCATCTTCCAGTAAAATTTCTGGTAGCCTGCATTAATGTTCTGGGCCACGGCTATAGGTACATACTTCTATACAAAGCAAATTACATCTAAACTTATCCAAATGTTTCTAAACGAACAAAGCATAAAGGTATGCCAAAACTCAAACCGATAGAATCTGATAAAATGTGTAAAGCTTATAGTGCAATTGATATTATTTGGCGAACTTCGCAAACACTCATATATGGCATTTATTAAAAAGTTCTACCATCTATGAGTTTCAGTAGATGGAATTGATTAATGTTTGTCTGGATTATATTTGAATCAAGCTCTTCATAGTTGTGTTTCAGTTTTTCGAAATTGATATTTTTTTACCGTAGAGATAATTCGACGATTACTTAACTCTAAATACATATTTTACAGTCTATTTCTATCTTTACACTCTTTTGTGTTTTTCGCCATTACAAATTCTATAGTCCCATGCCAGCATATTGTACTTACATGGAAGATGGGTCGATCAATGAATTCTGCACTCCAAAAGGTGGTCATAATTGTATTCATTCACACCACTGCTCGTAATAAGATGGTGAATAATACCTTTTACATCTTGCTCCTATCGGGGTTTGAGTTCGAACGCGTCACCTGCCACACCACCTTCCGCAGCTTTAACCAGTGCAGTGTGACAACTTTGAATCAACACATGTTGGCTATTTTTAATTAATTGCCACCCATAATCCAATAGCCGAAAGTGAATATTCGGCTTTTGATATGGAACTAATAACTATTTATTTAGTGTACCACGTATTTTCTACGTCACTAACAACAGTAATCATCTGGTTGAGTGAAAATACACAACAGAAGACGATTTGACCTTATTGGCACTCATCGTCTGATGATGTTTTAGTCCTCAGTTCAAGTTAAAGCTCATCATCAACTCTGATAGGAAACAATGTTAAGTGTATAAATTAATTTATCCATTTGTTTCGGTATCACAGAGAATTTTAGGTCGTATCACTGGATTCGTGTAGGATGCCAACTGAGTAAAGTTAACCAAAAGTTACATAATACCGCGTTCACCATCCGAAGGAAACGTTAATATATACAAGTCATCGGAGCGCTATCTCGAATATAATATGCCTTAAGCTTTATCGGGTGAACCACAATAAATTAAGCTCCTTTGCTATTACTGACCATGGGAGCTTATTTTATTCAAAACTATACCAAAGAGAATAAATATAAAGAGGAACGTCTGTTGCATAAACCGCGGTTGCATATAAACTAAAAATATTTTTGAGATAGGAAAAACATATATTTTTTATTTCGTTTTCTCTTTCGAACGACAGCAAAAAGATATTTGACTGTTTCAAAACTTCGCTTACTATTTTATATTATAATTTGATTGTAAAATGGAATAGATATATTTTCATATAATGTTCGAAAGAGAAAACGAAATAAAAAATATATGTTTCTCCTATTTCGTTTGCCATCACCAAATAACTCAAAAATATTTTAAAATTTTTAGTTTATATGCAACCGCGGTTCATGTAAGATATTCCTCTTTATATTTATTCTCTTTAAATTCCTGATTTAATAGATTTCTGTGTAACTCGAGGAATAGCACGCACCAATGCCCAAGTCGTTAACTGTTATGATTTATCATCAGATCACTCACCAATAATAGTAACACTAAGTACCCAAGCATTAAAAACTGCACCACCCCAACGTTTAACTAACAAACTAACGAAATGGGCTCTCTATAGAAACATAGTAGATTTAAATTGTCATCTGGATGTCCCACTTCGCACACCAGAAGATATTGATGCCGCGATAGAAAATTTAAGACAAATAATGGAAATGGCTGCAAAAAAAGCTACTCCGGAGATCAAAAATTCAGCAAAAAGGAATAAGCTTACAAGTAACATTCAAAAGTTATTGGCAGAGAAGCGGGCAATATGGCGGCTATGGCACCTTCACCAATCTCCGTTGCATAAATGGAAATTAAATAGAGCTATTAAAGCTCTGAGAGAAGCAATACGGGAAGAAAAAAATGTAAGAATACAGAATTACCTTAGTGAGCTCACAGCAACAGAAAAAACAGATTACTCAATGTGGAAGGCAGCAAGAAATTTAAAAAGACCAAAGCTATCAAACCCACCGATAAGGAAACCAGATGGTCACTGGGCCAGAAGTGACTTAGAAAAGGCTATCGCTTTCTCTAACCATCTACAAAAAGTGTTCACCCCAAACGAACAAAATAATGACTGTGGACTACCACAGCTTACGAGAGACGAGTCGAACCCAAATCCATTAAAATTTAAATGGAAACGCGTTAAAACGGTTATCAAAACCTGCATAAATCTTAAGAAAGCGCCAGGCCATGATCTAATAACTGGAAAAATGATAAAAGAATTACCAGATAGATGTATAAAATACATAACATATATTTTTAACGCGATTATGAGATGTGGATACTTTCCCCAAAAATGGAAAATATCTCAAATTATCATGATTCCAAAGCCAGGTAAAAACGAAACCCTAGTCTCGTCGTACAGGCCAATAAGTCTACTCCCGATAATTTCGAAGCTTTTTGAAAAGATGTTGCTACAAGAACTAATACCTATATTATCTGAGGGTCGCATTATACCAGATCACCAATTTGGATTTAGAGAGCAGCACGGCACAATACAACAGGTGCACAGAATTGTAAATACAATTAAGCTTTCCTTAGAAGAAAAGAAATATTGCTCGGCAGTTTTCTTGGATATTGCGCAAGCTTTCGACAAAGTATGGCACGAAGGATTAAATTACAAAATTAAAACTCTTCTGCCTAGACAATTTCATGCAATTCTTCAAAACTACTTAGCCCAAAGGATGTGCCAGGTGAAACAAAATACGGCTACTACTGATTTAACCGAGATAAAGGCAGGAGTACCGCAAGGTAGTGTATTGGGACCTGTGCTATACTTGTTATTCACAGCTGACTTACCAATAACTGAAAAAATTATAACTTCAACTTTTGCTGATGACACAGCCATTTTGTTTTCACACAAAAATCCTCAAACAGCATCGAAAGGATTACAAGAACATCTGCACAAAGTAGAAGATTGGTTAAAAACTTGGCGAATAAGGACGAATGAATGTAAATCAACACATGTAACATTCACACTGAATAAACGTACATGTCCGGCAGTAAAATTAAACAATATCACAATTCCTCAACAAACAAACGTAAAATATCTCGGTCTTCATCTCGATAGAAGATTGACATGGAAAAAGCACATCGAAACAAAACGTCATCAATTAAAAATAAAATTTTCGAAAATGTATTAGATGATCGGAAGAAAATCGAAACTCTCTCTAGACTGCAAGGTTCTACTATACAAAGCTATCCTAATCCCCATATGGACATATGGTATCCAACTATGGGGCTCAACTAGTGCATCAAATATAGATATCGTACAAAGAACGCAAGCAAAGATACTTCGTAGCATTACAAATGCCCCATGGTATATTCGAAACAGCAACATCCATAGAGACCTAGGAATCAAAACTGTTAAAGAGACAATAAATTCATGCAGCCTAAAATATCAACTGAAACTGGAATCACATCCTAATGAATTGGCTAGAGAGCTACTAAGGCAACCGAAATACAAACGGCTTCGCAGAACAGATCCTTTAGATTTAATAAACTAAAAATATAATCTAATAATTACACAAATCACGCATGTTGAGCTAACACACTAAAACTAATTAGTTATATAATTTAAAAATAATAATGCATACTGATATTAAGTATTAACATTGGTTAAGGCTTAAGTTAAAAAAAATTATAGTTTTTAAGAATTTCACACTTCTTGTTAGTTTCGTTAAAAGAAAGATTCAAGAATAAAGCCAATGGCCATTGTTACAAAAAAAAAAAAAATTTTATTCTCATTGACTATACTATAGACAGCTATAGTACTATTTCATTGATCACTGCCTACTATTCACAGGCATATATTTTCACGAACATCTGAAAGCGTATTTAATTCGATGTATTACGATTCATTGGAATAGCTCCTGGTATTGTTAGTTAAATGAGTATTAAAACTCTTTCTCAGTGGAACTATATAGTATGTAGCCAAACTCTTTACTCCTTAAGTCAACTTTATTTTTTTAAATTGTGACATAGTTTTGAGTCGCATTGATCGGGCTTTCAAAACCATACATAAAACACTGTGTAGAGTTATTCTTCGATTTTCATTGATCGAAGATTGTTAACAGTTCTTCAAAGCTGTCCTTACTTAATCATCCTGTGTTACTTTTCTCCATCCTAATTCGTTTTGTTATTTTGATAAAACTAAAACTATGTTTAAACCAATTATGTGAAAATTGCTATACAGGTTTCGTTAAGCTTAGTTCACATTTCATATTTTTCGTTCATTTAATCATTCAAACAATTTTTTTCGGCCAATCGTATTACTCAAAAATGATTAGTTTTCGTTTCTACATTTTTTCACAAGATGTATTTTAAATTTTTATCTGAATGAACATTGAGTAAAAGAGACAACATGAGACCAAAATGAAACACCCACAAATAAAAGCCATGTTTTTTTAATTTACGCTTTGAAATAACAAAAACTAATGTCAAATCTTTCGACCAACATGATATAATTCCGGAAAAGATTGAAAGATGGCACTAGAAGTAGTTGAACGAAATGTTTACATTTTTTAACTGCAGTTTTTTATATTCAACGAATTATTAACGAAACCAAAATTTAAAATCTAAAATAAAATTTTAATTTAACAATCGAAATTGGAAATTATTGAAGTAAATGGGCTTATAAATAATAGTAAATAAATTTTTTTTTGTTTGTAATTATGTCATTTCATTAAAAAATTACTTTGCGTGCTATCTATTGTTCTCGTTAAAACGTATGGTATGCCATCTAGAAATCTTTTTCGAAATTAATATTTAACGAAATCATACTGTCGTTGGCATTTACTATGGTAATTGACACGACTTCCCTTATAGTATTATATGTTATTTGGTTTCAACAGTAGATCTTGATATAATCGTTCTGAGACGAACAAATGAATAAATGGATCTTTTTTTAAATTTTTTATATTACGAATGATTCCCATAGTACCCATTTAGTAATTTACATTGCATAATAATATATTTGGTTAGTAATCGCATGATTATTTCTAGTTACGACTAACTCGTCGTCAGATTGTTCACCACAGTAGGTCTAACTTCCGTGGTTTGGTTCTTTCCAGTCTTCTTGTTGGAGTGGTAGTCAGCATAATGTTAATGTTTTGTTGCACGATGCTTAGTTTCATTCGCGACAAGCTCGATCTAAAGATCTTGATGGAGATTATGTCGTTTCGACTGCACCACGGTGCATTAACAATACATCGCAGGATTTTATTTTGAACTGTTTGTATGATTTTGTTATTTGTCTTCTTGGCACAACCCCAGAATTGGCTAGCATATGTCCATACAGGTTTCAGAATATTTGGTATAACAGCAGTTTGTTGTGGATCGCTAGTTCAGATTGTCTCCCTAAATGCAACTACATTTTTCTAAATTTTATCTTTAGTTCATCTCTTTTCTTTTTTATATACTCGTTCCATCTTAGTTTAGCATCTAAAGTAATGCCAAGATATTTAGCAGTGTTTGCATCCGGTACTGCTATCGTTTATCATTATTGGTATATGGTTAACTTTGAGATTTGTAAAGTTCACTTGGACTGAGTTTGCTTCATTTATTTGCGGGGTGAGCAAAAGTCCCGCTACCATTTATTGCGCGCCATCTTGGTTATGGAACGTTTAGCTCAGTTTCGTTTTAACCGTTGTATTCTGTAGACGCCCCAATTTTATAATGAATAAATATATGCCACAAGAACGAGCAGAAATAGTAACAATATTTATTGAAAATAATCGTTCCATTACTCAGCGGAAATTGCGTCAAAAATATCCTAATCGTCCAGTGCCTCGCAAAACCGCAATTTATCTTTTGCATGCGAATTTTCACAGTGCCGTACGACAGCCGTCAGACCTCGTTCTGGAATACAACGAACATCTCGTTGCAGAGTCTCCAGAAACATCAATTCGGAGACGTGGTTCCCAGTTACACATTTCTGCACGCAGTTTAAGGCGAGTTTGTAAAACTGATTTGAAAATTATCCCGTACACAATTGAATTAGTCCAAAAATTGCTACCGTGTGATCCTGATCAACGAGATGAGTACAGTAATGCAATCATAAGGCTGCTTTGGTGAAATTGAAGATTTTTCGTCTAAATGAGCGATGAAGCCCATTTTCATCTCAATGGCCGTGTCAATAAACAGAACAGTCGGTTTTGGGGAACACAGCACCCTCAATTAATTCATCAAACATCATTGCATCACTTAAAACAACTGTTTAGTGTGGTATTCATGGATACATCATTGGTCCCTATTGTTTTGAAATTGAACTCGGCGTTGAAGTTACTGTTACTGCCGAATGGTACCAAGACATGATTCGAACTTTTCTTGGGCCTGAAATGGAAGAGTAAAGACTAGAAGACATGGGGTTTCAACAAGGTGGGGCAATTATAAAATAAAGCAATTGCTCAATTAATTGTAAGCACTAGTTTCGGTTTTATTATACTAGCGCCTTATTCAGATGTTTCTTGATTTCCCACTTAAGGTCTTTGAATGTTAAAGGTGTAGTTTTTATTTCATTCTGTTTATTTATCGAAGTAATATTTTCCTCTTCAGTTTGTTTGAGGTAAGGCTGGAATATTTTCTCGAGGTGATTTTTCAAACAAATCTGCTTTTTGTTTAGCATTTCGAGCCCATTTTTCATTATTTTCAATTGAAGAAACCTGAAGTTAGGGTCTTTTAAGGTACTTTCCATAATGAATAATCAATACCTTTGTGCCCAGAGTGCTAAGGTAGTATATAGTGATTTTAAAAGGTCAGCTTCAAAGGACGATAGTCATCAATGATGTTAATCTAGGATTTAAATTTTATCCAAAATAGTTTTGACGGTTCGTCATATGATATTATATTGTGTTAAGACATTAGTATTCTGTGTTGAGTCTGAAAAACGTTGATGTTTTTGTTATTCCATATATTGTAAATATATAAGATTATGTCAACTATTGAGTTAGGAAAAATGGGGTTTAGTCACTTCTACAATCGTAGTAAGTTTTTTTTAAGCAAGTAGCTCGAATTTTTGGTATCGAGATCTGACACTGGACATTTTCTTTTGATTTATTTTGCCTACAAGATCGGTAACACCTTATACAATTAAAATTTTCACATCATTTTCACAATACCAAAATATTTATATAATTTATGCAAATACCCCGCAATCAATAAATAGATACATCCGTCAAATCCTTTGAAATATTATACAAGCCATATGCAAACTACACATACATACACAAGCAATGATACCGACTCTATGTATCTGTGTGTTTGGTTGTTTTTTTTTCATAGTATAGGTGTATAAAGAGGAAATCGTGGCCAAATTTATAAATTAACTATCATATGCACCTGTATATCCATTTGTACTGTACAAATACCTAATCCATAAATAATTATTTTGCAATTTCTAAAATAATATTCTGTCGTATCATTGAGTTGATTAACTGTAGATTAAATATAGATTCATATTTCCATGAAAACCTGTTTCTAGATACAAGCCGGTATACATTTTTTAAATCACAAATGTGTTCACTATAAATAAAGCATTACCCTATAGACCTGATTTGACATATATTTTATTCGTACCACTTTGTTACCTGAATAAGATTTTGATTCTATCACTATAATTATACATTACACGCACACATACAAACTTTTTCTAATTTGTCGGTTAATTTTTATTTAATTTTTTCCCACTCACACCTATATAATGTACTCGTATATTATATTTAATTATACAAAAGGAGTACCTATACTCTCTCATCTATATTAAAATTGGTTACCCTAACCTATTTTCCATTTTACTTACTGCCAATATTATTATCCTACCAATCCTTAATAGGAATTTAATTTAATTTAATTAAATTTGATTTAAATTTTATCATCATTATTTGATTTTAATTGAAAATTGAGAAGTAAAAAAAACAAAATACGTAAAGTGAAATGAAAATAACAACGCTGTTGTGTATAGAAAAACCGTAAAGCATCCAAAAATTCTATAAAAAAAAGAGTAAATGTAGATAAAAGGAGGGGGGACTGTTTAAAACACCAAGTTGTGACAACACAATGGCACACAATTTGAAAAATACAACCATAACAATATTTTATAGAAGGGTAGAAATCTAGGTTGATGATGATAACCTTCATATGTATATGTTTGTGTTCATATACCGGCATCAAGAGAGAAGAGGAATTGTTTTAAACTTTTTAAAGTTGGTAAATGATACGAGAAAAGTTGAAAAATTCTCTAACGAAACGCAACGACATTGATTTGATTGATGGAGAATAAAGAGAAATTAGTTAATTTTAGTTTTCATTTATCGATTGTATTGCAACATACATACATAAATATTTTTATACATACCGTGGTAGACAACCACATGTAGGTTTTATTATTGTGAGATGACTTTTATTTTGTGATAAAGGTGTGACATGTGATATTTGAGAAAAGCATTAAAATTTCGAACTAATCTGGTTAAGTTGATGCTTATTTTTTTTATTTGGTTGCTCTCTCTTAAATCTCCCTCTCTTTCCTATTGATGAATTTTCTGAACTAGTTTAGCTCTGTATGTTTCAAGGGTATTGTTTTATTTTGATAAATTGAACAGTAAACCCAACCAGCAAATTTACAACCAGCAAGCAGAAAAACTGTTTAATGGAAGTATTTCCAAAAGATAGCAGAATCCATCGTATTTATATGGACAGAAAGCCAGTAACCTGCTTTTTTCAAAATTGAGATATGGAATTCGAACTTTTTCTTGTTCTAACTGACAAAGATTGGCTAGTGAGCAAAAAAAAACAGGGCGAAAAAAATTTGTTATTATTCGAATACGATCATTGATCTGGATGAAAAGAATAAGGCTCCTACTCCACTTTAATCGTACAGTATGTGACTGTTACTATAACACAACTTCAAATCTTATGTATTATTTAGTTATTTTATGAAACTAACCAAGGAACCAAGACAGATGTTGAAGTTATCTGTACTCAGATCCAAACATATTTTTTTTTGTCTTTATATCCATTCTTAGGAGCATACGGTGTCTACGAGACTGGATCATCGAACTCGATTTGAAACTATTCTCTTTAGTTTCCCCCATTTTTTCCCAAGAAGCATTTTTCTTTTACAATTCACTGCTGGCCTTCCAATCAAGTCCGGTAGCATATGCTTGATGAGATGGATTTGATCTTTTCGATCAGCCAGTCATTCAATGACGTCATCATCAGATCGAAATCGGCCTAGTGGATTACAAGAACAAGCAACAACCCGAAGTACAACACCCATTCAAAAATTACATAAAGCAATACGCTTTCTTCACAAGCATATATAATCTGCATAGTCGAAATCATTGAGCTTCCTAATAAGATCTACTGAACTCCATTTGGTGATGTGATGTGAAGCTTGCGCATGATAGTATCCAGTAATATGAGGAACAGAAGCGGGGATAGTACAGATCCCTTTCTAACTCTTCGTGTATTGTAGTATGTGCCACTCTGCTTCTCTTTGTGTCAAACTTTATTTTTAGCATCCCGGTACATTTCTCGGATGAGTTCGGGTATTTTCCTCGCGATGGCTATTTTAAAGAGTGCTTTCCAGATTGCGCTTTTATTGATGAAATCAAATGAGCTCCATTCATTGGATTGTTCGACGATAATTTGGACTGTGTTGATGTGGTCTGTACACCCTTTTTACTGGTCTGATACCAGCTTGTTAGTTTTTTATGTATTGGTTCACAGTTGGTGAGATTCGTTAAAGGAAATCATTGCTTATACTTGCATTGTACTGTTGAGCAGGGAGATGCCTCGTCAGTTTTTGTATTTTCTTAAGTCACCTTTCTTTGGAATCGTTATGGTTAAGCCTTCTTTCCATTTTTGCGGAATTCTTCCAATATTCCATACTTCTACTAATAGTGGTGTTAATGCTCCTGCAGTTGGAAATGCAGTTGGAAAAGAGTATCGGTTGACACTCGTAGCTCACCAAGAAACTCAATTGTCTAAAAGTGGGGACCATGTATCCCAAGGCTATGAATTATTACACAGTATAACGATGATCTCGGAAGTTGAATTTCGCAGTGGCCCACAGGTAAAAAAAGCTGTGTTTAACTTTTTAGCAGTCGATCATCGAATGTGTAAGCTTCGCTGGGTTGTATATGCACACACTGATGTAACCTCAAGATACAGACTAATTTTACAATAATTTGGATAATATGATGGAGCTATACCGGAGCACGATGTAAAATTGGTTACCTTAATGCTAGAGCTAGTAGAAATCAGTCCGACTTATGTAATATATTTTCGCTCTCTCCTGACACTTCGATCGAAAATGGGCAAAGAATGATGTACTTTGCGACCGCTCATGATCTTAAAGTGGCAAATCCATTCTTTCCTCATTAAAACATCCATTTGGAAACATGCACACATCCACGAAGAACATTCCGAAGCCAAATTGACCATTGTGTTGATTTCAAAAGAGCGGGCTCGAGTTGTCCAAAACGAGATCTTATCGGTCGTTATCAAAATTCGAAGGATCTGGTCACTGCAAAACTACGATGGCAATTTTCGTACAAGTCAGAGAGGACAGAAGAATATAAAACGCCATTCTCCTGTGAATGTCTGATAAATGAAACGAAACGAAAATATCAAGATCGAATTGCCAACCTGAAGATGTGAACAGTGTTAGGATGGGAAATACTGAAAACCTCAGTGTTTGATACTGCCTAGCACATTCTCGGCGACTAAAACAGTATTAAGGTTCGTTTGGTATCAAAATCAAAACCAAATATCTGATTTCTGGTTTTAGAAGGTCGCTGTGGGTGACAATGGCTCCTCGGGGTAGACAGCTATCTGGCATCTTCTAATTGTTTACAACACTATAAAGTCAAATTGTTCCAACAACACTAGGAAGCCAAAAGTCACTATGAAGTCAAAACGATCGAGTCTGATTGATAACACGGTACGGGCCAATAATGGCCTGCAAAAACCGGTAACAAAAAAGATTGAAGGGAAAAAATTTGTATTTTTTTGTTGGGTAGCTGCTACCGCACACTTAGACCTGCGATGGTCCGTTACAGTCCTATAGTACTGACATGGAAGATGGATCGGCCCATGGATTCTAAACTCGACAGGGGATCCAGATGTGTTCATTCACACAACCGATCGCACCGTCCAAACGATCGATGGTGAAAAATCTCTTTTTGCATCTTGCTCGTATTAGGAACCCGGTACCTCCCGCTCCAACTGCCGCAGCTATAACCACTGCGCCACCTAGGTGGTTAAAAAAATTGGTGTTAGAATTATTTGAAATTATGAAGGTCCTGCAAGACTAAATAGAATTTCGATGTCTTCTTTTTCAGATCTAATAAAAACTTAAATCCTAGTATTTAAATAGGCCAACTCCTTGGAAATTATAGGATGACCAATGTAATAATTTTGATATAATGGGAGGTCAAACATCGCCTTAGAAATCAAAGGAAAAACTTGACGTTTCACATATGAGTAATATTTGAGCAAGTTTTTGTGAAATGAACAGGAACTCTTTCTGGACCATACTCAAAATTTTGTCCCCACATTATGGCATATCATAAAAATTTAAATATTTTTGATGGATTGTCCTGTGTGGGTTGTCCATCACCAGTATTATTCGATCATCTAAAAACATAAATATATAAATTTGTGTATCCCTTCTTATTCAATCAAACAGATTTACCTTTTGTAAATTATAATGTATTCATCATTTTAATGTAATTAAATTTCAATTATCAAAATAAAAATATTGCAAATTCCAAATGTCCACAAAATATTTTTTGAATTAGCCTTAACTTAATCTAAATTTAATTTTAATCAGTTTTATGTACGTATTTATAGAAAAAACACAACATATACGCATATATTTCTAATCCATCATGTTGATTGGGGCAGCAGTGAAAAACGAAATTAATTATAAATATAAAATCACACAATTTTGTAATGTGATTAAAAACCAAATAAAAGTAATTATTTTAAAATTTTAATTTGCTTTATATTTTGCGGTGAATATTTTATTAATTTGTACTTAAAACAATTGGTACTGGAGTTGTTGTACCATTGAGTAGTTAATGTGCTCGGTTGGGCATAAAAGTAATTGAGTTTTGATTAAAAACTAGAGTATTAACGTGTGTCAATGCATTGGAAGATACTGCCTTGGTCATCTAATTACCGAATTGAACTTCCACCATTTATTCAACTAGAACAACATTTTTTTTTGCGGTTTTTACAGGCCATATCCTCGCCCACACTATTATCGTGAGTGATGAGAGATCCAAGATACTTGAATCTCATCACTCGTTCAAACGTGTGGTTTCCACTACTGAAATCGATTGCGTCTTGGTCTCTAAAACCCGAGATTAGATATTTGGTTTTTGACTCGTTGATTTTGAGACCAACGGAAGCTGAACACTGTTCCAGTGGATCAAGTATCTCTTTCACTCCGTTGCCATTTAATCCAATCACACAGATATCATCTGCATAAGCAAGAAGTTGATTGGATTGTTGGAATAAGATATTGTCCTGAGGTGTTTCACTTTTACGAAGGATGTATTCAAACATGAGATTAAAAAGTATCGTGGACAGCGCATCTCCTTGTCGAACACCGGAATTGATTGCAAAAGTTCTCGATAGCCTGTTCTCAACTTTAAAAAAGCATTGTGACAGCGTTACTGTCATTCGACAGAGATGTACATATTTTTTCGGTATTCCTAAATATTCAAGCGCATACCATAGCCTCTCTCGATTGATCGAGTCATAGGCTTGCTTGAAATCTAGGAATACCTGGTGTACATCGATAGATGTTTCGTAGAACTTAGAAAGAATCATCCGCAGCGAAAAAACTTGATCAGTGACTGACCGATTTCGACGGAATCCTCCTTGGTAGTCACCGACAATTTCCTCCGCTAGAGGAGTAATTCTTCCCAAGATTATGTGTGACAGTAACTTGTATGCTGTGCAAAGGAGAGCTATACCGCGATAATTTTCACATTTCAAGCGATCACCCTTCTTGAAAATTGGGAATAACGCGGCCACTTTCCATTCTTCGGGCATAACTTCATTTCGCCATACCAATCAAACAAGGTCGAAAAGACAGTTCCACAAAGTTAGCCCTCCGAATATCAAGAGCTCTGATTTAATGCAATCAACTCCTGGTGAACGATTTTTCTTTAATTTCTTCATGGCCATTGTGAATTCCTCAGAGGATGGATCCTCAATGAACATCTCTGCGGTCTGTATTTGAGGGTATTCAAACACAGCTCGTGATACATGTGGAACATTAAGTAAATCAGAAAAATGTTCACGCCATGTATCGAGTACCGCATCGACGTTAACACAGAGGTTTCCATCCTGGTCCTGAATGGCAGTTGACCGAGATCTTAAGGTATGGTGCAATTCGGTGATTCCTTTAAAGAAACCACGCGAATTGTGCTCATTGCTGAGTTGTTGTCCTCTTAAGACCTTAGCCTTCCACCATTCTCGCTTCTTCAGTCTACAAATTCTTTTAGCTGTCCTCCTAGCAAGAACTTCTTTGTTTTTCTTTCCGATTGTAAACCGAGTCTGCGCTTTATTGTGGGCTATATTGCGTTGCTCAACAGCAAGGCGACACTCCTCATCAAACCAATCATTTTTGGGCTTAGTTTTCACTATACCGAGAGTGTGCTGGGCAGCATCGACAACCGAGGTTTTCAATACTTCCCAGACACTGTTCACATCATCAGATTGGTAATTGGATTGCATAATGCTATTGCTGACAAGATCTTGATATTTTCGTTGCGTTTCTTTATTTATCAGACCTTCACACATGTTTCTAAGTGGACGTTTTTATGAGGAAAGAATGTACTTGCCACTTTGAGATCATGAGCGATCATTCTTTCCCCATTCTCGGTCGCAGTTTCGTGTCGGGAGTACGGACCCATATTGTTACATAAGTCGGTCTGATTTCTGCCAGCTCTAGCATTAAAGTCACCAATCACCAATTTGACATCGTGCTCCGGTATAGAATCCATCAGATTATCCAGATTATTGTAAAATGAGTCTTTATCCTGGGATTGGTTTACATCAGTGGGCGCATGTATACAGACAATTGACAGGTTGGCTAATCTAATGTGCAAGCGAAGCTTACACATTCGATTATCGACTGATTGAAAGTCCAAGACAGCCTTTTTTACCTGTGGCCCAATGAGAAATCCAACCCCAAGATTTCCGAGGTCATCTCCACTGTGTAGCAACGTATAGCCTTGGGACACATGGTCTCCACTTTTAGGCCATCGAGTTTCTTGGAGAGCTACGAGTTCCAGCCGATACTCTTTCATGCATGTGATAAGGCCGTCAATCGCGCCAGGTTTTCTTAATGACTGCACGTTCTACGTGCCGATCCTCAATCTCGTGTCCGGGTACTTAAGCGGGGGTTCGTTTTTTTTGTTGTTTTGGCGGTATCCGATTTTTTTATTTTTGTTGACAATTTTAACATTTTCACTTTTTTTACGGATGCGGGTCGTCAGCCCAGCGATCCAACCAGATTTAGTCGCCTCCTACGACAAGCTCTGGATACTGTGGTGGTATTCTATGGGTGTCATGTTTCGTTCGTAATATTTACGAAACACGAATGCCCCCAACCACAGGGCGTACTAGAACAAGATAAGCGAACGAATAGATGCGGTGTCTTCCATTATCTTAGGTATATCTTAAATGATCACCTATTTTGCTTGTCCATCGAACAAGATCAGAAGGTTTTTCTAGGGTTTATCCACTATAAGTTGCTGTACTTCTTGCAATATTAATGTGAACAAGACATAACCTCCTTATCATTATATTAATAGACAAATATATGAATTTTTCCTCCATTTTGCGCAGCAACTAGCTATTATCGTTTACCTTATGTAGCCGCAAAGGTAAAATCGATTGCCTCCTCTTAATCTCCAGACCGTACATTTTTCTGAAGAGAATGAGCCCCGAGAAGGTAGACCAATATCTTCCACTGATGACGTTTCTGTGGCTCTAGTGAAGATTCACGATTAACACACGAAATTATTGCTGATAAGTTGGTCTTGAATGTGGCTGTATCAAAAATATTAAAAATCACCTAGAATACACAATGGTAACTGCTCGATGGGTTCCACGAATTTTAATTGAGGCCCAGAAGAGGCTTGATTGGATTTTGCTGTAACTTTTCCTTAATAAATTCGGAAATAAACAGTCTAGCAACTTTAGTAAAGTCGTTACTGATGGCGAACCTTGGTTATATAAGTACAATTCAAAAACAAAACGGCAGTCCATGGTATAGAGACCAACAACTGCAGAGCCACACGTAAAATCTAAGCAACAAAATCAGCTCAAAAGTAATGATGTCAGTTTACTTCATCCGTTCAAAAATTTTAGCTGTTATTCCCCTGGAAAAAGGGTCAGACAGTAACTGAAAAATGGTATACCGAAGACTGCTTACTAAAAGTTTTCAAAAATTTGTTGGAAAATCGAATGAAAGAGGATATTGTTTAAAGCGTGCCAATGTGCCATCTTACACTGCTGAAATAACGAGTAACTTTATTGCGATATCGGAAATCGAAGATTTCTGGTTATTTCCAAAAATTAATACAAATTTAAGGGGAAAAGTCTTTAATAGTACATGGTAAATGACGCGGTTAATGCTTAGCTCGATCAACTTAAAAAGCTATTGCTTCTAATGTTTGTATCATGATAAAAGTTAATCGAGATGTAGATACACGTCGTTTCAATGATTCTGTTCAGACCGATGTAGCAGCAATTTTTGAAATTTTCAAAATAGATGATGTCGTGCTTCTGAGAGAAATTTGGTATGATAGTCCTTTCAAAATTTTCAAACGGAGTTCGTAGTATTTCTATCTTAGATTCTACGTTATATCCTTTATCTTATATTGTTCGCATACTGTGAAACTGCCTGATATTTCAATGCTGCACATTATAGCTACTACTTCTTTAACAGTACCTCCAAACAAACCTACAATGCTTCAAAATGCTCTTCTTATTGACTCGCAATTCGTGATTCGTATGGTTGATACCTTTGTGCGGATTGAAGCCACAAGGTTGCATTTTGTATGTCGAAATTTTCCATCATCTTTTATTGGTTCTCCACACAATATGTATATACCAAAATTATTTATCGTACAACGTTTTAGCCAATTATTTTAGCCATTATTTAGAAGCCAACATTTTAGCCATTATTTAGAACTATGGCATGAAACCATTTGGGTTCCAAAAACGTGGTCTACCTCATGCGCATATTTTGATCACATTGAATAGGAACAATAGAGTAGATGGCGTTGTTGATAAAATATTGATAAGATGGTGTGTGCTGAAATACCTGATATTTTAGCACAACTATATATGAAATTGTTAGGCGTCGAATGATTCAAGACCATGCGGTCTACTCCGTACAATTTCTGTCTGCATGAAAGAATGAAAATGCAATAAAAAATTTCCAAAATTCAATAGTCAATTGAATGACGAAATTCAGTTTCTACAAAACTTTTTAAATGGGTAGTATGTCGGTTGTACTGAGACGTCATGGCGTATCTTTCAGTATCCATGCACTTTTAATGGCATACGAGTTTTGCCTGGAGTTTCACTTTCCCTTAGGAAAAGTACCGTCAAAATGTTGTTTCTAAGAACCTTAAATGAAAATGCTAATGATTTTGTATAGTGAAATATCATTTCCGCGAAGTGACTGGGCGGGATTGGGACGTGAAGCTCCCAAGGTCAAAGTCTCTGGTAATTAATATTATCTAGTATATCTTACTGTAATGCTCTAGCCTTGAGAGAAATTATTTGAAAATTTGAATGGCGACATAGTTGCAACAGGAACTGAACGTGACATGTAAGAGTAGCATGGTCACATTGTGTTATATGTAGATAGTGATAATATAGGTAATACCTATTCCGATTAATCATATTCACCACAATTATATTTTCTTAGTAAATTGTTCGTAATACATGTTTGAATATTTAAAATAAAACATCTTCGTTTATACAATATTGCTGATAACCTAATTTCAACGAAACGAAAATGATTGGTTTCCTTTTATTTTCACTGAAAATATATTTTTCCCGTATGTACGAGTGTAATTATTGTGCCATATTATCCTTATGGTAAAAAATTAGGTCATCACCGAGCTTTTCCCATACATTTTACATAAAAAAAAATAAATAAAGAGAAAAAGTAGAGTAAAGTTAAAGTTAAAAAGTAGAGTAACGAGAGCACAAAAATAGAACAGGAATAGATAAAAATAAAATCTCCGTGAAATCAAGGTTATGGCAAAAAATAAGGTGTTTCATAAAATTGCTCATCACCTGTTGGTCTTGTAGATTTATTTTAGGATAGTTGAATTGAACATCTGATCAAACATTCGATTGTAGACTAATTTCATTTGTTATTTTAAATCATGGTTGATTGGTCTCACAAAAAACTGAAAGGTTTTATGAAGCTAAAGCGAGTTTAGCTACATGATGTTTGCTACAGAAAAAAAATCTTATAGTGAAGTCTCATATGAAATGGGATAACTTATTCCATGACACACTTATGTAAAGATTTACGTCGACCATCTGTACATTGGATTGCTCCACTACAGTATATAGTACTGATATGGAAGATGGATCCATCATAAGATATGTCGGGGGAAAATGCTCGTCATAAATTCTCATTTTAAATAAATAAAATACAAACCTGTAAAGGTTAATAATTAATAAATAAAAACAAAAGAAATAAAAAAATTTTGTTTTTGCACAAAAAAACAAAATAAAAATGCACATATAAAAATATAAGATGGACGCAAAACAAGCAGAACAATTGAGAAACTTGACAATTTCATGTTTAAACATGTTTATACCTGCACAACCTGTACCATATAATACAATTATAGATGTGCATAATTTATTTGCAGTTAAAGTGATATTGTTGTCGTGATAAGTTAATTATGGCTTAACTTAAAATGTTAAAAAATAAAATTATTCTGGATTACAAATGTGGATTATCTCAATCGGAATTATGCAAACTATATACCATTGCTAAGTTTGTGATTTCCAGACTGAATAAAATATAAAATACACCGGGACCGTTGAATCGAAGCACAAAGGTGGCCGGTTTTGCAAAACAACCAGTCAAAGTGGTAAAATCACTAAGTATTCGAAAAAATGACAGCACAAAGAAGATTAATCGCGAATTAGGATTACAAATGTCAACAGATACTGTATATCGTCGTCTCTATGAAGCGGGATTCAAATGTTTTCGAGCAGCTAACAAACCATCCAATAAAAATTGGAAAGCCAGGATAAAATTCGCTAAGGAGCATAAAGATTGAGGTTTATTTTAGGAGAATGAGATAATATGTTAACTATTCAAAATAATGATGAAGGGAAGGAAATAATTCTACAACTAATGAATGAACAGTCAAGGCAGTCTGACTTTAATGAATAAAACAAAGAAATCGTATAGGCTGATAAATTGGCCTGTTTCGGTGCAGCGTCCACTTTTGAGGGGCCTGAGCCCCCTCTACGTGTTTGTTCCCTTAATAAACATTTGGAACATCACAAACTGCAAACAGTGTGGGGAAGAGGAAAAAAATGTTTAGCACTTCTTGTGCTCCTGTCCTTCATACGCTCTAAACAAACTACACTGTTTTGGATCAGAAATCCTATTTGTGGATCTCCCGACGACCTTGAGGATACCGAAAATATTCCGATTGACAACATTGAATCTTGAAATATTTCAAATACATCCAACTCGCTGAATCTGAGTTTTATAAATCATTAAAGTATGATTTGTTGCTAGGAGCAGAAATTTATCACGAGTTGCTCGCAGTTGGTTAAATAAAATTAGGGGAAAAGTTACACTTACTTCAAAACAACGTATTGGGATGGATTGTTTCTGGAAGATGTCATTCAAAACTGCTGACGTCTGAAAAAGCTAACTGTGAAAGGAATTTCACCTTTTCTTCAAAGTTAGTTTATTGATCGAGAAAATATTTGTGTAGGTATAAAAGCAGGGCCAGTGACGTATTTAAATTGGACTATAAATTTATTAAAAATATTCGAATGGTATATTACCTTAACCGTCAGCTTTAATTAGTTTTAAACCGTACAAAATTATGTTTTTGTGGCAAGCACTTGGTTGTAAAATCACCCAATCGGATTCAGATTAAGTGAATGGCGATGGTTAATAATTTCTGTGTATTAATACTAACGATCATTTTTTGTGATTGTCGTCCAAACTATCATCTGTGCTGCACCTTGTTTTCATGTGATTAAGAAGGATTATCATTGAATCCAAACACGATCAGTTTACTTTTAACTTATATTTCACCGCCCAGGTGGCTCAGTGGTTAAAACTGTGGCAGTTGGAGCGGGAGGTACCGGGTTCGAATCCCGATAAGGGCAGGATGCAAAAGGGATATTTCACCATCTGATTACGATCGGTGGTGTAAATGAACACATCTATGACCCCCTGTTGGAGTGCAGAACTCATGGGCCAACCCATCTTCCATGTCAGTACTATAAGGTGGCATGGAGCTATGCAATGCGCAGATGGTTAGGAAAATCGGACCTATAGCCGTACGTCCTCGATTTGGCTGGAAAGCGTAAGGTAAGGACGTAAATAAGCGAACCGCGAGAGAGTTGGGAGTGCCTTGAGCCCCAAAATAGATGGCATAGAAATAAACGAAAAAAAAAGTATTATCATGGACAGATTTTTAAGACAAATTTTTTGTTTGATATATTTTTTTAAATTTGGGTCAATTATCTTTGGCAAATAAAAAACCCAAATCTTTGGAAGTTGTTAATTGAAACGTGCGTGGATAATTTATTTTTGAGTTATCCTAATTATATAATTTAAATTATAATTTGATTTTTATTTGAAAAATATATTTAGAAATGATACAGACACCAATAATATAATTTTTATTGTAATTAAATTTAATTGAACGACAGTCTTTATGATGAATCATGTATAATATTGTTTAATATTGTCTATAGCAAAGTGTTGGTTCAACCTACGTCTTTAGTTATTCTTGCTTAAAGTAAAATCGAACAAGCGATTTTTCTAGTTAAACCTTTTACACAACATGTTCTTCGGCTCGTTAGAATCATAGTTGGTTCTATATGTACATATACATCACCTTCCCAGAACTCATTTCTTATTAGATGTCTACTGGGTATTTTTATAATTTTACAGTATTGATCGTGCATCAATGTGACCCAATAAAATGTTATCGACCTATGAAAAATTCGAAAGCTCGCGTCTGTTTTAGAGTTGCTATGGCTAGAGTTGCTATGTTGTATGTTTTATAGTCATCCAGATACGGTAGTTGCAGTTTCCAAGTTATGGTAATTCATATTCCTATCGCATTTCCAAGTTAAGTTTCTGAACGTCCTCTAGTACAGTATATTGTTTATTCCGAATGGTTTTAAAACTGGATTCAATTTCATGTTGAATGATAAAGGCTTACAATTATTGATGATTAGGTTAAGAAGATAGAAGAGTTAGCTCACACCAAATCGCTAAATTGTCAATGTCCTCTTAAGGTCGTCAACAAACATTGTAAAATGTAGAAAATTGTAAATTTCCAAGGGCCAGCATGGGAACCTTGTAGAAAATCCGATATAGCTTAAATTGTATTAAACCTGTTGTTTCTAATTTCGATGTATTTGATGGGGTCGCTTAGGTAAGATGACCATGCAACAAAGTTATTTGAGACAACTGTTCTAGTATACTAATGGAGCAAATGCCTTGAGATTTACCTCTTTATACATCACTTCTATAGTCCCAGTTCGCAACCATAGCCGAATGTTTTCAGAGCCTTATTTATGTCTTCTATATTGTGATATGACGTACTTTAATGGACAAGTTGCCTTCCTTAGAGCTATGGAATTTTTGTATTTATCAACGTTTTCTGACTTTCGAACATGTTCGATATGACTTGCGCGTCCGATAATGTCGCTTGATTTTAAGTTTGACTCTCGAAATCTAGGTTACATTCTGCAGACTTAGGCTTACTAGCCTAGGAATATTGCTTTAAAGTTCGTCATCTTCCGCTAGAGTAAAGCTACTATTGCATATGGCATGCTGTGGAAAAGGTTGCTTGTTTTATTCGACAATGAAACTCAAATCACATTTGAAGATACTAAAACTTGAGCTTCATGGATTGTTGGAATTTAGATTACCAATCCGTATGAAACAAAACGAGTTAGTAACAATTCCAATTGGATTTTTATACAATTGGCAAGCTTTACTTTATGAAGAAACTGTCCAAGTGTTGAAGTGCAGTGGATGTGTGGTATTTGCTTCCTGCAAAAGTTAAATAAATTAAATCTTATGTGTGTGTTTGTAAAAATTTTGAAGTGATTTAGAATAGTTAACCTATAATGTAATTCATCTGACTATTGTAATAATGTAAATTGTGTAAAAACAGCGTAAATTTCATAAAACGTAAATTAAATGTCAAAAACGAAGGCAACATCATTCGCAGTGCCATCTGTTTTAAAATGTTAAAAATTTACCGATGTTCGCTTTGCTCATTATTAATTTGCAACATCAGTTAGTTTTCACGTCCACGTTGTTAATTGGAAAGTGATTTTTTCACCTTCACCCAAGTCATAGTTAAGATGATTTTTAACAAAATTAACCTGTTAATAATTTGGATCTAAATCAAAAATTACTGTACATTCTGTAAGTAGTCGAAAAAAAGGTGCACAGTTAATTATTCCACAAATTGAATTATTCCACAAATTGAGAAGATTTATTAACAGGTGGCGCTTTAGTTACAATTAAAAGTATGATGGCGTGTCCGTTTTTTACATAAAATCACATTTTACGTTTTTTACATTTAGAATGTAAAACAAAACCTTATGTAAATTCC
The DNA here is from genome assembly GCA_963932295.1 of Tipula lateralis. Lineage (NCBI taxonomy): Eukaryota > Metazoa > Arthropoda > Insecta > Diptera > Tipulidae > Tipula > Tipula lateralis. The sequence continues at coordinate 140,176,273 of OZ010737.1, forward strand.
ACGTTTATTACGATTATTACGATGATGGCGATAATTTAGATCAGGGTTTAAGACACGACAACTCACGCGTAGATGGCGCTGGGATGGAAATATAGACATAAGATCAATAAATACAGCATAAGATGAGATGATCTAAAGAAAAATAATTTTAAAAGCCCCAATTTTTTAACTGCTGAGACTATATACATATACAGTACTGTGCAAAAAAATCCGGACAGCTAACATTTTTTATCTAAACCAATTTTTTTCAGAAACGAAATTGTTTTAACACTAAGTATTTTTTCTTATTATTTAACTCATTATTTAGTCAAAATGTTATTTGGTTTTAAATTTCATGATCCCAGTAAAATAATTTGTGCGAATTTGCGGAAATAAAGAAAAATTGTCGTATTTTTTTGAAACGAATTAATTTTAAAAAATTTAAAAATAATATATCAATTTCGTAACTAGGCATATTTCAAAATATAAAATGTATAAATTATCCACTAAACTAAAAATTGAATATTTGGTATGAGCGCCATTTTTCTTAATTACCGATGCACACATGTTGCTCATGGAGTGAATCAAATTTTGAATCACGTCATTGCTAATATCATCCCACGCAATTTGAATTTGGTGCTTCAGTTGCCGGATGGTTTCTGGACTACTTTGACGGACTTTATGCTTCATAATAGCACAACCTTTTTCAATTGGGTTCATATCTGGGCTATAAGAGGGCCATTCCATTGTGTAGATTGAATCATCAACTAAGTACTTTTTCACCTTCAAATAGAAATAAAAGTTATTTATTATTTTTTACCTGAAAGTTACCTGAAAGAAAAAAAAGTGCATAGTCATTTGTTTTTATATGTATGCTGGCGCGTTGTCTTGATGAAAGATGAAGCTCTCAGTTTCACTAAATAGCTCCAAAACTGATGATTTCCAACGCCTTTCCAGAATAGTCAGGTACACATTACCGGTTACCCCTGCTTCGACCAAGGCCAAGTAACCAACACCAGCATTACTACAACAGCCTCAAACCATTACACCCTCAGTTTTATAAGGCACTTGTTGGATGCAGATATCACTAAGGCGTTCACTTGGTTTTCTACGCACAATTAGCCATCCATCTCCCACATTCAGTTTAAATTTGCTTTTGTCAGAGAATACCACGTTATTTCACAACTCCGTGGTCTAGTTAGAGTGCTCTCTGGCCAGCTGAAGCCGACAAATTTTTGAAGATATCGTTAGAAAAGGTTTCTGCAGTGAGTGGCATGCCCTAAGATTTGCGTTCAGCAACCTTCTCCGAGCAGTTGAACTGGAAATTTCAATACCTGTAGCTGTAGCAAGATCGCCTTGCAATTTTGGTAAAGTTTTAAATCGGTTCTGCTTGGAAAGAAGAACCAGATATTTATCTTGCACTGTTGTGGTTTTCGCTGTCTGACGGACAGTTCTTCCTTCCATAACGCGATAACAACACTTTTTTCTTGGTCGTTTAGTTTAGACATTTTAAGTACTTTATTCGCTTTTTGTCTACTAAAAGCTCTTTCTCCATAAACAAAACTTAAACAACTTATACTTTCAGAGTTCGGGTTGATTACCAAATGCAATCTTAAAATTGGAATCCAAAAAAAAGTAAAAACACTAGGCAATATTTAACGTTTTTAAAGGAATTCGAACTGTCCGGATTTTTTTCACAGTACTCTATATGATGAATGGGCCCGAATAATTTTGGAATTAAGAAGTTTTCAGATATCTATTTGGAATTCTGTTGAATATACCCCATGACTATGGTAACAAACCTAGAATCACCGTAACTGGTTACATTTTTCTTCTTCAATCATATCATATCATTCGCAAGTTTTACGTTTATTCATTGGAGTGCACAGTTTACATATTATTTTAAATGGGATCATAGGGACGCCAAGTATTACTTTATATGGGCATATTCAATTTTTAAGCTAAAAATCAACAGAATAATTGTATATTTGAACTCACCAGAGTTTACCAGTTTGTTATTGATACCTGTAAATCCCGACACAAGAACCAAAAAATTCCAAAACTAGTTCGGATCGTCTATAAGAACTAGATCTTTTATATTCGTAATAAAGAGGTAGCCAGATTATATTTAATATGTAGTTAACTAGAGCTTTTAGTTAAATATATGTACGTAGTGAAAGTTATGAGCGATGGGAAAAATTGTACGTCAGAAACCAATTTAGTATTTATAATTTAAAATTAAAATGAAAAAAAAAATAAAAATCATTATCCAAAATCAAAACAAAACTTTGCAAATCAATAAACTTATTTTCATTATTTTTTTGAACTCCACATACATTACACACACACACACACTGTAAAAAAACAACAAACATAAAAAAAGCTTTATGTGGAAAATACAGAAAAATCCAGGTACAAAAAAAATTATAAAAATAAACATTTAATATTATTAACTTTTTTTATGAATAAAATGCATTGAAAATTTGGTCTTGAGTTTTATTCTCGCTTAAATATTGGTTACAAGAACCGATCTCATTTTGGCTATAACAAGTATGATAATAAATGTAGCACTGTGTTGAACAGCTAAATTCATGATTTATGATTATGTCTAGAGACAAAATCATGGTACATAATCAAAAAACATACGATATTTGAGAAATATAATTTTAGTTTGTGAAAATTCATTTTCATGCTGTTCTCTCCAATAAACTTAAACGAAATATTCTCCAGGATATTTTTGCAATATGCTTATTTTAACATACTCGTTCCATATCCTACATATATATATATATATATATATATATATATATATATATATATATATATATATATATATATATATATATGTATATATATATATATATATATATATATATATATATATATATATATATATTCGTATGTGTGTGAGAGAGTTTGGAAAGCCTAATCATAATTCCACTTGTTTGATTTTAAGAGAAAACATATAATCTTGTTTGGAGAAAGGGACAATGTACACCGTATTCTATTTTAATAGGATTGGTACCACGTTGAACTAGTTTAACAAAAACTGGAACTTCGTGTTAGCTTCGAAACGATCCTGCTCATTATAAATTGTGACCCAAAATACATTTTAAATAATTTTCTGGCCGGTTTGACTATATTTTGCCAGAATTTTCCCTTTTTCTTCAAAATATCAATAGTATAGTGACCAAAATAGAGTTCAAAAATGTTCATCACCGAAACATGAACCCTAATTATTTCATTTATTTTTATTTTCATGAAAATCCTTATTTCATTATTCTCCGAACGTTATTTGTCGGGAAAAACAAAAAAAAAATCTCCAGGATATTTTTGTTCAATTATTATTTTTACTGTTTCTTATTTCGTTTTGTTTTTTAGGTTTTGTTGTTTTTTTTTGTTTTAGTATGTGTGAGAGTTGAAAAATCTAATAAAAATTCCACTTGTTTGAATTTCGAAGAGAAATTCGAAACAAAAAAAAAACATTCACCAAGTGTATTATACATATATAAAAATCTAACCTTCATTCGACGGACCATTTGCACAGGATTTTTTGTTCTGTATCTTTTCGATTTTCCTAATAGCAACAAACAAATAAAACATTTTCTCTCGCTCACGGATGATAATGATAAAAATAATTTGCTACGAAATGAAAAAAAAAGACCGTACCTTGGAAAAAGCTATAAATACGGAAATTTTGCGCGCGCAATGTTCAGTTTTCTTTTAGAATTCGTGTAAAACACATCTTGTTTTGGTTTTTCCCGAACAGATAAAATAAATAAAAATTAGTTTAAAATTTATTCTATTAATTATAAATTACTATTTTTAATACATACATAAAATATTGCTTGGGTTGTTTTTTTTGTAATTAAACTTAATTTAATTACACATGTGTGTGATTTTAATTTAAAACTCGTACCTCTATTAACAGATAACGCAAATAAATATTCCAAAATGATTCTATTTTATGTGGATACACTTTAAATTAAGTGAAATTAATAATTATTATATATATGTATATGTATAAAATAATTAGTGGAATAATTTAGTGAAATTAATTTAATTGGTGTATAATAAATAATTAAACAAGCATATATTAATAATTCAGGTAAAAGCTTGTTGTATATCATTAGCAGATAGAAAAAGCTTTTTTATTCAAATAAAATTTGAAATAATAATTCTACAAAATTAAACAAAAAAAATGTACGTACCTATTTTAATTTATAATTAATTTTTTATTATAATTAACAATATATATATATAAGATTAACGTATACCTTTGTAAATAGATATGTTTCCGGAAAAATAAAATTTAAATTACAACTTTGTAACGAAAAACAAATCAACACTTGTTGCATTTAGCTCACTTGTTGAACTGTTTGTAGAGCAACAATTGTTCAAATCGGTACCATCAACAAGTTGTGGTACGGTCATTAATTCAACTTAAAGCATGAGTTAAGGAATATATATATTTTTTTTATTCACAATGTGTTCGGTGATGATGTGAAAAATGAAAAATTCACTTTGCGAGTTTTGTTTTTCCTTCTCAAATTTACTTATGTTATTTTTATAACAGTATATACATATATCATAGCAATAGGTAAGTAATGATAGTAATTTGGTACGGATCATTAATTCTATTGAATTAAAACATTTTTATTTTCGTTTTGGGAATTTTTGGTTCGTTTGAAATGAGGAAAAACTTAATAATAGATACGTACCGTCTTGTTAATGAGTTTGTCTGTCTGTTGAATTTTTGCTGAAAATTAATGGGTTGTGATCACGAAGTGTATTGAAGATTAGTGAGGTGTATTAATTTTTCTTTATATTATATATCAATAATATATTATTAAGATTATTTGAAGAGCGCTTAAATACGATAAAATGAAATAATAGCAAAGGACGGATGGTTTTTGCGTCATATACAACAACAATTTATGATTTTACCTGATGGCCACCTTTAACCTTTATTATTAATAAATTTCCAGTATAACTAGTTCTTTTCTGTTGTTTAGTTTTTTTTTGTGAAAAATCGTTTTTTTTTTAAATTTTAAACATGCGGTTAAATTCTAGAATATTCACCAATGAAAACAACCCAGTAACCTTTAGGGTGCTTTGAAAGTCAAATAATCTCGACAATTTAATCTCGACACTCACATATATAATAATACAAATGGTTTAAAATTAACAATTACATAACCAATTATGGCTTATTGTGTGTTTATGTGTGGGCGAAAATTATTTATCCCCAGAGCTTTCATATATAAAATCGTTTTCCCAATAGTAACTTGTTGCGTGTGTCGTATTATACAGTGACCTAGTGAAAATTTTTATTTGCTAAGTCATTATATAACATTAAATTTTAAAAATTTTAATTATTTCCTGTTTGAAATTTGATTCGTCAACGTGGTTAAAATGATGAAATTATTATTATAAGTTGTCGCTTATTGGGCTAAATTCAACTGTATAGTTGAAACTAGAAAATCGATATATCACACATTATGTTGAAAAACCATTCATAATTATTATGAGTTTGTTTGGTCTTGACTTTTAATTTAATATTCTATAAAACTAACTCCGCAGGTATCTTGCTATTTATAAAGTGTATTGGTCGGAGCTCCATGGTATATAGAAACATTTTTATAGAAAATAAATTTAATATTTTATTTATGTACCTATATGTACAGTTGTTTTGTTTTGAAAAGAATTCGAAAGAAAATAATAAATTAAAACTTAAATTGAAATAAATGTTTTCTTTTTGTCAAAAGTTCAAAGTAAAATCAATTTTGTATACAGCTCATTGAATAGAACCATAAATAGAAAGACTTAAAGAACTACTTAGTTTTTACAACAACATATTTAATAAGATAACTTTTTGTGGGTGATGGTGTTTTGTATTAATAATAAATTAAATTGTCTGCTTTCTTCAATGATATCTGCTTTGGTACCGAGTAAGTCTTTTGAAGTCTACACCTTTTCCCAAGAATCTAAAATTGAATAATGTACTGAATTAAGAACACACTTTATAGTTAAAGCAATCTATATATAATTACCTGTTGTTCTTCAAAACTATAGAGGAAATTATGACATTTTCTTTTTAAATCAAAAATTGATCATAAACAGGCTTTGGTTTCTAATTCCGAGTTAAGAAAATTAGATGATTCAGGATATTTGTTATTAATTACATTTTTCGCTAAATTGTATAAGTATACAGTCACAACATTCCTCCTTAGATGCTCCAGAAAATTGAAATGTGACTAGTATTAGAGTTGGAACGTATCAGTAAAGATACACGAATATTTTATAAACCCAAATTGATTACGGTCCAAAAATGTATATTTTTTTTCATAAATATCTAAATAATCAAGAAGGCGATTGTTATATCGTCTTTTGTTTTCGATACTGAAAAATAGATAGATCATCAATCAAAAGAGTAAAAATTTGTTTTCTATAGTTGGCATTGAAAATTTCACTTTTTTTGTTTTTCATTAAGATACATAGTAAAATAAATCATTTGTATTGTTGTATGTGAGTATTTTGTACTATTTTTGGAATAATTTTTAAAATTATTAATAAATTAGTGCTATTAATAAATTAGTGGTGTTAGTTATAAAAAAAATGGGAAAAGTATATGCTTAAACGATGTTGAAAAGCGACTAATTGTTGCTTATACTACTCTTAAGAACATCGATTATAAACAATTCTGCGTATATTGCGTTGCAGAATCAACCGCCTTTGATACATTTTATTTACAAATCGTTCGTCTCACCTTACTGAAAGTATGCAAAATAGATGCTTAATAAATCATTGTATTGGTGTTAATAAGGTGGTGAGCCCAATGAATGCTTATACATATAATCGCTTTTTATGCCATCTAGACCATAACAGTTTTGGATCTACGGCGGAAAACGAACTCGAGACCTCTAACCTACTGTTAAATCAAAACAATAATCGAAATTTTATTTATTGTTATGATTGCTAAATACTTACGTAATTAATAATTTAATACCATCCTTCCTTCATCAATATATCAGAAGATTGTTAGTAGGCAAAACTATTCCAACGTATGATTAAAGGCCAATATCTGCATTATGAAAAAAAAAATTCGAATTATATTGCTCAAAAATAACCTTAATATTTTGCCGATTCAGTGATATTTGGTCTTAGTTAAGAATTTATATCTCGAACACGAATAACTGTTTCTTAAACTATCGAATGGATAAGTGGACTTTTTTTCTTTGAACTTGAACGATATTTCCAGAATACATTTTTTTCAAATACTCCGATGAACTACAAATAAATGAAAATAATAAGTTTGAGTTAACGTTAACTGTCTTTTAACTATAAACTCGAGCAAAACTGAACAGGTCATTACAATACATACATAAGTAAAAAAAACAAAATTTTGACAAGATTCGATTCTATTATTCAACATAGTTGCCTTCGAGGGCGATACAATGAGTATCTCTTTTACAACGAGATACGCTTTTTACGTTTAATTCTTGAATCTTGAATCGATTGATCCGTTCTTGGTTTGAAAAAACGAATCATATATAAAACTAGATCAACTCATTCTGAGATCTCACAGAATTATTTTTTTTAAGGCAAAACAAATTATCTGGAATAGATTTTCAAGTTGTTAGTATTTCATTTTCGGCATTTCTCTTTAGTTTTTTTCCAAAATGATTCTTAAATTTATGAATTTTTGTTCCATATAAAAAAATTGTATAAATCTTATCGAAAATTGTTCTATTATAGCTTCTAAAATATTGTCGATTATATTATTTTTGTTACATCGGGTTTTTCGTGAATTTCTAAGATTCTGGAAATGTCTGCTTATAATGTCATATTTTAATAATATTAAGCTTAGCTTACAATCCTTGGACAAGATCAAACATAATATCAATGGTTTTGCCAAATTCTTGTAATTTTATATTTAGCTCATTCAAACGAAAGCAAATATCCGTAAAGAACATTAATTTCGATATCCACTCAACATCTAATAACTCTTTGTACTGGATTTATTTATACACCCAAACTCAACGAAATGTTGAAGTACTTTGTCGCGACTAAACCAACGACTTGATTCAACAAAGATTAGAACTTTTTTTGTTTAAAGCATGAGCGGCGATATAGTTAACTATTTTAGTCACAAGTTTCATCACATCTTCAACTTATTTAAAGCCGTTCTTTGCACACAAACCTCTTCCTGGTGAATTTTGCAATGGAAACCTAATAGTGCATGTCCAACACACTTTGTAAATAAATTGACAAATCTTGCTTCTTTGGTAATAATACTGGGTGCACCATCTGTAGTTACGGACACGAATTTTGAAAGATCTATTTCTGCTTCAGAAAGAGTCTCTACTACCGCCTTGTAAATATCTGCACCTTTAATAGTTCCTGGTAAAGATATCAAATTTATTAATTCTTCCTTTTTCTTATTTCCAACAAAATAGCTAATTGAGCCGAATGAGTGATGTCGATGCTTTCATCAAGACAAATTGAAATAAAATCACATAGTTATATATCTGATTTTGTTAATGTTTTACATTTGTACCAATTTTCAGAATTCTATCTTTTATTGGGTTTCGAGCGATAGGCAATTCTTTTATTCGTTGAATTATTTGATTTTTATTTGTAAAGTCCTCAAAAAGAAATGGTGCACATTCTAACCATGCATTTTTAATGTAGTCTCCATCGCTGAACGGTTTTCTTTTTTTGGCAATTACTTTAGCGACTTCAAAACTAGCAGCAACGGTATTAGAATTACTTTTTATGCAATTAATTAAAGTATTCGACTGTAGATTTTTGTATTTCATGACTCGTAAAATATATTATATTTGTTCATCTTTGCTTTTGTCATGAAGCCATTTATAAATTGTTTCATAGTGTCTTTTTACGGATGATATTCTACATACCACTGACCCAGAGCATAGCTCACATTTAGCTTTATCACCTCTTTTAACAATACCGTATATTTCAGTCCACAAATTTTGAAAGTGTCTGCTTGAATTACTGCTATCAGCTTCGACCACAACTGCTACCAGCTTATTTGGAACTGCCATTTTTCTAATTTTTACTGAAATTTAAACAAATTTCACAATTTTTAAAATATGAGAAAAGAATAGCAATTCATCACAATTAAAATTCGTATTAATTAATATTTTATTTAAACTTCACTTCAGTCGTTCACTGTTTTCAATGAATTACTAACTGAATTTATAATACCGGTAGGCTTTGCTATAAACACAAATATAAATTTTAAAATTGCACAAATATCGAAAAAAATGAAGATATCAATGGATAAAAGGTAAACTTCTCTAACTGTATTTTCGTCGAAAATGATATAAGTACATGTATGACTTAATTTACTAATCGTTAGTCTTGTAAAATTATTTTTCTATTATTCCTTCATTATTTGTGAAAAAAAACTCGCTTACTAATATATTTCATTCAATTCAACTTTACAAGACTAAGCTTTAGTTAATTATAAAGTCATACATATACTTTACTTATATCGTTTTCGATGAAAATGCAGTTAGGGAATTTTACCTTTCAACCATCGAGAATCATCGAAAAACATCGTGTACAAATTATTGTAAAAAAGATGAGATTAAAAAAAATATTTTAAAATTTTAAATCGTTAAAATTTCGGGTGTCATAAAAATTCGCTCGCGTGCCACTCGTGGTTCATGTCAATTGGTCCGAAAATACGATCCGAGGCAGATATTCGTTTTATAAAACATGTGTTTTCACTGTCAAACTTAAATAAATGAAGTTAGATTTAATTTTTAAATATTAATTGTTGAGTGACGTTCGTAGTTTTAATTCGATAGTTGTAACAGTGTATCGACTCATTCTTTACATAGACTGAACTTTTCTAATGGCTCTGCTGAAATCATATATGAATTTTATCCGTATTTTTTGATACTGTACCTAAAGTATCTCCAAACCTAGTGCATAAAATAAAACTCAACCTAATTTCAATTTTTGTCCGCCATTTTGTGTTTTACCTAAAAGACCATTGTTACTTCTTTCCATAAATCAATGGTTGTTTGTTTAAATTGTTGAGTTTATAGCCGGTTGGTTCCTAAACTTTCATTCCTTTCCATAAACGAAATAAGAATTTCAAACTGTTGTTCATTTGTTGAAGACTTATAACATACAAATTTTCAGTATATACTTGTCACTTAATTTAAATTTGAGAAAAATAATTTTATATATGTAACATTTTAAAATAATTAAATAACATATAAAAAGTATGAGATGCGATCTATTTTCCGTGAGTATACTACAATATTCACGACCTAACGGATTTGAGATTTGATTTTGGTCGTAAAATCCCACGAACACGGATTTTTATTTAATAATGTTCGACCTATAGGATTTAATGGCCCTCAACGCATATCTAGAGATATATTTAGTTATAACCCAACAAGCAATGTTTTTTGATATACATACATATATTAACTAATTAACTATATAAAATTGATTTGGAAAATATTTGCAGCTACTTTCTACTGATTCCCACTTAAATTCTAAGTTATATTCAAACAATGACACTGTTTCAATTTAATTAATATACCTTTGACAGATTTATATTATTTAACAGCAAACAACTCGAAACCATTTGTTACCAAAAAAACGGTTGAAAATAAGAATAAACATTAACATGAAGTGCCATGTTTGATCACAAAGTACACAACATAAAACATGTATGTAAATTATAATATTCTCCCACGTATACATAACTCTCTGGATATCGATTTTTCATCTCATCTACTTGAAAAATAAACCAACCTACTAAAACATATTTTGTCTTAAAACACAAAAATATAAAACTACAAGGCAGCACAAAAAAGGATAAAAATCCTTTCATCCATTTAAATCCATTCAACAACATAAAAAATTCTACAATAAATTTAGTATAAAGTATGAGTGTTGTTTACACAGTAAAACAAAAAAAAAATACAAAATGGATGAATGACAACACACACACGCATACATATATAAATAATCACACACAAAATTGATTAATGCTACGAGCCACTTAAAACCATGTACATACATACATATATTAATTAACATGACAACGAGATCAACAATTTTCCGGTTTCATATTGTATCCCATTGTACCAATTTTGGGGTTTCATGGTTGTGTTTACATTCAATTAAAATCAAAATTTTATACATCTTTTATGCTTATTTAAAGAATTTGTAAAAAAAAAATTCTTTATAAAATTCAGCAGTTTTCTGGTTAGCAGTTGAATTATTTTTTATTATTAATTTCACAGTAAAGCAGCTAACATCTTGCGATGTTAGCAAAATTTTTATGAGGCTATCCAAAATAAAAATTGTGTAGATTAGAAAAAAAAGGAAATTCGGAAAAGTTTTAAAATATTCAAATCGTTATTGTTGGATGAAGCGGAATGGTTTGGTTTGCGTGTCTGCCGAAAGAATATTGTACACGTCCAGTTTTTATAAAACGTTAATATTAAAGTAATTTAAATTACTATAGTCACAGACTAATAACGAGAATGTGTTTCATTTTGTTTCGATGCAACGGTGTATAGGGTTGAGTTTCGTTAAATATTTAAAACTCGATTAAATTTGTAGAGTATAGTAGCAATTCAAAATGGCGCCGATTATATTTTAGTTTACAAAAATAAACAAATGAATGAAGATATCCTTAAATAGTATGTACGTCAAACTTACTATTATAAACTTTTCTCAGCACATATCGAAATGAAAATTAAATTTTCACCATAGGTTGAGAAGATTATAATAGTGATAAATATAGTTCATTCTCTCTCAGACGACCGTTACGAAAACCTCGTTTTACATCAAACCAAATATCAAGGTTTAATGAAAAGAGTTTGTGTGAATAGTCCAAATGAGACTTGGAGGTGGATTTGTGGCGAATTTCACCAAATAACCAGCCGATTAAATAACAATATACTAAACGATGTGATGATCGTTAATTGGCTATTTGAATTATTGCACGTTAACTTCACAGGGCTCACGTACCATGAATTAGTGGTCCTATCGAAACGTTTAACCATTCGATGTACAAGTATTTTGATTGGCCTGCATAATAGTTGGTTATGGCAGATATTGTCTCTTCATTTGATATAAAAGGTTTACTTCCAATTTTTTGGGAACTGATCGAACTCTAAAGGATAATAAAAGTTCTTCCTAATGTTTTTAATAATATTTTCCAGTACATCATTTCAGCAAGCAGTAATTTCATGAAAAAAATCATGCAGATTTATATTTGGAGAATATAAAACAAATAGAAAAGAAGATTTTCGTAGAATCGGCACCATGAGAACCTGTTTACATTGAAGTGAAAAACAATAATTAAGCTTAAGAATAGAAATTATTGAACACGTGCATGAAAAAGTCGTTTGATTTCACATTACACAATTTTCTGAGCTAATCTTAACATATTATTTATTGATCTCATTTTGATCGGGCTGCTCCAACTGATCTTGAGAAGGTGGTTTTGTAAATTTTAAAATCAACATAATATTTTAAATGAATTGGATGTATAGTCTACATCGATGCCAAAGATAGAATAGAAATTTCTAAACATTCCTTTGTCATACCGTCTGTGTATAAACCAACTGCAATGTCTTCCAAATGAGTTAGTAAAGTTTGATCTAGATTCGTTGTCAATGTTTAATTCTTAATCACAAACATTTTTAGGGGACATAGATATAAGAAACAACAGTGTTTTGTTATGTATGCCTAGATGGATATTATACAACACCTATATCAATATGCCAATTAAGACAGTCAGGTTGTGTTATTATGACCGGCATCTACCCTGTTTATACCGTTGGTATTTTATTCTTGTATTCGAGACTGTCTAGAAATTTAACCTATAGACGGATAACAGATATAAGTTGTCATTGAACTTTCAAATACTTTTGTCGATGAACAAATTATAAAGGTTTGAATAAATCATTTCGATCGATTATAAACTATATTATAAACGTTGAGTAAATTCCCACAAGTAACCCAAAATAATTGTTATTTTTATTTATGCAAAATTAATATTAACAACAGGGTGACTCAAAAGCCAAATGATTTATCTACGTTTTCTGTTGTTCTAACTATTTCTTAATAAATAATAATATACGTTAAGGACATTATAACTACATATAGTTGAGTAATAAATTCATAAAATATAGTTATCGAACACTTATTAATTAGTAAAAAATAATTTCACAAAGTATCACAAAGATAGGCTCCGCGTCTAGAGTTTTTTTTCATAATAATTGAAGTGATTAGTCACTGTCTGCGATGTTGTCCAATTCGAAAAACTCACCATAAATGATTCGTAATTCTATTCTGTCGAAAGTATATCTTAATAGACTGTCAGCGATCGCCTTCCTCAAACAATAGGTTACAATATGAGTGATATAATTTAACATGTTTGTTTACCAAATTATATCGAGCTCAACATAAAAGCTTTCGCTGTTCTCAGGAACTGAGACAATAATATTTGCACTACCTCAACTCATCAGTTTGTAACAATACATATCTATTCTATTAATTTCCGGGCTAGTCCCAGGTTATCTGAATAATGCTATTTCATCCTTGTTGTTCGGTCATCTGCTTGTATATAGTGTACCATTGTACACAGTACATGAACTAGTGTCCGATTTCTCGCACCTGTTGTTGATATAATCATTCGTTAGCCATCTCCTTTATGATTCTTCCAGCACCAGCTGCCCTTGTTCTCTCCACAATAAGAATATGTACTCGAATTTTGAGAGCATGTATTTATTTATTTTAACTATTGTGGATATAAGATTTCAGGTCAATTCTATGAATACAATAACTCATTATATTCCATTCAATAACTTATGATTGGATACTTCACCATAAAAGATTGCCTCTTCTATATATACATTGTATAAACTCTTATAATGACCACCATCTTATATACAATACATTATTAAAACTACATTATTATATTTGGTAGCTATGTTATGATGTGACGGCTGTTGTATTGATTATGTACATATGTATATCTTGACTCTGGAGAAAAGCAGTGATATACTTTGAAATACTCTTATACCAGAAATCTATAAAATGACGAAAAATATTTTCCAATATTGGGGAAAAAAAATTCTATTTCCATCATATCGTCCAAATCGTTAACAACCCTCATTAAAAAATTTGAAATTTTTCTAAAATTAAATCTGTGATGCAAATGAAAGGATGATGATGCAAGGATATAATATTTTAAATAAAATCTATTCATTTCAGTGGTTTTGGAGAAATAAAAGAAAAGAACTAATCCTTTATTATCTGTGTATTTATAATTATTATTTTTATTAACACAATCATATTTGGTTTTATTATTTTTGGATTGGTTTGCTTTATTTTAAGATATAATTTGTTCTATTTATATAACACAAAGACATACTATCTATGTTTGATAGCAAGGACATGCGGATTAATATGATAAATGTTTATTAAAAGACAGGCTCATCTTAATCTGTTAAGAGCTACTGCCTTTGCGATGCCACTATGTACAATTCTAGTTTCTTCCTTCGTATTAATAGTTGCTTTATTCGTACCCCCTCTGAAACACTGTTGGGATTTTAAATGTAAGAAACGTTTTTTTTACATTTTTTATGTCAATTACGTAAAAAATAGCGAAAATTACATAAAGCGTAAATAACATGAAAAAAACGAAGACAAGATCGTTCACAGTGCCATCTATCTTAACTGTCAAAAATTAACCGATGTGCGCTTATAAATTGGTAAGTGATTTTTTTCCCTTCACCCGAGCCTGTTTAAATGATTTTCAACGAAATTAATCTGTTAATATATTAATCTTAATCAAAAATTATCATTATATTAAGTATGTTATCGAAAAAAAATGTTTGGCAAACTTTATTCATAAAATAGTAAGAAGATTTTTTAACAGATGGTGTTTTAGTTACAATTAGATTTAATACGAGATGGCGCCTCAATTTGATTTTACTTAACATCTAAAATGTAAAACCTTATGTAAATAACACGTTTTTTACATTTAAAATCTTTCCGTTTTCTGCTTCAGTTTAAATATCATCATTAATCGCAATTATTTAGTGATAGTTAAGATAATTCTGTCGTTTGAAAATTTCATAAGAGCATAGTTGGGCGTTACACGATGTAATTTACACGCAAAAAACGTTTAATTTACCTAAGGTTATTTTTTTCATTTCATATGTAAAACATGATTTTACGTAAAACAAAACCGACACGCCATCTATTATCAATTTATTACATAGATTTTTGACAAGAGATGTCACTGCAAATAAAGTTGTCTTTGTTTTTTACATGTTATTTACGCTTTATGTAATTTACGCTGTTTTTTACTTAATTTACATAGAAAAAGTAAAAACGTTTTTTACATTATGGATAGGCGGATGCGTGATGTCAAAATATATCTATTATTATAAAACAACAATCAAAGATCTACTTCTTTTTATCAATGTTATCACGTATAAAAGCACGAGTGTCTTTACCTATTTTCTTCTAAAATACCAACATAGTCACAAGCGATTGAATGTTTTTAAGTTCACAATAGAAAAAAATTATTGTGGGCGTGTAATATCAGTAAATTTTGCACGCACACATTAAATGTTCTCTCAAAAGATATAAGATAATTATTTATTAGCGCCTACCAATCGACTCAATGTAAATAAATGTAGCTACAAAGCAAAATTAATCCTCCCTCCCTCAGACTATTAAGCTCCTTCATTCTTAAGAATTTTAAGAAATCTAACAATTGTATTATGAGAAGTTCATATAGTTATGTGTGGCAGTATGTTTAAGTAAAATATTTCAATTGTGTTAGGCTGTTACTGGTGGTATTGTTCCTAGTATCATTTTGGCCACATCTCCCAAACAATCGAAAACAATAAAAATCAACTATCTGTATTTGCAACACGACTCATAACAGACATACGAACATAATACAACAATGATTTTTTCGATTACTTTAATGACGTCATCAAATTAAAACTAACATAGCGAAACATGCAAGTTGATTCAGGGCCTTAGCTATAAGTAGTGCCACCCGGAGTTGACGTGTAACTCCCTTCACTGTTAAGACGTACAGTTGACAAACTAATATAAGAAATTGTTAACACTTCGAGTAGTAGATCTTCAAAATCTAGCTTAGGTCGATGTCCTTGGAATTTTATCAAAAAATATCGTGGATATGATGACCCCGATTGTCTGACGCAATATACCCAAGATAAATTAATTAAACACACATGTGGTTTATACAATTTACGAATGAAAATGTGCAAAAATCATAAATTTATTGCTTAAAAGCTTAATATGTTGTTATTTTAATAACAATTCCACTGAGATTTATGGTTCTGAAAACGTGATATGAATATCAATTGAAGATTTATAAAATCGATATTGTTAAAAGAGTAGCAGAAAATATCATATAATGTTATTATTATTTATTTTTTTTAGTTTATTTACTACAATGAAATATATGTTATAAACAAATGAGCTTTTTATGATCAATAATACAAAAATTATATCTGTTCAAAACAGACGTTGATAGGATTTCCTTTTATTTTTAATTTCCAATTCGAAATCAATAAACAGACACATTAAATGTCTTATTTCAAAAAACATTTTATAAGTCGTCGATAACTGTTATGAATACTCTGTTGTGCTGTTGTATTTAAACAAAGAAGGAAGCAGCTTAAAATCAATAATATAATATGATGCAAATAACACTGTTCTTCGTATGATATATATATATATATATATATATATATATATATATATATATATATATATATATATATATATATATATATATATATAGCATATATATATATATATATATATATATATATATATATATATATATATATATATATATATATATGCTATATATATATATATATATATATATATATATATATATATATATTTATATATATGTTACGGTTAAAGTCCGAAATGCAGCGAATGTCGACATTTACATATCCTTTTGGTAAATGTATGTTCAATATACTTTTACCTGCAGTAAATTCACATTTACTCTTTAATTTTTTTATTAAAAAATGATTTCGTAGCAGACCATTGAATGATTTCGTAGTAGACCCTAGAATGATTTCCTAGAATTGTAAAGGCTAACGGTTTCGGTAACTCTCACGGGCTTTAGATTTCAACTTCGAGGGACGTAGGAGCCGGGATAAGCAAACATGTCGCACGGCGTGCCGCATGTAGGAACGGATTATATAGAATCTATTAATGGATTTCGGTACACTTCGGTTCACAATTTGGTAAATTTACACATTTACCGGTAAATGTCGACATTCGTCGATTTCGGACTTTAACCGTAACACACACACACATATATATATATATATATATATATATATATATATATATATATATATATATATATATATATATATATATATGTATATATATATATATATATATATATATATATATATATATATATATATATATATATATATATATATATGTATATATATATATATATATATATATATATATATATATATATATATATATTTATATAACGAAATAACGAAAATAAAACGAATGGTGGCCCGTACCGTGAGAACATAATGAGGCTTCTCATACTATTGTAAACAGGATGCGATCTCTTCCCTTCCGTACTCACTAACAATCATTTAATTTGTATTAAATTCTTGATCTCGCAATTCTAACGCCTCGGTGTGTTTCATCGATATCGCGTTTTACGATAGTAATAAAGATAGTAAGAAGCTATCTTTATTACTCATTTGTCTCACATCCATACATAACAACAGGTCTGATCAACAATTATAAAAGTTTTAGTTTTCCATTTCAAGATACTTGAAGCCTCAAACGCACGGTTTCCACTATTAAAACCAATTATTGTATCGGCTTGGTTGATTCAATTGATTTTAAGACCGTTGGAAACTGAATATACTGTTCCAGTGAATAGTATCTTAATATATCATAGTGAGAAGTAGACTATAAATTCCAGCACGCTCGTTCGACTTATTGGCTCCAAACAAGTGCTTTTAATTACTCTGTGTCAAAATATGTTCAGATTCGGATTTAAACAGATTGAAATATCAGATTACAAACATTTGAGTAGATCCACTTACAAGCGCCCTATAATATACAAAAACCTTTCATCTATTACGTTTTCGATCTTTACAAGAGTACAGCTTTTTTTGGGCAATAGCTGCGCTAGTCGCAAATCGGAATGATCGGGTTGACCCAACCTCACTTTTTAAAGGTAGATCGTCAGTGGTCTGATTTCTTTCGGTTCTTACATGATCCGGTACCCACATCGTTCATGCTTCTTAGTTTCTTTATTGAATTACAGCAGTCAAGCTTAGACCGCAAGTGTTTATCAGAATGCGTTCTACAAATTCTTGCACTATTAGGCATTTAGTTACCGCCCAGGTGGCGCAGTGGTTAAAGCTGCGGCAGTTGAAGCGGGAGGTACCGGGTTCGAATCCAATTCGAAGCAGGATGCAAAATGGGTTTTTCACCTTCGATCGTTTGGGCGGTGCGATCGGTGGTGAAAAATAAACATAATCTGGATCCTCTGTCGTGTTTAGAATCCTTGGGCCGATACATCTTCCATGTCAGTACTATAGGACTGACATGGAGCTATGCAATGCGCAGATGGTTCTACGGAAAGACTCGGACCTATAGCCGTATAGAGTTACCACAACGGATCAAATTTGGTATCACAACGGATCAAATCACAGTATCACAACGGTCTAAGTGTGCGATAGCAGCCACATCAACTTAACTTAACTTTTAGGCATTTAGTTAAACCGGTCTTTGCAAATATCTCTATCGGAATCATTTTCCACCTGGCTAATGTTTGAAATACGATACCTGAATGGTATTCTCAGAGATTTAAAAACTGACAAAGCATGTCCAAATACTTGTATTCCTTGCCCCCATGTCAGTTTTAACCCCTTTATATACCATATCAAAAATTTCTACTCGAATGCGAGTCCTTCTTTGTTCCATTAAGTCGGGAAATACCTGCTTTGTAGAATTTAATTTGGGTCAGCAGGACAGCATTTCACTAAGTACGTGCTCTCGGAATTCCACGGAATCAATTCCAGAATTTTTAGATGATCTTATATATCTGTTAAAATAGTTTTTCTTCCATATTGCATCATCATTGCATCTCCCATACATAATGCAATCGAAATAGAACTTGTGGCTTTTTTTTAGACGTTGATTTCAATTCGGTTTCTTATCTTTAATCAATCTTAAAAAGGTGCTTCTAAACAGTCCTTCTAGTTTATGAATGGCACTAGTCATTTTTTCCTGCATTAACGTTAAGGCCCACCTGCATTGACAAATCAGATCGACCACTCTTCATGACTCTAACCAGATAATTCAATCAAATCAATGGTTGCTTAGGTGAGTGGTAACTGACCCATTATAATGGACTCATAAAAGGAACCTCACCTTTTTGGTTCTTATAGGTAGTTCATTTCTACTGAATTAAAGCATTAAGCGACCCATTGCGTTAATGTGAAACGTTGATCTAATTTTCTGTCATAACAATGGACGGCCTAACCAAATACATTACACCATTACAACCAAATCGAGGAAGATGGGTCGGTCCAAGAATTTTGCACTCCAATAGTGGATCATAGGAGGACATTCACACCATCCATTGTATTTAGGTCATTGCAGAAATGTAATTGGGTGATCCAACTTACAAGCAACCAAAGGATTTAATCATATCTATTTCTAAAATTGACTGAAAATGAGTTTATACACTGCCCCTTGTTAGGATTCTCTAGAATTCGTAAATTTGATTAAAACACCTTACCAATTTATCCCTAACCAATGCGTGACTTTACACTATACAAATTCAAAAACTAAAATTCGTACACATTGTACAAATAAGGAATATCAATCATCCTGTATCTATCTATCCTCAAGAGATGTATTTTACCTAAATTGTATGTGTAGCCCACAATCATATTACAATCCATCAATTTACACACGTGATTATTAGGTTATACATCAATAAAAATAAAGTAGAAAAAACTTTAATCCCAACCTAACATCTTAATGAAAATATCATTTTCTATCACATTACATACCACCATATATACGAGTATATACCCGTCCACCAAACTCCATCTCCACCCAGGTAAATAAGGCAGTATAAGTATATAGTGAATTGTTAGTTTTCCGTATCGTCGATGTGTACATATTTCGAACCCTACTTCTGCCATTCATTATTGTTGTTTTCTTTGCCTTTATCAGAATATTTTATTTAATGATAAAAATAAAATAAAAACATTAAATTAAATTAGATGTCGTAATAAAAATGGATACATTGTATCCAAGATATTCTTAAATGGATAGGAATTTGAAAGATCATGCAGGACACTTGTAGTGTATATAGCGGCGAGGCGATTACCTTTGTCTGTATATGATGAATGTATTTTATGTTAGTATTAATTAAAAAAATTGTCTCTTTATATTTTGTATAGAGAGAGAGAGAGAGAGATATCAACATCTTCCATCCAACCGCACGCCAATGTTGTTCCGGACATACTTCCCAGAAAATGTTATTCTTGTACATACATACATTCTTGATTATCTGTTACTATGCAAGTGTATTAACACTGACGTAGTAAAATAGAACTTAAAAGGTATGTCTAAAACAACACAGGCTAAGTGCTATGAAATTTGTGCCGTGATTGTGTGGAAATACGAATCTATGTCTATAACAACGCTGACACAGGAAAACAGAATTTCGAATATATATCTACAACCAAATTGAAATGGTTGGCTGGAATTTAAAGTGTATGGTCATTACAACATTGGCAGCGAAAGTGTTTTAAAGAAGCACAAAAAACAGCGACACAACAGGTGGTTTCGTATTTATATACCTCAGACATACAGGGCGATTGATTTTTATTAACTAGTAAGTTTTTTCAAGACTTCATTTGTTTTAAGTTTTCTGCCTGTCTGCCTCTTTTTATCTTTCCAATTTTTTGCGGGGCTCCTAATTTACGTTCTTCTTGACGCCATTACATAGCCAGTTAGTTTACGTGACCATCTGCACATTTCATAGCTCCATGCCAACATTTAGTACTCACATGGGATCGGCCCAGGAATTCTGCATTCCAGCAGTGGTCATAGATGTGTTCATTCACACACTGATCGCATTTTGTACCGTCCATAATTTCCATTCGGTACATTTACATAATAATTCAAGGAAAAGAATCCAATGAGAACTTCCATCAAGACCCTCAAAGTGCTATAGTTCATGAGGAACTGAGATCTCTTCTGGTTCATTGTTCCAAAAACGATTCAGGATAAGTGACATGAGTTTGTCCATCTCATCCGGTGAAAACAATTAAAATGACTGTAGATGTCTCTTTTAACATTGATTACAAAGTCACACCTAAGGTTTGTGCAGGTTACACAAACGTGTAACGTTCTTCACACTGCCTTGTCGGAACTGTTGATTTAAAAAAATTGCAGTAATTTCCACCAAACACACGGTAGGTCGGTAGCGTACCAATCAAGGGGATAATTTCACCTCCGGATTTAGTGTGCCTATAGCCTAGCATCAACCAGATTACAGAGTACTGATAAATAGGTATGATGGATTAAAGTTGTCTCATTTATCTCACTACAAACTCGAGCGCCAACTATGCCCAAACAAACAAGTCTCTCAACGTGATTCAAAAGTTTTTTCAACTTCACTTCTAGATTAAGCCTCTTGATTTAACACCGATTTAATGCCAAGACTCTAACCATATGCCCAGAAACTTGACTTCTGAAGATAGCGGGATGGCATGATCCTGAATTTTTGAAAGATTTAAGTTTTCCCGAGTCCTGGGTGGTCATTTGGTGGCGCTTTACCACATTTAGTGATAAAAACTATGATATAATGAAATTGACGTAGCTTTCTGCAGGTTAAAATAAAAAAGACGGAAATATATTCCATCTTGCTTTTACCAGTCAACATTTTATACTGTAAGTCAGATGTCATGTTAAAATGGTTTCCAATATCTTTACTTAAGCTGTTTTCATATATTCACTTTATTAAAAAAAGTTATCACTACATATTCAACCACTTCATAAAAATTGATTTAATTACTTTTGGGGGTTATGCGAAACGTCAAGTTATCACATACTAAAATATTCATTTCTCCTTAAAATACATTATTTCCCCTTTAAATTTATTGCACAGGGTTGTGTTTGTTGACTTATTTTATTTTTTCTATATCACAAAAAAAGTCTCCAACCGTGATATAAAAGGATGACAAAAACCACAAAATGACCACCACTGGTGGTCATTTTGTGGTGCTTTATCACATTAAGTGATAAAAAGTATGATAAAACGAAATTGTCGTAGCTTACTGCCGATGAATCATGAATGAACAACTTCACGTCGTATATTGAAATGGGTAAAAAAGACAACAATATCTTCCATCTCGCTTTATCAGTCAACATTTTATACGGTTTGTCATATTTCATGTTAAATTATTAACAATATGATTAATTAAGTTGTATTAATATACTTACCACATTATAAAAATTTTATCACTACCTATTCCACTTCATATAAAAAATGATTTAATTACTTTTGGAATTATGTAGAAACGTCAATTTATCACTATAAAATATTCATTTCTCCTTAAAATTCATTATTTCCCCTTTTAAATTTATTGCACATGGTAGTGTTTGTAGACTTATTTAATATATTTTATATCACGAAAAAAGTTTCCAACCGTGATATAAAAGTATGATAAAGCACCACAAAATGACCACCCTGGTCACTACTATAGTAATCGTAATTTGCATCACATAGTACATTGGTATGCTCACTTTGTTGTCAACATCACTATGACAGTAAAATCTGTTGTCTACGACTTCATGATGTGACGTTTCAACCTATTAACCTTTTTGTATTGCATATTGTTTCGAACGAATGGAATTTACTTTCACTGCACTATCCGTCCCATAGCTACCAATCGCTCTAAACATTTGAGTAGAAAAGAGTAATGGCTTATAGGTTAGATAGTTTTGCAGTGATACGAGCGCTTAACTGAACTAGTTTGTAATATGTGTTGAAGTATTAGCTAGCGTAGTTTCTCACTAATAAATGAAAGGATCCACTTCATCTCATTTACATTTACATGGATTATTTGTGACCAGAGACGAGTTCGTATTAAGATTTCAGAGTTTGAATGAGACGATTTCGAGCTGCCCCAAATATATACGAACAATGCTTATATCGTTAATATATGTCATATCAATGTCAAACTTGGACCAAGATCTTATATTTGTGCCATAAATATGTGGTGTAAGATACAGACCAATAGGATTTAGTTAAGAGTTTAGTAGTTCGATTTCATTGATTGAATGAGATGATTGGGCAATATCCTAAAAGTATATAAGCTATACCTACAAAATTATACTATCTAACTGGTGTTTCATTCGTAGTCAACATTTATAAAGTGTTCATGTTATCTAACATTTATTCATTTGACAACAGATATAATCTGTATAAATTTTGTTGCGATATTCTTTCTCTAATACCGAACACTCTCATTTCATATACATACATAATGTACATATTTTGAATTCTTTGAATTATGTTGCGTGCTTTTGTTGTTTCTTAATGTTTCCTATCCTTGAATATTACTCAATCTATAAAATTATTATTTTTTTGTGCCTCGTTGCTTCAAAAATTGAATACACTTTTCAAAGGTTGATATTTTAATTATTTATGTCATGATTTTCCATCTTGCTATGCACGAGTAATCCTTATGAAAATGGCAAGAGAAAATTCAAAATTTAAGCGAATATTTGTTTTGTTGTTGCTTAAACCAACAATTATTAGATTAATAACATCTTAATTTCGTAATATTTAAGTACGTCAGCTTTTGTTTAAAATTATTTTTATTTTTATATGTATTTATGTAATCCATGCGAGTAATGTAATACGATTAGCATATTTCAAAATAATGTTGTATTCATAAAATCCCAGATAAGCTTAATCGTATTTTTTAATTTATGCAGTTTTCTTTATGTCGTCTAGTTTAAAAATATTAATTTTGAAGAAAACTAATTAAACTTTCAAAAACATATAATTAAGTATTTTTGGTTACCAAACCTTAACGTCGAATGCGGACTGTCTATGTTCTTTCAAATATTTTAAAACACCTTCACCTATAATTAGATCACAATCAATGTGATGTAAATAATTAATTTTGCATAAAATTTTCGGATTATTAACTTTCAAAGTTCAGTTTACGCAAAGATTGCAACAAATCGATCAGTCACTTGGCTGATTGTGCTTTACAGAGTTTACATAAAAAAATCTTATCGCGGCTAATAAAACTGCCTTACCCACACGTCATTCACTCGTAAAATGGTGTATGGCTGTTTAGCCTGGTTTTCAAAATAAAAGTATTAGTTCGCTTTTGTGTCGAAAGATGGAATAAGAATAGAATTCCATATAACGGCAAATGAAAAGGTTAATCTGCCTTAAAATACTGTTGAATAAAACATTGATTTAATATAAATACACCCTCGAGCAACTAATTCGACTCAAGTCTTTAGCGCTCATAGAACGACAAATTTTTAAAAAGGTTTAGTCGATTTCACAAGACATTATTTTTGAAATCCTGATATTTTTACTTTAAACAGGCACTATTCGTTCAGTACATGCAAATTGGTTCAGTTCCAATGAAAACACAACCAACCAATTTTTATTGGCTAATACTTAATATTGCCACCCGTATTCAACGGTTCGCATGCGGTTCCTCATTGCTCCTATACCATATAATATGTTTTGACAACCACTTGAAGATTCTCATCCCACCCTATACATTTAACACAATGTTAAGATTAGATGATATCAGACCCTTTATTTAGTTCGTACCATAAATGCTCAATTGGATTCGTGTCTTGACTAAGAGCTTTAATCGTTTCGAATCCAACCGCATCCATTAACTGCCGAGTGGTTCGCATTGTGTTACTATACATCCTGCATAGGGCTCTACATGATCCAAGAGAGTATCCACAGAGTATCGTTCAGCAGTTAGATACGACCTACACTAGGTAAGAAAAGAACATCTGTTTTTCCTGAGACTGTTTCAGCAAAGCAGCACTGCGAAAATCATTCTTTTGGGCGCCGGTAGACTCAGCCTCTTTTATCACTATTATGCAAATTATGCACTCGTCATAGTTAATAATACCAACCTGCATTGCTCGATTGATGTGTTCGCGAGAAAATTCGAATCACTCTTTGCAACGAATTTTGGGTCTCTACTGGGTCACCTTGGAGTGAGGAGTTCAGTGTTAGTCGTCACACTGAGTGGACGTGTTTTTTTCCACTCGGTGTTTAATTAAATAAAATAAATTCGTTTGTGTGTGTGTATGTGTGTGTTTGTGGCTTAATTTTTCGAATCTCAGATGAGTATCGCTATTATATTATACTATATTTTATTATATTTAATATTAAATTATATTATATTATATATTGCATTATATATTTAGGTTTTAGTGTTTATATAATTATTATGGTGATGTACATATATCGTATTTGTGTGTGTCAGTTTGCATCGTGTATACATTGCCAGTAATGGTATTGGTAAATTCGATTTGTATAATAATTCATAATGTATATATTTATCAAGGCATACAGTGGAGGGGATTTTTGGAGAGTTTTGAATTTTAACGCGTTCAAACTGTATGTGTATTTGTGTCTTTTTGTATATACATCAGTTGTGGAAAACAAATTCACATTCTATAGTCTAAATTTTGATGTCCTTGAAAACGATTGCATATAAATTTTTGTTAAATTTTTATATAGCACGTTATTTTGTTTTTGTTTTCTTAGTTGCATTAGTCAAAATTTTTTTTTTTTTTAAATATTTGACTATGTATTTCCCTTCCCTTTTGTTTTATATATTTTGCTTATATATAGATCAATGCGTATATGTATACGGCCGTTTCCCATCGAAAAACATGGCCGATCCTATGTATGTGTAATGGGTTAGAAAGTGGTAAATACATCAACAATCGTATGAAAAAGCTGATTTTTTCGAAATTTTTGACTTTTAACTTCCTATAACTTGGTAGGCAAGCCCGATAACCAAATACTCACTATCCAGAGTTTGGAAAATGATTATTTATCAACAATCCTGGATTAATAATTTTCATTTAAACCAATATTTTAATTCATGATTTTGAAGATTTAAGAATCTAGATTTTTATATTTTCGATCGTGAATAACAAAATAAAACGAAATGAATTTATAATATCGGGTTTAGATATTAGATTGTGCTCTGTTTCCCGTTTACAAGTGCTAATATGATTTTATTTTACATCCCGCTCGTTTTTTTTCATTTTCCTTCGTTTCAATGTTTTTTTAGAAATAATGCAAACAGTTTTGTTCTTCGTTGTCTTTTAGTGCATTTCGCTTCATTTTTATTTTATTTTTGATTTTGTTTCTTTGTTTTAGTTTGCTACGAGCATTTGAGGCGAAAGCACGTGTTCGTTGTCAGTATGATTTTGTTTTTACGTAATATTTTTAGATCACATAACATTTTATGCGTTTTAATTTTTTTTAGGCTTACAGAATTTTTATTTAGGATTATTAAAACAGTTTGAATTGTATGACTCAAATTACTTTCATTCTTTATAAAAATTATAAAATTGATATTTTGGTCAATTACGTTTGTTGTGCTTTGTTGTCTTTTAGTGCATTCGTTTCGTTTTTAATTTATTTTTGATTTTGTTGCTTTGTTTTAGTTTGCTACGAGCAGTTGCAACGGGAGGATGTATTTGTTTTATGATAAATTTTATGTTTTCGTAATTTATTTTCAATATACATAAAATTTTATCTGTTTGGAATTTTTTTTTTTAGGTTTTTAGATATTTATCAATTTTATTTGGATTTTGATGTCTATTTGAATTTTAACTAGGAAATAAATTAAACAAAACGTTAATTTTATTATTTTCAAATATAATTAAATTGTTGTTTCGTTTAATTTTTCGAAATAGAATTAACGAATTAACAATTATACAAATTTTGTCAACCGATATAGTCAATAAAATTATGAATTAAATCATATAAAATTTATTTATATGTTTATTAAAATTTATATTTTCGCAAATATATTTTAAATTTGCCAAAAATTAAATATATTTTAGGTCAATTTTTTTCATACTGACAAGTAAACATACAATACAATACAATAACAGTAACAGACAATGTACCATCAAAAACAAAAAGAAACAAAAAAATCAACGTAAACAAAACAAAAAAAATAATTTTCGTGACTTTGTGTATTCTTTGTGTGCTAGAGTGTTTTTCCCATACAAAATTCAAATGCAAAAGAGGAGTTACGTTATATAATTACTGTTTATACATTTTCTCGAATCACATTTAACCATTTTGATCATGTGATCATATTCGATAAACGAAATATTATCGAACTTAAATATTACCCGAAAATACAAACAAAAATCAGGAAAATTTCTTATGAATGAAAAATTTGAGCATGTATCAATAAATGGGAAATTTATTGTACAGCAGTCTTGATAAATAATCATATTTAGTTGCCTCATATACAAAAATTGATGTTAAGGCCTGTATTGTAAGATATAACAAAGCAAAGTCACAAAATTACGAGAAATCGACAGTTTACGAACGAATTGTACAAATTATGTTGTTTTCTAAC
Source organism: Tipula lateralis (assembly GCA_963932295.1). NCBI lineage: Eukaryota > Metazoa > Arthropoda > Insecta > Diptera > Tipulidae > Tipula > Tipula lateralis. The sequence continues at coordinate 140,204,019 of OZ010737.1, forward strand.
CCTTTACTCATACTAACTCATAAAAGAGAATAATCGGCCTGATCTTTAGTGGTATTGTATAGATCAATAATATTACAATGCGTATACGGGCAATGTATACAGGTTTGATCTTGTTTAAATTTGTGTATATATAATATAATATATAAATACATACAGTGGCTTACATAAATTATTGGTTTTTGGTTTTGCTATTTGATGGGTTTGCATGCAATGTTCTTGTATATAATCATTGAGAATTTAAATTAAGTTTTTGGTTGTAATGCTATAATATTAGGATTTTAATTCAGTGCCATGTATAGATTAATGGTCGAAGGGTCAGTTTTTATACGACCAGTGAGGTGACTTGTATGTGGAGGCTGTGGAGCCGAGGCACTTTGTGGTGAGAAATGGATTGACATATTTTGGAGTAGGTTCCGAGTAGGTAGAGCAGGCACGGTAGGGATTCGAAAATTAATTGAATATATATTTGTTGGTGGTGGATGGAGTTTGGCAAGAGTGGTTCAGTTGTGGGCGTTTGAATTGTGGGTGTGTTCGGGATATTTTCTGTAGCGGGACTTTTACCTGTATAGCGGGACATTGATCTGGATTGGAGGTGTGGACTTGGTTCGGTTGATGTTTGACGGCTATTTGTCTGAGTACTTTATGATGTTATGGTGAATCTTCTGGTTTCCAGTAGATTTTATTCGTGTTTTTAGTTTTATATGTAAGCGGGGGTTGATTTTCTGGTTTCCAGTTGATTTTATTCGTGTTTGAAGTTTCATATGTGAGCGGGGGTTCTCGGCCGTTGCCGTGGTTGGATTGATTTTAATGTTTGTCTTAGTTGGGTTTAGTTTTGGAAGCTGTAGATGTGCTGAGAGGTGCGGAGCGAATAGCTAGCGTGTAGTTCAGGTATCGATCGAGGTTGGTTCCTTCATCATGTTCTTGTTCGGTTTCGGCTCGGTCCGGAGTCTGGTGGCGTCCACCGAAACTAACCGCGGTATCGGGGATTCCTATTGAACTGCAGGATTGATTGTTTAGTGATTCTAGGCGACGATTGGGGAGTTGTTGCAGGCTCGTTGACATTTCAGTGTTGATGGTTTTAATTTTTCGTCGTTGGAATCGGGTCTGCGCTTGAATTGGCCGTGGGTTTTGGGATTGAATGGCTTTCGGCCGTAGTCCCGGGGTGCGTTTCCGGTGATGGTGAATGTGTGTCTTGTATCGGGTTTGAGTGTCCTTGTTTTGGAGAGTTTTAGACCAATTGTATGCCTACGTTCGGGGTGTCACTTTACTGTAGATGTGGCGGATCTGCTTCGATTATTACTGTTTATGAGTTCAGTAGCCGCTTATTCAAATTTGCTACATTTTAAAGGAGGGATAGTTGGTGTTGACTTCGAGGGGCTACATTCATATCATTTCATAGGAAGTCGGATTTGAGTGCGAAATTGAGTAAGTTGAGGTAACGTGTGTACAGCACAAGAGTGCATGTGTGTGACACATAAGTAATAAGGAAAGTGTACACACCCTCAGGGATTTTGTAGGACAGGATTGTTTAAATTTGATGCAGAACATGAGTCTGTATCTTTCATTATCGGAGGTATATCTTGGGATTGTGGTTGAGGATTGTTTAGTCTGGAAGTTTGTGACGGGTCGGGCGGGGATTTTATTTTAGTGGCGGGGAGTTGGAACTATTAGAATGTTTGGGTGTTGGCGGGATTGTTGCAGTTTTGCAGTGGTGGTTTGGAAGCATTCAATTTTGTAGAGTGTTGGGATCTTTTGTTTCGGTTGGATTTTTGGAGGATGTCGCGCGATTCTGGAGTGGGCTGGGTTGTGCAGGAGTGTCTTGGAGGAAGCGGTTTTGTAGGTATTGATAGCTGCATGCTGGTAATTTGTTCCTTGCCTCATGGTACTGCTGTGGTTGAGGGGGAGGGGTTTCGGGGCTGGATTTGATCGGGACGGGCATGAGGGTTGACCTAGTTGCAGTCGCGGCTAGGAGCCTCTGTTGGCATGTGGGGTTTTGGACGCGAAGAGGCTGGAGGATTGGCCGGAATGTGGGATGTTTGGCTGGATTCCTATTTGTTGGATGTCAGTTGAGATAGGTCTGCACTTTTTATTTATCTGTAGGTTGGTGTTCCTTTGTTGAGTGTGCTTTGAATGAATTTTTAGTTTGGATGCTTACGGGTTCTCGTGTTAGAGTTTGTTTATTACAAATAGATGTATGTTTGGTGGAATGTGGAGTTTGGATCGTGTTTGGTTTGCTTGAATGGGGTTCGCTCCGGGGGTGTCGATTTCCTCCACTTTTGGGGTGCTTCTCCTCCATACTTTCTGCATGTATGTGGCAACCCTGCCTGTGTTATTGCCTGTGTGTCGTGCATACGTGCCTGTGGGCTATCCATGCGTTATTTAAATTTAAATTTATTAAGCTTCGTATTAAGTTTTGTATTTGGATTTAATGGTGCTTTTTGCAAGTTAATATCAGTTGTTCTTTTTTGATTATTGAACGGTAAAGTTCGCAGCGGATCTACTACGTTGGTAGAAAAGTGACATCCCTGTTCACGACCATTAATATAAGAATAATAATAATAATTTATGGAAAAGGTTTGGTTTTAATTATTTACATAAGTGTTAATATGTTTATAGTTGGAGGGGGTTTACAAAGAAAGTTTATTTTATTTAAAACAGATGTGGCATAATTTTGGAATGTAAAACGTTTTCAGAGATTTATTTTGATTTTCTGACAAACTTAATCTACTATTATGCTATCATCAGCGTAATGTGAAAAGGATATAGATTTTACTAACAATTTATATTATTTTAATTATTATGTAACAGGAAAATGGTTCTGCTGAAGATTGTTGCTTAGTGTGATTTGTTTTTCTGATAAGCATGTTACAGAATTATGGCAACATTATCGTAATGGATGGCTTAAACTATCATCCCCTATTAACCATATTAATTAAATTGTTTCAGATACCTGAGCCATAAGTTAATAAATTTTCTTTCAGAGTTCTGTACTTATGTTTTAATTAGGTTACTTGTGCGGGCGGGAGTTGAAATAAATAATAAAATTAATTAATTAACCGATAATAATATTAATTAGTTACAGATTCCTGAGCGACTAACTAATAAGTGTATTTTAGAATTTTAATTTTAATTTAGTTTTAATCTTATTCAAAATACAGCAGAGCAGATAGGTGATGCGGACCGAGAATGCTGATTGGCGATTGCAGATTAGTAGATTAGAATTGTGATTGTCTTGTGATTGTCTGATAACAGTAGTTTAGTAAACGATTTGCCAGGTGTCTGTAACCGGGTCGTTCTCTCCTTACTAACATACCTTCCCATCCTTACCTATTGTTTTATGTAAACGGCTGTAGGAATAGGCCCGGCGTTATCCGGGAATCTTGCCTAGCGCTTGGTCCTACAGTCCTATCAATCAATCAATCAATCAATCTACTGGGTCACCTTGGAGTGAGCATCCTTCAAGTGTCTTCTTATATTGTCCATATTGAATAACAACTGCATCTTGAACTATCTTCCCTGTTGCACATCGACGCCAGGGAGTTGGCAATACTAGATAATATTTGTTCTCCGATTGAATATTCTACTTTCCTTAAACCTTCTTGATACTCTTGAGATAGCAGATTAACTTATGTTTAGTTGTTTAGCTTTAAGAGTGACAACTTGTACGGATTTTCTGAAGTAGTATTCATGGTTTGAGGAAACAACGAGTGAAACTAATATAGATTTGTTAAGGTCGACGTCTGATAACTAACTGGTCACAAATATCACTCAACGTGGTATTATACAGGAGATTGTATCACACCAATTGTTTTCAACGACACATGGCATTTTGCTACGATTGCTTTAATTCGAAAGGTACTATTCAAATATGAATGGTAAAGTGGTAAATAGGTTTGTGCCGAGTGTGCAGGATAAGACCATATCTTAATTGGCTAAATACCTTCTAACTTATATCATAGTGTTTTCCAAAGTGTGCTTCATGGAACTCTATGGTCTGGCAAGCAGTTTGTGCAGGTTGGTATTGTATCGTTGTTTCATTGTAATCAGACGCTGCAAACGTCACATGTGCGTTGCGTAATGAAATATATTTTAGATAAATTTCACTTGTATTTACCGAATGCTTTTTTCAGAGTTTATTCAATTTTACTATTTCGTCTTAACACGGCGATATTAAACCATAAAACAGTGAAAACTAATGAGCTTTTCCCTGTTTCATGGATACTGTGTGAAATATTTTTGTTCCAACTGGCAGTGAACCATCGTTTAAGTATTTATATTTTGTATTCAACCCAGTTGGGTATTATTGATCGTGGTGGATTAACAATTGAAAACGCATCAGCCACATGGTTGACACGGCTACGCTTGCAGTGCCACATTCTTTTAATAAAATTTTCAATTCGCACATTTTCGGTTGTATATCCGCGATAACTTCACGAATTCCAACTTTATGGTCTTGAGATGTTAAATCACCTCTTTGAGATATAGCACGGTCAGGAAAATTTTATTGCAAAATTGCGATTGTTTCGTTGCTTGTATGACACGTAGCCCCGTCTTGCTAAAACATGTAAAAAATCATTAATCATCAGCCTCATTTTCGAAAAATTAAGGTCCAATCACACCACCATCCCAAAATGACACCAAACAGTGACACATTGAGGATGCAGAGGCTTTTCAAAAAGCATTCTTGGATTTTATATGGTGTCCATCTCTGCAGATGATTTTGCGATGAAAATACGAATCATTTTGATCCATTTGAAGGAACCAATCAGCGAAGATGCGATTAAATGGTGATCGATCGGCTTGTGTTCTTGTGTTAACTGAGCTTTAAAAGCCTTATGACCAAAGTCTTTATGCAAAATACGGTGTAATGTCGTTTGTGGAATGGGCTACATCAGCAATATTATTAGATGTTCTTGAGCGACACACTCGGTTTAATTCTTCACATCACATCAGTTTTTACTTGTGTAATGTCAAAAGATGATAACTGCCCAAATAGCAGGCTATTTAAAATGAAACCTCTTATTGGAAAAGTCTTTACAATATATTAAAAGCATAAACACATAAATAATAATAGTTTCACTACTGTACCGTAGAACATAGAGTGGTTGACGAGAGGCAGTTCATAGTCATCCATAATAAAGTATTACACTAAATTACAAACCATATTGGTTTTTGGTTTGCATATTTAATGAATTTCAATCTAAAATGTTTTTGTATTATTTTAATATTTAGTTTTTATTTAACTCATCGATTTTTATTTAACTGGGATATTCGAGTTTCGATTGAATACGTTTATAAATAAAATACAAATAAATACCCATTAAGGTTATGATAAATTAATTGATACGTTTCAATTGAAATTTGTACTTCAGAGTACAACTGTTCATTCAAGGGTTTGTTATTTGCAACAGTAACTTACTACTAACTATTTTATACGTTACAAGGAAAATAATTAATTAACACAATTAAATTTCCATTTTGTTTTTCTATTTACGTTTCTCCAATTTTCGAAATAATATACAATTTCGGTTGTAATTATCATAAATTTTGTAAATTTATTTCATTTTAACGCTAATTAAAATCACTTTAGTGCTATTGTACAACTGTTCCATCCTGAAATCATTATCATCAAATATTAAATTTTATTATCAATTTACCAATTATCTGCAAATATTTAATTAATTTTATGTATACGTATAATGTTTAACTGTCTATAGTTAGACAAGATAAGCACCCATCTGAATTATTGATTCGTCTATAAAATGAGGGACGCGTATGAATTATTCAGTTCTTAGTTGTAAGAAATAATTTGTTTTCTCCTCCAACTGTCTTAAGATCACAGTTGGGATTTTACATGTTGAAAACGAAGACAGCGCCATTCGCAGTGCCACCTGTTTTCAAATGTAAAAAATCTACTGACGTATATTACATGTAAAAAACGTTGACAACAATATTCGCAATGCCATCTATTTTCAAATTATACAACATTTAAAACGTGTTACATCTTGTTCGTTACAAAAATTCTGGTAGATTATAAACTTGGTCAAAAGTTCTAGGTTATTATTGTCTACGGTTATTTTGAGAATATGTCCCAAGGAAAATGTAAACCACGTATAAACGAGGAGTCAATACTTCGTTGAACTTAGTACAAAGAGAGAAGTGAGACCCGTCGGTTGATTGGGCATTAAATTACGTAATCATTTCATATCATCTTGCTGTTAACTGACTATTTACAACATTACATTTATAATTCTATTCTAAAGCAAAAAATATTTTGACGTTCAGTAGATAGTCGAAAAATAATTTATACAGTTAATTATTGATTAAATTCTATGAAAAATTAAAAAAAAATCGTGCTTTTATTATAATATTAGAGATGGCGCGTTGTGGTACGATTTAGCCGAGTATAAATTCAAATTATTTTCCGGTTAGATCATTGGGTTGTGAACTCAACTACTATAATTTTTACAATAAATTTATTTCACAATAAATTCACAGATAATTCACAATTTATTATTATAACATTTATTTTTCACAACAATTATTTAAACAGTTTTACTTATTTTCAATTCCCAATATAGTCACAGTTCAAAATTCAAACCTGAACTGTTTCTTAACTCAAATATCTACACCTATATGCGTAAACCATTTCCATTTCTACATTTCGTGAAGTTTCGTGAAGAGAATTTTTTTTTTTAACTTTTTTTACGAGCTGTCAAGCAAATATTTATATTTCTAATTTCCCTCCACTTAATCATAAATCAGAAAGTACATTTCCATATAAGTTGAGTACTTTCGGGACTTTACTATACTATTTAAAAATAACACTATTAAGCCTTATTTCCATTATGAAAAAAATACTGACGTTAGTTAAAGTAGGATAAAAATATAATTTTTCTTAAAGTGCGAGTGGAATAAAAAACATTTTCAGTACTGAATAAATTTTTATGGTTACTGAGAAAATTATTATTGCAGTACTGACAAAATATATCAAGAGAAGTATTTTTGTTCAGTACTGGAAAAATATTTTATAAGAAAAAATATATATGGATGAGAAATCGGTTGTATGACGTCATTATGAAGCATTTTATAGTAATTATTTTATGGTCAATTGATAATTTTAACATTTCGTTTTGTATCATTCATCTAAATTCATTGTGAAAATAATTTAAATAATGAATAATTATGTTAAGTTTAATTTTTTTAACTTAATTGTTGTAGATTCAAACTGATTTTTGTCTTTTATTTTCAAAAACAAGAAAAATTGAAATTTATTGGTTATGTTATAAGCATCTGTCAAAATATATCCACTATTAAAAAAAGAAAAAGTAAAAAACGATCTCTGTTACTCTAATGGTATTTTTGATTTTTTTCTCACTTTAGTTTTTTCAGTAAAAAATACTGACAAAATATTTTTCATAAAGGCTTTATTCAAAATGTGTGTAAAATTTCCAAACTGTTAAATCGGTTCCGAGGTATAGGTCTTTAAGACAAGTATAGTATATTTATTTTTATACTAAGCTTTAATTGGGTGCATGGCGAACTTTAAGACTGCCCTAGCTCCATGTAACTGTCAGAGATCCTGCACCCAACGTGCGATCATTTAATTAAAGGTTGATATTAGCTGTTTGGTTAGATCTTAACTAACAACGTTTGTTGTTTCGGTGGTTTGATATTTTCCGATGTCTAATGACTCACTCTACTCTGAATCGGATACAAACTTGCAGATTTGACTAGCTTAATATTTTTGGTCGTTCAATATGTCATGAGGTCATTATCATCATATTTAACCCCTGTTACTCAAAAAAAACAAGAAGAGAAAAATCTAGTCAAGAATATATTTAGTCATTTTATTAGTTAAAACTTCCTTCAAGGCAGCTCACTATAGCATGGGTCTCGAATTAAAACTGATAATCAAATGAACTTGTCAATTTGATGTGCCGATCTACCAATACCTCCATGAAATCTCATAGTTTGAGTTATCTTATTCCCGTCCCTAATATTAATTCCTGTATGTTGGCTCGTATACCGTGTCAAAAATCTGATTCGGTCAGCTTCTTTCGCAAGCCACCTCTTCATTAATGTAAATTATAAGAAAATGTCAGATCGCCCTTACCATCGAACGTCGATCGTCCCGACAGCGCCTTCTATGCATTATTCTTTCCTCGAATATAAGCCATCTCTCATACTCATCCGTCAAGGTTCCAACCTTGATTAGTGAATTCCTCTTAGGATGGATCCTTAATTAATTGCTCTAGAGGATATTTAAATACAGCTTATGACACATGTGGAAGATTAAGTAGTTTAGAAAAATATTTGCAGAGGTTTCTATCTTGGCCCCGAATGACTCAGATCTTAAGGTATGGTGCAATCCGATGTCTCCTTAAAAGAAACCACGTAAACTGCGCTCATTGATCAGGGAATGGTTGTACCCTTCCGATTTCAGTCTTCCAACACTCGCTTCTTCTGTCAACAAATTTGTTTAGTTTTCCTTCTGTCAAGATCCGCTTTATTTTATTTGAGCTTGTAAACCGAGTTTGCACTTCATTATGGACTCGTTGCTCATTAGCAAGACGACACTCCTCATCAAATCTATCATTTTTGTAGGTGACATCGACAACCAAGGTTTGCAATTCTTTTCAGACATTGTTAACTTCAAACTAGTCATTAAATCGCAAAATGCTATTGCTGACAAAATCTTGATAATTTCGTTGAGTTTCTTCGTTAATCAAATCTTCACAGGAGAAACGCGTTTATTTTCCTTTGTCCTCCCTGACTTATACGAAATTTCCCACCGTAGCCCTACAATGACCAGATAATGGTGAGATTTTTTGAAATCAACAAATGGTGTATTTGGTTTTGCATCAAGAAGCATGTATAGTGACAATTGACTCGAATTGATACTGATGCGGGTTGTAAGCTCAGTGGGTCAAAATGTGGATTACGTTGCCATTTCCAACTCCAACATTCTGATGATAATGGTAAGCAATTACTGGTTCTCGTACTTTAAAATGAATTGCTAAGAGACCCCGATAGCATTAAAGTACCAAAAGTATTAATTTCAGCCAAGCATCTGTATTGTTAAATTTCTTAAGTGAACAAAATAATAATCTTAAACATAACATCTATTGAATGTTTATGTATTGAACTCTATTTAAGGAGGGAGTTTTACGGTCGTTAAAACAATTACCTAGCAAAAAGGTAACAACTACATTCCTTATTTATAAAAATATATTTTATTACAAATTGTCTTCAATCTCGTTAGATGTAAAAGGATATTTCCCTCTAGTTTTGTTGTTTATGATTCCATTATGTTGTGTTGCCTTTTTCGATGTTTTTTATGCTATTGTTGTCAAATTTAAAGAATTATTTCATTCGAAACTTAATTTGACCTTTTGTTGTTAAATATAAAAAAGGGTGATGCTGTCTTCGAACAACAAAATCCCAAAATGGGTTTCGGCTCGCTATACGGGTTCTTCGAAACAGGTCATCGTATAGCAAGTAATTTAGGTAATAAAGTGGCAACATAACCATTATGCATGTATATGAAGGAATTAAAGCGGAAATTTCCAACAATCCCATCAAAAGCTGACTAATGCAGCAATGAGACAGATATTTCTCGGAGAGTTGATCTTACTCATAATTCATCATAAAATACAATGAAACACTCAAACAATCTAATAAAGTTATCATATGGGATGAAATGCATGAACTAACTCGTAGTGTAGTCTGCTGTCTATTTTTTGTATTATCCGCTCAACCACTAAAAATAAAAAGAGAAGGAGGCAAAAGAAGATACATAAAATAGAAAATCTTATATATAAAGATGTTCATTCAACCACAAACAATTTAACTATTTGTATGTTTCTGTTTTCATCTTAGAACGATTTTTTTTTGCTTCGAGAAGCAAAAGTATTTTGTCTACGGTTTTCTTTGCTATTGAAAAACTAAATACTTACAATTCAACACAAAACGGAATTAAATTGTATAAATAAAATTAAGATTTAAGATTTTATGGTAGACATTCAAGAATGAATGGTATGATAATAGTGTTGTCTTTGGCATTTTGATTATGTTTTGATACATTTATCGTAATTTTCGTATATGTTGGTACGATTTAAAAGGATGATGCCCGATTTCACATTTAAACAATTGTCACTAATTTAATTATACCGTTTGTGATCACTGAAGAAATAAATGTTATATTGAACGTATAATGACATTGACTTGGATATGAATGTCACATTCCTATTAATTTGGTGGATTGAGTATTATAAAGTTTGTCGCACTCACTTCTATTGATGATGAATGCGTAATGGTGACAACTATATAAGACAATGTTGTAAAGAGCAATCTGAAGTAAAATTATGAGCACAAGCACATCCATTTAATGAAAGAAAGATTTATCACGGACCGTTGTGATACCACAGGATCTTACTTTCCTATTACCATTATGAGAACCATTTGAACTACGTACATATCGTGATTAGTCTCGTACCTTACAGTTTTCGAGATCAGAGAGGCAGTCCATTAAAAACTAACCCAAATATTCATGTCTTTTGTGTGCCAAAATTGTGTGCCAGCTTCTGCAAAAGTCATTAATTTCTAGACTTAGCCTCCTCGCATGTTCTCCAAGTAGAGTGTTCGTCCACCTATCGTTTGCTGAGACTACTTCCTCCTTTTGTAGCACAGTCTTGAGTGCCTCAATCGGTCTCCCCAACTTTGCCATTTCCGGTAGCAGTTGGAAAGTTGTACCATGCCTCGCTAGTTCGTCCGCCCAGCAGTTTCCTATGACGTCCGAGTAGCCGTAGACCCAGACTATTTGAATGTTGAAAAGTTCACTCATCTCATTTAGAGACGAGCGGTAACCCAACGCCACTTTAGACGTCAAAAAAACAGAGTCCAGCGGGTTTAGGATCTCCTCAATCGCTATCACCTCTGCCTGGTACACGCTGCAGTGATCAGAGAGACGAACTGCTATATCTACTTCTAATTTATAACAGAAGCCATCCGAAAAAAACTGCAATGCTTCCGTTTCCACAGTCGACCCGCTCCTCCAAGATTCACTTGAATGGCAGGAAATTCGGAACCTTTTCTCAAAGGTTTAGTCTGTGTAACATAGCTAGATTCTCCAGTTCCTTTATTAGCAATCTAACTATCGTTGAGTGCCCTGTCTGAAAATATTTTCATTGAGATATGTCTAATAATCGGGTGGCCGTAATCACCACCATCTGCTTACCATAAATGTCCACGGGGATAAGGTGAAACATGACCTCCAAGACACTTATAGGTGTTGCCCTCAGCCTTCTGCTTATAATCAAGTAGGCCGTTCCTTGCACCTTCTCGATCCCTTTTCGGTACGTTCCCCATGCATAAGTACAGGTCTTACTTTTCTTTTTTCTTGTGGATTTCATTCTAATAACATCCTGGTTATGTCATTTTGTGGATATCTCAGCGTGTGTCTTATCCATCTCCATTTCCGCTTCCTGATCTGTTTCTCAATGTCCACTATGTTTGTTTGTCGCAGTAATTCTTCATTTGTGATCTTAGTCGGCCACAAGCATTTTATCAATCGCCTAAGGCATTTATTCACAAGCACTTGGAGTTTTCTTACGATTTTCTGCTTATATTTCCACGTTTCACAGCCGTAGTATGATACTATACATAGCCATACAGTAGGAAAATATAACGAACTCTTATATAACGAACTCTGGTCTCAGTGGGTGTAATGTATTGTCGTGACAACTTCAACAGTTGGTAGTGTTATACAGAGCAATCTGAATGAATTTTGGTGTTTTTAAAGAACAAGCACGATTTAATCACTAGACACTAGAGAATGTCTTTACAATGGTTGTGGCAGATATGTCATAGACCATGGACACAGTCAAATTCATTATATAGATTGGCGTGAGAATAGTTTAATTCTTTGCCTAAAAATAAATTAACGAGTAGCATGGTCACCAGGATTACATTAATGATGTTTCGACGTTATGATTCTGTAGCTGAACTTCCGATGTTTTAAAACACTCACTTTTCATCTAATTTTTAGATAAAGGCTTGGACGAAACAATAACAAAATCTTATTGGTACGATAAAACAGAATCATATCTACAGTATTTTGTTGATTGGGTTTTGAAAATTTTTCAAGAAAATCAACGAAGCTTACTCTAACCTTTCTGGGTCTCCAAGCAAGTGTAGCCAAGCCTATATTTAGTTTATTTTTGAACCAGAAGCTGATTTATTACTCTAGAGACTTTTTTTTGTTATTAGGATTGCCAGATAATGTTTTACAAAAAGAAGTACATTTCCAACCTAGATGTAAAGCGTGACGCTGACTAGTGCATCTGATGGGCAAAAGTTGAAGCAAACAATGGCACCTCAATGAAGTTGTCTCCATTATTTATTTCAATCATAAATTCTGTTTGGTTCCAACAAAAACCCCAAAATTGTTTCTCCACAATCATTTATTGCCATCGTACATTTTAGGAGATGCTATTGATTTGGGAAAAAACCTAAAAATAAATATCAGTAACGAACGTTATATATTATTTACAGGTATTTATGAAAATTAAAAGTAAAATAATAAAATTATTTTATAATGAGTGTAATCTAATATTAAATCCGTATTTTCCGGTACACAAAATTTTATACAAAAATCCAAATGAAATCATAATCGTTATCCCTTTTTGTATTGTAATTCCTGCAACCGAAAAAAATCTGTATTCTGCACATGACAGTCACTGTATGTGTACCTGAAAGGAAATTGCAATAAAATCCATTTCCATGCCGAACGAGATTTTTTTCTTCAACTTCGCACCTGTTTAATTTCCATTGCGTCCTTAATCGATTTTTCAATAGTTACCACTTGTTCGTAGTTGGGTCCTACCACTCCCACTTTACACTGTTGGCACCTAAATCGATGACATACGAAGCATATGCCCGTTAACTTTGATCATCTGATCATTGTCTGCATATTTGGTTGTTGAAAGCTTGACCTTAAAGAAAATGCTTTTCAATTTGAGCTTTTCAGTACGGCATAGTGGGTAAAGGTTTTTGAAGCGGAAGATACTAGGTTTGAATCCCATCCGCGTAATTTTCTTTTGATTACAATCAATGAGGAAGTCTGAACACACCACAGTTACAGTTTCAATTGGTCGTCAGTGTAATATGATATACTTTTATATATATAAATATATATATATATATATATATATATATATATATATATATATATATATATATATATATATATATATATATATATATATAAATATATATATATATATATATATATATATATATATATATATATATATAAATATATATATATATATATATATATATATATATATATATATATATATAAATATATATATATATATATATATATATATATATATATATATATATATATATATATATATATATATATATATATATATATATTTATATATATATATAAATATATATATATATATATATATATATATATATATATATATATATATATATATATATATATATATATATATATATATATATATGGGCTTTACATTTGGACTTTTGGCACTTTTTAAGGCATTTTCATGGCATCCTGCAACATCTCAGGCTGCATTTCTTCAATTTCCTGATAAATTGTCGTTAAGATGTTCAATCGTTTGGGGCTTATTCACATAAACTTTTGAGTGTAAAATACCCTATAAGAAAAAGTCTAGTGCAGGTAATTTTGGAGATCTGGCTGGCCATGCTAAATCGCCATTTCGAGATATTAGTCTTCGTGGAAAAACCTCATTCAATAATCGAATTGTTGAACGGGCTGTGTGTGATGTGGCCCCATCTTGCTTGTTCAGGCACAAAAAAATTTCGAATCATGTCTTGGTACCATTCGGCAGTAACAGTAACTTCAACACTTTGGTCATTTTCAAAATAATAGGAACCAATAATGTTTCCAGCATGAATATCACACCATACAGTTGTTTTAAGTGGATGCAATGATGTTTGATGAATTAATTGAGGATTCTGTGTTCCCCAAACCCGACTGTTCTGTTTATTGACATGGCCACTGAGATGAAAATCTTCAATTTCACCAGACAGCCTTAGGATTGCATTACTGTACTCAACTTGTTGATCAGGATCACTCGGTAGCAGTTTTTGGACTAATTGAAATTTGAACGGGAACATTTTGATGTTTCTGGTGACTCTGCAACACTATCGCGCATTAGAGCCACATTTTCAGCTTTACGAGACGTCCGTTGTTTTCTGGAACGAGGTCTGTCTGCTGTCGTACTGTACTGTGGTAAATTCGCATGTAAACATAAAATTGTGGTTTTGTGAGGCACTGGATGATTAGGATATTTTTGACGCAATTTTCACTGAGTGGCAATAATAGAACGATTATTTTCAATAAATATTGTCACTTTTTCTGCTCGTTCTTGTGTCGTGTATTTTTTCATTACAAAATTGGGGCGTCTACACAACACAATCGTTTAAGCGGCACTAAGCCTAACGTCACATAACCAAGATGGCGCCCAATTAAAAGGGTAGCGAGGCGGGAATGCAATCTAGTTTATATGACCACCGCGAGAACCTTTGCATATCACCGAAAACGTATCACCGAAACGTTGGCAATTTTGACATAAACAGGTAGCCTCATAAAAAGAAATCCATTTGTATAAAATTGGATGAGCCAGGTTGCAATTCAACCGGGCTATTGGTCGAAATTACCCAAACTGCCACATTAATAGATCAAATGTTTGGCCAGCTGGGTAGCATGTGCGGCACCATCTTATTATAACCACATGTACTTGGCCCAATGAAACACATGTAGAGTTGTGGCTCTCCATTAAAGCATATTTGACTTATGTGACACAGCCATTAAGTTACCAATGAACTTCACCTTTGAAGATGATTTTTCGTGTAATTCAGGATTTTCTTTAACTTTAGCAGAACCCAATCGTAGATTCTTATGAATTTTTTTAACATCGACTGATTTGGCTAATTTATAGCAATAATTTTAAATAATTTCCAAATGTTGTCAAAAAACGTGAAATCGTTCCTATTTAAATCCCCCATATGGCCCACAGTTGGGAAAACTACTACAGTTCCATAACAGTAGTTTCGATCATAAAATAAATGACATAGAATCATCGATGAATAGCTGTATCGAAAAAAACGGATCCAACACAATTCTTCTTTCCTTATTGTGTAATATATCAATCCATTTAGCATCGTCTTTAAACACATACGCATAGATGCTCAAGGATAAAAAAATCCACCAGACATTTTATTCATTAATCATTTTATTCCGTTTGATTTATTTTGTTATGTCGTATCCTTTTTATGTCTTTATGTTTTCAGATCCACACACACACACACACAAAAAAAAATTGTTGATAAAATGTTGACTTATAATGGAAAAATGAAAATGAGACGGAAAAAACACTGTAAATTGACGATTTAATGTGTACAATAAATTTGTTGTCGTGTACACACACGTGTGTTTATTATATGGATATCCTTCTTCTATAAACAAACAAACATACTAACTAGATAAAAAATCAATAAAATAGATAATCTTGTAAATAAGTAATAAAATATACTATAAATGCACTTAAATCAGATATTCTCAGATGCTGAACATTTGCTAAGAAAGATGTTCAGTTTTTATCAATATTGAACATTTGTTTATTCAGATACAAGCCTACGTCGAGATGATACCTCCCCTGACAATTTGTTTCCATTGTGGAGATGTGTGTACTAAAAAAAATTATTTTAAACCAGCACTTTGACAGTCCAAACTACGTCCGGAACACGACATTACCTCTCGTGACATTTTTTATCAGTTATGGAGTAGTGAGACGCGCGACGTTTTAAAAGCTAGATTAATTCCCCTATCAATCAATGTCAGCTCATCTCACGCGTCACCGAAACGTGTATTGTCAATCGAGTCATATTTTGGTATTATGACTGTCGGTTTTTTTGAGTGAGTGACGAGCGCATGCGTGTTATTCTTTATATTTTATTATTTTCAAGTTGGTATTTATTAGTTTTTGTTTTGTATATATATATATATATATATATATATATATATATATATATATATATATATATATATATATATATATTATATATATATATATATATATATATATATATATATATATTATATATATATATATATATATATATATTATATATATATATATATATATATATATATATATATATATATATATATATATATATATATATATATATTATATATATATATATTATATATTTATATATATATACATATATATATATATATATATATATATATATATATATATATATATATATATATACAGGGTGGCTGAGACCATGTGTTACTAAATGAAAACGCTGTATTTTTTTTAATTTTGATTATTTTTTATTGAAATTGCGTGGAATATGTTGAAAAAAATATTACATTTTATGAAAAACCTGTTACTGCTCGATATAACCTCCTTTGTCTCTGATTATTTGATTCAGTCTTCCATAGAAAGCATTGCATGCTGATCGTACGTGGGCTTGCGGAATTTTATTCCATTCTCGAACAAGAGCTGATTTCAATGCATCAACACTTTGGTATTTTTTAGTGGACACCATACTCTCCAAAATGGACCATATGGAAAAATCCATGGGATTCAAGTCTGGTGAATATGGTGGCCATTCTTTCGATGAAATCAGCCGCGGAACGAAATTTTGTAGAAATTGCTGTGTCGCTCGAGCTTTATGTGACGGTGCCGAGTCCTGTTGGAATGTCCAACGGTTCGTACCAAAGTACTTACGTGCCCAAGGTAGCAAAGGATCGTTTAGGATCTTTTGGCGGTACATCTCTTGGTTTACCTTGACTCCATGTTCGATGAAAACCAGAGGAGTGCGTCCATCTGCAGTAACTGCAGCTCAAACCATAACATAAGTTGGTGATTGCTTGCGCATGGCAACTCGTGTGTCCAAATTATCGTTGGACTTGTGCTCTAACCAAACACGATCATTTTGTTTATTCACATACTGTTGAATGGTGAAAATTTTCTCATCAGAAAAGACAATTTTTGGAATCTCATCACGTTCGGCCAAGGCCTTCAATGCTCGTGTTCTTCCAAGCCTAACTTTTTTTTGTGCCTCCGTAAGATCTTGAACTTTTTGTATCTTGTAGGGCTTCAAGTGTAGTTCATTTTTCAATATGGTTTGATTGCTGTATCGTGAAACATGTAGACGTGCGGCTAATTGATTGGCACTTTGACGAGGATTTCGGTCGATTCGTTTCTTCACTTTTCGTATCATTTCTTTTGATGTTGCTGTCTATTTAGGACCGCCTCTGTTGCGTTTAGCGATACTACCAGTTTCGTTGTATCGAGTTATGGTTCGATACACAAACATTTTATTCACATTCAAATGCTGGAGCTGACGAACTATTGCTGTTTGTGAATTTCCACCCAAATACAGTGCAATTATACTATTACGTTTGAATTCCATTACGATTTTTTTATCAAGATATTAATTTAGAACAATTATTTATTGACCACATATAAACCACTAACCAAACTTCAATCTGTCAAAAAATTGTCGCACGAAAAATGATAACTACACAAATGACAGCGGAGTGAAGTTAGTAACATTGTGTCTCAGTCACCCTGTATATATATATATATATATATATATATATATATATATATATATATATATATATATATATATATATATATATATATATATATTTACCTATACCTTAATAAATGTAAAATAAAAAATCTCACTTGCTGTCGCCGACAAACCGTAGGTGAGGCAAAGTGACAAAATTCTCGCTCACTGACGCGTAAATGACATTCATAAAAGGGGCATAAACCATCATAATGATAGTTGAAACTAAGTCGCCAACACAATGATACCTCTTGTAACATTTTGTATCAATTATGGAGGATCAAGATGCATGTAATTTCCAAAGTTAGTTTAAACCAGCAGTTACTTGATGCAGTGTCAACAATTTTATTTCAGTCTTGTTTATGGTCGACTCTAAAATTTTCAAATATGCAACAAATTTTAACAGTATTTGATATATGTAATTCTAAAACTCACTTTGTTTAGTTTCCACAAGTTTTGTCATTTTTCTAGAGAGATTTAATAGTCTAAGAGAGAAAAAATAACCAATAGTACAAATTTCAGTCGACAGAGTGGTTTAAATCTCTTGAGTGATTCCTCATTTCAAACTTGATGCAGCAATTATAACCAACTTATAGCGTGTAACTATGCACGTTTGCAATTACTTCTGGTGTTCGACAAGGAGATGCGCTGTCCCCGATACTTTTTAATCTCATGCAACACCTCAGGAAAATATCTTATTCCGACAATCCAATCAACTTCTTGCGTATGCAGATGATATCTGTGTGATTGGATTAAATGGCAACGGAGTGAAAGAGATACTTGATCCACTGGAACAGTTTTCAGCGTCCGTTGGTCTCAAAATCAATGAGTCCAAAACCAAATATCTGATTTCTGGTTTTCGAGACCAAGACGCAAGTGATTTCAGTAGTGGAAACCACACGTTTGAAGGAGTGATGAGATTCAAGTATCTTGGATCTCTCAATACTCACGATAATAGTGTGGGAGAGGATATCAAGGTTCGCCTTGCCGCTGGCAATCGGGCTTTGTATCCTCTACGTCCACAGCTGAAATCAAAATATCTTGCAAATACGGTTAAGCTGAAACTGTACAGAGTGTTGATCAGACCCGTTGTCATGTATGGATGTGAGAGTTGGACCTTGACGGATGAGTACGAAAGATGGCTTCTTACATTTGAGAGAAGAATCATGCGTGTGATATATGGCCCAAAACACGACGTTGATGGCACATACCGAGTTCTTTTCAATCACGAGATCAAGAATTTAATGCAAATTCCTGATATCGTGCATGAAATCAAAGGACAGCGAGTACGCTGGCTCGGTCACGTTCTGCGTGCTGATCCGAAACGAATGATACAGCGATCTTTGAAGGGAGAACCGCCTTTCGATAGGCGAAGAGGTCGCTGTCGGCGACGATGACTCCACGGCGTAGAGAGCGATCTGGCATCTTCCAACTGCTTGCAACAGTATGAAGAGCTGGCTCGTGATCGAAACTGTTGGAGCCAGATTGTTGACACGGTACGGGCCAACAATGGCCTGTAAAAACCGGAAAAAAAATAGCGTGTAACTCACGTATATAAAACTGTTTCACTTTTCACGTAGTCTTAAACCTTTATTTGTCACTATTGAAACTCACTATTCACTGAACAAATTCTTGTTACAATTTGATAGTTTGATCCCATCTCATTTTTCTTTTGTTCCGTGTTGAATGACACTGGTATTGTGTTAGCCAACAAATTTTTGGTCGAATTTGAATGATTTAATTGGTTCTGTGTTTGCCATTTTTCGTTCAATCAAAAAATATATTTGCTCATCAATATTATATTAGATTATTGATCCAGTTATCCATCAAACTGAATTCATTGCATATTTCTCAGTTTTATTGTTATAAATCGAACACATATTTTTCGATAAATGTTAGTTGAATAACACATCAATTCTGTTTTGTATTTTTAATTAAATTTTTTACTATGGGTAGTTTGGATTCTAAGTAAGTGTTGTTACGATTCTCTGTCAGCTCGCAGAGATAGATCAAAGGTAATATACCAAAACATAGCTAAACTCAACGTTGTGTATTAATTTTGGCATTGTATCCGTTCTAGATATACTTCTATCACAAAATACTCTTCCAACCTATATATCATTGTAGAAGTGGATGCAAAAGGCTTCGACTCACTTATAATGTTTTTATGAAGTTCATTCACTCGTTATCTTCATCTCGTCGCTCTTTCTCAAGCCTTAAGAGATAATCATTATAACCTCTTTCACTCTCCAAAACTGAACGCCAACATAAAAAATTGTTGTTCTGATGATATGACGGATGTGGAAGCAATTTGAAGCGTAATATATGGCATTTTTGGCCATGGTAACTACTTTATTCTTTGTCAAAACAACGTTTTACGTTTACTGTTCTTCTTCTTCGGCGCAGATTCAGCAGTAGAAATCCACTGTTTACGCTGTTAAATGCCTACTATCTCAGCTATATCGCACGCTTTCACCATACGGTCGTGCAATACCGTATCGTGGGTTTTGCCAAACATTTTTGATGTGGTGACTTCATATGGGCGTCTTGGACGTTCGCATCTGGTTTGTAGGACGACAACGTAGGACGACAACGAAAATTAGTAAACCACTTGTTAATCATTTTAATCGATGGTGAAGAATCCCCAGACTTAATTTTAATGGAAAACATTCAATCAATAGTGAATTGTACCTTAAGCGCCATTTGAAGATTAGAGACAGAATATATCAATGATCCCGATGAAACCATCTTTTGGCAAAAAAATTATATCTGCACCGACAGCATCTTCCCTGGATGAGTTTACACATTTCTTTATTTAACTGTATAGTTGCTAACGTTTGTTCAACACTTGGCCTCAACCTCCATATAACATTATTAAAACCAAGAATATTTATGTCACTCGAATCACACTCCATAATTGACTCACCATTACCAAAATACCAACCATTTACCACATTTGGAAAGATTATCAATTTTCTCACCAAATACGCAGATTTTACCCCACGACTAATCAAGACATGTATTTATAGTGTCCTTTCCAATAGATGATTAGTATTCAGATTAAACCAAAATCAGATTAAGACAAATCAGTTGGCATTACAGTTACTATACAATGTATTAGATTGAGTCTGTCTCAAATTCTAAAGGTTCTTAACAAATTTCTTGCGTTTTCTAAATTTTGCTCAAACTACGGCCACTTCATGTTATGCCATAAAATGTTTGCTGCCAGGATAGTTTTCCCTCAAAGTCACTTCTCAATTATAACAGAAGCCTATTTAATTCCCGCAGACATCTCAATTTAAATACTTTATTCTTAATGATGCGGTATAAAAGGATATTTCCAGGATTGAATTTTGATAGTTGTTAATAACTTATTTCTACAACATATTAACTAGATGACGATTCTGCCATCGTGTATCCTCCATTACAGCTTAACGTCCTCGAAACTAACTATCCAATATTTAAACATGAAGGTCCTTCGTACTCAACACTCCCAGTATAGAGTAAATATTAATCTAGCGAGTATTATGCCACCCCAGGCATATTTAAGGCAGATTTAATATTGACAGACGCTGACTTTAGCTAAATTTACAGACCTGTACCTAAAATAATTTATCACTTTACCAAAATCAATATTTTGATTAAAATTTTAAATAAATACTTTCACTTCATCGTATATGTACCATCCATGTAAAGCGAAATATATATTTTAGACATAACTTTATTCAAATTTCATTTATTATTTATCAACAATTTTTTTTATTTAATTTGCATAAAAATTTGTCGATCCTAAATAAATAACTAAAATATTAACAAGTGCTCTTTTATTTACGACGAGATACATAATATATATATATATATATATATATATATATATATATATATATATATATATATATATATATATATATATATATATATATATTTATATATATCTATATATATAATATATATTATATATATATATATATATATATATATATATATATATATATATATATATATATATATATATATATATATAACCAATTCGAGCAAGTACCACTATATTTTCGATCTATCTGAATATATCTCACTCCTCCTTGAAAGATCATAGTTCTGACATTAAGATGAGTCACTTGGTTAGTTTTGTATTCCAACAGTGTTTTATTCACATCACCGATCATAATAGGGTGATAGAAATTCGCATTCAGCCTCTATCACGATTCGAACCCCGTTTCTTAATCGTCAACAGGCGTAGCTTTTTCTACTTCACCATTTTGATCAGTCTATTTTCGAGATGAGCAAGTATAACATTAGTTATTAGAGTTAACCATTAACTTTTAAGAATAAGCGTATCGAAGTAATATTATTGTATTGGTTTTATCATGCCACTTTACAGTAATCCTGTTAATCTGTTGTGGATTAAAATAATCCCATCATGGGATATAACTTTTTTTTAGATACCTGATTTTGCGATAGGCATTAAATACCTGCTATTGATTTAATTAGTGAAAAGAGTTAAGAATTAATACAAACTTGGAAGTCCTGAAGTACTTTAAAAGATATTACAGGGTGACTGACACGAAGTGTTACCAACTTCAGACTGCCATTGCTGTCAAACCAGTGATGAGAGATATTAAATTTACTCTAATGACGGTTCATTCCATTGTTTACATGGGAACAACAACATTTTTGTGGGAAATATTCAGAAAATGGATCCGCAATGGAATTCATGCGAAAAAGTGCGATTACTCTATATGTGGCTGAAAAACCACAGCCGCATATCGTTAACCAGTTAAAACATCTGCATGTGAATAAAGTGGTTGTGTATCGCACCATAAATCGTTGTAACGATACTGGCGGCATTGCAACATCGCCGGATATCATTCGGAAGGTGAAGGACAAGTTGGTTCGTAATCCGCGTCGTAGCGGCAGAAAAATGGCTGGTACATTTCAATTGAACGGATGGGAACGTTTCACTGGATTTACTTGCCCGGCCGTTCTCCTGAAAATTAGGAACAACGGATTGTCACTCAAAACCAAGCACCAGCGATAGTGATGGTTTGAGCCACTGTAACGGCTGAAAGCCGTCAACCTCTCCTTTTTTTACCGTGGATTCAAGATAAATGCTCCAATTTGTCAGGATCATGTGTTAAAGGGAGCGTTGAAGCCATGGGCACAAAATAATTTCGGCCGTAGAACCTGGACCTTTGAACAGCACGCGGTGCCGAGTCATAAAGCGCGTGTCAA
This sequence comes from Tipula lateralis, assembly GCA_963932295.1. Classification (NCBI taxonomy): domain Eukaryota; kingdom Metazoa; phylum Arthropoda; class Insecta; order Diptera; family Tipulidae; genus Tipula; species Tipula lateralis. The sequence continues at coordinate 140,226,915 of OZ010737.1, forward strand.
TCGAGATTGGCTGAGAAACAATGTTTAGCGGTTCATTTGCACTGCCCAATGGCCACCAAATTCACCGGATGCAAATTCGCTAGATTTCTCGGTTTGGAGTGTTTTGAAGAGCAAGTTTGGTACAAGAAAATACCAAAGTGTCGATCATCTCAAGAAAGCGCTTTGACGGAAAGGCCAAAATACCGCAAAGCCACTTTCGTACTGCATGCAATAGCCGTGTCGGCCGTTTTAAGGCCATAATCGCAGCTAAATCGAAAACTGCTAGTGCAATTCGAAAATTCAAATATTTGTGAAATTTTTTTATAAAATTAATCAAAAAATCCTGTGGCGTCTTCTTTTGGTAACACTATGTGTCAGTCACCCTGTATATCACTTTATACCAGGGTATTAGGATATTCCGTTTCCCTGCATTTCCAACAAAGGTTTAAATTCAGACTTTGCCAATCGTTGTTGGGCAATGGACACCGTAAAAACCATCAGTAAAAAGCAAACAATACTGCAATTCGATTCAATTAAAGCTTTTTATCAACACTTCCTCCCGCATTATTCAACCTACATCATAATTTTTAGTTTTGCATCAGAGTTTATGTCAGTACTTCCGCCGACAGCCAATGGGAACTTCAACATTGACGATATACAAATTACCCTATAAATGTATACATAGCTTTTGCAGTTTGCATTACAATTGAATGGTGTTGCCACATAGGAAAATAAAATTATACTTTTTAATTATTAATGTTAGCTTCTCGTCTATTGCAACGAGCTCTTCGATAGTCATTTATCAGTGGATAAATTTTAAAAATCTTGACATCTCTTCGAAATATCCATTTTGTTCACAACCTGAAAGTTTACACAGATCTGAAAAAAAGCACTCGAATAGATGGTGTTAATTCTTGACTTTTCAATAATCAAAAGAAAAAAGCCATAAACGGAAACAGAGCAAATTTTGCTATAAACTCAAATATATAATTTATTTCTTAATATTTTTAATTAATATAATATTTACAAAGAAAAGATAAACAATTTATTTATTTTATTTGAATAATTTTCTGTTCATTTGCAAATATGAATATTTGTCGAAGAACCCAAGAACGTTTTACACAGTAGCTATATACAAACGATATCATACACTTATATAATATGAAGTAAACGACTATTGAGTAGCCCTAATTCTACAGTTGAAACTAGGACTAGCGGCTTAAGGATACTTAATAAATTGAAAAAGGCGGAATATTAGTCCAGAACTAGGACCCCAGGTTCAACCCAAATACATATAAAGATTAAAAACACCCAATCGTGATTGATGTTTCGTCACCACCCCGGAAATCGAACCCGAGACCCTAAAATTATAGAGCAAGCACGCTACTTTCTCTGCCACGAAGGATACTTGCTTATATGATTACACCACTTTCAACTTTGCTACGTACTTCTTTTGAAATGTCTGTTTCACAATTATTTTATTACTGTGATTTTACAAAAATTGGAACGATGCTCTCGTACAATAACTCGCATAGTACAAACATAAAATCTTGTAGCACTTATTATATGAATCGGGTTAATTTTCGGGGATTAGAAACAACGATTCCCAAACATCACATAATTCATCACAGTACGGTATAGTACTGTTGTGGTTGGATTATATCTCTGTATATATATATATATATATATATATATATATATATATATATATATATATATATATATATATATATATATATATATATATATATATATATATATATATATATATATATATTATATATATATATATATATATATATATATATATATATATATATATATATATATATATATATATATATATATATATATATTGATATATATATATATATATATATATATATATATATATATATATATATATATATATATATATATATATATATATATATATATATATATATATATATATATTCAGAAATTATTATAGAACTTAAAAATTGCTTAGACAAGGGTGAAATGTATATAATTCAGAATGTCGACACATAAAATGTTACCAGATTACAATAAATATACGATATCACCAGTTGTTTTTTCATCATAATGGAATCTCGACATACATATATAGTTAAATTACATAAATGGAAAACATAAAGAAGCAGTGAAATGTTATGTTAACAAATAAAATCCAAGTCGTCATTTTAGAAGCTTCATATTACAACAATTTTCAGGACAGGATTAAATTACTAAAGGCATACACACAACAAAGGTTGCAATTATCTCACGTTTGTTATCGTTATATATCTTAAATTTTTGTTACATGATTCTTTTGATATTTCAACAGTTGTTATTTTAAATTTCTTTATAAATCTTATTGTTTATGAAATTCACTATGTTCAAGGAATCCTTTCATACTGATCCAACTCATGCAAGTGTATTACAAATTTTTTATAAAACCAAGTTCCACATAAATCGTTCTTATTAGAATTACTTTGAATGTGCGTTTATTGATCACAATACAAAAGTACCCAATTAACTTATTACATAGCCTCAAAATGGTCAGATTCGTTCTGTTTCTTTTCCAGTCAACAATTTTTACATAACGATATGCCGCACTCCTGGTGCAACTTGGTAGGGCGATTTTCAATTTTTCTTGTAAAACAGTTCGTCTTGATTGATTGGTAAATGTAGAGAAGCTTTTTCCACCAGTTCTTTAGACAAGCGATTGTTTTTACATTGCACATTGCGCTCTTTCTACCATCAACTATCAACACTTCTGAGAATGATGCTAGAAATACAATTAGTGGAGTTCTCTTCTATATTTTAGCTCACAATGTATAATCCAAGCATTAACAACTGTCATCATTTGAACATGGGAATCGCTCAACGCTATACTCGTTTTCCTTGAAGTATTGGCAGAGTTTTTCGAGTGGCCATATATGTCCATAAAGCAGGTCAAAGGGTAACGTCGGGTCCGATATGTTAATCAATTTATTTACTACTCTCTCTTGTAGAGTAACTTCCATCGTTTGTTGTTCCTTCTCAATATACGTCAGAGCCTGCATCATCACTGGGACATATATTGCTTTAAGGCTGATTCTCCCTTGAACTTAATCAATTACTCGTCTATTCTGTGACATGCACTATCTTGGCGAAATTTTGGGAATGTATTTTTAGAAATGCAACTATTGTTTAAGTAACAAGGAAAAAGTATTTATTACAAAAGTTAATATTGAAGCAAAAGTACATGGAGGATTTTGGCTGTGGATGTGAGTGTTATGTTGTTGCCTCGGCATTACCGACGTCTTCATTTTCATTCATAAATTTGCAATCTCCATCGGAGATTTAGTTGTAATCTCCATCGGAAAATTATGTCCACAGTCGGAAGACTTAACCGTCGTTATCGTTTTATTCCTAACTTTCAATGTTGGAGATACATTTGAATTATCAAATTTTCCATATAGAACGGGCTGGTACATTGCTGTATCAAATATAATATAATTTAGAGCAGACAGTGCAGTTTAAACATGTTGTGTTACAAATGAGTACCAGCCATAATAAATGGAATTTAAATGGCTTTCCCAATAATCTCAATGGTTTAAGATCCTACATTTGAATAATTGATTAATTTACAGGCTAAGTCCCATTGGGACTTAGTCTGTAAATTAATCAATTATGAGGTTCTACGTTGGAGCGTGTGCTATTTCGAACCCTTCAACTCTTTCGAATCTGCCGGTCCTGACGGTGTATTTTCTGCTGTATTACAGCATGGATTTACTCTCATTAAGGAACATTTACTACCTCTGTTCCAGGCATGTATCGCTTTTAGTTCTGTTCCACAATCTTGGAGCAGAAGTAAAGTAATTTTTATTCCTAAAATTGGCAAGTCGGACTACACCGACCCCAACTCGTTTCGGCCTATTTGTCTGTCATCAACCTTTCTGAAATCTTTAGTAAGGATTGTTGATAGATTTATTAGAGACCAACATTTAGTTACCGCATTTAGACTGCCTTACATGAACTCGTAACTAGGATTGAGAGATCTATGCACAGCAACGAGTTTCTTGTGGGCACTTTTCTGGATATTGCTGGAGCCTTTGATAATACTTCATTCGCCTCGATTACGAATGCATGTACTAAATTTGGTATCGAACCCTACATTATCAGGTGGATTAAATGTATGCTTGAATCTCGCATTGCAATATACGAGGTTGAGGATACCTTTATTTCAGTCAAGGCTTACAGAGGATGCCCGCAGGGAGGTGTGCTTTCACCCCTGCTGTGGCTTCTGGTCATTGACGAACTTCATGTGAATTTTCGTGATTCCGGTTTTGTCGCCCAAAGTTATGCTGATGATCTGGTTCTGACAGTTTCAGGCAAGCATCTGAATGTCTTATCAGATTTAACTCAGCACGCTCTTCTCAAACAGTGGTGTCTGGAAAAGGGATTACATGTGAACCCATCTAAGACCGACTTGGTTATATTTACAAGGCGAAGGAATACTGCAGCTTTTTCTGAACCATCACTTTTCTGTTGTAAGGTTAATAGCTCAGCCTACGTCAAACACCTTGGAGTTTTTCTGGATAACAATCTTTCTTGGAAGTATCATCTGGACTTTAAACTACAAAAAGCCACTGCTACTTTTTGGCAATGCCGCAGAGCTATTGGTAATTCTTGGGGATTATCCCCCAAAATGTTATATTTTATCTACAAATCACTGGTTCTCCCAATGCTAACTTATGCATCTGTTGTTTGGTGGCCAGTGGTTAAAGTTAAATCTTCAATTGTTAAACTCAATTGTTTGCAAAACTTCGCTTGTCGAGCTGTAACTGGAGCCATGGCTTCAACTCCGCTCCTAGCTGTGGAGCTAATTCTCTCTCCCTACCGCAGTTACAATCCTTCATTTTAGGTACAGCTTGTTCGGCGGTCTTTCGCTTGAGGAGTGTTGGGGCGTGGAATGCTCTCGGCACTATTTCAGGCCATAGATCTATTCTTAATGAATTTAAACTGGCTATGCCAGAACTTGACATGGTAACTGATAGACTTCTGCCTGTATTTAATTTCCATAGATCATTTGAGGTGTTTCATCCATCCAGGGATATGCGGTTTTCACCAGATTTTCTCAATTCCGAAATAGATATCCAAATCGCTTGTATTCTTTTCTGATGGCTCTGTCACTGAACAGGGTACGGGCTTTGGTTACTACTGTTCTTCGCATGATCTGAGAATCTCTGGAAGTCTGAGGATCGACTGTACTATTCATCAAGCTGAATTAATTGCGATTACTCACTGCGTGATGTCAGCTTTTAATGTCGTGGCGATTATATTTTGTAAGGATTATAAAACTGTCCTTAACTGCTTGAACAACCCTCTAACCAGCTCTAAACTGGTACTGGATTGTAAGAAATTTGTAAATCTCCTTGGTCGTAACAACAAGGTAACGGTCATGTGGGTCCTGCCCATTTTGACACTGTGGGCCTTTACCTACTTATATAGTGAAAAAACAATTGAAAGTTACCCTATCGAATCTAAAGCGGACGTGGTTAGCTACCGCTACTTGTCGTACGGCGAAATACTTTGCCAGACGGATTAACTCTAACCTGACAACTTACGTTCTTTCATTGAAAATGGACAACTTGAGAATTTTAGTCTCTATATACTTACTGGTCATGGCCGTTTCAAAAGCCACTTTCATCGCATGGGACTGGCCAGTGATGCCGTATGCGACGAATGTCTGAAGATGTTGACGTTAGTTTACACTTCATCAGCAGTTGTCCAGTTTTCGATCGCATGAGATCTCTTGTGTTTAGCTGCAGGTTTATTTATGTAAATCTACTGTCTTCTCTGCCCTGGTTCAAACTGCTTCAGTTTGCTAAGGTTGTAAAACGCTTCTGCGTGCTTTGATGTAATCCTAGGTTTGCACCATGGGTCCTTTGTGGCATTGAGTGCGGAACCTTATATAGGGTTCCAACCAACTTTAATAATAATAATAAAAAAGCTTAAGCATACGTTTTTCAGTAAGAATTAAATATGGCCGAAGATAGTAGGCATCTCAGATGCTCAAAAACGATACAATGTGTCACACGTGTGACAACTTCAGTGGCACATTTGGCGATGTTCAAGCGAAATAAAACCGAGTGTTCGCGTCGTTTTATAACTTTGATGAAACATGGATCCGTCATAACACACTTGAGACCAAAAAACACTCCACACAGTGGATTTATACTGGGGAATCTGCGCCGAAGAAGGCTAAGGTGGTTTTATCGGCGAATGAGGTTCTGGCCACAGTTTTTTTAGGATGCACGTTGCATAATTCACATCGATTATCTTCAAAAAAAGGAAAACAGTCAATGGCGAATATTACTGCAACTTATTGAACTGTTTCAACGACGTCTTGAACGAAAAACGACCGTATTTGGCGAAGAAAGAAGTTCCTTCCTTCAAGAAAATGTACGTGTATAGTTGCAAACTTAGCCCTCTGCGACTATTTTCTGTTTCCAAACTTCAAGAAATGGCTCTGCCGGAAGATATTTGGCTTTAATGAAGAGATCATCGATGGAACAAACGAGTTGGAGAAATCGCATTATTCGGAAGGCATCGGAAAATTAAAAAAACGGTATCGAGGACTAAAGCTGAGTTCATATTTCGATTTCTTCGTTCATTCATTCATTTATTTTGTTTCCGAATAACATGGCTTTTATTTGCTTTTTTTCATTTTGGTGGCATGTTGTCTCTTTTACTCAATGTTCGTTCAGACAAAAAGTTAAAATTAAACTATCTCTTGCGACAAAATGTAGGAACAAAAAATTGTTATTTTGGAGTACTACGATTGGCCGAAAAATTGTTTGAATGAATGAATGAACGAAGAAATTGATGTATGAATTCAGCTTTAGTGTATCGAGCTAAAAGGCTACTACGTTGAAAAACAGTTTTTTTGTAGGCTGAAAATATTATTCCTTGTTTCATTTTTAACACACTTCTCACTCAGACCTCATAATCTGTGGTTTTAAGTAGAATACTAGTGCGTCTATGTAATAGTCAATTACTGAGACTGGTGAGTTGGTGTTTTCAGTTCAGTTTCGGCAAAAGCAGCTTGTACTAACTTTTCAAGAGATTCGTTTAATCAATGTAATAGTCTGTCGATTTGAGTGCGAGTGTCCTTACAAACCATTAGAATTTGTAGATAGGGTACGTGAAAATTTGCCTAGACATACTACCCCAATAGATTGCTAGCTGTAAAACATTTAAACATTATGAACTTTCTTTTGGCAGACTCAAACAAGAATGTTAGCTTGGAAAAATTCTGAATTTTTCAAATTTTTCATTGCAACACAAATTTGTACTGACACCATCATTGCAAAATAAAATTTCTTTTGTAAATATACTAATTTAATTCCTTTTGATATCAGAAACCAAACAAAAAGTTAAAAAAAAAAAATTTCTTCATATTTCGAAGAAAACGAAAATAAGAGAAATTTTTTATTTTTCCTTCAATTATAATCATCATCACTGTTTTCTATGGTTGCGTATTCTGCCAGTCAAAATGAGGAAATGTTTAAGGCAAATAAATATTATATATAAAAAAAAAATAAGATGGATGATTGAAATTCGAAAGAAAGTAGGAAAAGTTTTTATTTTCCATTTATTTTATTTCACGGTAAATAACTAAGTAGAAATAAGCAACACATACAGGCATACAGACATATGTATACACACGAGTATGCCTTTGTAGAAGAAGCAACGAAGGAATTGTATTTTATTTCAGAGGAGATGAAATATAAATCGCGAAATCTCTTTTATTTTTACATTTACATTTACTCTGTTTGATGTCAAATTAATCGTTGTTACATTTGTTATAGAAAAGGATTATTGTGTGTATATTTCACAGTAATACGACGTCGAGGTATAAAATTATTATAAAAAGAGATAATATTTTCAAAGCTCGATAGAAAGACGAGGGTAATCTAAAAAGATTCGTTCAAAATTCATTTAGATTTTAGGAACCGACAGTCAAAATCATTTTCATAACATTATCATTTCAAAAAGTCATTTTTTAAATCCTTCAGTAACTAATCGAATGTGTATAATGATGGCTCTGCTGCTACACGAGCTTTCCACACAAAACCACCCTCGTGCACATAATGTATATTGCAGATAATTAACTATACTTTTGTAAATATTTAACTTCTTTTAAGCAAAACGATTATTTGTTTGTATAGGGTGATCCAATAAGAGCTTCCGGAAATTTTTTTTAAATAAAACGCATTAAATTGATTAACAATCAAAAACCGCGAATGGCTCTTAGATGATTCATTCTATGGGTTCCGTTTTCGAGCACTATTCTGAACATTTTCGCCGATATTAATTACGTTAATTACACGAGATATGTTTACTTCTAATACAGGAATCAATTGTGGCTTATAAACCAGTGTTTTCAGACACTCCTATAAAAAGTAATATAACGACGTCAGATCAGAAGATTGTGGAGGCCAATTCATGGACCCATTGTTTGATATGATGTTTTATTTAAAATTTTCTTTCTATAAATCAATGGTTTAGCCTGCTGGTATGTTGCACCAACCTGTTGAAACCACCAGTCGGCTACATCCAATATCTTTAGTTTTTAGTAATAATAATTCGTTGATCGTTGCTCTGTAGTTTGTGCCATAGACGTTTACACGCTGTTTCCGTATTTTTAAAGAAATACTTTCCACAAATCGCACCAAACAGTGGATTTTTCAGGATGCATTGGAAGCTCTTTGTATGTCTCAAACCAAGATCTCTCTTCAAAATATGACATAATGTGTCATATGAAAGACCTAGAGCTTAAGAACGAACACTTTAAGCTACAGCAGCTATCAAGTGAATATCTAATAATGAAAAAGTGTTTCGAAATGTATTAATTGTTTGGCGAACGTTCAGTTGGACTATATTATGAACACTGATTTGTGAACATTTTTTAAAATATCTTGATCATACCTTAATAACCTTGGTCAAAAAAATCCCGGAATTTATTCAGAAAATTAAAAATACCGAAAATTAAAAATATTTAATCTACATCTATATTGTCCCTTTCAAAGTAATCCCCATCACTGCAACATACTTATGCCAGCGCTTGATCCAATCCTCAAAACATTTTTCATATTCGGTTTTTGGTCTATCAGTGCTTTCTGCATCCATTTTCCATTATTTCCTCTCGGGTGCTGAAACGCGTTCCCCGTAATGGTTTAACTTGATTGAACAGAAAGAAGTCACAGGGAGCCAAATCAGGTGAATTCGGTGGCTGTTGGATGGTTAATGATGTTATTTGTTAATGATGAGACTGTGTGACTGTGCGTTATCATGGTGCAAAATCCACGAATTTTCTGCCCACAATTCTGGTCTCTTTCGGCGAACTGCTTCATCCAAACGTCTCAGAACGCCCAAATAATACTCTTTGTTTACGGTCTGACCTTCTGGCAAAAATTCATGATGAACTACACCGTTGTAATTCATGAAAACTGTAAACATTGCCTTCTTTTTGACTGAAAACATTCACTGGCCTGATGTCTGGATTGTGTGTCGTACTCATAAGCCCACGTCTTGTCTCTAGCAATAATCCTGTTGATGAATGTGGGATCGGATTTAGCCTCGCAAATCATGTCTTTAACGACGTCAACACGGTCTTTTTTTTGCATGAAACTGAGGTCTTTTGACACCAACTTTGCTGCTACACGACGAAAATTCAAATCAAAAAACCAAATTGTCTTGGACGGATCCATAGGCAATGTTAAAGCCCTCCGCTACCTCCATGGTTATTAATTTAATACAGAACTCAAATCGGAACGATGGTAGCGCCACACGGTGTTTACTCCGGGAAGTTTTTATATACATTTGATGACAAAATATTACACAAAAATTATTATATGCTTCTATGATAACAATTGCTAAGTACAAAATGTGAAAGCAGAGTTGCCTGAAAAGATTTAGGCCTAAAGAAACAAGACATTTGTCCTTCAAATTTTATTTTTATTCCTCTACAAAGTATACACACTTCTCCCTGCAATGCTTCTATCGCTTTAACCGAAAAATCTATATCCTTCGAGCGCTGCATTTGGCTGAAGAAACAAAAAAGTGGCTTGTGTACCAGAGCGCAGTCGCCACCACTTTCCCAACCTATGCGTTTTATGGAGGTGATTCCCTCTGGGCAGTCCACTGTTTGGACATTTTTGCTTGATTCTTGGGTGTAATGGTGAAACCAAGTTTCATCTACACGAATCGAGCGGTAAAAATCTGCATTCGAACACGTTCCTGGTACAAGGTGATCAACGCGACACCCAACGCATGAACAGCTTTTTGTTGGCTAAACCTTCAATATTAGGTGAATTTAAGCCATGCCATCTTCAGTGATTACAGTTTTTGGGCACATCAAACGTTTATCATTACCCAAAATGCGGTATCCCGACGTTTAAATTCCACGATAATAAATTATGACAGAGTTCGTATGCACAGCGTCTAACTCATCTTTGACTTGCGTGGGCATTAACCGTTTTTTTCCATTTCCACAAAAACAGTTACATCAACTCACTCATACTCGACTTTCAACACGTTGAGCACGTGTTGAACGTCGAGTATGATTGATGACTAGATGAGGTTATCGTTTGTTAGACCAGTGGACTACCGTTTAAAATCTGAGGGCGTTATAATATTGAGCTGCAAAATATCATTGAAGTGAAATCGTCCCTTGCAAGGTTCTTGCAGCAAGGTTTGAGAATTACATTAATTCTCTTCAATAGTGTTGGGAGGTAATCTGTGCAAATTCTCATGGCAAAAATTCACCATTAAATCTTAGATATACAACGTTGCTTCCGCCTTTTTCCAATAGATGGTGTTAGTAGTAAGTATAGTCGTCGAAATAAATGCAGCATGGACAGCATTTAGCCATACAATAATAAGCCGTACAAGGTAAAAACGAAAAGGATTTCTGCATCGGAATGTGACGGGATGAAAAATTGTTTTTATTAAGAAAAACCCAAGCGTCAAAAATCTTGCGGAATCCAGATAATGCTCTGCATTTGGTGGAACCACCTCGGTGTAGTGCATTATGAGAAGGACGGGCATAACACGATAAAGAAATTCGAAGTCTTACCTCACCCTTTGTACTCTCCGGACGTGGTTCCCTCTTAAGAAAAAATGTATCGCATTAAAATATTAACATATTAACAGTTTTTTCAGACACTCAAGAGTTCTGGATCGTTCATAAAGAAATTATTTCAATTGCGGGTCAAATGAGTTTTTTTTAGTTTAAGAACCGGGAAATTTAACATTTCCTTAATTCCTCAAAGCTCAAGATGGTTTACAGCCAGGTCCATTTACAACTTGTAAGGTGGAATTTCTCTTACAGCTTTTTGTGTCGTTAAATACAACTAACTATGTTAATGACTTCTAGAGTACATGAGCATTTTTTTAGTACAGTTAAATAGTTGTAAATATAAATTTTTCTCGTTATGACTTTTTACAATGTGACAAATCGAAATAAATAAATCCCGGTATGGAATCAAGTACCTAACCATAATAAGTATCTAATCTAGCAACGGTTCCCTTTAGGAGTGTGAAATTTGTAAATTTTTAAGATCTTGCTAACCATAAGCGTTTATATCACACATCAGTTGAATATTTGCGTTGAAGGGTCGCTGTCCATTCAATATTTCGGTACCACAAAACCATCTTTGAGATATGTATTTGCTACTTCGTTAAACCTAAGTCATGGGAAATTCAAATAAAGATTTAATAAATGGTACAGTCTTAAGATATTATGCTCTATATCATTCATAATTAATTTTAACTTAAGTCGATGAACAATTTATCATTAGCTAGCTCGTAAAAAATTAACTATCTTATATACATACCTACTTATAATCTTAAACAAATTATAACTACATTTAGAATTATTTATATACACAAAAAATACTCGTTCAAACACTTATTTAGGCAGTACACGGGCGAAGCGGGAAAGATTTTCCATTCCTCTAAATCTGTATATATGTATGTATGTCTGGATGTGTATACGTATACGTACACATCTAAATGAGTGTGCTGGGCGATTCTATTTTATGGAATTTTCACATGACTAATCACAGTAAATTTGTCTGTTAAATGAATAATTTTACTCCCTAATTTATCTCATATTATCATTTTCATCTGTTTTCTTTATACGAGCATATGTACGTATACGAGAATAACTAAGTTGATGACTATCATCCATCTACTTGCCAAACCATAAAAAAAAAATTCTCTATTTGAAAAAACTTTTCACCTGTAAAATTATTTTTCGTTCATTATTTTGTTGTTTTTTTGTTTTGCGTAGGCTCTATGTAAATGGTGGATCGAATCTTTTTGGTTTCGGGTTCTGTTTTTTTTCTGGTTTGTATAGTTAATTGGGTTTTAATTATGTATATAAATAAGAATATACAAACTGTTCCGACTATATGATGAAAAACAAAGCACCAATTCTGTCTGGGTCACGAGTTTTATTGTACTTGTTTCTATTGGGCAAAATAAACTACTTCGCAGTTCACCTTTAATTTTCTTTCATAATCTCAGTAGGTTATACATTTGTGTTCATTCATACTATTGTTTCGTTTTCCCCTAGTAGGGATTCAAACCAATCCACGGTTCCATTACTGGATTGTGAATTTTAAAATCACCACCATTTACTTTTACAGTACTTTTATTTCACTGTTATTTTCACTATTTCACTTTTTCCCGATTTTAATCTGTCACTGTTTTAATTCAAACTGAAACTGTACGCTTTCTGCTCGCGTATTTATACTCATTTTGCCCGCTTCTCGGTCATAGTAGAAGTTTCCATTTGTTTATTATTTCGCATGTATACTGCGATTCGTACTGATTTCCAATTTCAAGCATTTAGTTATACTATAGTATTTAATCAGAGATGTCACCCGCGTCCGTAACACCACCCTCCGCTCAAACCTGTTCGTCCCGAACAGGATCCAATTCTCTTCCTGTATAGAGAGCCGACCTTTCCAATTGTACAACCTTTAGTTTCTATCGGATACCTTTCTGAATTCGGTAGATTACATCATTGATTTTCGTAATCACCTTATATGGTCCTTCCCTAACACTACTGCTCGTCTTGTTTCTACATGACGAATACCATCAGTAAACGCATAAATTTTTATCCTTTCTGTGTATTCGCGCTCCATATTGAGTTGGGCGAGATGCACCAATAGCTCTATGTCTACTGAAAATTCCTGTAGTGTTCACCGATTCGCTGAGAACGACATTTGAGCTCCATCCTGTATAGCTCTCGCTTAGGACAAGCACCATATTTTTGTTCCAAGGCTAGTATGATTAGAACGATCTGCAACATATCTACCGCACCGCCTTTTAACTCCACAATGAGAGCTGTTACCTGGTCTTCCTTGCACCAATTATTTCTTAATGCTGCCGTTTCAAATTGTAATTTAAAAATATTAAACGACGTTGTTCCGTCGAATGTCGGAGGCTTTAATTTAATTCCGCTGACTGTTTTTAGAATTTGACTAGCACCGCCATTATTTTTAATTTCTATCATTTCTTTTTCAAGTTTCAAAATCCTTTCATCAGTCGCTTCAAACTATTTATTTTTTTGAAATTTAACTGTATCTACTTTTGTATTAAAAGACATGGACATTCGCGGAACTTTTCACTCACTTCAGATATAAAATGCCGTTCCATATTATCTTGTTCTTCCAACCTTTCTTGCACAGTTTCTTGTCCAATTTTCAAATTTCTTTGGCTGGTCAGCATTTCAGTTCTTAAATTTTCTTGGCTGGTCTGCATTTCAGTTTTCAAATTTTTTTGATTTGCCATGACTTGTTGTATCGCTGCCATTAACTGCCCCATGTCAATATTTGTAGGTGCTCGAGTAGGTTTATTTATAGTTGCTGGGGCAATGGTTGCTCCGTAATTTGTTGCCCCTTCCATTGGATCCTCTGCATTAGGTACTCCAGAATTAAATTCGTACTGGTCTAGAACATCGATCCAGACCAGTACGAATCCAGAAAGATTGTTGTAGCCTCTCTTGTAATTCTGCTTTGCTACCCGCTGTAGGGAAACCCCGTACACTCAACTCGTTTTCAGCTCCAACACTTTCAACTCAAGAAGCTTCATGTCTCCTTATAAACAATCCCACCGCTGTCACCAATTGTTACGTTTTCCCCTAGTAGGGATTCAATCCACGATTCGATCACTGGATTGTGAAAAATGAATAACCACTTTCTTGTTTGCACTAACTTTTATTAAAATCACCACAATCTATTTTTACAGTGCTTTTATTTCACTATTTCACTTTTTTCCGATTTTAATATGTCGCTGTTTTAATTCAAACTTAAACTCTATGCTTTCTGTTCGCGTATTTATATTTATTTGCCCGCTTCTTGGTCATAGTAGAAGTTTCCATTTGTTTATTATTTCGCGTGTATACTGCAATTCATGCTGATTTCCTATTGCAAGCATTTAGTTATTCTATTCAATCAGAGATGTCACACGCGTCCGTAACATTACATATTACGGGTGCGCCATCTTTATTTCGGTATGTAAACATTGAATATCTTTTGAAAAAAAACAATCGATTTCTATATATCAACCATGTAGCCGTCTTTATTGGTCATAGTAAAACGTTCCCGTTTTGCTGCGTTTTCCATTACCTTTTCGAGCATATCGGGCACAAAAAAAGGCATAAAATGGGGCAACGATACGACACTTTTGTTTTGTGGTTCTTGCCAACACTACCTCTTTCTCTCTATAACCGCATCAACCAAGACATTTGAACGTTTTCTTCGTTGATAAACGACTATTTTCCATATAATGTGTCACGATTTCAGCGCTTTTTTCCGATGTGAACCGATTCATGGTTAAAATTGTACTGAATTGACAATTCAAAAATATCGATCCACAATAATGTCAAAGTTATGCAATGTGTTCATACCGACATAAAAGATGACGCACAAAGATCATTTTTTAGAAGGTTCTACCGTTAAACGTATTCACGTTCCATTTGATTATAATAACGTCTTTTAAACTATAACAACTCAACCATAGATGTCACTCATGACGGCTCATCTAGAACTGCTTCCATCGAACCTTCCCCAATTCAAACCCAGTAATTGCATTTCTTTTTCTTCAAAGTGCCTTACTTAGCTCACAAATTTTCACCATCCCTTGACACTAATTATTAAATATTAGGTCATCAGAGATGGTAGTTCGCGATTCTATTAGATGATTCCCATCTCCACACATAGTAAAAATCTTCTTCAAATATTGTAAATTTTTGAGGTTAAATAATATATTTTTAAATTTAAATATTAGATTATAAAATAAGAAAGTAATGTTTCAACTTATACATTTCCGTCTAACACTCCCTTAAGGAAACAGTTTTTAAGATTTAATACAATCAAAATGCATAATGTGACAGAAGGTTGTTTGTTATTTATTAAATCACTTTCAGGTGAATTATTTGTTTTCTGGGTTGTTTCCGGTTCCGGTTTTCTTTATTCATTTTTAGGGTACATATAAAGTTAAGTGGGTTTGTTCAAGATATCACACCGTTATAATATTTTGAGTTTACTTTCAAAAACCGAAATACAAACGATGGTCGGTTTAATGTTTATAGCAGTTCTAGCCTTCCACCATTCGCGCTTCTTCTGTCTACACATTCGTTTAGCTGGCCTTCTAGCAAGAACTGCTTTATTTCTTGTTTCCCTTGTCGCTTCCTGACTTGTACGAAAATTTCAATCATAGGTTTGCAGTAACCAGATAATGGTCATTGCCTATGAATCTTGTTGAAGAACGAACGTCTTGGACAACATGATCCTGCTCATTTGAAATCAATACATGGTCAATTTGGCTTGAAAATGTTTAACGTGGATGTGTTTATGTCTCCAAATGGATGTTTTTATGAAGAAAGAATGTACTTGCAGTTTGAGATCATGAGCGGTCGCAAAGTGCATCGTTCTGTCTCCTCTTAAACATACGAAATTTATATTTAGTACACAGAACATCTGAGACTCACATTCTGTGACCCAAGATTTCTTCCTGTACTCAGCCCAATAAATACTTATTAAAAAAAAAATATCGAAAAATCGCCTAACGACAATTTTCGAGTTATTCCCTGTCATATTGAAGCAGAAGCCTGTGCTTATTTCGAGTGACTTTACAGTGCTCGTAATTCAAGTACTTTAATAAAACAATTATAACAATATTGCTTGGACTTTTCACTGTGTATAACTGGGTAACGTGTGTTAGGTTTTTTCGGAACTTGGAAAATTTGCAGGGTTGAGCCCCAAACGTTCCGCAAGTACCCACTAGTAGTTCCTTTTTTTCTCGCTAAACTAACCATCGTAAATTTAGCAAAGAGAAAAACCGAACTATTAGCGGTTCACTAGTGGGTACTTGTGGTAACCATGATAAGAATGGTTATTGGAACAAGCAGAATTAACATTTATTGAGAACTCAACAGTGTTCCGAATTTCAGTTTATTCAGTTTTCATTTCACTTTTTTATCACCTTTTCAAGGCACTCTTGCTTAACTATGGATAACGTAAATAAATATTAGGTTACCTAGCAAAACTTTTAAGTAAACCGTATACGATTTGTGTAAGTTAACATCAAGCCATCCCTCTACCAATAGTTTTCAAGACTACCTGGAAAGAATTATTAATGTTGTACCACAGGTCGCAAATCAGGTTTTGTCAAATAGAGTACTTCAAAGTCTTTCAGAAGTTCTGTAGAATTATTATAGTCAATCACAAAATATATAATTCATGATTGCGGTCTGTTTTGAAAAAGTAAAGTATTTCAGCAACTTCGTAATCCATTAAAATGTGACAATAGTGGCTTTCCAATCGACCAACCTGTAGTAGTTTGGTTCTTATCTTTGCTAAGTAAGCCATTGCAAATCTAGCAAAGATAAGAACCGGACTACTAGCGGTTGGTCGATTGGAAAGCAACCAATGATAAATAATTTTTCCATTCATTGTTGATAATTTTTCCAATTCCAAATAGTAACAAGTTTGATTGATTTTAAAGCAGACTGACGTCATTATTTGGTTATCAAATTATGTTATATAAATGTGTATGTGGTAATGCCTTTCATTTTTCCTAAACTCTGAAATTATTTAGCCTCGAGCCCTCTATGATCTACAATGTGACCTTGTTAATGCTCGTGTATAGTATCCATGTACCAAAAAAAAAAAACTCTTCGTAATGTTGAGTAGAAAATGTTATGATTTTGTAATTTCCTCGGGCATATTTTTTCTCAAATTATTATGAATATTTCGCAAAACAAAGTAGAAATGCTCGAATTTAATAAGGTAACAACATTAAACGATGAGGATAATTAAGATACATATTTTTATTGTATTATTATTTTATATAATCAAAGTAAAGCATTTTTTTAATTATGTGTTATAGAATTACCTGGGTGAAATTGTAAACGCTATGCTTTTGTTGGAAAAAAAACAGACTTGAATGAAGATTATAGCTAATTGAAATACAAAGGTTGCAAGCATAAATTTTATTTCAAGAGTGATGGTCTCTTTTATAATAATTATCTTTATTGTTGAATAATTTACATTTTCCATGTAAATTTTAATTGGTTTTAATTTAAAAAAAAATAAATATATTTTGCTTTCGGTGAAATATTATTTTTTATTTAAATAAAATTAATTGTTCGGCGGTACCTTAGCGTAGCTTGCTTTTAAAATAATTATTTATTGAGTTCATGAATCGTGGTAGTTTAGTAACGTTGAGTAATTATTGATATTTTGTAACTGAATTTAATCCAACATGAAAATATCAATTTCCATCCAGTTTTTATTTAATATTTTCTGCAAAATTCTGATTGTACACGACAACCTTCAACATTTCAATAAAATGTCTTATGCCTCTATCGGTTGTGATCATGAACCTGCTTTTGATACTGTTAAAAAAATAAAAGATTCCAAAACGTCCATTCCAAACGTCCGATTTGGATTAGCACGATAACGTGTCCAATTAAACTGTGTTTACATTACAGAAAGGTGATTTGACTGATACAGTTTGACTTTAAAGCGAAATTTTACTATAGGTGATATCGGCCAAAAATTTCCAACACTGTCCAAACTACTTTTTCCAGACTGATTCTTGATATTTCCGTTGAAATTCGCTTTCTTTGTAGTTTTCAATGATAAAATGATGATTCTGCCTAGATAGATTTATTTAAGGACCAATACGATCCGATATTCAAAATGTAAGCTAAAGAACCTCAGCCTGAAATATTACACATAATATTTGTCAACAGTTTAGCCATCTCTATTTCCTGTTGCTAATGCAAAAGCTTATGAGGTTTGATATTAAGTATCTCTTACTTAAGAAATCACCAATATCTGTTTGATTTGGAGTATCTAATGGAATCCAGTAAAATGAGTCTTACTCATAGATTCACTCAGATCTAGGAAGCATGTATACAAACGCAGTTGAAAAATTTGCTAATGTCATTAAATTCGATTAAAAGCTTTTATAACTAATAATCGAATTGTAAGCTTGTAGAATAATATACCTCATTCTTATACTTACTAATAGGACACACGTCACAGATTATCATTCTAGCAAGTACACAATTCCAATAAGTTCATTACAATAACTACACAATTCTCTGTGTGAGAAGTTAGATGAAAAATATTCCGCAAATGAAAGGCAATGGCCAAGCCACTGTCATAACTATGACGTAGTACAATTCCCTCCTCCAAAATACAAATTATTTCATTTTGAGCTGATTCCAATATGATTCTAAAGTAGACAAACGTCGATCACTAAAGTCCCAAACTAAGGCGCCACTGGGTTAAAAATTATAACGTTTGATTGACTATCACTTTAAATTAAACGATAATTAAATTAGATAAGCCCGTCCTTACATTTGCCCAGGTGAAAATATATTTTGTGGTCATCCACCTTGGCTACTAAGAACCTGTTAGAATTAATCATCCTCCTAAGCAACTCTTCTGAAAGAAATTATAATCACTGGTTCTGATTCGTTTAGCTCGAAGCAACAAAAGATTGGTAACACGGTATTTCATCATCCTGGTTTGCAAACATTGGGTAGCGAGTTTTTTACTATTAAAATTGGTTCGAACCCATTGAGGTTCCGTAGGCAATGCCAGGTGCCACCCCAAAAGGACTGCATTACTATCCGTACAAATTATCCGCGCTTCATCGTTGGCAACGAGATGAAAAGCTAATACTTTGAAGTGGGTAACCGGAATTAAATCAGCTTGATAATTAGTACAGAAGGTCCCCACCCTGCCAGAGATTCCCATATAGTTTGCGATGGATAGTAGAAATCAAAGCCATCACCCTTTTTAGAGAGAGAGAGAGAGGAAGAGAAAGAGAGAGGAAGAGAAAGAGAGAGACATCTAAATATAATACAAGCGATTCATATAACTGATTGAACAAGTAATTCTCTGTTGTGCATAAATCTCTCGATCCTAGTTACGAGTTCATGCAAGGCATTTAGTCCGTCTGCAATTGACCACTCTGTAAGCATGTTGCATGTTACGCGCTGGTCCCTAATAAGCCTATCAACAATCCTTTCTAAAGATTTGAAGGGTTGATTACAGACATATATACATCATGCTCCCATGTACAGTTTAGAGTTAGATTGAGTTAAAATTAGGATTACGTTAAATTCAACATGGCGTCTAACCATGAGAAAACATAGTAGGGTTGAGTTGCAACCTTCATTTTTTTTATAATAAGTCATCATTTAAGTATATTGAATCAATACTTGGAAATTGTGTTTTTTGTTCGCTACCATAAAATCATAATCACAAGCAATAAACAAAATAACTTACGCGATTTTAAATTTCTACTCTACTCAACTCCACTAGTGTCGTCGAGTTAAAAACATTTAACGAAAGTCGACCCCAAATTCTGTTTCCATGAACAATAACCCTCCTACCATAAACACATATCTAGTTTCGTAACCATGAGTATGAAACTATGATTTTCGAAATGAGAATACATAACACGTCACTACAGTTCTCATTTACTTTGACAGTTTATCATAATTCATTAAAATTCTTACTGTGTGGTTTAAAAATATTTTTGTTTCGCCCTCCACCCAAATTTTCCTATTTCAATTTTCAGTTTTATTTTTCGTTAATTTATCAAATTCTATTTTAATTTTTTTTTTTTGAAAATTTAAATTTTATAAATAAACAAACAAATACATGAAAAACCCAATATTTATAATTTTCGCTATTCATTAACTGTATAACTTGGCACTGTCATCACTAAAATGTCATAGGATGGGGAAAAAATAGCTCATTCCAAAACTATGTTTAAACCAAGATGCAAACCATGGTTAGCAGTGACAGATTATTCGATATTTTCGATATTTATTTATTTGCAGCAATTTTCTATTGTATTAAACCGTACATCCTATTTTGAGCTCTAAGCTCATTTTTAAAAGAATGTACTAATGGCTCTGCTAATGGCCCTCAAACATACGTTTCATACTCCAACTTATATTGAATTGACATAATTCATTGATACTAGCACCACGAGCTCACTTTTTGACCCATTCTTCAAACTTTCATTTTGGTGTACTAACCGGCAATTTTGATGTAGTATAACTGATAGGGTGGGCACGATTCAATTGGAGCTGCTAAACACTTTGTAAATGCTGGAGTACAATTATATTAAATTAATTAATAAATTTGGACTTTTTTATGTTGGAAAAAATCACTGAATTTGACATGAAAGTCAAAGCCTATTGAATATTACATAAAAAACGAAATCATGGCTAACTCGAAACTGTAGTTACGAAACCAGATATGTGTCTATAGCATTACTCTTTGTTTAAACCTCACATGGAAACAAAATAATAGACCAAAACGATTTGAGATCGGTGTTCCACAAGCTTGGGACAAGTCGGACCTTACCGCGATACATGCCTAGCTTTTACCATCCGATGAAATATTCACCAGATCTTTAAATGCAATATTGCAATGATAAAGAAGTATACTACTGTCGTAGATTTATCGGGTCGTGAGTTCCGGTCTCCGGCAGAGAAATTTCATCCACAGCACCGATTGTAATCGGATTAGAGTAACGTTCATAAACAACAAGTGTTTCCTCTCTTAAATGTGTACCTTTTTGTTAATAATAGTCATCGGAAACAGTAACAAAAATTTTGAATAACAATTAATTTCCCTCAGTCATCGAACTCATTTCTTACGTCAATCAGTTTGTAAATTTCCTTCCGATTAATGTCACGTGTTTTGTAGTTGTCAAAGTTTAACCTTTTTGTTTCACAAAATAAATATTAACACGACTCACACGTACGAATTTATTAACATTCCAGTTTTCTACACGAAAATAATTACCTTCTTCTTAAAAAAATCATGTATGGCTTAAGAACGTACCATATAAATCATCTTTTGGTACTGAAGAAGAAGAAGACGGAAAATAGCAAAAACACACAAAAGGAGATTATTAGATATGAGATTTCATTATGTTATCTCTATATAGCATGTAGGATTTTATTATATATCATGAAGAAAGATTTGTGTGTGTGTGAGTGGGCCATGTTCGAGATTTAGAGTGAGAGGGGTGAGGAAAAAATATTTTGTTCTTCACATCCTCCTACGCACATAACAGGAACAAACAAAATATTTATGGAACAAAAATTACCTCATTTCCTTCATTTTTTTTATGGTTGAATTATCAAATCCTGTTATTCATGACTTAAGAAAGCACAAGTAATATGAGTACGAACAAAGCAGAACAAAACAAAAAAATGTTGTTTTCACTTTTATATTATATGGTACTTTGCGGTACAGATTATTTTAGAAAGATGACATTACAATAAGAATGGATTTAAAAACAACAGCAAGTGGGTGTAGGGAGGTATCGTCTATATACGACGAATAAGGTTAATGTTGTTAAAATTTGGGTTTCAACTGTGAAATGATATGCTTTAATTAAGAATATATATACGTAAATATTTTATATTAATATCATTGTATGTGTGATGCAAATTAACAGTGTTTGTTATTACAGTGACAGGTATATGAAAATGTCTCAGTGAACGTAGGTTGGGATTTTGTAAATTATGAACCTACAAAAGCAGACTAAAATTTGTTTATGTAATTTCCTTGCAAGGGATATGAGTTTTTGGAAAGTGTGTGTAGGTATCGCAGGATTCCAACATTAATTGTTCATCAGGCAATACTATTGTCATCCCATCGCAGGTTTTTTTTAATCATCCTAGAAAATTAGGTAATTTATCGAAATTAGGAAATAATAAGCTCGAATTATCTCAACTGAAACCTTACGAACTGTTCTAATGGTTCGTGCACATTGTGCCCAACGAATGATTTTACACACATTGGCTTTGTATGTATTCGCCATATTTATTTTTGGCAACGGCGTGAATCGAACTCAAAACCGCGGCGTAATGAGAAACTCTCTTAACTATTATTTTATTCCACAAATTCTTGGATCTGAATTATGAATCTCATTGAATTGTGCTACGTAAGTCATTCATGATCTTCTTCATCTTTCAAAAGTAAGTGCAATATGGGTTCCTCGTTTGCTAACCACGAACCAGTTGCAAATTCATGTAGAAAATTTTAAATATAAAAGAAAATGATCCTGATAATTTAATAAATAGTATCGTGACGAGCGATGAAACATGGATTCATCTTTGGGATCCGGAATCCAAACAAGAATCTATGCAATGGAAAACCCGTGATGAACCTCTCCCTAAGTTTAAAACTCAACAGTCGGCTGGGAAGGTTATGGCCTCAGTGTTCTGGAATGCAGAAGGAATTGTGTTAATTGTTTATATACCACAACAGACCAATATCACAGGCAACTTCACAACAACGCGCCTGTTTATAAGACTAAAATTGCACAAACTGCTCTGCTTGAATGCGGTCCGTTGTGATGCCACTATATGTACGGTTATAGGTTCGATTTTACGTAGAACCATCTGCGCATTGCCTAGCTCCATGTCAGCCTACAGTACTGATATGGACGATGGGACGGCCTTCGGATTCTAAACTCAACAGGGGATCGAGATGTGTTCATTCACACCACCGAACGATGGTGAAAAATCCCTTTTTGCATCTTGCCCCTATCGAGATTCGAACCCGGTACTTCCCCGCTCGATCTGCCGCAGCTATATCGAATGCGCCACCTGGGTTTGTACCGATGCTACGAATATATTGATTTGCTCGGATTTCCAAA
Organism: Tipula lateralis; assembly: GCA_963932295.1. Classification (NCBI taxonomy): domain Eukaryota; kingdom Metazoa; phylum Arthropoda; class Insecta; order Diptera; family Tipulidae; genus Tipula; species Tipula lateralis. Next base: position 140,250,150 of record OZ010737.1, read on the forward strand.
TTTCGATCAATTAATTTCAGATAGTAATGATTTGAAAAAAAAACCCGGAATAGGATGAAAATAGTATTACCTGATGAATATTTTATTGTTTTCTCGGATAGAATTCTGGGACAATTCACACAGTTTTTCTTGAACATAACTTGATTATTTCTATGTTCCTATGAGATTGAACCGTATTGCAAGTAGCAAAAAGGTTTTTCATTGGTTGCAAGAATCTATATTCTATCGGACCACGGAACTTTAAAGGTACTTAAGTCAAACATCTGCGAAACTAACCTGGTTTGAGATTAGTTAAATTCAATAATCCTACTGAAACTCGTATGAAGAAGATAACTCTCATGTGGATATCAAAGCATGCTGAATATTCTGTGAGGTTCACAAAGCGGTTGCAAAATAGTTAACATATTGGCTCAAAATAGCTGCTTTAAAGCAATCTTAAAGAATTGGCTCCCTCTCTGTCTTTTCAAATACGATCATATTGACTTAATCACATTTAAATTATAGTGGCTGCGCAGCTACTGTCTGGATAGTCAGAAGTTAGAACTCGGACTTATTCTGGGTTCCATACGAGTTTGAATATAGACGACTAGCTCATACAGGAACATAACATAAAAAATATTTTAGTTTGCGGTTCTTGAGATTGGTTAATGTCCCGATTATGATTTTTCTAAAGTTTGTTTTATAGAATAAATTCTATTTGCTATACCTCTCCGTTTATAATTTAACTGTAATAGACAGCATATGCAAATTTAATCACTGTCACTTATATGCTTTATAGGAGTGAAAATTCTTCGATTATGTTCGGCAACTCATCCTGTTTATTTATTGTCATCAGATTCAATTTTAAAAAAATGGCAAATCTAGAAAAACCAGAGATTAGGGGAATCTGTTTCCTCAAACTCATCGGAAAGAGATCAATACTGCATGGTTCGTGAAGTTTAATTTTATAACGTCTCTACATAGGCGATCAGATAAATTATAGACTGAATGGATTTGTTTAAATATGGTCGTTTACTGGATAGTCTCAGATAGTCTTTGCTTGACATTCGATAGGTTTTATACTTCTTTTTGTCCATTACACTTTATTGCTTACGCACAGCTGATATGACGTTCTGTCTTGGAATTAGATGCCTCTTGTGCACGTTCTAAGCTATAGCATCACACCCAGGAGCTATTGATTTTTCTATCGACCGGTTTGGGTAGGCATTTTCTTATAGATACCCGAAAAAATCTCCTACAAGTACTTGATAATTCTTTGTCAAGTAGGATGAATAAAGAAGAAATTTTGTCTGAACATATTCCAATTGTGTTAATTGTGAAGTTCATTGAGACTTATAACATATTCAAAACAACACAACTGGTATCCACTATAAAGAGACACAAACTACGTTGGTTTTTGGCAGCTCGGTAATAGTGGAAGAAACAAAATCTCTGAACAATAAAATTACTTACGAAAAGCGAAAAGTGTCCCTAGTTATAAGGTTCAATTCTTCTAGGCATGTGTCCTATAAAGAATGTCCGAAAAAGGATTGTTATTCACTCATGGATCGAGTAGTATAAAGTAGAATTAAGTGAAACAAACAGTTACCGGTTGGCCGTAACACTAAAAACCGTGGTTTGGGGGAAAATCATTTACAATAGCTTATCCGCAACAGAGAGGCTGGTTTACATAGCAACTTGATGGTCTTGAACTACCCTTACAACATATTTTCATAAGGCAATATTATAACGACTCACTACGGTTCGAATCCGGATTATTGACGCCTCAGACGCTAATCAAAATTAAAACGACCAGAGTTTATTTATGTCACTCGAAAAATTGTGAAAAATTAGCCGCTTGCTACTGGTGTGGACTATGTCGAGTAGTGGCACTTCACTTTAACCAATATAACACTTCACTGGTTAAAATACCCAGTATGCCAATTGTGATCACCTCTACGAGAAATAAAACGATCATAATACTTTTTTTGAAAAATTGCAATTGTTTCGTTGCTAGTGTGACACGTAGCACCGTCTTGCTGAAAATCAACATCGTTCACATCCATATCTTTCAATTCCGGCCATAAAAAATCATTAATCATAGCTGGTAGCCATTCACCGTAATAGTTGCGTCAGCCTCACTAGTTAAAAAGATAAGGTCCAATCACACCGCCCAAAAACCGTGCCAAACAGTGACACATTTTCCGACCACCAAATGCGACAATTCTGCTTATTATGTTGCCTCGAAGGTGAAAATGAGACTCATCACTGAAGATGATGTCTTGATGAAAATCCGGATCATTTTAATGCATTTGAAGGATCCATTCAGTGAAGATACGACGTTTATGGTCATCGACCGTCAAGAGCCTTAAGACGTAAGTCTTTATGCAAAATAAAGGTGCAATATCGTTTGTGGAATGTCTTATTCTAAATATCGACGAGGAATCGACAGACCTCGGTTTTCTTCAACACTAAGGGCTACAGCAGCAATATTCTCGGTTATTCTTAAGGTTTCGTTTCACATCACTAACTTGTCCCAAAAGTTCTAAACTTTTCCACCAGTTTCACTGTTGCCGGCCTACAAGGGGCTTCACGATAACCAAAAAGTGATTTTGTATTGCAAACTCTGATGGACTACTTCTTTCGGGGTCCACCCACTACTACTTGCAGGTCACTATTCAAAATACATCCAAATTGTGATCATTGAAGGTGAACTATCCTTTGTTTTGTCCAATAACAGATAACTGTTTAATAATTGCCACAGGCCTTAGTTTGACTTGCTCTTGTTTTTTGTGATTAAAACCAAATAGTTTTGCGGTGCTACCAATAACATTGTTACATGTAATGTTTTGTTACATAAACATTTTTTTATGACACGTAAAGACTGGAGGTTTCCGAACTTAGCTTATATTCCATATATGTACATATTATATTTACATACGACTATACATATATGTATACTCATTATTACACATACCTATTTGTATAATTTTTAATAACACCACTACGAACGCACTGCTCTAAACCCCCAAACAAATGGTGGGTGAAATATAAACAATTACTTGAATTTCCGTTATTTCACTCAATTTTCAAAAAAAAAAAAAAAAGTCAATATATAAATAATCAACAAAAGTTCACACTTCATAAAAAAAAGTTAATATAAAAAGCTTTACGCTAAAAACGTTTTTGTTTGTGTTGTTGTTACTCTATGGTAAAAGGGGTGAATATTAAATATTTGAATTGTTGTTATGACGGAAATACATGAATAAAATGTGTACCGAAAGTGAAAGTTAGATTGAAAATTATTTATTTTTCCAAATACATACTCGTATATAGTTTATTTATTTCAGTTATATTGGTTTAAAGTTAATTAGTATTGTTAATAAATATTTATACAGTCAAACTGTTTTATTTGGAGAGCTGTGTAAACCGACACTTTGTTTGATTTTCATTTTGCTGATTAATGATTTAAAATTCTGATATAAAAAGTTGCAACCACTTTTGTATCAAACATCAAAGTGCATTAATTCAAAAATGAGCTTTCATTTCCATCTGCTAATGCAATTTCTGGTGTGAACAAATAACTTATAATACTATAAGGGAAATCGTTTCAATTTCCATACAGTAAATGCCAACGACAGTATGGTTTCGTTAAATATTAGTTTCGGAGAAGATTTATAGATGGCATTCCATCCGTTTTAACGAGAACAATAGATGGCACGCGAAGTAGTGTTTTAATGAAATGACATAATTTAAAATAAAATAAATTTATTTATTTATTATTATTTATAAATATAAGCTCATGTACTTCAATAATTTCCAATTTCGATTATAAAATTAAATTTTTTTTTTAAGTTTCGTTAATAATTCGTTGAATATAAAAAATGCAGTTAAAAAACTATACTGTCTTCCCCGGCATAACTTGAAAAGGGAGGACTACATTAAACTATTTAAATCACTAGGACGTGATTATGTTATTGGAGGTGACTTTAATGCGAAAAACACCTATTGGGGATCTAGACTTACGACGTCAATGGGTAAAGAATTGTTTCAAGCAGGTCAGACATCAAAATGTGAATTTTACTCTGGTGGTTCCCCAACATACTGGCCCAGTCACGAAGATAAGATACCGGACCTAATATACTTTTATGTAGCAAGAGGTAAATCTGAAAATAGCAATTCTCTAGTATCGGATCACTCACGGGTTATCATGACAGTCAGTGAAACGGTAATTCAAAGGAAAAGTTGTTTATGTAAATTAATGGAGGAGAAAATCAATCTCCAGGTACCCATAAGAAATTCTCAACAGTTGGAAGACGAATTGGAACAACTCAATGAAGTAATTCACTATGCTTCGTTGGCAAGTACTCCCACTTTACAAAATAAGAAGACGTTAAACGAATCCTACCCAATGGAAGTTAGAGAGTTGGTAAGATAAAAGCGACGGGCTCGTAAAACCTGGTAAATTAATCGATCACCGGAGAACAAAACAATTCTTAACAATTTACGTAACAGTCTTAAATCCCGTCTTAAAGAAGTTAAAAATGATTCAATCAACAGATATCTAGTTAGCTTTACTGATGAAATTATTTACTGTGGAAGGCGACGAAGGGACTTAAAAGACCAAAAATTCAAGTTCCTCCACTTAAAAAGGATGATGGGAACTGGGCAAGAGGTCGCAAAGAGAAGGCTGATTTGTTTGCGGAGTATCTCCAGCAAACCTTCCAACCGCTACCTAGACAAACTGCCAATGAAAATATAATGCCAATTTACAAGCTGGATGAGTTTGCCTTACCAGTAACTCTCAAAGAAGTAAAAGAAGAAGTGAAAAATAACATGAATGTTAAGAAAGCCCCAGGGTATGACTTGATTACTTGCCAAATTATCAAAGCTCTACCAGACAAAGGATTTCGTAAGCTACTACACTTAAACCAATAATTGAGGACCGACAACTAATTCCTCCACATCAATTTGGATTCAGAGAAAAACATTCTACAATTGAACAGGTGCATAGAATAACACATATAATTGAAAGAACGTTAGAACATAAAATAGTGTGCTCAAGCATATTCCTGGACGTCGCGCAAGCATTCGATAAAGTTTGACACAGTGGTCTGGAATACAAGCTGCATAGAGATCTGCCGAGGCAATTATACGCCATTCGAAGATCTTATTTATTCAATAAACATTTTCGAGTGAAATATGAGGATGAGTACTCTAATATATTATGACAGTTGGAAGTAATGTCACCGAAGCAACGAGCAAACTCCAGAGGATGACCAATGCGGTTTATAACTGGACAAAGCGTTGACGAATCAAGCTTAATGAGACAAAATCCACGCCTATTAACTTTACATATCAAAAGGATTACCATCTATCTATAGAAATTAACTCGCAACACGTGCCATATGCAAATACAGCTAAATTTCTTGGCATGACCCTCGACGCCAAGCTCAAGTGGAGAGAGCATGTCAAAAAGAAAAAATAAGAACTTAACATAAAGTTCAAAAAAATGTATTGGCTTATAGGTAGAGGCTCTGAGTTTACAATTCATAATAAGCTGCTGCTATATCGGTAAATTCTGAAACCGATATGGACCTACGTTATACAACTCTGAGGATGTACCAAGCAAACAAACGACAAAATGATACAGACGTTTCAAAACAAGGTTCTTCGTAGCATCGTCAATGCTCCGTGGTACATCAGAAATGAAGACCTTCACAGGGACCTTCGGATGGAATACATCAAAGATGAAATAAAAATGCATGCCACAAAACATAAAATAAGGCTCCAGGAACATGGAAACCCATATATTCGCCATATGATAGATAACCCTATCGTTGGAAGAAGAGTCCAAAGAACGAGGCCACTTGACCTAGTGAACTTACCAAATTAAAATTAGTAAATAGGTTTAATTTATTATGGGACTAACCAGTGGGTTACATCCCAACTAAAGTGAATTGTGCTAGACACATAAAAATTTATATTTGAAAGAAAAATTGTTAGATGAGGGCAGTCTCGTTCAACTACATATAGTTATTATAAGTTAATTGGGTGTGAATGCGTTAAAAATTTAACGACTGCCATAACAAGATTGAACGACATATCCAATTATAACCATGCCACTATTCCACTATATTATCGTCGTCTGGATGATCTGACACAAAGTAAATAGATAAACGGAAATTCTATTCTGGTAACAGAATAATCAAAAATTGATCCTGCTAAGCTCGTGATCGCTCTCGTCGTCACAAATACCAGAACATAGTGCACTCTGTATGACTATCCCGTTGAGCATATAGCCACCAAATTCCAGCTTAGGTTTATGTTCGCTACACTCGACGTGGCTATTATTATCACAATTTGTGTAATAGACAGTTGCTTAGTGAACAACTTTATCATAGCAAGGCACTTATTACGTACGATCCTCCTAACTTTGTTGTATCTCATTATTTATTTAAGTCGAAACAACAATCAAAATCATTTTGTTGACACAAACTGATCAACTGGGGTCATTGTTTACGTTGCCAGCCATAAAAGTTTTATCTTCATTATAATCACTGTGAATAGCGCGGTATAATGTTAGTTTATAGAAAGCGAAGTGTTTGAGTTTTCCTTCCTTGCTAGTTCGGAATTTTCGATGAATAATTAATTATTGATCTGTAACAGCAGTAATGACCTGTTGGAAGCAGCTCTAGGATCGGTATTATAAATCTAAATGTGAGACAGCGTTTCAAACTTTTATTGTTTACGGTATCACGCTTTGTTTTGAGATGGTGTCAGACAATCCAGTTTAACAGCAATACCAAATAATAGCGTACCTTTGCAAAAGTTACCGTTTAATCTTCACCTGAAACAACTACCTCCCTACTTTACTGTATGTAAAGCATACAATTTCACAATACTGAAAAACAGACGTGAGCTTTTGAACTGCAGGTTTATTGCGACCATTTTATTAGATCCAATCAATGCACCATCTATGCCCTAGAAAATTGGAATAATAGCACCAACCACGTACTGCGGACAAGAATTCAAATTTATAACATAGAGTTGGGTGATTTATAACACCTTAAACTAGATTGATGTGACTTTCAGTCATTAAAATGTAAAACAGATCATAGTATAGTACTAAAGAATTACGTAGTCCATCTGAGCCAAGCTTAAACTACTGACATAAAAAAAATTGAATTCTGAATATTGTGTTCATTCTGATCAGTTTTATTTAACTACCTATTGAAGCAATTGTCTTCGAGATAATTCTGACAAGGATTTCATTATAACCAACAAGGATCTCATTATAAGTAACTTTGTGTTCTCGGTTTGGTATCTAATTTGATATTTAGTACCCCAAACGAATTATGTCTCATAGTTAATCTTCAATAGTGGTGGGGATTCATGTGGAGAGCAACCACTATATGTCCACATATATACCTGTTTCTCCTCGAATGCTGTCGTTCTATTTCCAACACTAATCGTTTCATGTATAAGTTTTCCATTACAAAACAACATTTAATTGCACACAACAAAATGTATATATTAATTGTTCAAATTTAGTCTTGGAAAATTTGGTACGTAGATGTTGATTACCTAGTTCGTGACGGAAGGAGATAATAGAATATTATTGATTTTAATTTAATATTCTAAAACTAATTTTAACTATCAATGAGTTATTAATTCCAAAATTAAGTTTTTTTGTCGTCTTAGTGTAGGAGGACAAAAATTACAAAAGCATGGTTAAAGAATCGATTTACGTATATTTTCAAATGTCTGTCTCAGTATGTCTGTCTCGATTTAAAAGATGTGTCAATACACATGAACGATATGGTAATCACATGTCATTTTTTTTGGTAATTTTTAAATATCAGTGCGTACATATTTAACCACGATCTGGTTAATCGCCAATCCGCAATATTTATTTATTTCCAATCTTCAGTCACCAGTCATTTATTTTTAATCAGCTATGGAAAATCTCGAGATAAATCTGATCTCCACCTCAAAACCGCTAAAGCTATGCATAGCACATCTATGAATTTAATATATGGCTGGACACCATCATTCCCTATAAGTAAGATGAACATAGCACATTAATTATCACCCTCATCCAGTTAAAGAAATAACAATTCTTAATTCCAAATTCAAACAACAAAAACCATTCATATAGCAAACATACACTGAAACGCAAACCCTCCCATTTCATGTTTACAGCAAATGATTCTCACTATCTAAACCTAAAACTAAAAATTGTTATTCCCTACTAGATGAAGACTGCAACCACTGAACTACTCACCCCACCCAAACTAAACACATACATTCAACCACATGCGATGTTCAGAAAGAAGAATTCAAGTTATATGGTACCAAACTTCTCAAACACGAAAATAAAATCAATCAGACATACGAGGCAACAACATTTCCTCCCAAGAAAAAAGTTGCAAAAGTTTGAAAACAACCCACATAAATAAGCTCGTCCGATAAGTCAAACAATGCACATGGTATGTACGATTTAAATGATGTCACACCTATCATTCTTAGAAACGCATTCGACCCAATCATGTAATTCAACGAAATGACCGTACTCTTAGAATACATATAACACGTACACTTCTGTTAGCCCACGCAATAAAACAGGTGTCCAACGAAAACGCCCAGCCATGACCAGCAAATCCATACTTCAATAAAAACCAATTCCGTCCTACAGAAACAGATAACAGTTAAAAACCAACATTTGAAAACTGAAACAGATTGAAATCGAAGATTTTTAGCTATCAGAAAATATTAGAACACACAAACCATTTGACCACGGTAGTATGTGTCACTATTGCATGTGTATATAGGCTCCTTATCGAACAGAAACAGTCAGATTTTGTCCGAAAAGGATAATATGTCAACGGTTAATGGCGAGAATGAAAGTCGAAAATATGCAAAGATTGACCAGTGGCATATACAAAGAAAATATTTATAAAAGAAGCGAGACAAATATATAAAAAATATATCAATCTCATTGTTTGTTTAAAAGACTTCTAAATATGATAATTTATTAGGAGTTTGTAAAATAATTTTTCCATTTATTGGTGAAAATTTCGAATTTTCATTCATACAATTTTTTATAGGTTCGCTAATATTTCATTACTCGAGTATGATAAAATTTATAAAGATTGAATATATGTATATCTTAACTCTTCTTTCGCATTTGTTTCTCATATAGGAAAAAATGTCTGAAAAATCGCCAGAAAAATCGGATGGTTTGTGTTTTGTTTTCGTTGACTTTTTTGTTTTTCCTTTCTTAATGGTACATTGCATTATTATTTATGTGATGGTACATTATTATTTATGTGTTGTATTTGTATGCTGGTCAGTGCGGTATGCTAAAAATTAATATTTTTTGCCAAATATTAAAAAATTTCTGTAAAGTTAAACAATATGCAAAAACATAAAAGTTGACGTATTTCTAATATATTAACCAAAACATAAAATTCTAAAGACAACAAACATGGTTGCTCCGCAACTGGTGGTAAACTAAACAAAGAAACAAAATTCAAAAATAAAACCAAAATGAAGGGAAATGTGCTAGTCTAGTTCATACGATCGGATTTATACCATAATGAATAAATTTCAGTCTTGAAGTAAGTCACATGTCAATTTTTGCTCAAAAAATGGTCTAATTTATTTCACATTTTAACTGTCAAATTTTTATTTGTCAATTTCGATTTGTGCTTGGTTGTGGTTAATCCAAATTTAAACCATATTTAATTTTGTTGATTTATTGTGTTTAATTATTTATTATTTGATAATTATCGAATTTCGTTATTAATTTACGCTATTAAAATTCTGGATATCATTTTGTTCAGTTAAATTGTTTTCGTTAAGTAGATATATTTGTAGAAAATTAAAGCTTCATTTTAATTATTTTTTTAGTTTGTGTTTCAATTTTTTGTTATTATTTTATTTTTTTAATTATTAGACTTAAATTTTGGGTTTAAATATGTATTAAGAATACGAAACGCAAATCGAACTGATTTCGCCCCAAATAAGGGGAAATGCTTCCATGTTTTGTTACTTCTATAATTTTAATCTCCAAATTCTAATCGACAAATTTCTAAACATTAATTATATTTATATAAAGATAAAAATGTCTACTTGTTCTTAATAATATTTAAAAAATAATATCGTATAGTTAACGTCAACACACAAGAACACCAAGTTTAAAATAATTTCCGACACGAAACAAAAAAAAATTGAATTTTAAAAATACTAGATTCAGCAAAAATATATATAGAGCACAAAATTTGCTAAAATATTTTTTTTTTAAGTTGGTAAACGTACAGATATTTTTGCTCAAATTTGAAAAGTTTTCAAATCAAAGGGGTGCGGTTTATCATCATTTTGTGTAGTTTTTTGTAGAGTGTGGTATGATTTTAAATCCTACCATGAAATCAACCAAGAACCGAGCAGGATCCAAAATAAATTGTAATATATGTTCTGTGGATAAAACAAAGAAACTTCTAATAGACAATTTGCATTTAAGCTAGTGACGTTCAAATCGACTGAAATTCGCAAATGCAATTGGTTCGTTTAAAAAAGATTAGGTTAAAAAGCATCAAACGAATCGATTCGTTTGTTTCTGTGAAACCGTCATATAGTGTTTTTCCTTCTAACCGTTAATCACATAAAACTTTTTTCTCGTTTTATCACACATAAATAATTGTATACCGTTCTTGGTATACTGCTATCTTTACTCTAAATTTACTAATGTGAAAGGGAGATAAATATAAAGTATTTATTTCTGTGATTTGATTATTTTGAACGAATATGAAAATGAATCAAATTTTAGAGTACCGCCCAAGTGGCTCAGTGGTTAAAGCTGTGGCAGTTGGAGCGGGAGGTACCAGGTTCGAATCCCGATAGGGGCAGGATGCAAAAGTGATTTTTCACCATCTGATTACGATCAGTGGTGTTAATGAACACATCTATGACCCCCTGTTGGTGTGCAGAACCCATCTTCCATGTCAGTACTATAGGCTGGCGTGGAGCTATGCAATGCGCAGATGGTTCTACGAAAATCGGACCTACAGCCGTACGTCCTTGATTTGTCCGTTAAGGCGTAAAGTGTGACGTAAATAAACGAACCGCGAAAGAGCTGGGAGAGCCTTGAGCCCCAAAAAAGATAGCATTGAATAAAATAAAAAAAAAAAAAAATTTTAGAGTACAGGGGGTCGATTCTGGATCTGTAAAAAAATTGCGTGAAAAACATTTTCATTTCTTTTTGCACATACGTTGTTCATTTTATATTTCACGAAACTAAATTATGCGATTTTCGTTGACCTTATGAAAAATTTGCTGAGTTACGCTGAATAAACCGTTTTCATTTTGGACTAGATTGCTGAATTCATTTTGAGACTTTATTATTAATATTCATCTGTCAAATATATTATTGTATTATCATTATTAATATTAATATTTAATTAATAATAAAATGAGCTCTTATGCTCACCTTATTATAGAGAGGGACAGAAGAAATCGGCAAGGGTGTATGTGTAAAACAAAAATTTGCAACACAAGCCATTTGTTTAGTTTATACGTCCCATTCGATTTAATGATTTTGAATTAATATTAAAAGTGTCTGTTATATTATTTTTTATTTCATTAAACTATTAAAAATATTTGCCAAAATATTTAGTTTTTGTTTTTCAATATTCAGTTTCTCTTCATTTTTATCATCTTGGCCAAATAGTTTTCTTCATTCATCACGTTTGGTCTGTCGCGTTTAGTTCTTCTGACTGACGACCGAGTAAAAGTTGGTCCTGAGCATCCACTGGCTGCGCGGTTAAGGTTATATCAGTTTCAATATCCAATTATGTCCCTGGAATTCGTGGAACCTCTTTAGCGATTCCCACTGATTTGCAATAGTCAGTTGGCTGAAAGCTGCTTGGTGGTCGAATCTATATGGATATAATATCAATTATTGTAATAAATGAAATTTTGATAGCATTAATTAATTACACAATGGATTGTTGTGGGTTAAGTTCTAGCAAATCAACGTCTCCATCGATGACTTATGGCATTATTCCTATCCCCTGCTCAAGTTCGGTTAATGGTTTTATGGCGTTTGACCTACTTTCACCACTCTTGTTGGTTACGGCCTTTATCAGTGAGTATCTCTCTTTGGCATACATAAATCGAATCTATAGCCGTACGTCCTTGATTTGGTCGTAATGGCGTAAGTTAGGACGTAAAAAGCGAACTGCGAATGAGTTGGGAGCGCTTTGAAGTTTTTTTTTAAATTTTATTTAATATAAATTAATTTTAAAATATATTTGGAAATCCATCAATTACAATTTTTTATTTTAAATTGTACATTTTCTAGTTTAAAAAGAAGTAATTCAACATAATTTTTGTATTTTCACAGCCAAAATATTCGATGAAAAAGTTTTTTTCATATGAAAACATTTTGACGTATTTCTTTTCATTTCCATAGAACGAGAATCGAAAATTAATATTTCTCACTGAAAATACTTTTCACTTTACTTTTCACAGAACGAGAATCGACCCCCTGATTGTTTTGATCGAATTAATTTCGTTAAATAATATTTTCTAGTTTAAGATTTTTCTGCGGCATGATAATTCATTGAAGATATAATTGCTATAATTTTACTTATTGTTCGTTATGTTTTGCTATTTTTTTTCAAGTGATTGATCAATTAAATCAAAGCTGGGCGTGTAATTACAAAATATAATTTACAGGGTTTTTTACATGTAAAATGTATGTAAATAAATTCCAAAAAATTGACTGTGTACACGACCATTTATAGTGATTATTTCGCTTCATGCTAAATGTAGTTTCTATAAGTCGTGTTCCAGCGAACCAAACCGATTTATCTAACTTAGTAACTCAGTTTTGTCGTTTCTTAAGAGTAAGTTCGACATTTTTGTAAAATACACGAATTTTTTTAATTTACGTTATTTACATGTAAAATGTAAAAAAAGCCTTTCACATGTAAAATGTCCAGCTGTGAATTCAATAAATAAGCACATATATATTTATTTGTAATTGTTTTAGCTGAAAATGAAAGAACAATATTTTTTTTAAATAATTTCTTCGACTTTGTAATTAATTTATTGTAAACAAGAATCAATTGATCAAAAAGATCAGAAATTACTTATTCAGTCCATCACTAATTTAAACCCGATACTAAAAATTCATTTTGTTTTCACGATTCAAAAAAATAATTCTAGATGCATAAATCTTCATGAACATGAATTAAAATCTTCGTTAAATTGAAAAATAATAATTTCATATAAATAATCATATTTCAAGTTCTGGGAAATGAGTAATTAATTGAGGGGCTTGTTTACTAAGATATAAGAAGTTGATAGATAAAAAACACACGTAACACTCGTTTTTTTGGAAAATGGCCTTACATATACAGGCCTTGTCTTTTTTTTTTTTTTTTTTTTTATATTTTATACTATGCTATCTTTTTTGGGGCTCAAGGCTCTCCCAGCTCTTTCGCGGTTCGCTTATTTACGTCCTACTTTACGCCTTAACGGCCAAATCGAGGACGTACGGCTATAGGTCCGATTTTCGTAGAACCATCTGCGCATTGCATAGCTCCATGCCAGCCTATAGTACTGACATGGAAGATGGGTCGGCCCATGAGTTCTGCACTCCAACAGGGGGTCATAGATGTGTTCATTAACACCACCGATCGTAATCAGATGGTGAAAAATCCCTTTTGCATCCTGCCCCTATCGGGATTCGAACCCGGTACCTCCCGCTCCAACTGCCACAGCTTTAACCACTGAGCCACCTGGGCGGTAGGCCTTGTTATAATGATACATTTTATATCTATTTTTTTCTGTTAACATTTCGACCAAATGCTACTACTAGTTGTTTCATGTTATTTGTTTTAGAAAATCTTTGTCGTTAATCCGGGCTTCAAAGTCGTTTGTGGAGGGTCACCAACCTTCTGAAGCTTTTCACTGATGTGAATTCATGTGGCATCCAAATATGGAGCTTAGTATTTGTAGTCTGCTCTCTTCAAATAATCTCAAACTGACATGTTTAATGCCACCGCTATTTTACGACAGCTGGCGCGTTGGGTGTTTTAAAAAATGGCCTTATACATATACAGGCCTTATACAATGCTATAATGAAACTTTTTTTCTGTTAACATTCCGACGAATGTTGTTAGATTTTGAACATCAACAAGTAAGACACTTTGTAATTTATAATCAATAAAATTTATTCCATTAACACCTGTCACAAAAAAAAATTTTTTTACATACGTTTTTGGAGACGTGCTGTTTCATTTTAATCATAAATCGTAACTTCGTTTTATATCAAAACCATAAACAAAACTCTTTGACAGATTCATACTCGTATACGAGTTAGCACACACGTATTTATATATACATGCTATCAATTTTATTACATATAGGTACCCACCAAACAATAAATTGCATATTAAACATTGTTGTTACCAAAAACAAATAGATACCTAACAAAAACAAAATATAAATCACGAAAGAATTTTAATAACAAATAAAATATAAAAGGAAAAATAACACAAAGTTTTCAGCTAAAACAAAAACGAAGAAAAAATTTGTAAATTAAATTTTCCATTTTCCTCATATAAAAAAGCAAATTTTGTAGTTATGTATGTGTACGTGTGTATAAGAAAGGAGACAAAGCTCAATCATGAAAATTGGATAAATGGATATTTTCATTTTTGTTATTGTTTTTCGTCGTTTGGGTTCTTCCCATCAAATTTTCCCTTTCTAAAAATTATTTTCGTAAAGTTGAACAAAAAAAAATTAAAACGAAAATGAAAATATTGTTTTCCAAAATTATTTTATTTTTTTATTACATAAATGGAATGCTTTTTATGTTTGTTGTTTTAGAAAAACTTTGAAATATTTCTCTGAACAAGTATGAATTAAACTCCTGCAGACTTTTTTCTTAAATATTTTGTTTCTCTCCTCAACAGCTTCAAAATGTTTTGAAACTTGTTTAACTGGGTATTATATAAAAATTGTTTTTAAGAATTTAATTGAAAAGTACAAAAAAAAATGTTGATGGATCATTTAGTTTACGGGGCTTTTCCATGCTTTATATACCATACCATGTATATAAATATGCAAAATAGATCTTAAGAATTATATACCGAAGAACAGAAATATTTCGTTAAGCCAAGCGAATGTTTTGTAAATTAATATTTTGAGAGAATTGAAAATGTTATTTTATGGTTTAATGCTGTTGTAATTGAGTTGTCTTATATGTCAAGACAGGCAATGCGTTGTTTATTTATAAACTACAAATGGAGTTATGAGCGGTTTGGTACTTTTATGAACAAAAATTTCATTTATTTACATTTTAAACAAGTACATATTGGCCTTTTGCCATTTTTCGGGTAGCTTCATCGGTGTCCATCGGTGTCAAACTTCTGTGGTTTATCGTCGAAAAACTTAGGTCTGCCAATTGTTTAACATCAAGAGAGAGGACGGTGCAATGCCCGGTCAGTATACGGTGGGTGCATCAAAACTTCCCAACCAAGTTCTGTCAATTTCTTCCGAGTTGTCAAAGCTGTTTAAGGCCGCACGTTGCCATGTTTGAGCACAACTCTCTTACTGTTGGCAAATTATGATCGCCCCTTCTGGAGTGCTTCGTTCAAATGATTGAGTTGTGCACAGTACTGAACCGAATTGATAGTTTCGCTACGTTGCAAAAACCCATAATGTATAATTACCTTCTTTTCCCACCAAAATCGTTTGTGGTTAATCACCAACCCTTTTTCATCAGTATTTCACTGATGTCAATTCGGTTCATCAAATTTCATTGTATTAATTTATGTGGTTGATGTTTAATGCCTTCGCTATTTTCTGACAGTGACATTGACATCGAAATTTCTGGAACGAAATCAAGCAAACCACTCCTGGATTTTAATTCACTCACATCATTCTTACTGTACACTTTACAAATTTTTCGGCATGTTTTTGCAGCTTTTTACTTTTATTATAGTAGAAAGCATCGCATAACATATTTTTTCAGATATTTCACTCATTTTGAAACAATGTAATTTTACACAAGCACCGAATTACAAAACAATGTTCACAAGGAATGGATGCTCAAATTTCACCTTTCAAGTACATGTACATTTGAGACCATCGGGTGATTTTTACCAGATATATGTAGACATCAACACCATCTAGTGGGAAAACCGCAGAGACTTTTCAATCGACCAACCGTTAGTACCCGCTAGTGGTTTCGTTTTTATCTTTGCTAAATGTACTAGATTTATTTAGCAAAGACAAGAACCGAACTACTTGCGGTTGGTCGATTAAAGAGCGACTAATAATTCTCTTTAAATTCGACATATGTAACACCGGCTTGAGAGTAATTTTTTTTATTGGGTCGTTCAATGATGTGTTATAACCTGCTTTACTTTTATATTTAACGAGCGATAACATTTATGCAGACTCGTAATTGACATAGAATTAAACACTGCGGAATGAACTCTACTAAAAGTCGGACAACTACAAACGAAGTTGATGGAGTCATCATCTTGCTCAAAAAAGTACTCACAATATTCAACGATAGACCAATGCAATATACATGATTTTTTAAGGCGACCATGAGTCGTGAGGATCTCCACTGACTCTAATTTTAAATTGACCTCTTTTGACTCGTTTTTACGTGCACTAACAAACCCTTTTTGCCTTAAATCTGCCAAAACACATTTCTTTTTTTTTTCTTTTACCATACTTAAAAGACAAGAATTTGACTCTTTCAGGACCAATCGAATTAATCGTGAACCAGATTTAGGTGAAGAATCTGCAATCTTATTACTTTGGATGTCACCATTACCAACTGTCAGTAATGAAAAGAGACTACTGTGGTTATACAGATAGCACACTAAGATATTTACTTAAGACATTTAGAACAAGATCACTAGAGTCCTGTATAATAGCGCGGGACCGCCGCAAATAAAAAGCTCGTCAAGGAGCAGGAACCAAAGTAGAGATGAAAGCACAACTTTTGCTTTGATAGATACTGGTTAGCAGTCTTGCTCCGCCCCACCAACGGAAGATTTAAACAAAACTTATCCATTAGGGAAGTAACAGATCTAATTTTTAAAAAACTGTTTAAACTAGGTACTCCTGTAGCGTGCATCTTGGAGGAAGTTTAAAAAGGGTGATCTACCAAAAAGGAGGTTTTGATAATCAGTGAGTATTTCTTCAAAATTCGACCAGTTATTTGTCGGTGGGAGTCTAAGTATTTTGCAATATATAGGAATACCTTAATGTATACAAACAATTTTAGCTCGGGTCGAATTGCTGGGGTGGGAAAAACTGAGGATTAACGTTGCAACTATTTAGATGAAGAAACTGCTACTCGTATTATCATTTACTTTACATTAATATAATTTCTTTTATACAAAATAATTATTTTTGTTGATACTTAAAACCTTTATCCAGGAAAATATGAGCAAAACCAACTTTATTCAAAGAAAAAACTGAGTTATCACCCAAAAAATCAAATATTTGTTTTATCTGATGAAATAAATCTTATTCGAGTGAGGTGTAGCAGTAAACTGAAATAACAAAGTCACAGTATAATGATAAAAGTTATTTTTAAAAAAGTTTTTTTTTAATTAAATTATCTAGTATCTTAGTGTAATGAAGCTGGGTTTGGGTGGCACCTTTTCTCATTTCTCATTTATGTAAGTTTTGTTAAATTTTAAAGACAAGTTATGCTGAATCACCAAGAATACTAATTTTGTGTTTTTATTGATTGTTACTAACCAAGGTCTACGTATTTTTCTTTTGCTAACGATATTTCTAGTATCGATTTATGTGTAAACGTAATGGTCGAAAAATCTTAGTCTAGTCCAGTCGCTATTGCCTGATAATATTTAAATTTATCTTTTCTAGGATTTATTCAATGACGTCATTAGATCAAACCTGACATATAGCGTATCAACGATACAGATTTCTGTCTAATCGAACGTCCATGTAGAAACTTTCTAACTGCGTAAGATTACTATACTTGTACTTATACCTTTATATTATATTTTATACCTTTTATAGGTATAACAATTTTTATTAGTCAGTTGGTTATTTGCGATGCCCATTCAATGTCGATTAATGACAACTTCGTATATAAATAATTCAAAAGCACATTGTTCTGTGCCACTTCCAAAACGATGCTGCGATATATTAAGTTTATTTTACCCAAATTAAGGGTTAACAACATTCATTAATACTGATACTATATAGTTAAAAAGAAAATCTAACGATGATGAGTACCCTTTTCTACTCTGTCAGATTATTCAGAAAAGTCTAATTTAATTGTGAGCTTTTTGTTTCAAAAGTTTTTTGTTTGTGCAAAATATAATTATACGATAATGCCACAGACCAATTATATTTAAATATGCAATTTAAAATTATTCAGGGTTTAGATTAGTAAAATTAAAATATTCTTAGAATTTATTAGACTCCTTTTAGTATTTTAACCTTTTCGTGGGCTATCATTATACTTTGCATTACTTAAAATTTTAGACTATTCAGCGTTTAATTTTTAAAGAACAAAACTATGATGACCAACGTTAATGGTTAACGCAGGATTGGTTTTATTATTAAAAATAGGATATTAGTTTTCTATAAATAAAATCTTAAATATCAATAAAAGTTGTTAACATAAAACTTAAACCTTAAAGGCTAGTAACAGATCGATTACGCGTGAAATTTCCATACAATTTTATCAGCAGTATTCGGTTCATCAGTGAAAAAACTATATTTATCTCAATGCATCAAAGATGGCGCGCATAAACTCTACAAATTTGTTTCACTCGAAAATAATAATCTTAACAAATTTTTCAAGTGAAATTTTGACATTTACATTTTTGATTCTAAATAAATGTAATATACAGTTCTAAGATTAAATTTTGTTATAATTTGTGATTTTTGTGATAAGTTATTATGATATGTCAAATATCAAAACTCTCCAACAAAAAATTCATTCCTATTTCACGTGAAAATAAATAAATTTTTGGAGACCATGGTACAATTTCATTTTACTTTGATCTGAGTACTAAGCTTTAAAATGAAAATTCAATCGAACAGCTATCATAAAATTAGTGTAACGACTACGTGTGACATCTCTGGGTCAGTATAATAACTAAATTTTTATAGTTGTAACGCAGTATTCATGGTAAATCATAAACAAAAGGAAATTTCTACAATAACCTAGAAGCAATTGGGTATAAATACGCGAACAAAAAACGTATATCACTTCAAATCTAAACCGTTATATAAAAATCAGTGAAGAAAAGGTGAAATAATAACAAAATGGAATAAAAATAGTGAACTAGTGAATTATTGTGATAATAATAAATTTAGTCGAACATAAAGTATTTTATTCACAGTCCAGTGATTTGATTATGTTTAGAATCCATACTAGAGAAAATCAGTAGAATTATAGCTAACCACCTGGTGGGAAATAGCACAATGTAGCATAATTTAGAAAAATCATTAACGTGCAATACCGATACTCTCCAATTTTGTTCTTCCAAATAGGTCAGCATACATTAAATAATCGCTAAATTAAGTATAGTTCGTTACGCTTAATCCAAATGTGACTAAGAAAAACAGAGATTAGGCTCTATAGGTACTTATAATGTTTATAATCAATTGTTTACTAAATTTCACTCGTTTTGGTATCTTTGACTTAAGAGTTTATCTTTGGTTGTCATACAAACGAGATTTACAAAACAATTTCAATGTGTTATGGAAGATATTGATAGACGGCTCAAACAAATTGCTTATTTAAAATATAATTTAATCCAATTTCCAAAAAAAATTAACAAAGCAGAAATTTTAAAAAACTGTTTGCTTCTTTAACATAATAACAATAATTATATACATACAAACAGTATTAAAAATAATAAGATCCCGCCTAATAACATTACGTGTTATTTCCATCAATGCATACAATTGTGTGTATCCATACAAAATTTTTTGTGACTCAATTCCACATTGGGTTCGTTTTAATTTATTTTATTTTGATAAATTACATAACTTGTGTCGTCTTGGCAAAAATAATTCTGCCTCGTTACTTTGGCAATAATAAGTCAAAATATATTCCAATAATTTTTTTTCCATTGAGACTCATCATAAGAGGTAATGGTTCGTACTTTCGTAGATACTATGGTATAAAAAAAACAAATCATTATTAAAAAATTAAAGCGACATGAATTTAAAGCAATGGTAGTGTGGGCGTATGTAACTTCATACTGTGCAATATTAGCAATTATTAACTTATACGAAAAAATCATTAGATGAAAAAATCGCATTCCCTATTTGGTTATTGATTGTATGCTAAGGACACTGTGAATGTGAAATGTTCCATAATACGCTTTCATCGAAACATATTTAGATACTCTAGTTTTACACATATACAGGGTGTCCGCTGGGAAGGTATACTTTTTGTTTCGCCGCCATTTTGGTAAACGTTAGTCTTGACAGTTCACATTGACAGTCGTGAAGTAGACACGAGGCTAAATTTATTATGGAAAAATATTCGATAAACCAACGTGTTTTAATCGTTAAAACATTTTATCAAAATCAATCATCGATTACTGTGACGATGAGAATTTACGTGAAATTTTTGGGAGAAACAACGTGCCAACAAAACGCACTATTTATCGTGTAATGAATGATTTCGAAGCAAGAGGGCCTGTAGGTGATACGCCCAAGCATGGGCCACAATGTACTGAACGCTATGTACGCTGAAAATATTACTGCTGCTCAAGAAAGTGTTCAAAACAATCCATCAACCACAATTCGACGCCGAATTAGGAATTTCAGGAGCTTTTAGTTCAAAGAACAAGTTTGGCCACAATTTTGCACAAGGATTTGTTTTTGTTTCCATTTAAGATTCAGTTGACACAAGAGCTTCTTCCACAAGACCATATACGCCACCGTACATATGCCAATAGGATGTTACAGCTCGCCCATGACAACCCCGATTTTCATTAAAAAATCATAATGAGTGACGAGGTAGATTTTCATTTGAATGGATATGTGAATAAAGAGAATAGTCGGTTCTGGGCGATGGAATACTCTCAAATTATTCATCAGTCACCTTTACATCCATTAAAAGTGACAGTCTGGTGTACAATTTGGTCAGGAGGAATCATTGGACCTTACTTCTTTGAAAATGAAAACGTCATAGCGGTAACTGTAAATGGCGAGTGATATCGTGATATGATTGAAAACTTTTTAACGCCACAACTTTGGGCTTGTTTAACATGTGGTATCAACAAGACGGTGCCACATCGCATACAGCCAGGATTACAATGGAATTACTTCGAGACCTCTCTTCACAGCAAGTTATTTCAAAAAAATGGTGATGTTGATTGGCTTCCACGGTCGCCTGATTTAACTGCTCCGGACCTCTTTTTGTGGGGATATCTGAAAAGCAAGGCTTATGCAAACAAACCAGAAACGCTTGAGCAACTCAAACAAAATATTTGTGATGAAATTAATGAAATCCCGTGTGATATGTGTGACAATGTAATAAAAAATGTGCTCAATTGTGCTCGCATTTGTGAAGCTAACAGAGGCGGACATTTATCTGATATTGTATTTCATACATAATTGCCGACATTAAATAAAACATTGATCAATATAAGATCCATTCTCTTTCACTTAATCAAAAATTATAAACAAACAAAGTGGTATACTTTCCCGGCGGACACCAGGTACTACCAAATAATTTATTTTAACTATCTAATACAAATGTACAGGGAAAGACGAGCTCGTTCAAACGTATTATTACAGACGATGCCTAGTTGTAACCTCATGTGTTATCCAACGTCCCGAGAGCAGTAACCAGTAAGTGTTACAGCACTGGCACTAATATCCCAAACCAATATGGCGTTCTCAGTATTCCAGCTGGTGTTCCAATCGCATTTTATACAGTTTTGTGAAATACAAATTTTTTTAGGATTTTTAACAGACCTGGGCATTTAACAACACTCTTTCTCACTGAATCAATCTTTGCTGGTATACGTTGGCTTAATTATCGCCCCGTCTCTACTTAATCTTCCAAGGTGTATGGAAATTTTCAAAATTCATTACACGATGAACGGTTCAATTGCTCGAGACCCATAAAATATTTCAATAATTCCAACATATTATTTCGGCATAAGATTCTGTAAAATAAATTGTTCTCAACTATCAACTGTTAATTGAAGATGGCACAAAGAATTTGTATAAATTAAAAATAGTACCGAACTCAATTTCAATTGGTGTGGTTAACAATTATCTGTTGAATTATCTGTTCACAATTATCTGTTGAAGTGCCACTGAAAACACCAATAATATTTACTAACTGTTTCCTATTTAGTCGCCTGTTCCAGCTTAATGGTTAAGAGAGTTACTCAATCGGCCAACCACTATTACCCGCTAGTAGTTCAGTTCTTATCCTTGCTAAATAAACAATAGTAAATCTAGCAAAGACACACAACGAACTAGTAGTTGCTTTCCAATCGACCAACCGCTATTACCCGCTAATAGCTCAGTTTTTGTCTTTGCTAAATGTACAATGGTTTATTTAGCAAAGACAACAACCACTAGAAGTGGTTCACTATCGGTTGGTCGATTTAAAAGTGACTATTATAAATAGGGCTAATCGACTGTAACAATTACAATTAGGCTTACAGAATAGCGGCTCCAAGAAGAGGGTTTTACAATAACACTCTGTTCTTTTAATGATGTGAGAAATAATGACATATTTTTCATGGCCGATTAATGTCAAAAAGTGATGATATCAACTGGCGCCTACGATCCTCCGATTAAACCCCACCCGAGTTCTTTCTCTTCTAGAATGTAATGAAACGAACTCTCTGAAATTTTCTCTAATGAGCAACGTAATAACCTTCTTTTTATACATAAGAAGTGGATTATCATGTTGACCATTACAAAATTATATTTAAAAAATCTCATTTTTATACTGAAGAGAGAAATAACTTGTTAAAAAAAGAAATTAGTCTCGATGGCAACAGTTGATTCGAAAATAAGTTCGACACCGTGGTTATGATATAACCCTAACGTTGAAAATTATCTCAACCAGAATTATTTTTCAGTTTATTAATATTCATCTATAAAGATGATATGCGCTCTTTCGGCTGATTGTTTGTCTAAATTATTTACTTTTCTAAATTACTTACTAGTAATTTAAATGATTCATAGATGGCAATATGGTAAATAACACATGATGTCTGATTCTCAATTGCAAATTTTCAAGCGTCAAATATTCGAAAAGAGAAACAAAAGACAATCTCACGAGTAGACTTGTCGCTAGCCGCCTGGTGGGTATTAGCATAATATGCCATAATGCAGAAAGTCATTTAGACTGAAACATTGACATTTCTGAAATGAGTTATTTTACATTTTGGAAAAAAATTGAAAATATTGAAAACCTTCTTACAAAGTGGGAAGTAGTCTGTCTTGCTAAACCGTAGACGATTAACGTGTAAAACTTAATAGGCAATTTGTGGATCAATTTGTGAATTAAATTTACAGTGCGTTATACAACCACTTTGGATGGAGGCTTTTGAAAAGATTTTTTATGAGAATCTCATTTGTAAACTTGTGGCATACGGCTTGGATTCGATTGATGGTCATCGAATCCAAGCCGCTTCTGGATTAAAGCTTTCTGAAAAACCGAAATATGAACGTTGTGCAACATGGGAGATCATCAACGACACGCTCCCCAAATGCCAAGGTCCCTCAGAGATCAATTTTGTCACCAACATTTTTTTCGTTGGTGTAACCCTATCCACAGTTTTGCCGATGATGTAAAATTGACTCTTCTATTTCATTCGAGGTCGAGTCTACTCCTTCAGAGTTAAACGATGAACGGCTGGAAGTTGTCACTTCGCTTAATTCCGATTTGAGTACAATATTTGAGTGAGGAGTTAAATATAGGAGTTAATTTAACGAGAAAAAAACACAAAAATGTACGTCCTCGCGTAAAACAAGATTGGCTAAATCAGCTTCACGTAAACTCGGGTTCCTCAATAGATGCAGACGGTTTTTTAGATTGCATCAGGTTCTCCAGATATATAAAACCTTTATTAGACCTTGTATAGAATATTGCTGTCAGGTTTGGGGTGAAGCATATGGCATGGCTCTGAAGTTGCTTGATAGAGTTCAGCAACGTGCCATCCGAATAATACAAAACTCCAGACTTACAAAAGATCTAGACAGCTTACAGCACCGCAGAGATGTTGTAGAACTCTGCGTGTTCTATAGATTGATTAATGGTGAATGTTCTGCAAAATTAAAGGAGAAAATACCACCA
Source organism: Tipula lateralis (assembly GCA_963932295.1). Taxonomy (NCBI): domain Eukaryota; kingdom Metazoa; phylum Arthropoda; class Insecta; order Diptera; family Tipulidae; genus Tipula; species Tipula lateralis. The sequence goes on from OZ010737.1 coordinate 140,274,496, forward strand.
TTTGTTACGCTAGGACGGTTAATGCGCCGAAACCTTAAACTGAAGATGCAAAGCGTGAATTTATCTATCGAACATCTAGGAAATGGAATTCGTTATCCGGTTTTCAATTTGCGTTGGAGTATATAATGCGCAAGTTTAAGGCAGCTATCAACATTTACTTTAAGGATCGCGCGGTAGGTGCAGGAACTCTGACAGTTACAAGGAGCTAGGACAGTCTAAAAGTCCACCCTGCACCTAATTAAAACTTAATTTAAAAAAACAACATTGTGTTTCAAGAAAATGTGTTGCTGCAGAATCGCCATTGTGCTCAAGAGTTGCACATTTCACGCAGTTCTGCAAGCAGAATTCTGCATAAAGACCTCGTTATGAAAGCGTACTCGGAAGCTATATCAACAAGTGTTACGCTAACCATCCAGAGATTGTATTCAAGGTTTGAAAGATCAAAACGAAATTGCCATTGATGAGATAGGTACCATCGAAAATGTTCTGAAAAATTGGCTTGGCTGAATGGCCTACTGTTAATCCAGCCGTGTAGGTGATTCAGTATTTTAATTTAGAGCCAAATCCAATTACAAACGTTAGACGGGTCGTATTAGAGTACTATCATATTTTAATAGTTTTAGAATGGTTTAACGTACGAATCTGAACGGAATATATATATAAACAAACCACATATGTTTATACAATTATTACAGTTTTGAGTTTTTCAATATAAATTTACAATTATGAATAAAACATACCCACAATTTGCATACTCATATTTTATGATACCATGATATATGCACTCGTATTGCAAATATATTAAAAACCATCGAGGTTAATATATTGCAAATATTTTCATTATTTAATTTAGATTAAAATCCATTAGAGATACACACTTGAACATTCAACCACACCGAACTATAAATAACATATACGGGATAGGAAAATCGATATGGATGTATGTATGTGGGATAAAGTTAACAACATATGTGTGTGTGTAAAGTATATATAAATCTATTTTCCAATTTTCCTTATATATCATAACTTTTATTTATTTAATGGAAGAGGGTAGAAGGTTATCACCTCATAGAGAGAAAATCACATGTTAAAATATTCTGTCAAAATTAAATTGACATTTTCAAGCAAAAAAAAATGAAGATACATCTTGATAAACATTTGAATTTGTATCTTTCGTTTAATAGATATTTCAACTATGTATAACTTTTTCTTGAATTGACAGGCCTTGATTTAATTTCAATTCAGCTATCAGTTTGCTTAATCGAATTTACAAAATATTTGGTTTGGTGTGTACATGTGTGTTGGCTTAGTTGAAATGTAGAATTTGAAGCAGATATGGAGATTTTAATACCTAAACCGGAGTACAGGAAGTGAGGTCAATATATTCTCCTTCTCCTCGCCTGAGACATGCGATCCTACTAACAGAAAGCCTGATGTCACTGAATCATGAATGATACATCGGGTTACGACTGAAGAGGATGCTTTTGGAATGCTGTACATTTATTTGTATCAATTGTACACTAAACATCCTCATTCCGAATCTAGGTGAGATAGTGGAACACCATTCCTCCCGAACCCTCTTTACTTGCACTTTGTGATCCTACTCATAACGTAAAAGAGTTCCAGACGTGGTTCAAGTGTTCCAGTCAACCCAAGTGGTTCCAGGCCAAGGAGAAGAAATAATCTTTTCGGTTTCCTTTTTTGGCCATGAATGATTTATCTGTTATATCTGGAACAAAAAACTACCTACGAGTAGGTTTATAATTAGGATGTACTCCGATCCAGCTCCATTTTAATGTTCTGTCCTTTGCAGAGTTCTAAAAAGCACGGAGTGTTTGTATCATTTTTTAAACAATTTGCTCGAATGGTATTTAATCTTCCCCTTCATCGAGGATTTTATGCTTGTCTTTGTACAAGTCCTCGATACTAAATTTCGGCATCACGTCCGAATTGGTGTTTCGTAAAGACATTTTACTTCTATTGCAAGAAATTATTTGTCATTCGAATTGACCCGTGCACTGTTTAGTAGATTTTGACATCCTGAAAGTTGTATGTAAAATTGTTGTCCATTGGCTAATTACTGACGTAACATCGTTCCTTGTTAAAGTTTCCAAAGAAACAACAAGGATTCTATTTTGCGATGCGATAGCTCTAATTTTTAAGCTCGACTTCAAAATACAGTTATTCTGACTATCTTAATTTAATATATTTTCCACCTGTCACTTACTCTTGATTTGCCCTTTCTCTAACATCTTCATGATCGTTAGTTGTTCTCCAAAAAGTAGTCTCAAAAATAAATGTAAGCTGTCTAGAGAATAAATAGGACAGAAGATCATGAAGTACTCGAATTTACATTGGTGACATGTGATCACCTACTAGTATAGAGACCCTGACGCTCCTCGATTGAGTCATTTGGTTAATATTCCTTTGATTTTATTGTGTTGCAGATTTTTTCTACGATCGATGAGGGCGCTTTTGAATGCTGTAAATATATTTGTATGAATTGCACACTAAACATTCCAATCATAGTGGTAGTAGAACACAATTCCTCTGGGATTCTATTTAGCACTTTTTAGGCACTTTTATACTAATCCTATTCAGAGCCAAATATTATTTGAATTCAGATGCTTCCAGGTCAACAAGTAGCATTAATCTTTTCGGTTTCTGTTTTGGCCATAGATGGTACTAGTTTGAGTCCTAACTAAGTTGTGGAAGCACTTTCGATCCTTAGCATTTATTCCGATGTAATTTTGAGTCCATTACATGATTATACTCTGTTTTTTGGTTTGGTATTCCGTGGAGTGGGCGTAATCATTTTCGACATTTTACTTCTATTGAGCAAGTTATTTGTCGTTGGAGTTTGTCTACTGTTTAGTCTTTTCCTGTTCTGACATTCTGAAGTTTCGTATTTTGTGTAAAAAGGTTAACACCTGTTTTCACATCGGTGATGATTTTGCTTTCACCAGGTAGCTTCATACCTGAACATCATTTTTCTTTATATGGAAAAAACGAAGCTCACACGGCTTTAAAGCCGATACACAAAGCTGGGGTAGTCATGTTTATCCCCGTGAAGTTGTCGAGAAGAGGTTCTCATGCACTGGAACCAACATCAAACCAATGATTAGGCCTATCAATAAGTTTTTTAGCCCGGATCACAAAATAATTGATACTATAATGGACAGTATCCTATGACAACCATAATTTCCAGACTAAAATCTTCTCGAGTCATAAACTGTTTTGTTTTGGACATAGTTTGAGTCTAAATCCATCTGGCTAGTTTTCTATTTTCTGGTGAGTTCAGAGAGACCATCGTTTTCAGATCTACAACACAAAACAATTCACGAGAGCAGCCTACTAGCACCAATGCTGTATCTAAAGATACCTTACTTTACGCCATTATAATTTAGTAGCTTCAAGTCAGCCTACAGTTCTGGCATGGAAGATGGGTTGGCCGATGAATTCTGCACTCCATCGGGGATCATAGATGTGTTCATTCACACTAACGATCGTAATCTGATGGTTAAAAATTTCTTTTGTAAAACTCGGTTCTTCGGACCCGATACGTGGGAGGTATAACCACTATGCCATTAACTTAATGCAGCTTTAACCACTGTGCCATTTGGTAACGAAAGCAAACATTGTCGAGTTTCCCCAGCCACTCCAAACAATTTTTGAAAGGAAAGGTCTAATTCTGGACCCGTTTTACTTTCAAAACTTCGCCAAATCGTCTTGGTAAATCCATATATAAATTTAAACGACTGATAGGGACCGAGAATGTTTTTAATTTATATCGTGACTATATAACTGCTAAGTATACCATAAGCGATATCATTATGGGTGGTCTCTCAATTGTACAAAAAAACCTTGATATAGGCTTGGCAGATTTCGGATCACATTACCTTATGTATCTACCGGAGACAACGACAGATGAACATGGAGCCTATATTGGAATCTCATTAAGTATATTCAACGTATTTACACGTTTATTAATTTTTCAAATGATTCGTGGTTCAGTAGTTCTTTAAAAATATCTTGAATTTAATCAGTCTGTGGATTTATTTGTCGCCCGGTAATTGAGGCAGAACAAGTGTTTTTTTCTATATTCCATCTAAAACCGCCATAAGCAACGAAAAACTAAATAGATAGAGGAGTTTGGGAAGTTTAGACAAACAATATTTATTCAATGTTATTTAACATTTAAATGAAATACTGGAAAATCATTAAACATAAAGGAGTTCTACAAATTGACTTTATCTTAATTTAAAATTTAAATAAACAAAAAGCATAAAAATATTAAATATTTACAAAACGGAAAAATAATAAAATACAAAGATCTTTTCTGCTGTTTTAATATTTAATTTGTATATTTTTTTTGCAAGCAAATATATTACATAAATAAAAAAAATAACATACTTCCACTTTCTGTTACATTTACTGCCATTAAATTCCGAATGAAACCTAAATAATGCAATATTTTGATCTTTTCAATACACTCCCAGTTCGTTGAGCCTGGCCGCAAAATAAAATTCGCCTAAACAATCCCCATATATAGTTAAGTTGTTACCATGTGGCGAACACAGCAATATATGTATACAAATCTTATTGGTATTGATCTTTTCGACCACATAATTATTTAATGACGTCATCAGATCGAAACTGGCCTCGCGAAATAACATCTCTACGTTTACATCTTCTCAATCGCTAGTTGATTCAGCAACTCTCATATCTCATACCTCTTGTATTGGTAAATTAGACGACTCTGTTTAGGGCATGACACGTCAACAAAACCTTCCCAACACCCTTTTCGAATGTCATGATCTTTTCAATACAGTCTCTAATGTCGCACCAACTTTAACAACACAGCATTCATTACACCACTAATCTCAATTGGAGTGAGGAAGTCACTTTCGTGGTAGTAATGTGATGATATGAATAGAAAAACTTTTAAGTAAGAAAGCTCATAAAAGCTCATGAATATTTACAATACTCACAATGAATGAACTGAGCTATTCTTATTACTCACAAATACTCAGAAATAAATAAATCTTGAATTTCTTTGGTAATGACAGTTGAAGTTCAAAGCTCAATTTTCAAGCTTTCAAACAAATTATAATTGTAGCTTTAAACTAATATGATCTTAAGTTTATTTATTCAACCACTAAATTTAATATTTGTTTTCGGAAATATCATGACGGTATGAATAGAAAAACTTTTAAGTCAGAAAGCTCATTACAGCTCTTGAATGTTTTATATTAATCAAAATGAATGAACTAAGCTTAACTCGAATACTAACATATAACACAATATTATATTACTTTGGACATGAACTTTAAGTTAAAAGCTCAATTTTGAAGCTTTCAGTAAATTAAATTTCGAATCGTATGATTTTAAATTAATTTCGACTCAACTGTTGTTGAAAATTAATATTTCTTTCTATGTTGAAAATATCTTGAATAAAAGACCAGAATAAAATTTAAGACGAAAAGCTCATTAAAGCTCATGAAAATTGTACATTGATCAAAATGTAAGAACTAAGCTATTCTCGAACACAAACAAACAAATAAATCTTGTATCACTTTGGTTATGAAATTTAAAGTTCAAAGCCCAATTATAAAGCTTTTAACTAATTATATTTCGTATCAATTATATTTCGCAAAAATTTATATATCTTTAGTGTATAAGGTTCACAAAAAGAAAAATCTATCCGATCGCATATATTTAATGCCGTCATCAGATCGAAACTGGCCCATCGGAACAACATTACACAGAGAATACACAGATTGCCAATACATACACTCAAATTGAAAAAGACTCTACGTCTTCAACGGGTTGATGCAGCGCTTTATATCAGTCAATCAATGCTACTTTTGAAGAGTTCAAGCATCACTCACGACGCAGTCACATACAGTACAATGTATATCATCTCACATATCATATCCTACATTGGTGACCCCGACTTCTGATACACGCTTTTCAATATCATGATTTTTGGAATACACTTTCTCCCGCCAAGCCAATACGGACTTAACTTTTACAAAACCACATACTTTACACCAACAATCACAATCGAAGTGCAATAAAGCTGTCATGACAATGCGCGCCATCTAGGATTTGTAGGTTCAAGCAGAACTCTCATTCCTGTCACGTATCGCAAATCATCAGTATGAATCAAATAGTGAAAATCCGGTGATAATTTTTCTCGATGACATGGCGATGAATAATGAAACGAACGATACGGGCCTTCAATGCTACCAAAACCAACAGCAACAGCTAAATGAAATAAAAATTAACTTTTTAATTTTTATTTTACGATTAACGATTTAATAAACTTTTAAGCTCTCTTATATATGCTCTATAAAAACCGTATAAATCTACCTTTGATTTTTATAGCCGGTTTTTATGTTCCTAAAATAAATTGTAAATGTAATAAAACTCATATTTCCACAGCATCGTTTATTTTATGTTTTATGCTGGTAATACATGTTTCTCTTACATATTTATGTTTCGCGTCGTTGTCTCGCCATTTCTTACATCAAAAAATTATTTTTGCTAATGGATGATAACTAAAGTAATAATGCATTATGAAAAAGCTCTAAAAATAATTTCAGTGGTGGACACATTTGCTAGACATTAATTAAAAAGACGATTACAGACTAGCGACGTCTTATTTCCGATACACCCAGTTTTTATATAGTGGTATTGCAGAGGTGTACATCCCTGTATTACATTTATTGATTTGTCACCCGATACATAAAGTCTAGCCTCAGGATCTTGACTGCACTGAAACAATGAAATAATGAAATTTCCCACAGCATACCAGTACGCCTTATTCAGCAGTCCTATATAAACTGGATTGGATTCAATAGATTAATCATGACAGAAACAATTATTACAGTGTGTTTAAACAAATTAAGATCTTATGTGACAAACAACTCAAACAGACGTTGAAACTGAAATCAGAAAGCTCAAATGGAGATGGATCACTCACGGGAAATGACTCCGAACTAAATAACTCAGATATCATACGAATGCAATCAGAGTTCGAAAAAACTCTGTAGAACATGATCAGAATTCACAACAATAGCCCCCAATAGAGTCATGGTACAGTATATTTGACGTCCTATAGTTCTAAATTGAAGATAAAAGTAGCCAGTTCTAGACGTAGTGTAGCAAATTCTACCGTCTGGTTGAAAATACGCCGCCTAATCGATTCCATCATGTTGAGGCAAAAAATAACTCATTATCATTATTACATAGTATCGAGTAGAATTAATAATAATCATCTGCGTCATCATTTTCAAATAATAAAATCCGATGATGTTTTTTGATCACAAAGCACACTAAATTGTGCATGTCAATGTTATAATGCCCAATTCAAATGATCGACACGTTATTGATTGTTTCAAATTCACTTTGCCTCACAATGCATCGGTTAGAGGGTTATGGCGACCAAAATATCTACGTTTCAATCGAAAACGCCTCCATAGTGATAAAGGACAGATAATGAACTAACAAAATTTTACGAGTGACAAAACGTAACTATGGCAACATTGCAAAATATTTTTTTATTTTATATTTGGACAACCATTTAGTACTGCATGGAATATGGATCGGTCCATGAGCTTTTACTTATTTTAATAGTCTAGTCGAAGTATCAATTGACAGAAAAGCAAATCATACCAAGAAAATAATTTTGTAACTACTGTGCGATGTTGCCATTTATAGTTTCTAAATAGTTTCTAAATTATGCATGTAAATTTAAGTCCTTATGCATAATTCGCAACAAACTGGTCATTGTAAGGCTCAACTCAAATGATCGACACCTTGTTGATTGTTTCGAATTCACTTTGCCTCACAACATCAATTTTATCTGATGTGCGAATAACTACTATACAATGTTGCCAGTTCTATAGTTTCCACAATCAAAATATGGCGTATTGATGTGATTACTAAAGCACACGAAGCTCTGAATGAAATGCATATAAATATAGCTCAAATAATATAGATGTAATACGTCTGTAACACGAACAAATCTTTTTAGTTCCAGTTTTGAAAATAGGTGGCACTGTGATGGTTTTATTTACACCCGTGGATCTTTTTTCATGACGGATGTAATGTGTGATAATTGGTTTTAAATTTTGGGCAAAATCCTTATAAGTGATAGAATGATAGATTTCATACAACAAATCAAAAACAATTCGTTAGAATATTTAGGGGATACGAACCTTAGGACCCTCAGTTATAATTCATATTGAACTAATTAATTATAAATTTGGTCAAGAATATATAACGAAGTAGGGATGCATAGTTTTAATTAGATCGGAATCCCTTATAACCAATAACAATTCGTCTGATTATTTAGGGGATACGAACCTTAGGACAACGGTGTTCCATTCTCATGTACATTTCATCCTTAAATAATTGTAAATTTGTTCCAGTAGTTTCTGCACTAGTCACAACATTTATAATTAGTAGAATATCAACTGTAACATGGAATGTATATGAGATTGAAAAAGCCATGCATACTAACGGCCGTATCCCCTAAATATTTCAATATTATGGGAGCTTCTGGAGCAACACAACAATTATTTAAATTATGGATTAGAATAATCTTAAAAAAGTTCAACATTCCCCAGACTTTCAAAATGAAACAGATTTTTAAGTAATTCTGCAGATAGAATTTTAGAAGCATCCTCCACAAACACACTTTATCTTGGATAAAAAAAGGAGGATAGCATTCTCGGAAAGTAGAAGGTGTACCGATAAAATTTTATTTTGATTTTAATCATGAAAATTGAGAAGTTCGGGTTGATATGAACACATTTAATGGAGTTTTTTTGTCCTTCTGAGTATTATTATAAATATAAGTCGTCCGAAAAAAAAGGGTTGTATACCACCCAAAAATTAAGTCATCACCGAACACTGGCCGAAACAATAAAATTATTTCATAACGATAAAATTGGAATCCACAATTTGTCCATTAAAACGTGCATGTGCAAATCCAAATATTTTATATGTTGATTAATAGATTTATAATTATAACCGAATTGTAAATACATAAATATAAATTAATTAATTTTTAATCGTAAATTTTAAAGTTTAATTATTAATAAAATGTTAATTATTATTGCTATATATTATAGTTAGAGGATGTATCATTCCGCCTTAAAAAAATGTTCGTTTAATTAACGAATTTAGAAGCAAACAATTATCATCCGGAAAATGATACATCCTGAACCAAAACCACATATATATATATATATATATATATATATATATATATATATATATATATATATATATATATATTATATATATATACATATATATATATATATATATATATATATATATATATATATATATATATATATATATATATATATATATATATATATATATATATATATATATATATATATATATAATATGTATTTTATTTTGTCATTAAAAATATTAATGTTCTCGAATATTACACACTGACTGATAAAAATTATATACGAAAAAAAAATAAATAAGCGCTGTAATTTTCGAAAACGTCTTAAACATAAATAATTATATATAAATAATAATAAATGGAAATACCCTTTAATATCCTTTATAAAATTACCTTACAGAAAGGAGATAAGCGAACCTCGTTTGCACCTGGGGTTGTGGTTCGCGACAAGGATTAACGGCTTTAGATATGAAACATGGCAAAACTTCGGCATTACAGGTCTCTAGAAAGTTTTCATCAGAATTGAAACGAAAACGTTTTTTTTTTAAACAAATTCAATGAACAAAACATAAATTTTAATAAAATAAAAAGTTTTCCGATATTTTTATTTATGATTAAATACAAAACTCTACTCTTATTTAAGTTTTTCTTGCTCTTTGCTTGGTTTATTCAACTTTTACTTATATTTTCTTTCTTCTTTTGTTTATTTTGGTTTTGAGGAAAAAGTAAATACAAAAACTTTTAATTATGTACGAAAATTTATTATTTATGGCATACCTACAGGTGGTGACACAAAACGCTTATAAAACAAATTTTCATTTTCACTTTATTTCAAATGTATTTTCCAATGCAGCGGGAATTATTTTTTCAACAAAAAATCTTATAAAATGCTTATATAGTATGACAGCACTAGCTACTAAATCTATGTATATTGTTCACGCTTTTATGTTTATTATATATAGGTTTCACTGTAAAAATGTATAAATAAAAGCTTTTGTATATAAATAAAATAAAAAAGCTTCAACTATTTATACACAAATTGCGTTTAGTAGATACACAAACCACAACAAAAATTTATTCACCACTGTTTCAGTTTGTACAAAAAACTAACCGGAAATTTCTATACATAATCGTTTTCCAATCAACAAACCGCTAGTATAAAGGTTTATGTCTTTGTTAAATTAACTCTAGTTAAGTGTAGAACCGCATCGCGTTTACGTCTAAAATTATTTTTTTTGTTTATGTCGAAAAAAAAATTTATTTCATTGACATCGACCATTTTAACACATAGACAAATTTTGATAGAAAGTTTTAACAGACTATACACACACATAATATAATATCGGTTATGTTTTATTCATATCATCCATTTGCGTTCCAATCGAATTTTAGTAAAGACATGAATCGAACTACTAGCGACTGGAAAGCGGTTAATATGATTTTGTCCTATTCTCGCTTTTTGTAATGCATGCATGCCATCTCGTAGTTAATAGCATAAGTATTAATATATATTGAATGTTTTTTTTGTTGCCGTGTCTCAAATCACTCGCACCACACAGTGATGTAGAGAAAATGTAATTTTCTTTTTGTTTGTTTTATTTATAATTTCAGGACAATGACGGCGATTTGTTTCGTTTGCAACCTGCCTATAATGTCACATCAAGTTGGATTGGTATGGCAAGGTGGAAATGGTTGGGACGATATGGTGAGAGAACAATTGGAGGAATCGACGATAAGGCAAAGATTAGGTGGTCGACGCGATTCGGCAGCACAAATATCTGGATCTTCGCCACCTAGTACATCGCCACCGCCGGGCGCGCAACGTCGTCGCCGCAGCTCATTGGCACAATTAACGGATATATTACGAGAGTGGAGTGGTGGTAGTTCAAAACGAAATCAAAAACCGCCATTGAATCGTCGCGAAACATTAGCCGATCTTGCCCGAAGTTTGCCATGGGGAAAAACAAGTAACGATGCATCAGCACAATATAATTCGGCTACTGTGCATGCACCACCGTTGCGAAAACGTCGAGAATCGAGTGCCGATTCAGGTATACGTAGTATGAGGTCGAGACGTGATTCACATGCATCGGAATTGGCAAAATTATGGAATCGTCGCGATAGTCCAGGTGATCGAGAACGGGATCGAGACAGGGAACGAGAGGAGCGAAAAGAACGTGACCAAGAAAGACGTGAACGGGAAAAAGAAAGAGAACGAGAACGTGAAAGGGAACGAGACGATACTGGTCCATCAACAGAAGGAACTCGAAATGTACGCATAACATATATTTTCTAGTAAATTATATTTTTGTATAATATTTGTAATATTATAGGGGTCAAGACGAGGATCGGGTGAAAGTTATCCTAGTAGTCGTCGTGATTCAGCACAATTGGGTGGTTCTGGTACACCACCTTTGCCTCTCCCACCGAAAATTGTTGGTGCCACAAGAAAACGGCGAGATTCATTAGTTGCGCCCGAATTACCTAATTTTCGACAAGAACAAAGACCATCGACTAGTTCGACAGCATCAGATTCGGCGCCACCATATTTTTCAGTAAGCCACTGTGATACGGGATGCCAAGCATTACCGCCACCGACAATAATAACAAGTTCAGTAACACCACCAGCAACAAGTCCGACTGCTCCAAAAGGAAGACGTGATTCAACAACACAGTGTGGTCGTGTCACGCGAAGAGACAGCAGAGCTAGTCCCGAACGAGCCCCGCGTCTCTCGAGGCTGCAGCGTCAGGTAAATGGTTTGATTTTTTCTTCAACATGTAATACAATTATTTTTTATAAAATTTTTGAACTGATGTATATAGGCAACAGCATACGATGAATCTTGTTTGCCACCAGGAGGATGGGCCAGGCGTAGCTCACAACCAACTTTAAGTCCCGATGTTGAAGAGTCTGATAGACGAGCAAGGCGGGATAGTTTGAGTCCTGATAGTGCATCAAAGTATGTAACATGGGGAACGTATTCGACACCTCTTGATAACTAACAATTTAATATTTTAGAGGAAGACGAGATTCCCGGTCACATTTATCTCCAGATCGAAATCATGAAAGAGACAGTAGTCCAAGGCGACGTAGCCGGCTAAGAAGACAATCATCATCGGCCGCAAGGCAACCAAGATCTCCCGATTCTAGTAGTTGCTGTAGTTCAAGGTACACATCAATGTAATTTCTAACACTTGCCTAAGTTAGATTTTTATATTTTCAGGGACGCTAGTCCAAGTGCCAGACCAATTCCACCCACGGACTGTAACGTTCGTCCGGCAATTCGCCGACAATCAACAACTGAAGAAATTTTAATTGCACGTGGTTTTCGGCGTCAAAGCACTACCGAAGAAATGATTCGTTGTCGTAATTTTCGTAGACAAAGTTCTCAAAGTGATGATGTATGTCGGTATGTATCGTCCCCACAGTGCGTATCTCCACCAAACTAAGCTGTACGTTGCTAGCATGACTAATTTGTTATTTTATTGTTTTAGGTATCGGGGACGACGCGATTCGTGTGCCCAAATTATAGATGGCACTATTGGCACAATGACAGTAGAAACGACAAGTACATTTTTTGATTCCAGCACACAAACCGGTAAGCTTTTATTTATATTCACATTTCTTTAAATTGTCGATTGAACGGATGCATCCTAAATGAATGGGACTATATAATTTTGAACAAGGCATTTAGTTTCGAAAAGGCATAAAGAAGAGCAAACACTTAAGATTAATTAGTCGAGAAATGAATTACTTCAAGCAAATGTTCTTCGTATAAGACGAAATCATACGAAAAGGTAATTGACCTAGAAACCCAGATAGATAAAAGAAACTTGAGAGAAGATACGTAGTATTACAGAGACATCGCTGGAATTTTAAGACCTTCGTAAGATAATTTGGATAAGCAAAGCCTCAAATTATAATTATGCTGAAAAAAATCGAAAAAAGCTAGATGTTCTGTAAATGACCTTTCTTTATAATATTATTCACCTGTGTGTATCAATCTGAGAGCGTAACAATAGCTTATCCGTGTTGTAGTAGCTCATAGTCTCGTTTGCGTGATCTAAAGATTCGTTTGCCTTTACTCCTTACAAGAACAACTTAAGTTATTCTTGGGATTCCAAACCTACTTATTTCAATACTAACCAAACAGAGGTCAGTTCAACAGACTGGTAGCTGACATTTTATATTTTATTATAACTTTAAGAATTACACAGAAGCTTATGTCATACACATTAACTTTCAATAGATTATTATACTAAGAGCTACGAGTAGTGAGCGGTGAGACGCAGAGCACTGCAACCTAAGATCTAAGACTAATGCACTTGACTATATATTTCGTCAATCTATAGGCATCAATCCATTTGATCTTATTGTTAGGTCCCTAAAGTGAAGGCGAACAATAGCTGCACAATGGCACAATACGCATGTATCGCAAATTCAGGCTCACTTGCATAACGTAGTATCTGTAGGCAATGTGACCCATGAGTAGGTTCAACTCGACTCTACTAAGAAAAACAACATCATTGGTTCTATCCACCAAGACAGAGATCAATCTCTAATATTGCTTAAAAACTATAATATTGACCGCCAGGTAGCGCTGTGTCAGTTTGAGTGGGAGGTACCGGTTTCGAATCCCGATAGGGGCAGGTTGCAAAAGGGATTTTTCGCCACTTGATTACGATCGGTGCTGTGAATGAACACAACTATGATCCCTGTTGGAGTGCAGAATCCATGGGCCAACCCATCTTCCATGTCAGTACTAGGCTGGCATGGAGCTATGCAATGTGCAGATGGTTAGGTAAATCGGACCTATAGCCGTACGTCTTCGATTTGGCTGCAAAGCGTAAGGTAAGGATTTAAATAAGCGAACCGCGAAAGAGTTGGGAGTGCCTTGAGCCCCAAAACAGATGCATAGAAATAAAAAAAAAACTATAATATTCGTCCATTTTGAAACTTAATAACCCTTTGCAGTATTTTCAGTGACTCCGCAGAAAGATTTCGGTTCTACGGAAGTGTGTATCCTTAATTGAGTAAAGCTAGTCCCTAAATTCACATGTGTTTGCCGTAAGAGCCTTGTAAGTTGTTTAATTGCCTCTTAAAGTAAATATTTTTGGTGCTAAGCCACATATTTGTCCTTCTAGTGAATGATAGTAGCACTATTTTATCTGGGTGGACGTTAAGCTCCTCCTGTATGCACAGTTGTCACACTATGTCAATAGCTTTTGGCATTAAATCAGATAAGGTTACATCGATGTTCCTGCTAATGCTAAAGACCGGATCGTTCGTATAGCCCAGGAAATCAAATTCATAGTTTATCAGTCTAGTTAGAAGCCCATCAATCACCAAAGAACATATAAGAGGAGATGAAGTGCTCCTTTGAGAGCACACCTTCAGGGCTTACACAATAATCAATTGACTTGGGAACGCACCATATTTGTATAACCGTTTGAGATTTCGTTTTTAAGTGATGTGAGCTATTCATAAAATTCTTGGATTTAAGGTCGCCTGAATTCGTGGTTGCATTCAGTTGGATCGTCCTTATAAATACCCCATTCTCTGGTGCGTTTCTCCTTAAAAAAATTTCCTTATTTTCTTTTAAAGTACCTCCAGTACTCTACCCCATTAAAAAGCCTTCTTAGTAGGTTGGTACCCTGTACCCAAAAGCTGGTTTTTTCACCAGAGTAGTGCCTAATCGACTTTTATGATCTCTAAATCAAATCTCATATGTATGTGGTTGATGCGTTATCAGATACATGTCAGTTACTAAATAGTGTGTCCTTACGAGAGTAAGCTTAGATTAGGTCGATAAAATATTCCCTGATGTTATTGATAATAGTTGATTTACTCACCCTGTTAGTCACCTGAATATTTTTAGCAATTAGATATGCAAAGAGATGCTCACTCCTATAATTTGAAACAGTGCTGCCCCATACTATGTAAACTGGACTCGTTTCTCATCCGATAACTAAGCTTAGTCCTTTCTTATTATAGAAGATTCTAAGCCGTGAGGCTTCCGCTGTAAACTCCAAGTGAGATGATTTTCTGGGTCTTCACTTTTTTCTTTTTCCCATGGTATATATATACCAAGACAAAAATTAAATTTCTGAAAACAAAGTCTACAACTAACTGCGAACATAGTTAATCCACGAACCCACCAATCTATTTTGGCAACTCTATAATTCTATTACCAGATGGCCATAGCTCCTGTTTAAGAGGCACACCTATATCGACAGGTAAACCTGCGATTAATATACACTGATGCATTTTTAAATTCAAATCCACACACTTATTCGCTGGAGTATTCTTTAAGGTAGGCATTTTCCGCTTGACTGCAGGCGGATTGTTCCTTAAGATATCTTTACACAAATTGTTTTGAGCCTCATCGCCAAAGATCTCTGCTGTAGAAAGATGGAGTCCTTGTTTTCCAAACGGCGATCCACCAGCCACGACTTTCCACCAGACCCTCTTCACCTGGATAGAGGTCAGACATCCGTTAACATTATCAAACTTATTATTTTAAAAGTTTTCAGTTGTGGTTTCAGTATCTGGAAAATATAAGGTCGACTGTATGACACATCGAGACTGTTAAAATTTAGTACGCCTGGTCTCCAGAGTTGACGTACGATGTGTTTTTTCATAGATTAGAGTTTTTCTTTAAGAAACAAAACCGAGGGCGAAAACCATTCGATTTGATCTTCCCCCTTACATCTACCTAGACTTCCAACTTTCAATGTCACAATGAAAACATAGATTTTTCTTAAAATAGTAAGCAAACGAGTCACATTATATAATGTTACATAACATGTAAAGGGTTTTTCAATAAGAGAAATTGTTAAAATACTAAATTTACTAAAATGATGAAAATTTGGCCACAGTTCGTAAAACTAAAGCAGTTTGTGATCGATGTGCACGAAGCACTTTCTCGGCAAAAGTGAAACAGGTGGAAACATTTGAGCTGTTGACACAATTTAGTGATGTGAAGAATCGAAACCTTGTCGATTCCTCGTCGATCTTTAGCATTATACATTCCACATACGACATTACACCGTATTTTGCATAAAGACTTAAGTCTTAAGGCTTTTAAAGTTCAGTTAACACAAGAACTCAAGCCGGTCGATCACGTCGAATCCGGATTTTAAACGAAAAATCTTCTTCAGTGATGAGACCCATTTTCACCTCGGATGCTAAGTTAATAAGCAGAATTGTCACATTTGGTGCTCAGAAAATGCAAAAATGATTGTTAAATAGTCGAAGTACTTTGTCGAAAATGAGGCTGGTGCAAGTATGACGGTGAATCGATTGCGCTACCGAGGTTTGTTTTTGCCCGAATTGGAAGATATTGATGTGGATAACGTTAATTTTTAGTAAAATGTCGCTATGATAGGAAAAAAATTGTCCTGACCGGGTCATTTCTTGAAGAAGTGGTTACAATTGGCAACCGGGATCTTGTAATAACACACTTTTAGACTTTTTTATTTGGAATCACGTGAAAGAGTCTATATCAATGCTCCACAATCGATTCAAGACCTTAAAGATAGAATTCGTGAAGTTATCGAGGACATGCAGCATTCTAAAAAGGATATGGTGCTGCCAGCGTATCCGTGGCGGCCATTTTGGTGGTATCGTTTTCAAAAATCTTCCTCTTTAAAATGAAATAAAGATTCATTGATTTCTTTTAAAAAATATTCGTTCTTTTTAAATATCAAAACGAAACCTCTTATTGGAAATCCCTTTATATCATACATAATCATGTACGAAATTTTATTACGTACGGCCCTTATTGAGATATTCGAGGTAGAACTATTTAAAGTTTCATACCCTTTTGAATATTTCACTTATTTTTCTACAGGTATCAACGTACATGGTCTAAATGGTGTAGTTCTTTCTAGTCTATTATATGACATCAGAAAGAGTACAAAACCCTAGGGTTTAAAATGATATCTAAAAAAATATTTGTTCTTATATTGAAGCTTGCCTTCTTTTCTTGTTGTCTTCGTTTGATTCCCTCCACACACACACACACACACCCAGTGAAAATTGGAGAAAAAAACCGTAATCGCAAAATGAAAACAGTAATGTCCCGAGTGAATGTAAGATATGTACATAAAAAAACCTCCAATATGATGGATTGGTGTGTTTGGTTCCAAATAATGAAGGTTGATCGATGAGTTGTTTTTTTTATAAATTATATTAGTTCGAACTGTTTCGAGAAGTTAGTTTATAGTTTAAAATATACGTTCTACAGTAATTGATTGAATTTCTCCATCGAACGATGTCGAATATTTGAGTTAACAGGTCATTCAATAAGTCTGTAGGCTAAGTAAGAAAAAAACAAAATTTTAGCAAAACTCGATTTAATTATTCAACATAGTTGCCTGGGCGATACAAATGAGTATAGCGATTTTCCAACTTTTCGATATCACTTGTTTGTGGCTCAAGGCACTCCCAACTCTTTTTTCTTTCGCGGTTCACTTATTCACGTCCTATTTTACACCCTTACAGACAAATCGAAGACGTACAGCTATAGGTCCGTTTTACGTAGAACCATCTGTCATTGCATAGCTCCATGCCAGTCTATAGTAATGACATGGAAAATGGTTAGGCCCAAGAGTTCTGCACTCCATCAGTAACCCAGTACCTACCGCTCTTTAACCACTGCGCCATTTGGTCGGTTGATTTAACTTTTATAGTACAAAATAGGCCTCAGTTTTAGCGATTACTTAATCATTGGACTAAAAAATTTTCAGTTAGCATTCTTTTGAGATCTGAAAACAGGAAAAAGTCGCCGGGGGCTAAATCTGGAGAAAATGGTGGGGGGGGATGTATGTGAAGTTGGCCAAGAATTCATCGCAGAAAAAAACGATGGCATATTACTAATCTCAACTATCATGACACTTTTTGCTCTCAGCCCAAAATTATGCTGTCATGATATGTTAGGTTAGGTTAGAGTGGCTGCTAACGCACACTGAGACCGTTGTGATACCACAGGATCCTAGTCCCCTAATACCCTTACCCCTCTATTGGATCCATCCTGAGCTACTAATGTAGCGTAAAATGTCCCGCACCTTAATATCTGCAAAATCTGAAAGTCTTGGAACGATTCAAATCCAGCCTTGACCATTAAGAGACATTGTTGAAGTGTGATATGTGATGCTGGGTGCTGTAAGCGTGACAGCTAATGGATAAATGGCGGGAGTTAAACTTTCGACTCCACAGAGTGGCATTGATTGACAGCTAGGGCGCTGGATCAACCAGCCGATGAAGACGTTTGTCTTGAAATGTATGGCATCTTGTTATGTGGTCTGTAATATTCGTTTCGCTAGGCCGGTTTCGATCTGATGACGTCATTGACTCGTTGTGTGATCGAAAAGATCAAATCCATCTCATCAGGCATATGCGACCGGACTTGATGTATGTTGCATTTCGTTTCTATATATACTGTGAGGCTATGTTGCAGCAGTTCTAGCGAATTTGACTCGAAATCTTTTTTTCGATTATTTGTATACTTCACTATTGTGGCGTGACTATTCGTCGTATTTGTGAACGCCACAACATCTCGTTGAGAGACGAGTGGCAACCCAATGTAACCCTAAACTTCAACAGCACAGTTTCCAGCGACTTGATAGCCGCCTGACTGTCCACATAAATTGTGATATCCCTCTTGGATATCACGTTATGCCTCAACCAGCTCAAGGCTTCGTCAATCGCTATTACCTCCGCCTGGTACACACTGCAGTGATCAGGGAGACGAACGGAAGTGCTTATATTTAATGCTCTACAGAACAGGCCAGCTCCGACCTTACCATATAGCTTTGAGCCGTCCGTGTAGAATTGTATAGCTTCGGTTTCGAGTTTTAGCTTATTCCCCCAGAATTCTCTTGAAGGGATAAAGGTTTGAAAACCTTTTTCGAAGCATAATATCGGTGTAATATAATCAAGGTTTGCATTACCTTCTTTAGCGAACCAATTATTATCGAGTAACCTGTCTGAAGGTGTTTCCACTGAGACATGGCCGTTAAACTTGCGGCTATGTTAGCCGCCATATGTTTGCCATAGATATCTACTGGAAGAAGGTGTAACATGACTTCTAAGGCCTGAGTGGGTTTTGTTCTCAGTGCCCCGCTTATGACGATACAGTCCATCCTTTGCACCTTTTCTAACTTCTTTCCATAGGTTACTCTATCCAGTGCTGGCAACCAAACACTTACTCCATATATAAGAACTGGTCTTACTACGGCAGTGTAGAGCCAGTGTACCAGCTCCGGTCTGAGACCCCAACGTCTGTCTATTGCACTCCTACACGAATACATCGCCGTCGTAGCTTTGCCGATTCTCTCCAAGATGTTCGGCTTCCAGCTTAGCTTACTGTCTAAGATTACACCCAGAAATCTTGCTTTATCAGTAAAGTTTGGTCTCAGTCTTAGATGGATTGACTTCCAATCCACATTTACTGGCCCATTTTGTAAAAATAAGAAGCGCATTCTGCATTACCTCCTTAATGGTCGGTAAAAATTTACCTGATACCATGATAGCCACGTCATCAGCGTAGATAACCACTCCTATACCCTCCCTCTCCAACTCCAGAAGTAATCCATTGATCACCATGTTCCAGAGAAGAGGGGACAAGACTCCCCCTGTGGGGTTCCCCTAACCACTTGCCTTCTTATGGTTACCTCCCCAAACTCTGAATTTACAGTCCTGCTTCCCAGCATATGACTGTCATGATACTCAGCCCAGAAAATGGACTGTCACTATAAGTAAATTACTTTAAATAATGGCTATAGTGACTAATATAAACATAAAATAGTTAGTTTTGTGCATGCAATGTTAGTGACTGCTTTAGAAACTCGTACGATTTTTTTAAGAATTTTTCTAGGGCTAGGAATTGAGATAAAGTCCATTGAAGTCAGGAACTATTCGTTGACCCAACTAGCGGTGCACATTTTTTGATTCATGACTAAGACGTGCCTAATTTGCTCTTATCACAATTTTTGAAATTTTATAATAATGTTCTTAAAATTTTTATAAATTCCATTACAATGTAATGTCGTTATAGTATGAACAGAATTAAATAGTATTGCCAGACGCACGTTTTTTTATTTTGGGGGTGGAAATTTCGGGCTATCTTCACAAAGGTGGGTAGGCAATTCGAAGCCCAATTTATTCAATTTTGCCATCATTTTGATCGATCTTTTGCAAATGTGGCCATTTCTTTGCGATTTATTCCGTGCGCATCCCAAAATCCAGACGCTTTGGATTAGGTTCGTCGACTGCTGTCCATTAAACTGACTGTCTTTTTTGGATTCTGGTGTGTAAGTTTGAAACCATGTCTCTACTATTGTCACAAATCGACGATAGAACACCACCAAACAATCCTCTGAAGCATCGAATCGTTATTGTTTTTGGTCGACTGTGAGCTCACGTGGCACCCACTTTACACAGATCTTTTGCATACCCAAATGTTGGTGTAAAATAGTAAGAACACTACCATCTCAAATCATCATATAATGTCAGCTAGCTCGTGCAGCTTCAATTTGCGATCGTTCTTAACCAATTTGTGGATTTGTTTGATGTTTTCAGGAATAATAGCCTCATTTGGGCGTCCACTGCGCTCTGCATCATTTGTACTCAAGTTAAATTTTTTCCATTTTCATTTCAAAAACCAAAAATTTGTTTTTTTATTTTTTTTACTATGCATTATTTTTTGGAGCTCAATGCTCTCCCAGCTCTTTCGCGATTCACTTATTTACGTCCTCCGTTACGCCTAAATGGCCAAATCGAGGATTTACGGCTATAGGTCCGTTTTACGTAGAATCTATACATTGCATAGCTCCATGCCACCTTATAGTACTGACATGAAAAATGGGCCATGGATTCTGCACTCCAACATGGAGGATCATAGACGTGATCATTCACACCATCGATCGTAATAAGATGGTGAAAATCCCTGTTGCATCCTGCCCCTATCGGGATTCGCACCCGGTATCTCCCGCTCCAACTGCCACAGCTTTAACCACTGGGCCACCTGGGCAGTAAAGTTGCTTCACACAAAATACTATAAACTCACGAATCAATAGTCAGATTGCTGTCAAACTTATACACGTATCGTTTGAAGGTTAGTACTAAATAAAAATCATATGGAAAAAGTTTTAGTAACGCCATCTATTGTCGTCCTACGAACTTATTAAATGACCCTGTAAAGCATGTAGTAGGTTGGTTAAACAGTCACACTGACATCCCCAAAAACTAAATTCATGACTAATATCGCATTCCACTTTAAAACCGACTATACACAATGCTAAACCATGGTGGTGATACAAATGGTTGTGATGGTGTGATTCTTGAGGGTGGTGTATCGTGACTTACTATATTTATAGTGTTTTTGTCGTCTAAAATGTGACATTTTTTTTTGTTTGAAAACACCTCGTACTTTCGCCAGCACACCGATTTTTTTAACATAAAATTATTAAAATTACAGACTTTTAAAAAAAGAAAATTAATATCATTTTCGTGTAAATTTTCACCATAAAAAAAATATTATCTTTTAATTCACTTTCAATGAATTCGTTTATTCATTTTGTTTTGTTTTGTTGTTTTATCATTGAACGCGTAAAATTAATAACAAAAAAAAAGAAACAAAACAGTAATCAGAAGAAGATGAGAACGTCGATGAAAGAGATTAAAGAAGATTTTCCACGTTAAATAGAAAATATCAATTGTATCACGTTCGGTGTTTCGTCGAGATTTTTAATGAAATTTTAGAATTTTAAATTAAATGGTTTTTTTATGTAGTTCAGGTGGGTCGAAAAAGGTACCAAATGTTTATATATATATATATATATATATATATATATATATATATATATATATATATATATATATATATATATATATATATATATATATATATATATATATATATATATATATATATATATATATATATATATATATATATAAGTGGTTAATATATATATATATATAATTTTTTTTGTCGACTGGAGGAAACCCTCTGAGCGCTGTGCCGGACTCTTACCGACTAAAACATGAAACTAACAACTTCAATTGATACGAATATAGACATCCAACGCCTGAAATTATGCAAACTAAAAGATTGCATAACTACAGGCGTTGGATGACCATGTTCTTATCAATTTAAGTTGTTTTATTTTTTAACGTTATATCATCATCATCATGGTATTAATGGTGTTCTAATTTCGCTCCTCCGACAGCAACTTAGTGATAGTATTGTCCTTTGTCGGCTGACCTACTTTATCAGTACACTCATGACGCTCCCGCTCCCACTGTTTACAGTGAAAAATAGTGTGTTCTGGTTTATCTCGTTCATCACAGTAAAAACAACATGGCCTTTCTTAAATATGCATTTTAAAGAAATGGCGGTTAAAACTGCCATGGCCGGATAGGAATTGTGATAAGTGGAACCCACTCTTTAACTTATAAGGAATCAGCTGTCTATTGTTCCATCTTGTTTAGGGCCTTCCATAGGAGTCCCACTGAGTACTGTGACTCTATATTTAGCCATTAACGTCATAACGTCATTATAGATTTTATGAAGGCTGCCTCTTTCGAGACTGTCCTATAAGCATTACATACCCGGAGTGCAATAGTTCGTTGATTCCGCTCCAATTAATCACGAGCCTTTGCAGTGCCCAATGCTCGAATCCATACGGGTACTCTATACAATATGTGACTACCGATGAGAGCAATTTCCTCTTACTTGCGCTCTGTCTGCCAGAGCAGGCCCTTAATCGAATAATGGTTGTTCTATTCGCCTTTACCACCGTTTGTCTAAAGTGCTCTTGGAAGCTTCTTCGATCCATAAGCTTCTTCGGTCCAGCCATAACCCCAGGTATTTAATTGTTGCTGTTGGTACTATTCTAATTCCTCCTATGTTAAATTCCATAGGTATAAGATTCGCCTACCTGCCATGACAACTGCCCTGGTCTTTTCCGGCGCAAACTGCAACCGATGAGTGCAGAGCCATTTGGAGATGATTTTAACTGCGGCTTCTATTCGCTCTACAAGTTGTTCATATCTCACTGATAAGTGCCAGATCTTCGGCATATTCCACTAGTTTGGAGTTCTCGGGCAACAGAATTTTGAGAACACCGTCATAAAGAATATTCCAGAGCAGTGATCCTAAGGCCGAGCCTTGTCGTACACCACTCGTAGCCTCCATCCGAGTAGCTACACCTGCTGATTTTGCAATGATTCCTCATACACATAGATATATTTGGAGAACCATCCTAAGACTCGGGTTTACTTGACATTCCTTTGCTGGATTAAATCCCTAGCTACACTATGAAAAGCATTCCGTCTAGGGTAATTACTACTGGGATACGCCGTGAGTGTTTAGATCCGTCAGCTGCTATATCGATAAACCTCATGACTTCCGCTATAGCATCTACAGTATAACACTACGCTCGAAACCCGAACTGGTTCTCTGAAACTCTGCCAGTTCTGTTGACGTCCTTTTTTAATCTGTGACGCAGTCGATGCTAAAATAGTTTCTCGAAGATGTCCAAAAGGCAGAGTGGTCTATATGACGCAGGTACCCCAACTGGTTTTCCCTCATTTTTAAGTAACACAAGTCTAGCTGTCTTCCATATGCGTGGAAATTCTCCATTCTTAAAAGCTTAATTTATAACATCCAAGATTAATTTTGGTTGGACGTCTGATGCTTCTGGTGGGAATCATCTTTAGCTTTCTCCATACAGTCTCTCGTTTTTCCCTAGTGAATGGTAGAAATGCTTGTGGCTGTATGGACTTATGGTAGTCATTTCCCAATGGATCCTCTTCTACCCTAATGCAGAGCTTTTGCCAGCAATTCTTTGATTTCAGTATAGTAGTCATCATGTTGTTCCTTGCACATTTCAGTTTCTATTGGATAGATTTATCTACTTGACAACGGGTAAGCCGGTTCCCTCGCAGTTGCAGCACCTGTGCATAGTTCTGCAATTTCTGGGGTTTACCTGCCTCAAATTCTAGCCAGAAGAACCTCCTCACATGCCTTCCTAATCGTATCTACTATAGGTTGTGCTGGCGTTGTAATACGACATAGAGCCATGTGAGGTTCAATTTCACCGCGAAAACTTTCTTGCTTGGATTCCCCTATGCGCCAGCTCTTATTTGCAATGTTATTTTGCTCTACTCTCCTATCTTACTTATTTGTAATCACCTCGAACATAATATAGCGATGATCACTAAGCCTTTAACTGTCTAGAACCTTCTAATTCCGAAGTAGGCTAACAATTCATTCGGAACCAAAAGTAATTTCGAGAAAAGAGCCGTAATTGCCTCTTTTATAGGTTGGTATCTATCCTGCATCTAAACTATTAAAATTATAAGAGGCAGCCCAATCTGTGAGCATTTGTACTCTGTTGTCC
Source organism: Tipula lateralis (assembly GCA_963932295.1). NCBI lineage: Eukaryota > Metazoa > Arthropoda > Insecta > Diptera > Tipulidae > Tipula > Tipula lateralis. The sequence continues at coordinate 140,299,124 of OZ010737.1, forward strand.
AGACCTATACCCATAAAACTAGTGATGACAATAAAATAAGTGCGGCATCACAGTCCAGGTCTGCTTTCTAGTTTCCTCCTTGTGGTTTCTGTCGTCTACATTATTTTAAATTTCTGTGGCAACAAGGAGGTCCTGTGTTGGTCTACTGCAACGTACATTAATTTGTAGTTGGCACATGACTAGCTTCCACTAATTTGATAAAACTAAACTTTTGGTTGTGATCGAAATGTCCACGTTTGGCCTACTGTGCACCTCCCTACATTTCTTCCTCGTATGCCCACTCTTCCTACAGCTAAGGCAGCAATCACTACAATAAGGCACCCGACAGTTCTTTGCTGGATATTTCGTTTCCCAGCACCTATTGTGGTGACGGTCGTCAGAGCGGTTTTGAAGTCGGTTATAAACCCATCCAATGCTAATGCGCTTTATGTTCATTATCTACGTTGCTCATTCTTTGGGTCGTTTACAGCGGCTTTCTGCGTGTCAGAGTTGGCCGGTATTATTGAAGTCACAAGAATATCTCCATTCCTTTCCAAGAGCTACCTGGACTGCATTGTTTACTTCAGAGTCACTAGTCCCTGCCTCTAGATCCCTTCTGTATACCACGGCTAACTCCTTTCGATACACTGCAGCTACACCGTAAACCTTTACCACATTCGTCTCTCTAAGAGTCTCAGCTTTGTTTCTTCCACCCTTCAATCGAAACGTTTTCCTAATGCCGACTATCTCCACTCCCACCTATTTAATATCGACACCTGATTTCATATTTCTTAGAAAATCGGGATGGGTTTGCCTCTTCGACTTTACTGTACCATCTTGTTTCGGTTTCCCCTCCTTCCTTTATGTCTATTACCCTCAATATAATTATTTTCTAGCTTATTCACTAGTCCTTCGGTATTAGGCTAATCACCACTTTTTCCCTGTCGATAAAACAGCACGTTTGTCATGAATGGAAATGAGAGTTGGACCTTGGCAAAAACGTACGAGAAGTGGCTTTTAACATTCAAGAGAAGAATTATGCGTGTGATATATGGCCCCAAACGCGACGTTGATGGCACATACCGAATTTGTTCAATCGCGAGATGAGGAATTTAATTCGAATTCCTGATGTCGTGCATGAAATCAAAGGTCAGTGAGTAAGCTGAATCGACTACGTTCAGCGTGTTGATCCGGACCGAATAATGACGCGATCTTTAAGGGAGAGCCACCTTTCGGAAGGCAAAGAGGTCGCTGTCAGCAACGATAGCTCAATGGCGTATAGAGAGCGATCTGGTACCTTCTGATTGTTTATTATAAAGTGAAGAGCTGGCGCGTAATCGAAACCGATGGAGTCAGATTGTTGACACGGTACTAGCCAACAAGGGCCTGTATGAACAAAAAATCTCGGAAAGACCACCCACGGAATCAGGTTGCTGAAACTATATTAATATATGGCTTAAAAGCCGTAAACGGCCATAATGCAAAACTTTATGAATTTATGCCCCAAAGAACTTTTTATTGCCTCTCGCCTCAGGAGGTTTTAGTTATATTGAATGTAAAAATCGTGTCGTGCGCGTGAATATTTATTTCTGTAAAATGTTAGGATGGCATTTAGACGTTGTATCACTGTCTTCCTCTATGGCTTAAATTTTAAAGCACCCCATCGTTTGAGTATTTCAAGATTTTTTGGACGATGCTTGAGTCCATGAGTTCTTTAAATCATCAGAGAGGTCATAATTTCATTCAACATGAATCTCCGATTTTCTATGCAAATGATGCAAATGCCTTTTTTTCTCGTCCTACCCCTTTGGGGATTCGAACACGGTACCTTCCCCTTCAAATGAAACACCTTTAATCACATTGGTTGGACTGGTTATATATCATGATTTGAGATTTATCCCAGCCATCTGAATTATTTAACATAAATGGCACAATTTTTATATTTTGGTCAGCAATAATCAGCTAAGGTCATATCCATCGTGCTTGTTCTACCAAATCAAGTCACATTATAAGCAAATCTCGCTAGCACAATCTATCTATGGCAGAAAATATCTATCGTAACCAAAATACTTCCGTATACAGAATTTTAACAATAGTCTTCGTTATAGCTGGTGCCCACGCCGCATTTATATAATTGCTTCCTTATTCTTTACAGCAACGAACAATGCCGAGACACATTTTTTGTCTTGCTATATAATCCATTAAAAAGCAAATATCACTGGGTTGATTCATCTAGATTTGATTAGATATGAATAGAAAATTTTATCAATAAATATTTGATCATGATTTTTCAAAAATTATGCTATTAATCACGCACACAAAATGAGACGAGAGTGAAAGGCATGAAAATTGAAATATAAAAGAAGGAAAAACAATTCGTTTGGAAATGATGGAAATTTGTGTTTTTTGGCTGTAACATTATACTGTAACAGGGTTTGATAAAGAAATGAATAACCGATATATCGTTTTGGCATAACACTTGTATCTTATTCCGATTAAATTTGTTCTTTTATTTGCTTAAAGCATAAGTTGTTGCACAACACCAACACATGTTCACAATGATCTAATATTGGCTTTGTATAAATTTCATATGTAACCGGCTAAATCGATTACAGTCTTTTACCACATCTGGACCCAAAGCACCTATAGACATCTGTCTCAGTCTCTCGGTTCTCAAAAAACTGTACATGCATAATCCCGTAGAAGGAGAATTAAGCGAGTAAGTCACTTAGAAAACCTTAGACGCATAACGGCCATATTATATTATTTTAAAGTATCGAATGAAAAAACTCTTAACGGAAACCAGCTCGACCAGCTCGATATGCCAGATCGTCGCTAAAATGTCTTTATTTATTCAAATACAATTCACAGAATTTTTTTGTGTTCCGATTTACGTGGATCTCTGCAAATTCCATATAGCTCCAAGCCGCAGCCTATATAGTACTGACCTGGAAGATGGGTTGGCTCATGGATTCTAAATTCAACAGGAGGTCACAGATGTGTTCATGCTCACCACTGATCGTAATCAGATAGTGAAAAATCCCTTTTGCATCCTGCCCCTATCGGGATTCGAACCCGGTACCTTCCGCTCCAACTGTTGTAGCTTTAACCACTGTGCCATTTGGACGGTAATTCACAAATACTCTCCGGGGCTTTGGTTGTGTGAAATCAATGGTTAAGAGTTTCGGTGAGCTAAATTGATATGTTATAGTTACTATCTGTTCAATTCAATTCGTAAATATGGTGAATCAAAGTTATGCTTGAAGAAAAAGGATGTCGCTTAAAATTTTAAAACTATACCGTGGGAGAATCCCATGATTATTCAGAGAAGCCTTTACGACTCCATCAATCAAGAGAGTGCGTCTTATTTGGTGAGTGGGAGTGGGAGGGAGACCTCTTAATTGCCTTCAAAGATCTGTTTGTCTAAACATTGTAAAAGATATGCACATAACGCATACTCCAGCAATTTAGGTGGCTGAGGCTCTGCTGGCGTTTTATCTTTTGGATCAGAACGTGTGCAGAGCAAACAACCGCTTACCTACAAGACAGATGCAATCTATTTGGCTCTTCTGAGCTCTGTCATATATGGAGGGAGCTATCTTCGGGAAAATATTTTGTGTAGTTATTACCGAAAAAGATCTGATATGGGACAACAACAACCCATCCTACCTCTCCCGTGACGGTATAATTATCTTTACTGGCGGATCAGTGTACTGTAATCTAGGTGGTGCTGGGTTATACATGCAAAATCATGAGGTCGAATTATCTATCCCCTTGGTAGGTATGCTACTATCTGTTTGGGGAAAATTGCTGTTATTTGGAATGCATTGCAGAGGATCATCGTTTCTGCATCTTTCCTGACAGCCAGGCTACTCTAAAGACGATTGTTTTTAATACTGTTTCATCAAAACTTGTTTGGAGACGATAATTGTCTTAAAGCAACTAGGCAGTCTGAATAAACTTAGACTTCACTGGATACACATGGGTGTCACATGGATATCATCATTCAGTCACATGGGTATCAAAGGAAATATATTGGTCCATTTTGGTGCAGCTTCCACTTTTCGACTATCCAAAATCCTTTTTGGATCAATAAATCAGCAAAGATCCCATTCCTACTTGAATTATGATAAACGCATTTGAAAATTTTCCTGAACATTCTTATGGGCCATTGTTCCCTGAATAATCATATGTTTCGAATGAAAACAGCGCAAACTGCGAACAGTGTGATAGAGAAGAAGAAGAAACTATTGCGTAGTTCTTATGCTTCTGTTCTTTATACTCTTTCCGTAGACTACACTGGGTTTGATCACAATTCCTATATTTGAATATCAACTGACGACCTTGACGGTACCAGATGTCTTGGACTTCATTAGAAGAAAAACCAGTCAGAGTGCGTTTAATTTAATGTAGTGCGTCAAATGATTTCTGGGATTACCGATCTTTTCCATCTGTCGGACAAATAAAAGTTGCAACACAGGACCAACACTAAACAATCTAAATAACGTGGCTCAAACACTTAATCTTGGTGAATGTGTACGAGAGGTGGCTTGTAATGACCAACAATTCGACTTTCAGGAGACATACCGTTACGAGTTTTATTCAATTACGAGATCAGAGTAGTATGAAATCGAAGTTTTTGAACTTCAGGTAAAAAATTAAATCTCCGTGTTTGATACAATTAGGCAGTGTAACAACAGAGGATGTTACCGAACACAGTATTATTCCATGCATTATAAGAATTATCAATAAATTTTCTTCGGTTAATTGGTAACGATTATTCCAGTGAAATGCCGAAGGTAAGATTTTTTAATTCGTTTATCGCTATCCCATACACAGTCATATTGGGGAAGTGTCAGACTTAAAGCAATTCCTTCCAATGACCATCTTGATAATGATCTATTGCTCAAGATTCTATCTCTTATAAAACATTTGAACTTCCGGTTCTCATATGCCCATCTATTCCCTCTTTTTAACTCCAGCGGCTACTTTTTTGCATTAAAAATTTACTGTTTTACTGACGATTCTGAAACTCTTTAAGCCCCACTTGATATTAAATTTAAAGAATATTCTGAGGAGTATAGGTGGTAAATATTTATGGAGACAAAATCCGAATGGCTACTGTGAACACATATTTGCACCTGGGCTTGATATGAAATCGATTGATCGATGTATTGTTAGGTCTTTACCACATTGCAATTCTAAACACATAAATACTTATAACCACAGGCCCGTCTTAAACTAAGAAAAAATTGAGCTTCCAATATTTGGAACTGAAGATGCCATTTTTGCCAATTTAGATGTCTGCTCTGATCAACTGATGCATTGTTGCTCTGATCTGTTTGGAACCAGATTTTTTAATTATCTAGAAGCACTTCTGAAACACAACATATGGCTGAAAGGCTAACCTCAAAATCACTAATTCAGCGTGGCCATTTACTTTTATCCCGATTGGCAAATTTCTGTGTTCTAAATAAGAATGAGATGAGATAAGATGAGATTCATATTACATTGAAATGCTTTTTAAGGCGAACATCTTGAAATACCAATACCTTCTGATAGAGGATCAACCAGCTTTTTGGGTTTGCCTCTGACTTCACTCATAGTAGTAGGGAACCAGATGCTGCAAAGGAGACTATTGGTTTAATAAACGAGCCCCGAATATTGTCTTCTCTTCTTACCAGATATCCTGATACGTGATATATGAAGAGAGAACGATGGTCCTTATAATACTGAGGTAGGAACATTCTTCTAGATATGTGCCAATAATTCCTTATCGCCCAGCAGTTTACCAATCCGTGCCACTTTTCAACTTTCTGGTATGCATGCTATTTGGAATAAATTATTTTTAGATTTTATCTTGATCCTCTATAGTGGAACTAAATAAATCACCTAGATAAATATCTGCTTCATGATTTGGTAAAGTTTTTGCTTCCACTTTTTGAAATTATTGTCTGGTTTTTAAAGTTAAGAAGCAATTGAGTTCAGTAGTTGTGATCAAACGTTTAGAGTAGTTATGAGATTCAAGATCTCTCATTACTCACGATAACAGTGTGGGGGAGGATATCAAAGTTCTTCACCTCGCCGCTGGCAATCTAGCTTTAAATCCTCTACGTAAGTGGACGATATTTTGAAATCAAAATATCTTGCAAATACGGATAAGCTAAAACAATACAGTGTTGATCAAACCCGTTGTCATTTATAGATGTGAAAGTTGTACCTTGACGGATGAGTACATATCAATCTTAGATGGTTTCTAAGATTGATATATAGCCCAAAACGTGACGTTTGTCGCACATACCGAGTTCTTTTCAATCATGAGATCAGAATTTTAAACGAATTCCTGATATTGTGCATGAAATCAAATGAGAGTAAGTTCTGCGTGCTGAACCGAACCAATTGATACAGCGATCTTTAAACAGAGAACCACCTTGATGAATGAATGACTACGATATCATCCACGTTGCTCTCTTTCTTCAACAAAACAATACTCTCAATTTATCGTTGCTGAAATGGCCCAACTGGCCATGTAATTTTTTTTGGCTGATCCTTATATAATGTTATCTCTTTCTATCTTTACATAACTATTTTTTTAACTCGGGTATCCAGAAGCTCTAGCTGCAATAAAACAATCATTATACAACTATGCGGTCGAAGTGCTTTGATTTTTTCTTCGGGTCTGGTTTGTACCAAAGCTGGTAACTCTTACACTCATGAGGACATCGAACGTTGCTTTCTTTAATCTAAAATTAGTACAATGCAATACCAAATGTTCAATGTCCTGTACAATCAAACAGCTTTCACATAAACTAGTATTACTCAATTGACGTCTATAAAGACATTCCTTCCAATTACCATGATTTAATCTTACCCGCTCCATTGTTCGAATCATTCTTGTGTCGCCTTTAATTTCCCTGAAAAGGGTTTAATGAAAGGTCACTATTATACTCAAAGTACTTCTTTCCTTCTATCTGGCTCTTCTGTTTAATTAATTTTAATCCACTCAGAGAGTCGGAGAATAGAACTACTTTCCTCCTCCCTTCATTCATAGCCAACTTGATTCCTTCAATAATTCCAATCAACTCGGCATTCGTTATACAGATACAGTCATTAAGTCTCAACACTTTTTCTTTTTTAACGATGGAATGTAGATTCCTCGATCCTGAGTTACACTAGCATCAGTACAAACCTTAATGTGTGCCAAATATTTCAATCGCATCAAACAAAACTCGCGCTCCACCGGTCATTCATCATCGCTTTTGTGTCTCCAAAATGCAACCTCACCACAAGATTATTTGGAGAATTTTTACACTCACCGGTCGAATTTTGGATAATATACTAATATTTTCCTCATTCCCTCTTTTGTAGATTCCCGAATACCTAGTCATAGTTAAATGCCTAATTCGATCATTATGTATATGCACATCTATACTACCTGTCCTTCATAAAGCCATGCGTAGATGCAGTTCAGTCAAACATTGTAGGTTCCTGATTCAGACATTCCTGAGCTCGATTCTAGGCCTTACCGACGGTTTTACCATTGCCTAATGAGACAAAGTCATCTGCAAATTGCAGGATGACTTTGTCTTCTGCATTTAAGTTCAACTTCAACCTGTAACCTCTTCCACACAATACTAATTTTCGGTCAGTCATCGAATCCAGCACCCATTTACAATTTTTTCCAGGGAAACCTAAGCTCAGAAGAACTTGGTAAAGTTTCCTTGGCACTACATAATCATACACCCTTTCAATGTCCAATAATACCGCCAAAATACACTTATTTTCCTTTCTTACTTGCCAAATAAACTTTTCTATACATTCGTTCGCAGAGTGGTTTTGTCGGAAGCCAAAAACCAGTTTATGGCAACAAACTATTCCCATTGATCCATCCTACCTTTCAACATTCCATTTACAATTTTATTCAAAACATTCAACAAACAAAATATGAAATTTTCAGAACCACTCCCTTTGGGCACCATGCTTCCGAACTCACTCGATTTGTTTCTCTGGAACTCATCCCATTTTAACTCCTTACACATTTCGTTTCCATTTTAACTATCGTCTTCAGGTAACACAATTTCACTAACACTTCTTTAGTTATTCTGAACATTTATCATCATTTGTTAAAACTCATTTCCCATTTCTGGGTCATTCAAAACATTATTCCTTTCACGGCTCACTCTTCCTCTCACCCTTGTGTAGGTTGACCTATGTAACATTTAGATAAACGGTATCATTTAGTACCAGGTCAAGCAACTTTTCCTTTATGCTTTACGTATAGCCTTTTCAGTTTTCCATTCGCTCGTCGGTTTTAAATTCACTCAAGGCTATACGTTTACGATCATACCAATACTGGATCTCATTATTCCACCACCTTTATAAATTAACCTCACTTGCACAAACTTGCGTATTGCACACGTGATTTACTCTCTCTATTTCACTCTCAAGTTGGTTTAGCAGCTAGAGAAAACATTTTCGAGACTGTACCTCATGGGCAGAGTAAGTAGTACGCTTGCTCTGTTATTCGGGAGGTCTCGCGTTCAGTTCCCGGTGGTGACCAATAAATCACGACTGGGTGTTTTTTATTTGTAAGTATATTTGTGTAAATGTGGGTGAACCGTAGGTTCTTTTGTGGCATAGAGTTCGGGAATAATTTTCGCTCTCTTTAATTTTTTTCATGGCCAATAATGGCCTATAAACCTCGTTCGAAATAATTCTATAATAAATAATGGTAAGCACATATAGTTATGATTTTATGTTTTAAATCCCAATAATAGTAATCGACTCTACGAGGGATGTGGGAAAATTAATTACTTTCCATTTTTATATATTACCTGGTATTTGATAAACAGATACAAATTACATTAAGCAGCTTTTGTGCAAAAAGGAAAATGTAATTTATTAAATATTACATTAGCTAAATTTATGTGTACTCATCTGCATACATCCACACATCAACAAAACTTGTCAATCCAACAGTAAACTTCAACGATAATTTTAAAACAGGCTCAGGTGGAAATTAAAAATTTTCCTTTTTTTTCTGTCATTTTCTTTTCTTTTTATAAAAAAATTCGAATATAACATGTTGACATGTCGAATACAATGATTGATAATACATAATTGAATGATTATCATTCGATTGAGTTGAGCAAAAATATCGGGCTGCAGCTTTTTTATTTCGCTTTTAAAATGATTAACATTTAATTGAGTTTATAACTTTAACATTATTATAATTTTATTATTATCGTATCGTTTGCGAATGGAATAGGCCTGCCGTTATCACTCCAAATCAATCATTGAGATAAAATATTAAGACGTATGAGTGTATGATTAACTTTCTTAATTTTAATTCTAATTTTAGACACCAGTTGGTATTTTACATACTTAAAAAAAGACAACGTCATTTGCAGTGCCATCTGTTGTTGGGTTGTTCGAGTTTGTTTTTAATGACATTTAGACTTAGGAATGAAACAAAATCGTTTCACCAAATACCATACGTTGGATACCAGACATCCACATTGGTTTAATTATCGATTCGTAGATCAAACGTTCACAGTACAGACTCAGCTAAGAATTTCTTCCCAATCAACCATTACATCTCCTGTTGTTTTATTTTAATTTGCTCTGTTTTTTGTTTAGCGTCGTATTTCCAGTTCAATCTTGAATCAAGATGCAATCTGTTGAGGAACATAAGAAAGTTGCTATTAATGAACTGCAACGTGTATGTTTCATGCATGATTTTATCGAATGGGTGCTATAAATATTTAACTGCTTCATTCTGCGATTGCTTGATGCCAATACTGCTGTATCATCAGCAAAAGTTTCGATGAAGGTTATTTCCGAAGTCAGTATATATCGAATGTGTAAAGATATAGGAAGGGCCCTAATGCGCTACCCTGATACTTTCAAGATACTCTAAATTAACGTTTGGAGAGATACGACTCGAGCAATTATTTACTAAAGGGTGATCCAATAAGAGTTTATGACATTTAATGTTTGAAAATAATTTATTTTAACAGTTGTCTGCGACTGACTCTTAGATGATCCGTTCTATGGGTCCAATTTTTCAGCACTCTATCTTTTGAGCATTTTTTATGTTCGCATCTGATGCAGGAATCGATTACGGTTTATTAAAATTTTATTGTTGCACATTGCACCACAAGTCGGCAACACCAATATCTTGAATGTTTGGCAATAAAACTCATCCAATATACGCTGTAAATGTCTAAAGAAATACGGTCCGATGACGTCACCTACTCATAAACCGCACCAAGTTCTTGAATCTCTTCTGGCTGTTTATCAGCCCAAATACGACAATTTTGTTTGTTGACTTATCCATTCGGCCAAAATTTAGCTTAATCGCTGAATATTTTTTTTTATATAAAAGACGGATAAATTTGGAGCTGTTTAACCGGATTCAATTCTTGAACAACCCCTTTAAGACCCAGAGTTTGAGATTCGACGACGAACCGATTGATTGCGGAATTGATTCACGTACCCTTTCAGCTACAACAGCTATATTCACATTAGACCGACTTGTACGCACTCTAGTCGGGTGGTTCGAAATTTATTGATTGTTTTGCAAATAGTGCGTTCAGTTGAACTATTATTAACACCACAAAATGGTCGAAGAACCCGACAATTTTTTTCCTGAACCCTGATTTTTGAAATTACATGTCCACAATTTGTAAACGTTGTTCTCGCATAAGTCTATTCATGATGAAATGTCATATTAATATGACAATTATCACGCATGAATCCCAATGAGAATCCCAATTTGAAAAGGTACATCCTATTGGATCAATTCACTTGAATTAATGTACATTTGTAGAATCTGTAAGTATACTTGTCCACGTTATAAGTTGAAAAGGAACGGGATTTGTCTACCTTTACCCGAACCAGTTATAACGGAATTAACCGGCGAATAATGCCTATGAGCAATATAAGTGTCTGTGTACAAATAAGAGACAAAACGAAGAGAAAAAAATATTTTTAAATTTTATTGTTGTCCTATACAGTTACGCACAAGCCTTTAAATAAGTCTATCCCGTTTTAATAGTCTGCTTCTACAAAAGTCATTCTAATCTGAAATAAAAATTTAAACATTAATTATTTCACAAAAAATGCTATTCGTAAAATAGTAATAGTAAGCTTTGATAAGAGATGGCGCATGTCATGTAGAATGTAAAAGAACGCTTTTTTACATGTAAAAAACCGTGTAAATTACATCTTGTAATTTACACGCCCAATTTTAGAAAAAAAAATCATTTTATATATTTGAACAATTATCCTTTAGGTATAAATGACAATCGGGGTTATTATTTGTGGTTCCGTAGTTAAAAATTCTCTTCCAAAAACGAGGACAAAAATTTCTTAATTTCCGTTCCCGAAAAAAAAAATTCGTATTCAGTCCGAGAGGAAATTAAAATTAACAACAAAGAATGTAATTTTCATGGGAGAATGCAATCTTTGGTAGATATTTGTTGTATTAACTTTCTTATCGTACAAAATAGTTTCTCAGGTGTTTAGTCGGGCTTGTACTCGTAAACCAGTTTCATGTTTATACAAGATAATAATTTTACAAAAAATATACAATTTAAATTTTCCAGTTCACAGAAGGTTGTCACGACAAAACCTAATACAGCATCAACATTACGAAATAAATAACTAAACCTACCTACAGCTCTACCTACGTATGTTTTCCATCTACTAACTGTTTTTAATTTTTCATGAAATTTGTTTTTTTTTATATATAATAATCAATTCATTTTATTAAATCCATCTGCCATCTTTAGTCAACGCATACAAATATAATATATTTTCTTTGTGAAAATTGTTTTTTTTGCATTTTCTCTCTCACCGAAACAAACGAAAAACTAAAAAGTCTATTTTAACTGTACATGTGCGATATTAATGTCAGTTGCTATCGAGACTTAGTCGAATAAATATCAAAAAGCTTTTTGTACATATATAAAAAAAAAACAAAGAAAATTTGTATTTTCTTATTTATTTATTTTTTTTTTTGTATATTAGCTTTGATATTTAAAGTTCGGGACTGATGTGGTTACGATATTGCCACACAAAATATATTATATTTATTTTTTTTTTCGAAATATCATAAAACGTAATTTGGAAATTTGTGGTTTTGTATTTTGTTTCACGTATTTGAGTTTTGGTTATCATTTTAATTTGACACCTGTCACAGTGTTGTGTTATTATATTAAATTAAACAAAAAAACAAAATTGAATAAATAATATATTCTTTTGTAAGCATGGTGTTATATTGCAAAACATTTGTGTTTTAAGGATATCAAATTGTGCTTTTTTTTATGTATACTTAAGAGATTTTGCCGTATGCACATATAACCTAGTTGAATAAGATGGAAAAAATAAAAAAAGTTTAAGAAGTGAAACATTACAAATTGATAAGTTTTCGTTCGTATTGTTCTATATAAAAAATACATTTTCAATAAAGTTAATAAAATTTAAAAATTAATATCATACACATAAAAAAAAACAAATTATAAAGAAAATTCGGAGTATATTTACAGTGAAAACAAAAGTGAGTGGGAGCAGTATTATTTTCATTTGTTTTTTTTTTGTGTTCGTTTTTTGAAATTGCGCTTTAAGCTTTATGAGAAAATGTATTCTTATGTGTCTGATTTTGTGGACCGTTTTCAAATATATTACACACAAATTTTCCGAATATATGCAATGAATTCATACAACTGTTGCTAGATTTGTTTATTTGCTCATATTTCAGATTTTCCACACACCTGTATATAATTATTTGTGGTGGCGTTCACATGGATATATATATATATATATATATATATATATATATATATATATATATATATATATTATATTTGGTATATATAATATATTTTCCCTTGCTGCCATTTTCTTTTATGTATTTTGTTTGTTAATTTCGAATTTAAAAGAAAAACAAATACCATGGGTTGTACCTGCTTTTGTTTAGAATGAAAAATCAAAATACCTCCATTTTGATATATATATATATATATATATATATATATATATATATATATATATATATATATATATAAACGTACGTGTACATTGTATATTATATTCTTTATTAATTAACATTTATTATATATTCAATGAGTATGGTTGATGACGGTTAACGTATGATAAAACTGATTCTGACTTAGGATATAGGTATAGTGGCTGCGAGTTATAATCGTTATTTGCCCTTTTTTCCATTATTTAACTAATAGTTATATACCCTAAACGTATTATATGTTTTACGTGGACTTTTTTTTCGATGTTGGCTGTTTGTCATGTTAATTTTAAATTTCCAAAAGATTATCCATAATGGCTATTGTGGAAAATAAAATATATAGCTGGTGGGACAATATACAATAAAAAAAACAATATATTCATTTTCTTTGATTTATTCGTATAAAGCGAGCCTCGAGGTTTGGTTAGGGTTCGTGTCATTAAAATAAATTTTATTATGTATCCAGAAAAATACACACACACATATATATATGATTTTATGTTAGTGACACTAAAGATCCTACATTAAAAAATATAGCTTTTATATTATATATACTGTGCGGTTTCATATGTAACCTAATATTTATCATAATGGATGGTTTTGGTTTTCATTATTTTTTTCGAACTTAAGAAATAAAATTTCACTATAACCTGAACACAGTTTAATTGTTTATTTTGTAAAAGCTGAGCGGTTATGTCGACTAATTGTCTCAATATAATTTACTTAAAATTTTTGGAATTTTATCACAATTTGATCTTGCACACTATTATGCCACGAAGGAGCCAGTGTACATACTTGAATCTCGTTACTCACTCTAATTATGACTTGAGATATTTCACGTTTTCGAAGGACAACACAACTACCTGTTGAGCATTATATTAATTGAAAATTTTTCAAACACCTGTTCTCTACTTTAATACCAAATTGTAGCTGTGTTATTGCATTTTACATAGAAGTACAAACTGAACCAGTGCATCACTTAATGATACATATTTTTATTAGGTTCATTAATCAGTTTAATCTACACAATCCAAACTCTCCAAAAACGGTTAGTATCAATAGAGAAGATACCTGCATTGAATCCGGGGTGATATAGCTCATGCCGGTTATCTTGAACAATTTGTATATAATAAGTGTTAAAGTACCAACTCTACAAATATTTTATAACTTAAACTGAAAGTGTTTTCACTTAAGTATGATTATTGAGATTTATCCCAAAAGCTTAACTGATAAGTTACAGATTCAATAATAACAAAATTCTTCAATACGAAACCTATAATGAAGTGTTTGAAGCCCCTGTATGAGAACCACAAGTTTTGCGACTCATGTGAAGTTATTATCTCTCTGTAAATCCTAATTGATAAACTCGCACTCCGATACCTCAAAGATTACGCGGATTGTTAAGGATATTGAAATGTTTTTTATTTAATGTGAAGTACAATCGATACAATTAAGTTCTGAATAAAATGTCATTCAAATGGCCTCCACGACTTTTTCTACAAGAACAAATTCGATGAACCCAATTTTCGAGCAGTTTTTCCAAAAATCAAGTATGGCATGAATACTTCGTTCAATATTGACTTGTTAGCTTGAAGAGAGTTTGGTTTATTGCTTAAGACCAATGACTTCAAATAAACCAACAAAAAATAGTGTTATGGTGTTAAATCACAACTTCTTGGAGGCCAACATTTTCTCGCAATAATTCAATTGTTGCACGTAGTCTCGTTTTGCTGAAACCAATCATGTTGTCAAGATCAACTTCTTCCGATTTCGGCCATAAAAAGTTGGTTATCATCGATCTATACCGATCTCCATTGACAGTAACGGTGTTACCAGCTTAATTTCGAAAAAAAATCGAAAAAACCACACCAAACTGTCAATTTAGGTGAATGGAATGGTTTTCATGAATAATTGGTGGATTTTACTGCACCACTCAGTTGAAAGTGAGCCTCATCGGAGTAGATGATTTTCTTTTAAAAAAAAAACGTTTTGAAATTGTCCCAAGGCAAATCAGCAAATTCACGACGTTTAGGGTGATCCAATGGCTTCAGTTCTTGAGTTATAACCATTTTATACGGATGCAAACCCAACTCCTTTCTCAAAACCCTCCAGGTTGTGGTTTGAGACAGTCGCAATTCCTGAGAACGTCTTGGAATTGACAAATTGCGGTCTTTAGCAACATTTGCCTGAACGGCAGCAATATTTGCATTACTTCGAGCGTTTCATTATCTTATTGGTACTTGAAAATTATGTAAAGAAAATATACGCTAAATAAATTTCCATTCCTATTCGAAAACCCGATAGATTAAAAGCTTTTTGTAAGATTTATAGTATCGCTATAGTCTAGAGTTGAATAATCTTTGGTAACAACTGTAGATTATAAACCAAGAGTTAATGTAATGTCATGGGATCCAATCCATTTTGGCATTTCAGTGATTTATAACATTTTGATATAAAACACGTTTATCTTATCATTACTAACCGAAGTGAGAGCAAAGGGAAAAACAAAAGGTCAACTAATTGGTCGACTAATTCGTCGATTGTACGACAAAAAACAAACGTTTCCGTTTTAAACGCAAGATTTTGTCTTCGGATATAGGATTGTAAAGTCAAAATTCGATTTCGAAGAGGCTGTCATCGTTTTCAAAATGTTTGCAGTTTTAGAATGAGATAAGAAAATTAATTACATTTCAGTATCACTTTCAGGATATAATGTGCCAAACTGACCAGAACAGTTTGTAGTGACACTGCTCAATTGGTCAGTATATTAGTGAAAGATATTTAAAATATACATTGTAAAGGGTTTTTTAATAAGAGGTTTCATTTTGAATAGCCTGCTATTTGGGCAGCTGTCATCTTTTGACATTTGACAAGTAAAACCTTGTCCACTTTCTTGACCGGCAATAGTTAGACTGGTGGAAAAAATTTGAACTACTGGGACAAGTTTGTGATGTGAAGAATCGAAACCGTGTGCGTAGAAAACCCACGTTTGTAGATTCCTCATCGATCTTTGGAATTAAACATTCCACAAACGACATTACGCCGTATTTTGCATAAAAACTTAGGTCTTAAGGCATTTAAAGTTCAGTTAACACAAGAACTCAAGCCGGTCGATCACTTAAATGTCGTATCTTGGCAGATTGGGTTCTTCAAATTCATCACAATGAGTCGAATGTTCATCGAAAAATTACCTTTACAATGAGACACATTTTCACCTCGGAGGCTACGATAATAAGCAGAGAATCCAAGAATGATTGTTGAAAAGCCTCTCCATGCTCAACGTGTCATTGTTTGGTGCGGTTTTTGGGCTGGTGGTTATGATTTGACCTTACTTTTTCGGCTGGCGCAATTGTTACGGTGAATGGATTGCAATATCGTGCTATGATTAACGATTTTTTCTGGCGGGAAATGGAAGATATTGATGTGAACGACGTTCATTTTCAGCATTACGATGCAACAAAACATTCGAAATTTTGCAAGAAATGTCCTGACCGTGTTATTTCTCGAAGAGGTGATCACAATTGGCCTCCGAGATCTTGTGTTTTAAATCCTTTAGACTTATTTCTTTAGAGCCATGTGACAAATAAGGTCTATACCAATGCTTCACAATCGATTCAAGATCTTAAAGAAGGAATTCGTAAAGTTATCGAGTACATACAGCCACAAATGTGCAAAGTGGTCGTAGCCTTGGTGGTCATTTGTCTAATATCGGTTTTCAAATGTTAATGGCATACCTTCTTCTTGACAATGAAATAAACATTCAATGATTTCTCTTAAAAATACTCGTTTTCTTAGAGATCAAAATGAAGCTTCTTATTGGAATGTACTTTATATGTCAGTAGTTTGTAGTCCACTTTACTTCAGTGAGAGTAGTCTATAAAACATATTGATAAAATTAAATTTGACAAACACAGTTCTCCAGTGTCTTCCCTCATATTGTTTGTTCAAAAAAAAGCTGGTAATTTAGTAGATATGCCTGATTCTTGGAGTAACATTAGGAGCACGAAACAAAAATGTCTATCACTCTTTAAGATGTGATTCACAGTTTACGAGCTCGTATGCTAAAAAAAGTGAATTAAATTCACCTATATAAAGCCGTCCTTGGGTATGTCTCAACTAAGAAGCAACTGAATTCTTTGCTCTTTAGTAATTTCATAATTTATTACGGCTATAACTTTGATATTAAACGAAAAGAATACATTAAGAGAGTAGTAAAAAAAAATCGTAACAGTATATCATTTCATCCAATTTGAGACGTAAGAAGAACGTTAAAAAATATTATGTCTGCAGTCTCGTAAATATTTGGAAAATTTATTATGTCAGCCTCTTCATTAAATGTTTACTCAAGTTTCACTGCGAGCTACAAATATTTATAAAGCGATCAGATTTATTATACAAAACAACTTTGTAAGTGCAATGTGTATGGTTTAAAATTTCTAATTATTTTTCAACGGGATTCCCCGTAAGATGATATAAGGAGAACTTTTTTGACAAAATTCAAAATAATTTAAGAAAAACAATTCTCTGAAAAAAAATTGACCGATAAAATCATGTTCCTGAAAAATGATGTATACTGTGAATTTCAGTAAAGTTTTATAAAATGGTTTTATGGAAAATGTGTGTTTGTTATTTTGGAATTATGCTTCCATGAAATAGGTTTTTGTTGATTGTTTTCTACGATTAAGCTAGAAAACAAAACAAATACACTTAATTAGGATTAAATTAAGGACAAGTACGATTTTCTACAGCACTCGAACTATTCTGGTTTCACTTTCGGTTCTACGTTATTTAATTTTATAAGTAAAAATATTTATACTTATGAGTAGGCACCCGTCCGTTAAGAATTTGACTGTTGCTGTCTGAATTTACATACATTCATATTTCAATGTTTTGTAAATAAAATATTTTGATTTCTCAAATCCTTATTATTTCTTTGTGTTCTGCATGTTGATACACATGGCAATATATAATATATATCTCATCAAATGACGTAATGACACACCCACATTTATTTATTTCTACTGGAATATTAAGAATAAATAGTAGGCACACAAAAAATGATGATGGTATTGTTCAAAGAATAACAAGCTTTATTATAAAAAATGTTTTTTCGCGTTATATGCCCTCGAGCTGGTGTTAAATAGGACGTTAACAGTAAACCACAAAATGGTTGGAGTTAGTTCTGCAGAAAAATAGATTGGAAAAACCAACAACTAATGTTTTGTATAATAGCTCCGAATAAAGTTATATTGATAAGCTTTGTAACCAATAAAATTTGGATAGCATGTTGTGCCTAAATCACTTCAAAATGAGAGATTTGTGGAACATAATATGTGACTTTTCCGTTGAATTTAATTAACTTTGTGAAATACCATAACAACCAGTTTTTCCCGCGGCTAATGGCGTATTAATTTAATTTAAACTTAATATTGTTTTACCTGGTTTAGAATTATTCAACATTTGTTTCTTTAAGTCCTTCTATATGAATTACTAACAGCAATTTATCTTAAGTACAATTACATTAAGAAAAATACAAAAAAAACGTGTCAGTTTCAATAAGCATAATATCTTAAGTGCTTCATTCATAGGAAAACGAGAATAAACCAGGCACAGAAAAAAATAACTGATTTTTGAAATTGTCTCTTAACAAAAACAACAATTGTAAGAGAATAGAACACTGCAATGTATAGCTCAAATTCTCTGTTTAAAAATTTTAATTTGTTTGTGTGTATTCATTTTGCTTTGAATGTGTGTGTTGTTTTCATTTTCGAGAGTTTTTATGCATATTCTAAAATACATAAGAGTAGGCTTTGAAAACAGATTCTCATTTATTTCCTATTTCGAGAGTGTAAAATTTTTTTATTTGAATTAAGTTTCTGAGATCACCCCAAACCAATGACATAACCCCAGAAAAAAAATGACGATATTTTACTCGTAGGTTTTTTCATCTGTTTTTTGAACCAGGATTTTAAATTATTTGTTACAATTCCATAATATTATATTACTCACAAAAAACTTAATTAAAAACATTAAATATTTAATAAAATTCAATTTAACTTCAAAAATATTTTTCACACAAATATAAAATGCAAATATTTTACTATTTTTTGTGTTTATTGAAAGACATTGGAATTTTTTTATAAGAAAATATATTTTCAGTTAATGTTATTGGGTAACATAAGGCCTCTACCTGGAATTACCATCGAGTTATAGCATTACGTATATGTATTCAAACAGTTTCCCAACGACTTCATAAACTTTTACTATTATCGTATACAATCTCAGTGACACTTGATGGTATACAAAATTTTCACATTTTCATCACAAATAGCATTTCAGACTGATGCAATATCATTTTCAGGTATATACCAGATGTTATTAAATATCAATAAATATTGATTTCTAATTAAAAAATTTACTGCTGGTAATACTATACAAATTATTTTAGGTGGAAATGTAGGGTATGACAAAATTCTAAAAACCATCACATTTTTACTGTGGTTTCCACTTGGAAACCTTAACCAGATTTTTTACTCATACAAAGAAATATTTACAAAGCGATTTCCAATGAAAAGTAGTCGTGCATAAAAAAATAGTCTAATTGTGTTCAACCCTGCGTTAAACACAATCTGTCATAAAAATATGTTACATAAAATGTAAAAATAAAAAACAGAAAAACAATTAGGTGCGTTTTAGAAATGACAAAATATAAAATGTCACACTATCACAAACAGTTTTACTTCGCAAATATCAGTCTAACTAATTTGAAACCATAGGTGAGTAGCATTTTGTTGTCAAAGAGAAATAAAAGTATACGACTTTATGAATGTGAAAATGGATACTGACAATATCAATGCAATTTGTCTTTAGGTCATTTTTGATATCACATTCTGGCACCTTTGGACATACAAGAACGATGTAATTTTTAAATAAATTTAACGCAAGGTTACACTTGACGCAAACATCAAAAGAAAGTGCTTCTTTTCGATGTTGTCAAAGAACGTGTAGCTTACAATTATATAATATTTTCTTTTTACAAATCATAATTACATTTCTTTTCCTGAGTGTTCTCTATACAAGAATTGAAATGTTATCAAATCATGAAAAATTTGGTTTTGTTCGATCGATTTTGGCCATAATACTCGATCTGTAGATTTGGTTGTAATGTCATTGGTATTCGGAAGATATTGTGATCGAGCACCTCGTTTAAAAACCGCGGTAAAAAACGCGCACTAGTGGCATTATTCTGGTAACTCGCCGGGAATAGAGAATTGAGGAAAGAGTGGGCGTATCCAGCACGTTGAGATCTCACTATAAAAAGTAGATATCTAACATCTCAATGTACTGGATGCAAGATATCTTACTAAAAAAAATGTAGAAAATATCACTATTTAGTGATATACGCAATTTGTATCTACATTTTGTAGATATATTTTATGGTTTGAGTCTTTGGTATTTTCTGACAGTTAAATTGGTGAAGAACAGAAGAATCAATTCATCAATTTAAATATAAAGAATGAGAATGAATCGTAAATTCGCAATGGACACAAATAAATGCGAAAATATTATGTATAATAGACTAATATGTGTTTTATATGACAGCTCTGAGTGACAGCTTAGCTGAGACCCAAACCCAAATAAAATATAGATTGTACATCTAGTGGCCCTATTCTGTGGCAGTATTCTGGTTTTCCCGGGGAATTGGGAATTTTTGACGTTTTTATAACAGTTAGAAATTATTTTTGCCAAAAGTGTATTCTGGCTATTGGGAAAAATATTTCGTTTGGAAAAAATAATTCCCAATTATAACAGTTTTGACGTTTATTTTTCCCTATTAAAATTGTTGGGAATTCATATTTCTTATGGTAAAATACTCATAATAATAATACTAGAGTATAAATTTAATTTTTTTTTATTATTTCTTATAAGCAAAAACACCTATTTTTTTAAATTTGGTCTTATCTGCCCTAAAATATAAAAAAATTAGCTCATTCACAAATACTAATAATCATAATAAATAGTGAATGTAGTGAAGAAAGTAATTCCGACCCTAAAAATTTTTAATTGTTTTTCAAAAGCGAAAACACCAATTTTTTAAATTTGTTATTCATCCGTCAATATTTAAATCATATTCAAATATAATAACATAGCGCACCATGAAAAAGGTACTCTAGTGGCGAACATTTAAAACTATGTGTTTCACAGAGGGGAAATCATTCCCAGCACGCCAGAATACTCTTTTGGGAATTGAGGAATAAAATATTGGGAATTATTATAGTTGGGAATAG
The DNA here is from genome assembly GCA_963932295.1 of Tipula lateralis. NCBI lineage: Eukaryota > Metazoa > Arthropoda > Insecta > Diptera > Tipulidae > Tipula > Tipula lateralis. The sequence goes on from OZ010737.1 coordinate 140,320,418, forward strand.
CGAAATTTTTTTTCCCAATTCCCAATTCCCAGGGAAAACCAGAATAGGGCCACAGCACACTAGATGATAGTCTACAATTGAGACTATTCTACATTGTAGAATATCTAATAAGGAGATCTCAACGTGCTGGATACGCCCATTTTATATGTAATTTCTGTTCAAATATATTTTTTCCGGCCTACTGACAAATAAAGTTCGATGTAAATATTTATAAATTGGGAATAATTGTTCCATATCAAAATTGGAAAGGTAAATTATTCCCAATTAAACACTAGCTTTTTACCTCAATATGTCAATAAAATTGTTAAACTCTAATTACATAAACATTGCCCAATTCTCTATTCCCGACCAAATTTTGTACTATACATATGCTATAGTGCATCTTCACACTACGGTAACTTTTATCCGGTAACTACTTCGTTTTACCCCTTTTACCTACAAAATAGGTTTTTTTGCGGATTCATTTTTCAATCAAAATTTTTGGAGCTTCAGAAAATTTCAAAACACCAACACAAAGAAAAATGAAATAGAAATATTCTCGAGGATATTTTGTTGTATTTTTTTAGTTAGTTTTGTTTTTGAGCTTTACTTGTGTTGGTAGAAAATTATAAAAGTTACCGGGCACAAATAAAATGTGTGTGAACGTGAAGGGTGTAAATAAAAGTTACGGATACAAAAGTTACCTAAGTGTTAAAATGCTCATAGGCGTTTCGAGTAAAATGATAGTTTGATATTTGGTTTTAGGATAAAAACCGACCTACCTACGGTAACCGACCTATTAAACACGACCCACTTTTTGATGTTGTTTCTTCAAAAGGGAAATAACTACATAACAAAAATTGGAAAAGATAAAAGCTCGCGCTATTGCACCTAAAATGGAATAGCCATCCTCTACACTAAACATCTGGGTCAACTTTCTTTGCTGCATAAAAAATTGTTTTCCCAAAATCAGGAGAGCTATTGTGAAAAAATCCGATCCGCCGCGATTTTTCCTATTATGAAATCGTTTTAGTCGAATTTGTCAATTGTAAGCATGAAGTTAGCAATAATGTTATTCACTTGATTTTGCTAAATTTTATTTTGTTGTGTAATTGACTACACTGTTGGGATTTTACATGTGTTTTTTCCATTTTTTATGTAAATTTATGTAAAACAGCGTAACAGCGTTTTATGTAATAAACATAAATTACATGAAAAACCTGAAGACAACAACATTCGCAGTGCCATCTGTTTTAATAATTCAAAAATTTAGCAACGTTCGCTATTTGCTCAGGTTTTATTAGTTGAAAAGCGATTTTTTTCAACTTCACCCGAGTCTGTTAAGATGATTTTTAACGAAATTTACCTATTATCACCACGATTCCCATAGTCGCGTCACTTAATTCGCCGCGACAGTTGTCGTGTCACTTCATTTATAAATTTGTATCCTGCTAGTCGAATGAAGTAACCTGACGCAGCGAACGTCAATCGCTGAATTAATCAAAGAATACTAATAATTTTAACTGTATATGTCGACTGAAATTTTCACGCCCCTTTAAATATCGTTCCAAGTAACAAGAATTTTTTTAAATGACTACTAGAATAAAAAGTTTGTCACTTCAATTAATAATTGACGAATAAATCGACTAAGAGAATACCAATATTTGTCTTTCGCCACAAGTGACCAGTGACACGACTAAGGGAATCGGGGTGTATGAAATTTTTACGAAATCGCATTTTCCGATCCGCCGCGGATATTCCTATTATGAAATTTTTTTTCGTTCGTCAAATACGAAGATCGTAAATTCCGCCGTATTATGAAACAAAATGGAAAATACGAAATCGTATTTTACGAAAATCGTATGTCAAAATACGACTGCTCTGTAGGTGACGAATATCGTATTTACGAAATACAAAACACATATTTTTGTAAACATTAAAACATTATTTAATTATTTCAAAATGTAAGTTATATAATTATTGTATAGAAATTAATTAAATTATAATTTGGATCAAACTTTTTTGTTATTATTTAATTAAAATATTTGTTTTTTATTTTAAAAATAACATAAAATGGCAAACTTCATTGTCTTAAATTTTACGATCAAAAATAAAGTTTCATAATAGGAATATCCGCCGCGGATCGTATTTTACGATTTCGTATTTTCCGAAATCGTAAAAATTTCATAATAGCCCCCCTGTTAATAATTTTAATCTAAATTATTTCACAAATTCTATTCATAAAATAGTAAGACGATTTTGTAACATATGGTGCTTTAATTACAGTTACATTTCATAAGAGATCAGTTTTTTTTCATAAAATCGTATTTTACGTTTCTTACATATAAAATATAAAAACCAATGTAAATTGAAGTTTTTTTACATGTAAAAAATCGTGTAAATAACATCCTGTAACAACAGTGATTGACTAATGACTTGTCAAATTATATCTAATATTGAAATTATGCTCTCTAAACTATGGAGCATTCAAAACATACAAATTCGAAAGCACCAAATCAAATTCGTCTACTAACTAGTAGTTTGACATTCGATTTTCTGAAAATATTCCGGATTTATCAACTTCGGATAACTTTGTTTCTCATTAGTCTTTCTTACAACATATATTTTATGTTTTTGGATGCTCTTCGATGGGAGGTAAACGCGACAATTAAGTTCATAGCTAACAACAGCTTCTCGAATAATTTAGGAAGCCTGTAGTACAGGTGGACTACCCAGTCCCTTAAAACTTGTTTTACAACATTTTCTTTGTGCACAGGACCAGCGATACACATCGCTCGTTTATTTTTTCAAATGAAAATGATACCCATATCCATCGACGTGATATCCAATGGTACCCATATCCTTCTCGTTTCCTTTATTAGATTTTTCAATTGATATCTCTATACATAGTTTAAATAAACAGAGTGTAGGTTAGATGATTTCGTGCTCGTGAATTTTAAATTTGGAGATTCCTCAAAACCTTCGGGATTTTGTTTATAGAGATATTTTGTCTCTCCCGTTGTAGTTCTGGTTCTGGTTATACCCTATTATCTGACGGTTAACATTTTTAGTACATTATTACCACACGGTAATTTTACTGAGCAATTTTGGGTTCAGTTACTTTTAAATGTCAAAATTTACAAGATAGTTTTCTATAACATTTTTATTTGGAATGTACATTCCAAATAAAATGTTAAAAACAAATTTTTATTTCAAAATCTATTTTAATATCATTGCGATATCATTTTAATTAGCAGAGCAACATCCATAACTCGAGATAACCTACTGCCCACTTTTGATTTTCTTTGTGATGTGTTGTGGTTTGACCCTAACAGTCAACAATTGAACTGCCCATTTTTTAGCTTTCCAAAATCTTTAAATCATGAATAATACAACATATTAGTATTACAGATCGATATATTATGTTTGTATACCTTTCTCCATCCAGCTTCGGTACTGATTGGTGGCTCAATCCAGATTGAAAATTTGGTCATAGTTTTCCACGATATAAATTGTGAGCTCATGTGATCTTCCATTAAATTTGACATAGCTACAACAACTTTTGATTATTTGCTTCGGTCAGTTGACATGCCATTAAAATTATTGATACATCTTATTATTTCTGTTCATGTGAAAGAAAACAAAGGAAACCCGCATTTTTGGATAAAAACAAAAAATCACCAAAATTTTCTGGCCTACTAATTTGTCAAAAACAATTTACCGATTTGAAAATATTCCGAGAAAATTACTGTTCACACCAATATCGGAGTCATTCCAGACTCGAAATTGGTTATTTATTGAAATGATTAGCTAATTAACTCCGTGTTTACATCATCAGAACGTTAACATGAACATGAACATACTAAAACAAATATTAAACTGAACATAATGTTTTTCACAGGGAGACGTTTGTAATATTGTATGTTGCTTTTTGTTTACAGGATATCGTAATAAATAAGTAGATTGTGGATTTAGTGGGATTGGAGTTAAGGGAATCATAATTACATATATGTGTATAAGTTTTTGTCGACCATTTGAAACTAATTAGTACAAATTGATGTACGTACACAAACATTTTAGGACAATATAAGGATTTAGAAATGAAATTTAATCTTTAGAAATGTTCATTTATATACATCAAGGATTTAAGCGTTTTTAAGCACATTAAAAATGTGTTATGTTCAATTATCAGAATCACAAATAAATGTATCGTTCTGCATAATGTACGAATATATATCTTATCGAATTCTGCCAATAAACATATAAATAAATTAGATCATAGCGAGAAAATTAAGATATAGAGCTCTGATTGTTTGGAAAAGGTAAAAAGTTTAGTATCGATAAAAGTTGCTAAAATACTTTTCTTTATAATCTACAGTTTTACGTATTTCTGTACAAATTAATTATTTAAGAATGATATAAAAGTTCGTGTATAGGAAATGAATTTAATAAAATGGGAATTATTGAATACACGTAAACCTTATATATTTTATCCAGGCTACTTTTATCATGCTACCTTTATATAGATTACACTCGATTCTTTTTGATTTATTGAAGTTTGCGCTGCACTGAGATAACCGAAGTTATGGCAGGTAATATACCAATCTGTCTTTAATATTTTTCCCTCTTTTGGGAGGTAATATATTTTACTTACACAGCCCATATCCTCGTAGTATATATATATATATATATATATATATATATATATATATATATATATATATATATATATATATATATATATATATTAATATACAGTGCAACCAATTAGTCTCCGTACACTGCAAATATACCAAGAAATCGGTCAAATAAACCTCCATAATTATATACTGATTTTTTATATACGGACTGTAAATTACTGAGGTTCGATTTCTTAAATAATTAAACTTAGCGTTTAAAAATATGGAATAAAATATATTTTTAATAACGACATCAAAATAATTCATTATAAACTTAACAAAAAAAATGAAACCATTTAGTCTCCGTACACCGTCAATAAAATAAAATAATTGACTTTAGAAGCTGATCTGATTTATATTAGTAACGTCAACTTTGCATAGATTTGTGGCGTTTCTAGAGCAACCATCCAATAAATCGCAAAATACAATTAAATTTTTTCACACCACAATCAATTAATAAAAAGTCCGGTAGTATAAGCCTGATGAGATGGATTTAATCTTTTCTATCACACAGTCATTCAATGCGATCATCATCAGATCGAAACCGGTCTAGTGGATTTAGATACAAGCAAAAACAACTCAAAGTGCAACATACACTAAACTCAATTCAAAATTATATAAAGCTTAACGCTTCATTGGTGACCCCACCGCTTAATTGGTGACCCCACCGCTTCATTTATGACCCCACCGCCTCATTGATGACCCCACCGCTTAATTGGTGAACCCGAAGACCTAGTTTATAGATACCTTACACGCTTCATTGGTGTCCCCATCGACCCTGTTTTAGGGAACCCTACCTCCTGCCTAACCTTACACTACACGTTTAGGCAGGAGGTAGATGAAAAGTTAATTTCTCACAATGGAATTATCATATTATTAATGGTCTTCTTTCAATGTTGTTCCGTATCGCGCTTTCAATGCATAGATATTTCCAGAAAGTTCGTTTCATGCTGCAACCCAAAGCCCAAGGTGAGCAAACGCGGGCCCACCCACAAATACAGCAAGCAGTCAGGTGGTTCGGTCCGCTTCATGTCGCAACAAGCCTATTTCACTAAGCAAAATCAGACACCCCACCGCATTACGGCATAATAATAATCATTATCAAACGGAGGGAAGAGGGTATTCAATTTCGGAGAGGGGGGGGTTTAGTAATGTGGCGTTCCTAGAGCAACTTAAATGAATCGCAAAATTACAATTAAATTATCTCAAGCCACATGAATTAATAAAAAATAATATTTTGAGTTAAGTTCTTATAATTCACTAGTACTGTCACGTCACGACTGAACGAACCACACAGTATTAACAAAAAGTTCGGTAGTATATGCATGATAAAATTGATTTAAGTTTAATTCAATGACGTCATCATCATCAAATCGAAGACATCATTTTATATAGTAGATTGGATTTTTTGTAACAAAGATTATTCAAGCAAACAACTTAAAATAACACTCAAAACTCAATTCAAAATTACATAAAGTTTACTACACGCTTCAGATTTAGTCAACCAGATTTAACCACTTTTTTTTGGCTGTTTGTGGCTGAATTCGGTTCCATTCATCCCTCAAAACTTTAGCGAGATTTTTCTTATTTTTAACAATACAATTTTTTATTCTCTTTTTGAGTTCAACCCAGAGATTTTCAATCGGATTCATATCTGAACTCTGTGGTGGCGTATATAATTACTTTGGGCAATTTTAGAGAAGCAATTGTTTTCGATCGTTATCTTGCTGGAAGATAAACGATCCACTTATACCAAATTTCTCCACACTAGCGTGTAAGTTTTATTTGACGATGTCTAAATATAAATGTTTGTCCATAATAGACTCTATGTAGCAAAACTGTGCAACTCCAGATGCACTTATACACCCCTATAATATTAGGCGACCTCCTCCATATTTTATAATCCCACATAAATTTTTAGTTTTAGTGTGTTCATTTTGATTTGGCCACACTATAACGCATCCATCTGATCTATGTACATACAAGTTTAATTATTGAAAAAACAAAACCTCAGCTTTGCAGTGTACGGATACTTATTGGTATATACATATATATATATATATATATATATATATATATATATATATATATATATATATATATATACATATATTATATATATGTATATATATATATATATATATATATATATATATATATATATATATATATATATATATATATTATATATATATATATATATATATATATATATATATATATATATATATATATATATATATATATATTTATATATATATATGTAAATATATATATATATATATATATATATATATATATATCAAATTACGAAGCAAAATAACCGAAGATCCAACCTTCAGTTGTTAATTATATGGTGGCATGCCTGGTAAATCCAATGAGTTTAAAAACTCTGTTGGATAGTTTACAACTTCGGTGGTATCACAAACTGTATCAATAGATTTGTATGACACCAAGTATCCTGGCAATAAATCTTGTCCGATAGTCACGTCTGATCATCAACCGATATGCATAATAATCCTTCGAACTAACATTCTTGATTGATTCAGCACTTGTTGCGGGATCTCGTTGTTTAATATTTACGCAATACCCGTCTTGGCATTTCCAGAAGATTAGCGGATATTGGAGAGCGTCATATGAGCGGTTTTTTATCAACAATGAACTGTAGATCATTATTTTTTCTACGAATCACGATTTCCCGCGTAGCTGTACGATCGCCGACCATGATTCCATCATGATTCACATCATCAAGAACGGGTGCATTAAATCTACGAATGTGCTCTCCAGCAGGTGTTTTATCAGGATTGATTACAATAGCGTCATTATCACTTTGTTATTTGTACATGTGTGATTTGAATATCTTTAACAATTCATTGTGCTCATTCAATAGAGCATCCAGGTCAAAGTAAATTAAGCAAAAAGTGAATTAAGGTTATTATAGCCACAACGTGCATCCACGCGTGCATCCTCACCACCCATGAAGTAAATTTGTAAAAATCTAGGTGATTCGTTTGGCGTTGGCAGCAATGAACCCACTTTGTGATAAATTTGGCCTTTGAGTTTGAATGTTGAAAATTTTTGACCATTATTTGACCAGCATTATTGTTAACTATTTCTATTGCTCCGAACGATGTCATTTGGAAACATGAATTAAATGTTCGAATTGACTTTAGGAAATAGGAACAGATTATAATCTGGATCCGTACCGATTAGTAAACCATTTAATGGTTCAGGTGGTGTCTCAATTGCTGGTAATTGCACCTTTCCTGACGAACAACACATCCCGGCTGACTCGTTTCTAAACTTAAGAGCATGACAATGAAGACATTCCTTATCCATAGCACCAATTACCATTTTCGAATAAGCATAATATTCAATATCGAGCTCATACTCGAATGCTAGGAATGAATTAGATGTAAATGATCGATGGATCTGTTGGCATTGTTGTTCGTTCAGTTTGCGCATCTGCTGATTCAAATCGACGCAATCGCGCCATTTGGTCTTTTGTTCTTTGGGCTCTAGCGGTTCGCTTGCGAGTAGCTCTACGTGTTTGACGGCCTAAAGAGGTTCCTCTGCGTCTAGCTGGCATTGTACTAATTATAAATAAGTAATAAATGAACTATACTACGTTTAACACAATGGTCGTTGTTGACGGGAGCTCGTGATATATGTTAAGTATGTTTTAGGTTATACTAAAAGAAAAACGTGAGAACTACGCTCAAAAATAATAATTTCACTTACTTTTCAATAAGACAGGAAAAAATAATCTCAGCTTCTGTGATGAATAAAATTCAAATCCAAATTAATAAATTCACTTGAAGATAACACTGAAATGGTAATCGACCGAGGTTGAAAATTAATAAATTATTAATATATATTAAACAATTGCACTTATGAGCATAAAAACATATTGTCAGACCTACCGAATATAGATACAAAACTTCATTAAAATCGGTTGAGCCGTTTGGGAGGAGTTGGAGGACAAATATATATATATATATATATATATATATATATATATATATATATATATATATATATATATATATATATATATATATATATATATATATATATATATTTATATACATAAAGGGTCCGCCAAATAACTTTTTTTTTTGAAAATGCTATAAAAAAACTACTGAATATTTTCTCAAATTTCTTTTTTTATTTAAAAGTACAATCCTTCCGGTTGATAATGGAAAATAATTTCATTCAAATGGCTGCCTCGGCTGGCCATGCAGTAGCCTATACGATCGGTCCAATTTTTAAGCACATTATCGATTGTGTGCAGCTGTATTTCACCAATGGCTTGATGAATATTTTCCTTTAAAGCGTCAATTGTCTCTGGCTTGTCGGCGTAACACTTATCTTTGAGGGCACCCCACAAATAATAGTTCAACGGTGTCAAATCGCAGTTCCGAGGTGGCTAAACAACATCAGCTCTGCGGCTGATAATGCGATCTTCAAAAACAGGGCGCAAAACATCGAGTGTAGCTTCAGCTGTGTGGCACGTAGCGCCGTCCTGTTGAAACCAAATGTTGCCAATATCCTCTTCTTCAATTTTTGTGAATAAAAATTCGTTCAGCATGGCCCGATAACGATCGCCATTGACTGTAACGGCCACTCCTTGCTCATTTTCGAAAAAAATGGCCCAATTATGCCTCTGACCCAAAATCCGCACCAACCAGTGACTCGTTTTGGGTGTACCGGCTTTTCAATGTATGCGTGCGGGTTTTCCGTGCCCCAAATGTGACAATTTTGCTTGTTTACATACCCGCCAAGATCAAAATGAGCTTCATCCGAAAAGATGATTTTTTTTGGCAAAATCGGCATCTTCTGTAAGTCGATCGCAGGCCTACTCAGCGAAGCGAAAACGCATTGGATGGTCAGTTGGCCTCAATTCCTGAACCAATTGGACTTTGTATGGCGTCATATAAAGGTGTTTATGCAAAATTCGTCTCAATGATGTCTCCGAAATGTTCAATTGTTGAGAACGACGGTGAATTGATGTTGATGGCGCATCACGCACACTTTCTGCCACAGTATCAATATTCTCGTGTGTACGCACTGTTTTTGGCTTTTCACGCTTTGGTTTATCGATGAGGATGTCAGTTTCTTTCACTTTTTTCACAAGATAACGAACATACGGAGCTGACGGTGCTTCTCTTCTTCCAAAATCCGTACGCAATTTTCGCACACATTTTGCAACATTACCACGATTTTCAAAGTAATGTTGCAATATTTCCCAGCGTTGTTCAAGCGTATACACAACCATATTCGTTCAGCGGAAGGAAAAAACTAATTATCTGTCAAATCAGACATGAGCTAAGTGTTACCATACACGAAATAAGCACTAGTTGAAAAAAAACTTTAGATGGCGCACCCTTTATATATATATATATATATATATATATATATATATATATATATATATATATATATATATATATATATATGTATGTGTGTGTATATATATGTATATATATGTATATATATATATATATATATATATATATATATATATATATATATATATATATATATATATATATATATATTTATACCTTTATATAAAATAAAGTAAAAATGTATCACACAGTATGATCTGTCACATTTTGGTTTTGGCTTACGAAACCTGCTAAGTTTAAATTTATATAAAACGACACAACAAAAGATGTTGTGTAATTAGTTAGAACAATATTATTGGGTATTTGAATATATGTACATATTTATTGATGTTACATTTTGTTTTGTAAAGATTAATTAGGCGTGAGGGGGATTATTAGCTGTGGTTATAACATAAAATTTTTTTTACTCTGTCACAAGATAATTTATATAGGAAAAGATAATTGGTTGTGATAAATTATGTAACATGATTATTATTATATCATACTGTCGTTTACATTAAATATATATATATATATATATATATATATATATATATATATATATATATATATATATATATATATATATATATATATATATATATATATATATATATGTTTATATTTTTAAGAATGGTATAGCGTATATACAGGATAGATATATAGATAAACAATAAAAGAAAATTTGCTTGGGTGTATTTATGAACAATAACCGTCTTAATTGTTATCCTAATTAATATAAACAAATAAGCTGCAAAAAAGTTAAATTTTTAATTAAAAGTAAATAATTACAAAGCTTTTCTCTTTACAAAAAAACATGATTGCCTGTAGGCATTTATCTAAATTTTTAAAAATTATGTGAATTTATTCTAACAACATTTTGAACACTGTTCTTTTATTCGTTGTTTATGTAGTAGGTTTTTTAATTAGATAGGTTTTCACTAATGTAAAATATGTGTTATATAATATTTTCACAACCTTGTTTTTTTAGCTCTACAAAATGTGTTCAAAATAAACCGAGAGTTGATTTATTAGCTACCCTTGTTATAATCACACGGTCTAACTACTATAACCCTATCTGAGTCTAATCTCGTCGATTTAATATTTTTATTGATATGTCTTGACTAGTGTCACTTTTCTTTAATCTTCTTAATTTTTCTCACTAAGAATGTTATGTAATATATGATAGCTATATTATCACTAATACCCAGATGTGTTGCTATTAGTTATGTGTATAATTAATAACATGTATCAATATTTTTATTTTCATTTCGTACTATCCATATCGTTCAATTTTGTACCTCGTTTACCTATGTTTAGTAAAAAAAACAAAACCGGAAACCAAATAGCGAAATAATTGAATTAGTAACAACATAATGCCTTCATATTCGGGATATCACATTCCACAAACAAATTTTCTCTAAACTCTTTGATACCGTCAATCTATAGTTTAATATACGAATTGACCCTGTAACTACTTATTGACCTTGTAGCTGATTAAATAGAGATGTACAAATATGTATATCGACGTTCAAACGGATGATGCAGCTGTTCTGTAACGCTATAGCACACTTCATATGGCTATATTTTCGTTGCGGCTTGGAAAAGTCAGTGGTATGTACAAAATCTTAATATCCTAACAAATTCACCTGCATAAATGTATACAAACAAAGCACAGTTTAATTTAAAAACAGGTTATTTATTCTCCAGTTGAATGTGATTTTGGAATAAATAAGAGATCCTTACCCAAAATCCGGGAATTCTAAATTATTTTTCATTTCAATATTTTCCAATAAATAACAAAACGCCAAGAGCGATGTTACATATTGTCATGTATTATAATAAAACAAATGTTTTTCGTGGTTTATTTTCAAATTTTCGCGAAATGTTTTGTTTTCGATGTTTTGTTGTTTATTGGAAAAATGTCGTTTATTGGAATCAGAAAACAAAATATTTTACTAAGACAGGTTGTTTTGGGGGTTATTCCTTTTTTTATTTCCTGTTGTTGAGATTTTCTTAGTAACAAAAGAAAACAGCAATGAAGTAGCAAAAATAATCATGTTACTAACCAAATGACTCAGTGATTAAAGCTGCGGCAGTTGGTCCAGAAGGTACTGGGTTCGAATCCTTGGATTTCGAATACGATCGATAATGTGAATGAACACATCTTCCTATTTGGGACAATCAGTTTTGAGTGATTGTAGAAAACCAAAATGTTTTCTTTGGTTTTTTGTGAACTCCTTTAAAGCATCATCAAGTTTGAACCATTTCAGTAAAGGTTTCAGTGGTGATTTGGATCATAGGATATTTTTAAACTTTTTTTCTGAACATTAAGCCACTAATAAATCTAGAAATTCACAAAATTGTTCGACATTCAATTTAACAACGTTTATTTCATTCAACATTGCCTATAATTTCGGAAGGTGGTCGTAACTCTTCATAAAGATATTTATGCTAGTTTATTGGTTGCAAGTTCCTAAATAAAAACTGCGAAAATCGGCATCAGAATTTTATATACCTACCTATTTATTTAAGACCTCGTCATCGGTAGCTTAATGGTTAAGAGAGTTTCTCATTACGCCACTGTCTCGAGTTCGATTCTTGCCGTTGAACAAAGATATTAACAACATGCACCGAATAACATGAAAAGCGATTGTGTGTAACAGCATTCGTTAGGCTTGACCAGCTACCATGTGGACCAATTTATTCATCGCGGGTTCAAATTAGTTTATTTTAATTACAATACTCACCACAACGCCACTTGCTACATTTTATTTACAAACAAGTTTTCCCATTAATTTTAGATGTGCACTATTTTGCTTAAAGAATGGAAATGAAAACGATATTTTTTACGATCCTTTGTTATCCTGTAACATCTTAGACGAAAGAGATTGTAAGGAACTGTAATTATTCACCATAATTAAATACCGTTGAACATCTTTAATGGTAGGGCTGGCGTAATCTAGACCGTCTGATATAAAATCAGAGTTTTGTCATCTGGCCATGAAATTTATATTGAAAAGAAAAAACAATTTGTTATCACATATTATCCTAAAATAGCCAAAACCCAGGACCACCCATATACAGAGAAACAAAATCTAATTCAACAGATATTAGCGTCCGAATTTATCAAAACAATAAGTTTAAACCAGAATTTCTCACCTTTGGGTTTAAAAGGAGGCCTTCGTTGATTTGCTAAATTTATTTTATGTATAAGGACATAAATGTACATATTTTTTATGGTGCCATGGTCAATCCGCAGATCTGCTTAATTTACTGAAGTAATCCATAAATCATGTAATTATATTATATGGATATTATTTAGTTTTTGCGAACCACCATAATTTGCGTGATTTATAGTTTTACATTACTTCGTTTTTCGACGTACATATTGTATGTAGCCCAATATAATTATACGACATAAATCCGCCTATATATAGTAAGATAATGATGAAAAATAAGCGACCGTCATAAAAAGATGGATATATATTTGAGATAATCAAATTTTCACGAACTACATGTTCATAATAAATATGAATATTATATGTACATATATAAAGACGATGGTGCTATCTTTCTAAAAACATATTAAATCAGGAGGTGGTACGTGTTATATATACATATCTTAATTAAAACTTAAGATACTTAATAGAAAGATATTATATAATACAAAAACAACAATATGGCACATGGTGATTGGGTAAATATAGTAATTTAGATAAGTTTATTTTTTTTCCTATTTCAATCCAAACGAAAAACATTTTGTACATATAAACACAAGTAAGTTTTAAATACACCTAATTTGTTCATGTTCAAAATACCAATGACAGCTAATCAAAGTTTATTTTTCGAACAAAAATCCTCATACACAGGTCATTAGTCTGTGAACTTTTATTTTCTCGATTTCTTAAAAAAAAACCGTTTTGAATGAAATACTTTATTTAGTTAATGATTCAAGACGATCAAAAAGCATGGCAATTCTTAACTTACATTAGTAAGCAAATAATTCAGACATTAATGTCATGAATCAAAAAAGTAAAATAATAAATAAATAAATAAAAATATGAACAAGGTTAAAATTTACTAACAAATAGTTAATATTATATATTTCTTCTGAGCCCTAGAAATGTCCTAGTGTGGCACAAAACAGGCTTATATTGTCAGTAAGATATATATTTACTTTTGAACAAAGTTTCTAAAAGATTCTAAAATGGTAATGGTCGTTCACTTAAATAAGACATTGCCTCATAAATACCGATGGTCTACAAGTTATCCGCCCATATCATTAGTGAGTGGCATACCATTGAACCTATAGATTCATCAGTGAACAATGAGACATTCTTAAACATCCATTTCGGACTCCATGTTCATTTATCCTTCAACATATTGTGCTGACTGAAATATTGACACCATGTACCTGTACCAATTGACCAGCCACGATTGTACCTGCCTGAAAACGATCTAACAGTATGCCATTGATATTATTAACTGATTATCGCGCTTTCGCTAATATCTTCCTCTTTACACTGTATCGTTTAATAACTTGTAAACTGTTCGAAGAATATTTAGGTAGGCAGTAATATAACGTACACTATGACCATCACTCAAAACGATTACGCTAAATCTCACGAAGAACATCTAGAACATCTAGAGATTGTTTTTCGAAAATTATCAGATCGTGGTTTAATCATTAGTCCAAATAAATGTGTATTCGCTTCACACGAAATTAAATTTCTTGGACATACAGTTAATGCAAATGGCATTTTACCTGATAACACTAGAATTGAAGCTATAAAAAATTTTGAACGTCCTCCAACAGTTAATCATCTCAAACGATTTCTGGGTGTGATTAACTTTTACAGACGTTTCAGCCCTAATGCCGCATCAGATCAAATCTTACTGAATGATTTCTTGAAAGCTTAGAAGAAAAACAGTAAGACTCTTTCTTATTAATTGGTCAGCGGAATCTATTCAAGCCTTATAATTGTAAATGAAGTTGTGTCAAGCAACTATTCTTGCACATCCGTCTTTCACAGCGCGACTAAATTATGGTGGATGCTTCGGATGCTTCGATTGGAGCAGTGGTGCAGCAGTATATTACTGATGCATGGCAGCCATTAAGTTATTTTTCTGTACGCCTCAATGAGACGTTAAAAAGGTAAAGTGCTTATGACAGAGAGTTGCTTGCAGCTTACTCTGGTATTAAGCCCTTTAAATATATTTTAGAAGGCAGGGAGTTCACACTGTTCACGGATAACAAACCACTTATTTACGCGTTTAATCAGAATCCGGAAAAAACATCTTCTCGCCAATTTCGACATTTGGATTTTATCGGTCAATTCACTACCGACATCCAACATATCTCGGGCATTAATAATGTTGTTGCAGACACCTTATCACGCATAGATCTAATTGTTATTCCTGAAAGTATAGATTATGCGCAAATAGCAGATGCACAAATCAATGATGCAGAGCTTCGAGAACTTCTTCGTGACAATATGTCATTTAAATTCAAGCAAGTTCCATTAAATTTCGATCCTTTTATTCCAATTGAATTTCGGAACAAAGTTTTTGAGGCCTTTCACAATTTATCTCATCCAGGAATCAAGGCATTAGTTAATTTATTGACAAAACACGTCATCTGGCCATTTATCTCTAAAGATTCAAAAACTATGGCTCAAAATTGTTCAAAAATTTCAAGGCACACCATTTCCCCTCTCGGCTCTTTCAAATTAACTTCGCAACGCTTTGCAGAAATACATCTAGACATCATTGGTCCACTTCCGGTTTCTGAAAATCAGCGATACTGCGTGATATTGATCGTTACACGAGATGGACTGATGCGATTCCAGTGCCAGATATTGCTGCGTCCACTGTTGCTTTCGTCGTATACTCCGCATGAATTTCCTGTTTCGGCGTGCCAGAGGTTATAGTTACAGACCAGGGCACTCAGTTTGAATCCAATATTTTTAACCGAATTATCCAATTTGCTTGGCTTCAAACGCATTCGAACAACAGGTTATAATCCAAGAACGAATGGAATGATTGAACTTTGGCATAGAACATTAAAATCTGCTATCATGTGCCATGAGCGTTTTGATTGGACGACAGTACTTCCAACTATTCTGTTAGGATTAAGATCTACGTTCAGCGAGGAGTTAAAAACAACTCCAACCGAAATTGTGTTTGGATGTCCATTGCGAGTGCCTGGACAGCTTCTAAATTCATCTACAGATAAACAAATTCCACAATCTGAATTTGTACTTAATTTAAAAAAAACATTTTGATGAAATTAGGCCAACACCAGCTTCCAGACACTCCAATGTCAAAATTTTCATTTCTAAGTAGCTTTCGAAATATGATCGGTGTACCATTCGCCGCGAATAATTTAGAACTGGATACAGCTTTTTAAATTTTACAATATGAAAGAGGAATGACCGAAATATCCGCGCCGGTGTCGATTAAACATTAAACGCCCGTAATTTTGTCACGGATTAACAGACGACTTACCGAAAAAACATCAGGAACGGCCGTCACATTCCGATGTGAATTTAAAAATTTTTGTCGATTTATCAAATTGTTCGTAAAATTTACAACTTTACAATGATGTGCTTTATCACCGAATTTAAAGTGATAAAAACACTGATCATGTTTCGGATTTATACGTGATGCCGAACGATTACGCGACCGCGAAGAATTTCTAGAATTTCTTATTATTAATTTAGTTTATTATTTTTCATTTAAAAAATTATTCTGTTCCTCCATTTTGTTTTGACAAATACAAAAATATTTTCTATCAACAGAAAACTAAATGAAAAAATCAAACTGAACTTAGTTACGATTTAAATATTTTTTAGTGTTATGTAAAACTCTTTCGATTGACATGAATTAATAACAATCAACTGAAGTGTTCGATTCGCAACTCTTCACTCAGTTAAATATTGAGCAACTGAGTTATCTAAATATGAATTTTGCTCGTGTAGTTAATTCAGTAATTTTATTTTTGTTGTATTTTGACATTTATTTTATTTTGTTTAAAAATTGTTCCAATTGTTGTTTTTTTTATTAATTTTTTAGTTTAAAATTTTTGATAAACTTTATTTTTAGTTTTATTCAAGCTATAATTAATAAAAAATCAATTTAAAATGATTTTCTTTTTGGCATTTATTTGAAGTGAATGGTACTAATTGAACCCTCAATTGACTTCAGTAGCTCAATTTTTAAATAGCCACTGAATCATCTAAATAGTAACTCAATTCTCATTCAGTTTATTCACGCCATTCGAAAGTATCCTTGATTCTAATCAGCGATAGTAGAAATAGAGACATTCATTTCATATAAACGTGAGTATTCTAATTTTGCTGCTGTCAGAATTCTGATCATCTGTTTTAGCCTAATTAAGCTCGGTTCATACGATCCTATGATTTAAATCCTACTATAAAGTTTCAGTCTTGAAGCTAGTCACATGTCAATTTGAGCTTGAAAAATGTTTTTTTTATTTGACATTTTAATTGTCAAATTTTTATTTTATTATTCTAACAAAAGTACTGGCACCGTGAACCAAGGTGTGTTAAATGTGCAGAAAAACATGCGGGAAACGAGTGCACAGTTCCCCGAAATACAGCACCGAAATGTATCAATTGTAAAGGCCAACTACAGAGGGTGTGAAGTTGCAGTAGAACTACAAAAAATGAGAGATAAATCACGCAAACCGGATACAATAAGAAATATACAACCTATAAAAAAACCACCGAACCAAAACCACCAATTGCTAACATGCAAAGAGAGCGAGTAATCGAAAACGTTACTTATGCACAGATAGTCCAGCAGACAGAGCAGAAACAGTATAAAGTGGAGCTCGTTCTACAGGATATACTGAAAAACATAGAGAACATTAACGAAAGACTTACTATGCAGGAACGAAATCTGCAAAAAACACTAGAAGAAATGGAATCACAAACTAATTTCAATAAAAGAGTAGACGGAACCCTTGATCGAGTGATTGACAATATAAATTATATAAAATCAAATTATAAACAAAAGAAATGAATAAAACATTACGCATTGTAACCTGGAATGCAAATGGGCTTTTGCGCCACATACAGGAACTAGATATACATATTCTTAAACATGCATAATATAGATATATGTCTTATATCAGAAACCCACTTCACCAAAACTTCGTTCTGTAAAATAAAAGGATATAACTGCTACCATGCATTACATCCAGAGAACAAAGCTAGAGGTGGATCAGCTATCCTCATAAAAGATCATATAAAACATAACGAAGAACTTAAAGTCGTAAAGTTCTCCATGCAAGTCACAACAATCAAAATACAATTAAACAATACAAAAACCTGCAGTATCTCAGCAATCTATTGCCACCCAAGATACAATCTCAAACAAATAGAGTATACTGATCTATTTAAAACACTAGGAAGTGTCTTTTTAATTGGAGGTGATTATAACGCAAAAAATACCTATTGGGGATCACGGCTAACGACTGTTAAAGGAAAAGAACTGTTTGCAGCAGGCAAACAGCTAAAATGCGAGTTTCACTCAGGCAGTGCACCAACTTATTGGCCTACGGATATCAGCAAGACTCCAGATCTTATAGACTTCTTTATTACAAGAGGGATTTCAGATAATTATATCCATATAGAGAACAGTGAAAGTCTTTCATCAGATCATTCACCAGTTATTATGATACTTAGCCAAACAATCATTATGAAAGAGAGTAATGCGAAATTAACAAACTACAAAACTAATTGGGACTTCTTCCAAACACAGCTAACAAAAAAAATAAGTCTGCAGAACCCAATACAGGGGCCAGTCCAAATAGAAGACGAACTAGATAAGCTCATCCATGATATCCAAAGTGCTGCGTGGGAAAGTACTCCAAATTATAGTCAGGAAATGACACCAGAAGAAGTAAGAGAACTTCTTAAAAATAAAAGAAAAGCACGAAAGAATTGGCAAAAATATCGAAATCCGGAAAATAAGAAGGTATTTAACCATTTGTGTAACAAATTAAAATACCTATTAAAAGACATTAAAAATCAATCAGTTAATAAATATCTAACCACTCTAACTGGGCAAAAAGATACTGATTATTCATTATAGAAAGCAACTAAAAACCTTAAAAGGCCGAAACTCCAGGTTCCTCCAATTAAAAATAAAGAAAATTGGGCTCGAAATGCTAAACAAAAAGCAGATTTGTTTGCCAATCACCTTGAAGAAACATTCCAGCCTTACCCCAAACAAACAGAAGAGGAAAATATTACTTCAATTTATAAACAGGATGAAATAAAAATTACACCTGTAACATTGAAATTAATTAATTGGGAAATCAAGAATAATCTGAATGCGCATAAGGCTCCAGGGTATGATCTTAGAACGGGTCAGATAGTAAAAGCGTTACCAGATAAAGCATTGAGGAAACTAGTGCATATAATTAATGCAGCATTTCAACTAAGATATGAACCAAGACAATGGAAAGTTGCAGAAGTAATAATGATACTTAAGCCGAACAAACCTCCGAATGATAAAGCTTCATATAGGCCAATTTCTTTGCTACCAACATTATCGAAACTATTTGAAAGGGTTCTTCTTAAAAGATTAAAACCAATTATCATACATAATCATACATATCAGAGAGGCACTTCCGAGTAAGATATGAGAATGAATACTCTCAATTAAAAAAAATAACAGCAGGAGTACCACAAGGGAGTGTTCTTGGACCAATTCTTTATCTCCTATATTCAAGAGATATACCAATTACTGAAGCAACATTGGCCACTTTCGCCGATGACACGGCAATACTTGCAACAGCAAATAACATCAATGACTCCACTAGTAAATTACAGAGGGCTACTAACCTGAAATGCAATTGGACAAAGAAATGGCGAATTAAATTAAATGAAGCAAAATCAATCCAAGTGAACTTTA
This sequence comes from Tipula lateralis, assembly GCA_963932295.1. Lineage (NCBI taxonomy): Eukaryota > Metazoa > Arthropoda > Insecta > Diptera > Tipulidae > Tipula > Tipula lateralis. The sequence continues at coordinate 140,340,414 of OZ010737.1, forward strand.
CAAATCTTAAAGTTAATCATATACCAATTATGATAAACTCGATAGCAGTACCGCATGCAAACACTGCTAAATATCTCGGCATGACTTTAGATGCTAAACTTAGATGGAAGGAACTTATAAAAAAGAAAAGAGATGAACTAAACATAAAATTCAAAAAAATGTATTGGCTTTTAGGGAGACAATCTGAACTAGCGATCCACAACAAACTTCTGTTATACAAACAAATTCTAAAACCTGTATGGACATATGGCAGCCAACTCTGGGGTTGTGCCAAAAAGTCAAATATCAAAATCATACAAACAGCTCAAAATAAGATCCTGCGATGCATCGTTAATGCACCGTGGTACATTCGAAACGACAACCTCCATCGAGATCTAAAGATCGAGCTTGTCGTGGATGAGATTAATTATCATGCAACAAAACATCTACAACGTCTGCACCAGCATGAAAATCTGGACATACGCTGTATGCTGACTACCACTCCAAAAAGAAGACTGCAAAGAACCAAACCGCTGGACTTATCGCGACCGGGAGGTCAGTAGACCTATACTGTGGCGAAAAATCTGAGGAGTTAAACGAAACTAGGGATAATCATGTGATTACTCCGACAAATTAAAACGTATTATGCAATGTAAATTACTAAATGGGTACAAGACTCAGTCGTAATAAAAAATAAAAAAAAAATAAAAATTATTCTAAATTATATGTAAATTATATTGAACAGAAATTAAAAAACAAAGCCAAACACCAAACAATAGACACAGGAGTATATTAATTAACATGTGATAACTATAGTAAATCTTTTTCCATACGATTTATATAACATATGAATTACATAAAATAAACTCGATCCTAAATCCAAGTACGCCCAACACTATAAAATGGAAAAACATAATTACACCGACTACAATACAAACTTATTAATATTACATAAAGTTAGAAATGGACAAAACATAAACAGAATCGAAGAACTAAAAATATATATAAAATATATTTAAAAATAATATCACAAATATCAAAATATTACGTATTCGAACAATAGTTAACGCCTTCACACGAGAAAAGAAAATTAAAATAAATTTTCGAGAACAAAATTGAATTTGAAAAATTTCATTTTCAAAACTGCGTATACCTAGATAAGCTATTATATGGTAAAACCGCATTTTATGGTTATCGCGTAACTTTTTTCCTTGTTGTGATTTTTGAAGCCACTAAAAATAAAATGCGAAAAATTGGCTCGTTTCAGTTGATAGTTAATTTTCTAAAGCAGTTAGAAAAATGAAAATTGCGAGTTTTGGAACCAAAATAGTTTGGAACAGTATGAAGTGCATTTGGATAGGTTAGGAAAACTCAATTTGACTGTACACCACATGTAATGCAGTCCGCCGTGTGCAGTCAGTCACGCAAAAAAATTCAAAGAATCGACTGGCTCTTCAAAATTTGTGAGATTTAATTGGTTCTGTGAAATCAAATTTCACAGAAATATTTTAAATGTTATGCTGTTTCCAACCGCCCAGGTGGCGCAGTGGTTAAAGCTGCGGCAGTTGGAGCGGGAGGTACCGGGTTCGAATCCCGATTCGGGGCAAGATGCAAATTGGCTTTTCACTATCGATCGTTTGGGAGTTGCAATCGGTGTGTAAAATGAACATATATCTGGATCCCCTGTCGTGTTTAGAATTCATGGGCCGACCCATTCCATGTCAGTACTATAGGCTGACGAGGAGCTATGCAATGCCCAGATGGTACCACGAAAAAAACTCGGACCTATAGCCGTACATAGAGTGTCGCCATACAATCGCTGGTCTAAGTGTGCGATAGCAGCCACAACCACCTAACCTATGCTTTTTCCAAAGCGCTGTGATGCTCCAATTGCTAGGTCGATACTGCTTAGTAATGTTCGAGTTTCGCCAATAGTGTGTGACTGTAACGTATTTAAATTGCTAATACATTTAATGACCGAATCGGATTTATTTTTGAATATTTGTGAAAATCGTTTCCCACCGCGCTTTTCTATGATGTATTTCGCATGATGCTTGAAAATGTCGGCAAATTCTATGTAGACATTTAGAGAGTTTTGGAAATAAACCTCTCATTGCGAATAGAATAAAGACAGTTTTGGACAAATTTTGGTATATAACATTCAATATTTTTTAAGCAGTTTTTGAAATTATTAAAATGTGACAAAAATATAAATTTAATAGAATGAAACAAACAGCTACCTCAGTCAAACATGACTGGAAAAATATTAGTGTTTTTTTGTAGTGTGACTGCCATAAAAAGTTGAATATTTTCCAACTCAAAAGGGTCTGTTTTGTCATTATTTTGTGTAGTTGTACTAGAGTTTGAAGTCAGATTTTTCATCCAACCATTAGGAGCATACAAACATTGATATTGATCGGTCTTCAATGTTATTTCAATCCAAAAAAAAACATTAATTCGTAATGTAAATTATATGGTGTACGATAAACAACACTTATCTGATTTTGTGCTTATATACGACTTATATAATAATTCCATAATTTTTATTTTGAAAATTAAAATCTCAATATTAAGCTTAAAGAATATTCTCTAATAATTATGTTTGTTTTCGGCTTTATATCTTTATATCAACTTAATGATTTACTTGATTCGATTCAATATTTCAAACCTGTGCAATGAAAGGAGACTTTACGTTTCTATAACGATAAATTAGAAAAAAAATCAATCATTCATAATAATTCCCTTGCGAAAGCATATCAAATTCATAATACATTATTTAAATATGTGTATATATGTACGATAAACACATCCTTTTCCTTATATCATCAATACAAAATGAATCTCCCTACAATTTACGAGTTAAAATGAAAATCGGAAATAGAAAAAATTCCTTAACAAAAAGAAAATTACAATCAAATTTATTAATTTTTTCCCAATACATATTTCATTTCCTTCCAATAACAACAAATCGAAGACCGAACATGTTTTTCATTTTTTTGTTTCTTTTGTAGATTAATTTGAGAACATTCTTTTCTAGATAAGTTGAATAATAGATTGTCTACAGCTAAAGCCAAGTCAATTATTGCTTGTAAAGTAATTCATTTCGAACGAAGCAACATAAAATTGTATAACATAATTTGATCATTACATAATAACATAATTTTGTTTTGATTTTCAGAACCTTCACCATTGTACGACAACAATCATTATCACGAGGAATGTTTGAGGTGCAATTCATGTGGGTTAAATTTAACGGGACCCAATCAAAAACGTGCAAGACGATTCAAGGTAATCCACATAATACATATTTACCACATATAACATACAAACATTAACATTTTAAAGTTTTTATCGCAGAATCAAATACTCTGCGACTTACATTTCGCAGACGTAGCTCTAATGGAGTGTTCCGATTTTATGCAACAGCTTAGAAGCTTTAAACCACAATCGTTGGGTTGTGCGGTTGCGCGTAGAAAAAGTTCAACCACATTAATATTTCCACTGCCACCACAAGCGTGTTCAGGTAAGCTTATTTTTTTAAATTTAATTGGTTATACGAAATATTTTTCACTTTTCATCTGACTTTATTTTAATAACAACACCTTCAAAAAAATCGACATAAAAAAAAAATTTTGTTTTTTAAAACTGTATGCAACCAAAACTATTACAAACATTGTTTGTGTATAGTTTTTTCAAGCGCCGCCTAGGTGGCAGCACATTATATGCAAGCCAACGGCGTTATAAATGGTTTTAACATGAAATAGCCTGCTAAAATATTTTTCCTATGGTGTACTTTTAAAATATTGCACTAGATGTCAGATTTAGTCTATTTCCTTTGACCGAACAACAATAAGATATTTAATATAACCAAACTGAAAGAACGTTTTGAAAATAGCAGCCAAAGCTATTTTATTACAAATATTTCCAGCTCCGATTCAAGAGCAATGATAATTACGAAATAATTTTATAACATGTATTCCGCAAACACGTTGCTTGGCAACCAATCACAACATCGTGCTTGAGGAAATACGAATTTTATGTGTGTATATTTTTTTTAATATTCCAGGAATATTTAATATGAAATCTTTTTTACGTACATATATTCTTCAATAAGTTTGTTGATTAAATTATTACTGTTGTTACCATATCGCGAAGTAACATTTTTGAAAATGATTTTATTTAAATAAAAAATAATCTAATTGGAATTGTATATACGATGGTAATAAGTTAATATGGTGTAAATAGAAATCCAATTAAATATGTGTTATTGTACTTCAATTTCATTTTCACATCACGATTTTGGTACCATTTCACATTAATGTAATAAATTTTAATTTATTAAAACATAATAGACGATGTTTTCATTATAAAAATAAATCTTAATTGAGGAATGAACGAATGCGTATATACAACTTAAGGTGGAATCTTTTAGGTTTTGGTTTATTCCAATAATAACCAATCTTATAGATTTCGAACTAAGACAAATTTGAATTTCGCAAGGGAGGCATAACCATTATTTAAGTTTTTAGTTGTATCTATTTTGATCAAAAAGCAGACCAAATCCAAGTATTATTTTATCCCCCAAACTTATTTTCATAATATTTTCTTCACCAATCGCCACAATATCTCAAAACACGCAGTTAACATAGTGGATTATCCACTATTCTAGTCAAATTTTTATAACTTACGTTAAGTGTTAAAAAGCCTTTCAATTGTTAATGTTAACACCGGAGTGGACAGTGAAATAACCAGCTTACATTTGATTCAGAGCACAAATTTACTGAGCTTAAACAGACTATGCACAGTAATCGGTAATTTAACCGATGAGAAAAGCTTATCTTCTCATATAATAAATTTATTTTTGCTTAAGATCTGACACCTAACTTAATAAAGCTATTGTTTTATCTGCCAAAATGGCAAATCTGTTTGGAATTATTAGTTGCTTTCCAATTGACCAATCGCTAGTACCCGCTAGTAGTTCGTTGCGTGTCTTTGCTAAATAAGTCATAGTAAATTTAGCAAATCACGCAACGAACTACGAGCGGTTGGTCGATTGGAAAGCAACTGTTGCATTTTAATCGACCGCTAGTAGTTTGGTTCTTATCTTTGCTAAATGTACTATGGTTTATTAAGCAAATATAACAAAACAACTACTACCGGTTGGTCGATTGGAAAGCAACTTTTATTTGCTCTCCAATCGACCAACCGCTAGTAGTTCTTTTATTTTCTTTGCTAGATTTACTATGATTAATTTTAACCATAGTAAATATAGCAAAGATAAGAAACAAAATTAGAACTGAACCCAGTTACAACAGAACTACTATCGATTGGTTGATTAGGAAGTAACTATTAGCTTTTGGAACAATATCTTTCCCAATTATTTTTTTATAATATTTATTATTTAACAAACCATACATACTACGATTCACGTTTTGTGTGTAAATATTCAGTACCCAATATCATGTCCAGTACACAATACCAAGCCTTAACGTTACCTACCGCTGGTCAATAAACGGAAGGCAACTGTTCGTAATATAGTACAACTTAATCTGTTACGGATTGACTAGTTCAGCCTTCTTTTATGCAGAATTCTAGGAAGGATATATACCGAGTTGTGCTTTCCGTGGTTTCTCGGCGTCATTTACCTCATTACATACTAATTGCGTAATAGAACTGCAATAAGAACGGTACCATGTGATTCGAATCCAGATAAAGAAGATATGATGTAAAAGAGAATTTTCTTCATTCAGTTATGATTGGTGACTCTTTATGACTCTTTGTGGCAGTGCAGAATCCTTTAGCCCACCTACTATCAATGTCAGTGCTATAAGTGCTCGACTTTTTGTTGTGTTATAGAGTAGTTCGAGAATTTCTAATATTTGATTTTTTAATATTTGTTTCGGGTCAGTTAATGTTTATGCTTCATATTATAAAACGAAACCCAGTTTTTGGTCTGAATTGCTTTGGTAAAAAAAATTATGTTTGCAATTTATGGCTTAAATTCCAAACAAAAACTGGCTTAGTTTGCTTGTTTAAGATTTTCCAAAAACAGCATGATTTTAAATATAATTTCTACAAAAACAACATACATAATGGCCTTAGCCATTCATAATAATCAAATATATCACCAATATCATGTTCAAAAAACAATTAAAATTTGATTTAATAACAGCGCCCTCTCTTATCAAATCTTATTGTACCTAAAGCACTATCTGGTAAAAAATCTGCTTACTAACAACTGAAGGGACGTGGAATTTTATGATTCGTTTAGAGTATGTATATTTTTCCTTCCTTGTTTTGTTTGACATATGTTTGCTATGGATATGTAATTTATCTTTGTGCCGTTCGAGGCCTATGTTAAAGGCGTGATTATTTCTCGTGACATCATTTATAATGTATTATATATACATAATAATAATTATATAGTGTAATAGTAGAAATATACTACATACATAAATATAGACTAACACAATTTATTGTAATACTGATATACATAGTTCAAACAAAATATCTAAGATGATAGAAATGACATTATACGTATAAGCCGACTAAGTGGCGGTTAAAACTGTGGTTAACAGGATGTAGATTTTTTATTTTACTGATTACAATCAATAATGTAAACTAATACGGTCGGTTTGTCTGTTGGAATGAAACACCCATTTATCGACAATACTTCATTCATTACGGAATTTATTGAATACTACCTTCTAAGTCACCCTACGTAATAATAGTCGCCTTCCAATCGACTAATCGCTAGTACACGCTAGTTAACCGCTATTAGTTCGGTTCTTATCTTTGCTAAATAAACCATAGTAAATTTACCAAAGATATGAACCGAACTACTAGCGGTTCCTCGATTGGAAAGCAACTAATAGTTTTCAAAAGACTCAAAAGAGTAAAATTAATTAATTTTTACATATTTTCAATTGATTTTTGTAACTTTCCTAGCGAATCTACGACTTACCTGCACATGGACGAATAAAGCATCTTCACAGGTGGACCACCTTACTCTGTTGGGGGCAACAGCCTTTTTCTCTTTCCATGATTTATCAAGTTTTTTCGCTCAGCTACCATTGTTCTCTTCCATGTCATCGCTGATTTCTTTTCTCTTGCCGGTTCCAGTTCAAAGACATAATGTAACATGTTGAATGTATGTCTGGCTTAATTTATGCTTTTGATTGTGTCTTCCTCTGCCACACCTGTTTTCGCTATTGAGCAGCCACAAGGTATACAATTTGCTATACATCTTCAATTTTTACATTGTTGATGTGCATCGGGGTGGTTATATTTGTGTATCATCGTCTTGATTCTTTTAATGTTTATCTTGAGACCAACTTTGTAGATCTGATAGCTGTTGTAGTTTTTGCTGCATGTCTTCACTGGATCGTTCAGTTATGATACGGATTAACTGGATATGATCAGTTCAACCGCCTGAGCAAAAACCAGCGTGTTCGTTTCTTAATTTTGCATTGATCGTATAGGTGTGATTCTGTCAAGGATGATCATTGTGAGTATCTTTATTGTTGTTTTGAGGAGAGAAATATCTCGCCAATTTTTGTATTCTCTTAGGTCATCTTCCTTGGTGATTGTAATTGTCAAGCCTTCCTTACATTTTTGTGGTATTCGCCAAAATTAAACACTTCTAGATTATTGGTGTTAGTGTGCTTACAGTTGTAAATGAATTTCCTTCGAATATTTTTGAGGTTATTTTGGCTGGCCCGATAGCCTAGTGTTCTTCAGTTTTTAATGCCACTTTCAACTCCTGGTCCGTCAGTGAATGGGTGTTGCTTATTTTGTTATTGGTGTCAATTGATGACCACAGATTTTCAGTGCTGTTGATACCGTTCTGAAATATTCTTTCCTTCCTTTTAACAGAGCTTCATCAATTGTTAATACTTGACCAGTATCATTTCTTATAGGTGGTATGTTTGTAATTTTACTGGTGACTTTTCCTTTCACTCGCATATTTTGAATTGTTGCTGCCTCTTTCTTGACGTGCTGTTTCTTTGTATCTGCGTTTTCCATGTGCATTCACTGGATGTTACAGGTCCCGATCCGTGTCTGTGTAGGATAAAATAAGCCAAGGATCGATATTTGATTTTTCCAGTTTGTGTTGTAATTCCTTCTAGTATTCATTTCTGTAATTGTTGTAAACGTTGATGATGAAGTAGTTATCGTCTTTAACTTACACTTCCCCTCCCACTTACACAGCTTTCTTTTAACATTTAATCATTATTGAGGAATTGGAAAATATTTGTCGTGCAGTTAAAAAATTACTAGATAATCTAAGACCCCTGATTAGCCTCTGTTAAAAATATACCAGGGAAAGTAAGAAAAAGTAGATTCTCTGTATTCTAGTATGCGTCAGAGACATTTAGTTGTGATTCAAACTATTTATTTTTTTGACCCACGAATTCTCACAGTAAAATTGGGACAAGAGAGTCCTGGGGTAGATTGAGATCAAATGAAAAATAGATATGACATTTTAAAACTGACATTTGAGATTCAAATGACATTTAAAAAAAAGGATCTTATATATAAAAATTCAGTTATCGCTACAAATCGAGCTTTTTAGAGTGGTCACTCTCAAAAACAGTTTACTATCGAACTACTTTACGTAAAGAATCGATATTTAATTTTGATTGCACAAATTTAGTACTGCATATTCTATCATAAATAATCTTATATATAAAAGTTCAAGATCCGAGGAGCGCGATTATACCTAAATTTGTGCTTTCACTTTTTGACATTCATTTTTTAAGAACATGCCAGTTTCTGTAGTAAATCACGACGCAATGACGAAACCATTGCCTATATGATAAAAGTTATAGTCATCAAATTTTTGGTGCGAGGCACAGTATTATCAACAGGTTGTTGAGCAAAATTTTACTATACATTTATCGAAAAGTTACCCTGAAATCTATATAGTGGTTAGAAGGCAACCTGTTGTTAATCAAATCTTAGGTAAAACTATTTTGGAAGTTGTATGTAGTTTTTTTCATCAATTTGTTGAGATCATGCTTAAAAGTATCTACATATTGTAACGCCAGAATTTAATGTAAATATATTTAATGTTATGATATATTTCCAAAACATTAGTGCTCTCCATTAAACTCATTCACTTAAATACAATATATATGGACATTTGCCATATTACAAACATATATAAAACAAATTATCATGGCAATAAACACCTCCCTAATTTAAATAACATAATATCATGCATGGCGTCAACTAGACGGTGACATATTTCTTTTCACAATTAAACTCATCTCTAAACTATTTTTTGTTTTCATCTTTCAAATGAATGTTGATTTTGATCTTATCTCCTCAATTTTTTATTTCTTCTTCATTTTAATTAGAAATTCTTTTGCATATAATGAACAAGTATGTCTACATCTTGGGTTGTGTATCTCTCCAAATTAATAAACAAAAGCTCATGCCAAAAGAGCACAAACAAAAGCTAAACGACACGATAATGATTGAAAATCGTAAAAATGACGAGTATTTGCATTTTCTTGCAAAATATAAGGATAAAGGAGTACTTCATAGGGGTATGAGTACATATTTATGTATAAACGTACTCATCATAGTAAATTAATTGACTGTAAAGCTCAACAATTTAACATCGAAGCGCAAAATTATAAATAAATCAATTTACTTTTTACTACATACACTTTTTAAACCTACCCACTAGAACCTTACTATAAAGGTTATTAATTTGTTGCATACACGCTTTCGAAAATTATAACATACATAGCATATGGTGAAGCGCAAAGTTATTGTGTCGCGATTAAATCACAAACATCTTTGCTAAAACTACACTACGCTAGAAAACGATGGGGCTGGAATTCAAATAGGGCAACGAAAAGGAATTTTTATGATTCAAATTAGATTGGTTGTGTGAATAAACATATCATTTATCTCTGTCTAGACTAACATTGACATGTCGAAAATGTGACGGCGGCGCATGACCTGCAGCAAATGGAATCATCTGGTTGACGATTTTAGTCCAGTTTAGTGTAGATATTAAATTATACATATAGAGTGTATCAATAACTGGTTCAGATTTCACATATCGGTTATTTTGGCTCTGGCAACACTAATGTCATTCTTCCGTAAACAGAAAATCAGTATATTATTTCTAGTTGTCAAAATAAGTCGCTTAACGATTCAATAAGAGTGCGAAATATTGGAAATTTACTTCCTCAACAAAGACAATTGGTCAAAGCCTTGATTGTCGTGTTCGTTCATACGAAAATATGACCGCGGTGATGTAGATGTGCCGGAAATGTAAAATTTCCGGCCAGGAGCTGTTATTAGACGCCTGTGGATTATTATTTGTGGGATGCCGTGAAGGATGTTAATGTTATACGGACAATTCACAAGAAGAAACCATAGCCGAAATAGATCCGCACACAATCCAAATGCACATGCTCAGAAATTGGATCTGAACTTCTTACTGGGACACCCTGTATATGGAGGGATCAGAGAATATTGCTGTTTTGACATCTGTTGTTCCACCAATAAGAAGTTAGCACAAAATTCACGACGGCAACTCTGACGGTTTTTATGATAGACGTTTAATGTTTTGTACTAAATTAAGCACAAACAACGATTTAAAATTCGCTAGAATATAAATTACAACGAATTGACCTTGTTTTAATGGGTCATAAAAAGAAAGCTATTACGCGATGATTCTCGCATTATTATTTTTTAGTCTCTGCATGGCCATGGGGAATATCTCATAGGATGGATCCTCAATGAACATCTTTGCACACTTTATTTGAGGGTATTTAAATTCAGCTTGTGATACATGTGGAACTGTCGTACTTCTTTTGTCTACAAATTTGCTTAAATGCCCTGCTAGCAAGAACGGCTTTATTTCATGTTGCTATTGTAAAACGAGCCTGCACCTTATTTTGGGCTATATAATGTGTTGCTCAACAGCAATATAGCACTCCTCATTAAACCAATCAATTGAGAATTCGACAACCGAGATTTTTTAATACTTCAAATCAAAATCTGATAAGATTTTGATATTTTCGTTGCGTTTCTTCATTTATCAGACCTTCACAGGCGAATCATACAGCATTGTATATTCTCCTGTTCTCCTTGACTTGTACGAAAATTTCCATTTTAGCTTTGCAGTGATCAGATAATTGTCACTGCCTAAGAATTTTGTTGACAGCCGAAAAAATCTCACGTCTTGGACAACCCGAGTCCGCCCATTAGAAATTAACACATGGTCAATGTAGCTTCGGGGTGTTTTACGTGGATGTGTCCATGTTTCCAAATGGATGTTTTTATGAGAAAAGAATGTACTTTCTACTCTGAGATCATGAACAATCAAAAAGTACATCATTCTCTCCCAATGTTCGGTCGCAATTTTGTGTCGGGAGTTCAGGCTTCTATTATTACATAAGTCTAAATTATTGTAAAATGAGTCTTTATCTTTGTATTGGTTTACATCAGCGACCACTGAGGTACACAGATATTTGACATGTTGGCTAATCTCATGTGCAAGCAAAGCTTACACATACGATAATCGACTGCTTGAAAGTCAAGTACAGACTTTTTTATCTGTGGCCCAATGAGAAATCCAACTCCAAGATTGTCCAGGTTATCTACACTGTTTGGCAATGTATAACCTTGGTATACACATGGTTTTCACTTTTAGACCATCGAGTTTCTTGGAGAGCTACGAGTTCCAGCCGACACTCTTTCATACAATCCTAAATATCGGTCCGTTGTTTTGGCGATATCCGATTTTTTCATGCTGTAATCTCTTAACAAGTTGGCTTGACCTGGCAAGATATCTTAAATCGGAACTTAAATTCACAATATAGGCCGAAGTATTATTTGAGTGAGCAATTAAATACTGTACGGTATAAAATCATTAAATTTAATTAAAAACAATACATTTGGGCACATACATAAAGTAGATATAGGCAATGAATACTTACGAAGATCGATTCAACCATCCACCCACTCGTTCAAAAATGAAGTAGAACGACCGTTAGCTTTTTCTTTGGAAAATACACCCTTCTATGCATTTAAAATGAAAATTAAACAAAAGTATCCTTTGTTTTCAGATAAATAAGCAATGTTTAATATTATTTAAGAAAGGTAAAACCCAAAAGAAAATGATTAAATAATAATTTAAAATAATTTTCCATTTTAGAATCAGACAACCGTGCAAATATGTATTGTTCTAATTGTTCGTATAACGAAATCTTTTGTACATATGCATGTTTTAAATTTAAAAATGAGTACGCGTGCAATATCTATATGGCAACACAATTTTCGGAGAAATTTATATCTCAACGGATGCGAAGAAGGTGCGATTACATAAAGTGGGTTAATTGCGTCTGTGGGTTGCTACTACATACTTTTTAAATGGTTCGTAGTATACAGATTATTTATACCAAGCTCTCATAATTTATTTTTGAAAATAATAATACTACCCATAGTGAACATACTTTCACACACACCCGCCCACATAAAGAATTATGATTACATATTACATATTAATAAAGATATTGAATCGGTTGGCACAAGATAAGATGAGTTGCAAGTACTTCGATCCCAAAACATATTGGCACTGATCAAGTTGTCAATGTTAAAAATGAGTAAATCTATGGCTTAGAGGCCGTAAACGGCCCTAATCGCGTCTCAACTAAGACCTTATGAACCATTTTTTAACGATTGGTGCACATTGTAGGTGGTCAGCCAAACGAATGTTTTTACACACAATCGCGTTTTTTTGTCTTCCGGTTGATTGTTAATTTTTGGTCAACGGCGGGAATCGAACTCGAGACCCCGGCGTGATGAGAAACTATCTTATCCATTAAGCTACATCCGGCGACATAAATTACTACTAAGTTCCATTTTTGATTAAAATAAATTTGTTTTGTTTGGATCTAATTTTTTCAAGGTGCTTTGGGCCCGGGTGCGAGTATCCATGTTTCGTAGCTTATCGTAGGAGGCGACTTTATCTGGTTGAATCGCGATCTTTGAAGAGAGAGCCGCCTTTCGGTAAGCGAAGAGGTCGTTGGCTACTTCTAGTTTGCTCGCAACAGTATGAAGGTCTGGCTCGTAATCGAAACCAATGGAGTCAGATTGTTGACAATGTAGATTTACCGAAGAGCCATTTCAACGATGAAAGTTGTTTAAATTTTCAAAACTAATTTCGTTTTTAAGTTATCGTTATTATAATCATTGGTTGTCAATGGTAGTTAATGAATGAATTCATTTGGAATATTCATTTAATTATACTTCGATTAAATAAGTCATTTAATAAGAGATCTTTCAGGTGAATGATTAATATTTCGACAAAAAGGATTACTTTGGAGAATAGATTTGTAGATATGGATTTATATAATGTTTCAAATATTATAGTTAATAGAAATGATATGTTTTGAAGCTAACTTCTACTAAAACTAACACCTCAATTAAAAGGAACCCTCTATTACGCAGTACCAAACTGGTTTTAAACGGAAAATAGAAGAAAATTCTTGGTACCCTCAATCTTTTATTTTATAATCATAAACAGACCCATATAGAAAATATTATTGAAAAATGACATACAATCCTCCTGGTTATTTATGGAAAACGAATTCATTCAAATAGGAACCGTGGTTGGCCTTGGCGTACTCCTTTCGATCGGTCTAATATATAAACTCGTATTTGTCAACAAAAAAATAGTAAACTGAGTTTCTATCAAAAGAAGAATGATATTTTTGTTGCCAGTGCCAAAATAACCGATATGTCAAATCTGAACCGGTTATTAGGATTGACATTTCTCAAAAGTAATATAAACCAGTGATTTCACCAAACCATTTAGCACACTAAACGATTTTTTTATGGAACGGCGTCTAAATAATGCCTTTTACATTTTATTTTCTCCAAATGCGACACTTTCGCTTATAGACGTTTCGGCCATTCAATCAAAATGAGCCTTAAATTTCTGGTAAAAATAAAGATCATTATACTAAAAGGATTTTGTAATCTCTTAATGCAATTATATTCCACGCTGTGTGGCACGTGGTGCTGTATACTGTTGGAACCATATATCAACAAGATTTATGCCAGTACAATAAAGTTAAAAATGTCTCTATATACCGTTTACCGTTGACTGTAATATATCGTCCATCAATAATCGACAAAAAATATCTTCACTCAAAATCTGATGATTATGTTTATACCCATTTAACCAAAAGTGAGCTTCATCGGTGAATACAATTTTTGTGCTTCAAGCAATTTGCGCGGGTATGTGTGATGGTCGGATGTCCATAATTCCAGCACAAGTTGAATTTTGTTAGCTTGTAAACCAAGATTCTTAAATAAAATTGTTTATAAAGTGGATGGATAGATATCCAATTGCTTAGAACGACGTCGAGCTCTAATCGGGCGTAATGCCCGAAGTGTTTGGCCTTTTTGGATAAAAAAACAATTTACAAGCTTTGCTTTGGTTTGAGTCTATTCATAATCCCATAAATGGCAAATCAAACTAATGACAAAGCAAATGTCAGCTGTCAAACAAAAAAATATTACCACCTTAAACATCTGAACCGTAAACCACATTTTCTATGAAATTTTTGCTCTTATTGACAATTATATTAACCTTGACGTGTAATGGACTGTAAGTATCGCTAATTGAACCATGATTTTCGCGGTATGTAAGGGTTGGTCTACCGTAAATCTGTATGGTATAGTTGAGTAACCAAACTAAGCTCAAATCATTAGTCAAAAGTTCTATCGCTGTCCTATAAAAAAAAATATCAAATTTATTCTCTTATCCAACACAAACTAAATGGCACAGCTTTCAGATAATGTTTGTGTAGAACATCTAAAAAAAATAGCACCTTTTGAGATTAGCTTTATGATTAATAACGTGCCAAGAAAACAATATATTCATGTTTCAACAGTTCACTTTTGTGTTGCTTCAATTTAACCACTTTTAGTTACATGATGAAATATTCATCTCAAGTGACTCAAACTTCTATATGCTACAGGATAGTTTGTTATTTTGTATTTATTTGAATATTTTGCAAAGTCTTAATGTATCGGTACATAATACTGGTGAACCAACATATTTTTGCCCAACCTCTAACGGTGTCGCTTTTCCTCTTGTTTGTTTGTTTTTATCTTTCGGATAAAACACTTTTAACGTACGGCTATAGGTCTGCTTTACATAGAGCAATCTGCACATTACATAGCTACATGCCAGCCTAAAGTCCAGACATGGAATATGTGTTGGCCCATGAATTCCGCACTACAACAGGGGGTCATAGATGCGTTCATTCACCCCACTGATCGTAATCAGATGGTGCAAAATCACGTTTGCATCTTGCCCCGATCGAAATTCGAACCCGGTACCTACCGCTCCACTGCCACAGTTTTAATCACTGCGCCATTGTGTCGGTCACCTCTTCCCTTATTGACCATAATGTACTCTTGTTCACCGATAACTCTATTTGTTTTTTCAATCAATTGTCTCTCGGAATATAGGATACCATCATGACCTTTTAGTCTATTAATTGTTACTCTAGCCTGAAGCCTAAAAGTTTTAGTTTCAAAATATAGATGATTCTTAATCTAGCACTAGTTTTTCTTGATTCTTGTACAAGTCAAATCCAGCTGGATTTCGATAGTTGTGTTCCTCTTAGATCAGTGATAATTAAACCTAAATCACCTCCATGGATGTCTGAGGGAACTACAAATGCAATCGGATCTAGGGTAGATATTTTTCGTCCATGGAAAATATTCGGAGATAGTGACAGATTTTTAGTTTACAAACAAGCTCACAATAGAGTAGTCAGATTGATTAAGGCAGCGAAATGTAATTTTCAGGGAAAATTAGATTCTTCTCTTCCCTCCAAGGTTTTTTGGCGTAATGTTCGAAATCTAGGTCTAAGCAGGTGTAGAAATAAGGGTATTTTGGATCCAACTTTGTTTACTCCTATTGTTGATCTGTTAACTGCAGAGTGTTCTAATCCGTTTTCAAATATTTCCTATATATGAGGAGTTACAATCTGCTATATAGAAAGACAAATCAGAATCTTCTGGTCTTGATAGAGTTAGTTTAAAATTGGTGAAACGAGTTTTACCTGTAGTTCCAAAAATTAGTAATCCTGTTGAGTTATCCTAGTTTAGACCTGTTAGTATTTTAAGTTCCCTTAAGATAGTAGTAAAAACCAAATTAAGTCCTATATAAATAGTAACAGTTTGCTCAATGTCTTTCAATCAGGCTTTTTCCATGGTACGAATACTGCGTTATTGAATATCAGCGTTGATATTCGGCTTAGTATGGAAATAAGGGTGTGTCATCTCTCACTAATAACATAGACACATATCTGGTTTCGTATCTACAGTTTCGATTTAACCATTATTTCATTGTAATGTGTCACTGCTAACCATGGTTTGCAACTTGGCTTAAACATGGTTTCGGAATGAGCCTTTTTTTCTTATCCCATGGCACTTTAGTGACGACAGTGCCAAGTTGCACAGTTAGTGAAAAGCGAAAACTAAAAATATTGGTTTTTCATGTATTTGTTTATTTTTTTTATATAAAAATTAAAGTTTTCAAAAAAAAAAAATTAATACAGAATTCGATAAATTAACGGAAAATAAACCTAAAAATAGAAATAGGAAAATTTGGGTGGAGGGCGAAACAAACATATTTTTAAACCACACAGTTAACGTAAGAATTTTGATGAATTATGATAAACTGTCAAATGAAATGAGAACTATAGTGTGCATGTATTCTCATTTCGAAAATCATAGTTTCATAATCATGGTTACTAAACCAGTTATGTCTCTAAATTTTCCCTTTTGGCTGCTCGATTGTAGTTTAAGTAGTTTTTATGAGTTTCGGAATTGCGTTTTTATTAGGATGCTACTCAAACCTAAAGGATAAAATTATCGATTCAAAACGTTATTATTTGGAAGGACGCATTGCGCCAATCTTCGATTGTTCCCTGCTCGAAATTCTTCTAGGTCCTTAAATTCATTTTTCCTACGGATGTTTCCCTATGGAGTTGTGTTCGAATCAGTATTACGAGTTTGAGATCTTCCGAAACGTTTAAATAAATTTTTTTGAATTATTGTCTGCTCCCTGCTGCTCATCCTATTGTAAATGATCTTGTACACAAAATGGGATGTGTGTGCATGTTGTTAATTTTTATTAATAAACAATTTAGGAGGTTTATTTGCCTAATGGAAGTAATAATTTTTTACATAATGCTTCCATATGTGCTTTTTCATCTCCAAATTATAAGCATGAAATAAATAATCAAATCAGTACATAAGCACTCTTACATTGAAACATTTGGGACATGACATGATCAGACTGTACCTATCGATTTGAATGGCACGAGCTAATAATGTTCAACCTGTTTCAACCAAAAAAAGTATAAAATAAAAAAGATTAAGCTTGTTTGTTTCTGGGTTTAAGCACTGCAGTATCAGATATTAATTATAGATTATACTTTGATTGACAACATTTTTTTATTTATGATCTAAAATATTAAATCAAATCCTAACAAAAAAAATGCGTGATTTTTATACTAATTTTCAGATTAAAAGCTTCATTTTCCGTATCATTCACAAAATGCTTTTGCCACGTAATCGTATATCAATTTAAAACATTAACTTCTTTGTATATATAGTGTTGCTAATTCATAACTTTTTGCCTCACAAAAATATGGAGCTCTATAGCTAATCGTATTTATTCAAAAATTCGTCTTAAATACAATATAAAGTCCCAAGAGGCACAATTGAGTGTTATGATTTGTAAATGTGAAATTGAATGATTGAGAGGGCCAACTAATAAATATTTTTACATTGATGATGTTACAAGGGAATAATATATTATAATATAGGTTCGAAAACCGAACATCATTCAATATATGGACTATATACACAGTATAACATGGTTTCCACTGTCACCCCACCTTACACATACTTTCGTCGTGTTTGTTTAGGAAAATGTAATATTGATTATTCTCATATGTTTGTCATCTTTCAAAATCAATTCAAACAAAAGAAACTATCATAAATAATTATTTATTTATTTAAGTTGGTTTCAACAGGGCTGCAAAACATTTTACGGACCTAATCAAATGTACAATGCGAAAAATGGACTAACCAATAGGGGATTACAAACAATATATACAAATTTCTATTAGCTGTAAGAAATACAGCAGGCTTGGTTTTAAAATTGCTTGGTGTTATATCTTACAGTGAGTAGCGATTTGATATTCAACATAACTTGCTCAACATCTCGGATCAACATATAATATAACAATTTGGATGTCAATTAAATAACATATAACTCCCTGTTGGAATGCAGAATTCATTGGGCGACCTATAGGCTGGCATGGAGCTAGTTAATCGTAGCTACGTTCTCGGTTTGGATATAATGAGTGCCGCGAGTCCCAAAAAGCTGGCAAAGAGAGAAACAAACAAACAAAATAATACTGGCATCCCCTTAATCCTTACAATTTCAAATTACATTTTATTTACTCCTTTCTGTTACACCGCTATAAATCATCGCAACTAACTAGTTCGACCTTTTCAACACCAGAGTAAATATTTTACCAAATACCAAATTAAAAGCATGAATTGGTTGGTTTACATTATATACCGAAATCGATGAGGAATTATGAGAACAATTTAAACGAAAAAACGAGAGAAAACCCTAAAATTAAAAAAAAATTCATTGACCTGCGTGTTTAAGGGTATGATGTACATGATACGAGGGCGGAGTGAGAAGTCTGATAAAATTTCAACAGAGGGCGCCACAATCGCAAATTGCAAATTTCATGTGTCAATACCATCTGTAACTAGACCAAATTAAAATTTTCCAAAATTTACCAAATTAAAGCTTTCCACGCGGTAGGTGTCGCTTTTGCTTACAATCGAAAATGAACAAGTGGGACAAAATGAGAGGCTGGTTTGGCGATGTTCATTACTATTTCATTACTGTGTATGAAACAAGGACCCATTGCTTTACATCGGAGACCAAAGGATAGTCTAAACAATGGTTTTCTACTGGAAAATCTGCGCCAAAGAAGACTACGTTGGTTTTATCGGCCCACGAGATCATGGTCAGTTTTTTGGGATGCACGCGCCATAACTCACTTTGATTACCTTCAAAATGCAAGAACAGTGAACAATATTACTGCAACTTATTGGACCATTTAAACAACACTTTTCGTGCAGAGTGCTCTTCCATCAAGATAATGCATGTGTTTAGGTGCCATGAATTTTAGCCTGCGAATTGCTTCCACATCCGCCATATTATACAGACGGAAAGAAATTCGACTGTAATGAGGAGATCATCGATGCAACAAACGCATATTTTGAAGGGGTGGGAAAATCGTATCAAGGATCGAAAAATTGGAAAAACGTTGGACTAACTGTAGACGATTGAATTGTAAAATAAATTTTTTTGGCCCAAAATATTATTCCTTGTTAAATTTTTACCAGACTTCTCATTCCGCCCTCGTAGCTATGTATAGTTAAATCACAGTGTGCTTTTGCAAGAAGGTATCTATATCTCATTGGGTCAAATATCAAATTAACACCAAACTTTATTTAAAATTAAACTAACCTCACTTTTATAACAGACCAGAGTTAAAGGATTGGCAGTTGGCACATGAAACTTTTTTTTTTAAATATTTTATACTATACCGATTTTCGTAGAACCATCTACGCATTGCATAGCTCCATGCCAGTCTATAGAACTGACATGGCAGATGGGTCGGTCCATGAGTTCTGCACTCCAATAGGGGGTCATAGATATGTTCATTAACACCACCGATAGTAATCAGATGGTGAAAAATCTCTTTTGCATCCTGCCCCTATCGGGATTCGAACCCGGTACCTCCCGCTCTAGCTTTAACCACTGAGACACTTGGGCGGTCACATGAAACTTAAATTCACTATAAGTTAGTCGGTATTAATCTCAAACATCAACCAGTGAGTAAACGATTGAATAAGCTCTACCAATATGTCAGTTATATGAAACTTGCATTGATATTAACCAAACTCAGGACATAAAGACAGATTTAACATCAATTTAGATCATCTGATCTCTTCACCAAATCACAATTGATTGATTAAAGTTGACTGTAAGACTGTGAGACACATTGGACAAACATCACAGAAAAAAATTCAGAATTCCTTTCGTATTTATTCTTAATCTTCATCATTTTTCATCTTCTCTAGATAATCTCTATTAATTTCAATGCATTTCTTAAGCCTATAGATTAACTTCTTAAAACAGTATTCATAAACTTGCTGTTTAAGCTTATCAAAATCGGCATTAACCATACACCAATTATCTCCGCGTGACTGTTATAGAACTTTGCCCTCAAATTTGGTTCGATTTTTGGAATTAACCTGAAATCACAAGGTGCTCAATCCAGGAATAATGTATTAGACCAGAGAAATATGGTGCTGGTGTTATTTCTTCGATGGCAGAGAACGGAATAAAGTTACTCGTTATTTCAGCAGAAAGAGCTGACGGTTTGTCATGATGAAATAGTAAATCCGCTTAGTTCCGGTTCTCCAACAAATTTTTGATAACTTTTGGTAAGCAGTCTACGGTGCAGTTACCGCCTGTTCTACTCAAGTAAACTAACATCATTACTTTTGTTTTTGATTTTTATTGCATAGATTTTACGGGTGGGTTTACTATTTTTTGATTCCACACCATGGACTGGTGTTTGGTTTACAGATCTTATTTATAGAATCAAGATTCGTCACCCAGTAAATGACTTTACTAAAGTTGCTAGACTGCTCATTTTCGATTTATTTAGGAAAAAATTTAGCAAAATGCACTCTTTGAACCCTATTTAAAATTTTTGGAACCCATCGAACAGATTTCTTCGTGTATCCCAGATGATTATTTAATATTCGCGCTACACCTACAGCTAGCGCCATGACATTCAAGGCCAATTCATCTGTAATAATTTATTGTTTCAATCGTGGATCTACGTCAACTTTGGATTTCACCAGAGCTACAGTAACGTCATCCGTGGAAGGTTTTGGTCGAACTTCTCAGAGCTCGCTCTCTTCAGAAAAATGTCCCGTCTGGAATATTTGCAACCACTTAAAAATAGTCTGTAGAGATGGTGCAATCATTCCATTTTCAATTTGGTATTCATTGAATATTTGTAGTGGCTTTAGTTGTCACATAGAATTTTTGTTTGTGTTGGTGGTGGAATTTTGTCTAATTTTAACCATCTATCATTCTAAACTATTTTGCGTTTTCTCGTTTCCATTTTAACCGATCGTTCTGGTTTTTTGAAAATATCTCATAAAACAATTGTAGCATTCAGGCGCAACATCCAAAATATCACAATCAGAATAAAAACATTTCCGATTTGGTATTTCGCTCATATCTGGCTTTGCTATCTATGAATTATTTGAAATTACAAAAAAAAAACAAATATTTATATGCTATCGGAACTCGGCGAATCAGTCGTTTCCGAAAGCCATCCTTATACTGCCTGACAATGATATCAAAAGGAATCACGAGGTAGTCACTGTAATAAAATTACAGTGATACCTCGTGATTATTGGTTGAGATAACAAAATTGTCGTCACGATAATCGTGTTGTTCACACGGGCTCCAACTTGATTGGAAATACGTTGAAAAGACTAACTAACAAAAGATTGTCCCATATTTTGTTAGTTAGTCTTTTCAACATACTTGTTAGTCGCATATATCTTGGCCTATATAATAGTTCACAGGGTAATTTTGCTATATTGCTGAATTCTATCGGTAATAGTTTCGATGAGTAAATCTCGACGTAGACTTCAATTGCGTGTACATACCAGCGGTGTTTGAAGTATTTGGTAGGACATGCAGAGCCTCATAGCTTAATCCCATAAATCCAGATGGGCTTACGTATCATTTTGTACAGCACACCCTTACAGTCTAGAGTTAACTTTGATTGTATTCCAATTAACCAATTAAGTTTGATGCATCTTAACTTGATTTGTTGACGTTTAGCTTCAATGTAATTTGTCCACGTAAGTCTTCTATATAATGTATAGTTCAAGATACTTGGCACTTTCGTATTGTGGCAGAATTATTTTATTTTGTCCTGCTATCGCGGGATTTTGATAGCTACGATTGCAGGCTCATCCGCGTATATAGAAGACCTTCATGCAGTTAGATGTTGGTAGGTCTGCTGTATATATCAAGTAGAACAATGACCCTCCCGTGAGTACAATTCCTTGAGATCTTCTGCATGAATATCATATAAACTATGGATGAGGTTTTATATTTCACCAAAAACTTTCTGCTAAGCAAATAATTTTCAATAATTTCAAAAAACTTGTTTCAACTTGTCAAAAAAAAACACTTCTTTATGCCATACTTTATCGAAAGCTTGGGCTTTATGTAGAAACTCTGCAGAACTGTACTTGTTTTGCTCAAGGATCTTCCTGATTTTAGAGACAACAGCTTTGAGAGTGAGTAATAAGCAGATTGAACAATACGAGTTTACTTTTTTTCATCTTTGCCAGGTTTCGGAATCATTATAATAATTAAAGAATATTTACCATTTCTCATTATATTTCATACCTTAAAATATTTTATTTAGCTGATCTATCAATTGTTGCCATTCCAATTTCAACATCAGTTCTTAAACCGTCCATAAAACTCAATCGTTAATAGATTGTATGCTTTTTATGTCGTCCGGTGAATGTTAATTTTTGGTGAACAGCGAGAATCGAACTAGAGACCGCGGCTCTCTTAACCATTAAGTTTCAACCGACTTAAGCATTAAGTCTCATTTCCATTATGAAAAAAATACTGCCAGTGTTTTTACTGAAAAAACCAAAGCGAGAAAAAAATCAAAAATACCATTAGAGTGACTGAGATCATTTTTTACTTTTTTCTTTTTTTATAGTGGATATATTTTGACAGCTGCTTATAACATAACCAAAAAAATTCAATTTTTTTTTGTTATTGAAAGAAAAACAAAAAACACTTTAAATCTACAACAATAAATTTAAAAAAATTTACTTAAAAAAATTATTCATTATTAAAATTATTTTCACTATGAATGACACAAAACGAAATGTTAAAATTATGAATTGACCATAAAAAACTACTATAAAATGCTTCATGTTTAAGAAATGACTTCACTTTTTAAATATGGCTTCACTGCATACAAACGATTTCTCGTCCATATAAATTTTTCCTATAAAATATTTTTCCAGTACTGAATAAAAATACTTCTCTTGATATATTTTGTCAGTACTGCTATAATAATTTTCTCAGTAATCATAAAAATTTATTCAGTACTGAATAAATTTTTTATACTGAAAATGTTTTTTATTTCTCTCGCACTTTAAGAAAAATTATATTTTTATCCTACTTTGACTATTTTTCATAATCAGACTTTAAGCTACCACTTCGTCTTTTATACATGTACATATGTTAAAATTTATAGATGGTATCTTCCGCGTTAATTTTACCATTATAGATTTTTAATTGCTTTTATTTAATTCGCACACGACGTCAGCTTTTTCGCTTTAATTCTATCTCACATTTTATTATTTTGCGGTCTTAACGTTTTTTCTACCGACCAAAGCACAGTTCAGGCAGTTGGAGCGGAAGATACGTGTTCGAATTCCAATTACTATCACTGGAATGTATGTACTACCTGTTGTAGTGGAGATTTTATGGAATGAATCATCCTCCATGTCGGTATATTAGGCTGAACTATAACCGATTTGGTTGTAGCTGTAATGGTGTAAAATAGAACGTAAATGAGCAAATCGAGAAAAAGTTGGGAGTGCCTTGATCACCAGAATAGATTGTAAAGTAAAGAAAAAACATACTTTTTCTGTGTTTTTGGAAGTCACACATTCGATTGCGGTAGTCAGAGTAGTAGCTATACTTCGTTACTTTCTGAGATGATTTTTTTAAATAATCATAGCGATAATATTTATTTATTGTCGCCGGTTGTAGCTTAATGGTTAAGAGAGTTTGTCATCAAGCCACGGACTGAGTGCGATTTTCAACGTTGACCAAAAAATTAATATTCGCCGGTGAGTCGTGTGTTAAAACGTTCCTGGGGCGGACCACCTACAATGTGCACCAATCGTTAAAATGATTCGTAAGATCCCAGTTGAGACGCGATAAGGGCCGACGGCCTGTAAGTCATAGAGATTTATTTATTCAACATATAAACAAGTATAAAACAAAAATTAAAACTGCCATAACCACGAAGTTCTGACACCAACAGTTCAACTTTACCATAGTTGCCAGAGAAAATTCAAAAGCCCAAATCTTAAACATACATTTAAATTTGGAACACCTTTGTGTGGAACAGATGAAACACAAAGTTGAATCCATTAATTTTAGGAAATCAGAATATATTGGAGAGCAATCTTTGGAGCACTCCTCCTAATAGGAGATTTGCAATATGGCAATTTTTAAACTAAAATGTTCATCATTATCATATGTTGCCATATGAGAGACCTTCACGTTGTATTCATCGCGATATAATTTGGCCAAAATGGACAAAACATTCCTTTGAATAAGTAATAGGAAGATACAATCTGACAATCGAATAAACCATGACTATACCAACTTTTGCATGAACATGATGCAATAAACCAAAGGTATAATTTTATTCGGTATTTTACATTGGATTAAGTAAAAAGTCTTTGGATAATTCTGGGAGTTCAAACATCCCGTCAATGAACCAAAGTGTAGAATTTGCAAGATGTTTCAGATTTTTTATGGTTCCTAATATGATCATGTTCATTTAAAACAAAAATCTCCCCTTCTACAGCTCTTAAATTTTTCGGTTTATTGATGTTGCTCAAAGTCGATGGTTCTGTGATTCTAAAAATCGAATTTTTACTTTTTGAGCTTCTGCATTCAGTAAATACAATCGGCACTCTTCCAAAGTATTGACTGAGCTAGAATAATTTTGGATGGTTTGATTTTGTTAAGAATTAGGCAGCCCAATCTTCGATGGACGAAGATTGGACTACCTGATTATTAACAAAATCATTTGCCATATTGGAATTTATGAACCAGCGGAGCATGATTATGATCTGTAGGTATTATTGTTATTTAATGAGAATTATTTTCGATAGTTTTTTTTCTCACAAATCCATCTGTACGTATCTCTCTAGATTTTCTCTAAATGGTAATAAAAGCACATATTGTGTTTCTTTGGTAGACAAAATTTATTTATTTATAATTGTTTTGTCTTGGTATCAAACCTACTAAAACTTTCGAAGTGGCAGATATCAGAACTAAGAATAATACACTTAGTTCCATGATACATATTTCATTATTCGACTTCGATCGAATTACCTATGGTTTCCACTTGGCATGCATTGCAAATATTTGCAAAGAGCAATTTTGTTTTTTTTGTTAGTTTCTGTGACTGCATTAGTATATAATACTTTTGTATGCGTGCATATTTTTGACATATCTTAAAAACGCGATCTAATCGTGTTTTTGAATATTTAATTTGATTATTTTGAAAAGTGTATTTAACGATTTATTAATTAAAATAAATATTAAGTTGATAAAATTTTATAACACCCGTTTATGTTTCATGGAGGAAGAATTAAATCTTCAACCGCGGACGAAATGCGAAATGTTGTAGTAGAATATTTTATGACATATTTTATGTAGTAGAATATTTTATGAAAATAAAATACTGAAAATTTATTTATGTTTTATTTTACACTATTTCATTCAATTATTAATCAAATATAATACAATTGGGTAGCGCACTTTTCATCTTAAATACAATTGTACAGCGGAAATAATCCAAATATTCAACCGCTTGACTAATTATTTTAAAATGAAAACAAATTTTTTTGACAGTATTTAATGCAGGGTTGAACAAAATGAGGGAAATTTTTCGATTTTCTTAAATATGAATTGAAGTACTACTTTTCATTGTAAATCTTTGTATGTGTTTGTAAATTTTTGTATGTGTGAGTGAAAAAATTTGTATACCGATACGAATTTCTTTTGAATGAATACTATACGTATGCAAAAATTTAAAACGGAATGCAAATATTTGCAATGCATTGCAAGTGGCAACCCAGGGTTACACATAACTTTTTTACATATACGTCTAAATTGATAGACGGTATCTACCTCGTTAAGTTTTACTATTTTTGTTTCTGATGAATAAAGTGTCAATCAATTAATATTTTACACTTAAATTTTCTCAACCAATTAAGATTGGTTGACAAGAAAGAGATAAAAAATAATACACCTCTGTAGGATACTTATTTCAATAAGTTATACAAACAGCAACGGTAATAAATTATTTCAGTACAGCCGTTTTCAGTATTAATTTTATGCCGTATAATTAATCTTTGACGAATAAATCCTCAATTAATTCAATCTGGTAACTTTTAAAAAATTGTTGTATTCTTGTATTAAGATACCTACGAAGATTGAAAATGAAGCTACCTAAGTAGGAAAACAAAATTTTTTTTTGCCAAAACCCAACATATTTTATACCATCTGAATAATACGATTTCGACAACACCTCAAAATACGCGTTAGTTTCGGTAACCACTTCTTCGTTTGAGATGAATCTATGTCCTGCGAGCCGTTTTTTCAAGTTTGGAAATAGGAAAAAGTTACTAGGAGCTAAATCTGCACTATAAGGTGGATGATCAACAAATTCGAAGTGTATTTCACGTAATTTACGGATCGTATCTAATGATGTGTGAACCGGTGCGTTATCTTGAAGAAAGAGCACGTTTTTCTTCTTTAAATGTAGTCGTTTTTCCTTGATTTCATCAACCAATTGATCCAATAATGCACGATAATACTTTTCTGTGATTGTGGATCCTTTTTCAAGATGATCGATGAGCAATATTCCGCGTGCATCCCAAAATATAGTGGCCATAACCTTGCCAGCCGATTTCACTGCCTTTGCCTTCTTCGGAGCACTTCCACCAGCTTCCACCCATTGTTTCGATTGATTTTTGGTTTCAGATGTGTAGTGGTGGACCCACGTTTCATCAACAGTACTTAATCGACGCCAAAAATCTACAGGATTACGCTTTATCATGTCCAAACGGTCTGTCGAACTCGTCTTTTGTTCGACACTGAGATAACGCGGCACTCATCTTGCCGATAGATTCATAACGATATCGAAGATCTTGATATTTTCTGCAGTAACCACCTCTTTTAGCCTTCCTGTTGATGGTATTGTTGCAGTGCTCTCGACCGCGTTTAAATTCAGCAATCCAATATTTTACCATGTAATCTGACGTAACAGACTCACCGTAATGTTTATCGAGTATTTCTTTTGTCTCTTTCGCCGTTTTCCCTTTCAAATAATAGTGTTTAATCACTGCACGAAATTCGTTTTTTCCATTTTTCCAGAAACATAAAATTTGCTTACTTCAACCGACTACACCAAATAAACTAATCGATGAATTTGGGTGAAATTTTAACAGCTGACGTTTGACAGATCGCAATTTCTAAAAAAAATTATGTTTATGCTGCCATCTAACGCCAGGTAGCTTCATTTTCAATCCGCCAGGAAGATAGGATTAGTTTTTTCGAGGCTACGTATGACATGGGCTGAAAATTTTAAAAGTATCGTTTTCTTTGATAATAAGAAATTTCCTCGATGATCCCGAGGAACTAAACTATTATTTTCACGATCTTCGAAAGAGAAAAAGTTCTTAGCAAAATAATATAGCCCTAAAGGGGGCGTTATGCTGTATCATTTTATGGTTAAGGAGTTTGTCATTTCCAACCGAAAAAATGACCGCATCAACTTACAAATGCATTCTTAAAAAAGCATTTCCTCATTTCAATGATACTTTTGGGCCATTACCATGGATATACTCGTATCAGCAAGATAATGTCCTTATTCAAACCGCTAGTCTAGTCAAATCATGGATATTGCTGCAAAACGTATAACGTTTTAGAGGTGGCCACCACAACAACTGGTGACAACTCGACAGCAAAGAAAGATTTAGATGTTGAAATATTCTAAAACAGGATCGTTATTGTTCAAGTGAACTGCAGTGAGGAACATACATATCTATTTTGTTTGACACAACTATAGTTTTTGATCCTGAAGACAAGAACTTCTCGTCAGTTATTGAGTTGATAACCTAACTGTGTTATTGATTGGTCACAATATAATTTGTCCGATTAATTCAATTTTCGATTTTGAAACCGTATTCAAAAATATATTTAAACATCTTTAGTAAGACATACACGATTAATTAATTTTTTTAAATAACCTATTTCCGATTAATCGACAAATTTTGACATTGATTAATTCATTAAAATCTTTTGCTTTACTTTTTTTCGACAAAACTTAATTTGTGTAAAAAATAAATAAATATAAGACCCTTTTTTGTTTAATGTCTGTTAAAATTGAGGATGAGCTGTCAGAATTCCCACATCTCGTTGGTTAAATGTTATACCGTACACTCCAACCACTATCGACAATTATGAAATATGTTTTGTGATTTCAAATTAATTAAAAACAGTATTGCCCCGCTAAACCTCTTTGTTGTGTTCGATTCGATCGAGCCAATCGATACTCTGCTCTGTGAGAAATCTTCTCTTAATTACCAACTGGAATTTTTACAATTCAGAAATGTAAAAGACGATCCAAATGCACGAATCTTAGTGAACCAATCTTTACCTAAAGACATTTTTCTAGTATTTCACAGCTATTTATGACTATCTCACTCAAAATTTTAGTAATCTTATAATTTACTTATCATTCCAGTTACTAATCGTTATACTTATCAATTGAATTTATTTTTCTATCGTAGATGAATTTTGTGAGGAATATCCACATAATTTACATCCAACACCGGGATATTGGATAGAATGTTCGCGACAAAAGATCTCAATTGTAAATCAACATACGATTTGGGATGATAGTGAATCGGAGCATGAAGATTTCGAAAAGTGCGGTGCACGTGGAGGTTCTTCAAATGCGCACTTAGAACGAGGTTGTAGTGAGCTATATGAGGATGATGAAGATTCAGAATCCATGCCAAGGTAATATTATTATTCATATTTCATAATTTATCTTTTTTTTGTGACATCATCATTTTGATCTGTCAAAAATATTGTGAGAGGTAGAAGATCGAGGGTATTTTAATTTGTGAATGATTTTCACAATCACAATCATCTCGCACCCCATTTCGTGCAAAACAGAAACCTTCTTCCGCTGAAATCCCTGCATTGAAATATTATATAAATTTTCGGCGACAGTTTTGGAGGGAAAATTTGTAATGTCATTTTTTAAATCTATAAATTTTATTTTCAGGAAAAAAACCGTAATTGAAGAACAATGGGAGATGCAAGGTGGTTTTGAACTAACATCTGTTGAACAAGAAACATACGAAAAATATTTTTATGGTACAGAGCATTGGAACTATTTTACCAATGATGAAGATCTTGGTCCAGTTATCTTATCGATTAAACAGGAAACATTAAACGGCCGCGATCAATTTAGAATCTTAGTTAGAGCAATATCATATACGGTGCATGGTCTGATACCTGCGTCATGTGTATTTGCTGATAGGTGATGCAAAACAATACTATTTCTTGAGACTGTGTTAATAAACATTTTAATATATTTTTTTAGATATAATCGTGAAGAAGTAGTTAGATCACTAGGTAAAGAAGTAAATTTAAATCCACCCTTAACATTAGGGCAGTTACCTGATACACCGGAAGAACTTTTAAAATTAGATCAAGTATTTATAAAATCTGAATTAAAAGTTGGTGTGATTTATATTAAAGAAGGTCAAGGTTCTGAAGAACAAATATTAGACAATAATGAAAACTCTCCACTATTCGATGAATTTCTTCAATTACTTGGCGATAGGGTAAGATTGCGCGGCTTTGATAAATATAAAGGTGGCCTTGATACAGTTCATGACTTAACTGGTAACTTATATATTGAGAACAAAAATTTAGCATTTTATTAACACCTGTTGCTTTCCCAATTAGGACTTTATTCTGTTTACACAAATTGGCGTGGAATTGAAATAATGTTCCATGTATCGACATTACTACCTTACGAAAAACACGACCCACAAAAATTACAAAGAAAACGCCACATAGGTAATGACATAGTGTGCGTTGTATTTTTGGAAGCGGATAATACGAAATTTAGCCCCGCTTGCATAAAAAGTCATTTTCTTCATACGTTCATTTTGGTGAGAGTATCAGCTCGAATAAAACGAAAACCGACAAGATATGAGGTGTCTGTCGTTACACGCGATGAAGTGGGTGCCTACAAACCATACTTATGGGAGCAATCGGTGTTTGAGAAAGGACCTATGTTTCGGTAATAATTCTACAAACATAATATTTTTTAATTTATTATTCTTCTTTGTTCTTGTTACAGTGAATGGCTGCTTACAAAAATCGTAAATGGTGAACGAGCATCATATTCAGCACCAAAGTTTGCGCGAATGCAAGAACGCACAAGGTCCCAAATGCTTGAAGATATTGTGGCGAATTTAGCAAATCATGCTGAAACTGGTCAAATCCCTAAACCGTACCGAAGGGGTTCTTGGAGACCCATCGGTGAGGATCCTTGCATGTTACGAGTGACAGTTAGTTGCTGTATGCGACTATATGTGCCGCATAGTATGTACTTGAAATCTATCCATACTCTACTGACTCACACCCTTTTAGTAATCCCTATTTTGATTTACCACCGATTTTTTATTATTTATTTTATAAGTTGTGTTCAAACATAATTTAATAATTTTGAAACACAATTCAATTTTTCAGTTGCATTACAAATTTAAGTCAAATTTGTAAAATATTCCAAAACGAAATGTGGAGATGATGCATTTCATGAAAAAAATAAAACAAACCACATTCGAGTGATTCGTTCTCTAGACGTATCCTTCCCTCGAATGCTGCAGTCTTACTATACATGTATAAATAGTGATTAATCGGCTTTTCAAACTTAGTTAATCAAATTAAGAAGTTAAAAGCAATTTGACTGCAAATATGATAAAAGATATGTCTATTGAGGCTAGTAATTATACCATTAGCACAAATTATGAAATTTGGGCTTACTAATCTATTTTATATTCTCAATGGGCTTTAATTTAATAATTTGGATCTAATATTGGGTAGTTTCAAAAATAATCGGATTAAATAAACAAATTTAAGGTACTAATTTTACTTAGGTCATCATTGATTTATTGAATGACCTTGTTTTTAACACACCTCTTTTAAATAGTTTTTAAGGAAAGTTCCTTTGAATATAGAATGCAACGACCAAAACACGTGCTAGTCGAAAGTTGCAATATTCAATAATAATGCGGTTCAGGTTAAATATGTTCTATCGAGTCATTGGCTTAGATCTTGATGTTTCAACAGTTCATCTGGGTACAATATTTATCAATTAAGTTACAAAACGAAGTCAGACCAAAGAGTTTCTCTTCCCCTAAATTTCATTTTTATCGCCCGTAAATTTCATTTTTATCCAATTTCCCAGTATGTTAGAAGTACAAGCAAATAACTTTTAAAAACTATAAGAGAAATGGCGTCGATATTATGTGCCAACATGATATAATTCCGGAGAAGATTAAAAGATGGCACTTGTAGTAGTTGAACGAAATGTTTACATTTTTTAACTGCAGTTTTTTATATTCAACGAATTATTAACGAAACCAAAATTTAAAATCTAAAAAATAAATTTAATTTTATAATCGAAATTGGAAATCGCTAGTGAACCGGTTCTTGTATTTGCTAAATTTTTAATAAGGTTAATTAAGCAAAGATAGGAACCGAAATACTAGCGGTTCAGTAGCGTTTGGTCGATTGGGAAGTGAATAGTATCTTTGTAACCCAGCAAACCATGTTCAATCGAATAGATTATAATTGTTTTGTCCAATCTAGTGTTGTTTTAGTATTTTTTTTGAAATTTCTTGGCGAGATAAGAATTGGTCTTCTTACTTTTCTTAAAACGAAACACTAGACCTGTCAACATTTCCAGAATGAAATTGAGAAATAACCGCTTTCTCATTTTCAATTAACCGGTTTTACCTTCAAACTACCTGATATTTGAATTTTTTGCTTAAGAAAACATTGAGAAAATGGAAAAACTCGAAAATCGAGACATGTTTCGAACATAAACATGTAAAGAGTAAGAATGATGAAATAAAATTTTTATTTAAATTATTTTAATTGCAATTCCTTAAGTTGTCATTTCTTTAACTGTATAAATATCGTATTTATTGAATCATTACTTTAATCATTAAGTACTATATAGTTCTTTTATCCAATATGTAAATCTTATGATATATTGGATTACATGTAGTAATTTCAAAGTAACAATACCCGTATAACCTGAAAGTACTTTTAAGCCTTTTTATTATTTAATTGCTTTGAGTTTGAGTTTTCAATGTTTTATGTAGTTTTTTTAATATCACTGCTTAATTTATCTCTTAGATTATATATACTTCAGAGAGATAAAAAGCTCTTTTAACAAAAAAAAATCAAATATACATACATATACGAATAATTACCACTTTAGACAACCGAAATTTGGAACTGCATGATTTTTGAGTTGCTATGACTGAAGGAACAAATAAGCCGTTTTAAAACTATCTGACATAAAACAGAAGAACCCTATTAAAATAAGATAGTAAAGAGTCACTTCATAGATTTCATTCTATTGCCGAACAAATTAAGTAAATGAGCCTCTTGTCCAATTTAAAAATCGTTACCCTAACAGTATATAATTATTTACTTCTGAAAGTTAAAGCCTGTGAGCACTTTACCGATACGAATTCGTCATTTTATATCGATCACAAATCTAATGATCATCACATTCGGTAGAGTTGTTGCAATTCGACGTACACCATATAATTTCACAGTACCACATATCATGTCTAGTAACGGGCGTCAGACATCACTAGTGATTAGTGACGTAATAGCAACATTACATATAAATGATGATAACACAAAGACTTGTGTCCTGTTTTGTTCTGTAGCAACCTATAAATAATAAATAATAGAAGCACCACAGATGTTTAAATATTTAAACATAAATAAAATTATAATTTTAATGGCGTGATCGTAAATTTAAATCATATACTTCGCTCTGAAGCTCAGATTCAGATTTGTTTTCGAAGTGTGCTTCACATTATAAACCAATATAGCAACCCAATATTATGAAGTTCTAAAATTATGAATTTCGGTCACTGTTGTCCAAATAAAAATTATTTGTATATGTATAAAATTATTATACAGGATGGTGCTGAAATGACGAAGGAGTGAATGTTAAACTTTAGTACTTAAATGGGAGAAATCTCTCCCAAAAAATCCAACAAGCGCTTAGTTATGTTCATTTTTATACACTTTCCATAACTGTGCAATACAGTTGCATTACTTGAGATGATTCTCAACAACTGTCCTCTTCTCTTGGTAGACTTTCCGAGATTGTTCTCAGTACACACTCTTATATGAGATCGCTCTAAACAAAAGCATAAAAACAAAACTTCAATTCAACAAAAGTTCAATTGTTTTGTTTATTTTCAACATTCTCAAAAACAAAAACTCTTACGTTCTTTATACACCACCCTGTACCATAATGTTTATTAACTATGCTGACATAAATGCTTGAACGTTTATCTTATATTGTATTTTGTATATTTCTTTTCTACTCTTATCAAAACTAAAAACTTTTTATACCATTTACCAATACATAATAGTATAAATTTTTTATACCATTTGCCAATAGATAATAGTATAAAATAATAGTTCGCTTTTCGTAGAAGTACAAATTTGGGTTTCTTTAATAAAATTTATTTGTTATTTATTTGTGACTTGTCTTTATTGACATGTTCTTATATATTATGTGTGATACGATAGTACTTTCAGGTAATTATTCTCTAATTTCAAGTATTTGTAGAAACGGAATTTTATTTTTCCTTTGAGAAAAGAATTATTTTCTTATATCGTGTATAATATACAAATTTCAATACAACATACATACAAGTACGTACATAATGTGTATGATATTTTTTCAAGGTCAAAATTAAGAAAATAATTTTTTTTCTTGAAAATGCTTTATGCTTTTAAGTATTGTTAAGCCAACATTGAAAATTTGAACATTTATTAACCAATTTCTCATTTATTTATTTTTTTTCCAAATAAAATTTTAAAAATCATATTTAAAAAAAAAATTAGGGCATATGAGGCCTTCATCACCATTACTCGATTCGGTGCGTGATCAGTTTGAGGATTACGATCAATTAGCTAAAGATTTTACGCGAGTTTTTTTAAATTTGGAACCGTCAATACTTCAAAATGCACATTTATTTGATGTCGTATTTATGGTTGGACAATCGAAACAAAAAGCAAAATTTATTGGCGTACGAGCTATATTGGGCGTGCGGAGTCGTGTGTTTCAGGTGAGTAATATTACGGACCAATTAATTATGATTTTGACTACAATTTTTCTAAAATAACTTTTTTGAGTTGCGCTCATATCTTTTTTTTTTGTTTTTTTTTATCTCTACAATCTGTTTCGGGGCGGCTCTTTCGCGGTTCGCTTAGTTTTACCTTACGCCATTACAACCAAATCGAGGACGCACGATTTACGTAGAACCATCTGCACATTGCATAGCTCCATGACAACCTAAAGTACTGACATGGATGATGGGTTGGCCCATGAACCCTGCACTCCAACAGGGGGCATAGACGTGTTCATCTACACCACCGATCGTAATCGTATGTTGGGAAATCCCTTTTGCATCCTGCCTTTATCGGGTTTCGAACCCGTGCCTCCCGCTCCAACTGCCGCAGCTTTAACCACTGCGCCATCTGGGCGGTCGCTTATATCTTGCAAACTATATTCTAGATATGATACTGTTGGAAATAATTGAAACAGCCACGATATTAGAAATAACTATCATTGAGAGTTCAATACCCGTGTGACATTTAAGTTCATTTCACTATCAATAGCACCCTTGTTTTACCTGTGTCAGTGATATCATTTTCACATGCACTATTTGATGATCTCTTGTCGATCAATGAGTTCTGAACTCAACTGAGTTTATTTTGCATCCAGCCTCTTTCGCTATCAAAACCCAGTGCCATTTGGAACATGGAAGTATAACTGAGTCTTAAAAATTATAAAAACAATATGAAGAAGAACGATGTATTTAGACAGTTTATCCTTCAGTTTATCCTTGGATACCCAGTAATGGTTTCTTTTTGGATTCGATCAGGTCTGAATAAATAAAACTCAGCTATTTCTACCATTTACAGAGCATTATAGCTTACAAATATCTATATTACGCTTTGGATTATAGCAATGGATCTAATTTTCAAAACCTTTCCGTTTAAGTCCTTCAACGTCTCTTGGCTTGAATTCATTTATGGAATCCATTTCAATCGAAGTTAACCTAATTAAAAGTGCTGTCAATTTAAGACTGTAAACCTTTCAAATTTAACAGAAAACTAAGAATGGACATATAGAAAAATCCATTTTCTTGTAAACAACGTTGTGTTTCACGGGCTTGATGGGATGGTGTCGAGCTTTTGAATTGTTAACGTGTCCAAGGTAACAAAGCATTAGCCTGTACTCACTCTTCAATGAAATCGACTGTTGAGCATCCTGTGACAGTTACTATGGCCCAAACAAACACTAATGTTTTCGCAGGGCGATTCGCTGGTCTAATTTGTCTTTTGATTTGCATTCTAACCAAACACGATCGTTTTTTTTTGTTTACATATTGTTGAACCGTAAATAGTTTTTTCGTGCAATTATTTTAACATAATTGGTCTTGATAGACGAACTGCCTTTTGTGCAAATCTTGTACTTTTATTAGTTGCTTTCCAATCGACCAACCGCTAGTGAACTGCTAGTAGTTCGTTGCGTATCTTTGCTAAATTTACTATGTATTATTTAGTAAAGACACGCAACGAACTACTAGCGGTTATCTAGCGAGTACTAGCGGTAGGTCGATAGGAAAGCAACTTTTAGTTGGGCTTGAATTCTAATTAATTTTTAATATGCGCCCTATGAGCAGACAAATTTAGATTTTGCCAACTGAACTGCGCATTGGCGTGGATTATGTTGAAAAATGAGCAACGCGCTTGGTTTCTACAGCAACGTGAAATTGGCAACAGTTCAAATACCGACCCCCTTATTCTTCAATATCAAAATCACTGTTCATGAATCTTCACCGCAATCATTTTCAAAACGAAATCATTATTATTCAATCATACAAGCATCGCTATATAGCAGGTTTTAGGCAGGTTTTTAAAAACTAAAGGAAACCACCAAAGTTGGTTATATTAAGGAAATCATGTGAATAGCCAAATTCAATTTTACCCACATTTGTCAAATTGTGAAGGGGCAATAGTGGTCAATATTTATCTTTAATCTTACCGAGGCTTAAAACCAATCAATTTGAACAATCAGTTACCTATGTTTCAGGCAATATTATCTTGCTGCACATTTGGTTTGTGGCACAGGATTTGTGTTCAAATATTTGCCATTGTCAACATTGAATCCTACTAAATATTAATAATATTTTTTGAATAATTATTAAATAAATATTTTTTTTATTCGTTCTTCCAGGAAATGCTTTATGGAATACAAACCGGTTTTGGATCGCCACAAGTACCCGTAGCCGAATTATTAGCCCGCCCAGCGCCAACGCTATTGTCGCCTCAGAACCAGAGGCCAAAAAGTTCAAACTTTTTGCAAGTCCCAGATATCGAATCACCAAGACCAAAAAGTGTTCCATCTTCGCCGATGGTGAAACGAGCCTTTTCGAGATTAGGCACAATAACAGCTGGTTGGGGCAGATCGATACGCAAACAAAATTCCCAATTGAATGCGGACGATAAAAAGAAATGGGCATCGTCACAAGATTGTTCCAGTAAGTCATACATATATATAATACATATTTTACTAGAGTTCATCGTTGTTCTTCTCATTTTATAATCGCAGACAAAGATGGTAAGGATTCTGATAAAAATAAACCGTGCGGTCAATTGGCTGTTCCTAGATTATCCGTGTGTGCAGACGCACAAAAAGTAGATCGAGCTAAATTAGCACAAACCGAATTTAACATAATTGAATTTGATCCCGATACATTTCGTGTTTTATTAGATTATTTACATACAGGTAGTTGTCCCCTTACATGCGTTTCGATACCAGGTAAGACTTAATTAAATCTCTTATACATATTTATTTCAAAATAATTTTGTTTTTTCTATATATTCAGGTTTAATATGTGCAGCCGAACATTATGATTTACCTGAATTGTTGCAAGCATGTTTCCATCACGCCAAACAATTTCTACGTATTGAAGTTGTATGTTCAATGTTAGTGTCACTAGAAAATTATTACTGGCGTTATACATCGGCATCGGAACTAGTCAATATGATATTAGCATTTGTTGAATCTAAGGCCCATTTATTATTTCAAATACAGGACTTTTTAAATTTAAGTGAAAGCATGGTACAAATGATTATGTGTAGAAATTTAGACATAACGGAAGTTAAAAAATTTGAAGCGATGCTCGCTTGGGCCAAAAATAAAGTTAAATTGAAGCAATCAGCAAAAACTGATGCAAAAGTTGAATTTCGTTGTATTATGGAACGTTTAGCTAGAGATTTAAAATTACATAGAATATCACCTCAAGACTTAATTAAAATTGTATTACCATCGAAAGCAATTAAAAATGAGCGTATACTCGAAACACTAATGTTTCAAGCAAATTCTGGCATGTATCGTATCCAAGATAGTTATATAGAAGCGTGCCAACAACGGTTACAAAAACAAGATTCTCGCTATAGTGAGTGGGGGGAAAGTTTCGATTGCGGGCTATAATGTTAATTGTGAAGATTATAAATAATAATTATATTAGAACAAAAAAAAATGATTCGCCTTATAAATAAATTATTTAATTTTAATGTATTGTTAAAAATATATGAACTATGAAAAAATATATTTATATAATATAATATATATATACAGAGTGCCTCGGAGCTGACCGTGAGTTCTAAGAGAGATTCCTTGGATCACTCTCTAAGCCAATTAATTCTGAATTCACTATCGCTCGATTTTCAACCATTACGTATATATGCGGCATAATTAACGGATTAATCGTTATAATTTATAATAATGCTATATTTCAAAGACAATTATTAATATATTTACAATATAATACATACATATATAATATAGGATAATTGTTAGTAAAGAGCCCCAACAAACGAAGGCCCCACTAACGCAAAACAAAATTTTCCATTCATAAATTCTCCGAATTTAGATTCACGGTGCATAACATGAAAATATGTTTAATTGTTGTAATGCCCTTTCGATGCCAATTAATTTATTAGCGTTCAAAACAAAAAAATTGCCTATAAAGCGACTGTATCAGTAACGGTTGACAATTAGATAATAATAAATTTAGTCGTTTGTGCTTAGTTTTTAACCAAAGAATCTAGTTTTTATGACACTGGTCTATTCCGAGATACCTTTATCAATAACACATATATGCTATAATAATTGAATGAAATGTCGTGATATTTTACAGGGTGATTACCACAAAATTATAACAAAAAAGTAATTGTTTAATCAAACGTACGACATTATACTCGTACCAAACAAAATAAGATACACATGCTACTAGGGTTCTAGTACATATATGCTTTCGTTGTAGATCAATTTTAAACAAACTAATGATGCCATGCTTTTCATTAATCCGTTGTTTTTTGTTTTTTTTTACCGAAAACCAGTTTCATATCTCACAACTGTAAACCGCAGTAGACCATTCCATTTTATTTTTGTCCGGGTTATTTCTGTCAAATATTTTTTTCGATAAATCAACAAAATGGCTTGAATTAGGATTCATCTAACAACTACGGAGCTGGTTAGAGTACACAACACTGATCCAAGAGGGAAAAAGTTTACGTTTTGTAGCGAGATTAATAGGAGTATCCTAATGAGCATCTTTACATTTTTTTTTTACACGTGAACACATTTTATTTGTACCCGGTAACTTTTATAATTTTCTACCAACACAAGTATAGCTCTAAAACAAAATTAAACTAAAAAAATACAACAAAATGTCAACAAATTGATAATATTTCTATTTCATTTTTCTTTGCCTTGGTGTGTTGACATTTTTTGAAGCTACGAAATTTATTAACTATTAGTCAATTAAAGTACAATTACAAAATAAAATTTAGCAACTTGAAGTGAATTACAAAACATTATTGCTAGCTTCATTCTTACATTCGACCAAACAATTTTATAATAGGAAAATTCGAGGTGGATTAGATTTTACAATATCGGAAAAAAATTGTCGCCGGATGTAGCTTAATGGTTAAGAGAGTTTCTTATCACGCCGCGGTCTCGAGTTCGATTCCCGCCGTTGACCAAAATTTAACTTGCAACCGGATGACATAAAAACGCGATTGTGTATAAAATCATTCGTTGGGCTGACCACCTACAATGTGTACCATTCGTTAAAAATTGGTTCGTAAGGTCTCAGTTGAGACGCGGTAAGGGCCGTTGTCGGCCTCTAAGCCATAGATTATTTTTTTTAAAAAAATTCGATATCGGGTTATTTCATAACAACTCAAAAATACAAGGATTAGGTCAAGAAGGTCAGTCTATTTTGCTCCCTAAGCATCTTGCATGACTGAAATTTTGTCAAGAACATAGGAGTTGCTAGTTGAAAATTTGTGGGCCTTACTCTTCACGATTTTGTTTGAGTACCTTTGATAGACGAAATCAGATCTATAGGAGCATTATAGAGTGATATCCTGACTGTGGAATACAAGAAACCGATCGTTTTGGTGCAGGTTCAATAATCGTTTGGGGTGGAATTAGTGGAGGGAAATACAGAGCTCGTAGTCAATTCTCAGACCACACGTCAAAATCTATAATACATGTGTATAATACGGGTTAATGCTAGGCTTCATAATGTATCATTTCCAATAAATAGAATTCGTGTGATTAACCATTATCCATACCTGCACTGGTAGATGGTGTTAAAAAACCCAATAAACCATGTTGAGAGTGTATTAATGTCAGAAGAGGTATTGAATAACAGTTATGAGATACGACTCTGGTTCTAGATACAAAACAAAACAATAGATTAATGAAAAACATGGCATTATTAGGTTGTGTAAAATTAATCTAGAACGAAAGTTAACACCCTAGTAGCGTGTGTTTCTTAGTTTGTTTTGAGTAGTATAGTTCCAATACAAATTTTACCGTAGTTGAATCAAAAAAACTGAGATCAGGAAAAAAAATGGAAAACTTACTAATATTAATATTGTAAACTTTAATTATTACAAATTCGTCATTCTTAAACCATGTCTGTATAGTGAAATTAATTTTAATTAAGGAGGATTCAAGTCCAGTGCCGAACTTGTTTTGGTACATTGCTAAGTTTACTGACGTAACAGTCCTCATCATATC
The DNA here is from genome assembly GCA_963932295.1 of Tipula lateralis. Classification (NCBI taxonomy): domain Eukaryota; kingdom Metazoa; phylum Arthropoda; class Insecta; order Diptera; family Tipulidae; genus Tipula; species Tipula lateralis. The sequence goes on from OZ010737.1 coordinate 140,380,886, forward strand.
TACACTTTCGAGTAGAAGGTGAAGATTCGTACGAGGCCTCGTTAGTTTGACATGGGTGAAAATGAAAATGATAATTGATCTCGTTAAAAGATGAACGGCGAGACCACTTCTATCATTTCACATCGTTTGCAGCCATCACTCTTACTTTCTGGTTAGAATTATCAGGGAATATTGAAAAACCAATTTTTTGTTATTCCGAGAGTGTTCTCGAAGGCATCAATAACCGCACCTTTCAATATTACAATATTCTTAAAATATTCTTCGTAAATAGTTTTAGTGGTTCGGACAAATTTGGTGTTTGTAGTCCCTAACACACTATTATAAGTAAACTTTAATAGTAACTTAATATAAGAGTGTGCTGTATCTCCGTCAATGCTTTATTTGTCTTGCTGGTGGATACATTAAATTGATTGATTTATCATTTGTTCTAAAAACAGCCAACTTAATAATTGATCATTGCAATTGGGAATGGAGACTCTACTCCTGTATTGTCATATTATTTTAGTTCGTTATAGTTTACCCCACTTCGTGGCTGCTATATGGTGCTACAGTTCCTAAATGTTGGTTGTTCTTATCTTATGCGATCCCTCTCATTTATGGCCTACCTGATCTAAACGTATCTTGTGCGATGTGTATAAAAAACAAGCAATTTGAATTCGCGCTTGGTGAGAACGGCACCCAAATACCTATAACCGCCAATATTGTTAAGTTTTCTACAGTATATAAACCAGTTAAATCAGAATACCAACGACCAACAGTAACATAAAGTATTATAATTTGTTTTAGATTTATTATTATTATTATATAAACTATATAGAATATATAAAAGACATTTTTATTAAAAAGAAAGTATATAAATGTTATTGCAACCGATGTTTTTATACAACAAAATAAATAAATAAAAATTTAAACATATATAATTAATTAAAAGATATTTGTAAATATACTTGAACAATTTTACAAAATAAATTAAATGCAAAGGTAAAAATAATTTTTTTATGAAAAATAAGAATTCAAACAAAGAATGAATTAAAAACAATAATTAAATAATATAGTTATTATTATAAACAAATAATTATAATAATAAAATTAAAGAGTAAATCAACCAGTGATCCATTTAACACCACATATTATTATTCTAGTGATATATTATTTGTATTTTAATTTTGGTGTTTTATTCGCCAAACACACAATTAACTGCAACTGACTGTAAGCAAAGAAATCCATTTTGTATAGTACACCCATCAATCATCAAACAATAATATAAATAATTATTAAACAAACGTGAAACAACTATTATAATCGTCGTAAATCTATAATTCCATTTCAAAGAGTGTGCAGCGATCTATGGAATATTTTTGTGTTTATATCTATCATAGATATAATTGTATGTCACAGTAATTAACTATTTGTGGTTAAATGGATTTCCATTTTTTTTCACTTTTTGTGTACTTTCGTCACTGGTTTTAAATATAAAAAACACACTGTTTATTTTTGTATAAACTTCCTTATAGTAACGATTTTTTAAGATTTTATTTGGTGAAGATCGATTTCGATATTTAATCATCATCAGTTCACTTTATACTAGTTTAAAGTGAACTGATGATGATTAAATATCGAAATCGATCTTCACCAAATAAAATCTTAAAAAATCGTTACTATAAGGAAGTTTATACAAAAATAAACAGTGTGTTTTTTATATTTAAGTAATTAACTGTTTCATTTTTTATTTATTTATTTTAACAAATTAAAATAATTAAGCATAAAATCTTCATTAGCAAACATAATTTGTTGTTATTGCTTACAATTAGTTTAGATACGTATGGTTTGCCACGCAACAATTAAAAACCTGGAATCATTTAGAATATTAGCCGCATTTCATGACTCCACCTAATTCAGATCAGATCACATTTTCCATGCAAACCAAAGACACATTTTGAGCCAAACTGAAATTTTGATCAAAATGTGTATTTGGTTTGCACGGAAAATGGATCTGATTTGAATCAGTTGGAGTCATGAAATGCGGCTATTGTAAACTATAATTCAGTTTAGAGAAGTTTCTAACCTTCATCTCTGTCGCTTTGTCTGTCTCTATCTTTGCACTCATTTTTGGGACTCCCAACATTAAAGCCCACTAGCCTTTTTTTCGCCGTTGAGTTCATTTTTTTTATATTTACTAAGATTCCTCTGCGACCGCGCACTAATTTTATTTATTTACACTTTCTCTTGATAAATTTCTTACACTTAAACTTATATTTGACAATAAAAATATATTTGAACTATAATTAAATTTAATCTAAAAATATTATTTTAAGTACTTACAAATTAATTGCTTTAAAATCACACTGCGAACCATCAAAATAAACATAAATAACTTCACTGTAACACTGGCGATAAAAAATAAAAAATTATAAAAATAAAACGAAACATGAACATACTGGGTAATTACATCCTGTGGTGTATGGCATTCAAAGAATCTCGCATTAAGTTCTTGTAATTCGGCAACACAGTCACACGCTTTACATAGGTGTAAATATGATGACTCCCCTGTTGGAGTGTAAAATTGATAAGTCGACTCATTCATACTATGATATTCATTATATATTAGTTCAGACTGTTTCCTCATGTATTTTTGAGTTTCATACCTTCCAGCCGTTTTTTGCAATACGAAATTCTTTTTCTACCTATTTAAGTGAAAACTGACTAAATAAATCCAAAAATTTGACATAACGAGCGTCTATTTATTCAATTGATTCATAAAACGTGTAATTTCGTTAAAATATGACAGACAATGGCCATCGGTTTGGAATCGAATATTTTTGTAATACATAAATTAAATTCATTTGATCTGGTCGAAAAGTACTGCCAGTCGATGATTCTCCTTTATCGATTATATTTTATAGCGATCATCTAAAATTTATCAATTAACCTTAAAGTCGAGATGAGAATCAGGTTGATATTTTTGATATCGTTATGCTTAAATAAACTTTCCAGTTTTGCGGGATTATTTCTGTATTTCATACTTCAGTGATGTAAGAATTCTTGCAGTAGTTCAGATATGGTATATGACAGTTTCGTTGTAGTTGCTATTTGGATATTCATTATTCGGTTGGGTTTTGTAGTTGTTCTCAAAGTATTCTTTCTACTGTTTAGTTGTTGCTCATGTTTGGTTAGGGTTTGATGTTTCATTGATGGAATGTTTCTCAATTTTCCATTGACGTTATTATAACTTCTGTGTGTTTTCTGCTATCATTCCTTGGCCTTGCCATTGTTCTACCTCTCTCGCATTTTTTTTTGTGGTACAGGCGTACTTTAAGTACTTTTGTTTTTTTTCTAATTTTTGGTCGATGGTACGATCGATGGCAAAATCGATGTTGAATTTTCCTATCCTGATTTATTTTTACAGCAATGTTAAGTATTGATTCTGATGTAACATTGGCATTTTGTATTTTATCTCCACAAGGAAAGAACATCGTCATTTCCAGATATTATTGATAACATTCCATAAACATGTTCTTCTGTACAGTATAAAGTTTATTAATCTGTATTATTAAGATAAAAAGACTGGCATTGTTGAATATAAAAGGTATATCAAGTCTAGAACTGATTCATATTCGTGTATAGTTTTTTTAACGTAGATAAGATGGTCTTTATATTTACCGTTATTTGTAGCGCTAAGATAAGACAGCCCATTTGAAGTATTGTATAATAGAATTCCTCATGAAAATTATACTCGCGTTTGCCCAGTATTTAAATGAAACTTTGGCCAAATTTGGGCAACCCTTCTTGGATTTGAACATGGAATTCAATATTTCCTGTTCTTCTCCCAAAATCGTTCAAGTATTTGTAATTATCAACTACATATTCTAAATTATTTCCAATTAACTTATTTGTACGAAATGCGTTGGAATTAAACTATAATTGTTGTCAGGTGTACGTACACACATGTTTATTTATAATTTAATAAAAAAAAAATAAAAAAACAAATTTAAATTATATAAATTCAAAGTTTATATGCGCAAAATAATATTTTTAAGTGAGACATTTTAAACAAATTTTAACAAAATGAATAAATTAAATGTATATTTAATGTCAATGTAATGTAATTTATGTACAGCTTTATTATTTTAAGTATTTTGCAAATTCAAAACAAAATGTTAACACGTTTTTTAAAAAAATATATATAAAAAAAAATTAATGTTCTCAACAAATTCGATGTTTTGTTCAAAATACAAACTGAAATACATAATAATATATGAAACGAATCAAATTAGCATATAAACTTAATTTATATGCTTTAAATTTCGAAATTATTTACATATGTACAGTGTTTTTATTTTTTTATTTTTAATAATTGTATTAAAATATATCTTTGTATGCAAATTTATAGAAAAATGTTATCCTCAATATTTGTACTTATTTCACTTAAACCCATCAAAAAAGATTTGAATTCGAGAAACGAAAATTTCTATATTTTTACGCGTTAAACTCTTTGTTTCGTTTCAAACCGTAAATGGACATTAAATGGAACAGTGAAATCTTATATATAAAATTTTGTTATATTAAATGCATGGCATAAACAATTTATGTCTATATAAGTATATATAAATGTGTATATACTCGTACATATGTTAATTGTAAAATTTATAATTGTGAATAAAAGATGGAAAAACAAAAACCTACAGCAAAAACTATTTACAGAAAAAAAATTGTTTTATTTGATTAATGTATGGAGAGCTGGGAGTTCTCATCAGGTGAGTCCCTATGGTACAGCAACAGGAATACTGGCTTACTAACAACAGACAAAATAAGATCGTTTAAAGGGAAAATGAAACCATGACCTAGTTTCCTGTCAATAATAGTACAGGGTGACAAAGGTAAACTTATGTCAAAATTCACATTTCTTATTATTGATCAGTCTCATCTTACAAACATAACTTATAACGTATATTAAAGTTGTAGTTATCACATTCCTAGCAGATCTTGTGTCGAATACAGATGGTCACCACAACTAAGTTCACACGTCATCTTGAAGCTTTATATGACTACTGTAGTAAAGTTGTAGTATATTTGACGTAATAAATCTAAATAAGTGCAATTTACTGATATAAAACAGTGTAATTGCATACTATAAGGCCATTCTAATAAGGACTCTATAATGCTACTCTATAATGGAAAATTTCCATTGGTTTTTGACCACAACACAGTTGGGCGTGTAAATTACACGATGTAATTAACACAGTTTTTTACATATGAAAAACCTGTAAATAATTTACATTTTATTTTTTATATTGTATTTATAAAAATGTAAAAAACGATTTCATGTAAAAAAATACGCGCTATCTCTTATCAAATTCAATTGTAAATAAAGCACCATCTGTTCAAAAATCTTCGTTCTATTTTACAAATAAAATTTGTGAAATGAGTAACTGTGTACAATTTTTTTCGACTATATATTGAATGTCTATCATTTTCGACAATATACCAAATACAAATCATTGACTTCCGTTAAGCTGAAGTTAAGATGATTTTTAAAGGAATTAATCTGCCAACTAATAACGTAGACCTGGAAAATAAATTTATTTTGCAAATATTTTTTTTCTATGTTATGACGAAACCGAACGTACATTTTTGACATTTTAGTACAGATGGCACTACGAATGGTGTTATCTTCCATTTTGACTTGCAATTTACTTTTTATGTAATTTACGCTGTTTTTACATAATATATATAGATAAAAAATGTAAATCGTTTTTTACATTTAAAATCACAACTGAGATAAAACTGATCCCATACTTTAACCACTGTCTGTTTTTTCAAAATCATTAAAAGATAAAATTTCTCGTTTTTATGGTTGCCATGAATGAATATATCCATAATAAACATATTACTACCATAGAGACCAATTCAATCGTCATCGTCCGTTAAATATTGACAGTTATGGTATGAGAGAATTTAGCAAACAAAAAAGTTTTAAGAACCAGGACAAAATAAATAAAATAATAATACTGATTGTATAGTGCTTATTTTTAAGTGATACCGCATGTTTCTACCGGATTTCATTCAAATCGGAGATCAATAATTTTTATGGCCAAACAAGATAGGTTAAACACTGTTTCTCGATTTTAAGGTTGATAGTACCAATGTACCATATACCATGTTTCCATGACAGAGTTAACCCAGGTTTACTCAGGTTTACATGCATGGAAACGCAGATTTGGTTAGAGTTTCGTTAAACCCAAATTAACTCAACGAAACCAATACGTTTGAGTTAGGTTTGCTTGACATTTTATTTTATTTTGTTGTTGTTCGTTTAGTTGTGATCAAAACATGTCTAATTCAAATACAAGAAAACTTTACTCATTGAAATACAACAAAACGTAATAGAAAATATATCGAATTGATTTTTATCCTTAAACTTATCTGTCAACTTAACTCTACTCTATACTTGTTCATGGAAACGATACGGATAAGCGCTGCCATGTTATTAACTCAACGAAACCTAAACCTAAATTAACTCGGTTCATGGAAACATGGTAATAGAGAATATCTCAATCGGTATCCTTCGTTAAATTTTGACAGTTGAGGTATGAGAAAAATAGTGAAACAAAATTGCGCCAAAAACCAGGTCAAAACAAATTAAATGAAATTGATTGTACCGCATGTCACCGCATGTCTGTACCGGATTTCATTCAAATCGGAGACCAATAATTTTTATGGTCCAAAAACAGATAGGTTAAACATTTTTTCTTGAAAAAAATTATAATTAAAATTTCTCGATTTTATGGTTAATATCGAATAATATATCCATAATAAACATATTGGTACCATAGAGAACATTTCAATCGGTATCGTTCGTTAAATATTGACAGTTATCTTATCACATTTTTGGCCATAAACATTGATGATATTTACTTCAATTTGAATGAAATCAAGTACAGACATGCAGTGTGGTGAGCTCTGTAACTAAAATGCCTTACCGAAACAAACGGAATGACAAATTTTGGCTAGTAGGGTGTATAATTTTTTAACTGTCAAGCTGACAACTATTCCCACGCATTTAGGAATATTTAAAATAAAATGTCTAGTTTTTCATGTACAATTGTGAAATATTGTCTGGGTGCCAGGATAATCACACAAAATATTCAGGCAGTATCAAAATTTTCTACAGTAGCAAAATGTGAACTTAATTTATTTAACCGCCCATGGTTATTCCGCAGATGTTTAACAAAAAATTACTCACAAAAAGTAATTACAAAAAAACGTTCCCCAAGATTAAAATGGAGTGAAGATATAAAATTAATCACAAGTGAAGGAAAGTTTAACGTAATGGCTTTTGCTACAGCCGAGGAATACAATCTAGAAGGATTGGTTTCCGGTCTCATGAAACAAGATTTATATCATCCAAAAAGTTTTTTCTCATCTGACAATCTAACCGTTGAACCAGACGTTTTGTATGTAAAAGCTAAATATGAAATAAATCAGGAGCCTCGAGATATATTTTTCTTTCGAGAAGGAACGGTTGTACTATGGAACATTTCGGAAATTGAAAGTAGTAATGTACTATCATTTTTAAAATCATACGAACTTGACAGTTATGAAGAAGATCTTGTGCACAGTGAAAGTGAAATCATGCCTTATACATATAATTTAAACGGATCCGATAAACCTGGCTGCAAAAATAACCAATTCAATTTAAGCCAAGATAAAGAAAATCCAGATATTTATTTAGAAAAATACACGTTTTCGAATGCACTATCGCTATCTGTTAAATTGGGTGTTTGGGAAGCATCACTAACACGTTATATCGATTCAATGGAGGATGTAACGAATGATTTGAAAAAAGGCAATAAATTCAAAATAACGCGAAACGAAATGTTACAGAAGACTGGGGAACTATTTGCATTAAAACATCTAATTAATTTGAGTTCCGATTTATTGGATACACCGGATTTTTATTGGGATCGAGAAGAATTAGAAAATTTATATTCAAAAATATCTGCTTACTTCAGTATTAATCGACGAACGAGAGTTATGAATGAAAAACTCAATCATTGTGTCGAATTGGCTGACCTCATATCATCGAATTTAAACGACAAACACCATATACGATTAGAGTGGATGATCATTATATTGATTATGGTTGAAGTATTATTCGAAATAATTCATTATATTGAACGATATTTAAGTTAATTTTTTATATAAATAGTAGAAAATATGTACATAATGATTAAAAATAAAGATGCTTGTGATTGATTCATTAATTAAAAAAACTTTTTCTGTAATTTTGATACTCTACTGCTGGTTGTATGGTTTTTATTTATTAAATCGTTTTATTCAAAATAAATACATTTTCAATACATATTAGTTTACAATAATGATTAAATAATAACTATCGAGACATATTCAAAAATAGTAAGATGAAACGTTTTCAATTATTTCATCCTATTGAACTGAAAGTAAAACTTACAGTTTGGTCCTAATTTTATTGGTTAACATTATTCGCTCGATTGTTCATATAATTGATTAACTGCTTCTAGATCTAGATTAATAAGAACCTTTTTATTCAGAACAGTGAAAAACTCAACGACAATAAAAATAAATAATTATTCCATTCAAATCTAAATTAAAAAGCAACCGTTGCGTTGAATATCGAATTCATTCCATTTATTTATTTACCATTTTCGGTTAAAAAAATTTATGTGAAATTTAATTATCTAATTTATAATATTTAATCAATGAATCTTAGATTTACAATTAAATACTCTCTAATTTGAATTCGTAAACTATACATAGATTTATAAAACGAAAATTGTGTTCATTTAATTGATAAGTTTTTTTAATCTAAAAACAAACGACATAAGGAAATAAGTGTTTTGTAACAGAAAACTTATCTAATTTATGGGTCATTCTCTTTTCGAGAGTTGCCTAAATAATGACCTTCCTACAATACCTTAGAAAACACATTTTGAATGTACTGATGCCAAAGTTTACACAAAAAGTGATAAGTATGAATTATAACGATATTTAAATTAGTAAGAAGTTTATATATAAGCTTATTGAATGAAAAAATATAAAGACATTACTAATTATTGCAGATTACGAAATACTGGTATGTACTTTAAACATTAATTTTTTTTATAGATTGCACTTTCAATATTATTATTTAACTAAACTATATGATTTCAAGTTCCCTATAAATGCAATTGAAGCGTAATAATATTATTAAATAGAATTATGAACACAGAGAAAGAAATACATATTATTTTATTTGTTATTATTAACAAAATGTTGTTAAAGTACAACTAATTATGTACCATGAAAATTTGTCAAGCGCAGAAAATTAAAAATCACCCACTTCGTCTGGTAGATTTTTAAAGGCTTGTTTTACTTTTTCAAATACCGTTTGTGGATCGGAAGTAGCATCAATTTGTCGAACAAGATTTTGTTTTCTATAAAATTCAATGATAGGCATTGAAGCATTAGTATACGTATCAAAACGCTTCTTTAAACTTTCCGGATTATCATCTGAACGTTGACTGCCTGCTTGGCCACGCGATATACACCTTTCAGTACAAATATTTTCGGGGCAATCGACAAATAAAACAAATTGTAAATGTACTTTATCCGACATTTTGCGTGTCCATCCATCAAGATTATCTTGATTTCTAGGGAATCCATCAATAAGAAATTTATCTTTGCCTGAAGCCTGTAACATAGAAATGATGAATATTATGTTATAATATACTAAAACACGACCAAAAATTTACTTGAATATAAGTATTCATTGCATTTTCTAATAGAGCGCATGTAATTTCAACTGGAACAATTTGACCATTTTTTATATAATTTTCAATTAATTCCCCATATTCGGAACCTTTTCTACTGCGTTCCTCACGCAATAAATCGCCGGCAGATAAATGAACATAATCAAAACTTTTAACAATTTTTTCACATTGTGTTCCTTTACCAGAACCTGGAGCACCTAACACAAAAACAATTTTAGGTTTGATTAATGATGCCATTGATACAAAATTTTTATCACTAATAAGATTAGTTTTTTTATTGGCCAATGTCGAAAAATGATTATTCCAATTTGACAAACCAAAGTTACAATTTTTAAGCAAAAATTTTCCCGAATGTGTTCTAATGTTACTACTAAATAACTTAAAAAATAGATTATTCATAAAACTATGTGATATATACAACTCAACACTGCAGCGTAATCGTTATTTAAATTAATTTTTTATAATTTTTTTTCTAAATACTACAATTTTCTAACAATCAGAATGACGTGTGTAATCGTCGGTACAAACGCTATTTGTCATATTTTACCTCGTTTATATGTAGTGTAGCTCAATATATGCTTATGCCCAAGTATAACAAAGCTAAACTCAAAAATGAGCTATCGTTTTTCCCTTCGAAATATGCGAAAATAGTCGAAAGATAAATAAATACTTTAGTAGTGGTGCGTATATGTATACAGCGTTGTGTTTAGAAACTGCGTATTATTTGACGTGTTTAAAATTTTGTTTGTTTATTTATATATTTGGAATTTCTAAGAAATGTGAACACCTGCACTTTAATTAAATTTCTGGGTGGAAATACTACGAATACTTTTACTTCGAAAATATGTATTTAATTTTTTTAGTAAAACAGTGATAAAACGAGTTTATTATACCTTAAATATCTATCCTATTTTTTGGTAAAAAAAATGTGGAGGAGACACAAGTTTCATATGTACATAGTTTATTTTCATTCATCACTCAACCGTTCTAAGCGATTTATCAAATAGTACATTTCAATTTCTGTGTCTTGTGATTTTAAATATATATAAGTGTAATCATAATTACAATGGAATAAGATCGTCCTTATTGGTGGCATCTAAAAAAAATTACTGGTGTGGGCATTTTGTTTCAGATTTGGAAATAAATTAATATGATCTTTCTAATATTCATTATTACGGAAAAAATAATTTAAAAGATTATTCAAACTATCTTCTATATTAATTTTAAATCATATTTATATACATAGTTTATTAAAATTACGTTTTACATTCGAAAAATTGAATGTTTATATGAATATTCATTTTATTTTTTATTTCATAAATTTTAATGCATATTAAGTTATAATATATTACAATCACAAATTAATAAAAATTATTTTGTTGTTTCTAAACCATTAAAATTTGTAGTTTTATTTAATTAACCCGCTACAATTTGAATTTGACGGTTCACATATAAATGCACAAAAATATTCCCGCCAAATTTATTTTTGACATTTGAACACACATACATAAGCACAGCTTTACTATATCGAGTTTCGTCAGATTCGACTTATCGCGACACGTTTCATACGAAATCTTATTCTAAGTCGAAAGAAAAACTATGTAAAAGTCGAAACTAAATATAAGTTTTTACTTCGATATTTGACGAAAAAGTCGAATTTTGTTATACTTGGGTGGTGTTTGTAATGTGCCATTTTACATTGGCACTCTCGCGTCAATTTCGCTTTTTCGTGCGGCAGAGTTTTTTTTTATATTAATCTATGTGTGTGTGGAAAATATTTCATTATAAATTAATACTTGGTCGAGCGAACATCGTATAACCAAATGGCGAAAAAAAAATTTTAACACGAATTTTTTTCATTCTTATAGGAGCATGTATATTTTTTATAAAATCCATTATATATTTATATTATAAATGTATTTATATATTTTCATCATTCCAACGTTTTACCATTTTTAGAAACATCATTAATATATGTATAATATTTTTTTACCAAAAAAAAATATTATAATAAGACAATGAATTCCATTACAATAATAAATAAATAAATTACAATTTATGTAAATAAATAAAATAAATAAATTACAATTTATCAAACTAACATACAAGAATTATATTTTTTACGAATTAATATATTTTATATTTATTTTCTGTAAAAACAAATCGTCATCTGTAATAAATTTCCTCTTCTGTAAAACAAAAATCGTCATACATAACCATATTTTTCTATTTCATCTGCACTCTTCAAAATGCAAAATGAAAATGTTGAGTCGAAAAAAATAAAAAAATTTTGAACCTCATCAAATATTTTTATTGCTTTTTGTATGTATTAGTGCGAAACTCACGTGAGTACAAAATAATTTTTGTCGAAAACTGTGCGTCGAGAAATCCCCACTCCAAAATTAGTTTCTAGACAAAAGAAGAAAGAGACGAGGAAAAAACCGGTTTGAGTCACACGCGAGAGTGCCAATGTAAAATGGCACAATGATTATAACATTCACTATGTTTACATGAGTTTTCTTAAATACGACAAAGGAAATAGAAATTTCGTTGAAGGCCAGGTAACGTATAAGTGTCCATATCAAATAATTTTTTAATTTAAATTTAGTTAAATATATAATTTTTTGATAATTTTGAAAGTCTTACAATTTGAAACTTTTATTTTTTGTTAAACGTATGAAAATTTCCGATTTACTAATGCTGTCATCTTAGACTTATCATTCTTGCTATCACTCGTTATTTTAAAAACGCTACGGATTAGGCACAAGGATACAAATAAATGTGTACAACCACATCAACGATCTTAATCTTATGATACTACGATGAAAAGATTTACCCTTGTCGAGATCTAATCCGCTCCAACTACCAAACCGATAAACCACTTGGTATATACAAACAAGTCAAATATTTATTTAAGGATTGATTTTTTTTATATTTATTTTAAATTATTCTACAATTTTTAAACACTCATCAGCAAACTCAAGAAATAACGGTTCCATCATAGCCAAACGCATGGCTTTCCAAGCATTTGGTGCACAATCAATTTCACATAAAAACTCCCTTAAATGTGGATTGTATAGTAAATTTTTTAATGCTTGTGAAGCTTTCAGACATTCTAATTTTTCTATCGGGACTGTATCAACTGTGGGAAATAATATTGAATTATTTGGTCTTCGATCATCTTCAATAATTACTTCGTGCGTTTTATTATTCGATTTATTGTCGCATGGCTGAAGTTTATGAACTTTACAACAGTCTAATGAACAGCTGTAAAATAAAATAAAGTTTATATAATTTAAATATATATTATAGAGTTTGTTTTTATAATTACTAATGCTGATCACAATTAGGACATTTATATTTATCTGTTAAATTTTTACATACTACACAAGTTGTCATTTTAAGATTTTTGTTATACTGTCACTAATTTTGATGTTTACATGCCCTAGCAACCAAAATAAGCTACTTTTGCAAACTTGTGTTTATTAGGCCTGTTCACAGTAATATTAGTTTTGTTACGATTTCGCCGAGTGGTTATTCAAATTATTTATCCGGTTCGATCACTGGATTGTGAATATAAACTCGCAAAGATTAATTTTTACAATAAATTTATTTCCCAATAAATTCCACAATTATTTCACAAATAATTCACTAATATTTATTTTCACTATTATGTTACACAATATTTATCACTACTATTATTTTAACACTTCACTTTTTATCACTTCCCGATATTAACACTTCGAAATTCAAAATTGAACTATTCCGTAACTCAAATGTCTACACGTTTTAATACGACGCAAATACTTGTAGAACATTCCATTATTTTTTATCTCTACACTTCGCGAATGTTCTTACCGTCGTATTTTGTTCGCTCCGCCTATTTCATTATTTGTTTTTATTCTGTTCGTATGTGTAAACATTTGGTTACAGGGTAATCCCTTCTGCTCTAATTTTCTTCTTAATTATCACAGGTGACATGCTGTGATGCGTGACACTACCCTCCGCCCAAACCTGTTCGTCCCGAACAGGATCCAGACCTCTTCCTCTATAGAACTCCAGTCATTCCAGGTGTACAACCTTGGGTTTTCCTCGTACTCCTCTTTGGATCCTATAGAACACGTCGTTAGTTCTGACCTTGTACGGTCCCTCCCATCTAGTTTCTATCTTTTTTGATAATCCGTTACTTCGTCGTGTTCCAGTACCTCCATCCAATTTCCCACAAACAACCGTTTCCGAGTGTGGTGGTAGCTTCGTCCGATGATCAAGTTTTATCCTCCTTATGATTGGCTCCTCCCCGTTGTTCAGTTGCAAAGGCAGTTCGACATTACTGTAGCTCAATGTTCCCCGTCCAAAATCCAATACGAATCCATTTCGTTTCATGAAGTCCATTCCCAGGGTGACCTCATCCACAATATCCGCAACCAGCACTTCATGTTGAAAACCATTGTTCCCGATTCGTATTTCCACCTCCTTCTTTCCTTTAATAGCTGTACTGTCGCCTGTCACCGTTTGTAACTTGAACCCTTCCATAGGCTCAACTCCATCCGTGATAAAATCTGGCCGCACAATCGTTCTCGTTGCTCCAGTGTCTAACGTTATTAAACTGGATTGTCCCTCTACTTCGCCTCGTACCATCAAGCTATCACCACCTTTTGCCAATCTGGAAATGGGGATGAAGGTTATGGAGCATTTGGTTGTGGGAGTCAGCTTTTGCTCCTTAAAGCTGACTCTTACTCGTTTAACGCCTTCGTTGTTGTTTGGCGTTCCTCCACGGCTGCTGCTTTTCTTTCCTCCGGTGGCCTTCGGTACATCGGCGATGGTGTTTTCGCCCGTCTGCGCCTTATCTCCCAGCATTCCCTTGAGATGTGTCCTATTTTGTCACAAACCCAACATCTGATTTTACTAGTTCCATCCCGGAATCTCGTTGTCCGCCAGTTATCTGCTGGTTTGATGTTATTGCCCTGTTTGTGACTGATTGCTGGTTCCAGTTCCACACGACGTACCTTGACTGCTGGGTTAATGATGTTGTTTGCACTCTCATTGGTTAGGGCACACGCGATGGTTCCCGCAAACGTTGCTTTTGAACACAATACAACTGCACGTCTCGTATCCGGATCCCGTATTCCATCTGTGAAAGCGTCGATCTTAATACGCTCTGTGTATTCACCTGCCATGTTGTAGTGAGCGAGGTGCACTAGTCGCTCTATATCAGCTGCATATTCTTGAAGCGTCTCTCCAACCCGCTGACATCGTCCCTTCAACTCCATACGATGTAGCTCCCGTCGATGGTCACCTCCGTATTTGCGCTCCAGAGCTAACATGATTTTGCCGTAATCCTCTCGTTCGTATTCCGGCACGATTTGTAGGAGCTCCGCAGCACTGCCTTTTAGCGCTACAATTAATGCTGCCACTCGATCTTCCTCACACCAACCATTTCTTGTGGCCGCCATTTCAAACTGGAGTTTGAAAATGTTGAATGGTGTGGTTCCGTCGAACGTTGGTGGCTTCAATTTTATTGAGCTGGTTTGTCGAGCAATTTGAGCGCTGCCGTTGGTTTTTAGATCCATTAGCTCTTTTTCAAGTTTCTGGAATCGTTGATCGGTCACCTCGATTTGTTGATCTATCTTTCGAGTGTTTCTGGATTCATACTCTTCCAATTTATTTTCCATATAAATTATGAACTTTTGAGTTAAATTTCATGGACATATCTCGAAATTTTTCTCGTTGACAGTTTCCTCTTGTTGTTTTAGTCTTTCCAGAACGAGTTCTCGATCTTGCCGTTGTTCAGCTCTCATACTTTCCTGTTCAGCTAACAATCTTTCCTGATTGACTCTCATCTGCTCCTTTATGTCGTTTTTTAATTGATCTTGGCCGGTAGATATTTTTCCTTCGAGGCCGCCGATCATTTGCTCCTGTTCAGCACGCAATGTCCTTTGCTCGGTAATCATTTGTTGCGTCTGAAGTTGCATTTGTTGCAAAGCCGCCAACAACTGTCCCATATCGAAACCTCCAGATGTTGTTGGAGTAGTTTCTTTAACGATGACATTCTGTTCATCTACTCCAGAGCACCAGTCGTTGATTCTGTAGTTATTTCAACCTGTTAGATCTCGGTTGAATCCGGTGCCCCCGTATTAAAATCATGTTAATCTGGGTCAATATTTTCATCCAACAAAGCTGTACGGAGTCTCAACTGCAACTCATTTCGGTTGCCCACAGTTGGTAGATTCCGTAGCCCCAACTCCTTCTTCAAATCTGCCACTTTTAAGTCCAATAATTTCATCTTGGATATTCACAATCCCACCGCTGTCACCAATTGTTACGATTTCGCCGAGTGGTTATTCTAATAATTTTATCCGGTTCGATCACTGGATGGTGAATATAAACTCGCAAAGATTAATTTTTACAATAAATTTATTTCCCAATAAATTCCACAATTATTTCACAAATTATTCACTAATATTTATTTTCACTATTATTTTACCCAATATTTATCACTACTATTATTTTAACACTTCACTTTTTATCACTTCCCGATATTAACAAATTCGAAATTCAAAATTGAACTATTCCGTAACTCAATTGTCTACACCTATTTACATATACGACGCAAATACTTGTAGAACACTCCATTATTTTTTATCTCTACACTTCGCGAATGTTCTTATCGTCGTATTTGGTTCGCTCCGCCTATTTCATTATTTATTTTTATTCTGTTCGTATACACATTTGGTTACAGGGTAATCCCTACTGCTATAATTTTCTTCTTAATTATCACAGGTGACATCTGTGATTCGTGACAGTTTATTTCCAAACGACCGATCGCTAGTGAACCGATATTAGTTTGGTTCTTGCCTTTGCTAAATTAACTACATAATCGTTACTGCTCTTGCTATTTTTCACAATTTAGAAACAGTTACGCATAATTACATCATGTTTCTATAAAAATTAAAAATAATTTTAGTTTTGACATACAGTAAAGTTTTCAAAATGATTTTTGGCAGACTTTAAACGTACACAATATAATAAAGGTGACGTTTTATTAATGAAGGTTATGTTTACTAGTGTACTTTATAACCAATTTTAATGCGTTCCAGTCGAGTAAAGTAAAAACAATAATCGAATTACAAGCGGCCAGTCATAGAATATAAAATATTAGGGCTGTTAAAGAGATAAAAATAAAGTAACAAAAATGATCAAGCTGTGATTTTTGTGGCATTTAAATGTGGTATATAAGTGCTAAAATTTATCGGTTCTATCAATGTTTTGTTTTTAAAAATGCAAGACTATATTAAAATGTTCGTTTTATCGCAAATGTAGCCAAAATTTATAGATGTGTAGTTAAAATATGAGGTAAATAACTTTGGTGATTGTAGACGGTATTTTATAAAATTAACATTGAAAACAACCAATACTGATGGTAGAAACTTTTATTATAGTAATTTTATAAACAGGTTTATATATGCCTTTCACTCTTAAAATGTATTACCTAAAATTTGATGAATTTAACAGCGTCAGTTAAAAGTATCTAACAGGATCCTCTTATTTTTAACTCGAAGCATTAAACGTAAACAAACAGGCAGATACATATTTATAATTTACATAATTTATTTATTTATTCTATTTTCACATATGACTAAATGATCTACGATTTATGATTTATATAACCGTCTCCCGAAACCACGTTTTAATTAAATTTGAATTCGATTTACGAAAATTCGAGTTTCAAGCAAAAGAAATTTTTTTTTCTCTGTTACACACTTACTACTTCTTTTACTCCTATTAATTTTTAAAGATACAGCCTCCGTAATTATTTACCTTAGTGGGTTAAATAGTAACATTTTATTTTTTATAGTAATATTTTCAATTTTAAAGTAACAATTATTCAAAAAACTGCATGTTTTTATTTTTTCTTTTAATAAAAAGTATTTGTTCGATTTTTGCAAAGGTACCCGCTTTCGTGTAAATTCGCATTAAAATTAAGTTGTTACTTAAACAACTATCTTTTTTAAATTTTATTAAAATATGAACTATTGAATAATCATATTTTATATAAGTTACATATTTTATAAAATAAAAAACATATTTATATATACATTTTCATGTCCTTTTGATTATTTTTAGTTGTTACACGTTAGTACATATTGTATATAGTTTGGTTCTACCATAGACAGATAACCATAGATATCTAATTTTAGCTTAAAATTTAAATAAAAATACAAATATTTATGTTTTGAATTAAACTTACAATTGCTATGAAATTGTAAAATTATCCACACCTATGTGTTTATCACTGAAATGAATAATTATGGAGACAGTATCTTATAAAATTAACATCACAAACAACTAAATATAATGGTAGAGACTTTATACCACTCATTTTATACATGGCTCTCGCTCTTATTATGCATTTTCGAAAAATTGAAAAATTTAACAGCGTCAGTAACAAGTATCTAACAGTTTCAAGCTCGAAGAATTAAAGGTCAAAAACTAAAAGTACACAATTAAACAGTTTTCAAACTATATATTTATTCTTTTATGATATATGAACTAAATAATTACAATTCGGAAGACGATTAAATAAATCATAAAGATTTATTTAACCGTCTTCCGAAACAACGTTTTAATAAAATTTAATTTTTGAAAATTCGATTTTGAAGGAAAAGAGGAAAAGAAAGGAAATTTTCTTTTTCTCTGTTACACACTAAATATGTACTTGCTGCCATTTATTTGTAAAAATACTGTCTCCATAGTTTTTTATGTATACTATGCTATTCATATATATTTGTGCAGTATTACCGCCCCAGTGGCCCTATTCTGGTAATTCCACGAGAAATTGGGGAATAGGGAATTGGGGAAAGATTTTATATGAAATTTCTGTTCAAATATATTTTTTCCGGCCTACTGACGAAAAAAGTTCGATGTAAATATTTATAAATTGGGAATAATTTTTCCATACCAAAATTGAAAGGAAAAATTATTCCCAATTTAACACTAGCTTTTTACCTCAGTATGCCAGAAAAAAAATATTTAAACTCGAATTACATATAAAATTATTCCCCAATACTGTTTTCCCCGGGAATTACCAGAATAGGGCCACTGGTGGCGCAGTGATCAAAACTGCGGCAGTTGGAGCGGAAGGTACCGGTTCGAATCCCGATAGGGACAGGATGGTAAAGGGATTTTTCACCATACGATTACGCTCGGTAGTGTAAACACATGTGTACGAACACATCTATGACCCCCTGTTGGAGTGCAGAATTCATGGGCCAACCCATCTTCCATGTCAGTACTATAGGCTGGCATGGATCTATGCAACGTGCAGATGGTTTTACGTAAATCGGACCTATAACCGTACATCCTCGATTTGGCTGTAATGGTGTAAGGTAAGGACGTAAATAAGCGAACCGCGAAAAAGTTGGAAGTGCCTCGAGCCCCAAAACAGAGATTGTAGAGATAAAAACAAACTTCTTTAAAATTGATATAAATAAAAATCTTTATAATTCAATAAAATAAAATTTTTAATTTTAATTTTAGGTAAAAATACAGTTAATTTAATATAATTAAAAAATTTTATTCATTATTATTACTGCACATCAAAAATACTAAAAAAAAAATTTATAATAATTATATCAGTTATATTTTAATTCAGAACAGACAAAAACTCATTAACCAACAAACCCATATGACGTATTTCTTCCTTATGACTTCAGAATTTAGGCGAGCCGTCTGGGCATAGAGTTGATTAAAAATCTATATGCACGGTGCTCCACGCATTTATTATGGCGCTCCTAGTGGCTTCTTCAGTCCTTCCAACAATACAAAGAATGTCTCTTTCTATGTACGCTCATATATTCTCAATCACATTAAGATCCGAGCTCAGGTGGCGCAGTGGTTAAAGCTGCGGCAGTTGGAGCGGGAGGTACCGGGTTCGAATCCGATTCGAGGCAGGATGCAAAATGGGTTTTTCACCTTCGATCGTTTGGGCGGTGCGATCAGTGGTGAAAAATAAACATAATCTGGATCCTCTGTCGTGTTTAGAATCCTTGGGCCGACCCATCTTCCATGTCAGTACTTATAGGACTGACATGGAGCTATGCAATGCGCAGATGGCTCTACGGAAAGACTCGGACCTATAGCCGTATAGAGTGGTATCACAACGGATCAAATATGGTCTAAGTGTGCGATAGCAGCCACATCAACTTAACTTTTTTTTAAGATCCGAGCTCTGAGGCGGCCATTCTAAGGTGGCATTGTAAAATCAGTCTTACAACGACCTAAAATAGTTTACAAAAGTTTATAAACTTTTCAAGAAATAAACCCGTAATCCAACCAACAACACACACATATATATATATATATATATATATATATATATATATATATATATATATATATATATATATATATATATATATATATATATATATATATATATATATATATATATATATATATATATATATATATATATATGTATATATATATATATATATATATATATATATATATATATATATATATATATATATGCATATGCATAAAAGCATGTCATATTTTCCAAATTGTTAATTATTAACAATATTTATTCAGCAAATTATATTCCGTTCACGCAGTTTTGATAACTTATAAGTAACTGCATTATCGACTAATATTTCAGTTAGCATAATGTTGCGAGTATTAATGCAGAACGAAAAATATTTTTAAATTAATTCAAGGTGATATATACGAGTAGATTAATAATTTTATAACCAAAAATGAATAATCGATTTTGGTTATAAATATAAATAGTAAATAAGAAATCATATATTATTAAGCAATTATAGATAGTGTTATTCGTATTTTTATCCGTCACATGCACTAAATCTTACTTTTAAATGTTATCTACATAAAGTTAATTTGCATTGCAGATGAATTGAAGAATTTAAGAGTGGTTGAGTTTATTTCAGACGTTTTTAAAGAAATATTACTCACGACAATTAATTAATCCACCTATTAATTAAAACGTACTTGTGTTATTAAGTATATTATTTATTATATTATATATTATAAATTAAATTAATATGAAAGTCCCTGGTTATAAAAAAAATTGCATACCCCAGATGGGACTCGAACCCACAATCCCCGGCTTAGGAGGCCGATGCCTTATCCATTAGGCCACTGGGGCGATTGTTGAATGAATGAAAAAACAAGTTTTAAAGCTATTACAATTTTTTAATGAAATCAATAACAATTCAGCATGTTTGCTGACTAGTGGAACATATTCAATAAACCAAACCAATACATTAAAATTTAGATTCCACTAATCTTATTACAAATTAATTTATGAAAGTTAATTAATTTAAATTAATAAAAGATTTATTTAATTCTTTTTAAAACTATTTTGTGCGAGTGATTAATATTGATATTTATGAATATGGAAGTACAGCTTAAAAATAATGATATAAACAAAACAAAGTAAAAATTATATTTTATTTTTATAACTGTAAAATATGAGCAACAAACATTCTACATAACCTCAAATTCAGAAATATATACATTCATATATATTTTTTTAAGTTATGCTGAAATATTTATATTTTAGGAATTATTTATAAATCGGTATGGCAGAATCATAATTTATAAGATTTTAATATATTTTTGTGTGTTATTTCTTTTAACTGTAGGACATAATGTCATCTATTAACATACGACCCTATTTTTAAAAGACATTTAGGCTGAACATAACAGTTTTTATTATGTTATCGGATTCACCACAAATATAATGTTCAATTCAAATCTAATTATTAACATAAATAATTTGTTTTAAATTGTGTTAATTCATTACATTTTTTGTTAAATAATTCTATTAATATGCATTGTGAATAACAATTTGAAATTCGACATTAAGAATAACGTATGTCTATAGTACATACAATATAAGAAATGCCAACCGAAATTGCACACCAACATTTGCTTAGGATGGCATAACACTAGCTTAACGACATATTTGTTTTTTATTTAACGATTATTTGGTATTTGTATTATTTTATAGAAGCTTTACTATATGAATATCTCATTTCTTTTACATAACATATGTTACAATAGCCATTCTGCTTAATTTCGATTCTATACAATATTTTGGCGTGCAAGTTTATTATCAACCAATTTCTGGTAACATCCAATTTCTTATATAGTTAGTCGCTTTCCAACCAACCAACCGCATGTAGTTCGGTTCTTATATTTGCTAAATTTACTATGGTTTATTTAGCAAATATAAAAACGAACTACTGGCGGGTACTAGTCTATTGGATAGCGACTTTGGTTAGTCGTTATTGTCGAGATTGTAGTCTGTAATTAACATAAAAGTCATTTTATAAAAGTTCTGACTTAAAAGTCAATCTCGCCATTTATGTTTTTTGGAATGCAGCTTAAAATTTAAGCATTCGACCACCCAGGTGGCGCAGTGGTTAAAGCTGCGGCAGTTGAAACACTATGCAAAAGGCAGAGCTGGCAGAACTACTATGCAAAAAGGATTTTTCACCACTTGATTACGATCGGTGGTGTGAATGAACACAACTATGACCCCCTGTTGGAGTGCAGAATCCATGGGCCGACCCATCTTCCATGTCAGTACTATAGGCTGACATGGAGCTATGCAATGTGCAGATGGTTAGTTAAATCGGACCTATAGCCGTACGTCCTCGATTTGGCTGCAAAACGTAAGGTAAGGACGTAATTAAGCGAACTGCGAAAGAGTTGAGAGTGCCTTGAGCCCCAAAACAGATGGCATAGAAATAAAATAAAAATAAAAAAAAATTTAAGCATTCGACATTCTAAATATCAGATACAGATTTTCACCTTGGGCCTGTATTATTTAAAAATATTTAGAGGTGAATTACAGAACACCAATGTAATTAAAAATTATTCGATGGATTCCATAATTATGTACCAAATTTGCTTTTATAGTAAGTTTGAATATTGAAGGCATATAAAATAAGAACTACTATAAACTTTAGTTTTGAGGTTATTCTTTGTAATAGATAAACAAATCATAATATGCAAATGATATCTGTGTGGATTAAGGTGCAACAGAGTGAAACAGATACTTGATCTACTAGAACAGTCTTGAGCTTCGGTTGGTCTCAAAATCTTTAAGTCCAATATTTATGTTAATGGTTGTAACCAAACGTTTGACGGATGATGTAATTCAAGTATATTGGATGTCTCATTCCTCATGAAATAGTGTGGGAGGCGATATCAAGGTTCGCATTGACGCTGGAAATCGGGCTGTATATTCTCTACATCCACTTCTGAAATCGAAATATCTTACAAATGTCGATAAGCGAATGAGTACAAAAACTAATTTCTAACAATCGTGAGAAGGATATATACATAGCATTCGATATATGACTTAAAACGCGACGTTATTTTCATTCACGAGATCAGGAATTTAATTCGAAATCCTGATATCGCGTATGAAATCAAAGAATAGTAAGTATGCTTACTTAGCTACTTTCTACATTCATTTTAAGAGAGAGAGAGAGAGAGAGAGACACTTCAGCAGAGGTTTATGTCGACTCCACTAGGTAAATCTAGAATCTTCTAACATATTTACAACAGTTTGGCTTGTGATCGAACCCGATGTAATTTTTATATATTATATTTATCAAACTATGTTCTCTTGGCTAACAATTATTATTATATAATATTATATTAACAAACAATCTACCACTCACTTAGGTATCTGAAACTTGATCATTTCTTTAATATCTAACAAACATGGCTTATTTCATCTTGTTGTGTATATAGGTGTATGGTGCAGCCCGGCGTTTTTGAGATACTTATCCTTGGCTATACAATTTAAACAATCAATCAATTTATCAAATTTAAGGTAGTTGAATGATGTTGAAAATCATGTATTTTTTAATGTCATTCATTAATTCGTTTATTTTAGGATGATTTAGAAGTGATCGCACATTTGGAAATTAAACTTTATCACGCAATTTGTATTAATATATTTAAATTGTTCTCTATAATTCGTTGATTTTCAGTACAGCTATGTCATATTGATATATTATTTTAGGAGTCTGGGTACGAGAATGTTAAATTTAAAAATAAATTTAGAACTGTGTTGTGTTATCTTATAAGGTACTTACTATCGATCGGTCGGTAACCGGTCTGAAATCGAGTCTTTCACAACTAACAACTGGTTTTGTTATAATGAGTAAACGGATGTACGGTAGGACTTGGTCTAGTTCCAGACTGTCCTGCTTAATGTTTGGCATTACACTCCAATCAATTGTTTAGAATTGAGCTGATCATATGATGCCTATATAATCGATACATCGAAATCAAAATCTCCAATTAATAAGAAAACGTATTTCAAAATTTGGAATTCATAAGCTCTAAAATGTTATTTCGTTGAAATCCAACAAATTTATAAATTGTAAAATAAAAAAATTATTATACAATTTTTTTTTTATTTCAAATACTCCTTAATACTGGAATTAATTGTGTAAATTTTTTATTTATAATATATATAATTATTTTGGAAACGATCTTGCCATCAATATATATTATTCACTGGAAAATAAATTTAATTTTTATACTTTTTCTATGGGTATAGTATTTTTATAATATACACAAAATAAAATAAAAACAAAAATATTATAATTATATTTTTATTTTATTAAAAAAGTGAAATGTCACACATAAGTAATGTCACGACAATTTATAAATTGTATCTCCGATTGAGACAAATATTGATAAGCTTATGGTTTATTGTGTCGTACTCAGTTTGGTCATATACACAGTGGGTAGAATTGCACTTACCTATACACAAATTCATTACATCCCGAACACTTTAACTCACCCCATTTGAAGAAAAAGAAACAAACAAAATTTGTTAAAGATTTTTTTCTTTAATATATTTAATAAAATATTACAAACGAGAAATTACTTTGATAAATCTACAATTTGTCTTTAAATTACAAACACGAAATATTAAAACAATTTAATAAATGTGGACAAACTTCTATTGATTGAATATTTCTGTTATTAACTTTAAAAAATTAAATACTTAAATAACCAAAAAAAACTAATAAATGGAACATATTGTAGTAGATGCATCACAGTCTCTTATTTTTATATTTTCAAATAATTCGTTATTTGGGTCACTTAAGTAGAAGCAATCTTCGAAGTGGCTTTCTATCAAATTTATTAGCACTCTTCATGGATAACTGCAATCGCTTTAACTGAAAAAAATTCCTTAAAGTATAAAAATTAGAAAAATACGTTCACTGTAATAAATCTTTTACAAACAGAAAAATTATTGTACAATAATGGCTCGAATGGCTTCCATTTCAAATTCTTCATTTTTCACGTCATTCGCGTCGATCGTATTAATGATCACCATATGAGTAGCTTTTACAACACAACCCAGATTTCATTATTTAAATATCGCTATCAGCTTAAATAGCTCTCATTACAATAACAAGTAATATAATATTACAGATAATGTTTATCAAGATCGTATCTTTATAAGCAAATATCCTGTTTTTTGATAAGTAATTTTATTAAGTTTCCAATCAAATAAATTAAAGCATACACCGGTTTGTGGACGGACTAAGTTACGATTTTATTCCGTTCTTTACCACTGAGAGTTCTAATGTCGCTCTAACAGAGAAATGGTTTTTCTAATTATATGATAGAGATTTACTGTAAAGCATGACTGCCAATAATATTTTAAGCTCTTCAATTTACGCTATTTTTTATAATTATTAAATTTAACCAGATCTGTTTAGGTGATAATCTATCTATATGACACTAATGTCTCTTGAATTTTCCCTCTATGTATTACTAACATAAATTTATATATAGTAAGAAATATAACACTCGATTCTCTAACCGTTGTTTTTAGTAGTATTTATTTGAAATGAAAGTTACAGCTAAATGGCCGTTACTTTCGTATGGATGACTCTTGACCATTCAGACGCGATATACGATAGTTGATTTCGTCTTACGAAATTAGGTTTGTAAGGACTTGGATTTTCTGTGCTCCAAAACTCATAACTGAACAATTGGTCGGTCTAATTTATTTAATCGTAGAAAAAATAAAATGATTTAATTTACAATAAAAAAATTGTCTGGGTTTCCCAACATTTCTCACATTAAAGACGATTTTATAAATATATAACAAACTGTTTTATGTGTCTGTTAATCAGGTCGGATTACAACATATCATAGATACAACAAATAATCACATTCAAATAGTTGGAGCAAAGATTATGTTTATAGTTTGTACATTTATTATTTTGAAGTTGGACGATACTCTATCATACAATATCGCCTGACTAAAAGTGATTCTTATAGCTAACAGTTTAAATAATTAAGCTTATGCTATTCAAGATATGAAAAACCGTTCCGTAATATAAAGTTTTAATTTTATAAAGTTGTCAATTATTATCTGTTTGTTTGATTGCGGTCATTAATCAAAACATTTTTTGTCTATGTGTAATTCATCTGTCATTCGGTGGCTTCGCGGGTATTGACCAAAACTCACGGTTGGGGTTGTTTTTTATGTAAGTGTATGTGGGTTGAACCATGGACCCTCAGTGTTGGAGCATTCGAGTTCTGGAATAATTTCCGATTGCATAATTTGCTTGTATAAATACCATTTGTTTAAGTTTAACTTGGTGATTTATCTTTTATTTTAATATTAAAAAATATATATTATATTTTAAAAGTAGTTGAACTATTATTGGTAGCCATAATTTAGGTAAACGAGTACATACTATAAATTATGTTAATTTGTTTTGTCCTTGATTGGCTTTTTTATAAGCAACAAATAGTTGTAGATGTTAATTTTTTAAATTAATATTAGATTGTAACCACTAATTTTAAACACTTGTTTTTGCAAATAATTTTGGTATTACTGTTTATTTAATTATTATTTAATAAATAAGTTTGAAACATTTAAATTACGTAAAAGAGTAGTAAATGGAACTAAGTATTATAGCAAGTACTTCGACGTTATCAACTGAAGAAAAAAATAGTGGTTCGGACTGTTGTTTTAAAGGTTGGTTTAACCGCAGTTAAATTATCAACAATTATAAGAATAAGCCGAAGACAATTTTAATTTTATTGTTGTCCTGCACTTATTCAACAATTAAATAAGTTTTAAATTGGTTTAATTATCTGCTCCGGCAAAACTCATTAAAATATAAACCAGGCTTAATTCAAATTATTTTTTTGTTAAATAACGATGCAGGTGTTTGTCATACCATTGTTTGTTAATTGGAAAAACCGTGTAATTTAAAATCTAAACAGCAAATTAGTAAGCCAAAGAGATGATCAATTAAAACATAAGTGATGCCTTGTTATTATTTACTTTAGTTTTACTGCCCGATTACACCACTGAAATTCACAAATACTACTTATTTATGAAAGATTATGTTTTAACTTAAGTTTAACTTTGTTTGTTTGATTAAATTACATAATATTTTTTATGTGTTATATACAATACGAGTACATATTTCGCTCAACTTATTATCTTTATATTATGTATATACATTATATAGTAAGTACATTAAAATCGTTGAGTTTTTGTGTAAATAAATTCGTTGCAATCGTTGATAATTGACGTTACAAACGGACGAAAGTCCCACCGACCTGTTTATAATATTTTAATTTTTTTTAAATAAATTAATAGTATTATGATTTTTAAATATAAAATAACGGTCGTTGAAGACGATCGTCCGGCTGCACCATCGATTGTTGAATACTGTAATCCTTGTGTTGTGAAACATTTTAACTTTTATATTATTTTATAATTTTAATTCACTTTGCACAAATAATAATAAGTACACCATTTATTAAATGATTATAATATTACACGAGGTTATCTTTTATTTGACTTGACGCCATTTTAATATATATATATATATATATTATGTATGTAGATATTGTGGTTGAATTATAATTTAATTAAATTAGAAGTGGTTTGTTTATATATATATATATATATATATATATATATATATATATATATATATATATATATATATATATATATACATATATATATATATATATATATATATATATATATATATATAAACATCTAATTTGTCTCTTGACATTTAGAAAATATTTTGTAATATACAAAAAATTCTATATGCATAGTATAAATTGTCATAATACATTCTTAAATTCTTAAATATTACGTCATTGTGCTAACTATATAACATTAATTAAACTAAACTGAATTTTATTTTGTAGTCATCCTCTATGATACAGTTCAAATTAAAATTGACTTTAGTTGAAATCAAGTATATATACATAAATTACGCGATTTTTATTCAAAATATACGAATATGCCATACTTTAATCGAAATAAAAAAAAATCAACCTCAATGAAAAGAGATAAAAGTAAGATACATTACTTTTTGCTGTAATACTCAAAACCGAAAAAAGAGACAGACTATGATTAAATTAAAATACCTTTGCGACATTTTTTTTTTGTAATATTCTCTTCTGTTTGTATAGTACAGTTCATATTGAGAAACTTTTGGTTTACTAATAACCTCAATAATGTTTTGATTGCGGTATGCAGTAATGTCACATACATATTGCAGGTTTTTTTCCAAACGATTTGACTGAATATTTTAAGTGTTCATGAATAATTATGATACAAAACCTAAATTTAATATGTACCGTTAAATGTACACCTTTTTTAAAATCAGATCTTTAATTTACTATATAATAACCGCCTCCAAATCGGCAAATCAAATTGATCTCCTACCCAAAAACAAATATAATATTATCTTTAATAAATCCACCTACACGATATACGCTTATAATATCATCACATAAACAACCAATATCGGCAAAATGTATATATATATACAAAATTATTTTATTTTACCTATATAGAGCGCTAAACACCGATTTGGCTCATAATTTTTGTGTGCTACAGTATTTTGAGGTCACATTAAATCACTCATGTATCTGCAAATATTTTAATTTTTTAAGGTGTGATCATGATATCATGATATTAAATATACCACGTGCTTTTTATACAAGAGAATATTACAAAAAAAAAATAAAATAAAAATTTTGTAAGTTGGTAGCAAATTTAGTTATTTAATTTTTATTCGTTTTTAGCAGTATTGCGGTTCTGAACAATAAAACAGCTGTGCCAAATAAAAGATAATTTTCTATTTGCGTGTATATTTTGTAATCCAATTAGCATTGAAATTATGTATTATAGAACAAAAAATATATTCTATATACATATATTCACTATATATTCATATTCTTTTGTTTTTCTTTTAATTTATAATTTTATTTATCATCACTTATGTATATACAATTTTTTTTAAAAACACAAAAATACAGTTCAGTGTCTATTTTTAAAACAAAATTTAAAAAAAAACTAAACACCGGAAGTATGTATATATATATATATATATATATATATATATATATATATATATATATATATATATATATATATATATATATAAACATATAGGTATGTATATATATATATATATATATATATATATATATATATATATATATATATATATATATATATATATATATATATAACATATGAAAGTCCAAAGTTTAAAATAAAATATTACATTTTTGTTTATTTAGTTTAACAAATATTCTCTCGATTAATTTTCCAACCGTACGATCCAATCGCTACAACCGCGATACACTAACTAATTCAAGTAAAATTCTCGAAACAATGTTCGGAGGAAAAAATAATTTAATATTATTTTTCTTTCATTTTTATTTAAGACGAAAGAGTAAGAGAATATATTATACAAAACGCAACGCAGTTAACAATACAACTGAAATAATAATAATAATAAAAAACTTTTATAATATAATTATATTATAATATTTATGTACATTCATACTAGTACACACCACATACATGTATTTTTTTTTATCATGCATGGACATGTATTTGTTATGTACACCAACATATGTTTGGATAAAAAGTTCGTCGCATTACTACACCATGCTATTATGCCACGCTATGGAAAAGCTTTTTTATTTTTAAAAGGTTTTGTTTGCTTTTGCATGCTCTTCGGCGGTCTTAAGTGACTTTTCTTCGTGTTTTTTGAAAAAGTTAATTTTTATAATTTGTAGATATTTTTGGTATAGTTGTTTATTTTTGTTTTATTAAATATTGATTTTATTATTTTTTTACTAATTTTCTTTTTTTTTTTGCATATTATTTTCATAAATGCAGATGGAAATGATTTTGTTTTTGGTATATCGATATTTTACGTCAGTATAGGAAACAACAGTTTATATCGTAATATGGCAAAGTCTGACTATGGCGCCGTAAATATATTCGGTTCCGTAATTAGTGCTTAAACCAAAAGCACTATTAAAGCTGTTAATTTCTTATTTTTTATCGTCAAAATTAAACATCTAAACCCGCTATGAAAATAAATCAAACATATTTAAAATTGTATATGCGCTTTTGGTTCTGTTGTAACTGCAGTTAGAAATAACCGAGTAAACATAGTATGAAAAAACTGTAATACCTGCAAAAACGTATTAAATCGTGGTGGCTGATTAAAGTCGACTGATTTTGCAAAATCCAACTTATAAAATGCCTCCAATTGTTTTAGATAAAAGTTATGCGCTTAATAAAATAGCAAACCTTTTATTTAAGTAGGTCTATAAACTCGACTTACTCAATATTATAGTTTGATTTAAAAAAAAAATATTTCCAGTTTCCACATTGGTCAATGATAGTTAATATTTTTTTTTAAACGGTTTTTACAGGCCATTTTTGGCCCGTACCGTGTCAACAATTTGACTCCATCGGTTTCGATCACGAGCCAGCTCTTCAAACCGTTGTAGGCAGTTTGAAGATGCCAGATCGCTCTCTACGCCGTGGAGCCATCGTCGCCGACAGCGACCTCTTCGCCTACCGAAAGGCGGTTCTCCCTTAAAGGTTCGCTGTATCATTCGGTTCGGATCAGCACGCAGAATGTGTCCGAGCCAGCGTACTCGCTGTCCTTTAATTTCATGCACGATATCAGGAATTTGCATTAAATTCCTGATCTCGTGATTGAAAAGAACTCGGTAAGTGCCATCGACGTCGCGTTTTGAACCATATATCACACGCATGATTCTTCTCTCGAATGTTAGAAGCCATCTTTCGTACTCATCCGTCAAGGTCCAACTCTCACATCCATACATGACAACGGGTCTGATCAACACTCTGTACAGTTTCAGCTTATCCGTATTTGCAAGATATTTTGATTTTAGCAGTGGACGTAGAGGATACAAAGCCCGATTGCCAGCGACAAGGCGGACCTTGATATCCTCTCCCACACTATTATCGTGAGTGATGAGAGATCCAAGATACTTGAATCTCATCACTCCTTCAAACGTGTTGTTACCACTACTAAAATCAATTGCGTCTTGGTCTCTAAAACCCGAGATTAGATATTTGGTTTTTGACTCGTTGATTTTGAGACCAACGGAAGCTGAAAACTGTTCCAGTGGATCAAGTATCTCTTTCACTCCGTTGCCATTTAATCCAATCACACAGATATCATCTGCATAAGCAAGAAGTTGATTGGATTGTCGGAATAAGATGTTGTCCTGAGGTGTTTCACTTTTACGAAGGATGTATTCCAACATGAGATTAAAAAGTATCGGGGACAGCGCATCTCCTTGTCGAACACCGGAATTGATTGCAAAAGTTCTCGATAGCCTGTTCTCAACTTTGACACAACATTGTGACTGCGTTACTGTCATTTTACAGATGTATATATTTTTTCGGTATTCCTAAATATTCAAGCGCATACCATAGCCTCTCTCGATTGATCGAGTTATAGGCTTGCTTGAAATCTAGGAATACCTGGTGTACATCGCGCGATGTTTCGTAGTACTTGGAAAGAATCATCCGTAGCGAAAAAACTTGATCACTGACTGACCGATTTGGACGGAATCCTCCTTGGTAGTCACCGACAATTTCCTCCGCTATAGAGGAGTAATTCTTCCCAAGATAATGTATGACAGTAAATTATATGCTGTGCAAAGGAGAGCTATACCGCGATAATTCTCACATTTCAAGCGATCACCCTTCTTGAAAATTGGGCATAACGCGGCCACTTTCCATTCTTCGGGCATAACTTCATTTCGCCATACCAATCAAACAAGGTCGAAAAGACAGTTCCACAAAGTTAGCCCTCCGAATATCAAGAGCTCTGAATTAATGCAATCAACTCCTGGTGAACGATTTTTCTTTAATTTCTGCATGGCCATTGTGAATTCCTCATAGGATGGATCCTCAATGAACATCTCCGCGGTCTGTATTTGAGGGTATTCAAACACAGCTTGTGATACATGTGGAACATTAAGTAAATCAGAGAAATGTTCACGTCATGTATCGAGTACCGCATCGACGTTAACACAGAGGTTTCCATCCTGGTCCCGAATGGCAGTTGACCGAGATCTTAAGGTATGGTGCAATTCGGTGATTTCTTTAAAGAAACCACGCGAATTGTGCTCATTGCTGAGTTGTTGTACTCTTAAGACCTTAGCCTTCCACCATTATCGCTTCTTCAGTCTACAAATGCGTTTAGCTGTCCTCCTAGCGAGAACTGCTTTATTTTTCCTTGCGATTGTAAACCGAGTCTGCGCTTCATTATAGGCTATATTTCGTTGCTCAACAGCAAGACGACACTCCTCATCAAACCAATCATTTTTGGGCTTAGTTTTCACTATACCGAGAGTGTGCTGGGCAGCATCGACAACCGAGGTTTTCAATACTTCCCAGACACTGTTCACATCATCAGATTGGTAATTGGATTGCATAATGCTATTGCTGACAAGATCTTGATATTTTCGTTGCGTTTCTTTATTTATCAGACCTTCACAGGAGAATCGCGTTGTATATTCTCCTGTCCTCCCTGACTTGTACGAAAATTTCCATCGTAGCTTTGCAGCAACCATAAAATGGTCACTGCCTACGAATTTTGTTGACGACCGATACGATCTCACATCTTGGACAACCCGAGCCCGCCCTTTTGAAATCAACACATGGTCAATTTGGCTTCGGGATGTTTTACGTGGGTGTGTCCATGTTTCTCAGTGGATGTTTTTATGAGGAAAGAATGTACTTGCTACTTTGAGATCATGAGCGATCGCAAAGTACATTATTCTTTCCCCATTCTCGGTCGCAGTTTCGTGTCGGGAGTACGGACCTATATTGTTACATAAGTCGGTCTGATTTCTGTCAGCTCTAGCATTAAAGTCACCAATCACCAATTTGACATCGTGCTCCGGTATAGAACCCATCAGATTATCCAGATTGTTGTAAAATGAGTCTTTATCCTGGGATTGGCTTACATCAGTGGGCGCATGTATACAGACAATTGACAGGTTGGCTAATCTGATGTGCAATCGAAGCTTACACATTCGATTATCGACTGCTTGAAAGTCCAAGACAGCCTTTTTTACCTGTGGCCCAATGAGAAATCCAACCCCAAGATTTCCGAGGTCATCTCCACTGTGTAGCAACGTATAGCCTTGGGACACATGGTCTCCACTTTTAGGCCATCGAGTTTCTTGGAGAGCTACGAGTTCCAGCCGATACTCTTTCATGCATGTGATAAGGCCGTCCAACGCGCCAGGTTTTCTTAATGACTGCACGTTCCACGTGCCGATCTTCAATCTCGTGTCCGGGTACTTAAGCGGGGGTTCGTTTTTTTTGTTGTTTTGGCGGTATCCGATTTTTTATTTTTGTTGACATTTTTAACATTTTCAAGGTTTTACGGATGCCCAGTGATCCAACCACATTTAGTCGCCTCCTACGACAAGCTCTGGATACTGTGGTGGTATTCTATGGGTCTCATGTTTCGTTCGTAATATTTACGAAACACGAATGCCCCCAACCACAGGGCAGATAGTTAATATAAACGTCAATTATATAGCTTGTCAGATGTACTGCGGTGAGTTTGCCATTCGATTTTCAGTTTTTACTTATTGTGGAAACACCCAAAAGACGGTATACTCCAGGATCGTTTAAAATAAGAATAACAGTTTGTTGCTTTGTTTGTTGTGCATTATGAATAACTTCGGTATAAGTGTGATCCACAAATAGCTTCAACATATATTCGTTTTAGTCATCCTCATAAGAATGGAAGTGTTGCTCAACGACACCAAGAGATTTTTTTATCGGAACTAATATTTTAATGACAGGGTTTAAGGGATTAGAAAACAAACTTGCCTATGCCTATTAGTGCTTTTTATATAGAAGGCGGAAATTATTACAGGGCCCCTATTTGGAAAATCGATTCGAATTGCTTTTCGATTCGATTGATCAATTCGTTTCGAACATGATTTGGTATTTGGGAATTCGATCGAAAATAAAAACGTATATACTTTCAAATAAAGACTAGGGAAATTAATTTTAATCATTATACCTATAATAATAATATAAATCTTGGCAATATTTTGCAATTATATTATTTGTCAGTGGAAAATAAGAATTTGTAAAAAAATAAATACAATCTGAAATAATTAATAGAATATGGATTCTGTTGCCATTTATTTATCAAGTGATAGTAGTGAGTGCGACGATACACTACATGATCAATCCAATATATTTAATATTCATGATTTAATGTTAATAACGCTGTTAAACATTTAATGGATGAAATTGATGTTCATTTACCTATTCGTTCAAGAAAGGTATTCTCTAACATTCTCAAACTAGGCGCAAGGGAACTATCAAGATTACGCTACATAAAAGCAGATGAAATATTTAACGTATGCGTAACGCTACATAATATATGCCTTCACTTTAATGTGCCATTCATTCAACAACAGGCAAGAAATAATTAACGAGGAAGAATTACAAGATGAATAGTGATGGTTCTACTGTGGGAAGTTCTACAGTCAGACAAATCAGAAATAATGTACTAAATTCCATTACATAAATAAAAAATTATGATTGTTTTAACAAAAATATATTCGTTTTATTTAATTCATTTCACTTTCTAATATTATATCTAACTCATTACTATTTCATTATCTAATTTCATCTCAGAGCCGCTTATCTGATAAACGTGCATCTGCAGTTTGGCTATAACCTTTACCGAAGTCCGTAACCAACGTATATGTACTTACATTTTAAAAATTTTCATCCATGTATTCGCATTCGTGAACAAAACTAACTACGAATAAAAATTCATTAATGATCGTAGAATTATTGCTCGTAATCGAATTGCCCAATAAGGGAAATTTTCAATCGTTTCTTGTTATACGTTTTCGTTTAAAGAAAATTCGATTTCGAGTTCCAAAATACCGATGATTCGAAAATGTTGTTCGATTGATCGAATTCGATTTCCCAAATAGGCCCCCAGAACTCAATTCCGCAAAGGCTCTCAAAACCCAATAGTTCAACCCACAATATAGTTACAGTCCAGTCGTGATTTTTTGGTCACCACGCCGAATCGAACCCAAGACCCCCGAATGATAGAGCAAGGACGCTACTTACTCTTCCGATGACAGCGACAAAAAAGTTCTTTATTCCACCACATTACTTCTTTAACATTATTCATACATAATTATTTTTTTGAGCTTCCCGACAAGCAGACTGATAGAACCAAAAGTAAATAATGATAAAAACAATAAATGCTATACACCTTTATCGGCCAATAAGAAACCGTGGAATTAATTTCGAACAATTTTAAATTATAGTTATAGAGATAACTATTTGATTCTTATCAAACGTAAGGTTAAAACCATGTTTATCGTACATTGTATTGTATACACGTTTTTCTTTATCGAATCATATACATACAAAACTAATAAGACCTTAACATTTTTTAAACGGTTTCTCAAAAGTAGAATAATTCATATATAATCTAAATAAAAATGACTGAATCGATATTATTAAATGTAAAGAATTTTAATTTTTAATAGAAACTATTGAGGAAGAAGGCACATCACATTATTGGTCAAGAAACGACATCAAGCAACCATATAGTATAGGCATGTATTTGGTTCATCACTTTGGAACATCCACTGAAGTTAATAACTATGGAGACGAAACAATGGCACCGCAAACAAAGTATTTACTGAGTAACAGAGAAAGAGAAAATATTTTTTCTTTTTCTTACAACTCAAAATTTAAATTTAAATATAGTTAAAACGTCGTTTCGGGAGACGGTTAAATAAATCTTAAATTCTAATTATTCAACCCAATTTGTTTACTTTTATTTTTTGACGTTTAATTGTTCCAGCCTTAAATTTGTGAACACTGTTAGCAAAGTTTATTTTACATAAAGATGTTTTTTTAACTAGAGCAGAGGTACCCGTCACTATGTAGTGGTACTCAGAATTATTATTTTATTAGTAAAACTTATTGTCGCACGCTTGACTTGGAGAGTAAGCTGGTGAATGTGTTACGAAAAGTGTGATCGGGCCAGGTGAACGATCTACCATTGCCATGAATAATAATAAAACAAACGCAAAATGAAATCATTTATTTTCTTTTAATGTCAGGATATGCCATGACAATACATAAATACCAAGGTGGAACATTCAATGAAGTTGTTTATTAATATCAAAGGATTAATTCTCTACCATTACTATTAGGTGCTCTGTCACTACTGTATACATAGTGCCAAAAGAAAATGATAGAAGATTTTATTATCATCGAAAAAATCATAACTTTACAATATGAATTTCACCGATTATGGTTGAATATATAATAAGGAAGAACGATTTTTGATTTCATGAAGGAAGAAAAAAGTTTTTCATGGTTACTTTCAATTGCGAAAGTCTTAGAAAGCACGTGTCGGACTAGAGCGATTTCGTAATTGATTCAAAAGCATAAACATTTTATAACGACATATTCGTAAAATCGATATTGATCACTAATCAATTGGTAATATATGTGCTGCTCACTGTGTTTGGAACAAACATCATAATGATAGTTGGTTACATTTTGCCCAATTAACAGTTTACAATATTATCAAGATTTTATATAAAAGACTTTTGATTTTATATAAAAGACGGTTGAGTAGGCTCTGAAGAATTAGGAGAAAACTATTATACATTGCCACTAATTTTAGCGGGAGATTTCCATGTTAATTTGAGGATAATTATATAATCATGAAGTGGCATAGTCAATATCAAATAAAGAAATGAACAGTTAAACAAAAAAGTATTACGAAGTGATTCAATTTATAGTCGAAAATTAATGGCAAATATGGGATATTGCGAAAATATAACAAAAATCAGCGTTAGGCCCATCGGATGATACAGATTGATACAACGAAACAGGTGAGTTCTATGTAAGCAACAACATCGCTGACTACCGCAAGTCAATCTCCAAAGTAATGAAGTTACCAGTAAAGAACAGCGAGAAAAGCAATCTGAAAATGCCTATACGTATAGTGACAGCTCCGAACCAACAATACCATTGAATAGTAACCTTAGATGTGAATGGTGACAGATTATTGAGAAACGACTTTATTAGTTAATGGCTTAACTACGATCACAGTGTATCAATAAAATACACAACAGATGAAATATAGTTATGAATACCGTCAAGTATAATCGAATGATAATCGCCAAGAATGACCTAAAGAAATACGCAAATATAATAAGTTGAGAGTGACATAAATAACATCAGAAATATTGGTTTGTTAGTTTGTCAATTGATAATGAAGCTGGAATAGACAATATAACCGTTTAAATATTCAAAAGGAATACATCCACAACCGAAAAAGAACAATTATGTAACAAAAATAAAGAAACCGTTTAACGACGACGATCCCTTAAATTAGTTCATTTAAAATACACATGTGGTGATCAAGCTGGTTTCAAACGACGAAGCAGCTCTACTGGTCACATCAATTCAATTCGATTAATCATAGAATAATGAATAAAATTATTCATCTCACTCATTTAATGCGGTAAATTGTTTTACCCGTACCGTGTCAACAAACTGACTATCGGTTTCGATCACGACCCAGTTCTTCATATTATTGCAAGCTTTTACAAGACGTCGCCGACAGCGACCTTTTCGCCTACCAAAAGGCGGCTAGGTTAATTTCAATAGTGATCACTTAAAATGAGAGAATTAATGAGACATATCTTTCCTTGTTATATTAATATTCAAAAATCTGTTGACTCGTTGTGAAAAGACGGCAATGTAGTCACGATGCTGAAAAGTTAGAATAACATGATGTCAATGTGTTTGCAATTCTGATGTTTAACAAGAAAAAGCTCTGCTCCCGATACTTTTGAATCTCATATTAATATTTATCATTCTTAATAGTGAAACACCTGAAGATAACTTCTCTAGCGGTAAGCGTTTTGTATAAAAGTTACTACCCCGAGCATTAAAAAAATCCCGACGCTGCATTTTCCAGTAAATATGTGTGCTTACGGTAATTATTTGTGTTATTCGATGAAACAATTTTTTTTCAAATAAGTCACAAGACCAAAACAAATAAAATAACTAACTTCCCGAGGAGCGGATATTTATATATCATTTCCCATTATTTCTGCAGAACTGATTGAAGATGATCCAATGTCTCTGGAACGACTGAACATTTATTAGTGAACAACACAGGCTTCCAGTCGTCCGTAATCCAAATGACGTGATTACGGATAAAAATCAAACGGAATTCTCAATCGGCTAGGGAAAGCTTTGGCTGTGTAGCACACCTTCTGAACTGCCATATCACCATAAATGGACCTACTACCATCCTTACTCAAAGTGATTTCTTTTATGCCATTTTGTGGTTTCATAATTATAATATTTGCTATAATAACTAAGTGTTGTCTGCTAACGTAAACTGTAACAATAATACTAAGAATAAATTCTACTATAAACGTTTAAAAACAATTGGTTGTTGCTCATAGCAATCGAAATTAAAATATTTCCATTTATTAGTTCATTGCTGTGATTAGCTTAAAATCACAAAAAGCTTTTTTCATGTAGAAATTCAATGTTCGGATTTTTTTGACGAGCAGTGTACTTAATTTAAATCACCCATCTCGGTCTGTAAGGTTCTCTCAACTTTTTCGCAGTTTGTCTTTCCGCCATTAAATAGCCAAAATCGAGGATGTACGGCTAGTTATATGTAGGTCTGATTTACGTAGAACCATCTGCACATTGTTTAGCTTCATGCCAACATATAGTACTGGCATGAAAAGAAACATTAGTCCATGAATTGTGCACTCAAATAGAGGGTCATAGATTTGTTCAGTCCCATTATCGATCGTAATCAGATGGTGAAAAATTCCTTTTTGGCTGCCCTTATCGAGATTCGAACCTCCCACTCCAATTTCAAACACAGCGTCATTTGGTCGTTTAATCTCCCATCTCTCTTATTAAAAGGGAAATTTAGCTTAATAAGTATTATACTATGCCATGATTGGTGCAATTGGGAACAAAACAGAAAAATGATGGGGCAGGAATTGTAAATATTGCGTTTTACATTTTATGATGTAACAGATTCATTGAAGATCTGCATTGACTCGCTCATGAATGTCTTGTTGATTGACAATATTATTGTTGATTAATCATTGCCGTCTATCATAATTGTTTGTTATCTGTGCGACTAAAATAGTGTACGTACATCCAATCGACAAATTATGGTTCTTTCTTTGTCTGACCAAAATTTAAAGAACTTCATTTCTCTGTATGTTGGTTGGGGATCAAAATATAGAATTTATTTGATACGCATTTGCGCTGCTTTGATGAATATTTTAATTCTAAACAAAGAAAATCAACAAATTTGCGAATTTAAGCGCTTGCTTAATTTTCAAGGTTGTTCTAAAAACAAAATTATGTATTTGCACTCTATTGTTGTTGGAATATCCATAATTTAGTTAGCAATGTGTTTGTATGTGTGTATCTTGTTTTATTTATAGTATTCTTGTATTTTAAAATTGGGTATTTTTTTTGGAATTACAGAATATTGTATTTAAGACAATTTTTCCGTTTCTTATTACTAGACACTTTGACGGTACGTATATTATAGGAAAATAAATTGTGGTAATAAAAAAATTAAAATTCATTTTAACCGGATACATGTTGCCTTTAAACGATTTACAAAATCCTTGAATACAAAAACTGTAACAGTTCATTGCACATATGATAAAACAAGCACACGAAACCATATATGTACTACGAACATATGCATGTAATAGATTAAACTATTATAATATAGAGATGATTCAAGATCGGAATTAATTTAGGTTATCTACCCCAAGGAAAAATTTAGGTAGCTTATCGCTTAACGTTCACCCAATTTTACTCATTTCTAGAAAAACTATATTTTTTCTGTTTTCTCCACCTTCAAATGAAAATTTCTGTAATGAAATTTTAGGTTGAAAAGTTAGTTTTCGTGTTCAACTTCGAAGGTTTATTCGCCAAACTGGGTGGTCATTTTTTGGTGCTTTATCATACTTTTATATCACGGTTGGAGACTTTTTTCGTGATATAAAAAATCTACAAACACAACCCTGTACCAAAAGTTTAAAAAGGGAAATAATGAATTTTAAGGAGAAATGAATATTTTACAGTGATAAATTGATATTTCTACATTCCCGCAAATTTAATTACATCAAGTGGTTGAAAAGGTGATAAAATTTTAATTATATTGTAAGTATAAGAATACAACTTAATAAATGATATTGGAAACAATTTAAACAAGACTATGACAAACAGTATAAAGTGATGACTGGTTAAAACGAGATGAAAGATATTGTTGTCTTTTTTACTCCGTTGTAATATACGACGTGAAGTTATTTATTTATTATTTAATTGCAGTAAGCTGCGACAATTTCGTTTTATCATACTACCACAAAATGGCCACTCTATTTTAGTATGATTTTATTTAGCCAACAAATTAAATTCTGATGGTCACCAGTGGTATACATACGAAAACAAAACGATTGATCAATTAAAGTAATGGCAAGAGGTCTCCATCCAACTTGTTCAAAAGATGAAATTATTGAGGATCTACAAGACAAAGACCTGAAAATAATCGATGCAGTCAACATTATCAGAAAAGAGAGACGAGACGCCAGAGAGGGAAATGCTGAATTCGTGAGAAGAGGTCTCCCACTTTTCATGATAACCTTCGACAACCAAGAACAAATAGAGAATATTTATAATATGAAGGCTATCCTGAACCTCAGAGTTAAAATAGAAACACCGAGAAAGGTCACTCGACTTATACCTCAATGAAAAAACTGCCAAGATTAAAATCATACACAAAAGTACTGTCACCGTGAAGCAAGGTGTGTTAAATGTGCAGAAAAACATTCAGGAAACAATTGTAAAGTTCCCCGAAATACAGTACCGAAGTGTATCAATTGTAAAGGCTAGCATCCTGCCAACTACATAGGGTGTGAAGTTGCAGTAGAACTAGAAAAAATGAGAGATAAATCACGCAAACCAGATACAATAAGAAATATACAACCCATAAAAAAATAACACGTAACCAAAGACGACAGCTCGTAACATCCAAAGAGAGCGAGTAAACGAAAACGTTACTTATGTACAGATAGTCCACAGGTCAGAAACAGTCTAAAGTGGAGTTCGTTCTACAGGATATACTGTAAAGCATAGAGAACATCAACGAAAGACTTATTACGCAGGAAAAGAGTCTGCAGAAAACACTAGAAGAAATGAAGTCACAAACTAATTTTAATAAAAGAGTAGAAGGAACCCTTAATCTTGTGATTGAATATATAAATTATGTAAAAATCAAATTATAAACAAAAGCAATGAATCTGTGGTGTCGCATGGTATTTTGGTGCTTCTTCACACCTCGCTCTTAAATTTATTTGTGATTGATTATCTAAATTTCTGGCACCTTAAATGAATAGTTGGGTATACAACTCATGTAAATAGTTTTTTTTATATAATTCAAGTTAACTTTGAAAAACAATGTTCGTTAGTTTTTCATTGATTTTGTAATAAGCTTTTTCTGTTCCTTAGTCCGATAAGTTGCATTTTGGAAAATATATAAAATATAATAATTATAAATGGTGGTGATGTTGATAGTGCATTCAGTTTAATTAATTAATAACTTTTCTAAATCGTGGGTGTGTGTGAATTGTACCAACTTTAATTGTGCGTGGATGACTGCAGCTGCCGTCAGCATTTCAGGATTCACAATAGTGATCCGAAATTCTTCGAAATTCTATTCATTACTAGAACACAGTGTACGTCATATTGTAGATGTATATGGCATCCGATTAATCAAGAATATGGAGTCACGATTTATCGAAATTATGGAGTCACGAGAATATATCGGATAATATAAATTCATCATACCTAATAATCATTAAATACCATATACACATATATCCGTAAAAAATCAAATTATAAACGAAAACATTACGCATTGTAACGTGGAATGCAAATGGGCTATTGCACCACATTGAAGAACTATAGATATATATTCTTAAACATGCATAATATAGATATATGTCTTATATCAGAAACCTATCTGCACATTGCATAGCTCCATGCCAGCCTATAGTGCTGACATGGAAGATGGGTCGGCCCATGAGTTCTGCACTGCATGCAAGACACAACAATCAAAATACAATTAAACTATACTAAAACCTGTAGTATCTCAGCAATATATTGCCCCCCAAGATAGAATCTCAAACAAATAGATCTAACTGATCTATTCAAAACACGAGGAAGTGTCTTTTAATTGGAGGTGACTATAACGCAAAAATTACATATTGGGGATCACAGTTAACGACTGTTAAAGGAAAAGAACTGTTCGCAGCTGGCAAACAACTAAAAACACCAGAGTTTCACTCAGACAGTGCACCAACCTATTGGCCTACGAATATCAGCAAGACTCCAGATTTTATAGACTTCTTTGTAACAAGAGGAATTTTAGATAATTATATCCATATAGAGAACAGTGAAAGACTTTCATCAGATCATTCACCAGTTATTATGATACTTAGCCAAACAATCATTATGAAAGAGAGCAATGCGAAATTAACAAACTACAAAACTGATTGGACTTCTTCCAAACACAGTTAACAGAAAGAATAAGGCTGCAGAACCCAATACAGGGACCAGTCCAAATAGAAGACGAACTAGATAAGCTCATCTATGATATCCAAAGTGCTGCGTGGGAAAGTACTCCAAATTATGGCCAGGAAATGACGCGCAAAGTAAGCTATCCAGAACAAGTAAGAAAATCCTTAAAAATAAAAGAAATGAACGAAAGAATTGGCAAAAATATCGAAATCCGGAAAATAAGAAGGTATTTAACCATTTGTGTAACAAATTAAAATACCTACTAAAAGACATTAAAAATCAGTCAGTTAATAAATACCTTAGCACTCTAACTGGTCAAAAAGGAACTAATTATTCATTATGGAAAGCAACTTAAAACCTATAAAGGCCCAAATTTCAGGTTTCTCCAATTAGAAACCAAAAAAATTGGGCTCGAAATGCTAAACAAAAAGCAGATTTATTTGGTTTGAATTTAATCATCTTGAATAAACAGTCCAGCCTTACCCCAAACAAACACGAGGAAAATATTACTTCGATAAATAAACAGGATGAAATAAAAATTACACCTGTAACATTGAAAGAAATTAAATGGGAAATCAAGAATAATCTAAATGCGCATAAGGCTCCAGGGTATGACCTTATAATGGGTCAGATAGTAAAAGCGTTAACAGAGACACCATTGAGGAAACTAGTGCATATAATTAATGCAGCATTTCGACTAAGATATGTGCCAAGACAATGGAAAGTTGCAGAAGTAATTATGATACTTAAGCCGAACAAACCTCCGAATGATAAAGCCTCATATAGGCCAATTTCTCTGCTACCAATATTATAGAAACTATTTGAAAAGATTCTTCTTAAAAGATTAAAACCAACTATCGAAAAAAGGAATCTCATCCCCACACATCAGTTTGGATTTCGGGAAAAACATTCTACGATAGAACAAGTACAATCGAATTACTGATATAATCGAGAAATCACTTGAAAACAAACAAATTTGCTCAACCGTATTCCTTGATGTAGCGCAAGCTTTCGACAAAGTATGGCACCAGGGGCTAGAATTCAAACTTCACCGAGATCTTCCGGAGAAATTATTTCAAATAAAAACACATAAAAAAGAAAAGAAATGAATTAAAAATAAAATTCATAAAAATGTATTGGCTCTTAGGAAGACAATCTGAACTAGCAATCCACAACAAACTTCTGTTATACACACAAATTTTGAAACCTGAATGGACAAATGGCAGCCAACTCTGGGGTTGTGCCAAGAAGACAAATGTCAAAATCATTTAAACAGTTCAAAATAAGATCCTGCGATGCATTGTTAATGATCATCGTTCAGATACGCTGTATGCTTACTACCACTCCAACAAAAAGACTGCAAAGAACCAAACCACTGGACTTATCGTGACCAGGAGGTCAGTAGACCTACTGTGGCGAAAAATCTGAGGAGGAGTTAGACGAAACTAGGGATAATCATGTGATTACTCCGACTAATGAAATACGTATTTTGCAATGTAAATTACTTAATGGGTACAAGACTCAGTCGTAATATAAAATATAAAAAAAAATAATAATAATAATTTTATTTTGAAATTAATGGTTAAATAGTGGAAAAAGTTGAAGACGAACAAAATTAGATATTAAAAGTATTCATATCTCTCGTCTCTTAGCCCTTTACTTATTGATCATCTGGTATTATGAAACTATTCGAAATCGGTTTTTTTCCGATATCGAAAAATCCAATCCAAACTTGTAGTAATTATAAATTCAAATAAATAATTTAATTATAATTATCATTTAAATTATAATTATCATTTTTTTAGTTTTTATATCTTGTACAATAATTGAAATAGTTGAAGAAACACACACACACACAGCAAAATGAAATTCGTAAACTAAATAGCAGTCGGATTTTGACATTCGAATTCGTTTTGCCTTTTTAGTTTCATAATAGCGAATTTTTCGATATCGGATTTTTAAAATCCACTTTCGGATCCGATATTGAATTTTCTACAATAGCCCCCTGTATATTTCACGGGTCTAGTCGTATCGTCAGTCGTAGCATACTTAATGTATGGCACTGGAATAATTCAATGAAAA
The DNA here is from genome assembly GCA_963932295.1 of Tipula lateralis. Lineage (NCBI taxonomy): Eukaryota > Metazoa > Arthropoda > Insecta > Diptera > Tipulidae > Tipula > Tipula lateralis. The sequence continues at coordinate 140,425,832 of OZ010737.1, forward strand.
CTTCATGTACTAGTACATTCAAATCAGGAATAAAGTTGCGCAAAAAACATTGACAGCATTGAAGAAGATAATTATAGTCGAAAAAATCAATATACAACACAAGATAATGAATTGGGTGCTACTGAATATTAGAAGTTTGACCATTTTATTTCGAATGTGAAATGTGGTACTTTTAAAGGCCGCAGTTTATAATGGCATTGACAAACCATCTTTAGTAACGTATTATAAGATCTTTACCGTGATGCCGTTTGGCCGGTGTAGGTGCCAACAAGGTTTCGTTGGTTGATCTTCTAATTGTTTTTACAACGCTGTATGAAACGACGTCGCTGTGTGGTCGAGTCAAGAACGATGTCGATTTCCATACCTTAATTTTTTGATTGTACTTCAAGCCAATAATCATATTTTCGAAATACATATCTCAAATGGTTTGCATTTTATTTACACAAAACAGTTGTCAATTTCTTATTGGCAATCAAGGAATTTATATCAAGGAAGAACGGCTATAGCTCCTATTTTATATTATGTATATATATATATATATATATATATATATATATATATATATACATATATATGTATATATATATATATATGTATATATATATATATATATATATATATATATATATATATATATATTAATATATATATATATATATATATATATATATATATATATATATATATATATATATATATATATATATATATATTTATATATATATATATATATATATATATATATATATATATATATATATATATATATATATAAAAATAGAACGGACCAAATAGCTCAATGGTTAAAGCTGTTTTCTTTAAACTAGTAGGTATAGGTCCAAAATAGGAGCTGGATGAAAGATGGGAATTTTCAAGTGAAAAATAATCAAGTGACGTATGAAACACTATATATGAACAGTTGCCAGGAAGAACCACGTTTTGTTTATTGTTGAGTTGTCGTACTCTCTATACTTTAATCTTTCAACATGCATTGCTTTTACTACTAAGTCCAGAAATTCGTTTGGCCATCCTTCTAGAAAATTAACATCGTAGCTTCGCAATGACCATGTAAACTGGTCATTTGCGTCGTATTTGGTTAAGAAGCGATACTGTAAAATGAGCCTATGTTATAGTATACAGGGTGTCCCCGATTGGGATGCTGATCCGTTACGGGCTGATTCCTTGGTTCATTTCATGAAAAAAATCGTATGGCAGGGGGGGGTCAATTTTTGATATTCTTTGAGATACAGCGCGTTTAAAAAATTTGGTTCGGAAAAAAAGTACAAGCGGATATTAAGCTGTAACTTACAAATTACAAAATCAGCAACTAACAAAGTCTCATTTGACGGACAACTAAATAGGCTATATTTAAAATCTCATTGGCTATCTCGCATCTGTATCCATTTAAGAGCTATGGCGTTTTAAAGTTAAAAAAATAAAAAAAAATGATATTTTTTTTCATAAATTTGAGTTTTTCTCAAAAAAATGCCCTAATAAATTTTTTTTTTTTTACTTAATTTTAATCCGCTATGATCTCCTCTACAATCCCCCAATACATTATTTGTACCCACGTGTTATAGTTCTTTGAATTAGTTCTTCTTTTGTTTCTATCTCTTTGGTATATACAAGTGCCTTCATCATTCCCCATACATAAAAATCTAACACAGTTAGATCGGGCGATCTTGCAGACCATTGAATTGGACCATTCCTTCCAATCCAATTATTTGGATAATTTTCGTTTAAAAAATTTCTAACAATTATACCGCAGTGACTAGGTGCACCATCATGTTGATATGTATGCAAGAATCGGCTTGCAAGTGGAACATCATCAAGGAGCAGTGGTAAATCGTTTTCTAAAAATTGTAAATAGCGTTCGCTATTTAATGTAGATGGTAATATGAATGGTCCAATTAAATTATCGCCAATTACACCAGCCCATACGTTTACACTGAAGCGATGCTGAAAGGATGTTTGTTTTTTTCGAATGTGGATTTTCAGAAGCCCACGTGTGTAGATTGTGAAAGTTTGTTATACCGTCTCTTGTAAATTGAGATTCATCCGTCCAAAGAATACGTTTCACAAACCTATCATCGTCAAAATTCTTTTCAATTAACCAATTACAAAATTACAATCTTTTACTAAAGTCTATCGGTAAAAGTTCTTGAACGGGTGTTGAATGATACGGATGAAGTTTCTCCTTCTGCAATACTTCATGAATTCTGTGGCGAGAGACGTTCAATTGTAAGGAGAGCCTCCGTATACTGACAGTTGGATTTGCTGTTGCATTTCTTATGATTTCTTCATCGACATCCAAATGATTGGATGAGACTGCATGGGGCTCGGCCCGCATATTTGATGTTGATATTATGTTTGGCAGTCTTCTATGAGTATTTATAAATACTCTCGCGTCCGGAACGCGACGCGTTGGGAATCTTCGCTGATATTCATTGCGAGCTCTTGCTGCATTACCATCGCAGAATCCATAAATAAAATGGATATCCGTGTACTCCTCGCCCGAGAACTGTGCCATTGTGATATTTAATTTATTATGATTTATTTGTTTTTTATTAAATCAATTTTATTTTCTCATTTGAATCAACGACACAACACTAGATTGTTTCTCACAACTAATAAAATATTTAATTTTTGTTCTTCAACATTTAAACAAATGAGTTGCTAATCGTCGCCACTTATTTTACTAACGAAAAAAAATTGTTACAATTTTTACACTACCATTATCTTTTAACAGAAAATATTTGTCGGTAGTGTTTTCATTCTTCGTCTCATAAGTAAAAAACTATAACACATGGGTACAAATAATGTATTGAAGGATTGTAGAGGAGATCATAGCGGATTAAAATTAAGTAAAAAAAAAAAATTATTAGGGCATTTTTTTGAGAAAAACTCAAATTTATGAAAAAAACTATCATTTTTTTTTTATTTTTTTAACTTTAAAACGCCATAGCTCTTAAATGGATACAGATGCGAGATAGCCAATGAGATCTTAAATATAGCCTATTTAGTTGTCCGTCAAATGAGACTTTGTTAGTTGCTGTCCGATATTTCGAAAATTCCGAAAATTTTGTAAGTTACAGCTTAATATCCGCTTGTACTTTTTTTCCGAACCAAATTTTTTAAACGCGCTGTATCTCAAAGAATATCAAAAATTGACCCCCCCCCCTGCCATACGATTTTTTTCATAAATGAACCAAGGAATCAGCCCGTAACGGATCAGCATCCCAATCGGGGACACCCTGTATATATATATATATATATAAATAGAACGGACCAAATAGCTCAATGGTTAAAGCTATTTTCTTTAAACTAGTAGGTATAGGTTCGATCCTAACTAGGAGCTGGATGAAAGATGGGAATTTTTTAATTAGAAAAACAATCAAGTGACGTATGAAACACTATAAAAGAACAGTTGCCAAGAAGAACCACGTAAATTTTGTTTATTGTTGAGTTGTCGTACTCTCTAGACTTTAATCTTTCAACATGCATTGCTTTTACTATACTAAGTCCAGAAATTCGTTTGGCCATCCTTCTAGAAAATTATCATCGTAGCTTCGCAATGACCATGTAAACTGGTCATTTGCGTCGTATTTGGTTAAGAAGCGATAATGTAAAATGAGCCTTTGTTATAGTATATAATATAAATACAATTATGGGGTTGGCTAATCTAATACACAAGCCGATTCTTAATTTTTTAGCGGTTTTCACAAGCCATTACTGGTCCTTGGAAACAATCAGACACCATCAGTTTCAGTCACAAACCAGCTCTTCATACTGTTGTAACAATCTGAAAATACCAGATCACTCTCTACGTCGTGGATCCATTGTCTTCGCCTACTGAAAGGCGGCTCCTCTTTTAAAGGTCACTTTATTATTCACTTCGGATGAGCACACAAAATGTGCTTTAATTTCATGCATGAAATCAACAATTCGCATTAAATTCCAGAACTTGGTTTGTGTCAACAACGTCGAGTTTTGTGCTATATAACACACAAATGGATGTTTTAAGGAGGAGAAAATTATTTTGAGATCATGAGCGATCGCAAAGTACATCACTCTTTTTCCACTTTACGTCACAGTTTCATGTCGTGAGTACGGCCCTATATTATTACATAAATCGGTCTGATTTCCAAGCTCTATCATTAAAGTCACCAATCACGCTTTATATCAGTGGGCGGATGTACACAGACAATTGACAGGTTGGCTCATCTCATATGCAAGCGAAGCTTACAAATTCGATAATCGACAGCCTTTTGTACATGTGGCCCAATGAAATTCAACTTCAAGATTTTCGAGGTCATCTCCTCGATGCAGCAATGTATAGCCTTGGAACTCATGGTCTCCACTTTTAGCCCATTAAGTTTCCTAGAGCGTTACGAGTCCCAGGCGATACTCTTTCATACATTTGATAAGGCCAGGTTTTCTAAGTGACTATACGTTCCACGTACCGATCCTCAATCTCGTATCCGGGTACTTAAGCGGGAGATTGGTTTGGCAGTATACGATTATTTTTTGTTCGTTGACGTTTTTAACATTTGTTGATTTTTGCGAATGCTGATCGTCAGGCACTACAAGTTCTGGATACTGTGGGTGTATATATACACTCCTGGACAAAATTAACGCATACTTTTTTTGTAATAAAAAAAAATCCCGATGGACAATTTCAGTAGAACTGGTATCAAATGATCCCAAATTTATAATTTTCTCAAAAAAGGCACAAATGTGGCGTTATGGAATTATAGCGGCTATTTTTCATTGCAAAATGTTAAAATGTGTCGAACTATTTTTTTTTAAATTTTTAAAAGCGGTTTATAAACATTAACACTAGCTTTATTACAATTTAATTTGATTAATTTAATAATGAGTATTTCCCCCTCCCCCACCCCCCCGTGCCCTTATTACAGCTTCCATCCTTCTGGGCATACTAAGTAGAATGCTTTGTATCATTTCTTGCGGAATGAGATTCCACTCTTCTTGCGCTGCAACTCTCAGCTCTGCTGTCAAATCTGGTGCAGGATTTCTAGCTCTAATACGGCGTTTTAGAATGTCCCACACGTGTTCAATCGGATTAAGATCAGGGCACATTGGTAGCCACTTAAGTGCACGAATGCCAATATCTTGGAGATATTGTCGTACCGTTGCATCAACGTGGACTGGAGCGTTATCATGCATTTACACAAAACTGTCATAACCTATAAAGCCCACATATGGCAAAACGTGATCGCCAAGAATGTTCCGAGCATACCAGTCTGCATTCATCTTCAAACCAATCTCCACCAGCTCCGTACCGCCCTACCAACTGTTCTCCAGCGTTCTCCAACTCTTCTGTATACAAGATTACGTCCATCTGGTTTCCATAATTGGATTCTGGTCTCATCTGAAAAGAGAACAGTGGCCCATTGATCAGTTCCCCAATAACATGAGTATGAGCAAATTCTAAACGGCTGGATTTGTGGCGGGAAAGAAGCCGTGGAACTTTAACGGGCCATTTTGGAGTTAGGTTCATTTCTTTTAATCTTCGTCTAACTGTTCTGACACTAGTATTCACTTGACGCGCATTAAGTAACTCATTTTTGAGTTGAGTAGAAGTTCGCTTTCGATCTCGTAACGAATTTATTTTTAAAAATCGATCGTCATGCTCGGTTGTGCACCTTTTACGTCCTTGTCCGGGCTTTCTTTTATACTCTAAGGTCTCACGATACCGCTTAAGTATTCGTGAAACCGAAGACTGATTAATTCCTAATTTTCGTGCGATTTGTACTTGTGTATAATCTTCCTGATACAATGTGACCACTTTAACCGCCTCCAGCTCTTGAACGGGTGCGATATTACAAAGGATTTTATATTAGGTGTTTGCTTTAGAACACATTTACAAGAACTGCATTTAAAAATAATTGATATGCAATGGAACAAAAGCCGATCGTTGCGTTGGATTTCAAACACAATGCACTTTTGATTAAGCATTTTTGAAAAAGTTAATTGATTGGCTTCCAGTAAACTTTATTCAAGGTGGTTTCTAATAAAAATATAAATGTGCTATCATTTGACACTAGTAGTATTAAAATTGACCAGCCGGATTTTTTTTTATTACAAAAAAAAATATGCCTTATGTCCGCAAGTGTATATATATATATATATATATATATTTATATATATATATATATATATATATATATATATATATATATATATATATATATATTTATATATATATATATATATATATATATATATATATATAAATATATATATATATATATATATATATATATATATATATATATATATATTTATATATATATATATATATATATATATATATATATATATATATATATATATATATATATATATATATATAATTATGAGGTTGGCTAATCTCGTCCTATACATAAAAGCTTTGGTTATCGAAACATTTCGTTTGATCCCGTAAACTGAAATTTAGGAAGTAGCCAACTATCATCAATATACGTCCTTCAAATACTTCATTTTTTAAACCATAAATTTTCCAGTGCAACGGATGATCTAGTTGCCAATCTTAAGTCTAACCACGCAACAAAATACAAACATCTTATAACATCTCTGAAATACACAAGTATATAATGTTAAAATTTTACTTAGCTATATTACGTTTCAAATAATTGGCATATATTAATATAAAAAAATAGTCTGGTTCCATCAAAATGTATCTGTATTACATCATATAAGCTAAGTATGAGTAAAACTTAGACTATAGGTGTGTATACAATAATATATGTATTCAACGAAAGCTTTCGCGTCTCAATCCTTATATATGTTTGAGATGGCACATATATACATTGTATAGACGTTTTTAAAATTCGGTTAACACAAAAATCGATCTCACAGCCTAATTGATAAGCAAGTAAGTACAAACCGACATATATATATATATATATATATATATATATATATATATATATATATATATATATATATATATATATATATATATATATATATATATATATATATGTACACACATATGTGTATCTACGCTAAGACATGTACGAAATTTAGTATGTGTAGTATGAATCAGTAGTATACAGCTTAACATTGAAATATATAAATATCCAAGGCAGACAACTATTTTTTTATTATGTAAAATATATAGAAAAATGTAGTTTTTAAGTTTTGTTTATATAAGTGTAAAGTTAATTTATATATGTGTTTCGTATCCGGGCTATAACGCATATTTGGATTTCGTGGTCTCATATAATATTATACTACATACTGATTAAAATAAGTTTTTTTATATATATACGACGTTTTCACAATCAAACTGTTGAGTGTAGTAATTCATTATTAAATTATTCTGGTAAATAAGCAAAAGTACGAGTAAATAACTACGTATCATGAAAAAAATGTTTTAAATTTACATTTTGAGTACATACATACTGTATGTACATATATATATGTACTTACTAAGTATTTTAATGCATCATTTGGAATAAGTTCTCAATTTATATAATACACAATGTTTGAAACATGTCCATGTATTATATTATGATGACGAAAATTGTTTGCTAACCAAACAAATTTTCAAAGATGCTAATTAGTTTTCTTATTTATTTGCGTGGTAATTTTAATACTATATAGTTGAAGGTGGATACAACTTTTCTTCACATTCATTTTTATGACACCTGTATTACAGTATATAAGCAATTAAAATTTAACAGTCTGATTTACAGTGTAATTATACTTTTGCAAAGTTCCTCGTTTATATATAACCTCTACGAAATAAGCCAATAATTCCATTCAGTAGGCTTTGAAATAGTTTCATCCCGCCAGTTGCAGTGTTTTAATTTCAATACAGAAGACAAAATAATAAAATATTTTGATATATTTTGGCAGTTTCCATGGCAACTGTTACATAAATTATATATAAACTATTCCGTGTCGTTTTATTGAGCATAATTTATGTAACAGTTGTCATGAGCTCTGCCAAAAATTTTAAAAAATTTGTCTAAATATTTTATTATTTTGTCCCCTGGATTTAAACACTGCAACTAGCGGAATGAAATTATTCTAAAACCTACAGAAAGTTGAAAAGAAACGTTTCATTCCGGAAAGAAATTATATGGCATTGTTGTTATACAATTGCCAACAAAACACATATTAATGTCGTAGTGCTTTTTTAAAGCTGTAACAAATAAAGCAGAAGGTATACCGGATTCGAATCTCGATAAGAGTGGGATTTTTCACATTCTTATTACGTTAGGTTTTGACACTTTGTTGGAGTGCAGAAGCTATGCCGTACATCCTCGATGTAATTGTAAAAGAGTTTCCAATAAGGACTTGTTGTGTTTTGTTAAAATAGAACGCAAACCATTTGAGATAGCTCGAAAATATAATTTTTGGCTTCAAGTACACTCAAAACATTTATGTATGGAATTCAACATCGTTCATGATTCGGCCACACTTGTAAGCATATGGTTCTATAGTTTATTTATTGTATTGCTTATAATTTTGATTAAGAAGAAAAAGTGCACATGTAAAACCATTAGACATAAAACTTTCATTAGACATAAAAATCTCTTAAATTGTTTACTGCAAAAAGTCAACACCATGCAGACACACTCTATTTTGAGTACAAGCGCATTTACAATGGGATGAGCAACAGAAATCAGACAATATTAAAAAAATCTTTAGAATTAAATTCAAACTAATTATATTGTCATTCGAATCGGCAGATCTCAAATTCCGAATACTGATTGGAACAGAATTCCATGGAGAAATACTTCTAACGGAAAATAATGAATTTAAAGACCTAGAAGAATTTCGAGCAGGTCGCTCGAAATTTTTCTTCGTCTTTAAATGATATGATGCTAAAAATAACTTTTTGAATGGATCTTTAGTTTTGAGTAGCTTCCTTATTAAAGCGCAATTCCGAAACTCATAAAAACTATAACCAATAACCGCAATAACATACCGAAAATAAAACGAGTGCAAGTATTAAAACATCTTTTTAGAATAGACATATTTATCTGAAACATACCAAATAAGACAACATAGCCCTAGAGGAAATGCGGAAGGAGATATGACATAAACATTCTATTTTTAAACTGACTATCCGTAAACCCTATTACTTTATACAGACAACTAAGTAAGCCAAATATCTTTTTACTAACATATTAAATAAATGGTCACTCCATGTAAGAGTTCTGTCAAAAACTATCCCCAAATTACTAACAGTAGTTGAAAACGGACAAACGCTTTGGGGTTTTTGGGGGCAAACATGTTTCGTAAATATTTCGAACGAAACATGAGATCCATAGAATACCACCACAGTGTCCAGAGCTTGTCGTAGGAGCCGACTAAATCTGGTTGGATCGCTGGGCTGACGACCCGCATCGGTAAAAAAATATCACTGTTAAAAATGTCAACAATAAAAACAAAGTCGGATACCGCCAAAACAAGAATGACCCCCCGCTTAAAAACCCGGATACGAGAATGAGGATCGGCACGTGGAACGTGCAGTCATTAAGAAAACCTGGCGCGTTGAACGGCCTTATCACATGTATGAAGAAGTTTCGGCTGGAACTCGTAGCGCTCCAAGAAACTCGATGGCCTAAAAGTGGAGACCATGTGTCCCAAGGCTATACGTTGCTACACAGTGGAGATGACCTCGGAAATCTTGGAGTTGGCTTTCTCATTGGGCCGCAGGTTTAAAAGGCTGTGTTGGATTTCCAGGCAGTCGATAATCGAATGTGTAAGCTTCGCTTGCACATGCGATTAGCCAACCTGTCAATTGTTTGTGTACATGCGCCCACTGAGGTAAGCCAACCCCAAGATAAAGACTCATTTTACAATAATTTGGATAATCTGATAGGCTCTATACCTGAGCACGATGTCAGATTGGTGATTGGTGACTTTAATGCTAGAGCTGGCAGAAATCAGACCGACTTATGTAATAACATAGGTCCGTACTCTCGACACGAAACTGCGACCGATAATGGGGAAGGAATGATGTACTTTGCGATCGCTCATGATCCCAAAGTGGCAAGTACATTCTTTCCTCATAAAAACATCCACTTAGAAACATGGACACATTCACGTAAAACATCCCGAAGCCAAATTGACCATGTGTTGATTTCAAAAGGGCGGGCTCGGGTTGTCCAAGACGTGAGATCGTATCGGTCGTCAACAAAATTCGTAGGCAGTGACCATTTTATGGTTGCTGCAAAGCTACGATGGAAATTTTCGTACAAGTCAGGGACGACAGGAGAATATAAAACGTGATTCTCATAAGCAATAGCATTATGCAATCCAATTACCAATCTGATGATGTGAACAGTGTCTGGGAAGTATTGAAAACTTCGGTTGTCGATGCTGCCCAGCACATTCTCGGTGTGGTGAAAACTAAGCCCAAAAATGATTGGTTTGTCGTCTTGCTGTTGAGCAACAAAATAAAGCCCACAATGAAGCGCAGACTCGGTTTACAATTGCAAGGAAAAACAAGGCAGTTTTTGCTAGGAGGACAGCTAACCGCATTTGTAGACAGAAGCGCGAATGGTGGAAGGCCAAGGTCTTAAGAGTACAACAACTCAGCAATGAGCACAATTCGCGTGGTTTCTTTAAAGGAATCACCGAATTGCACCATACCTTAAGATCTCGGTCAACTGCCATTCGGGACCAGGATGGAAACCTCTGTGTTAACGTCGATGTGGTACTCGATACATGGCGTGAACACTTTTCTGATCTTCTTAATGTTCCACATGTATCACAAGCTGTGTTTGAATACTCTCAAATACAGACCGCAGAGATGTTCTTTGAGGATCCATCCTATGAGGAATTCACAATGGCCATGCAGAAATTAAAGAAAAATCGTTCACCAGGAGTTGATTGCATTAATTCAGAGCTCTTGATATTCGGAGGGCTAACTTTGTGGAACTGTCTTTTCGACTTTGTTCGATTGGTATGGCGAAATGAAGTTATGCCCGAAGAATGGAAAGTGGCCGCGTTATGCCCAATTTTCAAGAAGGGTGATCGCATGAAATGCGAGAACTATCGCGGTATAGCTCTCTTTTGCACAGCATACAAGTTACTGTCATACATTATCTTGGGAAGAATTACTCCTCTAGCGGAGGAAATTGTCGGTGACTACCAAGGAGGATTCCGTCCAAATCGGTCAGTCACTGATCAAGTTTTTTCGCTACGGATGATTCTTTCCAAGTACTACGAAACATCTCGCGATGTACACCAGGTATTCCTAGATTTCAAGCAAGCCTATGACTCGATTAATCGAGAGAGATTATGGTATGCGCTTGAATATTTAGGAATACCGAAAAAATATGTACATCTGTGTTAAATGACAGTAACGCAGTCACAATGCTGTGTCAAAGTTGAGAACAGGCTATCGAGAACTTTTGCAATCAATTCCGGTGTTCGACAAGGAGATGCGCTGTCCCCGATACTTTTTAATCTCATGTTGGAATACATCCGTCGTAAAAGTGAAACACCTCAGGACAACATCTTATTCCGACAATCCAATCAACTTCTTGCGTATGCAGATGATATCTGTGTGATTGGATTAAATGGCAACGGAGTGAAAGAGATACTTGATCCACTGGAACAGTTTTCAGCTTCCGTTGGTCTCAAAATCAATGAGTCCAAAACCAAATATCTGATATCTGGTTTTCGAGACCAAGACGCAACTGATTTAAGTAGTGGTAACCACACGTTTGAAGGAGTGATGAGATTCAAGTATCTTGGATCTCTCATCACTCACGATAATAGTGTGGGCGAGGATATCAAGGTCCACCTTGCCGCTGGCAATCGGACTTTGTATCCTCTACGTCCACTGCTGAAATCGAAATATCTTGCAAATACGGATAAGCTGAAACTGTACAGAGTATTGATCAGACCCGTTGTCATGTATGGATGTGAGAGTTGGACCTTGACGGATGAGTACGAAAGATGGCTTCTTACATTCGAGAGAAGAATCATACGTGTGATATATGGCCCAAAACGCGACGTTGATGGCATATACCGAGTTCTATTCAATCACGAGATCAGGAATTTAATGCAAATTCCTGATATCGTGCATGAAATCAAAGGACAGCGAATACGCTGGCTCGGTCACGTTCTGCGTGCTGATCCAAAACGAATGATACAGCGATCTTTAAAGGGAGAACCGCCTTTCGGTAGGCGAAGAGGTCGCTGTCGGCGACGATGGCTCCACGGCGTAGAGAGCGATCTGGCATCTTCTGGTTGCTTGCAACAATATGAAGAGCTGGCTCGTGATCAAAACCGATAGAGCCAGATAGTTGACACGGTACGGGCCAGTTAAGGCCTGTAAAGACCGATAAAAAAAAAAAAAAAAAAAAAAGTTGAAAACGGAATGAGTAACCCATTAAGATGAATACAACGAAAAGAAAACGTATCTAACGATTTTTTTGTAGATAATAGCCGTTTAAGACCCAAACATTTAAGACCCAAATTTTTCGTAAATTTTCCATCAGATAATAGCTGCTCTGGATAGCGGCTCCGGATAGTGCTCTATAAAAATAGGTAGAGCTAAATATTTATTTTTACAAATTACGATATCTAATTGAAATTTTGATATCTAATTATAGTTTGCTGTAAAATAATTGGTGTTTTCCTATAAATAGCGCATCAAATTGGATTTTAAATAGAGAAAACTGCGTGCTCCGCATCGCTATCCAGAGCCGCTATCCAGAGCGAATATTAAAACACGGCTGATAATAGATTGCGATTTACTGGCATTTAAGACGAGCTCATTGGAAATCGACTAATTATTCTCTCTAAATCCTCGTTAACCAGAGAAATATGATTAATAATAGAATACTGAACCAACGTACTTACTATTCCTATAAATTTTTATCAGCGAAAATGTGAAACGAACAAAAGCGAAACGAGGATTCTATGTCATTAATGCACATAAAAAATAATAAAGGACAATATCTTGAGGAACACCTGGAGTAACTGGAAGAAAATTAGAATAACAACTACCAAAAAAAAAATGTCTGTGAACGATCTAATAAATAATTTATAACTAATCTAGCAGCCGAAAGGAAAAATTTAAATTGCGCGATTAGCTTGTTATGAAGAATATGGTGATTCAAAGAATCAAAGGCCTTAGAAAAATTTAACAAAGTGAGAGAAGTCATCCATATTTTCCATATTACGCCGAATATATCATCGCTGATATTCAATAACACATTATTCGTACTATGGAACTTTCTAAACCCAGATTGAATGACATTGGCTGTCTAAACCTATATTGACTCAACAGGATTGCTAATTTTTGGAATTATAATTATTATACTGATTATTGCTCGGGAAAGGCAGAAGACTTAGACAACAAGTAAAACTGTTTCACCAATTTTAAACTAACTTTGTCAAGACCAGAAGATAAATACCTTTCAAAACAGCAGACCTCATAGGAAATATTTAAAAATAAAAATGGATTAAAACACTCAAGATCAACAATAGGACTAACCAAAGTTGGATTATTTCTACACCTGTGGGAGTGTTCTGGTAATTCCTCGGGAATAGGGAATTGGAGAGAGATTTTATATGTAATTTCTGTTCAAATATATTTTTTCAGCCTACTGACGAAAAAAGTTCGATGTAAATATTTATAAATTGGGAGTAATTTTTCCATACCAAAATTGGAAGGAAATATTATTCCCAACTATCCATAATTTTTCCAGACATCAGAGGAATACCACTATCAAAAACCGAATTAATAAAACTATTGAAAAGCTGGATTTGACTAGTAGAGGAATTAAGAGAAAAAATGCTATTCCATGTAATGGAGGTACAAACTAGTGCTAAATAAGAATCATAGTAGAAAAATACCTAAAATTAAACCTTTAAGGCTCCACGCGAGAGTTAAAATTAGTAGAGAATACTAATTAACCCCATAAAAAACTCTACAGTTGTAAAATCAAACGATCTGGCGGACACAATCGACAGGACTATTTCTGGATATAACATATGCCTCAATTTTAGATTTCAATAAGTCGATAATTAGATTCGCTGTGTAGCATGTATTATACAATAGACACATATCTGGTTTCGTAACTACATTTTCGAGTTAACCATGATTTCGTTGTAATGTGTCACTGCTAACCATAGTTTGCAACTTTGTTTAAACATGGTTTCGGATTAAGCTAGTTTTGGTCATCCTATGGCATTTTAGTGACGACAGTGCCAAGTTATACAATAAGTGAATACCGAAAACTATAAATATTGGTTTTTCCACGTATTTGTTTATTTTTTTTTATAAAAATTGAAGTTTAAAAAAAATAAATTAATTCAGAATTTGATAAATTAACGGAAAATAAAACTAAAAATAGAACTAGGAAAATTTGGGTGGAGGGCGAAGCAAAAATATTTTTAAACCACACTTAACGTTAAGAATTTTAATCATGCAATTGACTAAAGCAATAATGTTGCAATATGTCTCTGTAGCGATAACCATTGTAGCGATCACAGTAGCGTGACGGTCATTTTTATCAACGAAATGAAGCTGTGGTAATTGAAGCAGAACGTATACCGGGTTCGAATCCCGATTAGGGAGGGATGTAAAAAGCATTTCTCATTCTTATTACTTTCGGTCTTGACCCCCTGTGCAGAATATGTGGAATTATGGAGCGACCCTTATTCCATGAAGTACTATAGGCTGGCAATCTGGCATAAAACTTACAATGTGCAGATGATCCTTCGTAAATATATTTTATATGTTTATACAAAAAGAAGTTTAAAATATGTTAACTGCAGTCTATTTTGAGCCTATAAGCTCATTCATAATGAGATGTGTTGTTCGTAAATATATATTACAAAAATCGCTTCCTTTTGCTCTTATTCTGAATCACCGTAGCAATATGTATTTTGCGAATATTTCTCCATTCGATGTATATTAGTTGATAACCTTATAAATGTCTAACGACTGTATTTCTTGAATTGAAAGTTAATTGTACTTTTCTATGGCAGTATAGAAAAGATTGATGTCGATATTGGTTGATGCTTAATCTCGGTCAAGCTTTTGCAATAGACCATATTATATTTTAATTTTCTAAATAAAAAAAAATTGTTCACGTCTGTTCCACATGAACGTCAAGGAACTAATGGACTACAATAGATGACCAATTGAGCCATTTGGTCCGTTCTATATATAAACTTTATATTACATTTGTGTCACAGGCTATGATTAAATACTCTTATAAATTCTTAACGGCTCGATCAATCGAGAGAGCCTATATGCCATGTCTTTGAATATCTAAGAATATGAAACCAATATATCTGTACTGTGTATACAATGACATAGTAGTCATCAACAGTTTATCGAGGATTTCAACATTTATTTTTAGTGCTCGAGAACAGATGCGCTGGCCTCGATAATTTAATTCTTGTAAAAAGACATCCCGAATTTTATTCCAGCAATAAATTTCTGCAAAGTATCTATAGTTTCTGATCGCCCTAAAACACAAATATATGATATTTCGTTTAAGATACCAACCCATCACCATCCGAGATTTGATTAAAGTGATTAAGATTATACCAAAATATAAAACATTTATTATATTAATGTTGAGTAGCCCATTTCGAGCAATAAGTTCATTCACAAATGGTGCAAAACAAAATGCTCAAACGATCTCGATTAAACAGGTGACATGTAAATTACAATCTGTCAGGGATACGGCAGTTATGGACACTAGATGTTCAAATATTGGATTAACACCTGGGATAAACGCCGTGTTGCATATTGCCGAAGCAATTTTTTGTTTAAGAATTCCATCAATATAAACCTCATATACACGAATCAGCTTTGATATAAACAAACGGTTCGGTGGCATTGGCGACTAGTACAACCGCATTATTGAAACTGGTTGTGTTTTCAAAAGCTTATCGATTGCATCCTGAAGCTTCGGCCAAAATCGTTTGAAACACTTCATCATTATGCGTACATCCATTTTGTGATTTTTTGCTCATAATTTCTTTTAGACAATTCACCGTATTCTTGATCTCTGTTAAATCTCATTTGTACACTTTCCCACACCAATATCTGTTTTTTGACTAGATAAATCTCCTACCAATCTCCAAATTATTTGACATGGGTCGGTTACACAAACTCTGCATAGAGTACAACAAGGATCTATTGGTGGAAGACACGGTTTAAGTGTTTACTCGGAATGAACTGTTTTTGGAGGATAAGACATGTTCGGTTTGCGATACTGTTGGAGGGATTATTGAGGAATCTGCCGCTTGCTGTCCTATCCTTTAACATTTTTCCTATTTTTTAATTGTATCCTATAATGTACATGCACTTTTAACTCTTGGGTATGGAACGGATAGCATAATGGTATTATTAACTTTGAACGTGTGCTAGAAACAATGTTGCTCTTTCTTCCACATTTGTTGCTTTCCATAAAAGATATTCTTGTTTTATTTTCTGACTCTTAAATAACTGTTATCACACTTTACTATGGTGAAAGTACCCCTACGTAGCTCTGAAGGGACGCTCTTCTTGAATAGAGCAATCTTTGGAAGTTAAAAAATGTTTTTTTTTGGCTGATCGTTTTCTCTATCGGCTGTTCGTGTTTCTCTTTTCAGTATGCTCAGTGGAACTGGACAACTTATATTTTTAGTACTTCTCTTTAAATCAAATAACGAGTGATCCAATATGAGGTTATTTTCGCCTTCTTTTTGGGATGGCTTCTGTCATGTTCATATGAAATTTGTGTTCAATATTCATCGAAATTTCACCATAAATAGACTTACGTGATAACAATGTTTACAAATAGTGGAAATTATTTCGAAAAATTTGTAGGTTTAATAATTGTGGAGATTTATTAGTGAAAAATTTTCAATCAATCAATTCGTCTCCGTTCTCAAGCTCTGGGTCTCTCATATGGCACATTGTGGGGTAGTTTGAAGAGATATCTGGCTTGGATGCATACAAAATAAAGCTAGTTCAAGAATTGAAGCCGGTTAACCTTCTTTTGTCTCATAGATTTGGCTTATGGGCATTGGAACAGCTTCAAATTGATCCGTTTTTTATCGAAAAATTCTGTCCAGCAATGAAGCTCATTTTCGGCGAATGGATAAGTCAACAAACAAAATTGTCGTATTTTGGCTGATGAATAGCCAGAAGAGGATGCATTGTTAAGGAGCTTGGCTATCGGTTTATTGAAAGATAAATTTAATGAGAACATCATATCGAGAAAGGGACCCGTGAATTTGCCTCCAAGATCTTATGATCTGACGCCGTTAGACTTCTTTTATATTATATCTGAAATCACTTGATTATATCGATAAACCACAATTGATTCCTGAAAATTGGACACATAGAATGGGTCATCTAAATGTCATATGCCGAGCTTACGTTAATAATACAATTTTTGATTACTAAATTGACGTTAATACGTTTTATTTCAAAAACTTCCGGAAGCTCATATTGGATCACCCGTTAGAAGCACTACCCCGTGTTGCAATCTTGGTAATTACTGAAAAATCATTTAATTCGTTTTCTTTAGCTTTAAGTATTAGAACTAGATTGGCACTGGAGATCAATAATAACCTCAAATGGTTTTCGGAATAGTTTCCAGCATATTTAACTGTATTGTATTTGTCTTTCTAATAGTATTTTGATCAATAGTATTAAAAGTATTAAATGACCAAAACCGCATAGGTGGCGCAGTGGTTAAAGCTGCGATAGTTGGAGCTGGAGGTACCGGGTTCGAATCCCCAAAGGAGCAAGATGCAAAAAGGGATTTTTCACCATCGATCATTTGGATGGTGCGATCGGTGGTGTGAATGAATACAACTAGATCCCCCCGTCCCATCGTCCATGTCAGTACTATAGACTGACAAGAAACTATGCAATGAATATATGGTTCTATACGTAAATCGGACATATAGCCGTACATATAGTGGAACCACAACGAACCATCGCCGGCCTAAGTGTGCCGTAGCAGCCAACCAATATTGGAGAGCATGATTCAAATTTATAAGCTTATATTAATGTGGTATATTTATATTATAAGCCATGGATAATTATAATTTTCAGGATGTGTTTTGTATAATTACAATGATTACGGTTTTGATGACCTAAGAAAGTGACCTAAATAGTCCTTTTTTATTGATTAGATATTTTTGCTTAGAACATCTTCTATTTAACGCTTTTTTATTCAGATCTACATGTTATGTATCACTTTTGTTCAAGTTGGATGAAATACTCTATAAAGCGATTAATATTATATTGGACTATCTTTGCTATTATCGTAAGCATCAAGCCCCTCTTTCGTTTAGCTATAGGACTGAGAAGATTCTGACATCTCTGGAAATATAAAGTAATCTTTTCCTTCCTCGCTAAGTCACTTCAAAATAACCAATATAACGATCTTGGTTATTAGCTTATTTCATTCAAATTTCGTGGTAAACTTATTGCGCGCTATGTCATTTATCGAATTTATGGTGCGAAGCAACTTAACTATAAGAAAGTATAACCATTTCGCTTATATTATTATAAGCTATATGGCAGTCGATTGAAATATCTCTACTGTTGGTTTATTTCTTACAGCTTTTTTCACCATTTTGTGGGAATTTTCAATTTTTACCTCATACAATCTCGTTAATCTAAGTTTCATGAAACGAGCTAGAGAAAGGTTAAATCACTAATACTTGAATTATACAAATTAGATAATTGACTAGCGATAAAATTCTGGTTAGTGTTTTAGAAAATGAAATAAAGTCATTATCAAAGTGCATCTATCAAAACTGGGTCTAACGCTAAAGCACACATTATTTTGTCCATCAAAAATTTCAAATGAACGTTGTTCTCACAGATTTTTATTTGCGTTTTTATTTACATTTTTCGTTTAATTATTATTGTTACTATTATTTCTGAAAGAAATTATTTCAAAAGTAACACACTGACACAAGAGTATTTTGGTCAATGTCCTCTTCGATATTTTCTCATGTTCTTTCTTTCCATTTCACGAATGGCTGCGTAAAATCTATGTATGTGCGCGCATGTAATACCTACATGTGCTTAAGAATAATTTTATACTTTGGTATTTGGTTTGTCTGTCTGCTGCCTATCGTTTTATACTCGAGTATACAAACCGACTTAAATATATAGTCTATTCATGTGCAAATAAAAAAAAAATGTAAAACCCATTTCACTTAATAAAAAATTTTATTATCAAAGTTCTACTTTCTCCCCGCATTCTTTCAATAAAACATAAACTAAATAAAAATGTAATAATTTATTATATAGTAATTATAACACACTGCACATTAACCGATTGTGCACATTAACTGTTGTTACGAGGACGAAATAAACAAACTAGTTCTAACATTTGGCTCCTCAAAAATATTTGCTTGAACGGATTTGAATATTTCGACCTTATCGTATGGTATTGCCATTACGAATAATATAATTTATACATATATTATCTCGATCACAGTGACATCTGTTAATTGGTATCCTTATTAGACTCGTTACTATATTTACTCTGCTTAGGTAACATGCCGTTATAATTTGAAAGGGTTTATAACTTTGAAAGTTGTGTGCTTTAAAATAGTAATTATAGTGAATTTAATATAATCCAGAACATTCGAAGTACTTAAAGAAGCTTCTGAGAAGATTCTGTACCTTCCGCAGAAACAATTGTGAAGTGAAGGTAGATAACAATCAAAAGGAGTTTTCATGATCAAAAGATATCTGTGAGAAATTTGTCTCAAATCACTTTGAATACAAAAGTTGATAATTTGGCGGACCTTTTTGGAAAGACCGGAGCTACAGTAAAATTATGCATGGTAATTAAATTTAATTACAATTCAGAACAGCAATCCATATATTAACTTTTCGTGAAGATCTATTTATACAATGTATAAGAAGTAAATAAAAGGAAGCGATTATGAGATATAGATGTCGTTGATCGCCGATTTATTATACTTTAGAGGTTATCTTTCTCAATATCCAAATTAACAGTTCGATTTAACTGAATAGTTCGAACTTGATCACCTTGGTATAATCTGGTACTAAAAATATTTCCTTAATATTTCCTACAGCCTTAATTTTTATAGTTTGACTAAATTATTTATTTTTGGATACAACAAATATCCATCAGGAACAGAACTTGGTGTTACTTCCATTATAACTAAATCGAAGATCGATTACCCACACTCCCTGTTATAGTGAGACCGGAAAGTTAAAATCAATCAATAAACAATCTTAATCAAGTTTTTACTATCAGTTGGGCTACGAATTTAAAAGAGGAATTATAATAAGGTCATGGCTTTAACTACCATCTGACCATACTCATCCGTTTTAATTTTTTTTTTTTTTTTTTTTTTTTTTTTTTTCGGTTTTTACAGGCCATTATTGGCCCGTACCGTGTCAACAATCTGACTCCAACGGTTTCGATCACGAGCCAGATCTTCATACTGTTGCAAGCAGTTGGAAGATGTCAGATCGCTTTCTACGCCGTGGAGCCATCGTCGCCGACAGCGACTTCTTCGCCTACCGAAAGGCGGTTCTCCCTTTAAAGATCGCTGTATCATTCGTTTCGGATCAGCACGCAGAACGTGACCGAGCCAGCGTATTCGCTGTCCTTTGATTTCATGCACGATATCAGGAATTTGCATTAAATTCCTGATCTCGTGATTGAAAAGAACTCGGTAAGTGCCATCGACGTCGCGTTTTGGACCATATATCACACGCATGATTCTTCTCTCGAATGTTAGAAGCCATCTTTCGTACTCATCCGTCAAGGTCCAACTCTCACATCCATACATGACAACGGGTCTGATCAACGCTCTGTACAGTTTCAGCTTATCCGTATTTGCAAGATATTTTGATTTCAGCAGTGGACGTAGAGGATACAAAGCCCGATTGCCAGCGGCAAGGCGGACCTTGATATCCTCGCCCACACTATTATCGTGAGTGATGAGAGATCCAAGATACTTGAATCTCATCACTCCTTCAAACGTGTGGTTTCCACTACTGAAATCAATTGCGTCTTGGTCTCTAAAACCCGAGATTAGATATTTGGTTTTTGACTCGTTGATTTTGAGACCAACGGAAGCTGAACACTGTTTCAGTGGATCAAGTATCTCTTTCACTCCGTTGCCATTTAATCCAATCACACAGATATCATCTGCATAAGCAAGAAGTTGATTGGATTGTCGGAATAAGATATTGTCCTGAGGTGTTTCACTTTTACGAAGGATGTATTCCAACATGAGATTAAAAAGTATCGGGGACAGCGCATCTCCTTGTCGAACACCGGCATTGATTGCAAAAGTTCTCGATAGCCTGTTCTCAACTTAAACACAGCATTGTGACTGCGTTACTGTCATTTTACACAGATGTATATATTTTTTTGGTATTCCTAAATATTCAAGCGCATACCATAGCCTCTCTCGATTGATCGAGTCATAGGCTTGCTTGAAATCTAGGAATACCTGGTGTACATCGCGAGATGTTTCGTAGTACTTGGAAAGAATCATCCGTAGCGAAAAAACTTGATCAGTGACTGACCGATTTGGACGGAATCCTCCTTGGTAGTCACCGACAATTTCCTCCGCCAAAGGAGTAATTCTTCCCAAGATAATGTATGACAGTAACTTGTATGCTGTGCAAAGGAGAGCTATACCGCGATAGTTCTCGCATTTCATGCGATCACCCTTTTTGAATATTGGGCATAACGCGGCCACTTTCCATTCATCAGGCATAACTTCATTTCGCCATACCAATCGAACAAGGTCGAAAAGACAGTTCCACAAAGTTAGCCCTCCGAATATCAAGAGCTCTGAATTAATGCAATCAACCCCTGGTGAACGATTTTTCTTTAATCTCTGCATGGCCATTGTGAATTCCTCATAGGATGGATCCTCAATGAACATCTCCGCGGTCTGTATTTGAGAGTATTCAAACACAGCTTGTGATACATGTGGAACATTAAGTAGATCAGAAAAGTGTTCACGCCATGTGTCGAGTACCGCATCGACGTTAACACAGAGGTTTCCATCCTGGTCCCGAATGGCAGTTGACCGAGATCTTAAGGTATGGTGCAATTCGGTGATTCCTTTAAAGAAACCACGCGAGTTGTGCTCATTGCTGAGTTGTTGTACTCTTAAGACCTTGGCCTTCCACCATTCGCGCTTCTTCTGTCTACAAATGCGTTTAGCTGTCCTCCTAGCAAGAACTGCCTTGTTTTTCCTTGCAATTGTAAACCGAGTCTGCGCTTCATTGTGGGCTATATTTCGTTGCTCAACAGCAAGACGACACTCCTCATCAAACCAATCATTTTTGGGCTTAGTTTTCACTATACCGAGAGTGTGCTGGGCAGCATCGACAACCGAGGTTTTCAATACTTCCCAGACACTGTTCACATCATCAGATTGGTAGTCGGATCGTAAAATGCTATTGCTGACAAGATCTTGATATTTTCGTTGCGTTTCTTCATTTATCAGACCTTCACAGGAGAATCGCGTTTTATATTCTCCTGTCCTCCTTGACTTGTACGAAAATTTCCATCGTAGCTTTGCAGCAACCATAAAATGGTCACTGCCTACGAATTTTGTTGACGACCGATACGATCTCACGTCTTGAACAACCCGAGCCCGGTCTTTTGAAATCAACACTTGGTCAATTTGGCTTCGGGATGTTTTACGTGGATGTGTCCAGGTTTCCAAATGGATGTTTTTGTGGGGAAAGAATGTACTTGCCACTTGAAGATCATGTGCGATCGCAAAGTACATCATTCTTTCCCCATTTTCGGTCGCAGTTTCGTGTCGGGAGTACGGACCTATGTTGTTACATAAGTCGGTCTGATTTCTGCCAGCTCTAGCATTAAAGTCACCAATCACCAATCTGATATCGTGCTCAGGTATAGAGCCCATCAGATTATCCAAATTATTGTAAAATGAGTCTTTATCTTGGGGTTGGCTTACATCAGTGGGCGCATGTACACATACAATTGACAGGTTGGCTAATCTCATGTGCAAGCGAAGCTTACACATTCGATTATCGACTGCTTGGAAGTCCAACACAGCCTTTTTTACCTGCGGCCCAATGAGAAAGCCAACTCCAAGATTTCCGAGGTCATCTCCACTGTGTAGCAACGTATAGCCTTGGGACACATGGACTCCACTTTTAGGCCATCGAGTTTCTTGGAGCGCTACGAGTTCCAGCCGATACTCCTTCATACATGTGATAAGGCCGTCCAACGCGCCAGGTTTTCTTAGTGACTGCACGTTCCACGTGCTGATCCTCAATCTCGTATCCGGGTACTTAAGCGGGGGGTCATTGTTATTTAGGCGGTATCCGATTTTTTTGGTTTTTGTTGACATTTTTAACTGTTATTGTTTTTTACGGATGCGGGTCGTCAGCCCAGCGATCCAACCAGATTTAGTCGCCTCCTACGACAAGCTCTGGATACTGTGGTGGTATTCTATGGATCTCATGTTTCGTTCGAAATATTTACGAAACATGGTTGCCCCCACCCACAGGGCTCTAATGCGTTTAATATCAGCGAATATATTATAATGAAAAAACCGATGTTTTACAATATTAGAAAGTAAACTAGAACCTCTACAAATAACAGAGGGATTAAGCTCAAACATCTAACTTACGACAATGAAACATATAGATCTATAGTTCAAACTCTTTGTACAAGCATTCAACCATAACTGAACAGTCCGCCATTACGTAAAAAAATGGCTTAAAGGTCAGTGTGCTAGAAATCACAGATGAAAATAATAATACAAGTGAAAGCAAATGAATTCACCAGGCTAAAATTCGCTATTTTGGAAGTAAATTTAGCTAGCACACAATGAGTAAAAACCTAAAATGGGAACCTTAGCAAAGAGCAAATTTTTGTATCAAAGCGCAAGTGTAACAAGAGTTGCCAACGAATAACATGCATGTGTTTTATAACAATGCAATGCTTCAAATCGGTTACTTTCCATAATTCTTTGGAAGATATGGTTTTGATATAAGTGTTGTTCGGGAATAATACCATAACCAGTTAAGCCTCCCGAAGATATTTGATCTAACACCAACCTATAAGTTTTCGTCTCAATTATTTGAAAGCTACTACTGATGTGTCTTGCTCGAGTAGAATCTGATACAGCAGTATCATGAAAAAAATAGTTATCTGATCTATTCAAGAACATATAGTACAAACGTTTGTAGCTTTTAGTACGAAATATATATAGTACATATACGCCAAGATTCGCGAAGATCCCAACAAAGATGCAGAAGTCCTCCAGGATATTAATACAATCCAATTTAAATGAAAATGGCAAAGTAAAGGTTAGTAACAATCTAATTGAATCTGACCATATAACCATGCGTGGAAGCACACGTCCAACAATATAATTGAATCACCAGTAACTCAATTGATAAAGGCATTTCGCAAACTGAAATGGGTTTCCATTTAAATTTCTACAAATCACTACGGTATGATTATAATGATATAATTCATAGGAATCTAAAAATAACAACATTACGCAATGACAAGATTGAAACGTATTTTTTGACAAAATCACTCTTGCCCCATCCCTGTGCGAATGTTTAGCATAGTATACTCTTCTGGGAAGGAATTTATTACTCATTTGGCTAAAATAATTAACTATGAATGTTTGTCCATATTTATGAGGGTAAACGGTTTTTCTAACTGAAGCGACTTAAATTTAACATTGTATTCTGAGTTCCATCTCAAACGCCTTTGGATAAATTTCTTTAGAATGATTGCCGTTTAAAACATTTGCTGTTGCCGAAAATTATTTCTTCGTTTCAGCTCTATTATTTCTATAATTTACCGCATGACTGCCGAACTTCCTCGGCAGTTACATACAATAGACTTTACTGTATCTTGCTATGATCAGTTATACTGGTCAAGTTCTTGTCTTGGTTTTTCCTACAACAGTTTTTCTATGCCATTAAAAAACTGTTATATTATATTAAGGTAATTTGAATTTTTCTGTGATCATCCAAACATGAACAACATTTCAAGTATTTATTTCGCCCAACAATTTAGACTACTTCTTTTTAACAGTCAGCCTCAGATGCAACATAAAATTTTTACCATTTTCTATCACACTGTTCCATAAATTCGCATTTCATGGTAAAATACAGACACATAATACCTTTACATACTTTTTTTTTGTTATAAATTTCACCTCACCAAAAATTCCAAAATAAAGCAAAACACACATATTTCTTGGAATGTTTCTAAATATATAATTTGAAAACCAAAACAATTTTACAAAAATCATCAATCAAAAACCGTCGTTCATTCAACTCTAAAACCTGCTGTTACTTTTTTTTTTGTTGTGTTTTATACCAAAAAAAAAAAAAAAGAAACAAAAATGTAAAAACCAAGAGAAATGAATAAAAATTTTCGCGAATTAAAAACTTCAGTTTAGTTTGAGGTCAATGGCCTCCAAATTTTACTATAATATACATATTCACAAAAAAGTTATAAACTTCCGAGACCTAATTTACTTTTGTTAATATTATGTATGGTCGTACAACAAATTTTAGGTTTAAACAAACAAAACACACAACTTACGAATTTGAAAACTTTCAAGAAATTCCAAAATAACAGTATTTCTTGAGAGTGCGTGTAAAAATAATTTAAAATTATTGGTACTTGTTTTAATTTTAGAAAGCTTTTTCAACACTTTCGATTGCAACAGTTCGCTTGGAATTTAATTCTTTTCTCATCTGTAAATTGAGAGATTTTACAGTGTAATTGATACAAAAATACAGTGTAATTGATACGGTTTTTACAAGTCATTATTGGTCCGGACCGTGTCAACCATCTGACTCCATCAGGTTTCGATCACAAACCAACTCTTCATGATAGCCAATTAGAAGATGCCAGATCGCTCTTAACGCCATGAAGCCATCGTCGCCGACAACGACTTCTTCGCCTACCGAAAGGCGACTCTTCCTTAAATGATTTCGATGTATCATTCGGTTCGGATCAGCACGCAAAACGTGACCGAGCTAACGTATTTGTTGCTCTTTGTATTTCATGCATGATATCAGGAATTCTCATTAAATTCCTGATCTCGTGGTTGAACAGAACTCGGTATGTGCCATAAACGACGCGTTTTAGACCATATATCACACGCATAATTCTTCTCTCGAATGTGAGAGGCCATGTTTCGTACTCATACGTCAAGGTCCTACTCTAACATCCATACATAACAACGGGTGTGATCAACACTCCGTACAATTTCAGCTTATCCGCATTTACAAGATATTTTGATTACAGAAGTGGACGTAGATGATATAAAGCGTGATTGCCAGTGACAAGTCGAACCTTGATATCCTCCACACTATTATCTCGTGTAATGAGAGATCCAAGATACTTTAATCTCAATACTCCTTCAAATGTGTGGTTACACTACTGAAATCAATTGCGTCATGGTCTCGAAAATCAGAGATCAGATATTTGGTTTTTGGAATTGTAATGGATCAAGTATCTGTTTCAGTCCATTGGATTGTCAGAATAAGATATTGTCTTGAGGTATTTCACTTTTACGGAGGATATATTCGAAGGAACGAAGGATATCGGAATTAATTCCAAAAGTTCTTGATAACCTGTTCTCAACTTTGACACAACATTGTGATTGCGTTACTGTCATTTTACACAGATGTATGCATTTGTTTGGTATTCCTTAATTTTCAAGCACATACCATAGTCCCTCTCGATAGATTGAGTCATATGCTTGCTAATATCTAAAAATACCTTAAGAACATCGCGAATACATTTCGTAGTACATGGAAACAATCATCCGTAGCAAAAAAACTTCACAATGACTGACCGATTTGGACGGAATCCTGCTTTGTAGTCACCGTCAATTATCTTCGCCATAGTAGTAATTCTTCCCATGTACGAAAGTAGTTTGGCATAACGCGGCCACTTTTCATTCCTTAGGCATAACTTTATTTCGCCATACCAATCGAATAAGGTCGAAAAAATAGTCCCACAGAATTAACCCTCCGAATATCAAGAGCTCTGAATTAATGCAATCAACTTCTGTGGCCCTATTCTGGTAATTTCCGGGGAATAGGGAATTGGTGAATGATTTAATAGGTGTATTTTATTGGTATTATTACCATATTTTTTATTCATACCGGAATAATTTCATTCCAACCTTTTGTTGGTTTTGGATTAATTCTATTCCACTTTTAGTTTTTATGTTCAACACCAGAGTGTTTTTGTTTCTATGTGTTGTCGCCCTTATGAACATTTCTTTGTGATAAATGTCATTTTTGGCAGTTACAAAGTAACTTTTGGCAGTTCGTTGCTGTTTCCATGACAACTGTTACATAAATCATATAAACTATTCCGTGTCGTTTTATTGTGCATTTTTTTCATTCGTATTCCTATTCCTATTCCAGAGTTCAATAAAACGCAGCTAATATGTAAATCGAGTTTAAATAATTTTTTTTCTGGCATACTGAGGTTAAAAGCTAGTGCTGAATATGGAATAATTTTCCCTTCCAATTTTAGTATGGAAAAATTATTCCAAATTTATAAATATTTACATCGAACTTTTTCGTCAGTAGGCCGGAAAAATCATATTTAAACAGAAATAACATATAAAATCTTTCCCGATTTCCCTGGGAATTACCAGAATAGGGGCACAGGTGGACGATTTTTCTTTAATCTTTGCATGACCATGGTGAATTCCTCATGCGATGGAGCCTCAAACATCATCTCCGCGTAATACAGCTTATACATGTGGAACATTAAGTAGGTCAGAAAAATGTTCACACAGTAAAGAGTTACGCATCGTGATGTTTACATATAGGTTTGACAGTGAAAAAGGCTTTATTCCTTCTTGCGATTGTTAACCGAGTCTGCGCTTCACTATGGCTATACTTCGCTTAGCAGTAAGACGACACTCCTCATCAAACCAATCATTTTTGGGCTTAGTTTTCACCATACCGAGAATTTGTTGGGACAACCGATGTTTTCAATACTACTCACACACTGTTTACTTCATCAGACTGGTAGTTAGAGCGCAAAATGCTATTGCTGACAAAATGTTGATATTTTCGTTGCGTTTATTCATTTATCAGACCTTCACAGGAAAATCGCGTTTATATTCACTTGTCCTCTCTAACTTGTATGTAAATTTCGATCGTAGCTTTGCAGAGGCCAGATAATCACTGGGAAAATCAACGCTTACCACACATGAGAAAGCCATACAGTTAATGCAGAGTTTTATCGAGTTTGCTTCATACTACTGTACCAACGATTATACGGTTTCATTTTGATAAAATAAAATTTAATGAAAACCTTTCTAACAGTTTAACAAAATATATTTGAAACCCAAATAATGTAGCCATGACGCTGAAAATAATAATGTAGTTATGACACGGAAATTTTTATCAGGAAGAAATCATTAAATAAGGTGGAAGCATTGAAAGCTTAAAAACCGAGATCAAACAAAGAGGAATGAAGTTATAAGTTGAAGGAACCAATTTCACAATAAGAAGCATCGTTAAGTACGGCAGTTAAATGCGAATTTTAGGTAAAGGCGTTTGAAAGGAAACTGGGAGTATGCTGATGAATAGACAGTAATAAAATTCTTAGTATTGCCGAAACAGAGTGCAAAAAATATTAAACTAATTGTACTGTGGTAGTTATAATGCATCTTCACACTACGGTAACTTTTATCCGGTAACTACTTCACTTTACCCTCTTTACCTACCAAATAGGTTTTTTGCGGACTAATTTTTCAACCAAAATTTTCGTAGCTTCAAAAAATTTCAACACGCCAACCCAAAGAAAAATGAAATCGAAATATTCTCAAGGACATTTTGTTGTATTTTTTTAGTTAAATTTTGTTTTTGAGATTTACTTGTGTTGGTAGAAAATTATAAAAGTTACCGGGTACAAAAAAGTGTGTATGGACGTGAAGGGTGTAAAAAAAAATTACGGATAGAAAAGTTACCTAAGTGTAAAGATGCTCATAGAGATAACCTAGGTAATAGAAATAAACATTGTGGCCAAAGTCAAACAAAGTTTTACTGTTTGAAATGTCAGATTCTCAATTTTGCTGGCGTTTATTTGTGTAGCTAGCATTGGGTAAAATGCTGGATGCATCGGAATCGGAAACTACCAGACACAACAAAACGAATTGCAAAAGAGCCATAAAAGATCAAAATCAAAATTTGTGACAGTGGAGAACGTCGTTCTTTGCTTTACTAAAACAATATTCGGGTAAGCAATCCCTCAACCATATACGAGTATAATTTCATCGCTAAAATTATATTCATAATATTAAATCAATTTACCGATAGTAAGTAGTGCAGAATTTAACAGTCCGTCAAACTGTCCGTTAAATTGAGCCTGAATCAAATTATGTTCAACTGGTGTTGAAGAAATGACCTGTTATTAGTGTGCAGAAGACATTATTCAATCATTAAGGAATAAAATAATAAAGAAGGTTATCTTAAGTTAATTTTTGAAATTATTTGTACAAACGAATTTCACTTGTGTGTAAAATAAGTCTTGCAATTTATAATCGCCATATCATTAATTCACGTATAGAAGATCTTTAAAATATTTTCATCAATTAAGCGTCGTTTGCTTATTTAAGTCTCCGAATCTGTTTATAGGTCCATTAACAACTCCGAAACATTACCAAACCCCAACTAGAAAGTAATCTGAAGAAATAATTAACTTTAAAACAATTGACTATCATTCAATCTCATTCCTTCGATTTATTAACACCTTGCCATCTCTCCTTTGAGAGAATGACACTCCTAATATGCAACAATATATGTGCGTCCCACAATTTGCAAACAAAGGACAAACGTTAGAACTGCTATTGGTACGAGTACCACAAAATCAGGCAATATTTTACTGTATTGTGTCTACTCATCATTCAAACAATAAATACGCATGATCTAACTTTTTCGGTGGTAGACCCAGCTGCTGTAGTCCTAGCGCTGCTTCGTACAGCAATCTTTAACTGGGGGCCTATTTGGGAAATCAAATTCGATCAATCGAACAACATTTTCGAATCATCGGTATTTGGGAATTCGAAATCGAATTTTCTTTAAACGAAAACGTATAACAAGAAACGATTGAAAATTTCCCTTATTAGGCAATTCGATTACGAGCTATAATTCTACAATCATGAATGAATTTTTATTCGTAGTTAGTTTTGTTCACGAATGCGAATACATAGGATGAAAAATTTTAAAATGTAAGTACATATACGTTGGTTACGGAGTTCGGTAAAGGTTATAGCCAAACTGTAGATGCACGTTTATCAGATAAGCGACTCTGAGATGAAATAAGATAATGAAATAGTAATGAGTTAGATATAATATTAAAAAGTGAAATGAATTAAATAAAACCAATATATTTTTATTAAAACAATCATAATTTTTTATTTATGTAATGGAATTTAGTACATTATTTCTGATTTGTCTGGCTGTAGAACTTCCCACAGTAGAACCATCACTATTCATCTTGTAATTCTTCCTCGTTGATTATTTCTTGCCCGTTGTTGAATGAATGGCACATTAAAGAGAAGGCATATATTATGTAGCGTTACGCATACGTTAAATATTTCATCTGCTTTTTTGTAGCGTAATCTTGATAGTTCCCTTGCGCCTAGTTTGAGAATGTTAGAGAATGCCTTTCTTGAACGAATAGATAAATGAACATCAATTTCATCCATTAAATATTTAACAGCGTTATTTAAATTAAATCATGAATATCAAATATATTGGATTGATCATGTAATGTATCGCACACGCAATGCAATATCGTCGCACTCACTACTATCACTTGATAAATAAATGGCAACAGAATCCATATTCTATTAATTATTTCAGATTGTATTTATTTTTTTACAAATGCTTATTTTCCACTGACAAATAATATAATTGCAAATTAACGTCAAAATATTGCCAATATTTATATTCTAATTATAGGTATAATGATTAAAATTAATTTCCCTAGTCTTTATTTGAAAGTATATACGTTTTTATTTTCGAACGAATTCCCAAATACCAAATCATGTTCGAATCGAATTGATCAATCGAATCGAAAATCAATTCGAATTGATTTTCCGAATATGGGCCCTGGGTATCAAAACATGTTTGTAAACCACCTCTGTTACACTTCTCCTTTATTAATGTATAGACTGCAAAGAAAATAAACAATGTCGTTGTTAGGTTTTGAGTATAATCTTTTATGTTTTGAGCTTGACGTGACTAGTGTTAAATATCAAGCAAAAAAATCTTCCTGTATCTTTCGGAACATATGAACGTTTGATGTTTTGTGATATCTGAGAGTGAATCTATCCTTTTGTAGCGATCTTTATAATCCTAACTAAATCAATTTTTTATGATTTATCTGTATTAAAATGTATTTTTTCCTGGTTTGGTTTTTCTATCTGACCTTCGAAACTGGATGACGTAGAACCGATCGTATTCTTTTTTCCTCGTCACTCAGGCTCGATTGACATTGTGATTGTGAAATCTCCTCCAAGACGTATATACCCAATTTCAAAATCTGTTTGTTCCTCGAATGAAGTCCAAAATATCCGGTATTCCCAAGGTCGTCAGTTGATTTTCAAATAGGAATTGTGAACCAAAGCAGTGCAATCTACGGGAGTGTATGAATGACAGGAGCACAAGAAGTGCTTAACAGCTCATTATTCTCCTCCGACCTCCACCACACTGTTACAATTTGAGTTGTTACGAATTTCCGAACTCCTAGCTGCTACTATTTATTATTCTTGATCCACGACACAAACTAAAAATAAATTTGCAAACTATATAGAAACAAACTGCATACAATATATTTGTTCCACTTTCGACGAAGATTGTAAAATCGACGAAAAAACAAAAAAATTTGTTACAAAAGACTTTGTGTCTCTTTTCTTGGCTTGACATGAACCCGACATTAGACTAGCAGCTTGACAGTTAGTTTAACATTTTTCGAGTCGCGCCGAGTATGATTCTATACATTAGTACACAATTACATATATAGTTCAACATTTTACTTTGTAAAGTTGGGTAAGTCGATCCTACTAGAATTCGTTATAATCTTAAATAGATCGACACGACATTCAAAGGTATAACAATTCAATTTGACTTTCAAATTACTTTTCAATTGTCATATACGATACATTTACTAAAGAATTAGGGTAACATGTGTTATGAAAGTATATAGTTAAAAAAAATTCATTGGTGGTCAAGACCTTATAAGATAAAGTAAATGTATCGAACTGTTCTCGAACATATCATCAGCAAATCTGTGATTCATTCTTCCAAATAATTGTTTTACAATTACCGGTGTTTTTTTATTTATATTTTAACAATATAGATTTTTCTGGTTACTTAAATCTACTGTTAAGACAATTTATATTCTTGGTCTATGCTTTAATAAACATTTGCAATGAGCATGCTTTTGAACATGTTACCCGTACACTGAGCTATTCAAGTGCAATTTATATTACAGATTCGGCCCCACCTATTAATGATGCAATTTATAAGTTTAAAAGGTTATCTTACATAAATATGGTGATTTAGTGTGAATGTATTTAATACTTTACCAAAATGCACATTACGAATCATTGAGTGGTAACAACGCTTGCACGAGAATCATCACTATCAAAAAACCTTCATTTTTTTATGGTTCAAAGAAATTATTTGAAAAATTTCTTATGTATAAAATAAAAAGAAAACACAAAACAGTAAATTTAACGATGTAAAAGAAGTAAAAAAAAAATGTATATAATAATCATGATAATAAATAGAAGAAATATAAAATAACTTAAATATTTTAAACAATTACCGTTATAATATGAATGGAATGTGCCGTTTAGTAATGTTGATTTCTATCCCTACTTCTTGGTTAACTTCTTTAAGATTGTGGATTCAAAATACCACAACAAGAACTAAAACATTTGTTTATGAAAACATAGAAAAAAAGAGACGAACAGACGACATCATACTTTTTTTTTAGAATTTCATTGGATTCATTCATAAAAAGTCTTGGGTTGTGTGAGAATTGGTATTTGAAACAAAAAGAAATCGTTAATGAATGTGGTTATAATAATGTATTGACGAGTTGCTTTAACATTTTATTGATTACAGGTTTTAAGCTTTAATCATTTTGTATTGGTTAATATCAATATATAGTCAGCAATGTATGCGTTTGCTATGTAGTTGGAAAAATATTTGCTTGTCTGGCATTTTTAGATGAAATTAACTGATTAACTTTTATAGCTGGCATATATCACTAAATAAAAGTATAGTTACAGTATGTACCGAGTTCGATTTTCGATATGAGCGAGACACAAAAGAGATTTAACATGTTAATAAACGCAACTCGAACTTTCTTGGTGAAATGAAAAATGTATATGATCTTCTGTGCCACCACTTAACCCTGGCAATCCTGAGCTTTCGGTGTACGTCTATGATTTGACTGAGATTACTTCGTTCTCCGGTCTACGGTATGACGGTAAATTTTAAAAAATTAAAGCGAGAAGGCTCAATAGGAATGCAACGAGAAACAAATAAAGTAATTCAAATATTTTGAAATTCTTCAGCAATTATGATCATTTCGTTTACATAAAATGAGTTTCTAATTTAACTATGCTTCAGGTTCAACGTAATCTAAGCTTGTATGTTGCTCAATCAACGATGTACGACCAAATGTCCGTTTTTATGTGTCGACTGATTAATAATGATCCAGCAAATATGTATTATATCTATATAGTTATTAACACTTAAGAGTGTGACAAATGTTTGTTGAACAGTAAACCATTGGAAAGTCACAACATAATTGTTTCTATTTAGATTAATTATTCTATTTTTTTAAAATCAATGGAAATATGTTATAATTGAAGTTATACAGCGAAGTATTTTATTTTTAATTCAATAAATATTAAATAAACTTTACCGAATATCGATTATTAGTCTTTGAGCCTAAAATATAAACTGGTTAAATAGTGTAAGCATAAAAGTGTATTAAAATTCATGTACCGATGAAATTGTAGAAATCTTATAGGTGTCATAAAACTACACTAATTTTTAAATGATAAACAAAAAATACTGAATTCAGTTTTCTAAACTAGACTTTAAAGAAATCCAAATTTTAGTATTAAATGTAATTCTAGGCTAAAGACATGAATAATTTTCGTATTATAATATAGATGTCTCTCTCCAACTCTATAAAATGTTACGTTTTCCCCTAGTAGGGATTCAAACCAATCCTCGGTTCGATCACTGGACTGTGGATAATTAAAACTACTTGCTTGTTTTTCAGTATAACTTTTATTAATAGTCACTATAATTCACTATTACAGTATTTTTATTTCACTGTTACTTTTACTATTTCACTATTTCACTTTTTATTACTTTTTACCGATTTTAATTTATCGCTTTCCCAATTCAGACTGAAGCTCTAGGCTTTCTAATTTGTTCTTCTTCATGAAGTCCACTCCCAAAATCACCTCATCTACAATATCAGCCACCAAAACTACATGACAGAAGTCTCTGTTACCAATTCGTATGGCCACTTCCTTCTTTCCTTTGATTTCTGTACTTTCGCCGGTTGCTGTTTGCAGTTTGAATTCTCCAATTGGTTGAAGTTCATTTTCTATTAAATCAGCCCGCACAATCATCCACATTGCTCCTGTATCTAGTGTTATCATACAGGCTCTTCCTTTGATTCTGGTCAACCGTGGACCGGGGTTGGCTGTCATGCCGGATTTTGTTGAAGAAGTTAGGTTTCTTATTTATCGACCTTCTCATTTATTGTTTGCAATATTACAGGACGCTCCTTCTCTTCTGATCCTTTGCAGTCTTCCCTTTTCCTCCAATACAGTGAAAATGATATCATTGCCTGCTTACGTTTTATTTCCCAACAATCCCTTGAAATATGACCAGGTTTTTCTCATATCCAACATCTAATTCTATCTTTTCCAGATCGAAACTTAATTGGTAGCCAATCATTTCCTGGTTTGTTGTAATTCGATGAGTTATAATTTTCTGGTTCTAATCCGACTCGTCGTATTTTTACCTTTGGTATTATCATCTTGTTAAAAGTCTTGATCGTTAAAGCACAAGCGATGGTCTCCGCAAATGTTGTTTTCGATGCTAACAATAACGCTCGTCTTCTTTCTACGTCACGAATACTATCAGTAAATGCATTAATTTTAATTCTGTCTGTGTATTCGAGCGCCATATTAAAGTGGGTGAGATGCACCAATTGCTCAATGTCTGCTGCAAACTCCTGTAATGTTTCACCAATTCTTTGAGAACGACCTTTGAGTTCCATCCTGTAAAGCTCTCGTTTATGGTCAGCACCATATTTTCGTTCCAAGGCAAGCATGATTCGATCATAGTCCCCGCGTTTGGATTCTGGAACAATCTGCAACATTTCTGCCGCACCGCCTTTCAACGCCACTGTGAGAACTGCTACCTGGTCTTCCTTGCGCCAATTATTTCTTACTGCTGCCGTTTCCAATTATTATTTAAAAATATTGACGTCGTCGAATGTCGAACGCTTTAATTTAAATCCATTGAAGGATTTTAGAATTTGAGTAGCACCGCCATTATTTTTAATGTCTATGATTTCTTTTTCAAGTTTCAAAAACATTTGGCATCTAAAGAAATGAACATTTCGCGGAACTTTTCACTCACTTCGGATATAAAATGCCGTTGAATATTTTCTTGTTCTTCCAACCGTTCTAAACCGTAACACAGTTTCTTGCCCGGTTTTCAAATTTTCTTGGCTGGTCAGCATTTCAGTTTTCAAATTTTCGTGGCTGGTCAGCATTTCAGTTTTCAAATGTTCTTGGCCAGTTTACAAATTTTGTTCTAAACCACCCATCACTTGTTGCATCGCTGCCATTAACTGCCCCATATCATAATTTGTAGGGGCCGGGGTAGGTTTATTTATTGTTGCTGGAGCGATAGTTACTCCGGCATTTGTAGCCCTTTCCATAGGATCCTCCGCATTAGTTGCTCCAGTATTAAATTCATACTGGTCTGGATCGATGTTTTGTTCCAACAAAGCTTGTTGTAGCCTCTCTTGTAATTCTGCTTTGCTACCCGTTGTAAGAAAACCCCTTGGGTTCAGCTTCCTCTTCAGCTCCGACACTTTCAACTCCAGTAGCTTCATGTTTTCTTATTCACAATCCCACCACTGTACGTTTTCCCCTAGTAGGGAGGGATTCAACTTTACAATATCATCTCGCGCATACCAATTATTTTTTAAATTTGTGTCGTTAAGGTGATTTAATTGTTTTATAGCTTTAATCATAGATAGCTTATACATAAATTTAAATTTAATTTAATCAAGAAAACATAAAAATATTATAAAACGCACATCTGTACTATTGCGGCCATGGAAAACTATATAACTTAAAAAATTTAACGAATACTTCGTTCAATCGAACTGTCACTTTAAAAAAGTTATTGGTACAATATTTCTCACCCATACTTAACGAAAATTTATGTTCACAACCAAACAAAAAATTATGAAATTTAATAAATATGTAATTATTAATTTATACATAACATGTATTTTGTATGTTTTATTGTGATTTGGAGACTAAATTTTATATTTAATTAGATTATTTGACTTAAACGCATTCTGTTTAACAAATTTTATATACTAGGGAATTTTAAGTTTCTATGGTATAAAATAAATGTCATAAAAATTATTTTTCAAAGATTACTAGTTTGCATAAAAAATGTTAAACTATTTGTTACATTATGCCAAAAATTTTTGTTTAAATTTTTTTGACAAATTAGCCATGAAAAGTTTTCGAAAAAAACTAGAAAAACAGCTGTTTTAAGGCTGATTTCCATTATGAAAAAAATTTTGTCAGTATTTTTTACTGAAAAAACCAAAGCGAGAAAAAAAATAAAAATGCCATTAGAGTGACTGAGATCGTTTTTTACTTTTTCTTTTTTTTATAGTGGACATATTTTGACAGATGCGTGTAACCTATAAATTTCAATTTTTTTTTTGGTTTTTAAAAAAAAGCCAAAATACGCTTTAAATCTACAACAATAAATTAAAAAAAATATACTTAACATAATTATTCATTATTTCAATTATTTTCACAATGAATTAAGATGAATGGCACAAAACGAAATATTAAAATTATTAATTGATCATAAAAAATCATCCATCTTTATTTTTCCTATAAAATATTTCTCCAGTACTGAAGAAAAATACTTCTCTTGATATATTTTGTCAGTACTGCTATAATTATTTTCTCAGTAACCATAAACATTTACTCAATACAGGCTGATTTCCATTATGAAAAAAAATTTTGTCAGTATTTTTTTACTGAAAAAGCAAAAGCGAGAAAATAAGTAAAAATGCCATTAGAGTGACTGAGATCGTTTTTTCCTTTCTCCAGTACTGAATAAAAATACTTCTCTTGATATATTTTGTCAGTACTGCTATAATTATTTTCTCAGTAACCATAAAAATTTATTCAGTACTGACTAAATTTTTTGTACTGGAAATATTTTTTATTTCACTCGCACTTTAAGAAAAAATTAATTTTTTATCCCGCCTTGACTATTTTGTCAGTATTTTTTCATAATGGAAATCAGGCTTACTGAATAAATTTTTTGTACTGGAAATGTTTTTTATTTCTCTCGCACTTTAAGAAAAATTATATTTTTTATCCCGCCTTGACTATTTTGTCATTATTTTTTCATAATGGAAATCAGGCTTTATAACCGTCACTTTAAAAAAAGTTATTAGTACAATATTTCTCTCCTTAACGAAAATGACATTTATGTTCACAACCAAACAAAAAATTATGCAATGTTATAAATTATACATATTTAATATGTATTTTTTATGTTTTATTGTGATTTTGATACTAAATTTTATATTTAATTAGATAATTTGACGTAGATACATTTTGTTTAACAAAATTTATGTACTAGGGAATTTTAAATTTCTATGGTATAAATGTCATAAAAATTATTTTTCAAAGATATTTTGAAAAATTTTTTGTTTACATAAAAAAAATTCAACTTCTTTGTTAAATTATAACGAAAAATGTTTTTTAAATTTTTTTGAAAAATGAGCCATGAAAAGGTTTAAAAAAATAAGTTTTCGAAAACTGAAAACAGCTGTTTTATTGTACTTTTTTATTTTCCTTATTTTTTCCGCTAATTTTATCGCTCAGTTAGTTTTTGTAAGTGACAGATAAATTTAACGAAGAATTTTTACATATTTGTTTTTATGTTCTGCTTGGGCGAAAGTACGCGAATCCTTTTTATCGCAGCATTATTTTTTCTTAGTTTTTATTTTTCTTTAGTTGCCAATAAGCTAATGTTTTACGGCAGAGTTGGAATAGAATGATTTCAAAACCAATAATTATTTAAAACTCATTTACCGCCATCTTAAATAAATAATCAAAATCATTCGAATTGATTTCACTTGATTTGAACAGACGTTTTATTCATACCTTTACTATTGTATGCCTCGTTTCATTTTTCGTTCTTCCAATCTCAGATATTTCCAGTTTGATGTAAGCTCAAACGTTCGAACATTTTCTCTTAAATGTTGTCCCATATAATTATGTGGCTGCCACCAGAATGACGTATTGAAGTTATCAGAGCACTGCTGTAAACAGAGTTGAGTAATAAAACTTCTTTCCCGAAAATATAGACATCCGTTCATAAAAATGGCTTGTTGATATGATCATGAGCAAATTTCAAACGTTTTATATTATTATTTTTGGAAATACATGGTTTTTTATTAACTGTGTATTTACTGATGTCGCCGTTTGTAGCTTAATGGTTAAAAGAGTTTCTCATCACGCCGCGGTCTCGAGTTTGATTCTCGCCGTTGACCAAAAATTAACATGCAACCGGATGACATAAAAACGCGTTTGTGTGTAAAAACATTCGTTGGGCTGACCACCTACAATGTGCACCAATCGTTAAAATTGGTTCATAAGGTCTCAGTTGAGACGCGGTGAGGGCCGTTTACGGCCTCTAAGCCATAGATTTTTTATTTACTGATGTACTGTTCCTTCAATTTACGGCACATTTTAGGTTAACTAACTTTATTTTGCCTTGATGAATTTATTGTGTATTAGATATTTCGTTGAGTTGAAGATGGATTCACACCTCTAGCACATCTTCCTTAACTCTCGTCTTTCGTTTAATGCCTGTTCCAACTACATTTCTTACTGTACAATGAATATTTGGTATAAGATCATATGTTTGTGACAATTATATCTATTTTATTGACAATTCACTGAAAAATTCCTTTTTTTATTCCACGTTGAATTCTGATTTCTTTACCAGTTTTAATTAAAACTAAACTGAATCACGAATAACTGAAGACTATCTTGGTTTACACAATAGTTGCTTTCCAATCGACCGCTAATACCCGCTAGTGAACCGCTAGTAGTTCGCTGCGTGTCTTTGCTAAATTTACTTTGGATTATTTAGCAAAGACACGCAACGAACTACAAGCGGTTCACTAGCGATACTAGCGGTTGGTTGATTGGAAAGCAACTAATACTAAACAATATTTAAATTTACCGATACAAAAATCATAAAAATTCGTTTTTTTTCTTGCGCAGATACAATTGTGAATCAACTAATTTATTATTATAGTTGTAATTTTTCGCAAAATAAAAAAGAATTAAATTATTATTTGTTCAATAAAATTATTATTTGTTTCATTTCTAAGAGGTTTTGTGTTACGATGCACTGAAAATTTAACTTGCATAGTAAATTGTAAATAGAACAGTATTAAACAATATAGAATCACTATAGAAACACTTCTACAAAGCAATTATGACTTAGCCATAAAATTCCAGCTTAGCTTAAAGTGACATCTACGATTTAAATGGAAAAGTATTTAAATCAAACATAACAAAAAATTATCACACTTCTGAGCGATATCGACCGTATGTACTCGTTCAGACAATGAAGATTGTCTATACAAGTACATACTGATTATATATATCTATGAGACATTATACATAAATTACATAAAATCGAATGTTTTGTTAGGAAAATAAAATAACCAATTGATAAGCCATTAAAAACAATAAAATTTGACTATTTTCTATGAAAATTGGGTGACCGTCATTGTTTTGCTCAGGAAAAATTATTGCAGCCTAATAAATCAACTATTTTTGTTTTATCAACTCTCATTATATTTTATGGTTATTCATTATAATAATACTTTTGGTATTGTATTTAATTATTGTAATGTTTTCTTTGATAATTTTAATAAATCACCTTTCTAGTCCATGGTAAGGTATAGTAAAAATGTGTGTATTTTTTGCTCATATAATAAGTTCAGCTGCTACTAGTATTTGCATATTATTTTCGTTTCACTGAAGTAGATACCGATTATTTTTGAACCAATAAATTTATAATTTGCAAACCACGTTGTTGTAGATTTTCCTGGTTTTTAAATATTTTACTACTGCATCAAATTTTTGCAGTGCAGATGAAATTTTGTGGTTTTAATAAAAATATTATTTCAAACAAACATATACGAGTATATAAATACTATCTATATACTGTGACCTGTTTAGTGAAAATGATTTAGTGACTGGGAAAATAATATCTTTTATTTATTCGACTATCTTGGATTTTATCAATATCACATGTAATCGAAAAATTCAGCACCAAATGTTCGTTTAATTTTAAAACAGATATTGTTTATAAGTTAAAAAATTAATAGACCAAATGAATTGTGCATTCATATAACTCACTATTATTTGACAAATACTTGTATATCCAAAATAATTTATAAATTCAAACGTTTTTATGCATAATGACTCCATTATGAATGAAAACGTAATGCCAACAAGAATGTAGGTTGTACACGACCGTGAGACTATCTCAGCAAATTAGTGGAAACGCCTTCAGGACCAGGTAGAGAACTGAAATATAATTGAGTCGTTAAGAAAAGAACTGATGAATCTTGACTATACTACACTGTTTTATACTTCGTTACGGGATTCCGAACCATATATCCGATTGGAAATTTTGTAATGGAAAGTGAGATTTTGTAATTATCATCTATGATGCTAAGCTGGATGGGCAGAATTTGGATTGAACTTTTTTGAGGTATCGACAGTTAATATCGCAATCTATGTTGACAGTCAAAAAGCAATCGGTGACACCTATAAGATGGCATTTAATCATTCAGATTATATAGATTCTGGGGGCCTAATATTTGGATTTTTCTCAATATCGAAAATATATTGGGTTTCGAATTTTTTCGATAATCGAAAAAAAAATTGATAAGTCGCGATAGCATAAAACCATTAATTTAAACAAAAATTAAGATTAAAACTTGCATCGAAATTTTTACGCCAATATCGGAGTAATTTATTTAAATTATACTCAATAATTATTATTAGTAAATTATTATTATTATTTGAATACCTTATTATTTTTAAAAATAATTTTTTAAATACTAATATACATAAACACCAATAATTATTTACAAAGTTTAACAAAGGCGATCAGCCGTACATAAAATTCGCCAACTAAATTTTTTTTTTTTTATCGGTTTTTACAGGCCATTATTGGCCCGTACCGTGTCAACAATCTGACTCCATCGGTTTC
This sequence comes from Tipula lateralis, assembly GCA_963932295.1. Lineage (NCBI taxonomy): Eukaryota > Metazoa > Arthropoda > Insecta > Diptera > Tipulidae > Tipula > Tipula lateralis. Next base: position 140,467,491 of record OZ010737.1, read on the forward strand.
GATCACGAGCCAGCTCTTCAAACCGTTGTAGGCTGTTTGAAGATGCCAGATCGCTCTCTACGCCGTGGAGCCATCGTCGCTGACAGCGACCTCTTCGCCTACCGAAAGGCGGTTCTCCCTTAAAGGTTCGCTGTATCATTCGGTTCGGATCAGCACGCAGAACGTGTCCGAGCCAGCGTACTCGCTGTCCTTTGATTTCATGCACGATATCAGGAATTTGCATTAAATTCCTAATCTCGTGGTTGAAACGAACTCGGTATGTGCCATCAACGTCGCGTTTTGGACCATATATCACACGCATGATTCTTCTCTCGAATGTTAGAAGCAATTTTTCGTTCTCTTTCGTCAGGGTCCAACTCTCACATCCATACATAACAACGGGTCTGATCAACACTCTATACAGTTTCAGCTTATCCGTATTTGCAAGATATTTTGATTTCAGCAGTGGACGTAGAGGATACAAAGCCCGATTGCCAGTGGCAGGGCGGACCTTGATATCCTCGCCCACACTGTTATCGTGAGTAATGATAGATTCAAGATACTTGAATCTCATTACTCCTTCAAACGTGTGGTTACCACTACTGAAATCAATTGCGTCTTGGTCTCTAAAACCCGAGATTAGATATTTGGTTTTTGACTCGTTGATTTTGAGACCAACGGAAGCTGAACACTGTTCCAGTGGATCAAGTATCTCTTTCACTCCGTTGCCATTTAATCCAATCACACAGATGTCGTCTGCATAAGCAAGAAGTTGATTGGATTGTCGGAATAAGATATTGTCCTGAGGTGTTTCACTTTTACGAAGGATGTATTCCAACATGAGATTAAAAAGTATCGGGGACAGCGCATCTCCTTGTCGAACACCGGAAGTGATTGCAAAAGTTCTCGATAGCCTGTTCTCAACTTTAACACAGCATTGTGACTGCGTTACTGTCATTTTACAGAGATGTACATATTTTTTCGATAATCCTAAATATTCAAGCGCATACCATAATCTCTCTCGATTGATCGAGTCATAGGATTGCTTGAAATCTAGGAATACCTGGTGTACATCGCGAGATATTTCGTAGTACTTGGAAAGAATCATCCGTAGTGAAAAAACTTGATCAGTGACTGACCGATTTGGACGGAATCCTCCTTGGTAGTCACCGACAATTTCCTCCGCTAGAGGAGTAATTCTTCCCAAGATAATGTATGACAGTAACTTGTATGCTGTGCAAAGGAGAGCTATACCGCGATAGTTCTCGCATTTCATGCGATCACCCTTCTTGAAAATTGGGCATAACGCGGCCACTTTCCATTCTTCGGGCATAACTTCATTTCGCCATACCAATCGAACAAGGTCGAAAAGACAGTTCCACAAAGTTAGCCCTCCGAATATCAAGAGCTCTGAATTAATGCAATCAACTCCTGGTGAACGATTTTTCTTTAATTTCTGCATGGCCATTGTGAATTCCTCATAGGATGGAGACTCAATGAACATGTCTGCGGTCTGTATTTGAGGGTATTCAAACACAGCTTGTGATACATGTGGAACATTAAGAAGATCAGAAAAGTGTTCACGCCATGTATCGAGTACCACATCGACGTTAACACAGAGGTTTCCATCCTGGTCCCGAATGGCAGTTGACCGAGATCTTAAGGTATGATTGACTCCTTTAAAGAAACCACTCGAATTGTGCTCATTGCTGAGTTGTTGTACTCTTAAGACCTTAGCCTTCCACCATTCTCACTTCTTCAGTCTACAAATTCTTTTAGCTGTCCTCCTAGCAAGAACTGCTTTGTTTTTCCTTGCGATTGTAAACCGAGTCTGCGCTTCATTATAGGCTATATTTCGTTGCTCAACAGCAAGACGACACTCCTCATCAAACCAATCATTTTTGGGCTTAGTTTTCACTATACCGAGAGTGTGCTGGGCAGCATCGACAACCGAGGTTTTCAATACTTCCCAGACACTGTTCACATCATCAGATTGGTAATTGGATTGCATAATGCTATTGCTGACAATATCTTGATATTTTCGTTGCGTTTCTTTATTTATCAGACCTTCACAGAAGAATCGCGTTGTATATTCTCTTGTCCTCCCTGACTTGTACGAAAATTTCCATCGTAGCTTTGCAGCAAGCCTAAAATGGTCACTGCCTACCAATTTGGTTGACGACCGATACAATCTCACGTCTTGGACAACCCGAGCCCGCCCTTTTGAAATCAACTCATGGTCAATTTGGCTTCGGGATGTTTTACGTGTCCATGTTTCTAAGTGGATGTTTTTATGAGGAAAGAATGTACTTGCCACTTTGAGATCATGAGCGATCGCAAAGTACATCATTCTTTCCCCATTTTCGGTCGCAGTTTCCTGTCGGAGTACGGACCTATATTGTTACATAAGTCGGTCTGATTTCTGCCAGCTCTAGCATTAAAGTCACCAATTACCAATTTGACATCGTGCTCCGGTATAGAACCCATCAGATTATCCAGATTATTGTAAAATGAGTTTTTATCCTGGGATTGGCTTACATCAGTGGGCGCATGTATACAGACAATTGACAGGTTGGCTAATCTCATGTGCAAGCGAAGCTTACACCCACAGGCCAACTAAATAGCAGTCGAATTTTTTCGATGCGTTTGGAATTGTTATTTTAAGCCTTTTAGCGAATTTTTCAATATCGAAAAAAAACGAAATCCAAAAATTTCATATTAGGCCCCCTGATCACTTGTCCAGAAACTGCAGAGCAAAAATGACTGGAAAGGGAAGCTGAATAATGCTAACATGAACAATTTAGAAAAGGGAACCTGCTTTGACTAACGATAGGTGAACAAACAGCTGAATATCCAGTATAGTGAGAGACGTTTGGCCAAAACATGACTTAAAACCTATCAATTGAGGATGGTTGTATATTTACAGGACAAGATATGGAGTTTTTTGATTACAAATAACTAATTAAAAGTCAATTTATAAGCATTAAAGAAATTAATTCTTAAAACATATACTTCTAACTTTTGAAATAATTGCAGTTACTATTTAACCTCGGCTAGTTCGTCGCCTGGTTCCAATTTTCACATTAGAATTTAACGCTTCCTCTTTAGCGTATATTGGCAGATCCAATGATATCACTACATGCTGTGTTTTTCCAATCACATCCTCTCAAAGAATAGCTGATCATTAGCACGTCTCGAATTGTTTGACCACCCCTTAGTTTTTCTGTGATCAGAATTGTAATTCGAATAATTCACGAGTCGAATATTGTCAATTTCAAGTTTCGCGTCAGAGATCAAACCTCTACTATCGTGTTTTAGAACTTTATATGTGTAGTAAAACCTTACATATCGTTTCTCAACTCTAAACAGATTACTAGCAGCGTTCGTCGCCTGTGTCACATATTTTTTTTTCCGATTTTTTATATATTTTTTGAAAAAAAATATAACTTTTGATGTTTGGAGAACCATTTAAACATTCAGATAAGTGTTGTTCCATTATTTCATTGGATTGCTTCCTTTTTCACTGTGATTATTTACATATTTCATTTCAGGTTTTTGGCCCGGAATCAAAATTTAAAGATTATAAATTGTAACTTGTAAGTATTGTCATTTTGTTTCACGCCATGTTATTGAACATGTCGATTCCCCGTGTCGTGTTGCGTTCTATGTTGGCCGGTAGGTCTCAATCTCTTAATGTAGGTAGCTTTAAGTTTGTTACCCAATATTGACGAAATATGTCACGTTTTCTGTGGTTTACCAGTTGACATTCTTTGCTTTTCCGAAACTTTTTTGTTGCCCAATGTCTCAGACTCAGCTCTGGACATTGAGGGATTTAATCTAGTTAGGAAAGATAGGGTAGTTTCCCCACTTGGCTATGGTGGGCTGTGTATGTTTATAGAATTCGTATTTGTTTGTATTTTTCTTAATAAACGTAGATATTTATTTGGGACTGTGTACAACCCACCTATAACAAGCAAGAGGTGTTATGCACAATTTAAAAAATCCCTGCTAGATATTGAACATTTATTAAGTTATCTTACCTGGGCAGAATGATGAAATATTCATCTCAGGTGACTTCGACTTCGATATACTACAGGATAGTATGTTCTCTCGAATGTATTTGAATATTTTGCACAGTATTAATGTATCAGTACATAATACTGGTGAACTAACTTATTTTTGTCCAACCACTAACGGTATCGCTTCTTCTCTTATCAACCATGTTTTATCGTTCACCGATAACTCTATTTCTTTTTTCAATCAATTCTCTCTCGGTTATGGATCTCATCACGACCTATCAGTATTTTCTACTAATTGTTACTCTTGCCCGGAGCCTGGAAGGTTTAGTTTTAGGGACTTTTCTAATATAGATAATTCTCATTTAGCACTAGGTTGTAGTTCTATTCCTTGGGATACAATTTTTTCTTGGGATACAATTAAACCTAAATCTCCTCCATGGATATCTGGAGAAATTGTGGATGCAATCAGATTTAGGGTAGATAAATTTCGCTTATGGAAAAGATTAGCTCGCAATAGGGTAGTAAGATTGATTAGGACAGCTCAAAGGATAAATTAGATCCCTCTCTTCCTCCCAAGGTTTTTTGGCGTAATGTTCGAATCTAGGTCTAGGCAGGTGTAGAAATAATGGTATTTTAGTTTTCAAACCTGAGGATATTAATTCTTATTTTATTAGCTCGAATCCAACTTTGGTTAGTCCTGTTGTTTATCTTAAATCTGAAGAGTGTTCCAACCCTTTTTCATTTTTTAATATTGACTTTAGTACAGTCTGCTATTTGGCAAGTAAAATCGAAATCTTCTTTTTGATAGGGTTAGTTTAAAATTGGTGAAACGATTTTTTCCTGTAGTCTCAAAATATTTATTACACATTTTTAATTTTAGTTTAACCTCTTCTTCGTTTCCTGAGCAATGGAAACTCAGTAAAATAATTCCAATTCCAAAAATTAGCAATCCTGTTAAGTTATCCCAATTTAGACCTGTCAGTATTTTAAGTTCCATTTCCAAAGCCTTTGAGATAGTAGTGACAAACCAAATTCAGTCCCATATAATTAATAATAGTTTACTTAATGTCTTTCAATCTGGGTTTAGTTATAAATAATTTATCAGACCGTTCACAGACAGTTTTTTTGGTAGTTGTTATTCTAATTTTCTTCCAGTTACTTCAGGTGTTTCTCTAGGTTCGGTACTTGGTCCTTTATTATTTTCTATGAACATTAATGACAAAAAATCCTCGTTTCACCATTGTTCGTTTCACAATTTTGCTGATGATGTCCAAATTTATAGAAATAGTAAGTTAGATTCTATTGTTAGTAATATTTCTAGGATTTAGATATATAATTGGTCTATTTCCAATGGGCTTGTCTTAAATGCTAGTAAATCCCAATCTATTAGTATGTACAAAAAATCGTTAGATACGTTTTCGTTTCCTTGTATTAATCTTAATGTGTCAGTCATTCCGATTTCAACTACAGTTAGGAATTTGTAGATAGTTTTTAACAAAACTCTTAAATTGGGTGATCATTTAGTTAAAGTAAGTAGAAAGATATTTGGATTACTTAGTTGTCTGTATAAAGTAGTAGGGTTTACGGATAGTCAGTTTATAAAGAGAATGTTTATGTTCTATCTTCTTCCGCATTTCCTCTATGGTGTTGTTGTCTTATTTGGTATGTCTCAGGAAAATATGTCTATTCTAAAAAGAGGTTTTAAGGCTTGCACTCGTATTTTTCCGGAATTAGGAAATTTGACCATATATCACCCTATACTAGGCTTGTTCTTGGTTGTAACTAGTTTTTGTTAGTTTAACTAGTTTTTATTAGTTTCGGATTTGCGCTTTTATTAGGAAGCTACTAAAAACTAAAGAACCAAATTATTTATTCAAAAAATTATTATTTAGCCGGTCGCATTACGCCAATCTTTGATTGCTGCCTGCTCGAAATTCTTCTAGGTCTTTAAATTCGTCTTTTATTGTTAGAGGTATTTCTCTATGGAATTCTGTTCCATACAGTATTATAGGAGTTTGAGATCTACCGATACGTTTAAATCGAAGTTTCTTGAATGACGTGTCTGAATGACAATATAATTAGTTTAAAGTTAATTGTTTATTTGTTTTTATATATTGTCTGATCCCTGCTGCTCATCCCATTGTAAATTTAAGAGGTTTTTATGCCTAATGGAAGTGATAGTTTTTACAAGTTGCTTCAATATGCACTTTTCTTTCTTAATCAAAATTATAAACAATATACAAATAAATAAATATTATTAAAGCTTTTATTATCGTATTCTTGAACGATTTATTTCTCCTGCTTTAAATTTTCCCAATTTTCCTCTTGTTGGAATTCGATCCGATTCGCTTTCACAGACTTCCATTGCTTTAGTTGGTGCAGCTGTTACTTATTGTTAACGCTCTTGTTGTAATTCTAGCATCTTTTGTAGTTCAACAACCAGGTCAGACATAATCCAATGTTGGGTCAGCTGAAATTTCAAAATAATAAATTACTGTCAAAATTTCTTAATCCATAATTATCATTTTTAAGTTGTCACTTTATTGCACATGTGCGTTGTTTTATTTTGCAACCGTTAAAGTTCATTCAACCAGCTTATTTCTATTTTCGAAATTGCAAATTTAAAATAAATTAGAATATTTATATTGTATTGTGAATTGGAGTAATAATATTTTGTCCAATTCGTAAAAGCTGAAAATCAATTAGTTCGTCGAATTGTGAACAGATCTAATAATAAGATTTTGGTTCACTTTTTATTAAGAAACTATATCGTATCAATATTAATTGATGATTAACGATTTTTTATTTATTTATTTATATATATATATATATATATTGCTTAAGTATTCACATACATATGTATATGGGTATGTCTTTATGTACGCAAAACACGAGTTTTTTTTATATTCGGTTTAAAAAAAATTGTTTCATTTTATATTCTCGATTATTGAGAACTGTATGGTGTGGCCTACTCCAAATGAAATTTATTATAAAGTTATGTTTTTTCTATAAGAATTTCTGTTGTGTTGGTAATTATAACAAGTAAACTATCTATATACAAAGCCACAAATCTATACTATACACATATGTACTCGTATTAGATAAAAATACATACATATATTATTTTTTAAATGTTAACGCAAACATGCGCCGATCATTTTACATTTTGCGGACATCGTGTCAATGGTCGGCCTTGAAATTTATATTACGAGTATATTGTGGAAAAAGAAATATTCAAAGTAGGTCATGGCCTGCATGTTAAAATAATAATGTAACTATGTATAGAGTTTCTATTACTATTCGTTTCTCACTCTGTAAAATGGTAGAAATTTTATTCGGTTTTTGCATTTTATTTACGGTTTGTTTTGTTATGGAATAGAACGAGACAAATATATTATAATTTGGTACACACATAAAATATTAGTCGTTTGTATTTGTTGTTGAATTACATAGCCGGTTTTTGGATTAGAAACATGTGTTTTTATATGAAAATTTGTAATTGACGATTACCGAGTTGAATTCAAGGTTAGGCAAAATTCCATAGTTTTGCCTACGCTCTTGAGCTTGTATTATGTATGTATATCTGAAAATGAAAACGTTTTACAAACGCAATTCCAATTGAGGTATAATTTTAGTGAGATGACGTCATCGATGACACCACCGGTAATTTTGTTTAAAGTTTGCACACGATGATTCATCGAAAACCAACACTTACATATTTTCAATTAGAAAGCTGTTATTTCAATTCATAAACAGTTACATTAATATGTGTATGTAACAGTTAATAGAGAGATTTTTCGAAAATTAGATCTTACTATAAAGTCTATTGACGATTGCTATAAAATACATTTGACTGATACACATATATCACATTCAAAATACATATATTGTAGTATTGTAATTTACCAATTTTTGTATGTGATATGATCACTATAGCTATTAATAACCAAGGCCATTTTGTATCTGTCTAACGCCCTCCACTTACAAATTCCCAACAGTCCAAGTTACAAGAGTAAATTGGTTAATAAAACCTGAGTTAATTTTAACTTGTCGTACTATGTACTGTATCTGTATGTTAACTTGACTTTTTATTAGTAAATTCCGTTGAAATTAGAATTTGTATTGCTATTCATTTACAATCACATTCACATACAATAAAGTTTATTTGCATAAAGATGAACTAACAAAATATATAAATTGGTATCAAGCTAAAGAATGGAAGAAGTATCCGCTATGACATTGTCAATGTGAATATCGAACCAATGTAAATACATCATTCGTGAGTTTTTAAATAGCTAACCCTCTTAAAGCTTCCAACTCACTTAACCCTGATCAACCACTTTTGCAAAATTGGCAACCTCCAATAAAATTAACAAGTCGAGAACTATCTGAGTTCTAAAATAAAAAATGAGCTTTTTCAAATGTATAGAAATTTTTTAAACATGTTTTTAAGCATGTTGAAAATATAAAGGTGGTGCCCTAAATGTGCAGTTTATGAAAAAAACTGACTTTATTGTAATGAAATGCAGAGCGTCGGAATTTGGTAGCATATTTTAGTGTCCAGCCACTTATAAGAAATTCGATAAAAAAATGTTTCAAATACCGTATAGTTTGGCACCTTTACAAAAGAAAGCGCATACTATACAAAAAGTCAACATTATAAAACAATCTATCACAAGATAGTCGTCGCGAAACGATTAAATACTCTCCTCGTTCTATAAATCAATGTATTTCCCTTAGTTCAGGCATTTTGAGTAACTATCTTCACCAGCTTATCATAAGAACATTTACAAAACTTGTTTGTGGAACCTAACTTATTCACATAAGGATCCTGGTACTTATTTTATATTTCTTTCGTGCAAGCAAATCTCAATTTATACCACATGGTCCACAAGACTCTAATAGTTCACGTAGATTTCACAAAGTAAAAGTATTAAGCCCGTTGCACATTTCAGCTAAGCTAAGCGAGAAAAATAGTTCTCGTTAGCTTAGTTTAACTCACCTAGCTCACACCGCTGCACACTTCAGCTATAACATCACTTACACATACATACTATGTGCAAATAACATGCTACGAGTTATCTGTCAAAATATTGTATATAAAAATTTGTGTATATAAAAAAAAAATAACATAAATGTATGTGTGAGCGATATAGCTGACATTTGCAATGCAAAGACAACTCGAGCTAAGCTATCTTGCATCGCTCAAAACAGCTCGCAAATTTTAGCTTAAGTATGCAACATTCCACTTAAAACTCTTTATTTTCAATTAAGAGCTAAGAATATAGCTGAAATCGCTTAGCTTAGCTTAGCTGAAATGTACAACGTGCCTTAAAGTATTTAAGGATATTTTACATGCTAATATACAAAATAAAATGAAGACGAGAAGTAACCAAATTGATTTTACATAAGAAACTCCCAACTCAATTTTTGGATCAAACTCTCTTCTATTGGAGTTGCAAATCTAGAAACTACTAATACCATAGACATATATATCTCGTTTCGTAATCATGATTAAGAAACTATGATTTTCGAAATGAGAATACATGACATACTACAGTTCTCGTTTCATTTATACAGTTTATAATAATTCTTTAAAATTATAGCTTTAACTGTGGTTTAAAAATATTTTTGTTTCGCCCACGGCTGATTTTCATGGAATGAGAAAAAATAACTCATTCCGAAACCATATTTAAACCAAGTTGCAAACCATGGTTAGCAGTGACACATTACAACGAAAACATGGTTAACTCGTAGTTACGAAACCAGATATGTGTCTATAGTATAAGAGTGTACAATAGACTATGATTTCTGTAAACGTACACTGATTGAAAAGACCGGACGAATTCGAACAAATGTAAGGAGAACAAAAAGCCACGATTAGAAGGTTGGCCTGGTGATTCAGGCAACAAATTATCTATAAAGTTATTTGATAAGAGTTCTAGTGCTCTTATGTGTTAAAGGTAATAGAAAGAAATTCCACCCATTTAAAAAGAATTTCCTCAATCAGACCCAACTCCTTCTAGTTGAAATTAGCTTCAGCTCCGATTTCAACACAATATAATCGAATTATATACGAAAAAGTACTATGGTGGTTTTTAATCAAAAAGCTTTTTTGTTTATAAAAGATTATTTTATTACACAATATAATCAATCAACGAAAACATCTTCACCACAAAACTCTACATTATGTAAAAAAAAATATTTGAAATTTTGTAAATTACGTAAATGTCTCGTATACATTTTTATAATCATGCAAGGCATCTACTTAATTATAATAATGAGATGGAATCATAAAAATTTATGTCAAACGCGTTTACGTTTTTATACAAAATTATTTTATTTATTTGAAAATTCCTAATAAATTAGGAATAATCCCCGATGATTTAAAAACGATACACATAAGAATAAATCAAGCTTTAATTTTTCCTAATTTTGATATGATTGCATGCATGCAATAGTGCCATAAAAATTTTCATAGAAATAGTTATGTATACATACTCGAAGTATGACACATAATCGAATGTAATACTCGTTCATACAATATTAAGAGGGCTACATCAAACTATACGAGAATAACATGATATAAATATTCATTTAATGGTTAATCATTTAATAATAAATCAAGTTTTCGAAAACGTTAATGCGGCTGCGTCGACTAAAGCTTAACGTATTTTTACCTATATTAAAGATAAACCGGTAAATTTACGTACTTTGCCGGTAAAAATTTTTTCGGTTTCTTTTTGAAATGGAAAAATCTTTGACATTCATTTTTGTCGGTCAAATATATTATAATATTATTAAAATATTCGCTGTCCAAAAGTTTAAACCTCACTTCGTTGTTTTTAAACTTAAATAAGATGATTTTTAATATTATAAAATTAGTTAAATAAGCAACGATTTTAACATAGATAAGATCAACATTTATTTTCCAATCTGTCTTGACGTCAAAAAAAGTTTCACTGACATAAAGCTTAGGTAAAAAATGCAATCGGATCAATAGGATTAAACATGTAAATAAAGAGATTCAAGCTTCTATCAGTTTCGAACGATATTGGAGTGTGAATAGTATTTGAATAGTTTGCGATGTAAAAACTTAACGAAAGTGCAAATGGTATAAAAATCAAGTATTATCACCAAAATTAACCAATTTTTTTAGATTAAATCAAATTTTAAAGTGTTTTTTATATTGTTTATGCTGCCATCTTTTTAGAAAACAAATAATTATTTTTACACAGCTACCGGCAAACGAATCATACTTTTACTTTGATAGTGCTGCCTCTTTCGGTAAATCTATTATATTTAACTAAGTCTCTGCGAAAAACCTATTTTGTTGGTAAACGGGGTAAAACGAATTAGTTATCGGATAAAAGTTATCGTAGTGTGAAGATGCACATTAGATATAAATAAAAATAAAATAAATCATTACAAAAGATCAGGCAGGACGTATATTTGACGAGCATGAGTTTATTCACATAGTGCAGGTAACCTGGACAATCTTTGTGACGTATTTCTTCTTGGATCGCCTATAAAATGGACCGAGTAGAGAAATGCTTAGTAGTTATTGAAACATGATTATATAAATCATTCCAAGAATTAATCAAACTTTTATTTTGAATAATGTTTATTGAATAGTTTTCTAAACTTCATAATAAATCGTCGACCAGTATGGGCTATTTAACACAACTCGTTGAACTTGTGTTCTACGGGAAAATTGTTCATACGGGTTAAAGTAATTAGCAACAAAGCTGTTCGGTCTTGAGTTTATCTGATAAAAATTTTCATACGGTTTAAAAAAGTTTGTTATAAAGTTATCTTCTGTAACGAATCCAATTCCACCACTATTTGTATTTTGCTCGCTATCCATCTCATAATCAATGTCTGATTTGTAATCAAGACCACGACTGCTCCGATAAAAATTTCTATACGGACTTACGTATTTTGTAAGAAAATTTCTTCGTCCTTGAATGATGTAGCGCCGCGAAAACGATTCATAAGGATTAAAATAGTTTGATATAAACGTATTTACCTTTTGGAAACCATTTCCCAAATTGTTTGAATTCTCTCTTTTATTGCCGTTTACATCATATTCAACGTCTGAATTGTAATCTGCGTTATCATTATAATCATAGTAATTATCGAAGTTTTGATAAAAAGCCGAGTTTCTACGAAGCCATTTATTATATGCGTTGTCATAATCGTCTTGCGCTTGTCGTTGATTCCTCCAGCGATTTTTGTATCGCCTATTTCGGTTTCTCCTGTTTGAATTTCGGTTACGTCCTCGATAGCGTTTACGCCAACGTTTAGGTTTATTCGAAAGGGGACGTTGAGTACCTCTACCATTTGTACGTTTTTTAGTTGTTCTAGCACTCGTTCGGGTAGTTGTCGTTAACGTTTCAATAATTTCAGCTTCTGTTGTTGCAATTGCGTTAGATTCGGTAACTTCAGCGGCAATTTCAGCTTCTGTCATCGAGGCTTCAGTTGGTAATGCTTCAGATATGGTCGCTTCAGAAAACACTGGTTCAGTTACCATTTCAGTGATCGCTTCGGTTACACCGAACTCAGTTACTAGTTCAGTTATATCCGACACTACTGCCGTTGTAGTTTCGAAAACATCTTGATCTGAAAATAAAACATGAAAAAACTATCTATTTTGCAAGTCTAATTAAATTTTTATTCACATCATATATTTAATAGTACAAATTTGAATTATAATCATTATTTGTATTCAAAAGTTGACATAATGTACAAATTGATCTGTATGGGTTAGTATTCGTATTATAATCGGTATTTACATTTTCATATCCTTGATTATTATTCGAACGATACACAATATTACGAAAGTAAAATGGAACGTTTGTTGGATAGTTGGGGTTCGAATTAAAGTTCTGTACATTAGGCATTTGATTGTAGTAGCCATAATATTGGGTCCAATAATTTAATTGATTTGCATCATAAGAAGATTTAACATCTGCCACTGGCAAACCAAACCAACTCCTTGTGCCACAATTTGGACAGTTGGTATTTTGATTATAATAGTTATTATTTTGATATCGGGTGTTTGAATTGCGAGTCTTTTGATAGCCAAACAACCGATTGTTATTTAAATTACTTAATCCTCCTGGAAGGCTTCTACACTTTTCTGATTTACCATGATCACCACGTTTATGGCCTTTCGAATTTATAAATGAAAAATTTTGAGAATTGATTTTTTGAAATATTACTTTTCTTATAATTAATGGAATTCAACGGTTATATGCAGTAATGGCCAAATTTTAATATAAACTAAATTAATCTTATTACAAAAATCAGAAATGCTGACTGGTATAGAAAAATCAAATTATCTGCCGACCATATCTGTCAGAAACTACATACCACATAAAAGTAACAATGTTGAAAGCTATTGGCATCATGATTACAATTTAATATTAGAATCGTAAAATTTGTCTATCTTGGAAGTAAACTACGCAGAATGAGTTCAAACCTAGAGAGAAGCCTACATAACCTTAACGGAAATTTTACAAGAATTGCCAACTAATTGTAATAGTTAAGCAATTGAGTAACTCTTACAATAATTGGAGTGCTGTCATTTTATGAAGCACCAATAAACCTACCAATAAAATAACAGAAGTTTGAGGGTGTACATGTTTTACACAAGGAGCTAGAGTTTGTCTTAGGAGGAGAAAGAAGGAAACAAAAAAGCTGGTTGGATCACTATCCAACAAATTGAAAAAATCATTTAATATTTTCGTTTTGGCGTTTCAAGGTCACGTTACTCCTTGAAAAAGTATTTTCCTTAGAGTTAGTAGTATTTTCGTTGAATGGCGTATTTGTAAGTGATCGATTCTAGCCACATTATAAAAACGAGAGAAGAAAAGACCGCGATTAATATTGATTTATTAAGCGAGCGGTAAAACTGAAAGTTTTACGGTTGCATCAAACGGTGTAACGTGTTATGCACTAAATAGTGCCGTTACGGTTACAAATCAAAGCTTTTAAATAATAAAGCTTATTGATTTGAGAAATTATTGTGTAGTGATGATATCATTTAAAGACGATTTGTTCAAAAATGATCATTTCAGCTCATTAGGACATGCTACTGGGCTTGATATTTCTACTGAACGATTTGTATACCATATATCATTCAGATTCCTTATCCTGAAGTTGAGTTTTATTCGTTTTATTCGGACGATCATTCGTCTACTGCCAACGTAATTTCGAATTCGGTTTAGGATGCGACACCGCATAATAAGGAACCTAACAAAATATTTTGGAATTTCAGAAACACTCAACACTAAAACTTTGTTAACTTTGAGTAAACAGAAATCACATTGTAAGTCCCAAATTGATATAAATAATAAGATTTGCATCAAAATATAAACTATATACCTTAAGAAAAAATATTGGTATACTTGCGCTTTTTATTTCAGGTCCAACTGTTGACACACCAACAACATTTTCAGCCTGTTTATAATTGTGGATAAATGAAAATGATATTAACTTTAGTTGTGGCCAGTTATCCATGATTGCTGAAATTTTCTTTAAAACCTCATCACTAGTTGATTCAGTCACTGAAAAGACAAATATGCCCAAGATAGGCAACTAAAAGTATGTAGTTTCTCAACACATATGACGTGTAACGAATGTAGTGGGTTACGTATAAATTCACAAAACCAGATACTATATAAAATTTGGCCATCACTATTATTAAAATTAAAAGAAACTCAACTCACCTTGTCCTTTGGATGAATCCTAATGATTATGAATAAAAATTAATAAATTACATTTTATTGATTGATTAATATAAAGACATACTCACAATGGCATATAACAAATAAAGCAAACAAAATATTGATTGATAAAATTTCATTTTTCATCTACACAAATTTGAAGCTACATGTAATTGGAACACTTTTGATGCAAGTGATCGAATTATGGTTAAATATTATTACTTTAAAATTACTTTAACTAATATAAAAAACTAAATTGAAATGAAGAACAACAGCACAACCCTAATTCGGCACTTAATCTCTTTGTTGTTGGTCACTGAAATGGACAGAATTTTTTATTAAGCCACAAGCATCATTCAGAAAACAGATTAGTATCATTATTATTCTAAAATGTACTAAACACTTTAAATGGGATATTAATTGATATAATTATTGAAAATTATCATTACAATGACATTATATTATTACACTGAATTATTCCAAAATAATATATAAATATCATCACGTTTCTTTCTTTTTTGCCCATATGCTGGTGGATTGAAGATATCCCCAACTCGCACATTTTTTGATATTCTTCTTTACGCTCATTCAGATCATCAATTATAACCAGTCGATTAAAATCTCCCACTTCATCGGAACTCGAACGCAGTACCTTCTGCTCCAACTATAATTATACTATAATTAACCATAATTGTTAGTTAATTTTTCTAACTATCGAATTAAGAAACCTAACGAACTTATTACTTAAGTCCGTTAGGTTTCTTAATTCAGTATGTATAAATTACAACGTGAGACAACCTTCCAATACAGTTTGAATTATTAAAGTCTTCTATTTTGCAAGAAAGCTCCTATAAAAATAAAAAAAAAAACAGATTTACATTTAACTAATAAAGCATCCCATAAATTTTAACATACCATTTGACCAAAGGTAAGAAAGTACTGATTCAGTACCTCATTGGTCTGTTTAAATGAACATTTTCTAGAAAAAACCAGAATAATTTCCCTCTTTCTATATATCTAATCCTTCGCTTTCAATAGAAAATCATTTGCTTCTTAGAGGTCTCTCAAAACTGTTTTAATTTTAACCCGAACAAAATAACTGGATCAGCTTCTCTTTGTTACTTACTAGCGGTTAAAGCTGTGGCAGTTGAAGTGGAATGTAGCGAGTTCGATTCACGATAGGAGCTGGATACAAAAGCGAAATTTAATCATCGATTACAATCGGTGATGAGTGAATGAAAAAAACATCTAAAACTTCCTGTTGGACTGATGAGCCACAAATATGAGACTATAGGAGACTCGCGTTTTATATTATCTTGTCCTCCTTGACTTGTACGAAAATTTCCATCGTAGTTTTGCAGTAACCAGATAATGGTCACTGCCTGTGAATTTTGTTGACGACTGATAAGATCTCACGTCTGGGAAGCCCCAAACCCGCTCTTTTAAAATCAACCGTTCTTTTGGGTTCGGGATGTTTTACGTGAATGTGTCCATGTTTCCAAATGGATGTTTTTATGAGGAAAGAATGTAGTTTTTTGGTTGAAATGAAGAACATGTAGCGATTTTTGGTCGCAGTTTCTTGTCGGGTGTACGGACCTATATTATTACATTAGTCAGTCCAATTTCTGCCAGCTGTAGCATAAAAAGTCACTAATAACCAATCTAACATCGTGCTCAGGTAATCCAAATTATTGTAAAATGAGTCTTTATCGTGGGGTTGGCTTACCTGAGTGGGCTTATGTACACAGACAATTGACAGGTTGGCTCAGCTGACAATTAACGGGTTTGACAGCTTACACATTCGATTATCGACTGCCATAAAGCCCAACACAGCCTTTTTTACCTGTAGCCAAATGAGCAATCCAACTTCAAGATTTCCGACCTCCTCTCTACTGTGTAGCAATGTAAAACCTTAGTACACATGGTCTCCTTTATTAGGCCATCGAGTTTCTTGGCGAGCTACGAGTTCCAGCCAATACTCTATTCATACATGTGATAAGGCCGTCAAACGTACCAGGGTTTCTACATAAGTGACTGCATATCACACGTGCCGATCCTCAATCTCGTATCCGGGTACTTAAACGGGGGGTCATTGTTGTTTTGGCGGTATCCGATTTATTTTGTTTGTTGACCTTTTTAACATTTGTTGCTTTTTACGAAGGCGAGACGTCAGCCCCGCGAACCAACCAGATTTAGTCGCCTCCTACGACAAGCTCCAGATACTGAGGTGGTCTTCTTTGGGTTCCGTTCGAAATATTTACGAAACATGGATGATCAGAAAAATGGCAGATTTCAATACTCTCTTAACTGAGATCATTTCTACGAGATGCTCAAAATCCGAGTTGAGAAGCTCAGCATTTTAAAACTAGTTCACAAAATTATAGTGTTTCTTCATTTATAAGACATTCCCAAGAGAATCGTACTGTCTCTTGCACTAAAATTACCATTGTGATAGTTTGCAATGACCAGATAATAGTCACACCCTATATATACAACCTTTCAAAATCAACACATTATCAATTTAGGTTCGGGAAGTTTTACATGGATGTTTCGATATTTCGAAGTTAATATTTTTGTGGAAAGAATATAATTGCTAGCTCTAACAATAAATTCACGAAACTGACATCGTGCTTGGGAATAAAGCTCATCAGAGTATCCAAATTAATGTACAGATTGGCTATAATTTCATATATACACACCTGACTATCGACTGCTTCGAAGACCAACAAAGCATTTTTTTTTTCTGAAGCCCATTGAAATCTAAAAACAGTCTTTGGTTAGTTCAGTTTAGGTTAATGAGTCTAATCGAGAGCAATGAGGGCCAGCTTCTAACTTTTCCTCATGCGGAAAGACCGTCAACAATACGGGATTTCTGAGTGACCTAGTGTCGTTCCACAAGCTGATCATTACTCTACTGCCCGGATAACTAGGTTAGATTGGCGCTATTAGCTATCCGATTTTCTTCGTAATGGCATTCAATGTGTATTACGTAAAACGTACCATCATGTTTAAAACTATAAAAAATAAATCTGAATATCTAAAATCTAAGACCAAATCCTCGCGCCAAATCGGTCACGAGATTAAAGATTTTACCGTACCGTACTTTAATTAGAACATATTGTTTTCAGCAAAACTCCGTGGCTTTAAAAACTAGGGATCTGTGTCCCAAGATTGTGCATTGCTTCAAAGAGCAGATCATCTCGATAATCTTATCCAGATTTTTTTGTTGACTCTATCAAAACATTTATATCTTCTGTTGCATATGAGATTGTATGTATATCTACATGAATTCACTGATATTAGACAAGTGCAGAATAAAATGTATACCACAGCACGATGTCAGTTTGATGCCTTATCGAACAACATAGGTCCATGCGCTCTCGACGTCAAACTGCGACCGAAAATGGATATATATGCGATCACTCACAACCTAGAAGTAGCAAGTTTTATTACAAGAATGTTTATTTAGAAACATAGATATCTGCGTTCAACATTACAGATTAACAGGGTTGTCCAAAATTCAAAGAGATCATAAGACATTACGGTAGCAATTTTTCTTACAAATCCTATGTATATATAAAACGATTTTCTTGTAAAGTTTTAAAAAATGAAGAAACGCAACGAAAATATGAAATCTTATCAGCAGCAGATTCTCAGATGAACTCTTAAATCTACTCTGGTGGTTTTCTGATGTAATTTTTTATTTATTGTTACATAAATGGCTACGGTGCTAGCTTACAATTATTCATACATACACACTTATGACAACTTCAATGTTCTGAATTAGAGGAAA
This sequence comes from Tipula lateralis, assembly GCA_963932295.1. Classification (NCBI taxonomy): domain Eukaryota; kingdom Metazoa; phylum Arthropoda; class Insecta; order Diptera; family Tipulidae; genus Tipula; species Tipula lateralis. The sequence goes on from OZ010737.1 coordinate 140,486,012, forward strand.
CATGGATCCGCATCATACCAACAACAGACCGAAACAGAGAAGTAAGACCAAATCAACTTTATCTATTAACAAGATTAAAATAAGAACACAGTTTTTTTTAAAAACGATTACCAACAAATATTTAATGTTCCTAAACTTAAAGAAATGGTTCGACAGAAAGAGATTAGGCTTTAACGATGAGATTGTCTCTGAAACGAAGGCCCATTCTGAACGATAGACCATAACTCGCATTGACTAAATAATCGCCTTAAGAATCTATACTTAGAGAAAACGTACTTCACAAAAAAATGGTCAAGCCCAGATACTTATGAAATAACCGAATTTAACCATTTGGAGGGTTTTAAGTATAGTTTCCTAATGATAAAATATGTGGTTGTTGAAATAAACACCAAACAGATTAATACACAAATTAAAGAAAACACCTTCAATTAACAATCATAGGTATATGTATTATGTATTCGTATATCTGTACGTTAATTTATTCATTACCCGTATTTTTTTCGTCATTATTTTTATTCTTGTTTTTATGTTTTTCTCCATTTTTATTGTTACCTTTTTTATTTTCCTTTCCTTTTCCATTGCCATTCTTTTTTAAAGTAGAGTCATCCTTATCTTCATGGCTGCTAACTTTTTCCATTGAAATATCCGACATTACGGTTGGTAAAGGTTTCGCGGTACTAGTTGTTTGTGTTACATCTTCCTCCATTTGTATCGGAGGTAAGAATCTAGTTAAAAAACGATTTAGTGGTAATGGTGAAGTAATAGCAGGTTTTGCAGTGCTGGATGTCACAATTGGTTTAATCGGTGCTTTAGTTGTTGGTTTGGTTGTAGGAGTAGCTTTGGTTGTTATTGATGCACCTGGCTTAGTAGTAGCTTTGGTAGTAGCTATGGTAACGGATTGTTTCTTTGTAGTTGGTACAGGCTTCTTAGTTGTTTGGCCATCTATACACTATAATTTTAAATAACAATCAAAAGTTAGTGAATATATTAACAAAATAATTGTAAAATACGTACAACTATAAAAATAGCCGCAACAATTACTATTTTAAATATTCCCATTGTATTCCCCTTCATTAGAATGATCTCGAAAACTGTTTTGTTAAATTCGGTATTCCATGATTCCTATTTATATGCTTTAGTCCACAATCTATATATTGCAAATTTCATTACGCTAATGAGAATTTAATCTCATAAAACTATGTACTACACGTGTTTTATAATTAAGTATTTTCCAATTTGTTATTTTGCATACTAATTTGCTCACGTTAATTTATGGATTAAATTAAACCGAAAAAAACGTTGATACAATTTTGATTGAAAAGATTCTGTAGTATCACCACAAATAAATATAAATTCGAATTAGTACGAAATTCCAAATGTAGGTCTCGAATGTTCAAGACCCATATTTTAAATAGGTCCTATTATCTATGGGACCTACAAAGTGGAAGAATGCATATTCTGCCTTTTTCGACTCACTATGCTCCAAACTCTCAAATAATCTGCATATCTAGTTAATTTATTTCAATCGACGTACTGATATTCCTTATACTCGTATAGGATTTTTTGATATTGAATGCTGGAGATTTTACAAAAAAACTGGGTCAATCTAGAACTGTTGACTGTTCCTGAACATGATTTTGATGAATTGTTATAATTAACATTAAACACATGTCCAAGGTTTGTCAGTTACACCGAAACTAACCGGGTTCAAAAAACAATAAAGACACGATCCAAAAAAGCATTTGCACAATATAACGTTGTGTTGAAGTTCAGAAGTCAATTAGAAATTTATCCTTATATAATAGCTGATAGAAATCCTGAAAACATTTTCATATTCCTAAAAAAATAAACTGAATACAATTTTTTTTGATGAGTAGACGAAAATTGTGAACGAAAGATCAAAATTTTCCAATTTCACAATTGCTCAATTTTCTACAAAAGTTGAAAAATATCAAAAAAAAACCTACCTTTTTTGTATTTTAAAGTGCCCCAAATTGATTTTTGGAGGTTTACATCTGAGGTACACGTTTTGGTGAATTTTTAGCATGAACATTAGGGGTTAAAATCGAATTAAAACTTGGAAAAAAAATTGGCTGCTGCTTTGATTTCACCAAAGTTTTCACAAAATGAGGTATTGCCTGCCAATCCTCGACGATCGTCTGTTGTGGCTCCTCGAGACCCGTTGGAGCAACATCTCCGACTCGAACTCTTCTTGATAACTCATCCCATAAATAGTCGAATTAGATCCGAACTTCGAGCTGGTTACTCTAAAACATGCACGATCCACCGCCATACTGTTAAAATGCTCTTGAGCGAATACAACGGGCTTCTCGGTGGACTGTGGTCAATTTCGGCTCGTTTGCCGGTCTCTGCGTCGATATGCGAATGATCACAATTCCGACCGAGATATTTCATGGCATGCTATTGTATTGATCTTGTTAAATTGATCTTGAATGTTTTTGAGAGAAAATAACTTAGTTGGCGTGGTACAAAAAAGGTACCTCTGGGTACTTACCGATCATTTACATACGAATATACGAGTACCGATTACTTTGAAACGAATAAAAAGTAACGAGTATTTGAAAAATAATAACGAATACTCATCGTTACTCAAAAGTAACGAAACGCACATCTCTGTATTATAATGTTAGAATAGCCCTTTCCTACTGATGGTATCTAACTTTGACTTCTTTGATTGAATATCTATTAACACGACTGTTTTTTATATTATGAATGATTTGTGATTCTTACCATCTAAATTCACTTTAAGACAGTGCTTTCAATTTTACCAAATGGTTTTCCTTTTTGTTACCGGCGAAAGAATAAAGAATTTCGAATGTAGTACTTTGAACCGAAAGGTGTGTGTATAACCGACATTTATGTTTAGACAGTTCGTTTAACGATATAATGTCTTTGGAATTAATACAGTATTCCTTTCATCAAACTGGATAGTATTTACAACGCTATGCAATTACTCCATGGTTCCATATTGGCTTAAAAATCAAAATTGAGTGTATACACCAATAATTATGTACAACATTTATCCTGAAATTTTTCGCCAGAGTAGGTTTACTGATCTCCAAGCGACAAGTCCAGTGGTTTGGTTCTTTGCAGTCTTCTTGTTGGAGTAGAAGTCAGGATACAGCATAAGTCCATATTTCCATGCTGGTGCAGGCGTTGTATGTGTTTTGTTACATGACGCTTAGTTTCATCCGCCACAAACTCGATATTTAGACCTCGATGGAGGTTGTCGTTTCGAATGTACCATTAATAATGATTGCATCGCAAGATTTTATTTTGAACTGTTTCTGTGATTTTGATATTTGGCTTTTTCTCACAACCCCGGAGTTGCCTGCCATATATCTATATCGATACAGGTTTCAGAATTTGTTAGTTTAACAGCAGTTCAGATTGTCTCCTAAGAGCCAATGTATTTTTATGTTTAGTTCTCTTCTTTTTTATGTGTTCCTTCCATTCAAGTTTAGCATCTAAAGTCATGTCGAGAGATTTAGCGGTGTTTGCTTGCGGTACTGCTATTGAGTTTATCATTATTGATATATGATTAACTTTTAGATTGTAAAGTTTACTTCGATTGAATTTAATTCGCCATTTCTTTGTCCAATTACATATCAGGTTATCAGGCTTATGTAATTTACTAGTGAAGTCATTGATGTCCTTTGCAGTTGCAAGTATGGTAATTGGTATATCTCTAATACATAGATTTTTATTTGCCATTATTGGCCCGTACCGTGTCAACAATCTGACTCCATCGGTTTCGATCACGGGCCAGCTCTTCAAACCGTTGTAGACAGCTTGAAGATGCCAGATCGCTCTCTACGTCGTGGAGCCATCATCGCCGACAGCGACCTCTTCGCCTACCGAAAGGTGGTTCTCCCTTAAAGGTCGCTGTATCATTCGGTTCGGATCAGCACGCAGAACGTGTTCGAGCCAGCGTACTCGCTGTCCTTTGATTTCATGTACGATATCAGGAATTCGCATTAAATCGTGATTGAAAAGAACTCGGTATGTGCCATCGACGTAGCGTTTTGGGCCATATATCACACGCATGATTCTTCCCTCGAATGTTAGAAGCCATCTTTCGTACTCATCCGTCAAGATCCAACTCTCACATCCATACATGGCAACGGGTTTGATCAACACTCCATACAGTTTCAGCTTATCCGCATTTGCACGATATTTTGATTTCAGCAGTGGACGTAGATAATACAAAGCCCGATTGTCAGCGGCAAGGCGAACCTTGATATCCTCGCCCTGTATGCAGATATCATCTGCATACGCAAGAAGTTGATTGGATTGTCGGAATAAGATATTGTCCTGAGGTGTTGCACTTTTACGAAGGATGTATTTTAACATGAGATTTAAAAGTATCGGGGACAGCGCATCTCCTTGTCGAACACCGTAATTGATTGCAAAATTTCTCGATAGCCTATTCTTAACTTTAACTTTAGGAGATACTCCTTCTGTTATTCTTTTTAATTAAGAGTATTCTCTTATCTTACTCGGCAGTGCCTCTTTGATATGTATGATTTTAAAATTTGAAAAAATTGCTTCAATTGAAACTTAGCCATCAGTATTTTTGTTTGTTTTTTTTTTTGGAAGTTGATCGAGTCCTGCCGCTGTATTAAATCGTAAGTGGTTTTCCGGATTTTTAAATTTCTCTTCATCAAATTGAACTTTTTCATTTGGTCTTCTCATTACGTGATAAATTAATGGAATTCGGTCGTCGGAATAAATGTTTCCGGCCCTGGAATATTATTTTGTGTTATAATTTATCTAGTTTTGGACTATGGTGTCGTTTGTGTAGTATGTTCCATATAGTAAGCAGTTCGAGAAGTTGTTCTGAGGATTGGATTCGCATTAATTGGATGATATGAATATCAATTCTGTTAATTTTACTATTATTGTATTGTGGTAATGTAGAAGATATAATTGTGCCTGCTTTACGGAACATTCTGTGACAATGCCGTATGCAACTTCTCTCAAATCGTCGAATTTTTTCCATGTAAGCTGGGTTGATGTTGAACAATACTGAATACCCCTATGTTATTATTGTTCTTTGCTAATAAATTTCGAGAAGAATATTTTCTTTTTGGCTGAAGAATCATTTTCTGAGGTTGATTCATGTAGCATAGTCGATCTATATTTATTCCCAGATATTTATCTGATTATTTCTGTTGAATAGGTATGTTTCCGATTTGTATGGAAAACTTTTTCCAATTTGTCTTCGTGTCACGATTCGCATAATTTATTGGCTTACAGAATAGAATTATTTCGCATTTGTTCAGGTCGGTGTCTATTCGCCATGTATGTAAGTAATCTATTATAAAATTTACGGCCGCCTGCAGTTTTTCTTCTGTGTTGCTCATTTTGGAGTCAGAGCTGTATACTACAATGTCGTCGGCAAATGCAATAGTTTGTATTTTCTCGGAGTAAATATTTTCATTGGCGATTAAATTGGTGGTATATAAATAACAGTAATGGTCAGTTATTGAGCCTTGTTGTAGACCATTGTGAATATTGAAGGACATATAAGATGATTATACTCCTGTTGTAGTTACGAGCTATCTATCATATATTAACATCTCGTGTAATATTGTACAATGCTTTCTGTGATTTTTACATTATTTCCTGTCTGCTGCTAAAACGCGATCGCCGTAATGGTTTTTTAACTCGATTTTACAGAAAGAAGTCACAGGGAGCCAAATCAGGTGATATTTGTAGCATTTTTCGCCCAAAAATTACGAATAATGATGCCAATGTGCATTATCATGGTGCAAAATCAACGAGTTTTCTGCCCAGAATTCTGGCCTCTATCGGATAATTGCTTCACGCAAACGTTTTTGACTGAAATCGATGTGGTTTTTTTGGTCTCGACTCATTTGGTGAACGCCATTCAAACCCACGTCTCGTCTCCAGTAATGATCCTTTTGATGAAATCCAGTATTAATCACGTCAACACGGTCTCTTTTTTGCCTGAATTGAGGTGTTTTGGCACCAACTTTGCTGCTACACGATGGAACCTCAAATCATTAACCAAAATTTCTTGGACGGATTCATATGATATTCTGTCGATATTCAGTCATTGCGTTCATCGACTTCGATTGACTCACGACCACTTTTAAACCGCTCGTGCCACTCATAAACGGCAGTTTTCTTTAGAGAGTCGTTGCCGAAACACTTTTCCCACATTTCGAATCCGTTTTTAACGCACAATTTAATACAAGTTCGTTGCTAAAAATTTAAATCCATTTCTAAAAATTGTAAATAATCGCCAACACACACAGAGATAGATGTACTGTTGTACTGTTGTTGACTACGTAGTTTTTGCAAATGTCAAGCTATGCCACTAAGATTTAAGCGCCACATGGTGGTTATTCTAGGAACTTTTTGATCAAGGTAATACTTTTTTTCTGTTTTCCGCTAGATATCGTTTTTATCGTTATTTTCCTCTAAATATCGTCTCTCTCTAAATAGAATATATATCTAGATATCGATTAATAGTACACTTGTTTGAATAGAGAAATAAAAAAATAACGTAAGTATACGCTACCTTGTGATCTTTCACTTAATAATTATTCACCCATTAGTTAGATTATTTCAATCGAAGCTACTACTTATCTAATGTAACAGATGTTTAGAGTATCACAACTAAATAAAATTATATATAAAAAACACCAAAATTTAAAAATTACTTTACTTTTGATTTATTTTATTATTTTTGATAGTATTTAAATTAAAATATAAAATTTTTCTATACGATGTTATCAGTTTTGTTTGTAAATAAAATATCGAAGCATAACTGTTGGATTTTTTTTTACATAATATAAAGTTTATTTCAACACTTTTTAATATTTTCTTATTGATTAGTTTGGTTGCATCTTATATCTGTACTAAGTATATAACGAGAAAATGACTTGTGCACAACAAATGGTCGATGCCATAATAAATAAATAAAAAATAGCTTAACCTTGTTTTTATTTAAGGATGGTTCTACTATGCAAAAAGCGAATAATTTAAATCATTACTAAAAACTGTTTAATTAATGTTCAATTAACACAATTTATACATATTATAAAGTTATTAATAAAACAGCATCTTAAGATTTAGTTGTAATTTAATATCGTTGATACATTTATATGTTAATGATAAAATAATATAAACTATTTAATTATTTAAAAAAAAACAATAATCAATAATTAATTATAGATAAATTTATATAAATAGGCCAAGTTACTATCTTACTTGTATAACTATTTTTACACTTATTTGTTACATATTCGATAATTTTAATAATAAATATATAGGTATATATATATATATTTTAAACAATTTAATTAAATATTTATAAGACTCACAAATTATTCTGCAAAAACGAAAGCAGTGTGGTTTCATAGTGTTTACTTGCTTCTAAATTTCGTAAAGAATGTCGTTCATTTGGATAAATCTGCAACTGATATGGTTTGTTTGCCTTAACTAAACAATTTATAAGTTGAGACGTGTGGAAGAAATGAACATTTTCATCGATTAACCCGTGAATTATTAACAGTCGATTTGCTCTGAAAAAAATTATGAAATGATTAATTACTTAATTAATACAACTACATTTGAAAATGGTTAATTTAAATAAAACATTTCGGGTCTACACCGTATGTGGTTATTATATATTAATTACCCTTACATAGTCTATAGATTATACGTTATTCTAGCAGATTATATCAATTTTAAGTTTATACATTGCTCTTTTCCAGAGCAATTTTCAACAAAAGTTCTTAATAACCAATATTTGTTTAATTTTTTTAACGCAGATTCAGTCTATTTCAATACCTATCCAGTGGTACCTGTTACTTGTACCAATGAGCGTAAACGGTTCTCTATTAATTACGACATCAACCCGAGCAAAGAAATGGAGACCACACCAGAGGAAGCCGCACAAGTAGTTGTGCTAATTTATGCGGACAGCACTAAGTGAAGTGACGCTACAACTAAATTTGTGCCGATTCTGCGTTCGTCAAGTGAGTCAGAGATATCAGGTAATTGGTGGCTTCAGTCGGCGTCAAGAATCTCGCCGACCTCGTGCTTACAGCACATCGTGATGACCACATTCTTGTAAAATCTTCGTTGCGAAATTATCGTATGAATGCAATTCGACTGGAACGGCGCTTTAAGAAGTCAAAGTCAGTCGGTGGACAGTTAGAAGACGACTTCGTAAAGTTTATCTGACTGCACACAGACCAGCAAACAGGCCGAAATTGATCACAGCCGATCGAAAAGCCCGTCAAGAACAAGAATGGAGATTGGTCCTTTTCTCTGACAAGTGCAGGAGGTGTTTATATGGCACCGATGGACGCAGAAGATAATACACACAAGTAGATCGTTATGAACGTGTCCATTGAAGAATGTTTCTCGTATGGCGGTGGATCGTGCATGTTCTGGGGAAGTATATCACTAGAGGCAAAAACATATCTTGTATTCATCACCCGAGCCAATACTGGCTGTTGAACAAGACGAATGACTTCTCAAAGGTACATTGAGGAAGTACTCAAGAATTCGAGACCGCATACGGCTGGCGTATACCGGTAAGTTCAAGAGATGGGTGTGCCTGTTATGGAGTGACCAGCTCGAAGTCTGAACCTCCAGGAGCTGCAATAGGCGATCATAGATGAATGGGAGGCGATACCTCAAGATTTTGTGAAAACTTTGATGAAATCAATGCCGCATCGAATGGAACGTGTCATTTGAACCAAATGACGAAATACTAATAATTAAGTTAAAATTGCATAAGCAATGCAACTACATATTTAACTATGCACTTGGGTGCACAAAAAAATCGCGCCCAACTGCTCAATTTTCCCAAAAGTTCAAATAAATAAAAAAAAAAAATATATGCTTATTTTTTTTTAATGCAGATCCCAAGTCTATTTCAATACCTATCCAGTGGTACAAAGAGCCCGGCAAAAGGTATAACGTAGTCCTGGATAATTTCCTCAATGTACCGTTGAGAAGTCATTCCCCTTGATCGACAGCCAGAATTGGCTCGGGTGATGAATATACATGGTCCACCGCCATACGAGACACATTCTTCAATGCAAAATTATACATATCGCTCACCTTGTCTTTTGCATGCCGTTGAACCGCATTCATACGACGATTTCGTAATGAAGTTGTTACAAGAAAGTCATCACGCAGTACTGTAGCACGAAGTCCGCCTGATTTTTGGCGCCGTCTGAAGCCAGGTATAAATAATCAAGTATATTTAAATGCGTGATAAACGTTGCCGATAATTCCTTATTTACTTAATTGCTGACTAATGAAATAAAAGAAACCCTAACTTAACAATTTCATCGGGAATACGTAAATAAATGTAAGTCAATCGGCCAAAAAGTTCTACAACATTCAGTCTTTTTTTTTTACGGTTTTTACAGGCTATTATTGGCCCGTACCGTGTCAACAATCTGACTCCATCGGTTTCGATCACGAGCTAGCTCTTCATACTGTTGCAAGCAACCAGAAGATGCCAGGTCGATCTCTACGCCGTGAAGCCACCGTCGCCGACAGCGACCTCTTCGCCTACCAAAAGGCGGCTCTCCCTTCAAAGATCGCTGTATCATTCGGTTTGGATCAGCACGCAGAATGTGACCGAGCCGGCGTACTCGCTGTTCTTTGATTTCATGCACGATATCAGGAATTTGCATTAAATTCCTGATCTCGTGATTGAACAAAACTCAGTATGTGCCATCAACGTCGCGTTTTGGGCCATATATCACACGCATGTTCTTCCCTCGAATGATAAAAGCCATCCCTCGTAATCATCCTTCAAGGTCCAATTATACTCACATTCATACATGACAACGGGTCTCACTCTGTACAATTTCAGCTTATCCGTATTTGCAAGATATTTTGAATTCAGAAGTGGACCTGGATATACTTGATTTTGAGACCAACGGAAGCTGAACACTGTTTTGTGGATCAATTATCTCTTTTATTCCGTTGTCACTCAATCCAATCACACAGATATCATCTGCATATGCAAGAAGTTTATTGGATTGTCGGAATAAAAAATTGTCCTGAGGTGTTTCACGTTTACGAAGGATGTATTCCAACATGAGGTTAAAAAGTATCGGGGACAACGCATCTCCTTGTCGAACACCAGTAGTAATTGCAAAAGTTCTCGATAGCCTGTTCTCAACTTTAACACAGCATTGTGACTGCGCTACTGTCATTTTACACAGATGTACGTATTTGTTTGGTATTCCTAATTACTCAAGCGCATACCATAGCCTCTCTCCATTGATAGAGTCATAGGCTTGCTTGAAATCTAGGAATACCTGGTGTACATCGCGAGATGTTTCGTAGTACTTGGAAAGAATCATCCGTAGCGACAAAACTTGATCAGTGACTGGCCGATTTAGACGAAATCCTCCATGGTAGTCACCGACAATTTCTTCCGCGAGAGGAGTAATTCTTCCCAAGATTATGTGTGACAGTAACTTCAAGCGATCACCCTTTTTTTAATGTTGGACATAACGCGGCCACTTTCCATTCGTCAGGCATAACTTCATTTCGCGATATTAGTCAAACAAAGCCGAAAAGACAGTTTCACAAAGTTAGCCCTCCGAATATCAAGAGCTCTGAAATAATACAATCAACTCCTGGTGAATGATTTTTCTTTAGTCTCTGCATGGCCATTGTGAATTCCTCATAGGATGGATCCTCAATTAACATCTCTGCGGTGTGTATTTCAGGGTATTCAAACACAGCTTGTGATACATGTGGAACATTACGTAAATCAGAAAAAATACGTAACACAGAGGTTTCCATCCTGGTCCCGAATGGCAGTTGACCGAGATCTTAAGGTATGGTGCAATTCGGTGATTCCTTTCAATAAACCACGCGAATTTTGCCCATTGCTGAGTTGTACTCTTAAGACCTTAGCCTTCTACCATTCTCGCTTCTTCAGTCTACAATATATTCGTTGCGTTTCTTCATTTATCAGACCTTCACAGGAGATTCGCGTTGTATATTCCCCTGTCCAAGATTTCCGAAGTCATCTTCATTGTTTAGCAATGTATAGCCTTGGGACACATGGTCTTCACTTTTAGGCCATCGAGTTTCATAGAGAGGTACGAGTTCCAGCCGATACTCTTTCATACATGTGATAAGGCCGTCCAACGCGCCAGGTTCGCTTAATGACTGCACGTTCCACGTGCCGATTCTTTATCTCGTGTCCGGGTACTTAAGCGGGGGTTCCTTTTTTTTGTTGTTTTGGCGGTATTCGATTTTTTTGTTTTGGTTGACTTTAATTTTTGTTTATTTTTTTAACATTTTCACTTTTTTTTACAGATGCGGGTCGTCAGCCCAGCGATCCAACTAGATTTAGTCACCTCCTACGACAAGCTCTGGATACTGTAGTGGTATTCTATGGGTCTCATGAGATATTTACGAAACATGGAAAGCCCCCACACACAGGGCGTGATAAAAACCTAAACATATGTATATTTAATTAATTATTAATACTTACTCTTCTGGAAATTTATGAATGTAATTTAAAACTGAACCCGCATTATAACCTTGTTTATTATTGTCCGGTAGATCCATATACCGTTCTGTATAGCCAGTATCATAATATTCCCAATTTGTTACTGGAGCACCTGCTATAGCTATTTTAAATATATCTGGATATTGTATAAGACCCATTAAACTCAAGTAACCTCCTAAAAAAAGTTTTTATATTTAGACAGAAATAAAAAAAAAATATTCATATTTGAAATACCATAGGACCATCCATGTATTGCAACGCGATCCATATCAATAAAACCTAATTGATCTGAGAGAATTTTTAAAACTTCAACTTGATCCGCTAATTCCACAGTACCCATTCTACATCTTATATGACTTTCGAATTGAACACCACGATGTCTGCTTCCTCTCGAATCAACCGAAATAACACAATATCCTTGTGCCGCTAACATATGCATACGGAGTTGACGCATTCCCTAATAAATATGAGGTATTTAGTTTTTAAAGAAATCATAAACAAGTAAAATGCCAATATTTACCTTAAATGTATTACTAACAGTTTGTACTTCAGGACCACCGTAGACATTTAATACTGTGGGGTATTTAATTCCCAAAGTAAAATTATGAGGTTTAAATACCATAGCATATACTGTTTCTCCACCAGCCAAGCGTGGATTAAATATTGATGGACAATATTGAGGATGTTCAGCAGGACCACCTTCTAATAAATAACCCATAGGTATAAGAGTTAGACCAGCTACAGTATTATTTGGACAATTTTGATTTAATTTTAACACTTCACATGTAGGCAGACGTTGAATATTGCAGTAACTCTGTATTAACATAGTGCAGGTCTATAAAACATATATTAATATTATATTATACTAGTTATGTAAATGATATTCATACATACATCATTAAACTCTACAGAAAATGAGTATCCAGGTGTAGACAACAAACGAATATGATCGGGTTGTTTTAAACTAACAGCATACAAATGTTTTTCCAATGGTGTTTCTTTTAATCCTAAAAAATAAACTATTTTCCTCACATTGTCCACCCATATATTTCTATTTACCACCTCCCACTCTCCAGAAGTTAAACTTTCCTACGATAAAGCAAACATTAATAGGAGATATAAAATGATTCATTGATTGGCCCACGCAATCACAACTTACTTTATTTAATATTCGAGGTGTTAAATATCCAGCAACATCATAATGATCAACAGACTTGGATGCTTTAACTCCATTAATGGCACCAAGGCCAGATTTAATCAAATACAAATGTCTAAATCCAGTCTCTTCCGATGCCCATATAAAATCCACAGTTGTATCAGTAATATTTATAAATTGTAATAAATCATGAATGTTAATCCATGTAGTAGATGTTTGAGAATAAATAACTTGTATCTGGCTTATTGATTCATGAGAAGAATTATGATCTTCCGATGGAGATGACGAATTTGTGTTATATGGTTCGCCAAAATTATCTAACGGTATAAGTACTAAATCCAACCGTTGTTGTGCTCGATTTAATAGTTGTGTCCAAATATATTTCGAATCAGGAGTCCATCCAACTCTAACAATATATTCGAGCCATGGAAATGTAACGCTTAATGGACATTCTAAATCTCTAGTAAATATATTAGTTATGTTTAATGACTCAGATAATGAAAATTCAACTAATTTTAATTTTGATTTTGCGTTAGGTGTACCGGCTCGCGGAAAACGATATTCGTCATATTCACCACCCACGGATTGTGATGAAGGGAAAGTAAATAAACAGACATCACTTTCATCAACTTCCTCGTACACAATTCTATAAATGCCATCATCACTGTGCGGTTGCCACCAATATCCCTGATATCGACTAAACTCTTCTTGCATTACATACGACGGAATGCCGGCACTTAATGGATCATCGACTATATTCCTCCGACCATCGTGTGCATAGGTTAATCGTTCGCCGTGACCACTAACAGTATGTGTCACCCATAGATCACCACCGCAAACATAAGCTACGAGATCGGAATTTTGAGGACAAATTTGTGGATCTAACGCCGTCCACGTTTGGCATATTCGAAGCTCTGTCGGGAACAATGGACTTAGCTGAAAACAAATAGATAAATTATCAAAAGAAAATTCTATAATTTGATTAATGAATCCTACATTATAGCCTGTATCTAAACACTGATAAAAAGTACATGAAACTGGAAATACTATTTTACCGCTCGATTTATGCAGTTCATATTCAGTAATGCCCCATGTAGATAAACGCTTCCGTTCCAGCAATAATTGAATTTCTCGAGAATATGAATTGTTTGCCGATAAATTTGGTGTTGTCGGATCTAATAATAAAAACCATCGCAATCTAAATACAAATATTATATTATTAATTTGAATCGTAATTCTAAAAAAAAAAATTATATGTATGTAGAAATTATTCAATGAATTTAGTCAGTTTTGAGCAATGTAAAGAACATCTTTTAAGAGATTACAACCTTATCGTAATTTAATCTTATTCGTTCGAAGTACTTGATATAGAATATCTCGGAATATGTATCAAAGACGCAGTAACTACACGTTTGACAGATTTGAAGTATTTACCACTGAAAACTCCTGAAATATGGATCTGAATCTCGGCAGACGAAAAAAAGATGAGTTAACAAGATTCATACATGTTACATGAAGGCAAAAACACGAGTTAGCGAGTATGTAGGCTCGGAAAAGATCTATATGCTAAACTGGAACGAAAAGAGCAGGAATCTGTTAGACATAAGATACGTTTAAAACGAAGAAGTGCTGGCGCCATAATGGCTCAACAGTAACAAATTTAATCGTTACTCAACAAAACCTTTAGTCAATATTTTATGTTAACTCATAATTATTGATTTTGCATAAACTTTTTGATAATTCATCCATTCAAAGAAGTTTTAGTATGTTGCTATAACATAATCTAACAACAAAGTTTCACCAATATTTATGAGATATTGTAATTAATTAGGTTCGAGTACGCTCCTCATACAAACAAACGGATCAAAAAATTATCCGAAGTTAATTTAACGATTTCTGAATTTAGACATGGAAATAGTAGCATGCATTTGGAAATGATTCGACTGAGAATAATGCAAATTCCTGATATCATGCATGAAATCAAAGGACAGCGAGTACGCTGGCGGTCACGTTCTGCGTGCTGATCCAAATCGAATGATACAGTGATCTTTGAAGAGAGAGCCGCCTTTCGGTAGGCGAAGAGGTCGCTGTCGGCGACGGTGGCTTCACGGCGTAGAGATCGATTTAGCATCTTCTGGTTGCTTGCAACAGTATGAAGAGCTGGCTCGTAATCGAAAGCGTTGTAATCAGATTGTGGACGCGGTACGGGCCCATAATGGCCTGTGAAAACAAAAAATTACTAAGAAATAAGATGGTCTAATAGAATATACAACTAGAAGAGTATAATACATGTATCCCAAATGCATTATTGGTTTTAAATGTTTGTGTAGTTATCTTAACTAGATTAGACAAAATTAGATATATAGTTACATACATATTAATTGATAAAAAAATAATTAATTATTCCATTATTCATAATGAAATTAAATCATTTGTTTTGATTAGAAATGGGACTGTTGAATGGAACCAAATACCATAAATATGTGAAAAGGGTAACAAACTATACGTTCAGACCATTACATGATGAGATACAAATTTACAATGTAATCAAATCTTAAGATACTTTCGATAGTTACCAATTAAAGAAACAACTATGAAAACTAAACGTGATTTATTAAATCAGGCGCAAACTCACCGCACAGGAATAGATGATCAGATATGTCTTTGTGTATTAATTTGTTATATTTCTCACAATCACATTTGATTTAAGTATTATCATAATATAAATGTAATTTATCTTACTTCTTTGGGCTATTGAAAACTTTCTCTTAAAATTTCCTATTATTACAAGAAAGAATAAAGTTCATTGAATAATTTCTTTGTAAATATTTAACATATAAAACTTACTTTTGTGATGAAGGTGTATCTCCTGGGGGAATATCGGTATACAGAAGAGTAGTTTCCCAAGTGTTAGGAGGTGTACTTAAGAAATATATTCTTGTTCTACCATCAGATAATGAACGAAATCTAATATTTATCGGCACCGTGCTCGATAAATTAGCAAATTGTCGTCTCAAATCACTTACAATACTCTTTAATTCAGACCACGATTTTTTATTTGGTGTAGGTTGTTTTCTCCAAGGATTGTTGGCAATATCCATTTTTCTTCTATTTTTTTTATTGTTTTTATCACAATTAGTAAAATTGTCAAAATGTTAATTTATTCACTTTCTATTTCTTTCAATTTAATAAGTAAAACAATCAATTAACTTATTAATAAAACTGCCTATATAAAAAAAAATTCAATCGGATTTACATATTTTCAGCTATATACTTTTTAGCTTAGTATTTCATTATGATTTGTTGTATACCATAACCTATCCATATTTGAAAAAGCCTAATTCACACATAATTATAATATTGATTTATTTAAACTAACTTAAAAAAAATTCTTGATAAAAATAAATTATGAAATTTCTAATAAATTAAATAAAATTTTAACTCAAAATTTATTAAATAAATGCATGCAATTTCTCATTCCGAAATATGAGTTCGATAATTGACAATAACTTCAATATGAAATGTCAAAAAATTTCTTAGGTCCAAAAAACAAAAATAGCGATTAATAGAAATTAAAACATTTTCGATAAGTAAACGATATGTTTATAAACTTCTAGCAGTTCATATAACCAACGAGACGACAACTACTAACCCTTTTAACAAAATCGAGTTGGTTACAAATATTTATAAAGTGGTTTATAGGGTTAGCGACTATATATTAATTTAACTCATAATTATTGATGTAATTAATTACCAACATTTTTGAGTACATATTGTTTTTACCATTCGATATTTATTTATCCTAAAACAAATTAATATAATTTTGTTATGACCTAGATCACTTTTCAGAATTTACGATTTCACTAAAGATTTAACCGCCGTTATTAGTTCTTAGGTTTGTTTTAACGTTAGTAAAATTTATTTGTCTCTAAAAACTAACTCGGAATAGTACTCGAAAGGGATAAGACAGTTCAAAATTGATATGCTACAATACAAATCAAAATTGATATGCTATTTCAGTTGGAATAAAAAACAAAGATAAAATAGAATTAATTTTGCTTGCATGTTTCTTTCGGAATGTCAAAAATTAAATATTTTTCATTTTTGACATGCCCAAAGAAACATGTTATATGTGATTTAAAATATTTGGTAAACCTTTATGTTTCATTATTTTATAATAGTGAGGTTTTATAAAATATTTAATTGACTTATCTCTTTAATAGTGTTTTCAAAAGATAGTTCACACGTAGATCTGAATATTATACTTAAGTTTTGGAATGCACCCTTGATTTTATACATAATAAATACGAACGGGTTAAGGTCTATTGGGCGTATTTTTGAAACGAATTTTATTTATTTTAACGTAACTCTTCCATAATATGTTTTAGTTTATTGATAGTTGTCAACTATATATTATAAAATTTTAAGAATATAAACCGCCTCAAAATAATTTAATATAACATATGAACCTTATAGTAAAAAGTTCAAGTGGTTTAAAACATGTATATAAAATCAATAATACTAGATGGATTTAAATCTTATGGACGAAGAACAGATATTACAGGATTTGATCCAGAATTCAACGCGATAACTGGGTTGAATGGTACCGGTAAATCAAACATTTTGGATTCGATTTGTTTTGTGTTGGGAATTTCTAATTTGGGGCAAGTACGAGCAACATCTTTGCAAGATTTGGTCTACAAAAGTGGACAGGCTGGTATTAAAAAAGCTACTGTAACAATTACATTTGATAACACTGATGTATCGCAATGTCCAATCGGATTTGAAAAATGTAAAGAGATTTCTGTTACGCGTCAGGTAATTGTTGGCGGGAAGAACAAGTATCTAATTAATGGCAAGAATGTTTTAAATAAAAAAGTAAATGATCTGTTTTGTTCAGTTCAACTAAACATAAATAATCCAAATTTTCTAATTATGCAAGGAAGAATAACAAAAGTGTTGAATATGAAACCTCAAGAAATATTGTCAATGATTGAAGAAGCAGCTGGAACAAGTATGTATGAAACTAAAAGGGAAATGACTGTTAAGAATTTAGAAAAAAAGGAAAATAAATTGAGCGAAATGAATACTTTGCTACATGACGAAATTGAGCCCAAATTAGAAAAATTAAGACGGGAACGTTCCATTTACATCGAATACCAAAAAATTTGCAATGATTTCGATTATCTAACGAGAATTCATGTTTCTCACTTGTATTTAGAGTATCAAAAATCTCTAACAACTTGTAAAACAAATATTGAAACAATTGAACAAAATATCGTTGAAGATAAAAATCGAATCAAAAGTAATGAAGAGGAGGTGAAAACGATTGAAAATGATGCTAAAGAAATTGAAAAAAAAATCGACGAAGAGAGTGGCGGGATACTGAATGAACTGGAAGAAGAAATGAAAAAAATTTCCAAAGCAGACGCTTTGATGAATAGTGAAAAAAAATCGGCTAAGACAGATGTCGACGACGAAGCAAAACGAATGAAGTTCTTAGAGAAGACCATTCAAGACGACCAGAAAGCATTAGATATGAAAAATGCAGAGATGGCAAAAGTAGGGGGTACGTTTGAGAATTTGAAGCAGACAGGAGAAAATGATGAAACAGCATTTCATAATGCCCAAAAGCGTTTGGAAGCTGTAACTAAAGGGTTGTCAACAAATGACGAGGGAGAAGCTTCCTCGTTGCAAGATCAATTAATGGGTATGTTGGCAAAATTTACTATATTTAGGAACATTTTTTTTATTATATTCATTTAACTTCGTAGCTGCCCAAGGTAAAATTTCTGAAGCAACTACAACAATTAAAAAATCTGAGATGGAAATAAAACAGTTAACTGCAATGGTTAAAACTAAAGAAAGTGAAAGTGCTTCATGTGATGCTAATTATATAAAGGATAAAAAACTTCTTGACCAAACAACACGCGACGTTAATAGAATGAGGTCCGAACTATCGGGTATTGTTTATCAGGAAGGGCATTTAGAACAGTTACAAGAAGCAAGAATAAGACTAACACAGGAGTGTCGTAATATTAAAAAGAACTTAGACTCACAAGGAGCACATAAGTTTGAAATACAATATAGGGATCCTGAACCAAATTTTGACCGCACTCGTGTAAAAGGAATCGTTGGCAAACTATTTGATGTAAAAGACAAACAATATTGCTTGGCTTTGGGTATTGCTGCTGGTGGCTCGTTGTATAATACAGTCGTGGACACCGATGTAACAAGCAAAAAAATTTTAGATCGCGGCCAGCTTCAATCTCGAGCTACTTTTATACCAATGAATAAAATAACTGCTCGTCCTATTGAAAACAGTATCATTAAATATGCCCAAAGTCTAGTTGGAGCAGAAAATGTTGATTCAGCACTATCCTTCATAACATACGAAGATGAACTAGATCCAGTTATGAAATATGTATTTGGTCGTACTTTAATATGCCGTGATATTAAAATCGCAAAGCAAGTAACATATAATAAGAATATAATGTGTCGGACTGTAACTCTCGAAGGTGATGTACTCAATCCTGACGGATCTCTTTCTGGTGGTTCCGCTCCTAAGGGTGGTGCTGTTCTGTTGCAAATTGCTGAAATTAAACAAATGGATCGAATGATGAAAGAAAAAAATGCTGAGCTTCAAGCTACAGTTAAAGAAATTCAAAATTTGGAACAAATAGCTAATCGATATAATAATTTAAAAGAACAGATAGATCTTCGTACAACCGAATTAAATAAAATTCAGCAAAGTTTGGAACAAACATCTTTCCAACAACATCAATCTGAAGTTCAAAATATGAAAGCCAAATTGGAAGCACTAAAAGAATCAATTAAAAAATCATATGAAGTTCAAGCAACTGAAAAGGCAAAAGTAGCCGATATTGAATCAAAATTAAAGGATTCAAAGGGACATCGTGAAAGGGAGCTGAAACAAGCAGAACAGGATTTAAAAATCTGCAAGAAGAAATACGAAGAGAGTCGTAAAAACTGGAAAACCCGAGAACAGGAATATGAAACATTAAAAATGGAAATTGAACATTTAGGAAAATCGATTGAAAGTTCAACACAGCAATTAAACGAATCTAAAGAAGTAATCAATAAATTGGAACAGACATACAACATGGTTCTACAAAAATGTAAAGATTCTTCTGAAGCCGTGGAAACGCTTAAAACTAACATCAAGGAACAAAAAAATAAAATAAATTTACAAAATAAGGAATTGAAACAAAAAATGACTACTAAGGATAAATTACTTAAAATGAATCAGGATCTTGTTATTGCAATTAAGAAAAAGGAAAGTGAAATATCTAATATAAAATCAGAAAATAAAGATGCTCTAAATCGAATCAATTCATTAGAAAAGAAATATGAGTGGATTGCAGGAGAACAAGATCAATTCGGCGTTCCTAACTCACGTTATGATTATAGTAAAAACGATCCTATAGATGCCGGAAGGCAACTGCCTTCGCTTACTGAAAAAAAGGCAAAAATGGGTCGAAATATTAATCAAAAAGCAATGACCTTACTGCAAAGAGAGGAAGAGCAGTTTCAAGACGTAGTTAAACGGATCGAACGCGTTGAAGGAGATAAAAGAAATATTTTAAAAATTATTCATGGTTTTGATGAAAAAAAGAAACAATCCGTTATGAAAGCGTGGAGAGAAGTAAATGAAAATTTTGGCAGTATTTTTAGTTCTTTGTTGCCGGGTGCATTTGCAAAATTAGTTCCACCGGAAGGCATCCCCTACCACCAAGGTTTGGAGGTTAAAGTATCATTTAATGGTTTATGGAAAGAATCTTTAACTGAGTTATCGGGCGGACAAAGGTCGCTTGTTGCTCTTTCATTAATTTTGGCGATGTTAAAATTTAAACCGGCACCACTATACATTCTAGATGAAGTTGATGCCGCTTTAGATTTATCACACACACAGAATATTGGCAATATGTTGAAAGCACATTTCAAAAATAGTCAATTTATCGTGGTGTCGCTTAAGGATGGCATGTTCAACAATGCCAATGTTTTATTTAGCACTAAATTTATCGATGGTATGAGTGGTATTCAACGAACCGTAAATATACATAATAAAAAAAAATAATCTAAGCTCATATTCTAATATTTCTATTTTTTAATAATTTGTAATTTTTAATAACTTGTTTTATTTTTTTATTAATAAAATAATTAATTGTATGTTCGATTAAATTAAATTGGCTTGAAGCTTGAATTATAAAATGTCCAGTGGCCCTATTCTGGTTTTCCCAGGGAATTGGGAATTTTTGACGTTTTTATAACAGTTGGGAATTATTTTTTCCAAAAGTGTATTCTGGCTATTGGGAAAAATATTTGGTTTGGAAAAAATAATTCCCAATTATAACAGTTTTGACGTTTATTTTTCCCTATTAAAATTGTTGGAAATTCATATTTCTTATGGTAAAATACTCATAACTACCGTGGGTGGCCATATTATTAGGGACACTATAAAATATTATTGCATTTCTCTTTTTTTTCCTCTCTCCTTGCATATTTTTTTATTTTTTTTAAGTATGAGATACAGATTGCTTGTTCCACACAAATTTATTTTACAAAAACCTCAAATTGTTTTTATTGTACCGGTAATTCATACCGCCCAGTGGCCCTATTCTGGTTTTCCCTGGGAATTGGGAAAAAATTATTCCCAATTCCCAACTATAATAATTCCCAATATTTTATTCCCCAATTCCCAAAAGTGTATTCTGGCGTGCTGGGAATTATTTCCCCTCTGTGCAACAAATAGTTTTAAATGTTCGCCACTAGAGTACCTTTTTAATCGTTTTTTTCATGGTGCG
Organism: Tipula lateralis; assembly: GCA_963932295.1. Classification (NCBI taxonomy): domain Eukaryota; kingdom Metazoa; phylum Arthropoda; class Insecta; order Diptera; family Tipulidae; genus Tipula; species Tipula lateralis. The sequence continues at coordinate 140,507,550 of OZ010737.1, forward strand.
CTATGTTATTATATTTGAATATGATTTAAATATTGACGGATGAATAACAAATTTAAAAAAAAAAATAAGTGTTTTCGCTTTTGAAAAACAATTAAAAAATTTTTAGGGTCGGAATTATTTTCTACATTCACTATTTATTATATGATTATTAGTATTTAAGAATGAGCTAATTTTTTTTATATTTTAGGGCAGATTAGACCAAATTTAAAAAAATATGTGTTTTTGCTTATAAGAAATAATAAAAAAAAATTAAATTTATACTCTAGTATTATGAGTATTTTACCATAAGAAATATGAATTCCCAACAATTTTAATTGGGAAAAATAAACGTCAAAACTGTTATAATTGGGAATTATTTTTTCCCAACAAAATATTTTTCCCAATAGCCAGAATACACTTTTGGAAAAAATAATTCCCAACTGTTATAAAAACGTCAAAAATTCCCAATTCCCAATTCCCTGGGAAAACCAGAATAGGGCCACAGGTTACGCAGTGGTTAAAGCTGCGGCAGTTGGAGCGGGAGGTACCGGGTTCGAAGCCGATTCGGGGCAAGATGCAAATGGTTTTTTGACCTTCGATCGTTTGGGCGGTGCGATCGGTGGTGTAAAAATTAACATATCTGGACCCCCGTCGTGTTTAGAATCCATGGGCCGACCCATCTTCAATGTCAGTATTATAGGCTGACATGGAGCTATGCAATGCGCAGATGGTTCTACGTAAACTCGGACCTATAGCCATACATAGAGTGGTATCACAACGGACCAATTGCCGGTCTAAGTGTGCGATAGTCACAACAACCTAACCTAAACTAACCAGTAATTCATTTTTTCTACAAAATTCAGTGTGTCCCTAATAATATGGCCACCCACTGTATAATACTAGAGTATAAATTTAAATTTTTTTATTATTTCTTATAAGCAAAAACACCTATTTTTTTTAAATTTGGTCTTATCTGCCCTAATATATAAAAAAAATTAGCTCATTCATAAATACTAATAATCATAATAAATAGTGAATGTAGAAAATAATTCCGACCCTAAAAAATGTTTAATTGTTTTTCAAAAACACCTATTTTTTTTAAATTTGTTATTCATCCGTCAATATTTAAATCATATTCAAATATAATAACATAGCGCACCATGAAAAAAACCATTAAAAAGGTACTCTAGTGGCGAACATTTAAAACTATTTGTTTCACAGAGGGGAAATAATTCCCAGCACGCCAGAATACACTTTTGGGAATTGGGGAATAAAATATTGGGAATTATTATAGTTGGGAATTGGGAATTTTTTTTCCCAATTCCCAGGGAAAACCAGAATAGGGCCACAGGACACGGAAGAGATTTGGTTTGTTGTTTATAAATATATACAGTGAAACCCCAAAAACGAATTTCCGCCTTTAAAAGTACTGGCCACCAATGATGACCATTAAACGGAACAAAATCATATGATTTGGCAATAATTCAAGTAAATTACAAGTGTAGAACAATTAATAATATGATATTACAAATGCAGTAATAGAAACTTTGAGCTTCATAATCGACTAGTAATGTTTATTTATGACTATCTGTTCCAAAATCACTAACGAGTTTTCAAATTTCATTTTAAACTTGATTTCACCACAAGTCATGTCTTGCCGGTAGTTAATTACCAGAATCAACAAATTTCTATCTATTCCGCTAGGTAGCAGGTCCATCGATTAAAGATTTTACAGTGGGATTTGATCTGTTGAACCTTGATTGAAACGCCACTGGCAGATATGTATACCCGATAAACGTCACAGAATTGATTATCTACTGTCAAACTCATAGAAATATATTAATTATATAGAATGAACATAAGCAAACGTCAAGCGTTCCAAATTTGGAGAAGAAAAGAGAAAGGTAGAAAAATGCCATAGGCGTACTAAAAATTCTAAAAGGGGTATTTGAAATGAAGTTGCCGATTTTAACTAGATTTGAAATTTACAACCGTTTATTATTATTATTATATATACGAATTTTTTTATTTATATATATATGTATATATATTATATATATATATATATATATATATATATATATATATATATATATATATATGTATGTATATATATATATATATATATATATATATATATATATATATATATATATATATATATATATATATATATATATATATATATATATACATAATGTACTCGTTTCCACACCTCCCAAGAGGAAGAGTACTTGGTGCGTTTTTTTTATAGTGGTGTCCCCGGTAGGCCTAATCCACAAAACGTAGAGCTTAGTTGTTACATTCCTTGAAAATTTACATCCTTTTACATCCTTTGGATTCTTTGGAATATTTACATCCTTTGGATCAACATTTTCACAATTGTTGTCATAGCATAAGGTGGGAACGGCTGACATCTTTAAAATTCTGCGTTTCTTTGCGTCCTTCCGTGGTAAAAAACACGTTTCATCAAAATGTGCTGAACATACAAGCGTCCGTTTATGTATTTGATTTTTCGGTTCTGCATCTAAAATGGTTAACCATTTTTCTTGCATTTGCTTGCATTTTGGTAATCTAAAAAAATAGAATAAAAATTAAAATTATTATTATTGTTTCACTATCAATATACAATCTTAAGGCTATTAAATGTAACTTTATTGTATTTAATTGTAAATTCGCTTAATCAAAAATGTCAATTTAAAACACAGCACTAAATTATATTTGGAAGACACGCGCGCCATTTTGGGTGGACATATTATTTACTAACTCTGGAAATATTAAATCTACTGCACTGGTAAAAATAAATGTTTATATTCTCGAAACCCGAAAACAAATACCGTACATTTCGAACAAAATTATTTTGTTAAATTATAAATGAAAAATAACTATTTTTTGTGATTGATTAATATATATGCACGATGAGGTTAGTTATGACTCATAAAATAGAAGCGTAAACTTACTTATGAAACGAAATTCCCAATTTTTTTTTTCCCTGGTAATTTCCACAGTTTTTAGCTATACACTTCATTATTTATTTTAATATCACTATTAAAAACAACACTACGTAAAGTTTATCAATTTTTTAATAAAAATTAATCTAACAATTATTTTTTTATTCGTTAGTAAAAATTTTATAATCACTTTGATACTGACTTGTCCGTAACAATCATCAAACTGACAGCACATTGTTTTCGGGTTTCGATGGTAAGAAAGATCCGCCATACTGGATTTTTATATACACCTCTCACTCATACTGATAACGCTTGAAACAAAAGATTTTGTATGGAAAAACAACAACAATTTTGCTTATGTTCATTCTATATAGTATTATATATTTCTATGGTCAAACTTTATAAAAGAAAAACAAAAAGATTTCAATGGATTTTAAACCAATTATTACATGTAATATTATAATTAAATTCTTGATATTTTTTAATAATATAAAGTATTTCTATCTTCTCAAGATGCTGGAGATTTTCCATTATTTCGATCACTTGAAAACCATATTGTATCAGCAATCGCACAAGATACCTGTGAATGGAAACGTTCATATGGACGCCCCATTAAAAATGTTCGCATTGATGCAACATTTCAACCATTTGATGTTAGTGTATTCGAGAGTTATAAAAATGGCATGTGGAGTATATTAAAACATCCAGTGTTGCATATATATGTGACTGAATGTAATGATGTGGACTCATACAAGTCGTCTGTGAAAGACGAAATAAATTCATGGCTGAAAACTCTACAATCTTTTGATGTTGTGGACTGGATGATTTTAATTGTGGAAACATTAGATGTACGTAAAACCAAAAATATTTTACCACGAACTACAGTTTTGGATAAGATAAGAATTGATTTTGCGTCAAAAAGTTGTGATAGATGTATTTCTTTACTGAATCCTATGAAATTCGAACAGAAGGCAACTGAGTCATTTAGATGTGTATTGCAAAGGATACGATTTTTAATGTTGATGGGATATAATAAGAATATAGTAAAATATGAGGAACTGATTCGAGCCACTAGGGAAAAGCGCAATAGTGATAACTGGTGTTTTATTCATTATTTTACATTGCAAGAAGAGCTAGCTTTTGTTCTCGAAATGCTGGGACTCTATATGGAAGCGCTGATTCAATATGACGAGCTTGATGCCATGTTTTCCCAATTTATATTAAATTCAGTGTTTGGTGACAAACAAAAATGGTTGGAACATTTTGGAAAACCATTTGCATCATTCCATGGCATAACAATGATAAAATCGAATATGATGAAAACGCGAGAAAAAATTGTGAATAAGTCGGCAACTTTATTAGAATTTCGAAGTTATTTATTTGAGCGCCAAGCACTTTTATTAACTGCTGCAGGTCGTCAATGGGAAATTGCTGAACGTCTTCTAGGATTTTTGTTTTGTACGCTTCGAGAAATTGATGCATTGAATATTGATACACCTGAAGGTTCTGTAGCTTGTTGGGAATTTATATGTGCGCTAGAAGTGCTTCAAATTTGTGAAAGTGTACAAGATACTAATGATATTCACAAATGTTTTCAGTATTCCGCGCCCATTTGGAATTTAGCAAAGGATAAATTGTATGAACTAGGCCAGTTGTGCGGTTTACTACCAGGTTTCACACCCACATCCGAACAATTACATATTGTTGTAAATTTGTCAGCTGGCATAGGAGATTTCATCAGTGAACCAATCAAAACTGATAACAACTCAAAATCCAATGCATCTACTGTAAAGCTTAATCAACCACCTACCGAAAAACTGAAGGAAGCTCTCGCATCAAATCAGGCATTTCAAAAATTATATTTAGAATTAAGTGAATTAGCAATAAGCACTTACAAACATGTTTCGAGACTACGATCTGCCAGGTTAGTTGGTCTTGAGCTTGGTAACTTTTATTGTACTTTAAATGAACCGCAGAAAGCTATAGTATTTTTCACTGATTTATTGCGGGAATTAAAATCGGAAAATTGGAAATATTTAGCTAGTCAAACATTATTAGAATTGGCTAGTTGCTACAAAAAGATGGATGATCTAGCAAATTATACCAAAACATGTGCAACAATTTCTTGTTGTTCTGAATTGGAGACTCTGGTACGAACATTCTATTTCGATGAATTCATAAAATCGTTACACCTACTTAAAGATGTTGAAATCGATCGTATAGACAATTCAGTTTTTTATGCAGCAGTTCTTGAAAACCATTTTCAGGTAGACAGTTTATTAATCGAAAATGATATACCAATAGTTCAAGACAATTTAATAACGGTTGAGCTGAGGATCGAAAGTAATTTTCCTCGTGAAGTAATAGCGGAAAATATTTCAATATCGTATGAATCTTCTACTAAAAATAATACAATTTGTGATAATCTTGATTTTATAAACAAGTCAATGCTTCCCATAACATTACAATTGGAGTATAAACAAGATAATTCATTAGGATCTGCATCTGTTGAATGCAATATGAAGGAGGCTAAGCATTCAGTGCGACGTTCAAGCAGCACAAAACGAAAAATTTCTCCTACGGTACGTTCTGATTTCACTAATTGCGTGACAATTGAAACAGTGAGTATAAAACCTGGTATAAATAATTTTATATTAAAATCAAAAGCTACTCGGGTGGGAATCTGGTGTTTTAAGCAAATATCAATAAAGATTCAAACATTGGATTTTCTTTCGGAAACTGTTCCAAATATATTTAAAATTCAGCAATTCGAAGTAACAACTAAACCCTCTATGGCAGTTTTAGATTTTTCAAATTTAGTTGCTGGATTGGAACAACCAATAAAATTACGAGTTTCCGGTGGTAGTTTTATATTCCCCAAAGAATCAGTTATACATTTAAAATGTTCTAAAAATTTACGACTTAAACAAGATAATGAGGATGAGGAATTTCGACGAGAATTAAAAATAGATCTCTCAAATTTCAAATCATTTGAGACAAAAATATTTAATCTCAAAGGATTTTGTGAATTACCAGGACGAAGAGATGAAAAAAGAATTGAACATAAAGTAACATTGCAATGCCCATGGTCACGTAATGATATCCAAAGTCCGCTTCATTTCCTGCCAGCAGTAATTGCATCATGCCGATTACACTCATCTGGGACACGTAAATTTCTTCAAGTTGTAATTAAGGGGGTTTACGAAGGTAAGCTAATATTGTACGATCCAGTAATGAAATGCTCGTCTAAAGGTGTTACACTCCAAGATATAAATCCCAAATCTCAAAATGGTGTTGTAATTTATAAAGGTTTGATTGTATCATTTTTATGGGATATACAAGTAGAACCTTTGAAAACTGAAAATGAACTACCGACAATACAGATTGAATTTGCTATGCAATACTCGGAATATGAATCCAAAATTCGTCGAGATTATAGTTGCACTTTTGATGTATCAGATTATAATACACTTTTCAAGATTCATGCTAAAGTTGAACCATCTGAGTTGTGCAGAGTAGGAGCTGTTTGCCACTTAACATTAAAAATATCAAAAATTCAAGAAAATCCGTTTAACGATTTAATGTATGAAGTTTTAACCGACCAAACAACTTGGGCAATCTGTGGCCGAACTGCTGGTGTTGTATCAATGCAAGACACTGAAAATCAACAAATAACACTCGAGATACTACCACTTAGTGCAGGATTTTTACCACTACCCAGCATTAGGTTATCAAAATATATTTCGGCTGATAAATCAAAATCTGAAATTCATCCAAAACTACAACCTTTTCCTCCTGGCCAAGTATTCAATTCGACTAAGAGTATGCAAATACACGTACTCGCTAGTAACAATCTTGAATAATTAGTAATATGTATTTTATTTATTAATCAACTGAATTATAGTTAATAATAAACTAAAAATTTGTTTTAATTCTAATGCAAACCAGTCGAAAAGGACTTGTCTAACGATCTTTTTTTTTTTTATGAAGTCAAAACAATCTAAAACACGTGGATACTAAAGCAAAGTTGTAAATGTATATTTAATCGGTTTTAATGAATGACAATTTTACCGCACTTCATTGTTTTAAAAATGATCACAAACTATTTCGTAGAAATGGTCGCAGACTGTAGAATATATTAATTTAATCAAAATGAAAAACCAATTACTTTTGCATTTTTTTATTAATGAAATAAATGTTTATTCATTTTCTTGTGATCGTAATCTTCCGTTAGCATTTGTAATACGAATGGATAATTGTTTTGAACGTTCAACAATTTCTTTACGTTTTTTAGATGAAACACCATGAGCTATTTCTGCACAGTAAAGTCGGTTTTGCATCATCAACACTTCCAATTCTTTAACATTGTGCACTAAGAATTTCTTAAAACCTGTAGGAAGCATATGACGCGTTCTCTTATTAGATCCATAACCAATGTTTGGCATAAGATATTGCCCCTTGAAGCGACGACGTACTCTGTTATCAATACCTTTAGGTTTACGCCATTTAGCCTAAAAATGAAAGTTGTTTAAACATTGAAGTTTAAAATATAAATTAAATATCAATAGTAAAATAGTTATACTAAATTTTCATTGTTCAAACATAAATCACATTAATTAGAACCACAATACTTACACTTAATTTCGAGTATCTGTCAGATTGATGACGGATAAAGCGCTTTGTGCGCTTCTTAACTATTTTAGGTCTGTATGCTGGGCGAATAGTCATTTTGTACCTGAAAATAAAGTAAAATGATGAGTATTGATATAAACACTCTGGTATATTTAATGTTTAACAATTATTGTATTTATTTAACGACCTAATGCAATTATCTTAGTATACAAAAAAGTAGGGTTATATTAATTTCAAACAATCCCAATTTCAAAGTTGGTTTTCAGTATTACATCCAAAATTATTATTTCACAAAATTTTTCCATTTTATTTAACAATCGTGTATAATTTATATATTTAAATTAACTACAGATGATTAAAAATTTTAAAGATTAATTTCCATTTTCACTAGTACCTACCGATTTCTTTGAAGCACGTCAAAAAAGAAAGAATACGATATGAGTGCAGTGGTACCAACCGTAATGTTTATTTCCTGCCGACCCAATAAACCAAATTTAAAAACAATCTACCATTGTCATGTCGTAAGCAAATATGAGATTGTATTAGTAATTACCTAACAAATGAAATCGCTCTTTATTATATACATACCCTCTTTCCTTGGAAGGTAAAAACAAGGTTGATTTAAATATAAAAGTTTCGTTTTTGTTAAGGTTTCGTTAAATTATTTTAAACTCAACGAATGTACTGAAATTAAATAGATATGAAATTCAAAACAACTTAATGAATATTGTTTCATTATGTTTAATATAAGTGAATTAAATCAATATATTATTTGCAAGATAATTTAATATTAAATTTTAAGCATGATTATAATTTAAGGAAATCCTAATTTTAACTTTAATCAATTTCAACCTTGATCATGAAAATGTAGTAATAGAGATACGTCCCTTCATGATTTTGTTATATAGCAAAAAACATATGGGATTTACAGCAAGCGCGTAACAATTTTCGTTGTTTGAATGAAATTATGATCTTTGATTTAAAAAATCATTAAAGTGGTTCTTTTGAAGTGATTTTTGTTTACGTATAATGGTACATATTTTTTTAATTTAAGTATTTAAAACCAAAATATTTTTCTAACAATTTTGTCAGTAAAATTCGTTAAATTTTTGGTCAATCTGAAAATCATTTTCATATTTTTGGAATTTGTTAATATTTTTTTTCACTGATTTTGAACCAAATACTGAAAGTTTAGTCAAAATAGGATAAAATATTTTTTTTGGTTATGCGCGAGAGCACATTAATATAATATTAATAAAAATATAATATTTCCAGTACAAAAAATGTATTCAGTACTGAATAAATTTTTATAGTTACTGAAAAAATTATTATAGCAGTACTGACAAAATATATCAAGAGAAGTATTTTTATTCAGTACTGGAAAAATACTTTATAGGAAAAAATTATATGAATGTGAAATCGTTCCAATGCAGTGAAGTTATATTTGAAAGTGTTTTGATTTTTTTCTTTTCTTGGTTTATTCAGTATATTCTTCATAATGGAAATCAGATTTAACTTATAATAACTATAAGAAAGTGAAATGCCTTCATTAAATTTAGTATACTGCCCCTGTAAGCACTTCACATATTGGGTCTTTTTTAAAAGCGCTTTTGGTAGGCAATTTCAGGTTGAAACCAATTAAACCACCAGTTGGCAAGTATAGAATGTGCTGCTAACTAGGCGGAACTTACAAACCGTATATTTTCATTGATGCTATAAACTTTTAAATTGATAAATAAATATCAATATTTCTTTTTTAAAAAGTTTAAATTTAAATAAAATTCTAGTTGTATTTGATTGTTAATACATAAATATGTTTTATCAAAATGTTACAATAAAATATATTCGGGTTGAATAATTATATTTATATAGTAACATTTTATAGTCCGTTTGAAATTGTATACGTTTATTTCGTTTTATTCTCGTCTCGAACAAACAATAATTTTAATATTTGTCTAGTTATATATATTCTAATTTGGTAATGATAAGATTTTTTTATCTAAACCGGACATACCATATATAATTTAACTAAAATAAAACTATAATTCATGGATAAAATAAAATGCAGACAATTCAAATATATAAGCTTTTTGTTGATTTAAGCAAATGACGCAACTTTACTATGAACAGATATCCAATTTCCCTCATTAGTATTATTTAATAAATATACACTGCAGTTCACTTGAATAGGAACGACGGTTATTTTGGAATATTTCATAGGGGCATTATCTTGCTGATATATCCATGGCAATGGCCCAAAAGTATCATTGAAGCGGAGAAATGCTTCTTCGAGGATGCCCTTGTAAGTTGCTGCGGTCATTTTTCCGGTTGGAAATTACAAATCTCCCGGACCATACAATGATATAGCCCCCCAAACCATAACGCCTCCTTCCCTTTTCCTCTTTTCCTTTTAAACTTTTCCTCTTTTCGAAGGTCGTGAAAATAATAATTAAACTCATCGAGGCCATCGAGGTTAAATTTCTTCTCATCAGAAAAAACGACACGTTTCCATTTTTCAGCCCATGTCTATGCTGCCTCGAGAAATCTAACCTTTTCTGTTTCCTCTCCTGCTTTAGAGGTGGTTTCGTTTGGAGCTTTCTTCGAATAAGGTGATCTGCTGTTTTATCCGCTCTCCATACTGTTGTTCGGCTGACCTCCACACCAACTCTAGCTCTTTAATTATTGCACAAGATAGTTCGCAATTTTATGCTGCCCTTAGTATGGCCCACTTGTCGGCTGCAGATGTGGCCTCAACAGTTCGGCCTTTATTGTTTGAGCCATATTCTCTTGGATTTTTTGTAAAATTGAAGATAACAGTCTTACTTCTCCCTATTTTATCTGCAATTGCTTGTAGAGAATAATTTTCGATGTGTAGTACTTGAATTTGGGCTATTACTTCCTTACTAAGTGTTTTTCCTCGACCCATATTTACATTTTTTATGTTAAATTGGTAACCTTTTTTAAAAAAATTAATTTAATTTAAGTTTAAGTTGCTAACACTTCAAATTTATTGATAATATGGTCGTTTCTATTCAAGTGAAACAAACAAAAATCACACTTTTTAAGAAAAAACAAAATAATATAAAATTCCTCTGGCCTACAAATTTATTTTTATTTAAAAATTATGTAATTTTACACAAGTGCTAATCCTGTAAAAGCCAATTTGGAAAAGTTGGACCGATTTTGAAATATTCCAAAAAAAACCGTCGTTCCTATTCAAGTGAACTGCAGTGTATATTCAATAAAATATATTATTTTAGTCGTACAAAATTGAAATAAAATTCAATTTTGAGAGAGATAGATCATAATTAATTAATATTTTTCGTTCAACGTTTGCGAATAATAAATTTATAGTTAAATTACTAGTGCTACCATCTGAGATCTGTTTTGATACTATTTTATATTACGAAATATAATTCGGAAATAATCAAATTTCAATTATAATTTTCACTTGAAACTGAAGAATTAGAAATTCCATTAGTTATACATACATACATAAATTGATAAATAATTTCAATATACATTTTTATAAGTTGTTTGTTTACTTTTATAAAATCATTCTTATAATAATAGTACTATAACTGAAATGTTTTCATTAAATTTAGTATATTTCCCCTGTGAACACTTTACATTCTGGGTCATTTTTAAAAAGTGATTTTGGTAGGCAATTTCAGGTTGAAACCAATTATACCACCGGGTGGCTCGTTTAGCATGTGCAGCTATCTAGGCGACAATTAAAATGCGATTTAACATTTTCATTAATTTAACATTTTGAAGTTTGTATAAATGGATGCTATAAACTTTCAAATTCATTAACAAATATCAATATTTCCTTATTAAAAATTAAACTTTTAATACAATAACAGTTGTATTTGATTGTTAATATATACATCTGTTTTATCAAATGTAATTGTTAAAACAGATGTTATAGATATAAAATATATTCGGGTTGAGTAATTATATATTTTATATAGGAACATTTTCAATTTTATAGCAAGATTTGTTCAAAAAACTCATGCAAATTTGAGACAATATTTGTACTAATTTGGCAATGCTAAGATTTTTTTATCTAAACCGGACATACCATATATAATTTAACCAAAATAAAACTATAATTCATGGGTAAAATAAAATGCAGACAATTCAAATATATAAGCTTGTTTTAGTCTTTCAGTCGATTTAAGCAAATAATGATGTGACGCAACTTTACTATGAACAGATATCCAATTTTTCTTATTAGTATTATTTAATAAATATTAATTTAATTTATTTTTATTTTTATAGTATTATTTAATAAATATATAGTCGCTCGTTGTAGCTTAATGTTGACCTAAAATTAACATGCAACCGTATGACATAAAACGCGTTTGTGTGTAAAAACATTCGTTGGGCTGACCACCTACAATGTGTACCAATCGTTAAAATGGGTTCGTAAATAATATATGGCTTAGAGGCCGTTTACGGCCTCTAAGCCATATATTATTTATTTTTTATTTTATATATTCAATAAAATATATTATTTTTGCCAAGTGTCGTACAAAATTGAAATAAATCAATTTTGTAAGAGATAGATCATAATTAATTAATCTTTTTCGTTCAACGTTTGTATAATAAATTTATAGTTAAATTACTAGTGCTACCATCTGAGAATCTCTTTTGTTACTACTATTTTATATTACAAAATATACAATTCAGATATAATCAAATTTGAATTATATTGATCACTTAAAACTGAAGAATTGGAAATTCACTAACTCATACATATATATAAATTGTATAAAGTTTGAAATCAATAATAATATTTGATTCTAAAATAAATTTTAAAACAACAAGTTATCTTCCTACACTGAAAAGATGCGAAGAAAGTCTTTAAATAATATATTTATAAAGTCCTACACACGATCTTTATATACTATTTTAAGGAAAATGATTTCGATAAATAACAGTAACGTTTAAGAAACATAGATGGCACGCACCAAGATTACAACTAAAATTGAAAATAGAAATGTTAACATCTACGATATTTAAAGGGAAAAAATTAAATTTAAGTTCAAATTTTAATCAAAAACAAAGTAAGGGAACATTTATTCTATATGATGTCCGAGAAAAACCGCCATCATATTAGTCTTAAGTAACAAGTTTTTAGACGTTATATTGGTTGATTAGATTTTTATAATATTTTTCATACACTATATAAGTTAAAATTGAATATAGTATGGAAGTTAAACAAATAAATGTGAAGCTGATTAATACAATAGAATTTTATTAGGTAATCGAATAGCATTTAATTTTAAAATGATAAATTAAGTACAAATCGCATTATTTAATTAAAACTTTACACTAATACAAGTTTAATTCATATACGATGTCTGTTCAACACTAAAGCTTGATTCCGGTTTTATTTACCATTCCACTTTTTCTTAAGAAAATCATATAACATTTAAGTTTTTTCTCAGTATATTATTAACTTTTGAACAACTTATTCAATTCTTGATTAGTCGAGATATAAATATTTAATAAAATCCAATTCAGTTTGAGTGGAAACACGAAACATTAAAGTTAGTAAATAAAAATAATTGGTTTCTTTTTGATTTAAAAATAATATTAAAAATGAAGGTGTTGATTGTGGTGAGTATTGAAATTGATAATTAAAAAATAAGTAATGTGAAATCGAATTGTAAATATAGTTTTAAAAAAATACAGTGCGTAAAGTAAAAGTGAACTAGTTGTTTGAATTGGGTATATGGTGCAGATTATAACTTTAGTCTAATCTCGAAGGACATCTGTTTACGTAAGAGGATACAATTCTTTTATTTGAGAATTTATTCTGTGACGAATGGAAAATTATCAAGAAACAAAAGCCATAAATTTGAAATTGTTTAAATAAAAAAATGACCATTCTATCAGTGATAATGATGATATCATTGTTATTGAAGATGTTTTGTCACAAAACTAATTTGAATAAATTAAAGAAGATACATTCCAATTAAATTTATTATAGTGTTGTTGTATAGTTACTAAAAATACAATGATTAATTTATTTACGTTTCAAATGTGCTAAAGAAATTCTGCAAAATTATGCGAAAGAAATTTATGAGACTTGCAAGCAGTTATGTATTGTTATGGAATAATTTATTATGCAACAATTGAACACGAACAATTTCTCAATGTTTAATCAAGTAAATAATATTGCTTTTATATTGAATATGAAGGTACACGATTTTACACTTTTTGAAGGTAATAGTATTTTTATGTAAGTAGTTTATTATGCAGATGGGATTTGCAAAAATTATAATGTCGATCTAATACATATATGATCAGTCATCAAATGCAGATTATATTAATACAGTATTAAACTTTTAGCCACTTCATCATTTATAGTTAGAAAGTTAAAACTAAAATAGTTCAAAAATCCTTGATTTATAATCAATTCATTATTTTAGTGGTTGGAAAATTTTTTAAAACAAAATATGTTTAAAATTGATTTAGTGGCGCTTAAATAACGATGGATATTTATGAGATACAGCTTTCCAACATTTCATAGTTTGCCTTAGTTTAAGGCTATGTATAAGGTTATTTATTTTTGGTATCTTTAAAATGTAATACATGTATGCGTAACAAATGAATAATATAGAAACGAAAGTATGAATACTAATCAAATTAATACTCAAAAAGCAAGTTCAATGTAATTTATGAATGTTATTCAGGAAATATGTAAAAGTGAACATATTAATTTTCAGCATGCACATTGTGAAAGATTTTAATTTCCGAATACAATGTACGTGACTATATATGACACAGTTAGTGGTTTAAGTGAAATGAATGGTATGGTTAAGTCCAGCAGGAGGGATGTGTATTATTATTATCTAGAATTTTGGAGTAACAACGATCTACGATATGTCGAAATCGAACATTGGTAGTCGACAAATTTGAAAATATATCTTAATAGGATAGGTTTCTAAAGCTTTAACTTAAATAATATTTTCTTTTATGTGGGTCTTGCAAGCAAACCTCCATTACAGCATTTTTTCACCATTGAACATCCCTTGTTCGAATTTTGATTTTATAAATGGTTCAGCAAATTGTCAATATTAGTTAGATAGCTCGTTATCAACTTTGATTTTCATCATATCATTGTCATCAGTGTTGTGGCACATGAGTACTCGCACAAGAGAAATAAGCCAAAACATTTTTTTCAATGGATATTTGACTTTCTGCTTGATATCCTTCGTCATTATTGGGTTCATCTTTGGCGGTTCTGCTCCTTTTTCTTCCCCATTTTATTTGTTATAGTAAAATGTTATTTACGGTCTTAAAAATAATATACATTGATCTTGTAAAATTAGCCTCTGAGTCCTGGACATTTATTCTTCTAGTGTATTTAGTCTAGATAATAATTAGCTGATTTGTGAAATTCAAAAGCACTGTGTATGGTTTCGAATTTTTACTGACGGTGCAGAATTCACCTTAAATATTTTAGTTTAATGAATTTTACTGAAACTTCGTGAAGGAGTAAACTGCTAAAACCACAGATAGGTTAGGTTCAGATCACTGAGATCATGGATATATTAAAAGCTTCCATTTACCAAGTTTGACTACTTCTTTAAACCATGTGCGGTTGTTTCAGTATTTTAGTCAGAAGAATTTTGAAGCAATAGAATTAGAATCTTTGGATATTTTGACCTATTGAGTCACGTGAGCCACTCAACTCTTTAATATATTAAATGGAATGACGAAAGACTACTCTGTACTCTCTTTCAAATTAAAATATAGTTTTTCATTTCCATTCAAAACTTTCTTTCGATGCAAACGCTAGTTTTTTGATAACATATTTTATTATGTTGTCGCACAATCTATTAAGAGTCTAAAATTTCATCAACTTTCTTTAAATAAATAATGTGCATCATGAAGACGAGTGATATGGCGCCACAAATGTATTTCATATCTTGAATCTTATATTTATACATAAAAAGGCGTTTCAATATTGGCGGGTCTGATTACAATCGGTGGTGAGAATGAACAGATTTATGACCCCCTGTTAGATTGCATATTTCATACAGTACTATAGGCGCCAGTAATGGCGTAAAGTAGGACGTAATAGGCGAACCTCGAAAGAGTTGGGAAGAGCATTAGCCCCAAAACAGATTGGAGAGATAGAAACAAACAGACAAGAATTAAATGAATATAAATATATCAAGAAGTTATAGTTAGTCTTGCTCTTCATTTTATGAATAAAATTAGATAATAGATGTAAGACATTTAAATGCTAAAGGTTAATCTTAAGACATACTTGTATATATTCATTATATAGAGTTTGATCATATTAGAATTCAGTGGAATTTTGTGAAACAAATTAATTAAAGTAATAAAATATCAAAATTCGTCATCGATCGTATTCTGATGATAATATAAAGTATAATAATCGCAAGTTTATTTACCTGGAATGTATATTTGAATCTTGCGTCATATAAAACATCTCTTAAATCTTAATATCGAAACTAATTCATTGCAAAGTGGTTTTTATTGTCAATTTTAGAAATAATGTTTTATATATATTTAACAGGGTTAAAAAGTTTTTTAAAACTTTAATACATCAAACCAATGTTAAACAACTATCTATTGTTCCATTTCCACATGCTTTTATATTTGACCAAAAACAACTTAATTATATCCGTTCAGTGTATTATGACTAACATTACACTTAATTTTTTTTTTAGATTTCAATACTAGTCGCTGGTGTCTTTGGTGATGTGTCATTTATTAAACAAGAGTATCCCGAAGAATACGACACAACAACAACCACAACTCCACCACCTCCTCCACATCCATATGTATTTTCGTATTCAGCTGGACGCTATCCTGGTCACATTGATCGCACACATAGTGAAGTATCGGATGGAAGTGGCGTTGTACAAGGCAAATATGAATATGTCGATCCACGACACGAAATACGTACCGTTGAGTATACAGCTGATGCAAATGGATTTCATCCAATTTTAAGCCATGAACCAAAGGGACCAGAAGATACCGATGCAGTTAAATATGCCAAGGATCGTCATTTTTATTTGTACAATAAAATTGCCGAACGCAATTCTCATCCAGCTTCATTAGAGGGTGTTGAAGAAAGATTACCAAAAGAAACAGCGGCGGTTGAATTTGCAAAACACAAACATTTCACATTATTTGACAAAATCGCAATGGAACATGCGCACATTGCTGCTGAACGCGAAGCTGAACGTCTTGCCTATGAGGCAACATCATCTCCTAATGATTTAGGATATGAACATCAAGATATTGGCATATAAAACTATTTTAATTTTAAATATTTTTGTAATTAATATTGAATATAAATGTTGGTTATTTGAATGAGCATGAACTCATTTTTTTAAAACTGTATACAACAATCACTATACGACTCTAATCTCATTATTTTGATTTTAACAATAAATATGAAATGGTTGATCATCTGACGGTGTATATACACGGACCAACGTACCAAAGAAGCAATGGGTCTGCTGGAACGGTTTAGGACTTTTAACGATGAATAGTTGAGTTTATTTAGACACCATGGTAACAAAGACAAGTGGAGGGCGATGTTTGACGTTAAGTCAGCCCAAACGATAATATGTACCAGTTTGACATTTGCCGTTTGCTTTCAAGTTAAACACAGCTATTTTACTTTTCATAGGTACAGCGTCATTAGCTTGCTACCGCTTCATTGTCCGCGCCTTTTCAATAAATATTCTTCCGAACCATTTCCTGATAATTGTTCGTCGCTATGCAATGGTGTTAGCGTACTAGATTATGTACGTTTAAAGTCTTAACCTAAATCAAAATCTAACGTATTAACGAAATGTTACAGGTACGAAATACAAAATCACCTTACGTTTAAGAAATGGCAGCACTTAAAATCTCAACACACTTATTGCATCAATTTTGAAATTTCATCTTATATCAGACTTACATGCTATTAAGACATTTGTTCATTGAAATTCTCACGAAATGAATTAAAGTGATTGTAGAACACAAATAATTAAATTTAATTATTTATACTCGTATAATTCAAACGTCGTGAGAAATTTTTTCTACTCAACATAATGCCCAATTTGAAACAATCCAAAATAAATATTAGAGGACGATTCTGGTTTCAAACCTTGTGAAGGCTCGGAAGTAGTTCTAGTTATACATTTTTGAAGACCGTAAAATGAAGTTTCGTGAAATACCTGATTGTACCTGATGTCCATGAGAAAACTGTGTTCAAAAAAGCCAACGTTGGCAACAGTAGGCTTAACCGTATCAGTTAAATATGGTTTCACTATACTTAAGTAGCTTCTAAGTAGTAACAGTTAAAAGAAACCATTTGAGGCTCTGTATTTTGGGATAGCCATTCTCGACTATAGGTTCCGGTGTTAGGTAGGGCGTCAAAAGGGAAAGAGTTGGAACTACTTCGGCCATAAATCAGAAAGTAAAGACAAAAAAAAGTTTAAATTTGTAAAAAAAATCTGTGCTAAGGAAACGAAAAGAGACGACAACAAGAAAGCCGCTAAGGCTTCCGAGTTATAACTTGTACCAGATGGACGCATCGGTTGCCATTATTTCTAAAACATCTATTTCAGCATTGAAATGTGCAGAAGGTGCTTTGGTGGTGGATCCATATTTGCAGGCCGACTTACTGGCAAGCGTCTTCAATTCGAACTCGACCTTAGTTGTTTCCGATGGAGTAACGCCTCCGTCAATCCCGTATTGTGTTTCCAAAATGGATCCTGTTAACATCTCGGAGGAAATTATCGTCAGGAACCTGAACGCAATGACCTAAATAAGACCACTAGAACTGTGGTAATTTTGCTGCATAATTAAAGGAGAAAATACCACCATTTGTTACGCCAGGGCGGGTAACACGAGGAACGGTTAATGCGCATAGGCTTACAATGAAGCTGCCGGAACCTCGAACTAAAGGTGCAAAGCGCAAATTTTTTAATCGAACAACCAGGAAGTGGAATTCGTTATCTGGTTTTCAGTTTCCGTTTGAGTATAAAATGCACAAGTTTAAGGCAGCTATCAACCTTTACTTGGAGAACCGCGCGTTGGGTGCAGGAGCTCTGACAGTTACAAAGAGCAGGGACAGTCTGAAAATTAAAAATAAAATTAAAAAAAAAATATTTATCATTTGATCCCTAACGATAGATATTTTTAGATTGAGTTGCTCAATATATTGGCTCATATACCTTTGCTGAGTTTTTCAATTATGGAAACTTGTGGTGTTGCTTAAGTATTTGCAGCCTAATAATTTTCATAGGTAATGATAAAGAATCCTTAAGTGTAATAAAAACATGACATCAATCATGCAAGAAAAATTAATTTTCATGCAAGAAAAATGGTGACCTGTGCATTGATTTGGGAAAAGCTAATTTTACTCTTTAAGTTTAATCAATTAAGAGACAATCAATTGGTCCTTAATTTCACACGGTCATATCTTGGATTATCATATTGAGATTAACAAACCTGTGCCGTTAATCTGTGCCGTTATTTAAATAATTGATTTTTGAACAGTTTTTCTGCGTCAAACGAGATTAACTTCCGCAACAACATCTGCATGCTTATTTACCAGAAATTTCTGCAAAATTATATATCAGATATTGTGTCGTAATTTCAACAACCACTTGCTAATGGAACCTATATGAAGCGTGAAGAAATGCAGAAGAAAGAGTTTGTGATTGGTTGCGCTGAGTATTACAGACTCTTTAGATTACTACTCGTATTATAATGTGCTAGTTTTTAAATCGATGCGGTTTGCTTCATCTATCACGTCCAATTGAGAGTCCACATATCACATATATTACAATACCCCAATATACATGGATGATTTATAACTGTTTGCTCATCATCTTCTCAAATATTCATCCAATTATTCTTTTTAGCTATATAGACATTCCATCATCGTGTCTTATATCATTCTCCGTGGTAAATAAAAATACAAGAGTTATGATATTATGAGGTCGTATTATTAATTCATTCATCGTCTCCACATAAATTATATTATCAATTTTATGCATGGAAATGATTGATATGAAGAAATCAAAATGTGTAGCTTTGAAATCATATTTGTGACGAAACATACTATAACTGACTCATGCCTCTATATATGCCTATCTTAAACACAGTATATATATTTGTATTCAAGTTGTATGTGTACGTAGCTAAGATTTTGTGATCGAATCAATTATTCAAAGGTGAATGTTTTGCCGATAAGCACGTTTTACTATTTTGAAGTACCTGTGTAGTATATACCTATATAATTTTAAGAATCGCAGGTTTGAAAAGAAATCTATTTGGTGAGGTGATAAAATAAATATATTTATAATAAATACGAAAGAGATGCTACACTTTATTAGATTCTAGTATACTCGAATAAATCGTGTTAAAGATTCGCGTGAACTGGTTCTGATATGTGATGCGAATTAAAACCTTTATATAATCTTTTATATCGAATACTTCTAGGAACCAGTATCCGTATAGCTATGCAATGTGCAGATGTAATTCGTAACTTGGCCATATAGTCGTATGACTTTGATTTAGGTTGGAACCTATCTGCTAATCGGCATACATATTTATGATTATTGAGAGAATCTGAAATAACCCTTCATATTGGTTTTTCTTGGAAAGTAAGCATTATGTACATGTACAAACTATTCCCGTGAAAACTATGGCGTTGAGGCACCTTACCGAAAAGGAAAAATTCCACTACAACAGCTCACCCTACCTCTCTGGTTACGATATGATGTTGTTCGTATGCTGAAATCTGGACATAGTAGCGGGTTATACACGCTAAATCGTGAGTGAAATTATCTACCCTTCAGTGCCATCATCTCTGCAGTAGAAAGACATAGCATGGAGACCACACTTGTTCCGTGGTTAAGTGCCATGCTTATTTCAAAGAGTATTACTGTATACTAAGGTGCAAATACGAGGACGGTGAACACTCATAACGGATGACCTCACGGTGGAGTTATATCGGACGATTGCTTGGCAAAAACCAATAGTAATACTTCCTAGAAATCAGACGTGTGTTCTAGTTGTACGCTATCAGACCCATAATCTCGTTTGACACACTTATTTGGTGGCCTAGAACATTGAGTATGGTTAGAGGGAAACCTCTTAATCGACTTTAAAGAGTTGTCTGTCTGGGTGTTGTGGTACCACAACCTTGTTATTTAAATCAGATAGTATGTAGCCGCTCGTCTCAAAGACTTTTAAGACACTGCCAATTATGGTGTGGGGAGGACTGGCACATAACTGCCCACATTATGTCGAAGAAGCACGTTTTCGGATAATTATTACCGAAAACCACAAATGAGGCTACAACAGCCCAACCTATCTCTCCGGGTATGATATAATACTCTTTACTGATGCATCAGTATGCTGTAATCTGGCTGGTGCGGCGTATACATACAAAATCTTGAGGTGAAATTATCTATCCTCCTTGGTAGGCACGCTACAGTCTTTCAGACGGAAATTGTTGCAATTTTGAGAGCAGCAAAGAAGATGAATTGCAGATTGTCGTACCTGCATCCTTTTTGCCAGCCAGGCTGTTCTAAGGCCGATTCACTCCAATACTGTTTTATCAATAACCTTATTTGATAAATTTGCTTTAAATCCACTTTGGTGTGACCTTAGCCCACTCAAGGAGTGACTTTATTATCTCTAAAAAGAAATATTAACTATCAATTTGGTGATCTGCATCAGAAAAGACTTCTTCTCGCGATATCGAAGAACAAACATAATTTGGGAGAGTGTACGTCTCGGAGGGAATGTCACAATGGACCAATTGAGTCTGAGTGGTAGAGAAAAAGTCCCCGGGTGAAGTGTAGAAACGAAAACAAAATACTCCCAACTGCCTCATAGGCGAATCTCTTTGAGGAGTTATTGTCTGTAGCAAATATGTCGAATAGCTATAATTTTCATTTCTTACCTCTTGATGGTCTTTTTGTTTGTAGACCCTCAGGTTGCAAAATGTTCACTCGAAATATGTCATTCGCTTAGTCAAGGAATAGCGGTACTCGATGACGCGGATAGTTCTGTTGGTGGATTGATAACTTCGGATGACTCAGGTTTATTATTACATGGTCGTAGCTAATCTATATGACGTTACCATTTGTGGTCTCTTCTTGGTATGAGACTGGTCCTATATGGGACCTGCCGTTAGCTTCGGGTCCGAACGTTGGAAGTTTTTTTTCAATACTCGTTTTTCCTCTCGACGCTTGAATTGTGTCAGGAGGATGTAGACGATCAAAATACGTCCCTCTTTTTCAGCTGAAACGAAGTTTGGCTAAACACTTTCCAGTATTAGTTGATGACGTCGCGTGGTGATGATACAGAAATGTTGCCAATCGTTTAGTGATATCACCACTTTTTTCTTTCTTCGGATAATCGTTTGTAGACTGAAAAAATACAGGCCAGCTTACATTTATATTTGGTCACATGGTAAAGAAAATAAATTGATGGCTATTATATTTCTGGTTTGAAATTTCCGAAGACATGTTTGCCGTAATCTCTGGACTAATTAGTCTTTTTTGGAAGTTTTCTTCTCATTTGCTTCCATTTGGCTCTAAAATGTTGTTGTCCAGTGAAATAAGAAGATGATACTATAGAGTATTTTAATAATAATCTATAGAAGCCGTAACAACCGGCCATTATCGCGTCTCAACTGAGACCCTATGAACGAATGGTGGACATTGTATAGGTGGTCCAACGAATGTTTTTACACTTTTTATGTCATCCAGTGCATGTTAATTTTTGGTCAATGGCATGAATCGAACTCGACACCGCGGCGTGATGAGAAACTCTCTTAACCATTAAGCTACAATCGACGATAGAGTATTTTAGGCAAGTAAATTCTTGTGATAGTGGAATAGTTAGTAAGATTTAAATTAACTTAAATTATTGGAATTTTAAGTTGTTTAAAAAACTATTTTTATTGACCATGATAGACTTACAATATTTCATTAACGGAAATTAAAACAAATTTAGAGTTGTAAATAAATTATACCCTCAATAAATAGGATATTGATTTAAAAAATTATATTAGATTGCGGACAAACCTAAATTATATCTTTTTAATTAGAAACATTGATAACAAATCGTCTGCTAAATTACGTTAGACTGATAACGTATATGTAGACGAATATTTAGGTATATAAAGATATGGTTTGTAGACATCGTTTTGGATTCAATTACTTCACGTCTTTTGTTGAAGTCTCAGATTCGAGTACATATTTTTTCCAACTCAAGTTGTTGAGGATTATTTTAGTATACAAATATACACTTTAAACTGATAACCATTGTTTCTATATTTTATTAACAATCGCCAACACTTGATAAATTCAGTTACTGCAGAAAGTCATGTACGCGAGATAACGATAACTTTAAATAAAATCGACAAATTGTATTTTAAGCTTAACAATTGCACCTCATTCGTTAAAGTAAATTCATCTTTACAACGATATAGTTCACTGTTATAATATAATATGGGAGCCATAAACTGTAAGGATGAGTCACCTGACACGGATTCAAAATTTGGTATGTGCAATTAGTGATTTATATCAAGAAATAGTGCCTTTGTGAATGTGCCAGTGAAAATATAGTGGGTTTGGTCCGTCACACAAAGTGTTGAACTCATTTAGATAAGATAATTATAAATTTGATCGTTTATAGTCTCTAAAATCGGCCATAGTACGATTTTAGGGACAATTTAAGACAAACGTTTTTAATATGTCTAATCTCCAAACGATGTGCAGGATTGAAAACAATTCTACCTAATAATTTTATTGAAAAATTAACGCATTGGCATCATTTAGAAAAATTCAACGATGTCTCACTTGAATGTAGTAGACAGCTAACCAAATACCATGCCATGCAAACAGAGCATTGGTCATGAAATGAATTAAACAAACGATTCTATAAGCATTTTCCACAAACTCTTTAGTGCTGTTTTTATTCCAATGAGCATCTTTACACTTAGATAACTTTTCTATCGGCAACTTTTTTTCACACCCTTCACGTCCAAACACATTTTATTTGTACCCGGTAACTTTTATAATTTTCTACCAACCCAAGTAAAGCTCAAAACCAAAATCAAACTAAAACAATACAACAAAATGTCCTTGAGAATATTTCTATTTCATTTTTCTTTGTGTTGATGTTTTGAAATTTTTTGAAGCTACAAAAATGTTGGTTGAAAAATGAATCCGCCAAAACAACCAATTTTGTAGCTAAAGGGGGTAAAACGAAGTAGTTACCGGATAAAAGTTACCGTAGTGGGAAGATGCACATTCACAACAGTTCGAAACTTCGTTACCTAACAGTTCGAAATACGATTTCAAATCACTGCTAGAAGATTTCGATAGTTTGGTTTTTGTTTCTATAGAAAATTCGAGATTAGTAGAATCCATCTGCACATTGCATATAACTTCATGCCAAACAGTTCGAAATACGATTTCAACTTTTCAAGTCACTGCTAGAAGATTTCGATAGTTTTGTTTTTGTTTCTATAGAAAATCCGAGTTTAGTAGAATCCATCTGCACATTGCATATAACTTCATGCCAAACAATTCGAAATACGATTTCAAGGCACTGCTAGAAGATTTCGATAGTTTTGTTTTTGTTTCTATAGAAAATCCGATTTGAGTAGAATCCATCTGCAGCACATTGCATATAACTTCATCACAAACAGTACTGACTATAGACGATGGGGTGGCTCATGAATTCTGCACTACAACAGGGGGTCGTAGATATGTTCATTTACACCACCGGTTGTAATCAGGTGGGGAAAATTCCTATTGCATCACTTATATTTTTGTATCAAACTAGTAAATTTAGTTTTTACCAGGATATCCGAAGATCGAAATTGAAACCCGAAGTATTCGGGTTAGTATAGATGAGTAGCAAACCTATACCCTTACCTTGTATTTCTTTGATGATCACGAATAAATTTTACTCGTTACGATTCACCTTGATGCGAAGAACGTTCTTCTAATAGCATACCAATCAAATATTCACCTTTACTAACGACTTTGTTGTGATATTAACTAATCACTGTTACTTTTTATATTTATTTCATCACAGACTTTCAAAATCAGAAAAGTAATGGTGTGATCAAACATCAACCGGAAGAAGATTACGTTGAAGGTTTTATCTGCAATGAGACTGATATTAACGAAAATGAAATGAAGCAGTTTGAATTGGCAAGCTACGGAAAGGTGCTATTGGTTAAACAAAATGGAAATCTTTCGGCGATCGGAACTAAGTGTAGCCATTATGGTGCTTTACTATCAACAGGTGTCCTCGGAGAGGGTCGAATTCGTTGTCCATGGCACGGTGCTTGTTTTAGTATTACAACAGGTGATATCGAAGACTATCCAGCTGAAGATTCGATTCCATGTTACAAAGTAACTGTGATCGATGGTAAAGTAAAAGTTCGTGCGAAACGGGCTGAGCTTGAAACAAATAAAAGAACTAAGAACATGGTTAAGAAGACTATAAATGATCATCGAACTTTTGTTGTTATCGGTGGTGGACCTTCAGGTGCTATATGTGTAGAAACTTTACGCCAAGAAGGATTTACAGGCAGAATAGTTTTAGTATGTAAAGAACCATATCTTCCATATGACAGGGTAAAAGTTAGTAAGTCAATAGACTTCGACATAAAAAAAGCGGAACTGCGAAGCCAAGAATTTTACAATAATAATAACATCGAAACGTTATTAGGAATTGCTGCAACAGATTTAGATACCAAAAATAACGAAATTCATTTAAGTAATAATGAAAAACTAAAATACAGCAAAGTGTATATAGCTACGGGATCAAACCCCAGAAGGTTGGATATACCCGGTGCCGATCTGAAAAATGTGATCACATTAAGAGATTATGATGAAGCAGTACTGGTTTCTAATCAAATAGACTCCACCAAACATGTTGTGGTATTGGGATTAAGTTTTACAGCACTTGAAGCTGCCGCATACTGTTTAAATAAAGTAGCTAAAGTGACTATAATCGGCCGCGATTCGATACCTTTCCGACCAGTATTTG
Source organism: Tipula lateralis (assembly GCA_963932295.1). NCBI lineage: Eukaryota > Metazoa > Arthropoda > Insecta > Diptera > Tipulidae > Tipula > Tipula lateralis. The sequence continues at coordinate 140,533,196 of OZ010737.1, forward strand.
GGCAAGAAATTGGACAACGGGTACTCGATATGTTTAAAGAAAAGGGTATCGAGTTTTATACAAGCAATGGAATGAAAAAATGTATTGGAACAAATGGAATACTGACCGATGTTGAATTGCATGATGGTACGATGATAAGGGCAGATATTTGTATTATGGCAATTGGTACAACTTTTTATACTTCATTTTTGAACAATTCTGATGTACAATTGAATAAGGATGGTTCCATCGAAACGGATGTCTATCTTCAGACAAATATTCGTAACGTTTATGCTGGTGGTGATATAGCAAATGCGCCGGTATTTTCAATGAACCAAAGAAAAGCTACAATTGGGCATTATCCGTTAGCTCAATACCATGGAAAAATTGCTGCACTTAATATGGTGTCGAAAAGAACCAGTTTAGCTGCAGTTCCCTACTTTTGGACTGTTTTATTTGGCAAAAGTTTTCGTTATGCCGGCCACGGGTCCTCTAATAATTGTCAAATTATAGGAAGTTTAGATGATTATAAATTTTATGCGTTTTATTATGATTCAAAAGATAAAGTGGTGGCTATGTCGTCTTGTGGCTTTGATCCAATTGTTTCACAATTTGCCGAATATCTGGCCCAAGGAAGAGAACTATATAAGGCAGATGTAGAGATTGATCCACTAGCGTGGATTAAACAATTAAATATATAAAATGAGCTTAAATTTATTTATTTTTATCATATAAATATTTATGTATAGAATAATTGGTAAACTAATTAAATTACGAGTGTAAGGGCGAATTGTGATAGAAAATAATATTTTTGTTTGTACCTAATAATAGCATTTTCCAAAACATATATATGTAAATTAATAAAATAAATTGCTTTGAACACTGTCAAAATTCTACGAGTAGTCATTCTGGATCTTTATCTTACAATTATTCCGAGTTCCTTTGAAGCGCGTGTCGAGGCTGGAATTGGAAATTGTGACCACAACATGATTACCGTAAAAATATCTATCGAAACCCCACCAGAAGTGTGATAGTCATTTTTTCAACATTTCCCGTGGGAGAGCCATTGTTTTTATAACAATCAAATAGACGACGCCGTTTCCAATTTCACCGAAACCGTTCTACATGGAATGAATAAATATATCCCATCATCCTTTTCCAATCCCAATCCTAATTTTAAGCCGGACAAAATAAATCCGCTCACAAGAAATATAAGCGCAACGAAAAATTAAAAAAATTCGTTTGAATAATTTAAGGCCACACTTAACATCTGTAAAAAAATCTGTGCTAAGGAAGCGAAAAGAGCCGACAACAAGAAAGCCGCTAAGTATTTCGAGTTGAAAATCTCCGATCGAAACTTTAATCTGCAGACGGTGCTTTGATGGTGGATCCATATTTGCAGGCCGACTTACTGGCAAACGGCTTCACTTACGATCTCGACCTTAGTTGTCCCCGATGGAGTTAAGCCACCGTCAATTCCGTATTGCGGTTCCAAAATGGATCCTGTCAACATCTCGGAGGAAATTGTTTTTAGGAACCTGAAGGCAATTGACGTAAATAAGACCACTGGACCTGTGGACGGAATTCCTGTTGAAAAGATTGAAGGAGTTTGCCAGTGACATGGCTCCAATATTAACTAAAATTTTTCTGCTTTCTTATAAGCAAGGTAAATACCCGAAAGTTTTGAAGCGTGCGTTGGTGCAACCGGACCCGGTTCTTAAACGTGGTTGTCAGCCGTGGCTAAAGTTTTTGAGAAATGCATTAACCAACAACTGGTGAATTATCTTGAGATTAATAAAATAATTTCAGATAAACAATATGGCTTACGCAAAGCCGCTCCACAACTGAATCTCGCCTAATCTAGACTTTTGACAAGGTTTGGCATGTGAATCTCATTTGTAAACTTGTGGCATACCGCTTGGATTCGATGACCATCAGTAGATAAAAAGCTTTCTCAAAGACCGAAAGATCAACATTGTGCTAAATGGAAGATCATCAATGATACACTCCCCAAATATCGGAGTCCCCTCAGGGATCAGTTTTATCACAAACTTTGTTTTTGTTATACTTTAATGACTTGTTGGATAGTTCTGTGAATCCTATCCACATTTTTGCTGATGATTTCATTCGAGGTCGAGCCTACTTCCTTAGAGTTAAACGGCAAACGACTGGAAGTTGTAACTTCGCTTAATTCCGATTTGAGTACAATATTTGAGTGAGAAGTAAAACATCAGGTCAAATTTAACGAGAAAATACACAAATATGCACGTTCTCGCGTAAAAGTCACAACGAATACCCTTTTGTGTTAATAGGCCATGTTCTCGTGAGTAATGATTCAATTCGTTTGCTTGGTGTTCAGATTCTTTCCATAAACCATTAAATAATACTTTAACCTCCAAGTCTTGGTGGTAGGGGATGCTTTCCGGTGGAACTAATTTTGCAAATGCACCTGGCAACAAAGAACTAAAAATACTGCCAAAATTTTTGTCTCCACGCTTTCATAACAGATTGTTTCTTTTTTCATCAAAACCATGAATAATTTTTAAAATATTACTTTTATCTCCTTCAACGCGTTCGATCCGTTTAACTACGTCTTGAAATTGCTCTTCCTCTCTTCCATTCAATGAAAACATAAGTTTCAATTTTTGTAAATTAATTTATTTCAGTTGTCAAACAAATAGATTAAAAATAAATAATATATTTCCATTTTTATACGACAATTAAATACGCAAACTGGAGTAAATCGTCAAGAATTTCCCCAGTTACATTGGATATATACCCCGTCAGTTCCAATAAAGATATAGACAAAGTCATTACTTATTTTACCAAATGCCATTTAAGAACATTTTAAGGATTGGTTAGATTTGCTTTGTTACTTGTACCGTTTCGAGAATGTATACGCCGTTATATTGATTCACGATAAAGCGGTTATGTACTCAAAAGAATACAAAATGAGCATGCAAGAATTAACAATTTTGTATATAAATCGTCTTTGTAAATTGTTTGTATTTGAAATTCTTTTCGTTCAAACTGACGTATAATGAGAAACGACTTTGTTATACCTTACAAGGAATTACCAAAATGTTAAAGGACATAATATTCTGAAAAAAATTTATAAATTTATTCATTAGTTATTTTGTTATAATAATTATGTGCTCTATCATAAAAGTGATTTCTGACAATGATTTTCACGACACCAAATTTTTGTATAATTTTATAGGTCCCACGAAAATAAATGATGTTTGACTAGCATATCCCGAACACCATCTTTGAGCGGTTGACTTTCAGTTCCTTTCTTTGATGGTAATTCCCAGTCAGGATTTAAATTAAATGCAAATTGGGATAGGATACGAAGTTCACATTTGATTTGTACCCATCCAGGAGAATATATAAAACTCCAAGGGAAATACCATTTTTGGACGGCTTCTATTGATGAGCATAAGGCTTCTAGCCATAAATGCAATACCTGCTCGTTTAATCCCAGACATACTAACGATCGCAGTTTTACATCCATTTGCGCATGACTTATATCGTGGCTTTGATTTATCGATTGAACACATCGGTAAAGGAGCTAAAATTAAATTGTTTAAATAAACTTTGAATCATAATAAATTTGAATAAAACCAATAAAATTTGGTTTTACCTCATTTACCTCTTCGGGAGTTAAAACCTTCCCATCTTCATCCAATCGATAAGTTTTGCATAATACTAGACGACTATAAACGGATTCAAAGTCTCTTTCAACTTCTCGTGTTGCAGCTTCCTCTATAAATAGCCATGGGTGGCAAGGGCCACCTAAAAATGATGGACGTTTCATTCCGTGTTCCAAAACTTGTTTTATTGATGGTGCTAGTGTTCCGCGAACCAAATCAGTTACAGTTTCAGATATTGCATCATCACCTGCACTACTGTATTGTTTGCTCCTTTCATCAAGTAATTCAACAAATTTAGCAGGAAACCAACCCCGCAGACCATTCAATTCGCCAACCCAACAATGTTCATCTTTCTGACTGATTATGGTTAGTATATCATTTTTTCGAAAGCCTAACTCGTCGTCATCATGTCTCTCAAAATCATGAAGTGCTTTTGCCCTTCGTTTTCGATTTCGAGAGACATTTATGTAATTTTCATGATCTTTTACATGGCTGTCCATTGAATAATCAGCAATCAATTTAATGTGGGCACTTAATTTTGGTTCAATGGCAATAAAATGTCTCGCCAGTTTTAATATGGCCTCTCTGAGATCAACCATTATTTCGGTTTGTCGAATATTTTTATTTTTAAAATCTTCATCACTTGATTCGTTTCGGAATAGCAAATATTGTATCACTGATTTGTGTTTTTTCAATTGCCGCTTTGATAAATGTTGTTTAGGCAAATTGGGTGCCGCTTCAGGATTTCCTACAAGACCACCTTGGTCAGCCATTAAATATGCTAAATGCCTTCGTCTATGTGTTTCTATAACAGTTTGGTTCAGGGATCCTCCTACTTCAATCGACATTTCAAACAGTTGTTCCACATCTTCCATTCCACCAGGTATATCAGACAGAGAATTAAATATTTGAGCTGAATTTTCTAGAGTTTTTAAGTTGGTTTCATTAAGTTTTAACATTCCAAGTGTTAATTGAAAAAGCACAATCGAACCATCATAAAAAAACCAATCCCAAATGCGTAACAGAATTTTCATATGAACCACATTTGCAAATAAAGTAAGAAACCAATGCAGAGTAATCAAAGACAACTCAATATCATGGTTTTTTAAGGCTTCATCAACTGTTGTTAAGTAATTACCGATGATAGTTTGCATGACGCGTTGATCAGCTTGGATTCCAATCAACGTAGAGGAATAATAAGATGCTGGCAGGAGATCTTCAACTATAGCTGCCATCATCCAAAATGCATCTTCCTCTTCTAAAAACAGCAGTAGTGATGCTGCTATTACGCCAGTGCCTTGGCAATATCCTATATCCGGATATAACCATGCTATACCACGTAATACTCTTCGTAGTCTAGGTATACCAGTTCCAGTTGGCGAACTGAAGCAAGCATTAGTCGGCATAATTCGCAAAATGTCCTTTTCAATTTGTTTTGATGTCATCAAAGCGTCATTGCTTGACGCTTTAACAATATCTTTATAGGTTGTTTCTGATTTAATTTTTTTCTGCAGTGCCCCTGATAATCTCATCCACATTTGTGGACGAAGAGAGTGAGGAATGCCAGCGAGAACCATATTTCTTAATTTTTCAGTTCGCGGTAATACAACATCAACCGTATCCCATGTTAATTCAGTCGCTTCTTTAGTATGTGAAAATTCTAAGTGTGCAATCCATTGAAACCTATGTTGGGGATCTTCAACAAACGGAATTCCAAGTAATTTATTTGAATTTTGTTCTGGACCATCTTCCTCCTCAACTCTGAATCCGAATTCATCAAAACGATAATCCGGTTGGTCATTGGGCCCGTAAGTTTCTGGTTGACTCAACTTGGCTAAAATATCTTGAGGCCACATAGATGGGGTTAACGCAGAAAAAGAACCACCAGGTGTTGGACGTATACCATCTATTAAATTAAGTCCTTGAGTCATATCAGCCAACTCACCATCATCTTCGGATGTATTTGAATCTAATTTCTATTAGTAAAACATAAGACAGTCGCATTAAATTAATTTATTCTTTATTGCGTGGGTGTTTAATATATTACTTACTCCAATTTCTTCTTTTCCTACATAGCCATCATATTCTCTTACTCCAAAAAATGATTTAGCCATTTCCATTCTTACTATTTAATTCTTCAATAACCAGAAATACTTAAAACCAATAAAATACTGATAATTTGTGTTTAGCATATGTTGATTTCCAAACCACACAAACGTCACTGTCAAGTCATTCTAACACCATTTTTAATGACATTGTGGCAGTTTAAACGAAATAAAAACTTGTATAATAAGATATTATTATGTAAAATGTTGAGAAATATAAACTGATTATAATAAATTGTTTAATTTATATATTCGTAAAAAATGAATACTTTTCAAACTACAAATACATCACTTTTATTTTACAAAACAAACTTTCATTTCTTAGGCATGCGTAATAAACTAATAAATAACAATCCACTATAGCAATGAGTTTTGACAAATATTCAGCAGATTATTCATGTGATCATGTCATAATCGCAACCCAACAAACCAGGATTCGGTGCGTTTTTTTCAGTGTTCCGAGAACACTGAAGCCATTCCTTTTGACATTTTCAGCTAAATTTGATGAGGCTATTTCTCGAAAAAGTAATCATGAATTTTTCAAAATGTTAAATTAAATTGCGGTTATAATTTAGATTTGCTCTTAACAGCCAGCTTAAGCAATATAGATAGTTTTTATTGATTATCAAACGTACATACTGATCTTTAATTGTCGTGAGAAGAATATCTAGTTACGATAAATATTTACCGAAACACAAAATTTCAGCGATTTTATTGTAGACGTTAGATCGATGACGTAATATAAAAGTTAATACATTTTAGGATTTCAAATTGTATCTTTATTTTTAAGACAAATTAAATTGACAAAATAAAAAGAAATTAAATGCAGTTTTATTCTAATTCGCTTGCTGGAATTTCAGGCTCTTCATCGTTATAAATATTTTCAGCCATTTGCCATACTTGCATTATATTATCTTCGGAAACTGAACAAATTACCCATGGCTCATTTGGATTCCAAGAGAAATCTGATATTTTGGCTGTATGACCACCATGTATGAAAAGTAATTCAGGTGGACCATCTTCTGCATCTTCTCGACTCTGTTCCTCCCCAATTTTAGATAAATCCCAAACATGAAGGCGTCGATCGGTTCCGCTAGAAGCTAAAATGGTTTCATTATGAGGTGACCACTGTACTTGGAAAATTTCATCTTTGTGAGATTCAAAGGAATGTAATTTTAATTTGAGATTTCTTAGATCCCACAATGCCACAGTTTTATCTGCTGAACCTGTAGCTAAGATGAACTCAGAATATGGATTAAAACTAAGACAATTGACTTCCGCAGTATGTGCGTCAACCGTATGCGATGGTTTAGATGTATTATTGCATCGAGTATCCCAAATCATAAGTTTTTGATCATCGGCAACTGAACCAAAGAGGGATTCATGTAGAAGATGCCATGCGACGTCCTCAACGACAGCTGTATGTCCAGTAAATATATTTTTGGCATCAATAATTCGATGTTCTTTAGGTGTAGCGTTAATATCCCATAAACAAATTGTGTGATCATCACTAGCAGATAACAAATAACCATTTAGATTAGGGTTCCATGATAAACCATAACCTTCCTTTTGATGTCCTCTAAGTCTTAAATCTGGATTGCATACCCCATTTGGTTCGGGTTTGCTAGGATGTTTCGTATAATCAAATACAAGGACATCACTCGATGGAGTTTTAGTCGCAATAACACATGGATTTTGAGGCATGTAACGAGCCCGGTTTACTTCTCCTTCATGGTTTATTTTTATTTCAATTTCTATTTTACCAGAAACTGATCCAAATCCACCAAATTCTCCACGTTCATTATCGTAATGGCTTGCATCAAACTGAGCATCCTCATTTGGAAGTTGAACACTTGCAATTAATAAATGATTTTGTTCATCAGAGGTATGAGTACCTAAAATAAGTCGGTGGACTGAATAATCCTTTCCTTCAGGCTTTGTGACATCGGGTAACCATTGTGCCGTTAGCGAAGGCCACTCCAGGGCATGTGTCATAACTAAATCATAAAGAAAAGGTGTATTTTTCTTCCATATTTTGTATTCTTCATTTATAACGCGTTCCTCAACCGCTTCATCAATAATTTCAGCTGCAAAAAAATTTGTTGAATTAATAAATTAAATTTAATTAATATTTTATTAGATACCTGTTTCACCGCGCTCAGCCATATTTATTTTGGTGTTATTGCTATCTAATTTGCCGCCAATATTGAAGCCTTTTACATTAAACGTTCAATTTTCTGAATTAAGAATGAAAGATATATTTTAAGAATGAGTTATCAATATATATATATTAAAATAAATTATTTTATAATATAATAATTCACTATTTACATATACTTACAGCAATAAAGGTAAGGTTTACGTCTTTAACAGCTCACAAATTTGCGCAAAATGGCTACCATTATTTGAGTTGTTGTTATTGTCACCCTAAATACCTTATATACACATTATTGCTTTGAAGGACCCAACATACATATGCCAAGCTGCCGAATAACATAAATTAAATACAGTGCCATTAAACTAACAGGCCATGTATAAAATAGGGTATGTATTTGGATTTGTGTGAAATCATAAACAAAATCCAGAAAAATCTCTTTTTTACCGCAGTTAAAAAAATCATTACATTCTTTCAAACTTGTTCAAAAATTATTTATTTTTATATATTTAAAATAATAAAAATGTTTTAATGTACATCAACCACCATAACGATTTTTGAAAAAACAAAGACGTTTACTTCATTGAAATTTTGTTGTTAACTTGTGGCACACTGTCTATGAATTTCATACGTTACACGACAAATCGATTGAATTTTTAGGCAAACGAGCAAGAGGTTAATGTAAAGCTCATCGAAATGTTGGTGTTTACAATCACACGAGTATTCTTGATTAATAGCTTTTCTCGTTTCCTTCTTCAATTCCAACAAATTTAAGTAAAAATATTTTAAAAGCGAAAGAAGTAACAAGAAATTAATGGAACATAAATCGTGTAAGCACCACTAATTTTTTGTTTGCCAATTGGCATCTAGGGAAAATTCAGTGCTCAAATCATTTGTTTCGATTTATTTTGACGTTTAACTTATGGAATGAATTTTTATTTATCATAACTTATTTAATTTTAATTTATTTTATATAAATTTATAATGACAATTAATAATAAATTATTGAAATGGCTTGTAAAAGTATGATATTAAATAGAAGTTATTTAAATATGATGAAAATATCGTGGTAAATTACATAAATACTAAATTGATTACAAGTATACTAAATTGTGCCAAATTTTTCTTAATGGTTTTTTTTATCATTTTATAAATAGGTCAAGTACAACACATCAGCAGAGTAGAAATTTGTTTGAAATAACCGATATTACTAAAATACGAAAAGAATTTAATGAAAAGAAACTAGTTGGGTAAATATTTTGTTTATTAGGAGGAAACATTCAACTTGTGGCTTTTATTTACTCAAGGTTAGGTCATTATTTACTTTTAAGGTATCAAAGTTCAATACAAACGATTTATAATAAAGTTTGTAATTAAGAAATAATAGTCACAAATAAATATTCCAATTTTTATTTATATTATAATACTGAGTGTTTTAATATAAATACATTTAATTATAGATTTTCAATGGAACAATTATATGATGTGGTTGCAGATGTAGAAAATTATCATCATTTTGTGCCATTCTGTAAAAAATCGCTTGTATATTCAAAACAACAAAATTTTTTGAAAGCAGACTTGGTAATTGGTTTTCCACCTTTAAATGAAAGTTATACGTCTAACGTAACATTAAGTAAACCCGATTTGGTAAAAGCAGAATGTAGTGATGGTAAAATATTCAATTATTTATTGACACTGTGGCGATTCAGTCCGGGACTTAAAGATATACCTCAATCGTGTGTTGTAGACTTTCAAGTCGCATTCGAATTTAAATCGATACTTCACACGCAACTTTCAATATTATTTTTCGATCAGTTAGTCAAACAAATGGAAGAAGCCTTTTTTAAAGAGGCGAGACATCGTTATGGGCAACCAAGTATTACAACCCATATTTTGGTTAAAAATAAAAGTTAATTTATTTACTATAAATTATATGAATTTAATAGTACTCCAAAATCGTTTTTTTAAATAAATAGGTGTAAATATATATTTTATATTGTTTTATTAAAATTCTACATTTGCCCACAATGGGATATAGTTACAGGAAGTTTTGGTTTATTATTTGGCCCGGTTGGAACATTTTCTATTTTACGCATTATAAGTAGTCCATCTAATACTCTTCCAAACATAACATGTTTATTATCTAAAAAGTTACATTTAGCACAAGTGATAAAAAATTGACATCCATTGGTATCTCGACCACTATTTGCCATTGATAAAAGACCAGGTGCATCGTGTTTTAAAATAAAATTTTCATCATCAAACGTACCATTATAGATGCTCATTATACCAGTACCATCACCCTACAGTATAACGAATTTTTTAAATCGTTTAATAGACATGTACAATAAAACTTACGTTAACAAAATCACCTCCTTGAATCATAAAATCTTTAATAACTCTGTGGAAATTTGCACCTTTATATCCTATTGGTATGCCATCTTTTTTAAACTCTCCCGTACAAAATTGACGAAAATTCTCACTGGTCTTTGGAACGACATCCGCAAATAATTCGAAAATCATACGTCCAATTTCCTAGAAAACATAACCATACATTTTTAACCGGTCAACATATTAACAAACTCAGTTTCCTTACAGTGGTTCCAACAGCAATATCAAAAAATACAACGGGATTATTGGGGTTTCTCAATTGAGATTGAATTTGGGCCCAGGTTGGCATTATTATAAGGTTTTTTTTGTGGGATAGCACTGAAAACAATTTTACTGATTCAAAAAGTTTTTTTCGTAACTAAACGAATCAAAACAATTTCTTGACTGTCAAAATCGAAGAGTGCGTCCATTTATTGTATTTGAACCCTAGTGGCAGAAACAAAAGGGGTGTATTTGAATTGAAAAATTTACAAGAAGTGGTGAATAAAACTATCAATATGTTTGCATTTGTTGTATATTTCATGATTTTGTATATTTTATGCTGATAAAATTATTTTATATTTTCGTTTAGTATTCATTTCGAAGTACTTATTAATAAATATAAGCAACAAGACACTAGAAATGGAAATCAACAAGAGAAATTTCAGTGGGAAATGTTCACGAAGAATTTCTGTAAAAATCTTTTGTGTTGGTTTAAGGGCGAACCACGGTTTGTTAGTTTGTTTGTTTTTATCTCTACAATCTGTTTTGGGGCTCGAGGCACTTCCTCTGAACATTGCATAGCTCCATGTCAGCCTAAAGTACTGCCATGAAAGATGGGTCAGCCCACGAATTCTGCACTCCAACGGTGGGTCATAGATGTGTTCATAACCATGGTTAAAATATAAATAAAAGATTATTTAAAGGCTTAAGTAACATAAGATACATAATAACGACAAATTTTATGCTATATATTATAGTAACGTTGCGTCGCATGATCATGAAACATATAAAAAAAAATAAAATAATGTTTAAGCGATTTTGTAAGAAAATGGCTTAAAATATTTTTCGTTAAATGATCGGCATTTTAGATTTTTCGTCAATTTACTAATGCTGCCATCTGAAAATCGTTTCCATATTATGGTTACTTTTTTATACGACTTCCCTTATAATATTTTGGATAAACTACATAAAATAAGGCATTTTTAAAATTGTTAATTTTTTATGCGATAATTACAGACCGTTTTCCTTTTTAATAAAAACCCTAAAACTTATCAAATTGTTTATTAATTTTTTAGTAATAAAATTACTATTAATTATTTATTTTTATTAATTATTTTACTATTAATTATTTATTATTAAATATTAAAAAAATTGAAAAAAAGGTATATGATAGTTTTCACACGAGGACTTTTTCATTTCGTTCTCCTCTACACATGCAAAAGAGAAACGAATGAAAAAAGAAATTGTTGTAAAACAACTCGAGTAACCAACATCAATCAGTTATCGACTCGGCAATAATACGGTCCAATAATAATACAGCATTTTTGACCGATAATACGGTCAAAAATGTTGTCGAAAATTAAAAAAATGCTCATTGGTCAATTACTGTTATGGACTTGAGCGCCAATATTTTTAAAAACCATATTACTTGATGAATGTTAAGCAACGTATTAGTAGAGGTAACATAATATTTTAAATATTCCCTTTATAAATATACGCATAAAATAATTCGGGTCTACTTTCATACTGATACGTCGAGTTTGACTCACATCCGAGTTTGACTCCATACATGACCAGAAGTTTGATCAACATTGCGGAATTACTGCATTTCTATTACCTCTCCGTTTGTTGTTCGATTGTCATGAGAGATGTACGATATTTAAATCATATTACTCTTTTGAACGTGTAGTTAGTTATCACAAGTGCTGTCGCTGTTTATTTCGGACATCACAGTAGATTTACCAGAAAATGGTGGACCATAAAATTTTTTCGTCTTACACAAATTTCTAAAGAAGTGTGAGTGCGACTGGAATAAAAAGTGTTCGATTTGATACTTTTTATGGCAGTCGCACTACTACAAATACAAATATTTTACCAGTCATGTTTACTGAGATAGCTTTTTGTTACTTTTACACAACTATTAAATATATATTTTTGTTTCATTTTAATATTTACTGACAGTTAATTTAAATATGTTTTCTAGCAATTAATTTGATTGGTTTTGAAGGTACCAGCTACAAAGTAGAATTCGAATAGCAATCAGAAGGAATCAAACTAAATTCAGTAAGATCTATCAATAATCACTACATCGAAGCTTGTTTTAGGTTATATCTGTGTTCTGCATGGAAAACGAAATGTTTCTGTCCCCAAGTTTTCATGAGTCTTTCAATCTAGGTTTTACATGTCTTAAAAGTTAACAAAAAGTTATACATACTTACAAAACTTAATTATGAGCAAATACCTACCCTTTTATTATTTTTAAACATAATTTTTATAAATAAATTATTAAACCAATTCAATACGTTAATATTCATATGTATATGCATTTATTTAATTATAATTTATTACAATATTATATTTATGATTAAATTAATTTATTTTTAATATTTTTTAAATAAAATATCAAAACTGAATACAAATTTGTTTTCGTTTTGAAATGTTTGGATGTAATTAGAGGTTTGTGTCTATTTGGGTCAGTTGTTAATTTAAGTAAACTATAATAGGATATGGTTTAAGACTAGAATTGGTTTAGGCTTAGAATCTATATTATGTAGATGTAATATAGAAACTAACTAAATCCTGTTTTTTAAATAAATTCGTTAATTTTTATAGTTAATGTTTTTTTTAAAAAAATAATAGTGTTTTGTTATTAAATTATTTTTAAATTATTAGATTATATTAACACATGATATTGTGCATATTTTAATAATTGGCTTATTTTATTTACTATAATCATATATTCTTTCAATAATACTTAAGATTTTTTTATGAATTTAAATTTAATTTTCATTTACTTATAACTAATCAATCATTTTCTATTTTAATATATAGTTTATCTTCATATTTTAATATTTTTAATAATTGTTAGAATAATTTTCTTTATTTAATAAATTATTTAATAAAAAATATTTATTTATTAGTTAAGGATATGGGTGCGAATAGTAAGAAGATACCTGATTTGTATCGTTTCTCAAAGATTGTTTTCAGTGTGAAAAATAAAAATTAGATAAAAAATAATTCGTGTATATATTTTTTATTTATATTTTATAATATTGTGCTTATGTGCAAGTTAATTAAAGTTTGTGTAAATTTATGATTATACTATTATTACATTTTGTTAGTAATCTTGTACCAAAACAAAATACTTATAATAAATACTCTTTATCGTAAATTCAAATTACATATTATGATTGTAATAGATGTTATTTATTTCAAATAGAAATAATTAGATTTCACCAAGGATGTATAGTTTTCATCTAAGCACTATACAATTTCTAGATATATCTCTCTTATTTTGTTTCAATATTCAAATATAGTCATTCTATCCAAACCAAAAACGTTTACATCGAAATTCGATACGAGCATATCTAATTAAATTTATGGTTTAAATATAAACTTACATAACACTTTCTACTTTATGGCTGCCTGATACAATATTTTGAGCTAGTTTGGCCTTTAGTTAGACCATCGACAGCATAGACCAGTATGACATGTATTCTACTTGAAATATAGATGCACAGAAACTCAGGTAGTTTGACAGGGCTAGATACCTATTCCTACTCCACCTTCTTTTTTTGAGCCGTCTGCGTACCATATCATGCACTTTATTTCAAACGAAGGTCCTGGTATGATCCGTTCGGTATGACATGGAACGGTTTATCGAGTTTCAGCTCAGGTGGCATACAATTAAATGACATTCGTATTGAATGCCATTTAATTGTATGCCATTTAATTTAAACCAAAGATCAAAACTTTGGCAAGTACCTTCTGGAGTCTAACCGTAGAGGTTAATTCAACAATTTAAGGTTGTACTTAGTCAAAGCCTTTTTGTAAATTGAGCTGTTAAGAGTAACTCAATTTGTTTCCTTCAGGTTTACAGAGAAGCTTCCATCCCACTTTCACACTTCCACAAACAAATTAGCACATAATAGATCTGTAATGCTTACAGAAGTTAGTCTATTGCTGTTCTCTGTGAGAGTAAATGCAGTAAAAATATATGAAAATGGTAGTTTATTAAGAATATGGCTTTTGCCAGAATAGTTTTTATAGAATTAAAAAATTACTATTGCTTAAATAACTATTTCATACATAATGAACTAATTTTAATTAAATAGTGGTTTAAACTGTCAACTAAATGTGACTGCTATCTACCATCAAACTCAGGAAGCGATTAATGGACCATTGGTTGTTGTCTACTCAAATTTCGTAAGGAGTATGTTAAGAATTAGTATTCTTCGATCGGATCGGATTTTTCCATTAACGGAGTCGTATATATTTCGTAACAGACTCCCCGAAAACTGTTATACATAGAATTCGTTATTTGTGTTCCAAAATGAGAATGGAAAATATTCGATAACTTGATGTTTAAGGATTTTGTAACCAAAGGCTATACAAAATAGTGGTTGACACATAAGGAGAAAAGAGTTCCATTTTACCATTATGCACAATTGCTCTATTCTAATGTTGGCAAGTGAATTTAGCAACTAAATGATAATTAGATTCTAAATGTATGAACAATTTTTGACAGTTATTTGTTTTAAACTGAGGAGCAACTTTTAGACAGTGGCAACGTTAGTTTTTTTCTCACACTCCAATATAATTTATATTTTTACTTCGTTTAAGTATTGTTGAGTCTTCCTATAGGGAATATTATAAGAAAATACAATAAACAAAAAAAGGAAAGAAAAGAAATCGTGCTAAAATTATATGTTGGTAAGTTAATTTTGAAATTAAAACGATAAAGTAAAATAAATGTCAAGGTCTCGTTTCTCTTTTATGTTTTATCGATTTATATGGATCACAATACAATCAAAGAAATATAAACTAGAAAGCTTTAAAGTTGAAGAATATGTTATTCACATTTTGAAGCTTTTAAGGATGCTATTTGTTTTGATATTAAGGCTGCCTTTACACTGAAATCGATAAGTTACTTAAATTTCGTAAATTTTCAACGTGCACTTTAACACGTAAAATTTATATACTGGCGTAAAATATAAACCTTCTTGCAACATTTAACTAGTTTTCAAACTGTTTCATACTTTTCCATATGAAAATGCTGACGGTGGATTTTGACTAGTCCAGAAAACATTGCAAAGAACTGGTATGTGAGATATAGCTTAATGGATGTAGCTTAATGGTTAAGAAAGTTTCTCATCACGCCGCGGTCTCGAGTTCGATTCCCGCCGTTGACCAAAAAATTAACATGCAACCGGATGACATAAAAACGCGTTTGTGTGTAAAAACATTCGTTGGGCTGACCACCTACAATGTGCACCAATCGTTAAAAACTGGTTCGTAAGGTCTCATGTGAGATGCGGTAAGGGCCGTTTACGGCCTCTAAGCCATAGATTAGTTTTTTTTAGTATTAGGTATGTGAGATAAGAACTGTATATATAACACTGATATAGATTAAGTTCGATTTCATAACGGTTTGTTAGTTTCGAGAGATTTACCAAATTTGGTATTTTTCATCAAATTAGTAAGCTAAAAACTGACTAAGTTCTTTTGAAAAGATTTGGTGCTTAAACATTATTATCGTTGTGGATAAGTAGTTTGTGCCAAGCATATAGTGTAGATCATTTGAAATATGGTTGATTAAGGCAAAAAGCGGAAATACAATAATAGTTGCTTTCCAATCGACCAACCCCTAGTACCCGCTAGTAGTTCGGTTCTTATCTTTGCTAAATAAACCATAGTAAATTTAGCAAAGACACACAACGAACTACTAGCGGTTCAGTAGCGGGTACTAGCGGCTGATCGATTGGAAAGCAACTAATATCGATTTTCTGAAAACTATTGTGAATCAGTATAATAATGGTTTATTGCCCCTAATAAATGATTGAGCCAAAAACAAAATAGGGTTTCAATTTTCGGAAATGTCAATAAAACTTCAAAAAGTTTTCCATTTGGCGAAGGGCAACGAATTTATTAAAGAAATTATATAATTTTATGAATCTAATGTATTGAAAAATTCGCGGAATTTTCTACGATACTATAACAAAATACTTGTGTTCTGAATTAAAACAGAGCAATAGAAAAACATACAACTTTTTATAATATGCGGTACATAAAGCTCTCAATTTTTCGATACAATTTTTTTATATTAATGAAATATTCTTTTATTTATTTATGTTAAGATGATGAGGCATGAACTTCAACACATGTCGTTTCAGTATTTTTTCTCATATCAAAATCGGGACTATTCAACAAATCGTTCGCTGTTGTACCGACAATTGAATTGTCATCATCATCATCGTCATCCTTGTCATCATCGATCGACGATATTTGTATCGTATTTTGACGTGTATGTTTCAACATAATCACGGATTTTCGCTTAACATTGTTCTTTTCTTGATCAACCGTTATGTCTTCGGTTGTGATTTGATCAATTTTATCAAGTGCTTCCACATCATGATCTTGTACCGATGGCTGTTGTTGTAGCAATTTACTTTTATTACTAAAACTTATATTACAATTACGAAACGATGATGTTAAGGATGCTGATGCTTGTTGAACTGATTTTTGAGTTGTTTCTGTTGATGTTGTGCTGGATGATGAAGCCGTTTGTGTAGCTAGTAAATTCGTGCTGCTGCTTATTATTGAATCTAGATTTAAATTTAATTGGCAATCATTATCCTTTTCACATTTATTATTATTTGTTGATAGTGGCTGTGGCGAAAGTTCAGCATGATCATGCTCACATTTAGTTATATTATTATTTTCGGTGTGTGCTAGAGTAAATGGTAGCTTAAGTGATAATTCACCACCCATGCCACTTAGGGTTAATTTTACTTTGACATAATATGATACATAAATAGCAAATACATTTCGTTCGTCTGGATTATTTATGGTGGCCGGACTACGCAATGCTGACGAGGCGATTAAAGCTGTTATGGCATTTGGCTCGTTACAACGCTGGAGTGAATCTTCTAGTGCTATCCAATTTTTGGTTGGTCCTGCAAATAAAGAATAATAATCTGTTTTTCTATTTATTATTATTTTTCACAAACATTTTATTTGGTTTATAAGTGAGAAAATGTCTAATTATCGTATTTTTAACTCTATATGACGTGCCGAATGAGAACACAGGTTTTGGGTGGGATTTGAGTTGGGTTACTGTATAACATAAATACTATTGATTAAACGGTAATAATAGAAATGTTATTTTGCATATTTTTTGTGGTTGATCGATATTTTAATAATTAAACTCTCCGAACAACAGACTTGAACTTTATGTAAAATATTTTAGCTTTATGTAAAAAAATTTTACTAATGCATATATAAAATGTATATGTAAAATGTTCACAGTACAAGAAATATATCCGAAGTGAAAAAACATCGAAATGCAGATCTTTCAACATGACGAAGTGGATAGTATTACAGCAACCGCTAAACTCAAGAAAGTTCTCTGTGGTAACATGAAGGCGACTATCGGAACTCTAGAGAAACCTGATGGAACTCACACGAGTGCAAATCAGGAAGCTTTAGATGTACTAATGAAAACTCATTTTCCCGAAAATGAGAATTCTAAATTAGTAGATGCAAATAAACTTCGACACCGACTTCCAACATAAGATGGAATCCGGTCCAAACGAGATACTCCCGGGTCTTCCGGGAAATTATCTAAGATCACCTTGAACATATCTTCAGAGTCAGTATGGCTCTGAGATACATTCCAAGATCACGGAGAAAAGGAAGGATGGAATCGAAGGATGGAAAGCCTAGATATGACCAGGCAATGAGTGTTCGACCTATTAGTCTGTCTTCTTTTCTACTTGAATGATTGGAGCGATTGGTTGATAGGTTAGCTAGGAATAATGTACTGTTAGCAAATTCCATACATTCTAAACAACACACATACCAGAAAGGCAGATCTGTTGAAACTGCACTCCATGAAGTAATTGTACAGATTGAAAACTCGCTGGATAACAATCAATTTCCCTGGGAATGTTTCTGGACATCGAAGTCGCGTTTGCCAACACTTCCTTCAGTGCAATAATCTATGCAGCTGAGAGACAAGACAGGGAAACCACGCTTGTTTGGTGGTTTAGCACCATGCTTATAGGTCAAGGAGAATTACAGCAGACTTAGGTAGTGATACGAAGATGGTGAACGTCCAAAAAGGATGTCCTCAGGGTAGGGCTCTGTCTCCGCTCTTGTGGAGTCTAACTTACTTCTTGTCCAACTAAACGAAAACGGATTTTTATGCCAGGGTTATGCTGATGACATGACCGTAGGTATACGTATACGGATTTAATATGTGATCACATCCATATGTGACCGGGGTCTTAACCCTTGGAAATTTGAGATGGTTCTTTTCACTAGACGCAGGACTTTGGGAAACTTTAGTCTTCTAAAAATTGGGGCTCATACGATACCACTCTCTTGGAAAGTGAAGTATCTGGAGATATGGTTAAAACGCAAAAACTTGGCAAAAACATATAGAAAGGAAATGCAATATCTCTAAATCGCCTTCACGACTTGTTTGTCTGGGTATTGTAGGAGCTATGCACCCTACTCCTATTGCAGCTATTGCAGCCTTTCTATCAGGAGGTTTGCAGCGCAAACAGCCACTTTCCTATATTGCAAGGACAATCTTCCTAGCCCTTTTTCCTAGCCGTACTCGGACACCATGGTGACGAAACAAGTCTTCGGGAAATTATTTTAGGTAATTATTATCGGAAATTAAACATGGGTCTATAATAGCCCTTACCTCTGACGATATGATGATCTTTACTGAGGGATCAGTATGCTGAAATCTATAGCTGATGCCGGGTTATACATACAAAATCATAATGTCGAATTAACTATCCCCCTTGGTAGGTAGGCTACTGTCTTTCAGGCACAAATTGCTGCAATTTTGAAAGCAGCACTTTTTGCAAAGGAAGTGAACTGCAGAAATCGTCGAATCTGTATCCTTTCTGACAGCTAGACTACCCTAAAGGCGATTGGTTCCAATAATGTTTCATCGAAACTTGTTTTGAAGACGATAATTGCCTTAAATCGACTAGGCAGTCTAACTTTACTGCACTGGATGGGTATCAAAGGAAATATATTGACTGATAAATTGGACCGTTTGGGTGCGGCTTCTACATTTGCGGAACTTAAACCTGCTTTAGGAGTGAAATCATTATCTTTTAAACGAGAAATTGACTTTCACGTTGGTGATCTGCACCAAAACAATAAATCAGCAAAGATCCCAGTCCTTTTTAAACTATGATAGACGAACTTTAAGGGTCTTGCTGGGCATTCTCACGAGACATTGCTTCTTGAATAATCATATGTTTCAAATGAAAATTCGGAACATCGTAAACTGCGAAGGTGTGGGGGAGGAGAAGAAGAATCAGAATAAAACTGCTCTGATTTTGATCACAATTCCTATTTGAGGATCAACTGACGACCTTGAGCACGAGATATTTTGGACTTCATTAGGGATCAACCCAGCCTGAGTGACAGGGGAAAAATGCATGCATATAAAGTATAATAAAATTTATTAATAGAATTTTACAGGCCGTTTATATATAATATATATATATATATATATATATATATATATATATATATATATATATATATATATATATATATATATATATATATATATATATATATATATATATATATATATATTTATAACGGGTGTTTCAACAGGTGCGCTTCAACTTTTTTCCGATAGGGACGGCGAACGATGCCATATTTTTTATAGTTCTTTTTGTCATTTGGAAACTTCATTAGTATACATTTCGTCATGGAACGCTACACACGTGAACAGCCATTGCGAGTTTTTTATCAAAATAATAGTTCTGTTGCTGCTACTTTAAGAGCATTACGGCCATTTAACGGTCCATTTAACAAGCCAGCTCGTTCAAAAATCGACCGTATAGTGGCAAAATTTGAGTCTACATTTTCGCTACATAATGTTCCGGTGCCCTCGAGAGCAAGAAGTACTCGAAGTGTTGAAAACATCGCAGCCGCGAGGGCTTTAGTTCAAGAAGACGCGATTGTGTTGCTCACACGTCGTTCGCAACAATTGGGTCTTTCTGTGACATCATTGTGGCGAATTTTACGTAAAGATCTTGGCTTACATCCGTTTGACCATTTGAAGCGACGCCAATTCGTGAATTGGGCTCAAGAGCAAATCGAAAATGATGCAGATGTTCACCGAAAAATCATCTTCAGCGATGACTTTTGGCTAAATGGATTTGTCAACAAGCAAAATATGCGTTAGTGGGCAGGAAGCAACTCACACGTGATTCATGAGGCACCGTTGCATCCCGAAAAAGTCACTGTTTGGTGCGGATTACATGCCGATGGCGTCATTGGGCCTTATTTTTTCATCGACGATAACGATCGCCATGTTACTGTTAATGGAAAACGATACCGCGATATGATAAAATATTGTTTTTGGCCGCAATTGAATGGAATGCGGACTTAGACGACATGTGGTTTCAACAGGACAGGGCTACATGCCACACAGCACACGATACAATCGCATTATTGAAGACAAAGTTCGATGAGCGTATTATCACGAAATGGGCCCGTCCAGTGGCCGCCGCGATCGTGTGATTTGACACCTCTAGATTATTTTCTTTGGGGTTATGTGAAGTCATTGGTCTATGCCAATAAGCCGGCGACGTTGCAAGAGCTCAGAGCCAATATTGAACGTGACATTGCTGGAATTTCGGCCGATTTATGCGTAAGAGTAGTCGAAAATTGGGTTCAAAGATTGGACTTCGTAAAACGTGCACACGGTGGTCATGCAAAAGAAATCGAGTTTCATACTTAAATGTATATATGCTCCAATTCGTTAATAAAAAAAAAGTTAGTTCAAAAGTCGAACAGTTTGTGTTTTATTCAAAAAAAAAGTTGAAGCTCTTATTGAAAACCCCGTTATATATATATATATATATATATATATATATATATATATATATATATATATATATATATATATATATATACATAATAGGACGTACGATTCTTCTATAGTCTCTGCATGGCCTGTGAATTTGATGGTGAAATTTAGTCTTTAAGATTTTAGGCAACACCGTATGTTAAAGCATCTTCAAGATGTTGGAAAGAAGCCAGTTTAGTTATATATGTATGTATGATAAATATGATATATTGAAAATCTGATACGATATTTTTATTGTAAATAAACCAACGGTTGATATTCTCATGTAGTATTGCAACATAAATTTCTTATTTAACACGTAAAGAATGAAGGTTATATACGATTAAGACGTTTCGACTATTTCTTCTCACATACAGACATATAACAAATAATCAAATGTTTATCTTACCTCTCTGTGGATGAAGTGAATATGTTGTATGTAATGTACTGCCAGGTTTAACTGAAATGTCCGACAAGTTTGGATCACTTTCGGCTACAACATTTTTAAATTTTCCATTGCTAAACATACACACGTCAACATGCTGAATTGCTGTTACCTGTAAGAGAATGACGACATATTACATTTTACACTTTAAATCTTTGACCTTCAGAAAATGACTTTTCTTATTTAAGAACTATTTCCCAAATCATAAGTT
The DNA here is from genome assembly GCA_963932295.1 of Tipula lateralis. Taxonomy (NCBI): domain Eukaryota; kingdom Metazoa; phylum Arthropoda; class Insecta; order Diptera; family Tipulidae; genus Tipula; species Tipula lateralis. The sequence goes on from OZ010737.1 coordinate 140,555,230, forward strand.
CGATTTGAAATGTGTATGACACAAATCATTTCGAGAGACAAACACTTAAAGTGACCTAATTCATATAAAAAACTGACGCGCCATCTCTTATCAAATCTACTTGTAAATAAAGCACCATCTGTCAACAAATCTTCTTACTCTTTTACAAATGGAATTTGTGAAATAATTAACTGTGTACAATTTGTTTCGACTATACTTAATGTCACAATAATTTGTTTTGGACTAGTATTATTAGCAGATAAATTCCGTTCTCTGAATTATCTTAACTGAAAAAATCACTTTCTAGCTAATAACGTGTACCTGAAAACTAATTGATTTTGTTAATACGCGTTTATCTATGTCGGGTTATACTGAATGAGATTTAATCAATAAAAAAAAAAAATTTGGCCTCCGATTCCAATGAAATGCGGAACAGACATGCGGTATAATTTTAATTGTTTAAGGCGATTACCGTATCCAAAAACCACTTTCAATGAAACAGTATTAGATAATTAATCGCCTTTAGAGTAGCCTGGTTTTCAGAAAGAATGCAGATACTACGATGTCTGCATTTTACTCCTTTCCATAGAGTGCACTCATAAATTGCAGTAATTTCCGCCTGAAAATAGTGGCATACCTATCAAAGTGTTAGATACCTCAAGATTTGTGAAGTTTTGTCCACTAGAGTAGTCCTAGTCTTTTATTATACCGGTTTTCATAGGTTTGTGGAGAAGTTTTTTATGTCTGATTCCTAAGTCTGTCATTTACTTGTCCGCCATTATGTTCCAGTTTTAGGTTTACTATTTACATAGGTTTACTACTCTAAGAACAGCTCTACTTATAGGCGCTAATTAGTTTTTCTTTAAGTCAGCTGTCCCTTCCATTTCTTTGCCTTTTCTGATTTTCATTATTTAAGACAGAAGTGACTGGTTGAGATGGATTCTATCAAGTTCCCAATCAGTGTTCCTAAATTTTTTCATCTGAGGTATTGCGCTGGTTGGAGAGGAGGAGATGTAGTAAGGGTCAGAATGAGTAACTACGCCTACCCAAGATGATACTTCCCCAGTGATACTCTATGAGACAAGAGTCAATTACTTTCCGTGAGGATGTCAAAAAGGTAGGTCTATTGCCCACATTCAAGATGACTTGGCCAGACGCACATAGGTATTCCAGGCTATCTGGCTATCGAGAATGTCTGCAATTATCTCTGGCGTTGGAAGACTTGCGCTAGCTCTGATACTTTTGTCGTCAACTACTTCTTCTCAACAGCATTGAAAATTTTACATCTAGCGTATTATGAAGAGATTCTTGATTTGGTATAGGCCAACTATGATCTGTAAATACTGTTAATTGTATGGTGTGAAGTTTGCCAATAAATAAATGCAAATAATAAGAAATGTGATACGCGATCTTATATGACCTTCAACTAGCAAATTTTATGATTTATACGTAAATCTTTTATTATATAGATTTAATCCTTGTATGAATTGAGATTTACCATTTATAGTTTAGTAATTCAACCAAAAGATGATATGGGTAATTGTGAAAAGGGTTAATGCGTCTATGGAAAAGAAGGCAACCGAGAAGAAGGGTCTGTTTTAGTTTTCTATTTTTTTTTATTAAATTCAATATTTATAAATACATACGAGTATGTATATCATTTTTTTTCTAAGATTACATTTTAATAAAATTTTTTCAACTGACAAAATGATTACTCATACAATTTAGAAATAACAAATCTATATCAAAATTATTGGTTCTACTTAAAACAAAATGGAAATGACACATTCGATTGATGTAGATTTATATTAAGATTGAATGTTTCGTAGAGATTAAATTCTTCAATAGTATAACAGAAAGCTCTATTTTCGGGGTTGGGATACTAATTATGGTAAGCGGCCCTTGGGAATTAAATGAAAAGAAGAGTGGAATAGGATCATGGTTTAGTCTGGTTTTGGAATTTCTAATCCATTTCAGTTATTTATTTTTACTATAACCGATGTTTTATAAAAGCTCGAGGTTAAGTACGTTGATAGTTTATGTGGCTTCGGACTATGCTTCCTTCGATATTAAGCGGATTAAAAGCTCTTTGAACCGATTTGACTGCTAACCAAGCAAAAATTTCATCAGTTAAAACCTCAAGTCTTAAGGGACGATTTTTACGGATACCTGTATAGTGATTTATGTAACAAGTTGTGTTTTGTTAATAGTGTGGACAGTTGTTAATGAAAACCTTGGTGCCAAACAAACAGAATTTGCAGGAAGTTTTGTTTTTCTGCTTCAACTTGAAACAAAAATACAGCTCAAGTACGTCACCGAGACCTTTGTGAAGTTGGCCCAAAATTATATCCCAAAAAACACGATTTTTAATGCTGACAACACCAATATATAAAATGAAAACTTTCATGATAGAGATGTATAAATATAATAATATGAACATTAAATAATAAAATATAATGTGTATAACACTAAATGTATGTATGTTCTAAGGTAAGACTTGTATTTGTATATTAAATACAATATTTAATTGAATTCATAATTAAAATCAAAACTGAACAGATTGGTACGTGTTAATCGACAAAAATAATAAAAGCGATATAAAAATGAAAGATTATTTTTATTTAATATAATATTTTTAGTCATTAGTAAGGTAAGGTTCTTTTTTAGAATTCGAAAAATACAGATAATCATTATGAAAATATCACAACCATAATGGCCGATATATACTACAAAAAATATTTCTATCCTAGCCGAAAAAAATTATGTCACGACATATTATTGATGTCAGCCCAAAAAAAATATCTATCGTGATAGATAAACACTGTCAGCCCTAAAAAAATTTTATCACAATTATAAAAGTAAAAATTTATCAATTTATACACTTACAAAAGTATGCATTGATTTCTAAACGATTTGTTGATAGTTCTTAATCATGACCAGTGCAAAGTATTGGACGATTCCAATGGGGATCTCATAGCCAAAATGGCCCATATATCATTTCAATGTATGTGAACATTTTAAGTTTTGGTCAATGATGAGTTAGACTAAAACTGTGATGAGCTAGACCAGAACTATCAAAAAATTATAGCGAGACCGATGACCAAAACCTAAAATGTAGACTTATATTGAAATGAAGTGAACATTTTTCGAATTGCTATATATGGGCCATTGTGGCTATGAGATCCCCATTGGAATCGTTCAATACTTTGCACTGGTGATGATTTAGACCAGAACTATCAAAATATCATAGAGAGACCGATGACCAAAACTTAAAATGTTCACTTATATTGAAATCAAGTGAACATTTTTCGAATTGCTATATATGGGCCATTGTGGCTATGAGATCTCCGTTGGAATCGTTCAATACTTTGCACTGGTGATAATTTAGACCAGAACTATCAAAAAACTATTTTAAAATCAATACATACAATGTGTACTTTTCTTAATTTTGGTTCAGAGTATTTGACTGTACATTTTTTCTGTCGTGATACAAAATTTTTTGGGCTGACAGTTTTTATATATCACGATAGATATAGTTTTTTGGGCTGACATCATTAATAAGTCGTAATATAATTTTTTTTTTGGGTGACACTATAATATGATAGAAATTTAATTTTTAGTGTTGCCATAGCATTTTTTTTGGGTTGATTTTTGGGCCAACTTCACATACATGTCACCGAGTTGCAAGCGTTATGATTTCAAACATCATATTAATAGCTGCTGAAACGGGGCAAAATTGGCAATGGGCCACTCTACCGTTAACAGCTCATCAATCTAAAGCATGCAATACTCGAAAAACGATCAAAAAAGGACACGAGACACAAACGAGTGATATTGATGCACAACACCATACCGTCGCATTCTCATCGTCTAGAAAACCGTCAAAACGCTAAGATAGAATCTGCTACCACACCCGCCTTACAACTGTCTTTTTCGGATTATCACTTGTATCATTTGAAACGGCCAGCATTTCAGTATATATTTATTTGCCCGCTTATCCCTTATATATACCATAATTAAAATAAAAATTAAAACAATTTATTAGTAAAAAAAAAAGTCTAACGGGTCAACCTGATTTCCAGGTGATTTTAAGATGGAAAAAAAAAATGAAAAATTTGGATGATAAGTGGTTGAGCTCTCAAACGAACTAGTCATTAATTGTTCGAAAGATGAGAATTAGAATTTAAGTAGATAAGTTCTATACCATATATACCATGTTTTTATAAGTTCATAAAAATTAAAAAATTAAGAAAATTATAAAATTGTATATAATATAATACATATGTATAACTAATATTTAAATCTTATTTATTAAGATAAAGGATAATAAATTGTGGAATTAATAATATAAAATGAATTAATATTGATAAATTTATAATATGTATAGTGTATAAAAAAAACGTGATAAACCGGACATTGGTTAATTCTTATAAAATTGGACCATGTGCTAAACTGTGTCCTAAAACTGTTGAAAAAAAAAGTGTTACCGAAAGTAACATTTTGATGTTATTTTTGTATGGACTAGACTCTAGTGTATGATTCATTTAATAAATTATTGCTTAATAAAAACTATAATTCATAAATGGCAATTAAATTATCTAGTGAATATATAAGAAAAAAAAATATATGTAACACACGTGAATTAATAATAATAATAATAATATTAATAAATTAATACATAACAATATTGTGTGTATAATCTAATAATTATATATAATTTAATAATACATATAATATATATTGTACATATAACGTACTACTGACTATACAAATTGTGCCTAAAAATAAAAAAAAAAAATAAAAAAAAAAAAAAATCATAGTATAAAACAACAACAACATTCATCGATATTCATCTTTACATTCAAAATTATACGTAATCGGAACAATTAAAATCAGTCAGTAAATATTTTGGAAAAAAAAAAAATAATCATAATAATAAAATTAATTATAATAGTAATTAGTTGTTTAAGTTTATGTAAATTTTCTTTATTTTTTTTTATTATTACTTAGTTAAATAAACTAACCACTAATAACTTAGTTCTATATGGGTCTAAGGTTTTATCTTATTTTAATTTTAATAATTTTTCGATCAAATTTTCTTTCTCATTTTGTTTTTTTTTCTTAAATAAAAATTTTATAATTAATTTTTTTGTTATAAATTGAAAAGTACATTTCTTATTACTATGGTAAATTCGTTCATCAAGATGATGTCGTAAATAAAATTTTCCTCGGAACATATGCGCGAGTAGGTTGTATTAGGTGAGTATGTATCTCATATAAGGATTGGTGCAACTTTATAACATCGTGTCGCGGTCAGGCAAGTCTGACATGGAGTCTTAGAAAACCCCACCCCAACATCCTACTGAAGCCTAGCCCGGATAAATTACCGCTCTAAGATCTCCGTCAGAAAAAAAAAATAAATTATTTTCATGTACGGTTGGTGTCATCATGCTAATGAAGTTATCTTCAAAATCTTACACCATTTCTCAACCGTTACACATTCGATGGCGTATGGCTTGTTAGGCTACACTTGGCCAGTTTCGAAACAGTGCAAAATTGGTTGTATGAATGGTTTCGGTCTAAAGACGCGTCGACTTTTATCCTCGGAGTATTCATGTATGGCCAGATGGCAAAAATATGTATAAAACGAAGGACAATACTTTGAATAAAATTTGAAAAAGCACAATATACTTTGAATATGTCTGTTGAAATTTTTCAATTTTCATTATCAAAATAAATTAAAATGGTGACATAAAAATCTTCAAAATCACTGATAGAAGTTTTTTTGCACCATCAATCGATCTCTTTTTTCACTTGGGGTGATTGTTGCACATTATATGCATATACACTATTTGGCCCACATGCTAAGTTATATTACTCGGTTCGTGAGAATTGATCTCAAAACCTTTCGGATAAGTAAAAAGTCTCTTACATGTGATACATCTGCTTCTTGAAAATTTATTTGCACTGCCAAACAATTATTTTGTTTGACAGTGCAAATAGCTTATCTCTGAAGATAGGCTGCCCACGCATTGATTCTGCAGGATTACAATTAATTGATCATTATTCCAAAATTAGCAGATAGATTCGTTTCATTTGTGACCACTAGCAAACACTGTTTGGTTTTTAACATCGATTTTGACATTCGAGAGCATATATGGGCGAGGAACAATCAACGAAATATAATTTTTAATTTTGAGGTCAAAAAAGGCAACGATTACGCGACCATGTGTAAAGTATGTTAACTTGGCCCATAATTTGTCTGGCTGTTGGTTTGTTTTTGTCTTTCCATTCTTTTTTGGGGGATCAAGGTACTCTCAACTCTTTCGCAGCTTACTTTGTTAGGTTCTTTATGGCACTTTCAACTCTCAACTTCGTACTGCATCGACGTTAACATAGAGGTTTTCATAATGGTCAGGAATGGGATTAAAAAAACACGCGAATTGCGCTCATTGCTATAGGTTGTTGTACACTTAGAACCTTAGCCTTCCACCATTCGCGCTTTTTCTGTCTACAAATGCGTTTAGTTGCCCTTCTAGCAAGAACTGCTTTGTTTCTTCTTGCAATTGTAAACCCAGTCTGCGCTTCATTGTGGGCTATATTTCGTTGCTCAACAGCAAAACGACACTCCTCATCGAACCAACCATTTTTGGTGGTAGTTTTCACTATACCGAGAATGTGCTGACATCAACGATAACCGAGGTTTTCAATACTTCCCAGACATTGTTCACTTTTCAGATTGGTAATAAGATTGCAAAATGCTATTTGTGACCAGATAATGGTCACTGCCTACGAATTTTGCTGACGATTGATAAGATCTCACGTCTCGGACTCGGGTTGTCCGCTTTTTTTAAACCAACATATGGTCAATTTGGCTTCGGGATGTTTAACATGGATGTGGCTATTTTTCAAATTGATATTTATATATGCGGAAAGAATGTACTTGGCACTTTAAGATCATGGGCAATCGCCAAATACATCATTCTTTCTCCATTTTCGGTCGCAGTTTCGTTTCTGCCAGCTCTCACCAATCTATCATCGTGCTCCGCTATAGAGCCCATTAGATTATCCAAATGGTTGTTAAATGAGTCTTTATCTTGGGATTGGTCTACATAAGCAAGCGAAGTTTACACATTTGATCAACAACTGCCTGAAAGTTCAGTACAACCTTTCTTACCTGTGGCCCAATGAAGAATCCAACTCTAAGATTTCAGAGGTCATATCGACTGTGTAGCAAATTATAGCTTTGGGACTGAAACGTCGACCATCGTTTATAAACGTCGAGCGCTCCAAGTTAAGTTGGTTTAACTCTCCTGAAATAAAATTGGAAATCGCGGAAAAAAACCGGTATAGGGTAATTTTAATAGACTAGGCCGTATGAAATAATTTTGGAATGATGATTGTGTTTTTTGGTTTTTGGCTCAGAAAGGTAGATGATTCTTGAGTATACCGTAGTCAGGAGAAAAATAAATAAACAGAAAAAACAAATAAATTGTATAGAGTCAAATAGTGTCTCTTAAGTAACTATAAAAAAAAATGAGTGAAGACTTACATTTAGTGTAAAGTTTATATGGATTCAATTTATTACTTTTTGTTTAAGTTAAAAGTACAATATAAGTTAAGTTAAGTTTAAATTAAGTTTAAAATATGTGGCTAACAAACAAATTATATATATGTTACCGATAAAAAAAAAACTTAATATCTAAATTTATTAAACTGTGAATAATAATAAGAACGTGGTCACGTAGTGTATATTCTACCGTGCTAAGTAGTGCATATATACTCATCCATTAACACCAAAACAACGCTAAATAAAAGTGACCACATGTACAGTGTTAAAGTTGAACACGCTTAAATAAAAGTTCAAGTTTTGAATAAAACAAAAATGAAACACTGTACTATTTAAACGTGCTTGGCTTAACAATTTGGATGTACAATATCTAAGTACTATATGTGGATGCCAATAACGTACTGTAAGACCATAACAGTATATACCATGAGATGAACATTAACGGGGATATCAACAAGTTCGGATATGCAAACTTAAGTTAATTTTTTTTATTTCTTTATAAAATTACTATTTTTTTTATATTATTTCTATATTATTACTATATATAAGTGTGTTTTGTGATTTAGGTAGTAAGATTTATTTACTTGCTTTCTTTATATAAGTATTTACCATTACAATTAGGAACGGAATGACGTCATTTTCTTAGGTAGGATAAGTTTAATAATTAATAAGTTTCTCATTTATTTTTATATTTGAATTGAATTATTTAATAAAATTTTTGTATAAACTTCCAAAAAATTGGTTATTGTATTTTCTGCTGAATATTTCTTTTTCTCTGTGCTTCTGATAATTTTGTTATATACAAGATGAGTAACTAGAGCTGTTGAGATAGGATGAGAGGGTAAGTGTGATCACAATATGTGATGGTAAGTTAGTTCATGTTATTTCATCCCAATTTTCTTTCCTTTAGTCCCTCCATTGAATCCTTTAAGTGGTCAAGCGTGCATTAAGCCATCTTCGGAACAGCCCACCCCAATCCGCGAGCCTTAGCCGGCATATTACGACCACTCCGAAGCTCTGGCTATATGAAAAATTAAAATTTCGTAACGATTGGTATTCTTAAGGAATGAACCTCACTCATCTCCAATTCATACCACCCAAGGTCGTTACAGGACACATGGTCATATACCTGTGATAAGGCCGTCAAACACGCCAGGTTTTCTAAGTGACTGCACGTTCCACGTACCTATCTTCAATTTCGTGTCCGGGTACATAAGAGGGGAGTCATTGTTGTGCGATCCAAACAGATTTAGTCGCCTCCTACGACAAGCTCTGTTCTTATGTTTCCTTCGAAATATTTCCCTCACCCACCGGGGTTTTTTTTTATTACAGATAGCATTAATTAACTAAGTCAAGATTATGGGTCAATAAATCTAATTTAAAGTGTGTTTATTATTGATTTTAAATTTGGAATATTATAGCATTAACGAATTAGTTAACGGGAAAATAAATATTATTAAAAAATTGTATATAGATCTTACTCATCTACGTAAGATCGTACGCACGTTGGTATTTATGACATCAACTCTCACTTATAAAATTAATTGATTATCAAAAAAACGAAACTAATCAAAAAGCCTAAAATAACTCTAATCTACACTTTATATATGTATATATATACTAGTGGGTTTAGCCGTTGAATAATTTTCAATGTCGTAACCAATATAATTATCTCGATAAATATTATATAACTTGTGTCGAATATAAGCGACTAAAACCGCCACACCTTTTCATTAGCAGACTAAATAACAACATACATATAGATGGAAGCCAGAACCAAAAATAAACCTAATCTATGCTTTTGTAGAAATAGCTACAAGAACAAAATAGACACATTTTCTATTTATTTAAGTATACAGTCGAACATCTTTGTCGGTTCTTTCGAAAATTGTACAAATACAGGTAAACCTCGCTTAAAGAAGGCGTTCGGCTCCTGGAAATGCTTCAATAAACGAGAATTCGTTGATTACGGTTTTAAATTATATATGGTTTTATATGACAAATTATTAGTTTGGTTCCTATTTTGTTTTTTTCTCGATCTCGTCAAACATTTTGTTCCTTTTGGATTGAGTGTGCTCGGTTTTCATTTTTATCATTATTTTTTTTGAAAAAAAAAATCACAATATGGCTGCCTAAATAATTGTGTGTCTCTTTTGATTAATTAGAACGTGATTCTACCAGTATTATATCGCAATAGAAATTTCGCGGGCTGTTCATTTAACAACTCACTAATCTACTCTTTGTCCACTCGTTCAATATTGGCTTACGTTGTCATTATCACAATATCTCTGGTTATTGCTAGAGTCTAGTACATCAGACATTGCGTCTACTACTTCGAGCCATAATTTATATTTCATATTTCTATAAATGATTACTCTTCGTTTTCATCACCCTCATTTCATCATCCTTGGGCCATTGGTTGTATATGACGGATAAATTGACTGATCGAGGATCCTTTCCTTATTCGTTATTCCGGTATGTATTCGTTAAATAAGGTTTTGTGTCAAAAATTGGTATTCGTAGATCCGAGGTTTTGCTAAGCGATTGTTCGTTAAACGAGGTTTACCTGTACTCTTTTCATATTCTAAGAACTTTTACTCACCCTTATCCGTCGCACAGTTTTACGGCTGTCATTTTTAATATCCACTGTAACATCGACATTTTCACCATGGGCGTATACAGATTTATCTAATGATGCTCTCAAACATACTTTTCCTTCTTGTAACAAAAACGGTTTATCTACAGATCCTTGTGGTCCCCTTGTTGATTCAAACTGTGGGTTGTAATGAAAATGAAAAATTATTGAATAAATTATCAAAAGTAATTATTTAAAATATTTGAAATTAAATTTTAATCGAAAAACGATTGGGCACAACGCATGCATATATATACAAAGTAAATTGTTAATTTCGAAGATTGTTCGGTGGACCAATTTTTTGGTGTGTCTGTTTCGATTAGAATTTTAAAATATCATACATGAATAAATAATGAATAATTGAATAAATAAAATTTAAATTAAAAATTTATTGATTTAATTTAATTTATGTGTTAAATATACACTGGAAACATGACGTTGCTGTACAAAACAATTATAGTTAAATTAATCGTATTATGAGTTATTTCGGATATTTTCAAGACTCAATTGATTCAATTGATGGTGTCGACGACCTAGACTAGACATTTTCATTTTTTTCCTTAATCACTCAGGGTCAATTGGCCTATTGTGACATCCCTTCCCAGTCAAATACTCTCAGTTCCGAAACACTCTCAGTTTCTGTTTGTTCTTGTTTTTTAACGACCAATGTGAAGTCTAATTTTATTCAGCCTGCCTAGTCGATTTAAGGCACTTATCGTTTCCAAAACAAATTTCGATGAAACAGTATTGGAACCACTCGCTGCCCGCCTTGTTGTCAGAAAGGATGCAGATAAGACAATCTCTGCAATTTATTCCTTTTACAAAGAGTGCTGTTTTCAAAATTGCAGGATTTTCTGCCTGAAAAACATTAGCGTATACCTATACCAAGTGGGATAGATAATTCAGCCCCACGATTTTATATGTATAACCCGGCACCAGCTAGATTACGGCATACTGATCCGTCAGTAAAGATTAATAAATCGTTACCGGACGGGTAGGATGGGCTGTTATAGTCCCATATGTGATTTCCGGTGCTAGTTACATGAAATAATTTCCCGAAGAAGTGCTTCGTCACAATAGTGACTGAAGGTATGTGAGTAGTTGTGTGCCGGCTGGCTGATATGCCGAAAACTTTTTGCCTGGTCATATCAAGGCTTTCCTGTAGGAAACTCGGGAATATCCCGTCTGGACCTGGTGTTTTAAATTTTGAGAAAGAAGCGATGCTCCATCGGATTCTGTCTTTTGTAACCACCTTCACCACCAAGAATCTCTGAAACTTGGTAGTTGGTGTGGGAGTTGATTTCCATCAACTTCATTATCAATAGACTACTACATCGCGTTTTGTAATCTAACGTTTCCCATGGTTCGGTTTCATATTTTTGCAACGCGGTATTTGTTGTTGAAGAATCTTGAAATACTTTTACTATTTTACGAAATTTTGTTATAAAAGAATGTAAATTAGGATTATGTTCAAATTGGTATAATTCTGAATCTTAATTATGGATATATGAAATTTCAAAATTGTCTGCACTGAGAATATCCTCATCCCTCGCATTCGTTTTCGGAATTTACAGTATCTGGGCAATTTATTTCGTCGATAGTTTCAGCAGCTTGGGATAATTTGTTAACGTCAATAACACCATATTCAGAGTTTATATTCTAATAATGCACGTCAAGCAATGCTAACTAAATGGCATGAGCTAGGTAAAGCTGGTGTTCTGGCTCAATCAACCTCAAAATTTTTTGTGTCTCAAAAATGCTTCAACGGTTGTTATACTTACAATAACTTACTTAGAAATTTACTGATTGGGAATTATTAAGAGACAAAAAATAAATTAATTAAAGAAGGCGGAAATTATTCCAGAACGCAATGCCACTATAGAGCCCACGGTATAACCCACATACACATACAGATTAAAAACAACCAATCGTAATTGATGTTTGGTCACCACCCTGGGAATCAAACCCGAGACTCCCGAATGACAGAGCAAGTACGCTTCCTTCTCTACCACGAGAGCAACTTTAGAGATTTAGAGAGAAACTGGACAATCTAATTGAGTTAAAAGTTAGTCTCAAAACTTAAAAAGAACTTGAATTACAAGCTAGCAATTTTATTAACTCTATGCGTGAACCAGTTAAAGAGGTTACACCCATATTAGGCGTAAACGACATACAAGAGGAGATTAAGTATCACCTGGCGATTCGAGAACTGATAAAAGATAGGCGCAGGAAAAGACGCATATGGCATAGAATCAGAAACGTTATTGACAAAAGATATTTTAATCAGATAAGTAATAATAGCCGTGTTTCTTGACGCACGATGATCCGGATCAGATCACATTTTCCATGCAAACCAAATTTCATTTTGGATCAAAATGTGTCTTTGGTTTGCATGGAAAACGTGATCTGATCCGGATCACTGTGCGTCAAGAAACGCGGCTAATGTTAACCGACTAATTATAGAACACAAAGATAACACTGAAAATTATTTGAAAATACTGGGTCGTGAAGCTAATAAAAATGATTCTCTTTGGAAACCTACTTAAGGATAGAAGAGGCCAATAATTCAAGTGCCACTTTTAAGGAACATAAATGGAGAATAAGTGCGACGGAATGAAGAAAACGAAGAACTGTTTGCACAACATCTGGCATTAGCATTTCAACCATACGACATATAATCTACAATTGATCCTGAACAAGTCTAGTCAGAAGTGTCATCCCACTAGAAATTGCAAATTTGAATCCCAAAACGTTACCTGGAATTGATGAAAATTTGTCTAGTTTGTTTAAGGAGGTATCAAAGGAAGCAGTCATTATATATATATATATATGTATATATATATATATATATATATATATATATATATATATATATATATATATATATATATATATATATAATGCTTGCTTTCGACTAACATATGTGCGTGAGTGTTTCAAGGCAAATAGCATCATACAGGCTAATCTTTATGTTACCAACTATTTCAAAGTTGTTTAAGAATCATTATACCTGACACTCAGTTTGGATTCAAAAATAAATATTCGACAATTGATCGCGTGGCTGCAAAGATAGAACAAGCATTTAAAGAGATATTGTCCTGCCGTATAGATGTATCGCAGGCTTTCGATATAGTGTGGCAGAGAGTGCCAAAAAATTACTGCAAACGAAAATTAAGAATATCTCATGATATGGTATATAATTTCACCCAAACTTTTATCCATCCATAGCAGGGGTGTCCCAGGGTAGCGTATTAGGTCCCACCCTATATCTACTTTACACTTCCGATACACCGACAACGGAAACAACCTTAAACGGAACTTTTGCTGATGATACAGAATACTTACAGCAAGCACTCCATAAAATTAATGGACCAGGGATTGGAAAATTAACTTTAACGAGCTAGAATCAGTGCATATAATATACACTGAACCAAATGTACATTGATTGGTACATTTGGGTCGATAAAAAAATTTATTTGCTTTAAATTTTAACGATAAAAAAATTGATAAATATTTGTCAGTATTTTTATTGTTTTTTGAAAAAATTATTGCATTCTGATAATTTATTTTCATTTTGAGTTAGAATATTACAGTTATATCTTCATTTATATTTTTCAACAAAAATAAAATGTTTTATTATTCTTAATGAACATTATTCTTAACAATATTTTATCACTATCATAAAAATGTATTCTATATTATAAATTTATCAGTTTTTCTTAAATGTTCTAGCTGATCATTTTGTTATCAAAGTGAACATTATTCTAGATCGATAGGAAAATAGAAATTTGCGAAATTGCCGATATTTCGCGTAAGTTCTTGTAATTAGTTAGCACTGAACGTACTCGACTGAACGTATGAATTGCACATCAAGTCGGGTAGCATACGACTGAAGAGATGGATTTGTTCTATTCGACCGCACAGCCATTTAATTATGACGTCATCAAACACATCGAAACCGGGCAAAGAAGAATTCATTGGATATCATTGGATAGATTTTAGAAATAAATCCAAAATCCCTTCTCCGAAACCGGCCTTCAAAACCAAAATGAGAAACTCCAGTAATAATAACGGGGGAAGAGAGGTGATTATGGAGGGGATAAGTTGAAAAAATGTGTACACTGTCACTCGAATGAATGTTCCAAATTAAGAAAGCTTTTTCTTTCTTATATATAAGCATGTATTTTTATGTATAATTCATAAATTGCTATAACGTATTTATGTGCATTTACTGAAACATAATTACGTAAAACGTAAGTTACATAAAAACGTAAGTTAATTTAACGGAATTATTAAATAAGAAATTTATTAAAATCAAAATATAAAATATTCTTATTGATATTATATTTGTTGAACTTTTTAGTTGGTGATAAATTGGTAAATCTCATTGATAGGAATATTTATTGATGTATAATATATATTGATAACGAATTTTTCAATGTGTTCGTAATTTTTATAAGTTTGAACAATTATTTTTTTTCAGTGTACACGTTGTGGCACAAAAATATCAACCTCCATACATTTCTTAACGAGTTTCAAATTTCCCAAGCTGAATCTGTTATATATCGCGGATGACATCTTGAATCAACTAGTTTACATATATAATGTAAAAAATAACCGTATGTAAATTACACGTATTTTATATGTAAAAAACCACGTAAATTACATTGTGTAATTTACACGAGCAACTTTTTGTAAAACTATAATTTTGAGAATGCGTTAGTATAACTACTACTAGTAGTACTCGTTATTATGAATTTACTTTATTCGCATTGAAATAACGATTCGTTTGAATAATTAGGGGATACAATGCTAAGAACATAGGATAGAGGTTTCACTTTTGACATTTCATATTGAATTTGTAATTGAAATAATTAGAAGTTGGTTCAGAAACTACACCGAAGAGGACACTCATATTGTTGGTAAGATGAAGATCCCATACAACTAATCAATCACAAATCAATTAAATTTGTAGGGGATACTACCATTGCCAACTTAATAATTTATTGAAGTTTTTAATTTTTCTAATCTATCCTTAATTTATCGTTTATTATGAATTTTTCATATTATTTGTACTAACACATTCAACTTTTTTTGCGAGTTGGACAATTTTCCTTTTATTGATTAAGTCCTTGAAGTTTGTCCTAAAATTGTTTTTGTAGCTTTTGAATAACTTCACACACATATATACTTTGACGGTTATCAATTTTGCAATATATAAACTGAGGTAACAACACCTCAAAGCAGCTTTATTCTTTCTAAGGGCTGAGCCTATTGAAGTTAGACATGTTACTCGAATATATTAAACAGATGGAGATGATGTTGCAATGCCTGTCCAATGTATGATAGCAACATATATTCTAGCTTAACAATAAAATAGTGGTGTGGACTAAGTTAGGTGTAGACAAATTGTCTTGTATGAATAAATTGAAGAAAAATTGCCATGGATGAATAAATTGCTACAGACAATGCAGGAAGTAAAAAATTTGTAATATTTTCGAGGTCCTTAGTGATAAACTGATAACTGTTATTTTAATTGCTGCATGGTTAAAGAGACTTAAACTATAATCTGAAACATGGAAGTCTCCACAAGTAAAAACTAAAAGTGTTCAGTATTGCTGCCGAGTCAAAAATAGAGAATCAGTGTAAGCTCATCAGGCGAGTTAGAAGGCGAGTAGAGATCATTCATCATAGGAAGTGACCACTTTAAATATAAAGGTGATAGACTGGGACCCAACCCTGGAAATGAAATCTACTGATTAATGAGTAACTGTTGCCATGAAGCAAATTACTAGAATACATTCAACAAACATGGTCTTAGCTCTGGAGTTTATTTATTGCATAATAGTGATTATGGACAGAATAGTGATTATGATCACGAAGTGGTTCAAAGCTTTCTAATTACCAAGTAAAGATGCAGTCCATAGTTATAGTTTTGGTTAATAAATATGTCAGCTGAGACTGAGCGCTACGTTAGAGTTGCACATAAATCAACGAAGAAACTTAAACCACAGTTCATGATCGAGTGCGACGAACAAACTACATAAGCTGTTATGAGCGGTTTTGTAAGGAATATACCTAGGCAGAAATCTTCAACCGATTAAGAAGTGATGGTTGTATTAAATGTGGATGGTCACACTTTTCCTTTGCTTGAATAGACACAGTGGCAGCACAAGAAATTTAAATCTACTGTTTAGAAGAAAACAATATTACTGGTAAATGGTTGTTATAACCTAGATGTGGGCCTGTCAATAACCTGTCGTATTCAAAGTTTGAAACCGCATAAACTAAAATGTTTCTCATTTCTTATTAGCAAGGTAACTACGCGAACGCCTAGAAGAGTGCGATGGTACAACCGGTCCTTAAACGTGGTTGACAAAACTGACCCCTCAAACTGCCGGCCAATATCAATTGTTTCAGCCGTGGCTAAAGTTTTATAGAAATGCATTAACCAACAACTGATAAATTATCTTGAGATTAATAAAATAATTTCAGATAAACAATATGGCTTCCGCCGTGCCACACCCGATCTCTTGACATATGTTGTAAATAAATAGAATCTCACGCTTGGTGCAATCGCTTTCGATATATCAAAGGCTTTCGACAAGGTTTGGCATGAGAATCTCATTTGTAAACTTGAGGCATACGGCTTAAATTCGATGACCATCAAGTGGATAAAAAGCTTTGTCAAAGACCGAAGGATCAACGTTGTGCTAATTGGGAGATCATCAACAACACACTCTCCAAATGCCGGAGTCCCTCAGGGATCAGCTTTGTCACCAACTGCCGTTGATGCACCATTGCACTCTTCTATTTCATTCGAGGTCGAGCCTACTCCTTCAGAGTTAAACGGTAAACGGCTGGAAGTTGTCACTTCGCTGAATTCCGATTTGAGTACAATATTTGAGTGGAGAGTAAAAAAATCAGGTCAAATTTAACGAGAAAAAACACAAGTATGCACGTTCTCGCGTAAAAGAAGTCGTCAGGTTTGGGGTGAAGCATATATGGCATTGCTCTCCAGTAGCTGGATAGAGTTCAGCAGCGTGCCATCCGAAACTCACGAAACTCTAGACTTACGAAAGATTTAGACAGCCTACAGCACCGCAGGGAAGTTGCAGAACTCTGCGTGTTCTATAAATTAATAAATGGTAAATATTTTGCATAATTAAAGAAGAAAATACCACCATTTGTTACGCCAGGACGGATAACACGAGTAACGGTTAATGTGCATAGGTTTGCGGTGAAGTTGCCGAAACCTCGAACTGAAGACGCAAAGCGCGAATTCATTTATCGAACATCCAGGAAATGGAATTCGTTATACGGGTTTTAGTTTCCGTTTGAGTATAAAATGCTCAAGTTTAAGGCAGCTATCAACCTTTACTTGAAGGACCTCGCGTTGGGTCTCTGACAATTACAAGGAGCTAGGGCAGTCTAAATGTCCGCCCTGCACAAAAAAAAATCATAATCGAATAAACATGAGATCTCCACAATAGAATTGGGATTGGATATACATGTCACTGTGAAAAGGTAGTGAATGAATTGCGGTATCGATATGATACTTACAAAACGGTTGCTCGCAATGTCTGCATTAAAACGGTTCTACACAGTCAAGACACAACCAGATTTAAATTGGCGAGTAATTTATTTAATCTTACGCCCATGGGATTCGTTACGTTACTAAAGAGCTCTATGCCTCCAAACCATCAACACGCATTTATCATTAAAATGATAATAAAATCAGATTATCTAAAACATTTTGATTAAATAATTTAATTAAGACTCTAATTAACTTACATCATTCGTAATGCCTTCATAAAAATCATTTGAACTTTTTTCTATTTCGCTTTTACTGCGGCACAATTTTCCCGTAAATCGAAATGCTTTCGGGGATAATTTTAATTTAGAAAAAGAATCGTATCGGTCGTTTTTCGATGATCGTCCCGATTGCGGTGGCGTTGGTGTTGACATACTTGTCGATGATGTTGGTGGCGGCGAGATCGACGAATCAGTCTGATTATTTATAATTGTTGTAAAATTTTCTGGTGCTTTGTTTGAATGCATATTATTTATATTAGTTTTGTGTATTAAACGGACACCCATCCGGACAGTAGATCGTCTATGCAGTTTTTCGTCGGATCGATCAGCAACAAAACATCTTATATCGTAACTCGTCCCTATCGGTGCACCATAGTATCGTTTGGCTGGCACTAGCTGTACGCTCGGCGGAGCTTGTGGTGTGACTTCCATTGTAAATGGAAATGCACCGTCACCCAGTCGTTTCATCAATGCATCCTGAAAAGAAAAATTACGTTTTTGAATTTTATCGAATAATATTATAATTTAATAGTCTGTTCTCATTCTATTTGCAGGGCCTCATCAGCGGTAACCAAGTATTTAGCAAAATTTTCAGATTCAAATTTACACCTATATGATATAACTGGGAGATTGAACATGAGTTCATCGAGCCGGATTAAAACAACGAAGCTCCATAAACTTATACACCCCAATCAAAAACATAGGGCGAGTAACTTCGAGTGAAAGTGACTAAAGAGTGTGAAACAACCTTTTAACTGATGGAACATCTTTGCAAGGCACAATGTGTTTGTCTTGCACTTTTGAAATTAGAGAAATTTCAAAAGTATAAAACGAACCTCTATGCAGGGACAGGGATGCCGGAAAAACTAAAAAGTATCTGTTAAAAAAATTAACGCAAATATGATAAAAATCGTCACCATGGATACACGGAAAAAAGAAAAGTTCTTTGAGACTTCAATATTGGACCAAGAATTTTGGCGCTTCTCACCAAGCTGATATAATGCGAAATTAGAAGCCAACCGAGAGGCACAAGAAACGGATAATGAACACAGCCAATCTGACAACAAGATAAATTCAAAACAAATAAAGCAATTCAAGGCGCAAGAGGTCACTGTTATAAATTAATCGCATATGTCAACCATACTGCTTCAGATTACGAGCTGCCACGATGAGCTTCAATACAAGCTTCACCACCTCAATACAAGGGTAGAGCAAATCGAGCAGCTGCACGAAGAAATATTAAGGTATAATTTCCCTGAAGATGGCATTAATGAACAATTTCGAGCAAGACAGGAAGATTTTCTAATATTAAACCAATTGGAAAGTCTGATGTCAAACTTAAACGTATGGAAATCCTGCGTTTTGATTGTATCAATTACGGACTTAATACAATACTTAGGGTGTGAGGGTTGTGTTGAGTTTAACGGATTAGTATCAACGGATGAAGCTCAATAGAAGAAACTAACATACTCTAAATAATGATCCTGAAAAGTATAAGTTTATACTTCACAGTGATAGGCGAAGTACAAAGTGGAACAAAATATAGTCACGTTTCGTGTAGCAGCACGCTTGTCATTAAACTTATTTATGGAAATGGAAGCTTAAGTTATGCCAAGATAACCAGGCCTCTGGCAGAACAACATTTCGATAGCCAAAGATGGGAACATTTAAGCAATCTATGATACATTTTACAACCAACTAAATATAAAATTGCCATTCTATTGAAGGCCGAATATTGCCCTAATATCCTGACGAACAAAGTTGCAAAATGAGATCAAGGCGAACTAACGGAACGAGGATGGATCATATTTGAAAACATGTTAAAATAATGGTTGCCGAGCTTTTAAGTCATGGTCACTCTGGTAGATATTGCAAACTAGTTAAAGCAATTCTGGGAAACGGAAGAAATACAGCTCGAACGTCGAGACACAAAATGTACCTTCAATCAAGAGCCAAAATATACCATCAGCACTAAGCTATGGTTAGATTATTGATGTAGCTAGTAAAATTTATAAGTGGTATCGAGAATGTATCGAACGGTACTTCAGACAAGAATATTGATGCATCAGCTTAAACAGATAAAAACACTAGGTTTGTTATGTGCTTTGCCAAATGTAGTTTAGTGGTTAAGATATATTCTCATCCCGCCACACCACGAAACGATGAACCGAGCCATGTAGCAAATCCGATGTGGATATTTTTAACTCGCCCATTTCAGCGGAGACTCTTATGCACTTAATGTTGATTGGTTTGATACAGAAACCACATTTCGAGCTATACAAAATCGCTAGGTTAACAAAAATGGAAGGATTCACATAACCCTTAGTGACATACCCTTCAAGACGTACACTCTTAGTTCGAAATCTGTATGTTCTTCGAAGGAAGGATAAAACAGGAATTATGCCCCAAAGCAGTGCAGTCTATGGGGAGAGTGTGAAGGACAGTAGCACAAT
Source organism: Tipula lateralis (assembly GCA_963932295.1). Taxonomy (NCBI): domain Eukaryota; kingdom Metazoa; phylum Arthropoda; class Insecta; order Diptera; family Tipulidae; genus Tipula; species Tipula lateralis. The sequence continues at coordinate 140,575,682 of OZ010737.1, forward strand.
AAGTGCTCAACAGTTTCTTCTTCTCCTCTCCCACACTGTTCGCAGTTTACGATGTCTCCAATTTTCATTCGGAACAAGTGTTTATTAAGGAAACAATGTGTGAAAATATCCAGCAAAATTCTCAAAGTGAGTCTATCATAATTCAAGAAGGACTGTGATCGTTACTGATTTATTGTTCCAAAGAATATTTTGGATAGGTAACATTTTGGACAAGGTTGTCCCACCATAATATTTTGGATAAGGTTGTCCCACCTCTTCTGGTGTAGACCATCAAAGTGATAGTCGATATCTCTTTTAAGAGTCACTCCTAGAGCGGACTCGTCCTACTAAAGTCGAAGCCGCACTCCAAAGAGCCAATTTTATAGTCAATACTTTTCTTTGACATCCATGTAGCAGTGAATCTAATGAAGTTTAACTTCATTTAGACTGCCAATTCAAGACAATTACCGTTTCCAAAACAAGTTTGGATGAAACAATATTGCAGTCAAACGCCATCGTATTTCTGTATCCGTTCAAACAGCCTGGTGTACCTACCAATCAGGAAAGAGGGCTAGATAATTGTACCTCAGGATTCAGCATGTATTAGCCGGCATTACAGCATACTAATCTATTGATAAAGGTCATCATATCGTTACCGAAATGTAGGTTGGGCTGTTGTAGTCTCATTTATCTATATAAGGCAGTACCCAGATTGGCTAGATTGATTGTTTATGCTTGATAGACCAGCGACTGTTTGTGCTGCACACCTTCTGATCTAAATATCAAGCGGCAGCAGACCCACAGCTATCTTATGAGTTATAGTGGGCGTGATGTGCAAATTTCCCACAATACCCTGACAAACCAGTCTTTCAAGTCGGCTAAGAGGCTTCACTTCCACACCATTCAATGTTCGACAGATTATGAGTCTTATAACCGAAACGTATAGCAAGGCCATGCATCTGGGTGTCAAGACCCGCAATTTACTAAATGACTGCATTTCCAGTAATTGTAACATAATTTATTCAATTTATCTTCTGTCTATCAGCCTGTTTCTATCTTTCCAATCTGTTTTGGGCTCAATCCTCTCCAAACTCTTTCGCGGTTCGCTTATTTACGTTCATTTATGCCATTACATAGCCAAATAAAGGACGCACGGCTATTGGTCCGATTTACGTAGAACCATATGCACATTGCCCCTATCGTGATTCGAACCCGGTACCTTCCGCTCCAATTGCCGCAGCTTTAAAATCTGCGCCATTTGGTCGGTAATTTCTATTGTATGTGTTATACCAAGGTAATCTTCCGATCTAACCAGAACCCCAAATACTTGACTTCGAAGAGAGTTTGATTATGTGACCCCAAAAGCATGCATCCTATTTCTGAAGATTGTGTCGAATTCTGTTCAGCGTCCTGTTTCCGCTTTGATTTCGATTTGTAGTTGAATCAAAACTTTAATTCTGATAATTTTATAAATTTTTAATCATTCACCAAGCATGAAATAAATAAAAAATTCAACAAATCGAAAATTTGTTAGATAAAAATCAATCAGTCACACCGCCGATCCGAAACACTTCACAACCGTTATTCCATTCCAATCGTATACAAATGTCGTGATTTACAACCTTTAAACTCACGTTACAAAATAAAAACATTTTGCATCATTAACGTAATTGAAAATACAGAAGAACAACATTTAAATTAAGAGCGCTTTTCTGCATGATAAAATCAAAAATTATCATTGATGATAATTTTTTGTTTTTCCTTTTGTTATCTCATGAATAATATATTTTCTTCATTTTCAATTCAATGTGCTTTAGCTTTTTCCTACATATTCGTGGAGTATACGAGTACAAATTAAATAACATACATATATTAACGAGTGAGTACCTTTCTGTAAAACAAACTCTGTGTAACACGTTGATTTTACATTTACGAACCGTGTTAAATTAAAAAAAATGTTAAATTGCGATAAACATGTATTTAATAATTTAGAGCATAAACACTTATGTACATTTCCTTGGATTTGGGAGTATGCTAAATCTGAAATTGTATGTGTGCCATTAACAATAAATTAATTTATGACACAAGCTCTACGGAGGATTCACTATCATTTTACCTCGAATATCACACAGAGGTCGGCACTCGAATTGTTACTAGCTGCATACTACTGATAAACGTCAGCCTGTTATGCTGAAGGTCAGAATTCAACGTAATCCACGAGAAATTTGTTTTAGAGGTTCATAACTTTGAGTTGGCAACAATTACGAAAACATAAAATTTATCATAAAACAAACACATCCTCCCGTCGCAACTGCTCGTAGCAAACTAAAACAAAGCACAAAAGGTGGAACTATAATTGGAATAAGAGAATTAACAGAAATAAGAAACTGAACGAAATCTGCCATTTGTTATTTCATTTTGACATTTCGCCCATAGTTTACTTAAGAATTTCTAAGTTGACAGCGAAATAAAATTTTTGTGCGATTTTTTGATTATTTTAAAAACATTAATTTAGATAAAGTAGTACTTAAAAATATTAATTAAATAGCATATAAATAAATAGTTAGTATCGTAGGAATAATTTTTTTGTTATAATTTGTTTTTATTATATTTGATATTATGTTTTAGTTTTAATAGGTTATGTTAGGTAAGCGTTTTTGGTTAGTTTTTTTTATAATTTTTAAGTAGTTAAAACGTGGAGTTAATTATTTAGATTTAGGTTAATAATCTTATCAAATCAATTTTAATATAATCAAAAATGAACAACGAAATAAAGTTGGCAAAACTTAAGAAGTTAAATAAGCTCCTTGAGCATTTACAGCTATTAAAGGATATAAGAAAGTCATCGGCAAATGCGGTCATGTAGTGTGCGATTAATAAACCGAACCATAAATGTACACGGTTATTATAATGTGACATTTTTAAAAATTAAGGATTTGGACTCAGGACAATTTTTTATTCGTACCAGAATGAATAAAAATGTATCCATTCTAAAAATATAAATTAAACTTTAAGTTTATCGACCAACAAAAAGCAAAAAGAATTCAAAATAAATTTTAATAAAATAAATATATTTCCTTTTTTTTAATTTTTTTCAACAAACAAACAGAAATTGCGTCAAACAATGTGAACAAGATGCATTGTTGTTGCTTTTTCTTAATTCAGTACGAAAATTTTCGCACCCGTTAATTTTTTTAAGTGACACATACAACTGAACGAAGAATTTTTAAGTTTTTTATTCTGAGTATGTTCGCATTCATACATATTCCTTTTCTCGCTCTCTTACGTTAATTTTTTTAATTCTCTTATTCCAAGTATAGTTCTCACTAAAAACAAAAATAAATTAAAAACGAAACGAATGAACAAAGCACAATAAAAGAGAACAAAGCACAACAAACGTAATTGACCAAAATATCAATTTTATAATTTTTATAAAGAATGAAAGTAATTTAAGTCATACAATTCAAACAGTTTTAATAATCCTAAATAAAAATTCTGTAAGCCTAAAAATAATTAAAACGCATAAAACTTTATGTGATTTAAAAATATTACGTAAACACAAAATCATACTGACAACGAGCATTTGAGGCGAAAGCAGTAAGCACGTGTACTGCTTTCGCCTCAAATGCTCGTAGCAAAAAGCAAACTAAACCAAGGAAACAAAATCAAAAATAAAATAAAAATGAAGAGAAATGCACTAAAAGACAACGAAGAACAAAACTGTTGCATTATTTGATATTTCTAAAAAAAATTGAAACGAAGGAAAAATGGAAAAAAACGAGCGGGATGCAAAATAAAATCATATTACTACGTGTATGCGGGAACCAAAGCACAACATAACAAACAATATGCATTTAAACCCGATATTATAAATTCATTTCGTTTTACTTTTCTATTCACGATCGACAATATAAAAATCTAGATTCTTAAACCTTCAAAATCATGAATTAAAATATTGGTTTAAATGAAAATTATTAATCCAGGATTGTTGATAAATAATCATTTTCCAAACTCTGGCAAGTGAGTAATTGGTTTTTGGGCCTGCCTACCAAGTTATAGAAAGTTAAAAGTTAAAAATTTCAAAAAAATCAACTTTTTCATACGATTGTTGATCTATTTACCACTTTTTAACCCATTACACATACATAGAACTGGCCATGTTTTTCGATGGGAAACGGCCGTATACATATACGCATTGAAACACAGCATAATGTAATCTAGAACAAAAAAGTAGCATAGTCAACTGTAGCCGACCACATGCACGACAATAACCACACATTCAACACAAACAATATAAAACTGATACACGAATGCTATGATCGACGACGTTTAGATCGAGGACCTACGGCTATAGGTCCGATTTACGTAGAACCATCTGCACATTGCATAGCTCTTTGCCAGCCTATAGTACTGACATGGAAGATGGGTTGGCCCATGAATTCGGCACTCCAACAGGGGGTCATAGATGTGTGGTCATTCTCACCATCGAGCGTAATCGTATGGTGAAAATTTCCTTTAGCATCCTGCCCCTATTGGGATACGAACCCGGTACCTCCCGCTCCAACTGCCGCAGCTTTAACCACTGCATCATTTGGTCGGTCGGTTGAAGCCTTACAAGAAACAAAAAGTGAAAGATTTAACAATTGTACGTTGGTGGTGAGCTTGAGAATTGGGTATTCCCTAATGAAAAAATAGTTACGGTTCAGCAATATGCAAACAAACAAAACGATAGTGTTTGGTTAGAGTACAAATCGAAAGATAATTTAAACCAGCGAATTGCTCTGTTATAGTAAGAGCATGTATCAGTGATGATTTGGGTTGCGATAACTTGAACAGGACGCTAACCACACGTTTCCATTGAAAAGCCATGTGAAAAATTTTGTAGAATCCATTGGACGTTTCAACAAGAGCCGGTACCATCCCGTAAAGCCCGCAAAACCGAACATTTTTTTAGAAGAAAAAATTCCCAGCTTTATGTCTTCACAATGGTGCCCATATTTCCCAGACTCAACGGATGCCCACAATGGTGCCCATATTTCCCAGACTCAACGCGCAACGGATTTTCCCAAGCCAAAGTATTAACTACAAAGTATCAGACGGTTAACGCCTTAATTATTGCTCTTCGCCGAGAATAGGGCAAAGTACCATGACATTACTCGATCCCTGGTAGAACTGAAATTGCATAAGTCTTACATAAGATAGTCTCACTAGGTAGATCAAAGAGTTCTGTAAATAATTTGTTATGTTACACTGCATAGTGAAAGTTTCGAAAGAGACTAACTCAAAAACAGTGTTTCGAATCACTTCATTCGACTTTTGGAGACGAAGCCCATTCTTGGCCAGGCAATTCATCATACCGATTATGGTACGATGAACTGTAACAAAACTGACTAAACGAGACCGTCATGTGACTTATCGTGAAATCGAGGCATGTTAGGCATTAGTAAAACCAGCACACACACACGATCTTATATACAAACATTTAAGGGTGGGGAAGCTATTTGCACATTGAATTCCACATTTTTTTGACAGACGCATAAAAAAAGTCTGTGTTGATTGGTGCCGCCGAATGCCTAAATATTCGTTGGAGTTGCTTTCAAAAACGTATACAAGATAGTGACGAGTCATGAATATGTGCGTATTAGCCGGCAAGAAAATGGTAATCGACTTTTTGGGTCGAAAAATGTCCAAATTTGGCCACATTTAGTAATATATTGTAAAATATGCAAATAACTAACGCAGTAAACGTCCTAAGAATACGATGTTACTGTAATAGTGGTCAAAAGAGGAGATGGCTCGAATCTGACCATAGACCAGAATGTTTTTGTGTTTAAACTACTACAAGGACTGTTGGATGGAATGATCGAGATCCATCCGGTTTATATATGAGCCGTGCTAAATCGCCCTATCGGAAAAGTATTGTTTCAACTATAGTGAAGTGTTTAAGTTTTTTAACACTACCAGCGTCACCAGTGGCATTTATTGTGTAATTTTGATTTGAGTGCGCGTCGTCAATAATCCGGATACAAATCGTACAGCAGAATCTTAACCATATTTATTATTAGTGCTCAGAGTGGATATAGTTTATACCACAATTGCAGTAATTTTAGTTCGTCCATTGACCACCCAGGTGGCGCAGTGGTTAAAGCGGCAGTTGGAGCGGGCGGTACCGGGTTCGAATCCCGATTCGGGGCAAGATACAAATGGGGTTTTCACCTTCGATCGTTTGGGTGGTGCGATCGGTGTGAAAAATGAACATATATCTGGATCCTCTGTCGTGTTTAGAATCCATGGGCCGACCCATCTTCCATGTCAGTACTATAGGCTGACATGGAGCTATGCAATGCGCAGATGGTACTACGAAAAAACTTGGACCTATAGCCATACATAGAGTGGTATCACAACGGACCGATTGCCGGTCTAAGTGTTCGATAGCAGCCACAACAACCTAACCTAACCTAGTTCGCCCATTAGGGCATCTTCAATGGGAAAGAACGTTTAAAATTCTTCTGGGATCGACCAAAAATATTCTACAAGGTATGTAGTGGGTACATCCGTTTCAAAATTCGTATGTGATCCAAGAGCCAATGTAGAAAAGAGAATATAAATGGATCGATCCAGTTAGAGATTATACCTAAGAATAGAAAACTCTAAAAGTCTGATGATGAATATGATGGAATGCCTCCTTAGGTTGGTATCCGTTTTTCTTCATAGTTCTACTAGTTGTATATGCGTACGTTAGGTCTAATATCTTACGATGTGAATCAGGAACTACGTCTAGTAGGCTTTGCTGCGTTCCTCTAGATTTTTTAAAATTAAGTTCAATTCGATCATGTTCAATAACACTGATTGTATCTTCTTCTCCCGATCACGGTTGATCATTTTTCAAGTTGTTCTTAGTTGTTCTTAGATTGTGATGTTTGAGTGGTGTTTTATTAACATCATATGATTGTCAAGGATGATTTTCATTCTCCTTAATGTTTTCAAATTCATTTTGTCACTATGTCTACAGGGTGTCCCAGTAAGAAGTTCAGATTTAAAAATTTAATAAAAGTTTGAAAGAAAGCTGCGGCAGTTGGAGCGGGAGGTACCGGGTTCGAATCCCGATAAGGGCAAGAAACAAAAGGGATTTTTTCACCACTTGATTACGTTCGGTGGTGTGAATGAACACAACTATGACTCCTTGTTGGAGTGCAGAATCCATGGGCCGGAGCTATACAATGTGCAGATGGTAAGGTAAATCGGACCTATAGTCGTACGTCCTCGAATTGGCTGCAAAGCGTAAGGTAAGGACGTAAATAAGCGAACTGCGAAAGAGTAGGGAGAGCCTTGAGCCCCAAAACAGATTGCATAGTAATAAAATAAATAAAAATAAAAAAATTTGAAAGTACGATCCTCCTGGTTATTTATGGAAAATGGTTTCATTCAAATGGGAGCCGCGACTAGTCTTGGCGTTTGGTTGGTTCAATTTTTGAGCACATTTTGGATTGTGTATATTGGCTTTCAAATGATCAATTGTTAAGTCATAGCACCTTGCCGGCCAATTCACGTTATCATTTCGACTGATAATTCGGCCATCGAATTTTGGGAGCAGTTTCACTATTGTAACGCCAAATGTGTGGCATGGCGCACCATCTTGCTGGAACCAAATATCGTCCAAACCAATATCTTCAAGATATGGCCTGAAAAAAGTACATTGGGTTCTCCATATACATTGGCTTATCTAAATATCTTTGTGGATTTTCCAATCCCTAAATGCGACAATTTTGTTTATTTACGAACCCACCGAGATTGCTAGACCAATTGAACTGTGTAGGGTCACAAACCAAGTTCTTTACGCAAAATTTGTTGCATGGAACACCCGCTGTGTTCATTTCCCATGTATACGATAACGAATTGATGTTCTCGGCCGTTGGCGTACATTTTCGGCCATCGCGGTGGATTGTAGACTATATAGGTAGCCGCCGTATCACGTACTTTATGCACTAACTTTTTATAACCGTTGGATTGTGAGAAAGAATGCCATTAATGTTGCCAGAGCCAAAATAACCGATATGTCAAATCTGAACCGATTATTGTGACACCCTATACATAATAAATAGATAACGAGACAATCGTTTAGTGTGTGAAAACTTTATGGTCAAGTGAGAATTCTATAGAAGGTCTTCCAGGACTCAAATTAAAAAAATCAATTTTGAACTTTGCGTCATTTCACTGTATATTAATTAAAAAGTTTTACCGTCGAATAATTAAAAATTTACCATTTAATTACTTATGAGCAATGTATAACTTTAAGCTCGTTACGAATTTTGTTTTAATTAATATTTTTTTTTTGTTTAAGTATGAATTGTTTAATTATTAATTTTCAATTAATATATATTATGAAAACATAATATTGGAGTTTTCAACATTATGCAAATTACAAAAACTTTTGGTCTGTGTATAATCAATTGGAAAATTGATCTAAAAATTATAAGATTTACTTTGGCGAGACTAAACCCTATTTGACCATGGTTTTCGGTTCATCGACTAGTTTTTAAGTGGTTCACACTTTTGAAATAGATAACTTTCAATATCAATTAAACTAGCTTTATTGAATAAATAATTGTATGGCATTAATCCTAGAATGTGATTATGGCCATGCGGCCGTCGCGGCTGTGTTTATGGCCATGCGGCCGTCGCGGATGGCGCAATCTGGACTTCCAATTTATACACTATTTTTGCATCTGCGACCTTGTCTCTCGCTAATAACTCACCGAATGTTGTGTTCTAACCTGATGAAGAAAATTATCTGATTGAGTTAGATCACACGATCTCGGTGATCAAAATTAGTGTTACCATCTTTGAGTTGCGTATCTTTGAGTAAATCAATTATGTCCAGCACTGTGTGCCATGTGGTACCGTCTTGTTGGAACCACATATTAGGGGAATCATAAAAGTTCGTTTAGTCGACCAGACTAAATTAGACCAGACTATTGTTTTCAATCCATCTCTTAAGCCTATAGATCCACTTCTCAAACAAATCTGCAAAATCTTGATTTTTAGGCTTATCAAGTTTCGGTTTAACTGCTTAAACAGCAGTGACAGTTACCGAATTTTCTCCTAAAATTGGTTTTAAATTTTAAAAGTAACCGAAATCACAATGTCCTAGATTATTACTTGTTATTTCAGCAGTGTGAGCTGTCGCGTATTCATTATCAAATCTTCTTTCTTTCCAATAAATGTTTGATTGAACTTTTGGTAAGCAGTTTTCGGTATACAATTTTCAGTTAGTATCACTCGATCCTCTTTTTTGGGCCTCATTGAAAATTCATGGAACCCATCAAGCATATTTCTCTCTGTATCCTAGATGATTATTTAATATTCGAGATACAGCCATGGCATTTAAGTCCAATTCATCAGCAATAATTTCTTAATTGAATGTGTCAATAGTGGATCTTCGCCAACTTTGGACCTCACCAGACCCACAGTAACGTCATCAGTGGAAGATTTTCGTTGATCTTCTCGAATTTCTGTTTGCGATTGTAGTGAAATGTCGTCTGATGCATCCTTAGATATTTTGCGTTTTCTCGTTTCGATTTTACTCGACCGTCATGAATTTTGAAAAAGGCTCGTAAAACAATTGCAAAAGATCTGGTATTTTCAGGTTTTCAAAAAAATATTTAAGATCGGCCTACTAAGCAAACTTTGGTTACTCCGCTGGTAGCAGTATGATTTATGCCAATTGGGATACAAAAAAGTACGAAATCATCTCTCTATACCGTTCACCGTTGACAACAACATTCCACCTCGTTTTACAGTGTCACCTGTTGTAGCTAAGTGGTTAAAAGAGTTTCTCATCACGCCGCGGTTTCGAATGCGGTTCTCACCGTTGACCAAAACCGTCATTGGGCTGACCACCGATAGTGTGCACCAATACGTAGATATATTATAGCCATAAATTATTATCGTTTTTGAAGACATATGGACCAATGATTCCAACGGTCCATAAAGTGCACTAAACTATTATTTTCTGGATGTAATGGTGTCTTGACAAAGCCGTGTAAATTATCATCGTTCCATAAACGGAAATTCTGCTTATTTACGTACCCATTGAGCCGAACATAAAATCTTCTATAAAGTGAATGAACACATCTCCAGTTGATGAGAACAATATTTAGAGTATACGTGTTGCGCAAACGATCCATGATTAACCGAATTTACCGAACTTTTGGACGATTATGACGACGATTTCGAGTTTGAGAAACCAAAACATTATTTTGATAAAAAATAACAATCTGCAGGCCTTGCTCTGGCGTGAGTCTATTCATTTTGACATTTTTAATCAAACCAACGACAAAGCAAATGTTAGTAGTCAAATCGGTTGACAAACAAAACTTAAGTGGTGTTGCCAACTTAAGGATGTGAACCTATAAAAAAAGACCCAGATTGGGAATGAATATGACTTTGTGACCAATCTATATTCTAAAGGTAATCTACAAGATTTAGAGATTTCGAGGAATCAAAATTTATAGATTTTTCAACGTCAATGATAACTTTTTAACTAACCATTTTCGTAAGTGGTTTGGGAAAAAATTAACAACCCTATTAAATCCTAAAAACCAAGCAAATCACGATACACAAAATCAATAATACATAGCTACTTGTAATTTCATTTTGACTTGTTCGACAACTCCCCAACTCCCATCATTTCATCTTTCAAAACACAAAAAATACAAATACGAATTAGGTCAAGACTCAAGATTATAATCAAGTATTGAATTCATCCTTTTTATGTTAAACAACGTATGTTTATAACATTGTCTGTATAACCTTCTTATCTGTATATTGCTAGTTACATATGTAAATACTGTTCTTTGGTACTTCAAAATTATGAATAAATGTTCAATTTAACTTTTCTTTCGATTTCTTACATAAGGAAAATATGTCTTATTTGAGGGTGGATATAACAAGGTGGCACATACGAGACGAGCAAATAGCTTGTTTATTAAGAAAATTAAAAGATTAAATAAGTGTTAAAAGTACTGTTACTTATGTTAGTATGAAATGAAAGAATCGGAACTGTTTGTTGTTTCCTTTTAACGTTGTACCATCTGCACATTGGATTGCTCCATGTCAGCTTATTATTTTTTTTGCCGGTTTTTACAGGGCATATATGGCCCGTACCGTGTCAAAATTGTGACTCTTCGGTTTCGATCACGAGCCAACTCTTCATGTTGTTGCAAGCAATCAGAAGATACCACAAAAGTCACAAATTTACTGTCGTCTATAATTGCTTGTAAGCACGCCATCTTTAACTAGATCAGTTTTCCCGTCAATTCTAGTCATTTCCCCATCCAGAAAATATTGTTATATAGTATGTGTTGCTGCAACAATTAGTCGAGAGAAGAGGATGTGGATTTTAAATTGCCTAGGAGTGTATACTATATAATAAAAATTTACAGTAACCGTTTCAGGTTCCACACTCAATGACACAAAGAGCATAGACTCATCAAAGCGCACAGACGTGCTCTGTATACCTAGCAAACTGGAGTAGTTTGAACCAGGACAGATCTATTATCCTGCCCCATGGGATACAGATGACTTATGAAATGGCCGCCAGTGAGTATAGAGACTAATATTCTCAAGTTGTCCTTTTTCAATGAAATAACGTAATTGGTCAGCTTTAGGTTAAGTCCTCTGACAAAGTATTTCGAATGGGTATTATACATAGCTGAACACGTCAACTGTAGATTCAGACAACGGTGTTTTTCACTGCAGTGAAAAATATCTTACAACCCATTATACCAATTTAGAGATGGTTAGAGGATTGTTCTAGGAGTTACCTGGGGTAGGGAGAGAATGAGCTCCATAGCTAGGAGCGGAGTTGAAAACATGGCTCCAGTTGCAGTCCGATAAGATACAAAATGCACGACAAGGAAGTACAAAATTATGTACTAGCTATGCACTTCGAGCTGAGTATTGTAATTTTGAACTTAGCTCGAAAAATGGATTGCAAGCTTTTGGGTTTAATCCTTTTGCAGATTTTTGTGATTTACTACCTTATAATGGGTGATTCATGTATGATACTTTTTCAGAAGGGATTTTATGACAAAACACAGTGTCTACAATTTATTTAGCTATATTACGAAAATCGGAGTTCTACGAGGAACATGTTTCGTGCGCTTATAGTAACTTATGGTTCACATAATCGACTTACCAAACGCACAATTCACTATACCATCGAAAAATTGGAAACCTAATTTTCATCATTGGATAGTACGCGACCAATAAGACCACATCCAACACGTAGTAACGACTATATAGTGGTGGTAGCTGAGAGAGTCTGGTTTGTCGTATGCAACAACTTGGCGTATTTATCGTAAATATTGGTTGTAAAGTATAAAAAATTCGAGTCGTGCAAGAACAGAAGCCGACCGGATTTTCAAATCTCCACTAATTCAGTCTTGGGGCACTTGAAAAGCTTTCGACCAAAATTTGGTTCAGTGAAGTGGTTTATTTATTTTTAGCGGTTTAATGGCCACGTTAGTAAGCATAATTGCTGTATTTGAGCAAAAAGCTCCAAGAGGTACCATTACATTCAGACAAAACAACGGTGTGGCGAGATGTATAGGTTTGGTGGAATCATTAATTAAATTTTTTTCAAAAATGAGAGCGATCGGAACGTTATTATGAGTGGTACCTGTTATCGGGCCATGATGACGGACTATTTGGTTCCAACAAGGCGGTTTCGGAGAAATTCCAAAGTCTATATGGATTAGACTGTTACTAAAGAACTTCTAGTGATTGAGTTGTAGATTTCTCAACTTAAGTCCGTTAGAGCCTTAATGAATATGAACTACTCTGAGAAGTGGTATGAACCATTATATAAATATAGATTTCTTGATAGTTCGATATTGCCAGTAGCTTACGCGTGGTTTAACTAAAATAGTTTCCAGACTTTTGTAATTGTCTACCTTATAGTTTTCATTATGATGAAAGTTTTTTTTTATCTCAAAGTGATTGTGATTTGTATGAAACTTAATTTTCAGTGTTAAAGTAACTCACTATAGTAGATACAAGGGCGAAGTGAGAAGTCTGGTAAAATTGCAACTAATGCGCCACGAACGCAGGACATGAGTCAATAACATCTATCGCTAGACCAAATTAAAATTTTCAGACAGATCTGTAATTTAGTTCAGGTTTGACTGCCGTTAAAAACAGACAATCCAAACAAAGTTTGATAAATATTATTCACCATCGACTTCTTCAGTCTTCACCATCGATTAAAACAATTCACAAGTGGTTTACAGATGTTCGATGTGGTCGTACAAGTACAACTAATGCCAAATGTTCAGGACTCCCAAATAAAGTCATCATACCACAAATAGTTGACAAAATCAATGATACGGTATTCCAGGCCCGCAGAGTGAAAGTGCGCGAAATAGCAGATGAACGTGTGTGCAAAATAATACACGAAAATTTGAATATGAAAAAGCTATCCGTGCGTTGGGGGCCGCGTTTGTTTACAATCGACCAAAAAAGCACACGTGTGACCACTTCAGAGGTTTGGTGATGAAAACACATTCGCATCGTATCATAACTATGGAATAACATGGATCCATTACTATAAACCAGAGACCAAATACAAGTCTAAACAGTGGATTTCTACTGGGGAATCTACGCTTATGAAGGCTAAGACGGTTTTATCGGCCAACAAGGTCATGGTCACAGTTTTTGGGATGCACGCAAAATAATCTCCATCGATTACCTTCAAAAGAGGAGGTTACCTGCAACTGTCGACGACGAATATAACTGCAATTTATTAGGCCGTTTCAACGCCGCTTTCAACTACCGTATTTGGGGAAGAAACAAGTTTTCTATTCTCTTCCATGGAAACAATTCACTTGTGTGTTTGCCATGGCGATAATTCATGGATTACGTTTCAAATTGCTTCCACATCCGCGATATTCTGCAGACTTAGCCCCCAGCGACTTGAAAAAATGGCTAATGAGAAGATCATCGATGCAAAAACGCCTATATTGAAGGGTTGGAAAAATCGTATTATTCGGAAGCGATTGAAAAGTTGGTAAAACGTTGGACTAAGTGTATCGAGCTAGAAGGCGACTTAGTTGAAAAATAAATTATAGTCTGGTCGAAAATATTATTCCTTGTTTCATTTTTACCAAACTTCACACTTCGCCCTCGTACTCAAATCATTTTCCAAGCTAATAGTGTTTTTCGTCATAACCAATTATAATTAATTTTACTATTAAATAATAAATTAATTTAAAATTATATAATTAGTTTTATTACTATCCTATCACTTATTGTGTTGCTGTATTTTGTATATTACAACTATGATAACATTATGGCTGTGTATATAAAAATACATTATTTCTTCGTTACAATGTGGATACATACAATGCCATAAGAATTGTAAAAATTAATTAAACATAAATTATGAAATAAACTAAAACAAATGTTATTGATGACAATGCTACCTGATAAACGATACAATGTTGATTACATGGGCATATAATTATTTTCTTGCGCATTACGAAAACTGAACAACAATGTTAACTTACCTAATTGTACGAACAAATGGCTTACAAAAACACAGGTTTATATTGGAGTATGGATGCTCGATTATTCCAAAATATATTATTTAGGCATCAAACGTAACATCTTTCCACTGTTTTCCAATCTATAAATATGCAAGTTTCTTGATGAGAGTTCTACCAGCTACCCCATTTAAACATGGTGGTAAGTCAAATTCGACAAATTAATAAAATATTTTTACGGAATAGGTTGAAATAACTAACAAATGTAAACATATTGCTAAAAAACTGGGTGATAGCAATGTTACCACTTCCAAGATTGTTTAATTTGGTAAAAATAGGAGACTAAAGTAGATTTCTTAAAATAAAACTCCTGATATACAAACAAATGACCAAAATAATAAATAACCAACTTCACGCTGCTGTAGTAACCAATCAGACCATGACTCATTTTTTTTTATAAACGTCAGTCTGAAATGTGGTTTACAAAATGTTATCGAAGCAGAATTCAAATACATTAACAGTTTTATCACTGGCTGCGGACGAACACTCGGGTTGGGTTTAGTACAGTAGAATGATTTAGTTCAGTAAATTTTCGATTTAGATCATATTAGTTGCTTTCCAATCGACCAACCGCTAGTAACCGCTAGTAAACCGGTAGTAGTTCGTTGCGTGTCTTTACTATGGATTTACTATGGATTATTTAGCAAAGACACGCAACGAATTACTAGCGGTTCACTTGCGGTTACTAGTGGTTGGTCGATTGGAAAGCAACTATTGGTGAAGTTCTAGGATAAAATTTATTTGGTTAACGGACTAAATTCGCTGGTATATTGGTACTAAAATAAACGTCAAAACACTTGACAGGAAAATTTATAAACATTAGAAAAAACCATATTTGTGATGATGATTATGTTGTAAGAATTTGGATTTTGACGTGTATACAGTACTGTGTAAAAAAATCCGGACAGCTAACATTTTTTAATTAAACCAATTTTTTTCAGAAACGCAATTGTTTTAACACGAAGTATTATTTTTTTTTATTATTGGAATCTAAAAAAAGTGAAAACACTAGGCAATATTTAACGTTTTTCAAGGAATTCAAACTGTCCAAATTTTTTTCCACAGTACTGTATATATGAAAATTTAAAGAATTTCTATTAACTTACTTTATCGATAGCGCATAAAACTTCGAATTTTAAAAAAATAAAACGTCAAACGAACAATAAAAACAATCATTTCCCCTTTTCCCCTATTTTTTAGTACAGTATTTCAATTTACCTAACACACTGTTAGAATTTAGGTAAAACTAGCATTTATCCGAGAATTCGTCCGCAGCCTTTGATTTCGACTGGAAAATCGCAACTAGCCATTGTTAATGAGCTACGAAATTTATATTTGAACAAAATATTTGTATATCGGATCATTACACTTTACAATGAAACTAGTAGCATCATATAAAACCACATGGACGTGAACTGTGAAATGGATGCCTATTAAAAAAATGAAATATGATTAAAACTACAAAATGCATTAAGTGAGTGATTTAATGAATGCACAAAAGGCAGTTCATCTTTGCAACAGCAACGGAGTTGAACCACTTGAATTGATTTTTTTTACGGTTTAGCAATATTTAAAATTTTTACAAAGTGCAAATCACAATACAATTTAGACCACCTAATTGATCTCCAAAGCAAGCACCATCATCAGTGATAATTTTGGTAGCGGTAACTACCCCAATACGCTCACAATTCTTTTGCATTGAACAAGCCAGAATGAATACTCACTTTTTGAAATGAGCTTTATTTAGTGTATCAATAATGTACGTTTTATCATGAAACTCATACGAAACGTACAAATTTCTTTTTAAGTTTTTAGGTATTACAACTTAGAGCTTTAAAAATTTTATTTCATAAAATGACTAAGAAAGGATGAAATTAGATCTGAATATATTTCATTTTTTTTCAAATCAAAATAAATCACGATCAAATTTAATTATAAATTGATCTATATTTTTATAAATTGTGTGCTTTTTATTTCAATATAAACGATATCCTCTAAAATATATTCTATTCGCTCTAATTCTCGCTTGGTCGTACGACGAAAGTCAAACTCATTACTAAATAAATTTAGAAAAGTAATATTGATGAAAATACACATAATTGAACGCGAAAACTTAAAAAATTAATAATTAATTTATTTAAATGAAATTATGTATTCTAAAAAATTAACTAAAATCGAATTTATAAACATAATTCAGCTTAAAAGAAATTTTCAACATGCAGTTGTCAATAAATAATATTATCAGCTGATCAATGTTTACATTTCAAAATGAACACAATAACCTAATCACAATTTCTATTTTGCTACACATTTATTCACAATCACAGCACAACAGTACACTATATTCTGAATCTTGAAATACAGAGAATCATTAAAAAAGGTTTATTTATGCTGTATCAACATAAAAATAATATTTAATTGCATAATTATGCATTAAATACGAAACCAATTTTCATAATGACTTAAATGTCATAACAAGGAGAGAGAGAGAATATTTTTTTATATTGAATGATAGTTCGATGAAATGCCATTACGAGCGTTGCTGTTGTATAAAAATTTTGCAAGCCATTCATGTTAAAATCATACATGTGTGCATGTATTATTAAATCTAGTTAAATGTGTGTATGAGATTTTGTGCATTGGTGTTGTTGATTTTATATATGAAAGCAAAACACAAATCACAATACAACTTAACATTTAATGAAATTGATTTGTTTGGTGTAAAGTGCCATTTTGATTTATTCTCTTTGTGAGCATACTTAAAATAAAATATAGTTCTCGTAACCTAACTATGTATCTGTCTCTGTTTACATTTTAAGTTATTAAAATATCATATTTTCATTTAATGAATAAAGGAAAATGGAAAAATAAATCGAAAAATGATCAGTTTCAGGATCAAAACTGAAATTTCTGTTTTCAATTGAATATAACCTAAGTTAAATTTGAACTACTTTTCATTCAAATATTTACTATATAGTAAAGCCTTACCTTTCATACATTTTGTATGAAACTGACGTTGATTTTTTTATTTTTTGTTACACTAAATAAAGCTCATTTAGAACATTCCTGCTTCGATTAATTTAGAATGCTTTGATTGAACACAGCGCAAGCTAAAACAACAAATTTTTACCTTGAGCGCACAAACAATTCGGTAGAACTATAGAAACTATTAGACGTTTAAAAATGATTAGGCACATATTTCATTAAGCTTTTGACAAGGTTTTTTACAGGAAAACGTTCCCAGCTTCATTTATTCACAACAATGGCCGCAACATATTCCCCGGAACAGAACTCAATGGGGTTTTTCATACATGGTCCATTCTGAAGAATATAAGATGCTAAAGATTGCTTTTCGCTCAGAATGGTTCAAAATACCATCACACCACACTCGTGCAACGTGTCAAGCTTTCTCGGACAGATTCGATGCTATATTATCCGCACTAGGAGTGGCTAAATCTATTACAATTCCATATTTATTGTAAAAATTTGTAATATTTTGACATGGATAAAACCCGATATGAAGAGAAAGTCGACAGGGCAAAAATACCTACATGGAGAAGCAGCCACATTGGGCAAGAAGACTAATTGGGTAAGAGACCACATTTACATGATTTTATATACATGTGGGCCAACTCAATAATTTTTAAGATAACCATTGTGGTAATGTATAGCCTTGAAATACATGGTCTCCAGGTAATATTTCCGAAACCCTAACGCCAGCAACACGTTCTTGAATATTAAATTTAACTCACGTCCATTAAAGCAATATTCTAAAGCTTTCTCTACACTTTATTTGCATTTCACTGGTCGAGTTGGCCCAAAATATCATAATTGTTTAGTATGTGACTTTGCGGAAGTTCGATTCTTAATTGCTAAAGCGTTCATATTTTAGCTACGCGCAACATGGTCCTTCGGAAAAATCATATTATTTCTATGTTCGTGTTTTAATTGACCACAGACGAATGAACATACCGGTAATATAAGCTATTTACAATGTAAAAATTATTTTAGTTTTAAAGTTGAAGTTGGAATTAAGTATGTCGCAAAACTATAAGAATTTCCATTAAGCATCCTATTTATAGTGGTATCCTATTTTCAAGAATTTTACGATTACCCATTAAAAGAGGTACTAGTTTAATTTTATTCTAGTACCACCTTTTGTCTTAGTTGATTTTTGGTCTTTCTCCGCCTTTTGTCCATGTGGCATAACATTTCCACGAAAACAACGATTATTAAGAAAAGTTAAGATGCAAATAAAACAATTGAAAATAGGTTTGCGCTAAATTCAAAATGGCGTCTTCTGTTTCCATGAAATGAATTTGGTTGAGTCGAAATTTGTTTTGAGAAAGATTATTTATTAAATTGTTATCGCTTAAATAAAACACAACAAATTATGGCAAACTCAATTTTGCTCCGTTTCCAAGAAAGCCAACTCTTACTCAACCTCGTTTGAACCTTGAAAACACTCAGTAATGAGTGCAATTCGCGTGGTTTTTCTGAACGATTCACAGGATTGCACCATACCTTGAGATCTCGCTAATCGGGAGTAGGATGGCAACCACTGTTCTTACATCGATGTTATTCCCGGAAAAATTGAAAGTAGCCACGTTGTAACCAATACTCAAAAAGGGCGATCGCTTAAAATAAGAGAATTATTGCGTATAGCTCATTACACATTATCAATAAGGATTTCGTCCAACTCGAACAGTCTCTGATCACACGCACATCAGTGCATAATGACAGTCACACAGTCACAATGCTGTGTCAAATTTGAGAACCGGCTACCGACAACTTTTTACTTAGTTCTGATGTTCAACAAGGAGATGTGCTGTTCCCGATACTTTTTAATCTCATGTTGGAATACATCCTTCGTAAAAGTGAAACACCTTAGGACAATATCTTATTCCGACAATCCAATGAACTTTTTGCATATGCAGATGATATGGTGACAGGGTGAAAAAGATACTTCATCCAATAGAACAGTGTTCAGCTTCCGTTGGTCTCAAAATCAACGAGTCCAAAACCAAATATCTGATTTCTGGTTTTAGGTACCAAGACGCAATTAATTTCTAGTATAGTGAACACTAATTTCTAGGGAGAGGATATCAGAGGTGACAGGATATATAGTGTTGATCACCCTCGCGGTCATGTATGGATGTGTAGGATACGATAATGATGCTGGGAACTGTAATCGTGACAGCTAATAATGGGAGTTAAACTGAAGTACTTCGCGGTGTGGCATTGATTGTTGATGCATACTTGTAGTATGCTGCTACATGCTTCATGTGCTGTAGTAATTTTCTTTGTAAATCCGTGTGTTGGCAAGAGAGGTGTGTGTGTGCTATCGTGGCACTTGCAAATGCTGGGAGATCGGATCAAAAGGTCCGTGGACTTGATATGCGCGTTATGCCTGAAACAGGGTTGTAAGGGTCACCAATGTAGAATAATGTTAATGATGCCGGGTGCTGTAATCGTGACAGCTAATTATGGGAGTTAACCCAGAACTCCGCACAGAGTGGCATTGATTAACAGCAACGGCACTAAATCAACCAGCCGTTGAAGACGTTTGTCAAATCGGTAATATTCGTTCGCTAGGCCGATTTCGATTTGATGAAATCATTATTTACTTGATGTGTGATCGAAAAGATCAAATCTGTCTATCAAATTAGCTTTACAGTTTACTATAGTTGCATATTAATTGAACTATCTTTATATTCCGTCTTTGATCACTAACCTATTCCTATTCCTTATTTGTGTCCAAAGTGAGTATCGTCATGGATCATTTTGAAGGTATTGTATATAATTCAAGAGCCCAATGATGGTAATTGTTTATGCTTCTCTCTCACATCCCAACTTATATCCATTCGTCATTGGTGTGCCGAGCATATATCTCTTTTGCGAAATGTCTTAGGGAAGATGTTTGTAACTACATTCATCAAAATTTTAGTTTTATAGAGTTTCATTGCTTCAGAGTGCTCGAGAGAAGTTGCCCGATATCAAAGATGAGGATCAATTGTTAGCTCGATTCCTTAAATGTCTTTCATTAGATAGGACGTGGTGAAGAGGTTCTTCAGTCTGTTTCAACTATGTACAGTGTCCGAATTGAGGTCCATCAAGTTGGTGGAGTACCGCTCATTGTTTTTGGGGCTAGTGATCATATTCTTAGAGTGCTCTATACTAACAACAATCATCATAAAGGTTAATATAATCCTGCTTTTTCTGATCTCTCTCGGGTGTATCATTCTCCCGTAAATTGTATTAGGCAGGTGTGTTCCGATTCGAGTTTTTATAGATTATACTCCGTTCCTTTAAGTTGCCAGAACCCCCCGGTTGTTCAAAAACGGTTAAATTTTTGTATAGGAACTTGGATATTCGTGGTTGTTCAACTGTTTCTAAACAGTTTCGTCTTGATGAGATTTTAATTGGTATTGGTTTAGATATTATTGTTATACAAGAAACCAACTCCGTATAGCTACTCGAATTGATACTTTGAATTACAATTGGTAATTGTAATTGGCAATACAATTGGTATCCTAGTAATAAAAGGGGTTTGGCAGTTTAAAATCGTACCAATAGTGCGGTAAGGAATGGTGTTGGTATCTTGGTAAGACAAAATTGTGGCATTCGAGTTCGATACTTTGAACCTATTTCCGAGAGGCTTTGTTTTGCTTGAGGGAATTGCTAGTAATATCTACTCAATTTCCCTCAGTTTCTAAACTCACAGTCTCTCACCTCTTATGGATCCGGTTATCCAGAATTATTCGAAAGCATGGTAAGGCTCGGAATGTTTTTGTTTTGGGAGATTTTAATGCCCATATAGGGTTAAATCAGACGAATCTATAAGGTAAGGGGGTTGTTGGTAAAAATTTGTATCATTTGGAAACTAATGAACGTGGTGATATTTTATTAGAGTTTGCGATGCAAAATCATCTTATAATTTGTACCACTTTTGGACGTCGAAGTTGTCTTGAAACCTGGAAGAGTCCTATTTCCGCTTCTTAGTTGGACCATGTATTATTTAGGCAGGATATATCTCATTTATTTGTGAAACCTTCAAAAGGCACTTTCGGAAAGGGGTTTTTTAAGGGAGTGATGGAGTTTTGATCAGAAGATTTGTTTCTGATCATAAATTAATTTTTAGTGTCGTCGAAAAGAAAACTATCTTGCATAGTTCTCAAATGGTCTCTATGTGTCCTCATCAGGATTATGAAAAATTAGATTTTCGGCATTGGCAAAGCGTCAGCAGAAACTCAAGCAGAAACCACGGAATAATTTTTTGTTACGAAATTATCGTTTCCACGTTCGAGAACAATTTCGCAAGAACTGAAATGACGAATGTAGAGAATTTTTTAAGAATTTAAATGATGTCAATCCTTTCGATAAGCTCCGTCAAACTTATCGTTATATTCGAAGTTATAGGCAGGATTCTGATAGGATGAGTGGTGTAACAATTCCTCTTTTAGGGTGGGAACTGTCAGTTTCCATTGAACCGGAAATTCCTTTAATTCCTGAAAGTGACCATCACCCTTTGTCTTCTCCCCACTCGTGAGAAGATAGATTCAGTATTATTCTTTATTAGAAAAGGAACAACACCACGGTTAGATCAGGTATCTATTGATTTATTGCAGTCTTTACCTGAGGATGGAGTGAGAGTTTCGTTTTTGTGTTGCAGCAGGTTTGGTTAACTAATAATCCACCCCCTGAATGGCTGGAAACCGTTCCGTTTCCTTTGCCTAAGAAACGTCGTTCGACCGGAATAGTGGATTATAGACAAATAACCTTATCTGAACTGTGTATCATGTGTATGCTGAATTTTGGTTAACTCGGTTGGCAGAGCTCTTGCGGAAGTAGGTTCATATCAGGCTGCATTTATACGTAATCGGTCCGTTGATGATCACATGTTTGTTTTACGTCGTGTGCTTGACGAAGAGTGGAAAGCCGGAGATACCGTTTATGTTTTATCCCTATAGGTCTGATTATTTTGTCTCATCTTGTATGTGTGAGAAAACTTCTCTGAAGGTTTTCCTCTTTCTCCTTCTTTGTTTAATTTAGTTGTTGACGATGTCTTTATTGCAAACATCATCTAGATTTAGATTTATCTATTAAATTTCCTTTAGTGTTAGCCTATGCGGATGATATCGTTATCGTTGATTATGATTATGAGGGTCTTATGTAGTGAATCGAACATTCGAGGGTGTGATATATGGCCTAAAACGCGACGTTGATTACCCAAAACACGATTAAACAAGTCACATTATATGTATAGTGATTCGGAATGATAAAGCGATCTTTAAAGGGAGAACCGCCTTTTGACGTTGGCTCCTCGGCGTAAAGAGCGATCTGGTATTTTATTAGTATTTACAATAACGCGTCACCAATGGCTGACTTATATATACGTTGTTGATTTCCTTGAGAACTCTTATATGTTTTACACTTCTCCATACATGTCGCCACACATTTTACTTGCAAAATTGTCTGATCCTGGAGAAATCAAAAGACGTACATCCTTTATGCTTTGAGACTTGTATTTGTATTGTTTAAAGAAATTGTCTAAGAAAACAGTTAAATTACTTCATAATTAATATTTAACCGCACAAAGATTAAATTAATTAAATTTTAATTTCAAAAAAATATATTCCGGTGAAAAATGGTTTCGAAGGGGTTTGTCGTATGAAAACCTGAAATTGAACTTAGTAGCTTCGTCTCCTACCAAATCCAAAAGACGTACGATTATTTCGAACTTATTTCGATAAATTATATTTTGTGGCTTTTTGTGTATAAAAATGTTATTTGAAATAACTTTGTATTAGTCGCTCATTAGCCTTCTTACCACATTGAGGTTTACCAAAAATTGTTTTCTTAAAAAAATAATAATTCTTTGCTTTTCTTTTACTTTTCTTTGGTTCCATGTTCCATCGTACAATGTTCGATCAACAAAATCGATTTTATCCGCATGACTTAAATCATTTAATTTTTACGGGGAATTATTTTCGTATCATTATTATTGGCCCTACTTCCTCGTACTCCTTTTTGTTATTCTTAAAGCGTATTTTTGCCTTCTCGTATTATTCTTATTACTATACGGGTGTATGATGTTATAAGATGAGCAAAAGAAAAAATAAATAAATTAAAAGATTTACCTGCAGTGGTGTAAGAGTATCTTTATCGTCTGGTTTATTTTCATTTGGAGGCCATATTTGTGTTAGGCACATCACAGCTTCATTACAAAAACGTAATCCCATTACTTCTTCATCTTCTCGACCATAACTGTAAATGAATAAAAATATTGTGTTAGTTGGATTAGTTGATTATATGCTGTTCAGGCATGATGTTGTGTATGTTATACGAGACTATATTATATGTAGGAAAATCTAAAAAAAATTTCCCGATACCAGTACGTACGTACTCGCATTTCAACGACTGTACAAAAATATAAAATTACTTTTCGTTGTTGGATTATCAGTTCGATATATATAGAACACCCTCAAGGTGGGTAGTTTGGTATAGCAAAGCAATTATCTTTACAGCTCATCGGATGTCTCAAACAAGTTGTGGATTAAATGTTCACTCATTCTTCTACTTCAATAGCACAACTCCATAGCACATATATTGTGTATATATGTTTTGAGCTGATGCTGTTATTTCTGCCAGCCTAATCCATTTGGATTATTATTGTTTTAAGAATATTACCAATAATACCAACATATAGCCTGATGTATACGAACATTGCGAACTGTATAAAAATTTTATTACAGTCTATACGACATATTTTTGTTTGCCTTTATGGGATTAATATTATTTGTGAATGCCAAATATGTAATGTCAACCAACGTATATAGACGCTCATGCTACAAAGAATCACAAAACATAAGAACATTTGATGGTAAACGAAATGAAATTTTCGGGTTCGAGACGTCATGTTGGTTTATGGTATGTATATATACGTATATGTATGTATATATATACAATCCACATCCCCGTATTGGGAAAAATAAAGAAAACTGAAGATAATAAATAATCTGAAACAGGTTAAGAACCAGAGATAAAACGAAAAACATAATTAGAATTTGATAAGGATTATGTATATGAACATACATTAAGATATTGTAATAATACCAAAATCTTACTAAGAAGACACGTGAACTCATCTGGAGGTAAATCGATTTGGATTCGGTCTCTCATGAATCAAAACAGAGACCCACCTGGTAATATCAAGTTAGTGGGGATGAAATAGACTCTATTCTATGAAAACGACTTGGTATTAGTGTTCAACAGAACACTTCACGCGTATATGATGGCCCAAACATGTGCGCACACATCATAATCTAATAACATTTTATTTTTTACGGCTTTTATAGGCCATTGTTGAACCGTACCGTGTCAACAATCTGACTCCATCGGTTTCGATCACGAGCTAGCTTTTTATACTGTTGCAAGCAACCTGAAGATGCCAGATCGCTCAGGACGAGCGGAGCCATCGTCACCGCCAGCGACCTCTCCGCCTTCCAAAAGGTTGCCCTCCCTTTAAAGAACGCAGTATCATTCGGTTTGGATCAGCATGCAGAATGTGACGTAGTCAGTGTACTCGCTGTCCTTTGATTTCATGCACGATATTAGGAATTCGTATTTAATTCCTATCTCGTGGTTAAAACGAACTCGGTATGTGCCATCATCGTCGCGTTTTGTGCCATATATCACACGCATGATTCTTCTCCCGAATGTTAGAAGCCATCTTTCGTACTCATCAGTTAAGATCCAACTTTGAGTAATGAGAGATCCAAGATACTTGAATCTGATCACTCCTTCAAATTGTGGTTATCACTACTGAAATCATTTGCATCTTGGTCTCGAAAACCATAAGATCAGCTATTGGGTTTTGGACTCGTTGATTTTGAGACCAACGGAAGCTGAACACTGTTCCAGTAGATCAAATATTCCTTTCACTTCGTTGTCATTTAATCCAATCATTCAGATATCATCTATGCAAAAAGTTGATTAGATTGTCGAAATAAGATATTGTCCTGAGGTGTTTCACTTTTACGAAGGATGAATTCCAACTTGAGATTTGTAGTGATTGACTATTTTTAGTTTATTAAATTGTACAATTACTATGTCCCTGTTTCGGCGCCAATTTTGTACTGATTCAAAAATGTGCTTCCCAGAAATAAGTTCGGGTTTGCTCATGCTGGCTTAGGAGGTTCATGCTATACGGATGATCATTTAGAGAGACCAATTGCCTTTGTATCGAAGAAATTAAATCCAGCTCAAAAAAATATTCCATCTCTGAACTGGAATGCTTAGCCGCGATCATCAGTATACTGACATAAAAAAGTACATTTATTGAAGGTTTTAGTTTTAAAGTTATCACAGACTATTCAAGCCTTAAATGGTTCATGTCTCAAAAGGATTTGAGCGGTCGTCTGGCAAGATGGAGCCTTAAGCTTCAAGCATATAATTTTACGATAGAGCACGAGACAGGATCAAGAAATGTTTTACCGGATGCCCTCTCTAGAGCATATTGTGATTTGGTTGAAGAAATGCAGTTGGATTGGCCTTTACTAGTAAGTGCACTAGTGTTAGATTCAAACGAGCTTAAGGATTCTAAGTATACCAACTTTCGGGATTTAATTTTATCCAAGCCAGAAGAGTACCAAAATTTCAAAGTAAAAAACGATCGGATTCTTATTAGAATAGAAGCAAAGTTAAATAATCTGTTTACAGATTTGTTTGTATGGAAAGTTTGGATTCCAGAACAGCTAACAGAAAAACTGATTTATGAAGAGCATGATGTAGCTACAGGAGCGCACGGTGGTATCAAAAAAACCCTTGATCGATACGACGATATTATTTTATTACAAGGCCATAGTTATGTTGCCAAGTGTATCCCTTGTAAACTAAATAAGAGTAGCAAAAGAGTAGCTAAAATATTTTGGTCAGGAAACTTTTCTTACAAAATTGCGGTTGTTTTGTTTCTTGTGTGGCACGAAGCGCCGTCTTACTGAAAATAAACGTCGTCCAAATCAATATCTGCCAATTCCGGCCATAAAAAATCATTAATCATAGCTCAGTAGCACAATCTATTCACCGTCACAATTGATCCAGCCAATGAGGTCATTTTTGAAAAAGTAAAGTCCAATCACACCGCCAGGAGAGGCTTTTCAATAATCGTTATTGGATTTTCTGAGCCCCAAATGCGACAGTTCTGCTTATTAAAGTATAGTTTCCGAGGTGAATAGGCCTCATAACTGAAGATGATTTTTCGATGAAAGTCCAGATTATTTTGATGCATTTAATTAATCAAAATCTGGAATGATCCGGAACATTTTGATGAGAAAAATCATTAAAATCATCGGAATCCAATGTCAAAAGTATAAGTTAGACCGAGCCACAACCATACAACATACCTACTTCTTACTATAAGGATAATATAAGCTTGGTATCCGGTAATGGATGGTCTGAAGAATAAAAGCTGGTCAAACCAAATCCATTCATCACCGTCACTGCATGGAACAACGCTGGTATGTATGTTACTTTGACAATATTGGCAACGTAGAAATAATGATCCAATAGGAGGTGTTCATGTGTGACTGTCATCTTTGTATGATATGTGTGTTAATCGATGTAGCTTATTTTTGGTTGAATGGGAGACATCAACAAACAAATGCGAAAGAACAGTGTGTACACATCAATAGCGCAAACTATAGAGCAATAATCAATGAATTTTTATCGCCATAAATTAAAGATGTCGCCATGTGGTTTCAACAGGATTGCGCAACGCGTCACACAATAGGCCAAACCATCGATTTCTTGAAAGAAAATTTTAATGAGAACATCATATCAGGAAAGGGACTCCTGAGTTGGCCTCTAACATCTGAGGTATCTGAAATCACTTGTTTATATCGATAAATCTCAATCGATTCCTGCATTAGAAGCGAACATAACGCGCGTAGTTAATGAAATATAGACTGAAATGCTCGAAAGAGTGCGCTGGAAAATTGAACCCGTAGAATGGATCATTAAAAGTCATAATAAACCGAACTTACGTCCCAAATAACCGCCCAGGTGGCGCAGTGGTTAAAGCTGCGGCAGTTGGAGCGGGAGGTACCGGGTTCGAATCTCGATTCGGGTAAGATTTAAATGGGTTTTTCACCTTCGATCGTTTGGGCGGTGCGATCGGTGTGAAAAATGAATATATATCTGGATCCACTGTCGTGTTTAGAATCCATGGGCCGACCCATCTTCCATGTCAGTACTATAGGCTGACATGGAGCTATGCAATGCGCAGATGGTACTACGAAAAAACTCGGACCTATAGCCGTACAAAGTGGTACGGACACAACGGACCGATCGTCGGTCTAAGTGTGCGATAGCAGCCACAACAACCTAACCTACGCCGCAAATATAATTTTTGATTATTAAATTCTTATTGGATCAGATCCTAATACATAAAATCACACGCTCTATTCTGATTACTAATGTTATACTTATGGTATGTGTCACCTTCTTTTTGAAACGAAATGTCCTTCACATTGATAACTTGCACTCCAGGCCAACCAACGGTTATAATGTCGCTAGAGCAGGTACTACAAACTATTATTGCTTGCTTAGCCTCATTTTCAAAGAAAAATGTGTCGATGATGCCTTCATCAAATGTTCGTAGCAAAAAGATTTTCTTTTGTTTGGTTCGTTTAAGTCTCCTAAACAAATGTTTATTATCCAGTAACCGAGAGGTTTTCGCATTGAATGTTCCATTGTCCTTGATTCATGCTTCGTTGCAAATCTTTTTATTTCGAGTTTTATCTGGAATCCACAAATCACGATGCAAACCACTATTTCGAATGTACTAGGGTGCATTGACTATACCCAAAGTTGAACGCCAAATAGCTAAATCGGTTATAACATCTAGTGTCATACCCAAGTATTTAGTTGAGTTCTCGTACGGCCCCATCGCATCGTTTAAGCTGATTGGCGGCCGATTAACCAATGATTTATTCGTAAAGTTGACATGGGTGGATTTGAATTCATTACGTTTGATTTTCCATCGCTTGGTCCACAAGGGAATTTTATCAATTGCGCATTGAAGGTTATTCGTCGTCTCTCCACAAGTTTGCCCTGTTGCTATAGTATAGCGGTGTTGTCAGCAAACGTTGCTATGCTTACGTGGTCGGACTATGGTTATTACTTGTCTATAGTAGGTATAGGGCTGGACCCAGAACGCTGCCTTGTGGGACTCCTTTCCTCACCTCTCTCAGTCCAGAATACTAATGTTTTATTGGTAACATTACTGCACAAATGATACTACGAGGGTTGCCTTTTATATTTCGGGATTTGGCAACCCTGGTGTGGTAATCTGTCAGCTAACAGCTCTATTGTAAAGTTAGAAGTTTTTGAGGTTATACGTACTCAAAACGTTTTGACATACGAGCGCTATTTGTGTTGTTTACAGTAAATTCAAAGATTCATCTGCCCCCAAGAATGGAATTAAATCGTGAACATTTTTGTGCGATTATTTTTTACAACTTTCGGCGTGGATTAACTCAGCAGCAGTGCATGAATGAACTTAATTCAACTTTTGGCGATGAAGCTCCAAGGATTGTTTATCGATGGTATGATGAATTCATTCCTAGTCGGGGTTCACTCCAAGACGAATTTCGTGAAGGTCGTCCAAAATCAGTTTTTGTTCCGAAAAACATTGATGCTGTGCGCAAACTGATACTGCAAGATCGTCATGTGATCTATCGTGAGATGGAGACAACCTTAGGCATGTGTGGGGCTAGCATACACTCAATATTGCATGAATATTTAACTGTCAAAAAAATTAGTTCGCGTTGGATCCCACACAATTTGTCAATTGCTCAAAAAAAGGCTCGTGTCGATTGGTCGAAAGAAATGCTCGAAGAATACGATCGCGGTGCTTCAAAACACATCTATGACATCGTGACAGGTGGTGAATCGTGGATTTACGCGTATGAGCCGAAAGTAAACAGCACTTCCAAGCAAATGATCGCATGTTTTTTCGGAAAAACTAGACATGTTGCAACCGTACCACTACAACAACGCAGAACAGTCAATTCTGAGTAGTACACAACAATTTGTTTGCCAGTTGTCCTCCAAGAAATCAGGAAAACCAACCGCCGAAGACGGATCACTCTACACCACGACAATACGAGCTCACACACATCGGCTCAAACAACTGCATTTCTGAGCACCCAAAACATCGATTTGATGAGTCATTCGCCATATAGTCCAGACCTTTCACCAAATGACTTCTTTTTATTCCCGCACGTAAAAACCAAACTGAGAGGTCAACGTTTTTCGACACCTGAAGAAGCGGTTCCTGCATTCAGAATGCGTGTTTTGGAGATACCTCAATTAGAGTGGAAAAAGTGCTTCGACAATTGGTTCAAACGCGTGCAAAAACGTAAAGATCTTCATGGGGAATATTTTGAAAAACAATAAAGTGATTTTCGATGATTAATATTAGTTTTGTTCTCTAATCCCGAAATATAAAAGGCAACCTGTCCTTTGTATATATTCAAGACATACGCCTATAGGCTCGGTTTCTCAATACCAAAATATAGTTCTGGCATAAATAATAGATCGTCTTATGACGTTCTAATAAAAGGCTGTTTAATGCGAGACATTATGATTACTGAAGGTGTTATTTTGTTAAATTTGCCCTTTTTACATTCAACTAGAAATCTAATTACTTGTTCTATTTCTAAGACGTTGAAAAAAAAATATTCAGTGGAAAACTGGAGAAGATAAGGTCAATTCGATTTACATAAAATAGCAGCATCTATTTAACAGAATCAATATGTAAAAGTTTTCTTAACTTTTCTGACATAAGATGTAGCTTTTCACAGTATGTATGTTTTCATTGCTTGACTTCAAAATAATTGTGTGTATGGAAAATGACAAGCTACATTTATATACTGTTTAACTTTTCCGTTTGTTTGTTAAGTACAAATAAAAAAGTTTTTTCATCTTTCCAAATGTTTTTAACTGAAATAATTTTTCTAAGAAATGAAAATAATATTGACAATCGCAGATGAATAAGAAAACCAAGGACACTATGCATTAACTTTACTTTAGTTTAAAATATAAAAACCTACATTAATACATGATATCAGCAAAAAGCCGATTTCCATATAAAGCGTTTTCGAATAAGAGGTTACATTCTGATATTTAAAAAAAACGAGTATATTTTAGGAGACATGTAAAGAGGGAGTTATGCCATTAACATTTGAAAACGATATCAGCCAAATGGCCTCCATGAAATTTTCCATGAGCAATTCGCGTATTTGCGACCGTATGTCCTCGATAACTTCACTAATTCCATCATCAAGGTCTTGAATCGGTTTCAATTGTGATCACCTCTCCAAGACGTAACACGGTCAGAAATCTTTTCTTACAAAATTGCGATTGTTTCATTGCTTGTGTGGCACGTAGCGCCGTCTTGCTGAAAAGAAAGGGCGTCCACATATCAGTATCTTCCAATTACGGCCATAAGCTCAGGAGCGCAATCCAATCATCATAACAGTTGCACCAGCCTCATTTTTAAAAGAGTAAGCTCCAATCACACTTCTAGCCCAAAAACCATACCAAATAGTGACGTGGATGACGGCGAGGCTTTTCAAAAATCATTTTCGAATTTTTTAAGCCCTTAATGCGTCAATTCTATTTATTCACATAGCCTCCGAGGTAGAAATGTGTCTCTGAATCACTGAAGATGATTTTTCGATGAAAATCCAGATCATTTAAATGCATTTGAGGGATCCAATCAGCGAAGATACGACATCTATGGCGATCGACTGGCTTAATGTCTTGTGCTAAGTGAACTTTAAAAGCCTTAATACCAAAGTATACGGTATCATGTTGTTTGTGGAATGTCTAATTGCAATGATCGACCCGGAATGGACAAACTTGGGCTATATTCAACACTACGGGCTACGGCAGTTATATTCTTAGATATTCTTGAGCGACGCACACGCTTTCGATTCTTCACATTACTAACTTGTGCTACCAGCTAAAAAATTTTGTACCAAGTTCACTATTACCCTCCGAGAAGGTGTTTCACGAAATTTTCACCATTTTTGTAGTTAACAATTTCAATGCTTACCATTTTTAGTAATGCCGTAGTTTTTGCTAAAATTGGCAATTGCCCAAATAGCAGGCTATTCAAAATGGAACCGCTTATTGGAAAACCCTTTACATATTGTCAAACGATTTTTATGTTACACTATGACCAATGAAACGCTCTTAACCTATAAACTACAGACGGGTTTCTGATCTAAAAATATTACAGTAAACATGGAGAACACTAAGTAGTAACAGCGTAAGGACACGTCAAATTATTTGGCAGTAATTACGGTCGGATAATAGTTTTGATGTTACTACGTTCATCATTTTGTCTTAAAAAAGAACATAAAGCTATGCTTGATTCTCCAGAACTCAATGTTGAGGAGTCTGCGTAACATTTTGTATTATTTTGGCAGAAGGTTGAAGGAAGCCTGATCGTAAACCACATGTCTGGTTTTCTCAGTAACAGTATCTGATTACGTTGTACTCGGCTTACTGATTAAAATTATTTTAGCAGCGGTTTATTTATTTGGTTTAATCTATTCGATTAGGTATAAAGAAGCTTTTGAAATACCCGTGGTTAAATCTGTTAAAGATCTACAAATCTCTGAAACTTCGAAAATACCTACTCGCCGATAGTAAAAGTGGTAAACAGACACAAGAGTCGAAATAGATTTCTTGCCCTGGTTCGTCCAACTCGGCAAATATACTCGTGGCTCGGCAGAGTTGCCAAATGAGTTGAACGCATTGAAGACACCATATGAGTGCTTCGATTTCTTCTTGACCGAAGAATTCGTACAAAGCTTAGCGGATCAATTCAATTTATACGCTCGGCAGAAGAATTTAGAAACTCGATTCACTGCCAATACACAGGAAATCCGTAAATTCATTGGGATTTTATTTTTTATGTCTGTTTTTCGTTACCCAAACTCGATTCAACTGGATTCTCGTATGCATTTGAGGTATATTACGGCGCCGGCGACAACAAGGTACCAGAGAATGCACTAAATTTGGGTGCCTCGTCCAATGTTGTCATCCGTTTGTCGGCCAATGTACCAAATCACATAAATCATATTGTTTATTTTGACAATTTTTACACGTCCTTGGGCTTGCTGTCGTACTTCAGAAGCCGCGGTATCTATAATTTGGGCACGGTGCGACCAAATCGCGTCCCAAATAATAAACTATCGAGCGATATTTAACTCTCGAAGAAGAAGGTAGCACGCGGGTACTCACAAGAGTATGTGGGTTATGCATTCGGTATCGACATAACCAATGTTCTTTGGCAAGACAACAAGCCCGTTCGATTGTTGTCCACCTATGTCGGTGTGCTTCCGTTCCTCTCAAACCTTGCACAACATCATCCTCAAAGATCAATACGATGGGAACGAACGAGTAAGCAAAAGGTGGAAATCGACTGCCCATATATAATCAAGGAATATAATCGTCACATGGGTGGCGTGGAGTTGATGGACAGTTTGCTCGGGCGCTATCATATTAGGATGAAAACTAATAAATGGACCAACCGCATATTTTCTGACGAAAGCTTATATCTTATATCAACAATTGCACAAGACTGATACGCGTCAGGAAAACATAGATCTGCCAAAGTTTCACGTAGAAGTTGCCGAGTCCTTGTGCCGAATTGATTTCAAAAGGCCATTATGTCGTCCAACTTCAACATTACTGGAGACAAATGCACCACAGAGAGTGAACACCACGGTGTACCGACCAACTCCTGAAGTTTGCTATGACAACATTAGTCACTGGTGCATTTTTCTCGATCGCACAGGTAAAAAACCGAGCGAATTTGCCGGTTGCAAGTCAGAAACGCAGGCGTATTGCACAAAATGTAAGCTAAATCTGTGCAACTCAGAAGCCAAATAATGTTTCTTAAAATTCCACACGAAGTAGTAACACATCATTGTGAATAAATACCTTTTTTCACCCCCCAACTTAATTGAATAAAACAAAATTTCGTATGTTACCTGTTTATTTTTTTTTGTTCTAAACGTTCGTCTCCGCCTCAAGGCGGACACCATATCTTTACCTGTACCAGGTAAAGGGGCTTTAAATAAAAAACTTTGAGTCTGAGGCATTTCTCAGCGACCGTATATTACTCTAATGTGAATTTTTCAGCGAAATCGAAGATTGGCGCAGCAGAGAACAAAGCATACAGTTTACAACTTCTAAAAAATCAAACCTCGATTATCGGTAAAGTAATCGGTTCAGTCACATCACCAACAATTGAAACAACTAATGGAGGCACAACAACAGTTCGGTGTCAATTTAGCACTTTTGTCCATGCAATTAGGGTTGGTGATCTAACATCTTGAAGATACACAAAGAGAATTAGTAGAAGTACTTATGGCTGCGAAACACCAGAATATTAATCCATCATTATTATTTGTCTAATGATAAAAAGGATCTGAGTATAATCAAAACCAAAGCCATATGCAATCATGGGACTATCTACTCTATGCAGTTAAAACGAAGGCAACGAGAGAAATGGGTCCTATATTCCTGCGTTAAGCATCTCAGTACTCACGTTGCTTGATGATAATATGTATTAACTCGAGTGCAGCAACTTACCTTCACAATTATAAACTACATCCCTGATAAGAGAGCTCAACAATTCGATGAAGCATATCCATAGATAACCACCACGTCCAGCTATCGTATTACGCCATAGATATTCGACTATCATTTCACTGATCAAATATCTTTTCTAGACAATCAGTTTCAGAACCGAAACAAAAATATTGCGGTTTCCTTTTAACGGCATACCTTACGCCGAAGCTGAATTAAAAACGTTCGGCTACAAGCCCAATTTGTTTACACCGTCTCCACATTATATTGCTTCGTACCAGCCTATCAGGCGCGGTCCGTCATAATGGGCAAGGTGGGCAATGCCCACCTTTACCATTTACTAAACTTCTATCAAGATCAACCAAATTATAGTTTAAAAATCGTTTACCATAGATTCAAAGATTTGTTTTAAATTAACGCGCATATTGTTTGTAACCTGTTCAAAAAATCATGTTAAAACGTTCTAAAGTAAAATATTCGTAAATCGTAACACATGCATATATATCTAATACACACATATACGAGTACATAAAGTAAAATTCAAAAAATGGTTCATTTCATCTCTATTTCTCTCAAAAATATACATACGTATGCATTTCCTCTTCTATTTGCATTTTATATTTGGATTTTGTCTATAAACTCTCATTAGGCAAATCGCAAAGTGCTACATATTTGAGTATTAAATGCATTATTTCTCTTTCAGCTTTACGAATTTATTAAACCAAATACCATGGTAATATCGTCTCTCAGTTTGGTTTTATACAAGAATAGTGGGCAAATGACGTAAATCACTTGCTGGTATAATTTTATCTCTCTCCTTTTTAACATAGGAATTAATTTTAAGGTGAGATGAAATAGAAAAAATGTTTTTTGATTTGGTTTATGTGTTGACTTTTGCTGTTTTTAAATAATACTAGATTCCCTCAACATACGTGATTTTATATAATTATAGATTTTCAATATAATATCGGTTAGTAGTTAAAATTTGTGGCAGTTGCGAATTGACCTTATGTGGCCATAATGAAAAAACTGATTCAGATCGACCGGGAGTGTTCAGAGCCATTTTGCAGAAATTAGGTTACTTTAAAAGCATATTATGCTTTAAAAGCATATTATGTTCTCAAATGTATCAATACCGTATATAACGATTTCGTTTATGCAGAAATTCAAGATATTCTTTACATTTCCATTCAAGCAGAAACTACTGATGTCTCAAACAAAAGTTAATTTGTGTTTATATTTTGATTAGTTTCTAAAGAACGTATTTAAACAGGCGAAGTCGTCTAAAGATTTATTTCTTTTGTAGAAATCCAAGATCGTTCAGCTAATGGATAAGGTGTACTAATAGAATATTACCAGTGACAAAAATACTGCTCAAACTTACAACGGTGTTACAGTTATGAGTGGAAATAAAGGTTAAGTGCAAATCATATTAAAATAGGATTTTCCTAACGTATATTTTGTTTACTGTTATGTTTCAAATTTAGTCCTTCAGGCCGTGTGCGCCAAACAAATATCAGAACTGCGTATTATTTGCCAATTTATATGGGATATCACCATTTTTGTTTGTATCTCTTAAAAAATAAGTAAGTTATTGCAAATCTGTGACGAAAAGCTACCACGGCCAAATTTCATCTCGGGAATTTCCAGTCGTACAATTAACGTAGTGTTTGAAAAAGTGCAAGAGATAAAAAAAATTGCATGGCAACCATTCAGAACGGCACAACTTCTGATACAAGAACGATTCGCGAAGCGTGTGGTTTTATTTTATTATTAAACGATTTAAAGTTTATAACGTTTGAAAGATTTTTTCTCATTAAACAAATAAATTTATTTTAAAAGAAGCGTATGACGTAATACGAGAGCTTGTTAACGATAGGTTTAGCAACGCAGAATATTTAGTAATCAGTACTTTTAGATTGCACAAATATTAAGCTTTATGCTTTAAACTCTTCTTACCAGTTGCTAATTACAATAGCCAATTTATATCCATTTTTAGATAAAGCACTCTTGAAATCTAAACTACAGGCAGTTTATCAGCAAACAATGATTTTTCAGCCCGCAAAACTATTTGTGAGCTAGTCAAAATTATTTATAATAACAATTTAGAAAAAATACTCGAAGAAGTTATTCGCCTTTCAATAATAGTAATAACCACCCGATGTCGACCGCAGTATCAAAACGATGTTTTTTAAACGCTGAAAACTGTAAAATCTTATTAAAGAAGCACAATGAGGGACGAATGATTGAAGAAATTAGCAGTATATTCAATTAAAGAATCCTAATCATTGAAATAGACAATTTAAATGGCAGAGTTCTGTATCGATAACACTTCTATTTTTAATTTAATTTTTCATGAAGTTTTATATAATTTTGCCCACCCATGTTTGAAACCCACGGACCGCTACTGCAGCCTATAGAGCTGAAAATGGAAATTGGCCATGAAATTTGCACTTTAATAGATGGTCAAAGTTTTATACAACTCCTATAGTTATTTTAAACCTGATACCTTCCACTACAGTTACCGTAACTTTAATAACTCCACCGGTTAGTTTAAGTATCACAAACCTGAATATTGAAGGGTTTGTTATTAGAGTAAGGGTGTGAGCTAAAACAGGCTTATGTATACAAAGAATTTCTGAGTTCTAATACAACCTCGTTGACATGTACTTGCAAATTTTTCTTTTTCCAACGGATATTTTTGAACGTCGGGCCCATATTCTTCTTCTACCAATTCGATTGTTTGATTGCGATCTCGCTTACGTTTCCGCATTAGTGAAGCACCAGCAGCATCTAGATTAGCCGTATCGTTAGTTGACGGTATTGGCGACGACGGTGCAATCGAAGTCGATAGCATTGGTGACGACGATGCATATTGCACGATTTCATCCAAACCACTGATATTTATGCTCGCGTGAATTGCATTCGACAAGTCGGTTGGTTTAAATAAGGATTGATGGATCATCAATTCATCCTCTGCACAAATGAAATTTGGATCAGCTAAATCGTCATCGCTATCAAAATTTCCATCATCCAATTCATCGCTGGTGTTCTCTTCGCTGGATATCGAGTCTATCAATTGGGTACTTTGGTCGTCGGACATGTGCGAAAGAATAATAGGTTTTACGGCGAGACATGGCTAATGGAAAAAAATTAAAAATAGGTGAAAACACGTATCCTAAACACTGAACACAATTTTGTTGAATAAGAAAAAAAAATTGGATCGACTACGCGTCTCCGCCTCTAGACGGTCACCAAAAAATTTAATTATTTTATAGAAAAAAATTTCAAAACCAAAATCCAATTACACCAATCGATATATAACATGCCCAGCTACTTACCAAATAATTAACTTGATCTGATGATATTTAACTAACTTATGAAATATTTAAAATCGTGTACATACTTCTAAAAATAGTTTATTTTATTCTTTGTTGTCTTTTTCCACTTAAATCTGGGTTTCCACTTAAATAGGGTTTCGAAATGTAGCGTTTGAGCTACAGGCTGAGTTGCGCGTGAAAATTACTTTGTGAGATATAGAGATTTTAATGTTGCCTGCCTTTAGGCGGAGCAGCGCAGCAGAGGGACTGCTATTTGTTGCTCATTCATAACTAGACAAGTTGTACCGAACTACCAGCTACCATTTAGTAAAAAGAAGTTATATATATATATATATATATACATATATATATATATATATATATATATATATATATATATATATATATATATATATTCATACATATATATATATATATATATATATATATATATATATATATATATATATATATTCATACATATATATATATATATATATATATATATATATATATACATATATATATATATATATATATATATATATATATATATATATATATATATATATATATATATATATATATAAATATTTATATATATATATATATATATATATATATATATATATATATATATATATATATATATATATATATATATATATATATATACTCGTCCATAAACAGAAATATATGTGCTGTCGTTAGAAGAATAATATAAGTATATAATTAAATAATTAAATACATAATTTTCCAATTAATTAGATTAAATCGGTTTCTAAATCAAAAAATCAACGAAAGCAACATAAAAAGCCAATGTATTTCGCTACATGACAAAAATGTCGATAGATACAGTATTTATGTATAAGATTTATTATTTTCATTCAATTAGTTTATTCTTCTCGAAACGACTCAATTAAATCGTATCGTTCAACTGTGATAAAATTGTTAAATGTTTGTTTTATTATTTGAAATGTAGCATCATATCATTATCATGATCATACAGTAGAGTACTAAAACAAAATATAAAAATGTAATCGGTTATTAACAATACAATTATTAATTTATTTATATGTATAAGATGTCGCTGGTTGTAGCTTAGTAGGTAAAAGAGTTTCTCATCACGCCGCGATCTCATGCACACTACATTTACTGCAGCTCTTGAGATGGTTGTAGGTTTGCTACCGCTAGATCTTTGGATCAGACGGTGAGTAGCGCAAACAGCGCTCTGTTTCAAGGCAAAGATAATCTTTCTAGCCCTTCTGGGCACTGTTAAATATGTATGGAGGTGGGTCGACAGACAAGTTGCGTAACTATTATCGGAAATCACTTATGGAACTATGATAACTCATCCTACCACTTCAGTGACGAAATGATGATCTTTACTGACGGATTAGTATGCCATAATCTAGCTGATGCTGGGTTACATACAAAATCCTGAGGTTGAATTATCTATCCATCTTGTATGATATGCTACTGTTTTTCAAGTGCAACTTCCACTTTTGGGACCTAAATCCGCCTCAGGAGTTACATGATTATCTCTTGTAAAAGATATCGACTGCCACTTTGGTGATCTGCACTAGACTATCCAAAATCATCTTATTTTGATCCTTTTAATTAGCCACCGAGATCGTGTGACCTAACTCCATAAGATTATTTTCTTTGGGGTATGTTAAATTAGGAAGATGTTGATTGCGTCATAGACATGGCCGGCATCAATAACATCAAGACACTATCTTATTCCGACAATCCATCAAACTTTTGTATATGCCGATACAAAGTGATTTGAAGCAACGGATGAATGTCAACGGAGTGAAAAAAATTCTTGATCTACTAGTTAGAACAGTGTTCAGCTTTCATTGGTATCAAAATCAACGAGTTCAAAAAGAACATCTGATCTCTGCTTTTAGATACCAAGACGCACTTGGATTCAGTTGTGGTGACAACACTTTTGAAGGTGTAGTAAGGTTCAAATATCTTAGATATCTCATTACTCACGATAATAGTCTGGGAAAGACTATCAAGGTTCATCTTTCCTCTGGCAATCGGGCTTTATATCTGTTACGTCCAATTCTGAAATAGATATTCAATTCTGAAAAATATTTTGTCCATTCTGAAAAATATTTTGCAATGCAGATAGGCTGAAGTTGTACAGAGTGTTGATCAAACTTGTTGTCATGTATCGATGTGAGATTTGGACCTTGACGGATGAGTACAAAAAATGACTTCCAACGTTCAAGAGAAGAATCATGCGATTGAAAGGTAGTTAAAACACCCAATTGCGTGTTTTCATCACCGTATGGAAATGAAAAAATAAATAACATAAACATTTATTTATTTTATTTATTTATTTACAGCAATTTTGTATTGTATGTATATTAAATTGTACATCCTATTCTTAATATATGAACAGTTCAAGTCAAAATATTCAAAACAGATGGCTCTCAAACGTTTCATACTTCCACTTATGTTGAATTGATATAAGTTATTGATGCTAGCACCACGAGCACACTTTTTGACCCATTCTTCATACTTTTATTGAATGGGTGGACACGATTCAATTGGAACTGCTAAACATTTTGTAAATGCTGGAGTACTTGCCGCAGACAAATCATAAGATTTTTTACTAGAAGTTATTGACATTGAAGATATACTAAAAGACTATGAGAATGAAATAAAATGTAAGTCGTTTACGTATTATTACTGCAAAGTATGAATGAAACATGACTCATTCTTTAACCCCGCTAATCATGTCGTGGAGATGCCTTGGAGAACATCGAAATAAATTGAAATTATAGTTTTTGCCAATTTAAATTTAAAACAAAAAATCATCTGAAAATTTGATCTTCAATAAAATTGTTACTTTAATGCTTTTTTTTACTTTGCATTTGTATCATGAAAGTGTGATGAAGATTATTCTTATTTGTCTTGCTATATTATACAGAATATTAAAATTTATGATAATTACATCACAATGTATTCTAATTTGCATTATTATGGTTATCATCATCATAATTTCATATACATACTATACATACATACGAGTACATATGAATAATAATAGCGACGTCGTTGTAGTATATAATAAGAAAATTATTCGGTTTAGATAAGAAAGTTCTATTTTACTTATGTAGATGGGTTGCCATATTATACGAGGGGAGTAATAAAGTTTCATTTAGTTGACCAGAAAATCTACTTCTCAAAACAGTCTTCAAAATCTTATCAAATTCAGCATTAAACGCGCCAATTATCTTCGCGTTACTGTTAAAGACTCCTGTGGGGCTCTATACCATAGACTGCTTTATGGTTTTTGGATCATACTTATAGAAGTATGATTTGTCACTACTAACGACCTTACTAAATATGCTAGGCGGTCTATTTTTGAATTGACTTACGAAAAATTTAGCAATGTCATTCAAGGTCAAAAAAATTGAGCAATGTCATTCAAGGTCAAAAAAATTTAGCAATGTCTTTCAAGGTCATCAACAATAATTTTCTGTGCCAATCCTAGATCCTCGTCAACTTTGGCCTTCACTGAAGCCACAGTAACGGCATTAGTGGAAGATTTTGGTTGATTTTTTTGGGAATTAGTATGTAGAGACTTGGCAATCGTTAGTTTACGCCGAAACCCTAGAAGAATCACAGTGAATTTCTGTTTGCATTGGTGGTGAAATTTCGTCCTCGTTCTGAATTTTAGAAATAAGTCTTATAAGAGTCAACGACTAAGCGAACTTTTATCACTGCGCTCGTATAAGATTGTTGCTTAAAATTGGTACTGACGACAAATGTAAAATATGTCTCTGGGTAAATCGATAATTTTTACTCATATATGTATCTTTCTAACTCAATTTCCATATAAAGTGTCTTGAATTTATCTTAACACAATTACATATACAATCACAAATATTAAATATAATCTAGCAAAATTTAATAAAATTATTTTGTCTATTTATTTTAATGAATATATTATAAACAGTTATCTTGATACTATTTAAGGCAGACGATATTTATTAGGATGTCTAAGAGCTATCAATTAGGCAGACGTTTAAACATAATATTGTGTGACATTTCAATTAACATCAGAGAGCATTTACTATCTTAATTGATATATTTCTAGGAATAGTTAGATTACCTAACTAGAGTTATAACTCTACTTAATACCTAAGATTGATTTTTAAGCTCTGCATTATAAGTTCGTGTCATCAGTTTGGGTATGTGGAACGCCAATGCGTAAACATAAACAAGAACTACTAAACTTTCTTATTGACAACGATAACGATATTATGCCGATTTTCGAAACCCACTTTAAAAATATGAGTTACCTCAAGATGATAGGATACGACGCATCATAGCGGAATGGAACTGCTATCATTATGAAAAATAAAATAAGCCATATGAGCTCCAAAATACAGGGAAGAACATATCCAATCAACTAGCATCTGTCTAGAGGAGTTGCTAGTGAAACTACTATTTACTGTCCATCGAAACACTCAGTTAAGAGCGAACAATTTGCGAATTACTTGAATAATCTAAGAGATAAGTTCATAGCAGGAGGTTGGCTACAACGCCAAGCATATTCAATGGGGTTCGACATTAATTTATCCGAAAGAAAACCATCTGTGGTAATGCATACAGAGTGAAAAGATGAGTCTTACATCTACTGGCCACCCAACCTGTTGACCATCTGATAGGCAATTTTTTTTCCAATTTATCAGAGTTTTGTGTATAACATTAGTAAAGGCTGAAACATGTTATGATTCACAAGTTCTGAAACCAGCGCCATCTAGATTCCTGACGAATCAACATACTAATTGGTCTAGTTAAAATAACCGGGAAGTGTTCGGTAAATATTCCTTTAAAAACAAAATATGAAATTGAGGTAGCATCACAAAAAACAAATAGTATTCTATGTCAAGCTGAACACTACGCTGATAAGCTCTGCTAATTTTAAGAAACGTAAACTTTCTCCGAATATTTAACGACTTCTAATGGCGAACCGCTCAATATGCAGGCAATGGCTATTCCACAGGAGACCTGCAAATCAACTCGATCCTCTTTTTAGTTAAATAAAGCGATTAATATCCTGGAAATCGATTTGTTAAAAGAACGGACAAAGAGCTTCAATATTATCTCAAGGGACGCTACTGGAGCAACGACTTTCACATTATGGAAAGCCACACGTAAGCTGAAACGACCAACACTCCCCTTTTTTCAATACGACTCTCTGACGGCAGCTAAGCAAGAAGTGATGTAAAGAAATATATTTGCTAAACACTCTAGCGAAGTGTTTAAGCCCAACGAGCAAGTTGGAAATCAAGAAATTCTCATGAATTTTGGTGATACGTCTGAAAGTAAAAGATCAAGGACAACATCGATGTAAAACAGACACCCGTACATTATCTGATAAGTCGAAATATACTGTCAAATCTATACCGGACAAAAGTATCAAATTAGTAATGATTCCGAAACCTGGCAAAGATAAAACAAAAGTTAACTCATATCAGATTACCCACTATCTCAAAGCTTTTCTCTCTGAAACCAGGAATAACCTTGAACAAAAAGTACTGTTTCGCAGCATTTCTAAATATAGCCCAAGTTTTCGATAAAATACGGCTCTTGTTTGTTCAACCGAAAATGATTGGTGAAATATAATACCGCACCCACAGATTTATATGATATTTATGCAGGAGTACCTCAAAGCAGTGTACTGGGACCAGTGTTGTATTTGATCTATACAGCTCACCTACCAATATCAAATTGCGTGAAAGTCTCTACATATACGCGGGTGATATTGCAATCCTAGCTGTGCATCAAAAACCTGTGATAGCAGGACTAAATAAAATCATTCTGCCACAACACGGAAGCGTTAAATATCTTTGACTACGTTTAGACTATCGTAGAACACATTGAAACTTAACTTCAACAAATCAAATTAAATTGCGACAAATTAAATTGGTTAGTTGGAAAACACTTAAAATTAAGTCTTAACTGTAAGGTGTTGCTGTACATTATGATACTTAAACCCTTCTGGACATATGGTATTCAGATGTGTGATTCCAATAAAATAAAACTGGAAATAATGTAGTTACGAATAATTCGAATAATGGTAAACGCACAATGGTATGTATGCAATGATAACCTACGTCGAGATTTACTCATCGAAACTGTAACCGATACAATTCATCAGTACAGCAAAAAATACCAGTTACTATAGGTTGTCATCCCAACAAATTAGCCATGGAGGAAATAGGCCAAGATATAGGCGTCCATAAAATGGGTCCTTTGGATCTATCCGAGCGCACGTTAATGTTATAAGAACTAACATAGCTTAAATCTTATAATGAATTTATATTAGCTTTAAAGATTTGATTACATCTTGTTAGAAAGGTTGTGGAATAAAAGCCATTAGCAGTAAAGAAACGGTTTGGCTCTTAGGGTAGAGAGCACTCATCAATGAATGTAACACATTCAACTACTGAAGGCCATGTATCCGAAACACGCATGATTCTTGTCTTTAATGTTAGAACCCTCGTTTGTATTTACACATAACATCTCTACACTCACAATCATATAACTGGTCTGATTCAAACTCTAGACAATTTTACGGAAAAAACAGCACTAAATTGTTGGTTAGAAAACACCTTAAAGCGAATTTTAAAGTAGAATATAAGTTAATCACTAAAAAAGAGCCATGTGAAGTTAGCCCATTTTGTCATCCGAGTAAAACTAAAAATGATAGTTGTCTATCTCCAAAGAAGTTCCGGGGTCGGAAAATTTGACTGACGTATAAAATAGGTAAGCAAAATCTATCTTAGAAGTACAAGTTTATTGTTCAGTTTTCAACAATTGAACTATTGGACTTGAAAGTGGCAGATTTAAAAAAAGAGTTTTCATGGAGGAAAATTTTGGGTACCTCATTCAACCGAGATTCAACAAACTGAAGCGGCGACGCATTCAACTAGTTAATTGGTCGTCGGTGCGAGAGATG
Organism: Tipula lateralis; assembly: GCA_963932295.1. NCBI lineage: Eukaryota > Metazoa > Arthropoda > Insecta > Diptera > Tipulidae > Tipula > Tipula lateralis. The sequence goes on from OZ010737.1 coordinate 140,620,246, forward strand.
ATAAAATCGCCGTTTAGGAAACTACTCCAACATCTGGAGGTTTCAACATGGGACAAGTAATGGCTGTCATGCAACAAACTCAACTTGAAGCGCAACAAATGTTTTATGGCCAAAAAACTAATATGATAATTACCGAACAAACGACATTGTGTGTTGAATTAAAGCAGATGTTCGACAGTCTCGAAATGAAAATGTTTATCGGTTAAGAACAATTAAAGAGCGAGCTAAAGAACCAAATGCGAACTGATCAGGAGAGCATGAAAACCGAACAACGATCGTTCCAAGTTCTGGAACGATTGAAACAGCCATAGGCAAGTGTCAACAAGAAATTTCGAGATATGTGCGTCATTTAACGCAAAAGCGGGCACAGTTAAAATGGAAATGGATCACAAAATGAAACTCCAAAATAGAAAACTGTCATATAGGCAAAAAAATTCATCTGAGAAGTATACAAGTCTATGGTTCAGTTGTCTACATTTGGCCGAAGTTGACATATTCAAAGTGGCCTATCTGCAAAGTGAGTCGGAAATTTGATAAACATATAAAACAGTAGACTATCATAGGCAAACAAGAATCCTTCTTCGAAGAACAAGTCTCACATTTAATTTTTTTCACAGGTATTTCCTTCAGCAGTGTTTAATAAATTTTTAGAGTATAAGCACGGGATGTGTTGAGATGACTTAAGTAATCAGCCATCAACATCAGTTGCTATTCAATCCAAATTTATTGAATTGCAGCACCAAACGGCTTTTAATAATAGAATCAATGTCACCTAAATCACAAGGTAACCTAAAAATTGCCACTGTCAACGATTTTAATTTCGCGGCTTGTTGCGAAATAAAACGAAGTTTAAACTGCATATTTGAGGGTAACCACCCTCACATGCCCTCACCTTAGTCGTTGTTGCGTTGGCTTTGTGTTTCAGCATGAGGACGAACTTTCTGGAAATATCAGAGTCTCGAAAAGGTGGACGGACAACCACCATAGAAAGACACAATTCTATTTGTGGGAAGTTAATTTTTCCCGTGTTAGGTTAGGCAGGACGGTGCGATGTAATTTTTGGAGAGTTTGTGTAGTGTAATGATCCCCTCTAAAACAGGGCCGATGGGGTCACCAATGTAAAGTTGTAAAACTTTCTGTTATTTTGAATTAGTATTGGAAGTGTGAGTAGTATAGTAATTCGAATTGTTTGCTTGTAAGTTGTAATTCGATAAGCGGGTTTCGATCTGATGATACGTCATGGAATGACTGTGTGATCGAAAAGGTAAACTCCAGCTTGATGTTTGCTCTGTGCAATTCGTGTTTGTACGTTCAATCGTAACGCGACAGTGCTAGCGAATTACAAAAACTTAACTCGAAATATCGAGTTTCTTAATTGTGGCGTGATGATAATTGTATTTATGCGAATTATTTTAGTTCAATTATTGAAAATATTGCACGTCACAGAGTTGAGACCGCAATGGATGCGAGAGGTATAATTCGTAGACCGTTGTGTAACACTGTATGACGTAGTATTGTTATTATGACCCATAACAGTACGTAACATGCTCGTAGAAACATTCTCAATCTTAATTTTGTGATTTGTGTATATACGTTTACGTAAAGGGTATCACAAAAAGAAGCTCAGATTTAAAAATTTATTAAAACAAAAGCGGTTTAATATATTTCCAAAATTAGTTTTGTTTTTGTTGTGTCCTCTGTCATTCAGGCTCAATTAGCCCATTGTGACATCCCTTCGAAATGCTGCTTTAGGTCCAATTTACGTGGATTCATCTGCACATTGCATATCTCCATACAAGCCTACAATACTGACATAGGAGAAGGTCATGGAGTGGCCAATGGATTCTAAACCCAACAGGAGGTCACAGATATGTTCATTCTCACCACTGTTCGTAATCAGATGGCAAAAAATAACTTTGGCATCCTACCCCTATCGGGATTCGATCCGGTACCTCCCGCTCTATTTCGACTGATAATGTGGCCATCGAATTTTGGACGCAGTTTAACTATTGTAACGCCCGATATGTGGTGTGGAGCATCATCTTGCTGGAACTAAAGGTCGTCCAAATATCTTAAAGAAATAACCGATATATCAAAACTGAACCGGTAATTGGGACTCCCTATACATCAACGTGCATGCTATTCCTAAATCAAAATATTAATATTTTCTTATTTGGATCTTAACAGCTTCTCGTTACATTTTACGATGTTATAACAAAAGACGTGAGGTAAATTATAAAATTTAATATTTTTTTGTAATATACAGGGGAGAAAATCTAATTAATCATGGATACATATAAATGTAAATCGTGCGCGAAAATTATTTTTTGCCGATATATTTGATAACATAATGTTATCTCGTTTCCTGTCACAAACGTAGCTTAATGTATGCCGTGATCACACAGGAAGTATAATTCTGTAAACATACCATAACTAAATACGATAAATAACAAGCATTTTGTAATTAAACACTCTTTAGCAATTGGAGTGGGATTTTCCTTTTTTCGTTATAAGTCGACAGTTATTATATTAAAGCTCAAGGCTTCATAATTTTCGATTTTTCAATCATTTTTGATATATGACAACCTGTCAAGTAGATCATACTCCTAATTGAGGATAATATTAATCTCCAAGTGCCAATTACCAATCCCACAGTTAGAAGTAGAACTAGAACAACTTAACAGCGTCATACAACAAGCGGCTGGTACATCATCAAATACAAGAAAAACACGCAAGAATGCTTTTTATCCTTTGGAAGTTAGGAAATTGGTAGTAGCAAAACGAAAAGCAAGAAAAGCTTGGCAAAGGAAGCGAGCGCCTGAATATATGGTAAAACAATTTTTAAATTTTTAGTCCAACAAACAAAAGCTGCTTATAAACAAATCAAAAATGAATCCATTAATAAATACCTAAGTAGCCTTTCTGGGGAAAAAGAGCACTCAGTGCTCTCCTTGGAAAGCAACCTTAATGTAAAAACACGACCTAAACTTGAAATACCTACAGTAAGAAACATCGAAGGAAGTTGGGCTATAAGTGCAAAGCAGAAAGTAACATTATTTGCAACTCACCTTGAAAACACGTTCCAGACTTGACCTAGACAAACAGTATAGATGAAAAAATACCACAAGTACATAAAGTGGACAGCTATAATATAGCTCCTGCCACACCAAACAAACCATTAAATGACAAAAACTCGTATAAACCGACTTCCTTACTCCCAATAATTTCAAAAATATTCGAGAAATTAAAGCATGTGAAGTTAGCCCACTTTTTCATCCCAGAAAAATAGAAATTTTCATCGGACAATATTATTCTATACCATTCCAGGATTTCTATATTCAATAGTTATTGTAATATACTCATTCTAAGAAAAATTTTAAAGTGGCTTATCTCCAAAGATCTTCAAGGGTCTGGAAATTAAAGATAGAAGTGTTTCAATAGGGCTGTCCATCCTTTGGGATGAACACTACCACTTTTCTCCTAGATCTTGGAATGTGCCCCCAGCTTTGAAGATATGTTCAAAGTGGACTAGGACAATTTTCAGTCCTTCCTATAGAAGACCTGGGAATATCCCGCCTGGATCTGATGTTTTAAAATTTGAAAGAGGATGCTCCACCTGTCTTTTGCCACCACTTTCGTCACCAAGCTCCAATCTCTGAAGCTTGAGAGTTAGTGTGGAAGTTTATTTCCATTAACTTTATTAGAATTCTCACTTTCCGGAAAATGAGTTTTCATTAGTACACCTTAAGCTTTCTGACTTGTACTCGTGTAAGTTCCTGCAGGTTTCTTTAGAGTTCCGATAGTGACTTCATGTTCCCACAGAGAACTTTCTTGAGCTGTTGCTCAAGCTGACTGCCGTAAGGCTATCTTCTTCCTCACAGACAGATCTCTATTTCGACGTTTTGTCATTCTGGATACATTTCTTGTACTATCTTTGTGAAGATTTGTACAAGTCCCAACCTACCATTGAACCAGTTTTCATGGATTTGTTTAGAAGTTTTCTTGTCTGTTTCTTCAGTTTTCCCAATTCCCTAGTCCACCACCTATTCCCTAGGACACCATCCTAGTTCTTTTAGGCTAACTTAGAGGACATCTCTTCTCATAGACGCTTTCCAAGATTATCAGCTGCCCTGTCCATGCTCCCGCTTTTTCTGTCTTTCATTATTGCAGATAGAAATGCCTGGTTGAGAAAGAGTCTGTAAAGTTCCCAACCAATGTTTCTTGGGTTCCTAAATTCTCTAATTTTAGGTTTATATCTGGTTAGAGAAAAAGAGATATAGCAATGGTCAGAGAGAGTAACGTCATCTAAAACCATCCAGGATGAAACTTTTCCACTAAGACTCCGTGAGACAAGAGTAATATCAATTACTTCTTGCCTTGAGGTTGTCAAAAAGGTAGGTTTATGGCCCACATTTGCGATGACTAGGTCAGAGGCGGAAAGGTATTCCAAAAGGGAAATCCTTCTAGGATTAATATCGGTGCTATCCCAGCATACGTGATGAGAGTTTGCATCGCATCCGGCAATGATTATAGGATATTAACAAAGTTCATTTAGGAGTCTGTAATTCATGTTATTTCTCCTAAAAACACAGGCTCTAGGTTTCAAGCAGGTATCACTAATCAGGAAACCTGAGGTCCTTGGATTGAATTCTTTGATTTTGTTCCCGTGAATCCACAGTTCCTAAATCAAAAAGACATATTTAGATAGAGAGGACGACGCCTTTGAATGCTGTAAATTTATCTGTGTTAACTGTACGCCAGACATTCCAATCAAGTTGGGATGGAGGAGGACAGTTTTTTCTTGATCCTCCTCAGCGCCTTTTGTGTCACATTTATTGTGCCCCTTTTTAGAGCAAAGAAGAGTTTAAAACCAAGTGCTTCCAACCTTGCTTTTAAACCCTTGAAGAACTGTGTCTTTCTGTTTCCTCTATTTGGCAAAAATGGTCCATTTGTTAGTCAAACAAGCAACATGAATCATTATACAACATTTGCCACTTGACACCTATTTGGCACTTCTTGCATTTCAAAGTCTTGCTGTTGGGCCAGACAATTTAGCGTCGAACATCGCTAAATGAATGGCCCCGATTTTAATACTGCAATGGCTTTTAGTAAACGCAATAAGAAGCTTATTGGCCCGTTTTTAGGATCAGGGTTCAGTAAGTGATAAACCAAGAACAAATGTTTCTTGACCTATTTGCACTGCTCAAGCTGTTGATGCTGCACGAGAGATGTCTACACGGATCCAACTATGTCTAATCGTCGGCGTGCTTCTCAACTGAGCATCTCTCGAACATTGCGAATACGCATTCTAAAAGTTGATCTGAAGATGTTTCTATATAAAATTCAATTGGCCTAATAATTATTGAAGAAGTATGCACCACAACGACTATTATATGCCAATAGAACCGTTTTGGATGTACTGTTTGGTGTAGAATTGTGGCAGATAGTGCTATCGGTTTATATATTTTCGAAAATGAAAATGAGCATTTAGAAACCATCTCAGAGATGTTGGAAATTTTTTTTATGTCCGGTAGTTCTCAATAGTTGTGACATATGGTTGCAGCAAGATGGCGCTACATATCATACTGCGAGAGAGGGAATGGCAATTTTGAGAAAAATTGTCGATGCTGATTTCCTGTGTCCACCTCTCCCAGATTTGACGGTCACTGAATTTTTTTATTGGGTTTCTTGAAGAAATGGGTTCACGTCAACAAACTACAAAATATTCAGGAACTAGAGCAGAATGTTCTTCAAACGTAGAAAATTATAAACATATCAAATCAATCAGTCCAAGTTGGTCCTCCCTGTAGTAAGATACAAGGCAGTTATCATCGTTCTATTTTACGCCATCACAGCCAAATCGAAGATTAACGTTTGTATAGATTAGATAAACGTAGAACCATCTGCATATTGCATAGCTCTATGATAATCTATATCAGATGATGGCGATATAACCCTGGTCATATCGGGATTCGAATCGGTACCTAACTGCCGCAGCTTTCACCTTGATGACAGCTTACAGTTTCTTCATTATAATATGATTTCAAGAATATTCCCGAATTGATCACATTTCAGATTGTTATTTTATGTGACGTCATCAGTTATGAAATGTTGAGGTTCAAACAAAAACACATTTATACCGACAATTTAGGTGATCAATTATCAAAACAAACTGAGATGACAAAAGTGTTTTCGATGTTCATTAATATTATGTTGCAATCTAATTATGATTTGTATTGTCAGATGCTCACCGCATATGCTACACTACTATACAGGAATGTATTCAATTTTTCTGTACGTGTTATCGTTGGCGAAACCAGAAAATAAGTCAACGTCAAAAGCATGATTTCCAATAATTTACAGTTGAATGAAAACTTTCGTCTTTATGTGTGTGTGTGTGTAACTTAATTTTTATCTTGTATTTGATATCAGAAAATGGTTGTTTTTCATAATAATCAGTAATCACCTATTTTTATAGCTGTTTTTGATGTATTGTGATAACAAGTAAACATTTGATAACACTGATAACAAATCATAATCATTACCAATTATGCTCTAGTTATTTTATTTTGTTTTGAGCTTGACAGATACACAAATAATAATAGCAAATGCTCGAAAATATACTCGTATACCGATACGATGGGAGTAACAAGAGTTCGCTTATGAGGTGACTCTTATGAGACTTTTTTAAAAAATTTAGAACGATCGGGTAAAATGGAGACGAGAAAACGCAAAATAGCTGCGACGAAATTAAACCTCCAACCAAACAGATCTTTTTGCAACAAATGTTTATCCTAACACGATGATTGAATCCGTCCAAATCATGCCTCGGCATGTTTCATTAAATTCACAAGCAAACTTGCTCGACATAACTCTAGCTTCGAGCAATGTTATAGCCTAGTTGCTATTGGTGATACTCTGGTTTTTGATGTTAATCAAGTTGTTTTATGTGATGCCCTATCATAGAAGTAAATCTTACGCTATGCATTAAAACCTTGGCTTAAAAATTTTGAAAACTCAGATAACATTTTGCCTTTGGTCATTTCTACAGTTTTAGTGTTGCGTGGATTCCAAATTAAACCTAGTGTTTTTAGAGACTTCAACTCGTCTTTAAATATGATACTCTCGCAGGCTCTCGAGTCTGGATCTACACCTTCTAGGAGTTGGAACCAATAGGAGGCTTATTTTCTCATATTAAATCCTCCAGATTGTAGTAATTTTATCAGTTGGGTTTGTGCTGTGTGAGCTTCCTCTATATATTGTTATTTCCTGATAATAAATCATCTACGTAGAAATCCTTCTTTATTATCATCCTCTATTGGGTTGTGTTTCTCCTCATAGACCACTAGCTGTTGTAATGGTTTGATTGACTATACTGATAGCATACTGTGTATGCTACCTTGTATTTTCTCCAGCATAGTAGTATTGGCAATAGATCCTCTTGTAATTTGGGTCCCTCTATTTTTATTATTAAAGTTGGCCGGAACCCTTAAAGGTTCCGCACTCAATGCCACAAAGGGCCCATGGTGCAAACCTAGAATTTCATCAAAGCACACAGGGGATCTTATGTGGTCAAAAGCCGGACAGGTGCTGATGAAGTGTAGGCTGTCATCAACATCCTCAAGACTTTCGTCGCATACGGTATCACTAGCAAGATCCATGCGATGAAGGTGACTTTTTTTCAACGAAAGAACGTAATTGGTCAGCTTCGGGTTAAGCCCCCTTTATAATGTATTTTGCCTTACGGCAAGTAGGGGTAGTTGACCACGTCGATAAGGTAACGATTTTGATTGTTTGTTTCAATGTGTGAAGAGGTACAGGAGCAGTTGGTTCAGGGCCTATAAAAAATAAGCGAGAACCAGTTTTAGCCAAGCTGTCTGCAACTTCGTTGCCATCAATGTCACAATGGGCGGGAACCCAGATGACCGTTACCTTTTTATTACAACCAAGGAGGTTGAGCAAATTCTTACACTCGCCTATCAGTTTGGGGCTAGTTCGAGGATTGTTCAAAGAGTTTTACTGTCCGTGAAAAATATAATCTCTTTTTCGACGGCAGAGAGATTAAGAGCTGAAAACACGCAGTGAGTAACCACAATCAATTCCGCTTGATGAATAGTACGGTAGGACCCCAAACTGCTAGAGATTCTCAAATCATGCGATGGACAGTAGTAACCAAATCCAGCACCCTGTTCAGAGACAAAGCCATCTGAAAAGAATACAAGCGATTCGGATCTATGTTTAAGCAATTCTAGTGAGAACCACATATCCCTGGATGGATAAACCACCTCATATGATCTGTGGAAATTAAAAACAGGCAGAAGCCAATCAGTTATCATGTAAGAATTGATCTATGACCTGAAGTAGTGTCAAAAGCATTCCATGCCCCGGCATTCCTCAAGCGCAAGGCAGCCGAACAAGCAGTACCTAAAATGAAGGATTGTAACTGTGGTAGGGAGAGAATGACCTCGATAGCCAGGAGCGGGGTTGAAGACATGGCTCCAATTACAGCTCGACAAGCGATATTTTGCAAATAGTTGAGTTTTCCAAATGAAGATTTTACATTAACCACTGGCCACCAGACAATAGATGCATAAGTTAGCATTGGCAGACCCAGTGACTTGTAGATAAAATAAAGCATTTTGGGGGATAGTCCCCAGGAATTACCAAAAAGAGGCTCGAGTACCTTTTGCTAAATTATTTCCTAAAATCATTTGAAAATGAATCTTGGTCAGAAGGTGACTGCAAAGTGATATACCGAAGGCTGCTAACCAAAAGTTTTCAACAATCTGTTTGAAAACCGAAAGACAGAGGATTTCATTTGCGATCTCTGGCATCGAAGAAATACGACCAGCGCCATATTGCCCGGATCTAGCACTTTGTGATTTTTGGTTATTTCCAAAAATTCAACCAAATCTGAGGGGAAAGATCTTTAACTGTAAAGTGGAGATAATTGATGCGGTTAACTTAGACGCTTAAAAAACAAGTAAGTGAAGGCTGTTTTGAGAAATCAATGGCGATTATGTAAAGAATATAAATAAGACGAAGACTAAGAATAAAGACAGAAAGAATTTTTTTCTGGTCAACTCAGCGAACCTTTGATACTCCCCTCGTACGTTTGATATTACATATTTGGGGATTGCATCTGCCGGTATATAAATTACACATGCGTTTATCAGTAATTAATGGTATATAATGATAAACATGACAATTAAATGTCAATACAGTACATATGATCTATATAATATTAGGTTGTGTTGGTTTTATCGGTACAGTCATCGGCAGAATTGGCTTTCTATAGTGGCAAGTGAAAACAGTTAATGGAATTTAATCAGTTGTGTAGCTTTGTTTTGTGTAACTTTTGACAGACGAAGCCGTCATAATATATGTAGGTTTGGCACATCAACGGAATATACGTTCTCCTTTAATAACCTGTATAGTTGTTACAAAGAACACATTTGGTGGACCAAAAGCATTCATGTTATCAATCAAACACTCGACGATACAGTAAAATAGTCCATATATAAAGTTTGGGCTACCTCCAAATCATGTTTTGCGTCTCTTTTTTCATGACATACTTTTACGAGTATATGGTAAATAAGAAAATCTACCAATGGCTATAGCCACCAGCTTTAACTAATTTAATTTTTTCCCGCAGTGCCAATTTAGAATTTGCCAGTTAGATATATTGTCACTGTTAGATATTTGCCAGTGACTCGAACACCACAACTTAACCTTGTACGTTATTAAGTCGCAACAACAGAATTTCAACAGATTGTTGAACTGGCAATTTGTATACCTTCTTGTTCTCCGGCTTCTTCTCAATTGCATTTGATTGGAGACCTCCACGTGATTATAGCAGGCTCTATACGCTACTACGACACGTAATCGTTATCCAAAAATTTGATCCAATAAGTGATTATAATTTAATTCCCGTAGCCCCTGAGGATGTGCACAAGACCGCAATTACTACTGCACTGAACCAAATGTACCACTCAATATGACAAATTTTAGTGACAAAAATATTGATAAATATTTGTCAGTGTCTTCATTGTTATTTTGAAAAAATTATTCATTCTGATCATTTATTTTCATTTTGAATTAGAATATTACAGTTATACCTTCATTTATATTTTCAACAAAACTATAATTTTTTATTATTCTTAATGAACATTATTCCTAACAATATTTTATCACTATGATAATAATGTATTCTATATGATAAATTTATCAGTTTTTCTTAAATGGTCTAACTGATAAGTTTGCTATCAAAGTGAACATCAATATAGATCGATGAGAAAATATATATTGCGAAAATGACCAATATTTCGCGTACATTCTTGTAATTCGCTAGCAATGAACGTATTTGGCTGAAAGTATATATATAATAATTGCACGTCAAATGAGGTAACATACGCCTGAAGAGATGAATTTTATATATTTGATCGCACAGCTATTTAATTATGACGTCATCCATCGAATCTCATCGAAACCGGCCAAAGCAGGATTACAATATTAAACAAAAAAGCAACAACGAATTATATTACAAGGAGATAGATCTTAGAAATAATCCCAAAATCCCTACTCACAAACCGGCCTTAAAAACAAAATGAGGAACTCATTATAATAACTGGGGGGATGATTATAGAGGGGGAAGTTCAAAATGAATGTTCCCTTCCCGGAAAAATGTTCCAAATTAAGAAAGCTTTTATAATATATTTTTAAGCATGTATTTTTATGAATTTAAGTTAAATTCATAAATTGCTATAACATACTTATGTGCTTATACTGAAACATATGAAGTTAATTTAACATAATTATTAAATAAGAAATCTATCAAAATCAAAATATAAAATATTCCAATCGATAAATTCACTTTTCTTATTGATAATATATTATTTGAACTTTTTAACAAGTGATAAGTTCGTAAATCTCATTGATAGGAATCTTTCATCTTTGTCGGTTGTATATTGATAAGGAATTTTTCAATGTGAATGTAATTTTGGTCAGTTTGAACAATTATTTTTTACAGTGTGGGTTTGGTTTCTTTATTTTTGGCTTGCCATTTGACGGAACATGATCTTCACAGGGTACAATTATTTCAGAGGCTTGTTGAGTGAGAGTCCGGATAACTGTTTCTAAGTGAACCATTGGGGGACTTTCTTTAATTTTATTCAATCATTCTTTTGCTGCTAATTGAGTTCTGCCATCGCAATGCCACTAAGAATTAATGCCACTAAATTTTTTTCATATCCTGCTATTATTAAAAATATACAAAATTTTATCGGTAATTATTTCCATCGATTAATTCCTAAGTTAGTCACTTTACTTTCCTCTAGGTCATTTGGCAGAGTTATTATCTAAAATTTTCCAGTGATATTTTACTGCACCATCCATTTGATTCCAATTTTACCACAGATGCTTTGTGAACAACAGTTGGTGCAGTTTTGTAACAATTCAATTGTAAGAACTTTAGCTATAGAGACCTTTTAGCCATTTATACCGACCTTGAACCACTTACTAAAGCAATACTTTCACTTACTGAAAGAAATTCTAGGCGTTGCTGACACCTTATCTCGTACTACCGATTTATCTTCAATCGAATCTTCTTTTTTTAATTTCAACGAGATTATTATTTGTCAAATTTTTTTCTGGTTCTGTTTGTCGCTCTAATTCAACTTAAAAGCTAGATCTTATGAAATTACCAACTAGTGAGTTCGTATGCGAAAGCGAATCTTCTATTATTTTCATAATTTAGCACATACGGGCGTCCGAGCTTTACTTAAATTTCTAACTGCTCGTCATTTAAGGACTAGTATGAATAAACATATTTCACTTTGGTTTGCTTGTCCTGCCAGAAATGTACGGTGCCACTATTTATCCTCACGGTCAGTTTAAGTAACACCTGGCCGTTTTTTATCATATTCATTAGATAGAATAGGACCTTTAACTTAAGCAAATAATTATAAGTGTTTCACAGTTTTATTACTGCCAGCACTTTTGTTAACACGTGTTGGTGCTCCATTTACTATTACTACTGATCAAGGAACCCAATTCGATTCGAAGCTGTTTTCGGTTCTCATCGAATATTTACTACGATTTAGCATCCACAAGCTAATGGGATGGTTGAACGCTTTCACCAGCTTAAAGTTGCTTTTATTTTGCTTGGCACTAGATCCGTTGTAAAGATACAAAATGTTCACCATTTTCCGTCAAAAATCCTCATCCACCACTTGCTCCTGTTGAAATTATTATTGACCAATTACGACGTACTATGAGTAATCTAATTTCTACTGAACCTCGTACAACTAAGCAAAACATATTTCTACCCAAGTCTTAATAAACTTGTGATTACGTTTTCGTACGAACAGATAAGGTTGGAACCCAACTATCACCTCCATATGAGGGTCCTTTTAAAATTATTCGTCCTTTTCAAAACATTTATCTTCTCGATTTATATAAAAAAACATAACATTTCAATTGACTGATTAAAACCCGCCCTAGTCAGGTTCAAAGCCCTGTCTACTGTCCAGTTTACAATAGCCGCGTTTCATGACTCCAACTGATTTAGATCAGATCACATTTTCCATGCAAACCAAAGACACATTTTGATCCAAATTTCATTTTGGCTCAAAATGTGTCTTTAGTTTGCATGAAAAATGTGGTCTGATCTGAATCAGTTGGAGTCATGAAACGCGGCTAATATTAAAAAATGCGAGATAAAAGAGAATCAGTAGCCACAATTCAGGATGGATTTGTATGTAAATGATTAAGGATCAAGTATCACGACACTGAATAAAGTTGGAAATAAATTCATGGTTTGCTAACTAGATCGACTGAGATCATTGATAAATTCTGAGAGTAAACAAGTTCAGTTTTAAGATAAATTGGAAAATTTGTTGTTTCTGTCGTGGTTCAATAATAAGGTGTGAATAAAAAAATAATTTCCCAATTACACGCTTCTAAATTGGACCAACATTTTCATCCCATCAATTTTTTTTATCTATTCCTTGAAGAGTATATTAATAAAATTTTCAGGTGTATTCAAGGGTATGACCACGTAAGGGCGGAAATTAAGACAAATGACCGAAAATCAGTGAAGAAAACTGTTTACAATATTGGAATGTTTGCTGATGTTATTGTGAGATCTGAAGGTTTTTGAGGTAATACCAGCTACCCTTTAACAATGTACTTGTCGTATCAAGTCATCGCTAAATGTTAGTCCCTAATTTTTAGGGACGTGGTAATCATTTATCTTCACGTAGAATACTTCACGTATGTTGTCTGCCAACCCCAATAAATTGGGATATGAATAGCTTTCACATGTGGGGAAGCTAGCCTCATTTTTTTTATAAAATTGAAGAAACGAGCCAAAGACATACAAAGATATTTGTCCACGAACAAAACGTTGCATAACTGTAGAGGCTAGTAACACATCATACGTTACGACCCTAGAATTAGGGTCATAAATAGTAAATCCTGCTGTTATTTCCCAACAACATTTTCCAAGTACATCATCAAATGTCGATGAAGAAAAACAATACGAAATGAACAACAATTGTACATGTATGTGTAGTATTTAACAAGCATCTTCAAATTCTAACATCAAAAATGCATTAAATATTTTTTTACAATAAAAATTGTAATGCTCGTACAATATAATAAGCCAACAACAATATAAAAATTACAAATGTAGCATAATAATTAATTTTATGAGACATCATATTTATGCTAGGTTCATGTATATGTTTTTTTGTAACTAAATCAACAATGGTTTATGGTGTGGAGTGGGGATAGATTTCGGTAATTACGATTTCGGTAATTCGATATTAGGTACTCAAAAAATTTGTAGGCACATAATCATATTTGTTGATTGTAATATGAGGTGCCGATAATAGCTGCAGCAGCTATCAACACAGTGTGTTCGCAATCATAAAAAATCTCTTTCACTGTTACATCAAATTAATTGATTTTACATTTAAACGGGTGATGAAAAAGTATTGCGCCATAATGATTACGATTGAATATTGGTCTGTAGGGTAAATTGATATTTTGGAACACAATATATGGTAGAGGTGAGACCGATTTGTGAGATGTCCAAAAAAAGTGTTAATTACACAAATTCTATTCGTAAAATAGTAAAACGATTCTTCAACAGATGGTGCTTTAGTTACAATTATATTTGATAAGAGATGGCGCTTTTTTACATAAAATAATTTTTAATTGGAGTAATAATTTTTAACTTGTTTAACAGTTATTCTTATTATAAGAATAGCGCAGTGGGTAAATCTGCGGTTGGTGGTTCAAATTATAATACGTTGGAACAACACGTTGGTACGACCCCCTGTTGGAATTCAGAATTTATGGTTCAACCCATCAACCATGTTAGGACTAAAGGCTGGCATGTAGCTATGTAATGTGCAATGGTCCATGTAAATCGAATCTATAGTAAAGAGAAGTTTTGAAGATGGATAAGTAATGCAACATAGAATACATTTGAAGTTCTGTAAGATATTTATTAGAGTGATTTTAAAGGTGAACAAGAGTTTATTAACATAAATCAGGGGTTGAAATTGTCAACTTGTTGCTCATTTTTATAGTCACATTGATCGTGTAAATCAATACTTGATTGTTTGCCCCCGTGCATCGCCTTTAATACTACCAACTTTTTGTCATTAAATTCTCTGACCAATTCTTCACGGAACCGAAGCAAAATTAGCTTACTGTTGAATTTACTGTTCAAATAAAATATATTTCATAGAGCTCTATCTAACAGGTGAAACATAATCTTCTTATATATACCATCGTTATATATTTCGCCCTGTGGTTGGGGGCATTCGTGTTTCGTAAATATTACGAACGAAACATGAGACCCATAGAATACCACCACAGTATCCAGAGCTTGTTGTAGGAGGCGACTAAATCTGGTTGGATCGCTGGGCTGACGACCCGCATCCGTAAAAAAAGTAAAACTGTTAAAAATGTCAACAAAAACAAAAAAATCGGATATCGCCAAAACAACAAAAAAAACGAACCCCCGCTTAAGTACCCGGACACGAGATTAAGGATCGGCACGTGGAACGTGCAGTCATTAAGAAAACCTGGCGCGTTGGACGGCCTTATCACATGCATGAAAGAGTATCGGCTGGAACTCGTATCTCTCCAAGAAACTCGATGGCCTAAAAGTGGAGACCATGTCCCAAGGCTATACGTTGCTACACAGTGGAGATGACCTCGGAAATCTTGGGGTTGGATTTCTCATTGGGCCACAGGTAAAAAAGGCTGTCTTGGACTTTCAAGCAGTCGATAATCGAATGTGTAAGCTTCGCTTGCACATGAGATTAGCCAACCTGTATTTTGTCTGTATACATGCGCCCACTGATGTAAGCCAATCCCAGGATAAAGACTCATTTTACAATAATCTGGATAATCTGATGTGTTCTATACCGGAGCACGATGTCAAATTGGTGATTGGTGACTTTAATGCTAGAGCTGACAGAAATCAGACCGACTTATGTAACAATATAGGTCCACACTCCCGACACGAAACTGCGACCGAAAATGGGGAAAGAATGATGTATTTTGCGATCGCTCATGATCTCCAAGTAGCAAGTAAATTCTTTCCTCATAAAAACATCCACTTAGAAACATGGACACACCCACGTAAAACATCCCGAAGCCAAATTGACCATGTGTTGATTTCAAAAGGGCGGGCTCGGGTTGTTCAAGACGTGAGATCGTATCGGTCGTCAACCAAATTCGTAGGCAGTGACCATTTTATGGTTGCTGCAAAGCTACGATGGAAATTTTCGTACAAGTCAGGGAGGACAGGAGAATATACAACGCGATTTTCCTGTGAAGGTCTGATAAATAAAGAAACGCAACGAAAATATCAAGATCTTGTCAGCAATAGCATTATGCGCTTGAATATTTAGGAATACCCAAAAAATATGTACATCTCTGTAAAATGACAGTAACGCAGTCACAATGCTGTGTCAAAGTTGAGAACAGGCTATCGAGAACTTTTGCAATCAATTCCGGTGTTCGACAAGGAGATGCGCTGTCCCCGATACTTTTTAATCTCATGTTGGAATACATCCTTCGTAAAAGTGAAACACCTCAGGACAACATCTTATTCCGACAATCCAATCAACTTCTTGCTTATGCAGATGATATCTGTGTGATTGGATTAAATGGCAACGGAGTGAAAGAGATACTTGATCCACTGGAACAGTGTTCAGCTTCCGTTGGTCTCAAAATCAACGAGTCAAAAACCAAATATCTGATATCTGGTTTTCGAGACCAAGACGCAAGAGATTTCAGTAGTGAAAACCACACGTTTGAAGGAGTGATGAGATTCAAGTATCTTGGATCTCTCATTACTCACGATAATAGTGTGGGAGAGGATATCAAGGTTCGCCTTGCCGCTGGCAATCGGGCTTTGTATCCTCTACGTCCACTGCTGAAATCAAAATATCTTGCAAATACGGATAAGCTGAAACTGTACAGAGTGTTGATCAGACCCGTTGTCATGTATGGATGTGAGAGTTGGACCTTGACGGATGAGTACGAAAGATGGCTTCTAACATTCGAGAGAAGAATCATGCGTGTGATATATGGTCCAAAACGCGACGTCGATGGCACTTACCGAGTTCTTTTCAATCACGAGATCAGGAATTTAATGCAAATTCCTGATATCGTGCATGAAATTAAAGGACAGCGAGTACGCTGGCTCGGACACGTTCTGCGTGCTGATCCGAACCGAATGATACAGCGAACCTTTAAGGGAGAACCGCCTTTCGGTAGGCGAAGAGGTCGCTGTCGGCGACGATGGCTCCACGGCGTAGAGAGCGATTTGGCTTCTTCAAACTGCCTACAACGGTTTGAAGAGCTGGCTCGTGATCGAAACCGATGGAGTCAGATTGTTGACACGGTACGGGCCAATAATGGCCTATAAAAACCGTTAAAAAAAAAAAAAAAAAAAAAATATATACCATCTTACGCTTTTTCGAGGTAGGGAATAATAACAAAACATCTGATCATTTATCAGTAAAGTGCAGAGCATTTCTTGGCAGTCTATATATATATATATATATATATATATATATATATATATATATATATATATATATATATATATATATATATATATATATATATATTTAGATATATATATATATATATATATATATATATATATATATATATATATATATATATATATATATATATATATATATATATATATATATATATATATATATATATATATATATATATTGCCACATCTTTGCTATTTGTGCTCTCACTCTACTTGAATTTTTTTGCCTATAAGAGAAGCTTAGGTTCTGGTAGAGTGTTTCCTAGTTAGAAGTCTGTTACAGAGCCTCACACTATTATAAAAATTGTCAATTAAGTTATGATCACTTGTCTTTATATTTAGTACATAAAGAGCAAGCTAGATATGGTATAAAATTGTAATCTTTATGCATATAACATTTATTTGAGAAGCTGCAGTATTTTCAATACCTGAATTGAAACTCAAACGGCCTCTTAGAATGACGGAAATAAATAGACTCCAATTCAATGGGGTAATTTTAGTCCATACAACTGGTTGAGTGTAATTGCAATCGAATCGACTTATAATTGCTAAAATTGCACTCCTGGTGAAGTGTAATAATAACAAAGAAGCTCCCTGAACATTTTCTTTATAGAGTCAAAATTTCTCGGACCCTGAAGAATACATAGCGCGAGGAATAATTTCAGCTTAAATTAGGTATTTGTATTGACTGAAGATATCTTACTGGTTTTACTACTGTAAGGTCACCCTGTATTTTTTTGCGTATGCATTCATAGACAGCGTTATAAATTCTATTATTTTATTCTCTCAACGTATCTCAGCAATGTATTGCCCCTCAAGATACGATCTCAAACAAACAAATTATACTAATCTGCTGAAAACACTAGGAGGTAAAATCACCTATTGAGGATCACGGTTAACGACTGCTAAAGGAAAAGAATTGTTCATAGCAGGCAAATAACAAAAATTCGAGTTTCACTTAGGCGGAACACTAACATATTGGCCTAAGGATATCAGTAGACTTCAGATTTTATACACTTCTTTATTCCAAGAGGAATTTTAGATAATTATATCCAAGTAGAGAACAGTGAAAGTTTAACATCTGATCATTCACCCAGTTATTATGATTCTTAGCCAAACAATGATTATAAAAGAGAACGATGCGAAATTAACGAGCTTCAAAATTAATTGGGATCTCTTCTTAACACAGTTAACAGAAAGAATAAGTCTGCAGAAGCCAATACGACCAATCCAAATAGAAGACTCGGAAAATAAGAAGGTATTTAACCATTTGTGTAACAAATGGTTAAATACCTTTTTATTTTCCCCAATTCAGATTCCTCTAATTAAAAATAAAGAAAATTGGACTCGAAATGCTAACCAAAAAGCAGATTTGTTTGCAAATCATCTTGAAGAAACATTTCAACCTTAACGGAAGAGTATAATATTACTTCGGGAAATAAATAGGATGAAAAATTACATCTGTAACATTGAAAGAATTCAAATGGGAAATCAAGAATAATCTGATGGATCAGATAATAAAAGTGTTACCGGAGGAGGCGTTGTGGAAACTAGTGCCTGTTATGCAGCGTTTCGACTAAGATATGTACCAAGATAATCGAAAGTTGCAAAAGTATTATGATACTTAAGTCGAACAAACCTCCGAATGATAAAACTTAATTTAGGCGCATTTTCTCTGCTGTCAAAATTATCGAAACTATTTGAAATAGTTCTTCTTAAAAGATTGAAACCAATTATCGAACAAATGAATCTTATCAGCTCACATTAGTTTGGATTTAGAGAAAAGCATTCTACTGTAGAACAAGTACATCGAATTACTGATGTAATCGAGAAATCATAGAAACCAAACAAATATGCATTTGAAAAAGTACCAGGGCTAGAATTCAAACTTCATCGAGATCTTCCGGAGCAATTTTTCAAATTCTAAAATCTTACATATCAGCTAGACACTTCCGAGTAACATATGAGAATGAATACTTCCAACTAAAAAGAATTACAGCAGGAGTACCGCAAAGAAGTGTTTTTGAACTAATCTTTTAATTTATCAACAATGGCGACTTTTATTAGTAGTCACGGCAATATTTGCAATATCAATGACTCCTGCAGTAAATTACACAAGACAACTAACCGGATAGGTGATTGGACAAAAAAATGATAAATTAAATTTAATGGAGCAAAATCAATCCATGTGACCTTTACAGATCTTAAAGTTGATCAAATGCCAATCAAGATAAACTTGACATTAGTGCCACCTGCAAACACCGCAAAATATAAGAACACATTTTTCATAGACCCTTTCAGAGACAACAAGCGATCCATAATAAAATGCTATTATACAAACAAATTCTGAAACCGCAGTATGGACATGTGGCAGCCAACATCATCAAAAAAAAACGGCAAACATAAAAATTGTACGCAGTATGTAATAAGTTTAAAATAATGACATAAGCACATTCCAAACGACAGTCTCCATCGAGATCTAAAGATCAAGAATGAAACTAGGCATCATGCAACAAAATACAATGCGTGAAAATCTGGACACACGTTGTATGCTGACTTCCAGTCCAACGATAATATTGCAAAGAACCAAACAACTGGATTTGTCGCTTCGACAGTCGTTAGCAAAAACGGAAGAATATCTCACATAGTTAGCATTTCGCGACCAGGAGGTCAAAATCAGAGGTTCTGGTGAAAAATCACAGGAGGAGTTATAATCAACGTATTTGACTAATCAACATATTTTGTTATGCAATGTAAATTACTTAATGGGTACAAGACCTTAATAAAAATAATAATAAAACAAAATTCTTCAAAATATTTAACTGCACTTGAGGTACTCAAATTTGAAATACGAGACTTCCACATCAGAGTTTACCTACTTGTTGGAATTTATACTCATGTTGGAATTTATGAATGAATATTCTGGGTAAACTGTCATTGTATAGAAACATTAGTTACAAATAATAGGTAAGAGTCAAAGCAATGCTACAATATTAATGCAACTAGCATAAGGGAGCAATCACTGTTCGGATTTTACATGTAAATAATGTAAAAAACTGCGTAAATTACATAAAATGTAAATTACATGATTAAAACAAAGACAACATTATTCGCAGTGACATCTACTTTTAAATGTCATAAATTTGCCAACGTTCGCTTCATTATTAATTCACATGGATAAATGTGTATTTGCAAAATCAGTTTTCAACTCCATGTTATAAGTTCGAAAGTGATTTTTGGCACCTTCACCGAGCCAGATTTTTTACGAAATTATCATGTTAATAACTTTAATCTAAATCAAAAATTATTGTGACATTCAGTATGTAGTCGAAAAAAATTATACACAGTTAATTATTTCACAAATTTTATTCATAAAATAGTAAGAAGATTTTTTAATAGATGGCGTTTTAGTTACAATTAGATTTAATAAAAGATGGCGCATGTAAAAATCGGATGAATGTAAAAACCGTGTAAATTACATCGTGTAGTTTACACGCCCAATAGTGAATATGACTACAATTACTGAGACATATAGAACTGTTTTTGTCAGAAGGCTCTAATTTGATGTATAACATCCCTATATAAAATATTTGAAATTCTGTGTTACTCTCAATCAACCAAAACTCCCTTCTACACTATTAAACCCCACTACGATTGTACTCAGGAATAGTATTGAATACATCTTTGTATTCTTAACGAGATCTTAAAAAAAATTTAATTAAATTGGATACTCTGGGATTTAAAAAGGCGAAAATAGTTTCTTTTTGTCAACAAACATGCTGTCAATCAATGTGTATGTATCAAACGTAACACAATACTATAGACAAGTATTGACGATTTATTTTTATATACTATACCAGGAAAAAGACGTTCGATAAGGGAATACACCGTATTATTGTGACGTAAGACAAATAAAAATAACAGAGTATGTGTGTCTTATTAAATATTTTAATGAAAACTCCAACTTTGGGGGATCAATTTTGATTTTCTTGTATATCCTCATTTTGTTTTATTATTTATTTGTTCCATCTCGTACATAAATCTAAATGGTCTCGTACATAGGGATGTGTTTAATATTCTCTTCTTATTAAGGATAACATTTAGGATACATATACAGGTAAACCTCGTTTAACGTACCCTCGTTTAACAAAACCTCGGATTTACGAATATCAATTTTTGCTACAAAATCTCACTTAACGAATACATACCTCAGAATAACGAATCAAAAACGGAGCCTCAATCGCTCGATTTATCAGTCGTATACAACCAATGGATACAACCTATTATTTACGGAAATTAAACGATTTATTTTTAGTGAGGGTCATGAAAATGAAGAGTTATCACTCTTAAAATGCAATTTGAAGTCTGCAATAAATAACATTGGGGCTGTGTAGAACCTGTTCAGAAATAGTACAATGATTGAAGTTAGACGGTAAATTAACGTGGTCCTTCGAGCTTAAATCTAAGAAAAACAAAAGTGAGCAACTATTAACAACGATCAAAAAGATATTAAACAACTTAATTATAAATCAGCCAAACAGAACAGGTAAAATGGATGCACTTCAACAACAATAAGGAGCAATAGCAGAAAAGCTGTTTCAACTATATTCGAATTATAAAAAAGACAGAGAAACCAGGAATACAATCAGGTAACTCGAAGCCAAGATAGTCGCTTTGAAGATAATATATCCCGACTACAAAGGTAATGAGGACAAAATATGGGGAAAGGTTCTAGACACGTGTACGACTTTCATCAAGGAAATGCGTAGCAGTCTCTATAACGGTGAACCATCCACAACAACGCCACAATCAACGTCAAGTTGCTGAAAATAAGGGAACATAACAACAAAATATAGACCAGCAATAGAAGAAATATCTCTGGAGTGCAGAGTTCATGGACCAACTCAGCCTCCATGTCAGTATTATAGACTGGCATGGAGCTATGCAATGTGCAGATGGTTATCGATATGTTTAGAAGCAACAGATGACGATGAAGCGTACATGAAATACTTCTTAGATGAACACTTTGAAAATATTAAGACGACGAATGACTACATAGCAATAAACGTCATAACAGCAATCAAACAACAAGTTGGTATCAACCACTTAGCTGTTTAATCCAGTGGTTTACCACAAATTTTACGAAAGACTATATGAAGTGGAGGGAATTTCGTGATGTATTTGAGAAATTAGTACACAGCAACAAAGTACTAACCAACATACACAAGATCAGCTGTTTAAAACAATTTGTAAGCGGTCAAGCTGCTAATCTCATAAGCCACCTGCTATTAATAGGTGAAAAGTACGAGGTCGCATGGGAAACCATCAAAGACAGGTAAGACTCAGCCTCACCCATGAGAACACTTGACGACACGATCACGAATGTTTACTAATTCTTGGGAGCAAATAGTGATCTATGTCATTGAAAAGAAATTAGATCATGATTAACGCAGGGCGTATGAGATGGCACTAGAAAATTCAACTCGAAAAAACTTCATAAATTTCTCGAAACACGTTTTGCGGCACTGGAAGCAAGCACGGGAGAAATCTACAAGCTTTCGGAAGACTGCAATAATATTGAAACGAGTAAGTTCAGGAATAAGCTTAAATGCAAACTATCAGATTGTGTAAAATAAAAGGAATGAACAGAAACTGCTTAAAAAGTAACCATCAGCTACCTGATTGTAAGACTCTCCAAACATGCATACAATGTCAAGGACGGCATAACACGCTATTGCACAATTCGAAGAACGGAAATCTTAAAACAACAACTTCCACGTCAACAAATCAAGGAAATCCACCATTACTCACCACTGAGCAGAAAAACAATAAAACAACATGTATTACACGCTACAGCTTTGTTCAAAGCCGAAGCTGAAAATGGGGAAGAAATCATCATAGCGTTATGATAAGGGGCAAATGAAACTGGAATTGTGAAATCGAGCATAGAACTGAAAATAAAGTTAAACTGGCCATCTGTATTCTCGACATCGGCAACGACTTTAGTCCTCAATAAAATAACGAGACTATAACACGGGCGAGTTAAATATGCAGGAGTTTCAGTACAATCATGTGCAACATTTGATGTTAGCTGATTCTAACTACAATGTACCAGCTCGAATTGACGTTTTAATTGGAGCAGATGCATTTTACGATATTATTCTTCCTGGAGTACAGCGGATGGTACTACTCCTATTGCACAGCAGACGGAATTAGGATGGATCTTATCTGGTCCAACAACAAAATTATCCCGCACCAGATCGCCGAAAGTTCTGGTTCGAAAAACAAATTCCCAAGTTCTGGGAATTATTAGAATTTCAGGAAAAAAAACAGAATATTCCGTGGAAGAAATACAATGTGAACGATTACATAAGGAAACGAGAACACAGGAGTATAAATTAACAATAGTAACATATTGACACTCACATCATATCTGGCAATTAAAACATTGCAAGATCAGCGGATGATGACGTACAACTTTTTTTTTCTTGTTTCTCTACAAGCTGTTTCGCGGCTCGAGGCACTTCCAACTCTTTCGTGGTTCGCTTTTTTTACGTCCTTACTTTACGCTATTACAGCCAAATCGAGGACGTACGGCTATAGGTTCGATTTACGTAGAACCATCTGCACATTGCATAGCTCCATCCTATAGTACTGACATTGAAGATGTGTTTATTTACACCACCGATCGTAATCGTATGGTGAAAAATCCCTTAACCATCCTGCTCCTATCGGGATTTGAACCCAGTACCTCCCGCTTCAACTGCCGCAGCTTTAACCACTGCGCCACCTGGGCGGTGACGTTAAACTTTATCCCGTCGAAAATGTAATGTTTCAATATCTGAAGTAATAGACACTTGCAGCCTAACCAGTGATATTATAATGACAACGTAAGCCAAAATTGAACGAGTGGACGAATAGGGACACTCGATAATTGCTAATGAATAGCCCGAAGAAATTTATATTGCGATGTTCAAGTAATGCTGGAAGAATCACGTTCTAAAACAGAAGATGAAGAGCCACAAACTAATAATCATATAAAATAATTTTTATGACGGCTTTTTTAGGCCATTGTTGTCCCGTATCGTGTCGACAATCTGACTCCATCAGTTTCGATCACGAGCCAGCCCTTCATACTGTTATAAGCAATTAAAAGATTTCAGATCGCACTTTCCGCCATGGAGCCATCATCGGCGACAGCGACATCTTCGCCTACTGAAAGGCGGTTTTCCTTTCAAAGATCGCCGTATCATTCGGTTCAGATCAGTGCGCAGAACGAGACCGAGCGTACTTGAATTCGTATTAAATTCTTGATCTCGTGATTTAAATAGAACTCGGTATATGCCAACAACGTCACGTTATAGAAGCCATCTTTTGTACTCATCCACAAGGTCTTACTATCACATATATACATGACAACGGGTCTGATCAACACTCTGGAAAATGTCAGCTCATCTGATTGATTGATCCTCAATGAACATCTCTGCGGTCTGTATTTGAGGGTATTCAAATTCAGTTTGTGATACATGAGGAACATTAAATAGGGCAGAGTTCACGCCATGTGTCGAGTATTGTATCGACGTTAACACAGAGGTTTACATCGTGGTCCCTAATGGCAGTTCTCGATCTTAAGCTATGCTGCAATTCAGTGTTGGTGAGTTGTGCAAGAACGGTTTAAATTCTTCTTCCAATTATAAGTCGAGCCTGCGTTTTATTGTGGGCTGTACTCGATACTTCGATTAACGAATCCCCGCTTAACGAAACTTTTCCAGGAACCGAACCCCTGCGTTAAGCGAGGTTTACCTATAAATATAATATTATAAAGTTTAATTTTTAAAGGCAACAGTAAACAAAACGACGTTAGGCCCAGCCTCCTGGTTTTTTTTCCGGCAGTTATTAATCAACGTCCAACAAACGTATATATGTCAAGCAATATGCAGACGACGTTTGTTGTACTCCTGTGTGTATTTGAAAAAAAAAGGAGGTCGAATTGTGAAAATGTGTTTATGTTCTAATGAATATAAATAAGTTTGTTAAATTATTATTTACCTTTTCCAAGAACGAATCTTGTTTTTTCGTCTTAAGAGGACATTCGATTGATTTTTTTTATATCGTCGTAAAAGAAATCGTACGAAATCATTTTGCCTATCTGTTGCGTTATGGTATATAGGAATAAGTACGTGCAAGAAAATTAAATTATTATCATTCCGTGATAACAATAAAAATTGAAAGGTAAGTAAGGTGCTCAACATTTCCATAAATTCGATGAATCATATCTTCCGATTTACAAAATATACGCGGTTTCAATAATAAGGATATTGCGAATAAATTATTTTAAATTTACAATCTCAATTGCAAGTTGGGTAATTAAAATCGGTTGGCAAAAACAAAAAAGTTTTTTAATTTTTTATATGAATTTTAATTCAAAATTATAACATGTTCGCTGCCAATATACTTCATTTAGATATGGAAATCATAAAATGAATTACAAACACGTTCGTTCGGTTTATATAGACTTTGATTACATTTTTAATTGAGATTCAGAGTACGGGTGAAATTTCAAAGTTGTAAACAAAATGTATAAGATAAAAAATACTTTGATGTGTATTCGTACTATATATGTAAAGAGTTTTCCAATAAGAGGTTTCATTTTTAAGTTTCATTATCTTTCACATGGCCCTAAAGAAAAATATCTTAAAGTGTTAAATCACAAGATCTCGGTGACCAATTATGAACACCTCTTCGAGAAACAAACTCGGCCAGGGTTTTCATGCAAAATTGCGATTATTTCGTTGCTTGTGTGGCAACTAGCGTCGCCTTGCTGAAAATAAAGGTCGTCAACATCAATTCCGACCATAAAATATCATTAATCGTATAGCTGGGTAACGCAATCCATTCACCGTAATAGTTACCTCGGCCTCATTTTCGAAAAGGTAAGGGCCAATCATACCAATGATTGGGCCTTACTTTTCGAAAATGAGAATCAGGCCAACTCAAAACCGCACCAAACAGCAACGAGGCTTTTTAACAAACATTATTGGCTCTGAAAAGTCCCAAATACAATAATTCCGTTTATTGATTGACCGACTTGAGTTCTGGTGATAACTGAAAAGCCTTAAAACCTAGGTCTTTATGCAAACTACGGTGTAATGTCTATTATTCAACACTACGGACTACACCAGCAATATTCTCAGTTGTTCTTGAGCGACGCACACGGTTTCAATTCTTCACATCACAAACATGTCCCAACAGCTCAAATTTTTCCACCAGTTTCACTATTGCCGGCCGAGAAGGTTCTTCACGACGACCAAATAGTGCTTTAGTTTTGCGAACCGTGACTAAATCTTCACCATTTTTCTAGTGAATTTTATCAATTGTAATGCGTTGTTGAGGCGTGTGTCGTACCATTTACAGTAATGGCGTAGTTTTTACTTGTCAAAGTTTCAAAATTGCCAGTTGCCTAAATAGCAGGCTACCGCCCAGGTGGCGCAATGGTTAAAGCTGCGGCAGTTGGAGCGGGAGGTATCGGGTTCGAATCCCGATAAAGTCGGGATGAAAAGGGTTTTTTGATCATCTGATTACGACCGGTGGTGTGAATGAAATCATCTATGATCTCGTTTTGGAGTGCAGAACTTATGGGCGAACCCATCTTTCATGTCAGTTCTATAGACTGGCATGGAGCTATGCAATGTCCATATGGTTCTATGTAAATCGGACGTAATACGTCCTCGATTTGGCTGTAATAGCATAAGGAAGAACATACAAAAGTGAACCGCGAATGAGTTGGGAGTGCCTTGAGCCCCAAAACGTATTTGAATGACGAGGAATGAAAAATTATTGAAGGGTAGGGGTGAAATTAAGGTTTCGAGTATGATTGTTGGAGTAAGTGCCGTTTGCACGACTGAAATGTATCAGAAGAGCTCTTCAGTCTAAAATTGATAATTTTGTATCAATGTGACTATAATAAGGTTTTTTTTATAGATTCACCACATTCTGGATTGGCACACAACGAAGATCGGTCAATATGAAGCCCTGTTGGAGTGCAGAAGTAACAGACCGACCTGTTTTCTATGTCAGTACTATATTGATGAATGCAATGTGCTTCGATTTAGCTGTAATGGCGTATAAAATAGGATGTTGCCAATCAAGAATAATTTATTACTTCTATGGTTTAATCCACCGCATCCAATAAGAAATAATAAGATAAAACCACTTCTCAAAACAGCGATGCATTTAATATAATAATGATTGATGTTGTTCTAACCAGCTACACTTACATATATTGCCTCAACTTCAAGAATCGATGCATCTGAGTTAAAGTATCATAATCAGTGGCCCAAGGCAACTCGGTTTCTACGAGCAATCAGTGTTACTCAGGAACGATCGATGTCCTAGAGCTATCGGTGTTTTCGAGTTATCGGTGTACCTGAGTATCGTTGTTTCCAACCAAATATTAGTATATCCAACCGAGGGCTCAAGGAAATATTAATATGAACATTTTCTGCTATGAAGAGTACATATATAAATTGAAGATCTACCTTAAGGAACCAGAGTCATAGAGTGTCCCAACAAAAATTGTGAAAGAGCCAGAATATCATCCGTATTATTAGGTATGCCGCATAATGGTTGTGAATTCATCAAGGTTTGACTTTCTGTAGCAAGTGTCAGTATCTCTTTAGTCAAATTGAAGTTCCTACTATACGTTTAAAATGAAGTTTTAAAGACCTCTGAAATGGCGTAGTCAAATCAAATCTGTGAACTGCCTTAGGTACGTTCAAACAAAAATATATTTTTATGGGTCTTTAACCCTCCTGCTCGCTTGTGCTATACAAATAGATGATCAGAAAAATCAACCTCATCTTGATAAATTATCGTATATCCTCAACTCTTCATGCAGGAAAGTTCCTCATTTGATGAAGCATTGGAATGGAATTGGCCTTCAAACATCGACACAGTTTTTCAAATCCATTCTCATGACATCCCGACCGCGAATGATTCAATATCTTTGTCTCAACCATAACAACAATAATTATGGACCAGCATGACGATACCTTGTACGGTATTCTTCAGCTAAACGCTTTATCAGCGTGTCATGGAACTATTATAGGATGTTTCACAATCTCCGGAACGTTTGCGTTCTGCAAGCGTCTGCCAACTCGACCTACATTTTTATTGACAACAAAACGATTCAATTGTTTCACATTTGACTAGTTAGATTTGACTAGCTCGGATTTTTTTTAGTTCACTGACATCTTGTTTTTACAGTCGTGATTGGAGAATCATACGACCTAAGTGATTTTGTTTTCTGTAAATTGATTTTTTTTGTTGGGTTGCTGCTACCGCACACTTAGACCGGCGATGGTCCGTTGTGATACCACTATATATACGGCTATATAGGTCTGATTTACGTAGAACCATCTGCGCAATGTATAGCTTCATGTCAGCCTATAGTACTGACATGGACGATGGGACGGTCCATAGATCCTAAACTTTACAGGGAATCCAGGGGGGCTTTTATGAAAAAATAAATATCGGATTCGAAAGCGGATTTTGCTACTATGAAACTAAAACGACAAAAGGAAATCCGAAAATCGAATGTCAAAATCCGACTGCTATGTAGTAGACCGAAAAATCCGATATCCGATATTTTTACAGTCGTGATTGGAGAATAATATGACCTAAGTGAATTTGTTTTCTGTAAAATGATTTTTGTTTGTTGGGTTTGTTGCTACCGCACACTCCAACTGCCGCAGCTTTAACCACTGCGCCACCTGGGCGGTTCTGTAATACGATAAAACGACGTAAGCGGTAATGCAGAATACTGTAAAATAAGCGTGTTTAGTAGCATCGCAGAATGCATGTAAATAAAGGCCATCCAAGCAGATGAAAAATACGACATCCATTTGCGTAAACCAATACTCGACCGCACATTACCTTTAAGAAGTCATTATCTTTAAGAAGTCATTTATTGAACTCGAAGCAAACATGATGGTTGGTTAACATTTTGGGTATTTCCTGATACTCTTGTATATTTATTTGGGCTGCTTCTTCTAAAAAACGAGTGGCACGGTAAGGAGCTGATTTAATTCCGTATGTTACAGTATTTAACTCATAGTGTTTCATTGGCTCATTGGTATATGTCCCTATATGATATCTTGCCATTTGCAATCTTCCGGATGAATTGATATCTGGCGGAACATCTTCTCGATGTCACACACAACTGCAACTTCGAACTCAATAAATATTAGGAAGATTTAATATAATGGTCCTTGATTAATAACATCTACGATACCTCATTAAGAGAGTTCCCACTTGCTGGTTTTACCGAATCATCAAAGGTTGGTGCTTGAACTAGATTCCGTTATTGCTGCATAATATGCTAAATATTTTTTCGATGCTACGCTTCTGATTTGAATTATGTGGCCTAGATTAAAATATACAAATAATTCGTTCCCTGTAAATTTCTTCTTTTTTTTCAAAGACTCGTTAAATTCCTTAATAGGCCTCACAATAAATATCCCATCCTAAGACGCTTTTGTTGTTATCCTAAACAAAGCCTTACACATGTGTTCTTCCTCTTTTGATCGCCTCTACTCAGCAATTAATTCACCTGCATAAATTAATGGAATAGCTTCTCTATCCTTATAATCGTGGCGCAGTGGTTAAATCAGCAACAGTTGGAGTGGGAGGTACCGGGTTCGAATCCCGATAGGGGCAGGATGCAAAAGGGATTTTTCACCATGAGATTACGATCGGTGGTGTTAATGAGTACATGTATGACCCCCTGTTGGAGTGCAGAATTCATGGTTCAACCCATCTTCCATGTTAGTACTATATGCTGTCATGGAGCTATGCAATGTGCAAATGGTTCTACGTAAATCAGACCTATAGTCGTACGTGCTTGATTTGACTGTAATGGCGTAAGGTAAGAACGTAAATAAGCGAACAGCAAAAGAGTGGGAAGTGCCTCGAGCCCCGAAACAGATTGTAGAGATATGAAAAAAATCCTTATAGTTTGAATAAACCTCACTGAAATTCTCTCAAGTTAATTTCTTCGCCTCCTTACATTCAACCGAATACTGTTTCAACGGCTATCATGTTGTCATCTAGTTTTAAGCAAGCATTCAACAAGGCATTGAAAACCAACTCTAAATCATCTCATACAATCATATCAAAGCGACTAGATTGAATGAAATCTGGATCAGCTGCAAATACTGACTTAAGTATGTCATTTGCTTTCAATGATTGACTAGGTAACTGTGAACATAGGTTTGTTGTATTATAAGTGTGCTATTTGAATCGGACCACACGAAACTTGCATAGATGAGCCACCAAGGCCCGCATACTGTTACACTTCTCGTTTATAAACGATATTATCGAACCATCTATGATTATAAACGATTCATCTAGCGATACTACACTCGCTTTTAAGCGATCAACTTTTTTGAAGATTGGGTTGGTTTAATGCGGCCACAGTCCATCCTTTGGGCATAGCTTTATTTTGCCAAAATAGTGTTAAAATTGCTATGGCTGACAAGGTCTTGATATTTTTGTTGGGTTTCTTCATTTATCAGACCTTCACAGGAGAACTGCGTTCTATATTCTCCTCGTGCAGTGCTCTCTGATTTACATGGTAGCTTTGCAATAACAATATAATGGTCACTGTCTACGTATCCAAGCCCTTTCCTTAGAAATAAAGACATGGCACATCGTCCGTTTGGCTTCAGGATGTTTGTCAATTTTTACATCACCATGTACATAACTCTTTCTCTACTTTCAGTCGCAGTTTCGTGACGGGAATACCGGCATATATTTTTACTTAAGTCGAACTAATTTCTGCCAGCTCTATATAGCATCGAAGTCTCTCTTACCAATCTGACATCGAGTTCAGGTATAGAGCCCATTAGATTATCCAAATGGTTGTAAAATAAGTCTTAATCCTGAGGTCGGCTTACATTAGTGGACACATGTACACAGACAATTGATAGGTTGCCTAATTTAATGTGAATGTGTAGCTACTCTTTCATACATGTGATAAGGCCATTACAGTCGCACGATATATATTTTATGGCCATTTCTAGACAATAATTCCCTCGATTTTGTTTAAAGTCATTGTCGAATGCAACCTGCTATGTATCTTGAGTACATCTAAATCCTTTACCTTTCAGCTCTGTATTGATGGCTGTTGTGTAGAAATTTTTTTCATTCTCTATACAAATTTTCTTTTCTACTCCACTGACCCCGCCACTCATCATCATCATAGTTGGTTTATTTGTCCCGCCATCCGCACTCTTGACACAACGTTTGATATGATTTTTTACAGTATGATTAGATTTAATCAGTGCACTTAAACTAATGGCTTCCTTTTCTATCTTACGAGCTGCCTTTATATCATCTCCACTGCTTCAAAGTATCGTTTATTTACGCCTCACTTGGGGCTTCCAATCGAAACGAGGTATGGTGTTTAAGCGATATTCTTATCCTATTTGATCTCTTGAACATGTCACATTTGCCCTCACTTGCACTATCAGGCTTTGTTTGTAAACCCCGAAAGTCACTTAATTTGGAGTGATCATATTAGAGACTACATAAGCATTCTATCGCCACGCAGAAATCTGCGCATGCAGTGCCACCTTAGTTTGAGTGACTGACGCGAATAGTTAACTTTACTATAGGTTCACTCCTAGCCGTACTCCAGAGCTCGGTTCCATTTGTAATTACTAACATTCTTTGATTTTGTGTCTTCTACACAATTACAAATAGATATTTAATAAATGTTTGTCTTGAGCCCTAATCAAGGTACTTCTAACTGTGCTTATTTACATTCTAGCTTACGTCATTAAAGGTAAATCAAGGATGTAAAGAACCATATTGACATGTAAGTTGCGGTAGTCTACGTATTTTGCACTCTTTTAGAAGGTCATAGAAGTGTTCTGGATTTCAACCCAGCACCAACAGCAGCTTTAACTTCTGCTCAGTTTAGCATTAATAAACGAAACCCCAATTTTTGTCTTTAATCTCTACTTTAATAGTTCAACGTGAAAATATTTAAGAAATTAAATAGAAAAGTATATTTAAAGTAAATAAAACGAATACCGCCATAGGTTCATTGTTTGTACGAAACAATACTTCCGATACAAAATAAATAAATTTAATTGAAAATATAAAATTTCTCGTTCGTTAAAAGCTGTAACGTTGCCCTTCACTTTCCATTTTTTTAACATTTTCCAATTTAATGAAAACGAACTTTCAACAACAATGAAATCAACGATTCGTGAATTTATTTTTTATTCCTTTTTTAAATTCGGTTACAATAGATGAGCACAAAAGTCTCTATATAAAATTAATTAAGACATTTTCACTCAATGGCTATAATAAACTTATACGTGTTTATATATTTGTACGTGTATATGAATACGATAGATACAATTTCAAATTAATGACAATACCGTCCTGAAAAAATGAAAATTTCTGTAACAATACCCACAATTTTCACAATCCATAAATCATCCATCATTGGTGTGTGTAGTTCATGTATGAAGTTTTTTAACATAAATTATCGATCGGCTTCGTAATGGTTAACCAAAGTGGATAAATTTTATTGCTCATATTAGTATTGCTTGTTTTACAGGTCTCGGATCTCATTCCTCTCATCCATGTGAATTTATGATTTATATCGAAAAACACAATAGAAACAATTATTCTCTATATGCTTGTATGGCATTGTTACTAGGCGAGATCCGCATCAGATTTTATGAATGTAATTCAATCTTCAGCTGTTGCTGTGTATACATTTTCCCCCCGACCTTTTCATTGAAAGGAGGCTTTTATTATAAAGGCTAGTACCCAGATCGATTTCGCGTGAAATTTTCATATGATTTTACCAAAGTGAACTCAAAAATGAAATAATTTATTTCTGTTTTCGCTAAAGCCACCTTTATTATCAAAGCCTAAACGGATACTCAGTTTTTTGAAATAAGCATTATTTAGTGTATCAATAATGTTTACATTTTTGTACTGTTCATAATGGAAATCAGGTTCATAATCTTAATACAGCAACGCTTGTAATGACATTTCATCGAACTCAATATAAAAAAAATATTATCTTGCTCCCATTGTTATGACATTTTTTCGAAGTGACAATTTTTTATTATGAGGAGAAATGGAAAGTAAAAAAAATGTGATTAAATTTTGTGTTCAATTTTGAAATGTAAACATTGATATAACAATGTAAAACTGACAAAATAATCAAAGTAGGATAAATATATAATTTTTCTTAAAGTGCGAGAGAAATAAAAAACATTTTAAGTATAAAAAATGTATTCAGTACTGAATAAATTTTTATGGTTACTGAGAAAATTATTATAGCAGTACTGACAAAATATATCAAGAGAAGTATTTTTATTCAGTACTGGAGAAATATTGTATAGGAAAAATAAAGATGGATGATTTTTATGGTCAATTCATAATTTTAACATTTCGTTTTGTGCCATTCATATTAATCCATTGTGAAAATAATTTAAATAATGAATAATTATGTTAAGTTTATTTCTTTTAAATTTATTGTTGTAGATTATTAAGTGTATTTTGTCTTTTTTTTCAAAAACAAAAAAAAAATAAAAATTTATTGGTTATGTTAAACGCATCTGTCAAAATATATCCACTATAAAAAAAAGAAAAAAGTAAAAAGCGATCTCTAATCGCATTTTTAATTTTTTTCTCGTTCAGCAGGCCTATTTGGGAATTCGATTCGTATTGCTATTCGATTCGAATCATCAAATCGATTCGAACATGAATTAGTATTTGGTAATACGATCGAAAAAAGAAATGCATACTGCCAAATAATTAGAAGGGACATTTTGTACTAATGGTCATATCTATCCTAAAATTTATCATACTGTTGAATTTTGACATTTGAAAAGTATATTTCTGTTATTATATTTTGATTTGGTTTATTATTTGACAGTTGAATTATTTGGTTGCTGATAGCATAATATTCATTATCAATAGAACTTAGCAATTCAGATGGTGGTGAAATTGGGTTGATTGGTACACTAAACCGTGTATCAGCAAACGAAATAGTGCCAGTTATTGCAATCATTTACTGCGTATCTTAAAAATGTTTCACTCGTATGCCAGTTTCATTTTTATCTTCTTTTACGTTTTATTTAATATTATATTTGAAATCGGTCCAAACTTCCTTCCAGCCATCTGAAGTTAATAGTTGATTGTCAAAATGGAACCCACTCTAAATCTTGGTTGGATGGACAGCGTGGGTCTATAAAATTTCCCCGTACTAACTACTAAGGTGCTCGAACGCAAAAAGCTGGTGTGGCTCATTACAGTCTCCCAATATACATTGTGTGTCCATTTTTTGCAACAATTTCCTTGATTTCGTTCGTCATCATCGCATGAATACATACCTGATATGCATGTTGAGTGTACATGTAGGCGGCTTTCATTCTGTAATGTTTGTGTGGATACTCTCTTTACTACCAGCTATGTACTGATGCCTGTTTCATGTGATAGATGGATCCTACTTCCGCACTACTACTGGGCTCTGAGTTTTCTTTTGTATCCTTTCACTTCCACTGATCCCACTAGTACTCATCATCATCACGCTTTTAGTTGGTTTATTTGTAAACCACCAGCATCACTCACTTTGTTTGTTTGGTATCATTTTCTACTAACGAGAAATACGGTTACCTATATGACAGATCTCAGCATTATCGTTGGAAGGCTATGTTGTAAAACCCGAAAGTCACCTTATTTGGAGTAACCCTACTAGAAACTGTGCATCCCCTTAGCCACGCAGACATGAGCGTATGCGGTGCCACCTTAGCTTGAGTAGCTCAAGCGATAAGTTATGTCGATTATAAGTTCACCATTCCAGTCGAACGCCATAGCACATTCTGTTACCCAAAGGCTTACAGGGTTCACCATTTATCACGATAAGGCAGGCTTGGGAGTAGAGAGGAGATGCTATATAAGCGCATATAGCATATTGTATAAGCGCATATGCATATATATATATATATATATATATATATATATATATATATATATATATATATATATATATATATATATATATATATATATGTTTATATATATATATATATATATATATATATATATAACTACATATTTAAAAATAATAAAGCATCGGCTTCCATTTTTAGGACTTAGAATTTTTTACTTTTGTATCCTCTTTATATGGGTTCGTTAGCAAAACTAACAACGAACATAAATTCGATCATGATCGAACAAATAATGCTCGAAATCGAACTGCCAAATAAGGGAAATTCTCAGTCGTTTGTGTTTATACGCGATTGCTTCGGTGTTCGTTTTCATTTTGTACGTTATCGAATTCAAAAATACCGATTGTTCGATATCGTCGTTCGATTATTCGATATCGAGTTTCCAAATAAGGCCCCAGGTTTTTTTTAGCAAAAAATACTGACATTTTTTTCATAATGGAAATCAGACTTAAAGTGTAATTTTTATTTATTCTCTTTATGAGCATACTTGATATAAAATAAGGTTCTCGTATCCTAATTATGAATCTGGCTTTGTTTTGCGTTTTTAGTTATTAAAATACCATATTTTCATTTGATTAATAAAGTAAAATGGAAAATTAAATCGAAACATGATCAAGTTCAAGATGAAAGCTGAAATTTCTGTTTTCGAGTGAATATAACTTAGTGTGACAAATCACAGATGTCACCAGTGTTAATTAAAAAGAGGTAAAAATTATAGCAGTCGTTTTGGGGTTACCCTATAACCAAATTTTTACACATACGAACAAAATAAAAATAAATAATGAAATAGGCGGAGCGAACAAAATATGACGCAACGAAGCTTCACGAAGTGTAGAGATGCAAACGGTAATGGAATGTTCCACAAGGATTTACATCGTATAAATAGGTGTGGAGATTTGAGTTGCAAATCAGTTCAATTTGGAAATTTAAAGTGTTAATATCGGAGAGTGATAACAAGTGAAAGTGAAATGTTAAAATAATTGTAGTGATATTTGTTGGGGATAATAAGTGTAGTAATAGTTATTTTTTAATTATTTGTGGAATTTATTGCGAAACAAGTTTATTGTAAAAATTAAAGTTTGCGAGTTTAATATTGACAATCCAGTGATCGAATAAATTATTTGAATAAACTCTCGGATAAATCGTAACACTAGGTTAAATTTGAACTACTTTTCATTCAAATATTAACTATATAGTAAAGCCTTACCTTATATGCATTTTGTATGAAATTGAAGTTGATTTTTGTATATTTTGTTACACTAAATAAAGCTCGTTTTGAACATTTAGGCTTGAATCAATGAATATCGCTTTGGCAGTACTCAGTTAATCAGTGGAAAAAAGATACTTTTCTCAATGTATCATAGATGTCGCGCATAAACTCTACAAATTTCTTTGACGCGAAAATAATGATCGTAACTATTTTTTTCACGTTAAATTTCGACATTTATGTTTATAATGTATTATAGATAGGTGTTATAAAGTTCTGTGATACAATTTTTGTTATATTTCGATTAATTTGTGATTTGTGTTTCTGTGATAAGTTGTTGTGATATGTCAACACCAAAATACTCCAAAAAAAATCATTTCTATTCCACGTGAAAAAAATTAATTTTTGGAGACCGCGGTAAAATTTCATTAATTCATTTTACTTTGATCTGAGTACTAGGACTAATATTATAACGATAAATGTAAACTTTGGTCAACCATTTCTTCATTCGAGGGAGTATATTTCATCGTTAGGTCCCGTGTTCTTCTTTGAATTATACCTTAATTAGTTAAATATATACAATGACCTGAAATTGCTAACCATTTACAGGATTACAGCTTGACTGTCATTTTGAAAATTTCTTCAGGGGATGACAATGTTTGTCCCTAATTCGGATTGATACAAAATTTCAGAATTCGGACTAATCAGCAAAGATAAAATGCTATGGTATGATATAAATCTTTATCAGCTATAATATCTCGCGTTATAACGGCTTTCATTTTTTCTTATATTCTTTTCAATCAAGGCAATTTTTAGGGCTCACTCCCAACTCTTTCACGGTTCACTTATTTGCATACTAATTTACATCATTATAGCTAAACCGAGAACGCACACAATCGAAGTCCATTAATTCTCGATCCAGTATATAAACCGCATCTGTTCCAACGACCGTAGCCATAACTTTTGCGTCATATTAATAAGCAACCAACCATTAAGCGTTGTTGCCGTTGGTGTCTTACATTCTATGGTTTAGATTACAGTTCAATTTAAATTATTAACTATTATCTTCGGCAATAATGTTACGTGGATGATTGTCTCCCTTAGATATATTACCACTTTTTCAAATAAATCGATGTCGTCTGCTAAGCCCAGTTTGGTAGCTTGCGTAGTCTAATTTGCTTACCATACTGTGCTTTGGATAACTTTTATTAGTGTCCCTCTATTGGTTCCACAATGTATGCCTTTCAGGTATCGTTCAGGTTAAGTAAGGTCAGTTTAAGTGTTTTGATACATTCGCTACCATAGATAATTGCTTTCTAATTCATAATGGTGATAATTGCTTTCCAATTCATAATGGTGTTGAGTTTGGACGTTTTCTATTGGGTTTCCATCGACGGTAAAGGCTGGTGGCAAGGATCTCTGTTTCTTCAGAAATGCATTGTTCTTCTATTTTGGTACAAAGAAAAACCCGGTTCCTTGACAACAAAGCTCCAATTTGTGGATGGTGTGGACAATTTCTGATTATGGCTTGCGATATCTTGGTACTTAATATATTGTTAGGTTGTTTCCATAAAGGACGAACCTAACCTTGGACCGGCAAAAAAATATGTGCTTGATGGAGTCTATTACCACCAAAAACAGCATGGCTGCTACGCAAACCCCGTTTCTTGTATACAAATTTGTGACCGGATGTTTCCTTGTCATACTTGAATAGATAGTCATGTATGAAACGGATGACATAAAATGCGGTTGTGTGTAAGAACATTCGTTGGGTTGACCACCTACAATGTGCACCAATCGTTAAAATTGGTTCGTAAGGTCTCAGTTGAGACGCGGTAAGGGCCGTTTACGGCCTCTAAGCCATAGATTATTATGTATGAAATGAAGTACATGGTTTATTATGTTCCTTTTCTTGAGCTGTTGGAGTATTTTGAACTTCCAAACTCTCTCGTACGCTTTTTCGATATCAAAAAATACTCGTGGTGTGCAATGAATTCAGTTCTTTCCGTACTGTCTCGGTTAAAATTTGTATCGGGTTCATACAATTTCTGTTAGTTCCGGAGCTAAATTACTGGCTGGATCTATTATCCAGCCAGTAATTTGGCATCGGAACTAACAGAAGTTGTATGAACCCGATACAAATTTTAACCGAGACAGTACGGAAAGAACTTCTGAATTCATTGCACACCACGAGTATTTTTATTGGTATTTCTCGAGGCACCACGTTAGTCTTTCGTTTACCATTCTGTCCATTACTTTATTGTCGTTATTTATAAGCAAGATTGGTCGAAACTCTGAGGCAGATCTATCTTGCGGTTTTTTGGGGATCGGTATCACTATGCCCTTTTTCCATTGTGTAGGAAAATAATGAGTGGTCCAAATTTTATTGAAGAACTTTAAGAGAACCTTTTTGTTGATCTGAGTGAGGTACTTCAACATTTTGTAAATAATCAACGCGGACTTTGCGCTCTTCTAGTTTGATAGCTGCGGTTACCTCAATTATATTGGAGGGAACGTGCAGTCCCCCAACACGTAGTCGTATTGCATTAATCAACAATATGATACGTGTATGAATGTAGTGTTACTGTATATATGTATTGTAATTAAGAAAAAACTTTTGAAGTTTATGTATGTATGGCGTTCACAACAAATTAAAATTAGTTATTCCCCAATAAAATAAACAGTCACGTTGTAATTGAAAATTAAAAAACATCGAAAACATTTCTATTCAACTACAACACACATAAAGTCTGGGAGCATATGCCTGATGACATAGATTTGATCTTTTTGATCAATGACGTCATCATCAGACAATCAGCCTAGCGTAACAACATAACAGAAAATACACATAGATGTCACATTTGAAAAATGTCTAAACGTTTTCAACTGCCGGTTGATTCAGCGCCTTAGCTGTCAATCAATTTCACCTTTGGAGTTCAACCATAACTCCAACCGCAGGCACACATATCAAGCATAATCCCATCGCTGGCACGTTTACAAGCATATTTAGCATCTTACATATCATATCGTACATATGTATCCATCACATCGAACAAAATGGTTGACCAGACAAGACTGATCACTTTAATTTGTTTAAACCTCTTCAATAAATTCAGTTTGAACCAATTTTTAGAATATCGATTTTAATGATATGTACAATGTGGTGCAGTGTAGTCTAATGTGGGTGGGGTCTACTATTGTGTTTTGTGGTACATGATTTATTTAAAAGCTTAAATGAATCGTTAAAAACTTTGATCAAAGCTTGTTAAACGTATTCTGTTGTTTTGTCATTCTTATAAAGAGGTCAGCACTCGAAAGTGTTGCCAGTTAAAATTTTATTTCAAAGCTTCAGTGTCTCGCAAACATTGTGTGAGTTACATTGTTGTTGGGTTTTAGAAGTGTGTGAAGTTATCCCAGGATCTCATCCCAGAAAAAAATAAAATGTTCATCAGGTAATACTTATTTCATCCCATCACAAGATTTTTCAAAATCATCCCAGAAAATTGTGTATTTGTTCGAAATCGGGAAATAAGTAATCAAGATCGTACAAGTTTCTACCTTCTATAAAGAAATAACAGACAAATCATAATCAATGAGATTTTCAATCCAGATCAAAGTTTGTGTGGAAAAAAATTTGATATATCCAAAAACTTATAAGAGTTAAAAACGATCTCATGTGAAATGAAATTGATATCATGTCCACTAATTATAAGCCAACCGACAAGATAAGTCGTATGTTGAGATTGGCGCTATTGGCCAATATGAACATGGCCCAACTTGTTTTTTTCAGTAAATAAAGATTTTGAAACGACGATAAACGTTTACGTTGAATTCTGGCCTTCACCTTTCAAACCATTTCTGGCGATGTTGTGGTTTTTGAATATGCACCTCTATGGTGTTTTTAATGCTACCTGCTTCCAAGTAAACATCGTAGCTCATTAACATTGGCTAGTGGAGAATTTCCAGCCAAATGAAAAGTAACAACACTATTTAGTTTGCATCTTAGACTTAATAGACAGACATTTGTAAGAAAATAAGCGTTTTTGCCATACGCTATTTTGTTGCAATAGCAGCGTGAAGTTGGCAACACTTCGAGTGCCAACACCTATAGATATTTTATGCGATTGTGAATCTATACTTTGATGTCACAATCTTTTGTTGTTAGTAATCTTACTGATTTGTCTATGGTAAGTACCTTCGTTTTGACTTCAGTCGCGTTTTCCGAGTAATACCGAATGATATTAATAAATATTTTCAGTTCAATGTTTAGATTTTAAAAGAATATTCTCACCGTTGACTGGATGACATAATCGCAAATATGTATAAAAAAATTCGTTGGTCTGACTTGCATCCAGTTAATACAGGGTGGAACAAAAGTCCCGCTACCTTGGTTATGTGACGTTTAGCTCAGTTTCGTTATAACCATTGGGTTGTGTAGACGCCCAAATTTTATAATGAATAAATATACGCCACAAGACAAAAA
The DNA here is from genome assembly GCA_963932295.1 of Tipula lateralis. Classification (NCBI taxonomy): domain Eukaryota; kingdom Metazoa; phylum Arthropoda; class Insecta; order Diptera; family Tipulidae; genus Tipula; species Tipula lateralis. Next base: position 140,661,075 of record OZ010737.1, read on the forward strand.
GTGGCAACATTTATTGAAAATAATCGTTCCAAGGACTGAAGGGCTGAAGGTTTCAGCATGATGGGGCCACAGCACACACAGCCGGTCAACAATTTAATTATTGAATGAGGTTTTACCACGAAAACAAATTTCGCGAAATATTGATTTAGCATGGCCAGCCAGATCTCCGGATTTAACAGCACCTGAGTTTTTCTGATAGTTTTTTAAAATCAAAAGTTTATGTGTATAAGCCCCAAACGATTCAACATCTTAAAGACAATATTCGTCACGAAATTGAAGAAATCGAGCCTGAGATGTTTCGCAGGAAGTCATGAAAAATGCCTTAAAAATAACAGAAAAAAAGCCTTAGAAAAAAAAATGTAAAGGCCAAATAAACTTTTTATGAAAGCAATCAAAATGATAGCGGGACTTTTGACCAATCCGTTATAACCCGATTAGGGGTTTAAGTCACAGATTAATTTGGATAGAGAAAAGTATGCATTGAGAAAAGTTAATCAAAATCATTGTATTGTTGATATATAAACCCAGACTCAATTATTATTGTAACACTTCAGATGGTAACCAAATCACTGATATCAATCCGCTTATTGAAAATCAGGTGCAAGTTGAAGTTTATTCTGAAGTGTTGGCGGTTTTGATAAAATCGTCCAACTCGATAGTGTCAGAAATATTTGATGTATGAGAGCGAATATTATAAACTACATATTGGAAAAGTTGAAGTACTTTTGAGTGTACTTTGCAGACGTAATTCAAAAGCACATACATATTTTGATTAGAGAAAACGCTCATTTATATACGTTCATATTTATTTTGATTTGAAAACACTATATAACGTCTACATTTCTATTTTACAAATTTCCATAAAACTTATTTTTCAATTCTCGATGAATAATATTAAACATATGTTCATACATACATATGTTACAGTCATCAACATTTCTTTTGTCATGAAAAACAATCCACATTTTATGAATTACTTACACATACATTAAATAGTATGCTTAGTGTTGGAAAAAACAAGAGCACAGGGTGGGCATTGTCTAAAATTTGGCATAGGTACTTTATATCAATTACAATTGAATTTTACACTTCAACAGGGGGTTAAAGATGCGCTATTTACACCACCGATCGTAAAAGCCGGTACCACCCTCTGCAACTACCGCTGCTTTAATCACTGCGCTAGTGTTTGGTCAATGGTCGGTAAAACGATAGAACATCTTTCGCCTTGAATGGTAAGATGCAAATCTGGACTAATTTGTTATACTTATAAACTTAACTTAATATACCATCATAAAATTATTAAGAACCACTAATGAACCACTAAGTCGGTAGAATTCGAATTTTCAAAATCAGTCTTCATTAAAGTTAAAACATTAATTTACATATACAAACTTTGCTGATACACAACCGTAAAACTGTTTTTCCGACAAAATTCTCATTATGTATGTACAATATATAAATAAACAAAAAATACTGAATGAAAATTGTTAAGGAAAATTCTAATTCTTGTGAATATGGTTTTTAATTGAATTAACAGGTATACAATAGAAAAAATACTTTAATATTTCAAATCATAATTTAAATATTACATAAGTGTAAAATTAATTAATTTTCACGAGTGGAAATATTTTTTGATATGTTCGTTGAATTTTGGATGGTATATACTGCTCGTAAAGTCTTTTCAGTACTAACACTCACAGTTGGGCGTTTAAATTACACGATGTAATTTACACGGTGTTTACATGTTTAAATCGTGTAATTTACATGCTGTATATAAAAACTGATTTCATGTTAAACAATCGACGCGCCATCTCTAATCAAATCTAATTGTAAATAAAGCACCATCTATTAAAAAATCTTCTACTACGTATTTTACAAAAACAATTGTGAGATTTAAATAATCTATAGCCTTAGGTCCGTAAACGGCCCTTACCGCGTCTCAACTGAGACCCTACGAATCATTTATACGTATTGGTGCACATTTTACGTGGTCAACCCAACCAATGCTTTTACATTTTAAAATAGATGGCACTACAAATGGTGTTGTCTTCGTTTTTTACATGTAGTTTACGCTAGATTTTACATAATTTACATAAAAATGTAAAAAAACAAATTTTTTACATGTAAAAACCCGACTCTGTACACCTACTGTTTACTATAAAAATCGCAACACCTGAAATATTTCCATATATTCGGTTTTGGTATAACAAGCCAAGGTAAATGCTACTAAACAATAGAAACTATTGATTCGATACGTTTATTTAATTTATAACCAGATGTTTGCGGCATATGGACGTCTACGTGTCGATTACTTGTCAACAATTAATTATTTTTATTTTGACGCAATGGTCTTATGTTAGTGCTGTCGAGCCAATCTAACATTGAAGGTTTTTTTTAAATACCAACCGGATTATATGGTACCTACCGGATTGTCTGGTCAAACACGAAGGCGGCAGCATTATAATCAGCAGTAGTGCTGGAACAGTCAGTACTGCTAGAAACGGTCTTGATGCCATTGTTGCGTATTGTTGGCAACACCAACATAGTCGTATTCCAACAAGACAATGCATCATGTCATTAATCAGTGGCCTTGATTTAGAGATAACAACATTGTCCAGTTGGACTGGCCAGCGTAGTCTCCAGATCTTAACCACATCAAACATCTTTGGGGTATAGTGAAGCGCAACGTTCGGGAGCACAGCATTACATTAAATTCCGCTTTATAAAACGATTTAAGGAGTGAGTGAATAACTGCAGCTGAGTGTACAAAACTGGCTGCGGTGATTAAAACAAAGGGTGGGTTCACTAAATAGTGAATTAAATTTAAATTTTAAGGTAATATATGCAAATCAACGACAAAACCAGTTTTCATCCAGAATGTGTGGAATGCAGTGGGGAATGCTCCGTAGGGTACTTAATACTTTTGGCCAAGGAAATTTTCCGCGAAATCTCGAGCCGCTGAGTTGGAAAATTTTCGGTTCACCAACCAGGAGCGAAAACAAACAAGATGTCGAGGCAGAAAAGGGGGATTATAATTTGGACCATCAAAAGTGACGGAACGAAATAAGAAAAGAAAAAAGACTACAGGCAAGTATTGGATGACGGTGGAAATGAGATAAGATATAACCGCATCCAGAAGCACGTCAATAAATCTGTAAATAAGAACCATGTCAATGTAATACGCATAAAACATAATTATATTTGTAATATTTATAGTGTTGTTTTTTTTCTGGTTTGGTTCCATGTTAAAATGTGGTGTGAGAAGTCAGTGTGATCACAAACAGTGAGCAAACCTTTTTTTTGTTGGTGTGATCAAAACAAATTTCAATCAAAAACGAGAAAGACAAAAAAATATTGTGTGTTAATTTTATTGGAGGAAACCGAGTGCAATAGTGTAAGCTCATTCCAACATAGAGTAGTTCGCCATCAGAGACACATGGATGATAGTGGTTACTTGGGTGCAACAGACCCACGACAGCGGTACAGGTGAGTTTTCGTTCTTTATTCCACTTTCCGAGATTCTACTTTTTTTTCCCTATATTTTTCAACCTAACACTTTCCCTTCATTCCAAGGCATTGGATTTATTTCCTTTGTTGATTTCCTTCATTTTGAGCATTTTAGTGAACAAGTGTTTTGGAACCCATATGTTATCGCAGTTCGATGAGATAGATTGGCATTTTACTTAAATGACTTCAAGTAAGTAACATTATCTCCAGATTCTATAAGCCTAAGAGTATTCTACCATTTAGCAAGATAAGTATGCTCTATGCCATATTGAGCAAAACAGGTATGTTAGGAAATTTTCTATATAAATGTTCAGCATTATTGGCGGCTTTACTACATTGCGATATGAAAGTATTGATCTGCCGTAAGATTAAAACATAATTTAAATTATAAACCCGAAAATCAATACTGATACATTACTGAAATTTGGAAAACGAGATTGAGGTCAAATTTAGCAGATATCACATTAATTCCTTGACGCACAGACAAATAATTTTTAAAGCTAGGATCTAATTACAATAAACCTATTCGAATCAAGCCAAATGTATTCCCATTTAAGTTTGATAACATCTTATCTATCTGGTTTATTCATCTGGTCATTATTTCGGCTAGTCAACTGCATATGATTATAAATGTTTGAATTAGAGATTAGTTGATTTCATTTTATTTCATATTGTAAATTTGAAGGTCTAACCGCATCAAATTGTAGTTCCGTTTTTTAATTAATCATCAGTTTTAATTATAGACTTATTAATTTTTATATTTATAAAAACATATTTATTCGTAAATATTGATTTTTACATCCCATTAGCTTTTATTTGGAACACAATTTCCAAATGTTACCTCAAAATAAATTAAATGATAGATTGGGCATCAACAATGCTTAGGGTGGTGCAGAATTTATTTCGTCATACGTCTCTTTACAATACTTAATTATATTAATTAAACAGTTTTATATTATAATGCATTTAAAATTCAATAGCTCTAATTAGTGGAAATTATAACTCTCATACACACTAATTAGTGTAACCTGATACATATCCAAGCAGTGGAGGACTCGAGACCAGAGACATTCCCACACACGAACAGAGATTCACGAAATTATATGCTGTTAAATGTTCAAGATTCATGATGGGAGCCATTATTTTAAGGTTGGGCTAATTTTCATCAAAATCTTACGAAACATTAAGTTCGTACTCTCCAACAATCCCTCATCGATTACTTACAGCAAAACAAACTTTCCTTGATAATATTTAGTTTGAAGTCTGACTATGGGTGTATCGCACAGGATCCCTTTATCATCTAATTCCTATCAGTGGCTTAGATGAACATAGTTATGATCCTCTGCCGGATTAAATCATAAGTCGACCTATCTTTATCAGCGATAAAGAAAAATAGATTTTCCAGCTCTAAAGTCGAATGTTTCCAGCAATAAGAAAAAAACATAAATTAAAAAAGTTATTTGTTAAAAAAGGGGTGGATAATTTTACGTCGTCCTGTATCTTGATAATACATAGGTTATGTTGATTACTAAACGAAATATGAGTAAATTGAAGGAAGAAGTGCAAATCAAACTCTGTTTTGAGCTACAAGTTAGATTATCGCCTTTAATAATCTAAAGTTTAAAGGCCGTAACTGGCCCAAACCACGTCTGAACTGACACCTTACAAACCATTAATACTTATTGGTGCACATTGTAGGTAGAGACTGCAACAGCCCTTCTTAGCTGTCCTGTGATGATAGAATGATCTTTACTGATGGACCAGTATGCTGTTATCTAGCTGGTGCCGGGTTATACATGCTAAACCGTAAATTGAAATTATGTATCCCCCTTGGTAGACACTGTCTTTCAGGAAATTTTTGCATTTTCGAAAGCAGTACTTTAAGCGAAAGCAGTACTTTAAGTTTGGAGACTAAAATCGATTAGGTAGTCCGAATCAAACTACATTTCACTGGATACCCAGTCACATAGATATCAAAGAAAACGTATTGGCTGATAAATTGGTCTCTGGATCTGTGTTCTCTCTAGATATGACGTGATTATCTCTTAAGAGAGATATCGACCGTCACTTTGGTGGTGTGCACCAAAAGAAATTGGAGCTCCTCATCTTTTGTCGCTTATATCAAAAATCTTCTTTGGAACAATAAATCAGTAAATATCCCATTATTTCTTGAATTATGATAGACACACTTTGAGGGTGGGTATTTCCACGAGACATTGTTCTCTTAATAATCACATTTTCCGAATAATAATTCAACGCAAACTGAGAACAGTGTGGGGGTGGCGAAGATAAAAATATTAAGCACTTATTAGGTATGCTCCTGTCTCTCATACTATCTTCATGGACTGAACTTTTATTCAATTTCTATTTGGAGATTAACTGGTAACCTAGAAGATTCCTGGACAGAGAGTGTACGTCTGAGTGGCTATGTCGCAATGGACCAATCGAGACTGAGTGACGGGAAAAAAAATTCTTCTTTCGAAAAGCGTTTTCTTTGATCTTTGCGTTGTGAGCATTTCTTCATTTTCTTCTTAGGTGTATGCTGCTGAAAAACACTAGTTCAATGATGGTAATGTTATTATCTTCTTCCCGTGTCGAGCTAGTAGCTACAGCTAAGATTAAAAATATTTTAGAGTTCTACTTTTTACTTGCCTATTTGTATCTGATGCTCCACGATAGCTAGTGTACCTCATCGCATGATCTCATGAGGTACATAATTTGTTTTAAAATTATAATCCTATATAAATAGGATTGTTATAAAACTGTTACAGATTTGCAATTAGGTAATAAATTTAAAAACCTGCAAGCCAAAAACTCGCAGAAAGCTCATCAACTAAGTCAACTATTTTTCAGTATCGACGCTACAAGCCAATAAATATCAACAATACACAAAACGATTTTCTATAACGAATTGAATCGTTCGATTGAGCTTCTTAAAATAAAAATAATAACAAAAGTGTTCTGCACCTTAACAGAATATTCCCTCTTATAATCGATTTTAATCTGGAGATGAAAAACCTAATTGTTTCCCAAGTTGTTCAAACTTAGACGATCGTTTGTATAATTCAAGTAGCTTAATGACAATTAATAATTCAAATCTTTGTCGTTTTATTTAATCACTGTACAATGTGTCTGTTTATTCTCTCCATAAAGATATAAATTGTTGACTAAAATGTTCGTTTCGTATCATCATTTGTACCAACATTTTTAATTTGTGAAAAACGACTCCTCGTATATGTATGAATATTATTTGAATGAAAAAAAAATTTTAATCAGCTTACGAGGTTTTAAAACTATAAAAATAAAATATTTTTATGCATGCATAATTTTTATATAATAGAGGTTTATGAAAACCACCCACAACATAAACCAACTTGTATGAGTTTTGCGCTTCAAATGTTTTTTGTACTCCCTTTTTCGATAATTAATTATTTTAATAAATTTATGCATCAATTAATATGTATACTACATTCATTCTATGAAACTACACCCACAGGATTAAGATAATTAATTAACAAAAATTCAAATTATTCGTAACTCTGATTTGACATTATTATTAAATCGTTTCAAATTGTCTGTCACTAGCATTATGAAAAACAAGCTCCTGAATACCATTAGATCACAGTCACTGTAATCTGATGGTACCAGCATTGTATGTATACGTATAAGGCCGTTTTTTTTGTAAAAAAACGTGGCCAGTATTTGTAATGGAATAGAAAGTGATAAATCGGCAACAATCGTATGAAAAAAATATGTAATCAGGCCCCAAAACCAATTACTCACATCCCAGAATTTAGAATTAAATTATTTATCAACAATCCTGGTTTAATAGTTTCCATTTAAACCAATATTTTAATTCATGTTTTTAAAGATTAAAGAATCTAGATTGTAGTTTTTGGTCGTGAATAGAAAAATAAAACGAAATAAATTTGTAATATCGGGTTTAAATGCAAATTGTTGGTTAGATTGTGCTTTGTTTCTCGCATTGAAATAATATTTTGATTTTATTTTGCATCCCGCTTGTTTTTTTCCATTTTTCTTTGGTTTCAATTTTTTTAGAAATAATGCAAACAGTTATGTTCTTCGTTGTCTTTTAGTGCATTTCGTTTCAATTTTAATTTTGTTGCTTTGTTTTAGTTTACTACCAGCAGTTGCGGTGGTAGGATTATTTGTTTCTATGATAAATTTTAGGTTTTCGTAATTTATTTTCAATATACATAAAATTTTATCTTTCCGAAATTTTGTTTTTAGGTTTATAGAGCTTTATCAATTTTTTGGGATTTTGATAATGTCTATCTGAATTTTGTTATTTTTCCAAAAATAATCAAATTGATGCTTCGTTTAATTTTTCGAAACAGAAATTAACGAATAACCATTATTGAAATTTTGTCACCCGAAGTAATCAATAGAATTATGGATTAAATAATATCAAATTTATTTATATTTATATGTCCACAAATTTATTTTAAATTCGCCATAAATTACATAAACAAGAATCAAATGCAAAAGAAAAGTTAAGTTATATAATCTCTTTTTATAAATATTTTTGAATCACATTGAACCATTTGGATCATAAAGGGTCCATCATTTTACGATCATATTCGATACCCAAATAACTTATAATACTATAAGGGAAATCGTGTCAATTTTCATAGTAAATGCCAACGACAGCATGATATCGTTAAATATCATACCAATACGGTTTAACGAGAACAACAGCTGGTATGCGAAGTTAATTTTTAATGAAATGACATAATTTAAAAAAAAATTGTTTTATTTATTTATTATTATTTTTAAATATAAGCCCATTTACTTCAAAAATTTACAATTTCGATTATAAAATTAATTTTTTTTTAGATTTTAAGTTTGAGTTTCGTTAATAATTCGTTGAATATAAAAAACTGCGTTAAAAATGTAAATATTTCGTTCAACTACTACTAGTGTCATCTTTTAATCTTCTCCGGAATTATATCATGTTGGCACATAATATCGACGCGATTTCCCTTATAGTTATTAAAAGTTATTTGGCGATACCCGAAATATCATCGTACTTACATATTAGCCGAAAATAAAAATAAAAACCAGGAAAATATCTTATGAATGAAAATTTTGAGTATGTATCAATAATTGGGAAAATTATTTTACGACAGTCTTGATAAATAATCACATTTAGATACCTTATAAACAAAAATTGATGTTAAGGCCTGTATTGTAAGTTAAAACAATGAAAAGTCAAAAATGTGCGTGAAATCGACAGTTTATGAACGAATTTTACAATTTTGTTGTTTTCTATTCAATTACTCATATTATCTCATAAATGTGAAGAGTCGGCCTGAGATGTAATGGCATTGGTACCAGATAAGTATTATATATATATATATATATATATATATATATATATATATATATATATATATATATATACTGACAATAATATTAATGATCGGTGGAATTGCCTATTGATTGGTAAGACTTTAATTGGGTTGTTTGAAAATCTGATTTAGCTTTTATGATCTAGTTGTTATATTAAAAATTTATCTGCTTTGATTAAACAGTTTGTTTCATGATTATTAGTTTTGTTTTCTTCTTCAAGCAGCAAGGTGAAAAATTTATAATCGGAGGAGTCTTTAACGCTTAGCATACGGATTGGGATACAGACTAACAACAACTAAAGGGTAATAGCTCCATCAAGTAATAATTAAATCAACTGCAACTGGTACTCTACAGATAAAACAACTTACTGGCTCAGTGATCAAAATAAAACACCAGACCTAATTGACTTCTTTATCACAAGAAAAGTACCGGTTGATTATATACAAGTGCAGGAAGGATTTGATTCCACGTCTGATCACTCCTCTATTTTATTGATAATAAGTGATACAGTCACTACAAATGACAAACATCGAATTTTAACAAATAAATATACTGATTGGAAAAAATGTAGGAATAACTAAACAATAGCATTAATTTAAACACACATTTCTCACCAGAAAAAACATTAGAACAGGAGAGAGAAAAGATATACAGCAAGCAGTGTGGAAAGTACCAATTCAATAAATGCAAATTCTACCCAACTGAAATTGAATCACTAGTTATACAGAAGAGAACTATCCAAAAGGGAATGGCAACGTACACGAGACCCAAACGTCAAAAATTGATTAAATAATTTAACACAATGAATACTCAAAGGAATACGGGAATTTAGAAATAAATTCATACCTATGTTGAAGTGTGATAATTGATGCAGGGTGCTGTAATCGTGACAGCTAATGATAAATGGCGGGAGTTAAACTTTCGACTCCACAGAGTGGCATTGATTGACAGCTAGGGCGCTGGATCAACCAGCCGATGAAGACGTTTGTCTTGAAATGTATGGCATCTTATCTTGTATGTAGTCTGTAATATTCGTTTCTATATATATTGTGAGGCTAATTTGCAACAGTTCTAGCGAATTTACAGAATTTGACTCGAAATCTTTTTTCGATTATTTTGTTTATACTTCACTATTGCGGCGTGACTATTCGTCGTATTTGTGAACGCCACATAACGTGTTGGTGTGCTAAATTGTTGCACTTGGAAATGTTGGGAGGTCGAGTATTGATGAGAAGGTTATTGACGTGCTATGCCCTAAACAGGGTCGTCGGGGTCACCAAATGTATGGCATATTGTTGTGTGGTCTGTAATATTCGTTTCGCTAGGCCGGTTTCGATCTGATGACGTCATTGACTCGTTGTGTGATCGAAAAGATCAAATCCATCTCATCAAGCATATGCGACCGGACTTGATGTATGTTGCATTTCGTTTCTATATATACTGTGTGGCTATGTTGCAACAGTTCTAGCGAATTTACAGAATTTGACTCGAAATCTTTTTCGATTATTTTTGTTTTATACTTCACTATTGTGGCGTGACTATTCGTCGTATTTGGGAACGCCACACCTACAATCTCTCACTTATACAATAAATATAGCGATTACTCATTGTGGAAAGCAACCAAAGGTCATCTGGCTAAAATCAAAGAATAAAAGCAGATTGTTTTGCGGATCATCCCGAGCACACATTTCAACCTAATTTAATAACACTTAAACAAAAAGATATATTGATTTAATCATACAACGATCTTGATACACGAAATCCCATTCACTAATGCTTAAGAGATGAAGCAAAAAAATAAAGAACCATAGAGTACCTAAAAAGTCACCAGAATATGACTTGAACTGCAGAGATTCTTAAACAACTACATAATAAAGCTATTGGGAAAATATCGGAAATAACTAATGCCTCCTTTAGACTCTGTTATGTTCCTCTTGAAAACCTCCAGGAGTAATAATGATATCAAACCAGATAAGCCACCACGTGAATTAACCTCATACAGGCCAATATCGCTTCTTCCAACTATATTAAAACTGTTTAAGAGGCAGGGCCTGAGCCCGCATACTTTTGAAATATGCTAAGCTTCATGCATCATTTGATGTTTTGGTGCACAAATTCCAGGAATGTGATACACATACACATGATCTCCGAAATGGACACCAGTTAGTCTCAATCATATCACATCATATGATATGATATGCTTTATCACAATATGATATGATATTAAATGGTATGATATGACACGATATGATATTACATCATAATATATATATATATATATATATATATATATATATATATATATATATATATATATCTGTATATATATATATATATATATATCTGTATATATATATATGTATATATATATATGTATATATATATATATATATATATATATATATATATATATATATATATATATATCTATATATATTCCGCGAGTGATTCATTCAGAGATACTTATTTTCCGTAATGATCTTGGTTTCAAAGGACACTCGAGCTAGAGTTGAAGCCGGCTTCTTTTCCAATAATGAGGCCTATTTCTGGCTTAATGACTACGTTAATAAGCCAATGTGCCGTATTTCAGACAATGAGCAACCCGAAGACGTTCAAGAAGTATCATTACATCCAGACAAAACAACGATTTAATGTGGTTTATAGGCTGTTGGAATCATTGGTCTACACTTTTCCCAAACGAGGCCGACCGAAATGTAACTATGAATAACACCCACTATTGTCTGAAATTGAAGCGCGTGGTCTCGAAGACTGACATATCGAATGTTACTGAAATGCCATCTGAGACATTTCAGTAACATTCGATAGTGGTCTTGACCAATTTTATATAAAACGTAAAATTATTGAGAAGTAACTTGCTCGGAAAAACAATGACCTGAATTTAAAGAGGAAGCACCTTCGTCAATCGATATTTGTAATTTTCATTTACACCTATCAAACCCTAATGAAAATTTAAATGAGATAATTTTATAGCTGTTACCTTTATAAAGGTAGACAAGTATGGAATCCAGTGTTAAAAGAGGCAGAGGCAGGTATACGTCGATTATAGTTTACCTTCAAAGAAAACTTAAGAATGATACCAAGGCAAAATGGGTGAGAAGTAAACTACATTTTTCAGGAATGAAATGACTTCTCCTATAGTCCCAGTTGTAGCGCAAAGAGTAGTGGAAGGCACTATAGTACTCGTCTACTCATTGCAGTTCACTTAAATCCAATTTACAAAATTAACACGAATTGTTCAACAGGTCTGTGTAAGAATAAAAACTCTATACCTTAGACTTACCGCGTCTCAACTGAAACCCTACGAACCAGTATTTTAACGATTGGTGCACATTGTAGGTCGTCAGCCCAACGAATGTTTTTACACACAATTGCTTTTTATGTCATCCGGTGCATGTTTATTTTTGGTCAACGGCGAGAATCGAACTCGAGACCGTGGGGTAATGAGAAACTCTCTTCACCATTAAGCTCTAACCGACGACTGTAAAAATAAAGTATACAACAAAAAAAATTATTTCATTTACACAGCCACCTGTATCAAGCTGGGAAGTGTCTATCAGATGCAATCATATGATCCAGTCCTTGTTATTCAATAGAATAGCGAACTTTTTATTGTAAAATAACATCAAAAGTGGAATACCGGTTCCGCGATGCTAGGGTTTGTTTCAATCGAAAAGAATACAACAACATAGTCAACAAGCTCATTAGCTAATAGAATCTTTTCTTCACAAATCAAGAAGAGTCTTAGTTATTTTATCTTGGTGTTCCATCATTCTATCGTTTAGAAAAATATACTTATTGAGCTTGGTTAATTCTTATAGTCTGTTGGTGGTATTTAACACACAGTTTTTTTTGTATGGTGGCTGCTCCCGCACACTTAGACCGGCGATGGTCCGTTGTGAAACCATCTGCGCATTGCATAGCTGCATGTCAGACTATAGTACTGACATGGACGATGGAACGGCCCATGAATTCTAAACTCAACAAGGGATCCAGATGTAAACGATCGCCTAAACGATCGACGGTAAAAAATCCCTTTTTGCATCTGGCCCCTAGCGCGATTCGATCCGGTACCTCCCGCTCCAACTGCCGCAGCTTTAACCATTGCGCCACCTAGGCGGTTACCACACAGCTTTGGAAATTATTATTATTTTTTACAGATTTATCTCAACAACTAGCATTACCAACAGATGCAGTTATCAACTCAGAGGAGGTAAAAAATAAAATATTAAAAATGAGCTTTAATCAGATATTCAATTCAACTAAAAGAGTTTAACACTTATTTTAGATTAAAGATAACATGAAGACAACGCTCAACTGTTTTGAAAGTACTCTAAAAGTTAAAGGTTATCTCTGAATATATTCTAAACAACACCATTGTGTAGTAGGCTGTCAAAATTAGTTTTATTCGATCGAAGTATGTATTCTCCACTAGGCATATACCGCTTTACACTACACGATCCGAGTATATCAACCCTTAGAGACCTCGATAATGAGAGGTGATCTGACCGGTGCGTTATGACCAAACAGAAGACATCACATTATTTATGTTTGCCGGCGATAAAGAAGTTTTTATCCAGGCCATCGGAGTAGCAAATTAAAGAAATTATTTTATTAGTGATCTCATTCAGTGAACATAAAATTTTGACACACTGAAATATATATTGCTAAAGCTCGATGAAATTTACGAGTTTAAGGAATTTGTGCAAAATTAGAAGGCAATAAAGTGGTAAACGATGCTAAATCGTGTTCAAAGAGCAAACTTCCAATTTGATTATTTTTCAATGAAAGTAAAATTGTGTTTTTTGCTGAAACTTTGCGTAATAAAATATCGTGCCATCTTCCTACATGCGGGAAAATATAACAGTTATAGCCAATTTGCCTTTCCTTAACAAATTGCAAATACAAGACAAAAAATTAAAACTCTTGTAAAAGCATGTCGATTTGCCTTAATTCATGTATATCATGAACGATGAAACTTTCTTGTTATTATAAAAAAAAAAACAAATGAAAATTGAAATATTTACAATTTTCTTATAAAAGTTAAGAAACAAGCTTTCCAAATTTTGTTTTCCATGTGTGTTCTTTTTATAAGTATGTATGCTATTGTTTAGTATACTGTAGAGTAATATGCCTTGAGCAAGGGGTTATATATTTTATAAGTTAAGAATACAAAATGCTTATTTGCTTCTCGAACTGATACAACAATGGTAACAATCAAAAGAAACTTTAATTGTTTTGCATATGCCGTGTATTATAACGAGTATGCCGATTAAACGCAGCGATCATGTAATGATAGCCACTTTCAAAAGTAGTAACGATATGATGAAAGAGATAACCCTAAACAGCGAGCGAGTCGATATGTGAACGGAGTAAGTGAGCTAAGACCAGTTATATACTTTAAGATTTCGGTTTGGGTTGCAGATACGTTCCAAGAAACACGATTCCAAAACGACTAAAAGTGGATTACACAGTTTTAAGTAGTAATTATTGTCTGTTGCTACATTACGCGACACTTTGAAACTTCTTTCGCTGTCGGAATTCAATAATCTTTAGAAAAATGCTGTAACGTGTGAGGTTTCGTTTCTCAACTATAGTCATCGTGTTAAGTTTTTTCTGAAGTGTAGGCTTATTGGGCTTTTCACTTGCAGATACTTTGACAATAACGTATAGTGAAACGACACAAAGCGAGGTGTACACCAGATGGACATATCTCCAAATGTACAACAGAATGGAATAATTAAGATTCCATCTGATTGTATATACAATTATAAACAGTGCTTCATCGCCATATTATTTTGACAAATTACAGGTGTCACCTTTTATAGTTAAAAAATATAGCAGTAGTTTTGGGGTTACCCTGTAACCAAATGTTTACACATACGAACAAAATTAAAATAAATAACGAAATAGGCGTAGCGAACCGAATACAATGCAACGAAACTTCGCGAAGTGTAGAAATGCAAACGGTAATTGAATGTTCTACAAAGATTTACGTCGTATAATAGGTGTAGACATTTAAGTGACGAAACAGTTCAACTTCGAATTTTAAAGTGTTTCGAACAGTTCAATTTCGAATTTTAATATCGGAAGAAATAACAAGTGAAAGTGAAGTGTTTAAATAATTGTTGTGATATTTACTGTGGAGAATAAGTGTAATAATTATTTGTGAAATATTTGTGAAATTTATTGCGGAATAAATTTATACACAATCCCGTGATCGAACCGGATAAATTATTTGAGTAAATCGCAACTTATCGAACAAGTATTGTTTTAACCAGTGAAGTTAAAGTGTAGTGATGATTATAGTGACATAAACTAGGTCTATCCAGTGTTTATTTTTTCACAATTTATTAAGTCTATTGTGGGAACTAAATAAAGTACAGGGTTGGGACTAAGTTATAGTCTTTTAAATTTTGATCTAAGTTTAAGTCTCAATAATGTGAATACGAAACGTAGCAGACTATAAAACGTCTTAATTGGTGAAGGGACAGACTTTATCATAGTGATATGCAATAGCTTGAAATAATTTGGTAGTTACTTTTGAGTACAATCCAAGAAAATCGTTCATAGTAACTGAATGATAACTCGAATAATTAAGAGTTTGTTTCAGAAATGTGTGGTTTTAGGGCCAACAATGTCTATCAACCTGAAATGAATAGTTTCTCTTCAATGTGGATTTCTATCCACCGTGATGCTACTTATTGCGTAAAATCTTTTCGTGACAAGTCATCTCGTGAAGAGTTCAATATACCAATTTATGATATATATATATATATATATATATATATATATATATATATATATATATATATATATATATATATATATAAATATATATATATATATATATATATATATATATATATATATATATAAATATATATATATATATATATATATATATAAATATATATATATATATATATATATATATATATATATATATATATATATATATATATTTATATATAAATATATATATATATATATGTATATATATATATATATATATATATATATATATATATATATATATATATATATATATATATATATATATATATATATATATTTATATATATTTATATATAAATATATAAATATATAAATATATAAATATATATATATATATATATATATATATATATATATATATATATATATATATATATATATAAACGTAATGTTTTGTCGAGTTGTGTGACATGTAGCACCGTCTTGGTGGAAATAGACGTCAGACACATCAATATGACTCAACTGTGTCCATAAAAAGTCTCTCAACATTGATTGGTATCGCTCAGCATTCACAATAACAGCATTTCCAGCATCATTTTCGAAGAAGAATGGCTCAATGATTCCATTTCCCCAAAATGCACACCAAACAGTAACTTTTGGTGGGTGTAGAGATTTTTCATGAATAACACGAGGATTTTCATCACCCCAGATACGACAATTTTGCTTATTGACGAATCCATCCATTGTGAAATGAGCTTCATCACTAAACAAAATTTTGCTTGAAAACAATGGATCTGTCGTTCGTTGTTCAATAATCCAACTAGCGAAATTACGACGTTGTAAATGGTCTCTTTCTTTCAATTTCTGGGTTAATTGAATTTTGTAAGCGTGTAAATGCAAATCTTTATGCAAAATCCTCCATAAGGAGCCATAAGATATGCCCAATTCTTGCGAACGACGCGAAATTGATGTTGTCGGTTCATTTTCTACATTTTCACTAACAGCAGCAATATTTTCATTTGTGCGTACAGCTTTTGGTCTTCCACTTTTTGGTTTATCAGTAACACAACCAGTTTCATCGAATTTTTTCACTAATCTTTGAATTGAAGATTGATTTGGCCGATTATTTACACCAAAAAAATCACGAATTTTGCGATGGGTATTTTTCAAAGACCGCCCATTTTCATAATAAGTTTTAATGATGTAAACGCGTTGTTGCAATGTGTACCTGTCCATGGTTAAAACTGTACTACCTTCTAATAAAACAAAATGGCTTATGTCATTTGAAAAGATGTCACGTGTAAAAATTATATACTGCTGACATCTAGGCGTCACATTTGGATGACCCTTATATGTATATATATATATATATATATATATATATATATATATATATATATATATATATATATATATATATCAATATATGCTAAACTGTTTGTTATACATGTGGAGTTTGTCGTTTCAATTCCAATTTTGTATTTAATTAATTCTCAGTTACAATAAACTCCAGTCGTGATGTAATCTTATTTAACGTTTTTTTTATGTATTATATTAATAGCCAAATCTATCTTTCATCTCTTTATATTTATTTAGATATTTATCTTTTCATTATTATTATTGATTTATTGATACAATATGATTCTTCTTAGGATCAACATACCGTAAAATATAGAATAAAGAATAACAATTGCGAGACGGTTTTGTCGAAACACATACACTCTCACGTCACATAGTGTTAGTGGAGTAACAGTTGGAAAATACGTGTAGTTAAGCCTATCAATTAATAAACTACTGACTTCTTTCATTTAAATGCCATTAGGTTCCATGACACTTCAGGTTTAACTTCTAAAGTGTCTTTAGTTTTAAGTTTAAAGTTTAAAGTTTTTAGTTTAAACTTTAAAGTCTTAAGTGTAAAGTCTTAAGTCAAAGTCTAAAGCACCAAATCCAAAGTCTGAACTCTAATGTCTAAAGTGTTAAGTCTAAAATCCAAAGTCTAAAGTTAAAAGTCAAAAGTCAAAAGTCGAAAGTTTAATGTCAAATATCTAATGTCTAAAGTCTAAAGTCTAAAGTCTCAAGTCTTAAGTCTAAAGTCTAAAGTCTAAAGTCTAAAGTCTAAAGTCTAAAGTCTAAAGTCTAAAGTCTAAAGTCTAAAGTCTAAAGTCTAAAGTCTAAAGTCTAAAGTCTAAAGTCTAAAGTCTAAAGTCTAAAGTCTAAAGTCTAAAGTCTAAAGTCTAAAGTCTAAAGTCTAAAGTCTAAAGTCTAAAGTCTAAAGTCTAAAGTCTAAAGTCTAAAGTCTAAAGTCTAAAGTCTAAAGTCTAAAGTCTAAAGTCTAAAGTCTAAAGTCTAAAGTCTAAAGTCTAAAGTCTAAAGTCTAAAGTCTAAAGTCTAAAGTCTAAAGTCTAAAGTCTAAAGTCTAAAGTCTAAAGTCTAAAGTCTAAAGTCTAAAGTCTAAAGTCTAAAGTCTAAAGTCTAAAGTCTAAAGTCTAAAGTCTAAAGTCTAAAGTCTAAAGTCTAAAGTCTAAAGTCTAAAGTCTAAAGTCTAAAGTCTAAAGTCTAAAGTCTAAAGTCTAAAGTCTAAAGTCTAAAGTCTAAAGTCTAAAGTCTAAAGTCTAAAGTCTAAAGTCTAAAGTCTAAAGTCTAAAGTCTAAAGTCTAAAGTCTAAAGTCTAAAGTCTAAAGTCTAAAGTCTAAAGTCTAAAGTCTAAAGTCTAAAGTCTAAAGTCTAAAGTCTAAAGTCTAAAGTCTAAAGTCTAAAGTCTAAAGTCTAAAGTCTTAAGTCTTAAGTCTTAAGTCTTAAGTCTTAAGTCTTAAGTCTTAAGTCTTAAGTCTTAAGTCTTAAGTCTTAAGTCTTAAGTCTTAAGTCTTAAGTCTTAAGTCTTAAGTCTTAAGTCTTAAGTCTTAAGTCTTAAGTCTTAAGTCTTAAGTCTTAAGTCTTAAGTCTTAAGTCTTAAGTCTTAAGTCTTAAGTCTTAAGTCTTAAGTCTTAAGTCTTAAGTCTTAAGTCTTAAGTCTTAAGTCTTAAGTCTTAAGTCTTAAGTCTTAAGTCTTAAGTCTTAAGTCTTAAGTCTTAAGTCTTAAGTCTTAAGTCTTAAGTCTTAAGTCTTAAGTCTTAAGTCTTAAGTCTTAAGTCTTAAGTCTTAAGTCTTAAGTCTTAAGTCTTAAGTCTTAAGTCTTAAGTCTTAAGTCTTAAGTCTTAAGTCTTAAGTCTTAAGTCTTAAGTCTTAAGTCTTAAGTCTTAAGTCTTAAGTCTTAAGTCTTAAGTCTTAAGTCTTAAGTCTTAAGTCTTAAGTCTTAAGTCTTAAGTCTTAAGTCTTAAGTCTTAAGTCTTAAGTCTTAAGTCTTAAGTCTTAAGTCTTAAGTCTTAAGTCTTAAGTCTTAAGTCTTAAGTCTTAAGTCTTAAGTCTTAAGTCTTAAGTCTTAAGTCTTAAGTCTTAAGTCTTAAGTCTTAAGTCTTAAGTCTTAAGTCTTAAGTCTTAAGTCTTAAGTCTTAAGTCTTAAGTCTTAAGTCTTAAGTCTTAAGTCTTAAGTCTTAAGTCTTAAGTCTTAAGTCTTAAGTCTTAAGTCTTAAGTCTTAAGTCTTAAGTCTTAAGTCTTAAGTCTTAAGTCTTAAGTCTTAAGTCTTAAGTCTTAAGTCTTAAGTCTTAAGTCTTAAGTCTTAAGTCTTAAGTCTTAAGTCTTAAGTCTTAAGTCTTAAGTCTTAAGTCTTAAGTCTTAAGTCTTAAGTCTTAAGTCTTAAGTCTTAAGTCTTAAGTCTTAAGTCTTAAGTCTTAAGTCTTAAGTCTTAAGTCTTAAGTCTTAAGTCTTAAGTCTTAAGTCTTAAGTCTTAAGTCTTAAGTCTTAAGTCTTAAGTCTTAAGTCTTAAGTCTTAAGTCTTAAGTCTTAAGTCTTAAGTCTTAAGTCTTAAGTCTTAAGTCTTAAGTCTTAAGTCTTAAGTCTTAAGTCTTAAGTCTTAAGTCTTAAGTCTTAAGTCTTAAGTCTTAAGTCTTAAGTCTTAAGTCTTAAGTCTTAAGTCTTAAGTCTTAAGTCTTAAGTCTTAAGTCTTAAGTCTTAAGTCTTAAGTCAAATGTCTAAAGTCGCAAGTCTAAACTAAAGTCTTAAGTTTTAAGTCTAAAGTTTAAAGTTAAGTCTTAAGCCTTAAGTCTAAATTTTTAAGTCTAAATTCTAAAGTCGGAAGCCTAAATTCTTAAGTCTAAAGTTTAAACTCTCAAGCCATAAGTTTAATTTTTAAGTCGTGAGTCGTTAGTCTAAAGTTTAAAGTTTTAAGCCTTAAGTCTTAAGTCTAAAGTTTAATATTTTCAAAACATTTTTAGTTTATTTCTTACAAGACGGTAGGCGTCTTGTTAGACTGAATTTCGTTAACTTTATCAATCTAAATAAATATTTTACAAAGTTAAATCAACTTACCGAAAAGTTAAGGTTAATTGACCAAAAATTCTATGTCCCTGTACAAATTTTGTATCCGCATACAAAACACCTTTCAATGGCGCAACAATACCATTGCGTGAGACCAGCTCGCGCGTCGGTATATATATTGTTAGCATGGAATTAGGCGACGATTTCTTATAAACTCTGCAAAGTGTAAACAAACACAAAAGAGATAATATAAGATGCTATAATTATTGTTTATGTGTATATAATATACCTTTGTGATCCAAGCAAATCATGTGACGCATCTTTTGGTGTTCTGAAAATAATAAGAAAAATGTTTTTTGTTTAACGATCAAACATAAAATTTTATTTTTTATTCGAAAAAAATCTGTTTAATATTTTTTTTTACGTTTATTATACATACACAAGATGCTGATAAGGAGAAATGAAGATTATGTATATATACGTTCTTAGAAAGTTTTTATTTTCATAATATGTATTCTGTTTCATTGTTTTATGTATACATAGCTATGCATGTAGATTACATTAAGTTTCATCATAACAAAGAGGATGCCCGAATAAATTCGAATTCGCGATTTTTTTGTATCTTGGAAACCTAACACCAATTTAATTGATAAGAACGCCAACAGCATCGGAGTATACCATAACGCAATGATGTTGATTCATATCGATATTAATCTTTGCACTTTGCAATATGCTGTTGGGCTACAAATGATTAGAAACAAGTCGAAAATGAAACATCTTAGTGGGACACTCTTTAGTATGTGTACAATACAGATTCATACAATCATTATATTTGTAGCTTTACGATTATATTGCCAAAGGATATCATTACAATTTAATGCACTGTCTGTTTTATTATTTTAAAGAAACTTAAATTTTATTTATGTCTCTTCTTCGACGCAGTCACTGACTTCAGAAAACAGTAAGATTATTTTGTGGTAAAATGATGTTTTTTTTTATCACGTTAATAATGATAAGTGGTAATAGCTTTTGGTGACGTTGGACATGATATTTGTACTCCGGAGAAAATATATACATTGGGTGAAAATTTTAGGATACAATTTTCAGTATTAATAGAATTTTTGCATTTCTTAAATGGGATGATTCTACCCTGTTTCCACGACAGAAACTTGATTTTCAACATTATTATATTTGCAAAAAATTTGTCGCTCTTGGCTGAGATTTACGTACTTTTTTGTTCTTTTCCCATAGTAATCTTTTGTATTTTGGGGTTTAAGTAGGCAGTGGTATAACACATTCATATTCTACCATTGGATATCGCGTTATGCCATTTTTAGTCAAAAGGTTAAATTGAATATTTAAGGTAGCATTTTGCGAGTGTTTACAAATTAAAAAATATACAAGAAGGCGCTTGTACCACATGAGCTTCTACTAAATTTTAAGCTTTTAGCCAGTGATGATATTTTTCGCCATTTATGTTATATATCCGATGAAAATCATAAGCACACTTTGTGTTATAAATTTGCAATTACTGGAGTTTCTATCACCCGCCTTATAGTTTTGATGTGGAAAATGCGTTAGTTAATAGGTTTAGCATTCCAAGCGACCTAATCGATAGTGAAAATTCTTGTCGTAAAATTGACATCTTCGTACCATTCGGATTGTATGAGGTGACAAGGTTGAGGTATACTAAGAAACTATTTTATCTAGGACCAATTATGAATCAGTTGACAGATTGTATTTTTTGCAACTCATTCAAACATCATACTTCATCATTATCGTAGCTATGTTGCCTGACCATAAGCCTCTCTTAAAATACCTATACAAAATATTAACATCAGTTCTAGGATGTTACAAACAATTTCTATTTCTAAATCATATAGTAACTAGATTGAAGTCTTTTGATAGGTGAGGTTAGGTAAGGTTGAGTGGCTGCTTCAGCACACTTAGACCAGCGACGGTCCGTTGTGATACCACATGATCTTACTTCCCTATTACCCTTATGAGAACCAGTTTGAGCTACTTATAGTATCGCACTTTCCAGTTTTTGAGGTCAGAGAGGCAGTCCATTAAGAATTTACCCAAATCTTCATGTCTTTTGTGTGCCAAAGCTGGGCATGAGCATAGGAGGTGGACTAATGTCTCTTCTTCCTCCTCGACCACAGCTTCTACAAAAGTCATTTGCTTCTGGACCTTGCCCACATTTCGTTCGCTGATGCTACTGCCTCCTTGTTAAGCTCAGTTTTAAGTGCCTTAATAGGCCTTTCCAACTGTGTCCTTTCCCGTATAGCATTTGGAGAGTTGTACAATGCCTCGTTACTTCGTCCACTCTGCAGCTCCCCATGACATCCGAGTCACCGGACAAATTTTGTCTCAACCAGTTCAGGTTTCAATACCACCTATAGGATTGGTTGGGTAAATCTTGATTTAATTTATGATTTAAAGCTTAATGTTAAAATATATCAAAGCCTTGGCCTCCTTCCAAAATAACAAATGAATACCTGCTTTTATTCTATAGCACGTCTATAATAAAGATAACGTAGGTGTAAATGATTTTTTTCTCTAAATCCAGATGTATTATTTCTTCCAGTCTCTTCAGAAATAATTTTTGAATAGCAAGCGACTTCATCTGCGATTAAAGCATGAAACGGTTAGCCTGTGCTTACCCATGGCAGACCCGATTACTCAAAATTTCCCTCCAGAAATGTTGAATCTCAAGCGGCATGGTTTCTTACACCTCAGTTGGTAGAGGAAGCGGTTGGGGTTGGTGAGGTTCATCTCTAGAGACCTAGAGTGCCACGCTTATCGAAATAGAAGGCGAAACGTAAATAATACGTTTGTCTGAATAAACTATCGAGAGAGAGGTGGGAAATCGTGGTACGTATACCAGTATCGTATGCGCGGACTGGGGTGTCATTTCCCATAATTGGTTGGTATGCCTAGGGCCGTAACTTTTTTTATATGAAAACGTAAGAAGTCAAAAATCTACTATGTGCTAGTAAGTGGTTTGATTGTGGGAGCAGTAATGGTCGATTGTCTTCCGCCTCTTGTGAGACGGTCAGTAGATTCCGGTACCACCGGTCCCAAAGTGTTAGTACATAGTTCGGTATTTTCGTTAACTTTGTGTGAATCGATTACTTTGCCAGATCTTTCTTGCTTTTCGAATTTCTACACCCTCTAATCTGAAGGTGGTACTTTTTTTATTTTTACACATTTAGCTTCGAGTTGTTGTCATACTTAGTTCTCATGAGTTCTCATGTAGTACGTTGTATAATATTGACCAGTTCTTCGAAAGAGATCCCAATTAGTTTAGTTATTTGTTAAATCTCTTGCTTTTTGATTTTTGTAGCACTTATCATTATCACTGGTGAATGATCAGATGATAGGCCAGCCGATTATCAACCAGTATACAGTTGTTTCATGTCTTTTGTAGCTTTCCATAATTCTTTTCCTTTGAATGATGATACTCTTGGGCCCAGTACGTATTTTTGGCGTTAAAGCCAACAATGATGAAGTAGTGACCTTGAAAATTAAATAATGAGATAGTTTTCATTTCTAGCTTGGTCGTTTTCTGTTTATAATTTTGATGCCACTACTCTTGACGATTCGGAATCTTATGTGTTGATTTTGAATACGTCGTTATTTAACGAAATAAATTTTTATTCTTAGTGGCAAACTACATAATCGACTGAATGGAGCACACCTACTATATTAATCGCCTGATGGCTCACTATCGGTTTAACCTGTAGCGGTTCAACATATTTGATTCGCGGGAAGTTTGTCCTAAACTGTCCTAAAATCCAACAATAAATATTGAGGACAGTTTTAGGAAAAACTTCATATTTCAATATAGCAATATGAAGTTTTACCTAAATACTAAATGTGTTTAAATGTGTTAGTGACCATGAAATATGAGTATAACTTTTAATTGAATTTGCCGAAATGTTGACATTTTTCAAATAATTTGAAACTAACATAAAAATAACACTGAAATTGGAAATTTTCATAATTATTAATGAATATACGCAGACGGCTAACACTTCTGTAATCAAAAATTACTAATGGTTTGAAGAATAAAATAATCAATACACAACCATTCTTTGATCGTTCCTTATCATAATCAAAGATTTTCATTAATTTTTGAATAAAAGAAAAAGGTTACCACACCTGTAATGGCAATTTTCTAACCAGGTCTGGCCTGAACTTTTCAAAACAAACCGGTTCTTTGAAAAATCTAGGTGAGAAAGTGGTTAGTATTGAATGTTTTTGGATGACAATTTACTTAGAAATCAAAGATTCTAAGTAATTCCGGGTGTGGTAACCTTTTTCTTTTATTCAAAGAAAATTCATAAAAATCTTTGATTTCTAAGTAAATTGTCACCCAAAAACATTCAATACTAACCACTTTCTCACCTAGATTTTTCAAAGAACCGATTTGTTTCGAAACGTGCAGGCCAGACCGGGTTAGAAAATTTCCATTCCAGGTGTGGTAACCTTTTTTTTATTCAAAGAAAATTCATGAAAATCTTTGATTTCTATGTAAATTGTCACCTAAAAACATTTAATGCTATGTAGTTCGTACTTTTATTTTGTTATCCTACAGGAATACAAAATTTTCATTCCAGTATCTGTGTTCATATTATCTCCTAGATATATTGTTATTAGTTACATGTTAAATGCATATTTTCGATGAAAAATGAACCATAGCGCGCTTCTTATAAAGATTTATTATGTTCTAACGTTTAATTTTTAAATTCATATTGGTTTAACGAAAGCATAATTGTATTTCGCCTAAATGAAGATTTTTTCACGTTTTATTTTATCACTATTCTCAATATAAATGTTTTTGTTGTTGGGTTAGGAAAGTTAGGACAAACTTCAAATACGTCATATTTGTTGAATAATATTTCAAACCGCTCCCAATTTATTAATGCAACTTTTCATTAATTCCGAATTTTATTACGTTACGTTCTATCGTATAAGCGAGTTAAATATTATATTCACAGTGACAAGTGCACCATCTATATTCCTGTAGATATTCTCGTTTCGATAGCATATTTAGTGCAGTCAGTTGTCTTGTTAGTACTTTTGAATAGATATTTTAACGTGTCGACATCTATTCAAAGTAGAATGCACCTACATTTTAACAACTGCATTATCATATTTTCGTGTTAGTATTACTCGATCGTGGCGTGCGTGTCCTCCTTCAATGTTTTTAAGTGACGTGTATATTAATTCGGCCATTACTTTTTTTATCGGCCATTACTTTTTTTGTGGCAAATAATTTTAAATAAAATAGAATAAATAAATAAATAAATTAATTAATTAAATTGTAATAAAAATAAATTAATTTAAAATAAATCTTAATAACTTTATTATTAAATAATTTGTGAATCAATAATAAATACACATAATCCATGACATAAATTAAAACCGGTGTTGTGAATAAGTGACGATAATGCCCTTAAGCCAATTGAGGGCTACAAAATATCGTACAAACCTTATGTGTTTCCAACTGGAGCTTCTCGAGTATTAGTATTCTGAACATAAACCTTGACTGAACATAAACCTGTATTTCAGGAGAGCTTTCCTCTTTGTGTTCCAATTTTGCTCTATTTCGTTTTTGTAATATCTACTTTGTGTATCAGTCTAACTCTTCTTCATCAGTTTGAAAATCTGTATGAAAATCTGTATGTGTTTTGGATGTCACCAACAAGTGAATGATTTTGATGTACCGAATCGTCCATTTTGACTAATAGTGATCTTGCCCTGACATATTTCTAACTCTCCATAGGTAGCTAATTCGCACAATATATTTACTCGTATATTGACATTATATAAACTTTAAATAGAATTTTCCACTGTGCCACCCCATTTTCACTGTATAACAAACTTTTATCAAATTTTTGTCATTTTCAAGTTCCATAAATTCCAAAACTATTTGTTTTTATTATTTGTGTATGTTAAATTATACACGTGTGTATAATTTATTTTATTAAGTGTTATAATTTTATTTGGTTTCGTTTTTTTTGTGTATCAGACGAGGCAAAAAAATTTTCCCAGCTCGTTACAATACCTCAACAATTTGTTTTCTGTTGTTTTGGAGAAAAACATATTTTCCTACCCAGTAACAAATAACACTTTTTCCTATCAAATTTAATATAAGTTACGACTATGCGAGGCTGTTGGTGGAATTTCGTTATGGGAATAATAAAAATTGGTGTGCGTCGTACCTGCCTTGAACACTTTTCTTCCTCTTTATGCCTTTTTTATGATAATTATTTCTGATTTTATTTATTTGCTCTTTAGATGATAATTAGATATTATGTACGATGGATGATAAGAATGTTATACGAGTTATTCTTATTTTTAGCTGGCATTAAGATTTATTCGAAAATATCAGAAGGTGTATCAAAAATAATCATTAATTTTGGATTTAGTATAATTAACCCACTACCGCCCTTCTTGTATCTGCATTTCAACTCGATCGATTTATTCAGTAGCCATATTGTAATGTGTGAGATGCACTTATCGCTGATGCCTACAGCAAACTCCTGTGTTCTATCTGTTATAACTCTCATTTCTGGTCGTCTCCATATCTTCGTTCTAATGTCAACATAATTTAACATAATTTCTTTCTTCAGATTCTACGTCAAGTTGGTTAAGGTCGGGCAACAGTCGATTCTAGTTTTAAACCATTATTCGTCAAGTGTCTGGTTTTCCATATATAAACAGATTCTTACAGTCTCCCTTGTAATTCAGCTGTTTTACCTGCTGTAGGTAGACCCAGCGTCCGTTCATCTCCTAATTCAAATCCTTCCATTTTAGCTCCAGTAGTTTATTTTTGTTTATTCACAATTCCACCACTGTAATCATTTGGTACAATTTTCAACCAAAGTAAGGGTGGATAACTTCATTGTAAATAAAACAGCTGTTAGTTACGAGGGCGGAGTGAGAAATATGGTAAAATTATAACAGAGGGCACCACAGTCGCAAATCCCAGATGCCATGTGTCAAATTTTCAGACAGATCCGTCATTTTATTCAGCTGGGTCTGTTAACCATTGAAAAAAGAGAACCCATTATTTTTTGTAAATATGGAAAAAAGTGAAATTCATCGAAAAACATTATTTTTTGCGTGGAAAAGCCATTACGCAAAACAAAAAAAGCTTGATAAATATGATGGGGACTCTTCACTATCGATTAAAATGATTCACAAGTGATTTACTGATTTTCGTTGTGGTCGTACAAGCACAACTGATGCCAAACGTTCAGCACGCCGAAATGAAGTCACAACACTAAAAAAGGTTGATAAAACTGATTATATGGTATTGCAAGACCGCAGAGTGGGTTGCTGAGTGCTGTGTTTGTTTACAATCGACCAAAATAGCACACGTGTGACAACTGCAGAGGCCGGATTGGTGATGCTCAGACGAAATAAAACTAACTACTAAACCTAAGACTGTTAAACGTGGATCCATCACTATACACCGGAGACCAAAGAACCGGATAATGCAATACAATTCACTTTGTTTTGTTTTTTGTTTGGATAATCCAATACAATTCACTTCAAAAATGGGTAACCGCTATTCAACGTTGCCATAACCCAACTTCTTAATTCACGCACTTTTACCGGTTGCTGTTTGCAATTTTAATCCTTCGCATTCGTCGATTTCACCAGAAACAGGAGTTTGGGATAGATTGGATTAAGGAACTATTTGGATGACGTTGCGGGTCATAGAAGTCAGCAAAATACAGGAGATGAAATCATTTGAAATTTAGCATAACCAAAAGTGGTCAAAATGCATGATTATGCGACTAAATTTTCATACTTCAATAAATTTTCAAAATTATATGCACCAGTTTGATAGATGCGGTTAGACTGTCACCGAATTTATACTGTTAACGGATCTCTCAAAGAGAATATCTATATTTGTCACCATCTGGTCAGATAAGTACAAAAGTGAAGAGCTTCTGCACCAAAAAACCAAACAGAAAGCACTAGTGGGTATGGATTGGTCACACATTGAAAAGGTATCTAAATAACATATCACGAATATCAGAGTGGACCACAAGAACAGAAGAAAGTTGGAAAGCTAGCACTGGTTGGAGACTTTTTTCGTAATGTAAATAAAATAAGTCTACAAACACGACCATGTGCAATTAATTTAAAAAAAGAAGTGGTACAATAGTGATATAATTTATACAATATTTTTATTGACTAGCTAAAGGGAGATGAAAGATATTGTGATCTTTGTTATAGTGTATCAATATACGAAGTGAAGTTGTTCAGCCATGAATCACTCACAGTAAGCTACAACCATTATCATTACTTGTTTATACATTACTAGTTTATCATTACTTATCACTATCTGTGTAATATAGTCAGATGGCCTAGTATAGTGGACGCAGGGCGTGCAGATATTTGAATATTCATTGAGGCATGTGTTTATAAGGTCTGGGAGAGCCTTTGTCTTGCTGTAAAAAATATATAAACTAACTTTAATCAACCCAGGACTGTGAATGGAGGATATGAAAATATTGCCTTTAATGAGGAGAGGGACGTATGATGAATATGGTGCGAATAGAAGAGTTCAGCGGACTTCCTGATGTTCCAGAAGGTGGTCTAAATTAAGTGGTACTACTGTTTAATCACACGAAAAATGTATAATTACTACAGCCGATGGTAAATCTGATGTTCTTACTGCCAACATCATTATATACCGAAGGTTTAACCCAACATTACACCTATCGGTACGCAAGAAATTATGCAACAAGAGACCACCGTTGCAAATCCAACAATTATGTCAGATAAAACTGTTATTTACATAAAAGGCTATTATATTTCTCAAGTGGACGCCAAATGTTCCTGGTCATCACACAAGACTCGGACTTACGAAGTTTGATTATTTCTTAAACAGCAATTTTGAGTCGTGATGTACAGAAGTCTTGCCTGCGGCGCCTGTCTTGTTTTTGGAAGTTCTGTCATGTTGTGTTCATGTTTTTTAGCTAACTATAATACACTGAAAAATTTAACCGCAACCGAATTCTTAAAGCTAAGGTGAAACAATAGACCTCCAGTTTCAAGTAGCCTTGATGTAGTAGTTCTGGAGACTTGTACGCATTTAAATAGCTCTTAAAGCATCACAAGCCAGCAAGGCTTATCTGATGAAAGATGCAACGAACTCCATCTTTTATCCAGTCAGAGAATTGGTCTGGTGGATTGCCAACACGTAATCAAGCCAGCCATATATCCAGTGCAGATGATGGTGTACACAGGAAGAATGAGAAAGAAATCATTGGAGTCGACTCAAAGGGGCGTCAAATATGGGAATCAAACGGCTAAGAGCCTACTGCATGGAAAAACTCTTTATTTAACTTAATCATCGGATGTAATGCAATATACGCAGAGATACAAATACAATTTGTGAGTGTATATGAATCTGCTTGAATGTTTTTCGACTGTATGCTTACCAAAATAGAATCCAACAAATATGTTAATGTGGTAGATTGATCGACATTGGTGGATGTAAAATGGAAGGCGGAGCAAGGATACGAGCTTCTAGGAGCATTTGGACACGACCAGGTCATATCCAAATCTCTTGAGGGTGAATGTCACTGTAATATAACCAGATTGAGATCTGTGAGTTATGTGAAGAAGCTGATCTAACCAAAGACCTGAATAGTGCAAGGATTAACAATCAAAACGAATTGGTGCTCTCTTGCTCCCAAGGAGTTTCAAGCACTCAGCAAATTCGTTCTAGTCTAGACTGCATTAAATAAGCAATCAATCGAAAAACTGAATCCGGTTGGTCATCTCAAAATTCTAATGGAATTTCAAGACCTATTGGAATACTTTCCGACTGTATACGTAGCAAAATAGAAAAAAGAAAATAGAAATGGAAAATGGGTTGGTCCATGAATTCTGCACTCCAACAGGAGGTCATATAGATGTGTTCATTCACAGCACCGATCGTAATCAGATGGTGAAAAATCCTGTTTGCATCCTGTTCCTATTGGGAGAATCCGGTACCTCCCGCTCCAAACTTTTGGCAATACTATTGTAACACTGATCAATCAAGCATCAAAGGATGTAAGCATACTACAGAAAGAAAAGTTTGTGCTATTAACTGTTGTGACGAACAATATTGAGGGACAATTAACTTTAACATCTGAAGCAACTTAGGTAGTGTTTCAAACGTTGGACAAATAATGTCCAGTTAGACGCATAAGATATTCGCTGTTCCAAATTTCCAGTTTAACTGAAATATTTTGTATATATAAATCGTCTTCGTCCTATTATTATTTAAAAGGATGAAAGTTAATACGAGCAGCTTTAACGTTTTCAAAATAATTCAATTTCTTGGTGAAAAATGTATTTTTCGTTTTCTTATTTCACAAAGTTTCAGACATAGAAAATGTGATTATATCCTTTTAGTAAAATAATATTTTTTTTTTATGATCTATACATGTAATCTAGGGATAATGTCCTTTTTATGTTTTCGTTGAAGTAAAGATAAAGGCACCATGAAAATGGTATCCATAAATTGGATTTAAATTTCAATTTAAGCAACGCAAAATGTTTGTTATTGTTTGAAAGAGTAACGTCGTTAAATATTATTTGCCCCAACATTTCGATACACGCCTAGAATACGCGTTTTACGTCAACTAAATAAATTTGAAATATTTTTACCATCCATTTGGGCATTATGAACAGATTCAAGCGAAACTACTGATAGAAAATAGAATTAGCTACTTAGCATTCGGAAAACATTTGAAGATATCTGAAGAGTCAGGCTTAGACATTGCTACACAGTGGAGATGACTTCGGAAATCTAAGAGTTGAATTCTTCATTGGGCCACAGGTAAAAAAGGAGGACTTAGAATCAGTCATTATCGAATGTCCGCCTTTGTTATACCATATAGTAGACAATTACCTAATGGAGAAAAAGTTTCAAAACTCAAGTAGTCATTCTGACGGGTCACATTTGTCACGGGACTTTAAATCACATGAGTCATCTCGCCAACATTTTGAAAATGCAATAAAAAGAAAATTGTAGTCGTTAGTCATTTGGGGAACAAGTCAAAAGTATTACCTTATATTACCTTGACCAAAAAGTTCCCGGAATAACCACCGTTTGGCGCTCCCATCGTTTCGATTTGAGTTCTGTTTTATTCTGTTAAGTTGGTACATTTATGTTGATATTCTCTCTAGCGTCATAGCTTGACATTTACAAAAGTTACGTTGTCAAGAGTACATCTAATTCTGTGCGTGTTGGCGATTATTTACAATTTTAGAAATGGAATTAAATTTGCAACAACAAACTTGTATTAAATTTTACGTAAAGAACGAATTTAATAGTGCGCGAGCGTTGGAAATGTTGGAAAAGTGTTTCGGCAACGATTTTCAAAAGAAAATGGTCGTTTACCAGTGGCACGAGCGGTTTAAAAGCGGTCGTACTCGTGAGTTAATCGAAGATGATGAACGCAGTGGCAGACCATCGACATCGAAAACCGACGAAAACATTGATAAAGTAAAAGAAATGTTGGTCAAAAACCGCAAATTAACCATCGGGGGGCTTGAACATGGTCTATAGAGACCGTGTTGACGTCACAAAAGACATGATCTGCGTTACTGAATCCGATCCCATATTCATCAAAAGGGTCATTACTCGAGAGAAGACGTAGGTTTATGTTTACGACACACAATCCAGACACCACCCAAGTGAATGACGTTCACCAAATGAGCCGAGACCAAAAAAACCATACGTCGTTTTCAGTCAAAAAAGAAGGCAATGCTCACGATTTCCATGGATTACAACGAGGTAGTGCATCATGAATTTTTGCCAGAAGGTCAGACCATAAACAAAGAGTGTTATTTGGGCGTTATGTGGGCAGAAAACTCGTGAATTTTGCACCATGATAACCCACCGTCCCACAGTGCCACCATAATTCGTAATTTTTTGGCAAAAAATGCAAAAAATACCATCCAACAGACTTCTTTCTGTTCAATTGAGTTCAAAAACCATTATGGAGAACGCATTTCAGCAGCCGAGAGGAAATAATGTAAAAATTGCAGAAAGCATGATGGACATACCGAAAACCGAATATAAAAAAATGTTTCGAGGATTGGATCAAGCTCTGGGATAAACGGATTGTAGTCGATGGGGATTACTTTGAAGGAGACAAAATATATTTAGATAATAAATTTGTATTTTTCAATTTTAGAATAATTTCCGGGTACTTTTTGATCAAGGGGTATGTTCAAATAATAGAATTTTTTAAAATTATTCGAATTAAGTGATTCCTTTAAAGCCACCAAGTACCATTATCTAAGTAGTACTATACAAATCGAACTTATTTCCAACAAACCAAATTGCACATAGTTAATAAATTAAAGAAGTGTAAATAAATACTATTCGATTATTGTAGATTGCACTCCCGATAAAAGCCAAGTAAAGCAAATGGCAGTAATTGTAAGATGAGTTTACCAAAGCACTGATGAATTTGAGATTCACCCCCTGTTGGAGTGCAGAACTCATGGGCCGACCCATCTTCCATGTCAGTACTATAGGCTGGCATGGAGCTATGCAATGCGCAGATGGTTCTACGGAAATCGGACCTATAGCCGTACGTCCTCGATTTGGCCGTTAAGGCGTAAAGTAGGACGTAAATAAGCGAACCGCGAAAGAGCTGGGAGAGCCTTGAGCCCCAAAAAGATAGCATAGAATAAAATATTAAAAAAAAAAAAAAAAAAAATTGAGATTCAAGAACATTTTCTCGGTTTTATTCACGTAACCAACACGGGGAACTGCAGTACAGACAAACTAACGAGGCATGGTACAACTCTTCAATTGCTAGTAAGGAGGGAGTAGTCTCAGCGAATGAAAGGTGGACGACCACTCTCTCATATGTACGGTAGCAAGGCAAATCTGGCTAAAGCTGGACTTGAAACGCTCAAAGACACTGATCTCCCTACGAAGACATGAATTAAACATGATTGTGGGGATACGCAAAGAAAACAGCCTACTTGGAGAACATGCCAAGAGGTTAGGACTAGAAACTAATTACTTTTGCAAAAATACAGAACGTGGTGGAGGAAGAGACAGTAGTCCACTTCCTATTCTCATGCCCGGCTTTGGCACACAAAAGACATGCATATTTGGGTAAGTTCTTAATGGACAGCCTCTCTGATCTCGAAAACTGTAAGGTGCAAGACTTATCAAGCTACATAAATAGCTCAAACTGGTTCTCATACGGGTAATAGGGAAGTAAGATCTGTAAGTGTGCTGTAGCAGCCACTCAACATAACCTAACCTACGTGAGAGCAAAATTGATGTCGTAAAGTTAAGAGGAAAAGGTTAATGATGATGGTGCCAATATGAAGGGTAAACGTGTAGGAGTACAAAAACGCAATTTACAAATAAATCCACGTGCTTTATACCATGTGGCTGCCATTCTCTTAATTGAGTTATCAATGACACAGCTTCTTATTCAAGAGAAGTAGCCAACACTTTTAGTATCATACAATATATTTATGTATTTTTTTCCTCTTCAACAAGCCGATGGGACGTACTAACGTAGCCCAATAAGGTGGGAAAACAGAATCTCTGCCTAAAAGCCTCTAAGATTTCAGCTTAAACAAATATACGATGCACTATTAGCATCCATCCAGATATTAATCGGGACAGCCATACCAAATTGTGAAACAGGAGCCTTATACCAAAAACACATATCTGGTTTCGTAACCATGCATGATTAAGAAACTATGATTTTCGAAATGAGAGTACATGACACACTACAGTTCTCATTTCATTTGATAGTTTATAATAATTCATTAAAATTCTTACTTTTAAACCACACAAGTTTAAAAATATTTTTGTTTCGCCCTCCGCCTAAATTTTCCTATTTTGTTTGATTTTCCATTAATTTATCAAATTCTGTATTTATTTATTTTTTTCAAACTTCAAATTTTATAAAAAAATAACAAATACATAAAAAAAACAATATTTATAGTTTTCGGTATTTACTAACTGTATAACTGTGGCACTGTCATCATTAAAATGCCATTGAATGAGAAAAATAGCTCATTCCGAAACCATGATTAATCCAAGTTGCAAACCATGGTTAGCAGTGACACATTATAACGAAATCATGGTTAACTCAAAACTGTAGTTACGAAACCAGATATGTGTCTATAGTACTAGCTAAAAACATTTCTTCAGTTAAATTTATATGTAGCCTAATTTGTACCGCGTTGGAAGAGCTGCTTAATTTTTTAAGAAGTTACCGAACTGGTTCATGTTTCCTAAAAGTAATCGATGAAGCCAAAGTTGAAGCCATTGAAATATCTCTAGTAATTGAGACCTAGACGCAATTCATTACAGTAGTGGTGATCACACGTCCAATTCAAAATTAATATAACTTGGAAATGTGGATAAGCTTAAATTGTACATTTGTATAGAGTGTTGATCAGGCCCGTTATCATATATCGATGTACGAGTTGGACCTTGATAGATGAGTACGAGAGTACTAGATAGAAGAATACGGCATTGCTCTCTAGTTGCTGGATAGAGTTCAGCGGCGTGCCATCCGAATGATACGAAACTCGAGACTTACGTAAGATCTAGACGGCCTAAAACACCGTAGAGATGTTGCAGAACTCTGCGTGTTCTATAGATTAATAAATCGTAAATTTTCTGCAGAATTAAAGGAGAAAATACCAGCATTTGTTATGCCAGAACGAGTAACACGAGGAACGGTCAATGCGCATAGGTTTACGGCGAAGCTGCCGAAGCCTCCAACTGAAGGTACAAAGCGCGAATCTTGGAAGTATAATTCGTTATTCGGTTTTCAGTTTCCGCTGGAGTATAAAATGCACAAGTTTAAGGCAGCTATCAACCTTTACTTGAAGGATCGCGCGTTGGATGCAGGAACTCTGACAGTTACATCCAATTGAAGCTACGTATAAAAAAAATATACATTATAAAAACACAGCAAGTAGTTAGTTAAGTGTTACCTAAAATATCCTATCGCGCCAGACATTTGATTTGGACATTTAAAATGGGACGTACGCAAAAACGTCCTATTGCATGTTACTTTGTAAAGCCAGTCCATAAATTATAGTTAAAGTCTTTTATAAGTCTTTTATATTCTCTTACTGTTCCATTTCTATAGATATACAGCCATCAATCTTCTTTTGGTAAGTAATAATTGAAAATAGTGGAAAAGATAAACAACAGATTTACATTTAATCTTTCCTTTATCATTTAATTCTATTCTTAAACGTTTTCTCGATTAATCATGTAGTCTAAGCATCAGTAGAAATCATTTAGAGATAAAATGTTTTAATATAGAATTGAGAAAAACTTATCTCTGTTAATTCAAAAACAAATCGATATCTTAATTAATTTGGTTAGACAAGTGATCTTATCTACTCGTAGTTTATACAAAAAAACATTTAATCTTTGCCTAGAGCATGGAATTCCATTTAAAATACGAGGGGCGTGGCAAAAGTTCGCTTAATATTGATTCTTAATCTTACTCTTATTTAATTTCTCTTCATAATCGCCATTCATTTCTTGCATTTCTTAAGCCTATATTTTTTAATAAATCCACTTCTCAAAACAGTCCTCAAAATCTTGCTGTTTAAACTTATCAAGTTCTTTCCCCTCAAATTTCTTTAAATTTTTGGAAATTACCAGGAATCGCAAGGTGCTAGATTCGGGATTATGGTGCTGGTTATATTTCTTCAATGTCAGTGATCGCAACAAAGTAACTCCTAATTTCAGCAGTGTGAGCTGACGCGTTGCCGCGATGGAAAAAAAGAGCGCCGCAAAAATAGTCGTCGGAATACCATTTAACAGTCACCTTCAGACTCTTTTCAAGGAAAATAGCAGCAACAATTTTTGATCGGATGAGTAAATTGACATCATTACTTTTGCTGATTTTTTTACTAAGCTTTTACGGTTGAGTTCGGTCCGCTTGAAATCCATACCATGGACTGCGGTTTGGTTACCGGATCGAATTCTCTTTTTGGGAAATATCTAAAATTCGTGGAACCCACCTAGCAGATATTAAGTGTATTCCAGATGATTATTTCATATTCACGAGACAGTGATGGTTTTCAAGGCTAATTCATCAGCAATAATTTCTTGTGTCAATCGTGGATTTCGTCAACTTCGGACTTCACCAGAGCCACAGAAATGTCATCAATGAAAGATTTTGGTCGACCTCTTCGGAAAAAGATCCCGTATGGAATCTTCAGAACCAATTAGGAATAATCTTTGGGGAAGATGCGATCGATCCTTATTTATAATTAGGCATTCATTGAATATTTGTATCACATTACAAATATCTGTTTGTATTGGTGGATGAACTGAGACTGATGCATCCTCAGCTAGTTTGCGTTTTCTCGTCTCCATTTTAACCGATCGTTCTGAAACATCTGAGAGTCGCCTACTAAGCGTAATTTTGTTTCTTCCTTCGTATATAAAATACATAGATGACATAACAGGTCATTTAATAAGATCCGTAGGATTATTAAGAAAAAACAAAATTTTGACAAAACTTGATTTTATTATTCAACATAGTTGCCTTCGAGGGCGACACAACGAGTAAAGTGACTTTCCACGTTTATGGTACGATTTCTCTTTCTCGTCAAAATAGGCCTCAGTTTCAGCGATTACTTTACATTTGACTTAAATTTCTTTCCAGCAAGCATTTTATTCAGATCGGAAAACAGGGAAAAGTCAATGGGAGCTAAATTTGGAGAATATGGTGGGTGGGTAAGTAACTCGTTCAATTTCGCCATCGTTTATTCAATTTCGCCATCGTTTTCATCGATCTGTAACACAGAAAATGCTATAAGTATCGAAACAATAGTCAGACTGCTGTCAAATTTATCGTTCGAAGGCTAGTACTAAATAAAAATTACATGGAAAAAATGTTAGTAACGCCATCTATGTGTCAGCGAACGAACTTATTGAATAACTTTGTACATCGTGTTAATTGAAATCTTATCTGTGGTTACGACGAAGACCGCCCAATGTTTGATGCAAGTTTAGAGAAAACTGCAGTATACAGAATTTTTAGTTGGTTAAAAAGAGAAAATATATTTAAAAACAACGGTCATGCTTTAATTGTAGTGGATTAACTTATCAGATTAACTTCCGAGTTTGATCCTCTTAATCTCGACAAGATCTTGCTAATTTTGTGGCGTTCTTTCAATGACCAGATTTTTACAATAGAATAAAGTCATCCAGCATTAATTATCAATCCGCTATCGTGCTCAAGTATTTTTTTTTTGTTACGTGCCTGCTATCGTGCGGCCGGTGATGATCCGTTGTGATACCACTATATATACGGCTATAGGTTCGATTTACGTAGAACTATCTGCACATTGCTTAGCTCCATGTCAGCCTATAGTACCGATACGGACGATGGGACGGCCCTAGGATTCTAAACTCAACAGTAAGTTAAATAAAAAAATTTGTAATAATGGATGATTGGGTAGCTCATAACCAATCATTTGTATGTGTATGCTTACATGAGTCTATTGGAGCTATCGCCCAACACCAAGATAAAGACTCTTTTCAAAATGACTTGAATAAGTATAAGTAGAGCTAATAAAGAGTGTTTTTAGAGGTCTACAACTTTGAGCTGGTAACACTGCTTTTTTGACAACCCATTTAACAATTGATAGTTGCTTATGTTTAGTTTGGTTTGACATTTCATTATGGATAGACTTAATCAGAGCAACGCTTGCAAATTGTTGAATTTTATTTTCAAAATAATTATTCTGTTCGTCAAACTTATCGTCCACTTCGTCAATTTTATAGCGTACATAATCGTCCTTCAGGGCGTCTAATTAGAATAACAATAGATCGTTTTCGGACCACGGTTACTCTTAATGATAATGTTCATGTCGTGAGACGCCAAACAGTACGCACTGAAGAAGCTATGTAGCTGCTGTACAGGAAAACAATGAAGAAGATCCAAATTAATCAATTCGTCGCCATCCTCAACAGCTAGGGTTTCCACTTTATGGATGATTTTATGAAAGGATCTTGACTTAAAAGCTTTCAGGTTCGACTTGTGCAGGAATTGAAACCAAACGACCAACGGTGATTGGACTGAAGCACAAATGATGTTGATGTTGAATTTCCATTCAAAATGTTGCTCTCCGATGAATCCCATTTTTAGTTGAATGGGTTCGTGAATAAGCAGAATTGTTGCTTTTGGAGTGAGGATAATCTACGGGCTTTTGTCAAAACATTATTACAGCCACAGAAAATTATTTTTTGGTGCGCTTTATTGGCTGGCAGAGCGGTTCATATGTCTTTAAGAACGATGATCGTCTGAATGTTACTGTCAATTAGAAATTTTTTCGTACGTCGATTAGCTGGCATTAATTTTGTAGACATGTGGTTCCAACGTTCTGTTGGAGCCACATGCCACACTATTAATAAGCATTTTTACCTGTGAGAAAATCTGAAATCCAACTTTCAGAATGAAAAGGTAAACTCTAATGGAGAGTATGGGGTTTTGGAACTAGTACCAGCTGAAGCTGTGTTATGTTTGTGATAAGACTATAATCAAGAGGATCAGGATGTCTAAGTGACTGCACATTAATTGAACCAATATATACAAAAGTTTATGTTTATAGTATGGCACATGACCATATGGGCTTTCACTTTGATAATGTGTGGTCAAATCAATATGAACCTATCAATACAATTTTTTTCATTGTTACATTGGGTAGATCAATAATGCGATTCATAATAATTGTTTAAGAAGAGAATGGTTTCGTTAATGTCGAGATATTTAATTATAAATTTTATACGTTTTTTTTTATACCCTTTGATCCTTTTAGAGGATAGCAACCAGAGCTTACAAATGAAATTAATTTTTTAGGTATTTGACAATTTCTGTGAAACAAAGAACGATTCTATTTTTGAACCTCGTTTCCATTAGCGTACATTTGTTCTATAAAAACATTTCCTTTTGTTTATAATAATGTTAATAAGCTATATACCCGGAAGTAATGTTTAAAACAACTCTTTATTGCTTTTGTTAATGTAACGACAAAAAATAGAAATATTTTTTAGTATCTGGTAAATACACGAATAATTTTAATGATCGAAATTAAAATGAAATTAAATTAAAAAGCTTTTTTTATGTGATCAGCTTTTAAACTTTTGTTGTACATAAGAAAGAAGTTACAAAGTAATGCGATAAAAATTACTGCTTGCGTGCTTAATCCGTTTTGTTGAAGTTTTAAGTTGAATTGGTTACAAATGGAATCTTACATAAAATAACAAACATATCCGAAACATAAAAGTGAATTGCGAATATTTCACTATAGTGATGGCAAATACCCTGTGGTTGGGGGCAAACATGTTTCGTAAATATTTCGAACGAAACATGAGTTCCATAGAATACCACCGCAGTGTCCAGAGCTTGTCGTACGAGGCGACTAAATCTGGTTGGATCGCTGGGCTGACGACCCGCATCCGTAAAAACCAATTATAGTTAAAAATGTCAACAAAACCAAAAAAATCGGATACCGCCTAAATAACAATGACCCGGATTAAGTACCCGGATACGAGAATGAGGATCAGCACGTGGAACGTGCAGTCACTAAGAAAACCTGGCGCGTTGGACGGCCTTATCACATGTATGAAGGAGTATCGGCTGGAACTCGTAGCGCTTTAATGTGTGGCAAATGCGGTGCAAAAGGTGACATCTGGTTCAAGAATATTGCGAGGCAGCAAGAAATACTTCTTGCCTTCAATATCGCTAATTATAATTGTATATTTAACGCACTCATTGTGGACATTTGTAACAGTTCTTTACTACACATTCAGCAATGGTTAACTTTTGCTGTTAGCAGAACATAAGACAGAAATAGTCCTAATCACTAACAGAAAAGCTATGAAGAGCATAACGTTAGAGATTGATGCCGAAAACATAGTAACCCAACCGGCTACTACGTATCTAGGAGTAATTATTGGCACTAGACTGTCATACAGCACATATCGTTACCTCCAGTGAAAGAACAAGCAGGGTGAACGCAGCATTAAATACGAGAGAAGCTCGACAAAGCATCTAGCTAGCGTAGCGTAGTTACATTTGCCCTGATGTATGCCGCACCAATTTGGACTAATGCAGTGCAACAAGGCGACGTATAGGATAAAAATTGAAATCTTTTTAAAGATTAAGTGCATTAAGTGGAACAAGAGAAAGAATTCGTATAAAAGCATAGAGCAAATCCATAACAGCATGACAACCAATGGCCTATATACTTATAGCCTATAACTTTATGCTGGAATCAGAAAGAATGTATTTTAATGTTTAGGGTGTCCAGTGGGCTGCAGAGTTTTGACTTCTATTCTCCAATATTTCTAAAAAGATAGTGTTCTATCCGATTGGTAATACTTCAGGTACTAAAGGAAGTCACAATGGGCCAACTTGAGCAGCTCATGGTGACGAGGTTTAGGAATGTAGATTGCTACTGAAAAATTTAACTAATCCGTCATTCTAACGAAACCGATTTCGTAGATATATTTTCGATGTATAAAAAACTACTACAAATGCAACTAAAGTGATGCTTGAAAAGAAGTTGATACAATTTGAGAGACATATCCCAAAATTTGTTAAACAAACGATAAATAGCAACTGAAATTAATCTCATGGGGCTTATCCTGCTGCATTACTCAAGATGTGTTGAAACGATATTATACCATAGTTTACGAAAACGTAATTTCGGTTAACAGTGATACACTCTACTCAAATCACTAAGTTTATAATTTAAGGGAATACCTTCATGGAAGTTAACTAAAAAAAATTGGATAATGGCTTGAAAAGAAATCAAAAGCAATACCGCGCTTTTCAGAGGCCACCCGAAAAAAAATCGTGCTTAATGAACTATAACCAAATAAATTTTACTGGCCTTATCTGTTGCGTTGTTGAGACCAGAGAATAGCAATTTGCTACAGTTATGTTATATGGCTCAAACTTGTTGATTTTCAGAATCAAATGGAAATTTTATGCTAAAATTGGATCATTTAATTTCGGAATCTAGACTCGTTTGTATCCATAATTATATTTAGTGATTATCGTCATGCTAAAGTAGAACAGAGATGGAAACTTAAGACCCCGTAAATCTTACAATGATGTTAAAATGATAAAGGAATGCAATGATGAAGTATAGTCGGATGTGTTGATCAGCAGATAAAATTAACAAATGTTAGCCTTTTTCAAGGAGGGTGATAGCCGAACGATAGCCAAAATTAGTCCACCACGTGACAGAACAATTTACAAATGTAAACTTATCATTAAAGCTGGACGAATCAATACTACCGTTTCAGTGCAAATTTGATTCATGCTATTACTGAAAAGTTCAATTGTTATATCAGATGTCAATTGCTAATCGGGTCTCAACTGTGACTTTACGAACCATTAATACGTATTGGTACACATTGTAGGTGGTCAAGCACAAAGCAAGCTTTTTACACACAATCGCTTTTAATGTCATCCGAATATGTTTTTTTTTTTGACAACGGTGAGAATCGTAGTTGAGACCACGGCATGACAAAAACTCTCTTAACCATTAAGCTTCAACTGGTGACTTGTTTATGCAGACTTTAAACAAAAATGGCATAAAGTGTAGAGCTCAAGCTAAATAATCTAGAGAGTATGTGTACTGACGATGCATTTCCATAACCAGGTGTTTCGTTCTTAAGACCCGACGCAACATAGCCTATTTTGGGATATGGTCATATCAAACGACAAGAGATTAAGCATCGATTCACCTTCCCATTGCAAGAAGATTAAGTTTTGAAGGATCACTACTGCAAACATTATTTGAGGAGTATGATGAAAGATATCGAACAATAAATCAGGAAAGAGCCGAGTCCTTCTTCAATTATGATAGACGCGCTTTGAGGATATTGCTGGGTATTCTCATAGGACATTATTTCTTGAATGAAAATTGGGAACAACGAAAACTGCGAAGAATGTGGGGGAGAAGAAGAAGAAACTGTTCAGCACTTCTTGCATTCTTGTTTTTCATACTCTATCGACTGTATAGACTGTACTACTAAGGATCACGATTCCTATTTGAGGACCAACTTACGACCTTGACGATACCGAATATCTATTTATTCAAAGAACAAAGAGATTTAGGGCCTGAGAGTGTCCATCTGGGAGGAGATCTCACAATGTGCCTATCTAGCCTGAGTGTAGGAAAAATAAAAATGAATGGCATTGCTTCACAACAAATGTATTAATTTTATATATATATTTGGTAGAAGTCAGAGCCTACAAAATCTCGGCAATGAATACTTTACGGCTGAAGAGGAATTTTAGAAGGATTGGAGATTCAACCCAGACAAAATAAAGAAAACGTAAATAAAAAGAGGAGACTGTGCCAAACCCCATCCCCAAAGGTATCTCTATTGCAACGATAATCTTTGGCTTAGAGGCCATAGACGGCCCATACCGCGTCTCAACTGAGGCCTTACGAACCAATTTTAACGATTGGTGCACATTGTAGGTGGTCAGCCCAACGAATGTTTTTACACACAAACGCGTTTTTTATGTCATCCGGTTGCATGTTAATTTTTGGTCAACGGCGGGAATCGAACTCGGGACCGCGGCGTGATGAGAAACTCTCTTAACCATTTAGCTACAACTGGCGACGATCGCAACGATATAATACCAAAACAACCACAATATGTACTCCAAAAGGAACCCTTACCACCACCAATCAATGTTAGCACTGTTAGAGATTTTAATATACTCAGAAGAATTATCAGTGACAGAAAAATCTGCTTAGTTATACTCAACAACGGTATCAAAAGAACGACGCAGTATAAAAATGACTACCGTAAAATTAAGAAACTACTTAGCGACATAAAGTACCTGAATCCAATAACAAGGATAGTACACTCCATTATATTGAATACAATACATTTCAACAATCGTAGTTCGAGGTTCACCGTCGTTCACCGATCGAAACCAGAAGAGAGCGAAGAGATCAAAGCGTAGATCAAGGACTATGGTTATCATTGAAAACATTGTTAGACATTTCCCATTGTTTTATATAGTCCTG
Organism: Tipula lateralis; assembly: GCA_963932295.1. Taxonomy (NCBI): domain Eukaryota; kingdom Metazoa; phylum Arthropoda; class Insecta; order Diptera; family Tipulidae; genus Tipula; species Tipula lateralis. The sequence continues at coordinate 140,704,180 of OZ010737.1, forward strand.
TGGAGAAAACAAAAAGGACATCTGTATACTAAATTCAGAACCTGCTTTATTGCAAGGTGTCAAGTAAACCTTAGGTTATGTAATAGGTATACATCAGTGTACAAATTGCCAAAAGTTAGGACACACGAAGAACTTCTACAACAGACAAGCCAAATATGTCAAATATATATTAAAAGCCACAAAATGTTAGACCATCTTGTGCACTCTGTGAAGAAAATGGTCATCCGGCTAGCTGTAAATCATAAAAATTTAAATGCTCAGCTACCAAAAAGAACAACAGGAGTAGGACGCCTACAGCAAAAGCCAAAAAATATGATACTATTACAGTGAGGGTGGTTTTTCTACGTCCAGAGGAGCAAAAGTTCAAACAACAGGCTAAAGCAAGAAAGCAGGCAGAAACCTGTGGTGAACGAGCCACACAAAAGTAATATAATAGAAATGAGAACAAATTGCAGCCATCTTTATATTTTTTTATTTTTTTACGGCTTTTACAAGCCATTGTTGGCCCATACCGTGGCAACAATCTGACATCATTGGTTTTGATCACGAACCAGCTTTACCGAAAGGCGACTCTCTCTTCAAAGATCGCTGTATCATTCGGTTTAGGACGCAGAAATCCTTCTCCAATATTTCCGAGGTCATCTCCACTGTGTAGCAACGTATAGCTTTTGGACACATGGTCTTCACTTTTAGGCCGTCGAGTTTCTTGGAGAGCTACTTGGAGCTCCAGGCGATACACTTTCATATACATGTGATAAGGCCGTCAAACGCGCAAGGTTTTCTAATTGACACGACGTGCCAATCCTCAATCTGGTATCCAGGTACTTAAGCAGGGTCATTGTTGTATGGCGGTATCCGAAATTACATGGAATATTTACATGGATGTCCCAAACACAGTGCTACTTGGACGTATGGTATATAAATCTAAATAATCAAATCCTTTAATTATTCAACGCGGCCAAAACTAATTACTACGTGCAGTAACAAATGCTTACCGCTACATAAATATCGAGAAATTACACAACGACCTTAATGTTAATTGAATTGATGAGGTGGTCTAGGAATTTGCCATCAAACATGAAAGAAGATGCAACATATCAACAAAAACTGAGACGCCTTAAAAGAATTTTGCCGCATGACTTAGTCATCTAATAAAGTTTCATTATTGGTAGCAGAATATTGATTGCTTGTACACTCATACTCGCTCCACTCACTATTTGTTTCAAATAAATGCGTTATTATCACTATAGTAATGTTGAACCGTTCAAATATATAAAATTCAACTCTTAAGACATGTGTGTTTCATTGTGCCAAATTTTAGTAAAATTTATAAGGACGAGTTATTTCTGATTTTAGTGCTCATTCTCAAAATAATCAGTTAAGTTTGTACAAACTTCATTCTCGTTGACAATGAATTTGTCAAATGATGTCAAACAAAACCGACAACACTGTTGATTCAATTCACGCCTTACACTTTATACACATACCACTAACATATATGTCTTACACTATTTACATCTTACAATACAGGCCATCAATTTTTGTTTAAAAGGGGGAAAAAATATGATTAATTATCAGGAGTTTTGTAAAATAGTTTTCCCATTTACTGGCACCTACTCCGAATTTTCATTCATAAGAAATTTTCTTGATTTTCGTTTTCATTTTCGGCTAATATGTACATAAGTTCGATGGTATTTCGGGTATCGAATATGATCATATGATCAAAATGGTTCAATGTGACTCGATTTAAATTTTTAAGTTATTGTATAACTTAACTCTTCTTTTGCATTTGATTCTTGTATAGGGAAAACTCTAGCACTCAAGGAATGCACAAAGTCACAAATTTTGTTTTTTGTTTCTTTGCCTTCTTGATTGCTGGTTACTGTTTCTGTATTGTATTGTTTGTTTGTCATTATGTAAAACTTAATACAACAAAAAACGCGATCGAAACGAGCGGGATGCAAAATAAAATCATAATGGAAGTTCTGTGAGTAAAACAAAGCACCTTTTAATAAAAATTTGCATTTAAACGCGATATTACAATTTATTTAGTTTTATTTTTCTATTCACGATCGAACAAATAATAATCTAGATCCTTAAATATTTAAAAGCATGAATTAAAATATTTAATAAAATGTAAAATAGTAAACCATAATTATTGATAAATATTCAAATTCCAAAATCTGTGGAATGAGCAATTTCTAAATTACTGGTTACTAAATTATAGAAAGTTTAACGATACAAAATACGTAAAAATAAACTTTTTTATACGATTGTTGATGTTTTTACCCCTTTTCATTGGCCATTTTTATTTTTCAAAGAGATGGCCGTATACGTATACCGGCAATGCACATACCATATGAAAACAAATCAAACAATGTGATTTCGCAGTTTACTTTGGTATTATTTATGACCGTTCGCAGCATGTTGACAGTGTTGCCATTTTTTGGGTCAATTTTAATTATTAATCAATCATAAAATTTAACAAACTTCGTTAGAAAATATGTCAAATGCATGGTAATTAATTATGATAAATGAGAATAAAATATATGTAAACACGTTGCTTTTATTATGCTTGTAATAAAATGTTTAATATGTACTAATAAAAAGTTTGAGTATTTTTTTTATTAAATATACTTAAGATTTGTAAGTAATTTAAATTTTTTTATCGTTTGGAAATTTCACTGTCTATTTCATTGGGAAATTGTAATTTTTCTACTATTTATTATTCCGGATTTAACGTCGATTTTATTAGTTCAGGATAATCGTTTTTTATGATATTTATATTATTAAAAAATAAATAAAAATAATTTTAATTGTTTTTTGTAATGATTTGTTACTGTAAATATTTTTTAATTGAAAAATAATTTAAAGAAAGCGGAAATTTTTTCAGAACTCGATGCTACGGACGCCTCCACGGTGCAACCCACATTCACACACATAAACTTACACATTGAAGTCGTAATTTTTGGTCATCACCGGTAATCGAACCCGGGAGACAGAGCAACCACACCATTTTCTCTACCAACGAGAGCGATAAAACATTGTTTTATTTATGGCAACACCCTAACAGATTTGGTTTAAAAAAAGCTTCGATTCTGAAATAAATTTGCCTACCCTGTCATACAAAATTTGTTTCGCGTGTGGGTGATTTCTTCTCAACTATTGTTAAATTAAATCTCCATTCACAGGAAGAGTAAAAGTTGGCGTCTTTTACTAATTATTATCTAAATATAAAACTTGTTTTAGACTACTTCGTACTTGTTCATCATTATGTTTCTATGTCGATTATAACTACCTATATGTAAATACGTATATATATATATATATATATATATATATATATATATATATATATATATATATATATATATATATATATATATATATATATATATATATATATATTATATATATATATATTTATATATATATATATATACATATACATATATATATATATATATATATATATATGTATATATATATATATATATATATATATATATATATATATTCTTATATATATATATATATGTATATATATATATATATATATATATATATATATATATATATATATATATATATAGTTACGCCCTGTGGATGGGGGCAACCATGTTTCGTAAATATTTCGAACGAAACATGAGATCCATAGAATACCACCACAGTACCCAGAGCTGGTCGTAGGAGGCGACTACATCTGGTTGGATCGCTGGGCTGACGACCCGCATCCATAAAAAAATATCACTGTTAAAAATGTCAACAAAAACAAAAAAAAATCGGATACCGCCTAAATAACAATGACCCTCCGCTTAAGTACCCGGATACGAGATTGAGGATCAGCTCGTGGAACGTGCAGTCACTAAGAAAACCTGGCGCGTTGGATGACCGTATCAAATGTATGAAGGAGTATCGGTTGGAACTCGTAGCGCTCCAAGAAACTCGATGGCCTAAAAGTGGAGTCCATGTGTCCCAAGGCTATACGTTGCTACACGGTGGAGATGACCTCAGAAATCTTGGAGTTGGCTTTCTCATTGGGCCGCAGGTAAAAAAGGCTGTGTTGGACTTCCAAGCAGTCGATAATCGAATGTGTAAGCTTCGCTTGCAAATAAGATTAGCCAACCTGTCAATTGTATGTGTACATGCGCCCACTGATGTAAGCCAACCCCAAGATAAAGACTCATTTTACAATAATTTGGATAATCTGATGGGCTCTATACCTGAGCACGATATCAGATTGGTGACTTTAATGCTAGAGCTGGCAGAAATCAGACCGAATTATGTAATAACATAGGTCCGTACTCCCGACACGAAACTGCGACCGAAAATGGGGAAAGAATGATGTACTTTGCGATCGCTCATGATCTCAAAGTGGAAAGTACATTCTTTCCCCATAAAAACATCCATTTGGAAACATGGACACATCCACGTAAAATATCCCGAAGCCAAATTGACCTTGTGTTGATTTCAAAAGGGCGGGCTCGGGTTGTCCAAGACGTGAGATCGTATCGGTCGTCAACAAAATTCGTAGGCAGTGACCATTTTATGGTTGCTGCAAAGCTACGATGGAAATTTTCGTACAAGTCAAGAAGGACAGGGGAATATACAATGCGATTCTCCTGTGAAGGTCTGATAAATGAAGAAACGCAACGAAAATATCTTGTCAGCAATAGCATTTTACGATCCAATTACCAATCTGATGATGTGAACAGTGTCTGGGAAGTATTGAAAACCTCGGTTGTCGATGCTGCCCAGCACACTCTCGGTATAGTGAAAACTAAGCCCAAAAATGATTGGTTTGATGAGGAGTGTCGTCTTGCTGTTGAGCAACGCAATATAGCCCACAATGAAGCGCAGACTCGGTTTACAATCGCAAGGAAAAACAAAGCAGTTCTTGCTAGGAGGACAGCTAAACGAATTTGTCGACTGAAGATGTGAGAATGGTGGAAGGCTAAGGTCTTAAGAGTACAGCAACTCAGCAATGAGCACAATTCGCGTGGTTTCTTAAAAGGAATCACCGAATTGCACCATACCTTAAGATCTCGGTCAACTGCCATTCGGGACCAGGATGGAAACCTCTGTGTTAACGTCGATGCGGTACTCGATACATGGCGTGAACATTTTTCTGATTTACTTAATGTTCCACATGTATCACAAGCTGTGTTTGATTAAAAATACAGACCGCGGAGATGTTCGTTCATCGTGAGGATCCATCCTATGAGGAATTCACAATGGCCATGCAGAGATTAAAGAAAAATCGTTCAGCATGGTTTGATTGCATTAATTCAGAGCTCTTGAGATTCGGAGGGCTAACTTTGTGGAACTGTCTTTTCGACCTTATTCGATTGGTATGGCGAAATGAAGTTATGCCCGAAGAATAGAAAGTGGCCGCGTTATGCCTAATTTTCAAGAAGAGTGATCGCTTGAAATGTGAGAATTATCGCGGTATAGCTCTCCTTTGCACAGCATATAAGTTACTGTCTTACATAATCTTGGAAAGAATCACTCCTCTAGCGGAGGAAATTGTCGGTGACTACCAATGAGGATTCCGTCCAAATCGGTCAGTCACTGATCAAGTTTTTTCGCTGCGGATGATTCTTTCCAAGTACTACGAAACATCTCGCGATGTACACCAGGTATTCCTAGATTTCAAGCAAGCCTATGACTCGATCAATCAATAGAGATTATGGTATGCGCTTGAATATTTAGGAATACCGAAAAAATATGTTCATCTGTGTAAAAAGACAGTATCGCAGTCACAATGCTGTGTTAAAGTTGAGAACAGGCTATCGAGAACTTTTGCAATCAATTCCGGTGTTCGACAAGGAGATGCGCTGTCCCCGATACTTTTTAATCTCATGTTGGAATACATCCTTCGTAAAAGTGAAACACCTCAGGACAACATCTTATTCCGACAATCCAATCAACTTCTTGCATATGCAGATGATATCTGTGTGATTGGATTAAATGGCAACGGAGTCAAAGAGATACTTGATCCACTGGAACAGTTTCCAGCTTCCGTTGGTCTCAAAATCAACGAGTCAAAAACCAAATATCTAATCTCGAGTTTTAGAAACCAAGACGCAATTGATTTCAGTAGTGGTAACCACACGTTTGAAGGAGTGATGAGATTCAAGTATCTTGGATCTCTCATCACTCACGATAATAGTGTGGGCGAGGATATCAAGGTCCGCCTTGCCGCTGGCAATCGGGCTTTGTATCCTCTACGTCCACTGCTGGAATCAAAATATCTTGCAAATGCGGATAAGCTGAAACTGTACAGAGTGTTGATCAGACCCGTCGTCATGTATGGATGTGAGAGTTGGACCTTGACGGATGAGTACGAAAGATGGCTTCTAACATTCGAGAGAAGAATCATGCGTGTGATATATGGCCCAAAACGCGACGTCGTTGGCACATACCGAGTTCTTTTCAATCACGAGCTCAGGAATTTAATTCCTGATATCGTGCATGAAATCAAAGGACAGCAGTACGCTGGCTCGGACACGTTCTGCCTGTTGATCCGAACCGAATGATACAGCGAACCTTTAAGGGAGAACCGCCTTTTGGATTGAAACCGATGGAGTCAGATTGTTGACAAGGGTACGGGCCAATAATGGCCTGTCAAACCGCAAAAAAAAAATATACCGATGCAAAATATAAAAATAACCTAGCAACTTTTGTATTATAAAACTAGCGTTAAGTTGGCTGAAAAACAACTCAAATTCTCGATAGACTTAACCTTTGTTTTGGTTCACAATTATCCTAATTTTTTTTTTGAGTGAAAGATTAGAAACAAACCAGCAAGTTATATCTACAGCATTGTATAGACATCGTGTATCAACTGTTTGCTGTAGAGAAAAATATATAACTAGATGTCCATATAAATTTTTACGTTATCAAGGGAAATCAATAGAAGTTTCTGAAATTGATTAGCAGAAATTTGGATTCTGTGTTTAGGTTGTTCCGTGTTGTGTCATTTTATTGCCAAACCCATTTATATATTATACAATACTTTGAAATTATTCAGAATTTTAGAACATTTCAAAATCTAGAATTAACCTATTTAATCAACTACCTATATAAGATTATAACGATGATACCTAGCCATGGTTGATATTCACGAGCTTTTGTTTTATAGGTCTTATATGTGCACCGAACAGTTTGAGTAAAAATATATAGGAAAGAAACATGCAGTCATATTTCGTATCGAAAATCTTGGTGGCAATAGCCGGAACCTTTTATGATTATTTTAACATTTACATTACATACTGAAATGTTATATATATACATTTGGTACAGACAACGTAATCTCGCGTTTTAACATATGTTTCAACATTTTCAATTTGATTTCAAATCCTTGTTATTTGGAAACAAAACCAAATTTTACTTGGTGGAAAATTTTTATTTATTGTGACAGTATTTGTATGGGAGTGGGATTAAAAATTTGTTATTCACATCTGTGTTTGGCCAATATGATACAGTTGGATGTATAAAAGTAGAATAATACCATTTTTTTTTCAAATTTGATAATATCTATGCTTATCGATTATGATAATAATTTTGTATACCCGCGTTATAATTCCATCGGTGTAGAGATATTTGAACATTTTACTATATAGCGGTTGTGTGTCTAAAAGCATTCGTTGGGGTGACTGCCCACCAACAATGTATACCAATAATATGTACTATGGCTCGTATATTATAAACATATTGACAACATAGTGGGAACATTTTACTGGTTTGCCAAATTATAATAAATACATAAATTGAGCAGAACATTTGGTTGCCAAATAAATAATGAATGGATTCTTCATGTGTCATCGAAAATTTATTAAAAACATTATTTTCTAGTCGATCACTGGAGGAGAAAAATTCGATAATCAATGTTGGTATGCCTACACCAGATATGAAAAATTTGACACAAACGGTAAAAAAGGTAAAATCGAATGTCGTGCATCGTTTTCCATCTTCAATTTATACTAGAAAAATGTGGATAACTGGCTGTGGGCATTTAAATAAACTATTTTGCTGACCATGTTTGACTATAGGTATCGATAAAGATACATCTATTTGATCGAAAGATTTGGTCACCTTAACCATTAAATTAAAGCACTACAAAAACACGAAAAATGTTTTGATTGTCTGCTTTCGTATCAAATGTTTGGCAACCGAAGAATCGAATACAACCATTTAAATGGAAATTCTATTTTTAAAGGAATCTCGCAAAACAATCTTATTATTTCGATAAGCCAAGTGATTTTAAATAAAATTAACAATTAGCTATATGTATCGATACTTCTTGATGAAACCTCGGATATCTCGTCAATATCGCAAATGTCTACAATAATTAGATTGGTTAACGAAACAGGTGTAACTCAGGAGATATCTTTACTTTTTACGTGAGTAAAAACAGATCAGCTGCAGGAATTTCGAAACATGAGCTAGACATGGCTACATTTTATGAATTTGGATCGAAGTTAGTAGTTCAGGCTTACTATCGTGGTTAAAGAGGTTTATCCCAATTCGCGTTTTATCCATTGTACCGCACATCGGCTGAATTCAGTAAATTGTAAATCAGTAAATTATTTTTTTCTACTATGTTCAGCATATCACGCATCTTTGCTCACTCAACAAAACGATCAAATGCTTTACATAATATAATTAAGCACAAAATTCCAAGTTCTGTGCCAACGCGATGGATACTCGATTCGGGAGCTTGAAAGCATTAATTATTATAGAATTGTTAAATTCACAGCGGTTCAATTTATATAGGTCAAATTTTCCGCTTAATGCCTCCAACTCGAAGTGTATAGTTCCGAATATCTCGAAAAATAGCCACTCTACGGAAAAATGTGCATAATCAAAATATAATCATACCGCGGGGGAAATACATTAGTGCAAAATGAATAGCCCCCCACTCCACGCTTTATAGATGGGGTGGAGGTAACTTTTAAACTAAGATATACTAAGCCATATTTTTTATTGCAGATACGGATTCTACCACTAAAAGTACGTATGATTTGAATAAAATATTTCGTTCGGTTCATGATAGATGGCGTTGTAAATAGTAGGTGAATAAAATAATTTTAGCTTAAAATAAGTGTTTAAAATGATGGCCTGCGACTTCAATGCACTTATTAATACGCATTTCAAACGGTTGTACACAACTGAGAAGTGTGTTTGGTTCAATTTCAGTACACGCAGTTCTGATTCGCTCAATCATGTTTTCACGTGTTGTTGGTTCTTGTTTGTTAATTTTGTCTTTGAGATAGCCCCACAAACAGAAATCTGGTGCAGTAAGATCTGGTGATCTGGCGGGACAATTTATCGGACCAGCTCTACCGATCCAGCGACCATTGAAATCACGATCAAGTACGTGTCACGTGCCACCACCGAATAGTGTGCAGGGAAACCATCATGTTGAAACCACATGTTCCGTCTCACTTCTAAGCTCAGAAATAAATTGTTGGATAGTACGGCCAAATGAAGCACGTGAACGAATCCTATCCGGAAAACCTTGTGCGTAAATAGCAACAGAACCATTTCAATTTTCTCTGCCACAATTAAACGCTTCATTCTAAAGTATTCTATCGTTTATTTTGCAATTACGAAAAACATGAAAATAAGAAATACACAAACGTTAAATGTGATTTACAAAACTGAATAAATTGTTTTGATGACGAATTTTATTTCAAACGTATCGCAGAATCGAATGCGCCTGTTCTAAGAAGAAGAAATTGAAAAATTTGAATTTCGTCGATTACAACGCCATCTATCATGAACCGACGAAAATATTTCATTCAAAACATACGTACTTTTAGTCGTAGAATCCGTATCTGCAATAAAAAATATGGCTTCCTATCTAAGTTTAAAAGTTACCCCCGCCCCACCTACAAAGCGGGGGGTGGGGGACTATTTTTTTGTATTTCCCCCGCGGTATGATTATATTTTGATTATGCACATTTTTTCCGTAGAGTGGCTATTTTTCGAGATATTTGATCGTCTCAGTTTAAAAGAAACACCCGGTATAACGGTTGTGAAGTTTTCGACAAAATCGAAAAAGTAACAAAAAACCTTATAACAGCTCAAATATGAAATTTTCGACAAAAAACAAACTATTTATTACATGGATTGGAAACCAAATGTTAACTATAAAATAGGCTGGCATGGAGCTATGCAATGCGCAGACGGTTCTACGAAAATCGGACCTATAGCCGTACGTCCTCGATTTGGCCGTTAAGGCGTAAAGTACGACGTAAATAAGCGAACCGCGAAAGAGCTGGGAGAGCCTTGAGCCCCAAAAAAGATAGCATAGAATAATATATATAAAAAAAAAAAAAAACTAATACCAGAACATACCTTAAGCTATCAAATGAGATATGGCATGACCCGGGAACATCTCTGTGAGTCGGCCAATTTTCAATATAGTTAATTGCTTATAAACTCTATTTCTATATATTTCTTAAGTATAGGTTCACTTACTATTAAGGACGAAACTATTTGAAAATTACTTACTATTAAGGACGAAACTATTAAACTTTTTCTGGCTATGATTGAAATTAATTATTTTTGATATACCAGATTGGTGGCCTATTTTATAGTTAACATTTGGTTGCCAATCCATGTAATAAATAGTTTGTTTTTTGTCGAAAATTTCATATTCGAGCTGTTATAAGGTTTTTTGTTACTTTTTCGATATTGTCGAAAACTTCACAACCGTCCGGTATAAATATATATATATATATATATATATATATATATATATATATATATATATATATATATATATATATATATATATATATATATATATATATATATATATATATATATATATATATATATATATATATATATATATATATATATATATATATATATATATATATATATATATATATATCAATCGCACTATTCTTCGTAGTGGTTCTGGATATATTTATAATCCAAACTAATTCGGGTGAACTTAACAAAATCAATAGTCGTTTCAATATATGAGTAACCAATCGTTAACGAAATGAAAAAAAGTTAGGTAATAGATAGCTTTTCATAAGCTTATTCAGATAACAAAGACTGTGTGACAATTTTGTATTTGGAGAGTATAAAAACTATAGTATTGCGAAAAATTTGAATTCTCGTATAAACAAACCTTGACAAAATATTTTTTAACTCAGATGATTCAGCCTCGAAATCTGTTTGTTATTTGAAAGTAAAAGATATCCGATATTTCCAAGGTCGTTAGTTGATTCACAAATGCAGCACAGAATCTTAGTTCTTCTATCGTTGTAAGGGCGAATTTGGATAAGCGGCATGATATCTCGATGCGGATCAAAATGTGATTCTATCGATATTGAGTAGTAACATCATCACTATGATAGAAAGTGTCGACCAGGACTCACTAAAGTGGAAAATGTCACGTGTTCTGGTTAAGTTATCAGCCATCATCATTCTTTTGGCACCCATTTAACTGGCTATCCAATGAAGTCAGATTGCGAGATCCAAAATAACGATTGTTTCTCGTACACATGTCGAGAAAACAGTGTTGCAGTCAATTACTCGTAAAGCAGTTTGGTTATCTCTGCAGTTAATTTTCAATTCATCGAGTATAATTTCTTACCCTATAGTGTTCTTACCCTATAGTTTCCGAATGAGGCTATGTTTTTTTCCAGGTTCCAGCGGTTAACTGATAGGCTCGGATCAGAACTCTAAGCTACCTAGACGCTCTAGGACTTTATAATTTGTACTCGTTTGAGTTTCATCTGGTTACTCTAATTCTATTGCTTGCCGCCAGTCTGTAAATTTCCCTACATAGAAATCTCCATTCGAATATTTTGTCAATATTAAATCCTTTTTTGTATTTCTTTAGGAGGATCTGTGCAAGTCTTCGGGATTTTTTTTACTTTTGAGTATACTCTTTTTGCAATTATCTACACTTCCGGATTTATATTTTTGGCATGTATAGTTTCTAATTTGTGTTTCTTGGGTTTTAAATTCTTTTCAGGTTTGCATCGATGTCAACTACTTCTTACCTTGACGTTATCAGAAATGTTATGGAGTGTTACCACATTTGAAATGATTAGATCAGATGTAGATAATTAGATGTCAAGCATTCGTGATGTCATGCTTATAAACGCTTGAGTGGGAGGATGAAGCTGCAATATTCTAGGAATTACGCCAAGAGCGCAAGAACATCACACTTGATACTTGAGTTTGGCCCTCCGATTTTATTACCGTTATTCCCGTGAGTCTATGATTCTTTAATTAAGATGATTTTTTTTGCTTTTCTGATTTTAAAATATCTACCTTAAATTTCAAATGACACAGTTCTAAACAAACTGCTCCCATTTAAAATTTTCGTCTATCTTATAAAAATTAATAATTTATTGTCGAATAATCAGCCATTCATTGTTATTTGCGGTATTTTAAAATGCGGCATTTTGACCCGGAACCTTTCTCCCTATATACGTTATGATTACGTAACATCTACATGATAGAAAAGTTTAATATTTTGTTCTTCTTCCTGTAAGAAATGGTTTATGTACCTATACCTCTTAGATATACATCTTTAAGTTAAAGAGAAAGTTATATATGATTTATATTATACGAGTATACCATATACTGAATTACTACTTGTCTTATGTAAAGTTAAAATCATCTTGTTTTCTTTACATGTGTTTCTATATTTTCGATTTGATCTCAAATCCTTATTACTTTCTGTTTAAAAATAAGTTTTTTTCCGACAAACAGAAAAAGTTCAATTTGAAGTTATTTTATATGTTATGCCTATATATAAGATGTGGAGGAAGGCATACAAATATGTAATATATGTACATCTGTTCTTAGCCAATATAAATAAAAGTCATATTCAATACAGGGTGATGATATATAGAATGTGGCTTCAAAATTTAAGATATATTGGTACATGCGCCATCCCGAATGATTAAACAACGTTATGAAATGCAATCTCGGTCATCATCACAGTAAAGCTTGTAAATTACACCATGTAATCTACACGGATTTTTACATGTAAAATACGTATAGTTTACATAAGGTAAACAATTGAGGTGCCATCTCTTATCAAATCTAATTATTACTTAAGGCAATATCTGTTAGAAAATCATCTTAATTTTTTATAAATAGAATTTGTGGAATAATTAACTGGTTTAGGTGAGAGCAAAAACTAACATTTCCAATTAATAACGTAGGTAAGAAACCTAATTATTTTTACAAATACTCATTTATTTATGTTAATGATCAAACCGACCGTTGGTAGATTTCTGACATTGTAAATGGGTTTTTTCATGCAATTTACCTGTAAAATCACCACTGTTCAGCACTAATTTTAAAAATGGTTTGAGCGAAAACTATTGTTTGACAACTACAGTGAGTTTCATGACCTCGACTAGTTGTTCAGCTCTGGAAAATAGGCGGTCCAAATTATTCCAGAAGTTCCTTAGACTGCTATTTAGTGTTTTGCATCATTTTGCCTTCCTGTTACCTTCAAAACCTTAGGTTTTGCTGGTGTCACATTCAAACTCAATAACAAGTTGTTCATTTTCTGTTGGGCACGAATTGGAACTCTTTGATTTCTGGGTTTGAAATCAATTTAATGATAAAAATTCATGTGGGATCCACCAACTTCAATGAGTGCATCGGTTTATATAAAGGGTTTTCCAATAAGAGGTTTCATTTTGATATTTAAAAAAGAACGAGTATTTTTTAAAAGAAATCAATTCATTAAAAAGAGGAAGGTATGGCATTAATATTTGAAAACAATATCAACAAATGGCCGCCACGGCTACGCTTGCAGCAACATATCATTCCCATGAAATTTTCCATGGCCAATTAGCACTTTTGCGGCTGTATGTCCTCGATAACTTAACGAATTTCATCTTTAAGGTCTTGGATGGATGGTGGATCATTGACATAGTTTTATCTCTCCTGTGGCCAAAAAGAAAAAAATGTAAAGGTCTCGCAATATCTTGGTGGCCAATTGTGATCATGTCTTCGAGAAATAACACGGTCAGAAAAATTGTATTATGTAAAATTGCAATTCGTTGCTTGATTGCCCAGTCAGTGAAGATACGACGTTTATGGTGATCAATCGGCTTGAGTTCTTGTTTTTACCGAACTTTAAAAGCTTTTAGACGTAAGTATTTATGCATAATACGGTGTTATGTCGATTATGGAATGTCTAATTCATAAGATTGACAAACCTGGTTTTTCTTCAACACTGAGGACTACAGCAATAACATTCTTAGTTGTTCTTGAGCGATGCACGCGCTTTCGATTCTTCACACTACTAACTTGTCCCAACAAATCAAATTTTTTCACGAAGTATCGCTATTGCCAGCCGAGAACTGTGACAAACTGCAAAATTTTCACCATTTTTGTAGAGCATTGTAACGTCAAATCTCAAATGTGAAATGTCAAAAGATGATATCTTCAAAATTGGCAGCTGCTCAAATAGCAGGCTATTTAAAATGAAACCTCTTATTGCAAAACCATTTAGTTATTGTTGTATTCTCAACATTTTCCCGGGTTAGTGATCGGAATGATCAATATGCTGTATAATAAATCAGTCTGATTGAAGAGGTTCTATTTGATGAAGTAGGGTGGCGCCAATGCTTGTACTCTTCGGATTATGCTAGTTAAACTGATAATAAGTATATTGCAAGATAGTTGTGGTAATCATGGAAGTTTGAATTATGGAGAGCTCCAATATTTTTTTGTGTTCTTGAATGGTGTTATCAATAGCCTTGATTCCTGGAATAAACTTAACTCAGAATATTTTGTGTTATATTTATTTTGTCGCTTAAGTTGAACTTTGACACAAAGAGTATAGTTTATATTTACTGCTAAATATTTTGTATCCTAAGATTGTTAATCAATCGTGTTTTAATATACATTTTGGATGTAGGATTCCCTCGCCTCTAATATAATTATTGTGGTTGTTTGTAATGCACTACCGCTTTTACCGCCTCGGTACTGACCGGTTAGTATTGATCCTGTTGCATTGATATGATATCAAGTTGGTTGAATGAAGATATACTGTTGATGATGTAATGTGAGTACCGGTATGCTATTATATAATGTATACCGGGTCCTTTGAACCAACGGAATTTTTACTTAGAAAATAATCGTTTCTACCACTTTTATGGTTTTGACAGTAATGGCTCTATCTAAAGCAGAAATACCTTTTTGGCGATATGATATATGTTGCATGATTTTTAGATAAATAATTTGCCTGATTTGGTTGTGGACTTGGTTTGGTGTCAGGCTAAGCAGATTTAGTTTGTCTTGGTAAACTTCCCTAATAGTCTAGATTACTGCTGACTGAACAGACCGTAGTTTTATCATTTCCTTAACAAAGTCTTAAGATTCATTTGCATATATTCTTCGTGGAATATAAGAACGTTTATTATTCTATAAAATTCTTGAAACATTCGATTTGTGTCTTGTTGATCATGCTTCATGCTGTTGATTGTGGATTATATTAACGATATCTGTTGTTGTAAGAGCTTCAAACCAACATCAAAAAACTCTATATGATACAATACTGCTCCAAACAACGATAGGAAAAGTTGACAGTTTTTGCCAAATTTATTTTCAAAGCCCATTTAGAAAATATAAGGATGAAACATTGAAAAAATTTAATTTGGCTTCTAGCAATGGAAAATGTCAGATTGAAAAGTGCTGTATGCAGATTTGGCTTCGGTTTGAAATTGTTCTTAACGAAATTCTACGGGCATTGTAGTGTACCAGAGCTGTAACTCTGGTTCTCCGACATAATTTGTTTATTTTATTATTTTATTTTAAATTTAAAGAAATCAATAGGTTCAAATACACTTAGGATTTCAGATAAAAAATTTAAATTTTAAGATTTAATGTCTACTGGGCACGTTTAACTTAATGCTCTGAAGAATGAAGATAGAGTCTATATGGCCCAAAAGTATATTTCCCAAAAACTTGGACAAAGTTGTTGCCTGCGACTTACCAAAGTTGCAATATTATAAGCTTAACAGCGTACAGTATAAGGTGATAAGAGGGTCAGATTCTCATGGAATGGTAAATTGTAGTTGTAGTTCCAGTTTGTTTTTTTCATAATATAGACTCGCTTTTGTACACCCTCAATTCTATTAATGTGGTCAGCGTTATCAGAGCACCAAACTGCTACTGCATATTCAAACTGACATCTTATGCATGCAAACTATAGTGCAAAAATTGCATTTTGGTGGTCCAGTGACGAAGAAAGCCGAACAAGGAGTTGGCTTTCAATTGAGTTTTAACTTGTTCACTTCACACCAGGAACAAATCATATCAATATCCTCTTGAAGCTTGTACGAGTC
Organism: Tipula lateralis; assembly: GCA_963932295.1. Lineage (NCBI taxonomy): Eukaryota > Metazoa > Arthropoda > Insecta > Diptera > Tipulidae > Tipula > Tipula lateralis. Next base: position 140,720,535 of record OZ010737.1, read on the forward strand.
ACTTCTATCGTTAATTGATTGGAATATTTTAAGATCATCAACAAATAGAAGCGCGGAAGAGTGGTGAATTATCGTAGTGATGGGGTCAATAAATATCAGGAAGAGATAGGAACCAATATTAGAATCCTGGAGAACTCCAGATTTTGCCAAAATAGGATTGGACTTTTCACCGGCTATTTCGATAAATAGGTATCTCTTCGTTAAGTAAGATTAAAATCATTTGACGAACATTGATGAGGAACCAAACTTGTCAAGTTAAACCAATATCTGGCGATGTTGAATGGAGTGAAAAACTTTGCTTAAGTGTCAATTTGCTGATGATTTTCTAAAGCTTTAGTAGTAATGCTAGTAAACTCAACTAGGTTCGTGGTAGTTGATCTACCAGGCATAAATCCATGTTGATGAAATTATAGATGGCTTAAAACTGTTTTCTTGCAGGAATTGCAGACAAGTATTTCAAATAATTTGGGTAAAATTGAACGAAATTTAATTTATTTTACCAGATTTGAAAATCGGTGTAAACCTCGAAATTTTCCATTTAGCCAATAATTTAATTATGGATGAAGGAATGGAATCAGGTCCACAGCCACCTCCTCGTGATTTAATTTCAGTTAGTATGTAGAAAGCGTATTGCTTTAATGTAAATTTTAAAGTAATCGTAAATCTGAGTTGTTCCTTGTATCTTGTAATCCACTATAGGCCGGTTTCGATCTGATGATGATGACGTCATTGAATGACCATGTGATCGAATAGATTGGTTGAAAAAATGATGATAAGAGATTTGCTATTTCTTTTGATTCTGATGAACATGATCTATCCAGATGCATAGTGGCCGAATTTCGTTTAGTTTTCCTCTTGTCACTGAAAAAATTCTTGTCACTGAAAAATTGAATTGTTTCTTAGTTGCAATAAATTTTTGTTTATCTTCGTCTAAATAGGTACGTCTCATTTAGTACTGCACTTGAAAAGTCTACTTCTCAACGAAACATATTTATACCAGTCTACAATGGGAGTGCCTCCATAATCACCTGTCACTAGAAAACATTTATTCCAAAGTTATTTTCCAAGTTTCGAAATAGTTATTCTGATTATAATTTCCTCTTCTAGGGTTTTTATTGAATTAAAACGATGTTCACTTCACTTTTGTTAAAATACTGACGAATAATTTGTATTGATCCTTTGATATACCAACAATGTCGACATAGTCTCTTTGATTTAATCGCTTTTTCGTTAGTTGGAAAGTTTTTTTAGAGGTTCATAACTTTGAGTTGGCAACACTGGGTTATTTGACAACCCGTAATAAAATGTTTGGTTTGACATTTTATTACGAATAGAAATACATCAGAGCAACGCTTGCAAATTTTTGAAATTATTATTAGACTTCGTCCATTTTATGGCGTACATAAACGTTCTTTAGTGTGGCCCTATTCTGGTAATTTAAATTAATTTCTGTTCAAATATATTTTCTTCGGCCTACTGACGAAAAAAGTTCGATGTAAATATTTATAAATTGGGAGTAATTTTTCCATACCAAAATTGGAAGGGGAAGTAGATCGTTTTTGGACCACGTTACCATTTAGGATGCTTTGATTAGGTACACAGAGAATTACTGTTTGGTGTAGTTTATCGGCTGGTGGAGCAATTGGTCAATATGTCTTCAAAAACGATGATAATCAGAGTGTAACTGTCAATGGTGAACGGTATAGGGATATGATTAGACATTTTTGCGTGGATTAGCAAGCATTAATCTTGCAGACATATGGTTTCTACAAGACAAAGCCACATGCCACACAACGCAAGCTACAATTGATTTACTCAATGAAACTTTTTAAGAAAGAATAATATCTCGTAATAATCCAAATACCAAGATAGTGTGATTTAACCCAATTGGATTATTTTCCGGTTTTGTAAAGTAACTTGTCTACGTCGATTACCCAGAGAAAATTCTACACCTGGAAATCAACATTCGAATGCCGCTAATGCTTCGAAAAGTTTGTGAATGTTGGTGTTCCAGATTACGCCTTGTACGCGTCAGCTATGACGGCTGCATGGCCGAAATCGCATTACAAGCTTTACAAGCTTCACGAACATGTTCATATACCATATACCTAGATCTGTATGAGAGCAATAGTTGCTTCCACGCCATTGTGTTGCACACTTTAATTTATTCGCGAATGTAAGTTCGAAGGTATTTCAAGCTAGTATTCGATAACACTCGTACATTCATATTTTCTGAAAGAAATTTTATTGGTTTTGTGTTTTGTTACAGTTTGAAGATTCTTGGTATTACAGTTTTAAAAATATTCACATTCAAGGAAATGTTGTTTAGTGTTCGGTATGTGAGGTTAACAACATTTTATTGTTGTATCTTAGTTATAAATAGTTGAGTATATTTTTGTACTATTTGGTTTTCCAAACATTCAAAGAAAGATTTTTTGAGGTAGACCAGAATACATGTGAAGTTAAATTATTGCTTTAATGCATTTGCTGTTTGAAGTTTTAAATAATGTAAATCTTTTGTTAACATGTTTTGTGTTATACCACATCATCTCCAACTGTAGTCAATGACCTTAAATCATCGAATCGGTGTTGGTCACAATACTTTCGCATTCAGGTTTGATGTTTCAATCACTACGAGCTTTACAAAGATTCGTGTGTGTTCTTAAGTCGATCACAGTGCCTCTTTCTTAACTCTTGTCCCTGGAAGGCAAAAATTATTAATATGATGTTGAAAATATTGTAGTACATGAAGAAAAATATAGAAATACCACAGTATAGTCAACATATACCACAGTATAGTCACCACTCCTTCAGTAGTTTGTGATATTCTTTGCCTTTTGGAAATTGATAAGGGTGGTAGAGCTGTGAAGTATTTGACCAAACCAAAAATGTTAAGATGTTAGTGAAGTATTCCTTAGTTACCTTCCTAGTAAGTTCCATTAAAAATAATTTGCATGTTGCAACCATATACTCTATAAATCAAGACAACACTAATACCAAATAGGTATCGTTCATCATATTCGAATTGAACTTTAGTTTCATTTGAAAGGTTTTCTTAAGCTTACTAATAATAATAATCGGCCGTAAACGGCCCTCACCGCGTCTCAACTGAGACCTTACGAACCATTTTAACGTATTGGTGCACATTGTAAGTGGTCAGGCCAACGAATGTTATTACACACAATCGCTTTTTATGTCATTATGAATCGAACTCGAAACCGTGGCGTGATGAGAAACTCTCTTAACCATTAAGCGGCAACCGGCGACAAAAAAGGCTTACTAAAATACTTAATTACTAACTATTTTTAGGTTTAAGACAATTTTCTTATTCCAGCATGAGATCAATTCGCTTCGCTTATAGATTAAGTAGAGATTACGTGTTCTGTGGTTTCTAATGTTCCTGTGCACAAGTGGCAGTCGGGCAACCTTAGTTCTTGAATAGGGTTGCTCTAAAATATCCATGAACCACCATGTCTCGATCAATGGTATCGGGCGATAAATTTATTGGCAATTGAAGAAGTCATCCTCTTGTTTCTGCCACGCTGTTATGGTCTCACTCAGTGCTATTTTCTTTATTTCTTCTTTTGTTCCATGAACAAGTCTCAGATATATAAGTTGACATTTTTTAGCCATTTTGTCTATGGAATGCATTCTCGCACTGAAAACGCATAAAAAGCGCATATAAATGATGCGTCATACATCAGAGTGGATATAACGACGCTAGCTATTTAGTAGAATCTATTTTGTCGAGCTTTTCTTCTATTCAGCTCTTTCGCTGTAGGGTAGAGGATATGTTTGATATGGCAAACTACTCTCAATTATTACCTCTAGATGCCTAATGGCATATTTTTTTGGGCACCAAAATTTAATGTTATATGGTCTCGAAAGTTATCATGCCATGTTCTACTGCTGTCTTATGTTCAATCGTCTCTGGTTAAGGCAAGTGATTTAACATATTCTTAAAGAAAATAATCTAATGAAGTTAGAACCCACAACCTCGGCGGCCTATTACTTTAAATAAGTTTTTTTTAAAGTTTTCTTTGAATAAATGTGATTTTTACTAAATGTAATGGGGTTCGGAATTGTCCATTGTCCATTGTACATTGTCTATCGGTTGTTCGCTACGCACTATTTGACATCTTACTGGATGTGTATTATCATTTAGAGTATATTCGTGGTGATCCGAATAGTTAGCCGAATTGACCGCTCAATGAACGATTATGACAACCGTAACATAGAACTAAGTAATTTTTGCTATAAAAGAATTGACAGTGACAGTTTATTATATTATCATGGTATTCATCTTTTAATATAGGATATGATGAGATGACCCCAAGATGTTTTTTTAAATTACTCTCCTTGAATTGACGCTATATGAATATACATGATGAATTGGGAATGGACCTAACCCAACCAACTAATTATTCGATTTTCAAAAACAAAAACATAATCTGTTGAACATATTTCAGGAGTATGGTAGCCAACGATCATCGTTATGGTTGGCTTGTACGTCTTATCATATCATATCAAAATATATAACTGAATTGAAAAGGCATTTTACCAATAGGTGCATCGCATGGCATACAAGTTTCTTTATTCAGAACGTTAAATGTCTCTTACTCTCTTACTTTCGCACAGCTTACAAGTTACTGTCGTTCATTATCTTAAATAGAATTACTCCTCTGGCCGAGAAAATTATTGTTGACTACCGGAGGATTTCATTGAAATTGATCATGCACTTATTCAGTTTTTTGAGTAAAGTTGAGAAGATGAACAAGAAAGTCGCTGTAGGCGACTATGACTTTATGGCGTAGAGTGTGATCTGGCATCTCCTAATTGTTTCGAATAATATGAAGAACTGGCTCGTATTCGAAACCGATTGAGTCAGATTGTTGACATGGTGTGGTCCGATATATATATATATATATATATATATATATATATATATATATATATATATATATATATTTTATATATATATATATATATATATATATATATATATATATATATATATATATATATATATATATATATATATATATATATATATATATATATATATATATATATATATATATATATTGTTACGGACGCGGGTGACATCTGTGATTGAATAAAATAACTAAATGTTCGTAATCGAAAATCAGGATGAATCGCAGTATACAAGCGAAATAATAAACAAATGGAAACTTCTACTATTATGACCGAGAAGCGGGCAAAATGAGTATAAATACGCGAACAGGAAGCGTAGAGTTTCAGTTTGAATTGGGACAGCGATAAATTAAAATCGAGAAAAAGTGATAAAAAGTGAAAAAGTAACAGTGAAATAAAACTACTGTAAAAGTGGATTGTGGTGATTTCTAATAAAAGTTATAGTGGAAAACAAGCAAGTGGTTTTAATTATTCACAATCCAGTGATCGAACCGTGGATTGGTTTGAATTCCTACTAGGGGAAACGTAACAATTGGTGAAAGCGGTGGGATTGTGAAAAAGGCGACATGAAGCTACTTGAGTTGAAAGTGTCAGTGCTGAACACACGAGGTTTTCCTACAGCGGGTAGCAAATCAGAATTACAAGAGAGGAAACAATAAATAAACCTACCTAAATAAACCTCCACGGGAACAATAAATAAACCTACCTCAGAACCTACCTCAGCACCTTGGAAGACCAAGTAGCAGCTCTCATAGTGGCGTTAAAAGGCGGTGAAGCAAATATGTTGCAGATTATTCCAGAATTTGAACGCGGTGACTATGATAGAATCATGCTAGCGTTGGAACGAAAATATGGTTCTGACCATAAACGAGAGCTATACAGAATGGAGCTCCAAAGGTCGTTATCAAAGAATCGGTGACACGCTTCAAGAGTTTGCTGCAGACAAAGAGCGATTGGTGCATCTTAAACACTTTAATATGGCTCCCGAATACACAGAAAGAATCAAAATTGATTCGTTTACTGATGGTATTCGTGATATAGAAACAAGACGAGCGGTAGTGTTAGCATCGAAAACAACATTTGTGGAGACCATCGCTAGTGCCTTAACAAACGAAGCTGTCTTTAACATAATCAAACCAGCAGTTAAAATGTGACGAGACGAATAAGCACCAAAGAACTACAGCTGGAGAAATAATGAGAAACGACCAGTAAATGAGGCATCGAAGAGGTTCCGGGATAGCAACCATTCAGATGTTGAGCCTGCGAATCTGCGATAAACTGGGTCATATATTGCGAGATTGTGGGGAAATTTAACGTAGGCGAGCAATAAAATCGTCGCCTATGAACCGTAGGTCCAATGATGAACACAGTAGATCAGAAGAGAAGGCGAGTCCTGCAAGATCGCAGGCATCAAACGTGAGATTGGGTTGCTTCGATACCATTCAACAACACGTAGGAAAAGTAGATGCTCTGTCAAGACGGCCATGTGTCGTTGATTGTAGTCGAATAGAGAGTAAGGAACATGTCGTTGACGTGAGACATATGCAAGTGTTACCATCCGATGAATGGACTAACGAAGAAATTAGAAAGAAGCAATCGGAAGATCCCGATTTATCGATCATATTTAAATTCGTGGAAGAACAGTACAGAATATTATGGAAGGAGATTGCTGACAAGAGTTCTATAGTAAAGGCACATATTGGGCTGAATGAGATAGTCTGTTAATTGAAGATGGTTGTTTAAAACGGGTTTGGGAATGTTCTGATGGTAGAAATAAACAATCATTAGTGGTGGTACCGAGGATCCGAATTTCAGAAATTTTGAGGGAATATCACGAAGGAACAAGTGGTGGCCATCTAGGTATCAATAAGACTTTGGCAAAAGTCCGTGAAAGATTTTACTGGGCAGGATGCAGACTATTGGTTGCAGAATGGTGTCAAAAATGTGACCAGTGTATGGCAGTTAAAGGTCCTGCAAAACGAAGCCATGGAAAAATGCAGCAGTATAATAGCGGAGCACCATTTGAGCAGTCTGCAGATTTATTGCAGGTCCATTTTCTACCAGCGAAAGTGGTAGCAAGTATGTTTTAGTGGTGATGGATTATTTCAGTAAATGGCCTGAAGAACAAGAAACAACAACAATCGCTAACGCCGTGGTAAATAATTGGAAAAGTCGATATGAAGTACCTATGAAACTGCATTCAGATCAAGGCCGCAATTTTGAGTCAGTGGTATTTCAGGAAATTTGTCAATTATTGGGGATCAATAAAACAAGAACAACACCTGTTTCATCCTCAGTCAGACGGCATGGTTGAAAGAAACCGTCGATAGAAACCAATGTAATTGGGACTAAAATATACCACTGTTCCTAATGGCATATCGATCAGCAACACATGAGATAATGGAAATAACACCAGCTACCATCGTTTTTGGGCACAATTTAAGATTGCCTGGGAACTTGAAGTTTGGAGCAATTCCTAGAACAGCTTTGTGTGGACAAGCGTATGTCGATAAATTGAAAGAAGATATCAACGAAATACACAAATTTGTCAGAAGGGCTGTTAGTCTGGCTTCACGGAAGAGAGTCTTACAACGGAAGAGAGGTTTATCACCAAATCTGCAACCTGGCTGGGAAGGACCATTCAAGGTGATTACAAAAATTAATGATGTAATCTACCGAATTCAGTAGGGCATCCGAGGGAAACCCAAGGTTGTATATTTGGAAAAGTTGGCTCTCTATAAAGGAACGGAATGTAATCCTGCTCGGGACGAACAGGATCCAATTCCGGGAATTCCGGTGGTGGTATGGACGCGGGTGACATCTCTGATTGAATAAAATAACTAAATGTTCGTAATTGGAAATCAGCAGGAATCGCAGTATACAGGCGAAATAATAAACAAATGGAAACTTCTACTATGACCGAGAGGGCAAAATGATTATAAATACGCGAACAGAAAGCGAAGAGTTTCAGTTTGAATTGGGACAGCGATAAATTAAAATCGGGAAAAGTAATAAAAAGTGAAATAGTGAAAAAGTGAAAGTAACAGTGAATTAAAAGGACTGTAAAAGTGAACTGTGGTAATTTTTAATAAAAGTTATAGTGTAAAACAAGCAAGTGGTTTTTATTATTCATAATCCAGTGATCAAACCGTGGAGTGGTTTGAATGTCTATTAGGGAAAAACGTAACAATATATATGTATGTATATATATATATATATATCTATATATATATATATATATATATATATATATATATATATATATATATATATATACATATATATATATATATATATATATATGTATATTTATATATTTATATAGATTTATATATATATTATTTATATATTTATATATATATATATATATATATATATATATGTATATATATATATATATATATATATATATATATATATATATATATATATATATATATATATATATATATATATATATATATATATGTCCAGTCATAGCATTTTACGCTTTTTCACTCAATTTTCCACTGTTTTTCAGCTGTACCTGTCGCAATGCTCATGAAAATATTAAATAAAGACATATTGTATATAAAGCACAACACAAAATACCGAAGTAAAAAAACCGAGAAAAGCGGTATTATCATGAAAATCGAATCTCCTAGAAACTGAACACGTATATAAAAGATATAAATGTGAACACAGTATACAAAGCAAAAAAACAGAAGCATAAAAATAATCATAAAATAAGGAAGTTCCATTTTAATTGGAACGATGGTGTGTTAGAAAAAATACAGACAAGGGTAGCAAAATGGAACATGGAAAAACAATGATGAACAAGGGGCGGGTGTGTGGGTAGGTTTTGGGTTGGAAAATGTTTTTTCACTTTTTCAACTAAATTTGTTATTCAGTTCGGTCCAATTTAAGACAAACTTAAAGACGAGCATAAAAATCAAAACAAAAGACCATAGTGAAACAAATGAGGTTGGGCGCAAGAAAAGGTAAATTAATTTTGTAGAGATTTGTATCAATGTCGATTTATTTGTTTAAATTGAACAAAACCATCAAGATTTGGGGCTCCAATTTTAATTGTATGATTTATTTTATGATTTTATCTCGATTTATTGTTTTTTGTTAAATACTCTTACGCCTACTCCCATCTAAGTAGTATATCTCTTAGTTTGAAAATTGTTTATTCATTGGTATTCAATTTTATTGATTTTATTAACAATTTCGATTGTTTTTATTTTTCGATTGAATAATATTTTAGTACGTCTAGCTGGTGGTATGAGTAAAAGTAAATCAAATATGATTAAAAATTAAGTACTTATTGGAAATATTCGACAGTACTTAAAAGAAATTTTTGGTTATTTTTATCTCACGAAATGAGGTTAATTTGGATTTTGAAAAGTATCAAGTTCTTAGATGAAGATTTTTCTTTTAGATAAGGATTATGCTTTTCTATATTTTAGCAGATTGTTAATATAACGACTACAATTTGGGAGTATAGGGGCGACTATTCGACTGGACCCTTGTTAGCTCTGTTATTTTGATTTTCACCCATGACTCGCCAAGTTGTTTCGCTTTGGTCGTCTGTCTTTTCTTTTCCATAAAGTGTCGTCGATGCATGGCCATACTCATTACACATTTATTTATAAACGCTTGTAAAGGGTGATCCAATAAGTGCCGCCGAAAGTCTGTTTTGAAATAAAACTCATTTTAATTTAAGGGTGTCCACGTCTGGCTCTTAGATAATACATTCTATGGGTCTAATGTTTCAGCAATTTATCGAGCATTGCGGCATACATACCATTAATTACACGTGTTATTTTCGCATCCTACGGTATCAGATAACAAGTTATTGGAGGCCCTTTCTTGTTTTTTTTTTCAGGAGTTCCTCTCCTTTTTTTTGTAATATCAGTTCATTGATCATTGCTCTGTAGTCAGCGCCATTGATTTTCACGCTGTCCTCCTGCATTTTTAAGAAGATACCACCTGGCCATAAACCGCACCGAACAGTGCATTTTTGAGGATACATTGAAAGTTCTTGAATCTCTTCCGGCTGTTTATTAGCTTAAATACGATCATTTCATTTGTTGACTATCCATTCAGGCAATAATGAGCTCGGCTTGAAACATGTTTTCAATAACGGATTAATTTGGTAATGAGACTAATGAGAAAAAAAACGGATTAATTTGGTAATGAGACCAGTTTTTACGCCCATTAGCCAAATCGATGACGCAAAGGAAGGTTTCAATTCTTGAACAAGCTGTATGTGTCTGCTTTAACCAAAAAACCAAGATCTCTCTTCAAAATACGACACAATATGCCATATGAGAGACCTTTCAGCCACAGCAGCAATATTCACAGTCACGTGATGAATATCCAATAATAAAAAAGTATTTCGAAATTTATTTATTGTTTCGTGAATAGTTCGTTCAGTTGGTTGATTATGAACAGCATAAAATGGTCAAGAAGCATGAAAACAATTTTTCACTGAACACTGATTTTTGAAAGAAATTTCCAGTATGTTGTTGTTTGTTTTTATCTTTCCCATCTGATTTGGGACTCTCCAGTCCTACCTTACGCCATTACATAGCCAAATCTAAGACGTATGACTAAAGGTCCGATTTACGTAGAACCATCTGCACATTGCATATCTCCATGCCAGCCTATAGTACTGAGGGTCATAGACTTGTTCATCCACACCATTGATTTTAATCAGAGGGTAGAGGGTAAAAAATTCGATTTACATCGTGTCCTATCGGGATTCGAACCCAGTACCTCCCGCTCCAACTGCTGCACCTTCAACGCTGTTCTCGCGTAAGTTTATTTTTGATGAAATGCCAATAAATACTGAAATGGCATATGAACAGTTGTCATGAATCCCAATTGGTAACAATATCTCCTTTATTGGATCACTCTTTACCTAGTTGAATTGCCATACAGCAATTATGTGTTCACACATGTATTGAACATTCTTAGTTGATTAGATCTTTTGAATATTCGTACAGCTAAAGGTACACAAATTCGTTTTCTGTTTCATATATTGATGTGTTAAGCCCTGTGGTTGGGGGCAAACATGTTTCGTAAATATTTCGAACGAAACATGAGATCCATAGAATACCACCACAGTGTCCAGAGCTTGTCGTAGGAGGCGACTAAATCTGGTTGGATCGCTGGGCTGACGACTCCCATCCGTAAAACCGTGAAAATGTTAAAAATGTCAACAAAAATAAAAAAATCGGATACCGCCAAAACAACAAAAAAAACGAACCCCCGCTTAAGTACCCGGACACGAGATTGAAGATCGGCACGTGGAACGTGCAGTCATTAAGAAAACCTGGCGCGTATCACATGCATAAAAGAGTATCGGCTGGAACCCGTAGCTCTCCAAGAAACTCGATGCCCTAAAAGTGGAGACCATGTGTCCCAAGGCTATACGTTGCTACACAGTGGAGATGACCTCGGATATCTTGGGGTTGGATTTCTCATTGGGCCACAGTTAAAAAAGGCTGTCTTGGACTTTCAAGCAGTCGATAATCGAATGTGTAAGCTTCGCTTGCACATGAGATTAGCCAACCTGTAAATTGTCTGTAATCTGGATAATCTGATGGGTTCTATACCGGAGCACGATGTCAAATTAATGATTGGTGACTTTAATGCTAGAGCTGGCAGAAATCAGACCGACTTATGTAACAATATAGGTCCATACTCCCGACACGAAACTGCGACCGAGAATGGGGAAAGAATGATGTATTTTGCGATCGCTCATGATCCCCAAGTAGCAAGTAAATTCTTTCCTCATAAAAACATCCACTTAGAAACATGGACACACCCACGTAAAACATCCCGAAGCCAAATTGACCATGTGTTGATTTCAAAAGGGCGGGCTCGGGTTGTTCAAGATGTGAGATAGTATCGGTCGTCAACAAAATTCGTAGGCAGTGACCATTTTATGGTTGCTGCAAAGCTACGATGGAAATTTTCGTACAAGTCAGGGAGGACAGGAGAATATACAACGCGATTCTCCTGTGAAGGTCTGATAAATGAAGAAACGCAACGAAAATATCAAGATCTTGTCAGCAATATCATTATACAATCCAATTACCAATCTGATGATGTGAACAGTGTCTGGGAAGTATTGAAAACCTCGGTTGTCGATGCTGCCCAGCACACTCTCGGTATAGTGAAAACTAAGCCCAAAAATGATTGGTTTGATGAGGAGTGTCGTCTTGCTGTTGAGCAACGAAATATAGCCTATAATGAAGCGCAGACTCGGTTTACAATCGTAAGGAAAAACAAAGCAGTTCTCGCTAGGAGGACAGCTAAACGCATTTGTAGACTGAAGAAGCGCGAATGGTGGAAGGCCAAGGTCTTAAGAGTACAACAACTCAGCAATGAGCACAATTCAAGTGGTTTCTTTAAAGGAATCACCGAATTGCACCATACCTTAAGATCTCGGTCAACTGCCATTCGGGACCAGGATGGAAACCTCTGTGTTAACGTCGATGCGGTACTCGATGCATGGCGTGAACATTTCTCTGATTTACTTAATGTTCCACATGTATCACAAGCTGTGTTTGAATACCCTCAAATACAGACCGCGGAGATGTTCATTGAGGATCCATCCTATGAGGGATTCACAATGGCCATGCAGAAATTAAAGAAAAATCGTTCACCAGGAGTTGATTGCATTAATTCAGAGCTCTTGATATACGGAGGGCTAACTTTGTGGAACTGTCTTTTCGACCTTGTTCGATTGATATGGCGAAATGAAGTTATGCCCGAAGAATGGAAAGTGGCTGCGTTATGCCCAATTTTCAAGAAAGGTGATCGCTTGAAATGCGAAAATTATCGCGGTATAGCTCTCCTTTGCACAGCATATAAGTTACTGTCATACATTATCTTGGGAAGAATTACTCCTCTAGCGGAGGAAATTGTCGGTGACTACCAAGGAGGATTCCGTCCAAATCGGTCAGTCACTGATCAAGTTTTTTCGCTACGGATGATTCTTTCCAAGTACTACGAAACATTTCGCGATGTACACCAGGTATTCCTAGATTTCAAGCAAGCCTATGACTCGATCAATCGAGAGAGATTATGGTATGCGCTTGAATATTTAGGAATACCGAAAAAATATGTACATCTGTGTAAAATGACAGTAACGCAGTCACAATGCTGTGTCAAAGTTGAGAACAGGCTATCGAGAACTTTTGCAATCAATTCCAGTGTTCGACAAGGAGATGCGCTGTCCCCGATACTTTTTAATCTCGTGTTGGAATACATCCTTCGTAAAAGTGAAACACCTCAGGACAACATGTTATTCCGACAATCCAATCAACTTCTTGCTTATGCAGATGATATCTGTGTGATTGGATTAAATGGCAACGGAGTGAAAGAGATACTTGATCCACTGGAACAGTGTTCATCTTCTGTTGATCTCAAAATCAATGAGTCAAAAACCAAATATCTAATCTCGGGTTTTAGAGACCAAGACGCAATTGATTTCAGTAGTGGTAACCACACGTTTGAAGGAGTGATGAGATTCAAGTATCTTGGATCTCTCATTACTCACGATAATAGTGTGGGAGAGGATATCAAGGTCCGCCTTGCCGCTGGTAATCGGGCTTTTTATCCTCTACGTCCACTGCTGAAATCAAAATATCTTGCAAATACGGATAAGCTGAAACTGTACAGAGTGTTGATCAGACCCGTTCGAGAGAAGAATCATGCGTGTGATATATGGTCCAAAACGCGACGTCGATGGTATTTACCGAGTTCTATTCAATCACGTGATCAGGAATTTAATGCAAATTCCTGATATCGTGAATGAAATTAAAGAACAGCGAGTACGCTGGCTCGGACACGTTCTGCGTGCTGATCCGAACCGAATGATACAGCGATCTTTAAAGGGAGAACCGCCTTTCGGTAGGCGAAGAGGTCGCTGTCGGCGACGATGGCTCCACGGCGTAGAGAGCGATCTGGCATCTTCTGGTTGCTTGCAACAATATGAAGAGATGGCTCGTGATCGAAACCGATGGAGTCAGATAGTTGACACGGTACGGGCCAATAATGGCCTTGAAGACCGATAAAAAAAAAAAAAAAAATATTGATGTGTTAGCAGGCATATGTTATCTCCTAGTCCAGATCATTGAATTTCTCCGTTAATACCGATAACTGCCGATGTGGTGACGTTTTATAATGGTGCGTGCTGTGCTGATATTATCGGTGCAATTTCGGCCGAGTCTAAAATCAGCTAGTTCCTTTCGTAATTTCGATTATATTGTTGTTGCAATAATATCCAGGTTAATCAATGCTTATACATAATTTATCCTTGTATTGGGAATGAATATATCTCACCAGTATTCTCTCAAGGCATTTTTCTTGAGTTATGCAGCATTTGGTACGTATTGGTGTTGTTCTCCCACAATTCCACATTTTTTGTTGGGTCCTAGAGCTCTTGCGGATGTGAACCTTTTGAATATTTTAGCAGGTGGCCTTTACAGAGCCCTTGTTGTTTCTCATTTTCGCAGTACCATTGCTAAATTGCCGCTATGCTCGTAGATATGTGTCGATCTGTTCGTATTTTTTGCAGTTACCCACCAAATGCTTTAGTGTATTACTAATTCTTCTCATTTGCTTATTTTTTCATAAAGGATCGTTTTGACGTTGCAATGTATTTTGATGGGACATTAGCAAGTAGTTTCTTCTATGGTTTGGAGGCGAAGCTTGAGTGGCATTTTTAATTTGGAGCCATTTGGGCATATTTTTGTGTGAAAAATACTGCCCTCTATGAATAACTTATATAATTTATAAAACGCTTGTTTTGTTTACTCATGATAGTTGCCGGGTCGGTATTATCTGTTAGGTGTACAACTTTATTTCCGTTTTTCTCCTATAGATAGCGTTATCAGTAAGTAGTTGAAATCAATACACCATAGACGGCATGCCTTATCTTTTATTATATTGTTTTTTCAACGTTGTGTTTGAATGCTGCCAGAAAATTGGAGTAGATGTCTTGAATTCAAAAGAAAGGCGTGGGCTATGTCTGTTTCCTCGAGTAATAATAAAGATTAAGTACCAGCATTATTGAATTTTGATAAAATGTTACTAAACTTTCCTTCGACTATATATTTAAAGGTCATCATTATCATCGTCCACCATTGTAATAAAGTATATAATATTGTCTCAAGCTGAGAGGATTTATAATAATTTTGAACTCGATAAAACTATAAATCTTATTTCGTTGCCAATAAAAAATCCCAAACCGCACGAAATTTGAATCCAGAAATTTTTTGCAGACAATAATTTGTCATATACCAAAAACAACAGAAATGAGAAGATAAATAATTATCCTTTTAGAATTTAGTGCTTTAAATAAAATTCTATTTAAGTTTTATCTCAAGAATTTTCATCTGCCATTTAGTTTTGTTATTGTTATATGTGTCTGCTAAATTATTTTTTTATTTATTTATTTTTATGAAAAATAACGAAACAAATTAAATTAATTTTATAATCTTGTTTTATTCAGAATATTTTGAAAAGTTAATTTGTCATGAATTCAATGTTTATTAGCATAAAGTTATTGTATCGTATGTAGTTTAGTCACATACTAAATTGCATATCCATGTAAGTCAACATAAATACATTTATCTATTTTATATGTAACTCAATTTTTCATCTTACCAATCTGTTTTGGGGTGAGGCACTTAAATAACTGACGTTTTGAGTATCATACCATCGATTACTATTTAATGAAGAAAAACATTTTTAGCTTCCTCATCCTTTATAAGAACCCAGTTTTTTTGGTTACCTTAGTACAACCTCAACCTTGTTGTGATACAATACATGAACACGAACTTTCTTTCATTTATACATCCTTAATGGGTACTTTCCTAACGGGTTTTTCGAATAAGAGGTTCCATTTTGAATAGCCTGCTTTTTGGGCAGCTGTCAATTTTCAAGATGCCATTTTTTGACATTTGAGAAATAAAAACTACGCCATTGGTTACTGATATGAAGAATCAAAACCTCAACGTGTCCCTGTTTGGTACGGCTTTTGAGTTGGCGGTGTGATAGGACCTTACTTTTCGAAAATGAGGATGGTACAACGGTTACGGTGAATGGATTGTTTACTAACCTCTTGTTGGAAAACCTCTTTTAACACTATAAACATAAATTTAAAATTTTGTGTTACACTGCAACTTTATAAATGAAGTCTTAACGGTGTACTCCAGGTGAGTACTAGTGGCTAAATGAACAACGGTGTACTTACTTATATTTTACGACTAGGGAATCAAATACCTAACTAACTGTTATTGAGGTATAAAGGTTATTTTGATTAATTTATTAGGTTCGAAAGTTCAGTCGTTTCGAAAACGCGTTGCTTTCATGCAGTGTGAAGTTCATTGGTAAAAAATGATTTTGTTTGTTCAAATTCTCAAAACATAAATTCAAATGTTACGTTTTCAAATGCTATTCTTACTGGAAAAAGTGCAGAAATAGCTTAAGACTTCATTGAACTCAGAATCAAATAATCACCTACATTTAAATCTACAATCGACATTTTAAGACAAGATCTCATTATATAAAATCTCTCAAGCATTACGAAAATCCATCATCGTTTCCAGAACACTCCTTTTCATCTTCATCGTATTCGCTGCCTATATCAGCAGCGCCATTATTTGTTAAACACATAAAATTATTTTCCAACGAATGATCAAAATTCGGCCATCTTTTTATTTAACAATTCATTGAGCCGCATTAGCCCTAAGCTTCAATATGTCCTTTCCGGAATTTTTATGTTCAGATATTTCTTCAATTAGTATTTTACTCACACTTTCACCACAAAGCCTGATTTCCATTATGAAAAATATACTGACAAAATAGTCAAAGTAGGATAAAAATATAATTTTTCTTAAAGTGTGAGAGAAATAAAAACATTTCCAGTATAAAAAATGTAATCAGTACTGAATAAATTTTTATGGTTACTGATAAAATTATTATAGCAGTACTGACAAAATATATCAAGTGTAGTATTTTTATTCAATACTAGAAAAATATTTTGTAGAGAAAATTGTATATGGATGAGAAATCGTTTGTATGACGTCATTATGAAGCATTTTATAGTAGTTATTTTATGGTCAATTTATAATTTTAACATTTCATTTTGTGTCATTCATCTTAATTCATTGTGAAAATAATTTAAATAATGAATAATTATGATAAGTTTATTATTTTTTAATTTATTGTTGTAGATTCCAAGTTTTTTAAAACATCTGTCAAAATATATCCACTATAAAAAACAGAAAAAAGGAAAAACCGATCTCTGTCACTCTAATGTCGAGAGTCAAACCGGAGCTGAATTGAAAACCGAAAATAAACGTTATGTTTTATGAACCGAAAATCGGAACAGAAACAAAATTAATTAAAATAATTAAACCGTAACCAAAATCGGAGTGATATTTGATTTTCGTTTTTTTTCGTTCTTTTCCGATTCGGATTTAAAATTTTGTCTGTGTGTTTTGATTTTGTTTCAATTTAGTACTATCAAAGATTATTATATACTATAAAGATGGTTCAATCAGAGTAACATTTTAAAATGTTCATTCTGGGTATCGCTACATAGTGACGGTTAACTCTGACCTTGTAAAATAAAACACAACAAATTTCGTTCATACTAATTATTTCAATATAATATAAAATTGTTTTCATATAAATATTCATACGAATTTATTTCATTTTCAAACCGGTTTTGAAACTGAATTATAACCGGAACATAATAGTCTTGAAAAACCGGAGTAGAATCAGAACGAAAAATAGAAATCAGTAACCTAACCGCAAACCGGAACGAAATCAGTTTCAGTTTGGCTCTCTGCTCTAATGGTATTTTTGATATTTTCTGGTTTTGGTTTTTTCAGTAAAAAATACTGACACAATTTTTTTCATAATAGAAATCAGGCTTAATCGGTAACAATTTTTCTAATTGTGGGAGGGCATCAGATAATTTCAAGGATTTTATTCATTTCCGAAGATCGTTTCCGAATCTTCACTTCTTTTAAAAATATTTGTTTTTTGAAAAGTAGGTTGGGTTGATTTAAATTTTTTGTGTAACACCCAAACTGGAAGAAAGCTCGTTCCATTTTACAATATTTATTTGGTACGCTGTTTAAATCTAAGTATGGAGTCCACTTGTCAAGCCACCAGCAGTTTTGAAAATTGTAACTAAAGTAGTAAAATGTAGATGATAAATTAGGAGTTACTGTAAAGATGGAGATCCCAATTTTAAAAAGTATAACAAACATCGATAAAAGTCGCCAGGAAACGTCCTCATACTGTTTTTTTAAACTAATCTATACAAAATGTGTAAGATTATATCATAAATCGTGGGTTATTTTAGAGACGAAAAGGAAAGTATCGACGACAACTAATTTTTCGTTACTGTAACATTTGTCCATCTGGTCATGACGATTAATCTTTCCACATTCCAACAAAGTGTTGTGCTTGTTAATCATCATATAACTGACCAAGGGTAGATTTGTCAATCTGGTATGAAGCTAAGGACATTTCACAAAAGTGTAAGGATCTTTTGATTTTGGTAAAACAAAATTGTCGATTAAACGTAACTTTTTTCAACTATGGCCAGTGTTGGCCTGTATCGTGTCTACAATCTGACTCCATCGTTTTCAATCACGAGCTAGCTGTCCATAATGTGACAAGTAATTAGAAGATGCCATATGGCTTTCTACGCCGTGGAGCCATCGTCGCCGACAGCGACCTCTTTGTCTACCGAAAAGGCGGCCCTCCGCATAGCATGACTGAGCCAGCGTATATATCACACGCATGGTTATTCTCTCGAATGTAAGAAGCCATCTTCACCTATTTGCAAAATATTTTAATTGAAGAGGTGGACGTTGAGGCTTTATAGCCCGTTTACCAGCGGTAAGGAAAAACTTGATATCTTCTCCCACACTATTATCGTGAGTAATGAGAGAATTAGATGCTTGAATCTCATTACCCCTCAAACGTGCGGTTACCACTACTGAAATCAATTGCGTCTTGGTCTCGAAAATCAGAGATCAGATAGTTGGTTTTGGACTCGTTGATTTTGAGACCAATGGAAGTTGAATTAGACCTTACTATAATTATGAACAAAAATATAGAATTTAATAACATAAGTCAAGTGACATCACTTTTGTATATTTAATTTCAGTTTTTATTAAAATTTATCTTATAATTTTATATGAAAATTCGTCTGACCCACATTTCTTCACATTTTCTCCAACCACTATAGTATTTGTTCTAGATGCTGAAATGTATTATAAGTACATACTACAAATATTAAATCCATATGTACATTATCATACGAGTTATACAATATTACCATAAACCACTATGTATGTATACACCCATTCACGTTACAGTAATTTCATAACAACAATTTTGAATCGTCTTCTCAATTTCTCATATATTGCAGGTTACAACGAATCACAACAAATAATAAAATCAAAACACATACATTTCCAGAAAAGATTCAAGCGTAAGCTTTCTTGTGGGTTTTTGATTCAAACCACACGTGATGTAATAAAAAGAAAGAAAATCATATTTTCTTTTGAAACATAGTTATAATTTAACTCTTCATACTTTCCATATGCTGTGCATACACACACATAGACCGAAAAACTCATCGAGATGAGTATATACATATTTTTGGACGGCAAAACATAAGATGAAAAATTAAGAAAATCGTAAAAGTGATGATACGGGAAATAATAATTAAGTTTTTGTTCCTTTTGACACTCGCACACTCACATATTTTCTAATTTAATATTTTACGATTGTTTATTATTGCACATAAATATTATGTATATTTATGTTTGATATGAAAATATAGCTTTAATAGAGCTTTTTATTTTAATTAAAATATAGAAATATGGTATAAAGCGATGACGTTTCTTGATTTAACGAGAATATCTCGTATTTTACGTCTTTTCACTTTTTTTTCCACATCTTGTGTAGACCGAGTTTATTTATACATTTCCACCCTCTAAAGTAAATCTGAAAGTCAAGAGGTGAAATAAAAAAATATACTTTTTCCGAAAATTAATATTAAATAAATTTAATAAGAACTATACTAACAAGTATGTATGTCGATTTGAATTAGTTAATAGAAAGTAAGTTGGAGAAATCAAGGAACTTTCTGGAGTTGAAAGCCTTATAAAGCTTTATGCTTATCAATGTAATTTTAAATGAATTATTTAATTTTGGCGTGTGATTTAAGCTGCGAGAGTTGAAGTAGACGGTCGAGGATCTTAATCCCGATAGAGACAGGGGTAATTATCTTTTATTTAACTGTATGGATATGAGAATTAATTGAAGAGTATTAAGTAATTTTGTTAGGCAAGAATAAAATCTATAGTCGAGCTTAAATTTAAATAGACTTTAATTATTTTCATAATTTATTCAAAAATTCTTGCAAGAAAGCTAGTACTGAACTATATCTGCTTTTGTAGAAACTGTGATTCATGAAAAGTCCTGACGATACATGTGGTATACTAATGAACCGATAATATACGTATAGTCTAAGTCTGAATAATACGACTACAACCTTACCTAAAATAAGTTCGTTTATATAATAATTATTTCGTTATTACAACTATTTTAATTTGGTTCATCCAACTACAGTCAACCCGTGATAAAACCCCGGTATCTATAACGATAACCTGCCTGTAGACTTACAATTCTATAATTCAATTTTATTTAGTATGTTGTAAATAGACCATCCCCATTGTGTTACAAACAAGACACCCTTTACTACAAGCCTGACTTTACGCATTCGTATGCTGTAAGAAAATATCAACCTTTGGCGATATTGGTGAATATTCTTCTATTCGTACATGGTGGGGTGGTGTATACAGAATAATAATCTACGGCTTAGAGGAACGGCCCTTACCGCGTCTCAACTGAGACCTAATGAACCATTTTAACGATTGGTGCACATTGTAGGGGTCAGCCCAACGAATGCTTTTACACACAAACACGTTTTTATGTCATGCGGTTGCATGTTAATTTTTGGTCAACGACGGGAATCGAACTCGAGACCGCCGCGTGATGAGGGACTCTCTTAACCATTAAGAGAGAGTACAGCATAAAAATAAACAAACGCATATTACCAAAGCATTATTGAGTATAATTCAAATCCAACAATAGTGTGTACAATGCGTATATGTATACGGCCGTTTCCCATCGAAAAACATGGCCGATCCTATGTATGTGTAATGGGTTAGAAAGTGGTAAATACATCACCAATCGTATGAAAAAGCTGATTTTTTCGAAATTTTTGACTTTTAACTTCCTATAACTTGGTAGGCAGGCCCGATAACCAATTACTCACTTTCCAGAGTTTGGAAAATGATTATTTATCAACAATCCTGGATTAATAATTTTCATTTAAACCAATATTTTAATTCATGTTTTTGAAGATTTAAGAATCTACATTTTTATATTTTCGATCGTGAATAGAGAAATAAAACGAAATGAATTTGTAATATCGGGTTTAAATACATATTGTTTGTTATATTTTGCTCTGTTTCCCGTTTACAAGTAGTAATATGATTTTATTTTACATCCCGCTCGTTTTTTTTCATTTTCCTTCGTTTCAATATTTTTTAGAAATAATGCAAACAGTTTTGTGCTTCGTTGTCTTTTAGTGCATTTCGCTTCATTTTTATTTTATTTTTGATTTTGTTTCCTTGTTTTAGTTTGCTACGAGCATTTGAGGCGAAAGCACGTGTTCGTTGTCAGTATGATTTGGTTTTACGTTATATTTTTAGATTACATAAAATTTTATGCGTTTTAATTTTGTTTTAGGCTTACAGAGTTTTTATTTAGGATTATTAAAACAGTTTGAATTGTATGACTTAAATTATTTTCATTCTTTATAAAAATTGATATTTTGGTCAATTACGTTTGTTGTGCTTT
The DNA here is from genome assembly GCA_963932295.1 of Tipula lateralis. Lineage (NCBI taxonomy): Eukaryota > Metazoa > Arthropoda > Insecta > Diptera > Tipulidae > Tipula > Tipula lateralis. The sequence continues at coordinate 140,742,432 of OZ010737.1, forward strand.
GTTGTCTTTTAGTGCATTCGTTTCGTTTTTAATTTATTTTTGATTTTGTTGCTTTGTTTTAGTTTGCTACGAGCAGTTGCGACGGGAGGATGTATTTGTTTTATGATAAATTTTATGTTTTCGTAATTTATTTTCAATTTACATAAAATTTTACCTGTTCGAATTTTTTTTAGGTATATAAATATTTGTCAATTTTTTGGGGATTTTGATAATATCTATCTGAATTTTGACTAGGAAATAAATTAAACAAAACGTTAATTTTATTATTTCCAAAAATAATTAAATTGATGTTTCGTTTAATTTTTCGAAATAGAATTAACGAATTAACAATTATACAAATTTTATCAACCGATATAGTCAATAAAATTATGAATTGAATAATATAAAATTTATTAATATTTATATGTTTATTAAAATTTATATTTCCGCAAATATATTTTAAATTTGCCAAAAATTAAATATATTTTAGGTCAATTTTTTTCATACTGACAAGTAAACATACAATACAATACAATAACAGTAACAGACAATGTACCATCAAAAACAAAAAGAAACAAAAAAATCAACGTAAACAAAACAAAAAAAATAATTTTCGTGACTTTGTGTATTCTTTGTGTGCTAGAGTGTTTTTCCTATACAAAATTCAAATGCAAAAGAGGAGTTACGTTATAAAATAATCACTGTTTATACATTTTCTCGAATCACATTGAACCATTTTGATCATGTGGTCATATTCGATAAACGAAATATTATCGAACTAACATATTGGCCGAAAATAAAAATAAAAATCAGGAAAATTTCTTATGAATGAAAAATTTGAGCATGTATCAATAAATGGGAAATTGATTGTACAGCAGTCTTGATAAATAATCATATTTAGATGCCTCATATACAAAAATTGATGTTACGGCCTGTATTGTAAGATACAACAAAGCAAAGTCAAAAAATTGCGAGAAATCGACAGTTTACGAACGAATTGTACAAATTTTGTTGTTTTCTAACCATTTACTCATACTAACTCATAAAAGAGAATAATCGGCCTCATCTTTAGTGGTATTGGTGTGTTTATACACAAGCCTGCTTATTTTTTTGCATGAACATGATCAAACAAAAATATCAACCTTAGAGTGTGTTGGTAAACTAAACAGTCCATATAAAAAAAAATCAAAATTACTCGTTTCTCACTAACACTACTTAAGGTCTTTTACAACGTCACAATAGGTTTAGTACCATTTGAGAATTTTTAAGTTATGTTCATTTTTTTATTAATGAGAAGATAATATTCTCATTCGGTTTTTCACTATGCATTTTTACTCAATAATACTTAGGTGGTGTGCGTTTGTTTATTTTTTCTATACTGTATTCGTCATCGTGTACAAACTACGAATAGAAGAATATTCAACAATACAGCTTAAGGTTGATATTCTTATACAGCATATGTATGCATAAAGTTTGGCTTGTGTGAACACACACACACACACTTTTGTCTTACATAATCAAATGTACATAATCAAATTCAATATTGTTTTGACACAATCGGTCTTAAATAGAGATGATAAAGAGAATAAAACTGCTCAATGGAGCTAAACCTTTCGTAATGTGCGTCTGTTTTTCGAAATAGACCTTAACTTCTTAAGAAGTGATAGTGAGAAACGAGTTATTTTGAATTTTTTTATATGGACTTTTTCGTTTATCAATAATTGCGTTAGTTCTGAAAATTTCCGTTTGCGATATTAAGACGACTTCATGCTTGCGTTCCTTCCATCCAAAATTGTTTTTAAGGAATTTCATTTGTTGAAAATGACGTGTTTTTCTTGTGAATTTTTTTCATCAAGATGGTTTAACTTTATCTTTTGGTCGGAACGAACATGGCGAGAAAGAGATAAAATTATATTTAAATAAAAGAGACGAAAATAAAATACTTTCAAATGTAGTGTCAAACAGTTTATGTCGGTATGTCGAGGGAAGAACAAAATATATAAAAAAAATAATTTTATAATTTTTAAATACCAAATTTATTAAAAATAAAATAATTAAAATTTATTTTAACATTATTTTATCATAATTAACCAGTTATGATAAATTATAATAAGTTTGTATCCGCTCCAATATCCACAAATATAAAATTAAAATATTTAACACAGTTATCACAAATAATCACATTGATTGGTTTTAAAATTTAATAAAACACAAAAGCAAAATTTTATATTAATCACCAAATATAATCGACAAAATTTTATGAAAAATGGCAACTATCACGAATGGCAACTATCAGGAATTTGTCCATCAACCATGATATCACGATTGGCATTACCAACACGTAACAGTGAATTAGATTCAGATGTAATTTTTAAGAAAAGTAATTGTGATAATTGCATTAGGAATGAAACAGATTCTTTGTATTATAGAAGAAAACATATTGAGTGGCTAAAAAAATCAAAAACATTAGAGCAACAGAACAAGGTATTAAAAAATAAAATCCGTGTGCTTACATCAAAACAAAAAATGGCAAGTAACATAATTCAAAATATAAAAGTTTAAGACTTAAAACAATTTCCATGCACGTCGATGATTTAAGTCACGTGAATGAAAATTCAAAAGAATTTTGCAAAATGCTATTGGAAACTAGAAGTAAAAATGCAAAATATACCGAAAAACAGCGTAATTTAGCGCAAAGTATTGAATTAAGATCACATAAGACTTATGAGCTACAATTACCATCTACCAGGTCTCTTAATAATTGGCATGTTTTAGATCAACTACAACCGGGTTTCAACTTAATATTATTAGAAAAAATTGCATTAAAAGAACGAAGTCAACAACACATACTTTTATTCGATGAAATAAGAATTCGACCAGATCTTAAATTTAATTCTGTTACCGATGAAATAGTAGGCCTGGTTGATGTAGGTGAAGAGGAAAGACAACCAACCCCTGCTAAATATATTTGTTTATTTATGGCTAGAGGCATATTTAGTTCAGATAAATTTGTTATAAGTTATTTTACAACTGGAAGTCCTATAACTGGTCAGAACCTTAAGGAGCTAATAACAAAAAATTATAAAGCTGTACGAAAACTAGGTATCAAAGTATGGGGTGTGGTTTGTGATCAAGGAGCAAATAATCGAAATGCATATAAACAACTAGAAGTAACTAAGGAAAAACCATATTTTATAGTTATTTGAAACTCGGAAAATTTTTGCACTTTATGACATTCCACATCTTTTTAAGTCAATAAGAAATACATTGCTTCGTTACGACTTTGAAACCACTAACGGGATAGCTTCGTGGAATGTATTAGTGGAATTATTTTAGCAAGACAGCCAATCAGTGACTCGTGTGTGTCCTAAACTAACTTCAAAACATATATATCCGTCGACGTTTGATAAAATGCGAGTAAGTTTGGCAACACAAATTCTAAGCCACAGCTGTGCAAACGGCATTAAAACTTTTCATCATCTTAAACGTTTTAAAACTAAAAAAGTAACTGAAAATGCATTAGCAACAGCAACTTTGTTAGAAAAAATGAATCAACTATTTGATTCTTTAAATAGCCGGAGTCGATTTTCACTAAATAGTGCAAATTCTGGATTAAGTTTAGATCCACTTAATGTATCGTTAAATATATTAAAAAACTCTTCAGAATTTCTAAAACAAATTAAAGTCCAAAGCGGGAAAAAAATATTTTGCATCGATGGACTTTTACAAACAATACTTGGTATAACAGCAATGCTTGAAGAACTTTGCAATTCAAATTTAGATGTATCATACATTTTGACATCAAAACTACAAACAGATGCAAATGAAAATTTATTTTCTCAAGTTCGATCAAGAGGTGGAAATAATTTCAACCCGTCCGTCTACGAATTCAATTTTATCATTGCTAAAATTATGTCAAGTAAAATAGTTTTTCATACATCTTGTGTAAACTATGAACCAGATAATTGTTCGTTCATGTTAGACGCAAGCATGGTTCAACCCATTTCGACAGCACAACAAATCCCAAGCACAAATGAAATAAATTCTAATAAACATTTCGAGGAATCAACAAACGAAGATGAAGATTTTTCGAACTCAGATCTAAATGAAATAGCGTTTGTTGATAGTTTTGCTAATCAAAATCTTCAGATTGATTTACCATCGAGAAGATATTTTCTTGGCTGCGTGATTTTTAAATTACTTAAAAAATCTGTTTGCGATTCATGCAAAGAAATTATGACCAAACAAAATGAGACACTTAGTTTACCTTCTGAATATTTAATAAAATGCAGGAACTATTTAAACCCTTCAGATGAATTGTATTTGCGGAACTCAACCGACTACACATTAAATGTGTAAATGCTACAAATTCGAGTGACACATATAGCAATTGGTTCTCAGGAAGTTGTAAACAACACAAAAAAAATTGCTTAAGATTTCTGCTGCTAGTGTTGTTAATTAGAAAAAATTGTACATGGCAGTTACAGAAATACAATGACAGTAATAAACCAAAATCCATGAGATCCAATCCACCAAGGAAATCAAATCGGAAATTAGAAATTTTGAGCAGTTAAAATGTTTAATTTAAGGTTGTTGAACTACATTTATTTTAAATTACTATATTTTTCTGAAATACAAAAACAATAATCATTCTATTTCAAAGTATGTACCATAAAAACTGGTTTTTTATTTAGCAAACACCTCAACAGCGAACATACTATATCATTATTAATTATAATTCGAGTTTTTGTTTTTGTTTACCACTGCATACAACGTGATAAAGTTTCTGCTTTGAAATGCACAAAATATTTTTGTTTCAAATTTTGATTATTGCATAGAAAAGCACGATACAAAATAAAAACAAAAAATTTATATTTCCAAGTTTTCCGATAGATGGATTTTGGACGTTAAATCAAAATTTAAATAAGAAATATTTTGTTCTGGTTTTCATTTCTGATATAATATATTTTCTGTGGCAGAACTCATGGGACGAACCATCTTCCATGTCAGCACTATAGGCTGTCATGGAGCTATGTAATGTGCAGATGGTTAGGAAAATCCTAGCTATATATACGTCTATAGGCTGTAATGGCGTAAACGTAAGAACGTAAATAAACGAACCGCGAACAAGTAGGAAATGCCTTGAGCCTCGCTGGTTAGTTTGTGATATAAATTAGTGTTTAATACATTTTCAAATATTTTGGGAATATGGAAAATCAAGATTTGATATTACTTTTGTCAAATATGATGAACGCAAGCGCCGCCATGATCATATACCATATTTAAAAGGACGAACTCGTGCTAAACGTAAATTTGGACGTGAACGCTTTACTGTTTTAACTTCAAAAGTGCTTTGATTGAGGAGAAAGCATTAGAATTTGCAAACATTTTAAGAAAATTAGGGGTAAAAAAGGCTTTGCATTAACATCCACTGTGTGATCGGTCAGAAAACATTTTTAATTTAGTTGAAATGAGTTTGGTTGTAGATGCCTGATAGAATGATAGCATTAAGAACGAAGGGTGCTTTGTTGAAAAGCAATTCAAAGATCGCCTTAGTTGCATGTTGGGAGGAAATTGAGATGGGACTGATAAATAACCAGTCCTTGTAATTGGATGATACAAAAAGCCCAGATACTTTAAAAATGTAATTTCAGTACCTGCTCTTTACAAGGCCAATCGTTCTTAATGTTCCAGGTTTAAAATCCAGGTTTCAGAAAAACTTTGATCCGGCCAATGGATTCAGATGTCATACAAAATTGTAAGGTACACTATCGTAGATTGCTAATTAAAAGAATTATCACAACCATTGAAAACAAATGAGAACTGTCAAAGTTTAACATTTTGAACGGATGCAATATTATAAAACAAGCATGGAAACTGAGACAACCTTCGACAATCTTGTATTGCAAAAAGTCTTTGTAATTGCGTAGTAAGTGTGAGGTGTATTTTCTCTTATGACCTAGAAGCAGGCCAATTGAGTATAAAGTGGTGAACGCAGAAAGCGTAGGAGTTTCAGTTTGAATTAGAACAGCGATAAGTTAAAATCGAGTAACGCGATAACAAGTGAAATTATAAGTGAAAGTCATAGTGAAATAGTAGTGGTGAACAAGTTAATTGTGATAAATAATAAACTCGTGAAAAAAAGCAAGAGGTATTTTATTCACAATCCAGTGATCGAACTTCAGTTTGGTAGGAGGAATCCCTACTAGGGGAAATCGTAGCAAATTGTGACAGCGGTGGGATTGTGAATAAAGGAACATGAAACATGAATATGTTGCAGTACAGTACAAAATGTTCAAGATGTCCCGCTGTTCGGTTGATCAACGGCTGTACGTACCATTTTCCCAAGTGGTTCCAAGATTGGAATAAGTTGATGATTGTATGTTTTGAATATTTATATAAAAGGCAATAAAACAATTAAAGTCATTCTAATAACAATTTCAGTTTTTAATTATTTTTATTTGATCTGTACAACATGGTTTTGAAATAATGAACGAGTTTTATAACATTTTTAAGAGATCATCAAAATGTGATAGGGAAATTATTGCCAGAGGTTTAACTATGAGTTAAGTCTCCGCCTTGAAAAGGTTGATATTGTGTAGTACATGGCGTTCTATAATTGTTGTTGAATCCCACTCAAGATGACGTTGTTATGCATTAAATATTAGCGTGCTTGCTTTTATCATTTGGGGGTCGGTGATCAAACATCAATCACGATTGGGTGTTTTTAATCTGTAAGTGGCAATGAGTTCTGGAATAATATCCTCCTTCTGAAAAATAAAAAAAACGATCGAGACTGATGATAAGATGACATTACCAGAGGTCAAAATATGACGAGTCAAATTGGAAGCAGAAACTTATAATTCAAGAGATTACGACAAACCCACCTGGCAAGGGTAAAATAAGATGTTGGATATATGACAAACCTGGTTATATTGCTGGGAAATGTAAGCGAGCAGTGATACTATAACCGTTGTATTGGAAGAAAACGGAATATGGCAAAGGGTCAGAAGAGAAGGAGAGTATTGTAAGATTGGAAACAGTAAAAATCCATCCTGTTCCACGATTGACGCGATGTGGTTTTGGCTTAGCGTTAACTGGAGAAATCAACAGAAGTACCTGTATAGTAACACTAGATACAAGAGCAATGCGGACGATTGTGAGAAGTAATTTAGTAAAAAACGAACTTCATCCAATTGGAGGATTCAAACATCAAACGATGGAAATGCAGAAATTAAAGGAAAGAAGGAAGTAGCCATACAAATTGGTAACAGAGACTTCTGTCATCAAGTTTTTGTGGCAGATGCTGTCGATTGAGGTGATTTTAGATGTGGACTTCATGAAAAAGAAAGAAATTGTATTGGATATTAGGCCACGAGAATCAACGATATTATGTCGTAAATTTGAAAAGATTGGCTTTCTTTAGAGGACTAGAATTGGATCCGGTTCGATACAAACAGGTTTCGGCGGAAATTGGTGTTACAAACGTGGGCGACATCTCTGATTGAATAGAATAACTTAATGTTTTCAATCAAAAAGCAGCATGAACTCAGTATACAGGCGTAAAAATAAACAAACGGAAACTAAAAGATGGATTTTCGAATTACTAGGTTATGTTGAACTGTCATTATATGTTTATATTTGAGCTTGTCAAAGTATAAATCATTAAAACAACAAATAAATAAATTTAATCGTCAAAATGGATAATAATTATAATTTTAATGCGTTCCTCTCGTTATATAACTCCAATCTTTAGTCATTTTTTATTTTAAATTCTAATGTCATTTTTTGAAAAATTGACAGCTAACACCATCTAATCATAAAACAACGCAAACATATTTGAGGTTATGTTTTACTGCTGTCATAAATATTTGAGTTCCAAGTATTGTTTTTTATATATGTATTTTATACTATGAAATATGTTGTGGGGCTCAAGGCTCTGCTAAATGCCATCTGCGCATTGCACAGCTCCATGCCAGCCTTTAGTACTGGCATGGAAGATGGATTAGCCCATAAGTTCTGCACTCCAATCAGTGGCGTAGCTACAAGGGCGCAAACCCCGCGCTGCAGGGGGGCCCGCAACGATAGGGGGCCGCTGCAACGCGGAACGCGGTCCCGTGGTCTTTGTTATGTGATCTGAAATTTGATACTAGATGTCATTACTTGTTTATGCGTTATAATACATCATGGACACATATGTCTTTTGATAACCCTATTCAATACCTGTAAATATTTAATAGCTGCTAAAAGTTTTTGTTTTGATTGTGGACATCCACGATCATTGATCAAATTTACGAAAAAAACAGCATTTGCGGGAAGTTTTGTTGAGTCACTTTTTCGCAAACAAAACTGCAGCTGAAAGTCATCGTTTGCTCGTGGATTTGTAGGGTGAGCATGCTCTTGCAAAAACACAGTGCTTTGTGTGGTTTAATCGCTTCAAAAGTAGTGATTTTGACATTAAGGACAAAGAGCATCCTGGTCAGCCGAAAAAGTTTTAAGCTGAAGAATTCGAAGCATTACTCGATTAAGATTCATGTCAAACGCAAGAAGAACTTGCCGAATCATTGGGAGTTGATCAAGCAACAATTTCCAGACGTTTGAAAGCCTTGGGATTCATCCAAAAAAGATGGGAAATTGGGTGACATACGAGTTGAAGCCAAGAGACGTATGGAAAGACGATTTTGCATGTTCGAAATGCTGCTCGAGCGTCACAAAAATCCATTACGATAATCTCAAGCGCAAAAAAGCGTATCTCAAGAAAGACGAGGCAGACCCATCGACACTGAAGCCGAATATTCACGGAGCCAAGGTTATGCTGTGTATATGATGTGATCCACTATGAGCTGTTACCAAGTGGCCAAGCCATCAATCCCCAACTCTATCGTCAAAAATTGTTTCGATTAAAGCAGAAAATTCAGGCAGAGCGGCTATCACGTATTCGATCAGATATGAGTCAATTATTTTCCACCACGATAACGCTCGGCCATACATTGCGGTGCCGGTCAAAAATTACGAGAATAACGGATGGGAAATTCTGCCTCACCCGCGTTATAGCCCAGACCTTGCTCCTTCCGACTACCACCTATTTCGATTCATGCAGAATGCCCTACCAAGAATACGCTTCACTTCAAGGTATCGAAAATTGGCTCGGTTCGTTTGTGACCGCAAAGCCGTCGCAGTTTTTCTGGGACTGAATCCATAAATTATCAGAAAGATGGGAAAAAAGTTGTGGGTAGCGATGGGCAATACTTTGGATAAAAAATCTTGTGACATTTTTCCACAATAAAGGCTCAAATTTAAAAAAAAATCCGGTTTTTAATGCATACTTAATAGCTTCCAGTATTTCATGTAGTATTGACATTTTTATTATTGTTTCTTACGTTACCTGTAACAGTCGCAACAGTGGAATGATCTTTTTCTAAATTGAAAATAATAATAAATTAATTTTTGATGAACATTTTTTATTACTCTGAAGGGAAAGATATGCAAGGTGGAGGGAGGATAGTTTAAGGGCCTACATTAAGTTTTGCGGGGAGGCCAAAAATTTGTAGTTACGCCACTGACTCCAATGGGGGGTCATAGATGTTGATTTTTCCATTAATATATCGCATGCTCACCAAGGATCTCAATAAGTGGATTTACGTAGACTCAGAAAATCTAATAGGTTGCTTTCAAATGATTAGATGTTTTTTCTACAAGACTCTGATAATAAACAAAATGATAGCATTTGATCAGTGCTATTGAGAACCAGGTACTGTTACCGCTGCTTTTCTATTGAAAGGAGCGTTAAAATAAAAATTGAGTTTCTTAACAAAAGGCAAAACTACCTCAGAGATGAAATAATTATTTGTCTTGACAGTTTATAGGAAAATTATGGTTGGAAAACAAAAATTTGAGTTTATTTCAAAATCTATCGATTCAAATGTCGTACGTGTCACATGTAAAAGTTTTTTGGAAGATTACATAAAGTTATCAAGTCTAGTAGAAAAAGATTTGAATTGATAATTTAAATTGGAAACTTTCAAGTATTTTGAAGATGAGAAAGTTTTTCGAATATTTATGATTTGTGGGTGTGTTATTTAACTGAGTCGGTTGTATAGTAAATCTGAAAACCCTAGACATGGGTTTATTTATATAAAGTTTATATCCTTGAAATATTTTAATTTCCAATAAGTCACGTTTCAAAAATTTCCAATCCAATCATTATTTTTTACGTTCAATACACATCTTCTTGTATTTCTCTTTTCCAGATTGTCCAACTTCGTGGCTCCCAAACATATGCCCGCGTACTAAAGTGACTACTAATAAATAGTCTTTGGCTTAGAGGCCGTAAACGCCCGTGTCTCAACTGAGACCGTACGAACCAGTTTCTTAACGATTGGTGCACATTGTAGGTAGTCAGCCCAACAAATGTTTGTACACACAAACGCGTTTTTATGTCATCCGGTTGCATGTTAATTTATGGTCAACGACGGGAATCGAACTCGAGACCACCGCGTGATGAGAAACTTGTAACAACCCTATTGAGTTGATCTCTAGTCTTGATCTAAAAGATGCCTTTTGGCAAATTCCCTTAGACGAAACTTCTAGGCAATATACCACTTACAGTTCAGGACAGGCCGTTGTATCAGTTTCGCGTCATGCCATTTAGCTTATGCAACGCACCGCAGCGAATGTGTCGTTTAATGCATAAAGTCATACCTTTTCATTTACACGATAGAGTTTTTGTCTATTTAGACGATCTTTTAATAACATCAGCAAGTATTGAGGAACATTTTTCCTTATTAATAGAAGTAGCTAAACTGCTTCGAGAGGCTAACCTCACTATCAATATAAACAAATGCAAATTTGTTTTAAAAGAAATAAAATATTTTGGTTATATTGTTGGAGATGGTTGCTAGCGCTCCCATTACAGATCTCTTGAAAAAAAAGAAAAAAAATGCATATGGAACGAAGAAGCCCAAAATGCTTTCGTCAAACTCAAAGCTGCATTAATAACCGCTCCAGTTTTGAGGAACCTTGACTTTAATAAAACGTTTTATATACAGTGTGACGCTAGTGCCACAGGCAATGGAAGCGTCTTATTTCAAAAAATCATTGATGATGAAGAAATTCCCATCGCTTATATGTCAAAAAACTTAATAAGGCTCAACATAACTATTCTGTTACCGAACTAGAGTGTTATGCGGTCGAATTAAGTGTAAAACAATTTCGAGCATACATAGAGGGCTTCCATTTTATTATTATAACCAATTATTCGAGTCTCCAGTGGCTTATGTGGCAAAAAGACCTTTCTGGAAGATTAGCTCGCTGGAGTTTAAGGCTTCAAAGTTTTGACTTTGAAATTCATCACAGAAAAGGATCTCAAAACGTAGTTCCAGATGCGCTTTATCGAATGGGTATGGACGAGTTATTGAAATTGAGTCAGAATATTTCGGATCAGCCCCTACATATTGATCTTAATGTGCCTGAATTTACATTCGACTAAAATTATTGTCAGCAGAAGTCAAAGTTCAGCAAACTTCAAAATCTCCATACTAACTTGCGTTTGGAAGATAATAAATTATTAATTTGTCCATCTTACGGTATTAGATTTGGGGATACTGACTTGCCCCAATGGAAATTCCTTATACCTGATTCTTCGCAAACCTAATTAATTCAACAAGCACATAATCCGCCGTTATCTGCTCATTTAGGAGTCGCTAAGACTATAGATCGCTTGCAACGTTATTTCTATTGGACATCTATGGCTAAAGACTTCAAGTCATATATTGCACAGTGCGAAATTTGTAAAACCTCTAGGCCTGTAAATTACAGCACCCGTCCACCAATGGGAAATTTAATCGATGTTGATCAGCCCTTTCAGTGGTTATACATGTCCATGGAGCTCACCAGTAGTATTGGTGTATATTATTGGTGTATAGTATTGGGTATTTTTATTTTATATTTAATATTATAAATGTATTAATTAAGATAAAAAGAAGTGTGTGAGATAGAAAAAGTTTAAGTGGATGAAATTATATATGTAGCACAATTAAACTGATGTTCGTTTAGAAGTCGGGAAATTAACCCACCCCATTTACCCTGAGTTTTAGCCAAACTAAACTGTGCCCAGACATCTGACGAATGATTTTTTTGTATACGATCCTATAAATCGTTACAAACTCTTAACCATTAAGCTACAATCGGTACAACATTAACAATTTTTTTGGAAACAACTGACAGGGCGTTATGACGTTCCATTGGATTATCCATCAAGAAGTTTTGTTCAGTAAAATAATTTTATTTGCTCACTTTGTGAAGACAGTAAGGAAAATTGTTAACTCTATTCGAAATGAGCCATTACATCACCGACTGGTTATGGGTATACTAGAAGGTCCTGAAGATGAACATTCTGATCTTATCCTGCATGCAGAGGTACGATGGTAAATAGTTCTGAAATTACTGAATATCAACGAAAAAATGCTGCACATGTGGATATCTTATCTGAAAATAAAGTTCCTGGTGTATTTCCCAAATATGAGTAAAATGGTGAGCGGTGTAGATGTTGGCCACAGAAATACTCACAGAAAAGGATTTGAATAGGTTGCTATTATAGAAATAATGATTTGTAATCATGAAAATTTAATTGCAACAGTGAGTTCAATTGGGATACTTATAGAAAAAAAGAGCAGAGCAATTGTATAGTGGATCTGGCTATTGATTATTGAGGACCACTGGTTTAATTACTTCCTTTAAATGAGAAAAATTAAAAGATTTAAAAAAATTAAAGACTGACTCGTTTGATCCTTGCTGGCATAGTTGCTTGCATTGTGCAAATAGATGACCTATCTATACAGTCGCATGCTTTCCGATTTGACTGAACGCTTTCGATGGCACAACAGATATTAAAAATAACAAACAAACATATGGCTAAGAAATAATTTATATAAAAATGAATTATTCAAACGAAGGTTATGTACATACATTGTATAAAATAGAATTATTCATAATAGCAAACTTATCCTTAGAAAAGTTGTCTAATTTGATTTTATTATTCAAAACTTATATATAAAATTGAAATTTAGCACAGACGTTTAGATTACGTTATACGTTATCAGCAGTTCGAGTTGGCATAATTTATTAAACATTTCTTTCATAAATAAAATAAAATTTGTTGAATTATTATACGTCTGTCACTTTCTGCCTGTCGTCATATCTTACATAATACTACATATTGTATGATAATAAACTATAAACTATAGAGACATATATTATTTTATGCTCAATTCAATTTTCATTGTCTCGTGCATAATTTTTAAATGACAAGATTGCATTTACATAATGTATAGTTATTGTTGTAGAGATGATTGTTCTATGTATGCCGGAAAATCTGGGAAAATGTGAACAATCGAATGTTTAATATTTTTACCTGAAACACTGTATAGAGTGAGTATGCGCATAGCGTACAGTATGATTTTTGCTGTTATTACAGTTTATAGACCATCCACTATACAGTACATAAATGTATGTATGTACATAAGTTTCCATTGTACGAGTTAAGGTATTTCGTCATATACATAATTTTACTCATCTGTTGCAGTATTGTCTTCTTCATTGTTATAAGAATATTGCTTTTTGAACACAACCAGTTATGTGTATAAAATGGGAGATAAAAATACCTTAGTTATTAAAGATTTAATTATTTGAGAGGTGATATTTTGGGGATTATTATCGATCGTTGTTTCAAAGTGCTTCTATAGTGAGCCAGAAGTGTTTGATCATTTAAACACCGTATCCATAAAGGAATTTGTCCCGCGTGTTTGTAAATACTGCGAAAAATTTCGATTTAATTAAATTACAAGCGTCCATCCAGGGAGTCGATAAATCTTTTTACCTTTATGCACTGCAAACTAGATTTACCGATAATTTACCAAAGCTTTTAATTTATTTTTTTTTATTATTTTCTTCAAAGACTTTTTGGTATTAGTTGGGTCTCTCTCCCATAGTTAAAATTTACTTTGTATTTCTTCTGAATAGCGACTTAACAACTTACGATCTGCAATTTTCATACTTAAACGCTCAATAATGCTAACAATATTTTTGAATTTTGCAGTTTTACTTAGTATTAAATTATGGAATTAAATAAACCATTATCATCATTCGTTTTGCCATGATCCATCACATTTTGTAGAAACTGGAGTTCATCCTAATTCTGTGCAAATAAATCATCTATCACGAATTCATGTGTGACATCTGCACTTAGTAATGTAAAATCTAATAAGCTTAACGATTCTACAGCCAATTTTACCGGTTCCAGTGCCTTTATAATTTCATTCATTAGGTTTTAATTCTTGTTGGATGGAACTTGCGAATGAGTCATGATTCCTCTCGTCTTCTTCATAGACTTCAGAACAAGAATAAGAAGATTCATTTTCTAATTTAAATAACGCACCATTTTTCTTGAACAAAACTGTAACTACCGCCAGTAGGATACCAAGCGTAAAACATAGCTGAAATTGATCCTATCTTTTTCATCACTGCGGTAATTATTCCAATTTGTTTTCTACAATTTCAATGCACTTGTTTGCAGGCAAATTTCCATGTAGCCGTGCCAGGAATTCAATTTTTTTACCATATATCGGCGGTTTTCTTATTGATCTCCATTCTTCGAGTGTGAGGCTTAAATTGTCACTATTTTTTATCTGGGTTTCAATTGGTTAACCAATTTCATCACAAATTTTTTCTTATTTAATTTGATGATCTTGGCACGGAATATCATTTGGCGATCATTGCGACATTCTTAAATCATAAGAGGTACAAAACGTTGCGAATGGTAGACTACCTTTGGCTGCTATTATAGAAATTAAAGCCGGTAAAAAATTTATCGGTAAATATTAAATTTTTTACCGATAATTCGGTAAAGAAATTTGGACGGTAAAATCAGTAAATCGATTTACCGTTTACCGATAATGCAAGCCCTACTGCAAACAGCAGATACAAGTGTGAAGCTATATCAGATGACCAGTTAAACTACCTATGTGAAACGGTTGTACACTCGGAAACGGTTGTTTGGGGGAAATCAGAAGGAGGTCCTGGAACACAAGGGTTGTGGATTGTGGAAGCCAACAGTGATGAACTACAGACGAAAGAAATTACCATCGGAAAAGCTTTGTTGAAATCGGATTGTGACTTCAGAGTTCCGATACGGGCTCTTAATTTATCGGATATGACAAAAACCATTAAAAAGGGAATTATCATCGGACGAGGTGAGAAAGTATACACTATTATAAATGCGAGGAGACTAATCCGTGTGTAAAAGCCAAGGATCAACGACAACGGAAAATAACGGAGGAATTAGCACAAAAATGGACAAGGAGCAAAGGAGTTACTCCAGAAGTATATGTCGATTTTGTGGGGTGCACCTCAAGATAATGGCAGAACAAACATGGTTAAACACCGGATCGAAACAGGAACATCAACACTAAGCAGAGGTGGATAAAATGGTAACTGATATGCAAACATTGGGAGTAATTGAGCAGTCAACGAGTCCATGGAGTTCATCAGTAGTATTGGAGGATAAGAAAGATGGGAGCATGTGATTCTGCGTTGATTATCGGAAGCTCAACACAGTTACCAAAAAGGATAGTTACCCGTTACCAAGGATCGACGACACACTAGATACACTGGCAGGAACGGATGTTTTCAACATTGGATCTGCAGAGCGGCATTTGGCAAGTAAAGGTCGCAGACGAAGATAAGGAAAACACAGCGGTCAATTTGGGTAATGGATTATGGCAATTCAATGCCATGCCATTTGGGCTTTGTAACGCCCCTGCGAATTTTGAACGGCTAATGGAACGCGTACTTATAGGTCTCCATTGGAAAACATGCCTGGTTTATTTGGACGACATCATCGTAATGGGAAAGGACTTCAACGAGCATCTTCAAAATCTGGGGGAAGTAAGTTCGAAGAAATGTGTATGGTTTTGGGATGAAGTCAGATATTTGGGAAACAAGATAACAACAAGCGGCATTCATACAGATGAAGACAAGATCTCCGCCGTAAAGGATTTTAGGATCCGGTTCCCAATAAGCGTTTTATTTTAGATACGGATGCAAGTAATAATGGCTTTGGAGGTGTGTTGTATTCCAAGATCTTATCGGAGCCAGAATGCAACTACTGTGTGACAAAAGAAGAGAATTGTTGGCCATAGTGAAATTCTTTGAGAAATCCAACTCTAAGATTTCCGAGGTAATCTCCACTGTGTTGCAATGTATAGTCTTGGGACGCATGGTCCCCACTTTTAGGTCATCGAGTTTCTTGAAGAGCTACGAGTGTCAGCCGACATTGTTCCATACACCTGATAACGCCGTCAAACGCGCCAGGTTTTCTTAGTAACTGGTTTTCGTGCCGAATATCTCTCGTTTCCGGGTACTTAAGCGTGATGTCATTGTTATTTTGGCGGTATTCGATTTTTTTTGTTTGTTGACATTTGATTTTTTTTTTCGGATATGGGTCGTCAGTCATGGTGGTATTTTATGGGTTTTATGTTTCGTAGAAAATATTGACGAAACATGGATGCCTCCAGCCACGTGAGCCTTTCAACTAATCAACAATTAAAATTGAGTGTTTCAAATTTAAAATGACCTTGAAATAACTTTGGAAAGATCTTTTAGGATTTCTGATTTCAGTTTAAATGTCTGATCCTGTATATTGCTATGTTTCGTTCGGATTATATTCATTGGAAACACTGGAAAAATAATTACTATAACACGTACTGCCATAACATTATTGAAATATTTTGTTTTTATTTATAACTTAATCTTTTAAAGATATAAAAAAATTCTCAGATGGTATTTTATGTTCAAACAAATATAAACGAGAAAAATACGTGATTTATAAAAAAAACCTTCAAGCTGTTAAACTTATTTATCGATAATGTTGAGTAGTTTTTATGGTTTCTTATATAGCATGGAAGCATCGCCCGAAACAGATTTCATTTGCATTAAAGAACAAAACTTTAAAACTCAATAATAGTAATTTTATTAATGTTAAATCACTGGAACAATACGATCTCATTGAACCTATACAAAACACTTAGTTATTATATTAGCCGCTTCGGCTTAGTTAGCCGCTACATGTACCCTCTTCGCAGATAAAAGCCCATAAATAGTTGTGAAAAGATTGTGGTTGTCAAGCGATGCATCGCGATCATGTAGAAATCAATTCGCATCATATACCCGTAATGAATTGACCGGAGTAAAAATATTGGAAAACTTGAAATTCATTCAATGAACCAGCATGATGTCCGGAACCAGAAGATGCTTCCGAATTACTCATCCACAAATTCTGAAGTTGCCTAATCTTTTTCCAACATTATAAAGTAAAAACATATAAGTTGACCGGTTAATAAACCACCTTGGGCTTTACAAGAAGAACAACCAAGTCAAAAAGCATCGACAATCAAAAGAAATAGTCTAATCCATTTTTATGTGTTCGTAATTACTTATCGTAATATTCCATACGCAGGTTTCAATCTATTAATGGAGATTGACTGTTGTATATCTTTGATAAAAAATACAAAGTGTTTGCGTAGACGGCGCATTACTTTATATGGACCTTCATACGGTGGTTGTTAGCCTGACGAAAACATATTCACAGGTATCCAACGCTTTTGGGACGAAAATATCATTCTGTTTCCGTTTGCGCGTCGTAGTTGGTATGAGATTTCTCATTGTATTTCGCAGTTGATCTATTACTGTATCGTGAGTAGGTAATTGAGGATTTTCGATAAAAGCTGTCCAGGAAGCTTAATTGTCTGTCCATAGACGAGTTCCGCAGGCGAACACTTAATATCCTCTTTCACCGTAGCTCTAATTCCAAGTAAAACAATGGAAATTTCGGAGCTCCAAGTAGTCGTGTTGCCTCTGGCCATGAGTGCGGCTCTCAGTTGCCGGTGAAATCGTTCAACCATGCCGTTAGATTGGGAATGATACGTTGTAGAACGTATTCTATGAGAACCAAGTAGCTTCGTAAGCTCTCAGCTCTGTTAAAAGCTTGGAATCAAATTTACTACCCTGGTCAGTAGTAATATTGACCGGTACCTCATATCTACAAACGTAATTCTCAACAAAAGTGGTTGCAATGGTTGCTGCAGAAATGTCAGTCATGCAGTATGCTTCAGACCAGCAAGTAGATCTATCGACACACGTTAGTAAATATTGATATCCCTTAGATGGTGGCAAAGGACCTACTATATCCAAGTGGATATGTTCAAATCGACAAAGTGTAATTTCAAATTGTTCAAATGGTGATTTTGTATGTCGTATCACCTTAGATTTCTTTCTGCATACTTGACCAGAAATAACATTTATCAATCATTTTTCTCGTCGCTCGAACACTGGGGTGAGAAATATTGTGCAGGGTGTCAAACACAGTTCGACGAAGTGGTTCTATGATGTAGGGTATATTAACCCCTGTGCTCGTTTCGCAGACAATCTCAACGCCAGGTAATTTAAAAAGCTGTAGTTGCATCGATGCACTACGTGGACGTCCGGAACCAAAATCTTCGTAATTATTCCTGAGCAAGTTCTTAATTTCTAAGTCCGATTCTTGGGGTCAAAACACTTATCGACTGTTGCCATTTCCCCATCTATAGTACACGACAGCGTGTCTGCACTCTGCGACCACATTGTCTTTTCCTTGCACATGACGAATATCCTTGGTAAACTGGCTAGTAAAATCCAAGTGCCTTGATTGTCTTGGACTCCGCTCAGTTTTGGATTGAATAGCTCTGGTCAGAGGTTTATGGTCGTTAAAGATTGTAAACTCCCGACCCTCTGTAAAATATAGAGAATATTTAACGGCATAATAAATTGCCAACAATTCTCTATCAAATACTGAATACTTTACTTCAGCCTCTGAGAGTTCCTTCGAAAAGAATCTCAGTGGTTCCCAACCACCGTTGTTATGCTGTTGCATTACTGCTCCTACCGCAGTATTAGATGCATCAATGGTAATGCTGAACTTAGCGTCGTTCAGTGGATGTGCCAACATAGCGACATTCACTCTTGAGCTTTGAAAATGCCAATTCGCATTGCTCTGTCCATGTAAAGTTCTTGGAGGTCTTAGGCTTCTTATTAAACACCGCCAAGTGCGAGTAAATTGGACCAATAATTTCAGCCATTTTGGGTAAGAACCGGTGATAATAATCAATCATACCGATGAACCGCTGAATATGTTTAATAGAAGTAGGTGTTGGGAATGCATTAATGAATGTTTGGGAATGCATTCTCTAATGGCATTAATTCGTTCTTGAGAAGGCAGAATACCATTAGGAGTAATCGTATGACTGAGAAATTCAATCAAACTCAGCCAACTTTTCAAACAGTTGTTTTAAATGAAGTTTGAAAACAACACTTGCAGATGCCACCAAAATTTCGTCAATGTAAACAAAAACAAAATCCAAATCTTTCACGATTTGGTTCATGAAACGCTGAAACGTTTGTCGAAACGCTAAAACGTAAACAGATCGATTTTACTGAAAATATTACAACCTTGTAAATTCATGGAGAAATTCTGATTCTGGGGTATCGGAAAACGATCCGGAATAGTGACTGCATTCAGTCTTCGATAATCAGCACATGTTCTCCAATCGTGAACCTTCTTCTTCACCATGTGAAGAGGGCAAAACACATGCGATGAAGATGGCCTACAAATTCCTAATTTGACCATATGTTCAAATTCTAACTGCGCCGCTTTATGGCAAATGGGATCTAGTCTCCATGGTCTCGAAACTGATAAATGACCTTGAGTGACGATATGATGTACAACGTTGTGTTTCACTGGTGAACCATAATTCGCTTCGGCCGTCAGTGAAGGAAACTTCTTCAATAAGGTTCCATAACTATTGTCTTCAATAAGGTTCCATACTACAACATGGATTGGGTTCGGCGTCGAGTCCCAAATCGTAATGGCATTGATGACCAGCTGAGTCGCTGAATCCACCAGCCGTTTTTGTTTTTAATCGACCATAAGAGCAAATTTGCTGAGAAAATCAGCGACAATGATCGGACGGCTAACATCAGCCAAAGTAAATGCGTGAATAAAATTACATTTCAGTCCGATATCGATTTCCAATAGCCTAGTTCCGTATTAATAGTAGTGCCATTGGCGGCTGATAAAACTAGATCAACCGCTACACCTCTCACTAAATGTGAATCACGATCCCGCTTTTCGTGCTGTGGTAATTTTTTTTTTAACGTTTTTTTTTATTTGGGAGCAGAGCGGACTTTCAGACTGTTCTAGCTCCTTGTAACTGTCAGACCTCCTGCACCCAAAAATTAGCTATCCATTCTTTCTAACAGCAATCTCTTTGCCACGAAAGGTGGTTTTCTTTCAAAACAATTACTATACTTCCGGCACGATATCAGGAAATGATTTAACATGGTACTGCATGAAAAGTTAATCTCATTAAACTGTCAGGCACATCTTATACTCATCCATCTAGTTATTACTCTCACATCTTTACATAACATTATATATTTTGAACGATTTCAGTTTTTTGATATCGACAAAATATTTCGAATTCAGGAGTGAATGTAGAATGTTCATCGACATCGAAGAGGTTCAAATAAAGTGGTTGAACCGGTAGGGAAAAGCATTGGACAAAAAACGAAAGAGTCGTTTCGTCGCGGCGGTTAGCAATTTGGTGTTAGAACGTCGTGTCAGAATATTACGATTAGATTCGTGTCAGAATTCACGATATTCACGATGCTGAATCCATAAAACGCCATTGTATGATCAAAACTTAACTGATTGGGCTGGCGTTTGCCCCTTAGCTATCATGGAGCAATATTTTTTTCAGATAAAACAAAAATAATGATAACGGTGGATGTCGGCTTAATAAGTCTGAACGGAACAGCGTGAAAAAGGTCTTGACGGTTACTAGTTTCAACAAGACGAGTCACACTGCAAATGAAATAATTCAATTTCTGCAACGAAAACTCTTTTATGAGGGGCTTTTTAAAAAGCAAAGTAACGCCATCAACCCTCAGAAAATTGACCATTTGTGCCAAAATCATCGCCATAATGCCCGAGCTGCTCGAAAAGGTACAGGACAATACAGCAAAAAGTGCACATTTTGCTTTGACCAATAAAAGCGTCCATTTAATGAAAGAATTATTCAATTATTTGTTATTTACATACCCACTTAAAAGATGGCGTACTCGTTACATATAGCAAGGTGGAACATTTTAGTTATGAATTAGGTATTTCTTCAAGAGTCGGATGTTATGGCTAAATTTATAGATCAAGCCGATGAGATTGGGAATTCCAATGTACTTCAACATTTGTATATTAAACCTGATAACTCAATGGCTTTTCGAACCAGATTACAACATAGGTATTGTTCTGCTTCAACTTAAGTTTGTGTTGACGTCAGTTAAGATCAGTTCAAAAACAAATATTATAGCTATCTGAAATCCAGCTTACCATAGTAGAAATTTCATCTACCAAGCAATGCCTTCGGATAGGAGCGGTGTATTGTCCATCTAGATATAGCCTGAAGAGACCGAACTACGTGGATAAGGGGTGAATTTAATGCAAAGCATTTTGACTTTAGGTCTGAGCTTACAACAACCAAAGGTAACGAACTTAAAAATGCAATAGTAGAAATGGGATGTAACGTACATTCCCACTCCTGATTGCCACTTGGAATAATACTAGAAGAACATCATCCAAAACCCTAAAAGTTACCCAAGAGAAACTTGAAATCCCGTCTAAGAAAAAAGGAGAGCTAGGAGAAAATGGCAGCAAACGAGGAGTCCATCTGACGAGACGATTCTAAATAACAAATCATAACATCTTAAGCGAAAAATTCAGAAGCTAAATGAAAAATCGTTTTCTTTTTGAGGAAATATGGAAGGCAACAAAAAGTATAAAACCCCCAATTACGCAGACCCCTCCTATTAAGCGAAGTAATGACTCGTGAGCTTGGAAAAATATCAAAAACTGAAAAATTTTCTTATTATCTGGCTGGTAGTTTCAAACCGAATGCGACCGAATCGAAAATGAAAGCAACTATTATGGAGGTAGAATTCCTTTAATAACCCAGAAAGAAGTTACTAGGGAAATAAATTTCAATCTGGAGTCTGCTTCACATGCTGTTATTAGATTACGGCATATTCCTCCTGCCTGGAAAGTTCAGAAAGTTATTATGTTACTGAAACCAGGTACACCGTCCAATTATTTTAAACTTAGTCGTATCGTCCGATATCCCTGCTCTCTATAATTTCAAAGCTAATGAGGAAACTACTCTTGAAGAGAATGAATCCAATAATAGAAACTAAGATCGGGTCAAAATTATTTGTATCCGTCCCTGTAAATCCCTAACATTTATTTTTGTGTAAAGTTATACTTTTCACTATAATAGCAGCTAATAATTTAAGACGTTATAGATATGGTTCAGGATATATAACAGATAAGCAAATATATTTTTTAAAACTTGAAGCTCTATTAATTTAATAACTTCTCAAGTTGATGTAGTGCTTTTTCCGATTATTAAAAAAGTTTATAAACAAATCCAATAAAAAGAATTCTTATAATTTTGAACAAGTAAGACAAACTTGAATTGCAAAATTGGCTGGTATTTTTTATATTGAATGGTTTTTACATATATAGTCGAGTAGAACAGTAACTCAAATGTTACAGATTCGAGATGAAGCACTACTCCATACCAACAGGAATTGGCCAGACATTGGTTTCGTATTTGCGTGCACATTTCATCACTGATTATATCAAACGATGAAAATCTTTTTCATCCCGCGTCTGTTGGGATTTTTATTTGAAATCAAGTTCAACGGGAGGTACGTGCTTAAAACATATGAACATCATCAATGTCAGTACTATTAATTGAAATGAGCAGATGTTCTACGTAAACACAGTACGCTTATAGCTTTGAATATAAACTCAGTGGGGATTTCTGTACAATACGCACATAATACACAAAAACACGAGAAGGGGTGAAAAATTGTATTATTTAGAATCAAATTTTGAAAAAACTTGAACTAAAACCATTTTAAAAATCTAACATGTGTCTCGGTAATTACCTTTCCAAGGTATTACGTTGACAAAACAATTAACTTCGCTGTTCCAACCAAATTTCTTTGTTCGAAAATATAATTTTGGGTGCGATAAGTATGTCGTCGTTTATAATTTTATTATTCACGTGAGAATTTAATTAATATATGTGGTTTCACTTTATTATTTATTTAACTTGAATGATTGAAGAGTGTTGAACCAAGCATCATTAATAACGAAATCATCATTTTCGTTATTGTTCCAATGAATAAATTTTTTATTTTTAAATTTTAATTTTCATAAATTATTCAATACTTCGAGCTAACCAAGTAAATTTCCATAATTTGAAATTAAAATCACTATTACACTAATACAAGCAACGCATCTTAATCGTTAACTATGAACGCTGATTCATGCAGAAGGTTTCATTTTTACCAGTGAAGTGTTAAAGTGAAAAAATGAAGTGAATGCTAGTTAAATAGTCCCCACCAGTAGCAACTGGCTAATCTTTTATTGTACTTAATAAATAGTAATAAATTTGACTAAATTCTGGTCGTTTGATCAACATCTGACTCATCACTAATCCAGATGTCGTAACAATATTGTAACATTATCCAAATTGATTAGTAATATCACTGTAATTTTTCGTTTCGATCTTCAAAATATCATATCACTTATCACATTACTGATCCTCAAAATCGTTCAATTGATGACGTCACTAAGGCTTTGGTGAAGTCCAAAGTTGACGAAGGTTCACGATTGATATAAGAAATAATTGCTGTTGAATTGACCTTGAATGCCATGGTTATATTGCGAATTTTAATTAATCATCTGGGATACACGAAGTTATCTGCTCGATGAGTTTGACGAATTTTAAATGTGGCCCGATGGGTCGAATTTTAAATGGACAGTCTAGAAACCTGAGTGAAGTCGTTAGTGGTGAAGAATCTTGGTTCTAGAAGTACGATCCGAAAACCAAACAACAGTCCATGGTATGGAGCGCAACATGAGTGAAATTACCCATAAAAGCGAAGCAATAAAATTCAACTACCAAAGTAATGATGACATTGCACTTCATCCACTCAAAAACTGTAACTGCTTTTCCCCTTGTAAAAATTCAGACGGTAACTGCAAAATGGTATGCCGAAGTCTACTTATACCAAAAGACACTCCTTTTTTCATTATGACAACGCTAAAACTCACACTGCTATAAAATATCGTGTAACTTTATTGCGTTCTCTGGCAACGAAGAAACACCATCATGGTTAGGTTGTTGTGGCTGCTATCGCACACTTAGACCAGTGATTGGTCCGTTGTGATACTACTCTATGTACGGCTATAGGTCCGAGTTTTTTCGTAGTACCATCTGCGCATTGCATAGCTCCATGTTAGCCTATAGCCTATAGGCCAATAGATTCTAAACACGACAGGGGATCCAGGTATATGTTCATTTTTCACACCGATCGCACCGCCCAAACGATCGAAGGTGAAAAACCAATTTGGATCTTGCCCCGAATCGGGATTCGAACCTGGTACCTCCCGCTCCAACTGCCGCAGCTTTAACCACTTAGGCGGTTGGTAGCAAATCAGTAAGATGCTTAATATTTTTTGTCCACGAATGTTACAAGTATTAGGGGTAGCTTTGCCTTCCTATTGCGTGTTATATCTCAGATTTCACCATTAAGCACGTGTTGATAATGGCCTTGGTTGAGAAGTCTCGCTTCTTTATCTGATTTTTCTTTTGGAGATAAGTGACTCAAACACCTTCCCATTTTGTTGGATGATATACAATCTTTGTTGACGTTCGACGTTGTTATTAATTATGCAGCTACTGTTTCATACATTGGCTACACTAGTTCCGGTGTTAATAAAATTAACTGTTTTTTGGTGTTACTTGAGTAGCTATGTGAATTATTAACACGTTGCGTGCCAATGTTGTAAAAAACATACACTTGAAATTCACAACGTCATTAGATATCAATGTTTTGAGTATGCCAGTTTTGTTAAAGGCATGCATTACAATTATTACGTCAGAGTGTCTTTTGAGTTTAGACTGTATTGTTCTATACTTTTAAAAAGTTAATTCAGTTAACAGTAGTTCAAGCGCAATATACATGAAACAGTGGGTTGTGCAAGATCACCGAGGTACAAAAGTATTTTTTTTACCCCAACGAATTGTTTTATACACAATTAATTTTTATGACATCCGGTGCAGGTTAATTTTTAGTTAACCATTAAGCTCCAATAGGCGACGATATGATGAAGTGAAATCGTGAAGTGAAATTATTTAGCCCCCTTGGTAGGTATCCTACTGTACCTACTTTTCAGAGCAGCAATCTATATATAAATACTATAGTTTTGGAGACGGTAATTACCTTGAATTAACTATAGGCAATCCGACTTCACTATTAGACTGAATACCCAAGTCACATGGATAATAAGAGGAAACGTATTGGCTGTTACATTGGTAACTTCGATTTTTGTGGAACCTGAGCCCACTCTAGGAGTGACGTGATTCTCTTTGAAAAAAGATATCGACTATAACTTTAGTGGTCTGCACCAGAAAGGGTGAGACAACTTCATCTTTTGTTACCTATCTTAATTTCTTTGAAACAATAAATCAGCAAAGATCCCAGTCCTACTTGAATTATGACAGGTGCAGTTTGAGGATCGGTATTCTTTCCGAATGAAAATATGTAAAAATTCAAACTACAAAATAAATTCAAACAGTGTTGGGGAAGAAAAGAAGAAACTGTTGAGCACTTCTTGTGTTCCTGTCCTTTATACTTTCCATAAACTGCACTGCTTTAGATCACGAATCCTATTTGATGATCTTGATTTTAGTTAAGACTGCACGTCTGAGAGGGAATGTCACAATAGGCTAATCGAGCCTGAGGAGGGAATGTCACTACAGGCTTATCAAGCCTGAATTGCGGGAAAAGAACTGTCCAAACCAACATTTTTTTATTATTAATAATACAACGGGGCCTTGAAATTTACATTCCACAATGAAGTATTTTGATCAATCGGCGTAATCACATGACTATCCCCAGTTTCGTATTACTTATTCTCAAATAATTAGCATGATGCTTAATTTCATCCGCGACAAGTTCGATCTTCAAATCTCGTTGAATATAAAATGCATTGCAGAATTTTGTTTTGAACTATTTGTTTAGTAGAAATGAGTTCTTGTAAGTTGATGTACATAGAACTATGTACATCAACTTACAAGGACTCATTTCTTATATACAAATAGTTTAAAACTATGGTTCTAATGAACCGATTAATATGATGTTGAAAAGCTTTAATTAGATAAATAACCTGTCCGATTTTACTTCTAGTATAGATACGTTAAAACGAAGATTGAAGCAACACTTTGCTTCTTCCTGATTCAAATTATTATTATTAATTAATGTGTTATGTGTCGTTTAGACTTATTTATAAATAAATGAATAAATAAAAAATAATAATTTTATTATAATTTAAATCTTAATGATGTATGAATAAAGGTGTCATAAATAAAAAAATACTTGTTTCAGTCACTACACATCTGGTTGAATATAGCACTTGTGAGTTACCTGTAACGAAAAATAACATTGTATATGATAAGTATGTGTATATGGATTGAATTAATTTGTATTTAATAATTTTCATCTAAGTTGAATTTCGTAGTTCTATTTGCATAATTCAGACACGATGAAGTAGATTGTTCCAATATTTTTAGGCGATCAAGGCACTCCCACCTCTTTCACGATTCGCTTCTTTACACCAATTCGAGAATGTACGGTTATAAGGCCGATTATGAATGTACGGTTATAGTGCACATTGTGCCATGGCAGGCTTTTATATTTCTAATAGATGCGTTCGATCCCAATACCGATCGTACTCAGATAGTGAAATAACTCTTTTACATCCTGTCCCTATTTCTTCTTCTCCAACTGCCGCAGTTTTAACCACTGCGCCATTTGATCGAAGCGAATGATATTAATATTAAATTAATTCTAAAACAACAACAACAAAAGTCTATAAGAAATGATATGATATGATAGGAGTAGTACAAGCCAACCAGTAACGGTGATTCTAGGTATGTTACCATAATCGTGGAATATGTTTAACAGAATTCGAAATTGATATATGAAAACTTTTTTATTCCAAAATTGTGCGTGCCCAATCCTTGCCTGCATCTCAACATATAAAGTTTAGAAAAAGGAATGTTAATAACAGGAACGACTAAGGTGATAATCCACAGCAGAGTCATTGCTAACTACATTATTAAAAATTATTATTGGGTCATCTCATCATATGCTGTATTTAAAGATGTGTCCCTAAAATTTCAAATCCATCACCATCTTACACGTGGGAGAATATAAATTTCGCGATGACCCGACAGCATTTCCATATACAATATGATGATCTAATACACTGTCAATTCGTTTGTTAGGGAAACTATTCAAATAAATAAATAATTTAGTTCAGTCGTTTAGCTAACAGACTACAATACAATGAAAGAAACCACCAAAGCGGCCATCTGTTTCAGAAAGTTTAAAAGTTTATAATAGAATTATTTATACAGCAAAGAAGCCGCTTATTAAAGTAAAATAAACTTTCTGGTCAAAACCATCGGTCAAGTAATCACCATCCAATCTTAAGCATGTCACTCAAAAAATCCTTTTCATTTACACTTATATAAGTAAATTAACGAAATTATTTCAATAATCCTTTAATAGAACGATTTTCACCAATCAATAGGTAATTTCAATTGATCATGTACACCATCGTCAATACAATGATCGTTCAATGTGATCGTAATAAACAATCTTCAATCGTTTCTACCATTAACATACATGTCACTTCATTTAACCTCAATAGTCTTACAGATATCTAATTCAAATTTCATATAAGATTCAAATATGAAAGCATCATTTGCAAAACTATTGAATAGCAAAACCATCAATATGGAAGATTTTACGGATATATACGAGTATGTATATCACCAAAGCCCTCTGGATATATAAAGCCGGAATGCATACTCTGTTTTTGAAATGAGCTTTATTTAGTGTTTTTCAGTTTTAAGCTAGTGCAAAGTTAGAGCTTTTAAAATTTTATTTCATAAAATGACAAAGGAAGGGTGAAATTAGATATGAACATACCTCATTTTTTTCAAATCAAAATAAATCACGATCAAAATTAATTATAAATTGATCATCTATATTTTTATAAATTTTGTGCTTTTTATTTCAATATAAACCATATCCTCTAAAATATATTTTACTCGCTCTAATTCTCTCTTGGTCGTACGACGAAAGTCAAACTCATTTCTAAATAAATTTAGAAAAATAATATTGATGAAAATAAACATAATTGAACGCGAAAACTTAAAAAATTAATTATTAATTTATTTAAATGAAATTATGTATTCGAAAAAAATAACTAAAACCGAATTTATAAACATAAATCAGCTCAAAAGATATTTTCAACATGCAGTTGTCAATAAATATTATAATCAGCTGATTAATGTTTACACTTCAAAATGAATACATAAGCTAATCACAATTTCTATTTTGCTACCCATTTATTCACAATCACAGCACAACACAATACTACATTTTCAATCCTGAAATACAGAGAATCATTAAAAAAGGTTTATTGGTGCTGTATCAACATAACAATAATGTTTAATTGGATAATTATGCATTAAATACCAATTGTCATAATGACATAAATGTCATAACAATGGGAGCGAGAGAATATTTTTTTATATTGAAAGACAGTTCGCAGAAATCCATTACTAGCTGTATTATAAAATTTTTTCAAACCATTCGTGTAAACTCATACGTGTGTATGTAAAATTAAAATCATGTTAAATATGTTTATGTAATTTTGTGTATTGGTATTGTTCCTTTTTTTACGTAAATGCAATACAAACTGCAATACAACTGAAAATTGATTTGCCTTGGTGAAGTGTCATTTTTATTTATTCTCTTTGTGCGCATACTTAAAATAAAATATAGCTCTCGTAACCTAACCATGTATCTGTCTCTGTTTACATTTTAAGTTATTAAAATACCATATTTTCATTGAATTAATAAAGGAACGTGGAAAACTAAATCGGAAAATGATCAATTTCAGGATGAAAACTGAAATTTCTGTTTTCAATTGAATATAACTTAAGTTAAATTTGAAGTACTTTTCATTCAAATATTTACGATATAGTAAAGCCTTACCTTTCATACATTTTGTATGTAACTGACGATGATTTTTGTATTTTTTGTTACACTAAATAAAGCTCGTTTTGAACATTCCTGCTTGAATCAATCAATAATGCTTTGATATAACAGCTGCACAAAATATAAAATAAAAATAAACAAACAATTCTCTAACAAACGAAGGAAACAGAATTTTGATGGACGAAACGAAAAATGTGTTATATACATAATATGAATACATAGGACATTGAAATGTAGACAGTCGTGTGTGTATTTGCGTTTTCAACAATCCAATCAATAATGATGTATTTACAACACAAACACAATACACAATCCAAACATACATAAAATAAAATGTAATTCACCAATTACAATGAATATATTTAGTTCCCAATACAACGATCGCACAATGGTAGTGATCACGTTAACATTTAAAAATCTCCAAAATCCCTTTTACTGTATGCCTTGATACATACATAAAAAAAAATTAAAAATCGTCGAAAGGAAAGGGAAACACATATATAAAGTTTATTTAGTTAGAATTTTATGAAGCGCGATTGGCTTGTCAAACGAAAGAAAACGAAACACACGTCGCATGCGATCGCTTTCAATGGAATATTGTGGTGCGTGTGTGTGTGATATGAAAATTATGTATATCAGATGCAAAGCAAAAACGTTATATATTAAATTATATAAAGGAGTAGAAACAAGGAAACAAACTGAATGTAACATACAACTAATACTAGTGTAAAACATCCCCGTGAGATGCAATAGTATTGTACAAAATATAACACAATATAATAAAATATAATATATAATGTAATATAATAATAATAAAATATAATATAATAGGAGCGATACTCATCTGTGATTCGATTTTAAACCACACACATACACACAACAAACGGATTTATTTTATTTTATTTTACAAACACCGAGCGGAATTCCATATAATTTTTTTGATCCATAACCAGAACGTTATGTCATGTTTCTGGTTTGTTTTTAGAGAGTTTACCAATAAACACACTTCATTATATTATTTTTTAAAATTAAATTATTGTTTATAGTAGTATTTAAATTTTATTTATGTGCAAAAATATAATTTCTTATTGTTTAATATATTTCAATACAGCTACGGATATTTTTCTGCAAAATAAAAGTAAACGTGTGCGGTTAGATTAAAAAAATGGACAGCTCTTATTGGAAGATACTTTGACTTCAACATCGACATCACACACACATATAAATATTTTACTGTACATAAAATTTCTTAAATTCATATTGAATTTTAATTTATCTTGTATTAAATTAGTAAGATATTAAAATAATTGATTTGCAGATATAATTAACTTCAACATTTTATGTACTTAACACTTTAAAAATAGAAATCAAACATATATTTTTTTATTGATAAAAATTATTTCGAAAAATGTGATTTTTACATTGGTTCTTATGGGAAAGTGTAAAATGTATCTCCTCTAAAAAAAGCACAACAAAAAATACGTCATATTCTTACGGCTCTAATAAAGATGGCTCTGCCATAACTCTTACACCTGAGCAAATTCTAAGAAACTATTTTAAAATTTTAACCGTCAGTCCGAGATATTTAGCAGTGTTTGCATGCGGTATTACTATCGAGTTTATCATAGTTGGTATTTGATTAAATTTTAGATTTTTAATGCTGGAAACATGGTTAGAATTCTGACAGCAACGAATTTGGAATACACACGTTTATCTGAAGTGAATTACATGTATTCTGCTCGACATGTATAATTCTGCTTCACGTCTTTTTTTCTAATTTCGCTGATCAGAATAACGGTGACAACACATAAAACAAAAAAAAAAACGTAAATCGTGACTAAGCTCAAGTTATTTTTTTCATTTAGTTTTCTGTTGATAGAAAATATTTTTGTATTCTGTCAAAATAAAATGGAGAAACAGGATAATTTTAGATTGGAAATATAATAAACTGAATTAATTTTTTACAAATTACATTTCTTAACATAATAATTTAAATAATCCTTAATGGCGAATGCATCTCGTGGAGTTATATCCAGTAGCACTAGTAGTAACCGTGTAATCGCCTCGTAATTTCGGTTTAAATTGATCGCGTCCATAACCTTTTTTATTTTCACTACATAACTTAACTTCATTATGCACAATCACATAAATAAAAAACGATTATATTATTAAATTAATTATATTTTATTAAAACACTCAATTCACGCTAATTTAATTGTATTTCCGATCTTTTTATAACGCAAATAACAATAACAAAACAGTTTGACAGCTCGAATGCTGCTTAACGCGTCCAAAAAAAACAATCATGAAATTACAGTGCCCTATGGGTGGGGGCAACCATGTCTCGAAAATATTTCGAACGAAACATGAGATCTATAGAATACCACGACAGTACCCAGAGCTTGTCGTAGGAGGCGACTAAATCTGGTTGGATCACTGGGCTGACGACCTGCATCCGTGAAAACCAATTGCAGTTAAAAATGTCAACAAAAACAAAAAAATCGGATACCGCCTAAATGTTTCGAACGAAACATGAGATCCATAGAATACCACCACAGTATCCAGGGCTTGTCGTAGGAGGCGACTAAATCTAGTTGGATCGCTGGGTTGACGACCCGCATCCGTAAAAAAACAATTACAGTTAAAAATGTCAACAAAAACAAAAACTGTGCAAGTTGAACAAGATGTGTATGTGTTGGCACCAAATAACTATATAAAGAAAGTCGTTTCAATTTTCATAGTAAATGCCAACGACAGCATGATTTCGTTAAATATTAGTTTCGGAGAAGATTTCTAGATGGCACACAAATACGTTTTAACGAGAACAATAGATGGCACGCGAAGTAATTTTGTAATGAAATGACATAATTAAAAAAAATATTTTGTATTATTTATCTATTATTATTTATAAATATATTCCTATTTACTTCAAAAGTTTTCAATTTCGATTATAAAATTAAATTTTTTTTTAGATTTTAAATTATAGTTTCGTTAATAATTCGTTGAATATAAAAAACTGCAGTTGAAAAATGTTAACATTTCGTTCAACTACTACTAGTGCCATCTTTTAACCGTCTTCGGAATTATCCCAAGTAACAATGGAATTTCTTTTTATCTTTTATAGTATAATTTTGTCACTGACCAGTTTCTATGACTTGGTTAGTTTAGCAAATTAGCTGTTTAGAGAACATAATTTTTGACATCATTTGCAAGTTGTATTTCGTAATTTTTGTAGTGGATGTAGTGGAAACATTTCATACACGTTTATTTAAGATTAATAAAAAAATTAAGAAAATAATTATTATATTTAAAAAAAATTACTATCAAAACAGACGAGAAAAAGTTTATTAATACCATTAATTTGTAATTTGTTGTTGATTGAGGATCATTTATAGCATTTTTACCATCAGCATAGCTAATTAACTGTGGAATGACTAGTTAGCTTTCTACTAGACCATTTCGCCATATTGATATTTCCGCCTCTACTACAGCTTATATTTATTTATTTATATATATATATTATTTATATATATATATATATTATATATATATATATATATATATATATATATATATATATATATATATATATATATATATATATATATTGCTTATAATTTTGATTAAAAGAAAAAACGCATATGGAAGTAACTTGTAAAAAAATTATTACTTCCATTAGGCATAAAAACCTGTTAACTTTTTTATTACAAAAAGTCAACACCATGCACGCACATCCCAATTTGAGTACAAGCTCATTTACAATGGGATGAGCAGCAGGGATCAGACAATATATTAAAAATTCTTAACAAATAACTTAAATTAATCATATTGTCATTCAGACACGCCATTCAAAAAACCTCGATTTAAACGTATCGACAGATCTCAAACTACTTATACTGTATGGAACAGAATTCCATAGAGAAATACCTCTAACAAAGATGAATTTAAAGACCTAGAAGAATTTCTTGTAGGCAGCAATCGTAGATTGGCGTAATGCGACCTGCTAAATAATAATTTTTTGAATAAATAATTTGGTTCTTTAGTTTTGAGTAGTTTCCTAATAAAAGCGCAAATCCGAAACTCAAAAAAACTAGTTAAACTACAACCAAGAACAAGCCTAGTAAAGGGTGAAATATGGTCAAATTTCCTAATTCCGAAAATAAAACGAGTGCACGCATTAAAACATCTTTTTAGAATAGACATATTTTCCTGAAACATACCAAATAAGACAATATCACCATAAAGAAAATGCGGAAGGAGATAGGACATAAACATTCTCTTTTTAAACTGACTATCCGTAAACCCTACCACTGTATACAAACAACTAAGTAAACCAAATGCCTTTCTACTAACTTTTATTAAATGATCACCCCATGTAAGAGTTTTGTTAAAAACTATCCCCAAATTCCTAACAGTAGTTGAAAACGGAATGACTGACCCATTAAGATTAATACAACTAACGATTTTTTGTATATAATAATAGATTAGGATTTGCTAGCATTTAAGACAAGTCCATTGGAAATAGACCAATTATATACTCTATCTAAATCCTCGTTAACCAGAGAAATATTACTAACAATAGAATGCTGATCTAACTTACTAGTTCTATAAATTTGGACATCATCAGCAAAAATGTGAAACGAACAATGGTGAAACGAGGATTCTATGTCATTAATGTACATAGAAAATAATAAAGGACCAAGTACCGAACCTTGAAGAACACCTGAAGTAACTGAAAGAAAATTAGAATAACAACTACCAAAAAAAACTGTCTGTGAACGGTTCGATAAATAATTTTCAACTAATCTAGCAGCTGAAAGGGAAAATTTAAATTGTGCGATAAGCTTATTATAGAGAATGTTGTGATTCAAAGAATCAAAGGCCTTTGAAAAATCTAATAAAGTGAGAGAAGTCAGTTCCCTGTTTTCCATACTACGCCGAATATCATCGCTGATATTCAATAATGCAGTATTCGTACCATGACATTTTCTAAAACCAGATTGAAAGACATTAAGTAAACTATTATCAATTATATGGGACTGAATTTGATTTTTCACTACAATCTCAAAGGCTTTGGAAATGGAACTTAAAATACTGACAGGTCTAAATTGGGATAACTCAACAGGATTGCTTTTGGAATTGGAATTATTTTACTGAGTTTCCATTGCTCAGGAAACGAAGAAGAGGTTAAACTAAAATTAAAAATGTGTAATAAATATTTTGAGACTACAGGAAAAATTCTATTCACCAATTTTAAACTAACCCTATCAAGACCAGACGATTCCGATTTTACTTTCCAAACAGCAGACTGTAACTCCTCAAAGGAAATATTAGAAAATGAAAAAGAGTTAGAATACTCTTCAGATTTAAGATCAACAACAGGACAAACCAAAGTTGGATTCGAGCTAATAAAAAAAGAATTGATATCCCCAGCTTTGAAATCTAAAATACCATTATTTGTACACCTGCCTCGACCTTGATTTCGAACATTATGCCAAAAAACCTTAAGAGGAAGAGATGGATCTAATTTATCCTGGAAAAAAGTACTTTTGGCTGCCCTAATTAATCTTACTACCCTATTGCGAGCTTGTTTGTAGACTAAAAATATTTTACTATCTCCTAATCTTTTCCATAAGCGAAATTTATCTACCCTTAATCTGTTGCATCCATAATTTCTCCAGACATCTATGGAGGAGATTTAGGTTTAATTACCAGTGATCTTAGAGGAACGCAACTATCGAAAACTGAATTAATAAATCCATTGAAAAGCTGGATTTGACTAGTAGAGGAATCAAGAGAAAAAATGTTATCCCTAGGAATAGAGCCACGTCCTAGTGCTAAATGAGAATCATCTATACATAGTAGAAAAGTCCCTAAAACTAAACCTTTTAGGCTCCGGGCGAGAGTAACAATTAGTAGAGAATACTAATAGGTCATGATGAGATCCTATACCGAGAGATAATTGATTGAAAAAAGAAATAGAATTATCGGTAAACGATAAAACATGGTCATTAAGAGAAGAAGCGATACCGTTAGTGGTTGGACAAAAATAAGTTGGTTCACCAGTATTATGTACTGATACATTAAGACTGTGCAAAATATTCAAATACATTCGAGAGAACATACTATCCTGTAGTAAATCAAAATTGAAGTCACCTGAGATGAATATTTCATCATACTGGCATCATATGTTGGCACATAATATCGACGCAATTTCCCTTATAGTTATTATAAGTTATATGGTTGGCATAGATAAAATAAATTATGAATGCATGTTTTTTACAACCTTGGCACTCAACGTGTTAATATTTTGTTCACTTTAATAAACCAATTTATTTTTAGACAATTTCTACGTAAGAATAAGTTTAATGTTTATGATTTTGACAAATACTATTTTCGTATAAAATAAGGAAGAGTTTAAGAGTAGCCCAAGGCCTTAGTATACAGTTAGCATACTATGCTATAATAAATCGAAAACATTGTAATACAAAATTATTAAAAAAATAAATTAAGTAAAACACAAACCAAGCAATAAATATTTAATTTATGTACACATTTTCCTTAACTTAAAAAAACAATAGAAGACCGGAAAATTAAAACTTTTTGATTTAATATTTAAATGTCGAATATACTTACGAGTACGTTTCTCTAATTATAAATTCATTTAAATCCGTTGTTGTTTCAATGAAAGTTAATTAATTATTAATTGTGTTTTGAATTATTTTTACTTTGTGATACGCATTTTCGTGTCATAGACAGTTCAGTTTTCTAATTATTCATAAAGTTTTCATAAATATGCGAAAGCTCTATCCAGTATATACTAAAAGTTTAACTTTTAAGTTATTATTATTATTTTTGGGTAATGGAAGAATAATTTTGATGATCAATATTTTTTTTTTATATTTTCAAAATAAAATGAAAATGGATTTTGTTTTACGTATTTTTTTTATGTTTTGGGGATTTATCTTATCGTATCTTTATAAAGATAATGGATATATGTCTGTATCGAATATGAAAATCGAAATGAGAAAATTGTTTGTTAATGATGGGTAATGTTGTTACTACCCTAAGGTACTTAAAACTTATTACAACTATTCTGTGTTGAAATTCGGTTTAGAAAATTCGTTTTATGAAGGATGGTATAATAAATTTGAGTAATTGAAAATATAATTCTGGAATTGTTTTGAATTTGGTACAGCTTTGATGTTTCGTAACCAAAATATTTGAGATAATTGTGTTATTTGAATACGAAAACGCTGTGAATTTTCGCCTAATCGACCAGTATTTATTCAACTAAAAGCTTTTTTTTATGAGTGTATAAATGAGCGTGACAATAAATAAATTGTACCACCATTCTAAGCAATATTACTTGCGACGATTGTTGATTAAAAACATAGATATATAAATAATATTTTTCATTCTGACCAAAACAATTTGAATACAATTTTTTTAAATGCTTTAAAGATTTACACAATAGAAATTGTATCTAATTCGAGAGTGATAAATTTGTGGGCGATTTTTTAACCATAAATATGGTGGCCACATAAATATGTGAGGGGAGTTTCAAAAGTTTGATTACTAGGCGCCTCTTAAATATTGTTTAAAAAAAACAGTAAATACCAAACCCTTTGCAATTGTTTTATAAGGCTTCTTTCAAAAATTCAGAACGATCGGTTAAATTGGAGACCAGAAACCGAAATATTCGCTATGTGATTCTCTTCGGATTTCGGCCTCAACTAAAGCCACTACAAATACTAAATGAATGCTTAATTACACACCTTCTCTTAAAACTATTTTCAAGTGGTTTTGGCGATTTCAGACCGAACATTTATCTGTAAAGAACGAACCTCGAGAAGGTCGACCAAAATTTTCCACTAATGACATTACTTTGGTACGATTGATACAAATAATTATTGCTGATGGAATGACCTTGAAAGCCATGGATGTGTCACGAATATTAAATAATCTGATACACGAATTAATCTGCTCGATGGGTCAAGCTCAAAAAGAGTCTCGAGTGCATTTTTCTTGGTTTTTAATAAACTCGTTACTGGTGACGGAACTTGGTTCTATAACTCAAATACAAAAACCTAACAGAATGGAAGTCCAACAGCAGCGGATCCAATCGTAAAAGTAGACCGACAAAAATTAGCAACAAAAGTAATGATGTTACTTTTCTTCACCCGATCAAAAAAATACCCCCTGGAAAAGAGTTAGGCAGTAAATGCAAAATGGTATACCGAGGACTACTTACCAAAACTTTTCAATTTGTAGGAAAGCGGGAAGAAAAAGGATTTGCGACGCTACATTTGTCATTGAAAAAAGACGAACATCACCATACTCCCGGATCTAGGACCTGGTGATTTCCAAAAATACTAAAACAAATTTACAGGGAAATGTCTTAAACAGTAACGCGGACATTGATAATGCTGAACTTGATAAGCCTGAAAAGCAAAATTTTTAATACTGTTTTGAGAAGTGGATCTGCAAATATAGGAAATGCATTGAAATCAATGGTGACCATGTAGAGAGGACAAACAACGAAGATTAAGAATAATTTAATTTACACCTGGCGATCTCGAGTTGTAAGTAGCCTTACCTGCGTATACAGATCTCCGCACAGGTAGCCGAATTTTTCTCCGACACTTGTGGAACCATATAATGTCTACAAACAATAAAAATAACAAAACTCATACCGACACTCTCCAAAGGCCGGAAACAACAATAGAGAGCTTACACCATAAAGGTAGGGCTCCCTCAAAACCATCAGAGAGAAACGTCTTCAGCACACCAAAGCTAGGGATTAGCGGTACTTAGAATAAATCTATCGTTGCTGAAGTAGAATCGACTAACGTTCCTCCGTCAAAGCAGAGCTACAGGAATAAACGCTCGGCGTTCAAGATTTTGTACAGATAGGTTGCATCCCCTGAGGGGCGGCTTACGGCTGAACAAAGGGCATCGGTGGTACGGGCGAAGAAAACGGTCGGCAGCGACAGCTCGGAGAGAGACCATGTGTCAAAAGACAGCGGTCCCAGGATGATCTAGAACTTGTCGGCACAAAACGATCTAAATTACAAACAAGTAGGAAACTCCTCACAAGGTTATGTCTTTCAGTGACATTGTAAAGGAGCGTGTTTTGGTGCTAGCCGCCATGGACAGGAGTCATGAAGACGGGAGCATCATGGAAAAATGGAGATTGGTGTATAATGCACTAAATTTTATTTTCCTCAAGGTCCTAGGTGAAAATTCAGGACCACTTCCATCCTGCGGGATGATATCAAGGGCGTTTTAAATTACTATCGTGCTCTGATGCCAGATCAGTCAATCTGTACAAGAAGGCTTTAGTGGAGATAGGGGAGGTGTAGCTTCTTTTGCCGTGGCTAAGGGAGTAATCGACTTCGGTTTCGGGTTGATTACTCTCAGAGTATATAAAAAAGACGAGGCTGATACGCATATGGAGGAGCCCATCCACACAAGTAACAGTTGAGTCAAGAGGAGCGACAGCCCAACCAATAGAGCTCTCCGAGGTGAATGTACATGGGAAGGAGTTGGGCAGCCGCCTGTCCCTGGTGTCGGCCGAGAAAGCCTTGTCAGACTCGAGAGACGAGTGGGCTGCTAGCATCGTGCAACCAAGTTCCATGGGAGGATATATGGGAGATACCGCCTTCTCCAATGGAACCGAAGGACACTAGTCTGCGGTAGCGGAGATAGAAAATAGGTAAGTAGGCTCAACTTTGGTGTTTTGCTAAATATCAAACAAACCGCACCATACAAAGGCTGCGTTGGCCGCCTTACTCCTCAAACTGACTGAATCAGGAGAGGACGTGGTCCTTATTCAAGAACCTTGGATAAACATCAACAGGATCTGTGGCCTTATATACTTAAGAAATACGAGGAAAATCATATGCTTCATTCTTGTAAAAAAAATATTTTAATATATTTCTACTTTCTCAATACAGCAATGGTGGCAGAACTGCGGTCACCCTAGAGTTTGGCGACAGTCTAATCTGTCTGGTTTCAGCCTATATCGACCAGGACAAACAGGTTCCACCGGATAACCTGGGCGACCTGGTTCTCGAAGCGTAAACGAAGAATATTGGGATGCCCCTTCGATGTGATGCGGCATGGTAGTCCAAGGACCTACCAAAAGGCGTGTAGGATAGCCTTAAATAGAGCCAAAAGTACGAGAGAGACTCA
This sequence comes from Tipula lateralis, assembly GCA_963932295.1. Taxonomy (NCBI): domain Eukaryota; kingdom Metazoa; phylum Arthropoda; class Insecta; order Diptera; family Tipulidae; genus Tipula; species Tipula lateralis. Next base: position 140,781,897 of record OZ010737.1, read on the forward strand.
AGACTGAGACTCCTATAAGGACCTTAAAAAGAATTGAGGAAAATAGAAACTCTTCTGTGATAAAAATGGAAGAAGTATCCGGAACCTCTCGTCTAGGGAGATATCGTCAACTAATCTTACCAGTCTCAACTATTTCATTAAACCGTATGGATCCTGGACTGCTTATAGTGATGAATCTTTGAAACTTAGCATCGAAACCCACTTTCCATGAAGCTTGGATGACTCGTCAGAGACTAGTACTCATCGAGAAACACATTCACTGCGCATAGAGTATATTGTAACCAAAAAATATTTGTCGAGGATACCACATTCTCAACCAGTTCAGGAGCTCCTCAATCGGTATCACCTCTGTCTGGTACATGCTGCACTGATCAGGAAGACGAACTGCTATATCTACTTTTAATTTATCACAGAAGTCTGCAGCTCCTACTTTACCGTGCAGCTTGGAGCCATCCGTAAAGAACAGTGATGCTTCCGTTTCCGCAGCTGACCCGCTCCTTCAAGATTCTCTTGAGCAGCAGGTCCTTTTTTCGAAGCACAAAGTCGGTGTAACATAGTCTAGATTCGCCAGTTCCTTCCTTAGCGATCTAATTATGGTCGAGTGTCTTGCCTAAAGACATTTCTACTGAGATATGGCTGATAGTCGGGTGGCTGTGATCGCCACCATCTGCTTACCATAAATATCGACGGAAAAAAGGTGAAACATGACCTCCAAGGCACGTGTTGGTGTTGTATTCAGCGCCCCGCATTAAGCATGCAGGCCGTTCTTTGCACCTAGTCGATCCCTTTTCTGTACGTTACTTTATCAAGAGCTGCCCACCACAAGCTCACCCCATACATAAGTACAGGTCTTACTACGGAAGTAAATATCCAGTGTACCAGCTCCATAATGATTAGGAGGGCATTTTGAAGCACCTCCTTCCCCGTGATTAAATGTTTGCTACAGACAGCTATCGGTACACCATCTGCATAAGCAATCATTCCGATTGCCTTTCTCTTAAGCTTTAACAGTAACCCATTGATTGCTTTGTTCCAGAGAAGAGGAGACAGGACTCCTCCCTGTGGGGTCCCTTGGTCACCCACCTCCTGATGGTGGATTCTTCCAGCTCCAAGTTAACCATCCTGCACTCAAGCTTGTGGTTGATTAACCCACTTGCAGAGTAATCCATTCTAGGAACGACAATCCTCCAGAATTGCCTCCGTCTAAACATTGTTGAAGGAGCTCAAGGAACGCCCCCATACAAAACTCTTGCAAGAATATTGATTTCTCAATTTTACTTACCAGGGCGTGCAGGGCTGTGTCTACAGATTTCCCATTACGGTAAGCATTCTGAGTCTGTGCCCAGTCACTAGGTTCTATTTTTGAGCGTATATAGATATCCATCAGTCTTTCCAAGGTTTTCAATAGAAAGGAATATAGAATTATTGTCTTAAACCTTTTTTGGTAGCCCTGTGAGCATTTACTTGCTTTCGGAATAAAGATCACTCTGTCCTCCACTCACCACTGCGGACTTCAGCAGTCAGCACATTACATAACTCCATATAAATTTGCAATGAGTGGCCGATTCTTCATTCCACTTGGTTCTGCATGTAAGGAAATTACAGTTTGATTCAACCTGCCTATCAACTAAGCTGTAGAGTTCACTCCAATCGGCGGGGTCAAGAGGTTTGAAGGACAGTATGTATTGGAAACAACGATGTTAGGGAGCCAGCATAATTTGGTCATGCATTGAATTATTTTTATTTATAACATTCAGAGAAACACAATCGTTTTATATATAAATAATATTTATAAAACGGTTGGGCATCTCTGAACTTAACCTTTCATTCCCACCCTTTAAATTTTAATACTCTTATCTATTATGTTACGCGAATATAATAGTGTTATATACCTTTATAAAATAAACAATAATACTATTAAATTATTTAATTAGAATTTTGTTCGTTTTCCCTCCCCACTCCCAAATTTAGCTTACATTTTCTTGACTTCCTAATTGAAAATATCAATAACGACATTTGAGTTAAAAAAAAAAATTGTAATAATAATAAATTTCTGAAACCAAAATATGCCCAAAAGCATATTTACACTTAAAAATAACCATAACAGGAAAGAAAAAAAATTAATTAAGAAGGAAAATTTATATTTTCCGTTTTTCAGGCCGATCTACCGATATAAAGGGTGTCCCAAAAAATGCAAAATTCGAATTTGCCGCAACCCTGAAATAAAGAACAATTTAACAGCTGAGAGTTTGGGATCTGCCGTAGTGTGAAAATTTTCCCATTCAAATGTCACTATCGAAGCAGTGCGTGAAACTGTTGGTGAAAACCCAGGAACATCAATTCGACGTCGTGGGCAAAAATTTCAAATTTCAAGTAGTTTTTTTCGCCGAAATTGGATGCTATTGATGTAACCTATATGTGGTTTTAACACGTCCAGTTAAACAATTCAGTTATTGAATTTCCAGCTTGTGTACTCTCTTTTTTCGGTGATCAGAATTGGTTCCCTAGATCGTATGATATGAGATTTCTTCTTGTAGGGTTATTCGAAGTCAAAGGTCTATGTCAGTAATCCCATAACCTCCACTTTATTAAAAGAAGATATTTTCGACAAAAGAGTACGTATGGGCCAGTAAACCCGTAAAGGCCGTAACGGTACACTGTGTACTTCACGATTCAATGGAAAAATATCAATCTCTCAAGACTACAAACTGTGTTTTGTTTTAATTCAAAACTTAAGTTAACTTTGGGACACCCTTTATACCATCATATTACTCCGATAGCATTATTATATTAAGAACCGCGTACAATACAGTTTGAAATGTATCTTTTGGAGGAGATGAAAAGAAAAACTCTTGCCTCTTATAATAACCTCTTATATTTTGTTATGGTTCGTTAATTTTCTGCTATACGTTGTAGCATAATTATCCATTTACTGTCATTTGCCCTCACTATATGGTGTGGATGGAAATTATTATCTTTTTTCATTTATGTTCTAAACTAAAGAAAATATAAGGAAAGGCAGCGTCTGACCATTGTCGGCGTATAGACAACTACCTGAACAAATCCCCAAAAGAAAATAATCTAATGGAGTTCGTTCATACGATCTCGGTGGCCAATTAACAGGACCATTGCGTAAATAAGGCTCTTCAAATGTTTGTTTGAATACATTTATTGTATCCCGCGCTGTGTGGTATGTGGTACTGTCCCGTCCATAATTGGGGTAATAAAAATAGGAAATTATGTTACAATACCGTTGATTCTAACATTTCGGCCATGAAGCGCCCCAAACAAATCTGACAATTCTGTTTAATTAACGTACTCATTCAACCAAAAGTGAGCTTCATCAATTAATAAAATTCACTATTGGTGTTTCAGCCCATTGGCCAAATCGGCGGCGTGAGCGTTGTTCGGATGGCTTTAATTTAAGCTCCAGGTTAATTTTGTAAGCACATAAACCAAGATCATTAGATGGTTGTTGCTGAGAATGACGTCGAATTGACTGATGGCTTTCTCAATTCTACGCTGTACATTGTCTATCGCTTATTCGGTACGCACTGTTTGACGTCATACTGGATGGGTATTTGCATTTAGATTATACGTGATATGAAAACGATCCATAGTTAACTGGATTAACAGCTCTGATGAACGATTATGACAACCGTGAAATGGACGTAATGCACGATGAGTTTATTCAAAATGTCAGCTGTCAAATCGGTTTTTAAACAAAAAATTAGCGATGTGACATTCTAAACAATACGCTTTTCTTTTGAAACAAAAGTTGTTTATACTCGTAATTTTATGCAAAAAAAATTATTAGCGATCAAGACTCAATACCACTAAATAAAGGTGACCATTAGTAGGTCAAACTTATACATGAGATCTACCATGGGTGGATAAATCAAGCCATATAAATAGTTAATGGTTTACTTCGGATCACTCACCTGTAAAAATGACAGTCTACGAAGGTAAAAAAAAACCAAATGACTTTGGCAGGTTTGGGACTTGCCTTGTTGGGAAACCAAAAACAAGGAGTTCCAAAAACAAGGGATCGGTTCCAAAACCAAATATCTAATATCTGGTTTACGAGACCAAGACGCAACTGATTTCAGTAGTGATAACCACAAGTTTGAAATATCAAAATATCTTGCAAATGCGGAATAAGATTAAATTTTACAGAGTGTTTATCAGACCTGTTTTCATGTATGGATGTGAAAGTTCGACCTTGACGGATGAGTATGAAAGATGTCTTCTAACATTCGAGAGAAAAATCATGCATGTGATATGTGGGCCAAAACGAGACGTTGGTGGCACATATCGAGTTCGTTTCAACCACGATATCAGGAAATTAATGCAAATTCCTGAAATCGTGCATGAAATCAAAGGACAACGACCACGTTGGGTAGGTCACGTTCTGCGTGCTGATCCGAACCGAATGATTCAGCAATCTTTGAAGAGAGAGCGAAGAGGTCACTGTCTCCACGGCAAAACCAAGGATAATGTTAGTATTAGCAATATTAGTCTTTTTTTACTACCATCGGGGAAGTACTGCTGATAAAGTGAAGAATGTGAACTCGTTGTAGATGTAATTTTCGAACATATATTTACTTTATTGTAAAAAGTTACAGCCTGTAACGGTCACATTTTCTTAGGTTTTACTTTACTTTGGCTTACAAGCCAAAATCAACGCGAAATATTAGGAAGTTTTTTGACTACAAAACGGGTTTGTTCTGTTGGTAGCAAAGCCAACATTGAATGACCTGAGTTTTCAGGAATTCCAACAATGATAGTATTTTGAATCGGTTGAGGGACTACCAAGTGTCATTATTCCTTTGCCTTTGTGAGAGCAAATCTTTTCGAAGAACATAAGTATTCCTTTTCCAATGACAGCTGCAACAAATTATTGGCCACTTGGTCATCTGAATTATGCATATATACAGTTTCAATTGAATTACTGTAAACTTTATCTGAGGAGATCTGATGAAACAGTTCTTTTTTCCTATGAATTATGGTTTGAGGGTTAGTCTTCTTACCAAGGCTTATAAATTACGCTAAGCGTATTCTAGCAGTCGTACAGAGTCTTTATAGTCCAATCGTTTTGTTGCAAGGTTACAACGAAAACTGATGAAAAGCTTTAAAACGAGACGCCAATAAGATTTTTAATTCTGAAAACAACATCCAATGGCTTTGATAGCCTGGTTAAGCCTGAAAAGATGATTTAGACATTAAACCGTGTCTATTTATTTAGTGAGAGATTATCAGGTTGCATGACGATAGTCTCTGTTTAAACCAATCTTGACACGATGATTTATAATTACTAAACTGTCATACATACCTTGGATATTGATCATGTAACATGCCAGTGAAGGGTAAATATTGAGTAGCTATCAGCATCACTGGTTGTATAAATATATACCCAACTTCCTAAATAATGTGACCATCAATAAGAATCAAATATGGTATTCGTCTCTTCTAACATGTTTGTAATCCATAAAATAAACATAACCTAACAAAACCTAGGAATAAGTATGATTTCACTACAAAACTCATGTAGTATGAGTGCATTTACTTCTCTGAGATAATCAAGTAAACTTATTTGCATAAAATTTGCTCCAGATATCGTTGTCTGAAGATTGCGTCTAGATTGGATGGAAATCCAGGCAAAGTATTCATTCAAAACAAGTCAGATGATTTTGAATCATGAAGTTACCCGAAATGCTTGCACGTTTTTTTCGCTGTCACGAGGGTGACTAAAACTTGAGTTAGATAATACGAATCCTAAGCCCGATAGATTTGGCATAATTCATCAACTGCGGTATCAAGAATTAAGGTATGAGGACCTATCTAGGTTTGACGTTTCTATGTATGGAAATTTGAAAAAAATTCCCAACATCGAATTTGATTTCAGATTGTGAGAGAAATTGAAAGTGTCATCAAAATACAAGCATTAAGCTTTCAACATCATAAAAAGTCTGTCAAGTTATCCCCAGATTCCACCCCTGAAAAAAATAAAATGTTCATCAGGTAATACTAATATCATCCCATCCCAAGATTTTTCAAATCATCCCAGAAAATTGTGTTATATCGAAAGTGGGTAGTAGGTACTCAAGGTCAAATTAATTTGTACCGTCTTTAATCAAAATGTGAGGATTTACAGTGAATGAGATTTACAATGCAGATCCAAGTATTTGTGGAATAATCTTTAATATATCCAAAAGTAATTATTATCAATTGTACCCGGAAACCATTGCAGCACGACCATGTCTACAAACTATGGGCAAATCAATCAGTTCATGTTAAATTCCCTCCTAGTTGTCTTTGATTACTTCACATTTGCTGGATTGATTTAAAATTTTTGCTTTAACCAGTATTTTACAGTTGCTGGATTGATTTGAAGTTTTGATGTTACCAGTGGGTGATAATTGTGAACGTCTGCCCCTCTCACTGTTTTGACAGTGATCTGCATCTTCGGTTGGGCATAGCACTGAAGGATGGGTGGTGTGATTATCCTAAAATCTCCATTGATTATATTTATTTCATCTCAGTTCTTCCATCTTGACTTCTCAGAGGTTTAGAATTTTCCAGACCACATAAAGAAAACGTTTTGTTTCCTTCACTACTTAAGATAGTTTTGAAGTTTTCGTAAGAGTTCTGATGTTCCTATTTCTGATTTGTGTTCGTGTACGATAGCCAATGGTCGATTTCGGATTAATGAATTCCAATGAATCCAAGCCAGCACCTTGCGCTGCAGAACATTAACCATTAATTAATCGATAGAACACGCAGAGTTCTGCAACATCTTTGCGGTGATGTAGGCTGTCTAGATCTTTCGTAAGTATGGAGTTTCGTGAGTTCCGGATGGTAATAATGGCGATAATGTGTTCATTCCATTTTTGATTGTAGCTAATCTGAACAACAAGCAGACGAATTGAGTCACAACCCACGAGTACGTGGCCTTTACCGTGCATATTTGTGTTTTTTTCTCGTTTAATTTGACCTAATTTTTTTACTCCCCACTCAAATATTATACTCAAATCGAAATTAAGCGAAGTAACAACTTCCACCGTTTCCTGTGTAACTCTGAAGGAGTAGGCTTGACCTCGAATGAAATAGAAGAGTGCAATGGTGCATCAACGGCAGTTGGTGATAAAACTGATCCATGACGGACTCTGGCATTTGAGGAGTGTGTCGTTGATGATCTCCAATTTAGCACAACGTTGATCTTTCGGTATTTGAGAAAGCTTTTTATCTTGATGGTAATCGAATACAAGCCGTATGCCACAAGTTTACAAATGAGATTCTCATGCCAAACCATGTCAAAAGCCTTGGATATATCCAAAGCGATTACAAAGGCTTCTCCGTGTTGCTCAAAGGCTAGATTCCAGTTGTTTGCAGCATGCGTTAAGAAATCGGTTCTGAAATTATTTTATTAATCTCAAGATAATTCACAAGTTGTTAGTTAATGCATTTCTCAAAAACCTTAGCCACGGCTGATACTGGCCGGTAGTTTGAGGAGTCAGTTTTATCACAACCATGTTCCAGAACCGGTTGCACTATCGCACTCTTCCAGGTGTTCGGCTATATACCTTGCTTATTTAACTCGTTCAATATTCAAAAGAAATTCCGTCAGGTCCGGTGGCCTTATTTATGTTCATTACCTTCAGGTTCCTGAAGACAATTTCCTCGGAGATGATTATAGGATCCATTTTGGAACCACAATACGGAATTGGCGGAGGCGTAACTCCATAGGGGACAACTAGGGTCGAGTTTGCAGTGAAGACGCTTGCCAGTAAGTTGGCTTGCAAATACGGATCCACCACCAAAGCACCGTCTGCTCATATCAATGCTGAAATCATTGTTTTAGAAATATTGACAACCGATGCGACCATCGGGTAAAAGTTGTGATCGGAGATTTTCTACTCGGAAGCCTTAGCGGCTTTCTTGATGTCGGCTCTTTTCGCTTCCTTAGCACAGATTTTTTTGCAGATGTTACGTGTGCTTCTATATTCTTCAAAAGAAAATTTCGTTGCGGTTATATTTCTAGTGAGCAGATTTATTTTGTCTTGCTGCTTTGGCGTCTCCTTGAAAAGATATTTAAAATAGGATTGGGATTGGAAAAGGATGATGGGATATATTTATTCATTCCATGTAGAATGGTTTCGGTGAAATTGGAAACGGCGTCGTCTATTTGATTGTTATAAAAACAATGGCTCTGCCACGGGAAATTTTGAAATAATTACCGTAACCCATCATTGTCAGCCTTGTTCAAATGTCATTGACGCCTTGGCTGCTGTCTTAATTCTGGAGTTGTTTTTCGACCGATGTTTTTACGGTTATCAGGTTGTGGTCAGAATTTCTAATTCCAGCCTCGACACGTGCTTCCATGGAATGCGGAATTGTTGTAAAACAAAGTTTTAGAATATGGCTGCTTGTAGAATTTTCACATTCAAATGTGGAATCACTAACAATCTTCGTAAGCCACTCCGTCTGACACACAGCACAGTTCGTATTTTGGTGATTCAACCATTCTATATAGTCACCAACTATAATTAATTCGGAGTAGGGATGTTGATTGCGAATGTCGTCACATTTGTCTGACAAAACCTCGAAGAAATTCATGGTTTCTGAATCCGTTTAATTGGGGGATCTATATAAACAAATTAAAATAGGATTTTTTTTGGAAGTGATATTTTAAGTACAATAGGTTTGAGCGGTCTTTGAGATAATTTCGTACTTCTGATGTCGAGCGTACGGTATGTAGTCTTTAATGAATATGTACACTCCACGTTTGAACTCGAATGCTTGTAGCGCTTAAAGGAGAATTCGTTCTCGTAGATGTTAGTAGATACTTTTGTTTCCGTTAGCACTAATATGTCGGGTCTGCGTGATTCGAGATGTTGATGTGCGCAATTTTTATTTTTCACGAGTCCACGAACATTGGCAAAATGGATGGTACGGCTATCAATTTTATCTTTACGAGAATTATACCTCGCCCCGTGATACTCGCATCGCCTCTAACGACAAGCAGTGGGTGCTGTCACGAAGTTCTAAGCGTTCCCTCCAACCAAAGGGACTGGGGATGAAGTATAGTTATTTTCTTAACTATCTCCGTCACTCACCCCCAGTGTTCCGTTATTAGATGCAGTTACATTGTAAATAGTTTATTTCGTATAAACCTCAAACACCTCAAATTTTGAAAGTGGGTATCATTGATTTGTGATCTTCAAAAATCTCTTACATCAGAGCCTGTTACTATGTTCTCAAATGTTTTTGGTGTCGCTTTACAAACTACCGGAGAGAAAAGAAGATGCGTTAATCGATCGACTTCAAGATTTACTATTTATCCGCATTAATTATCAACAAAATATTTAATTAACAAATGTGATGTTGATGGTTTTTGATAAAAGGTCACAATATAAAAGAATGAAATGTAAGGGTTTAAAAACAATTAAAATTCATCTTACAAACTTAAGCGTTCATCATAAAAATTAAGTTCTATTAATTAAAAACAAGAATAAATGAATTTCATAAAATCGCATAAATCACCTTGACTATATAGTATACTTAATCACCTCTATAAAACCTGGCAAAAAATATTATTTCTTCTGTCGTTGACGTATTTTATTCGAAGAATTAATTTCGATGGCAAACAATAACTATAAACAATACATTCGAGTACTATTGCCAGCTGTTACACAGTTATACTTTAATTAAAATTAACGATTTTAACCATTAGTTTTGGTAAAGTTTATTAAAGCGAATAATATTGATGTTACAGCATAAGACTTTAAAATCTAAGTCTAACTGTTAGATCTGATTTGCTAGCACAAAAATATCCATTTGGAAAAGGTTTTCGAAACAAACGGAAATAGAGATTTAATGTCACTCTCATAAAGTGAAATCTATTTGTTTGGTCTGTCAAATTCGCTTGAAATATTCAGTCATCACAACAACCCCTTCCACATTCCACTGAATATCTTGTTATTGGTTGATTTGTTAGAAATCAACCAAAATTGTTGATCCGCGAACATATCGTTTTCTTATCTTTAATGCACAGTTTAAATTCGGAAGAAATGATAAAAATTTATAAGAAATTGTTCGATTAACTTGTATACATCAGCTGGATGGCAAAAAACATAAGACTTCGATTGATTCTATTTTTTTCCTCATAAAATTACTCTATTAACATTGGTAAACGGTTTTCCAAGAATTTGTCACTCAAACGATACGAGCATAATTGGATTTTGTTTTTTATTTCGCTTATCCTATTACAAGTCACTATATATGATTAAATAAGATTTTCCGTTTGGTTGAGTGATGGTTTGAAATTTATGAGGATTTGGCAAAAAATGGGTTTTTCTAGCATAATAATGTTTATGATTTTTCTTTTTTTTTTCTATCCCAATAATAGTGATTTATGAGTTAGTATCGATTTTTCAATTCTGATTTGGAATGCCTTTTGAATGATTGGTGATGGTGCAGTGACTTAACCCAGCATTGTCAAATGTGTTGACAATATATTTTTTTTATCGGTTACTACAAGCCCTTGGGCGTATCATAACAATCTGACTCCATCGGTTTTGATCACGAACCACCTCTGCATACTGTAATAAGCAAATATAAGAAGCCAGATCGCTCTCTAAGCCGTGGAGCCATCGACGGAGACAACGACCTCTCCGCTTACCGAAAGGCGACCTCCTCTTCCAAGATCGCTGTATCATTCGGTTCGGTTTAGCAGGACCAGGTCAGCGTCCTTCACATTAAATTCCTGATCTTGTGATTGAAAAAAAACTCGATATAAGCCATCAATATAACGTTCTGGGCCATACATCACATGTATGACTTTTCCCTCGAATTTAAAAAGCCATCCGTGTGGACAATTACAAAATTTTATAGCCTTAATTCGTAATGGTCTAAGCACCGGTTGTCCCATGTATGTGAGTTTTTATTATCTTAGCGAAATATGAAAAGGCGTACTCCGTGACGTGATGTTGATTGAGTGATAAATAACTAATAAAATTGTGACATAATAAAATTTAAATTTTGATCAATAAAGGCATCTTGAATATACGAAGAAATTAAGTCCAAATGCTAGTTCCAAATCCCGATTATAACCAATGTAACGAGACCATGGTATTTTATTTATTATCAAATTTATCCAAAAGATACATATATCATGACACATAGTGTCAGGACACCGTTGTAGGTGTTTCTAAGAGCATACACTCTGATAACTGGTAAAGAAACCTGAAATGGCAGTTATACTATTTTATCCACATTCTATCGGGTACACCTTATCAATATCAAATTAATCAATATCCAATCAGTATCGCAGATACAGGAGCAGACCATGAGCGCATCTTTTCTTATTTCACAGTGCCTTTTTGCATATTAACCAAGTTGGGTTAGTATTCCTACGGCTGTCCTCGTCTCAGTAGTGTAATTAATATTTTTGAGCCCGCCATGTAAAGGCCAAGTTCCTGTTGGCCTTGATGGTGTTTCTTTACCTTTCATTTCAATGCCTTTAGCTACTCTTCGCTGAACATGTGTACTTTATGTCTAAGCTGGTTCATCTGTCATTCAGTTTTGACAAGCCATTCAACTTGTCGTTCAGTTTCGACAACATTATACCTGACGTTACTGACTGGGCGCGTGACATTACGGCAAAATACTGCATACAACTGACGTATGGATCCTGTGTACATTGCATATTTGACTATATGTAGGGTTCTATAGATTAATAAATGATAAATGTTCTGCAGAATTAAAGGAGCAAATACCACCATTTGTTACGTCAGAACGGGTAACACGAGGAACGGTTAGTAGGTTTACAATGAAGCTGTCGAAACCTGGAACTGAAGATGCAAAGTGCAAATTTATTTATCGAACATCTAGGAAGTGAAATTCGTTGTCCGGGTTTCAGTTTGAGTATAAAATGCACAAGTTTAAGGCGGCTATCATCCTTTACTTGAATGATCACGCGTTGGATGCAAGAGCTCTGACAGTTACAAGGTAGTCTAAAAGTCCGCACTGCACCCAATTAAAACTAAATTTAAAAAAAAACATGGAATATACGTTCATATCACGCAAATGGACAATGTATCTGTTTCGTGATATTATATAGATAATGGTCCAATTGTCTCCACCTGTGTAAATTTAGTGAAATAAGAAAATATCAAGTTCGTTAACTAGATGGTGTTTGTGCAAATACCTGAACATGTCTGGTGCTGGTGATAGAATACAGAAATTATTGCCACTCGCTGTGATGTGACTGCTATTAATAAAAAAATAGAGAATCTGTCTTCTAGGAAATTTTATAAACATACCACGTAGAAGGAATGATACTGTGGTGAAGTATTAAGAAAGAACGACTGTACAAAGTTTATTCCAAAAAAAGAATTCTTCAAAGAATTCTGGTTAAATATCACAAAAATGGAACGAACGCAATTACAATCCGCAAGAACGACTTCCCATAAAAATGAAAATTTTAGTGATGTACCTCTATCGTCAACACAACAATAAATATTTGCAATGATCATCCATCCAAGGAAAAGTTGCACAAATCACATAAAGTCATTTGATACGATAAACAAATTTATGCTATACGCCTGGAGAAATGGTCATTCGAAACACATTGATTGAACTCATATACAAAATATATCCGTATGCTGGAAACCAAGCTCAATACAAAAGCAAACACAGTGAAAAATACGTTAAGGATGCTTACTCACACCAATGATCATATTGAAGTATAATAAACAATAATCTGGATTATGCAGATGACATATGTCTACTCGTACACAAACGCTCAGATATGAGACAGAAAATACAACATCTATAAGTTTTTCTGAAATATTATCTTAAGACCAACTTCGTAAGCTAGGAAGTTGGTCTCCAAATAAAAAACGGAAAAACCAAGAAAATGGAATTCAACACAAATATAACCACACTGATGCACATCAATTATAAATAAAGGCAGACATAAATTCAACATGCAACATAAAGTTTGGATGAGACACCTAGAATGTTCAACTCGTGTGTGAAATCAGTACTATTGTATGGTTGCCATGCAAAACACAGACAAAGTGAGAAAAACCTATAGGTAAACGAGTGCTTTCGACGGTTACTAAAAAGCTGCTGTCCTAATACCATAACCAATATTGAACTATCTAGAGGAAGAAATTAGACATATAGAAACGAAAGTGGATATGAAGTGGCCATACGCTTGGGAAATAACCAAAACAGCTTTAATATTTATTAATATTTAAAGGAAATGTATATAAGACAGTTACAGTAAAGACACCACTATAGTTATAGACTCCTTATAACTATCGATATATATAACCGACCCTGTAGACCATTTCATATTATGGATATTCATATCCATAATATGAAATGGTCAGCTATGAATTTTACACTAAATTTATTTCCCAATAAATTCCGCAAATAATTCACATATATTTATTAAAACACTTATTTTTTACAATAATAATCACCACTATTAATAAAAACACTTCACTTTCACTTAATATCACTTCCTATATTAACACTTTAAAATTCCAAACTGAACTGTTTGTATATGAAATATCTACACCTATTTGTACGACGTAAATCCTCGTAGAACATTCCATTGTCGTTTGCATTTCTACATTTCGCGAAGTTTCGTTTCGTCGTATTTTGTTTGCTTCGCCTATTTATTTATTTATTTTTATTTTGTTCGTATGTGTAAATATTTGGTACAGGGTAACCCCTAAACTAATTCTATAACTTTGAACTCTTTTTAATTATCACAGATGTCACTATGATTCGTCACACTAACAAATTCTGATTCGTCACACTAACAAATTCTTGGTTTATTTGCAATTTTGTTCAAAAGCCTTAACTTTATATCTATAGTACAAAATGGTCTATTGGGTCGGTAATATAATAAACTGCCAATCAATGATCGATGGTTCTAGTGGTGATTACTTGGAAAATATTTGGTGATTAGGTGTTTCTTAAACATTTAAGAGATGGCACCTACCGAAATAACGACAAATGACGAAATTATTTAAATTTTGACACATATTATTTAAAACTTGAAAGTTCTTTCTGCCATTAGTATAAAACGTGTCATGGCGATGGACCATAGGTTGATGTATCCATGTGTACTTATTAAATTATATCTGGCTAATTGAAAAGTAAACTAATTTTATACAAGTTTTGTCCGCTTGTGTACATACATATAGATTCCACAAGGCATGTTCATGATGTTAAAAGCATAAGTTAAATGGAAAACGAAGGGAAAAGTGGTTTTCATATAAATTAAAATCAAAATATAAATATAAATATGTATTAAAAAAGTTTTAAAAAAGCTTTTGGAAAAAGTTTAACGCAATATATATATATATTTTTTATCGAAAATCTTAAATTCAAATGATTAGATTTTGTTAAGAAAACACAAAAACTTTCTCAAAGAAGCATCGTAATAATTTAATTTTCAGAAGCTTACCATTATTCTAAAAAAGGAATTTTTGATTACTTTTGTTGTTGTATTCAAAATGATTGAAACAGTATTTTAAAACAATTTACAAAGTTGAAAGTGAAAAGTTAATTATTTGAATAAAAGGGAATGGTTTCAAGAATAGTTTAATTGAATAATTCTCAATTCGGAATTCTTTAAACGCAACAACAATTCCACTTAAACAAAATTTTTTTAACCCAAGATACTCGTTTCATTTGTAACATCAAGAATTGAGTATGGATACTCTTCAATGTAGATGCATAATAATACTCTAACACATCAAATGTAATATAAGGTCGGTTGTATAAGGCAATACTTTCATATGAATATGAATATATATATATATATATATATATATATATATATATATATATATATATATATATATATATATATATATATATATATATATACCATACATAGACATATGTGCTCATAAATACAAGTAGCTCTCCTCTATCTTCTCTACTCTTTGCTTAGTCTCTAGTATGATCATGTCGAATTAGGTGACTTTCGGGTTTTATTACATAGCCTTCCTCGTGCTACTCGTGATAAGATAATTGAACCAAATAAACAATGAGAGAGTAACGCTTCTCTAGCAGCATTAGGTATTGCGAGGCAGGTAGAAGAGCAGGTAAATACATCCGGACAAATTTCGGAAAAATATCCAGCGCAAATAAGCGACGGTAATGTTGAGATGTTCAAGAGATCAAATAGGGCAAGAAGATTGCCGATACACTACCTCGATTTCATTGAAAGCCCCAAGTGGGGCGGAAATAAACCGTGCTTTGAAGAAAAGGAAGCCACCAGTTTAATTGCGCTGATAAAGTTTTATTCGACTGCAAGACCATCAAATTGACCAATTATAAGTCATTAGCATGTAATGATGATGAGTAGCGGAGTCAGTGGAAGTGAAAAGAAACGGGATCTTTCTTTACAAACAGACATCAGTACAGAGCCTTCTACATGCACTCAAGGTTCATAGCAGAATGCTTCGTCGATGACGTCGAACCAAACCAAAGAAATTGTTGAAAAGTAATGACCAAGAAATGCATATCGGGCGACTTTAAACAGACGCACTAGCTTTTTTTTACCCACCAGCTTAACGGGGAAATTTTGTAAGCCCAAGCTGCCAATATTTTATAGTGGCAGTTGTATACACATAAATTTTAGAACATCCAAAAATACAACCCTGCAGCAGTTTGACAAGTTAGTATCGTTTTAAGAAGCCATGTCGAACTATACCACTATACAGTATATAACTATACAGTCAATTTATACCACGTTTTTTATTCGACTGTAATCATAAAAAACGTGGTATAAATTGACCAATAAGACAGTTGAGTTAATAGATAGTATTTGTAGGTTGCATCAGTATCCTTGGATTGTATTTTAAAGTAATTATCTAGTAGGCATCATTGACGGCCTAGAACAATGAGTGGGGTTGGCGGGAGACCTCTTAACTGCCTTCAAAGACTTGTTTGTCTGGGTATTGTGAGAGCTATGGACACAACAGCCCATGCAACTCTTGAGATAGCTTGAACGTTGGATTAGAAGGTGTGCAGCGCAAACAGCCGTCTATTTGCACAATCTATTTGGCCTTTCTGGGTACTGTCAAATATGGAGGGAGGTGAACCAATGTTCAGTCCATATTTTCCACGTTTTCGGGAAATAATTTTGGGTAATTAATATCGAAAAGCAAATATGTAACTATAATAGTCTCCGGTATCGATATTATAATCTTTCCTGACGAATAAGTATGCTGTAATCTTGCTGATGTCTTGTTATACATGCAAAATCCTAAGATCAAATTATGTTTCCTTAATTGCTGCAATTTCTATCTGAACAGTAGCGTACCTACAAAAAGGTACCTAGGTAGCGTACCTACAAAACTTGTTTTGGAGACGATATAATTACCTTGAATCGACTAGGAAGTCTGCATGAAGTTAGACTTGATTAGTCACATGGGTATCAAAGGTAATGTTTTTGCTGATAAATTGGCTCGTTTGGGCGCGGCTTACTCTTTTTTTTTGAGGGACCTGAGCGACTGGGAAAAGCAAAAATTATAATCTTTCTCTAGTCTTTTCAGATAATGTTTTATATAAGAACCTTATTTTTGTTAATTTACCTTCAAGATAAGAGTAACTGACTTATTTCGCATTCTTGACATTCTATCTTTACAATCTGTAAGTGCAGGTTTTTTTATTCAAAAAAGTATTGAAAATCCGATAATTTTCACATGGAGTATATGTTCATCCACCTCACCACTCGTAACTAAATTATACCCACCCCATTTAAAAACTCACCCTATTTATGTCGATTAGTGAACGTGATTAAGATGAAAAACTCATCGATAAAATTTAATTTGTTTAAAAATCCAACATCAAATATTTGAGAACTGTCGATGACCAAATATAAATGATTTTTGTTCAGATGATGGTACACAATTTTAAATTTATTCATTTTTAATCTTATATTTATCTTCAAAAAGTTCAGCACAGTGTTTTATCTTAAGCTTATCGAAAATCTCTGTATTATCAATATTTATTATACTTGTATCTTTATCATATTATGAAAACCCTCTTTTTAAGATTTTGATGAATTCTTCATCTTTGACATAAATATATAAGTTAATTCCGTTAAAGAACAAACAAAAAGTTTTTTAACTGTCAACATTTTATTATTATAATTCATAAATACAATATATTATACAATTTATTATGTACATAAAAAGTTGAAGAACGAATAAAAGAAAATTCACAAAGAAGTTCATGTCGGATTTGGCCTATTGTTTGTATTTTGGAAGATGGAGGTGTTATTTTTACATACATTCTGTTTATAAAAGTCAGTTTGTGACAGTTGTCACAAAATATCACATTGAACCTTTGCAATATTTTAATAATGTTCGCCTACGTAGCTAATCCAATTGGAAGTTCATTTAATCCAATTAAATGAACTTCCAATAATTTCCTCCACCAGGGAAATAATTCTTTCCAATATATTGTAGGACTGTTACTTGTATGCTGTGCAAAGGGGAGCTATACCGCGATAGATAATACTTTTAACTGGTCAACTTAAAAATATCTAATCCTTGTTTGACATCCGGTTTTATTTCAATCGGTAATTAATCGGTTTTGTCTCAATGTGTAATTAAGACTCCAAATTGTTCATTTTCGGTCATTCCCAGAATATTTGATTATTAGTTTGACATTAAATAGGTTCTGAATTATAAACTGTCCTCATTCCAGGCTGACTAGTACCTGAATTAGGCTATTAAGTCGTTGGATTTATCTGACTAAATTCAACATAGATGGATCTTACTCGTCCTTAGGCCTTACTCGTATGACTATCATTCGGAAAGTACTTAACCCTAATCAACATGGTTGCGCTCTCTACCAGTGATGAGCCTTCACTAGATATATTCTCAAATTGTCAGTTGGATCTTTCAGAACCACGCAATAAAATTTCCTCGCAGAAAGTATGAAGCTCGAGAGGTTGTCAAAGAATTCTTGAATGTTTGCCCTAGGAAAAACATGTTTGTCGGCAATTTCCCAGGAGACAAGTGGTAAAGTTGGTTTTCCAAAAGGAATCCAGAGATTGAGAGTACCAGAGCCTGTAACCCGAAGTGGTTACGAATGTGAGTGCCACCGTTTCGGAGAGAGATATTAGAGGATGGTTTCAACGTCTGGACGATTATTTTAAGACAAAAAATTTAACCGAAGTACTACTATACTCATCTCGAATTTTTAATGGAGATGAGTCCAAATTTTTACTGTGTTCTAAGGGTAGAAAAGTTTTGGCTCCAAAAGGAACCGACAAAGGTTGTGACAAATAGTGCAACAGTTATCTTGACATTTTCGGCTAGTGCTCTTATTATTATATTATGATCCTTTTCCACTATAAACGATTGCCAACAGACGTTATGGATTCGCTACAGGAAGGGTCCAGCCAACGGATGTTGCCAGTCTTTAGACCATTAAAATTGGATTGAGCAAAATATTTCGCTCTAGTATTAAGACTAGTGGTAAATAAGTCCAAGAGACGTGAGACAATAGTAAGTTTCGTACATGTGGCCGAATGCTGTTGACTTAGCTAAGTACCTTGGAATGTCGAGTGCTTTAAATCAAACTATATATTTTAGTATTTATCATTTATATTCTTAAAAATCCTAATTCGAAATTTTAACAAGTAATAGCAAGATCCTGTAACCACTATTTTAAAAATACATGACGACGTACAAATAAAGGTGGAACTCAATACACTCAGTACACCAACCAAGATAGCATATCGATTCACCGATAGACACCTTTTCGGTTTTTATTATAGTGACAAAATTATAGAAAGTCTAGTCAAATTACACAAACTAGCCTGGTTATGAGAAATCCAGAAATTTTAAGAAACCCACAGATAAAGAGGAGATCTGTTGCTTCATTGAATTGTTACTAAATGCCGTTTTGATTCGGCAATGAATTTCGGATTACGAGATATACGAGAATATTGAATTTCGACCTGGCATGGCATGTAGTCAATTTAAGCTTCTATACTACTTTCGGTTCTATATTGCTTTCGGCCAGAAAACTTCGTGATAAATCTTTTGCTTTTCGGGAAATCTGGGATGCAATAAATACCAGTTTATTGAAGCATTACATGCCAGGAGAAAATCTCATTAATGAAGGACCAATTATTGCCAATTAAAGGAATATGCGATTTGGTGGTCTGCAATGGTCTTATAGTTAGAAAAAGAAGTAACTTCAGTTTTTTCATCCATATTTTCACTTTAAAGTGACTGGAGTAGCTGAAAATATGATTTAGAATTATTTATAATCCAAGTGGATCCAATTATCCGTAGATAAATATTTCTAAAAGAATTGACACAGAAATTAGTTGACCAAATCACTGTTTTCACTAGTCTCCACTAGGGGCACTGTTATAGATTGTCTTCTACAGTTTTTCACTGTGTGCTATGGATGGGTTCAAATCAAATGACAATATTGAACCAGACTCGGACGCAATGACTATACCTTCCAGATATAATCCAACCAAGTACAGTATTCTGGAGTATGGGAAGATTTATTGTATAACCTGATTTGTCCCATAGAGAGTAATTTTTGATGTGTCGGCGCCCAGCAATAAATCGATATTTAGAAACATTTAAAAACTGACGACTCTCAAATTTATATTTGAAGTAATTGCCTACGATTTAATATATAGACGCGATAGGCTGATACCTTTTTATTTTTGGAAGGTGGTAGGAAAATGTGTAGTTGGGGATTTTAAAGTGATTGTCATACCACCAGAACAAATAATGAGACTGGGTTCAATTACACTTGTTTTAGGAAGTTTAAGAGACAAGACCAATTATTTGGTCACGGAGTTTATTTGGAACCCGGAGCCCAAGAGTGTTCTTCCAAAGGCAGGATGTCCAGAACGATCAAATACTTTGACTAATGCAGTGGTCAAATAAATATATGACAGCGATGTTGTATTGGAATTGGTTGCAGGAACGGCTTCGGGCCGGAAGTCGATGTTCCTGCCTTCGAATATATGGTCAAATGTGCTTTTGTTGAGCAGCTAATGGTGGGTTGAATGGCAATGTCGTCAACCTAGTGTAATTGGAATTACTGAAATTATATGATCAGGCCAAAGACAATTGTAACGTAATTTGGTTCAGTTACAAAATTATACAGGTAGAAATAGAAACAACAAATTTTTTGTTAACTCGATACAGACATGGATTCTAACTGTCCTTCTAAACGGCAATCACTCGAACTTAGAAAATATCTTATATCGTCTACTGTTCAAAGGTGTGTTGTTGAGACAGCGTCGTTTTCATTTGCAGCTTTGGAAACCACAATGTTTACGATCCAAACGTTTTTCTGGTCTGTTGAGCGATGTCAAGCAATGCAAATGTGATCTAAAGTGATCAAGCAAGTTTACGTATTGGGTGTGGCTTATCAAACCTGGTTTAAAGGATGTCTCGGGTAATCACAAAAAAGTAAAAGGATTGGAAACCTTCTGCTATATTATACAGGATTTCACCTCATTATACGTGTTAATCTGTCGTACCTGTGTAAATAAATACTTTTAATGTAAAAAAAAGTTTATATGAGTCATGCATTAATTTAGTTAAAATGACATATGTGGAAAAGGGTTAAGCCGTGAATAAATCAATAAATTATATCCTTTTTGTTGTATAAACACAATATATTTTCCTTTTCTTAAGTCCAATAATACTTTTAATTATTTTCAATTCTCTTTCTAATAATTTTATAAATTGCTTGCTAGTTTATTTATGCTATACCCTATGAGACTTGAAGCTGGATTATAGTTTTAATTATTTTATCTTATATTAATTAAAATTATAGATAAGACAGTGACTTTATTTATTACAGTTTTACTCAACATAAATCTACTGATAGCCATATGACAGTTGATAGTTTAATATAGAAAAAGGATTTAAAATGGTAATATTTAGGATAAATCAGACCAAAAATAATTTAATACGAATTAAAATGTCGACTAAAAACGTAATAATATAACCTATTCATAAAAATATTTTAAATATATGTCGTTAAGATTCTGACATCATTATTCAATTTTTGTAGAATAGAAAAATTTCCGTGAAACGTAACTCACTGTTAAAAATTCTAAATTTATCGGTGGAATCAATTTTGAAAGGTATTTTAAACATTTAGTCAAATTATTACGCACTAAAACTTTTGGCAAAAGTTTTCTAAGTATTACTTAGCAAAAGATTTCTAAGGATAGGTATTCTACTCGTAAGAGACAATGTTTAAATTAAATCATATTTCTAAGAAAACAATATTATATTTTATAATAGCATTACTGTTTTCGTGAATGATTAAAACAGGCCACCGTAAACGCTTGTTCCTCATAAAAGTGAGGAAATACACTGAGAGAAATGAATCAGAATAGCTTATTCTTAAATTCATAAATTTTAGATTCATTAAAAATCAAGAACTTTAGGCAATATATTATGAATTAAATGCATGCATTTAACCGAAGCAGTAAATTTGATTCACAACTATTGTTTGAGAATTTAATAATTATATTCTTAATTTAAATAACTTGTAAAATCCACGATTTTAGCTGATTTCTACTCAGATCACGATTATTACTCTTGAATTAAGAACTGTATGATTGTTATTATGTTTTGACAAAATTTATTAAATTAAGCAACATTTCTGATCAATTCAAGCATTAATTTTTGGCATGAAACCAAGAATAGCTATTTCTTGAATTATTGTTTTATTATTTGTTATTGTGTTTGATCGTTTAATTCTCATATTCAAACAATATACTATCAATTTCCTTATGACAATATAAAGCTGAAAATTAAATTCTTGATTTAAGCACTATCTTTATTTGTTTGCAATTTTCCAAAGTTTACAACATTTATAATCATAAGTAGAATTATTTACATAAAATTAGAACCTATTTCTCAAACTATTATTTATGCTTTGACATTTTTGGGCTTTTGTCCAAAATTTTAACCAAATACGATAGTTGTTTGTTTAATGAGATACGATAAAACAGCAAAATAACATTTGTTCAGGTAAACCAAAAAAAAGTTGACGTACATTTTATGTATGAATTAAGTAAACTATTATTTACAATTCAAGCATATTGATTAATAAAAGAGTAATCAACTTATTTCAAGAGTATTATCAGACAAAATCAACGCTTTTGTTATTGTGAATGGATTTTCTTCTATTCATAGTTTAAGAATATAATACATAATTTGATAATAATATTATTTATAAATTTAAGTTTTCATATGTACATGCATAATATATATATATATATATATATATATATATATATATATATATATATATATATATATATATATATATATATATATATATATATATATATATATTATATATATATATATATATATATATATATATATATATATATATATATATATATATATATATATTATATATATATATATATATATATATATATATATATATATTATATATATATATATATATATATATATATATATATATATATATGTATATATATGTATATATATATATATATATATATACATATATATATATATATATATATAGATATACATGTATACATGTATACGAAAATAAATAAATGACAATGAATGGATTATGAAACTTATGTTTTAGTATGCTTAAATTCATAAATAGTATTACTATGAAATTGTCATAGTATATATATATATATATATATATTTATATATATATATATATATATATATATATATATATATATATATATATATATATATATATATATATATATATATATATACATATATATAATATATATATATGTATATATATATATATATATATATATATATATATATATATATATATATATATATATTTATACGTATACATAATTAAGGAAGAATGTAGTTTGCATAGAAATCAAATACATTAAATTATATATGAACTATTATTTAATGTATTTGATTTCTTACATTATAACATTGTAATTATAATAACATTAAAAAATGAATCCGTCGAGTTAACAATAATAGTTTTATAATTTGTAACCTGTATAAGAATATCTAAGAATATCTATCTATTTAGATTCGATGTATAAAGACGTCATTACAGTTATTTATTTAAAAAACAAAAAGAAAGGATCCTCCCTAAAAATGTGTATTATTGCTTATGAGTTGTAAACTGTATACTACAAACTAAATTTGGAAAATCCTAATTTCAAGTGAAGCTATGTTTATTATCATCTGTTGTTCATCATTTTATTGTTCTTCATATCAGTTGATCGTCAGTTTTAGTTTTAGGATTTTAAGAGTATAAATATAGTATATAGTGTCGGTATAATACACATTAGAAACCAATGTGTATTACTGCTATTTGTATATGCGTAACTCTAAACAGTAAACTAATTTGAAAAAACCTTAATTTTAAATAATGTTATGTTAACTAGCACATGTTGTTCATTTAGCACATTCCATTGTTATTCATACCGATCGATCGTCAGGTAATAAAAACCTATATTTTGTATTCTCCTGTAAAATTTCCATCATGATTTTGGTATACTAATCTCAAAAGCCGTTATATTTGCTAATTTTGTTTCATAAATGTAAATCTCGAATTGTGCATAATATTCTTAATTCAATTACAATTTTGCATAAATTTGATGTATGAATTAAGTAAATTATTCATAATTCAAGCCTATTAATACCAATGTAAGAGTACGTTAAAAATTTGTGCATATTTTTTTTTTGAATTCATTATTTAAGAATATAATCCATAACTTCATAGTAATATTATTTACGAATTTAAGCTTTCTATTCTTAATAACAGGACAAAGTACCATAAATTTCATATTTTATTTACTTTGTATTTTTTCCTTATTTTGTGTTGGATTATTGAGCGATTCAGACGTGTTAATAAAAATCTACTCGTATTTTAATTTGTTATTTAAAGTTTGAGCGCAATATGTTTGTTTAAGATATACTGTGTTGTGATGTTCTAGTCAAAAGGGTTTCAGTGTTTTTGAAAACTATTAAAACAATTAATAATTTAGTGACTTTCAAGTTTTTTAACGTGGTTGAATAAATAAGTGTTTTTGGATAGTTATAAAAAACAGTGAACTAGTGACGTAATTATCTAGTGAATTTTAGTGCAAAAAGGTTTTTATTTTTTTAACGATCTTCTTACGACCAACTTAATAAACACAATTTCTGATTATTAAGCAACATTTTATAACAATTTGCAATTTGAAAATATGATTTAGAATTATTTATAATCCAAGTGGATCCAATTATCCGTAGATAAATATTTCTAAAAGAATTGACACAGAAATTAGTTGACCAAATCACTGTTTTCACTAGTCTCCACTAGGGGCACTGTTATAGATTGTCTTCTACAGTTTTTCACTGTGTGCTATGGATGGGTTCAAATCAAATGACAATATTGAACCAGACTCGGACGCAATGACTATACCTTCCAGATATAATCCAACCAAGTACAGTATTCTGGAGTATGGGAAGATTTATTGTATAACCTGATTTGTCCCATAGAGAGTAATTTTTGATGTGTCGGCGCCCAGCAATAAATCGATATTTAGAAACATTTAAAAACTGACGACTCTCAAATTTATATTTGAAGTAATTGCCTACGATTTAATATATAGACGCGATAGGCTGATACCTTTTTATTTTTGGAAGGTGGTAGGAAAATGTGTAGTTGGGGATTTTAAAGTGATTGTCATACCACCAGAACAAATAATGAGACTGGGTTCAATTACACTTGTTTTAGGAAGTTTAAGAGACAAGACCAATTATTTGGTCACGGAGTTTATTTGGAACCCGGAGCCCAAGAGTGTTCTTCCAAAGGCAGGATGTCCAGAACGATCAAATACTTTGACTAATGCAGTGGTCAAATAAATATATGACAGCGATGTTGTATTGGAATTGGTTGCAGGAACGGCTTCGGGCCGGAAGTCGATGTTCCTGCCTTCGAATATATGGTCAAATGTGCTTTTGTTGAGCAGCTAATGGTGGGTTGAATGGCAATGTCGTCAACCTAGTGTAATTGGAATTACTGAAATTATATGATCAGGCCAAAGACAATTGTAACGTAATTTGGTTCAGTTACAAAATTATACAGGTAGAAATAGAAACAACAAATTTTTTGTTAACTCGATACAGACATGGATTCTAACTGTCCTTCTAAACGGCAATCACTCGAACTTAGAAAATATCTTATATCGTCTACTGTTCAAAGGTGTGTTGTTGAGACAGCGTCGTTTTCATTTGCAGCTTTGGAAACCACAATGTTTACGATCCAAACGTTTTTCTGGTCTGTTGAGCGATGTCAAGCAATGCAAATGTGATCTAAAGTGATCAAGCAAGTTTACGTATTGGGTGTGGCTTATCAAACCTGGTTTAAAGGATGTCTCGGGTAATCACAAAAAAGTAAAAGGATTGGAAACCTTCTGCTATATTATACAGGATTTCACCTCATTATACGTGTTAATCTGTCGTACCTGTGTAAATAAATACTTTTAATGTAAAAAAAAGTTTATATGAGTCATGCATTAATTTAGTTAAAATGACATATGTGGAAAAGGGTTAAGCCGTGAATAAATCAATAAATTATATCCTTTTTGTTGTATAAACACAATATATTTTCCTTTTCTTAAGTCCAATAATACTTTTAATTATTTTCAATTCTCTTTCTAATAATTTTATAAATTGCTTGCTAGTTTATTTATGCTATACCCTATGAGACTTGAAGCTGGATTATAGTTTTAATTATTTTATCTTATATTAATTAAAATTATAGATAAGACAGTGACTTTATTTATTACAGTTTTACTCAACATAAATCTACTGATAGCCATATGACAGTTGATAGTTTAATATAGAAAAAGGATTTAAAATGGTAATATTTAGGATAAATCAGACCAAAAATAATTTAATACGAATTAAAATGTCGACTAAAAACGTAATAATATAACCTATTCATAAAAATATTTTAAATATATGTCGTTAAGATTCTGACATCATTATTCAATTTTTGTAGAATAGAAAAATTTCCGTGAAACGTAACTCACTGTTAAAAATTCTAAATTTATCGGTGGAATCAATTTTGAAAGGTATTTTAAACATTTAGTCAAATTATTACGCACTAAAACTTTTGGCAAAAGTTTTCTAAGTATTACTTAGCAAAAGATTTCTAAGGATAGGTATTCTACTCGTAAGAGACAATGTTTAAATTAAATCATATTTCTAAGAAAACAATATTATATTTTATAATAGCATTACTGTTTTCGTGAATGATTAAAACAGGCCACCGTAAACGCTTGTTCCTCATAAAAGTGAGGAAATACACTGAGAGAAATGAATCAGAATAGCTTATTCTTAAATTCATAAATTTTAGATTCATTAAAAATCAAGAACTTTAGGCAATATATTATGAATTAAATGCATGCATTTAACCGAAGCAGTAAATTTGATTCACAACTATTGTTTGAGAATTTAATAATTATATTCTTAATTTAAATAACTTGTAAAATCCACGATTTTAGCTGATTTCTACTCAGATCACGATTATTACTCTTGAATTAAGAACTGTATGATTGTTATTATGTTTTGACAAAATTTATTAAATTAAGCAACATTTCTGATCAATTCAAGCATTAATTTTTGGCATGAAACCAAGAATAGCTATTTCTTGAATTATTGTTTTATTATTTGTTATTGTGTTTGATCGTTTAATTCTCATATTCAAACAATATACTATCAATTTCCTTATGACAATATAAAGCTGAAAATTAAATTCTTGATTTAAGCACTATCTTTATTTGTTTGCAATTTTCCAAAGTTTACAACATTTATAATCATAAGTAGAATTATTTACATAAAATTAGAACCTATTTCTCAAACTATTATTTATGCTTTGACATTTTTGGGCTTTTGTCCAAAATTTTAACCAAATACGATAGTTGTTTGTTTAATGAGATACGATAAAACAGCAAAATAACATTTGTTCAGGTAAACCAAAAAAAAGTTGACGTACATTTTATGTATGAATTAAGTAAACTATTATTTACAATTCAAGCATATTGATTAATAAAAGAGTAATCAACTTATTTCAAGAGTATTATCAGACAAAATCAACGCTTTTGTTATTGTGAATGGATTTTCTTCTATTCATAGTTTAAGAATATAATACATAATTTGATAATAATATTATTTATAAATTTAAGTTTTCATATGTACATGCATAATATATATATATATATATATATATATATATATATATATATATATATATATATATATATATATATATATATATATATATATATATATATATTATATATATATATATATATATATATATATATATATATATATATATATATATATATATATATATTATATATATATATATATATATATATATATATATATATATATATATATATATATATATATATATATATATATATATATATATATGTATATATATGTATATATATATATATATATATATACATATATATATATATATATATATAGATATACATGTATACATGTATACGAAAATAAAT
The DNA here is from genome assembly GCA_963932295.1 of Tipula lateralis. Lineage (NCBI taxonomy): Eukaryota > Metazoa > Arthropoda > Insecta > Diptera > Tipulidae > Tipula > Tipula lateralis. The sequence continues at coordinate 140,809,507 of OZ010737.1, forward strand.
AAATGACAATGAATGGATTATGAAACTTATGTTTTAGTATGCTTAAATTCATAAATAGTATTACTATGAAATTGTCATAGTATATATATATATATATATATATTTATATATATATATATATATATATATATATATATATATATATATATATATATATATATATATATATATATATATATATACATATATATAATATATATATATGTATATATATATATATATATATATATATATATATATATATATATATATATATATATATTTATACGTATACATAATTAAGGAAGAATGTAGTTTGCATAGAAATCAAATACATTAAATTATATATGAACTATTATTTAATGTATTTGATTTCTTACATTATAACATTGTAATTATAATAACATTAAAAAATGAATCCGTCGAGTTAACAATAATAGTTTTATAATTTGTAACCTGTATAAGAATATCTAAGAATATCTATCTATTTAGATTCGATGTATAAAGACGTCATTACAGTTATTTATTTAAAAAACAAAAAGAAAGGATCCTCCCTAAAAATGTGTATTATTGCTTATGAGTTGTAAACTGTATACTACAAACTAAATTTGGAAAATCCTAATTTCAAGTGAAGCTATGTTTATTATCATCTGTTGTTCATCATTTTATTGTTCTTCATATCAGTTGATCGTCAGTTTTAGTTTTAGGATTTTAAGAGTATAAATATAGTATATAGTGTCGGTATAATACACATTAGAAACCAATGTGTATTACTGCTATTTGTATATGCGTAACTCTAAACAGTAAACTAATTTGAAAAAACCTTAATTTTAAATAATGTTATGTTAACTAGCACATGTTGTTCATTTAGCACATTCCATTGTTATTCATACCGATCGATCGTCAGGTAATAAAAACCTATATTTTGTATTCTCCTGTAAAATTTCCATCATGATTTTGGTATACTAATCTCAAAAGCCGTTATATTTGCTAATTTTGTTTCATAAATGTAAATCTCGAATTGTGCATAATATTCTTAATTCAATTACAATTTTGCATAAATTTGATGTATGAATTAAGTAAATTATTCATAATTCAAGCCTATTAATACCAATGTAAGAGTACGTTAAAAATTTGTGCATATTTTTTTTTTGAATTCATTATTTAAGAATATAATCCATAACTTCATAGTAATATTATTTACGAATTTAAGCTTTCTATTCTTAATAACAGGACAAAGTACCATAAATTTCATATTTTATTTACTTTGTATTTTTTCCTTATTTTGTGTTGGATTATTGAGCGATTCAGACGTGTTAATAAAAATCTACTCGTATTTTAATTTGTTATTTAAAGTTTGAGCGCAATATGTTTGTTTAAGATATACTGTGTTGTGATGTTCTAGTCAAAAGGGTTTCAGTGTTTTTGAAAACTATTAAAACAATTAATAATTTAGTGACTTTCAAGTTTTTTAACGTGGTTGAATAAATAAGTGTTTTTGGATAGTTATAAAAAACAGTGAACTAGTGACGTAATTATCTAGTGAATTTTAGTGCAAAAAGGTTTTTATTTTTTTAACGATCTTCTTACGACCAACTTAATAAACACAATTTCTGATTATTAAGCAACATTTTATAACAATTTGCTTATACCGCAAAATTTATGATCAAGAGTTTTTGGTGTAATAGGGCTTCACATTAATAAAGCATTTTACAAACAAAGTTTAAATTGTTATTGTTATCAATAAAGCATTTTACAAATAATAAATTTCATGGTTATATTTCAATAGGTTATAAAAAATGGATTATCCAAATGTTGATACCAGCTTTGCGTATGAGTTTGAAGAGGGAACCATTGTGAATTTAGGCACAGCTTCATCAGTCTCCGTAAACGATGAATTGTATGCACTTTTAAAAGGCTGGAACTTGGCTCACTTGTATGACAAATTAAAATTTATTTATATTTGATTAATTTGTAATTAATTAATTTGTAATTTTTTTTATATTTGATTAATTTAAATAATATTAAATGTGCATTTAAATTTAGGGTTAAACATTGAGGTTTCTTCATGAGTTCAATGTTTATGGAATAATAGAACTATAATTTATTTTTATTTGTATTAATTTTTATTACTATTAATTAGTTATATTATATTATTACATATTAACTATTATACATATGTTATTTATATATATATATATATATATATATATATATATATATATATATATATATATATATATATATATATATATATATATATATATATATATATATATATGTATATATATATATGTGTAGATATATATTTATATATATATATATATATATATATATATATATATATATATATATATATATATATATATATGTATATATATATATATTTATATATATATATATATATATATATATATATATATATATATATATATATATATATATATATATATTTATATATATATATTACGTTTAATATTGAAATCGAAAAAAATATTATTTAAAATATTATTATAATAAAGTAAAATATAATTTATTTATAACAAAATTTATGTATCGGTTTTTATACAAAACAAACTTATTTTAGTTATTGATTTTAATATAAAAATAAATATATTTAAATAAAATTAAAAATGTTATTATTTACTAAAATTTTAAGAATTATGATACTGAATATGAAACGCGATTATACTGAAATGAAGCGTACTATTTCACATTTTGAGAATTACAGCTGCAAATTTTGGTGAGTAATCGTCTCAAATCAATCCTTTATTAGGTGATATGTCATGAAAATTAATCTCAAATCATGAATTATAATCTCAAATTAGTGTGATTCTTCTTTCAAATCAAGCTTTACAATATTAAATTTTGAGAATATTAATATTTTAACATGAACTTTATTCTCTCATTTTATGAATAATATTCTAAAACCAATCCTTAAGTTACTTTGATTTTATCAAAATTAATCTCAAAACGTGAATTTTAATCTCAAATTGTTGCAGTTTTATTCTCACTTCAAGTGTAACTCTGTTAAATTTGAGAATATGATTCTTAAAACCTGATCTTTATTCCCACACTTTATTATTAATATTCTCAAATCATTCCTTAATTTGCTTAAATTTTATTACAATTCATCTCAAAAGGTGTATTTTAATCTCAATTTGTTGCTATTTTATTTTCTAATCGAGCTTTATAATACTTAATTTTAAGAGTTTTAGTTTAAAAACGTGATTATAAGTCTCATTTTTTATGAATTATCTTCACAAATAAAGCATAATCCGACCAAATTTTATGAAAATTAATCTCAAAACGAGTATAAAAATGAAAAACTTTATCAATTATATTCTCAAATGGTACCTAATTTACTCAAATTTGCAACATTATATGCACAATTTACATAAACTATCGAATAAATTATTCTTGCTTTTAGAACATCACATTCTTAAATAAAGACTAAATAAAAAAAAACATTAACAAATCATGAGATGAACAAAGGATATTCAATAATAATATTCATGAATGAAGAATTGCGTTTTGCTAAAATTGAGTTTTAACATCTTGTTTTTACCATTTTCAAAATCCTGAAATTGTGGATGAAAATTTTAACTTTATGCTATATTTAAGAATAGATCCGCTAAGCGCACATTCGATCAGGATTTAGGAATGATTTTATGAGTAAATAGCATAATATTAGAATAGTTTTCTCTCAGTGTATACCAACAAATATGATAGAAGGGGGTTTATTTTTCTCTTCCATATTTTAAATAAGTTCATTTGCTTTTTGAATTTTGAAATAATTTCGGCACACTAATTTTGACAGATTAACGACAAACAAAATGGATGTAACATTTGAATTCAACTTGCGGGATGAATAGAGCAAAAGTATTCAAATTGAATCGAATCAAGTATGCATTGTGTCATTTAAAATAAATCGCGACCTTAGAACTGTGATCACATTATAGTTTTGAGAAAAACCGGTTTGAAAGTTTAAAGTTTTATAACTTTTTTCCATTAAAGGAAAATTTATCCAAAACTATTTTTAATTTAATGGTTTATTAAAATGTACTTCTATTTTTATTTTATTAGTGTTCACTATTAAAATAATTAGTTACGAAAAAGCAGATACAACTTTGTTGCTGAATTGTAACAAGTTTAGCTACTAGTATAGATAATATCACAAACTTTTCAAATATTTGTACTTAAAGCACAAATAATTACTACAGATAGCCAAACTATATGGAGAAATCATGTATATAGACTGAAATAAGGGGAAATAATTGTACCCTGGATGAAAAGGCTATATTTGAATTTAATTGTCTCTTTCATTCCTTTAGCATTGATATTACGATAAATAAATGTTTGTATATAAATTTTGTATAACATATGATGAACTCATTTACTGTCCTGAATGAAACTAATCGCAGTGGCATGAAACATTTATTTGATTTCATGTATGTGTTTGAACTTAGTTTTATAGATTTGATTGAATTTTATTTATCGTAATATCAATAGTAAAGGAATGAAAGAGAAAATAAAACTCAAATATAGCCTTTTCTTTCAGGGTACAATTAATTCCCCTTCACCATATAGTTTGACTATCTGTAGTAGTTATTTGTGCTTAAAGCTATTTAAATAAAATAAAATGTATACCATTATTCTTCATAGTACCTCGTCAGAAATAATAATAACAATTAAGATTTCTCACCAACGAGATCATACAAGCTTAAAAAGGCTTGTGGCTTTTGTGGCTCCTTTTTATTATTGTTTTTAGGTTTTAGGTTTTTAGTCGATGAGGTATTGTTCTTGCTTTTAGGTGTTTCCATAATGATCCCATTATTCGGGGGTGTTGGAATATCATCATTTGGCAGATCTACAACAACAGACTCAACAGAACTGAAAACTCATCTAACTTTAACACGATTTTATAATAACTGATATCGTTTGAAGACATACAAGGAAACATCGCCTTAAGATGTTTTTGTTGTAGCGGATAATTCTGATAGTTTTATTATTGGCTGTAGTTCATGGCAATCCAAAGCCAAAACTGATTTTCTGCATCTTTCAACTCGTCTTATACTATGTGTACTAAATTTATCTGCATTGTATTGTATCGCAAATTGAACTTCGTAATATTTTTGGGTATATTTTAGTATCTTTATCTTCGTATATGGAATTTTTAAAAAACCGAAGCAAATTTTTGAGTTGCTACCAAAATTCATAAAATCAATAGTACGCATTTGCATAATGATCAGTGGGTTTTTACGATTCACTGTTTTCAGTAACCGAATAACTCCCATTGGAGGGAAGTATTCATTTACCGCCAACCCTTTTTCGATGTTACTATGAATATTATCCACTTCTTGAATTATTTCATGGCCAGCCACTGAATACTTCATACAAATTGGATTGATCTGCGGATTACTTCTCATATAACATGAAGAATAGCAGTAGACATGAATGAATTTTTATTTTGAGCCACGCACGAGTCACTCCAGATTACTAATTCGCACAAGCCACTGCTGTCCTCAAATATCCCATTTAAAATTTTTACGAGTGCAGATGCCAAATCATTACCGGTTCTACCTAATGTACATTCCGTCCATATCGCGGAATACGTGTTTTGGTGCTACTCAAATAGGTCGTTAAATTGTATATATTTATTTTTGAATAGTAAAAAAGTGGACCAATTTCGGCTCTTGGACAATTCATGATGTTTTGAAGGTCAAAACTTAGGATTGGAACTCCAATTTCCTTATCACGAGCTTTTTCTTCCCTCATTTGTACTTTTAACTGAAAATGTTGATCTTTCTCAAAAACCATTTCATCCGTCATGATATTTTCTTGCTCAGCGAGTTTGTCAATATCAAATTTGGTGCAGAAAATGTGATGGTACAAACTTTCCTTCACAGGCATTGAATCTTTAGTTAATTCTTTGTACAAATCGTACATTTTACAGATGTTTAAACTGGGTTCCAAATATTGCCGACTAGTTTTAGCTCTGCAATAATTAGACTGAACCTTAGGAAAAGAGTTGATGTGTTCTATAACATCAGCTATTTTTCTTGTTGCGTTTTTCTGATCCATTTCGTCCTTACATATTTACCAGTGCTGTCCCAGTTTGCTCATTCTTATTTTTGGGTGCGGTGTAAACAGGAGTTTGGGAAATATTATACGTTCCTAAATAGAAAATTTTACATACTGCATGACGATGGCCAGCAACCTCGATTAAGTACATAAAGCTGTATGAACGGTGAGATGTGTCATTTTGAGTGGTTTTTCTATCTGTGAGAGTTCGTGTTGGATTCCTTAGAATAAAATCACGCTTTCGGTGAGCAACTAATTTATAATATGCCTCAAACTGATCCAAGCGTTCTTTATGGGTCACTTTTTTGGCACAAAAATATTTACACTGGGTCATACAGTTTTTGTTTGTAGTTACCTTTTTCGCTGCTACACATTTTCATCTAACATTAACATACCTGCTTGACACTTTATTTTACGAACTGCGCTTTTCCAATTCGCCAGATTACGTTTGCGTTTCCTTGTTTTTTTTTGTGTTCTTTGCGGCGATACAATATGTGCAGAAATTTGGTGCAGAAAATGTGTGTGCAGAAAATGTGATGGTACAAACTTTCCTTCACAGGCATTGAATCTTTAGTTAATTCTTTGTACAAATCGTACATTTTACAGATGTTTAAACTGGGTTCCAAATATTGCCGACTAGTTTTAGCTCTGCAATAATTAGACTGAACCTTAGGAAAAGAGTTGATGTGTTCTATAACATCAGCTATTTTTCTTGTTGCGTTTTTCTGATCCATTTCGTCCTTACATATTTACCAGTGCTGTCCCAGTTTGCTCATTCTTATTTTTGGGTGCGGTGTAAACAGGAGTTTGGGAAATATTATACGTTCCTAAATAGAAAATTTTACATACTGCATGACGATGGCCAGCAACCTCGATTAAGTACATAAAGCTGTATGAACGGTGAGATGTGTCATTTTGAGTGGTTTTTCTATCTGTGAGAGTTCGTGTTGGATTCCTTAGAATAAAATCACGCTTTCGGTGAGCAACTAATTTATAATATGCCTCAAACTGATCCAAGCGTTCTTTATCGGTCACTTTTTTGGCACAAAAATATTTACACTGGGTCATACAGTTTTTGTTTGTAGTTACCTTTTTCGCTGCTACACATTTTCATCTAACATTAACATACCTGCTTGACACTTTATTTTACGAACTGCGCTTTTCCAATTCGCCAGATTACGTTTGCGTTTCCTAGTTTTTTTTTGTGTTCTTTGCGGCGATACAATATTTGGCGGTGATAATGGATCCAAAGCTTGTAATTGATTGTCTCTTGCTGATGATTTGCATGGTATAAGATGAATCTGGTTGCTGGTTCATGAAGATACTTCATGTGATATATTATGGTTTTTAGGTAGGTAAAAATTAAACTCTGCGTCTGCCATGATTCCTTCATAATTTTTTAATTAAAAATAAATATTTATTATAAACTAAATATGCTAGAATTATGATGAAATTTGTATTTTATTTGGAAATAAACTTACTGCAATTATTACACGTCAATACTCGTTAATCGCCAATTTAAACTGACATTAAAGATTTATGAACGTTACAAAGTTGCAACTACTCCCTTTATAGATATAACAGAGAATAACAAACATGTATATACAACACCAGAAATTACGGAAAGGTATCTACAATTATTATTACAACTTACAACTTTATTTATTTAATAAAAACAAAAACAAACAAAAAATTGCTGTACTTACAACTATATTTATTAAGGTATATTAAAAACGAAGAGAGATAGCCAAATTTGTAGTGCATATGAAAAAAGAGCGCATCTGAATTAGTATAAATACAATAATAACTGAAAATGTCAAAAAATGTTAGTTACAACACTGTAAATCTCAGGTCGCGAAATGTCAAAACTATTACATATAAGCTGCGTTTCATTAAACACTGGAATAGGAATAGGAAAGAAAAAATGCTCAATGACATATAGAATAGTTTATATTTTTATGTAACAGTGGGTATAGCTCGTCATGAAAAAAACAACAAACTGTCAAAAATTTAAATTTTCTTCGATAAAAAGTGCTAAAACAACTATATTTTTTGTGTCGTTATAATTACAAAAATTTTCTTAATTTAATGGCACAACCAAAACCAACTACAGTAATTACAAAGACACTTATGTTATCGCTACTATAAATACATATTTAAATGCCAAAGAAAATTATTTGTTTTCTTGTAATGTAGGTTGTCACGAATAAATTGGACAAGAAGCGAAACCAGAACTCTTCTGGTATGTGTGTCCAACAAAAAAGAATTTTATCATTACTTAAAAAAATGTTCATCTTGCATATCCGTAAGTAGTATACGGCAGATAATTGATTTTGTTAATTTAAATTAGTATGATGACGTAATAAATTAATGTAATTACTGTAGAAGAGATCAAAAATAAAGTAAAATCGTTGAAGATGGCTTATAAAACTGCAGTCGATAATAATAATCGTACTGGAGCTGTACCTTCATTTGCTCCATTTATGGATTTGATGGAAGATATATATGGCTACGAGAACTTGCCTCCTGAAGACTCAAGAACGATTACCAGTTCAGTAGGAATAGGAAGATGGGATGCCATAAGCCTGGATGAAGAATTTTTATCAAAGATTGAAATATATCTTCCCGACCAAACAGAAATGGACCCTTTATCTGCAACATCACTATCGACTTCAAAACCAAAGGCAAAACGTATAATGCCTAAGCACTTGATGCTGCTGGGGAACGAAGATATCAAGACCTAATGCTCCTACTTAAGCAAAGCATTTTCAACAACCATTCTGGTGGATGAATGATGATAATTAAACTTGCGCTTAGTTTCGGTTAAATTACCATCATCTTTACAAGGTGTAACCAACCACGAGATTACACCCTCAGCGTATCCTTCAAATTCATCTTTTGAAGGATACGCTGAGTCACCCAATAGTAACGAATTATTTAAGGACGATGCCTCATATTCACTATTATCTTTTCGATTTAGAAGTGATCGTCGTAAAACTCTACTGTCGAGCAAGGAGCCTGGTGCACCACAGTACACGTCAATAAACTTTTTTCTGGAATCAACTACAGCTTACATTGATATACTGTAATATTTTTTTTTCGGTTGCAAAATAAATGACGATTTGTAAGTGGTGCTTTTTATTTGTATGTGAGTGCCATTAATAGCCCCAAGCACATTGGAGATTCCCTTTATGTACTCAAAAGAGCCATTTTATATGTTATCAGCTATACTATAACAATTTTTTCAGTATTGCTGCTAAGCCCGCTTGCCGATTTATCTAACTCACTTGAACCAGCATTGTTGGTGCTATTCAAGATTTTCTAAGAATGATGCCACAATTTCGAATGCCATAATCATATTAAAATATATTCCAGTTAAATTACAATTATATTTTACCTGTATCAAACATATCTCCACATTGGTTGTCATTTTGTAACAAATTTACTTCATTAATTTATTAAAATGTTACTGTATAGGTAATTGATTAATTTATTTAATTAATTTAACACAAATCACAAAAAAATATAAATGGCGCTTTTGCTTTTGATAAATGACGTTTGTCAAATTTAAATTTCAAATCGAAGGGCGACGACACATAGAAAAAAAAATTACTCTGGTGTTGAACATTAAAATTTAAAGTGGAAAAGAATTAATCCAAAACCAACAAAAGGTTGGAATTAAATTATTTCGGAATGAATAAAATATATGAGATTAATACCAATAAAATAGACCTATTGTTTGTATTGCTGTAATTATTTGGTTGCGGGCAGAATAGCGACAGAATTATTACAGGGGGAAATTTTGATTACAGAAATCGGACTAATAAAATGTTTATTTATTTTATAATTAAACTTAAAGCCATCGTAATTTTTATCGGAGCCTATGATTGGTAAATTGAATTAACAATTTCTGAACATTGTCATTAATTGTTAAGTCTCATACAGTCATGACAGGGATATTAACGAACTAAACAACCAAATAAATAAAAAAATCAGTTACTGTTGAGCCATGCTGATTTAAAATTATGTATGTGAGTTCTAGTAGTTTCCCCTGAAATAACAAAATTAAAAAAAAAACTGACCCTTGATTAACCATATGAATCAAGTTTCCCCCAAATACTAATGAACGTGATGTCAATCAATGGATACACGTTATATATTTTGACAAGTACGGATGTAAAATATTCATCAAAAGCAAACTATTTAGATTTGGGCTTTAGTCGTGGGTATTATCAACAAAAGTCGGATACTGTATACATTTCCATATTAACCCAGAGAATTCGAGTTAAGTAACCCTAACCAACAGTTCATTTGGAAAAGGAAAATCTATCAGCAAGTTTTGGAACATAAATTCCCGGACTAACAAGCAGAACCGGTACCATTCGAGCAAATCGACTTGTAAAAACAAACACTTTGAATGATGCCAAAGTGCATAATTTTTTGATCAGTAAAACTGAAAACAAAAGAAGGAATGAAAATAGTGTTTTAGCAGAGTTGCCTTACTAATATAGCATCTTAATCTTATAAAAGACAAAAGATATTAGACCTATGAGATAAAAAATTTGAAAACCCAATGATCTATTCTTCGCTACACCATATTTCAGAATAGAACATTGAACTCTAACCAATGTTGATTCAAATTTGTTACTACGAATGGATGCAGCAAGATCTTGTAAACTATTGCCGATGAACGCATTTTTATAACTTGAATAAGTAGGTATTTGTTTTTAGTGAGAGGCCAATCCATCTACCTCCGTAGTTTTAGCGGATAATTATTTTTTAGTTTCTGTATATAATTACAAATTGAGATCTGTCGTATGTATGCGAACATGTTAGTTCTGACAACGCTGTGTTAAATTTTCTACAAAAAAACTACATAATTTCCTTGAAAGACCCCGGACCAATATTATCCTTCTGGGGCTCTTGAAGTTGCTAAAATTAAATTGGATTTCAATTTAACATATTTAGGGCGGTTGTTCAAGTGTGATTTAAACAAATTCACTAAAGATGCTCTAGTTGAGGTTGATCTTTTTGGCACAAAGCTGAGATTTGTATCAAAATACTATGGATCTGAATAAGTTACAAATAATAAGTTCAAATAATTTAGAGCTTGATAAAATTGATGTTAAACCGCTACTCTATCTATAACGCTTTCACCAGTATCAATATTTATTGAAGTAAAACTTCTTTACGCACGCTTGACTTGTGTGTGATCGGGCGAGGTGAACGATCTACCATTGCCATGAATCATAACAAAACCATAAACGCAAAACGAAATCGTTTTTCTTTAGTATCAGGATGTGCCATGACAATTCATAAATTCCAAAGTGGAACATTCAATGAAGTTGTTTATGAATATCAAACGACTCACTCTCTATCATAACTATATGTTGCTCTATCACGAGTTACCAGTTTTAGTTCTTCAATACACAGTGCCAAAAGCTAATGATAATAGATTTTATCGTGGTCGAAAAACTGATACATCAATCTTATCTTTACAAGACAAATTTTGCCTATTATCGTTGATTACATTGTCAACAATAGGAAGAACGATTCGTGATTTCATGAATGACAGAAAAAAGTTTTCCATGATTACCTTCAATTGCCAAAGTCTCAAAAAACACTTGTCGGACTTGAGCGATCCCGTAATGGATTCAAGCAATATTTTGTTTCCATCAGAAACCTGTACAATGATGATGAAAATGTTGATATCCCAAATATCGATTATATTGCGAAATTTAAGCGTAAACATGTTAGATCAGCAAGAGTGGCAATTTGTCAGAAATCAAATGATGTTTCGAATATAGTAACTTCGAAAATGGACATTTTATTACGACTTTTCGTGAAATCGATCAGTCATCAATCGATGATTTATGAGCAGCTCACTGTGTTTTGACCATGGAACAAACATATAATGTAAGGTGGTTGCTTACATTTCGCCCAATAACACAATGAATAGTCGAGTAGGTTCTGAAAAATAAGAAGAAAACTATCATTCATTGCCATTAATTTTAGCACGAGATTTCAATTTTAATATCGCATCCGAAGATGGCCAACTCTTGGTAAACTATCGACAAGGTAAATAAGAACTTCAAATGAATAATAACCGAAATGAGCCTACCAAAAGACATGGAACAACAATCGATATAGTTTTCTCTAGATATCTTTCCAATTTTCATTCAAAACCATATGTATCTTATTTCTCATATCATTAGCCTATTGTCTCGGGCGTACAATCAACCACAGTAATTATTAATATATATATATATATATATATATGTATATAAAAGGTGTTTTTTTAGGAGGTTTGTTTTTCCGATAGATGTCGTTTTATTTTATGACAGTTGTTTTGACAGCTCAAAGTGGCATTTCTACTCAGTATTGTTTGGCAAATCATTATGAATAGGTTAACTCCAGAACAACGTTTTCAAATCGTGGAAATTTATTTTCAAAATCAGTGTTCAATTAAAAATGTTTATAGAGCACTTCGTGAATTTTATGGTGCACATAATCGTCCGTCAGAGACCACCATAAAGAACGTAATTACCAAATTTCGGTCTACATTCACTCTTTTGGATGCCAAGCCACCGACAAGAATGAGAAGAGTTCGTACAGAAGAAAATATTGCTGTCGTTGAGGCCAGTGTCGAAGAAAACGACAATTTATCGATTCGTCGTCGTGCTCAGCAAATTGGACTTTGTCCATCGACTTTATGGAAAATTTTACGTAAAGATTTGGGTTTGGTGCCATACAAAATTCAATTGGTGCAAGAATTAAAGCCACACGACCATCGTTTGCGTCGTGAATTCAGTGATTGGTCGTTAAATCAATTGAACGAAGATCCATTTTTTTACCGTAAAATTCTCTTCAGTGATGAGGCGCATTTTTGGTTAAATGGATACGTCAACAAACAAAATTGTCGCATTTGGAGCAAAGATAATCCACACGCCGTTCAAGAATTACCAATGCATCCTGATAAATGTACTGTTTGGTGCGGTCTATGGGCTGGTGAGATCATCGGTCCATATTTCTTTAAAAATGAGGAAGGACGACGCGTTACCGTGAATGGAAATCGATACAGAACCATGTTAAATGAGTTTTTGTTGTCAAATCTTGAAGATATGGATATGGATGAAATGTGGTTTCAACAAGATGGTGCCACTTGCCATACAGCACGTGAAACAATCGACTTATTGAAAGAAACTTTCAACGACAACATTATTTCGAGAAATGGTCCGGTGAATTGGCCTCCGCGTTCGTGCGATTTGACGCCACTCGATTACTTTTTGTGGGGATACGTGAAGTCATTGGTTTATGTGGATAAACCTCAATCGATTGATGCTTTGGAAACCAATATTCAACGTGTCATTGCTGACATACGCCCTCAAATGCTTGAAAAAGTGCTGGAAAATTGGACCTCCAGAATGACATTTGTGAAAAATAGTCGTAGTAGCCATATGCCAGAAATTGTGTTTAAATGTTAAATGCCAAAAAATTATCTACCAAATAAAAAAAAATTTGGTCATTTCATAATTTTATATGTGTTTTATTCAAAAAAAAAATCGGCAACCTCTTAAAAAAACACCCATTATATATATATATATATATATATATATATATATATATATATATATATATATATATATATATATATATATATATATATATATATATATATATATATATATATATATATATATATATATATATATATATATATTATATATATATATATATGTATATTTTTATGTTGAGGGGGGAAACCCTCATGGCGCTGTGCCGGACTCTTACGGACTAAAACCCTACCCTCCGCTCCTCCACACGACCGGGATCGCAAAATTTGCATAACTTCAGGCGTTGATGTCCATGTTCTTATCAATGTATGTTGTTAGCTTCATGTTGTGTCATTTTTTGACGTAATATCATCATTATCATGGTATTTATGGTGTTCCAATTTCACTCCTCCGACAGCATCTTAGGGATAATGTTTTTCATTGTCAGCTGACCTACTTTATCAGTACACTCTCGACGCTTCCGCTCCCACCGTTCACAGTGAAAAATATTGTATTCTGGTGTATCTTCATCATCACAGTAGAAACAACAGGGCCTCTCTTTAATATGCATTTTAAAGAAATAGCTGTTAAGAAACAGCCATGACCCGATACGAATTGCGTTAAGTGAAAGTTGATTTCACCATGCTTACGCTCTACCCACTCTTTAATTTAAGGGATCAGCTGTCTGGTCCACGACGCAGTGTCAACGCTTTCCCATCGTTTCTGCCAGTGTTCCAGCATTTCTTGTTTGGCGTCTTCCTTAGGATTCCCACTGAGTACTTTGACTCTATGTTTGGCCAATAACGTCATAGGTGGCATGCGTGATAGTACGAAGGCTGCCTCTTTCGAGATTGTCCTATAAGCACTACATACCCGGAGTGCAATAATTCGTTGAAGTTGATCATGGTCTCGTTCCAGTTGATCACGGGCCTTTGCAGTGTCCAATGCTCGGATCCATACAGGTACCCCATACAATATAACTGATGTGACTACAGAGGAGAGCTATTTCCTCTTACTTGCGCTCGGTCCGCCAGTGCTGGCCATTAATCGAATAAGGCCAGTTGTTGTTCTGTTCGCCTTTACCACCGTTTGTCTATTGTGCTCTTGGAAGCTTCTTCGATGGTCCAGCCATACTCCCAGATACTTAATTTTTGCTGTTGGTACTATTTTTAATCCTCCTATGTTGAATTCTCCATAGGCAAAAGCATCCATAATTCGTCTTTATGACGTAGGCACCCCATCCGGTTTCCCCTCCTTTTTAAGTAACACAAGTTTAGCTATCTTCCAGATGTGTGGAAATTCTCCATTCTTAAAAGCTTGGTTTATAACATCCAAGATTATTTTTGGGTGGACGTCAGATGCAATTCTGACCGCTTCTGGTGGGATTCCATCTGGTCCAGCACTTTTCTTCATCTTTAGCTTTCTCCATGTAGTCTCTAGTTCTGCCCTAGTGAATGGTAGAAATGCTTGTGGTTGTTTGGACTTATGGTTTGCTGGCTCGTGAAACGGAAAAAGCTCCTAAACTATGGTGGTGGCAGTTTATGCAGTTATGATGGGCACCATTCGGCCAAACTTGTTGGTAACAATTTTATACGCATCTCTCCATGAATCTTCTTCTATCTTGCAGCAGAGCTTTTGCCAGCATATATATATATATATATATATATATATATATATATATATATATATATATATATATATATATATATATATATATATATATATATTATATATATATATCTATATATATATATATATATATATATATATATATATATATATATATATATATATATATATATATATATATATATATATATATATATATATATATATATATATATATATATATATATATATATATATATAGTGATGAGATTCAAGTATCTTGGATCTCTCATTACTCACGATAATAATGTGGGAGAGGATATCAAGGCTCGCCTTGCCGCTGGCAATTGGGCTTTGTATCCTCAACGTCCACTGCTGAAATCAAAACATCTTGCAAATACGGATAAGCTGAAACTGTACAGAGTGTTGAGCAGACCCGTTGTCATGTATGGATGTGAGAGTTGGACCTTGACGGATGAGTACGAAAGATGGCTTCTAAAATTCGAGAGAAGAATCATGCGTGTGATATATGGCCCAAAACGCGACGTTGATGGCACATCCGAGTTTTATTCAATCACGAGATCAGGAATTTAATGCAAATTTCTGATATCGTGCATGAAATCAAAGGACAGCGAATACGCTGACTCGGTCACGTTCTGCGTGCTGATCCAAAACGAATGATACAGCGATCTTTAAAGGAAGAACCGCCTTTCGGTAGGCGAAGAGGTCGCTGTCGGCGACGATGGCTCCACGGCGTAGAGAGCGATCTGGCATCTTCTGGTTGCTTGCAACAATATGAAGAGCTGGCTCGTGATCGAAACCGATGGAGCCAGATAGTTGACACGGTACGGGCCAATTTTACAGGCCAAAGACCGATAAAAAAAATAAAAAATAAAAATAAAAATAAAAAATTAAAAAAAAATAACAAATATAAAAATATATATATATATATATATATATATATATATATATATATATATATATATATATATATATATATATAAATATATATATATATATATATATATATATATATATAAATATATATATATATACATATTTATATATATATATATATATATATATATATATATATATATATATATATATATATATATATATAATAATATATATATATATATATATATATATATATATATATATATATGTATATAGATGGAGCTAAAGAAGTTTGTCTTCAGTCGTGTGGTCTATAAAAGCACACCCATTTTCGCTCTGGTTATATTCCAATTATATAAGAAAAATTTTCTAATTTCAGTGATTGGTTAAAGATAGGGACAGAGGATTTATCGAATTATGGAAAGCAAGGGCAGTATCTAATCCACTACAGTATCATAAGTTCAACTGAGGGTAAATACAAATCACTCGGAACAAAAATGGTATCAGATTGTCTATATTATTTAGCCTAGCAATGTGAAGCAAGGAGTATTATAATTATAATGTTGCCTATATGTTGACTAATTATAATCTCGTAATTCGCTAGTGATGCATCAATGGTTTTCAGTAGCCTACCACCTAAAATATTTGTGCTTGCTTAAAGTGTATCGGTCACACCTGTATTATATTTATTCCGAAGCATAAAAGCTGGCTTTGAATTTCCTTGTTGAAAGCTCTTAAAGTGCAGCTGATCAGTTTGCACAGGAACACAAGAAGAAATTTCTACTAACATTAGGATTTCGTATAATAAAGCTACTCTGAATCCATAAATGTTTTGGATTTAAGGTTAATATCACTAAATATGGGCCTTCAATCAAATATTTAACACGAACAGACCAAAATACTGAACTCTTTTCAGATTTATTACAAAGGTATTTCAATGTGTTAATTTTATTTATTTATAAATTAAATTAACACAAGGTAATTTAATAAAATAACCAGCACTTTACAAAAATTACTATACTTCAAATCACAAAATCAAATTAAAATACTTAAATTAATTACAGTTGCTATTATAACGAAAAGAACAATATGTACCGCGACGTTTTCAGTCTATATTGGAGACAACCAACCCCCAGATTTTGTTCTGTTTTAGTAGAGCGAAAATTTAAATGCACATCATTTTTGGTATCTGTGCTGTCGTCTATCCACTTCTAGTAGAGTGGAAATTTATTCGTTTTTCAATTCTTGAAATATAACGTTTATATACGTCTAGTCTATTGACAGTAAACAATAACGAAGAAACGAAAGGTGGGAAAAAATCAATTCCTTTGAGTTTTCAGATTTATATTCTTTATTTTTTTTCAGCGAATTTAAAACAGTTTGGAAAGTTATAGATGTTGGTAATTATTAGAATTCATATTAAAAATTGGATTAAAATATTTTGAAATATATTTAAAATAAACAGCTGACAAGCATTTTTTTATTATGAAAATTCATGTTTAATTGAATAAAATGTTAAATTAAAAATAATGACAAAGTTTTTAAGAATTTCGGAATAGTAAAGAGTGTAGGGTAACAGTCACCCCTAATTTCCAAAATATAAAGTTTCGTCTCTCCTAAGATTTCCTTTTCTTTCATATTGTTGATTTTGTAACAAAACCAACAATAAAGTATTTATTTTGTTAAACAAATATATATATATATATATATATATATATATATATATATATATATATATATATATATATATATATAAATATATATATATATATATATATATATATATATATATATATATATATATATATATATATATTTATATATATATAAACATTAAAATATATATATATATATATATATATATATATATATATATATATATATATATATATATATATATCTTTTCCCGAAAATAAGACATCCCCTGAAAGCCCTGTCGTGATTTTCGGAACTATTTGTCATATGAGCCCTCCTCGGAAAATAATCCATAGTTAAAATAATGTAAAAAAATGAATTCGTTAAGAATTGCTGTTGATTTATTAAGTACGTTTAGCTGCCCTTATACTTAAACAGAAGATGCTGGATCTCCGTGTGGTTCATAAATTGCATGCAGACTACGATAACCTGTGTCAAATGAGAAAAAACGGAGAGTTAGATCCCGAGAGCCGTTTTTTCTGAGTAGGAAGAATGCATTTGAGAATGGATTGCCGACAGGAGAGTAATGGCTGGTTGTGCACAAGGCTGATATTCAAAAATTTGCCCTTGAAACGGCAATTTAATTTAATATGTCTATAGAAGAATTTAACTATAGAAGAATGTGACGATGCTCACACTGGATGGACAACTTCCTTAAAAGTTGTTAAACGTGCACTTGCGTTTAAGCTTTTTGTTGATGTCATCGATTTTTCGAAATACCAACTCTTCAACATGATTGCTATGGATGAGACCGCGGTATTCCTAGGCCAAGGAGCTCAATAACTAAAGATAACGCATTTCTGGAATTTAGGTCATTGAAAGTGAAAAAGCCTGGCGCTCCCAAGTAGTTATAAAAAAAAGTGGGTTGATTTTATGCTGCCACTACTGTTGAGGGGTCGAAAAAGAGGTTTACTAGTTTGGGATTCAGCCAGTACTCACCGCGCTAGAGACATGAAAAACCTCCAGACACTTGACATTGCAATAAACAAACCATTCAAGATTTTTTTGCGGATGAAAATCAATGAATATATTTAAAACAGAATTGTGAGAAATCATTGAGGTAATTTTGTAAAACCAGGCTCACAAGAAGTTGTGAATAGGGTAAAAAATTCAAGGAACAAAATAACTGACGGTTGTGTTTCCAATTCACTACGATCACGCTACTTATACATAAGAAGTATTCATTGGACGATAGCTATATTGCAAGACATGATGCGGACCAATAATTCAACAGGAAATGGATTTGGAGAATAAAATAACATAAATCAGAATTTGGCAATTTATGACGATATTCTAGAAGAAGGTGACATGACTGTAATTGAATAAATTTAAATTTCTGTATTCCGTGAAAAATAAATTTTAAATAAAAATATGTAAATATATTTTTATTTTTGCCCTCCCCCGAAAATAAGCCCCGGCTCGTATTTTGGACTAAAACTGACAGTGTCTTATTTAAAAAGACTATATATTATATATATACACATATATATATATATATATATATATATATATATATATATATATATATATATATATATATATATATATATATATATATATATATATATATATATATATATATATATATATAAATATATATATATATATATATATATATATATATATATATATATATCTATATGTATATATATATATATATATATATATATATATATATATATATATATATATATATACATATATATATATATATATATATATATATATATATACATATATATATATATATATATATATATATATATATATATATATATATATATATATATATATATATATATATATATATATATGCTAATTATTAGCATCTGGTCCAATCTTGTTTGCCTTCTCGCACGTTTTTTTTCTTCGTAAAAAATTGCATCATTTCCTTTTTGAAACGAAAATGATGTTTCATTTTCGTTTAAAAATCCAGCTAATCCTCGAACCCAGATAAACCATTCTCTCTATCATATTTCAAATTCAAATTTCTTTGGATGCTCATTTTCATCCGGATCTTCTAAAGGCTTTTGTTTCTCAAAGGCTGAACTGTTGATTAAATTCTTGAAATCCACTTCTTTCAGGTTTAGGCTCAACTCTGTGGTCATGTCGACTAGTTCGACCATAAAATTTTCATCGGGCAACTGGGATGAGCTTATTCTATACGTTATTCATTGTAAATATTGAAAATTTATTCCAGATATCAGTAATATTTTTAACGGCCTTTTAAATGTTAACCTCCTTAAGGAATAGGGTTAACGATTTGTGTGCTGCGTAGATAATACTTTTTAAAGGTATGGATTACACCCATAGGTTGTTTAATGGAGGTTACATTATGGGAGGAAAGAACATTATTTTTACATTTCACTGTTACGTTAATCCTTAAAATGATTACGAAACCAGAATTCAGAGTCATCCAAGTTTTTCCATAGGAAAACAATATGAAGAATAAAAGGAGAACTTAGACGCGTCGGTTGCAATAGGAATAACGAAAGGAGAACTAAGACGCATCGTAAATAAGACAGCTCCTAGAGTCAAAGAGTAAATGGAACGAGCATGGCAAGTGTCCTTATTGTTTTTCCTGTGACGACCCGGATACGGTAAAAAAACTACTTTTGACTATAAACGGTGAGAACGAGAGCGGTTAGGTGTGCCGAATTGGGTGACATCTGCTGTTTTCACCGAGTGTTTTGAAAATTGTTTGATCCTGGCAGTAGACGTTTATTTGAATCAAAAAGGAATGGATTTTAAAGTTCTATTGATTATTGATAATGCTTCATGCTCCGTCGCGTCCGAACTCGAAAATTCAAATTGTGAATATGGTATTTCTTCCACCTAATACAACGGGTCTTATTCACCCATTATATCAAGGCATAATTGCTACTTTTGCATAAACTTACTTTGCATAAACAACTACACTACTTTTAATGGTTGTTCAAAAACACTATGGTCTCGATTCATTACAAATAGAAACGTAGTTTATCAAAGATCGTCGGTTTCTGCTGAAATAATTCCTTCGGCACATTAAATCAGTAGCAATTGGTTTCGATACATTTAATGAGAATGATTTCGATGAATTGCTTGTGAACTTAGCCTTAAATGATGATGATGCTATGGAACTATTGGGTCCGGTCCTAGATCCAGAAAATAATAGTGATGAAGAAGACAATGAATCTTACCCTTTTCACTACAAAAATAATTCGAGAAAGTCTTCCACTTTGCAAATCATTAGAAAATCGTTTTGTTAATAATAACCCCAATTCTGAACGGACATTTAAATTCCAGCGTGATCTAAAAAATTGGATTTCTGGGTATCACGAACATCAAAAACAATCATCGCAAAGTTAAATAACAGATTATGTGGTGACATTGGTACATATATATAATTATTGGTATACGAGTACTAAAAAGTCTCCGTCATTTTACAAAATATGCTTGTATTGATTTTTGATATCGAAGACAAATAACGTAGCAGAAGGCCAAAAATGTACGAAAACACGAAACTATACAAGCATTATTGGGTCAAGATTCATGCCGAACCCAAGACGAACCTATATATTAGAAGTGGGAATGATTGAACAATCAATTTAACTTCAAAGGTAAAGAAATTTGGTTACATGTGAACTAATGCTGAAGAACCATTATAATGCTGCTTATCTATACTCGTGTTTTGCATTTGGTGGGATCACCTCATCATCGTGTAAATTTTAATATGAGTCTCATTCTGAATAAAATCATTACTGGGGCACTCTACCGAACACAATTGATATTATTCGTCTATATTTTGCGGTTTCGATCGTTAAAATGACGGCAAAAAAATTATAATATTTAGGAAAACCACTTTGTATATAAAATAGTGATAAATAACTTGTAAATTTACAGGTCTGTATCAATCAGGTTTGAAATAGCCATTAGTGGTTGTTGGAATACCGAAATTATAATAATTGTAGATTGACCGATTTTTATAGTTTGATGAAGTAAGTCTAAGATCTCGGTTATGGGCCCAATCCAGGGAGATTACCACTCTAACTACAAGAAAGCCCATTCTACGGCTTGTGTTAGTTTTACGCTACTCAGGTTCAATTTGTCCATTGTGACATCGTTTTTCAAACTAACACTCTCAGTACCGACATCGGTTTGTTTTTCTAATGAAGTCCAAGGTATCCGGTATTCTTAATTTATTTAATAATTTTGAATAGGCGACAAGTGATGAGGTAGTTCCATCTAACGTTTTATAACGTGTTATAACGTCACTCTTTGAGCAGAATCAGGCCCATTAAAAGTGGAAGCTGCACCCAAACGGCCCAATTTATCAGTCTGGGATAAGGAAACGATGATTTTGATAACTTATTAACCAATACGTTGAAATAAGAGGTACAAAGACTTAATATTGCTTATCATTATGTTTTTACACTTTAATGGTGGTAATTATGATGACTTAATTTTTGACCAAGATTTTATCTATAGTTGGATGTGTCAAATCAAGAACAAGTTTAAATTTTCATATTAAACTAGCATATAAATAAAGGGTCCGCCATCTTAAGTTTTTTTTTCAACTAGTGCTTATTTCGTGAATGGTAACACTTAGCTCATGTCTGATTTGACAGATAATTAGTTTTATCCTTCCGCTAAACGAATATAGTTGTGTATACGCTTGAACAACGCTGGGAAATATTGCGATATTACTTTGAAAATCATGGTAATGTTGCAGAATGTGTGCGAAAATTGCGTACGGATTTTGGAAGAAGAGAAGCATCGTCAGCTCCGTATGTTCGTTATCTTGTGAAAAAAGTGAAAGAAACTGGTATCCTCATCGATAAACCAAAGCGTGAAAAGCCAAAAACAGTGCGTACACCCGAGAATATTAATACTGTGGCAAAAAGTGTGCGTGATGCGCCATCAACATCAATTCACCGTCGTTCTCAACAATTAAACATTTCGGAGACATCATTGAGACGAATTTTGCATAAAGACCTTGGTATGACGCCATGCAAAGTCCAATTGGTTCAGGAATTGAGGCTAACTGACCATACAATGCGTTTTCGCTTCGCTGAGTGGGCCTGCGATCGACTTACAGAAGATGCCGATTTTGCCAAAAAAATCATCTTTTCGGATGAAGCTCATTTTGATCTTGGCGGGTATGTAAACAAGCAAAATTGTCGCATTTGGGGCACGGAAAACCCGCACGCATACATTGAAAAGCCGGTTCACCCAAAACGAGTCACTGTTTGGTGCGGATTTTGGTCCAGAGGCATAATTGGGCCATTTTTCTTGAGTGAATGAGCAAGGAGTGGCCGTTACAGTCAATGGCGATCGTTATCGGGCCATGTTGAACGAATTTTTGTTCACAAAAATTGAAGAGGAGGATATTGGCAACATTTGGTTTCAACAGGACGGCGCTACGTGCCACACAGCTGAAGCTACACTCGATGTTTTGCGCCCTGTTTTTGAAGATCGCATTATCAGCCGCAGAGCTGATGTCGTTTGGCCACCTCGGAGTTGCGATTTGACACCGTTGGACTATTATTTGTTGGGTGCCCTCAAAGATAAGTGTTACGCCGAAAAGCCAGAGACAATTGTAGCTTTAAAGGACAATATTCGTGAAGCCATTGGTGAAATACAGCTGCACACAATCGATTATGTGCTTCAAAATTGGACCGATCGTGTAGGCTACTGCATGGCCAGCCGAGGCAGCCATTTGAATGAAATTATTTTCCATTAACCGGAACGATTGTACTTTTAAATAAAAAAAGAAATTTGAGAAAATATTCAGTAGTTTTTTTTTATAGCATTTTCAAAAAAAAAAGTTATTTGGCGGACCCTGTAGTTAACGAATCTAACAACCTCCAGATGTAAACTAAACCGTACATTTAGCTTAACCAAGTCTATTATTTGGTTATTTCTCGTAATTGCTTTTTCCATATTCTCATATCTTATTCCGTCATCAACGGATGAGTTAAACCTTAAGGTCACCATCCAAATACGGGGAATACTACCCCGCATCAGGATTATACGTATTAAAGGATTCTCAATCCTCTCTCTTTTTTTGCTTATTTAGACTTAAATGCCACATGAGATGCAATACTTTTGGAGGCGATTCTTAGAAACCGGATCTGGCGTAAGCTCGGGCTTGAATGAGATTGAACTAAGTCAAAGATGCGGAATCCGCTACCACAAACAGATTCACTTGAGTAATTATAAAAAAAGTAACCATACATAGACTTAATCAAATTCGGAAGCTTAAAGTAGAAGGTAGTACAACTTTATAAAATAAAACGTTTTTCGGTTTCATACAGACATAATTGAGGACTTAATTCAACTGGTGCCTGACTGGTATCGAATGATAATGTATCACCCTAATTTCAGGTAACACGATCCGTCTACAACTATCTTTAAATCATAAACATTATTGAAGGCGTCTTTGAAATTACCGAAACTCATTTGACCTTTGTCGATTTTAACATTTTTTTCCCAATAGATGAACCAATAAATTTGAAAATTGTAGAAATAAAATAACGAATTGATTTCAGTTCTACGAAAATTGACTGTAACAATTTCATTGCCAAAGTGACATAAAATGTGTGGTACCACCTTTCGCATGAAATGAGTTCAAACGTAATAAACGGCTAACAGAATAGCAAAATTGATGTGACGTGGCTATAAGATAAAAAATAATGTGCTATGACAGTAGGAGTGGGGGTGAAATTGTTTTTGATAGATGGATACCAAGAAGATGTCTGACAGATGGAATGATCAACTTAAAATTGTTATATTAGAAAACGGTAGAATTCTGGTAGAATTTTAAACCAATTTTAATGTGGGTCCAATTGATCCATCAGTCATCAGATTGTAAGCCTCTTAAAATAATGTCCAAACAAACTCTTTGGAACACTCTTTATTATACGAGATGCCTGATATTGAAAGGTTGATTCTTATATAATTATAAATTAATATTTTGTAAAATAGTTGATGTGAAAAAATCTTTAAAAAAGGAAACCATTTTGCTAGATTTCGTGTTACTTAATTTCCCTATAATTCAAAATTATTATTAATTAGCTTCGAAATGTGAAATAATTAAAAACTGATCAATCAATGTCGACAGTTTAAAAAGCAACGAGTCATCAACCAAACAAAACGAGGAAATATAATTAAGTTTTACATTCGGGCATAATAAAAGTTCCTTATATTAGTGGAAGAAAGTATCGGAATACATTGTGTACAAGATAACGCACACCTGACCTAACAAAAGCCTAGACCATAAGGGGAAACCATTGATGTTGCAAATTATAAAAGAGATATGGTTGTAACGAGACCATGGATATGTTATCCAACGGTGCTCCAACAATGCTCTTCACCGTTGATTTCTTAATGTGGCAAAGCCATACAAAATCGAAATGATTGTTGGCAGACGCTGTGAATCTGTGTACAAGCGGATTAATCGATATTGTTCGGTATCAGTGGCCCTATTCTGGTAATTCCACGAGAAATTGGGGAATAGGGAATTGGGGAAAGATTTTATATGAAATTTCTGTTCAAATTTATTTTTTCCGGCCTACTGACGAAAAAAGTTCGATGTAACTATTTATAAATTGGGAATAATTTTTCCATACCAAAATTGGAAGGAAAAATTATTCCCAATTTAACACTAGTTTTTTATCTCAGTATGCCAGAAAAAAAATATTTAAACTCTAATTACATATAAAATTATTCCCCAATACCGTATTCCCTGGGAATTACCAGAATAGGGCCACAGGTGATGCAGTTTATGTAACAGTGGGAAGATTAAATGAGTTATTTTTTATAACTATTCTTGGCATATACTCGCTCTGTGGATTATCTTAAACCAATCTCCAATTTTTTATTATATTTCGCTGAGGAGCTTATTTGTTTCAGCAACTTTAACAGCACACTTACACCGGCGACGGTCCGTTGTGATACGACAGGATCCTACTCTCCTTTTACCACTATGAGAACCAGTTTTAGCTGCTTACGTACCGTTATAAGTCTCGCACATTACAGGTTTCGAGATCAGAAAGCCAGTCCATTAAAAAAACCCAAATATTCATGTCTTTTGTGTGCCAAAGCCGGGCACGAGCATTGGAGGTCGACTACCGTCTCTTCCTCCTCCTCGTCCCTACAGATTCTGCAAAAGTCATTTACTTCCAGACCCAGCCTTCTCGCATTTTCTCCAAGAAGGCAGTGTCCTGTGAGTATCCCCACGATCGTTTTAAGTTCACGTCTTCGTAGTGAGATAAGTGCCTGTGTGCGTTTCAAGTTCAGCTTTGGCCAGACTTGTCTTTAAACTCTACATGAGGGGGTGCTCGTCTCCCCAACTTTGCCCTTTCCGGTAGCAGTTGGAGAGTTGTTCCGTGCCTCGCTAGTTCGTCCACCCTGCAGTTTCCCATGAAGTCTGAGTGGCCAGGGACCCAGACTACCTGGATGTTGAAATGCTCACTCATCTCATTAAGAGACGAGCGGCAACCCAATGCCACTCTAGACGTTAGAGACCAGCGACTTGATTGCCGCCTGACTGTCCACATAAATTGCGATATCAGTCGAGGATACCACATTATGTCTCAACCAGTTCAGGAGCTCCTCAATCACTATCACTTCTGCCTGGTACACACTGCAGTGATCAGGGGGCCGAACTGCTATATCTACCTCTAATTTATCACAAAAGACTCCAGTTCCATGTTCCATTTCAGCCCAGTCACTAGGCCTTATTTTTGAGCGTATGTAGATATCCTTTCCAAGGTTTTTAATAGGAAGGATGATAGAGTTATTGGTCTATTGGGAAAGGATGATAGAGTTATAAGTCTTTTAGGTAGCCCTGCGAGCCTTTATCCGCTTTCGGAATAAAAATCACTCTGACCTCCATCCACTCGTTACTTCCTAACAATGGTAAAATTTCTTCACACGAATATTTTAGCTTTATTTCTCATTCTACTCTCGCTTTCAATCCTTCAATGCTTAATCTCGATTTCTCGGAACTCCAAAAATCGGTGATACTAGAAAAACTTTTTCAGCATCAGCGTTAGTGCCTGGGAGACATAACACAAATCCAACGATTTTAACAACGATCATAACACAGATCCAACGACACAAATCGAACTTAATGATTTCTAGTCATTTACCGCCTGTGTTTGTGTGTTAAGAAAGCCAATCGTTAAATTTTAATTCCGTGCAAAAATTATTTACATGTCGTACTTCCTCGAATAATAAATTATCATTTATTTCGTTTGTTACATGGTTACTAAAAATAATTAATGATTGGACATGATCCAATTTAAATTTTGGTTAATAATACCCATTCAAACCCTGTCACTTCGAACTTGGACTATTCTTTGAAATATTCCAAACTTTTGCTATAAAAAATATCATTGTCTTTCATGAATTTCTTACGCAAAGTAGGGTTTGCCAGTTACGAACAAATTTCATAATCTCTCCTCCAAAGTGTTTTGAAGGTACCTCATAGCAGCTGTTACTTCAACACAAGCTACTTCATATGCTTCTATTTTTTTTTAATTTTTTCGTGAAAAATTGTGGCTCCAGTGCACAAAAAATAAATATATTTCTGCAGATTCATCTTCAAATCAAAAAACGTATTGATTGATTTTGAACAAGCATCGATACTGAGAAAATTTTAATGCAGCAAACTCCTGCAAAATTCGATTTCTGGAAGAAGTGCCAGCCATCGAGTTTTAGAGAATCCTTGTAATTTTTTTGTACTGTATTGAAGATTTTTCACAGAATTGTTATACTGAGTAACTCTAACAGTATATCTGTGAAAAAATAAATATATTTGAGGAATAGTATTTCCTACCCCAATGCTTAGAAACCAAGAAGCTGTTTGATATAATATGGGCATTCCAACCGATCCCAATTAAATTTTTATTAGTAAGTGTCTTTAACTTATTAAAATATTATTACAACCGGCACGATTTTTGTATTATCCTGCCATAAGACAGACAAACTATCCCAATAAATTATTTATTTTAATAATCTCATAAATATGGTCTGAGAATATTTCAGATGTTTCGCCATATATCTTATTAAAATCTAATATTATGGTATTAATACCTGTTTCAAAATCAAAATAAAGAATCAAGACAGGATAAAGTTGTATCTTATTGTGGTTTGATGCGTAAGCCAGTAACGATACAAAATACGATTTAGCAAGATCTTTCATTAACTCTTCTCTTGAAAATTATAAAGAACATTTCTTAAGATTGACATACATTTTTTCCAGGTAAATTTCTTATTAAAAAGCGTTTGAATTAAGGTGGTGGTACAGTCCATGCTGCGAATACTATGGTTGGTATGGTAAATAAAAATTCCTTCAGCTTTAACAGTAGATCTTTCCTCGTCGCTCCATGTCGTCTCCATAAATTTGTTAATTTTTTTTAAATAAGGGAAGAGATAGTTGCATTTATATGTATATGTGTGTGTATGTGTATATACATATGTATATATGTATGTGTGTGTATATATTTTTTTTCTATCGCTATCTAGTCGTAGTAAGATGTTCTTCTCTAGCACGCTCTAAGTGCCACAGGTCATTCAGTACTAGTTCTGCCGTGTAAGTCACAGCATTCTACTTTTCTTCAGACACAATCATCAATTTAATTACTTTTTCGGGTATTGGTCGCTGCCCATGGACATCCGAGAGTTCTCTCAGAGTTGTATCGAACCGTGGGCGTTGAAAGAAAATACGTTCCACAGTTTCTTGTGATCCATTGCAAGTTGGACATTCTGGAGTGTTGGCATGCCTAAATCTGTATAGGTATGCACCAAAACAGCCATGCCCACTTAGCAACTATGTCAGGTAGTAATTTACTTCGCCATGTTATCGATGGATGGTATCATACGATAAGTCCATCGGCCTTTTTCCGAGCTATCACATCGCCTTTGCCATTCTGCTACTGTTGCAATGCGTTCTGATGATGTACTTCCTTGTTGTTCTCGGTTGTACCATTTCATCCTTTCATTTGCAAATAGTTCGATGGGGATCATCCCTGCAATAAAAAGTGTCGCATCATCTATTATTGTGCGAAAACCACATATCACTCTTACAGCACCTAGGCGGTAAACCGATTGAAACTTGCATCTATACGATTTAACATCCATCGTATCGCTCCATACAGGTGATCGATATAGGATGATGAATGTTACCAGATTTGCCAGCAGAATTCTTCGACTCTGTCTTGGCCTCAGAGGGCTGCAGTTACGTTGGTAGATTTTCTACACACTATCTTTAGGTACTCCTTGAAGTTTATGCGTATATCTGCTATAGCCATGTATATGTATGTATATGTGGTGTATGTGTATGCATGTGTATGTGGGTATATATATTTATATATACATATATATATATATATAATATATATATATATATATATATATATATATATATATATATATATTTTTTTTTTTTCTGTGACTAAATTCCGATTCCTTATAACATATTTATTGTTGATATGTAATTTGCATAATTTTAGACTATAAAAAGTTTTCAGATATCTATTTTAATTCTCTGATGAACATATTCTAGAATTATGGTAACATCATCGTTATGGTTGGCTGGTCTTAATCTATTATACTTTTAATTAAATTGATTGTTACAGATTTCTGAGCCGTTAGTTAATAAATTAAGAGTTTTGTATTTTTTTGTTTTAATTATGATAGGGCGGACTGGAGTTTAAACAAATAATAAAATTAATAATAATTAAATTATAGATTACTGAGTGACTAACTATTAAATTTATTTTTAGAATTTTGTATTAATGTTTTAAGTTTAATAGGATATATCTAAGTTTTAGGTTATAACTAAACATCTTAGTCAATCATTTAATTACATCAATAATTTACCTTATACAAGAAATGACAGGTTATTAGGTCGTTATAATGTATGTATATGAAATGCTGTGGGGTCATAAAATTTAAAAAAAATACTGCCCCATGCAATAGATGGTGATGGATCTGGAAATATAGGGACGCAACTTTACATACAGCATATGATGAAAAGATTCCAGGATATTTCATCTAAATACTTTAGTTTGAAATGTTGAGGTAACACAAATACATATCATGAAATTAGAAATGTTCTTACCTATCCAAATTTCAATAATAATCAATGTCTAACAGTATTAGATCGTAAATGCGAAAATGATATAGATTTTACTAATAAATAATATTATTTTATTAATTATGTATTAGGAAAATGGTTCTGCTGCGGATTGTCACTTTAGTCGTTTCTGTGACTAACTTTCATTTTCTTACAATCTTCAGTGGTGTGATTTAATTTGCATAATTGCTGCATATTTTTGGAATGTTTTCAGATGTCTATTTTGATTCTCTGATGAGCATGTTCCACAATTATGGTAACATTGTCGTAATGGTTGGCTGGTACTTGATTTATTTAACCAATATCAATTAAATTAATTGCTTCAGATTTCTAAGCCATAAGTTAATAAATTTTATTTCAGAGTTTTGTGCTTATGTTTTAATTACGTTAGGTGTGTCTGGAGTTTAAATATATAGTAAAATTAAATAATTAATTAAATTACAGATTTCTGAGCGACAAACAAATAAAATTTTTAGAGGATTTAGTTTTAATTATAATCAAAATACAGCAGAGCATATAGGTGTTGCGGACTGGAGAGTGCTGATTGGCGATTGCAAATTAGTAGATAAGAATTGTGATTGTCTTGTGATTGTCTATTAACAGTAGTTTAGTAACGATTTGCCAGGTGTCTGTAACCGGGTCGTTCTTTCCTTACTAACATACCTTCCTATCCTTACCTATTGTTTTATGTAAACGGTTGTAGGAATAGGCCCGTTATCCGGGAATCTTGCCTAGTGCTTGGTCCTACAGTCCCATCAATCAATCAAATCAGTCAATACTACATATCTACATAGCATCCTAAATATACAAGCAGCATGCTTGACCCTTTAAATTTATCGAGCTTATTTATGGGGTCTGGGTTTTCATACACTCCATAAGAACTAATGTAAAATTGAAGATTTTTAACTCAACTTTAATGTACGAAAAATACTGAAAACAAAAATTATATAAATCGTATTTATTGATATTTTAAAGCATATTGTTAATGCGATAATACGAAGCACACAATTAAAATACCCAAACATGTAAATGAAAGTGAATACTTCAAAAATTATTTAAATTTTTGTTTATTTCGATTCATTTGTTATACTCGATACAAGATGGCAGCATAAAAGTCGTTACGATTTTTAATAGTATGAATTTTTAAAACAATTTTAAGTATTTGAATTTTTTTTATTAATATACATTTATTTAGATACAAACAGCATTTAACAACAGAACGGTACCTCTATAGCTTCGTCCACAGATTAATATTTAATGGTTTCAATTTTGTTTCATTAGTTGAATTATCATGATAATGAGGACGATTCACCTCAATTGGATATGAAGCATTTATGTATGGTTTTGTTTATTATGTTGTCTAAATTCTGTTTTTAAGATATTGTCATGAGCACATTAAAACGTCAACCCGATTTTTCGGCTGAAAATAATTCTTAGCGAAAATTTAATATTTGCATGATACCTATAGCTTCGTCTACATACATTTATTTTCAATTCTTATTCATTCAAAGATTTTTTTATTTAAATTACAATGACGACTTTGTAAACTTTCCACTTCAGTTGAATTATTTATATTCGATTTCGTTAAACAGATGCAGCTATTGTGTCAATAAATTCTGTTATTGATAATTTGGAGTGATGTTAAATAAATAATAATATTTATTTAACATCACTCCAAATTAGCTGAAATTTAAATTACTGTTCAAAGTCCCACCACCAACCCCATCAAAAAACATCTAGAAAGAACATTAGCATCGCTAATCAAACATGATATCGTATCATGTCTCATCGACTCAAATGCATTCCAAATATTAATTATCTATTATTGGAATTCGTCTAAAATGACGAACTATCGAAGAACCGATGAAGAACGATCATTTTGTGTGGTTGTATTATATTTTGTGACAAGAACATTATTCCCTTACGATGCCGAAATCTTATTTTACGGCAGTTGCACAAAACACATTTTTAAAACTTAAATAAACGCCCGTCGAGTCATACTAGCTAAAAATTGATAATAACATCATAATTATTGGCTAGTTTCATTCCTTTTTCGAGAACTTCTAATGGAAGTGGTATCTCGTTTTACTTTTCAATGTTTCTAACGTTCACTACTGCTCTAAGTCTAACGTCAACGACTGACATCGAGAAGATGAGTAAATTCTTCACATAATGGTAAAATGGAAACTTGTATAACCGACAACGGGACTCAATTCAAGAGTAAATATTTTAGTACTTTATATTGTTGCCGAGGAGAACGAATATTAACGTTGTCTTACCACAGTATATCGCATGGGTAAGCTGAACGATTTGGTGAAACACTAAAACAGAACAAAAATAATAAATATGTTGTGAACAAACAAGTAAATTCTAATCTAATTCCATGAATCAGTACAAATACAAAACCAAAACACCAACAAACTAAATCACCGCAGCAGAATTATTTGTAGACCCCTCAATCCACACGGAACTTAAACTATTTAATTTGGAATCGTTAAACACAGTGGACGATGATCTACATCAATGTATGAAGATAACGAAGACGATCACGATCATCAAAAGTAGTGATATTTCCACAATAATGCTAAAACCAATAGATAGTTGCACAAATCACATTCACATTTAACATATTTATCAACAGGCCAAAAGTGATAAAATATTAATTATTAATTATAATAAAAACGTTTTATTATAATTTATTATTGTCTTCGGTTATAACCTATAAATATTTTGTAAACAATTTTTGACAGCAACGAAAAACAAAAATAAAAAAAAAATTTAGTTTTTCTTTGCACTGTCCGAAATTTTTTAGTAACAAATTTAAACTGTAGGGTGATTTTATTATTTTTTAATGACCTCAAAACTTATTGATGTGCTAGTAAATATGGGTATAAACTTTTTAAGTTCGTTCTCGATGCTTGCTACTTCTATATTTAGGATGCTTTGATATCTACAAGAAAAATAAATTATAAAGTAGTAAAAGCTCTATGTTCATAAAAAAAAATTTATCGAAAAAACTACACTCTCCAAAACATTACTTGTCCATAATGCAAACCAAACTAAAAGTAGGAGTATAGCCTGATTTCCATTATGAAAAAATACTGACAAAATAGTCAAGGCGGGATAAAAAATTAATTTTTTCTTAAAGTGCGAGTGAAATAAAAAATATTTCCAGTACAAAAAATTTAGTCAGTACTGAATAAATTTTTATGGTTACTGAGAAAATAATTATAGCAGTACTGACAAAATATATCAAGAGAAGTATTTTTATTCAGTACTGGAGAAAGGAAAAAACGAGCTCAGTCACTCTAATGGCATTTTTACTTTTTTTTCTCGCATTTGCTTTTTCAGTAGAAAATACTGACAACATTTTTTTTCATTTTGGAAATCAGCTTTAAAGCCTAATTTCCATTATGAAAAAAATTTTGTCAGTATTTTTTTACTGAAAAACCCAAAGCGAGAAAAAAATACCATTAGAGTGACAGAGATCGTTTTTTACTTTTTCTTTTTTTTATAGTGAATATATTTAGATTTTTGACAGATGCTTAAAACATAACCAATAAATTTAAAAAAAAATTATCAGTACTGAATACATTTTTTGTACTTGATATGTTTTTTATTTCTCTCGCACTTTAAGAAAAGTTATATTGTCATCCTACTGTGACTATGTTGTCAATATATTTTTCATAATGGAAATCAGGATTAAACAAAATAACAAATCGGTACGGTCAGTAAAACAAAAGTTTTTTTTTCCGAATTACGATTATTGCGAAGCACGAACAACGAAAGAGAAGTTTTTTCTTCCAAAAGAAGTAAAAACGGTCAGCTGTACACGATAATTCAATTATACAGCAACTACGCACCTGTGAGTAACCACCTGGTCTTGGAAGATAAACTCTGATCAATATTGTACATAAAGACTTGAATCTATTCTTGACTTGAATGATTACAGCTGTTTCTTTTGCAGAGAGACATCTTAGGCTTAGAAGCCTTACCGCATCTCAAAAGAGATCTTACGAAGCATTTTAGCGTATTGGTGCACATTGTAGGTGACGTATTGAGAAACTCTCTTAATCATTAAGATAAAACCGGTGACAGAGGGAGGTACTTAGTTTAAATCAAAATAGGGGACAGGAGGAATAGTACGAATTTTCATCTGCTGAAAGCAGTGATGAATATGATCAAACAATCTTCTAGCTATTACAAACTGATTTGCAATGCGCAAATACAGTAAACTACTGCATTTAGGAAAGGAGATCAGTACCATAATGGCAAATGATATCAGTGTTACAATAAATTTATTTTTGCTCTTCTACAGGGTGTTTAAGACTGTAGTTTTTATGGGTACTCGGAACTGTAATTCATGGATAACTAATATCGTTATAGAAACGAATTTATACTATTTTTAAATTTTGTTATGGCTAATGAATTCGAGGTATTGTTCACACCAAACTCTAGAAGTTGCATTTCAAGCTGTTTGAGAAATTTTGTATCAATAAAGCGTGCATAAGTTAAGCGTTCAGTTCTGTTTGTAGTAGTATGATTCAAAATCAGCTCTAGTCAAAAACTGAACATGCATGCAAACTGATGCTAATAACATTTTACAGATTTCTGTATCTTTTTTATTATAACTGATCAGAAGTATATCGTCTATTTATGGAGCGATGAAGGTCCTATTCCGTGTTCTAAAAGAATCTATATGTACTTTATGGCAATTTGACTACACCTACGGTATCAATTTTGAAAAATATCGGCCATCCATTAAGTAACTTTCCACCTGTCCTTCTTTTGGACCATACGGACTATGAGTTTGCATTTTCTTAGATGGACCATAAAATGAAATTGTACCAGAAAATTTGCAAAAGGAAGACGACCTTGAGTTATGATGAACCACATCATGGGTTTACAGGAATATTATAATTTGATGGCTCTAAAACAGGTGATCATACCTTTGGTATAGTCGTTATCGGCAGTTGTTTTTATAGCCTGCCTGTTAAATATTTGTTCAATAACTGACAAAATTTTAGTTATTACATCATAAACGGCAATCAAAGGGAGCTTACGGTTTCGACGCAACAGATTTTTTTGTTGTTTCAAAGTGTTTTTTCAAAAACTGAAACATTTGAATGTAGAGATTTTGATTGGGCAGCTTTTCGACAAATGGAAAATAATACGTTCTTGCTTCATCACTCTATGATATTTTAACAGCTGTTTGGTTTTCATGATGTTGGTTTTCACAATGTTATTTCATATTTTTGATATTCTTTGTCATTTTGAACAATAAAGTTGTTGTTTTAGCCATAAGCGTAAACCCAAGGGCTTTATGAGTATTTTTATCTAGAGTAGAAGATTTTTTTCGATTGTTTCTGTTGCTAAGATTTCCCAATAGTGAAGATTTTTTTATATTTATTTTAAATCTATTTATAAGTTCAACAACACTACTGCTGCCGATTGTTGTCGTTTTCACAAAAATAGTACAAACATAAAAGTTAGATAACTGAGGGCCAGGTAAAAGATGGCCAGTTCGGATCAATTAAAGCTTCTGTGAACTACAATGAACACCACACGATTAAGTTCGATACTTTAATAATTTTAATATCAGCACTATACAGTACAATCCTCTAGATGATGTGTCCAACAAGTATAATCCTAGTCCAACGATGCCATGTAGTACACCTGCATTGATGTCCTTCAAACGGGAAGTAATTACATTTCTGGCATACAATCTTACTAACTGACCGTAAACCAGTACTGGAAGAGTTACAAATTGTATACCAGACAATTAATTTGGATTCTGAAGTCATGGAATAACTACAGAGCAGTTGTAAATGCCATTAAATACTCCTTCGAATAAACGAATATTATCATTCAGTTTTTCTGAAAAGTTTGGCATGACTGGTTATTATATAAAAGAACATCTACCAAATAATTTTTTCTTAGTTGTAATAATCTCTTCTTTATAGAAATAAATGACATAAGTTGAGATTTTCCACGAGACAGCGATTTTGGGCTAATATTGCACTTGATGTACACAACCGATTTACATATCTCGATTTCAAAAAAAAAATCCTACACTGTCTTAAGAGAATTGCAAAGTTATTTGTGCATAATCTTCTTGTGGGTTAACAACTAAAGATTTATGAATAAAACCACTGGCAGCATTAAAAAAACTACTTTGTTTCGCTCAAACTGAATTCAAATAATTTATAGTTTGGTCTGTTAGAAAAAACACGCTATAGATAAGAAGCAAACGTCTTGACTGTCACGTCATCGTTTTATTACAAAGAGAGTTAAGTATTAATGATGGGTTGAGTTTGTATGGTTAAGCAACACATTTACCCACGTTCGTGTAGAAAGTGAAATCAAATAAACGGGATGAATGTACGGGCGATGTCCTTCTTCAATACATAGAAAACCAGCATATTGTTAAACTATGCTGCAATAAAAATGTTAGCTTTATCGCACTTTAATATTTATTTAGGTTTTGTTGACATACAAAAAAAACTTATTAAATATTTGTACAGTTCGAACCGTGGCAAACGGAAAAAAAAGCTTTTCAATACAAAGTGAAATACTATTCTCGTTTCGTATAAATTCAATTTTGAAACAATATTTGTTGCTTCGTTTGGTCAACTTGTTGACTTCAATAAGTTTTGTATTGTTTTCTCTCTCTGATTTCATCTTATTGATTTCCTTAACTCATACCCATTTTATTATAAAGGGTGTCCCAAAATATACGTAATTTTGATACAGAAGACAGGTTTTGGCCTCCATAAACTGCTATTATGTGAGCAGCCGCATTTTCGAAGAATATTGAAATATGCTTCCAGCCCAAAATCTACACAAAACAGTGTCACATAGTTAGTTTCACCGTGGATTTTTCTCAACCTCTATTGCGAAGTTTTTGAAGATGCACAAAAACATAAAAATTACCGACGAAATGGTACAGTGGTTAAAGCTGCAGCAGTTGGAGCGAGAGGTGCCAGGTTTGAATGGGCCAACCTATCTTCTATGTCAATACTATAGGCTGGCATGGAGCTATGCTCCGGGTGCAGAGGGTTTACGTAAATCGGACCTTTAGCCGTACGTCCTCGATTTGGCTGTAATGACGTAAGATAAAACGTAAATAAGCGAAACGCGAAAGAGTTGGGAGTGCCTTGAACTCCAAAACAGATTGGAAAGATAAAAAACAAACAGAAAAATGAAAATTTAGTTCGAAAATTCTTTATTTTGACAATACTTCACAATGAAAATGTATTGAAACTGTCTGAAATGCCTGGTCTGGTTTGCTAATAAGAGTTTTAATTTTGAGTTGTCTGCTATTTGGTCAGTTTGGAAGCTGTCATATTTTGACATTTGACAAGTATAAACAACGCCATTTTTTAGAACTCAATACAAAAATGATGAAAATTTTATCACGGTTCTCAAAACTAAAGCGATGTGAAGAATCGAAACTGAGTGCGTCGCTTAGAAACAACTGAGAATATTGCTACTGTGGCCTGTTGTGTCGAAGAAAATCCATCTTTGGAATTAGTCATTCCAAAAACGACAAAACACCGTATTTTGCATAAAGTCTTAGGTCTTAAGGCTATAAAAATTGATTTCAAATTTCCTTTTGTGTGGTTTATTCCACTTTTGTTAACATAATGGCTGAAGCCGATCACCACAAACGTAGTATCTCCACAACGATCGATCACCACAAACGTAGTATCTTTGCTGACTGGGTCCTTCAAATGCTTTAAAATGATGCCGATTTTCACCTCGAATTCTACGATAACGAGAATTGTCGCATTTGGAGCTCAGATAATCCAATAATGATTGTACAAAAGCCTCTTCATTCTCAATGTGTCCCTGTTTGGTGCGGTTTTTGGGTTGGCGGTGTGATTTGACCTCACATTTTCGAAAATGAGGCTGGTGTAACTGTAAATTGAATGGATTCCGCTACCGCGAGATTAATGATTTTATATAGCCGGCATTGAAAGATATTGATGTGGACGACGTTTTTTTCAGCAAGACGGCCACACAATCAACGAAACGGTCACAATTTTGCAAGAAAGTTTCCTGACTGTGTTATTTCTCGAAGAAGTGATCACAATTGGCCACTGAGATCTTGTGATTTAACACATTTAGACTTTTTTTTCTTAGGAGCACGTGAAAGATAAAGTCTATGCCAATGCTCCACAATCGATTTAAGACCGTAATTTGGAATTCGAGAAGTTATCGAGGACATAAACTCGCAAATGTGCGAATTGGTCATGAACATTCATTGATTTATCTTAAAAAATACTCGTTTTTTAAAATATCAAAATGATTTATCTTATTGGAAAACCCTAACCAAAGGTAGTTAAAAATACATACATTTATAAGTAAAATAGTATAGGTAAAAGCAATGGTAGTCCAATGAGTAAGCAAGAACTGTTGAATTACCACAAAGATGCTACTATTGGCCAGCTATGACACCACATCAAATTAGAAAATTTATAAATTTGAGATTTGCCAGTATTTCAAAACTTTTACCAAAGAGCCAGAGATGGGTCAAGCTTTCGATATTTTATGACTCTGGCAACGAATTTATATGGAATCTCTTGATCCGTATCCTATTTACGCATACTTTCAAAATTTTGGTATCCATTTAAATAAGACACTCAACATAATATTACGGCTAGATATTTAACTCAGACTAAGGACTAAAAAAGAGTGAATCGATCCATTTCGACATTCATCTTGAAAAGCTAGTAGGTGCTCTCCAAGTGGTAGTGAATTTCAGCACTAAATATTCACCACAATTTCTAGCCGTCCGTCAACATAAAATACCAAATTAGATATGTTAGACAAAATCATGATGAGGTTTCGAACAATTCCGATTGTCATATGCAGAAGGCTTATATAAACAAAATACCTTCTACAATAATTAGCGGGCTAGGGATAACACTTTGAATCAAACCTATTCATTGTAATATATCATACCAAAGACATACGCTTACCCTATGGTCCACGAACAAGGTAACTCATAATACCTTCGTATAGATTTCTATTTATCTAGGTCGTTCGGACGTTTATAACAGCGAGCTATTACAAATAACGTGAAATGGCTCCAATTTATCGAAATCCCGGCAAAAGGAATTGTACACTATCGATCGTCTTTGCGGCGCAATCGGTGGTGTGAATAAACACATCTGAGACCCTCGGTTGAGTTTACAATCCATGGGCCATCCCATCTTCCATATCAGGGCTATATAGGTTGGCATAAAGCTATGCAATATGCATATGGTTTCTATGTTAAATCGGACCTATAGCCAAATGTTAAAAGTGGGATGTCACAATGGGCCAATGAAGCTTAGTGATGGATATCACAAAAAGATACAAATGAAGTTGGTATTTTATTATAGAGTTCATCTTAGTTTAACTTACTATATATTTACCATGTTTGTGGGAAACATCTGTAAGTTTAACAATCGGTTTTCATTGCAATTGGTGCCCAAAATGCAATTGAAATGAAAACGAAAACCAGTTGTACGGAGTATATGTGATCCCATTAACAATATTTAAATCTATTAAGTGTCAGGCAGATCCCTAGAATAGCACTGACTCGTACGGCGTGGGGATAGGATATAAAATATTTTAAAGGTAACAAAAATGCGGTTGAACAGTAAATCAAACCACTATTTAGGTTCATCTGACGATTTAGTGGAACAGCGACATGAACGAAACAATTCTGGATCCTATGATAACTTGGTGAAAGCGCTAACAATTTGGAGCGTATTGAAAGTATTTTGAATGAACCGGAATTGCTTAAGACGTAGAACCCTATATGTTGACCTGCAGTAGATGTAGAACATGTAAGTTTATAAATTATGTTATAGGCGTTCGCCTATGGGATCGTTATCCAAAGTTACCCGACCAGCTTTACTTTCAATAACTTTACTTAGACTTCCTACGCCCGTATTTTCGTACAAAAGGAGAAAATGTCTAACATAATGCCAATGCTGCTAGGCTCGTTGAACTTTGTTGAAGGACCAACTTTCAATCTTTTTTCGGTTCCTGAGACAGTGTTAACTGCTAATGGTAAATGATTTGTGTTAGTACAGTTTAACTGAGCGTGAGTTACTCGATATTCTTAATCGGTTTTGTCCTTAATGAAAAGGATAATCATTTGCAAGACATTGCTTCGACTCTTCAATGTCAACCACTTATCTTTCGGTTATCCTCCGCATGGTGATAACAAGTGACAAGTTACGATAATTCCTAACTCAATCTAGTAGCGCTGCGCTGTGTGTCATGTGGCTCCATTCTGTTGGAACCACATAGGTCACATGTCAGCAAGATTAATGTCATTAATGTTTGGCTTTAATTCCTGCACAAGTAAACGCTTTTAAGCCAAGATGTTTTCGTAAAATCTTCCATAAAGTGGAATGACACAACCCTCTGTTCCTGAGATCGGCGACGAATTGATTGATTTTGATGTTCTTCGATGCTTTCATGCACAGCGGCTACAGCTTCTCCAGTGCACACTATTCGGCGTCTCACGGGATGCACATTGTCATTAAGAGTAAACGTGGTACGAAAACGATCTATTGTTAAAAGAATTCTTTATATTATCCTCCCAGGTTTATTAATCTAAAAGCAATTATTATTCTCATTTTCCCGGCTTAGGAGACATCTCAGCGGTGTGAGTCGACCCCACATGTTCTCACAATAACGGTATTGCATAGCCGCCTTAATCAGTAGCCGGACACGTTCTATGCTAAGAACCTCTCTTACAGTTAGTAGATTAAAGTATTGTTAATGGTATCACATTACAAATTGGCCACATGAATTTTGGGGCACCCTTTATAAACACATTACACATCCACAAACCTAAACCATTTTATATACAGTCGATGAATTTTTTATTGTTAGTAGATTTTGTGGAAAAATAACCAGAAAATTATCGATATTATACATACATGGCCATATATTACTAAATTTTCAACATTTTTCGTATATTTACATAAAATGTTTTTAATGTACATATTTTATACATAATAATGGATGGAGATGTTGATTGTTCGTTTATACATAAAAGAAGAAAAGCGTAAAAAAACGAATTTATTTCCTTAAAGCTTTCATTCTGTAGGGATTGCTTTGCTATAAAAATTGTTTTGATTAAATCTTCAAATCGCATTGCTTGATATATTGATGCCCTCAAAGCTTTTAAGGCCACAACGTATATAAGAAATTCATTTAACTTAATTTTTATACCGTTTCAGCTACTCACGATACTTACTTATCACTTAACATCGAATAATAAAATAATGAAAAACAAATATTAAATTGGTAATAGAAAATATTTCGTACCTGTCTTGCGCATTATCCTGTTGGGCTGGTATAATTTCGTCAGTCATATCTTATGTCACGACGAAAACAAAACACAATTCAATATTTATATAGGAAACTTCTAATGAAAAATCGTTAAAAAACAAAAAAAAAAAAACAATAAAAACTTTTTGTCCAATTTGATTA
This sequence comes from Tipula lateralis, assembly GCA_963932295.1. Classification (NCBI taxonomy): domain Eukaryota; kingdom Metazoa; phylum Arthropoda; class Insecta; order Diptera; family Tipulidae; genus Tipula; species Tipula lateralis. Next base: position 140,850,952 of record OZ010737.1, read on the forward strand.
AATAAATAAATACATAAAATAAAACTAATTTATCGGTAGTATATCTTATTTTTATTATTATTATTATTTTTTAATAAATTAAATTTCAATCAAATTTAAAAAGAAAATTATTATTTTTATATTTTTTTCAAATTGATTTGATTTAAAATTAAATTGTTGCCTCATGTTTTTCATTTGTTTTTGTATTTTTTTTTATTTGATACGAAAGCTTTTAAACTTAAATCATTTCTGCTTGTGTGTTTTGCTATCTAATTTCGAAAAGTTTTGTATGTTTCGATTTTTTTTTCTGAAAATAAATAAAATACATAAAATGAATTATTTTGTTTTTATGTGTATAAAATTGATAATTTCGAGATAAAATATTTTAGAAACAAAAAGGCAAAATTAAATAAAGTAAATTAAATTTAAAATGAAAAAAAGCTTGTTGTTTAACCCTATGTACAGTGATGGATCGCACGGGTGATTTGCTCGGAAAGTCATTATGGCAACCAAAAAGACAATTAAATTGGTAACGATTTCTTAGTCGGATGACTTCATTCAATGCCTACTTGATCGAAAAGAGCAAATGACGTCAGTGAATGTCATATGCGCTACTGGGCCTAAAGTACGGTACTTTGCGAAACATACATATATGTACAGTTGGCCGTGTAGATTACATGACGTAGATAACCCGGTTTTTTACAGAAACAAAGAAGCCAACGAGCAAAATTAAATTTAAAATGAAATAATGCTTGTAGTTTAACCAAAGAGAACAAATATAAAGAGGAACATCTTATATGAACCGGGGTTGCATATAAAATAAAAATATTTCTGAGTTGTTTGGTGATGGCAAACGAAATGAGCATCTACACTTACATTTTTTTTTTCTTAACTTTTTTTACATCCGTCACGTCCACAATAATTGTATTTGTACCCGGTAACTTTTATAATTTTCTACCAACACGAGTAAAGCTCAAAAACAAAAATACAACAAAATGTTCTTGATAATATTTCTATTTCATTTTTCTTTGTGTTGGTGTGTTGAAATATTTTGAAGCTACGAACATTTTGGTTGAAAAATGAATCCGCAAAAAAACCTATTTTGTAGGTAAAGGGAGTAAAACGAAGTAGTTGCCGGATAAAAGTTACCGTAGTATGAAGATGCACAATAGGATAAATAAATAAAAAACAAAAAAAAATAACTTCGCTTACTATTTCATATTGAAAATGGAATAGATATATTTTCATATCGGGTTTTTCAATAAGAGCACTTGTTTGAATAAAACACAAACTGTTCGACTTTTGAACTAACTTTTTTTTTATTAACGAATTTGAACATATACATTTAAGTATGAAACTCGATTTCTTTTGCATGACCACCGCGTGCACGTTTAACGAAGTCCAATCTTTGTACCTAATTTTCGACCACTCTTTCGCATGAATCGGCCGAAATTGGCTCTGAGCTCTTGCAACATCGCCGGCTTATTGACATAGAACAATGACTTCACATAACCCCAAAGAAAATAATCTAGAGGTGTCAAATCACACGAGCGCGGAGGCCACTGGACGGGCCTTTTTCGCGAAATAACACGCTCATCGAACTAAGTCTTCAATAGCGCGATTGTATCGTGTGCTGTGTGGCATGTGGCCCCGTCCTGTTGAAACCACATGTCGTCCAAGTCCATTCCATTCAATTGCGGCCAAAAGAAATCTTTTATCATATGGTGGTATCGATTTCCATTAACAGTAACGTGGCGATCGTTATCGTCGATGAAAAAATATGGCCTAATGACGCCGCCAGCATGTAATCCGCACCAAACAGAGACTTTTTCGGGATGCAATGGTGTCTCATGAATCACGTGTGGGTTGTTTCCTGTCTTGTAACGCATATTTTACTTGTTGACAAATCCATTTAGCCAAAAATGAGCCTCATCGCTGAAGATGATTTTTCGGTGAAAATCTGCATCAATTTTCGATTTACTCTTGAGCCCAATTCACGAATCGGCGTCGCTTCAAATGGTCAAACGGTTTTAGTTGTTGTGTCAGCTTGATCTTATACGGATGTATCTTTACGTAGAATTCGCCACAATGATGTCACAGAAATGTCCAATTGTTGCGAACGTCGTTTGAGCGACACATTCGCGTCTTCTTGAACTGAAGCCCTGGTGGCTGCGAAGTTTGCAACACTTCGAGCACTTCTTGCTCTCGAGGACACCGGAACAATATGTAGCGAAAACGTAGACTCAAATTTTGCTCAAATACGGTCGATTGAAGGAACGGGCTGGCTTCTTAAATGGACCGTTAAATAGCCGTCATGCTCACGTATGTAGCGTTTCATGATGAAATGTATACTAATGAAGTTTCCAAATGACAAAAGTACAATAAAAAATATGGCGTCGTTCACCGTCCCTATCGGAAAAATATTTGAAGCGTAGTAAGCGAAGTTTTGAAATAGTCAAATATTTTTTTTTTCGTTGTCGTTCGAAAGAGAAACCGAAATAAAAAATATATGTTCTTATCCTATTTCGTTTGCTATCACCAAATTATCTCAATAACCCCGACCGTTTCCTCTACCGATTTGAGCTGCGGGAATCCATGCCGCCCGAGATCCAATCCTTCTAGAGGCAATTGTTGAAACCGGGTTTGCCATGCGTAAGCACAGGCTAACCCGTGTCAAATGGCGCCCAACGTAGGGCCAATTCAAAATTATGTCGAACAATAATTATGTTCGCTCATTGCACTATTACATAATATTCTATTTAAATATTTTTTGAAAACTTGCGGAATGTGTGTAATGGTTTCAATGAGCAAAAGATATGTGACACCAATTAAAAACAACAAATTCAAAAGTAATGTAGGTTAACTTTGCCGAATTGAATTGGTGTCAAATTTATCAAAACACTCTGATGGGCGGCGTTTGTACCAAATTGTCAACAATTAGGTGAGCGAAGAGACTTTCCGTGTTTTTCTTCAATTAATTTCCCCTCTCCTTTCCTTCTTGGTGATAACATCAGCAAGGGAAAACCAGTTAATAGTAAGTATACCCATGATCGACCACTTACATCCGGGCGCCAGTCATACCAGGTTTACCAATCGTCTCGCAAGAGGCGGGAGACAGTCGAGCTTTACTGCTCCGTCTTCCTTTCTGTTGGCAACGGGGTATCACCTCTATATCCCTCTTTATATTTATTCTCTTTGGTTTAAACCTACGTACAGTGGTGAATCATCTCAAAGGCAATATGCACGGTCCAGCCATTATGAGCAACCATAAAGACAGTGAAAACAACGATTTCTTATTCTGAAATGACAAGATGAAAGAAAGCGATTTTCTATTCTAATGATTTCAGAAAAATTAAATCTATCTTATCAGGCATACGTGCTACGGTACCTGATATATGATACTTTGCGATTCATACACGTATGCACTTGTTAATGAATGCCTTTATCGAATGCCATAGAATGCCTCTATCGAAAAGAGCAAAGAAGAGTTCAAAAGAGTCATTGAATTTCGCTTGATCGAAAAAAAATGAAATCCATCTCATCAGGCATATGCGCTCCTGGACCTGATATATGAAAAATTACAAGACTTAATTTACACTGTTTGTAAATTATTTGTTTTTTTGACATGTAATAATAATTTACATAAGTCGGTTAATGTAAAAAAATAGCTTTCTTTTTTATAGCCGACGCACACCTCTTATGAAATATAATTGTTACTAAAGCACCATCTGTAAAAAGGGGTTTCAAATTTGAATCAACATTTTATATTGGCCGCCATTTGTTTTTTTTGCCCTAAAATGGTTTTCGTTAGTTTACAGCTGTCAAGTATAGAAGTAAATAAGCTGTTAGTATATATAAAGAAATATACGATCATGGATCGTACATTTGTCGGGGCTCTTGAAAACCAGCTGTATCTACAAAAAGTTACTGTTTGGTATGATTTTTGGTCTAGAGGATTGAATGAACCATATTTCTTTGAAAACGAAACTGGACAAGATGATTATTGAACGATGATCACTAACTATTTGGTAGACGAAATTTTATACATAATATGTGGTTTCAACAGAACAAACATCTTGCAAGAGAAATTTTTAGATCGAATGGTGTTAATCGGTTACCAAGATAATGTGACCTAACATCATTTCTTTTATGGAGTTTTTGAAGAGCAAAGTTTACGCTTATAATCCTCAAAGTAAACATAATCGAGCAAATTATTCGTCACTTATTCGTGCAAGAGGCGGTCACTTATCTGACATTCTTTTCCATCATTAACTGCCACGTGTCTTCTTTAATGTTCAATAAAGATATCTGATCATTTTGATATGGAGCTACTAGACTCATCACTCGCACTAAATGTAATGTAGTAAATTGATATGTAAAACCCTGGAGTTGTGATACTGGATATCGATCTGAAGATTTGATGCTGGATGTCTCCGTTCATCATTTTTATATCTACTAAGTTCAACGGAGTAAACGCTCATACTTGGTCTATATATTTCTTGAGACATATTTTTAAAATAATCATGGACAATAATAACTTTGAGTTTTTTTGTACAAAGTTTAAAGACTGATCTATATCGGATCATTTTATACCAAAAAAGATTTTCACTTTTAAATTGATTGAATTTCGATCCTCAGAAAATTTTTAACATTTAAAAATAGATGGCACTGTGAATATTACTGTCCTTGATTTTTTACATGTAGTTTACTCTTTTTTTACATACTTTACATAAAAATGTAAACAACGTTGTTAAGATGTAAAATCTTAACTGTGGTTCAATGAAGTAACTCCATGATACTGTCGGATCTTGGATCGTTCGTGGTGGTTCTTTAGTGCAACGGTAGATCCTTAATATAAACACAAAAAGTTTGAGTTTACAATGGTAGATCCTTATATACATCGAAAGTGGTCTCGTTATTCACAGTATAGTGTATACTGTGATAGTATAGTGTATGATTTTTAGTTTACAACCCACTTCAGCGAATTGTTCATGAACGGTTAGAATTTTCTCGGATCAATACTTTTCTGTTAATTTTAAAAATTGAAACTCATCATTACTATGTCTATGTTTCTGAAACAGTGAAATTGCATGTCTGTACTTAGTGAAACTGCTATTAAATAATCGATTGATTCTAATTAAAGATACAAGAAGAAGAGACGCCTAAGGTCTGAATTATCCATCCATTACAATAATAAATTGTGAAAATGATTCAGCACTAGTATTTTGTCGAAGGAGCCAGCAGCTGAGATAAATCAATAAACAATTGTTTCCGTTTTTAATTAATAAACAATATCAATCATGTCTGAGTCAATTTTGGTCTTGCACGCTATCCTATTAAGCTAAATAACTTGTTAATCAAACATCCGGCTACCATCTATTCTATTTACATTTCTACTCCTCAAACAACTAAATTGAAAATTTCTTCTGTCAAATATTTATGTCACCGTCATTATATCTCATGCCAGCCTATAGTAGTGACATGGAAGATGGGTTAGCCCATGAATTTTGCACTCTAACAAGACTGCTTTTAACACTGATTAGAAGAATAAGCTTTTTCCAAAAGCATCCCAATTTTTGGTTGCCAAAATTAATGATTGGCAACTTTTTTTAATTCTAAATAGTATTAATAAATAGTATTCTTTCATATATAGTATTTTCTAAACCAACTGACCTACACAACTTACTATAAACCAATGTGATGATCGTCAGTTTATATGCCAATTAGTTAAACCGTTAACGAAGTTTAGATAATCACGACAACAACGCTAGTGGATTACAAAATACTTTACTTGGGAAGTTTAGATTTCTGCGGCATGAGACGAACCTGACTAAATATTGAGTATTTTAATTAGTACTAATTTTTGGAAAAATATCTGTGTCCTGAGAAGAGAAGTGTACAAAAACAATGGCAACTGGCAAAAGTTAGAATTACAAAACCTATCACTATAATTACACTATAAACCTATACCCGCAATTTTAAATGGTCCAGTAGCATTTTCTTTCATATCACATAATATTATATTTTCTGCCTGAAACAACTTTTCACCTTCTAAGAAACACTGTTTAGTATGGCCTACACAACCAAGTATTATTGAAATTGTTGTATTGAATTTCTCGTGTCATCATATAACATAAAATCATAATCCAACTTTGTGCAAAAAAAATCTTTATTTTATAAATAATAATTTGATTTTTCTCAAATAATTTTCAGTTATATTTACTGAACCTAAGACAACTTATAAATAATGGTGGCTCATTATTTTGTACAAAACAATATAAATTTACCAATTAAAACTTACAACATTACTTTTGGCCATTATCAATTACAGCACCTCTATCGGCGTTTTAATACACTAGACACTTATAGTTAATAACAAATTATTTGGTATTGTATTGGTCGAGCAGCAAATAGCTACTCGGAGCTAAGGTAACAAAATCAAAAATGACATCTGTCTTGGGGCATCTCGCACACACCAATATTTTTGGGTTTTTCCATTTACTAAATACAATTTCTATAAACTCGACTTACGCTTAATATGCTGTAAGAAAATAACAACCTTAAGCGGTAGTGGTAAATTTTAACAAACGTATAACACCAAAGTGTTAATTGTAAAGTAAAAAACCAAATTATAAATGTGATCTTCACATTTGTCAAAAACTATATATAATCAAATGCAACATTGTCATTTTCAAACAAACGCTCTTTTGTAGAGTTAAAAAAGAGAATAAAACAGCTTAAATGATGCTTAACCTTTTTGTAGTATGCGATGCGTTTTTTTCGAAAAAGACTTAAAGTAGTGTTAGTGAGAAGCAAGTAATTTTGAATTTTTATTATATGAACCTTTTTCGTTTACCAACACACTTTAAAGTTAATATTTTAATTTGATTGTGCTCGTAGGAAAAAAATAAGCAGGCTTGTGTAAACACACACTTGCGACGATTTCAATTTACTACCGAGACAAATTTTCTTCGTACCTTTTTAGTTATTATTGACGAGATAAGCCGAGCTGTCTCTTCTCTTCACAGACGGTTTGGATGGATAATTTAAAAAAATAAGCTTTCAGATGAGTAGAGTTCACCAGTTCATCTCACTACTGATTGCACTGAAGTCGACATAATACTGCCGGTGGTATCAGGATAGTTTTGATAAGTACGTCCCTGTAATTAAACATTTTGTTTCCACTTCCGACCCCTCAAACACATACTTCACCACTACCTTTATACAGTACAAAGGTAGATATACCGATACGGATAACATATATATGTACATACATATGTATATTCATTCTGTTGTATAGAATATTAAATGACCAACTATCACGACCTAGTTTTTTGTCATGCGAAAGAGTGAAAATTGATTTTTTTTTATTAACTAACACTTATTTTAAAATCACGAACATTTTGTTTTCACTTTTATTTTAATGTTTATTCATAATAAGATTTATTATCGCATTATGTTAAATTTTGAAAAATGTTTGACAGCAGTTGATGGTAGGTGAAATCTACTTGAGACATAGAGGTTTACGTGACATCGTCTATATGTAATGAGGAAATTAAAGACTTCAGGGTTTGTAAAAATTAAATGCTGTCGTGCTGCTATACATTGTCAGACTAAACGCCAAGTAATACCTCGTAGGACTCGGTGTCTGCATCATGGAATTGATAGATAACTCCTAGCCTGCTAATTTCTGCTGCACCGGGCTCGTATAACAGATCATTTTCATTTATATTAGTTCAATTTTTTGGATTAAGTAAAAAGATCCAGCTATTTATTTTGTTGTAAAGCTTTTCGTTCAAATCTAAAATTAACTGTTTACTTATGAAATTTTTCAGATAAGTACCTAATTATCATACTCTTGTGTAAAACGCCTAGATGAAGTGACTAGTTTATATAAGCTTACTCATTTGGCAAGTTATCGAATTATAATCAGGAGCTATGATTCAAAGTTTACGAGTGTAAAGTTTTTCGAGGATTCCATCACTGCAAAAAATTAAATGTTCATCAGGTAATACTAATTTCGTCTCATCATTATTTTTAAAATCATCCCAGAAAATTGTGTAATTTATCGAAATAAGTTCTTATAACATCGAATTAAGTTCTATGAAATGATTTTATAAATCCTGGGATAGGATAAAATTAGTATTACCTGATGAACATTTAATTTTTTCTGGAATAATTCCACACACTTCAAAACTATTTCAATATCTAAACTTTATACTTCAACGTATCATCATACATGCAAGATGGCATATGTAAATCGTACCTATGACCTTGAAAATAATTTTAAAAACACTGATGAGAATACGTTGGCTGCCTAACAGTTCTATAAGGTTTGAAGAATATTTTTGCATCAAGATTAATAGAATAAGCTGGTTTATTTTATCGATACCCAGTCAGGTGGGTATCAAAGGAAATAAATGGACTGATAAATTGGCCCGTTCGGGTGCGGCTTCCAGTTTTGTGAAACCTGAGTCCACTTAAACAATAACATCATTATCTCTTAAACGAGAAGTTGACTATCACTTTGGTGATCTGCACCAAAAGAAATGGAATATCTTCATATCTTGTCGACAATCCAAAATAAATCAGCAAAGGTCTCATCCCTTCTTGAAATATGAAAAACGCATTTCAATGATCTTCCTGGGCATTATCACGGGGCAGTTCTCTCTGAATAACCAAATGTTTTGAATGAAAATACAGAACATCGCAAACTGCGAACGGTGTGGAGAAGGAGAAAAACAAACTGTTGAGCACTTCTTGTGCTCCTATTCTTCATACTCTTGCCATAGACTGCGCACTGCTTAGGATCACAATTCCTATTTGAGGATCAACTGACGACCTTGAGGATACCATATATTTTGGACTTCATTAGAAAAACAAACAGATTTCGTGACTGAGGGTGTACGTCTGGTTAATGGTGAAATTCTGGTTAACATCCAATACGTGTTCTATTTATTTAAGTGCTTCGTTCTATTTGCTAACAATAAATTCATACCACATATACCATATGTACTTCCGGTTGGGTAATGAATGGTTTCTCGATTCGATGACATGTTTAATTTTTGCGTTTAATTTTTTCTTGATGAGCGAATAAAGGGTTCTCGGATGTCTGATTGATGTAAAGTTTGTGTTCCAGTAGGTTGGTATCAAGAATGGTAGATTCATGGTGAATAAATTCATAAGAGGATGATTGTGGTCGAAATATTGGAATGGTTTAGACGGAATAGCAATTCAAGTTGGCTAGTTCCCACAACGTAGCGGAGGGTGCGGACATTCAAAAAAATTATGTGTCGACACACAAAATCTGGATTATGTGATTATCTGATGAGTTAATATCTGCGTTGTTGGCGACATTTATTAGATAAAGGGTTTTCCAGAGCTTCCAAGGCTTCCTTAGGTTTTATATTGGTTGAATAAACTATTTTTTAATGCTTAGGTTTAAGTAACGGGACGCGCAGAATATAAATATTGAAATCTCGAGATGGATTTGGGTTTTGTTTGAAAATTTCTAAAATTGTGAATGACGTGTTTTTGAATAAGTCATTTTGTTTGATGCATATGTTTTGCTATGGGACTAAGTGTAGTGCGGAGGTTGCTGCCTTTATCTGCTTGGAGATATGCCTTGGTGGTGGAGAACATAACAATTTTTATGGTAAATATGTACTATTGGATGATTTTCGGATTTGAGTCAGTTGGACTCAACTAGTTTAGTAACGCTTTGCCAGGTGTCTGTAGGCGGGTCGTTCTTTCCTTACCTACATACCTTTCTATCCTGACCTTTCGTTTTACGCAAGAAGTTGTAGGAATAGGCACGGCTTTAGCCGGGAATCTTGCATAGCACTTGGTCTTATAGTCGTATCAATCAGTCAGTCAAGATTAAAAAAGTTTCTGTTTGTATGTTGTATGTTTTGTGTGAATGTTATTTTGAATGATTTGGAAAATGAAAAAAAATTAAATTTTAAATTGTAATTTTAATATTTCCAATACTACAGATTGTGATGAAAATAACCACTATCGTTGTATGGTCAATTGATCTTATTGGTTGGAGGAACCATTGATCTAATTCGGGAAACGAACTGAGTCAACCTTCGTTTTTGCGGTAATTAGTGGACCATCCCAAGTTATATTGAACATCCATAATTCTTGAAATAATACTTCGATTATGATTAACACTGGCGACGACCACCCAAATGTATCAAACAACTTTGATGTTTGTAAAAGAAACTGACATTTGGTTTTTATCTGGAGAATCTGGTTACATATTATACACAAAGGTATCTATTTCAAGTTACCAGTGTAGTCCTTATACTTTCATCGTATCGTTTTCAAGCTTCAAAATTGGAATACATTAGTCTGGTTGTAACATGATTCATAAATATTGAAGAGTTGGAAGACCATTTACGTAGTTGATGTGCCCATCAGAAGATCACCCACATAAAAATCCTGAGCGACTGTCTTTACTGCTAAAGGATGTATAGATTTGACTTTGTATGGTCCCTTAGTATCCATCTTACTGTTTTCTTAAATACTTCTTTACATTTAATTTCGCTAGTTGTAACCTTTACTCATGATGAAACTTCTTCCAATTGCCAAAATTTTTGTAGTGTTTGATCACTATCTAAACATGATGTTTGTATTGAACAGAGTGCTGAATTTGATCAGATACATTCTGAAAGGTCTGCTAAATAATATGTATCACCGCCTAAAATCCATCCAAATATCGTATTCTGGATTGTGACTGAGCAGTTAAAAATTGCCAGACAATAGCACACTAAAAACTGTGCCTTCATTCAATATTATATCAACTCGACTTCTGATGTTATAAGTACGATCTGATGTTAAATGCTGTAACTGCGGTGTAACTACGGCTTTGTAAATGATTAAATTGGTAATAAAGAAAGTGTTGGAAGGATGGTGACGTTGTGTTTGATGCTAACTCCGCTTACAATGGTGTTGGACTTGGATTGTGAACTTTGTTACCTTTTGATAAGTAAGATTACCCATAGATCCAGAGTCAAAAAGTATCTTGAATTGAAGAAATTCTCCGTAAATATTTGCAGTACTAACAATTATAATGTTCTGATCCTGTTCATTGATTCATGTTTCACTGAGAAGATTTTGCTGCTGGTGATACTTTCTGCGCCATTTTAGTTTCTATTTGAAATGTGGTTGGAATAGCTTTTAAACTGATACCCCTATTATGAATGTCACTTACGCGTCACCGAGTGACGCGACATCACTGAAATGAAATTTTGGTATTATGAATGTCACGGTTAGCGAGAATTTTGTCACTTAGCCTCACTTACAATTTGTCGGTGACAGCAAGTGAGAATTTATTTGACCAATTTAAAATATGTTTTTACTTTTTTTTGGATTTTATTTAAATTAAAATAATAATTTTCTTTTTGGTGATTTATTAAAATAATAATTATCGATTTATAAATAATAATTTTCGTTTTTAATCATAATTTTCGTTTTTAATTTTCTAAAACAGCAGTCAGTTTTCAAAATTTGTTGAAGAAATGGAAATAAAATCCAGACATCGCTCAGTATTCGAATTTTTGAAAAATTTAATTATTAAACTAAACTGAACTACAAAACATTAAATTAATTTTCTTTTAAAAACTTGAAATGTATTTTTTTAACACACCACCAAACGTCAAACATACCGAAATCAAAACAAAAAATAATAGTTACCAACTTAAAAACAACAAAATAAAGAAAATAACGCTCCATGATGCGACCGTCACTCACTCAAAATAAAGCGACAATGATAATACCAAAATATGACTCGAGTGACGATACACGTCACGGTGACGAGTGAGGTGAGCAATAATTGATCAAAATTTAGCTAACCTAAATATTGGTACGTGAATTTGGTTAAATTATCTAAAAAAAATTAGTTAAACCACCTAAGAATATATTTAGAATATAATTAGTAGTTTTAACCAAACAATTTAGCAGTGTAAACTAAATTTTTAGTAACATTGACCAAACAATAATTATTTGTCAGAAAATTTTTAAAACAACTTTGGTAAAATATACTTTGATTAAAGTAGAAGTATGTTTTTTACCAACCATTGTTTGTTTTAACCAAATATTTAGTTCAACCAAATGAAGAGTGAATTTAAATCAACAAAATTCTTGGTTACTCGAAACAGGGATTTTATTAGCAATGCAATTTTTTCTTCAGTGAAAATACCTTTGTGCTTGCAATTTTGGACGATATTTCAAAAATAAATTACCAATTTTATTACGAATCAAAAAATTATGAGTTGTATCTGGATGTACTTGGTTTAAGTTTTGAGTTTAAATAAGATTTGGCTTTACTCATATTTTGAAAATATTGTTCAATTGTAGCGGGACAGAAATAATTTATTAAAGCAATACCGATGGGACCACTAGTTCATAGTGGGCCTCCTTAATGCAAAATATTTGGCCCGAATACTTTATCAATGAATTCATGACTGAAAGCCTTAATATCGTCAGTTGTGAGTTACCACCATAAAATAGTCAATAACCATTCCAGAACCAATTTTCAATTTTATTTTAGAAACCAAACAATACACTCAAATTTATTATTAGCCTGTCATACGAAAACGCCTTTTCGGCGGTTTATTTAAGCCCCAATGGCGAATGGTTGGCCAGCTCGTCGACGGATAAATTAATAAAAATTTGGGTAGCACACAAATTGGGCATAACCGATCTTTTATGGTCGAGTGACAGTCGACTACTTGTATCGGCGAGTGATGCCAAAACATTAAAATATGTTAATTAAGCTCTGGCATATGTCTTAAGACACTAGAGAGGCACAGTAGTTATGTATTTTGTTGTAATGTTAAATGTTACCGGCAGTTTCGACTGGTCGGTACGAATATGGGATGTACGAACGGGTAAATGTTTAAAAACACTTCCGGTTCATAAAGATCCTATATTGGCGGTGCATTTCAATCGTGAATACTTCTATCACACAATTGTTTCGTCTAATTACAATGGTTAAGGTCGAATATGGGATACAGCAAGTAGACAATATTTAAAAACACTGTTTGATGATTATAATTTAACGGATTGTTTGTAAAATTTTCGCCAAATGGCAATACACTGAAGTATAGGGTTGCTCGAAAGGAAAGTGATTGAAAACCTGAGAAGAATGTAATGATAATTTATTGTAATTGTGATAAAGATTAAATATACTAACATTATGTGTTGTTTAATCTTATGTTGAATTTACCCTAGCCAATTGTTGAAATATACTATTATAAATTTTTGGTAAATTTAAACAAGCTTTTCTTGGTTAATTTAACTTTTTTATTTGTTTATTAAAACCAATAATTTTTCAAAAAATAACCAAGTACTTTTGGTTAAAGTAACTAAATGTTTTATTTTAATAACCAAAGTATGGTTTCGGTTATTTAAAATTAAAAATTATTTTAACCAATATTTTAGCAGTTTATTTTACTAAGGCATTAGGTTGGTTGAAAAATACTAAGTTTTTGGTTAAATTGGCCTAGTTTTTTGGTGTTTTTGACCCAATTTTTTCACTGAGTGCGAATGATATAGTCCCTTAGAGTAGTGACATAAGAATTGTGATCTGCATGTTTTTGAGGAATGTCTTACTGTTAAATAATTGAAGTAAATGTTGTTTTTAAACACATACTTCCTTCGTTCTGGAATGTTCATTGCTTTAAATTTCTGGGACTTGAACAGTGAATGCTAATCTTGCAAACATTGGCATTTTGACTGCTCAAAAATTGAACACTATTTTGACACGTGTGCTGGTCGTTTTACTGCTTACTGAAGCTGTTGAAATGGATTCACTATTTTCAATAGTATCACAGCGCAGGCCAACAAATTTTAAGCAAGCTTAACAAAATTTTAATAAACCACGGGTCTCGTTCTTTTACCTCAACCCATAATGTCTACAAACCTCGTATCGCCTTATCAGCAGTATTTTATATTAATCGTAGATTTATTTGATTTGATTTTGTGATCGGTGAAATATCCAAAAATAATTGTCTTAATATATTTGGACACAACTTGTTTGCTTTTATCGTTGCGATCAACAATATTACTCCACGCTTCTTCATAATTAGCAGAAGTGCACTTGATGTGTCTGATTAATGAAGCTGCATCGTCACGTAAAACGCCTTTCAGAAACTGAAATTTGAAGAGCGTTGCTCAATGAAGTGTTATGACTAGAGAACTCCTGAATTCCTTGATACTTAAGTCTCGAAATTAGAGTGCAGTTATCGGTTATACATTACAGTTAAAATATCAAACGTTATTTGATTTAAACACCTTATCGTTTTATTTAGGTACCTCTATGGGCTGTCTAGAGTCTAAATCCAACCCTGATTCTCGTTTCTTGGAATCAATACGTATGTATGGCAAAAATATATCATTCAATTGTATCAAACTGACACATTGAATTGTGACAGCTGACAGTAAATTGACCCATGTTATTTTATTAATTTTGAAAATAAACAACAAGATATCGATATAGGTGGCAAGTATCCCCTCTTGAAAAAGCAAAAATTATTATGTTTCGTCATTTTATTACCACGGCAACAAAATTCTTAAATTTCCACTTGTCTAAAAGACAAAAAGTTTATTTCCGAAATTTCACACCCCCATTGTAAAATATTATCAATAACAAAGTGTTTTGTTGTCATAGTGTATAGTCTAAGCTTTTTTGGACTATTCCAAGAATGGATGAATCATTATATATTATTCAAACATTACTTATAATCTATATCAAGGTTTTACTTTTAATTATAAAAAATTGCCCATCAAATCCATTTTGGGTTTTTTTCGACTGATATCGGAAATCAACAGCAACAACAAAATATTAATTTACTTTTTCAATTATAATTTTATTTCACATACGTAATTGAGTTTTGTGTTTCTTTCGGATAAATAATAAATAAGATGAAAAGTGATTTAAACGTACGTGTATAGTCATATACGCTACCTAGCGTGTGTTTTGGTTGATTTTCAATTTATGTTTTCGATTTTTTTTTAGACATCCTTGTCATATTAGGTACTTCCTGAATAATAAAATCGATTTTATGTACTCGGCAATATTTCATTTATTTGTATCGCTTTACTGTGTCAATACACCGATCTTTGGGACTAGGTCCTAGATTCGACTCCCTTAGAAGTGTCGATACCGTTTTCAGCTGTCCTAACTACTTAACAAATCAAAACATCGAATCTATAAAAAAAAATTACAAAATTAATCAATTTGTACCCTTAAAATGTCACAAAAGGTTAAAAAACGGTTACATATACTTTGCTCCTTCCTTATCTCGCTTTTTAAAGTACTTATAACCGACAATACACAAGAAATGAATTTTTAATGTTAAGTTAACCGTCAATAATTTGATGAAAATAAAATTTACTTTACGTAAAGGACAAATTTGAAAATTTCAACGTATGAAAATATAAGAAAACGAAGGATTAATCACATTTGATTTAGTTCGATATTTATTATGTGCTCATATACCTACGTATATAAGAGTACATCGGTCGATACCCGATGGAAAATATATAATTATAAAGTTTTCCGAAACATAAATCAAAAGTTATGTTTATAGTATTTGATGACGAGGTCAAATGACAAAAAGGATAACGAAAATGTTTCAACAAAACACTATGACAGGGTGGACTGGGCGATCGATATTATATATAGAGTTTTACTGTTGACTAACCCGATTTGAATTCATGACCGTACCTCCCGTATTGAAATGAACTGAGTTGGATTAATTTTCTGGTTTTTATTTTGTATTCACTTATTTTATCCTGTATCGTTGGTTTTCAATTAATTGGAAATTTTATACAAACATTTTATACATTTGAATATTGAAACATTGTACGGTTTTTACTAGAATTTTTAAGCATTTGGTAAATTGATCGCCTTGTACGTAAAGCGTGTTTTTTTACAGGTTTAAAAATTTGAGATGGCAACACTGATCTATTCGACAATTCATTTAACACCTGATAGTTGCTTTTTGTTTTATTTTGTTTGACATTTCATTATAGATAGACTTACATCAGTGCTTGCACTTCGTCCATTTTATATGCTGTTAAAGTTAGTCGAAAGTTTCCAGCCGAAAAACTAAAACACTCGATAATGCAGATAGTGTCTTCGCTATTCCAGTCAAAAGTTAAAAATTTTATATTTTATTGATTGATTTCCGAGCAAAAATTTTCATCGACATTTTCTAGCCCAAAACAATTTAATGCTTCGAAAAATTATCAAACTAACGGAAAAACACTTATATTAAAATACTCATATGTAACAATGTATAAATTCTGAATTCTCTATAAAACCAACCTCTAGAGTGTTATGACTGGATATAGGTTTCTTCTAAGCAGTTTGCCAATGACTATAACTGGAAAAAAATTTGGGTCAAGTTTCATGTGGGGAGTCCAGGACCATTCGATTCATTGAATCCATAGAGCAAACTACTAAAATCTCTATAAAATCAACCTCTTTAGAGATTTTAGAAGTTTGCACTACTGGTTCAATGAATCGAATTTTCCTGGACTCCCACATGAAACTTGACCCAATTTTTTTCTCCAGTGACAGCTATTGACAAACCACTTAGCATAAACTTATATCTGTATAAGTTTATTCTAAGTGGTTTGTCTCAGTTTATTTTTGCACTACGGGTTCAATGAATCGAATTTTTCTGGACTCCCCACATGAAACTTGGCCAACATTTTTTTTCAAGTGATAGCCATTGGCAAACTGCTTAGAAGAAACCTATATCCAGTTATAACACTCTAGAGGTTGGTTTTATAGAGATTTCTGAATTTATACATTGTTACAGTATTTTAAAGTGTTTTTCCGTTAGTTTGATAATTTTATTGAAGCATTAAATTATTTTTTGGCTAAAAAATGTCAGAGAAAAATTTTTGGTTGGAAATCAATCAAAAAAATATAAAATTTTTAACTTTCGGCTGAAATAGCGAAGACACTATCTGCATTATTGATTTTTTTAGTTTTTCGACTGGCAACTTTCGGCTAACTTTAACAGCATCCATTTTATGGCATACCATGAATCGTTCTTGAGAGCGGATAATTCGAATAACACGTTTACTCTTAATGATAATGTGCATTCCGTGAGACGCCGCACAGTGTGCACACTGATAAAACTGTAGCCGCTGTACAGGAAAGTATCGTTGAAGGGCCAAATCAATCAATTCGTCCTGTTCTAACCAACTGAGGTTTTTTTTTTTTTTTTATATTAAGCTTTAATTGGGTGCAGGGCGGACTTTTAGACAGTCCTAGCTCCTTGTAACTGTCAGAGCTCCTGCACCCAACGCGCGGTCCTTCAAGTAAAGGTTGATAGCTGCCTTAAACTTGTGCATTCTATAATCCAACGGAAACTGAAAACCGGATAACGAATTCCACTTCCTGGATGTTCAATGAATGAATTCGCGCTTTGTACCTTCAGTTCGAGGTTTCGGCAGCTTCACCGTAAACCTATACGCATTGACCGTTCCTCGTGTTACCCGTCCTGGTGTAACTAATGGTGGTATTTTCTCCTTTAATTCTGCAGAACATTTACCATTTATTAATCTATAGAACACGCATAGTTCTGCAATATCTCTGCGGTGCTGTAGGCTGTCTAGATCTTTCGTAAGTCTGGAGTTTCGTATTATTCGTATGGCACGCCGCTGAACTCTATCCAGCAACTGGAGAGCAGTGCCATATGCTCCACCTCAAACTTGACAGCAATATTCTATACACGGTCTAATAAAGGTTTTATCACGGTCTAATAAAGGTCTAATAAAAGGGTTGTGTCCTTCTCGACTTTATGGATGTATTAAAGCTAAACGACCATCGTATCCGCCGCCAATTCGGCGAATGGGCTAAAGCTCAAATTGATATTGATGTTGAGTTTCCATTCAAAATTATGTTCTCCGACGAAGCCCAGTTTTGGTTGAATGGGTACGTTAAATAGCAGAATTGTCGCATTTGAAGTCCATAAGGCTTCTAAATCGATGATGGCCAGAATGTTACTATCAATGGTGATCATTGACTTTACAATTTTTTCAATCAGTAAATTTTGTTAACAAGAAACGGATTGTTGCAAAACTAAAGATCGTTGACACGTTACGATAACGTTCCCCATTCATAGAAAAACGGTCCAATAAACCATACTAAACAGTGATTTAAAGGATGAAGCTCAGCTTCGTGAATAATATGACGATTCTCCGTTCGCTAAATTCAACAATTTTGATTATTTGACCTTTCAGGCATCCAATTTACGATTTAAATACTGGACTAGAACAGATAACATTAAGTACTAAAATTCATTAGTGGAAAACAAACAGCTGGCCGACAATGTGGAATATAAAGTACCTACAGGAGGAATACAAAAATTATTGTCATGGCGGAGTTAGAAATGCCGTTTACTCATGCTAAGTGCTTCTTCAGAATGAATAACCGAATTCGGTTTTAATCTGTTGACACGTTCAGGCATAATTGCTGTTGAAAGTGTAAAGTAACTTTACACTATTTACTCTACCGTATCCTAGTTTGACTCAAACATAGGGAATACACTAGCGAGTTAAACGAGCTGATATTCTAATTACATATATACTTAAGTCTTCAAATCTTAAGACATGAAGCAGATTAATTCTACTGAAGATGCTGAATGTGAATTGAAGGTTAAAGGCCTGAACTGTGGTAAGACTGGTACTGGTCATCTGAATGGAGTATAAAGTATATAATGTCAGGTATCTGCGGTCATAAATATCTGTGTAGTCTCATATTTGTACTGCGCCTTGAGAATATAAGTATGATGTCGTGGCGCGACTATTTAAGCGAATTACAGATATTTTATCTGAAATATTGTAAAATTTAAGTTGTCTTTATCTATAAGTTTTAGGTCCGATAAGTAACTCCAAATCTCTAATAGGTCATGACGAGGGAGGATATGTTTGATAAAAAGAAAACACATCGCGTTGTAGATCCAAACGCTGAACAACAGAATTAACAGTAGTAGGCAGGAAAATAAACCACAAAGTGGCCAACGTAACTGCAACTATACCAAATCACAGAGGCATTGGAATCATTTACTCTAACAACAGGTTTGTCCAGATGAGATGACAACCATCATTTGGTTGATTCTGAAAAAACGTAAAAAGGTAAAGGATTAGTGATGACAGCTGATTATAAGCTAGCAGGACGTTTTTGTTACCATCAACGATTATATGGCACAGTAGTGTAGGCAAAAATTACTATTGCATAGACACTTTCAAAATAATTCGATTGAATTTCCCGCTACCTTTTCTGTGCTATCCACACCATAAAAAAAAAAGTTAAGTTGATGTGGCTGCTATCGCACACTTAGATCAAATTTGATCCGTTGTGATACCACTCTATACGGCTATAGGTCTTTCCGTAGAGAAATCTGCGCATTGCATAGCTCCATGTCAGTCCTATAGTACTGACATGGAAGATGGGTCGGCCCAAGGATTCTAAACACGACAGAGGATCCAGATTATGTTTATTTTTCACCACCGATCGCACCGCCCAAACGATCGAAGGTGGAAAACCCATTTTGCATCCTGCCTCGAATCGGATTCGAGCCCGGTCCCTCCCGCTCCAACTGCCACAGCTTTAACCACTGCGCCACCTGGGCGGTTGACGTTATCCACACCATGCATAACAAACAATTATACCACTGTTG
Source organism: Tipula lateralis (assembly GCA_963932295.1). Taxonomy (NCBI): domain Eukaryota; kingdom Metazoa; phylum Arthropoda; class Insecta; order Diptera; family Tipulidae; genus Tipula; species Tipula lateralis. Next base: position 140,870,640 of record OZ010737.1, read on the forward strand.
AAATTTTACAATGTAAATTATGTAAAAAACAGCGTAAATTACATAAAACGTAAAACGAAGACAACATTATTTCATTCAGCATGTAGTCGAAAAAATGGTACTTAGTGTAATTAATTCAGAAATTCTATTCGTAAAATAGTACCAATATTTTTTAACAGATGGTGTTTTAGCTACAATTCGATTTAATAAGAGATGGCGCGTTTGTTTTTTTACATAAAATCGTTTTTTACATATAGAATGTAAAACTTAACCTTGTGTAAATAACACGTTTTTACATGTTACATCGTGTAATTTACACGCCCAATTTCTCAGGAAATTGACATTATATTCCCTTTGAACTCCGGTTCACTATTAGTGACGCCATCTATTACCGATGCCAGGAACTTTTCATATGTCTCACGTATTTAAATATGTTTCTTTCATATTTTAAATTTTACAGTTTAAGTATGTGTTATAAGTATGTGTTTGTATATATGTTATATGTTATGCATAACTTGTGCAGGAAATAAAGCCAAACGACCATCGTATGCGCGCCAATCCGGCGAAAGGGCTAAAGCTCAAATCGATATTGATGTTGAATTTCCATTTAAATTATGTTCGCAGATGAAGCCCATTTTTTGGGATTATGTAAAGTCACTTGTCTATGTCGATAAACCAATGAATATTGAACACTTTGAAATCAACATTTGAAGAGTAATTGGCGAAATACGGCCGGACATGATGGGAAAAGTTTGTGAAAACTGGTGTTCCAGATTGCGCTTTGTATACGCCATCCGAGGCGGCCACATTGCCGAAATCATATTTAGACAATAAAGTCATACAACTTTCTATGACTATTCACATGTTCCTACTACGTTGCCCATTCATTGTAAAGGGATTTTACTGTTCGTTTTCAAAGAAAAACATCCCAATGATGACACCAGACTGTAAACCAAACCAAACAGTGACTCTGGAAGGATGAAGTTCAGCTTCGTACATAACATGTGGATTCTTTGCTCCCAAATTTACAATTTTGCTTTTTGACATACCAAATTAAGATGAATGAGAGCTTCATCGCTTAAGACGATTTTTGATGAAAAACTTTCATTTCGTTCACGCATCCGAATAACAAAATGACGTCGATTTAAATGCTCTGGTAATATCTCGTAAGTGTCCACAGGAGAAATAGGAAACTTATTGTCATGGAAGAGTTAGAAATAAATCTTCTTCAGAATGCATAACAGATATTTATGTATATTATAACTATTGATATACCTGACCAGATCTGGCTTTAATCAGTCATAGTTTTATTAGGAGTGACGTTTACACTGTGCGTTCCTTTCTTCGTTCCTTCAGTTCAAATTTTTTTTAAGTGGTAGAAAATGACATTTATTTTTCTTGTGAATTTTGTTCATCAAGTTGGTTTTTAACTTTATCTTTTGGGCGGAACGAACTTGGCGAAAAAAGAGATAGCATTATATTTAAATGAAAGAGACGAAATAAAATACTTTCAAATCTAATATAAAAATTTCAATCATGAAAGAATAATGTCAATCATTTCAAATGTTTACCTATAGATGGCAGCCAAATCATTCTGCTTTTTTCATCAATCATGATATCGCAAATAAAAATATTCAGAACGAAAGAAGGAAGGAAGATAAGGATGTTGAAATACGAACATCATACCAATGTTCATTAAAAATTCCAGAATAGCATCGTAACGTTAAAACTCAACACATTGAATACCGGGCCATCTCGAATTATTGAAAACATAAACGAAGGAAGTCAAACAATATTTCTTCAAAAAATTTCGAGTTAGAAGGTAAGGTAAACCTCAATCTGCAACATATAATTATTATATTAGTCAGTAAAATTCTCATATCTCAATCCATAAAATCTGCGAACACTGCGATCATTTCCTCGCTATAGCTAAGAGAACAAAGTAAGCTTGTCAAATCAGAAATCTTAAATGAGAAACCACAAAAAGATCAACTTAAGATTCACTAAGAGCACAAACAGCAACTATACCAAATTAGAGAAACAGAAATAGTTTACACAAACAACAGGTTTGTCCAGATGAGATGACAACCATCATTCAGTGGTTCCTTAAAAAAATAAACAAAAGTAAATGTTAAGTGATGACAGCTGATAATAATCCAGTATTTGTTACCAGCAACGATTTTATAGCTCAGTAGTGTGGGTAAATATTGCTGTTGTCTATAGACACTTTTAAAATTATTGAACTTTAATTCGATTGAATTTTCTGCTACCTTTATCGAAAACGTTCAAAAGTCACAATTACACCACTGTTCGGATTTTACATATAAATTATGTAAAAAAACAGCGTAAATTACATAAAATGTAAAATAGATGTAAAAAACGAAGACAACATTATTTCATTCAGTATTCAGTTTGTAGTCGAAAAAATAGCTATCTACCATATTAATTAATCCAGAAATTCTATTTGTAAAATAGTACGAAGATTTTTTAACAGATGATGTTTAAGCTACAAGTCGTTTTAATAAGAGATGGCGCGTTAGTTTTTTTTACATAAAATCGTTTTTTACGTTTTTTACATATAGAATGTAAAAATTAACCTTGTATAAATAACACGTTTGTTACATGTAAAAAAACTGAGTATACTCGGCCGTGTAAATGACTATTTACTTTGAACTCCGGTTTACTATTAGTACCGCCATCTATTACCGATGCAAGGAACTTTTCATACGGCTCACGTATTTAAATATGTTTCTTTCATATTATAAATTTTACAGTATAAGTATGTGTTATAAGTAATATGTTATACGTTATATGTTATGCATAATGTATGTATGGTAATTTTCTGAAAAAACATATAAAATATGAAATCATGGCCTTTACATTTGTTTTTATATAAACTTTTAAGACTCAACTCGTATGTTCTAAAGAAAATGAGGGGGTGGGTGAAGGTTCGTTCTCCTTATTTATTTCCATTTGTTCAAATCGAAATTCCCTAACTAAAGTTGACTTTTTGATTACAATTTTCTTTGTGTATACACATGAGTATATAACATTTTGACCAAAAGCGATAACATTTTAAAGGAAAATGGGGTTAATGTTTTTCGATTTTGTTTCGTTTTCCCAGAACGACTCGATTTGACCAAAACCCATTTTTGCCAATTTATTATATTCTATTTTAATTAACTAAATGTTATTTATTTCATTTGCAAGTAATTGATTCAAACAAATTTTAAATCTTTTGGGTACTAAAGTAATTGATAATCAAATATGTGTGTGGACAGAATGTAATCTTTGTGGTGCGGTGATTTTCGAAAAGACAACAGTATTTGTTTGATCCTATTAATATGGAAGGGGATAGGTACTATCCGTAATAATCCTTACAAGATGATTAACGGTTTAAGAGTGAGTAGATCATTTCTCCATTATGTCCTTTTTAGGTCCCTTTTGTAGCAGCACATAGATAAAGTTTTGTACAGTAGTTTTATGTTTTTGGATATGCTCTTACTCATCTGCTGTAATTATTTCCTTCGGTAGGGAGTGGTACGGATACTCTACATTCTTTCAGAATATTTTTTTTTGAGTAGGGTTGACTGGTTCAGTTTTTGTGCTTTTATATAAGTAGAATTGTAATTATCATACTCGTAGATATCATTATTTTATAACATTATTTAAGAAACGACATACTATAGAAATATATGCTTCACCCCTTGGGCATACTATTTCATATTCATAACTATTACTAAAACAGTTTATCATATTAATACGTTTTGTTGTTATGAAATATATGGCACAGTTGCGTGACCAAGCTATATGTCATGTGAAAGGTTTAAAATTAGGTGTAAACAACAAAGGTGAGAACCTGAAAAGTTGGCGAAGATATTAGCATGTGATCCTTACACCGTTTATTCTAGGTGAATAGTTATAGTATTTATAGCACACATTTCCTTTGAATATGAAACATGGGATGAGAAAAATAGCTCATTCCGAAACCATGTTTGAACCAAGATGCAAACCATGGTTAGCAGTGACACATTACAATGAAATTACGATTAACTCGAAACTGTAGTTACGAAACCAGATATGTGTCTATAGTATTAATCAGCCGGCCCTGACTGAATTATGCTACCAGAATAGCCGGAAGATCTTTATCCTCTTTCTGGAGGTTATCTTTATATAGGATTCTAGAGCTGCTATACATTCATAAGAAATGGAGGGAGGTTAATATCATCTTCATCCCAAAAGGCAGGAAGGAGCTAACATGGCTATCTAGAAACCTTACAAAAACGCTATCATCCTTTTGCTTTGGAAGTTTGATATAGAGACAAATCAATGAACTCTCGACATAGGTACTTGAAAGTGAAGACGGTGGACATTGCTCTCCGGAATATTTTTTTCCGCATTCCTCGGCATTGAGGTGGCCTCAAATAACGTAAATGTAGAGGCAATAATGGAATAATTGATTCTTGAAATGAACAATAGAGTTAAACTACCTTGCTTACGGATAAATCCAACATATACTTGAAAGCATGATTGTCACTTGTAGAGGAACACCGCGAGAAAAGATACTGTCACCGCTACCCTGAAATATAGTAATTAATCCATTACTGTGGAAACTGGAGAGATTAAGCATATGAGTTATCTCCGGTCCAGACGTCGTGTTATCTGTCTCAGGGAAGATTAAAAACAATACTAGTAATGCAAAATAGTGTATTAACTGCAACAAAATGGGCCAGCAGGTGTAGATTGGATCCCTTCACTAAGAAATATAAAGTTCCATCAGTTATTAATTTTGAATCCTACCCCACTAGTTTTTATTGACAAAGTTAGAGGCCGAATATTGTGAGAAGAATTAACAAGACCATTATAATCTTAAACTCGTGTAGGGGCGTCATTGAGAAAGGTTGTGTTTGAAACCAGACCTATAATAATGTAAGGAGTTAACGTGTTGCAACCTGCTAATGAGTAACATACAATACTAAGCGCGGCATTTCAGGAAAACTATTCGAACTTCAGAAATTATGTTTCATCTTCTTCCAGTGGCATCTTTCGCAAACAGAATTTAGCCTATATGCCCGTTAAGTAAGAAACTTTTTAATCTTAATAACACTATAACGCTTTTGAGGTTCAATAAGACATGGGGTTTTCAGACCATGTAGTACCCCTCCAGTGATTAACTGCAACGGATATCAAGCTGAGATGATAGCGATTGAAGAGCTATCAAACTATTGAGTTATAATTGGATACCACAATAGATTTAAACATTACTACTGATTACAACCACTGTATCAGACTTGGACGAATATAAATTACCTTCGTTGAAAATATTTAACTGTTTGGATTATTACATATCATATGGACGTAGGCGTTTTCAAGCCTTATAAATCAGCTGGTCCTAACCGAATTATACCAGCTGAAGTGCAGAACACCTAGAAAATCATGACCTCCTGGCTGAATATTATTTTATATGATGTCTAAAGCTGCTATACATTTTTAAGTAATGCAAGGAAGTTAATGAAATCTTCATCCGGAAGGCAAAACGGAGCTCACATGGATATCCCACCTAAAGCTATTATCGTAAAGGCTCAAAACTTTTAAAGTATTGAAATTCGAGCGAAAGTGAATAAAAACAAATCAGCGAAGTCTCAGCAAAGGGAGCACTTATCTTAATAGCATAGTGCGCTTGGTAGAGAAATTACTTAGCTCGGAGAAATATGCTTTGATAACATTCCTCACTGATTCTTGTAAAGGTGAACTAACCTATTAATAAGGCACCAGTACTTCTGTTGGAACTGGAGAGAGAAAGTATAGAAATAATCGCCTATGCAAACGACGTAACATTTGCTGTGTAAGAGAAATATTTTGAAACGATTGAGAAAGTAATGCAAAATGGTCTTCCAACAGAAAATAGGCCGCCAGATGTAGATTATCAATCTTAAACCAGAACCAATTCTATAATATAAAGTTCAGTCAGTTGGTTCTAATTTAACAACCTAGTAGCTGTTACTGCCTTAGTGAGATTACTAGACACAGTCTTAAACAGTAAGCTAAGATGGAGCCTAGTTTAGAGTGGGAAGGTGATGTGGCACCAGAAACTGAGATATAGGCTTCTGTGACAAATCGAGGTGACCATATACGTTCGCTTCTTGATTACTGCAGTGTGTATGATGCTGAAGTGAGAGTAATTTAGGAACTACTGAAATAGTTAAGGCATAATGGGATACCACAGTAGATATCGCTATCTATCTTGACAGTGAAGTAGCTATTAAGTGACTGAACTCGATTTCTCTTCCATTGAGGGTAGGATGTGTTGAATTTTAACTCGTCTCTAAACGAAATTTCAATACCCATAATTTCTTACATTTTGGGATTGGTCCAACAAATCAAAGGCGAGTGAGATTATTCTGACTTAATCATGACAAAAACGCTAAGCTAACTTCATCGACGTTCTTTGACTGCGTCTCATAGAAGCACGAACTGTATTCTGGAAGAATACGCTAGATAGCTGAGACTACTTTAAACTGTGAGAATGTGGAGATTATGGATCACTTTGTCTGAGTGTCTGAGATGATCAAATTTATCCCTCGTTCATTTGTCTGAACTGATACCTCCAAGTAATTGAAACATGCGCTTGATAGATTCCTTGGATTCCTCACTGGTTCTTGAAAAGGTGAACTAACCTGCTAATTAGGCACAAGTTAGAGGAACATCACGAGGAAGTGTATTGTCATCGCTACCTGAGAATATGGTAATCATTGGACAGTTAGAACTGGAGAGAGAAAGTATAGAAGTAATCGCCTATCAATAAAGTAATATACAGGAGAATACTGGAAAAGGTGGAACGAACATACTAGAATGTGCAGAGGACAACTCCTACTCCTGGTTTAGTATTAACTGATACCTCCAAATATTTTAGCAGATATAGTGTTAAGTAATGTATTGTCGAGACTCGACTACTCTACATTTAGGTTGTCGTATTTCTTGAAGATTCGATTTAAATTTAATCATCAAACGCATTTTGTGAATATTACAATGAATGATGAGGTGTTTGAAATCGTTAGGATAAACCTCAATTCTATCACAATATTATACATACATATGTTCTGGGTAATTACCGTTGCGAAGCGGAAAATGATAAACGATATGTGGATGGATGTGGATGGATATATGAAAGGATTTATATAAAATATAAACTTCACGTCTCCGTGTTCTTTTGTGTAGCACCACCGCACAAATAACCAAATGTAAAATCCAAAAAACCATGATATATGTTTCATCCGTTTTTTGTGCGTTACTTTCAATAGACATACCCATCGTTACTCAAAAAACCTAATTCGCCATGACAACAAAGCTCTCTCTCATTTTAATCCGTACAACATTTATTGGCACAATGTGATACGACACGAAATCTAAAACTTTTTCAAAATATATCGATCTAATTTCTATTATTTAAGAACGATTTTTTTTTGTATATTCAATTTATTTCGAATATTTTCTTTTTCATTGATTTTACAAACAAAGACAGGCTATAAATAAAATAGAGCTTTAACGTTATATATACTCGAATATGTACGATACATGCCATACCCCATTTATTATTCATTTTCCATTGTACATATTTATTGTCTATATATAGTACAAGAAAATGTCATATACTCCATCTCAGACTCTGCTCCTCAAGTACAGACAGCAAAATTGAATAATAATATTAAAATTATAAAATAAAATTCTCTAATACAATCAATCATACCGTTATCTAGGCGTTGAAGAAATTTTCAAGAAAATTTCCCATTACTTCCATATTTTCGTCTCATTGGATTGTCATTTGTTTTTTTATGTTTTATGTCGGGAATCTTTTATAGTATTATTACACGAGAACGATAAGATGTTTGACTTGAATCGCAAAAAATAGAAAAACACTGATTTAATTGGTTAAGATGAGATTTTCTTGACGTTTTTCTCGTCTGTTCCGTAAAACTGTTAAATATATATATATATATATATATATATATATATATATATATATATATATATATATATATATATATATATATATATATATATATATATATATATATATATATATATATATATATATATATATATATATATATATATATAGATATATATAAATATTTGTATATTTATATATATATATATATATATAAATATATATATATATATATATATATATATATATATATATATATATATATATATATATGTTTATATATATATATATATATATATATATATATATATATATATATGTATATATATGTATATATATATATATATATATATATATATATATATATATACATATATATATATATATATATATATATATATATATATATTTAACACTTATTTTTTAATTTTTTTTTTAATTGATTGATAGAAGAATATTAATATATATATATATTAATATTTAAAATGTGAGAGATGGGCAGTACACAAAGAAAGGCTCTGAAAGGCCCAGAAAGACAACGTCTGTGGAAGATTGATTCATTATATTACAATGTCATCGAAACCGTTTTAAAACTTCATCGAACATGAGCGAGCAACGGAAAAACAAATTTCAACCAGCTTAGTAAAAAATACTTGTTAAAGCACGTTCAACAGCACTTAAACTTGGCCAGAAGACAAAGTTCACATTACTAGTGAAAAACGTTTCATTAGTAATGTGGCACAGGTGCATGTTTTTTGGACTCTAGAGATGTGGAATCACGTGTTTTTTCCGATTAATCAAAATTGAAGCTGCATGTTGATGATGGAAGAATTTTTGTAAGTAGAAAACCAGGATAGAAAGGCTTAGCAACGAATGTCTCTTAAGACTTCCACCGATAAATGATGATGGTATGGCCTGGGAATGGTTTTATGAAAATGCAACCGGACGATTGTGTTTTCTTAGTTCCAGTGTTATAGCAGCTGTTTATCTGTACCATACCGCAAAAGTTTTTTTTTGTTGGGTAGCTGCAACCGCTCACTTAGACCGGCGATGGTCCGTTGTGATACCACGTTGAAAAAGTATCGATATGTTGAGCCGGCCCTTGTATAGTATAGCCTTAAGTCACGTTGAAAATATTTAGTCTATAATAAAACTAGAAGTAGAAAGAAAGCGCCCAGAATCGATTCGAGCTTTAAAAAGTTTGTTAATGACATTTTGGAAGTTAATACCTCCTTTGAAACCATTATCAAATTCAAAGGCAAAAGGCGGTCCAGCAAAGTATTTGTAGAATTTCTATAAATCAATAAGAAACAAAAAAATTTAAAAATAAGTGTATAATTTATTCTATTGCTTTAACTCCAATCAACGTATTATGAATTGTTTGGCATTTTTAGAGGTTTTGCCCCTTAATTGCACCCTTAATTACGGCTATTTAAAATGAAAAAAATAAGCCAATTGCTTGCAAAAGTTTTGTGATTTTAGCAAAATAAGACTCCAATTTGCAATAAAATAGGTTTGCCCAATTTTTTCCCAGCATTGTAACGCAAAATTAGCCATCCATCTCCCACATGCAGTTTAAATTTACTTTCGTCAGAGAACACCACGTTATTCTACAACTCCCTGGTCCAGTAAGAGTGCTCTCTGGCCAGCTGAAGCCGACAAATTGTTGAAGATATCTTTAGAAAAGGTTTATGCAGCGAGTGGCATGCCCTAAGATTTGCTTTCAGTAACCTTCTCCGAGCAAAGCGTTGTCGCCGGTCGTAGCTTAATGGTTAAGAGAGCTTCTCATCACGCCGCGGTCTCGAGTTCGATTCTCGCCGCTGACCAAAAATTAACATGCCACCGGATGACATAAAATGCGTTTGTGTGTAAAAAACATTCGTTGGGTTGACCACCTACAATGTGCACCAATCGTTAAAATTGGTTCGTAAGGTCTCAGTTGAGACGCGGTAAGGGCCGTTTACGGCCTCTAAGCCATAGATTATTTAACCTTCTCCGAGCAAGTGAACTAGAAATTCCAATACCTGTTGCTGTAGCAAGATCGGCTTGAAATTTCGGTGAAGTTTTAAATCAGTTCTGCTTGGAACGAAGAACCAGAAATTTATCTTGCACTTTTGTGGTTTTTCGCGGTCTGCCAGACTCTTCACGTCCTATCCTATGACCAATTGCACGCACGGACAGTTCTTCCTTCCATAACGCGATAACAACACTTTTTTGTTGGTCGTTTAGTTTAAACATTTTAAGTATTTTATTCGCTTTTTTATACTAACAGCTTTTTCTCCATAAACATAACTTTAACAACTTATACTTTCAGAGTTCGATTTAATTACTAAATGCAATCTTAAAATTGTAATCTAAACAAAAGTTAAAACACTAGGCAATATTTAACGTTTTTAAAAGAATTCGAACTGTCCGGTTTTTTTTGCACAGTACTGTATATATGTGTATATATATATATATATATATATATATATATATATATATATATATATATATATATATATATATGTATATATATATATATATATATATATATATATATATATATATATATATATATATATATATGTATATATATATATATATATATAATGGGTGATTTTTTTGTGGTTAGGATTTTCATGCATTAGTATTTGACAGATCACGCGGGATTTCAGACAAGGTGTCAAAGAGAAAGATGCTCAGTATGCTTTGACATTTCATAACTGAAGCCGAACGATCTGCCACAACGTCGAATTTTCAGTGAATGGGCCCTAGAAAAGTTGGCAGAAAATCCGCTTTTTTATCGACAAATTTTGTTCAGCGATGAGGCTCATTTCTGGTTGAATGGCTACGTAAATAAGCAAAATTGCCGCATTTGGAGTGAAGAGCAACCAGAAGCCGTTCAAGAACTGCCCATGCATCCCGAAAAATGCACTGTTTGGTGTGGTTTGTACGCTGGTGGAATCATTGGACCGTATTTTTTCAAAGATGCTGTTGGACGCAACGTTACGGTGAATGGCGATCGCTATCGTTCGATGCTAACAAACTTTTTGTTGCCAAAAATGGAAGAACTGAACTTAGTTGACATGTGGTTTCAACAAGATGGCGCTACATGCCACACAGCTCGCGATTCTATGGCCATTTTGAGGGAAAACTTCGGAGAACAATTCATCTCAAGAAATGGCCCGGTAAGTTGGCCACCAAGATCATGCGATTTGACGCCTTTAGACTATTTTTTGTGGGGCTACGTCAAGTCTAAAGTCTACAGAAATAAGCCAGCAACTATTCCAGTTTTGGAAGACAACATTTCCGAAGAAATTCGGGCTATTCCGGCCGAAATGCTCGAAAAAGTTGCCCAAAATTGGACTTTCCGAATGGACCACCTAAGACGCAGCCGCGGTCAACATTTAAATAAAATTATCTTCAAAAAGTAAATGTCATGGACCAATCTAACGTTTCAAATAAAGAACCGATGAGATTTTGCAAATTTTATGCGTTTTTTTTTAAAAAAAAGTTCTCAAGCTCTTAAAAAATCACCCTTTATATATATATTTATATATATATATATATATATATATATATATATATATATATATATATATATATATATATATATATATATATATATATATATATATATATCAATATATATATATATATATATATATATATATATATATATATATATATATATATATATATATATATGCTCCGTACAAGTTATTGTTCATATCTCGCCGGTAAAATAAGTGCCAGGTCATCCTAATATTCTACTAGCATGGAATCCTAGGCCAAGGAAATTCTGAGAACACCGTCATAAAGAATATTCGAGTGCAATGGTCTTAAAACCGGACCATGAAGAACACAACTCATAACCTTCATCTAAGTAGTTACGCCCGTTGATTCCACAATGATTCTCCGTTCACTTAGATTGCTCTGATGAACTTTCCTAAGACTCACGCTTTATCGACAATCTTCATGATTTCCAATATAGCATCTAGAGTATAACACGACGCTCGAAAACCGAACTGGTTCTTTGCAAGTCTACCCGCTCTGTCGAACTTCGTCTATTTATCTGAGGCGCAGTACAGGTGTTCATATAATTTTCCGAAAGTGTCCAAACAAGATTCTATAAGACGCAGACACATCTTTCGGTTTCCTTTTCTTTTTGAACAAGTCTAATTAATTTCCAGTAGCGTGGATATTCTTCATTTTAAAATGCTTGACTTAAATTATCCATGATTCTTTGAGTGGACATCAAATGCAACCGCTTCCAGCGGGATCCCATCAGGTCCAGCTCATTTCTTCATCTTCATCTTGCGAGATGCAGTCTCTAGTTCTTCCCTAGTTACAGGTACAACTCTCTAGTTGGTTTCTCCTGTGCAGTTGCAGCATCTGCGCAATTTTGCAATTTCCAGGGTTAAACAGAACACGGATACTTTCTTGCTTCGACTGCTAGTCTTTATTTATATATATACATATATATATATATATATATAAACACATATATATATATATATATATATATATATATATATATATATATATATATATATATATATATATATATATATATATATATATATATATATATATATATATATATATATATACATATATATATTTAGAGTTAGTCAAAGAGAGAGAAAGAAAAAGAGAGAGAGAGAATCCCAATAATCGGTTCAGATTTGACATATCGGCTATGGCAACACTAATATCTTTGTTTGACAGAAGTCAGAAACTCAGTATATTATCTCAAGTTGCAGAAATAAGTTGCCTAACGATTCAACAAAAGTGGAAAATGTTGGAAATTTAGTTTCACAACAAAGACAATTGCTCCGGAATCGCCAAGAAAATGTTCAAAATTTGGTCAAAACTAGGGACTTCCACCCAATGGTATAAAGAAGTGTCTGCCTCATCTTTAAGGGACAGTAGAATCAATGCATCATCCATTGCGTGTTACTGTTTGGTGCATTAGGTTGTATTTCTTAGAAGATGAGGCCGGCCACCTTAACGGCCAACGGAATCAACTACCACCACATGTTAACATCTTTTTTGGGGCCATATTTTGAATATATTATATAGGACGACCGTTGTTTCTAGCAAGATGGTGCACCATGCCACACATCAAAAGAATCATGGATGTTTTAATTCAATAATTTTAAAATGGAGAATTTCCACGCTACTGGAAAATAGCTACACCTATTTTACTTAAAAAGATGGGAAAACCGGATGGTTTGTATGTGTCATATAGAGCAATCTGCTTGTTCGACATCTACGGAAAGCTATATAAACGGCTACTGCGCCCCATATTAATAGACTTGCAGAGAACAAATTCGGTTTTAAGGTTTGGCGATAAAGCCAGTATTAATTACCCTGGGAGTACGGGATGCATTTACTAGCTAAGCCTGGATGTTAATTCAGAAAAGACTTAAGCGTGTGTTTTCAAAGTTATTCATAGCTATTTGAATGTACGGGGAAATCATTGTGGAATCAGCGTTGTAGTTATTCAGATGGAGGTTACGAGAAGTGTCCTCCAAAGCTTGGTTCTAGGACAATTGCTCTTGAATATTCTTTATGACGGTGTTCTCAGAATTTCCTTGTCCGAAGACTCCAAGCTACTTATTGTATCGGCAAGATATCAACAACAACTTGTAGAACGGGTTAAGGCCGCGGTAAAAGTAATCTTCAAATAGAACTGTTGATGCCTGAAAACAGCAGCTGCAGTGTTGGTTAGAGAATGCTTTCGCCAATGGAATTTTACACATTTGCTGCCAATGTTGTGATGACCACACACTCTAAATTCCACCCAACCATTCCTATGTTGTTCTAGACATACATTCGAAATGCCATCCAACCAGTCCAATGTTGTTCCGGACATACATTCCAAAATCTTTCTCATTGTTCTCAACATCCATTCTACAGTATATGTTTCTATGCAAGTATTTTAAGACCGATGTTATAAAAAAGAATTTGTAATGTATGTCTAGAACCACACTGGATTAGTGAGAAGCAATTTGGGATATCTGTCCATTACAACACTAGCGTGATATATACACAACATTGGCAGCCAAAGTGTTAACATGGAAGGAATAAGAATTGTACCAACAATAAAAAAACTATCTGGGCTGTGGATGGACCATCGAAAAAGCTTTCTAGAGAAAATTACACAAAACCTGTAAAGACGAATAGAACGACAACTGACCTTATTTGATTAATGGCCAGCACTGGCGGACCGAGCACAAGTAAGAGAAAATATCTCTCTTCGGTAGTCATAACTCATACCAATCATATTGTATGTGACACCCGTATGGATCTAATATTTGACTTTGCATATATATATATATATATATATATATATATATATATATATATATATATATATATATATATATACACAGATATGTATATACATATATATATATATATATATATATATATATATATATATATATATATATATATATATATATATATATATATATATATATATATATATATATACATATATATATATGTATATATATATATATATATATATATATATATATATATATATATATATATATATATATATCCGCAGATTTCTTATTTTATCTTAATAGTTTATTAGCCTTTCAATTAATTGACATTTGGGTCGATGTATTACTCGGTATTTTTATATACGACCGATTTATTTAGTCCAGATAAAGGTTTCCAATGTCAGCTTAATCGATTTCTGTACGAGTATATAGTTTTATATGTCAACAGACGCAAGAAATAAAAAAATATGACGCAAAAAAATGTCAAGTGTTAAAACATTATTGCGAGACTTGAATAAATTAAAGGTTATATGGCGTTGTGTAAAGTGGAAATTTATGTTCAACATGTTACATTTGTTAATACATACAGAAGTCGTTGACTTTTTAATATGTAATCCATGCCACATTTTTGTTTGCATACAAATTATGTTTGGGTCTTATATGTTTATGTAGTATCCCAGTAAACTCAACTGGTGATAATTGACTTACTTATAGCGAAAAAGAATGATATCAGCATATTTATGAATACCACATTATCACAAAACGGGTTGGAAATTCTTGATTAATTTTCAAGTTTATATTGCAAAATATTTGATATTGTTCCCAACACATTAAGTCAACACCACACGAAGTCAGTTGGTTTTGAATTGCTAATGAAAAACAATCGTATATTCTTTAATTGTGTCTGCGTTTTTGGTGACCCCGATTTGTGAGTGTTAAATGTATGAATGCTGAACATGGTTGGATCGGGAATCATAGAAATGCTTCCCATTGTAATGGTTACGATGAACTAGATTCGAATGAATAGTTTTCTGTTGGAATAGATGGAAAGGTGACTTTTTGGCTTACAAATATGTTACTTTTGTAACTTTAGGTTCTAATCTAATGAAAACACGAAAAGCAATAACACTAGAACGAATAAATTAAACAATAAAACGTCCTGAATATACACTATACTGTTACGACTCTCCTTGGTTCGTATCCGAATTATTAACGATTTAGTTGCGGGTCAGAATTCAAACGACTAGAGTTTAGTCAAACTTAGAAGTTTATTCATTTGTTATAATAAACTGTAAAAGATTGGCCAATTGCCACTGGCTGCCACTTGGTGGAGCTTATGTCACTAAACTTGACTTCACTTTTAACACTACACTGGTTAAACTATGGCTTACCCCTAAATGTCAATCGAATGGATTCTCGATCTCTACATTCAGCTTACAACTGTCAATGTAGTAGTGCCTTAATTTCAATGCGTCCTTGTCTTTAACTGGTTTTTGCTGCATTCTAATGATATGTACCTGCTCGTTGTATTGGTACTATCTCATTCTTCATCTCGTCACTACTTCTTTCAAGCTGAAAGCGACTATCATTTCCGCTATGAGATATCTAAGAGATAATATCTCTCGCTCTTCTTAATTGAACTGAAATAGAAAAATATTTCATTGGGTTCGAACCAGCTTTGAGTTTGATAACAACTATAAATAATGTGTACTAGAACCACTTAACTCTATTGATTGAAACGACTATATATTTTACCGGTCAAATGGCACAGTGGTTTAAGCTGCAGCACGTATTGGATGGAAAATAATGGGCTCGAAATAGAGGAAGGATGCAAAAGGTTTTTTCACCATCTGATTACAACCGGTGGTGTGAATGTTCGCCCCATCTTTCACTGTCAGTACTCCAAATTACATAGCTCCATACCTAAATACCATTTGGTATTTAGGTATGGAGCTATGTAATTTGGAGTAAATTGAGTAAATTGAACCTATAGCAAATCACAAAGTATTTCAAAGTGCCCTGAGCCCCAAAGTATTATAAAGATAGAAACAGACAGAATATATATATATATGTATATATATATATATATATATATATATATATATATATATATATATATATATATATATATATACCTATATATATATATATATATATATATATTTGTACATGTATATATATATATATGTATATATATATATATATATATATATATATATATATATATATATATATATGTGTGTGTGTGTGTGTGTAATGGTGTAAGTGGTTTGACAATTGGTAAGAAATCTGTTGGTAAGAAATTACATCCATGGTAATCCATCCATGATAATTAATGAACTTTAAAAGTTTGAGGTGCGGTTTATATAAAGATAGTGTCTTTGGATGACTTGGCCGGCTAATGTAGCAATTCGAATAGTTGTTATAATTCACAAGTTAATCTTATTATACCTTACTATCCAACAAGTATATGATGTCTTATGTTTGCATAAGTCGAATATGTTGACATTCGAAGTCGCAGCTTTTTATGATTAATACTGGTAATAATCAATTTCGTTGTTGTACCACTGACCACTATTCAAGAGTTTAAATCTTGGTACAATGATATTCAACATTTTAAACAATTTAATTTGATTATCTGACCAAAAAGTAGCATCTTGCATTTATAATATTTCTTTCGTTATTTTCATTTTGTTCGAAGAACGAGAACATGCTAAACAAAAGATCATGTTTACCGAAAGGAATAGTACGATGATAGAAACAGTACGGAAGATTTGGCACAAGACAAGATATGGGTTTAAAAAATCGTGTTACATCAGTGACATGTATGATATTTAACCTAAACTTTAAGAATTTTTTTGAAATAATTAGGAATGTGTGACGAATCACAGTGACGCGGAGGAGTTTAGGGGTTACTCTATATCCAAATGTTTACACATACGAACCAAATAAAAATAAATAACGAAATAGGCGGAGCGAACCAAATACAACTCAACGAAACTTCGCGAAGTGTAGATATGCAAAATAATGGAATGTTCTACAATGATTTGTGTCATATATACAGTTTCCGTTGGTCTCAAAATCAATGAGTCCAAAACCAAATATCTGATTTCTGGATTTAAAATACCAAGACGTAATTGATTTAAGTTGTGATACCATTGAAGGAGTGATAAAATTCAAGTATCTAGGATCTATAAAGATAACAGTGTGAGAGAGGATATCAAGGTTAGCCATCGTGCTACTGTCAGCGACCCATTTTAACGATTGATGAACATTATAGATGGGTCAGTCCACGAATGTTTATATATATATATATATATATATATATATATATATATATATACAGGGTGTCCGCTGGGAAGGTATACTACTTTGTTTGTTTATAATTTTTGATTAAATGAAATAGAATGGATCTTATATTGATAAATGTTTTATTTAATGTCGGCAGTTATGTATGAAATACAATATCAGATAAATGTCCGCCTCTGTTAGCCTCACAAATGCGAGCCCTTCATTTTTCATTACATTCTCACACATTTCACGCGGTATTTCATTAATTTCATCACGAATGTTTTGTTTGAGTTGCTCAAGCGTTTCTGGTTTGTTTGAATAAGGCTTGCTTTTCAGATATCCCCACAAAAAGAAGTCCGGAGCAGTCAAATCAGGCGACCGTGGAGACCAATCAATATCACCATTTTTTGAAATAATTAATTGTGGAAAGAGGTCTCGCAGCAATTCCATTGTAATCCTGGCTGTATGCGATGTGGCACTTTCTTGTTGATACCACATGTTAATCAAGCCCAAAGCATGTAGTTGTGGCGTTAAAAAGTTTTCAATGATATCACGATATTGCCCTCCATTCACAGGTACCGTTACGCCGTTTTCATTTTCAAAGAAGTAAGGTCCCATGATTCCTCCTGACCAAATTGCACACTAGACTGTCACTTTTAATGGATGTAAAGATGACTCATGAATAATTTGAGGGTTTTCCATTGCCCAGAACCGACTATTCTGTTTATCACATATCCATTCAAATGAAAATGCCAAATTGTGGTCAAACTTGTTCTTCAAGCTCCTGAGCACGGCGCCGAATTGAGGTTGATGGATTGTTTTGAACATTTTCTTAAGCAGCAGGAATGTTTTCAGTCGATCTTGCAGTACGTTGTGGCCCATACTTGGGCCTATCATCTACAGACCCTCTTTCTACACGATAAATAGTGCGTTTTGTTGGCACGTTGTTTCTCCCAAAAATTTCACGTATCTTTCTCATCGTGACAGTAATCGATGATTGATTTTGATAAAATGTTTAACGATTAAAACACGTTGGTTTATTGAATATTTTTCCATAATAAATTTGCCTTACGTGTCTACTTCACGACTGCCAAATATATGAACTGTTAAGACTAACGTTTACCGAAATGGCGGCAAAACAAAGTAGTATACCTTCCCGGCGGATACCCTCTAGAATGTTTTGCAAAGTATGCCACTGTAACTGAGTTAGACTTAAAAAATCTTTGTATTCTTTCAGTCGTGCTGTTGATGAAATCACTTCCGAACTCTTAAATCGTTTTTCAAGATGGTCAATAAATCATACAGAAATTAGAAAAACATCCAATAAGTAATATACCCCGTGGCTATTTATGAATCAAACATTTACTTTTTTGTCGATTCTAACAAACCCATTGAAGTAAATTTATTGAGATAAATAATTCGTAAAAATTCTTTAAAGTTAAATTGAATATTTACCTTCTTAAATATTCCTTTGTACCGATTTCTAATATTATTTATTGATAACACAAATTTCCTCTCAATTCGCATCTTAATTCACTCACAATTATATTCAATGACCTTTCCATTATAAAGTATTTTTGGAATAAATTTATTATTACAAATATAAAATTGAAACAGTTCTGCGAGTAAATGTACTAGTAGGTAGAAAATCGTTTTTCTCTTTTGCCACACATTGCAAATTATATTTTCCGCTCACGTTTTCAACCGTTGTATAGACGGTAAAAATTCTAATTTGCAATAAATTAAAGGTGAGCATTTTTTTGTTTTTTTTTTCGTTCAAAGGCACAACGTTAGTGAAACATACTGGTTTTAATGATCATGAAAATTAAATGAAAACACACCCAACCATCCTTTACCCCATATACCGTGTTCCGGCGATATTTTCGACAAGAGATATTTTCATTAAAATGATAATAAGATTGTTACGGTTGAAATGGAAAATTATTTTTGTTTTCTGTTGACTGGCTGATTGATTACGAGAATTTAACATCGTCTTAAAATTAAAGTACGAAATTTCACAGATTAGATGTCCAAAATGTTGAAAAATTCCTGAAATTCCATTTCATATTTTGTGGTACTGATATTTCTTATTTATTTACTCTCCCATTAAATTGTATATCATTGGACACGAAACATGGGTACATTTATACTATGATTCGTAGAAATTTAGATTGAAATCGTTGAAGAATGTCTTAATTTGAGATACTATAGCTACACCCGACAGTTGTATATGGTATCCGTCCAAATCGGTTTGATTATCATTTTATAGAGCAGCAGTTTATTATCAATCGACAAAGTTGATTTTTTTCCAAGAAGTCAATATATTTTTATTATAGTTTTTATTCAAATTGCTTTTATCCATATGAATGGTTACGGCATTTAAGACATTTGACGAAGTGAATAGCAAAATATTTTACTTTATCAGTTTGAGGTATGTTATCCTGGTCATTCATTTATATTGAAGAATATTTTTCTCTTCTTAGATTTACGTTTATTGACCTTAATTCGCTATTTTCCATCCAGACTGTGTTAATAGTATCCTGACGGATTATTATAGCTTTGGTGTCTTCATAAGATTAGAGTATTGCCGTGCTAATATTCATTGATTATAGGCAAATCCACGGTTATTGAGCCAAATACACTGCTATGTAGAATATCTGACTTGATTGGCCGAATATTTGTGTATACATTATTGAGCTATTTCGAAAATGATTGATTGATCTCTTTTGTGACTCTGGCAGCCTACCATATAAGCCCAATTCACAAATTTTTTATCTACTGTTAATAAAATTATAAAAATCTGTTTTTATGTTCTCATAAGGTCTCGTAGCAGTGAACAAGCCAATGAAGTTTTTTTTATTTTTTTATTCTAATCTGTTTTGAGGCTCACAGCACTCCCTACATGTTCGCGGTTCGCTTATTTACGTCCTTACTTTTACACCAATTCGAGGATGTACGGCTATAGGTCTGATTTGCCAAACCATCTGCATATTGCATAGCTCCATGCCAGCCTATAGTGCTAACATGGAAGATGGGTCGGCTCATGAGTTCTGCACTCCAACAGGGGGTCATATTTGTGTTCAATCACACTACAGCTCGTAATCTCATGGTGAAAAATCCATTTTGCATCCTGCCCCTATCGGGATTCGAACCCGTTACCTCCCGTTTCAACTGCCGCAGCTTTTAACCACCGCGCCACCTGTCCGGCACCGTCAAGGTTGACTTAGTTATATTTAAAGTAAACAATGTTCAATTATTACTTGAGAAGTTTATAATATCTCGATGTTCCATCTAACCAGGCGCATCAGATTTAAAAAATTATAATTCCTTTATTACTTTTTTTTCATACAGAAAAACAGCTGTCAACAGGACATCATTAAAATCAAATTTTTTCAAACTTGAACTACAAAAAAGTCAATTTTTTACATTTGTGTAGTGAAAGTTTAGTTAAATAAATAAAATCTCTATAAAAGTAAGTTTAGAAGTTTAAGGTAGTGTTGATAATTAAGAAAATCTTTCGTCAAAATTCGGTGATTATAATCAAACAAATATGCTTAAAACTGCAATCAATAATTAGTATCTAGATCATTCGCCTAACAAACACATGCAATTTGACGTGTTCAAAATAATAATTTTAGTGAAAATTAAATTAAATTGCGAATTAAATTAACCAATACAAAATATGAAAATATCTTATGTGTGTAATATTTGTCACTTAAATATGAATTCGATAGTTTCCTAAAGTAAACATTTATATGTTCATAGAGGGAAAAACAATGTCCAATTTAAGTGTTTGTGGCCTAAATGCTTGAAGCAATTTTCAACATATATGACTTATAATTTTCATTGGCATAGAATGCATGCTTGTCTAATAAATCAACATCAAAACTCGTGAACGTTGATGGGTGTTGTGTTGATCTTCACACTGAGTGGACATGTTTTTTTCCTCTCGGTGTTATTAAATAAAATAAAATAAATTCGTTTGTTGTGTGTGCGTGCTTTTAAATCGGATCACAGATGAGTATCGCTAGTATATTATTATATATTATTATTATTGTAATTACATTATATATTGTATTGTATTGTGTTGTATTTAATTATATTTTGTACGATACTATTACATCTCCATACGCTATTACGCATTGACATCTCATAGGCAATGCTTTATACAAGTATTGGTATTATTGTGTTACATTCAGTTCTTGTTTCTCCGTTATATGTTTAATATTGTAATTTGTAATATATAACGATTTGTCTTTGTGTCTTATGTACATCAATTTTCAAATCACACGCACACCACAGTATTCCATTGAAAGCGATCGCATGCTTTGTATGTTTCGTCTTCTTTCGTTTGCCTAGCACATCGCTCTTCATACAATTCTCTTTTTCCCCTTTCCTTTAGATGTTTTTTTATATTTTGGTTTATGTATCTTTCAAAACATACAGTAGTAGGGATTTTGTATATTTAAATTTTAACACGATCACTGCCATTGTGCGATCGTTGTGTAGGAAAATGTTAATATATTCAATGTAATCGGCGGATTACATTTTATTTTTATAAATTTTTGGATTGTGTTTGTGTTGTATATACATCATTATTTGATTGTTGAAAACGCAAATTTACACACGACTGTCTGATTTAAATGCCTAGGTATTCATATTATGTATATAACAGAATTTTCGTTTCGTCCATCAAAATTCTGTTTCCTATGTTTATTAGAGAATTTTTTGTTTATTTTTATTTTATATATTTTATGCAGTTGTTATATATACATATATACAGGTGATCCTTGACTTACGACGTAGATTATCATATACATATATACAGGCGATCTTTGACTTACGTCGTGGATGCGTTCCTGAAAAGTTCAACGTTACTTGAAACGACGTAAGTCGAAAAAGTATTCAAATATGTAATGAGGGAATATGTTGGTTCTGTGCGGGGTACAATGTATTTAAATTCTAAATGTAATTTAAATACATTGTACTTTTTACGTTGCCGGCATGTTTTTTCATTGTATATTTGAATACTTTAATGTAATGTAATCTTGTCAGATGATGAAATACTTTCATCATTTATCCTGCTAGGTTAATAAATTTTCTACGTCAGACGGATCAGCATCTATGAAGCCAGTTTTTTTGGCCATGTTGATGATTTGAGTTTGTACTTCAGCTGCATCTTCGATAGAACTGGTGGACTGATTCGACCAAGGCTTTTTCCACGATCCAGACTTGGTGGTGTCGCTGACTTCATCCCAAGATTTGCTAATGTTGAAAACATGTCATTTCGTGTAGAGAGACTGGCAGTAACCCAAGCCTTTCTATAACTTCTTCAAACAACAAGTAAACTTGTTTTTGTGATACCCTTTAAAGCTCTCGGGTTCTCCGAATGGTAAATCAGCAAAGGATTTAACTTGAAGTCGCCGACGACATTACCAGCAAGCAGAAGCGTCAAACGGTCTTTTGCTGCTTTAAAGCCGGAAGCATGTTTTTCTGCTGTGGTCAAATATGTTCGCGAGGGCGTTATTTTCAAGTAAAAAGAAGCTGTTTCGTCGTTAAATAGTTGATGACTTAAATGGCCATCTGCAACGATGTTTTTAATTGTTTGCAGAATGAAGTTTGGTGCAGCTGTGCCTGCGCTAGCAGACTCACCTGAAGTTTTAATATTTAGGAATTCGTTCCGATTTTTAAAATTTTGGAACCAACTCCGACTATATTGGAAAGTATTTGTTTCTTCGTTATTTAGATGACAAGAGGCCCGCAAATACTCTTAGCTTTGGTTTGGATGATTGACGTACTAAATGTAATATTTTTTGGATTGAGCCTTTTATCCAATCTATCAACAATAATTCCATTGTCTCGATTCTAAAATTAGCAAAAATTTTCGTACTTTTTGAGGTTCCCGCATTAGCATGATTTAGATTCTTTAGCGAATTTTTTTTGCATAAAAATTGTTCTTTCAGTTGTTGGTGGAATATTTTAATTTCTGGAAATTTGTTTTCTGTATTCCAATTCGAAAGGGTGCGTGTGTGTGACACATAGTTAATAAAGAAGGTGTACACATCCTCAGGGATTTTGTAGGACAGGAGTGTTTAGATTTGGTGCAGAACACGGGTATGTATCTTCCATTATCGGAGTTACATTTTGGGATTGCGGTTGAGGGTTGTTTTAGTCTGGAAGATTGTGATGGGTCGGGCGGGTATTTGAATCTAGTGGCGAGGATTTGGAACTATTTAAATATTTGGATGTCGGCGGGATCGTAGCTGTTTTGCAGTGGTGGTTTGGAGGCATTCAGTTTTGCAGAGTGGTGGGAGGTTTTGATGTTTTGGTTGGATTTTTGAAGGATGTCGGAAGCGGTTTGAAAGAAGCGGTTTTTGTAGGTATGCTGGTGATTTGTTCTTTGACTCATGATACTGCTGCGGTTCGCGGGGGGGGAAGGGCGTTTTCGGAGCTGGATTTGATTGAGACGGGCATGTGGGTTAATTTAGTTGCGGTGGCGGTTGGGAGCCTCTGTTGGCATGTGGAATTTTGGACGCGAGTGGGATTTGTTGGGGCCTGGAGGATTCGCCGGAATGTGGGGTGTTTGGATGAATTTCGGTTTGTTGAAAGTCAGTTGAGATATGTCTGTACTTTCTATTTTTATTTTTTTAAGGTTGGTGTTCCGTTGTTGAGGGTGCTCTGAAAGAGTTTGTATTTTGGATGCTTACGATTGGGTTCTCGTGTTAGAGTTTATTTGCTACTAATAGATGTATGTTTGGTTGAATGTTGAGTTTGGATCGTGTTTGGTTTGCTTGAATAGGGTTCGCTTCGAGGGGTGTCGATTTCCTTCACTTTTTGGGGTGCTTCTGCTCCATTGCATTATGTGGCGTCCCTGCCTGCTTTATTGCCTGTGTGTCGTGCATACGTGCCTGTGGGTTATCCATGCGTAATTTCAATTTATTAAGTTTCGTATTTGGATTTAAGGGTGCTTTTTGAAGACAATATCAATTGTTCTTTTTTTATTTATGAACGGTGAAGGTCGGAGCGGATCTACTACATTTGTAGTAAAGTGACATACCTGATCACGACCATAATACGGGCATTGCATTACAATTACATTGTATTGCAGAAATATAAAAATAATAATAATAATTTATGGAAAAGGTTTGGTTTTAATTACTTATATAAGTGTAAATATGATTATAGTTGGAGAGGGTTTACAAGGAAAGTTTATTTTATTTTTAATAAAATGTTGCATAATTTTGGAATGTAATATGTTTTAAGAGAATTATTTGGATTTTCTGATAAACATATTCCAATCCAATATCAGCGTAATGGTTGACGGGTACTTAATCTAGCAAACCATTTTAATTTAATTTATGGTTACAGATTCAGGAGCCGTAAGTTAATTAATTAAGAGTTTTGAATTTTATTTTTACTTTGATAGGTGTACGGACTGGATTTTAAATAAATAATAAAATTAATAATAATTAAGTTACAGATTCCTATCTAGTAAATTTATTTTTAGACATTTATTAAATGATTTAATTTTAATACGTTATAGCTAAGTTGCAGGTAATATCTAACTTACTCAATTATTTATTTGTATAATAATTTACCCTATACACGAATGTATGTATATGAAATGCTGTCGGGTCATAAAATAAATAAATATTACCCCTCGCGTTAGATGGTGGTGGATCTGTAAATATAGGGACGCAAATTTATATGCAGCATATGATGAGAAGACCCCAGGATAATTAACCTACATACTCCAGTTTCAACTGCTGAGGTAACACCAATATATATGATGGAATTGGAAATGTCCTTCCTATCCAAATAAAAATAATAACCAATGATAATGTGAAAATGATATAGATTTTACTAACAAATTATATTATTGTAATAATTATGTAACAGGAAAATGGTTCTGCTGAAGATTGTCGCCCTATAGTCTATTTTGACTCTCTGATGAGCATGTTACAGTATTATGGTAACATTATCGTAATGGATGGCTTAAACTATCAAACTAAATTAATTAAATTGTTTCAGATACCTGAGCGATAAGTTAAAAAAAAAATTCTTTCAGAGTTCTGTACTTATGTTCTAATTAGGTTTGTTGTGCGGATGGGAGTTCAAATAAATAATAAAACTAATTAATTAAGTTACAGATTCCTGAGCGAACTAATAAATTTATTTTAGAATTTTAATTTTAATTTAGTTTTAATTTTATTCAAAATACAGAAGAGCGGATAGGCGTTGCGGACTGGAGAATGCTGAGTGGCGATTGCAGACTAGCAGATTAAAATTGTGATTGTCTTGTGATAATAGTAGTTTAGTACCGACTGTCATGGTGTCTGTAACCGGGTCGCTCTTTCCTAACTAACATACCTTCCAATCCTTACCTATCGTTTTATGTAAACGGCTGTAGGAATAGGCCCGGCGTTATCCGGGAATCTTGCCTAGCGCTTGGTCCTACAGTCCTATCAATCAATCAATCAATCAAAACTCGTGAACGTTGATACAGCAGAGAACGAAAAGTTTTTTTTAAATGTTATTTATGTGAATTTAAAGAAGATAATTAAGTGTCCAGGTGAAAATTGTAATCGAAATTTTAAAAATTAATCAAATTTTCGTGTTCATTGCCATAGATTTCACAAAACAGGAAAATGATTTTAATTGGCACAAGTGAAATCGATCAGGATCATGAAATAAGACCAAATCCTACTATTCAAGTTCAGTGTTTGAACAATGGAAATCCATTAGGATCTTCTCAAAAAATACATAAAATGGTGGGAGTGTACATGTCTCTTGGTAACCTTAATAAAAAATATAGAAGTCATATTAATAATATCCAGCTCGTTCTGTTGTGCAAAGAAGCATATATAAAATATTTTGGATTTAATAAAATTTTGGAGCCCTTAATAAAAGATTTAAAAACGTTAGAAACACATGGAATAAACATTGGATCAGACGATAAATTTACCAAGCAATTATTATATGGAACACTTTTTGCGATGGTTGGAGATAATTTGGACAGTCACCAAGTAGGTGGATATATAGAAAATTTTAGTTCGTCTGATTATTTCTGTAGATACTGTATCTATGACAGAAAATCTTTAAAAAATTTTGATATGAATATTGGAGAACTCAGAACACCTGGAAATTTTAAAACAGCTCTTCAAAATTTATCAACATCTGGGAAAGATAACGAAATAGGCATAAAAAAAACTTCAATACTTAATGAACTAGAAAATTTTCATGTTTGTGGTCCAGGGCTACCACCATGTATAATTCATGATCTCTATGAAGGTATAATACCTTTTGATTTATTAGAAATTATTAAATATTTTCACAATCAACACATAGCTTCAGTAGATTATATTAATTGGTACTTAGCAACATTGCGAAAAAATTTAAACTGTCGCTCTCTTTTCCAAAAATTGACCTTAAACGAAATAAAATCCAAGGAAAAGCTTTTGAAATTTGGAGTATGTTAATTCTAATGCCGCTCATTATGATGGACTTAATCGATAACTATGAAGACAGTATGAGGAAATTTTTTTGTGCAATGATTGAAATGTGTCGTATAATCTGTGCACCAGAAGTTTCAATAAACCAAACCACATTATTGGCATTTTACATAGATAATTATTTTTTGTACCGGAAAGAAAGTTGTCCCCTTCTTAAACTTCGTCCCAAACATCATTACGTGATGCATAATCCTAGTTTAATACAAAAATTTGGACCACTTAGAAGCCTTTGGACAATGTCTTTCGAGCAAAAACATCAATATTTTAAACAGGTAGCAAAAACGACAAAAAATTTCAAAAATATCACCTATACTCTTGCTAAGAGTCATCAAGAGTTTCAAGCTACACTTGCCGGAGATCGCTTTAAATGCACCATAACAGCAGATAATATAATGCAATTTTCAAAAAATATTTTTAATGTGGAAATACCTGATGATTATGTTTTTATATCAAAACGAATTCAGGTTTACAATACAATTTACAAAGAAAATGACAATGTTTTAATACATGAAAATGAAGAAGGTGAAATCGAAGTAATGAATATTAAAGCTATTTTTATAGATTATTTATATAAAAGAGCAATTTTGTATGGTAAAGTAACCATATTTTGGTATAACAGCTATACAACACTGTACGAAAGCAATAATTTAGAATTGTATAATAAATGTGTAAATTTAGAAAAATTATTATTAAAAAGCCAGTAGATTTATTGAAGAAAGACAATAAATATTTATTTTCACCTTATAGTACTTTTGTTCAGGTATTCTAACGTTTGCTTATTTTAATTTAAATAAATATAACATAATATATAATAAATAAATTATTTATCTTTAAATTTATTTATTTTGTTTAGTATTCTAAATAATGACCAAGTTTCCATTCGAATTATGTAGTGGTGACCGATGTACCCGAAAAACTTTTTTATCACTGCCGACAGTATCCGCTGTCATTTATAAAGGTATAAAATATTATATTTCTGATTAATTTGATTATTTATTCTTATTTATAATCATTTTATATTTTCTCAGCAAATTCTCTTGGCCTTCAAGGTACTAATTTAGTTCTTGAACAAACTGGCTCCGAAATATCTGAAGACGATATTTTAGAGTACTACACTAGTCAAAAAGAAGTTAAACTAAAGTTGCTAAAATTTGATGAAATTTGGATCCCACCACCAAAATACCCGAGAGTTGGTGATATTATTTACACTAACAACAATACACTAACAATTTTAGACGACAATCAACATTCTGAAAGTGAATTATATTTTGAAGATTCATCTCTTATAATTTTTCCTGCTGACAATAAAACAACAGATGTAGTAAAAGTGAGCAGTGAAAACTTAATCCAATCATCATCCTCGCATTCTAATTCTGGATTCAATTTTATACCATCGAAAAAAAAATCATTTTGAAGCCATAAAAATGTTTAGTAACTTTTCCGTTAAGTGGAAAAAAATGCCAAAAAATATCCTAGAAGCTTTAGAACATAAAAAACACTAGGCAATAGAATGAATGATTTTATTTCCTATGTAGTGGATGATTTGCGGTAATTATCATCATACATTCCACTTAAAATACTTCGTTCAGTAGCAGAAGATATAGTAAAAACTTACCCTGCTACGTTTGAACAAAAAAATAGTGAAGGAGAAATAGTCTCATCATTCTCCGAAGTTATTATAACTATGATGAGAAATAGGAACAATTATTTAAGTTATACAACTAACAAACAAAAAAATACCTCAAATAAAATACATATCAAAAAAAGAAAAGAGGTAAATGTATTTATGGAAAATGTTCAAAATTGGCAGCCAGATATAATTGAGACGAAGGGATTAACAGGGAAACAAAAACAAAAGTATCTTATAAAATTATTTGATATAAATAAAGACATGAAAGACCAAGAAGACACTGTTGTTAAATATATGCAACAAACATTTGCTCTACAACGACATTTCTTAAATATGAGTGACGTGTATCCTTCCATAGGAGAAATAAGAGAAAATTGGCCATACATATTTAACAAAAAATGTTTATTGAATCATTTTTTGGAACTCACCGGAGTGAAAGAAACAAGAATAAAAATTAACTTTGAAATTGTAAAACTTAAAATAATCCATTACTTTCTAAATTCAAAATTGACTTTTGCCAAACAATTATTTGCAGTGGTAAATGATTCTAACTTGATTAAAGTTGTGGCTGCGTACTTTAACGAAGATACCGATTATATATTTCGACATTATAAAATATTTATGATGAGAAAAACACAAGGTTTATATATATATATATATATATATATATATATATATATATATATATATATATATATATATATATATATTATATATATATATATATATATATATATATATATATATATATACATATATATATATATATATATATATATATATATATATATATATATATATATATATATATATTTATATATAATGTTCGTATTTAAATAAATTTTAAAGAATAATTTACTAATGTAGATTGGTTCTAAAATGACGGACATTATCGAGTCAATTCCGACGGCTGGTCCATGGATTGCAATAATAGGTGAGCTTATTTGACTTGTATTAAGAAATATGATTTTAATAAAATTCTTAAATTAATATTTCATCTTCAGATGAAAGTATCGAATCCCAAATTGGATAGTTTTATTGTAAAAATAGAGATCAGCAACATAAAAGTTGGTTCGTTATTTGAAACGATCGTGGAACCTATATGCTATTTTTATAATTTTAATATACAATATCCGAAGCAACTTTCACAAACATTAGATTTTATGGTAAGGTTTTTGTTACACCATTACCCAACAAAACCCCGAGGACCAAAAAAGTCTATGTACCAGTGGGCAAAAATAAGTAATTTAATACGAAAGCTGGATGCAATACCTGCTAAACCTCTAATATAAATTATTGTTTACTTTTATTTACATACTAAATAGTTTACTAATTTATTGATTCATAATTTTTTTGTCAAATAAATTTATTTAATACGTTTATATAACTTCTAATATTTGAATTCTGTATCACAATAAGTTTGTTTCTAAATATAATATATAATTGTTAAAAATATAAATAAATATAATTTAAATATAAAAATGAAAATATCTAAATCAATTTTTTAATTACACAAATTTAAACATTTAAACAACAACAATTGTTGTATATTAAACATATTTTACAAGAAACTGAACTTTTATATAATAAATATTCAACAATTTTTCGTTTGAATAGTGTTTGAATTTAATTATTAAAATGCTTTGACATTGGGATTAAATTCAATTTTTAGTTGCTTAAAATTAAACAATTTTTTAGTTAAAACTTAACAAGCTTCGAATTATTATTAACGCAGTTTTTGTTTAAACTTCGTTATTGAATTGGTGATATTTAAATGAGATGTTGAATAATTTTGTCGTGTTTAATATTACTACAATAATTGAATGTAATCAGTTACACGCAATAATTGAAGTAAATTTAAACAAAAATTTTTAGAACAGTATTCACCTTCCGTTGGTCTCAAAATCAACGAGTTCAAAAACAAATATCTGATCTATGGGTTTTAGAGACCAAGACGCAATTGATTTCAGTAGTGTTATCAAGGTTCGCCTTGCCATTGGCAATCGGGCTTTATATCCTCCATGTCCGCTTCTGGAATCAAAATATTTGCCAAATGCGAATAAGCTGAAATTGTACAGTATGTTGATCAGATCAGACTATCCAGGTATGGATGTGAGAGTTAGACCATGACGGATGATTACGAGAGATGGCTTCTAACATTCGAGAGAAGGATCATTTTTGTGATATATGGTGTAGTGACCAGGGTCTGTCAAAACCCTACGAAAACTGAGAGGGTTCTTTTCACTAGATGCAGGATTTTGGAGAACTTTAGTCAACCAAAAAATGGGGCTTATACGATCCCGCTCTCTTCGAAAGTCAGGTATCTGGGGATCTGGTTAGATCGGAAGGACACTTGGCAAAAACATAAAGAAGGAAAATGCAACAAAGCATGCAGCACTTACTGGTAATAAAACAGTCATTTGGTAAACCATGATGCATAAAACAACGAGACTCGTGTACGGGATATAAGTTTGGTTATCAGACCTTTAAATGACCTTCAAAAACTTGTTTGTTTGGGTATTATAGGAGCTATACACACCATATACCTACTGCTGCTCTTGAGTTGGCGGTCGGTCTTCTACCGCTTGATCTTTGTATCAGGGTTGCAGCGCAAACAGCCGTTCACGTATAAGACAAATGCAATCTTCCTAGCCCTTGTCACTGTCAAATATGGAGGGACTGTCAAATATGGCGAGAAGTGGGCCGGCACACCACTGCCCACATTTCCTTGGACACTATGATCCCGAAGCATGTCTTCGGGAAATTATTTTGGACAAAAATTACCGGAAATCACATATGGGACTGCAATATCCCATACTATCCCTCCAGTGACGATAAGATGATCTTTACTGACCGATCAGTATGCTGTAATCTATCTGGTGCCGGATTATAGACACAAAATCATGACAGTAGCGTACAAACCCCCTTGGTAGGTATGCTACGGTCTTTCAGGCGGTAATTGCTGCAATTTTGAAAGCAGCACTCTGCAAATATGAATTGTAGAGATCGTCGTATATGCATCGTTTCTGACAACCAGGCTGCCCTAAAGCAGTCTGGATGAAGTTAGATTTCACTGGATACCCAATCACATGCGAATCAAATTAATTGGTCCGTTTTAATGCAGCTTTTGTGGGAGCTGAGTTCGCTTAAGGAGTGACGTCAATATTTCTTAAAGGAGAATTTGACTATAACTTTAATATCATCTCTTGTCGTCTATTCAAAATCTTCTTTTGTATATGTTTCGAATGGAAATTCAGAATGTCGCGAATTGCGAACAGTGTGGGGGAGAAAAGACAGAAACTGCTCCTGTTTTTCATAGATGTACTACCGTGGATTACAATTTCTATTTGGGCATCAACTGACGACCTTGAGTATACCAGTTATCTTGTAGTTCATTAGAAGAAGAAACAGAGATGTCACAATGGGCCAATCGAGTCTGAGTGACTGGGAAAAATAAAAATTCATGGTGAGATATTGACAAAAGAAAATTCTGGGGCCGATGGTGTGAAGGACTGCAGTTTGAGAATTTCGGTTACGCAAGGGTCGGACGAAACGATTAACTGAGTATTAGCCCAACCACATATATTTAGTTTCAACGTCAAGAAAACAAATTCTAAAGAAAACCTTCCCACTCATCTGATTATTCTTAATCGACTTAAAATCCTTAATCGGTAGTACTGAATATATCACAAAACAGTTGAATTATTTATAAGATTTACACTTAACCAAACGAAATTAAATTTGTTGTCAACAATTAGCTAAGAAATAAAAACAAAATCCGCTGTCTTAAATGTGGTTGGCAATCTTATAAAATAAACTTTTTCAATTAAAATATAATTATTATTTTTGTATTCCTGTTTTTTTTAACTAGAAGATTTATTTCAAGAAACAAAAAAACAAAGGAGATTATATACAGCACTAATTAAAAATTATAATTAGAATTTTATTTGAAAATTAAAAATAGCAAAAAAATATAATTTATTTCAACCCATTTTTATCTAGTTACATAAAACGAGGAGTTTATTGAACATTATCGTTGAGGTGATGGTGGAGTTTTGTTTTTAATTTTTACCAATTAGATGAATTTCATTAAACTTAATAATTCGAGATGGTTATAAAGCATAGTTTTGTTAAAGTGGATATTTTCCTCTAACCAACAATTTACACCTGAATTTTTAAAAACTGAACTATACTGTGGTCACTGTTAATCCAGCGATGCACCAATGCCTGTCCGTTGGTAAATAGCTGTGCACCATACTAACGAGCTCGAAGGCTTTCGCATTGAGCCGAGATGCTTTCGCATTGAGATGTTCCATAAGCCTTGATTCGATGCAAATCTTGTTATTTCTCGTTTCATATCCTGAATTCCCAAATCACTATTTCGAATTTACTAGAGTGCGTTGACTTTACTCCGAAGTACCTCATTCTAGAAATTTTTTATAAGTTTAATATTGTTCAAATACCATTTAAAGAACATCAAGTAGACCTGTTGGGACATTCCAAACATCGAACACTCCAACCCTAACTTAAGGAAGCTGTATATAAATTTTATGAACACGTACATTAATTTGGAATATATGAAACCGGTTAAACCCATTAAAAGGGAAGTATTATCTGCCTCATCATCGGTATTAATGAATACAGATGCAGACATCTACAGGCCTAAGTCTAAATGGCGTGATGCATATTGGGCCTCCACAAACCTCGCAATCCGGACACTACATTAACTGGCTGAAGATAAGTTCCCTCGACATCCAGAAGCGAGTCGCATCCTTAAACGCGATTTCTATGTAGATGATGTCCTAACGAGCGCTGACACCACCAAAGAAGCTCAACAGCTGCAATCCCAACTAGTTAAACTTCTTCAGAAGGGTAAAATAGAATTGAATAAATGGTCTAGCAATCATCAGACTCTCTTGGCCGAGGTTCCGGAAGACAAAATTATGATCGGTGATCTCACATTCACTGACGAACATGCGATTAAAACATTAGGAATTCGCTTTAATCCAACAGAAGATCACTTCGTCTTCCACGTCCAGCTACCACCTAATAACAGCAAACCCACCAAACGGCAATATTTGTCGGGCCATCAACTGCAAACTAATCTTTCAGACAATCTGGAGTTTGGACTTGGACTGGGATGACCTACTGCCTTCCGAATTCTTTGAGAAATGGGATCATCTAAAGAAGGATTTAAATAAAAGCCATCAAGATACCGCGATACCTTAATTATTCGACAAACAACTGCAGTATTGAGCTACACGGATTTTGTGATGCTTCCGACTCCACCTGTGCAGCAGTAATATACAGTAAAATTACCCTCAGTGACCAAATAAACACCAGACTACTCACGACGAAAACTAAGGTGGCTCCAATAAAGTCCAAACTAACCATCCCTCGTCTAGCGCTAAGTGGAGCATTGTTAATAAGCCGACTAGTACAACAAGTAATCAAAGCTCTAGAAGTGAATATCACCAACATAACCTTATGGACCGATTGCATGATCACACTGGCATGGATTCAGAAACCTCCGTCCACGTTTGTTGCAAACCGGGTCGCAGAGAGCCAAGCCCTTAGCGACTTACAACAATGGAAAAATGTTGAAAAAAAAAAAACGACATCCGGTTTTAATCCCATATAAGGGACATTTTACCGATTTGGCGCTGGATTGGGGCCATCGCCAACATTGCATGGGGGAAATATCTCTGACTTTGGCATATAATAGAAAATGGTTCTGGATCATTCTGAAAATGGTTTGGTTTTCCTATGCTTTATCGACTGACGAATTTCATCACTTCCACATTGAAGTTTATTCGCCGCCTCTTTCACAGGTTGCTCTGTTGCTAGTATAGCGGTGTCGTCAGCAAACGTTAGCATAGGACTGGGCCCAGAACGCTGCTTTGAGAGACTCCTGCCCTTACCTCTTTCAGTCCAGAAAAATCATCTTATTGTCTTACTTTAAAGAGTCTTTCAGATATCGTACCATACCTTATACGGTAGAACAAATTCGTTTATCTTCTAGCGCCTTTTCTAAAATATCTGAAATTCTGTGAACCTGATCCATTGTTGAATGTTCACATCTGAATTCGTGATCCGATATTTGGTCTCTACTATCTATTATCGGTTACATTCTTCTAAGGAGTAGTCTCTCCATTAGCTTTGAAATGAAAGAAACCAGGGATCATAAGACGAAACGATTTAGCTTCTTTGGGCGGTTCACCTGGTTTTGGTAACATAATTTGGTATCATTCCAGAACTCAATGTCACGTAGGGACCACGGTTCACATTCACACATATATCATACTACATGCTACTATGGTTGCGTCAGTCCATACAAGCTTTAGCACCTGTTGATATAATAGCAATTTCCCGAGCAGCCAATACATTTTTCGACATTTGTTCATTTTTTTTCTTTTTAATGTGTTCTATCCATCTGAACCTGGTATCTAAGGACATCCCTAGATATTTAACCTTATTTGCATACGTTAACGAAAACTCGTTTGAAGCTGATTTTTGGATCAGTAAAATTTACATGCGTGGAATTTGATTCATTGAGTCGGATATGCCACATTTTGGTCCATTTTATGTTTTAGTCACTTGCTTCTTGAATTTTTGTTGCCGATTCCTCGATAATGTTTCCTACTGCAGTTTCATCAGTAAATTCAGCCACGTAAATTTAGTTTAATTGAAGTAAATATATGGTGTACAGCAGGTAAAGAATACTAACCTGCGGGACTTCTGCCGAAAGTGGCGATTTTCTATGTAATTTGTAGAATCTATGATATTTCACACCTTATCGAAGGATCACACCACATCTAAGAAAATAGCAAGAGCAAAACCTTTTTTCTCTCTAATGCTCTATAGTTGAAAATTTCTCTGTGAAATCAAACTGAAAATCTGGGATAAGATATCTTTGTTCTATGGTTATTTTCAATCTTTTGAGCCAAAATGCTCTCAAACAATTTGCTTGTGTTGGTAAACATTAAATCGGCCGGTAAAATTTTCTATCGTTCGGTGGTTCCCAGTTTCGAAATCATTATTGCTTCTTCTATTTTTCACTGCATTGGTTCATATTTATTCCTTAGTCTTGCAATGACTATATGCAATAATTTACGGGTGCAATAATTTTCAAGCAGCTCTTTTATTATTTTCCCTTTTATCATATCGTAACAAGGAGGTTTCTTTGCTTTTATGTTCTTAATTTCAGCTTTTAGTTCTTACAATGTAACTTGTAGTGATCTAGAAATCTATAAGGTCTGAGAATTTATTAGGATCAGATGGCCAGTACGTTATTTTATTTCAAAAATTTCTTGAGGGATAAAATATTAACAAGCTATAGGTCTTGTACGAGAAAATATTGACACTGATCCATCTGGATCTAACCGTCGACGTGCTACTCGATTGGGCATCTTCCGAACATCGCTACGACACATAAAAGTTGATTTGAAGTTTTTCTATAAAAAATTCAATTGTTCCAAGAAATATTGCCGAAGGATTCATCACATCGCCTACTATATGCCAAGAATTTTGCTTGCGACAGAAAATGCCAA
Source organism: Tipula lateralis (assembly GCA_963932295.1). NCBI lineage: Eukaryota > Metazoa > Arthropoda > Insecta > Diptera > Tipulidae > Tipula > Tipula lateralis. The sequence continues at coordinate 140,906,834 of OZ010737.1, forward strand.
CTAAACAGAACTGCTGAATTTGATGTACGGCGAATCCAAAAGCATTGCATCTGCGACAATTAGACCCTCTTAGAATTACTGTTTGGTGTGGCTGAAAGTGTTATCGGTCCACATATTTTTGAAAATGAAAATAAATATCCACAAATCATATCTGCGGCTAATTCTCAGCCACTTAGAGTTCCCTATGTAGTTTGTCTCTGGTATTTTGGCATGAGAACAAAGAAATTGGTATACTCCTGCTGATTTGTGCGCTTGCTTAAATAATTCAAATTATTGTTGAAAATATTACTCTCTTGGTTATTTTCGATTTCTCTCCGTGCATTACTTTACTCCGTGTTTGGTCCTGATCTTTATATACACTGCTACATTGGCCTGTTCAGTTTCATTAGGATTTCATTGTATTCCATTTTCAGGAATAGATGTTCGATTAATTCACTAACATTTTGTGCACCAGCTCTAACATTTGCGCTTTTATATATTACCGCATGGAAAAAAATTGGTAAAATTTATTGAAGTTGGTAGTGGTACTAATAAAAGTAAAAAAAATTATTCTTGATTGTTACTTTGAGCACAATTCCAGTGATCTAAGAAGGACCCTTTTTGTGTAAATTTCTTTCATAAAGTATTGGGTGAAGTACCGGTAAAATTCGTCTTCATCTTAATACATAAATAATTATTGAAAAACCTACTAGTTCCAACAATGATACTCGAGTTTTTGCACTAACGTCAGACTCAGACTGCCCCAGTATAGAAAAATAATCGACTGTTTTCAAAACAAAATAACTTTGAAGAAGGTTAAGTGATATTATTGCGGCCGATAATCAAATATGCTTGGCGCATGATACCGATATATTAATGGTACATGTAATTTTTAAAATAGTCTAACCCGTTGCAGAAAATGATGATGAACTTGACGCTCTAGTAAAGATATTGATGCTCCAGGTGGCACAGTGCTCCAGGTGGCGGGATGAAAAAGGGATTTTTCAAAAAGGAATTACGATCGGTGGTGTAAATGAACACAACTATGACGTCTTTTTAAAAACAAAATCCATGGGCCGACCCATCTTCCATGTCAGTACTATAGGCTAGCATGGAGCTTATGCTATGCAATGTGCAGATGGTTAGGTAAATGGGACCTATAGCCATACGTCCTCGATTTGGCTGCAAATCGTAAGGTAAGGACGTAAATAAGCGAACCGCGAAAGAGTTAGGAGTGCCTTGAGCCCCAAAAAGATTGCATAGTAATAAAAATATATAAAAAAAATATTGAGGCTTACGATAACAGTGATTCCAAATAGAATCTAATAATTTTGGAGTCATAGAAATTTTATACAAGGAAATACGCTGTAGTTCAAAAAATCAGATAAAGTCGTAAACATTTAAATTTTCAGAATACAAACTTCTTCTTGACTCTTTGCTTACGATCAAACTTTATAAATACACGGTTATTATAATATGGATCTTCAAGTAAACCTGCGTACTCTATAGAATTTCTTATCATAAAGCATATTCTCTTTTGTCGGCCAAGGAGGCTTATCAAGTTCTTCTCAAAACGAACAAAGAGAAACATATTCTTTATAATCTCTATAAATTATTAGACGGGTCTAACAAATCAAAACGGTGCTCTTTAATACTTTGGCTGCCAATGTTGTAATGAGCATACATACACTATAAAATCCAACCAACCATGCTAATGTTGTTCTAGACATACATTCGAAATTCTGTTATTCTCTGCCGGTGTTGTTATAGACTGGTAGGGTGGAATTTCGAGTGTCTGCTCATTACAAAATTGGCTGCTAAAGTGTCAAAAGCATCAAATGTGAAAAAGATTCAATTTTATCCTTATTAGCATGTTACGAAACCAAAAATCGGAAAACCAAAATTAAGACGCATTTAAGTTGAAAGGTAAAGTTAAAATCAATACTCAACAGCATAACAGGGTTAAAGAAAAAACCGATTAGCTTGACCATAGTCTGAACTGCAAACTGTTTATTAGGTTTACATCCTTCACAACCAAACAACTTGCACATAAATCATTTTCAGCCAAATGACGTTTCTTTAAACGTTCCATCTAATTTCCATGGTTCACTCTCTCTCTTTTTCTCTCCATAGCACTACAGTACTCAAAATAATTTCACCAGAAATTTTTCAAATTTCTTTTCAATAAATTCACTTTTCCATTTTCTCCCCAAATTCACCTGAAACATTCGAAGTACATCTCTTGCATCCATTAAATCATATTTATTTATTTCCGGAACATACAACCCCTGTCTGAAAGAATATCGGCTCTTTCGCAGATGTGATGGTATCCATTAGAGAATAACTTCAGTCCCACGAGATTGGAGGTATCATACTTAATTTCTACTTAGAACCTCTGCCTCGTTTAACTACTCTCCCTCAGTGTCTTTCACTCCAGGACGAGCTTCCCACTTCGGTTTACTCATCCATTTGGTTACATTCAATCTGTTGCATGTAAAATCTGTTTGTTCATTCTCAGATTCAACTTAATTTGTTACATGGTTTACACATCCTTTTTCCATGAATATATCGAAACAATAAACAGGCTATATTATCAAAGTCACTTTCAGAATTGGTCCTACACCGCTGTCTATTTAATAACAAAAATTAATTTGAATATAAAATTCATAATAAAAAAGCAGAATACCTTTTTATTGTAGATTTTTGAAATTGATTGGTTTTAATATAAAAATATTAATTGAAGCCCAAAGCGACATGAAAATCGATCAGGGAACAAAAAGAAAATATTTCGGAAAATGAACATGTACCATAAATATAGCAGAAATGGTTTGCAGCGAAACATATTGTGAAGTATACTGTTTAAACAAAAAAAAAATAATAATTTACAGGAGAGTAAATTGTTTGAATCATTAGGATCAGGTATGGTTCGAATACTACTGGGAATATTCAGCAATTACAAAATTGGAATTAATGAATGATTTTTTTAAGTTATACGAAAGAATGTTATTTTTGGATGTTTGTTTAGGATGGTGGAAATACTTTATTTTCTAATTGGTTAAGTAAATTGATTGCTTGTTTAAACTTTAAATATTGAGTTCGATGGTCTAGTAGGGGCCATTAATGGTTTATCGTATCGTGTCAATAATCTGACTCTTTTGGGTTCGACTACTAGCCAGCTGTTGATATTGTTGTAAACCATTAGAAGATGCTAAATTGCTCTCTACGCCGTAGAGCCATCGTCGCCAGTAATATTTACAGTGCGATCTTTTGGAAAAATGTAATATTTGTAAAATGTAGTCGACTTTTAGTTTTGTCATTAACAATTCACAAGGTTAAAATCTTTAAGATTGTCTTTATTCCACTTTTACTTATTATCACTTTTCAATATATTAACACTTCAAAATTCAAATCTAAATGTTTCGTAACTCAAATGTCTACACATATACGACATTTCGCGAAGTTTCCATTATACTTTAGTCGTCGTATTTGGTTCGCGCCGCCTATTGATTCTTTATTTATTTTTATTTTATTCTTGTAAACATTTGGTTACAGAGTAACCCCGAAACTTCTGCAATTATTTTGAATTCGTTGCAATTATTACAGATGACGCTGTAGTTTGTCACAATAATTTATTACAATTGATACGAGATGGCGCATCACTTAATAAACCCCGTTCAAACTACATCGTGTAACTTACACGCCCTTCTTTACATACTGATAAATTACAATGAAATCATTTAGAAAACTCGAGGTCTTCCTTTTGCAAGTAAAGACTTCAATAAGCATCAGCTATAAGTCTTTCAAAAGACTGCTTTTAGAGTATCATGGATAAAGAAATATTTATACTAAGTTTATAAGAGAATGGGATAGTAACTTGTACTTGGTCAACTTGAAAAATGGAGACCTTTCGAGTACCATCTGCCGTTAAATAACGAAACTCTTCCAAATCATAATTTAAGGACTTTACATATCAACTTGCTGGTAAGAGTAACTGTACATTTACTACATTAGATTTATGAGCATTCGAAAATTTTTCTTTGTAGAGCGACATGTAAGCTCAACATTATCGCTTACGATAGTCGATTAGTGTATTTAAGGCAATTATTCGAATAAGAATTTTTATTGGCTTATTAAACGATTTTACCTTCAGTCGAGCTAGTTAGGTATTTACTGGTTACAAATAATCTAAATTTCAGAAATAATGAGTAAACAAGGTAGTATAATGTGTATGACCGGCATTTATTACCAGCACATTTTTTTTTGGTGTGGCTGCTACCGCACACTTAGACCGGCGACGGTCCGTTGTGATACCACTTTATGTACAGCTATAGGTTAGATTGTCGTAGAACTATCTGCGCATTGCATAGCTCCATATCAGCCCGATGGATGATGGGACGGCCCATGATGATTCTAAACTCGACATGGGATCCAGATGTATACATTCACACCACCGCCCGATGATGAAAAATCCTTGTTTGCATCTTGCCCCGGATCGGGATTCGAACTCGGTCCTCCTGCTCCAACTGCCGCAGATTTAACCACTGCGCCACCTGGGCGTCAGCACATACAAGTATTACATTTTTTAAATAAATTATCTACAGTTTTCATTTAAACGGCACTACCTGTCAACGTATCATTTCACTAATTTGAACACACTTAGGATTTATAAACAGGTCATCTGGTGTAGATAGTAGAGCACTGTTAGTAACTGATGATATAAGTATTCCAGGGTTAATCATTCACAAAGTACGCCGGAAAATTATTAAATACGTGTTTTTAGATTATTTAATTGCTTAACACATTGTAGTATTAAAGCAACAATATCCGTGATCCGTGAGTAACAGGTCTAGCCATATCATCAAAGATGTTGAATTAATTGTGCTGAATTGTACAGTACGCCAAAAATTTAAGACTTAGAACACAACTCCTGAATATACAAGCCGCAATGAGCCACAATAAGTCGTGACGTCATTACAAAAGATAAGAATCCCTCTACATTTTAACACAGTTATTAAAATTTAAAATTTTTATTTCTTCTTTGCTGTCAATTTTGTTTACAAAGTATGTATAGATTATTCCCATCCACAATAATAAATTATTTATTAACATAATACTTCAAAAAAAACGTTCAGCTCATCCATTCGACAAATAGTGGTAAGACAACGATAAGATTGGTTCTCCTTGAGCACATCATAAATGTACTAATAAACTGAGACCCGTTGTCGATTATAGGGTTATAAAAGTTTCGGTTATTGGGTTTAAGAAGTAAGTCGTTGAAGTTGTGCAGTTGGATGATCTGTGGATGATGTCTGTGATATTTTTACAATAAATTATAAGCGAGTATAACTCGACGAGCGATTACTTATGGTTTCAAAATGTGTTTTGTGCAACTGCCGTAAAATCAGATTACTGTATCGTTAGGGAATAATGTTGCTAGCACAAAATATAACACAACCAGACAAAAGGCCGTGATTCATCGATTCCTCGCTAGTTTGTATTATCTAGTCGAACTCCAATAATCAATCTAAGAGTTTGGCATGATATTGATATACATATGTCAAAGTCATATGTCTCTACTTATGTCCACTTTTGAGTACAAATTGAAATTTGGTTTTACGGGTGAAAAATTATTCTACAGCAATATTTGGAAAGATTTTAATGGAGGTATAAATAAGTTTGGAGAGTTTTACAAAAAAAGATGTAACTATAGATAAAATCGTGTAACTATATATATATATATATATATATATATATATATATATATATATATATATATATATATATATATATATATATATATATATATATATATATATATATATATATATATTCATGTTTAACGGCCATCATTCCCCTCTAAAAATCAGAGTGTGTCATTTTGTCGAAAAGTAAACAAAGTATTTTTTGTAGTCTTTCGACGTTAACCTTGGTCCCAACAAAACAAAAGTTGCAGGAAGCGCTGCCTTTTTGCTAACATTTGAAGATCTGATGAGATCAGTTATGAGTGGACTTCAGTCTAACAAAAACATCGCTGAAGAACAAGACAAAGTGATCTTTCAACACAATAACACTTGGCTATACCTGGAAACTTTTTAGGTGCTTCATGGTCAGGTATGGCCTCACGCATACGAAGAAATTTAAAATTCGATCGACTCTCGGATCGCCTTAAAAGGAGGAAATTTTTCGAAAGTTGGGATAAGTTGTATCTAATGATGGGCAATTCTTTGAAAGAAATACATTGGAGCATTTTCTTTAAATAAAGTTTTGAAGTTATACAAAATTTCTCAATTGTACCCCTCAATATTATTAGTATGATGGTAAACAAATGAATAGTTTATAATGTTGGAGGATGTTAACACCTATATTTGTATTGGGACCGAAGAAGTTTCAAATGTGTCGCAATTCCATATAGACGTTCGGTCGAAAACAAATCAGAGATGCACGAATATACACCTAGCATTGCTCCATTTTTAATAATTAGTTCTGCACTCCAGGGTCATACCAATGTTCATCAACTTGGTTGATGAAAATACCTATTTCACACCTTCTCTGAATGGGGTTCAAAGCCCTGTCGATACCTTTTACTTGAACTACCACAACTTACGCGTCTTGTTCCACGAGTTCGAACTTAAATATTATCTACATCACGTATGCTGGGCCAACTCCAATATTAATCGTAGACGCATTTCCCTCTTGGACTACCTATCTGCGTCTGAACGAATCATCTCGAATAATGGCAATAGTCCTATTTTTTCGATATCCTCACGGAAAGAAGTAATTTATATTATTTTTGCCTCACGGAGTCTAAGTGGGAAAGTTTTATCTAACCATTCTTACATCTTCTTCTTTCTAATCAGCGATAAACCTAAAATAAAAGATTTTAGGAAGCTAAGAAACACTGATTGGGAACTTTATAGACCCCATCTCAACCAGCCACTTATATTTTCAGCAATGAAAATCAGAAAGTGCGGAGGAATGGAAAGGGCTGACAAGCTTGAAGAAACACTAACCACCTATGAGAAGAGCTGTCCTCTAAGTAAGCCTAAAAAAACTGACTCGTACAAATTTTCACAAAGAGAGTGTTAGAGATGTATCCGAAGTGAAAAACATTGAGGCAATGTCTAAACTCAAGAGATTTCTTTGTCATGAAGGTCACTATCGGAACTCTAAAGAAACCTTCACACGAGTACAAATCAGGACGCCTTGTAGGTTCTAATGAAAACTCATTTTCCCGAAAGGGCGACCTCTAAAGCAGTAGATGGAAATCAATTCCACACCAACTTCCAAGTTTCACAGATTGGAACTTGATGGCGAAGGTGGTGGCAAAAGATAGAATTTTATGGATTTTTGTGTCATCCAAAGCGTTGATCTGAATCATTAAATGAACATTACCATTACTCTTACTATAATACGAGTACATAGTTAAGAATTTATTATTTAATTAAATTAATATCGCCAACCATAATAAATCCCATTTGTGTTGCTTGCCATTCCTGGTATATATTACGTTCAATTAATGTAAATATCACTTACAAAATAACATACAATTTACATAATTTTCTCGCAAGTAAAATCCATGTTTCATTTCGTTCTCGGTTTTCTTTTCTCAAGTTATACAGAAGAAAAAAAAATGTCGTGAAAATAAAATCTAATTAGGTTCACCTGCATATACCTCCATCTGTTTGGTTGCTTTTGATATAACGAATAAACATTACTCCTTGTTTCTTAAAACATTTAACTTCAATCCGCTTTAAAGTTCACTTTTTCTTCTTCACTTCTTTTCGTTATACTTTCGATATTCTCACTATGTTCGTCTTTATACCTAAGAAAATTATAGAATTATTTATCTCACGGTTTTTTGTACGAACCTAATTTACATATTTATATTGTTCTTTCTTAATGATGGTTTTTGATTTACGTTGTATCGTCTTTTGATTAGTTACAGTGATTAGTTGGTTATGTATAACGATTATTTGTGTTTGATTTACTTAAGAATTGGCATTTTGCCATTTAATTTGTATTAACAGCTTTAAGTTGTTTATGTTTGTGTGTCAAGGTCAAATGATTAATATCTATATCTATATACACTAAAAGTGCTTGCTATTTTGAAAATTTACATTCAAATCACCACACAACACAAATGTACATAGGCCAAATCGAGTAGGAGAAGAGGAAGGAATTAATCAATAATTCATAGATCAATATAATTTGGCCATAACGAAAAACGGCCAGCAACAACTATGCAATTCAATTAAACTTAATTTAAAAATAATTGCGTCGTTATTTATCCCCCTTTTCAGCAAGCTGGATGGGAAAAATATGCAAATTGTCCTCACCAGTAACCATAGATACCATATACGTAATGTAAATGAAGAAAAAATGTCAAACAAATTACTGAGCCGAATGTTCCTTAGTAAGAAAAACCAAATTTAATTTTCTTATAAAATAAATATAAATTATTTAAATTTATTTTATTTATTATTTACATACTTATTTCTTCCTCGGTTAGATGTAAAATTATGTCTTCTGTATATGAAGGAAATACGAGGGTGGTATGGTGAATAACACAGGTATGCCCGTCGACCAAAAATAATAGTTTTTGGAAAAATTACATTTTCATAATATAGAAGGCTTGATGGTACCTATTCAGTTCGAAACATATCCGTTATGACATCACAATTTATCCGATCTGGCAAAACTAATAAAATGGAGTAAGTAACTTGTAAGGAGTGAAACGAATGGCGTGAGACAATTACGTTAGTTAAGGTCGTACGTTGGACTATTCGGTACTAACGGGTTAATAGTCTAACCTAAGGTATGACCTTCGACCGAAAATAATAGTTTTTGAAGAAATTTCATTTTCATAAAATATTAGGCTTGATGTACCTAATCAGGTTGAAATATATCCATCAAGACACCACAAGACTAATAAAATGGAGTAAGCAACTCGGTTATGACCTTCGACCGAAATTCGAAAATAATAGTTTTTGGAGAAATTTCATTTTCATAATATAGTAGGCTTGATGTACCTAATCAGGTTCAAACATATTCATTATGACATCACTATTTTTCCGATCTGGCAAGACTAACACAATGGATTAAGTAACTTACTACATGTTATTAGTCTTGCCAGAGTGAACCGAATGGCATGGCTCAATGGCGTAAAAAGCCATTGATCAATCTATTTAAAAATAAGCTCTCACAACAGCTCCTGTTTTGAACATGGTGGATCTTTCAAAAAGGGTTTATATACCGTGGGACGTTAACTCCACTAGAAACAAGCTGTTTTATTCTAAAAATCTAAAGACGGTGAAGATATGCGTATCGAGTTCATGTCACACTAACTAAACTCTACTAAACGACACTACTTAGTGTAGTGTAATTCAGCTGGAATGTTTAACACTTGTGTTAGTGATTTAGTAGTTAGGGTCGAATGTTGAACAACTACCTTTTGCTGTACTAACAGGTTACTAGCTTAACGTGCTTAAGATCTCAAACGAACATATCAAATAGGTTAACTATATCGCGCTAACTACCAGAGCTTTAGTTTGAGACCCAATATCGGCATGGAAATGTGTGTGGGAAGCACTACCTAAAAATTTCATGGATAAGACAACGAATGTATAGTTCATATCAAAATTATCATTATCAAGAAGACCAGCAAGAAGAATCACGGTACAGTTAGTATATGTTAAATTGATACGACTTCCGTGGCTTAGATGCAGCAGCAGTCCATCTTACACAGGCACAAGATGATTTCTTAAAGGAATATGACTAATATAGAAACCGGGTTTAAAGCATTAACTTAATGAAAGCAGAAGCAGCACATTCGCATGCTTCATTCTTCTAAGCTCCAGTATGCTCTGGAGCAACATGAGTGTTGATCTGGTATAAATACTTGGGATGGTCTATTTAAAACTTCTTGCATATGCAATGGATATCTGTGTGATTGGATTAAGTGGCAACGGACTGAAACATTTAAACGCGTAAGTGGTAACCAGTGGTAATAATGCGAAGGAGGATATTAAAGTTAACTTTGCTGCTGACAATCGGGCTTACTATCCATTTCCGAAATCATAATATTTTGAGTTGATCAGACCTGTTGTCAGATGGTCCAAATATGGGTACTTAAATAGTATTTTCAATCACGAGATCGGGAATTTAATGTGAATTGGTTGATATCGTGGTTGAAATTAAAATACTCTGAGTCAGATTGTTCTACATCAGACCATCTTGGATTAAAGTGATATATCGCATTCATCAACTTCAGACTCAAGCTATATGAGGATCCAATGCATTAGTATTTGATAATGCTCGGTCCCCCTCATACAACACATATTTTTTCTAGTTTTGATTTAAAATTGGCTTAAATGCAGGAAGATTGCGCATTCAATGCAACAAACTGGTTTAAAGGTGTAATCGAACATTTCATCCCAATCCTCAAATACGCATAATGCTGCTTGGTGAAACTGTACAAGTTTAAGTGAACGACCGGTGATATCTGGATGGATAGAATGAAGATAGTTCTCGCTTATGATAATTGAAAAATATAGTACGACTAGTTCAAGAGCAACTAAGGCGACCAGTTCAAGATCAACAGCAATATTATTTCCTTTAATCTCAAAAGGAAGAGGCACCCACATCACGGCAACTCTATTGTTAGAACGAAGAAGAGATTATAAATAAATAAATAAATAAATATATATATATATATATATATATATATATATATATATATATATATATATATATATATATATATATATATATATATATATATATATCTATATATATAACCAGTAGTATAGTACTACCTAAAATGTAGTATTTTGGGGCTTAAACTTTTAGGAATTTTGAAAAGCTCAGTTACATTGATGTAGTAGATATTTGAAACTTGGAACCGTGGTAATATTTTCAGATGGGTTTTTATACAAAAAAAAAACACCAAGATGCTTGAACACTTCATCGCTTCTTCGCATGATAAACGGCAATCCAACCTAATAGGTTCATCAACGACCAAGAGCCAAAACGGAGGTGAAAGCACGGCTCCTTGCGAACTTTTTGGTGACTTTAACAGATACCGATATTACTTTCCCTTGGACATGGCCTTTTTCCAAACCCAGATACTTCTCATATAACCATCGTATAATTTTATATTTACAAGTTTTCACAAAGTAGAAAAAAAGTGGTAAGCATACGGGCAAAGCCTAATGAAAATAAAAAAAAGGGTAATACTGAGAAAATATCCCTTTTCAGATGTGTATTAAAGGACAATATAACAAAGCTTTATTATGTATGTATGCGTGGCAAACAAACCAAAAACTCAACATTTGTTTGGGTATTTTTGGTGTGCGGCTTTACAAGCGATGAAATTAGATTACTGATGATGTTTTGGTTTTAATTGGAAATTATTCTATGTGGCTTTAGTGTTCGAGGTGTTTTATTTATTTAGGCATTTTATGTAAAGGAAACAAAATCACAAACGAAAAAATTTAAATACCTTCAGGGCTCTAATTATTTCAAGAAACCCCAAGTAGGATCATAAATCGTAAATGTTGGAATAACAAAATTTTGATTTACTTAAGGTTGTACTCGCGTATTATTATTTAATTGAATTTTTTGTCTTCGACGTCCGGAATTTTTAAACTATTAACGAACTTTGTTTTCAAACGGCAGACAAATATTCCAGAAAGACATTTGCATCCGGTATAATACCCCCGGCCTCAATATTATATATATATATATATATATATATATATATATATATATATATATATATATATATATATATATATATATATATATATATATATATATATATATATATATATAAGGGGGTTGTGAGTGCGCTTTAATAGGGTAGGAGTTGATCGTCTATAGCCATGATTTTGTGGTCTATATTCCAACTTTGCAACTATGTAGAGACCACCAAATGTCTCTAGTATACCTCCACGTCGTAACTCCCGGGCAACGTTAAAAAAACGGCTAAATACTAGAGGCGAGTGGATTACACTATAAATATAAGATCACTAGTTTATTTGACTGCAAAGTTGAAATTCAACCACTTAGAAAGTCTAACCTTATTCCGCAGTGCAAAAGATGTCAAGCATATGGATACACGCAAAAATATTGTGGCAAACTTCCAAGGTGTGTTAAATGTGCTGGACACCATCTAACTGGTGAATGCGACAATCCGCAAGTTAATTTAAAGTGTGTACACTGTGGTCAAGGTCATCCTGCTAATTATCGAGGATGTATTGTTGCAAAGGAAATGCAGAAAATTAAAAATCAAAGGATGAATAAAGCTCAAATGTATGGTCTGGCAAATCGGTATGAGAAGCAGACAGAACAGAATAACGGGCAACCTTTTAGCCGCCAATTAAGAACTGAAGGTGCTACATATGCCGAAGCAACTAGAAGCGCAGTCAATAAACCTCAGCAAAAATTGATAGATGTTGACATCAGTCAAACATTTCAAGATATTCTCATTAAATTAGCTAAATTTGATGAGAGGCTACAAAAATTGAAAGAAAAAGCATTGGGAGCTAAACCCAAATTAATACAGAAATGAACTGCACAGTGAAAATCATGTCATGGAATGCTAATGGTTTGCTCCGACATCAGCACGAGCTACAAGCAGTCCTCGATATTGAGAATATAGATGTGTGTCTTATTTCAGAAACACATTTTACTAAACAATCCTTCATTACATTTAAAGGTTATTGTGTTTATCATACTATTCATCCAGATAATTCAGCCAGAGGAGGAAGCGCAGTCATCATTAAAAAAACTATCTAACATTTTGAAGAAGCAAAGTATGAAAAAGAAGAAATTCAGGCCACAGTTGTTTATATAAAAACTTACAACGTTCCTATTGTTGTGGCAGGATTGTACTGTCCACCAAGACATTCTATTAAACACAAACAATATTCAGAGTTTTTCAAACGGCTCGGGAAAAGGTTCATCATAGGCGGTGACTCCAATGCGAAGAATACTCACTGGGGTTCTAGATTGACAACAACTAAAGGAAAAGAATTACTAATCGCTTTTAAAGAAAATGGATGTGAATCCATTTCAACAGGAAAACCAACATATTGGCCAACTGACCCAGGAAAAATACCTGACCTAATCGACTTTTTTATAACCAAAAATGTTTTTAATGATTTTATGAAAGTCGAAGAGAACCAAGATATGAGCTCAGACCATTCTCCAATAGTTTTAACTCTAATCGAGTATATCATCCAAAAAGGGAATAATCCAGCATTAACTAACAAATACACGGACTGGAAAAGTTTCAAAGTACACCTCGAACAAAGAATACTTTTGAAAGTTCCTTTAAAAACTGTTATATACTCGCATTAGAGCAAGTATAATATCTCATATTAAAGCGAGTAAAAGTTATTTGTATGTGTGATCAATACATCACCGGATTTATCTGTTATTAATTAAGGTATTGACCGGTTATGCCGTAATAGTCGAGTCAGTCATTATTCATCTCTTCTCGAGCTCAGTCTATTTAAAATATATCATATAATATAACTCATAAAGCAAGTTGTTTTAATTATATTATAAGTGATAAATAGTTTATAAACTTATGTTGTAAGAACATAAAAGTGGCGACGAGATAATAAAAGAACCATATACCGTGCATAGACTATCCGAAGATCAACACTTGTTAGTAAAAAACGTGTTTGTATTATTGTGCACAACGCTACAATGGACGCCAATCAGTTTAAATTATTTATGGAGCAACAGCAAAAATGTGTCAACGAAATGCTCGCAATCTAACGGGAACAAATCCAAGAGTTTCTTAAAAGTGATGTTAAGCCAACTATATCGAATTTTGTACCAACATTCCGAGAATTTGATAGAAGTAAAGAAAATTTTGATGAGTACATCGCACAGATGGAACAACATTTTTGTGGAAACAATGTTATTGAAGATGAAAGAAAACGGTCGTTGTTTTTATCTTGGGTCGGTACCGCTACATTCAGTGACTTGCGGAAACTATTTAATGATGGCGACCAATATAAATTGGAAAAATTTACCGTGATTATTGAAAATTTAAAAAAATATTTTCGATCGAAAATGCACGTGTTAGCAGCACGATGCAAGTTTTTGCACTTGAAAATGAATCCAGGGGAATTATATTCCGAATGGATTGGTAGATTGCGTGAAGCATCGAGTGAGTGTGAATTTGAGTGCAAAAAAGAGAGTTGTACAGAATCTTACGTTGACTGGGCGATACGTGATATGATAGTAATGCATACACACCATGAAGCTGTACGTACTGCGTGTTTGCAGAAGTCAAACCCTTCCCTCGAAGAAGTTACTGTGATTGCAAGTACATATGAGTCAACTCAAAAATCAATTAAAATTATGACGGGAGAGACTAATACGGGTGCACATGAGGTGCAGGTACTTCACGATCGTTCAAATCGGAGTCGATCACAACATAGATTAAATCGATTTAACCGCAATCCGGGTAGACAACCTTCAGCAAGTCGGTCTACATCAAAACCGCTTCGATCATGCCCTGGCTGTGGGACTAAGCATCTCAGACAAAATTGCCGATTTCTTAAGGAGCAATGCCACGCTTGTCAACGGGTCGGACACATCCAATCCGTCTGCATGTCTACTCGAAGCAGACAAGCCATCCATTTGAAGTCACATCAACGCGCCGGAAAAGAAAGGAAGGAATCTATCCAATCACTTGAAGTTTATCAATTAAATTCAACAGACACAACGACTTCAGACACGTCAAGCAAAATCGTCAGTAAACCGATTCAAGTGTTGGAAACCCAACACAAACCAAGTCATCAGTAGGGTCAATTTGCCAAATCGAAGATACGTTATACCGAGCTGATCGCAAGATATTTATTAAAGTTATTATCAACGATATTCCAATGGAGTTTCAATTGTATCAACGATATTCCAATGGACAACAGCTTCGATAGTTGGGATCAACGGTTATCGACAGCTTAAAGAACCGAAGTACAAACCTACAACGAAGAAATTGTTAGCATACGACGGAATGCCAGTGCAGTTAAAGGGAGTTACAAATGTGGTTGTAAAATTAAATAACCAAATCCGTGAACTTCCTTTATTGATTACTCACACTCAAGAAGGATCAAACATATTAGGACTGGATTGGATAGATGCGTTTGATCTGCGTATCCAGTTGTCGTTGTCGGATGTATCAACTATCAAACAATTAAAAATGGAGAACACCATGTCAAACAACGAGAATGGAAAGTATTTAAATGATCTTGTTAAAGGTATGTGCCAGTCGTATAGTCAAATTTTTGATGGGAAGCTTGGATGCTGTAATTTTAAAGCTCATTTAGTCCTTAAAGAGGACGCAATTCCAAAATTCTTTAAAAGCCGTCCAGTTCCATATTCACAAATGGCAGCAGTAAAAAACGAAATCGAGCGGTTAGTCGAGATAGGTGTATTGAAGCCAGTACAATATAGTCAATGGGCAGCTCCGATCGTGGCCGTTACAAAATCAGATTCATCTGTTTGACTTTGTGGGGACTTCAAAGTGACAGTGAATCCACAACTGAAGATAGAACAGTATCCAATTCCTCGAGCTGAGGATTTATTTAATAAACTAAGAAATGGAAAGTTATTTTCGAAAATTGACCTAGCTGAGGCGTACCTCCAAATTCCTATTGATGATGATTCGCAGGATTTTGTTGTAATAAACACACCAACAGGTTTATATAGATTCCAACGAATGCCTTTCGGCATTGCTAGCGCACCAGCAATTTTCCAGAAATTCATGGACCAATTTTTGGTAGACTTGCCTAACACGGCAAGTTACCTAGACGATATAGTAGTTTCAGGGGAGACCATAGAAGATCACTTGATCACGTTGGAATTATTATTCAAACGATAAGATGCTGCTGGATTAAAATGTAATTTAAAGAAATGTGAATTCTTGATGACCAAAATTAACTATCTTGGTCATATTATATCAGAAGAAGGAATACAACCTTCACACGAAGGAGTAGAAGCTATTAATAAGTTACCTCGCCCTAAAAATTTAAAGGAAGTGGAATCTTTCCTGGGTAAAGCGAATTATTACCATACATTTTTGGACAATTTTTCTAGCATTTCAGCACCACTAAACGAATTGCGTCGGCGAGATGTAGACTTTAATTGGAATGAGTCAAGAGAACGTTCATTCCAAGCCATAAAAAAAGGAATTGTGGAAGCTACCAAACTTGTTCACTTCAGGAACGATTTACCTATTGTACTGGCTACCGATGCTTCCAATTATGGAGTGGGAGCTGTGATATCTCACCGGTATCCTAACAGTGAAGAAAAACCCATTGCTTTCGCATCGAAAACGTTAAACGAACATCAGCGTCGATATTCGCAGATAGAGAAGGAAGCTCTGTCTATTATTTTTGGGTGTACGAGGTTTCATCAGTATCTGTACGGACGTCATTTTGAACTTTTAACGGATCATAAACCGTTAGTAAGCCTTTTCCACCCCGAAAAAAAACTTCCAGTTATGACTATCCAGAGGCTGCAACGCTGGGCAATCACGTTAATGGGGTATAACTACACAATTCGGTACAGGCCAACAGCAAAACATTGCAATGCAGACGCTCTATCCCGTTTACCAATTGGTCCAGATCCAGAATTTGACAAAAAGGAGACATGTTTGCAAATCGAAAAGGCGTATGATAAGGACATTTGTGATATTCCCATAGACTTTGAAATTATACGCCGAGAGACAAAAAGGGATGGGCAACTAAGCAAAGTGTCTCAATTCATTCAGACAGGATGGCCTGACGTTTTACCAAAAGAATGGGAACTGCTTGCTTCCAATCAGGTGAGAAAAAATTCATTAAACTCTCATCGTGGTGTTATATTGTTACAGACGGAGTCATTACGAGTCGTAATCCCAGAAGCACTTCAAGAAAAAGTTTTGTCAATGTTACATGAGGGACACTGGGGAATCGTCCGAACAAAACAACTGGCAAGACGTCATTGTTGGTGGCCCGGTATTGATCGCGCCATCGAAAGAAAAATACAAAGTTGCAAGAGTTGTCAGGAAGTTTCAGCATGTCCTTCTCGGGAATTTTCCAATTGGCCTACACCACAACGCCCGTGGGAAAAAATTCACGTAGATTTTGCGGGACCATTTCAAAATTGTATGTGGGTACTATGTATGGATGCATTTTCAAAATATCCATACGTTGTACGAATGAGTTCCATCACAAGTTTGAGCACTATTAAAGCATTACAAGCAATCTTTGCCATGGAAGGATTGCCTGACACCTTAGTAAGTGACAACGGAACTTCATTTGTGTCAGAAGAATTCCACACGTATTGTACCAGAAACGGCATAGAACATCTCACATCAGCCCCTTTCCATCCATCATCAAATGGGGAAGCTGAGCGATGTGTTCGTACATTTAAAACGGCGATCAAGAAGCTAGTGATTGATGGGGTCAAAGCAGACGACGCGTTGCTTACCTTTTTGCTTACATTTCGTTCCACTCCGAATGCTAGTGGAAAATCTCCAGCAGAATTATTACACGGTCGACAACCCAAAACTTGTTTATCACTGATGAGTCCACCAAATAGTCATTGTCCGCAGAAGCGAAGAGTAACGAAGTTTTCTGTTGATGATTGTGTGTTTGTAAAGAACTATGGAAAAGGAGAGAAGTGGTTGCCAGGCAAGATATTCACTAACATTGGCCGAATGATGTACTCAGTTAGGACGGATCGGGGGGTTGTTCGACGGCACCAAAACCAAATTCGAGCTCGTACTTTTGCGTTAAGTGACTATGAGATGGGGGAGATGTTGTCTAAAGAAAAAATGAATCTACAACACTCGTCTTCGCCATCACAAAAAACACCGACTACTTCACCACACCCAAGAAGATCACCTGAAATGGATTCGACAAAAAAGTGTTCTTCTCCGCTTACAACAACTAGGAATCAGCCAGTTGAAACGAGGAAGCGGACGTGTTTTTCAGAATCAGATGTAGAAGATGCAACAGTTCGTTGATCTTCCAGGATTCGAAAGCCAGTCGTAAGATTTACCATTGATGATTTCAATTAGCGAAGGAGGAATGTTATATACTCGCATTAGAGCAAGTATAATATCTCATATTAAAGCGAGTAAAAGTTATTTGTATGTGTGATCAATACATCACCGGATTTATCTGTTATTAATTAAGGTATTGACCGGTTATGCCGTAATAGTCGAGTCAGTCATTATTCATCTCTTCTCGAGCTCAGTCTATTTAAAATATATCATATAATATAACTCATAAAGCAAGTTGTTTTAATTATATTATAAGTGGTAAATAGTTTATAAACTTATGTTGTAAGAACATAAAAAAAACTATAGCCCAACTGGACAAAGAAGTAGAAAAGTTCACTACGGATATCCAGCAATCAGCATGGAAAAGTACTCCAGAAATCAAATCAAGGTTAAAAGGAAATAACTATCCAATAGAAATTAGAGATCTCCTTAGGGATAAACGCAAATCCAGAAAAAAGTGGCACCAAACAAGAGCTCCACAAGATAAAAAAAGACTAAACAATCTTACTCAACAATTAACAAGAGAAATTTGGAAATTAAAAAATGAGTCACTTAATTTCTACTTAAGTAAATTGACGAATGACAGTAATACAGAATATTCACTCTGGAAAGCAACTAAAACTCTGAAAATGCCAATAATGTCAATAAACCCTATCAGGAAAATGGATGGAACACGGGCGAGGAAAAACCAAGAAAAAGCTGAAGGATTTGCTAACCATCTTGAAAATATATTTCAACCTCATGAATGTCAATTGCGAGAAACAATTTAAACTTAAAGTTGAACCCGGGTTTGATTTGATTACCGGAGAAATAATAAATCAGCTACCGAGAAAAGCTATACGGTGAAGTTAACTAATATTATAAATGCTTCATTCAGATTAAAATATGTGCCAAAACTTTGGAAAGTAGCTGAGGTTATCATGATTCCTAAACCAGGAAAACCACCACATCTAATAACATCATATAGGCCTATATCGTTGCTGCCGATAATGTCTAACCTCTTTGAAAAGCTACTTTTAAAAAGACTCAAACTAATAATTGAAAGAAATAACCTAATTCCGAATCACCAATTTTGTTTTCGCAGTGAGCACTCAACGATTGACCAAGTCCATAGAAAAACCAATATTATTGAGAAGACATTAGAAGAGAGAAAAGTTTGTTCTGCAGTATTCCTCGATGTAGCACAGGCCTTTGACAAGGTTTGGCACGAAGGTTTAATCTACAAGCTCAAACTAGTCCTACCTAAACAGTACAGCATAATACCGGAATCATATATAACAGAAAGATATTTCAGACTTAAGCAAGAAGATGAATACTCTGAGTTAAAAGAAATAAAAGCAGGAGTTCCACAAGGAAGTATACTTGGGCCACTTCTGTATTTATTATACACCCGAGATGTTCCAATCCCACACAACAATACGATTGCCACTTTCGCCGATGACACAGCCATCATGGCAGTAGGTGACAACAACTCAGATACAACAGAGAAATTGCA
Organism: Tipula lateralis; assembly: GCA_963932295.1. Lineage (NCBI taxonomy): Eukaryota > Metazoa > Arthropoda > Insecta > Diptera > Tipulidae > Tipula > Tipula lateralis. Next base: position 140,926,378 of record OZ010737.1, read on the forward strand.
AGCCGCCCTTGATCTATGGCGTATCTATGGCGTTGACAAAAAAATGGCGCATAAAATTAAATGAAACTAAATCTGTCCACGTCGATTTTACGAACAAGAGATTAGTATACAAACCAGTATATTTAAACAACCAAGAAATACCGCATGCAAACACTGCTAAATATCTTGGTATGACATTAGACGCTAAGCTTCGCTGGAAGGCTCATGTAAAAAAGAAAAGAAATGAGATGGGTTTAAAATACAATAAAATGTATTGGTTACTGGAAAGAAATTCTCATCAATCAATCTTTAATAAGGTTCTGCCACATAAGCAAATATTGAAGCCTGTTTGGACTTACGGTATACAGCTGAGGGGCTGTACTAAGCAGACCAACATAGATATGATCCAACGGTTCCAAAATAAGGTGTTAAGAAACATCGTGAATGCACCATGGTTGGTCAGAAATATAGACATACACAAAGATTTGGGCATAGACCCCGTCAAAACTGAAATTATGAAATTTGCTAGAAGTCACGAACAACGACTGCTGCATCATGTCAACATAGAGGCTAGCCAGCTACTGGATAATACGGATTTATTAAGAAGCCTAAGAAAGAGTAAAGCCTTTTGAGTTAGTGTAAAATCGATTAAAATAAATGTATCTAGCGCACAACAAAAGCGCGATTAAATAACAAATATCATGTAATAAGGAGTACATCGATGGATGAACCCTTAAATTTCAGTAAAATGTAGTAGTTTAAGTTTGAATAAAATTGCTTATTAGTCTAAGACTAGATTGTAATTAAAAAGAAATAATAAAGAAAAATTATTTATAAAATATATATATATATATATATATATATATATACATATATATATATATATATATATATATATATATATATATATATATATATATATATATATATATATATCAGATCAAATGATGATGGTCAAATTGTCTATAGATAGCGCTGAAAAAATTCTTCTCGATGTAAGCCGTTGACGTGATGTTAGTGCGGTCGTTGATGTGCATGGACATTGAAATCAAATAAGGTCTGGCGTTGTCAGTATGCGCTCGTTTTATAGGACCACCTGTGCGTGGTCATGATTATCTTTGACGTTCTGGAAAGACTACATAAGGTCTGTGATGTTATCAGTAATCACATCGACGACAAGGGTTTAACTCCCTTTATAGCAGCTTTCGGTATCCTATAAATGAATAAGAGAAGAACTGTCCTCTAAGTAAGCGTTAAAGAACCGGGACACCATGGTGGACTAAGGAATTGGGCAGACTGATGAATTAGACAAGAAGAAGTTTACTGCTATGAAAATCTTCACAAAGAGAGAACAAGAAATGTATCCGTAAAGAAAAAACATCGAAATGGAGATCTTTCTGTGAGGAAGTGGATAGCTGTTAGGCAATCGCTTAACTCCAGAAAGTTCTCTGTGGTAACATAAAGGTCACTATCGGAACTCTAGAGAAACCTGATGGAACTCACACGAGTATAAATCAGAAAGTGTTCGATGTCCTAATGAAAATTCATTATCCTAACAGGGGGAATTCTAATGTAGTAGATGAAAATCAACTCCCACACCAACTTCCAAATTTCAGAAATTGGAACTTGGTTGAGAAGGTAGTGAGAAAAGATAAAATCCGAAAGAATCATCAGAGCCTTTTCAAAATTTCAAACACCAGGTATACACGAGATATTTCCGGGTCTGCTACAGGAAGGACTTGAAATAATCGTAGACCACCTTGAACATATCTTCAAAGTCAGTTTGGTCCTGGGATCATGGAGAAAAGTCAGGATTCCAAGATCATGGTGAAAAGTCAAGATGGTCTTTATCTCTAAGAATGGAAAGCCTAGATCAGTCTGTCTTCTTTTCTACTTAAATGTTCAGAGCGATAAGGTGCAAATCTCATACATTCCCAACAACACACACACACAAATTAGATCTGTTGAAACAGAACTCTATGAAGTCGTTAGACGAATTTAAAACCCGCTGGACAAGAAAGAATTGACCCTGGGAGCGTTTCTAGACATCGAAAGCACGTTTGCATAAGCATGCTTAGGTCAGGGAGAAATTACTGCAGACTTAGGTAGTATACGATGACGGCGACCACTGTTGATGTGTCGTGATGCGATATTTACGGTTCCAAAATCCTTTTTTCAGGCGAGAATACTGTGTATGGATTTTAGTTTGATCACCAATGCAAATGTTATGTATCTATAACTAGACAGTATGATAGTTAATTCTTAAAAATAATTTTTCTTCTCGTTCAAATATTTTGTTGGATGGTTGCAATGTCTCAATCAAATGAGGCCTAACAATTTCATATAGTTGGGGATGTGCATGCATATCACGTATACACACAATCTTATTAATATTAGCAACCCTATCTATTCTATCACTCCTATCCAAAGTGATGAAAATATGTGCATGAGGGAGACCACGTTTTTGGAACTCAATATTTATGATTTTGAAAAGAAGCGAATGATCCATCACAAATTGCGAGGAAAAGACAGAAAATGCATGTTAGCCTATTAATATAATGATGATGATTGTGCTAGATCACTAGACCTCACTCTGCCAATTTTTTTTTTGGTAATTATATCGTTTTCTGAAAGATGTCACTATCTCAACTATGTTTACTGCATGATCTTCACAGTTCGAAATGCATTCTAATGATAATATGGCCCTTTGGTAATTACTTATACTTGATAATTTATTGAGAGTACGACTCTGTTTTCTTAGCATTGCAATATTTAAATTTTAGCAAAATGTTCATTTAAGCCATAATTTTATGAGGTTTATTGTTTGAATGAAGCGTCTTTGTAAACGACAACTGGAGGATTAAATTTTGAATGGAAATCCAGTCTATAGTTACCAAGTGATTAACTGAAAGAAGGTTCGATCGCCAACAAAAACGACAATGGAACCAATATCTCCTGGTGTGGTGTGCAAAGAAATTTTTAATGAATAGGAATTTTACGATATACTAATTGGTAGCAAACGAATGTTTCAAATTAGTCAGTATACATACAAAAGTGATATTTTCTTATGTAAGAAATATATAAAAATGCGATTCACCATAATGCAAAATCCAACAAGTGATAAATTGAAGCCATTATAAACTCCTTTCTGATTTATTATGTAAAAAGATTATAATAAAGTTGAGTGGATTTACCTGTTGCATTTACAAGCGTTATGATATTTCATCTTTCGATTATTCCCGATTCAATTTTAAAGTTGCAATATATTTATATGTACATAGTTGGAATTGTAATAAGAAAATAGACACTGGAGTCAATGCAAAATTCGTGAACTCTGTTAGCTGACTTCAACTTGTTGAGTTTTGGTTCCTAAATATATTGGAAGATGAAGTAAAATCATTTTGAGTTCTCTAGGTTTCGTCAGATTTATAATCAGGGTCATAATTTATTGAATATCCGAGATCCAGATCAAGTCAAAAGTTTGGATAGATCTGACTATAGTAACTATAACAAATGAATACCATATGACAAATTTCTGTCGAGCTGTGCGAAGTAAGGCTAATCCATTAGAGACTATACAAACTCCATTACATCCAGATAAACGATTGTGATGAAAATGTGGATTACTTAAACAGGATGGCGCTACTTGCCACCTTATTGAACTAAGGCGACTTATTGAATTCAAAATTTCTAACTGAGAAGTTACTCTTTCAATTGGTTTCTAAGATCGTACGATTAGATGCCTGCCGATTATTCCCTTTGGAGCCCAAAGAACAAACTCTGTCTGAATCAAACGATTACCCTACAATGTTATAGTATCAAAAATAATGCATAAATTTAACAAACTGATATAGATAAATAAATTGTAAACTTGATGATACCGCCCAGGTGGCTCTGTAGTTAAAGCTGTGGCAGTTGGAGTGGGAGGTACCAGAGTCGAATCCCGATAGGGGCAGGATGCAAAAGGGATTATCACCATCTGATTACGATCGGTGGTGTTAATGAACGCAGCTATGACCCCCTATTGGAGTGCCGAACTCATGGGTCGACCCATCATCCATGTCAGCGCAGATGGTTCTACGAAAATCAAACCTATAGCCAAACGTTCTCGAATTGAGCTGGGAGAGCCTTGAGCCTCAAAACAGATTGCATAGTATAAAATATATATAAAAAAACTTGATGATGCTGTTTAAGAATCCTGTTAAAATCAAGACGAATATTTTATTTTAAATAAAAGCATAAATGGTCCAATACCTCGATGAAACGACTTAAAAAATAAATTATTGTAATTTTTTACCTTTCTCGCAACCATACAATTTTTACCTGAATATTTTTATTTTTAATGTCTCAGTTACAAAGTCTCATAAGGGGCAAAGTAAATTGCGACCACAAAACATCTTCAAAACTGGATAAATTAACATTTCCGGTGTATATCTTAATAACTGGCACCACCAAATTGGTTGTAAATGTACTAACCTCGTTTTCAATATGAATTCAGAATGAACTCCTCTTCACAGTTTATCGCTGGTACTACCCCATACTATAATATAAGAAATGAGTTCCAAATTTAAATTAGTGTGGGTTTAGTTTTCATCATAATGGACAACGTTACAAACTTTTATCTATATCAGTGAACTCTAATTATAGATTATACCATCCAATTTTCATTAATTATAGAATTCTGGTTACGCTAAATAATTTCACCCACTCACATAATATATCTGACTAATATATCTCTCTATGAATTATTGACAAAAGTTTCAGTTCATGGACTTCATTGATTAGTTTGGCGAAAAAGAATGTTGGGACGGTTGGTGTTAGCTGCAACGAGGACGTACTATAGTCCCGATTTGTGATCTATAGCTTTACGTCCTCGTAATGGCGTAATGTTGGACGTGAATAAGCGAACCGCGAAAAAGTTGGGAGAACCTTGAGCCCCAAAATAGATTACAAAGACAGAAACAGGCTGTGAATCTATATAAGCCGCATTTTCATTGAGGTAAGTTTACCAACCGTCGACACGATACACCTTTATTCGACTTAAGAAATAGTTTTTAAGTTTTTTTTAAATTATTGAAATAGTTTTCAAGTATCTCGAAAATTTCATCAATCGAGAAATGAATCAGGATATTGCTCAGATTGTAAGAGTATTACCAACAACAGAAGTAAGCGTTGAGTGTATATTCTCTACTTTGCGAATTATAAAATCTGGAGATTCCATGAGGTTAGGTTTAATTTAGATCAAAAGTTGAAGTGGTAGCCGAAGCTCAACCTATACCTGGAAACGGAAGTGGCATCGAATGTTTGTTGTTGTTAAAAATGTTACAACCGTACAATTTAAGGGATTTTGTTAAATTCGTTCAATATTTGTGAGCTACCGCACTCTTAGACCGGCGATGGTCCATTGTGATACCACTTTATGTTCGGCTATAAGTCCGATTTTCGTAGAGCCATCTGCGCATTGCATAGTTCCATGTCAGCCTATAGTACTGACTTGGCCGATGGGACGGCCTATGAATTCTAAACTCGACAGGAGATCCAGATGTGTTCATTCACACCACCGATCGCACCGCCCAAACGATCGATTGTGAAAAATCCCTTCATGCATCCTGTCCCTATCGCGATTCGAACCCGGTATCTCCCGCTCCACGCCTTAGCTATTTTTTAACCACAGCGCAACCAGGGCGGTACCTAACTATAACTTTAACAATCAATTGTCAATCGTTTATCCTCCTCGAAATTAATGAAATTTCTCAGAGAATATTTTAAACTCTTGTGTATTTTTCCGGTTGGCTCGGGCACTGCATTAAGGGCTGGTTTTGGATTTTAGTGCCCAATATATGATCTTAGATCGTCAGGTAGTCTAGTCTCGTTTTGGAAGCTAGAAAATATAGTGTCACTAATAGCTGAAAAGTGTGAAATCTTATCTGGACAGTTTCAGAGACATATAATTTCAACTGTGGTGTGAACTGTGCCGTAAATTGTACTTCCAAATCAATAAGGAATTGGAATGGTGGCCTTACTCACCATTAACCACATACTATCCACCGAAAATGAATTTTTTCGTAGTTGGTTTGTGGTTTGACTAACTTTTTTTTTGTGTAAGTTTATGCCCGTGGTAAGCGGAAGGGGTTGAATATGATTCTAAAAGTTCGAGAGTAATACTCTAATGTAAACTGTAACACTGCAAGGCTATGACTGTGCCGATTGTATTGTTCAACAAGAATTGCTCAGAGGCTTGTGGTCTTGACCTGGACCGTAGTAGTCTCTAATGTAATACGTGATGCTGATGATTGTGCCGATTGTATACCGTTGAACAAGAATTGTTCTTGTCAGAGGCTGTGACCTCAATCGTCAAAAAAAATCTAATTATTTGACTGATTGATATACTTCAAGTTTCCGATTGAATGACGTGTACTTTGTTGTGCAACCGGAACCCAGTGACTCTCAACAATTGATTTTGTACAACTGCAAAACACCTCTGATGCATCAGTGATCATGTTGAATTTTGCCTTGTTTAGCGCATGTGATAACAATGTTAGTCAATTATTCACTCTTGAGATTTGCGATTGCTTGTTGGCATCGTTAGAGCCTTGTATAGTCTTTTTGGCGTCTTGGGTTTCTTAAGTACTTGTGCGCAAGTGAGTGAGTTTGAATTAGTGGTAGTACCTTACTGTGCCTATGAATTGTTGAAAGCCTGTTTGATTTATTTTGGAGCTTAAATATTCATAATGGGTTTTTAAGTGACCTCGTCGAACATGGGATAGTCTTTTCAATGTCTCTAAACCAAATCTTTTATCTTAAGCATGTGGAGTGGACAAGAGACGGAAGATGAAAATGGTTAAGAAATACCGTAACCCACAATTTCTAATCGCAGAAGGTCTGTTGAAACAGCCTGATGCACTGAACCTAGTCACCGTGGTCTTGACACAGGCGTTATTTATTCAGAAATAGTATTATGAACCGGCATGGTTCAAACCGGTATTTAACTGGACCAATTTTCGTTAATTGGTTTCTAAGCGCCAAATATTTCGGTGGATTAATAATTATCATCCTATATCAATATATGATTGGTATGAAGCGTGGTAGCTTGCCGTAAATTTGAATGTGTTGTATTTCCGAGTTGTTGCTTGTTCTTGTAATCCACTAGGCCGGTTTCGATCTGATGATGACGTCATTGAATGACTGCGTGATCGAAAAGATCAAATCCATCTCATCAGGCATATGCAACCGGACTTGATGTTCTTACTGTGCGATTCGTATATATACGAATAGTCATGTCGCGACAGTACTAGTGAATTACAAGAACTTAACTCGAAATATCGATTTTATTAATTGCGTGTGGCGTGAGCTCTTATTGTGAGTTATTTTTAGTTGCTCTGGTCGCCACAGTACTCCCCCGAAAGTGAATTCCCCCTCCGTTTGAGTTTGATGATCTATGCCGCAATGCGTTGGGGTGCCTGCTTTCACCCGCTTAGTGATTAGGCTTGTTGCGACATGAAACGAACTTCCTGGATAAATCTGTGCCTTGAGAGCGCGAAACGAACCACCACGTAATTGAGAGAGAAGGCAGAAATTCCATTGTGGGAAGTTAAATTTTGCCGTTAGGGCAGGAGGGTATCGGGTTGGTTGTGTCAGAAGGTATTGACGTGTTGTTCCCTAAACAGGGCCGTTGGGGTCACCAATGGAGCGTGTAGCTTGCCGTAAATTTGAATGCGCGTTGTTCTTCCGAGTTGTTGCTTGTTTTTGTAATCCACTAGGCCGGTTTCGATCTGATGATGACGTCATTGAATGACTGCGTGATCGAAAAGATCAAATCCATCTCATCAGGCATATGCAACCGGACTTGATGTTCTTACTGTGCGATTCGTATATATACGAATAGTCATGTCGCGACAGTACTAGTGAATTACAAGAACTTAACTCGAAATATCGATTTTATTAATTGCGTGTGGCGTGAGCTCTTATTGTGAGTTATTTTTAGTTGCTCTGGTCGCCACAGGTATATAAACATATGTATATTGGGATTGTAAATGAGATTTCCAGATATATATATATATATATATATATATATATATATAATATATATATATATATATATATATATATATATATATATATATATATATATATATATATATATATATATATATATATATATAAATATATATTCATTGATAAATTAATATTTTTTATTTATTTATTTTTACTCATTATTATCATTATCAGATACATCAGTAAGCCCGACAGAGACAATAGGCTAATGGTATGAGAAATAATACCATATATCCTTTCGAATGAACATTAGAAAAATATCTAGAGAAAACTGCATCGATTATTGTCCCACGTCTTGTGGACGTTGTGGGCTCATTTCGGTTCTTATTTATTTGTAGCTCTAATTTATCTCGTAGAAAGTTTACCAAGAGTTGTACATCTTTTGACGCGAAATTAACATTGAAATTAGAGGCAGTCTATGATAGTTTTCTCCTTATTCTTCAAGCCTTATCGACTGTAAAGTATGTCTTTTATATAAAAACTTTATAATATTTTTAACTATGTTATTGGGCGAAATATAAGGAACAACCATTATGGTTTTTCTTTCATCGTCCAAAACACAGTGAGCAGTACATAAATCACCATCATTTAATTTTTAATAAATTATCACTTTTCTTAGGCTTAAATTTCGTTATACATTTAAAATTCTGGATGCCAACATTTTCATCGTCATTTGACCAGTTTCCTGATATAAACAAAATATTGCTTGAATCAATTACGGGATCGTTCAAGTCCAAAACGTGTTTTCTGAGACTTTGGCAATGGTAGAGAATGAGTCCTTCGTTATTCATAAAGAACTTCATTGAATGTTCCACCTTGGGATTTATGAATTGTCATGGCACATCCTGATACTAAAAGAAACTTTTCGTAATCTCACTTTTCGTAACTCTCTAAACCAAATGAAGATTTGGACAACTTAAAGTATCATTTTTGTTCAAAAATCGAGGCCGTACGACAGATCCTGATTTGCGTAGACCATCTGCACATTTTACTGCTCCATACCAGCGTATAGTACTAGCTTGACAGATAGGTGGGTTCAGCACTACAACAGGTGTCGAATATCCTCGTAACAGAACATAATCGAATGATGAAAACATGCTCATCCATATCCAGTCCCTATTGAATTTTTTCCCCAGTATCTACCTCTCCTACTGCGTGAAAAATTTTAAGAAAGTAGAAACAAGCATTGTATAGACCCCATTAAAAGCTTCGTATCGCGAAGACGATGGTAAAAATTTGGAGAATTTGTGGTTTTCTAATTAAATAGCTAATAATAAGGGATTTATAGGAACTGATATATGAAGAAGAGTCACGACTCATTGAACACGAAGTTAATTTAATTTGGAGTAAAGTTAATTTAGATCAAAGGTTGGAGTGGAAGGTGAATCTGAAGCTATAGCTGGACCCGGAGGTAGAGCCGGATTTTTGTTGTTATCGAAAACTTCACAACAGTAAAATTTAAGGATTTTGTTATTTTTGAAAAAACTTTTGATTAAGATATTAATGTCAGTGGTTAAATTAAAGAAGTCAGTAAGTAAATTTAATTCTCTTCGGAATATTGCTTGTAGAACAATTACTGGTTACTTTTGTTTCGAATTCGTTAAAAGTTCACTTCCTATACCAAAAAATGATATGGTTAATGTGAATTGTGACCTATATGTATAACATTTAGGGCTCGGTTTGGAATTAATTTCCATCTTTGATCGTCAGCTAGTCTAGTCTCGTTTTGAAAAGTTTTACAAGTAGAACTATAACTATGATATATTATTGAAGCTTAAAACCTCGCTGTCACAGTCAAACATATTTTGCTATGTGGTTCATTGTGACATTGAAGATAAGATTGTTGTTTCTTTAACTAAATCAGATTCATTAGCCTTGATTGATCCTGAACTAGTCGAATTCTTTGAAAGTTATGTAAATATTCACTGTTCTTGAAAAAAAACCAAATCATAGTTCATTACAATCGTTTCTAAGTAACTAAATCGTCTAACTTGTTCCAGTTGAAAGTGAAATCACGTTTTGTTTGGCCTAATATTTTGCTCGATTAATAATTATTATCCTATATCAACATAAACATCTTATGATTGGTAAACAAACATATGTAAATTCTACAATTTTGATACATAATAAGTTTTCAGTTCACTGGCTAAATTCAATATTACCACAATCACTTGTTACAACCAAATTTTGTTTTACCCCCAAAAAAAAAACAAATCAAAAGATAAGAATTTTGATTATATATCTTCGTAATTTACATAATCATGATCCAAATTTTCATGAACGAGTTTAGTTATAACAACATAAGTTAAACACCCACAAATATAAATCCACAAATTCATAATGCGAAACACCAAAAAAAAAAACGATTTATTGCTAACATTTATCAAATTATGAAATGAAATTAATTTTCACAAATTATATAAAATTATGTTAAATTGTTTGAGAATATGATTTTCTATAACAATAATTTCCAAGATAATTTATAACGATGATGAAAATTGATTTGAGCAGCAAAGCAAATTCGGAAAACGCAAGGACACGAATTTTGTTCACAATTCCAGGTATTTCACCTACAAAATATAAAATTAATGTTTAATAAAAATAAATTATTATTTACCAATTTACAAAATTTGTTTTTATATTTTGATTGATGTATATCGCCCAAATTTGTATTTAATTTGTCGCAAGCAAGCGAACACACAAAAGAAACTGTTTACTTATCCAACATTTGAGCGCACACCATTGGAATATCAATTAAAAATTAAGCAAATTTTATATTTTTGTACACAAACACGCACACATACACAACCACTTAATATATATTATATTATAATTAAACACATCATATATAAATTAATTTAAATAGATTTTTAATAATCGTAATTAATTTATTTTCTATTTACTTAGTGAGATAAAATATTTTTTTATAAGACACATAACAACTTAAACTTAATTATATTAATTTTGTATTTACTTTTAAAATGAACAACACACACATAATATATGTAACTACTTTCAACTATTTTCAAAGCTCGACAACTTAAACTTTTCTTATGCTTTTCACGATCAATAACATATACATATATATATTTGTATATAGAAAATTAAACCATACACATATAGAGGATAAAATAAATAACAAAAATCTCTTAAAAATAAAATAACAATTCTAAAAGCCACAAATAAACTTTTTAAAAACTTTCAGTTTTTCATTTATTTATTTCCACAACACTAAGACTCAAACACAATATAAAATCTCGTTTAAACCACTCGGCACAAAGATACGATGCGAACTGATTGTACAACGAATTAAATTCTGTATACTGTGTGCTTTATCTGAAAAAAAATAAATAAATAACGCAGCGCCGTGCGGCAAAAAATTTAGATAAAATCAAGGGGAAATTGTGATCCGAATATTTAACGACAACGAAATGAAAAAAAAACCGAAAACACTGTTATAAAAAAACACAATAGGAAAATATTTTTATTTTGTAACAAGTTCAATGACGTAATAATGGAAATATATTTATTTATTTTTCGTTTGGTTTTTCTTTTCAATTTTTTACGTTTTTAGCTTTTTTAGCGAGAAATAAATGAAAATTTAATGTTTTTTTTTGTCTCACCCAAGGATGAGGAATTGTTTAAAGGGGTACGTCCCCATTCGAAATTGGTAAGCCATTAAAATACAAATATATGTACTCGATTAATTTTATACATTGATTGATTGATTGAATATTGCCAAATTTTTTTTTTGAATTATTGAATTTTGAGGGATGTAATATCTTAATATAAGCAAACATCCTAAATAACAGGGAGTTTAAACCTTTCAAATCAATACTTAAACAAATACTATATGGTATAATTATAGGTGGTCTGGTGTGAAGCTGTTTTGGAGGGATCAAGTTTATTGTTAGTCCTGAAAATCTAAAAAATATCTGGCAAAAACGCTTTCGTCATTTTATATAAAATCCTTTGAAGCCAATTATACTTTAGGTTTGAAAACAGATGATAGACAAGGAAAGCCAAATTTAATAACCATACCCTAGATTTTCAAGCAATTACTTTTTACATAAAAAAACAACCCATAAAGATCACCAAAGTGCGTCCATAATAATTCAAGAAGTACTGCGAACTTTTCCGATTTATTGTGTCAAAGAAGATTTTGTATAGACGACAAGAGATGAGGTGGTCCCATCTCTTCTGGTCATGACCACCCAAGTAATAGTCGATTTAAGAAATAATAACGTCGCTCGTAGAGCGGGCTCAGGTACCACATGGGCTAATTAAGAAGTCAATACGTTTCTTTTGATATACTTGTGCACTCTAACACACACTGCCTAGTTGATTTAAGGCAATCCATCAGTTAATATCATCATATCGTCACCGGAGAGGTAGAATGGGCTGTTGTTGTTCAATATAGCTTTTCGGAAATAATTACATGAAATAATTTCCTGAAAATGTGCTTCGATACCATACAGTGTCCGAGTTTGCGAGCGGCTGTTTGAGCTGAACACTTTCTGATCTAAAAATCAAGTGACATTCTATCCTTCGGGATAAATACTACCCTGACTTTTCTCCATTATCTTGGAATGTATCTCTCGACCAATCTCGTCTGAGATGATTTCCAGTCCGTCTTGTTTTTGTCAGCATCTTTACCATCAAGTTTGACTCTCTTACCTCGTAGTTGATTTCGATCTACTTTATTGCAATTATTATTATTATTATTTTTATGGGAAAATCAGTTTTCATAAGAATCTCTAGGCTTCCTGATTTGTACTCGTATGAGTTCCATCAGGTTTCTCTAGAGCAATAGCGACCTTTATATTGCTACGTTGAGCTTAGCGGCCTCCATAAGGCTATCCACTTCCTCGAAGAAAGATGTTTTTCCACTTCCGAGCCATTTCTTGTACTCTCTTTGTGAAGATTTGTACTCTCAATCTTCCATTATGCCTAATTTAATGGTTTTGTTGAAATGTTTTCTTGTCAGTTTTCTGAGTCTGCCCTTTCTATTCCTCCGAACTTTCTAATTTCTATTACTGAAGCTAAAAGTTGAAAAGGAGTCTATAAAGCTGTCAATAAGTGTTTCTTAACTTTCCAAATTCTTCAATTTTAGGTTTAAAGCTATTTAGAGAGAAAAGATGTAGTGATGGACTAAGTCCGGGCACTTTCTACGTCTTATCCGTTTTTATTCCGTTTAATATTGGTCGAATGTACGGTTCTTAGTAAGGTGATGATAGACCGGTTTGTAATTTATCGATACGGACAAAAACATACTTTCTAATGTTTTGCTAACAAAAACTGGAGTGGAGGTTGACTTGCGAGTGTTAACTGGATAAAATTTGCGCATGTTCTCGCGAAATTTGCTAACAAAGTCTGTTGGATCGGGATTTGAATCCTGTGAACTGGTAACGAAAATTCTACTGGAGGCTTGAAGACTTGTTCATATACTAGTTCTGCTGGGGAGCACTTCAGTACATCTTTGTATGCTGCTCGTATTCCCAACAAGATGATTGGTAGTTCAATGCTCCAATTGATAACATTTCTACGACATTAAGCGATGTGTTTAGTTGTCTATGAAACTGGGAACGTGGTACGAATTCTATGAGCACCTAGTAAACGCGTAAGCACAGAGGCTCACTTTTGGCTCAAATGGACTCAAGAGGTATTCCAAACCTTGATACGTATTGCTCGACAAAAGTCTTACCAGTAGTGGCAGTGGTACTATATCAAATGAGATATGCCTGCAGCCAACGAGTAAATCGATCTACGATAGTAAGTAAGTAAATGAAACCTTTGGATGGTGGGAGCGGTCCCACTACCTCCATACGGATATGTTAGAACCTTGATGATGAAGCGCGCATGCTTGGATGAGATATGTAGTGCACTGAAAACTGCTTGTCTTTGTGACAATGGAACGAATGGTCGATGAACTCCTGTTAATGATAATTTAATATCGAATAAGATGGTAAGTTCCAGTTTTAATTTAGAAAACGCGGGGTGCGATGAATTCTCAAGAAGTTGTCTCAATTCATCATTAGACTCTTGCGCTTTGGCTAAATCATTAAAATTTAACCTAGAAGTTTTGTCAAGGGGCGAACGATTGATCACAGTCGTCAGACCACGAGAACTTTTTGTTGTTGTTCAGTATCTTATTAAAATATGCCAAGTGTGCGTGAATAAGTGAGATGAAGAAATTCATTTATGTCGCCACCTCGCCTTGGCGAGTGTAGTATACAGCGAATATTCCGAATTCACATTTTAAAAATTTGAATGTTTATTCCAAATTCGGTAGTTCCAATATTAATCCTAGAGACATTTCCCTCTTAAAATACTTACCGGTATCTGACCAAGAAATCTCAAATATTATAAGCAAAAGACATCTTCAAGGCAAGCAGTAATTGATATTATTCTTGGCTCACGGCGTCTAAGTGGGAAAGTCTCATTCTGGCTGGTCCTTGATGACGTTACTTACTCTGACCATCGCTTCATCTCCTTCTCTCTAACCATTGATAAACCTGAAATTACAGAATCTAGGATACCAAGAAACACTAATTGGGAACTTAATATACTCTATCTCAACCAGTCATTCTATCTTCAGTAATGAAAATCAGCTTGAAGAAGCAACAAGCTTGAAGAAGCACAAATCAGTACCTATAAGAAAAGCTATCCTCTAAGTAAGCCTTTAAGTACTGGGACATCATAGAAGATTTATGGTGCGAGGCGAAGTAGAGAGACGATCCAATATGATAACGTTGGACAACAGAGCAACGAGAACGATTGTGCGGCCAGATTTTATCACGAATAGAGTTTGACCAATCGAAAGGTTCAAGTTACAAACGGCTACAGGCGACAGTGCAGCTATTAGAGGAAAGAACGAGGTGACAATACGAATCGGGAACAACGATTTTCGACAATGCAACTGAACAACGGAGTCATTCGTAAGGAGGATTGAATTGGATCATCGCACGAAGCTACCACCACACTCGGAATCCAAAGAGGAGTACGATGAAAACTCAAGGTTGTACATCTGGAGGGACTGGCGATCTACAGAGGAAGAGGTCTGGATCCTGTTCGGGACGAACAGGTTTGGGTGGAGGGTAGTGTGACGAATAACAGATGTCACCTGTGATAATTGAAGAGAGGCAAAAATTATAGCAGAAGTTTTGGGGTTACCCTATAACCAAATGTTTCCACATACGAACAAAATAAAAATAAATAATGAAATAGGCGGAGCGAACGAAATACGACGCAACGAATTTTCACGAAGTGTAGAGATGCGAACGGTAATGGAATGTTCCACAAGGATTTACGTCGTATAAATAGGTGTAGACATTTGAGTTACGAAATATTTCAATTTTGAATTTCGAAGTGTTAGTATCGGGAAGCGATAAAAAGTGAAAATGAAGTGTTAAAATAATTGTAGTGATAATTATTATGGAAAATTAGTGTAGTTATAATTATTTGTGAAATATTTGTGGAATTTATTGGGAAATAAATTTATTGTAAAAATTAAAGTTTGCGAGTTTAATATTCACAATCCAGTGATCGAACCGGATTGATTATTTGGATAAGCACTCCACAAAATCGTAACAATTGGTGACAGCGGCGGGATTGTGAATATCGAAAATGAAATTAATGGAATTTGAAGATGCAGCTTTGTTGGAGGAAAATGTTAACCCAGATCAACATGAATTCAATACGGGAGTACTTCAGTTTAAAAATCCTGAAGTGCAAGTAGCACAGTAGATTGAGCGATTGGGGAGTTTCGCCTACGAGATTCAACATCGGGGAGGAAACGCTCATGGAAATGCCTCCGCATTAATGATCCCACAGGGTAGAAAATAAGGAACGCATCATCGACATCAGACTCATGAAAGTATTGCCAGCTGATGATATATATATATATATATATATATATATATATATATATATATATATATATATATATATATAGAAATATATATATATATATATATATATATATATATATATATATATATATATATATATATATATACATATATATATATATATATATATATATATATATATATATATATATATATATATGTATATATATTTATATATATATATATATATATATATATATATATATATATATATATATATTTATATATATATATAATATAAATATATATATATATATATATATATATATATATATATATATATATATATATATATATATATATATATATATATATATATATATATATATATATATATATATATATATATAATAGATATAATTTGTATTCAAGAACAGTCGCTACGGGTTGGTATAGAGCTATGCAATACTAGAGCTAGAAGGGTAATGGGCTAATAGGGCACATTTGTTTTCTAACTAGAGTTTTTACCATATTACAGGGTTGTCAAAAATAGTTTATTGATAAAATTTTTAGCTATTATTCTTAACTATTCCATTTATTTAGTTGTGTGCTCTAGTTGTCACGCTCTTTGTCGAATTACTTTTTATTTATCGCTTTGTATACGTCTTGCTACGTTCTTTTCCAAAATTTTTGTATCTTTTTTACCCAGCTAACTCTTGCAGGTTGGTACATATAACTGCTAGGAGAAAGATTAACTAACCCACCACAGAAAATTGGTACCGGATTCGAAACCCAATAGAAACGATAAGCAAGACGGATTTTTCATCATCAGCTTACAAACAGTTGTGTGAATGCTGAATTCATAGGCCAACCCATTATCCATGTCAGTACTATATGGAATGGCTGGGGCTATTCAATATGCAGATGGTGGTTCTCCATAAATCTTACCAATATAGTCTTACAAAACGACACAGTTGGGATTGCCTTGAGCCTCATAGAATATTAGAAAAAGATTAGAAACAAACAAATAACTTAATTAGTGTTATAAATGCCAAATTTAACCAAAACAATCATAATTGATGGATTTTTGATGTAATTTATGATGGAATGTTTATAAACTCGACTTACGTGGATTTGCAAAAAAAATAATTTCAAACAAATGATGCTCTCAAAAATCAATACTGTACAGATGCGTGCACGTATAGATTAGCTGTATGAATGGTTAATGGAAGATCAAATTTACGTTTGTTGTTCTCAAGTTATGTGGAAATTGATATAAATATTTACTTTGTATTCGGCATCAAGAAGTTGTAAATAAATGTAAAAGAACACCGTCGCACGTCACAGTGTTTTAATAATTTTAATTATCTCGCGGAACATATTGAACATATTGACATTGAAAACGCGATGTTTGCGCAAAAAAAACCAACAACAATTTCCCACTGTTCATTCGAGATTCTTTTCGGATTTTTAATTGATTTCTATTTTTAACGTACAATCAGGTGGTCCGATAGACGTGTTTTTGTTAAAAATTTAATAAAAAATTTGAATAATTAAAAAAATATAAAATTGGTTGTATTCAGTCATTGTACAGCAATTAAATTAAATTTCGATTAGGCATCGTATTTATTTGGTGAAGCAGAATAATTTTGTTTTGTTGATATAATTATGATTTGTACACATGACTTAATGGTTATTGTATTTGACTATTTATTAAAATACAATTTGAGCGAATTATGTACAACGATGACCCCTTTTTGCTTCATATGACCCCTTTATCTGGATGAAATTATCGTGATGTCGCAGACGTTTGAAGAACACATGGCATTACTGAAAGAGGTAGCCAAAAGTCTGCACTAACGATGTTAAGAGATTGATTGGATTGGCAGGTTGGTATCGACGATTCATTTCGGATTTTTCCAAATACATTATTATAATCCAGATAGATTTTCCAGATACAGAAGGATGCTTCTGACACGGGTATCAGAGCTGAGCTATCCTGACGCAGGAAGACAACAATGGAGAAATGGTGATTGCGTTCAGGAGCCAGAAGCTGACTACGACTCAGTGGAAATATCCGGCAACAGAGAGACCTGGTGGTGGTGTTTGCCATCTAAATGTTTAGACCATTCATCGATAGTGTGAAATTCAAGGTGATCACAGATTGTGCTTCCTTGATATGGCTAAGAAATATGATAATCCATTATCACGGCTGGCCCACTGGTTGATGAAATTACAGCAGTTCGATTTTGAACTCATTCATCGAAAGGGGAAACACAACACAGTCGGGTTCAAAAATGAGTTGAGCAGAAGGGTATCCCGACTTAAAGCTTCAGGGAAACAAGCTTTATAAGTATTGTTGCCACCAATCTGGAAATGGTACTAGTGAAATTAGATGGAAGTTATACGTGCCATACACATTAAGAAAGGAGGCGCTAAGGAAACATCATGACAGTCTCTTGGCAGCAAACATAGGATTCTTTAAGACACTCAAGCGAATCCGGGTGTCATATTTTTGGCCACAGAGAAGATGTTCGCAAGTATGTGAAAGCATGTAAGGGCTGTCAGATAAATAAGCACAGCAAAAATGCGAATCAGGTACCATAAGAAATGATGGCAGTTGATTACATGGACCCATACCCGCGATCAAAACAAGGGAACCAGTACTTATTGGTATACCAGTACTGGATGAACCAACACAATTCGTGATGTTGAAGCCGATGAGGAAAGAATCAGTGTCGCTCCAAATGTTTTCGGAAGGTTCGGTGTTCCTGACTTTTGGAGTGCCATCAACCGTGATCACCGACAATGGGAGTCAATTCGAAGAATTTTAAAAAACTAAATGCGGTATATCATCCGCGACCAGCGAAATTGGGATGATCATATTAACAAAATCGCAAGTGCTTTGTGTACGGTGGTCACGACAATTCGGTATTTACACCATTTTGCGCTTTGTTTGAAAAGGATACGAGGGGTAAAGGTACCACTAATCCTCATCTCATTAACGTAAGAACGCCCAAGCGAAAAGAAGAAAAGGACCCGGGATGGTGGAAGTATACTATAATAAGTTCGGTTGTACTACATATGAAATCAATCGGTTATACGAAAAAATCGAAAAACATCACGGAGCTTGTGCGTAATCCAGAGTTCGAGGAACACACGTGGTATATAGAGAGAGATTGGAAGCTGTGTGAGTGGATAACAGGTTAGAGCCATTTTTCGTTACAAGTGTACTTAACTCCCATATCTCAACAGTATAATCTCCCTCAATTGCTACACCCAGCCCGAAGGTCTGTAGCCAACCAAAAAAAGTAAGTCCATTTGTAAGTAAAAAATAAATCAATTTGTCTGGAAGTTGTGAGGTGGAGGAAGAGAAAAGGGAGAGGATAGCCCATCAACTTGCCGTCGGAGTCTGAAATGCAGTTGTGATCGGTAGTACAATAGAAATACAGTGTGAAAATTTAAATAATTTGTTTTATTTGTAAACACGCACGTCACAGAAGTTCCATATATCATCATCAACGTCTTCATTCATCTACAGAATTTTAAAATGCCCACGGACAAAAATGAACGAAGTGTATATTCAAAGGTTAGCACCATACTATAGAGGGCAGCTTGAAGTTACTATTCGAGACGAACAGAATAAAACCTGCATTAGTGTAACGAATGCCTATATCAATCCAGTAAACGACACAGCAATCAATGGTCGTGTGGTCATAGTACATACGTTCGAATCTAAGCGAAGGCAATAATTGAGTTTGTTTCGGAGAGCGTCAGATGTTATATATCTTCAGCGCCTCAAGTGGTAGTGATAATCGATTTCAGCTTGAAACTTTTAATCAGATGACGAAAGAGATAACACTATGCAACGAGCGAATTAACATCATGAGTATACAGTGATTGTCTCGAGGAAGACAAGTATTCTATAAATTCAGAGTTTACATGATCAACCTAAATGTAGGAAACGCCCATTACTTAATCAATATTTTAAAATCTGTGTATGTAGGTCAAAAAGTTGTGGGACGTTTCTGTATGGAAGGAATATCCCCGGTTGACCAATAAAATTTTATGGATGGCAATTACGCTCTTTGTAAATCGTTTAAATTAGAGACATGATAGTGCATCCACACTACCGATCGTAAACTCTAAAAAATTTCTTATGCATCATGCTCCTATCGGGCTTCAGTACCTTCCGCTCCAACTGGTGGCGCAGCTTTAACCACTGCGCCAAAAAAAAATAAGAACATCACTTAGTTTCATAGAGCTGTCCCCTATCTAAGTACTATAAGCCCAATATTGGTTGACTTCGGATTCAAACGAGAGCCGATATGATAAATATGGTATGGTCATTGTCAGTAGGGAGCTTATTTATTACCATTTCCAACCAAATGGTGCATTAACTAAAGATGCGTCTGTCTTGTAAATCTGAGTACATTACAAATGATTGTTTCTTGGATCGTGTACACGATTTTGATAATAATTTCATATGTCTGAACAAAGTTACATAATCACCGTTTAGTTAAAAATAATTTTGAATATTTTCCAAACAATATTATTTCAATTAATTGAAAAACAAACAATGTATGTTGTATTAAATTAAAATTAAAATCTACCTTCATTCAATTACACGTTTTTATCTTAATTATGTTTATGATATTAATGTATTTATAACCCCCGATGTTGTAAAATTATTTAATATTTGTTTGACAAGCGGTATCAGTACAAATTGAAGTATAAGCGTTTCTGTGTTTACTTTACATTTTACATACACAATGTTCGTTTATTTAAGAATAATAGAACATTGTATATAGTGTATATACTCGTATTATGTAACACCTTGTTTCTACTTGCTCCCGTGTGTGGAACCAAAAACATCACAAAGTAACACATAATTTTTGATTTACAAGAAAATTCAAAAGTCTGGAATACATGTAAAATGCGTTTAATTTACATAAGGCTATTTTGTATACATTATTTTACATACATTCTATATGTAAAAATGTAAAAAATTATTTCAACGCCATCTCATATCAAATCTAATTGTAACTAAGGCACCATCTATTAAAAAAACTTCTTACTATTTTATTAATAAAATTTGTGAAATAATCAACAGCGTACAATTTTATTTCGACTTTATACTTAATGTCAAATAGTTTGATTTGAATTATATAGGTGGTGATAAAAAAATCCTCCGGAAAATCACTGGATTGTAAATATAAACTCGCCAATTTTAAATTTCAACAAAATTTATTTCACACAAAAATTCCACAAAAAATTCACAAATATAATTATTTAAACACTTCACTTTCACTTGTTATCACTTTCCGATAATAGTACTTCAACATTTAAAACTGAACTGTTCTTGTAACTCAAATGTCTACACCTATTTATACGACGTAAATCCTTGTGGAACATTCCATTACCGTTTGCATTTCTACACTTCGCGAATATTCTTTTCGTCGTATTTTGTTCGCTCCGCCTATTTCGTTATTTATTTTTTTTGTTCGAATGTGTTAACATTTGGTTTAGGGTAACCCCAAAACCACTGCTATAATTTTTGCCTCTTTTTAATTATCACAGGTGTCACTGTGATTCGCCACACAACTAATAACGTGGGCAAGAAAACAATTGACTGTCGTTGGATTTTTGACATTAAAAAACAGATGGCACTTATGTTTAATGTTTTTTTTTAATGCAATTTACCTTTCATGTAATTAATTACATTAATGTTTTATGTAAACCGTTTTTGCATGAAAAATCCCAACTGTGATGGAAATGAAGGTCATATCTACATAGTTATGACCGGTTATAACCAGTCGGAAAATGACAGTACAGAGTACGTGATAGTCCATAGGCAGTGGCAGAACTTAAAACTTGATCCTACCCCGCCATTTTTTTTTATTTAACAAAACAATAAACTTACACATATTCAATAGATATTTATTTCATATATCTTATTTAAAAATAAAAATAATTTAAAACGAAACGAAAATTTATCACAGTAGTAAAATCTTTCCTCCTTGACTTTATATTGGCAAATTCGTTAATGATGTTTTTCAGTTCCAGTTTCCAGCCTTGCCTCAATCGAAAGTATTGAAAGATCGCTTAAACGGTCTTTACCAATGGTATTACGTAAATAATTTTTTGTTATTTATGAAAAAGAACGTTCAGTTGATGCAACAGTAAGAAGTAACATGAGAAACAATAACAATACTGTTATCACCTGTGAAACACTTGCAGCTATAGTTGATAATTTTACTATCAAAAGGTCAGTCAATTCGCAAATAGATGATATTTTTGATATTTGATCGTGCACCATTTGACTTTACTTCACTACATTTTATCTGAATGGCTTCTGCACAGTTTATGATATGACGTTCTTTCATTACTATTAATTTATTTTGATGGATGTAGAAGAACAATTGTACCACTCCTTCCATTCCTTTAAATCTATTCTCGAGTTGGTTGATAATGATGTCCAAAATTTTTTTTAAAATATGTATACGAAAAATTTCCTCACTACTGTCAACGCGATGATCTGTGAATAATTCGTCAAAATGCCTATTTTCCTTCTTTTCTGAACAAATATTGCACGAATCTGCCATGAAGTCGCTATTTCTACCGCTTCAACCTTTACTGAATCAAACATGCCTTTTTATTGTTTTAAATTGTTGCTGGCATTTCCTAGAGATTCTAAAGCCAATATAAGATCTTAATTTTCGGTTTACAGCAGTTTTGATGGAATATGTACCTTATTAAGGATTTTAGACAAAAGCAAGCATAAAAAACAAATTCGAAACTGCTCATGTAACTGCTTTTTGTACATATTCGTACTGCTTCTTCCTGTTCTTCACATTTTGTACTTGTTTTTGATATCTCGAAAAGTGCTTTCATTATATCAAGAAAGCAAATTTTAACGGCCAAAAGAAAAGTTTATTGTCCTGCCCATCGTGTTGGATTTAACCTTTTTAGTATTATTTGTGATTCATCTATAAATTTAGATAGTTGATCCCAGCTGTTTATATGCTATTTTTGAAATGATCTCATTGATTTCTCGGTTAATACACAATAAGATGGCAAACCTCCATGTGGTAGTACTAAAGCTACTAAAAATACTAAAGCTATCAAAGATGGAAAGCTACTAAAAGATACAAGAAGTCAATAATGCAAGTGCCAACAATAAGAAGCATAAATGGAAGATGAAGAAAAAGCAGAACTGTCTGCACAACATCAGAACAACATTTACCCGAATAATACGAAACCCCAGACTGACGAAAGATCTAGACAGCATACAGCACCGCAGAGATGTTGCAGAACTCTGCGTGTTCTATAGATTAAAAAATGGTAAATGTTCTGCAGAATTAAAGGAGAAAATACCACCATTTGTTACGCCAGGACGGGTAACACGAGGAACGGTTAATGCGCATAGGTTTACGGTGAAGCTGCCGAAACCTCGAATTGAATATGCAAAGCGTTTTCAATTTCCGTTGAAGTATAAAATGCACAAGTTTAAGGCAGCTATCAACCTTTACTTGAAGGACCGCGCGTTGGGTGCAGGAGCTCTGACAGTTACAAGGAGCTAGGTCAGTCTAAGAGTCCGCCCTGCACCCAACTAAAACAAAACGTAAGAAAAAAACAAAAACATCTGGTAATAGTATTTCACTACTCATCATAAACCACTATTACCACTATACTCTACTATTGATCATAAACCAGTCTATAGAGCTAAACCGGTCTATAGAGAAGTGTCGCCCACCTGGAAATTGTACAAGAAATAGATATAAATTTGAATCTCAAAAAGTCATCTAGAATTAATGAAGTTTTGCCAAGTTTGTTTAAAGAGTTATAAAATAGAGCTGTCACTATATTAATATATATATATATATATATATATATATATATATATATATATATATATATATATATATATATATATATATATAAATTTAAATATATATATATATATATATATATATATATATATATATATATATATATATATATATATATATATATATATATATATATATATATATATATAATGCTTGCTTTTGATTTACGTAAGTGCCTGATTGTTTCATGGTTGCATAAATAATCATATTTAGATTTTTAAAAAAACCAGCCGAGCAAATTGTATCATACAGGCCAATCTCTTTGTTACCAACTATTTCAAAGTAGTTTGAGAAGTTGTTATTCAAACGACTGAAACCAATGATCATTAATCCTGACTTCCAGTTTGGATTTAGAAATAAACATTCGACAATTGATCAAGTTCATGACGTGACAACAAAGATAGAACAAGAGCATTTTAAGAAGAGAAATATTGTCCTGCCGTTTTTCTAAATCTATCACAGGCTTTCCATAGAGTATGACATGAGGATCTTATCTACAAGAAAAGTAAAATAGTGCCACAAAATTGTTCCAAATTGCTCGATTCCTTCCAACGAAAGTTTAAAATATCTCATGAAGAAACACACCCCAGTCATAGTAGAGATGTCCCAGGGTAGCGTATTAGGGCTCATCCGATATACCGGCAACGCAAACAACTATCATTGGAACTTCTGATACTTTTTCAGCATTATTAACATCAAAAGAATCACAAAATCAAGCAGTCGAATATTTACAGCAAGCTCTCGATAAAATCAGCCAATGGACCGCGGTTCGAAAACAAAGCGAAGCGTGCTAAAATTACTAAATAGCAACCTCGATACATTGACAAATTCTCTAAGCTGAATCTGCTACATGTCTCGGATGGAATCTTGATTCAAGGTTGAACTGGAAATACTACGTTAGACAATAAGCAAATCAAAATAAAAGAACGCGAGATGTATTCGCTAATAAGAAAACATTCTAAGCTTAGTACTGTTTACACCTGATCTATGTACGAATCGTTAATTAAACCTATGTACGTATGGTATCCAACTCTGGGGCTGCACTAAACAATCAAATCGTTTAATTATTCAACGAATGCTTATGTAACCAACGAGGAATTACATATTACACAACAAATTCAATGTTAAATGAATTGATGAAGTGGTTCAGGAATTAGCTTTCAAATATGAAAGAGGATTACCGCAATATACCAACTGTGAAGTCATACAACTTTTTGACATAATACAAGAACCGAAGCGCCTTAAAATAATTAAACCTCATGAGCTAGTCATATAATAAATAAAGATTCATTATTGGGAGCAGAATATTGATTGCTTGTAAGCCCAAACTTGCTGCACTTATTTGTTTCAAATAAAAATAAATATAATAGAATAATAGCTTCTATTACCAAGACGCAACTGATTTCAGTAGTGGAAACCACACGTTTGAAGGAGTGATGAGATTCAAGTATCTTGGATCTCTCATTACTCACGATAATAGTGGGAGAGGATATCAAGTTTTGGCTTGCCGCTGGCAATCGGGCTTTATATCCTCTACTTCCACTTCTGAAATCAAAATATCGTGCAAACGTGGATAAGCTGAAACTGTACAGAGTGTTGTTGGATGAGTACGAAAGATGACTTCTAACATTCGAGAGAAGAATCCACGAGATCTGGAATTTAATTCCTGATTTCGTATCAAAGGACAGCGAGAAGGTTGGCTCGGTCAAGTTCTGCGTACTGTTCCGATTCGTATGATACAGAGGCCTTTAAAAGGAGAACCGCCTTGCGGGAGACGAAGAAGTCGCTGTCGGCGAAGATGGCTCCACGGCGTAAAGAGCGATCTGGCCTCTTCTGGTTGCTTGCAACAATATGAAGAGCTGGCTCGTGATCGAAGCCGATGGAGTCAGATTGTTGGCATGGTACGGGCCAATAATGGCCTGTAAAAGCCGTCAAAAAAAACTTAATTCCAATAATTCGTATAATCGCTTATAAGTTAAGTATTGCCAACTAAAAGCCATTGGTCTTTGAATGGCACATTATTTAAACTGTTCCACAATACAAACAATACAACAATCAGTATATTTTATGAAAACCATTTAATTAAATTTTATCGCACTGTTTCAATCAATTTATAATTGAAAATTGTGATAATTTCCCCGTATACGAGCACAAACAAGAATATAATCAATTTTTTGTTACCGATTTTGCATAACAAAAAACTAAACGAAGATTTTCCAAGTTTCCAACAGAAAATAGAAAATTCATTATTTAAAAAAATAATACAACAACACAATTATGTCTTGTTCATTTTTTCTTAATTAAAAATAAGGAGACTTAAGAAAAACGATATCTTAAGAATTAGGTAAACATATTGTACACGCTGTTTATTTATAAAACATAATTTTTTTCTTTTTAATTAAGTTTTAATTATGCGATTTTTACATAATTTAATTAATATATATTTGCTTGTTTTCATTGTCATCCAATTTTTCATTTTTAATTAAATTATCATCGATAGAGGTGTGTATTGATAAAGACATAATTATTCAAGTATGTTATAATAACTATATACGCGTATGTTTGTATGTGCAAATACCACGTAATTTTCATACGGTCATATCAAAAGTCTTCACGGTCTTTTGGTACATGTTTGATATGATAGGGGAAGTACAATCCAACCAGTTACGGTGATCCTAGGCATGTAATCTTGGTACATTCAGCAGAGTTCCAAATGGATAACTGAGAAGTATTTATTCCAAAATTATGCTGGCTCAGGCTCTGCCTGCATCTCAACATATAAGGTTTAGGAAAAGGAATGTACAGACGACTAAGGTGATAATCCACTGCACTAGTCATTGCTAACTACATTATGTATTAGTAAATTATATTATGTTGTTAGTATAATCATTTTCACATATGGATAGGAATGTTCTAGGTTCATCATATATATGTAAATTTTTACGACAGTTATTACTGGAGCATTTGACTTTTATTTGGGTCATCTCATCATATGCTGTTAGTTATTGTTATCCATATTTCCATCCCACCACCAGTTTCGCGCGGGTTGTTACGTCTTAGTGACCCGACAGCCGTATATATTATGATGATCTATTTAAGCTCAGTTATGTACATCAGTGAAATTATAAATAAATCGGTATATTGTTATCATTATTAGCTACCTATGTGTCATTCACTCTTGTCTGTTAATATTGGGATATTATAAATTCAGTTCCATTCATACCATTATTACTTATATCAGTAGATCAATATTACACTGTTAGGGTACTTATCTGAATAGCGGCTATTATGGTGAACGATTCAAACAATTCAAGATATTTATTGATTTATTAATTATATAGTAATTGTACTTTTGTTTAAGGAAGAGAATCGTTTGATCGTATCCATCCAGCAGCTATACTTTTAGTTCTCTATTATGTTTCAAAAACTCTTAAATAATCTTAAACAAAATTTCATTTTTTCTATTTTTATGATTATCTTCTTCATTAACCCCATCTGATATGATATGATATAATAGGTGATCCTAGGTACGTTACCGCAATCCTGGAAGACACTCAGTAGAACTCCAAAATTTTCAGAAATTTTAAAACTATGAAAAAGGATTATCTATGCAGAAAAGTAGTCGCATACTAAAGTAAACAAACCCTCTGATCAAGACCACCGACCAAGTAATACCCCTCAAATCTTAAGCATGTCAGTCAAGAAATCCTATCCATTTACACCTTTAAGTAAATAAATAAAATTATTTCAATAAAATATTATTCATAGAAATAATAAGACAAAGATGATGAAGAGTATATGCCAATAGCATATACCAAAGGACATATGCAATATATTGGAGTTTATTGAATAAATCAAATAAAAAAAAATAAAAGCGATTCCTTAAAACACGATTTTTCTGATATATGAGCATTAATATGCTAAATCGAACTTAAACATTTTAGCCAATTAAAATGTCATCAATCATTAGGAAATTTCTAATGACCATATATATAATAACTATCGTCAATATAATGATCATATAATTGTAGTGATCGTATTAAAACAATCTTCAACCCCTTCTTCCATTAATACACATCGCACCACATCAAAAACCGCAATAGTCTTACAGATATCTCAATTTAAATTTCAAATAGAATTCAAAAATTAATGCATTATGTGTAAAGGCTAGTACTCAGATCGATTTCGCGTGAAATTTTCATACGATTTTACCAAAGTGAACTCAGAAATGAAAAATTTCTTTTCTGTTTTCACTAAGCAGTACTAAGTTCATTAGCGCAAAAAATATAGTTATCTCAATGCACCAAAGATGGCGCGCATAAACTCTACAAATTTATTTCACGCGAAAATAATGATTCGAATCATTTTTTTCACGTAAAGGCTAGTACTCAGTTCAAAGTGAAATAAAATTTTACCGTGGTCTCCAAAAATTTATTTATTTTCACGTGAAATAGAAATAATTTTTTTTGTAGAAGTTTGGTGTTTGACATAAATATTTGTGTAAAGTAGCACTAGGCATTTAAATTTTTATTTGATGTGTTAAACTGTCAAAATAAAGAATTAATATTTTACAAAAGCTTTTAAATAATAGTGATTATATATTTTAATTCACAATATAAAATATGAGTAATACATCCAGTGAAGACGAAGATGACATTATAATCGCGTCTGCAGGACTTTTACTTACGGCGATAAAACGAAAAAGGACACATCATCGACGTTGTAATGTTAATCCCTATTAAACAGAGCGTAACGCAAAAGGACGTTTCATAGTAAGAATCATCATAGTAAGAGTTTTAAACTGGAAGCCTTAACATCAAAGGCATTTATTGAAATCGCCAACGATTTCAATATAAAGTGGAATTTTCCAAATTGTATCGGGGCCATTGATGGTAAACATGTACCGATTAAATGTCCGAAAAATGCAGGAAGTTTATTTTACAACTACAAAGTATGTAGTTTACATTATTAAATACTTTTTATCCAATATTTTGATATTTTACTTCTTATATTGTTTACTAGGGATTTCATAGCATCGTGTTAATGGCAGTAGTTGACGCAAATTATAAATTTATTTATCTCGACATTGGGGCATATAGTAGTGAAGAAGATTCTGGAGTATTTACAAATAGTAAATTTGGAAAGGAAATCCTGCAAGGCAAGTTACCGTTCCCAGAAAATTTACCAATTGGAAATTCATCATTGCCATTTTTGTTTGTGGCTGATGATGAATTCCCATTAAATCCCGAAATAATGAAGCCATATGACCCCAAAAAACCTGCTTAGCTTACTGAAACAGAGAGAGTTTTTAATTATAGGCTAAATAGAGCAAGAAGATGCGTCGAGAATGATTTTTCGGTGTATTGTTTTCTAAATGGCTTTGTTTAGGGAAAACCAAGTTTTGTGGGCCAGATAGAGTACAAAAGATTGTCAGCAGTTGCTGTTTGCTTCATAATTATTTAAAAGGAAACAAAAATTCAAATTATTGCGCACCCAATCTTACTGATAGATATAGTGATAATGGGATGCTAATTGAAGGAGATTGGAGGTATAATGTACCACAAAGCCACAAGGATCATTCAATACAAATGCATTGTCAGCATATCCTGGACGACAAAATAATTATGCCAAAACTATTCGAGACTGTTTAAATGATTATGTAAACTCATCGTCTAGAGGATTGGAGTGGCAACGACGAGCAGTGTTTTTAAAATGATAAATTTAATTTTAATAAAAAACATGGTTTAAATTTATTTTTCTTGTTGTTTATTTAATTTAATTTGATCAATTATTTGGACCCTGAATTGAACGACAAGCATTTCGACGTCCAAATCTGGCAAATTTTGACACAGTCTATCCAAATTTGCCCATAGACCGTGGTATTTCAGTTCTGGCTGCTGTGATGCTTTTTTCTGCATATTTCGTTCCTATTTTGTTAAGTCATTTCCATAATGCATGTAGACAAATTTTGAATGGCTGTATCTTCATGTTTTGATTTGCTTCTTTGATTTGTCTGAAAATTAGAGTAATATTTATCAATTTAGTTTTTAATAATTTAGAAATAAACTTACGCTATAGGAGTAGTTGGATTTCTGACTGGGATCTTCACTGGCTGCATTTGTGGTCGATAAGTCGTCGTTGGCGTTAGTACTAGTACTGACAGCATTGCTTGTAATTGACCCCGAAAAAGTTCTGCAAAATTAAATTGACATATAATAATATTTTATTTGGAATATTTACATTGGTCCAATTTTAGAATACATATATTTATATATTTACCTTCGCTTTGATTGTGTTGACAATGGGATTAAAAATCCATCACATCCGATAATTCCAAATCTTCATCCACTGTTGGGGTGCAACCCTCACAATTAGCCTGACTGCCCGATTTTTGCTTAGCTCGATATCACATACTATCGCGCATTGATTTCCACATCGTTTTGCAATCTTCAACTGTTGATATTAAAAAATATCATGTTTGTATGTATAATTGTTTGTATATATATATATATATATATATATATATATATATATATATATATATATATATGTATATATATATATATATATATGTGTAATGTATATATATATATATATATATATATATATATATATATATATGTATGTATATATATACATATATATATGTGTATATATACATATATATATATATATATATATATATATATATATATATATATATATATATATATATATATATATATATATATATAAATTACCTGGTTTCTCCATATGATCTGCCACTTCCTCCCATTGGGCAGATACGGCATGTGAATTTCGATGCAATTTGGAATCAAGCCTCCAAACAGCTTCTGTTCCTTCGACAACTACAACTAGTTTTCTTTTTTCCTTATTAGAAAATAATGGTCTATTACATCGTCGTTTTTTCTTCAAAACCGGTTCCTTTTCAATAAAAACAATGTTTTCATCTTCTAAATATTCGTCATTGAAAATTAACGGTGTTTCAACTATTTTTTCTGACATTTTTTATTTATTTTCGCAAAACCACAATTTATTTAACAACACAACAGTTCAAAACTTCAAATTTCACGTAAAAAAAATGGTTCGAACCATTATTTTCGCGTGAAACAAATTTGTAGAGTTTATGCGCGCCATCTTTGGTTCATTGAGATAACTATAGTTTTTGCGCTAATAAACTGAGTACTGCTTAGTGAAAACAGAAATGAAATTTTTCATTTCTGAGTTCACTTTGGTAAAATCGTATGAAAATTTCACGCGGAATCGATCTGAGTACTAGCCTTAAAACCATTGAATAGCTAGAACCAGCAATATGGAAGGTTTTACTGTATGTACCGATATATATGTACAACACGACCTACAAAACATATAAAATAAAACAGCCTCTTGTATTATATAGGAGATTTTAAAATAAACAAGAAATTCTCTTTCATATATAGGAAAGAGAATTTTGATGAACTAAATGAAAAACGTATTATTACATAACATGAGTAGGACATTGAAATGTATACTGTAATGTGTATATTGGCGTTTTCAACATCTAAACCAATACCACTTCTCAAATTACATTGAATGTACATTGCCAATTTATACAACGATTGCACAATGGCGATGATCGCGTTAAAATGAAAAAATCTCTAAAAATCTTTTCTACTAGTATGCCATGATACATACATAAAACAAAATATGAAAAATCGCCTAAAGGAAAGGGAAGTATATAACGTTTATTTGGTTAGAAATTTAGAATTCTATAAAGAGCGAATTATTGGATGGAGTAACCAAATGAGACAAAATGAAAGACTCGTCGCATGCGATCGTTTTCAACAGTATATAAGATACCAACACAAATACGTTTTATATTATATAATATATAAAAAGCAAGAACCAAACTAAATGTTATATAAAAATATTATGTAATATAATAACATAATATACATATAATATAATAATGATACTCATCTGTCATCAGGCTTTCACATCACACATGCCACACACACATGCAACGCGTTTATTTAATTTAATATAAACAAAAACCGAGCGGTAAAAACACGTCCACTCAGTATAAAGATCAACACAACACTCCTTCACAGTCTGTTGGTACACGTTTGAACAAAACTTTTCTTTCAACTACATATTGACCATTATTATCTATGACCTTTTACCATTTCTCGGGAAGCTTCATAATGCCATCGGTGTAAAACTTCTGCATCGTCGAAAGTGGTATACGGTTGGGCTTCGGTCTGCCAATTTTTTACCATCAAATGGTATAGTCACAGCGTTCGAAGTTCGGACAAAGTTCGGATTTTTTCCGAGTCATCAAATATGTGTGAGGTCGTGTATTGTCATTATGGAACACAACTCCCTTTCTGTTGGCCAATTCTGGTAGCTCTTTCTAAATTGCTTCATTCAAATGGTCAAATTGTGCACAATACAAAACCGAATTGATGGTTTCGCCACGTTGCAGCAGCTTATAATGCACAATTTTCTTCCAATCCTACCAAACACTATAACTTTATTTACCATCCATCCAGGCTTTTACCACGAGTGCTTACGTTTAAAAGTCTCGTATTTCAACCATTTTCATCAGTTGCAATGATTCGCTTCATAAATGTTTCGATTATTGGCTCTTTTCCATTGAACCCAAAATGTCATGTGGCAGTTGATTCTAAACTATTAACTATTGTGCGATGTAAATATTTGACATTGAAATTTCCAGAACGGAATCGAACAAATCACTACTGGGTTCTTTGTTCACTCACAGCATAGCGTAATCTTTTTACACAAGCATTGAATTATAAAACAGTCTTCACAAGCAATGGCTGCTGAAATGTTATCTTTTAAGCATACAAACATATGATAACTACCAAGTAATTACAAGAGTGACGTGGCGGCTCATCATACTTAACAAGAGTGAAGACTAAAACCGACCCTAATCTCACCTCTATTTTGACTCATTTCAAACCACTTACCGCCAAATTATAGAAGGATTCTGCACGTGGTTAGCCTATATCTGGTTTCTATTGCGCTTCAAGTGTTCAAGAAAAAACAATTATGGAAAGCACTTCAATATCGTGTCATCAAAAAGTAATAATTTAATTGGACTTAATTACGGTTAATATAATACTTCTTAAAACCCCCAAGGGTTAAGATAAATCGCTAGGCAGTTCTTTGAACAATCCTTTGTTGTTAATTTCGCAGGAGACTTTAGAGCTCTGATCTTCTTTGGGATATTTTTGAAGTATAATGTTGATTCCAAGTTCAAAATGAGAAAGTCCATTTGTTAGATCCTTTGAAGATACCTGAGGGGCAACGGTGGTTTCAAGCTCCTAGATTTATTTAAATTTACCCTGTTGAGCTGCACTAGAGGGCAAGTGCATGTTTTCAAAGTGAATGTGATATGAGTTCTTTAGCCATTCCTCGATTCCTCGATTTTTGACAAATGACTTTGCAATACTCTTAACACAGTGTGAGGGTTTTTGTGTGTCATCAAGATGGCTGTATCATCTGCAAATGTTAATATTATTACATTGTTTGCAAGAAGGAGTTCGACTGTCTATAACAAGTACAACATTGGTCCAAGAGCGCTGTCTTGTGGAACACCTGCGCTAATGTCATTTAATCCAGTGGTTGCACTATTTTGTTTAACTATATACATATTGTCTTTGTAGAAAATAGTTTGTCAGAACTAAATGAAAATTCTTTGGCAAGAATTCTTTGAATTCTTATATATTAACCCGTCATGCCAAACTTTATCAAATGCTTGTGCTACATCCAGAAAGATAGCAGAACAGTATTCTTTTTCCTCGAAGGAGTTTTTGATAGTATTTAGCATCCTGTGCACTTGCTCAATGGTTCCATGTTGGCTTCGGAATCCAAATTGATGGCCTGGTCTTATTGCACGATATGACGGTATTTGCGTTTCATTTTTTCCTGGCTTTAGTATCATTGTGATAAGGGATATTTTCCATTTTTGGGGAATGTAACCATGATCGCATTGAAGATAAATGTTATTAGTTTTAAACAACTATCGGGCTATTCTCTTATCATTTTTCCGGTAACAAGATCATGTCCCGGCGCTTTTTAGGCTTATATGGTCTTTGATTGTACTCTCCACACTTTTCCACTTAAACTTGATCGGCTTAAACGACGAATAATCATCTTTTTCCTCAGGTAGCACGAATTGATTTGTTTCTTTATGAGGTGAGAATACTTCCTTCAGATGAGCAGTGAAAGTTTTGGCTTTTTCTTCATCGCTTCTTGCCCAATTGCCACTTGCTATAGTCTAATCGGTGGATTTGAATTAATTGACCTTTTCAATCTTTTGGTTGCCTTCCACAAGGAGTAATCTGTTCTCTCAGTTGCCGAGAGTTCACTTAAATAATTCTGGACACCCTGGTTTTGTTCTTCCGTCAGTGCGAATCGTAGAGTCTTAGTAGCCCGATTTAGTTTCCCCTTCAATAAAAGAGATTTAGATGGTTGCCATTGCCTCCAAATTTTTCTCTTTTCTTGAACCAGTTCCTGGATATCACGCGGCAGTTATCTTTCTCAGGAATATTGATGGCGGATGTAGCTTTTTCTGTTGATCTCTCCAAGACTTTTTTCAACTTCTCTGTAGCCTCATCAATATCAGCCGGCGTCTAAGGAACAACTTTGTTCGACTAGCCTCTTATAATGATCCCATTTAGTTCGCTTGTTTGTGAGACGTTTCGGTGCTTCTGCCTTTAACACAGTTGTACTCAGTATTATCATTACCGGTGAATGATCAGATTATAGATCGTAGAATTATCTTCATTACGCAAAAGTCAATTAGATCAGGGATTTTCTTTTTATCTGATGGACTGTATGTAGGTTGACCCCCGATAAGTAATCCAAACTCAATTCCTCTATCGCTTCATTAAACTGTATGCCTTCCGGTGATGTTAGTCTTGAGCAACAGTTAGTATGCTTAGCGTTGTAGTCACCTCCCGCGAGGAAGTTATTACCCAACCGGTTAAAATAATCCAGCACTTCAGTTTTTTTATAGCATGTTTTCGAGGGCAATACACTGCCGATATTACACTGTTACCAGACCATTCCTGCAGCAGATACTCGCATTCCAAAATTGATATTTTAAGGACAGTCATTTTTGATTTTTAGCGACGATCTGCATATTCTGCTTCATTAAATCCTTGGATCTCTCCATCATTACCATGAAACTTTGCATCATATCGGTGAGCTTGGTTAAAGCTGAAGAGATGTTTCTTTCTTCACTGGTTTGTACTTTTCTAGTGGATCCTTTAAGAATGCTAGCGTATGAAACTCCAGGGTGCACGTTACCATTTTTATGGTTGCATTAAGTTTCTCGCCTTGGATATTGGTGAACGAAACAACTTCCGGATGGGTTTCATTTCTCATGGATGATTCAAGTTTAAGCATTCGTTGCTCTGCTCGCCGCCGAGGATTAATTCTTCGTTTCAGGTCTAAATATATTGGGCAACCTCTATAATTTGCTGTATGATTTCCGTCGCAGTTGCTACACCTTTTCACAGAGGTATCGGGTTTGATTTTGTCGTACTCCTTTGAATTATGTAGTTCTCCATAGATGACACATACATCATTCAACGTACAGTAGGCTTTACTATGTCCGTATTCCTGGCACCTCATACTATGTATTGGTCCAGTTCTTTCCTGGGTTCCTCTACAGTGATTATTCTATGTAGAAGATATTTTAGTCTATAGATTTCGTGATTTTCTTTAGATTTTTTGTTTTCTGGTTCTAATTCTAGATGGAACAATGACTGCGACACTTGGTCTCGGTTCATAATGTTTGTTATTGTTTTAGCATGAAAGCCTTCATGCTAAAACAATAACAAACATTATGAACCGAGACCAAGTGTCGCCATTCTAGCAACGAGAGCTTCGTTTATTACACTTGGATCTACGAAACTCTCAATTCTTTTTATGATCACAACCAAACCGTTTTGGCTCTTAATTGGTTATGACGATTATCAAAAAAATTTGTAAGTAATAAAAATTTGTATTCAATAATATTTTGATTTAAATTCATAATTGATAATTATTGATCGTACGTACCTATATATAAAGTTACCGCTAATGCAATAAAAATTATTAATTAATTTCTGAACGTGACGTGTTTGTCTAAGATATAATCATCTTTCTTATTTCAATACTAAAGTTAATTTACCATATTATAATTGAATCACGTCTTTCATACAGTATTTGCTGATGTTGTGGAGTTAACGATACTCGTACATGCTTGTATTATAGATTTAATGAACATTTTGTACTATAATAGTTAATTGTAAACGTTCGTGCACCCTGGCTAGTATCAAGCCAGTATCAGAATACAATCTCATTTTAAAATAATTTGGATAATCTAATGAGATTTTTATCACGATGTCAGATTGGTGATTCTCATACTAAAATTGGCAGACATCCAGCCATGATAATAACTAATGATCAATGGCATTAATTTGACCACAATTGAAGGTATCCCAAGAGTTCTAGTTAATAATGTACCCATTTCTATTGTTGCAGACTAGCTTAAGTACAACCTTAGAGGTGTTCAGGCATAAATAGACGTTGCATCATACCACTGATCTTTCGAACCAATATTGAACCATGTTTCACCTCATACTACGCAGGAATGCTGTCGCAACAACTACTCATCAGGTTAAAAATAACCAGTCTCACGACGTTCTAAACCCAGCTCATGTTCCGTTGTATGGGTGAACAATCCAACACTTGGTAGATTTATCTTCACAGTGATAGGTAAAGCCTACAAGCCAATTATTTCTGTGATAACTTTACTGACACTTCCCTTAAATGCGAAAAGGATCGATAGGTCATGCTTTAGTATAGTTTCTAAAGGATCATACTTGAATAAAATGTACCATAGATCCAAATTGATATATTTGGGATTTATAAACGTAGTGAGATCACATCTGTCACACAAGTGAACTAATTCTGTGTGCACTTGTTCTGTTTGATCAAGTAAGTAAAGAAATAATAAGAGTAGTTTATCTGTCAGACTCCCACATATGCAATACATTTTATGTCTCCTTACAGTGTCACACTAGAATCAAGCTCAACAGGGTCTGCTTTCCATAAGATAACTAATTAATTTAGATGACCTCTCAAATTATTACACCAGTAAGTTGTTAGCGCATATAGCACGCATTTTGTGAAAAAGATCACTCGCTATTTTGTATCCCACACCAGTGCCTGAATGTTATATCGCTATCGGTTTGTTAAACATTTTGAAACTCTGCACCTCAACAATCGAAACACTCGTGCTAACAAGAGCAGCCGCATTCTTTGATGGCCATCAGATCCGGGTTTCTAAGGCCTAAAATTATAGTGAGGTTGCGCTTAGTAAATTTAGTGACACTGTTAGGCCATTCCATCCTACTATCATACGTCTCGTGACATCTTTGTAGAATTTGTTTCGACGTCTAAGGGACTATTTAACCATCTCAACATAACCGGCTAAGCCTGCTCTTCCTCTGGTGGTTCTTGACTTGGAAGAAACAGTATTTATCTTTAGCCTGATACAGTTAATAAAGTCACGTCTTGAAAGTTTCCTGGATGGTGCGTGTATCCATCTATTCGTAAAAAAACATAAACCGTGTCCTTTAACCGGGACACATCAACTGATGTGTGTAATTGTTTACTTTAGAATAAGGCGATGTCAGTGGTGTTAAGTAGAATCCTTCAACCAAAAATCACTTTATCCGTTGACTGATTTTTAAGCACCGAGAAAATGTTCGCGGTTATCGCATCCCTCTAACGAGAAAGTTCGAGGTTTTCTTAATAGTCCAATCTCAAGTCGCTTGAACGATTAATACAGGCACCACCGAGAGATACAAACACGCCATCGGGTAATTTCTTCAACAGTCGATTAATAATTAAATTTAAAATGTGAGTCGTTAGTAAGTGTCCTTGTTTCACACTACTCTCGGATGATAGTCGTCACTAACCCAATCGTCTTGTTGTGGAGTTACTTTATAGGTTCTCTATATATATACGGAATAAACCCCTTCGGCATTCCGTAAAATCTAAGTGTACCAAAGATTACTCTATAGGATACGGATTCGAATGATTTGCCAATGCCGAAAGAGGCAATAGAAAGGCATAGTTACTCCCGCTGTTTACTCGCGCTTGTTTGAATTTCTTCACGTTGACATTCAGAGGATTGTGTATAGAAATTACATTGTGTTATCGAGCTAAGGCAATCACAATGCTTTGTTTTAATTAGAAGGTCGGATTTCCCAGGTCCTCGCCAGTTCTGAAATTATTGTTAAATGGCAATCCTTACCCGAAGTTCTGAATCTAATTTGCGACTTCCGTTACATATACATTATTCTATCGACTAGAGATTCTGCATTTTGGAGACTAGCTGAAAAAATCCGTAAGGTCTAGATTTTCAAGTTCCGAATGAGAAATACCGACACATCAGTAAAAACCATCGTATGTACGTCTCCATGATAGAAAAAGGTGTAACAAATGAATGTGAAGATAGTCCAATTTTCATCCTCGAAAACCTTGGTAACACTATTTTGATATTATTAAAGTTGACTGCAACCCACCGAGAACTGCAACCCACTCAATGGTCCAAGCACACACATGCGTTCTGTATTGTAAGAGCAGTTTGAACTACGCCAAAAAAGATAGTAGATGTACAGGAATATTCCTGGAATTGAACATAAAGAATCTGATGCGTTCGAAAGCCGGACATCTGTTGAAAAAAGGCAAGTTATCATATACATCGTAAAAGTATTTGTCATGGTGCCTCCACAAGCCAAACCAAACAGTCTCTCGTAATGGGTGCATTAGCTTCTGTAAGACCACGTGTAGGGTTTCAGAGCGCCAAATATATTTTGCTTATTAACGTACCCACCAAGATGAACTTCTTTCGAAAAGATGATTTTTTTTAGCAAAATGCGGCTTCTTGAGCCAATTGAACTTTGTTACGCGTCATACCGATATGTTTCCGCAAAATTCGACATAAACCTGATGCGAGAAACTTTTGAGCTTCACAGCTTCGATTTTTTCGAGTGTACAAACTGTACGAGCACGCTCACGTCTTTCTGGCGCATCAACAATGAAACCAGATTCACGAGCTTTAACAATTAATTTGCCTGTACGTGATCATTGGCCAATATTTTCAAGTGGTCCTTCTACATGGACATATCGTCATTGGTCAGCATCGACTTAAGCCCTTTGTCAAAGTATATTTTGCTTTACGACCCTAACGACGCAGCATTATTTTAAATAGGTCTACGGTTTTAATTGTTTTTTTTTAACTATGTGAAGAAGCCAAGGAGCAGCTGATTTAGGACCTATGAAAGACAAGCAATAATCAGTTTTACCCAAACAGTCTGCAATCTTGTTGCTGTTAACGTTTCAATGACAACAATTAATTCCGCTTGATGGATATT
Organism: Tipula lateralis; assembly: GCA_963932295.1. Taxonomy (NCBI): domain Eukaryota; kingdom Metazoa; phylum Arthropoda; class Insecta; order Diptera; family Tipulidae; genus Tipula; species Tipula lateralis. The sequence continues at coordinate 140,965,594 of OZ010737.1, forward strand.
ACAGTATGTTCTCAAACTGCCAGAGGTTCTCAAATCATACGATGGACGGGAGAAACCAAAGCCAGCGAAAGAGAGAGAACCATCTGAAAAGCGATTCTGACCCATTCTGGTGATAACCACATTTCTCTGGATGGACCACCTCAACTGATTTAAAGAAATTAAATTCAGACAGAAGCCTAGCATTAACCATGTTTATTTCTGCTACAATTCATAAATAATTGATCTATGGCCTGAAGTATAGTGTCGAAAACGTTCCACGCCCCAGCAAACCTCAAGCAAAAAACAATCAAACAAGCGGTATCGGGAATAAAGGAAAGGAGTCAAAGAGATGGCTTGACAAGCGATATTTTTCAAAGTTTTGTAATTTATGATTTTACTTTAACCACCGGCCACCAACCAACAGAAGCATAAGTTACAAGTGATTTGTAAATAAATGATAGGATTTTGAGGGACAATACTCAAGAACTACCGAAAGCTAATATCCAAATTGGTTTTAGACGGGTTCATATGTAGACCCTTGCCCAGACGCCAGTGTTTATAATTAGAATTCCGTTAAATTTGATAAGACATTTAGGTGCCTGCCTGATACGGTCAGAACCAGATCGTCGGCGTAACTTTGAGTGATGAATCCGGTCTCATGATTATTTACAAGAAATTCTTTAAACAACAGGGGTGAAAACACACCTCCTTAAGAATGCTGTTGTACGTAGATCTTTCAAACCTAGTTATGACTTCCTATGAAACTTGGAGAGTGTAGATCCTGCTACTAAACGGATCAGTAGCTAAGTGTAGATCCTTCTACTGTTTTAAGAAACATTGATGACAGACAAATATGCCGATACGATCTAGGATCTGAACAGTAAGACTTCCTAACTTTTGGTATACAAATTTCTTTGCTTCTGCTCCAACATGGCGGAAAAATACTAACATGCCTGGAGCAGATCTCGTAAATGTTCCCTTACGATAAATACTATCAGGATTGGCCAGTTTGAAAGATTCAAAATAGAAGAAACCCAGGATCTCATTACTAGTTAATCGGCAGGCCTCACAGTACTCCATTCGATCGAACAAATTTTTGAGCACGTTTTCGACTGTGGGATGGGACATGAATGTTGGTCTTCAAATGCTCAATTTTCTCTTGTTTGTCGGCATAACACTTGTCTTTAACGGTGCCTCACAGAAAATAGTTGAATGGTGTTAAATAACAGATTTTTGCCGGCCAATTGACATCACCATTTCGGCTAATTAAACGGCCATCAAACGGCCTCTGCTCCACAAGCCACACGAAAAAGTCACTCGTAATGGGTGCATTGGCCTCTGTAAGACCACGTGTGGGTTTCCAAGCCCCAAATACGACGCTTTATTAACGTACCCACCAAGATGAAAGTGAGCTTCATCCGAAAAGATGATTTTTTGGGAAAAAATCGACATCATCGTGCAGTTTCTCGTTGGCCCATGTAACGAAATGAAAACGAAGCGGATGGTCATGCGGCTTTAACTCTTAAACTAATTGAACTTTGTAACACGTCATACCAAGATCTTTTCCCAAAATTCGACGTAAGTCTGATTCGTGAAACGTTCAATTCTTGAGAACGATGGTGAGTTGATGTTTATGGATTCTCACGCACACTCTCAGCCACAGCTTCGATATTTTCGGGTGTATGCACTGTACGAGCACGCTCACGTCTTTCTTCTTTCTGGCACATCAACAATAAAACCAGTTTTACGAACTTTATCAATAAGCTTGCGTTTACCGGGCACTTTGCAATATCCGAACAATTGACTTTGTTATGGAAATAAATTTTCAATAAATCCAAACGTTGCTCAAGCGTAAATCGATTCAATACCGCCCAGATGGCGCAGTGGTTAAACCTGCGGAAGTTGGAGCGGAAGGTACCGCGTTCGAATCCCGATAGGGACAGGATGCAAAACTAATTTTTCACCATGAGATTATGATCTGTGGTGGAGAATTTAAATTTAGTTTTTGGCTGTAATTAGGATTTTAATGCGGTGCCATGTAAAGATTAATGGTCGAAGGGTCAGTTTTTATACGACCAGGGAGGTGACTTGTATGTGGGGAGTATGGAGCGGTTATGGTGGATATTCTGGTTTCCAGTGGATTTTATTCGTGTTTGAAATTTCATATGTAAGCGGAGGTTTTCGGCCTTTGCCTTGGTTGGATTGATTTTTATGTTTGTCTTAGGTGGGTTTAGTTTTGGAAGCTTCCTTTCAACTGCAGAGGTGCTGAGGGGTGCGGAGCGAATTGATGGCGTGTAGTTCCAGGTATCGATAGAGGTTGCTTCCTCCAACATGTTCTTGTTCGGTTTTGGCTCGGTCCGAAGTCTGGTGGCGTCCTCCGAAACTAGCCGCGGTATCAGGGCTTCCTTTTGAACTGCAGGATTGATTGTTTAGTGATTTTAAGTCATGATTGTGGAGATTTTAAGTCATGAGGTAGATTTCGTGGCTGGATGTGATTGGGACGGGCATGATGGTTGAGCTAGTTGCGGTGGTGGTTGGGAGCCTTTGTTGGCATGTCGGGTTTTCGACGCGAGTGGGATTAGTTGGGAGCCGGAGTATTCGCTGGAATGTGGGGTGTTTGGATGGATTTCGGTTTGTTGGAAGTCAGTTGAGATAGGTCTGCACTTTCTGTTTTTATTTTTGTGTAGGTTGGTGTCCCGTTGTTGAGGGTGCTCTGAATGAGTTTGTGTTTTGGATATTTACGATTGGGTTCTCGTGTTAAAGTTTGTTTACTACTAATAGATGTATGTTTGGTTGAATGTTGAGTTTGGATCGTGTTTGGTTTCCTTGAATGAGTTTCGCTCCGGGGGTGTCGATTTCCTCCATTTTTTGGGTGCTTCTGCTCCATACTTTCTGCATGTATGTGGCATCCCTGCCTGTGTGTCGTGCATGCGTGCCTGTGGGTTGTCCATGCGTTATTTCAATTTATCAAGTTTTGTATTAAGTTTCATATTTGGGTTTAATGGTGCTTTTTAAAATCGATACCAGTTGTTCTTTTTTGATTAATGAACGCGTTCGTGAAGGTCGGGGCGGATCTACTACGTTTGTAGTAGAGTGGCATTCCTGATCACGACCATTTATATAAAAATAATAATAATTTATGGAAAAGGTTTGGTTTTAATAATTTATATAAGTGTAAATATGACTATAGTTGGAGGGGGTTTACAAGAAAAGTTTATTTTATTTAAAAAAAAGAGTTTGCATAATTTATGAATATAAAACGTTTTCAGAGATTTATTTTGATTTTCTGACAAACATATTTTGGTATTATGGTATCATCAGCGTAATGGTTAACGGGTACTTTATCTAGTATACCATATTAATTTAATTTATTGTTGCAGATTCTGGTGCCGTGAGTTAATTAATTAAGATTTTAGATTTGTGATTTTGTTGAACTATGATTGGTGTGTGGACTGGAGTTTGGATAAATAATAAAATTAATAATAATTAAGTTACAGATTCCTATTTAGTAAATTTATTTTTGTAATTTTGTGTGAATGATTTGATTATGTGAATGATAATGTGAAAATGATATATGTAGATCTTACTAACAAATTACATTATTTTATTACTTTACTAATTATGTAACAGAAAAATGGTTCTGCTGAAGATTTTCGCCCTAGTCTATTTTGAATCTCTGATGAGCATGTTACAGACGACTTATGGTAACATTATCGTAATGGATGGCTTAAACTATTATATCATATTAATTAAATTGTTTCAGATACCTGAGCCATAAGTTAAAAAAAAAAATTCTTTCAGAGTTCTACTCATGTTTAATTAGATTAGTTGTGCGGATGGGAGTTGAAATAAATAATCAAATTAATTAGTTACGTTACAGATTCCTGAGCGACTAACTAATAAATTTATTTTAGGATTTTAGTTTTAATCTAGTTTTAATTTTATTCAAAATACAGCAGAGCAGATAGGTGTTGCGGACTGGAGAATGCTGATTGGCGATTGCAGACTAGTAAATTAGAATTGTGATTGTCTTGTGATTATATATTAATAGTAGTTTAGTACCGACTGTCATGGTGTCTGTAACCGGGTCGCTCTTTCCTAACTAATATACCTTCCTATCCTTACCTATCGTTTTATGTAAACGGCTGTAGGAATAGGCCCGGCGTTATCCGGGAATCTTGCCTAGCGCTTGGTCCTACAGTCCTATCAATCAATCAATCAATCAATGAGATTATGATCTGTGGTGTGAATGACCCATCTTCCGTGTCAGCACTATAGGCTGGCATGGAACTATGCAATGTGCAGATGGTTAGGAAAATCGGACCTATACGTTTCGAATTGGATGTAATGGCGTAAAAGCAAGGACGTAAATAAGCGAACCACGAACAAGTAGGAACTTAAGCCCCAAAACAGATTAGAGATTAGAAAAAAAATTCGATTCATTTCGTTCAGGGGAGATAATATAATGTCTTTTGTGACAGAATAGAATGACACAAGTATTGCCAGATTCGAAATAACAGGTGGTTGAAATTTAAACCGATAGATGGCCCACCCGTTAGTTATTGTTTGAGCTCAAACCGATTTTTTGAAGATTAAGTGTCATTCTTAAAAATCATTTGTTGGCCCATTTAAAGCCGGTGATGTAGTTCAGCCTGGTACAGTGCTACAAATTCCACATTTGTTCGAAATCAAAACCAGATATGCGTTACGTACTGACATACCATATAGTCATCGGTCCATACTGGGTTGTAAAACTCAAATCATATATTGTTTTTAGTTCTATAGCTATAACGATCTATAAATATGACGTCACGTACATAAAAGTGGTGAAATCTAATCAAAAATGCCAAAAATTGATTTCAACCCATTGAGTAGTGACAGAAACAGTTGGATCAATATATAAAATGTTTTGTTCGATTTATGTCAACTTTTATCGTCGCCTCTGAGGGTTCCAAGCATAAAATGATGTTTTATTTTATGACAACGAATTATGTTTATGTATTGAACAATGTTTTATGTACCTTTATCTGTTATCTGATATGTAATCCTTTACCCATCGTACACCAGTATACTCACTCGATGCATAATATATGTAAAATTTATTCTTCTCGTATATGTATCGTACGAGTGATATTCTCACCAATCACCATGCCAATATACAAAATAAAATTTTTACATAAGATGCAAATATTGTTTTTGTATAATCTTTTATGTACCTTGAGGCTGATGATATCTAATAATTTTTTATTAGATTTTTCGAACAATTCCGTTTCCAAAGCTAAAATTGTTTGTTTTGACAGGAAAATTGATAACAAATTTTGCTTTCCATGGATTCGACGAAATGTACTGGGTATGAGTGGAAATTACCGTCACCAAATTGGGATTATATTATACCATTTGAATAATAAGACTGAAAGGTGGCTTTGTAAATATAAAACAGAGAAATGCTGTCAATTATAGTAACAAGATACTTTATTTGTCATAGGACTCGAGATAATCCTTTTGATTTGATGAAGCGTGGCCCAATATAAGATTTGAAGTATACGTTTGTATAGCATCCTGATTTATCTTAAAACTGAGTTCAATTTAAAAGACTGTGGATTCTTATTCCTGCAACTGCCCTTAACTACTTCTCTATCTAATTTTGATGTTATTCATTAATTAACAATTGTTCCCGGTTGTTCAATTCTTACCGTTGCCTAAAAATTCAGCGACATCTACATTATCTTAAAAAGGAACAATATTTAATCAAAGTCATCATAAAGATCTTCACAGCTGGCAATAACTTCTACATCTTGGATTTCTATGACACCTGTTACATTGTAAACTATTTTATGATGACGCTTCCGTGTGGGCATGGTACTAATGTCGCAACTAATATTTGTTTTTACGTCAGACAACCGATCGCAGAAGTAACAACGACGAGACCGATTTTTGGTAATGTACGAACTAGTTCCAGCATCTGGTTCTTATCTTAGAATATCGACGTTATAACCCATCAATTGCATCGCAATTTTTACGTTTTTTTTAATGCGTTTGGGGGCGCCCTAGTTTATGTATAGCTGTTTAAGCAATAGCTGCCACATCTGTCATGTTGAAAAATAACACCATTGGCCATCTACAAGTGATACGTTTACGAGTATAAGTCTGGGCCAACTTATCTATAGTGTATTCTCTTTCTTTACTGGAATTGTAGTCTAAAATTATATTTGGCTTGCCGGAAGTTTCATCGATGCCATCGTTATTAAGAAGAGTCGATAGTAATAGCACATTTTTATTTGGTTTTGGTGTGTGACTCATTACAGTGAGATATAGCCATCAAACCAAAAGCGTGATGAACCAACTTCTCGATTTTTGATATACATTTTTGTGTCTTGTGCCTTATAATAGATGTCTTGTGCCAAATCAATAGATAGGAGTTGTTTGCATCGACGAACTAAAAAATGTTGAATCCACACTTTCCATGGTTTGGAGGGGATGTACTCCCGGGATTTACATCGCCTTCTTGTTGCTACTAGTTATTTATCGACTATTAAGTGTTCTGGTCTATAAGCTGAAAAAGTAGCGAAACATCTTTCAAAGCAGCTACTTTTCAATCGTTCTGTTCTAGTTCGATGATTATCGAAAAGCATGCTGCGAAGAATTTGCTCCACTCTCTGCAACGACATCGAAACTCCGAAAAAGGGGCGGCTCTCTTTATCATTTCGGCATATAAAATAATCCAAATGGACGCGTTGAGCACATCATTTTCCACCTCATACCATATTCGTGGTTGTTTAAGTTGACTTTGATTACGGCGACGATTAAAATAATCCTTCGCCTTACGTATCGTCTCATTCGCGATATTGCACATTATAGTGGGAGGCAAAATACTTTTAAAACATTCTTCTTCCTTATTGAAATGTCTAGCAATTCCAATCAATCCCGGTGTCTCGCGATCTATTTGAAATTCTGGAACTTTATGAATGCTCGGTGATTGGACGCTCGATTTTCGATCGAATTCTTACTCTGCGAGTTATAAAATAATTCTTCTTCATCAGTATCATTTTTTTTGATATTTTGCTGTGCTAAACATGTAAGAGAGAACTATAGTCGCCTCATCGATTTTTGTTACTTCAAATCCATAAGTGTAAAAAATACTTAGACTATCCCATATGCACGATTTAAAATCATGTTGCCTGTTGAAGTTCGCCTTTTCAGCGAGTACTTCCTGGAATGTGGCGTTGATTTACATTTGTCACCTATACTACCAACTATTCTTCTTCAACTACAGTCCAATGGACTCAAAAACTTTAGAGAGTTTACTCAACATTCCTTAAATATCATTTTTTTTTTATTTTAACGAGTGTTCCAGGTAAGGCTGCAATCGCGATCCAGCTCTAAATACTGTTGTAAACAATTAGAAAATAATATCACGATTTGGGTCCAATATCACACGCATGATTCTTCTCTCGAATGTAACTAGCCATCTTTCGTACTCGTCCGTAAAGGTCCAAACGTCACATCCAAACAAGACAATGAGTCTGATCCACACCACGTACAGTTTCAGCTTATTCACGTTTGCAATTGGATTAAACTTTTACCAAAGATATATTCCAACTTGAAATTGAAAAGTTTTAGGGACAGCGCATCTCCTTGTCGAACACTGGAACTTCCTACGCCACAGTAGTAATTATTCCCAAGGTAAAGTACGACAGTAACTTATATACTGCGTCGCGATAATTGTCGAACTTCAAGCTAAACCCAGTTTTGAATATTGAGCATAACGCGGGCTTCAACCATTCACGCATAACTTCATCTCGCCATAATAAGACCGGAAAGACAGTACAACAAAGTTACCACTGCATTGTGGAGCATTTAGCAGAGCAGAAAAATGTTCACTCTGCATCGATGTTAACATTGAGGTTGCCAACCTGACCCCGAATAACAGGTGACTGCGGGATCTTTAGTATGGTGCTAAAACGTGAATTGCGCTCATTGCTGAATTGTTGTACTCTTAAGATCTTAGCCTTTCACTCTTCGCGCTTCTTCTGTCTACAAATGCATTAAGCTATCCTCCTAGCAAGAACTGCCTTATATTTTCTTGCAACTGTAAGTCAAGTCTGCGTTATGGGTGATATTTCGTGTTTCAACAGTAAGACAATATTCCTCATCAAACCAAGCGATTGGTAATCAAAGAGCCAAATTTTTTAAGTGCCTGCACGTCCCATCAGCCGATCCTTAATCTCGTGACCGGGTACTTATAAGCGAGTATTTTTCCTTATATTGGTGTTAACCGATTTTTTTTGTCTTGTTGATACTTTTACCATTTGAAGTTTTTACACGGATGTGAGTCGTCAGCCTAGCGATCCAATTAGCATTAGTCGCCTCCTATACGGCAAGCTTTAGTTACTGTGGTCGAATTTTATGAGTTTTATGTTTCGTTCAAAATATTTACAAAACATGGATGCCCTACATATAGGGGGTATATAATATAATATGAAAGATAAATATGATATGAAAGATAAGCCACTAGCTTTTGTTTAGTGATATGACTGCACTTATATTCTATGAGCACACACAATTCATCAACAATAGTTTAAGATTTATTCACTGTTCCATTTGGTAAAAGCTACTTTAATCACTGTTCCATTTGGTGAAAGCTATCCAAGCTATGCTCGAAAGCAAATTGTCAACCATTGATGGTGACACCAATATGGAAGAAAAATGGGAACGAATCGAGGAAACATATGCCGAAACAGCAGCTAACTCGCTCGGATACCAGGATCGCCACCGCAAACTATGGATAGTAGACATCACATGGCTGAAAATTGATGAACGGTGAAATCTCAAATTGCAATTGAACCAGCAGAACACGCCAGAAATCAAGGATGCAGAAGTAGCAGCAGCAATCAGAAACATACGCGGACTACATCAATGCGTACGGAAGGTCGCAGAAAAATATATCAACATACCCTCCATATGGGAACAAAATGGTCAAATACTAACAACAGACGAAGCACAGCTAAAGAGATGGGCAGAATACTTCGTCGATGGAACACCAACTAGCTCGGTAAACTTCACATTACCCAATAACGCTGACAACGAAACCATTAACACTCGCATCCACCAACGGAGCGGGAAGTTGGTATAGTGTAATTGAGAAACTGAAGAACAACAAGACACCCGGAACGTTGAAAACCATAACGTCTCTCCTAACCGAAATATGGAACACGGGTAAAATACCGCGGACATGGAGAAGGCCTGACCATAATGATTCCTAAGAAAGGGGACCTAAGGGCGAGGTATATCGCTTCTTAACACAGAAGCTATCAGACTTAGCGAACGAAGTTGGTCTTAAAATCAACATCAACGAGACTAAGACAATGAGGCTCAACAGTACAATTACCACACTCAGTTGTATTCTATCAATAACCGGCAAGACAGAAGAAGATATCACCAAGCGAATAAATAAAGCCAAAACAACCTTCATCATGCTACACAAAGTCTGGAACACTTCCGTATTCTCTCGAAACACCAAAATACGGATGTTCAACTCTTGCGTGAAATCAGTGCTTCTATACGGCTGCGAAACATGGATACAAACTCGGCAGATCAAAAACAAGATACAAGTATTCGCCAACAAATGCCTCAGACGAATTAACTAAGGTGCTTCTAGCCTAACAAATATCTAAAATAAATAAGGCGTAAATGAAGATGGATCGGTCACACATTAATGAAATCATTAGACGATATAACTCAAACGGCACTGGCATGGAACCCACAAGAAATGAGAAAAGTAGGGAGCCCACCTGTAACGTGGAAGCGAACGATAATTGCGGAAGAAAATTATGGGCTGAAATAAAACCAGTGGCCCCAAACATAGTTAGATGGAAAAGTCTAGTAGACGTCTTATGCTCCTAAAGTAGAGATACAGGAAAAAAAACAGTAGAAGTTATTCGTCCCAGTTTATTTGATCGAAGAACACACATAAATTATTTTTCATCCTCATTTCTCAAATATGACCTGTTTATCAGGACAACTGACTGTAGGTTCATAAGAGTATTTCTAGTTTTTCTTAAATCGAAAATCATTCCATTTTTCCTTCCTTTTATCTTTAATCTGTTTTTGTGCTCAAGGCACTCCCTACTTGTTCGCGATTTGCTTTTACGACATTACAGCCAATTCGAGGACATACGCCTATAGGTCCGATTTTCCTAACCATCTGCACATTGCACAGCTCCATGCTAGCCTATAGTGCTGACATGGATGATGAGTTGGCCCATGAGTTCTGCACTCCAACAGGGGATCATAGTTGTGTTCATTCACACCACAGATCGTAATCGTATGGTGAACAATTCTTTTTCCATCCTGTCCCTATCGGGATTCGAACGCGGTACCTCCCGCCCAAATGCCGCAGGTTTAACTACTGCGCCACCTGGGCGGTTAATTAAAGTTGTAGCGATTTTTGTTATAATATCTGTCGATTGCTGCGGTTGTTCAGCAATGCCCTTTAAAATCGTTCGTCTATTACTTCCATTGACCTGTTACCCGGTCCTCTTAAACAGAAATTAATCTTTAAGTTTCTCAATGTTTATCATTTCAAGTTTAGCCCCTTGGCACACTAATATAAATTATTATTCCACTAACCTTCACTTTGAATATTTTAACACTTCACTGAATTCATTCTCACCGAAACCGAACATAATGAGTCTTGCATTAAATTTTTTTCGTATTGTCATAGCAGAGTTATAATTTACCACCAATCCTAAACAAAAGATAACACTTCTCACTTTATTAAAACGAACTAACATAAAAAATGGATTAGAACCCGTCCATAACCATTCGACTATAGGCGATAATGATTTAAATCAAGTGGTCCATTACCATTATTATTGTCAGATATTTAAAACTTGCCGTAACCGAATCCACTATGAACTGTCAATACAAAACTATACCGTATAAATCGTCAGTTTTCAACTATTTATGGTACAACAAAGTATGTTATATGTACTCACATGTTTGAAAATTTACATCAATAAGCAATAATTAACACAAAAATGTAAACATTAAATTCGACGACAGTTAAGTTATAACTCGCGGTGAGTAAGTTAATAACAATCATTCAATGTCGCATCTATCATCACCTTTAAATGATTCTCGATTTATAATACGCTAATTAAATTATAGAATATGTGTAATGTAAATTGACTCAGTTTCTTAATAACAATATAAAAACCAGATGAAGTAGTTTGGATTAGTTAAAAACAAAATAAAATAGGTCATTGAACTTTACTAAGATGGAAACAAACCGCTATATATTGTCTGTTTCCATCTTTGCAATAATTTTGAGGAGAATGGCACGACCACCTAGATTGGCGTAGAACCATCTTCACATTGCGTAGTCATATTGCGATTTCAGCTTGGGAAGTGATAATCACAGGGGATAACACTATGCAACGAGTGAAACAACATCAGTGGAATTCAGCGAGAATCCCACTGATTTGAGTATAGGCAGTGATAAATCCACCGTATCGGACAAGTTTTATTTAATACAGTCAAGTGTAAATGTATAGTGAAGTAAGGACTAGTGACACAGTTCCAATTTATTGCGTGAATAGAATAAAGTGAAGATTGATTAAATCAGTTGATAATGCGGTAAACTTCATTAATCTACTAACAAAAATATTTGTCGATAAGCTACGTAGATGGACCCATGAGATTTGCCGAATTCCAACAAATAGTATTCAGATGGTAAAAGTGGGGATAAATGTGTGTAAACTACATTCGAGTGTTTTTCTGGGTGACAGGATGTATTCTTCTTAAAGCACCCTCTCATTTGTAGAGCACCATTTAGTCTTTTATTGATGCAGCGTATTTCATAAGGTAAATAAAGCAGGTGGCTCAGGTGTCCGAATTACTGTCATCTTCTCGGACACAACACTTTACGACTTTAATTAAAAAATTGGTCCACAAACCGTGTATCTGATTTGGGTTTTTGTTTGGAAAGTAAACTGACTTTGCATAACTGCACACTAATATAAAGGGTTTTACGCTTGCAGCACCATATCCTGTTCATGAAATTTTCCATGACCAATACACAAATTTGCGGCAGTATGTCCTCAATAACTACACGAATTTCATCTTTAAGGTCTCAGATCGATTGTGGAGTTTTGACATAGTCCTTATCTTTCCCGTGATCCCAAAGCAAAAAGTCTAAAGGTATATCAAATCACAAGATCTCGGTGGCCAATTCTGATCACCTCTTCGAGAAATAAAACGGTCAGGAAAATTTTGCGTTTGGTACGTGCGGTCTGGCTGAAAATAAGCGTCATCCACATTAATATTTTCCAATTATCGCAACTAATTTCATTAATCGTAGCACAACCCTTTCACCGTGACAGTTGAACAAGACTCATTTTCGAAAAAATAAGATCCAATCACACCGCCAGCCCAAAAACCGCACCAAACAGTGACACGTTGACGATGGAGAGACTTTTCAACAATCATTCTTGGATTTTCTGAGGCCCAAATGCGACAACTCTGCTCAATAACGTAGCTTTCTTGGTGAAACTAGGATGGTAAAGTTCGAATGGTGTACTGCAGGAGCTGTATAAGATAGCAGAACATTTCCAGCAGAAAAAATGAAGAACAAAATCTACTCACCACCAGAGTCACAACTATCGCTAAAGAGATTTCTTCTGCTGTCATTTTTAAAACCAGCAGAATTTTTCTGTAAATAGTTTAATTTGTATCAAGATAAAAAATAGGCATATTGGTTTCTCGGAGGTCCATCCATAGCTCACAGTGAAAAAACTGATTTTTATGTATGGGCCAAAACTTCAAAAAATTCTGGAGCCACTCCGACCCATTATCCTCAAACTTTATGTTTAGATGTAATATGACCTAAGCTATCAGAAAATCATAATGGCATATTGGTTACTCGGGGGTCCCTCCACAGCTAACGGACAAATTCTGCTGGTTTTAAAAATGAAAGCAGTAAAAATCTCTTAACCGATTGTAGCGATGGTGTTGAGTAGAAAAAATATTTTTTCTACTGGATTTTTTTTTCTGCATCTTTTACAGCATGTACTGCAGTAAGATACTGAAAATATTGGAAGGAACTGCTATTAACAAAGCAGCTTCATGGCCCAATTAAATCTGTAAAGAACGAAATTGTTTCTAACTGGCAGACTTGATTATTTAAATAACTGATAAACTTCTCAATCATGATACCCGAATGGGAAACCGATGCGAAGATTATACTATTTTTGTGCTTAACCAATAAAAACAAGTTTTTATTTATATGTATGTGTGTAAAAAACATTTAGGCGAAATCAATATTGCGAAAAATATTTATTATTAACAATAAAAAAATCTTATTTTCATATATTCGTCACTAGTAAGGTACCTAATCCCAATGATAACTTTCTGAAAATTCCTGAGAATCATAATTAGACCTATATCTTATTACAGAATCAAGGAACTAGATGAGAACGGCCTCGAAATTTTTTTTTTTAGCATTTTAGAAGCATTTTTTCTTTTCGGTCAATCCCTTTTAGAAGTTAAATTTACGAATATTTGTTAATTTTTTGTGCTTGCATTTAAACATGGACAACTTTTGTAATGTTATTTTGTTTTTTTGAAATAATACATATGCTTACGATGGAAAGTTACATTAGTTTATTTTTAATGAAACTAGATTTTCGCCTAAATGATTATTTTTCACACATGCTTCTAAATAAAAGTCCAGTTTTGTTGGTTTAGCACATAAATAGTATAAACTTCACATACGTTTATAGACGTGTGAAGGTTTTGCTAATTTTCTCCTAAATTTTTTTTTGTTGTTTTAGGATAAATTTAGTATAAACTTCACATGCATAATTATGAATTATGAAACTCTATTATAGTATATTTTAAAAAGAAAAAAAGGGAGAATGATATTTATATACATTAGAGGGAGGAGGGGCATTACAGTGCACATTAATAGTCTTAGCAAACTCGGCTTTACTCTAAAAATGTGGAATTGAAATCTTAATTAAAGGAACTAAGTGCTATCCTATAATGAGAATTACGCTAATGCAATCTCCAGGTCACTTTGGTATTAAAGAGCGCGAAACAGCTGATCGATTTACTAGAGAAAATACTACCAGAACCTTCTTCGGTTCATTAGTACCGTTAATTATACGGTTTTACACCAGTATATCATGGAAAGTTGTGGATTGATCACACTCAACTGGATTTCAAGAATATTTATCCACGCTCATCGTTATTAATAGAGTCATTAAGTAATAATAGGCCTTAACCTTATTTCTTGACCAATAGTTTAATTTGATCATGGACGCTTGATTTGATGCCATAAAAGTCTCGCTTCAAAATAGTTATATCATATCTCAGAATTTATCATTCTGACTAAAACAACAGTTGTCTATTACCATATTGGTTAACAAAGGCGCGACAAAGGCGCAACAATGCCGCATAAGCAGTAAGCACGTTTTGGGTTAGTACCAAACATATACCGAATTTGAAATTAGTGCAGGTAAACATTTTCTGTGAATAACCACGGTCGATGTAATATTCTTTGAAATGAAATAGTTGCAAACTAAATCAGTTGGAGTGAAGGGTCTCAAGTTTGAATCGTAGTGCCGTGATTCAGAAACAACTTTTAGTATTATCTGATTATGATAGGGGATGAACATGAACATATTTATGCTCTTTCTGTTGGAATGCAAAATTCATGGTAAAACCTCTTCTTGGTCGTAATATTGGTTGGAATGAACGAATGCATTGTCCTAGATTAGATAGCGACAGCGTCAGGTATAGGAATTAAATTAAAAAGTAAACTACAGAAAAGTAGAGCGCCTTGACTTTTGATCAAAGGAATGGGCCTTGTGCGGTTACTTCTATAATGGTTTCATTTAAAAACTCTGGCAATGTCAGACATAAAGATAAAGCATATAGTACATCTTTTATTGAATTTAGATAAAACACCATCAATCTCGAGTACATTATTAGGATTAAAATCTAGTTAACTTAACCAGTACACAAGGATTGAGCATGCACCGAAATGTTTTCTTTAAAGCAAATCAGGTCACGCACTAATATCTTTCAAATAATATTATCAAGGCAGCAGT
This sequence comes from Tipula lateralis, assembly GCA_963932295.1. Taxonomy (NCBI): domain Eukaryota; kingdom Metazoa; phylum Arthropoda; class Insecta; order Diptera; family Tipulidae; genus Tipula; species Tipula lateralis. The sequence continues at coordinate 140,980,686 of OZ010737.1, forward strand.
CACTGTTCCATTTATAAAATTGATACCAGCGAAAACACGATCGGAAAATAATTGGAAACTAAGCAGGTTCTGGAATGGTAATAGTATGATGAGATGTTGAGATTGTAACAAAACTGATCAGTGGTCTGGAAAAGAAGAAACCAGCGGCAGAGCAAGAAAACTGTGTAAGATTTAAATTGTCTTTTATATATATATATATATATATATATATATATATATATATATATATATATATATATATATATATATATATATATATATATATATATATATATATATATATATATACCGGGTGTTTCTTTTAAACTGAAACGATCAAATATCTCGCAATATATAGCTGTTCAGGATCAACTAAAATATATATAATAAATCACCTTGTAATCTTTATAAATTTAAGTTAATATCTCTATATGTAAATACTTATCTTATACTATTGTTACTTCCTATTATTTTGTATAATTGTCTCCTAAAATTGAATTTAACTTATTAATCATTAAGCTGAAACAAAATTTGACATTGAAACTTACCTAATTACACCAATAATAATAATATTGTAATGTATTGATTTAACAGATGATCACAGGTTGTTGATGTTATCATTTAATTTTTTCTAACGATACTACCATCTGTGATTAGGAATATTTATTTATAGGTAGTTTTATTGACTTATACAATTTTTTAATCATAATTACGAACACCAGTGAGTACTGTTTCAATTGTTCGATGATAAAATGAGTAAGCAATTTCTCGATCACTTTTTCATCAACAAGCAAGCGAAAAACATTAAATATTAAAAATTATAATAAAAACTAAAATTGAACTAATTGAAGGTACTGGTTTTATTAATAACAAAATTATCTTGGGAAATATTTTGGAATTTCATCCGCACAATAGCCACTCTTCGGAAAAAATGTCCATAATCAAAATTTACTCATACCTTGGGGGAAATACATTAGTGCAAAAAATAACACTCCTACACCCCCGCTTTGTACGTGGGGCGGGGGTAACTTTTAAACTAAGATAGAAAGCCATATTTTTTATTGCAGATACGGATTCTACGACCTAAAGTACGTATGATTTGAATGAAAGATTTTGTTCGGTTCATGATAGATGGCGTTGTAATCGACGAAATTCAATTTTTTCAATTTCTTCTTCTTAGAACACACGCATTCGATTCTGCAATACGTTTGAAATAAAAAACATCACGTTTTCATTGGAAATACTCGAAATTCGTCATCAAAACAATTTATTCATTTTTGTAAATCACATTTAACATTTGTTAACAAACGTTATATTTTTATCTCTGCCACAGTTAATTGTGGCAGAGAAAATTGAAATGGTTCTGGTTTATGGAGAAGCTGGCAGAAATCTTGAAAATGCTGTTGCTATTTACGCTCAACGTTTTCCGGATAAGATTCGTTCACTTGCTTCATTTGGCCGTACTATCAAACAATTTATTATACTAATGGAAATGTTCAACCGAAAAAGAGGACCCGTAGAGCTACAGTCACTGGAGAAAATAATGAAATTGCTGTATTGGCAGCAGTGGCTCATAATCCTCATGTTAGTACACGACAAATAGTTCACGATTCCGGATTGTCCCTCACCAGTGTTTGGAGAATTTTAAAACGGCAAAAATATCATCCATATCATGTGTCTTTACACCAAGATCTTCATGGCGCTGATTTCCAAAATCGGGTAACTTTTTGTCAATAGGCACGTGAACAAATACAACAAAACCCCAATTTTTTCGCTGCGCAATGTTCTCTGACGAATCGTCTTTTACAAGCCATGGCACGGTTAATCGACATAACATGTATTATTGGAGTGTTACAAATCTTGCTTCGTCAAGTTGAACATCAGCTTCCTTGGACAGTCAACTTGTGGTGTGGAATAATTGGCAACAAACTCATAGACCCACACATTATTGAAGGCAACTTGAATGTTCAAATGTACCGAAACTTTTTGGAAAACGAACTGCCAATATTACTTGAAAATTTGAGCTTAGAAATGAGACGGAACATGTGGTTTCAACATGATGGTTGTCCTGCACACTATTCGGTCGTAGCACATGAAATACTTGATCGATTTCAATGGTCGCTGATTTCAATGATCGGTAGAGCTGGCTCCGATAAATTGGCCCGCCAGATCACCAGATCTTACTGCACCAGATTTCTGTTTGTGGGGCTATCTCAAATACAAAGTTTACAAACAAGAACCAACAACACGTGAGGACATGATTGAGCGAATCAGAAATGCGTGTGCTGAAATTCAACCAAACACACTTCTCAGTTGTGTACAATCATTTGAAATTCGTATTAATAAGTGCATTCAAGTCGCAGGTCATCATTTTGAACACTTATTTTAAGCTAAAATTATTTTATTCACCTGCCATTTACATTAATAAATTGTTTAAATGACGAATTTCGAGTGTTTCCAATGAAAACGTGATGATTTTTATTTCAAACGTATTGCAGAATCGAATGCGTGTGTTCTAAGAAGAAGAAATTGAAAAAATTGAATTTCGTCGATTATAACCATCTATCACTAACCGTACAAAATATTTCATTCAAATCATACGTACTTTAAGTCGTAGAATCCGTATCTGCAATAAAAAATATGGTTTCGTATCTTAATTTAAAAGTTACCCCCGCCCCGCCTACTAAGCGGTGGGGGGAGGGGGGTTTGGGGACTATTTTTGTTGCACTAATGTATTTCTCCCGCGGTATGATTAAATTTTGGTATATATAAATATAAATATACATATATATATATATATATATATATATATATATATATATATATATATATATATATATATATATATATATATATATATATATATACATATATCAGTGTTGGGGCAGTAGTTTATTTAGAGGAATTGAATTAGATGGAAGATCCAGTAGTATAACATTTGATTGGGGAGCCATGAAAATTATTGGGTAAACCAATAAATGGGAGTATTAAAGACACAGATAGCAAGATAACATCTATTGAAATGACGAAACCACACAAATCGGTAATAACCACAAATACAGAAGACGTTGCCACCAAAACTGATTCAGAGTAATTTCAGTTTGGGACAAGAGAAAGATTCGGACTAAGAACCGTTGTTATTAGATTTAAAGAGACGCCCAAGATTATGGCCGAAAGTTATTGATACAATTTCAACAGGAAAGGCATAGCAAAGAGTCTAGTGACAGAATTATTGGAATGAGAGACCTAAGAGACAGTTAGCGTGCATCTAGGAATCAAGAAGGCCATTCCAAAGGTCCTAAAACAGTTCTACTGGTTGGGTGCTTTTTAATAAGTTGGAGGAACTAGCAAAACATGAATCTGACTAGAAAGATCCCAACAAGAAGAATAGGTGGTTTGGATACTGTTATAAAACGTTTCAATATGAGAATATTTACTATGTTGGTGATGATTCTGATATTCCAGTTCTTGATTGTTATACAAAACACATACATGAATTTTTAATACATAAAAAGGAACGACACAGATTTCTTCCAAAAAATATGTAACAAAAAAAAACTTCTTACATCCTGTTTCTCATTATCATCACAATGATTATTAATACTTATCCTTTTGTTCCTCGACTTGCTTTTTGGTACATTAAGATTTTACATTTTGTACTATGGGGTGTGTACCAACCGAACAATAGAATAAATTATATCGTATCGATTTTCGGAGCGAATAATACAAGTTGTGAAAAATTGATGCTGTCTTCTCGCTTAGGAAGCTTTAGTTTACATTCTATTTTTACATTGATGTAAGATAAGGGACAGGGGATAGATTTTTGCAGACCCAAATAATAATGTATGAAATGCTGAATAATGTTGAAAATATACAATAGGTTGATGGCGATAGGTTGAATTGTGATTTATTTAATATAAAATAAATGAAAATAGAAAATGGTACAGTGGTAGTGTTGGAAATGATCTGAAATCGTCTGTGGGTCTAGGTTCATTTGTCACATTGTAATATGTCTTGAATCCGTATATCCCATAGACACATATATCTTGCGTTGGACCGCTAGTATATGTCACAATATACAGTAAGATTACGGATTCTTTAACTGAACGTGTTCATACGTTCATGTTCTCCCAAGATGTTTTACTGCAGTTAGCACCGTTCTTTTTCAAGTTATTGCTGGCCTTGGAACTTTTCTTTGCGGATTCTAATGACATCATGGTTATGTCATTTGGTGTCTTTCTCAGCGTGTGTCCTATCCATCTCCATTTCCGCTTCCTGATCTCCTTCTCAATGTCCACTTGTTTTGTTTGTCGCAGTAATTCTTCATTTGTGCAGTACTTCAGCAGTTCTGATTTTACACAGGCATTGAACATTCGTATCTTGGTGTTTCTTGACAAGACGGATGCATTCCAGATCTTAAGGAGCATGTTGAATGTGTTCCTCACTTTGTTGATGCGTTGGTTAGTCTTCCATTCCGCCTGTTCTTGATACGGTATAGCCGTTGCTACTACTAGTTAGTGATTGCTGTGAACATCTAGGCCTCTCATTGCTCTGAAATCTTGTAGGGAGGATAGAAACTTCTTACTTACCAGCCCATGCGGTCTATTTGTTCTCTCATTCTGCCGATGTCCAGGTGTATTTATGGATATTCTTGTGTGGGAATTCACCTCTGCCCAAGAATAGTTGCTTTGTGACACAATAGTCGATGAGTCTGTCTCCGTTGTTGTTCCTTGCAGAGTCTAGTGCGTGTCTACCTATGATTGCCACCATTTCGTTGCGTTGAAGTGCAAAAATGTAATCATTTTTGCACTTCAACGCAACGGGATGATTGGTCTTATGAATCCCATGCAGTTTCTAGAGCTGCTGGGATAAGGTAGACTGGCCTTTCAGGGGCAGATTCTCACTTTCTTAACTTTGCATTTTTTACCTCTGTGATCTACCCAAGTGGTCACCCAAAATTTATACTAACCTTAGCAATGGTGGACGTATTAGTAGATGTGTCATCTTTGCCACCTCCGCTATCACACCCTGTTCTTATCCTTATCTTTTAATAATGGTCATGCCAGTAGATGGCAAGTAGATTTTACAAAGTTTGTACTTGAGGTGATATTTCCACGTGAGCTTATTATCCAAGAATAGAACAAGATGTTGTCTGATCTAAAGTAATTGCTCCAAACAGAACAGGTGAATATACCCCAGACTAGTTTTCTGCTGGTAAAATTTCATCCAGACTCCAATGCAATACATCCAGCTTGTGTGCTAATTACCAATTGACAGGTTTAACAAAAATGTAGTTAAGCGTTGTGGAGTACAAACATTGGTTTTGTTAAATCTAGCGACAGCAGAAAAACTATAAATCGCATCACAGAAATTTTACCATGGATCTGTGAGCGGATCTCAAACATATTTTTGTAAAAATTTTGAAACACCATTCCAATCATCATGAAGGATATATTTCTAGTAACTTTTCTTACCCTCTAAGCACAGAATTCTAAACGGTTTGTTTTGGGTCTTTTGGTTAAAAATAAGTGGACATGATTTTTTAAAGGAAGCTGCAATAGCAGTTGTAGGGAGTAATCCTCACCGTATTATGAAGTAAAGAACCAAGCTAGAAAGAAAGTAAGCCCCATTCGGTTAGCTTTTAATTACTGTTATGTTAAAAATATGGCCGCTTAAAACCATCTTACCGAGGCACCTGCCAAATAATAGGATGGAACGTCGCTTAGCTATACGAGGTTAAACTTATAGCATCAATTGAAGCCGGAAAAATCTACAACCGCCACCTTAAACTAATGAAGTATGCAATTCATCGATGCCCAGAAAAAGAACTACAGGTTACGATAGTAAAGCTAAGATACGATAGCAAAGCTAAGAAATCGCTGCCTACAAAGTAAACGTAGAGCAAGAGCGATGGGTACACGGCCAAAATGTAACAGGAAGAATATAGAAATATCACTGGTGAAAAGAAATCTCACGTGAGAGATGTGGAGGCAGAACAATGGGGTCTTGGCTATAAAACTGTGATGCGCAAGTTCGGATCACAAACACCCAGTCATGCAATGGGTGCAACGGAAATTTTCAAATAAGATGATGCAAAACCAGTTTTACGCAAGAGCGTAAAGTTTCAATGAAAAAGAGGTAATCTGTAAGGTTTGAGCTTTATATTTATGAATCAGAGTAGCATGGACAACATCATGAATCAGAGCACCAGGAAAAAAGTTCCCGGAATTTCTTCAGAAATTTAAAAACACAAAGTAATCCCTATCGACTACAACACCCTTATGCCTGCGCTTGATTCAATCGTCGAAACATTTTTATATTCGGATTTCGGTATGTCCACTACCAGTGATTTTTTCATTATTTTCCCTCTCGGTTGCTTAAATGCGTTCCCCGTAATGATTTTTTAACTCGATTGAACAAAAAGGGGTTGGGTATGTAATCTCGCATTACAAAATCTCGCATTACAAAATTTCGCATTACAAAATCTCGCATTGCAAAATCTTGCATTACAAAATCTCGCATTACAAAATCTCGCATAACAATTTCCCGTACATTTATGTAATCGCGCGCGCGATTACATAAATGTACGGGAAATTGTTATGCGAGATGAAATTCAACGCCGTTTCAAGGTAAAAGTCGGAAAACGTCACGCCGGTATTTTCAAAATATTGGAAGATTTGGGAAAGGTTAGCATATTTGCAAAGGCGCAGGTCGAGAAAGTGAAATGTGGTGAAAATATACCAAAAAACAACAAAACTTATAAAAAAAACTAAAAATGTAAAAAGAATAATTATGAAAAGGCTTTAAATTTAAATAACAGATTTTTTTGCAACGTATTGCCCATAATATTTTATTAGGATAGTTTTATTAATAAATTGTATTTTAAATAAAATTTTTGAATTATATTGAATGAAAAAAATAAATATTAAAAAATAAAAAAAATAATAAATAGATTATTTTTAAAAACATTAGCAAGGGTTTAATGCAAGATATTTGAAAAATAAAATGCAAAATTTTAGAAATGCGAGATTTTGGAAATGCGCAATTTTAAAAATGCGAGATTTTGTAATGCGAGATTTTAGAAATGCGAGATTTAGAAATGCGAGATTTTTAATTTTTCAAATGCGAGATTTTGTAATGCGAGATTCTATAATGCGGGATTTCGTATCGCTCCCAACAAAAAGAAGTCACAGGGAGTCAAATCAAGTGAATTCGGTGGCTGTTGGGTGGTATTTGTTGCATTTTTCGCCAAAAAATTACGCATTATGGTGGCACTGTGTGACGGTGCGTTATCATGGTGCAAAATCCACGAGTTTTGTGCCCACAATTCTGGTCTCTTTCGACGAATTGCTTCACGCAAACGTCTCATAACGCCCAAATAATACTCTTTGTTTACGGTCTGGTCTTCTGGCAAAAATTCATGATGCTCTACACCGTTTTAATCCATGAAAACCGTGAGCAATGCCTTCTTTTTTGACTTAAAACTACGCGGTTTGTTTTGGTATCGGCTCATTTGGTGAACGCCATTCACTTGGGTGGTGTCTGGATTGCGTGTCGTACTAATAAACCCACATCTCGTCTCCAGTAATGGTCCTTGTGATGAATATGGGATCGGATTCGGCCTCGCAAATCAAATTGAGGTCTTTTGACACCAATTTTGCTGCTACCCGACGGAAACCCAAATCATTAATCAAAATGTTCTTGGACGGAGCCATAGGCAATGTTCAAGTTCTCCGCTATCTCTTTGATGGTTAATTCGCGGGTATTGGCCAACATTTCTTTTACTTTATCAATGTTTTCGTCGGTTTTCGATGTCGATGGTATGCCACTGCGTTCATAATCTTCGATTGACTCACGACCACTTTTAAACCACTCGTGCCACTGGTAAATGACCGTTTTCTTTAGAGCATCGTATTATGGTTCCTGAATTAATTTTTTTATTTTGGCCTTGTTGTGATTATGATGTATTTATGACCAACTTCTCTGTCTTTTTTGCATATTACATAGTTTCATAGCAGCGTATTTTTTTATTTATAAATCAGTATCTTAAAGTATCCTTGCTGGAAGAAAAATCGAACAGACGATGTATCTGATTAAAGCGCATCATGTTAATCGGTTCGGTAGAACTTCTTAGTTGTCCACTGGGTACTGTAATTTGTAAATTCTTTTGTGATAAATTCGAAGCAGATATATCAGTTCGTCTTCCTGATCACTTTAGCGTGTACCAGGCAGAGGTGATAGCGATTGAGGAGATCCTGAACTGGATGAGACATGATGTGGTATCCTCGACTTATATCGGAATTTATGTGGACGAATTAATTATGTCTAGAGTGGCGTTGGACTTAGGCTTTGTGAATGTTGAAATGCTCGCTCGTCTCTGAATGAGAAGACTGAACATTTAATCAAAAAGCCTAAGTCCCCAGCCACATCGAAAACTGCAGGGCGGGTGAACTAGCGAGGCATGATACAACTCTTCAACTGCTACTGGAAAGAATGGGCAAAGTTGGAGAGGCCCATTAAAGCACTCAAAACTTTGCTTGCGAACGAAAGGTGGACGAACACTCTCTCATGTAGGCAAGGCAAGTCTGGCCAAAGCTGGGGGATACTTACAGAACACTGCCTACTTGGAGAACATGCGAAGAGGACAGGTCTAGAAGCTAGTGACTTTTGCAGAAGTATAAACGAGGAAAAGGTTGAGATGGTAGTCCACCTCCTATATGCTCATGCCCGTCTTTGGCACACAAAAGACATGAATATTTGGGTAAATTCTGAATGGACTGCCTCTCTGATCTCGAAAGTAGCTCAAACTGGTTCTCATAAGGGTAATAGGGAAGTAAGATCCTGTGGTATCACAATGGACCGTCGACGATCTAAGTGTGCTATAGCAGCCACTCAACGTAACCTAGCCTAACCATATGTGTTCTTTTCTGATATTTCTATGGGCAGGTTGCTTACCCTAGCGTGGTGGGAATTTTCGTGTTCATCAACGAATGAGATATGTTTTCCATACTTGTGAAATGCTAATTTGAGTCGATTGAGATTATCTTTATCTTAAAGGAATAAGAAATTAAAAATTTATAAAACTTATATCGGTAAACAAACACAAAGTGAGGAAAACCCGTATATCATTTTCCGTACCGGTACAAATTCTCAAACAAAGATGAAAATCAATTTTTAATGGAATTTAAATCTCTTTGTGTAACTGAAGACATAATGTACAGGTAGAATATGATTAATCTTAAAGGCATGTGTATGGGATGTCAAAACAAAAGTATTTTCCGAAATATGTAATCAATAAGTTTTATAGATGTATGTATAGGTATGTTTATGTATCAAAAAAGTAATTTTAAAGTCGTTTAGGTGCTTAATGATTATGTTTTTCATCTCGTTAAATTTTTCTTTATAATTTTTCTTAAACATCTAAAGTTTAAGTAAACATGTTTACAAAATAAGTAATGTGATTTGTACACAGGTACGATAAATATAATTTGTTAAGTTGTAAATACTCACATACTCGTATATATTACACATGTACCAGATTTGTCTCGAATAACGATTCTATACTTAAAATCTAATTGCACGTATGATGAAACACATCCAACAACGATAAATGGGATTTACCTCATAGATTGATCATTTATTATGTTATGCCATTAAGTATCTAATCTAGATCTGGGTTTTGAAACCTCTGGGATGTGTGCACTAATACAAGTTTTATTGAATTTTCTAAAGCACAATTATAAATTTAGGTGTTCACTCCTTAACGTTTCGAAATCGACTGCCTTTTTGTATATGTGTAATATCCCAAATTAATTTCGGTAAAACCGCTACAATACTACTACAATAATGTCAACATTTTACATAATATAAAAAAAAGAAAGAAAAAGAAACTTGTTGGTAAAGTATCTTAACTGATACAGTGCCACAACTAATGGTTCATCATTGTCGGGCGTCAACACCATCTAAATTAGGCAAAATATAGCGAATGCCCAATCTCTGAATCCAATACAAGTGTCTGAGATTTTTATTTCACTCTGTGCTGTGCACCATTAAGCACCCTTCCTCTCTTTTTATCTGCAGGAGTGTGTGTATATCTATTCTTATCACATACGAATATGGTTTACTATCCGTCGTCTCTCCTAGGCAGATGTTCCAGTAGCGAATGCTACAAAAAGTAACCTACTTAATAAATTCAAGTACTAAGTTGTTTTATTTGTCTGTCCATCCATCGCCTTTTGTTTCTTTTTCCCATGTATTTCCAACATCTCACCTTCCATATTGATCACTAAATCAATGATCAGTGACGCTTCACTGCTTGAAGGCGTAATGGCCAAAACCCCCATTATATACACCCATACCACTATCAGCTACCGACTAGTTGATTGAGAATCTCATAAATTAGCCATTGACAACCGTCATTGGAATTACTGTTGGTTATCTACGTTTTGTTAGCATCACGATGTGTAGTCTATGCCCCTTCACCTACCTGTTAAATATTGTAATGTCATCCGCATATTCCAACCAAAAAACTCTCACCTAACAACTCAGGTCTCAACAATTGTTGTACAGTGCATTCTACATTTCAGGACCAGGCACTGAACCTTGCGCTACCCTAACTAATACCCTTATTCTTTTCTCCTCATTATAGCTAGCCATTTCGTATAATAATCACAGCCAATAGATAGTTACGGCATATCAAAAGAGCAGTCTTCCAAATCCCAAGTAATACTGATTGTGTCACATTTATTCATGATGTACGTGAGGCAGGAACAAATCAAGACATAATTTTGGCGGTTGAAAATTAACTATAAAGCCAAGGAATCCGAGTTAATAGCACGAATCACAGTCAACCAGCATTACATCTTCAACACTATCATATACAAACGGACATCAGAACTAACAATTTTTAATCGTATGTTGGAATACATCCTTCGTAGAAGTGAAACACTGTTGAATGAATGATACAGCGATCTTTGAAAGGAGAGCCGCCTTTTTGGTAAACGAAGAGGTCGCTGTCGGCGACGAAGACTGCACGGCGAGGAGAGCTATTGGCATCTTCTAATTGTTTACAACAATTTGCAGATAATCTTTGAAACTATTTTCATACGATTAAGTGTAAAAGAATGAATAATCGAGTTCGATGCCAATGTCTCTTTCGGAAATTGAAATCCGGTTTCGAATTAGTTTTGCTATTCTATGATCGACTGTGACAAGTTCAGAATCATTAAATTGGCCATGTTAACTGCTATAATGTTGTAGGTTGGCTGGAACAGTTTAAGGTTCCTCACTTAATGCCACAAAAAGCCCATGGTGCAAACCTAGGATTTCCTCAATGCGCACAGACAACCTTAGCAAACTGGAGCTTGAACCAGGACAGAGAAGTCAGTAGATTTACAGGAATAATCTTGGATTTGAGATCTCATGAGATCCCTTGTGTTCATGATAAAGTGTAAGCTATCATCAACATCCTCAAGACATTCGTCACATACGACATCGCTGGCAAGTCCCATGCGATGAAGGTGACTTTTAAAACATGTAAACTCTTAGCCAGACCCCATTGTTTTATAATGAGAAGAAGCTGACAAGACTTTCAGGTGCTTGCCTAAAACTGTCAGAACCAGATCTTCAGCATAACTTTGAGGGACAAAACCGGACTTACTGAAGCCACAACAAGAGCGAAAGCTCACCTCCCTCCAAGCATTCTTTGGAAGCCTTAACCGAAATAAAGGATAAAATGTATGCTTGAATCTCGCATATCGCAATGCGAGATCCTAGCATACATTAAATCTACCTGATAATATTGGGTTCGATATCAAATTTAGTGCATGCATCCGGAATCGGGACGAATGTTGTATTTTCAGAAGCTTCTACAATATTCTGACAAGTGCGCACAACTCGTTGTTATGCATAGATCTCTCAATCCAAGTAACGAGTGCATGTACGACAGTCTTACAGGATTTGCCAACTATTTAAGCATGTTGTCTGTAACTGAGCGGAGCTCAGATTGTAGACAGAAATATAGGCCGAAACGATTTGGGGTCAGTGCTTGTCAATTTTTTGAAATAAAAAATACTTTACTTCTGTTGTATTGTAGAAGATTGTAGATTGTAGAACAAAATTAGATTGTAGAACAAAACTAAAAGCAATACATGCCTGCACCAGATGCTGTAGATGTTCCTTAATTAGAGAATATCCATTCTGTAACAGAGCAGAAAATGTACTGCAAGGACCGGCGGAGTTGAAGGGTTCGAAAGAGAACAAGTTCCAGCGAAGAACTTCTAAGGTGATTAATCTGGAGGCTAAGTCCCAATTGGAGATTGCATCCAAATCGTTGAGGACTGCATAAAACTTATATCCCGGGAAATGAGTAGTGAGAAGAAGATCGCCTACCTCTGTTTTAGAGCAAGTAAGTTTGCTATTAGATAGACAAAGTGAATCAAATATACAGGTATTATTCCTGCTCGCAGCGTCTTATTAAGTCTAACTACAGTTCCTCACTATTAAGTTCCTCAAAGAAGATTACCCAGGAGGATCTCTGTGATCTATTAATATGCAAGCTCTTTCTTTTAAATATTTTTTTAAATCTCTAAAAGATGTCCCAACAAGTAATATAAGATAAAATAGAACACGGCTATAATGTTGAATAATGCCTGAGCTACTTACAAAATTGCAACGAATCCATTTGATATGAGACCCTTGAAAATTGTTGCTCCCCGATTCTCATACGATTTGAAGCCGGCCAACGCATGGATGAATAATTTGGTGATACAAAATCTTATTCGCTTTAAAACTATATAAATACACGAAATTAGTCTAGATTAAAAATATATTGTTACCTTAACTTTTTACACATGACAATTTAGGTTTTCATCTCAATACCTTGATATATAGGTAAAAGTGTTAAAAAGGTTTAATCACCTATATAGTCCTTTTTAGTTTAAATTCTTATCTTATCTATTAAAGGACTAGCAACTTGATATTAATTAGTTTCACCTGTGTGACAGTTTTACTCTTGTACATGTGAATATGATAAGTATGTGAAGTTATCAGAATATTCCATCCCAGGAAAAAAAAAGTTCATCAGGTAATACTAGTATCATCCCATCCCAGGCCTTTTTAAATCATCTCGCTGTAATTTATCGAAATTATAAAATAAGTACTCATGGTGAAGGTGAAGATATGTTCGCAATAAATTTGTTTTTAGCGGAAATGCTGGGTCTCCTACAAAATAGGACGGAACCTTAAATTGCGAATTCGATAACTCTAAGTCATTCAGTAATGGTAATTGTCCTGAAGAGAGCCTTTTGCCAAAAATGCTTTGAGAGAAAATGCCTAAAATTAAACAATTATGTAGAGACATTTTAACTATAAATTTACAAATATTTACCGTCATCACTTTGGCTGCCGTAGGCCCCGATCAACCATTGTGAAAATATACTGTGTGTAACACGCCGCTAACATTACCACACTAAAATAAATTTTGTAACTCTAATATTCCGATCCGCTGTGTAAGGGACACTGAATGGAAATGTGTTGCCCATCAATGAGCCCAACACAGTTTGGTAAATTCCAGTTATTTTGGAATTCCTGGGAAATTTGGTGGTAATCGTTGGGTTTGCAAACATTTCCCAAATTATATCGCATGTTTCTAAAACCATAACCCGGGTTGTCGCTCTACTATAATAGGATCATAATACTCACGAAAGGGTAATAACGAGTCCTCAGCAGTAAGATTCAATAAGCAGTTCATAAATTTGGTTCGTCAGCTTAAAAAATTCTTCCTCCTTATTTAGTATTTTTCCAAGGGCCACCTTATAATACTCATAAAAAGATTTATTAGCATTAGTAGGCTTTCTAAAATACCGGCGGTATCTTTGGCGAATCTTTCTTTTCTTACATTGAGAAATAGCATCCACGCCATTGGTATATTGGCTCTTACCACCTTTAATGTTTTTATTTTTTGTATATTTTATATTTCAAGCTTATAAATATTTTATGGCAACAAGATTCGATTTTAATTGGATTATAATGTCAAAGTAATGTCAAAAGTTCCCGGAATAACCACCGTGTGGCGCTCCGATCATTTCGATTTGAGTTCTTTGTTTTGTTAAGTTCCGACATCTATTGTTGGTATTCCCTCTAAATCTTAGCGTCATAGCTTGGCATTTGCAAAAGTAACGTGGTCAAGAGTAAATCCATCTCTGTGAGTGTTGGCAATTATTTACAATTTTAGAAATGGATTTAAATGGATGCGCGAACTTTGGTAAAGTGTTTCGGCAACAATTTTCTAAAGAAAACAGTCATTCACCAGTAGCACAAGCGGTTTAAAAATGGTCGTGAGTCAATCAAAGATGATGAACGCAGTGGCAGACCGTCGACATTGAAGACCAATGAAAACATTTACATAGTAAACGAAATGTTGGTCAATAACTGCCAATTAATCATCAAAGAGATAGCAGAGGACTTGAACATTGCTTTTGGATCCATCCAAGACATTTTGATTAATGATTTGGGTTCCCATCGTGCAACAACAAAGTTGGTGCCAAAAGTCCTCAATTTCATGCAAAAAAGAGATCGTGTTGACGTCGCAAAAGAAATGATTTGCGAGGCTGAATCCGATCCCACATTCATCAAAAGGATCATTACCGAAGACGAGATGTGTGTCTATGAGAACGACATGTAATCCAGACATCAAGCAAGTGAATGGCGTTCACCAAATGAGCCGAGACCAAAAAAGCACGTCGTTTTCAGAAAAAAAGAAGGCATTTCTCACGGTTTTCATGGATTACAACGGTGTAGTGCATCATGAAGTTTTGTAAGTAGGCCAGGCCGTAAACAAAGAATATAATTTGGGCGTTATGCGGCGTTTTCGTGGAGCAATTCGTCGAAAGATAACAGAATTGTGGGCAGAAACGCGTGGATTTTGCACCATAATAATGCAGCGTCACATAGTACCATCATTGTTCGTAATTTTTTTGGGCGAAAAATGCAACAACAAATTCAAGAATTTAAAATATTCTTATTGCCCGACATTTTTGTTTTGTTAAAATTATTACAGAAATGTCAAAATTATAACTCGCAGTTGCTGTAATAATTTGGTTGGATACATTAAACTGTCAAAATTATTACAAGAAAAATAATGTTCACAGAAATTGGATCCAAAGTGAATAAACTGATCTATCAGATTTTTTTGCAAACAAAACCTTTTAAATTGACTAAACTTTGATCGTCAGAAAATTTTTGACATTTCAAAATAGATGGCACTGCGAATTGTGTTTTCTTCGTGTCTTACTTGTATTTTACGTTTTGTTTACGTAATTTACGTCAAAATGTATGAAGCGTGTTTTATATGTAAAAAACCTACTGTGGTTGTTGGCTCGATAATCATTTAACACTCGTTGGTTTATACCAATTTATACAAGCCTTTTTGGTTTTGTTTTTAGGGATAAAATTGTGAATTCGGCTCAAAATAGTTAAAATAGGGGTATTTCTTGGGAATAAGACCTCCTCCATGGCACTTACATGCAAACACAGTTGTTTCAATCATCGATCGATTATATTTCTAGTTTGTCAGAATTTAACAAATTTTTGCCCAAAATTGAGACGCGGTCTAAAGGTTTAATACAAAACCATGGATTTCTTTAACATTTACTATTAATTAATATTTGACCGAACGCACTAGGTTTACCCCGCATAAAAGCAAGCAATATTCTTTCAAGATTCGTTTAGCCGGGACTCTATTACTTTAGATAACCGAGTACAATAGTTGTGTACACCACCTTACTCGGTGTGTACAGTTCTGAAGAATAAACATGGGTTTTCTGGACCATATCGTCTCGTATAAATGCCTGTGGCGTTCTGAGCAACTCCAACAAATACAATTAAATTATTTCACACCACAATTAATTAATAAAATATATTTCTAGTTAAGTTCTTGTAATTCACTAGTACTATCGCGTCACGACTAAACGTATACATACGAATCGCACAGTAGGAACATCAAGTCTGGTAGCATATGCCTGATGAGATGGATTTGATCTTTTCGAACACGCATGGTCATTCAATGACGTCATCATCATCAGATCAAAACCGGCCTAGTGGATTACAAGATACAAGCAACAACTCTCGGCTTTTACAACACATTCAAATTTACAATAAAGCAATACCGGTTTACATTCTTCATGCCGAACAATGTGAAGCACAAACAAACAACCCTGAGGTTAAATTATGTTATGTCGAATTGATAAGAACAATCTCAAATTGTGTCTGACAGAACAAAACCAATATCCAAATTAATAATTACTATGTTAACTGATTAATTTATTTAATCGAAAAACAAAAGATCCTTTTATTAGAGATATACTTAAAAAGTATTAATTATAATTTAAGTTTTATTTTACAAAGTGACAATTGAATATAAACAAAATTAATAATTTCGTTGAATGGTTTTGATAAGTTTCCAACCCAATTAACATTTTAATTAATTTTAATCACAACTCATGAATGATAATTATATAGGATCAAATATAATATGAAGAGTTAATAACTTTTCGCCGGTTGTAGCTTAATGGTTAAGAGAGTTTCTTATCATCATCACCCTGTGGTCTCGAGTTGGATACTAGCCGTTGACTAAGAAATAATATGCACCGGATGGCATTAGAAGCGATTGTGTGTAAAAGCATTCGTTGGACGGTCATCTATACAATGTGCACTAATACGTGGTAAGGTCTCAATTGAAACGCTTCAAATTTGAGAACTCGTTACGGTCGCCCGATGAAATCTATTCTCGCTAATGAGATTGAAGATATAAATTTTGGGTTAACAACTCATCCATAATAATTATGGTAAATTGGTGTATTGGTAATAGAATTGTAACTTGCGTAATAGATTTTGATAATGCGAAAAAAAGAAGAAGCGAAAATGATGAAAAAAGCGGGTGAAGAAACGACGAGTAGCAGTTAGTGCATAATGCTGGGTGATGGTATGTTTATCGTGAAATAAAATCCGTATTGGTATCAATCCATTGGCATCCATTTTTATCACATGGGTCAATGACCATTAGGTAAAATCCAACCTCAATCAGTGGAAACGGACTATGTATATACTTTTGTATGTGACGGAA
This sequence comes from Tipula lateralis, assembly GCA_963932295.1. Classification (NCBI taxonomy): domain Eukaryota; kingdom Metazoa; phylum Arthropoda; class Insecta; order Diptera; family Tipulidae; genus Tipula; species Tipula lateralis. The sequence continues at coordinate 140,997,787 of OZ010737.1, forward strand.
AGCAGTGGAAAAACGCTGAATAAAATTGTGTGCCGTGCTCGCATTGCGTTCTTCGGAGAGATCACGTAGGAGGGATCACGTGGAAAAATATCAGCCATACTAACAGTGATGTGACGGACCAACCTTGGGCAACAGGGATGGCGACACATTTTCGATATTTGAATAGTTCGTTTTCGGAAACCATATTTGTAGTTAGTCTATTGGTTTTTGGTTGGTTATACGTTGTTATCATCACCTTTTCTACATGTTAATGAGTGGCCATTGAAGAGCTACCCTATTTCTCGTTCATTTTTATTTTTATTTTTCGTTCAAGGTTGACACGTGCTACACGGAGTTCCGAGTATCCACGCGCCAATATTTTAGAGTCTATATCTCTATCGCTAAGCATGTATGAATGAAAAAAGAATTCCGTATGGTTCACATATTTAAGAAGATAATATGCTAGTTCCAATATTGTTCGGAAGAGGATCATGTGTGTGCTGGGTAAGTATGTCTGTGTGGTATTTTCGCAGCATCCTGGGCCCCAGCGAGACTCCACCACGACAAACTTCCCCACACCGAGCTTTAGCCATGGCATAGCTGCAGGTGGAGATCGAGGAATAATTTCTGTGTACGTGTGCGACCGCAAGGTCACACGCTCACGTAACAAGCTCTGAAAGAAAGCCATTTTGAGAATTCTCAAATTTGTTCATCAATTTAGATTATATGATTATATATATATATATATATAAATATATATATATATATATATATATATATATATATATATATATATATATATATATATATATATATATATATATTTATATATATATATATATATATATATATATATATATATATATTTATATATATATATATATATATATATATATATATATATATATATATATATATATATATATATATATAGACATTCTAGTACGACCTAATTATAAGTCTAACCAAAAAACTTAATCGGTATTGCATATGATACCATTAAGGTTCAATCCAACAAACCCGAAATGTCATGACGTCAATGGAAATTAAAATTATGTTACGTGCATAGACAACATCGACCAAATAGACGAATTTGCAACATATGACATTTCCTGCAAAAAGTCATTTAAATGAACAAATAATGCAATTTTTAATTATGCAATTAACATAATTAAAAATAAAAGTGCATCGTCTTAATTTGACAATAAACTAATTAGTGATGTAGGTCAATGTTTAGTGCATACTAGTATATAGACTATTTAGTTAGTGGTAGAAATAGTGCATGATAAAGAGTTTTCTAGTTTACTTGAACGAACATTTTGATGGAATAGTTCCGAAAAAGAAGAACGAATTGCTATATCAACGAATTGGAGCGTATATCGAAAAGTGGGTCTGATTTAAAAAATTGCAGTAAGCCGTTCTCTTCAGATCAGCGAAAAATGTGATAAAAACATAAATAGAGTGAGGCAAAAGTCTTGCTACCATTTTGATTGCCTATAACTTTGTTTAAAAAAATGATAATTAGATTTGGTTTTCATAAAAAGTTTATTTGGACTTTACAGGTTTTTTAAATATGATTAGAAAATTATGGCGGATAAATGGTGACCGCGATTCACTATGCAACTTTCGGCTCTTTTTGAGGCATTTTTCATGACATCCTGCAACATCTCAGGCTGAATTTATTCAATTTCGTGACGAATATTGTCTTTAAGATGTTGAACCGTTTGGGGGTTATTCACATAAACTTTTGATTTCAAAAAACCCCGCAAGAAAAAGTCTGGTGTTGTTAAATCCGGAGATCAGGCTAAAAAACCTCATTCAATAATTGAATTGTTCAACGTGCTGTGTGTGCTGTGGCCCCATATTGCTGAAACCACATGTCCTCTAGTCCTTGCTCTTGAATTTCAGGCACAAGAAAATTTCGAAACATGTTTTGGTACCGTTCGGCAATAACAGTAACTTCAACAACCTGGTCATTTTCAAAAAAATAGGAACCAATGATGTTTCCAGCGTGAATACAACACCATACAGTTGTTTTAAGTGGATGCAATGATGTTTGATGAATTAATTCAGGATTTTGTGTTCTCCAAAACTGACTGTTCTGATTATTGACGTGGCCATTGAGATGAAAATGGGCTTGATCGCTCATTATCGATTTATACGAAAAATCTTCAATTTCACCAGACAGCATTAGGATTGCAGTACTGTACTCAACTCGTTGATCAGGATCACACGGTCGCAATTTTTGGACTTATTTAATTTTGTACGGGAACATTTTCAAATCAGTTTTCAAAATTCGCCTTAAACTGCATGCAGGAATGTGTAACTGGGAACCACGTTTCCGAATTGATATTTCCGCACCAGAGCCATATTTTTAAGGCAAAACTGAGCTTAACGTCACATAACGAAGATGGCGCGCAATTAAAATGGGAGTTTTGCCCCACCCTGTAGTTTACCCGCTGTTCTTTGATTTCCCACCACCACTGACATCAATTGCATCTTGCTTTTAAACCAGAGATAATTGTTTTGGGCTCGTTGGTTTTGAGACCGATGAAAACTGATCTAACGGTTCACCTCTATATAAACCTCTATATTGTGAGATAAGAAATTGTTTTGAAATTTTTCACTTTAATGAAGAATTCGTACATAAGATTAAAATGCATGGAGCTACTATGGCAACAAAATAGAACCTGATAATTTGCTCCGATTTCACCAGTTATTGTAAGGAGATCGAAAGTGTCGAATTTGGACTAAAATTACGGCAAGGACCTGAAAAATGCAAAAACGATTAAAATGTTTCTCGTTCTATGCAGCTTCTCTTTGAGAGAGTATTCCGAACATATCTCCTGCTATAACTCCGATTGTGTTGTCTACTCCGCGACGTCTCCTCTTTATCATAATGAATTAGGAATTGATTGTCCTGCTTGATGTTAGAAAACTGCCATTGTAGTTGTTATGTGTAAATAGATCACATTTAAGCGGCTTTGCATTTTTACAGGCCCGTGCTAGTTAATTTTGTCCAAGTTCAATACTTTCGATCTTCTTCAAATAACTGGTGAGGTCGTTGCGAATTGTCAGCTTCCATTTCGTTACCAGTAGCTCCATTTTGGCAACCTTGTGGAACTATACGCCCGGCTTCTTCCAGTCCTTAATGTTCACCGGAAAACTCTCACGTGTGCTATTTGAGATCATTCCACAAGGCTTGCTATCAACCATGCTAAATATGCATAGTAGCATGTAAGAGGTCATCCAAAAAACGCGCCTACATGTTTCTTTTAAATAAAACACAAACTATTTGCAATTTTTTCAAGCTGTTTGTTTTTATTAAAAGTATGATCCATTACAATTATACGTGGAATAGAATATCATTCAAGTGTCTACCACGACTGCGTCTGCAGGCATCAATCCGAATATCGAAATTTTCAATGACTTTCCGACATGTTGCTGGTGTTATTTCACGAATTGCAACTTGAATGTTATTCTTTAGATCATTAATTGTTTGTGGCTTGTTAGCATACACTCGACTTTTCAAAAAACCCCACAAAAAAAATCTAATGGTGTTAGATCACATGACCTTGGAGGCCAATTGAAATCTGAATTTCGTGAAATTACACGTTGAGGAAATTTTGATTGCAAAAACGTAATGTTTTGTCGAGTTGTGTGACATGTAGCACCGTCTTGCTGGAAATATACGTAAAATATGACTCAACTGTGTCCATAAAAAGTCTCTCAACATTGATTGGTATCGCTCAGCATTCACAGTAACAGCATTTCCGGCATCATTTTCGAAGAAGAATGGCCCAATGATTCCATTTGTCCAAAATGCACACCAAACAGTAACTTTTGGTGGGTGTAGAGAGTTTTTGTTAAATAACACGAGGATTTTCATCACCCCAGATACGACAATTTTGCTTATTGACGAATCCATCCATTGTGAAATGAGCTTCATCACTAAACAAAATTTTGCTTGAAAACAATGGATCTGTCGTTCGTTGTTCAATAATCCAACTAGCGAAATTACGACGTTGTAAATGGTCTCTTTCTTTCAATTTCTGGGTTAATTGAATTTTGTAAGCGTGTAAATGCAAATCTTTATGCAAAATCCTCCATAAGGAGCCATAAGATATGCCCAATTCTTGCGAACGACGCGAAATTGATGTTGTCGGTTCATTTTCTACATTTTCACTAACAGCAGCAATATTTTCATTTGTGCGTACAGTTTTTGGTCTTTCACTTTTTGGTTTATCAGTAACACAACCAGTTTCATCGAATTTTTTCACTAATCTTTGAATTGAAGATTGATTTGGCCGATTATTTACACCAAAAAAATCACGAATTTTGCGATGGGTATTTTTCAAAGAACGCCCATTTTCATAATAAGTTTTAATGATGTAACTGCGTTGTTGCAATGTGTACCTGTCCATGGTTAAAACTGTACTACCTTCTAATAAAACAAAATGGCTTATGTCATTTGAAAAGATGCCACGTGTAAAAATTATATACTGCTGACATCTAGGCGTCACATTTGGATGACCCTTATAAATGAATCCTCTCTTGTTACAGGTGACATGACTTCGTTGTTTTACTAGCCGACTAAGTTGTTGTTGTCGGTGTTGATGGAGAGGCATCACTACTGCATCATTTTCTTTGTCTATTAACACTTGTTGTACTTCCATCAGTGAAAGACTAATTTATAGACGGATTCATGGTTGGTAACCATCATTTGAGAAGAGATTCTTCCCAAAATAATATAAGGTACTTTACAAAATTACTCCTTCGTATACCAAGAGCTTTGAATTAATGCAATAACACCAGATGAACAACAATTGAACATATGATGGTTCTTAATTAAGATCTCTGCTGTCTGTATTTGGGGTTATTCAATTATACCTTCCAATATTAAACCGGTCAGAAAATGTTCCCGCCAAATGTATCGAGTACCACATCGATTTTAACATAAAAGATTCTATCCATACATTAGACGGCAGTTGACCGAAATTTTAAGTTATGGTACAGTTCACAATATTCAACAACAAACTTCTCATCAAACTACTCATTTTGAGGATTAGTTTTCACTCTTTACCAAGAGTCTATGCTGTTTTCACTACTTACCAAAATCTCAACGCCCTGTCGGTGGAGACATCCATGTTTCCTTATTATTTCGAACGTAATATAAAACCCATAAAATACCACTATACAGTGACTAGAACTTGTCGTAGTAGGCGACTAAATCTGATTGAATCACTGATCTGACAATCCGCATGCGGTAAAAAATTCAAGACAGCAAAATGTCAACAAAACAAACAAAATCGGATTCCGCCAAAATAGTAAGTAGCCGGACACGAGATTGAGGATCGGCACGTGGAACGTGCTGTCACTTAGAAAACCTAGCATATTTGACGTCCCAATTTCATATACAAGAATATTAGCTAGAACTCGTGGCTCTCCAAAATTTTGAACATGTGTTGAAGGCTATACATATTGCTGCATAGTGCTAGTGAACTCTGAAATATTTGAGCTGGTTTCCAGCTAAAAGAACTGTGTTAAACTTCAAAGCTGTTGATAGTCGAATATGTAAGATACGCCTACCAACCTGTCAATTGTCTATGTACATACTCCCACTTACAGTAAAGATTCATGTTACAATAATTTGTATAATCTGATGGAATGACTCTCTACTGAGCACGATTAGTGACTTTAATGCTAGAGCTGGTAGAAATCAGACCGACTTATGTAATAATATATGTTTGTACTCCAGCCAAGAAACTGCGACCGAAAAAATCGACAAGTCATTGTTCCCTCATAAAATCACCCATTTGGAAACATAGACACATCCACGTAAAACATCCTACAGAGCAAAAGAGCAATTGGTTTCAGTCTCATTACTCCTTCAACATATTTGAAGGAGTTATGAGATTAATGTAACTTGAATCTCTCATAGTTCACGATAATAATGTGGGAAGGGTGTAAAGCTCCACATACAATTAACAGATTAATTAATGTCATAAGAAGGCGAAGTTCGGTTAAGAACTACTTAGAGGTAGTTACGAATGCCAAGTGATCAAACCAGATTGTTTTTTGACAATTTTTTTCGTGAAAATGTACGTGAAGTTGACAGACGAATTTAAAAATCACTATAGAGAGTAAGGAATTGCAAATGGGAGTACTTCTGGAGATTAAAGTGGTTTTGGTAACGCTTTTGTAATTGCTATGATCTCCGCAATTGTAACATATGACATGGAGACCATACTTGTAAAGTGACTTAGAGCCACTCTTAGATCAAAAAATTTACGGTTCACTTAATTAAGGGTAAGACTACGGTGACCGCCCAGCGGCTATATCGTCAAAGTTTAGTTTTGTCTTAACTTTTTTGATGTCTTTTGCAATTGAACTCAGACTCCCGCTTTCTTTTCAAGTCAAGTATATGGAGATTGTATATCTCTAATGGACAGCATACAAGTTAGTGTCGTAAATTATCTTGGGAAGAATTACTCCTCTGGTGGAGGAAATAATCGATGCCAACCAAAGAAAGAAGGAGATTCGAGTATATTGGATCTCTCATTACTCACGACAATTGTGTGGGAGATGGTATCAAAGTTCGCCTCACCGCTGAAAACCGGGCCTTATATTCTCTTGCAAATGCTTATAAACTGAAATTGAGTGTTGATCAGATGTGTTGTCATGTATGAATTTGAAAGTTGAACTTCAACGGATGAGTAAGAAAGATAGGCTGTAACATTCGAGAGGAAAATCATGCATGCGATAACGAATCGAAACGTTGGTGGGTCATACCGAGTTCGTTTCAATTACGAGATCAGTAATTTAATGAGAATTAGATTAGGCTGGCTTAGATTAGGAAATTGTCGTTAAAGGATTCTTTATATTTCAGACCTTCACTAATGAATCATATTGCATAAATTCTACATTGTTTATTGTTTTCATTCTCGTGACCAGACATAGTTGACCCACTGTCATCACCTCTTTGAATTTATTTATTTTCGATCAATTCAATAGACTATTCTACTAAGTGACCAGATACAGTTGACCCACTGTCACAACCACTTTGAATTTATTTATTTTTGATAAATTCAATAGACGATTCTAAGTGGCCAGATACAGTTGACGCACTGTCATAATCTCTTCGAATAAATGTCTTTTCGATAAATTCAATAGACGATTCTAAGTGACCAGATACTGTTGACCCACGGTCACAATCTCTTCGAATTAATTTTTTTTTCGATAAATTAAATAGACGATTCTAAGTGACCAGATGTTTTCCCGAAAAATCAATTCGGGATGGCACTACATTTTTCTGTTATTGCTACACTTTCTCGGGATGAATATGAATATTCGTAAAATGTAACCAAGAAACAAACCAACAAATTTCGTGCTGAAAGTTCGCGCTACCTACAGTGATGCTCACTTCTCAAGTCAAGTATATTAACTATGGAGAAAAAAAATATATTGGTGAGTAATGAGTTTTGTCAACTTAGACACAGAATGGTTTGGTTTCGTTTACTTGCATAAATACAATTTACCTAAACAATGCTATATAATTACCAAAATTTAGACAAACATAATAGCATAAATAATAACAATAATTATACGTACACATTATGTTAATTCTAAATTACGTCTTTGTACACAAAATATTTTTAAAATTTCAATTGAAAACTATATCAACCCCTTTGTGTAGTTCGAACGTTTGTGACGTTTCTCAAAATAACACTCGCATGTATACAATTCACACATGGCTTGAATACTCGTACATTACGATTTTACTATAAAATCACCGTATATTCCAGGTATCAATCACATTCAGCTACTAACATTGTAGTTCAACGTCTTCCAATTGAAGTAAAAACGCGTTGCCAGAATTTCTAAGATGAAACTATTATTGTGTGTCGGTTTATTATTTGGTAATTTAATGAATTTACACAGTTTGTAAGTTGGAAAATAATATGAGAATTTATATCTTTATTTCTAGTTGTCGGAACACTTCCAAACAAGTGTTGTTCGGCTCATTACGTTCCAGCTGATGACTGCGAAGATGGTGGAACAAATGTTATTGTGAAACCAGTTACAAAAACTGTACGCACAACACTTGTCAGTGTCCCAGTCCAACGCCAAAAATACTATGTTGCATCGACCGGTGGTGATGACTGTGGCGATGATGATGGTAGTTCAGGTGGTTTAGGCGGTTTGGGCGGTCTAGGCGGTTTGGGCGGTTTAGGTGGTCTAGGCGGTTCAGGCGGTTCAGGTGGACACGGTGGTGTAGTAACAGTTGTACGATCAGCACCAACTGTACAACGTAGCATTATCAGTCTTCCAGCACCAGCTCAACGCGTCAGCTATGTTGCCGTACCATCGCATTCATCGTCATCATCATCTGTAATTTCAACCGGTAGCGGTGATGATTGCGGTAGCTCAGGTGGAAATGTTGTTCAAGTTGTTCGCCAAGCACCACGTACCAAATATATTGCTGTACAAGCTCCACAACGTAGACGCCGTGTCCGTCTCGTACTCAGACCAGCATCGTCCTCATCATCGATTGGACAAATTATTGGAGGCGGTTCGTATGGAGGTGGTTATGGCGGTGGTTATGGTGGTGGTTATGGTGGCGGTTATGGTGGCGGCTATGGCGGTTCAAGCGGTGGCCGAATTATTGTACAACAACCAGCTCAACAAAGTCAAGTACAATTGGTTGCAGCAGCTCCATCATACTCTTCATCTTCATTATCTATTGGTGGCGATAGTGACTGTGGTGGCAACGATGGTGGTATCATTAAAGTTATCCAATCGCAACCTGTCCAACACGCACGCGTCAAAGTTATTGCCAAAGGACATCACGACTCAGACTGTTAATTTTTAATACAATCAGATTGTTTTCACTTTGATTGTATCGCTTTCAATTGCATTCAAATAAATATCAAAATGAAATAATTCGCAAATATTGTGTATTTAATGACTCATTGTTTTGGGAACGTTTGAAAATCATAAACTCAACTTTGCTCACCAACCAAAACAAGAAATGTAAACAGATTTTTATATATGTAGTTACACATGTATGTTGTAGGTATACGAGTATGCATGAACTTGACAGATATACTCGACAGACTATACAGAATATGAATATAGTAAATTTGAACACCACTTGTCCGTTCAAAAGTTTTTGCTGTTAACATTATACCACAAAAACTATTTATCATTCCACAAATCACGTGGTATTTTATCTGTTATAGGATAATAAAAACTGTAACTAAGTGATTAAGTTGTTTTGTTTTATAGAACTTACCAAAGCATCTACTGACAAACAAGATATAATACTGCGTTAACTTTTTGGCATTTTAACTGTAGTAGATCATCACATATAGACTCAAGTCCGTACAACGCTACCAAATAATCCAAAATAACTGTGAAAATCAACCGTCGATTTGCATAGTGGTCGATCCCTGTGTCATCACTGATCTGTTCTGATAAACCAGCAACAATCAATTGATGGTTTGGAGGCAAATATTATTCGTGTTATATGTGATCGGTTGTATTTGAAATTGTGACCCAAAATTAAACGTCCAGAATGCGATACAAGAACAGCTACAATAACTTGAAAACATTTTTAGATCTGCCCACTATTTATCTGCTACAATATATATATATATATATATATATATATATATATATATATATATATATATATATATATATATATATATATATATATATATATATATATATATATATATATATATATATATATATATATATATATATATATATATATATATATATATATATATAATATCAATAAATAAATCAATAAATTGTGTTATCATTTATTTGAACAGAGGGAGCCACCATGAAGACTGTAGTTATCCAACTAGATACAGTAAATAATCATTTACTGAAAGACATTTCCAACGGTTCATAACATAAATCACAAACTTTGAAGACTTTTACCTGTCATATCTCACAATGACCATTACAAATTAAAATAAGACTCATTGAAGGAATCTCAAGCCGGTTGGATAGGCACTAACTAAACAGGGTTGTCGGGGTCACCAATGTGATAATGTGAGATGATGGGGTTTAAACGTGACAGAAAGGGAAGTTATGCTTGAACTCTGAGGTGGCATAGATTGACAGCTAAAGCACTGAATCAACCAACTGGTTGAAGACGTTGAGAGAGTCTTTTGAAGTTGTTTTATCTATGTGCACACTTTAGTATTGTTCCGCTATGTCGGTTTCTTCCTCAATATCAGTGCAAAATACTTAGAAAATGTGATGTGCATCACGTAGTCTATATACTAAAAGATACAGTCTAACAGATACAGATATTTCTGCGATTGATACATTTTGATTATATGATAGGTGTCTTTTGGACTGCATCCCAACAGCCACTTTGTCGATCAAGAGACTATTTGTTATTTGTTGCTTATAGGTTTTCATTACATCAATAAATTATATGTAAAGTCACATCGATTGTTCTGACTATATATCTCATCAATCTTTTCGACAAATCATTGTACAAAACTAGGCCATAACAAAAAATGTTAATTACATCGATTAGTTAATATTTAAACCTGTATATATATATATATATATATATATATATATATATATATATATATATATATATATATATATATGAATAATTATTAATCATAAATTAGAAAATTCAAATTAATTATTAGCCTTTCTTTATAGAGATGGTGTTAATGACTGTGCTAATGGGAAAAATACTTGCTTATTAAATGTCTATTGTGTAGCTATAATCTGAAACCTACAACTTAATTCGTTCATCATTAAAAAGTGATTAAAGATTGTCTTTTATTTTATTTATCGTAATAATAAATCATTTTCTCAGAAAACGTTCAAAATACAATGTAGTAGGCTCTGCATCAAATAGCTTTTCAACCATTAATGGTAAATAACTCCATACTTAGAATCTTTTGTTATGACTTGGTTCAAATTTGTCCGCTTGGTGGATGAGTGTACAATATATACGTCAGACAAAAAAATAATTTTGTTTTTTATTTTGTTTATCTAAGAATTGATTAACTGAAGAAATAAGTCATACAATATTTAAAGACTACCGATTTTATCAAAGTAGGCTCCGAAATGTAATATTTCGTTTCTGTTTTCGCTATGAAATACTCAGTACATAAGCAAAAAAACTATATTTATCTGAATGCATCAAAGATGGCGCGCATTATCTCTACAAATTTGATTCAAACGAATATAACGTTTTTTTACCAATTTAGACATTTAGGGCCGATTGTATGAACGCGGATAGACGATATAACCTCGGATATATCGTCGTTTGCATTGTATGAACACGAAAATAAATCCATGAGTAGAGTTATATCGTCTGTTTCTATCTTCTGTTTTCGGTGGTTATAACCGAGGATAGAAATTGTTGTTGTTGTTTGTGTATTGTGATTATTAAATATAAAATTTATATAATTTGAAATTAAATAAATATAAAGTAATGGAGTTAAATAATAATAATGCACGTATTAAGCGAATGAGCAGACAGGAATATAATAATTTTACGCAAGATTTACGCAAGACGATTGTGGAAGATACCGACGAAATTAATTAAACCGAGATATCAACCGCAGCTGTGACAAATGTACCGTCAAATTCAGATTCCCTAAACAGACCTTCAACATCCAATTCAAGATCTAACATTTTAAGGTCACGGGCAACAAGAATTTTTGCATCAAAACGACTGAATAATAAAATGATGGAAGAATCTGATGCAGAATTCTTGTTGCCCGTGACTTTAAGATATTAGATCTTGAATTGGATGTTGTTGCCCTTGACTTTCAAATATTAGATCTTGATTTGGATGATGAAGGTTTATTTAGGGAATCTAAAGTTGACGGTATATTTGTCACAGCTGCGGTTCCACAGTATCCACAGTATTACCAAGTGAATCGTTTATTGCAGTATATTTGATGGATTCAGTGTTGTTAACATTTCATCATCCAAATATTCCGCATTCATATCGTCCTAAAAAAGACATATATATTAATCATACTGGGAATAATGCATCTGAAGAAAATATATTATTAAATGGGCATACCGAACCATCCACAAACGAATACATCTGATCATGTTGGCTCGTTTTATGTTGATATGGTCCAAAACCCATTCTGAATCTTCCTCAGCCATTGTCTTGTGAAAACCTTCTGTAGAATTATTACATGCCAGTCTGGTCATCCGTTTAATTCGTGCATTATTATTATTTAACTCGATTACTTTATATTTATTTAATCTCAAATTATATAAATTTTATATTTAATAATCACAATACACAAACAACAACAACAATTTCTATCCTCGGTTATAACCACCGAAAACAGAAGATAGAAACAGACGATATAACTCTACTCATGGATTTATTTTGGTGTTCATACAATGCAAACGACGATATATACGACGATACCGAGGTTATATCGTCTATCCGCATTCATACAATCGGCCCTTGTTTCTAATGTCTTCTATATAGATTTCTATTTTTTTTTTTTTTTTTTTTTTTATATTACGACTGAGTCTTGTATCCATTTAGTAGTTTACATTGCATAATACGTTTTAATTTGTCGGAGTAATCACATGATTATCCCTAGTTTCGTTTAACTCCTCAGATTTTTCACCACAGTATAGGTCCACTGACCTCCCGGTCGCGATAAGTCCAGCGGTTTGGTTCTTTGCAGTCTTCTTGTTGGAGTGGTAGTCAGCATACAGCGTATGTCCAGATTTTCATGCTGATGCAGACGTTGTAGATGTTTTGTTGCATGATAATTAATCTCATCCACGACAAGCTCGATCTTTAGATCTCGATGGAGGTTGTCGTTTCGAATGTACCACGGTGCATTAACGATGCATCGCAGGATCTTATTTTGAGCTGTTTGTATGATTTTGATATTTGACTTTTTGGCACAACCCCAGAGTTGGCTCCCATATGTCCATACAGGTTTTTAAATTTGTTTGTATAACAGAAGTTTGTTGTGGATCGCTAGTTCAGATTGTCTCCCTAAAAGCCAATACATTTTTTTGAATTTTATGTTTAGTTCATCTTTTTTCTTTTTTATATGTTCCTTCCATCTAAGTTTAGCATCTAAAGTCATGCCGAGGTATTTAGCAGTGTTTGCATGCGGTACTGCTATCGAGTTTATCATAATTGGTATATGATTAACTTTTAGATTTGTAAAGTTCACTTGGATTGATTTTGCTTCATTTAATTTAATTCGCCATTTCTTTGTCCAATTACATATCACGTTAGTAGCCCTCTGTAATTTACTAGTGGAGTCATTGATGTTATTTGCTGTTGCAAGTATTGCCGTGTCATCGGCGAAAGTGGCCAATGTTGCTTCAGTAATTGGTATATCTCTTGTATATAGGAGATAAAGAATTGGTCCAAGAACACTCCCTTGTGGTAGTCCTGCTGTTATTTTTTTTATTTGAGAGTATTCATTCTCATATCTTACTCGGAAGTGCCTCTCTGATATGTATGATTTTAAAATTTGAAAAATTGCTCCGGAAGATCTCGGTGAAGTTTGAATTCCAGCCCCTGGTGCCATACTTTGTCGAAAGCTTGCGCTACATCAAGGAATACTGTTGAGCATATTTGTTTGTTTTCAAGTGATTTCTCGATTACACCAGTAATTCGATGTACTTGTTCTATCGTAGAATGTTTTTCCCTAAATCCAAACTGATGTGTGGGATGAGATTCCGTTCTTCGATAATTGGTTTTAATCTTTTAAGAAGAACCTTTTCAAATAGTTTCGATAAGGTTGGTAGCAAAGAAATTGGCCTATATGAAGCTTTATCATTCGGAGGTTTGTTCGGCTTAAGTATAGTAATTACTTCTGCAACTTTCCATTGTCTTGGTACATATCTTAGTCGAAATGCTGCATTAATTATATGCACTAGTTTCCTCAATGCTTTCTCTGGTAACGCTTTTACTATCTGACTCGTTATAAGATCATACCCTGGAGCCTTATGCGCATTCAGATTATTCTTGATTTCCCAAGTAATTTCTTTCAATATTACAGGTGTAATTTTTATTTCATCCTGTTTATATATTGAAGTAATATTTTCCTCTTCTGTTTGTTTGGGGTAAGGCTGGAATGTTTCTTCAAGGTGATTGGCAAACAAATCTGCTTTTTGTTTAGCATTTCGAGCCCAATTTTCTTTATTTTTAATTGGAGGAACCTGGAGTTTGGGCCTTTTAAGGTTTTTAGTTGCTTTTCATAATGAACATTCGGTATCTTTTTGCTCAGTTAGATTGGTTAGATATTTATTAACTGATTGATTTTTAATGTCTTTTAATAGGTATTGTAATTTGTTACACAAATGGTTAAATATCTTCTTATTTTCCGGATTTCGATACTTTTGCCAATTCTTTCGTGCTTTTCTTTTATTTTTAAGAAGTTCTCTTACTTCTTCTGGATAGTTAACTTTGCGTGTCATTTCTTGACTATAATTTGGAGTACTTTCCCACGCAGCACTTTGAATATCATGGATGAGCTTATCTAGTTCGTCTTCTATTTGGACTGGTCCCTGTATTGGGTTCTTTTTGTTAACTGTGTTTGGAAGAAGTCCCAATTAGTTTTGTAGTTTGTTAATTTCGCATTACTCTCTTTCATAATGATTGTTTGGCTAAGTATCATAATAACTGGTGAATGATCTGATGAAAGACTTTCACTGTTCACTATATGGATATAATTATCTGAAATCCCTCTTGTAATAAAGAATAAGTTGGTGCACTGCCTGAGTGAAACTCGCATTATTCTATTTGACACTAATAAATGTAAGTTTTGGAGACCCCGGATAAATTTCATTTCACTTTGATCTGATTTAAATCTATTCGCTTTTTATTTTGGAGTGACATCTATTGAATGAACCTTAAAGTAATAAAAAATTGTTTTGTTGTTTGCAGTAACTCAATTATTTTTCACTAAGTTTGTTTTTATTTAACGTAAAACTAAATTAAAACAACTGTGGTGAATGATATGATGAATTCATTATCTAGTTCCCTATAAATGTTGAAATGATTTGTGTGGTTTATGTTTTTATACTGCTACTAGTTCCAAAGTGAATTTGAAGTATTGATGAATAATGTTTTTGTAATAATGTAGTTTGGTTAGCTGCCTATGTATCTCATAAAATAGTTACAAAATATTGAAGACGTATCTATGCCAATAAATTATTTGATTTTTGAATTTGTTAGAGTTATAATTGATGTAAATTTTTTCAAAATTGTTTTAATAAAAGACGGCGGCAGTTCTTTATAGAAGTGTTTCGGTTACTAGAATATTTGTGTACATGTTGGTAACATCGAAAGGCGTTAGTTTTACTCCATTTTGTATTTTGTCGATGTTGTTTTCGGTAATTCACTGACTGTTTTACTGTCTGTATCACTGACGTTGCACCGGGGTTAATAATTTTGTTGAAATTTGTTTGGTAATTCGTCAACAGAGGTGGTGACGAGCTTTATTTTCCAAGACTATTTTCGTTGAGTTAGTACAATGGCTGTTAGCCGATATCTTTTCGATTAACCCTTTTATTGTTTTTGCAACGGATTTAGTTTGGTGTTTTCCATTTTTGGTGCTCATGGTTTTCAGGAAACGGTGCGGTTTCAATATAAGTTTATCGCTTTTGGTGTATAATTTTTGTTTGATTGATAAACTGGTTCGATTGTTTCCCACACAACACAACAGATAATTAAAAATATTCAACTTGATAGTTGTTGCCCTCTATATATGAGATCAAGAAAATTAATGCAGCTTGGTATAAACATTTTAAATTATTAATTTTGCTCCTAAAAATTGACCAAATTTAACTATAATTCGCAAATTTTAACCAGTATGAAGTCTCCAAACTTTGAAGATTTGGATCAATTTCATATTGGGGTATGTATAGTTGAATCTGAAATTCGACTGCTGCTTTCGATCATCTTTTCAAATCCTTCAGCAATCCTATGTTTTCTTGGTTGTAAACTCTACAACAATGGCGATGCGTACAATATTGGACCTCAATGTTGGAACTGTGTTATGGAACTTTTTTACGATTGGAACTGTGTTATGGAACTTTATTACATTCAATATAAAGTAGTATGTACAGTGTTGATACCCATCCATTTAGGTGCAGAATTCTATGGCAGTTAATGATCATGTTTCATGTGAAACCCAATATCTATTGAAGTGCAGAATTTATAAAGCCAAATCATGAATCAATTCAAAGTACAGTTGGTTTACATAAACCTGTTATGTATGTATGTTTGTGTATATTTTTGTGTTGAGGAGGACAATCTTTATGTGGACATGCGATGTGAACATCCATTACCGAACATGCGAACATGTCTGATTTTTACCGACTACATTTATTTATTTTCCATTTTAGTCCATGGCACTACCTTACCTAACCATTACTATAGTATTGTCTATAGTCATTACTTCACGAAGCAGGCTTGGTTATAAGCTGATCTCCTATTGGAATTAGAGTTTATTCGCGTTTCTACTTTTTTCGAAATTTTCCAACTCCATCCCAATCTGAAATACAGCCCCACTCACAGCGATCTATTTGCCTTCTGATTCCAGCATAAAATCAATATACTTTATGTCCTTCGACTCCATGGGAGTACTGCTAGGCATTACTTCACGAGGCAGTCATCCGTTATCGGCCTTTGGTCGAGTTATCCGCTATACTGCTTTTAGTCGAGCTAATCTCTTTTTTGTTCCGTGACCGAGTCTTAGATATATAAATTGACTTTTCTTATTCAGTATAGTATATCTAATTCATTTCCGCTAGAACACAGGCAGCGTCATCTTAATCTTTGAACTGGTTTTATCAGACTTCTTGTGCTTTGTCGAGCTTCTGCCCTAATCGATTATCAGTGGCGATCATTCCCTCCAGCGATAGAGCAAGCACAATGAATTTAATTGTGCTTGCTCTTTCGCTGGAGGTAAAGAGATATGTCTTTAACGAAAGTCTGGCTTTAATCATTATCCCTATAGGGATTAAATAGCCGAGTACTATGTGTAACAAACTCTAACGTTATGCTCTACGTCGTTTTTATACTAGTAATTAGGACTGCTTCTATCTTATGTTATGCTAATCCAGTCCAGCAGATGTTACCGATCGTTAAATATGCCGTTTCGTTCTGTTACAAATTTCTACGATCTCCACATTGTGTTTTGCGACTTCCATTACGGTGATGTCATCGGCAAAGCCAACCATTTGAGCTTCACATAGTAAGAGGAGTCAAAACACACCATCATACATCACATTCTAGAGCGTAAGCCCTAGAACGGACCTTTCTGGAATTCCTCCAGTTTTCACACATGTTTTCGTCCCATCACTGGTTTTATACTTCAGAGCAGTATAAACACTCGCAGTGTGTATGTACGTGTGTCTTATAGAAAAAACACATAAAGACACATTTAAACATGGAACAATTTAATTTATGTCGTATATGGTTTTAATGCTCTGCTATATTCAAACTATTTGACACTTAAAATCTGTCCCTGATTTAATAAAAAGCTCAGTTTTATATCACACATTAAGCTCGTTCTCATATACACGTTCACATTAATTGATGAAAAAGAAAATAATTTAAACTTTTTAATTTGATTTGCCATGTTGATATGTGTACATACACCATAAAAAGCTCCCGTACTTAAAGTAAACATGTTCAAAATAAATTTAATGTTGATTATGCAAAAAACTAACTAAATAAAACATAAACCTTTAAATTACAAAATAAATAAGTATATGTATGTATGTTTTAGGTTAAAGTGATCAATCAAGATTGTTCCATGGTACATTGATAAAAGATTTGTTTACGAACAAGAAATTCGATGATAAAATGTAATTTAAAACAAACTATGAGCATCATATACATATGTACATACATATATGATTAACGACATAATTCATGAATCACCTTGGAGAAATACAACTTTGTATTGAGGGTCGAATCGACATTGGATGGGAAACCAAATACGTTTAAAATATTATTTGGCTGGAATTTGTTTTGCCCAGGTATTGTCTATTCGATAATAATATTACGACACTTAATGTTTGAAAATAATATCTTTTAAATGTTTTTCTGCCACTAACTCTTAGATGATTCATTCTAAGGATCCAATTTTTCGCAACACTCTTTCGAGCATTTCGGCCGATATTCTATTTAATACGCGTGTTATGTTCGCTTCTAATGCATGAATCGATTATGGTTTATCGATATCAAGTAGCGATTTCAGATAACCCCCCATAAAAAGTTATCTAACGGCGTTAGATGATATGATTGCGTCATAACAGGCTGCCCTACCATATTTTTAAAGAAATACGATCCAATGATGCCACCTGCCCATAAACAAGCAGTACATTCTTCAGAATGCATTGGAAACTTTGAATTTCTTCTGGCTTTTCATCAGTCCAAATACGACTTTTTTGTTTTTTGACATATCCATTCAGCCAAAAATGAGCTTCATCGCTAAACACAATCATTGATAAAAAACAGATCCCTTTCGAGCTGTTCCAACGCCCATATACCAAATCGGTGACGCAAAGAAAGATCAACCGGTTTCAATTCTTGAACATGCTGTATTTTGTATGCCTTCAAACCAAGATCTCTCTTCTAAACTCGCCTCAATATGCCATGTCAGAGACCCAGAGCTTATATTGAAAGCAATATTCACATTAAATCGACTTGTTCACACTCTAGTCGGGTGATGAATATCCAATAGTGAAAAAGTGGTTCGAGTGAGAATTTCAATTGGAAAAGATACATCTAATTGGATCACTCTTAAGATGGCATTCTAAAATTATACAGGGTGTAATGGAGACAATATTCTGGAATGTTCCCATTAAACACCTCTATTAAAAAACCTCTATTTTTAACTCCTCTATTAAATTGATTTCTCTTATACGTTTGTTGCTTGCAGCTTCCTTTAATTAGTACGAAATTTTTCCTCTTTAGTTGAAAATTGCTTCGGTTTTCCGCAACTAAAACATTATTGTACACAAATAGAGTATAGCATATGCCTAGTGAGCTGAATGCGAGGGTTTCGATGAAACGAGCAGTCAACGACGTAGCTCATCAGATTGAAATAGGCGTACTGAACTAAACCAGAATACTAAGTAAGAACTACATTATTTCACAACGTTCTTAGATTTCTTTGTGATTGGTACAGAACCCTTCAGGTATAAAATAATAAGAAACAAAACTGAAATTTTAATTATTGTTGAAATGTGTGTTGAAAAGTATGTAAAACTTTTGAGCAAGTCTTAGATTTTAAGTTCCACCCTAATGTACATTTTACCCGCCTCGAGGAATTATCAACTGTCCTTGCTCTTTGAACAATCCTCTAACCAGTCCTAAATTAGTTGGAGATTGTAAGAAATTTTGAAAAATTCAAGGTTCAACAGCAATTTAACACCAGTTTTTGCCATATAATTGCAGACTATGGAAAAAACTGGTATTTGCTTTTGTTACTTAGGACCTAAGCCAGCTCATCCATTGTCTCTTCACATTGTTAAAAAAAACATTAAAAACGTTTCCTTATTGAAACTAGATCGGCGCTTGGTCTTCAACACCTACTTGCCTTTTAAGCGGAATACGTTGACAGAAGATTTAACAATTTCGCGTTAGTTGTTCAGTCGAAGTCGCTTCCATGAAGCAGGACAAACTTTAGAATATTGGTTTCAATTCTTACTAGCAAAAAAAGAAAAGTTAAGGACTTCCAATTGATGCCTTGGTGATAACTTATACATTCATCACCAGCTCTCTAGCTTTCGATCGCAACAGTTGAAATGTCTGTTTTTCTCTGGTTAGTAAACTGGTTCAAACTGCTCCAGTTTACTTAAAATGCAGAACGCGTTTGTGTTTTGATAAAATCCTAGGTTTACACCTTGAACTCTTTGTGGCATTTAGTGTAGAATCTCGAATGATTCCAGCAAACTTTAAAGTAAAAATAATGAAGAAACCAAACAGGTCTCGTCTAAGTGCAGTCATTTGTCGCTCTACTTGATGAAAAACTATTGTTCCAGAAGCATTTATCACCACAAATATATGCTTATTGTTTGAATCGGTTGTTTTTATAAACGGATTGAACAATATATTCTAGATTGATTTTGATTGATTGATAGCACTGTAGGACCAAGCGCTAGGCAAGATTCCCGGATAACGCCGGGCCTATTCCTACAGCCGTTTACATAAAACAATAGGTAAGGATAGGAAGGTATGTTAGTAAGGAGAGAACGACCCGGTTACAGACACCTGGCAAATCGTTTACTAAACTACTGTTATCAGACAATCACAAGACAATCACAATTCTAATCTACTAATCTGCAATCGCCAATCAGAATTCTCGGTCCGCATCACCTATCTGCTCTGCTGTATTTTGAATAAAATTAAAACTAAATTACAATTAAAATTCTAAAATACACTTATTAGTTAGTCGCTCAAATAAATAATAAAATTAATTTTATTATTTATTTCAACTCCCGCCCGCACAAGTAACCTAATTAAAACATAAGTACAGAACTCTGAAAGAAAATTTATTAACTTATGGCTCAGGTATCTAAAACAATTTAATTAATAGGGTATGATAGTTTAAGCCATCCATTACGATAATGTTGCAATAATTCTGTTACATGCTTATCAGAAAAACAAATCAGACTAAGCGACAATCTTCAGCAGAGCCATTTTCCTGTTACATAATAATTAAAATAATATAAATTGTTAGTAAAATCTATATCCTTTTCACATTAACATTGGTTATTATTTTCATTTGGATAGGAAGGACATTTCTTATTCCATCATATGTATTTGAGTTACCTCAACAGTTGAAACTGGAGTATTTAGGTTAATTATCCTGGGGTCTTCTCATCATATGTTGCATATAAAGTTGAATCCCTAAATTTTCAGATCCACCACCATCTAACGTGAGGGGCAATATTTATTTATTTTATGACCCGACCGCATTTCATATACATACATTATGACGACCAAATAAACTGTCAATTCGTGAATAGGGTAAGTTATTTAACTAAATTAATAATTGAGTAAGTTAGCTATAACCTGCAGTTGAAGTTAGCTATAACGTATTAAAATTAAATCATCTACACAAATTCTAAAAATAAAATTTACTAGATAGGCATCTGTATCTGTAATCATAAATTAAATTAATATGGTATGCTAGATTAAGTACACGTCAACCATTACGCTTATGATACCATAATAGTAGATTATGT
This sequence comes from Tipula lateralis, assembly GCA_963932295.1. Taxonomy (NCBI): domain Eukaryota; kingdom Metazoa; phylum Arthropoda; class Insecta; order Diptera; family Tipulidae; genus Tipula; species Tipula lateralis. Next base: position 141,019,033 of record OZ010737.1, read on the forward strand.
TTGTCAGAAAATCAAAATAAATCTCTGAAAACGTTTTTCATTCCAAAATTATGCAACATCTTTTTTAAATAAAATAAACTTTCTTTGTAAACCCCCTCCAACTATAAACATATTAACACTTATGTAAATAATTAAAACCAAACCTTTTCCATAAATTATTATTATTATTCTTTTATTAATGGTTGTGATCAGGGATGTCACTTTTCTACAAATGTAGTAGATCCGCTGCGAACTTTACCGTTCATAAATCAAAAAAGAACAATTGATATTAACTTGCAAAAAGCACCATTAAATCCAAATACAAAACTTAATACGAAGCTTAATAAATTTAAATAACGCATGGATAACCCACAGGCACGTATGCACGACACACAGGCCCTAACACAGGCAGGGTTGCCACATACATGCAGACAGTATGGAGCAGAAGCACCCCAAAAGTGGAGGAAATCGACACGCCCGGAGCGAACCCCATTTAAGCAAACCAAACACGATCCAAACTCCACATTCCACCAAACATACATCTATTTGTAATAAACAAACTCTAACACGAGAACCCAATTGTAAGCATCCAAATTAAAAATTCATTCAAAGCACACTCAACAAAGGAACACCAACCTACAGATAAATAAAAAGTGCAGACCTATCTCAACTGACATCCAACAAATGGGAATCCAGCCAAACACCCCACATTCCGACCAATCCTCCAGCCCCCCTTCGCGTCCAAAACCTCACATGCCAACAGAGGCTCCTAGCGCGACCGCAACTAGGTCAACCCTCATGCCCGTCCCGATCAAATCCAGCCCCGGAACCCCCTCCCCCTCAACCACAGCAGTACCATGAGGCAAAGAACAAATTACTTGCATGCAGCTAACAATACCTACAAAACTGCTTCCTCCAAGACCCTCCTTCGCGACATCCTTCAAAAATCCAGCCAAAACAACCAAAGCTCCCGACACTACAAAATTGAATGCTTCCAAACCACTACTGAAAAACTGCAATAATCCCGCCAACACCTAAACATACTAAAATAAAATCCCCGCCCGACCCGTCACAAACTTCCAGACTAAACAATCCTCAACCACAATCCCAAAATATACCTCCGATAATGAAAGATACAGACTCATGTTCTGCATCAAATTTAAACAATCCTGTCTTACAAAATCCCTAAGGATGTGTACACTTTCCTTATTACTTATGTGTCACACACATGCACTCTTGTGCTGTACACACGTTACCTCAACTTACCCAATTTCGCACTCAAATCCGACTTCCTATGAAATGATATGAATGGAGCCCCTCGAAGTCAACACCAACTATTCCTCCATTAAAATGAAGCAAATTTGAATAAGCGGCTACTGAACCCATAAACAGTAACAATCGAAGCAGAACCGCCACATCTACAGTAAAGTGACACCCCAAACGTAGGCATACACATGATCTAAAACTCTCCAAAACAAGGACACTCAAACCCAATACAAGACACACATTCACCATCACCGGAAACGCACCCCGGGACTACGGCCGAAAACCATTCAATCCCAAAACCCACGGCCAATTCAAGCGCAGACCCGATTCCAACGACGAAAAATTAAAACCATCAACACTCAAATGTCAACGAGCCTGCAACAACTCCCCAATCGTCGCCTAGAATCACTAAACAATCAATCCTGCAGTTCAATAGGAATCCCCGATACCGCGGCTAGTTTCGGTGGACGCCAGCAGACTCCGGACCGAGCCGAAACCGAACAAGAACATGATGAAGGGATCAATCTCGATCGATACCTGAACTACACGCTAGCTATTCGCTCCGCACCCCTCAACACATCTACAGCTTCCAAAACTAAACCCAACTAAGACAAACATAAAAATCAATCCAACCACGGCAACGGCCGAGAACCCCCGCTCACATATGAAACTTCAAACACGAATAAAATCTACTGGGAACCAGAAAATCAACCCCTTACATATGAAACTAAAAACACGAATAAAATCCACTGGAAACCAGAAGATTCACCATAACATCATAAAGTACTCAGGGGGACTATTATGAAATTTTTACGATTTCGGAAAATACGAAATCGTAAAATACGATCCGCGGCGGATATTCCTATTATGAAACTTTATTTTTGATCGTAAAATTTAAGACAATGAAGTTTGCCATTTTATGTTATTTTTAAAATAAAAAACAAATATTTTAATTAAATAATAACAAAAAAGTTTGATCCAAATTATAATTTAATTATTTTCTATACAATAATTATATAACTTACATTTTGAAATAGTTAAATAATGTTTTAATGTTTACAAAAAAAATGTGTTTTGTATTTCGTAAATACGATATTCGTCACCTACAGAACAGTCGTATTTTGACATACGATTTTCGTAAAATACGATTTCGTATTTTCCATTTTGTTTCATAATACGGCGGAATTTACGATCTTCGTATTTTACGAACGAAAAAAAAAATTCATAATAGGAATATCCGCGGCGGATCGGAAAATACGATTTCGTAAAAATTTCATAATAGCCCCCCAGATAAATAGCCGTCAAACATCAACCGAACCAAGTCCACACCTCCAATCCAGATCAATGTCCCGCTATACTACCCACTTGTACAGGTAAAAGTCCCGCTACAGAAAATATCCCGAACACACCCACAATTCAAACGCCCACAACTGAACCACTCTTGTCAAAATCCATTCACCACCAACAAATATATTATATTCAATTAATTTCCGAATCGTCTTGCCAAAATCCATCCACCACCAACAAATATATATTCAATTGATTTTCGAATCCCTACCGTGCCTGCTCTACCTACTCGGAACCCACTCCAAAATATGTCAATCCACTCCTCACCACAAAGTGCCTCCGCTCCACAGCCCCCACATACAAGTAACCTCACTGATCGTATAAAAACTGACCCTTCGACCATTAATCTATACATGGCACTGAATTAAAATCCTAATAGCATTACAGCCAAAAACTAAATTTAAATTCTCAAACAATGATTAAATACAAGAACATTACATGCAACCCCATCAAATAGCAAAACCGATTGAACAATATATTCTAGATGTAATATTAAAGGAAATTATAATAGTATGGCAGTTATCATTATCGGCACCCGGGTCTTATTATCTGGGGAAATATAACCTACCTTCTTCGGTCCCAGAAATTATGCGATAACTCTTCTAAGTATCTGTTAGTAATGCTGTCAACTCAAAATTGTCCATCAACGCCTCTATGTTTTCAAGTCTTTCGTGGACTGCTGGTTAATAGTTTGCAATCTCACTATGCTGTTGTAATCAATTGAGGATCTACCGGTTTTGTCACTTGAGTTTTAGTCTCTATTTAAATACAGGGACAAAGTAAACTATTATAAATTTGAACGCTTTCACACGATCAAAGGTGAAATTTTCTAGCATTTCTCGACCTCCGTAATTATGTCTGGACGTATATTCATCGACATAAATGTTAAAATAAAATGAGAGTGAAGTTTTTCCTAACTCTTCCTTAACTTACAAAAACAACTTATTTGTTTATATGTATTTGAATAACTTCATATTAACGAATAAAAGATATTTTATATTGATTCGTACCATAGGTATTTTCTTAGAGTTTTCCCATCCTTCAGGAAAACCGGGACCAAAATCCCAGATTGTTTTAACATTACTATGGATCTAATCGGCACGCGGGTCTTATCATCTTGAGAAATAAAACCTACCTTCTTTGGTCGATGCGTTTTGTGTATAAAAACATTTGTTGGGCTGCTCACCTACAATATGCACCAATCGTTGTAATAGGTCTCGGTTAAGACGCTAGAATGGCCGCTTACGGCCTCTAAGCCATAGATTATTACTATCAATACAACTGGAAGATGACTTAACATTTCAATAGAATTACTGCTTTTCGATATTAATCGAAAAGGTTCCATTAGTGTTTTTACGTCTTGATATGTGTTGACGTCGTTCGTGGACTGTTGATGAATAGTTTACAATTTCAGTAATTGCTTTAAGAAGTTTAGGCTGGTTGAATCAATTGATGAACTACCGATTTTGTCACTTGAGTTTAAGCTTCGATTTATTCTTCTTGCGTCGCGGTATTACTTTGATCTTTATATTTCTTTGTTTTTGGAATGAGATTTTCATTTCTTTTGACTCACATTAGAGGATTTTATTGCTCTTCCAATATCACATTTTTCTCAACATGATTCAAATTGTCTATTTCTTTAGCCAAAGCCTCTTGAATCTGTTTTTAATTTGTTGTTGCTTCCAAACGATCAGAATTCAAGAATATCTATAGTTTAGAGTTCATAAAGGTTATTGGCTTAAACACAATTTGAATGTTTTCTTCAAGTTATTCGTGGTTGGTTATAAAAAAGATATAGTGCCTAAAATATTAAAGTCGAAGTTACTGGGTTCGAATTATCTGATTGAGATGTAAAGATCAGTGAATAGATTCGACCCGCATCTCTCATAACTTGATGTACGACCAATTTTTCTCTATAGGTGACGGTAACAGTTTGCGAAGTTTTCGAGGTTAACATATTTTCAGAGCAATCACCATATCATAAAGAAGAAATTGTTACCATTTTTAACGCTTACACATTAGCAAAGGTGATATATTCATCGACAGAAACGTTAAAATAAAGTCATCGGTGACATACTGTAACCGAACATCTGAATAATCGTTTACTATAGGACAATATCTTATACCAAGCTTTGTACAAATTAAAAATTCTTGGAAAAAACTGGGAATTGAGTCACATATTTTCAGTTCAAAATGGATTAATTATAATTAATTTGATCAAAGTAAAATAAAAACTTTAATTAATGAAAAATTAATTTATATTAAGACCGCATAACCATGAAAGAAAATTATGTTTTCATGGAAGAAAATTATGTTTCTGTTTTTCTTTAATTTTTACTGTACACAAAGCAACCACCATCCTTAAAATATTCTTACAATTTCGTTCTTCTTTAAGCAGATAGTTATATTATTTTATATCCGGGAAGTAAAATTGCTAAACACAGAATATTGTTCTCATTTTGATGCTTTAATATTTTGTACAGTCTTCGAATTGTGCACTGTTTTGTGAAGAATTCAAATGGTATGAACTAATTAAGATGTAAAGGGTTTTCCCATAAGAGGTTTCATTTTGAATGGCCTGCTAGTTGGGCATATGAAACTGGCAATAGTGAAACTGGTGGAAAACTTTGAGCTGTCGGGATATGTTAGTGATGTGAAGAATCGAAACCGTGTACATCGCTCAAGAACAACTAAGAATATTTTGCTATAAATTCGTTTCATTGAACCCGTAGTCCAAACTTCTTGAACCTCTATAAAATCAACCTTTAGAGGGTTATGGCTGGATGTGAGTTTATTGTAAGCGGTTTACCAATAATTATCAGTGAAAAAAAAACTGGATCATGTTTTATGTGGGGAGTTCGGAAACATTCAATTAATTGACTAGCAGTTTGGACTACAGGTTCAAGGAAATGAATTTTCCCGGACTCTCCACATAAAATTTGACCAAGATAAAATTAACTAAGATTTCTTTTAACACCATTAAAAAAATATCATGTACTAAAAGCAATCTTGTGGTAATTGTGCTGAAAGCTTAATGTGATTGCAAATCTGTGAAGTAGTAAAAGTTTATTAACTTCAAGAATTTTTACGATCTATAGAACTGCTTTATGTCGTTTGACCTGTCTGAGGTTTAAATTTAATTAAAGTAATTAAACACAAATTCTAATTAAATAAACTGTAGGTAGTCCATACAAAATATTTACTTAATTAAACATAAAATAAGATATCTTTAAAATTTAGTATCGTCTTGTGAAATATTTCTTGTGGTTTTTTTTGTACTTTGTGTTCACCACAAAATTTTTTTCTTGGCGAGTTCCTCATTGGTTTGAATACCAGCAACTCTATAGCAAAAACAATTTTTTATGTTCTTCGTTTTGTACATTTTTCAGAGCTTTTATGCTTCATCAAATACTTTAGTTGGTACTGCATGTAAAATGTATATCCAAATGTTTGTTTTGTTTCTAATCTTTCCAATCTGTATTACGGCTCAAGGTACTCCCCAGCTGTTTCGAAGTTCGCTTAAAAACCAAATCGCTTTACGTCTGATTTACGTAGAAACACCAGCACATTGCATAGCTCCATGCCAGCATATAGTGCTGACATGGAAGATGGTCGGCTCATTAATTTTGCACTCCAATAAAGGGTCAATGGTCCCAATCGGAATTCGGTCAGTTGTTTATATGTACTCAACATTGATTAATATTGGCAAAATTCATTTACACGCGCAATTATGAGTTGTAAAATGTACAGATACGTTTATAGATTTATATAAAGTGTTAATGAACATGACGTATAAAACTTTTATGTATATGACTCGTATGCAGCATATAATTATCGGGATTTTCGTGGAATACTAAAATATATTTTATATTCTTATCCCATTAATCCACCACAAACGTTATAACACTGAGTTAACCGCAGAAATAAATCCGTTAAATGCCTTTTGTTTGTTTACTTAAGGATAGATTGTTGGGGCTTTTGGCATGAACTTGGAAAGAGCACGTGAAGAAAAGAGCACGTCATGGAAAGAGAACGTGAAGAAGATTTTAAATATAAACAACTGTACTGGTTAATTGAACGAAGGTCTAAATTAAGCAAATACAACAAAATACTGTTTTACAGTAAGGTTCTAAAACTGATTTGTTCTTATGGCATTCAGCTTTGAGGCTGTACTAAGATTAAATCAAACTTATACAAAACTTCCGGAATAAGATTCTTCGGTGTGTAGTCAATGCACCCTGGAAATGATGCACCTTGGGAATCCCGGATATAAAATATGTAATAAAAATATTTGACTTATGGTCATGAAACATGTCAATGCGAATACTTCTCGACTACTAGATAAACAATATTTGGTTTAAGTGACTAAAAAGAAGCAAACCTTCGAGCTCGTTAGTATGTGAGCAACTACGTACCAACGAAGAGGCATTGGTGCATCGTTTGTGTTCCGTCGCAACCACTCTGCCAATAAATGTGTGGAAAAGTTTGTGTGGGAAGTACGGAGTGATTATATATTGGAGGGAGAGATGGATATTGAACTTCCACAAGGAAGTAAAATTTCACCAACTCTGTTCAATCTTTATACGAGGTCGATTCATGGACTAAACTCAAAGACTAAGTCGTTTTGCAATTTGCAGATGACTTTGTTATAATGGGTTAGGGTCCAAACATTGAAACAGCATGTGATCGAGCTCAAGAATGTGTGGATCAGGTAATCAACTGTTTGACTGATTTAAATTTACGTATGAATAGGAGAAAATGTTGTTGTATTGTTGGGTTAACGCACGCGACAAAGAATTGATGTGCAAGTATAAAGTGAAAATATTGAATATGTGACTTTCACTAGGAATTTGGGACTCTGGATTGAACGACGTTTAAGTTTAAAAGCGCACATGGAGAAATTAACTGATATGGAAGGCGCTAGTGTCTTTCAAAATTGCGTATGGAATGAGCGTTTATGGTGATGGTTCTAAAGTTGAACGGAATAACGCGTTAATGATTTCACTCTATGGTCTCTCAATTATAAGAGAGAGTGGATCACTGTGCGTGAAACTGTACGAATAATTATGAAAGATAACGCGTAAATGAAATGATAACCAGATTGCAGGCAGGTACAGATTTTAAGAAAACTCAAAGAACCCGCTTGATTTTGGAGATTATGAACATATTCGAAAAGATCCAAAAAGTGGTACCAACTGTTCCTCCTGCAAATCTGGTGGTATGTTTGATTTTTGGAGGCACAATAAAAGCTTTGATTAGCGAGTTATCAGTTAAGAGAGATTTTCGCAAGATGAAAATTAAATATTTTTCTCATTTGGCTGTGTAGACAGAAGCTAGTGTGAATGATGATCGTGTGGGTGTTGGAATTTACTTTTACTAAAATAAGAGAAAATGTTAAGAGTATATGATGGCATGTGTATAATGAATTCCGAATTGATAGGGATTATGGAAGGAATCAAGCTGGCAATGAGTGACGGGAGAAGGAGGATTCTTTTACTATCAGACTCTCTGAGTGGTTTAGAATTAATAAGTAAGGGAGGGGGATGAATAAGTTGTTTGTGTACCTTCAATCTTGTGGGAGTGATGTTGTTCTTCAATGGATACCTTCCCATTTACAGATTAAAAGTAATGAAAGAGCCGATTTGATTGCAAAAAGGGGTTGCTTGATTGAGGATGTTAATGAATATGAATTTATGGATGCTTTATAGATGTACTTCCAGGTGAATCTGTGTGTTAGAAATTAGCACTAATCTAGAAGATATTTCAAGATAACTGAGTAAAAGAGGTTTTAAAATCCTTGATGTCGGCAACAAACTTAAACAGACTAAGACAGAGGATGAATAACTAAGAATTCTTCCTCCGTTATCCATCCTGACGGTTAGATGTAACCGTATAGTTCCGCGATGTAAACGTTGTCAGCGATATTACCACACTAAAAAGTTCTGCCAACAGAGACCTAGATGGGTTAAATCTGCTGAGAAATATTTAACTATTGCTTCTGACAGACTCAGGACTACTGCGGCAAAGTGTGCAAACTGTTCACAAGCTTATCCTGCAAACAACCGAGGATGTCTGGTTGTGAGAGAACTGCAAAAAAAAAAATCTAAATAAACCAAAAAATGTACATCAGAATCTTTTAGTCATCATGTAAGAAGTGGCATATCATATGGGCAAGTAGCTGAAACAGGAAAGGTTAGTTCCTGGCCAGCACTGAACCATTCACATTCGAATACTATATGATGGAAATGACGCAGAATGTTATGAATACCATAAACAACCTTCCTGAAAGGTTACAAAGATTGGAGCTGGGCAATTCTGCTATATTATTTTAATTAATTCTCTCAAAATGAAATACCAAGAAAGCCTGAGAATTGCTACTTGGAATGCTAACGGTATTACAAATAAAAAGCATGAACCTATAAAATCGAGTTTTGTTGGATATTTGAGACCCACTCTACTAGGCAATCTTACTTAAACATTCAGTCACTCGATTAATTACTCGAAACCCAGCTTACCATTGTAGAAATTAAATCGGCCTTGCAACGCCTTCAGGAGCGGTGTATGTTCCACCTATAGATACAACATGAAGAAATCGAACTACTTGAATATCCTTGAATGGTGGATTTATACTAGGAGTTAAAAAAACTCTAACACAAAAGTCACGGTTTAAAGAACAAATCAGTATAAGTTCCATGTCGTTGAAACGTGTCAACGCTCGAAAAAAAATGTTGCCCGATAAAAACTGAAATATTAAAATTTTACCGTTTATTTTACAAAATTGCTGGAACGCACCCTTGACAAATACTCAACTTTGCAAAATGCCAAAAGTTGTACCATCAAAATAACATTAATTGCAATGAGCAGCATTCCAATTAGCGATCGAAGATGCAAAGTTACCAAAAAGCTGCAGATAATAATGAATCGAAGTATGATTCTTTATGTTTCCATACAATTCAGCTCCATTTATCAGGGAGAACCTTTAACACCACGAACAGTTGAGAGGTTCAACTCAATTTTAAAAAAGGTTCAACTGAAGCCCTGTAAAATACTGTCAGTGAGAGTAGCAAGATAACGTCCATTTCGATATATGTAATCTAAAGAAACAAGACTACATTTATTTATTTAACACAGTAGCTGGTAACGTCATTATTAGGAGAGTATTAATTTACAGCATCACAAGACAACACATAATTGGCAACACTGTTTATTAGCGGAAAAGGTTCACTGAAAAGTAAAACTTGGAACTTGTCAAATGTTTGTGTTGATTGTTAGAGTGTAAATGGCTAAGAGTTAACCAGGACCTTCCAGAGTTTGGCCCGAGTCCACTATACACCGGTTTAGATATTACAAGACGGAGTTGTGACAGTACTGTCCGGAGCCAAATAGAGATTTCAGTATCTCGTTCTCGCCATCTTATAATATAGTGATTGGATGGTAACTCAGTAAATCGAATAAAATATATCTGTGGATCTCAATTGATTAAGTTTAATCAGTAATGAACCCAATATCGTTTCAATACGTCCTAATATTCGGTCTGGAGGAATATAAGAGTGAAATGTTACTTTATAAAAAGATTCTTATTTTACCATATGTTAGAAAACGGAAGTTAGATCCTTTTAGTATTTTTTACCTAAATTATATATACTATACTATGCCAGTATATATACTATGCCAGTACCCGATAAAACATGCGTTGAAAAACAAACTCTTCTGAACATAGGCATTGAAGAACCGACACAACTACTTCTATTCACACATTAAAAATTTGCAAATTACCAATTATCAATGAGATTTCAACGCAAAAATTGGAATTGACAACACCGTAATGGCGACTATCATGAGTTATCACGCACTAGATTCTGCAAGGAACAACAACGAGACTCATCGACTATTGTTTCACAAATCAACTTTTCATAGGCAGCGGGAAATTCAAATACAAGAATATCCATTAATTCACTGGGACATCCCAAGATGGCAGAGCAATGAGAGGAGCAGATGTACACAGTAAAACCAGACGCTGTGAAAACTACTATGACCAATCGGAGGAAATTCAACATAGATAGGAAATTTAACACGAGACATGTCTTAAATGAAATGCTCCAACCAATCTACCGAAATATGAAACGAGCACTTTGGATTAAAAATGGGAAGACGCCAGAACAGAAGACGCCTTCGTATAAGCTGCTACACATGTACTGGGCTACCAAGACAACATAAGATTCAGCTAGGTAATCAAAATACGGCGGAAATTCGAAGACAATATAAAGATACAGCTCAACAAGTAATGAAAATGGCAAAGAGTGATCGTAGGAAATACACAGAAGAGATTCTCACGACTGCCTAGTCAGCAGCAGCAAATAGAAATATGCGCACATTACACCAATGTGTAAGAAAGGTCAACGGAAAATTTACAAATGTACCACTAATAAAGGATTCACATGGATAAGTCCTATAACTACATACGACCAACAACTAAATAGATGGAAAGAGTTCTTCGAGAACAAATGCATAGATAGCGAACCAATTGAGGTGTTTCCAGATGAAAACTATAACGAAACAATAAACACCCATCCAGCAATAGAGCGAGAATTTACAAGTGCCATAATGAAGCTGAAAAATAACAAAGCTACTGGAATTGACAACATACCAACTGAATTACTCTATTCAGTTGGTATGTTCTCAATGTTGGGAAACTATTAGTAGAAGTGTGGAATACTGGGAGAATTCCGCAAAAATGGAAAGAGGGCTTCACCATAACGATTCCAAAGAAAGCCGACTTAACAGAATGCAACAACTGGCGAGGCATCTCCTTGCTCAGCAATGCAATGAAAGTATTAACAATACTCATCCTGAAACGAATCTTATACAAATTCTGAACCTATACATACGAAACGAACAAGCTGGTTTCAGACCAGGAAAAATCTGTATAGACCACATCAACACAGTCCGAATTTTCGTCGAACGATCCCACGTATGGAACTCGCCATTATATCTACTATTTGGGGACTTCGAACGCACATTCAATTTCATACATAGAAGCGCAATCTGGTAAGCATTCTGTGAAATAGGCATCCCGAGGAAAATAGACGAACTCATCCGAGAAATGTAGTGGGATGAAAGAAAAAAAGTTCAACACAATCGAAAGCAGAGTGGCACATTCTACAATATACAAAGAGTTAGATAAGGATGTATACTTTCTCCACTACTATTCCTCATAGTACTGGATAATGACATGCACACACATCACATCACCAAACGGAATTCAGTGGGATCCAATTGGAAAAATCAATGATCTCGAATACGCAGATGATATAGGCCTGCTAACATACAAATGCACAGACATGCACCAAAAACTATAAAAGTAATCAGAAATAGCACAAGATGTCGGGCTCAAGATAAACATAAAAAAGACAACGGCTCTCATGGCAGAGAAGGAAGCTTACTTCCTCTGTCATTCGGGGATCTCGGTTTGATTCTCGGGGTGTTGATCATTCAGGAAATCAGGAAGTGAAATGGAGATGGATAGGACACACGCTGAGAAAGACACCAAATGACATAACCAAAATGTCATTATAGAATGGAATTTGCAAGGAAAAAGAAAAGTTGGAAGGCCAGCAGTGACTTGGAAAAGAACGGTGCTAATTGGAGCAAAACATATTGGGAGAACATGAAGGGAACTAAAGAGAATAGCCCCAAATTAAATTGCTTTTGTTCCAAATAAGCTGGAGGGTTCCAATTTACGATAAACTAGTGGGTATATATGTGAAAAAAAGATTTAAAATTCAGGAAGCTGTGAACATCATTAAAAATAGAAATGACATTAAAAATTGCCAAGAAGGTGTTACAAAGAGAGGACTTGCTGGCACACTAACATTACAGTAAAAATTGCATAAATTAAAATTCGCTGAAAAGTAGCGAGATAACGTCCATGTAGATATAATCTTAAGAAACAAAACTACATTCAGTTGTTCATCACAGTAGCAGTAGCAGGTAACGTCGTTATTGTAAACCTAAAATGTGAACATCATAGAAGAACATACGAGGGGAAGTGAGAACTCTGGTAAAATTGCAACAGAGGGTGCAACAATCGCAAATCCCAGATGGCATATGTCAATATCATTTGTCAATAGACCAACATAAAATTTTCACACAGATTTGTCTGTTTGTTTTTTTTGTTTTTATCTCTACAATCTGTTTCGGGTCTTTCGCGGTTTGCTTATTTACGTCCTTACCTTACGCCATTACAGCCAAATCGAGGATGTACGGCTATAGGTCCAATTTACGTAGAACCATCTGCGCATTGCATTCCATGCCAGTCCTGTAGTATTGACATGGAAGATGAGTTGGCCCATGAATTCTGCACTCAGGGGGTCATTGATGTGTTCATTTACACCACCGATCGTTATCGTATGGTGAAAAATCCCTTTTGCATCCCGCCCCTATCGGGATTCGAACCCGGTACCTCCCGCTCCAACTGCCGCAGCTTTAACCACTGCGCCACCTGGGCGGTTAGATTTGTCATTTAGTTCAAGTTTGACAGCCAATAATAACAGAAAACCCATTGTTTTATCGCAAACATGGAAAAGGGTGAATTTCGTGTGTTAAAATTATGGGGGCTCTTCACCATCGATTAAAATAGTTTACAAGTGGTTTACCAATTAAACCAAGTGTGTGAGATAGCTGAGTTAGTATAGGTATCTCAGATGAACATGTGCGCAATATATTACACGAACATTTAGATATGAAAAAACTTTCCACGCATTTGGTGCTGCGTTGGCTTACCACCGACCGAAAATGAACACCTGTTACAAATTCAGAAGCAGGTTTGGCGATGTTCATATCTATTTCATAACCTTGGATGAAAGTACATGGATCATCCATCACTATACACGGGAGATTAAAGAATAGTCGAAACAATGTATTTCTACGGGTGAATCTGCGACGAAGAAAGCTATGGCGGTTTTATTGGCAACAAGGTCATGGCCACAGTTGTTTTGGAATGCACACGACATAACTCACATCGATTACCTTCAAAAGGTAAAAAACAGTCAACGGCGAATATAATTGCAACTTATTGGACCGTTTCAATTACGAAAAGAGTTCTCTTCAATCAAGATAATGCACGGGTGTGTAGTTGCCATGGCAAAAACCCATGAATTATGCTTCGATTTGCTTCCACATCCACCATGTTCTCAAAACTTAGCCCTCTTCGACTATTTCATTTTTCCGAACTTGAAGAAATGGCTCAGTGGAAACAGCTAACAAACGCCTATTTTGATGAGGTTGTATTCTTCGGAAGTGGTCGAACTGCTAATAGACTTGGTATGTTCGAATATACCTAGCAACACGAACGATATCCAAAGTTAAACTAAAATACGAAAAGGAGGTCAGAGCAGAGTTTAGATTCAACCAACAACAATCGAACGTTTTGGTCATTTGCCCGTAAAGTCGAGGAAAACTTTTTGGAAAGTAGGAAATCGTCTATACCGTCTCTCAAAGATGGAGAAAGTATTTTTTCTACTACCTTTGAAAAGGCTAATTTCTCCGCTCGAAAATTTGCTGCTAAATCCAACTTAGCTCAATCCAATTCAACACCACCTGTTATCTCGCAAGTCAGCTCGTCGATGGGCTGTATTAGATACCGACCTAGAGTTGTCGCCAAAGTTCTTGCAAACATTAACCCCAACCAGTCAGCCGGTCTGGATGGTATTCCCCCAATTGTACTCAAATATTGTTGTAAATCCTTGTCAAAGCCACTTTCTTGTTTGTTCCACCGATCTATGTCTTGTGGAATTTTTCCTTCCATTTGGTAAATTGCTAACGTACATCCCGTTCCGAAAAAGGGCAGCAAGTTGGACCCTTCGAATCATCGGCCAATCGCTATTGTCAAGGACGCTCAGCCGGAGACTTAATTACCGTCATCACTGAAAAATGGAACAGGTGTATCCATCAATCTGGTGAATCACATCATCGCACTTGATATTTCGAAAGCATTTGTCCGCGTGTCCTTCACGGTTCTTTAATTCTATGGGTTGAGAATTTTCTTTTCTGTCGTAAAATCTAAGTGGTGGTGAATGGCACGACTTCCATCCCACATTCTTTAAACGATGGTATCCTTCAAGCATCCGTCCTTTCTCCAAATCTTTTTCTAATTTCCATCGATGATCTTCTATCATCAACGCTCAATCCAATATATTTTTATGCTGATGACAGCTCACTCTTCTCCTTATACTGCTTACCTTCTACTTCATCGCGAAACAATGTCCTCGCAGAAAGAATAGCTATGAAGGATCGCCTTCAGTGTGATCTCATTACAATTCTGAAATGGGGTGAAGCCAACAGGGTTGAATTCAATCCCAACAAATTTCTATCCTGCGTTTTTTCTGGTCGAAATGATGGCTATTCGCCATCTTTTCTGGTTTGCGAATTCAGTTTGGCTACATTTGACTAATTTTCGAATCTCGGCTTGACTTTAAAAAAGAAAATGTCCTGGAATGAACAAATAAACAAAGCAGCGATTAGTGCAGCTAGATGTCTTGGAATCCGAACACAGGTCAAGTATATTTTCCAATCCGATTTAAATCCAACCTTGATTCAAATTCATGAATTCATCTAAAATAATTATTTTTTTCATAAATTATGTTAAAAATAAAATTCAAAACCACAAATAAATGTTAAATTAAATCCGTTTATTTCTAATTTTATTAATTTTTGGATCACTCTTCCGTGGTCTATTGTAATAATCTATCTGTCGGGCACAATTCTCGTCAAACACGCCATCACCATAGTATCCGGATTTGGCCGGCACAATCACTTTATTTTTATGATTATTTTGTGACTTTTTGTCATAAAACACATCATGACAATATCCATTGGCGGTCAATACACTCGCGATTTGCTTAGTCGGCCTTCTCGAGGTAGCATCACTTACAACACTTACAACAGCAATTATAAAACCTAAAACAACAAACAAGCACGTAATTAGATAATTTAGTAAACAATATATTTTATGTAGTTCAATATGTTACATAAATCATATTACATAAAATGTAAATGGAACAATGAGGTAACTTCATATTGATGAAATCGCGTTGAAGATGGACAAATCGTCAAATCGAGTGCATGAACTAAATTTGCACATAATGCATAAAATTACTCATACCTACTTGTAATGCACATATATGTTCTATAATTCTAATATTTTTATTTAATTAAAATTTGTTTTGTTTGTTTTGTAATTAAATCGTGATTAACACGAAAATTATTTAGTAATTAATGTTTACTCATCGTTTTGCCACACTAAATGTTTTGTCTTACAAATGCATGAATTGGCGACGAGGTGTGTGACTATCTACAAAAATATACTTACTACTCACTTTTGGACAATGAACGAGGATGGTATAGATAAAATTTGATGGTTGTGTGAACAGTGTTGAGATATATTATAAGTAAAGAGTTTTCCAATAAGAGGTTTCATTTTATATATTTTAATGTGACACTTCTGCTTATTAACGTAGCCTCCAAGGTGAAAATAGACCTCATCACTGAAGATGATATTTCGATTAAAATCCGAATCATTTTGATGCATTTGAAGGACCCAATCAGTGAAGGTGATCGAAACAGTTGTGCGTGTAAATTACACGATGTAATTTATATAATTTTTTACACGTAAAATTTGTAATTTACATAATATAAGTAATTTATAAGTAAAAAATGATATCATGTAAAAATTTACGCGCCATCTCTTAACAAATCTAACTGTAACTAAAGCGTCATCTGTTAAATTTTTTTTCTTACCATTTTACGAATAGAATTTTTGAAAGAATTAACTGTGTACAAAGGTTTCCAAATCTATACTGAATGTCACATTACTCTGTATTGTGTCAGCTCCGTATCTTACAGCAAACCACATTAAGTGGGGAGCCAGGCAAAAATGCAGCGCTAAACAATTGAGTCGAGTTAAGGTGTCAACCGTATCGTGCCAATAACCAACCTGGCTGGAGGCCCAGTCTTAAAACTAGCTCAATCCTAAACGGTGTATCCGGATAGCAGGTGCCCGCCGGACAACGTAGCCTTATCTGTGCACTGTGCGGATCTCCGCAAAGACAGACAAACTTTTTCGGTAATTATGGACTACCCTAAATTCAATGTGGAAGAACCGAACAGTGCAGCCTAATGGGTGCTTTCAGCTTCACTAGAAAACATATCTCTATATTAAGAACATTAATGGTTGTCTGTAACTTTCTCAAAATACACGAGACTTTAATTGACAACAATATGTTGTCTCCAAAAGCTCCATCAATATGGAAAATTTTACACTTTTCGATCACAATAAGTTGTTTATGTCTTATGACGTAACAAATAAATAAGTTTAAAAATATTTTTCAATCTTAAAGTTCAACGAATGGAAAAATTCACCTGCATAGACGTCAAGCTTCTCTCGATAATGAATAATGTATGCGAGTATACTAGTATTATATGACGTAATCAAAACGAGAGACGAAACACATTCCGACTGCATGCCGTCCAAACAAAGACAAATAAAATTGAAAGATTTATGTAAATCTTTACTCATACATCTTCTCACAAATTTCTCCCTCGTCTGTGTATTGTATACATTTTAGTTTGATAAGAAATCGTATAAAAACGACAGAAACTTAGTCAATCTTATCACAAACAGTTTCAACTTAGAAGTAGCAGTATCTACTCATAAAAAAGTTATTCTTAAATATTCAATTTAAAATATTCAAAAATATTACAAAATGTTAGTTGGTGTATCAACTCGTATCGTTGCTTGCCGTAACGCCGTCCAAACGGTCTACTGGAGAACAACTAAAGACGCCGATGGATTCAAACTCATCAAATACAATCGAACATGTACATTCGATAAGAAATTCAAACCATCGTCGGCGGTTGTATCACAACAGAACTTAAAATTTATACCAGCTTAAGCCGGTTTGGATACGAGTAATTATTCTTAAATTTAAGTATTAGATTATAGCTTAAGCATATTTATTGTTATTGATTTAGATAATGTATAAGACAAAAATATGTGATTGATAAAAAATAAAATAATTTAAAATAAATAAAATTTAATTCAATTTTTTGATTAAGTGAACACATTTTGGAAATCCACATTTCGCTTCAAGGATATCTTCAGTCTGCTCATAATACCCTAGATACATATTTGGTTTCAAAACACTGATTATGAAACTATGATTTGCGAAATGGAAATAAGTGACACACTACAGTTCTCATCCTTTGACACTTTGACAGTTCATCATTGTTTATTAAAATGCTTAGTGGTTATATTTAATTTAACAAAATAAAAATTTAAAAAAATAACATGCAAAAACCATGTTTAAACCAAGTTGCAAACCATGGTTAGCAGTGACACATTACAACGAAATCATGGTTAACTCGAAACCCTAGTTACGAAACCAGATATGTGTCAATGGTATAAGTTATTCGCCTTTAGACGATATTTTGAGTTTAGAAACTGGAAACCCGATTATCTATAGTAGAGATTATCTGAAACCCATTGCGCCTTGCGAAGAAACCATATGTGCAAAGCATAGTTCTATGCCAGCCTATAGTACTGACATAGAAGATGGGAGGGAATACGGATTCTAACCTCAACTGGATCTCAGATGAGTTCATTCGCACCACCGATCGCACATCCCAAACGATCGACTCGAATCCGGTACCTCCCGCTCCACACCGCAGCGTTTTAACCATTGCGCAACCTGAGCGGTTCTTCCAAGGGTATACCATATACTCTTCTGATGGATCTATATAGTTGTAGACTGGCCCATATTCTGGGGAAGATTTTTATATTTCGGATGTGTTTCTTTATTGAACAGAGTTTTGCGATGGATTATTGCACTGGTACACTGAAAGCAGTAGCCGATCAACGATGTAACACTGAATAATGCCCATCTGAAGAGGATAATGTATGGAGATATCAAGAACAGATTGCATCAAGTGGATTCGAGTGGTTAAAGCTGTGCTTATGAAATGGGAATCACTGCGTTAGGAACCCGATAGATGTTAAATGAAAGAGGAATTTTTCACTACCTGTTAACGATCTGTTGTGCGAATGGGCACATCTTTGACCTTGCATGGAGCTATGCAATGTGCTGTTGGTTCTGCGTAAACCGGACCTAAAGCTGTACGTCATCGATTTGGTTGTGTGGTGTAAGGTAGCACATAAATAAGTGTACCTCAAAAGAGTTGTGACTGTGTTGAGTTCCAAACGATTAAAACAAACCATGTATAGCGTGAAACAAAATAGTAGGTTCCATACCTGCTCCGTCTCTGACAACGATTGAGACATCGCTTCCCAGACGTACAGTCAGTCTTGAAATTTCTTTGACCCTCGATTTAAGTCCAAAATATCCGATCTTAGTTCATTCAGACTGCCTAGTCGATTCAAGGCAATTACGTTCTTCAAAACATGTCTCAATATGACTTTTTTGGCCTAGCTATCAGAAAAGATGTAAATTCGAAAATCGCTGCAATTCATTTGTTTTTAAAATTGAAGCAATTTCTGCCTAAAAGTCTACACTTACCTACCAACAAGGAAAGATATTTACGCCTCTGCATTTACAGTATACTGATCCATCAGTAAAGATTATCTAGTTGACTTGGGCTATTGTGCCTTCATTTGCGATATTAATACACGAAATATTTTCCCGAAAACGTACTTCGGCAAAATTGTGTGCGGGAGTAAGTAGGCAGTTATGTACTGGCCCAGTTCCCTCCATATTTGGCAGATCCTAGAAGGGTTTGTTTTTTTGTCTCGTAAAAGCGAGCGGCTTTTGATCGATCAAATAAGTGCGGCAAACGAGATTATAGGTCTGACAACCAAAACGTAAATCAGTACACGCGTCTCGATTACCAGCTCGATTTACCAAATAACTGTTTGCGTTAGTTGTATTTTGTGAAACCCTTTTTTGGAAGAATGAAGTTTTCCAAAGTGTTGTGAAAACAAACATCTCAGGTTTCCGGTTCTTCGATCTCGAATGTGAGCAATAGACTTACCTTTTTGACATCCTCAAGGCAAGCAGTAATTGATATTACTCTTGCCTCACGGTGTTTTAGTGGAAGAGTCTTATCCTGGATGGTCTTAGATGACGTGACTCTCTGACCATCACTACATCTCTTTATCTCTAACCAGATAAACCTGAAATTAGAGAATTTGGGAACCCAAGAAACATTGATTGGGAACTTTACAGACTCCATCCCAACCAGTCATTTCTATCTTCAGTAATGAAAATTAGAAAAGGGGGGAGGAATGGAAAGAGCAGTTGACAAGCTTGAAGAACCACTAATTTGTACCTTTGAGAAAAGCTGTCCTCTAAGAAACCATAAAAGATCTGGGACACTACGGTGACTATGAAATTGGGTAGACTGAGGAAGCAAACAAGAAAACTTCTAAACAAAGCAATGAAAATCGGTACAACGGATGTCTGGGACCTGTACAAATCTTCACTAAGAGATTACAAGCAATGTATCCGAAAGAAAATAACATCGAAATGGAGATCTTTCTGTGAGGAAGTGGAAAGTCTTACGGCAACCGTTAAACTCAAGAAAGTTCTCCGTGTTAACATGATCGGTTCTTTCTCAAAATTTAAAACGCCAGGTCCAAACGGGATATTCGAGAGTATCCTACAGGAAATTATCCTACACCACCTTCAACATATCTTCAGAGCCACTTTGGCTCTGGGATTCATTCCAAGATCAGGGTAGTGTTTATCCCGAACGATGGAAAACCTAGATATGAACAGGCTAAACATTTTTGACCTATCAGCTCTTCTTTTCTACATAATTTTTTATGAGAACAACTGCAGACGTAGGTAGTGATACGATGACGGTGACCGGCCGAAAGGGATGTCCTCAGGGTGGTATTCTGTGTCCGCCCTTCAGGTGTCTTGGAGTCAACTCACTTCTAGTCCCACTAAACGACAACTAGTTGTTGCCTGGTGTAGTGGCGAGGGTCTATCAGGAAACCCTAGGAAAACTGAGACGGTTATTTTCCCTAGACACAGGACTTTAGTCTTTCAAAAATTCTGACAGCTAGGCTTCTCTAAAAGTCATCTTTAGAAAGAAGATTGGTTTCGATACGGTTTCACCGAAACTCGTGTTTGAGACGATAATTGTCTTAAATAGACTAGGCAGTCTGAATAAAGTTAGATTTCACTGAATACCCAATCAGAAAGGTATCAAACGAAATATATTGGCTGATAAATTGGCCCATTTTGAACTGGCTTCCACTTTTGTGAGATCTCAGCCAGCCTTAGGAGTGAAGTCATTATCTCTTAAACGAGAGATTGACTATCACTTTGGTGATCTGCAAACAGCTAACAGTGTGGGGGAGGAGAAAAAGAAACTGTGAGTATTTCTTGTGTACATATTCTGCTTTGGAACACAATTCCTATTTAAGGATCAACTGACGAGCTTGAGGATACCAGATATGTTGGACTTCATTAGAAGAACAAACAGATTTCGGGACCGAGACTGTACGTCTGGGAAGGGATATCACAATGGGTCAATTGAGCCTGGGTAGGGGACAAATAACGTGGACAAGACAACTAATTGATTTGACAAAAATGTGTCTATGTTAATGACCAAACCTAACGTCTGCAGATTTTTCATATTTTGTAACAGATGGTACTGCGAATAGTTTCTTACATTTAATTTGCCTTTTTTGTAATTTTCTTAAAAAATTTAAAATAAAAATAAAAACCCAACTGTGATCGAAAGATGACCACATATAGTTGTGCGCAGTTGGAAAGTGTCAGTACAGATCACGTTATAACTTAGCGATCACTATTAAAGATATTTTGAGAGAGAAGAACTGTCTGAAATGTCCGGTGAGTCTCATGACCTCGAAGACTTGTGTACAGCTCTGGAAAGTATACGGTAAAGAATATTCCGCAATTCCCTTAGACTGCTTTGTGGTCTTTTCCATCGTGAATTTTACATCTGCATCGTAATTAGTAAACATCAACCAGACTACTTTAAATTTTATTACCTGCTTTCTTCAGGGCTTTTTTTCCAGGTGGCTCATTTCCACCCATTAACAAATTGTTCATCATCTCTTTGATTCCTGGGTTTAGAATCAATGAGATGGCAAACTTTCATGTAGAATCTTCAAATTTTAAAGCGCCCATCAGTTTATATATACGTTAGTTCGGCTGTTGATATAATCCGTAAAACTTTTAAGGATTATCTTCACAATACCAAAATCAACTCATCGAAAAGATCTGATTCAGTGAATCGAATTTATACATCTCTACTTCAACACAAGATACTCTTGGCTCAAATGTCTCCTGAAGTTATTGTTCCTGATGATTTTTCATATGTCTCCTGCCTTATAATTGTTGCTTTGTGTCGAGGCGGTTACTCTACTTGATTTTTTTCTCTTGTTTGGGAAGAATGTCAATTTCGTTATCTCTCACAAGATCAAAACATCACAATAGGGTATATATGTTGCTGTAAGTGAAGGAATTTAACTGGGTCCAAACCCATCAGTATCATTATCTGCAACAACATACTGGATTTCGTGGCTGAAAACGCAATCGAAGATGGTGACGCAGAGTAAGGAATAGTGAGTGACATCAATTGTGGACCAAATATTTGGGTGAATTGTTCTAAACGTGTTTTTTTAAATATCGAGGCCTATGTTAAATTTACTTCAAAAATCGTTCTAAAATCAAGATCAGTTCACGGTACAATAGGAGTTGATCTTGAGTGAGGCTGTGATGGATGTGACCTAAAAGACTAAATAATCTAAATAATTATTCATGTATCCAATCTCATCCTTTCCTTAGGCTCTAACCTGTCAAAGATGAACTAGACATGGCAAGCCACATATATGTAATATTCAACAAATAGGTTGAAACACATAGGGAGATTGGCCGGCCGACTACACATAACATAGGAGACGTTTTACAATAAAACAGTCACAGAAAACAGTAATCACAATGAACGAACACTGATTACATGAACAGATTACATAAACACAAATTCACTGTAAACAAAAACACAAATGACTAATCACCACACAAGACCACAAATAGAACAAAACTTTTCATATGACAGTGACACTGATACGTCAGCCAAATGTCAAAAAAGTTGATTGAATCTCGATAAGTAACCGTAGTTGAATTTTAGTGCTACAATATAGATGGCGTAAGAAAAATGGAGAAGAAAGCTTATTGCCCGATGTACCGTGAGAGGTCGAAAGTGATAAAAAGGTGATGCGTGTCGACGAAAAGGAGGTTTTTGCTTGATTGTTGCGAGGCGATACGATCGGGAAATGAGATCTTAAGATAACTTGAGGAAACAATAGGTGAAATAAAAAATAAAAAAAAGAGCATCAAAATAAGTGAAAGGTGGCAATAAAAGAAAAATAAGGGTAACTAAAACAAGTGGCGAATCACGTTGTTAGTAAAAGTGAAGGTGGGTCGTGTCAAGAGCCACGTGAAAAGGATCGACAAGTTGTATGCGAGCGATCGCGGTGCTTACTTGACATAGAGAGGCGTTCTGGAACGAGCGGATAGAAGGAGACAAAAAGGTGACTCGTGGAAATACATATTAGTGCCACTTTCATATTTTTCCTTATAAGCTCCCAGTGTAATAAGTTTCCATATCAATAGTACAATCCCCCCCCCCCTTAATTGTTACACCGAGCCCGAAGGTCTCTAGCCAACCGAAGAGAGCTAGAGACATTCGTGCGCGCAGGCTGGCGCTCAAAAATAAAATCAAATTGTCTGCTAAATTGTGAGGTGGAGGAAGAGCAAGGGGAGAGGACGTGTCAAACTATATAGTGTCAAACTAGAAATACTTTTTTTTATTTAAAACTTTTTTTTCCTTTTTTTTAGTTTAGAACCAATTTGGAACTGTAAATTATTTAATGGTGACGCACATATCATTGCTGGAATTCTTACACCACTATAAGTATGGAATACTGTGAGTTCAGCTCTCAACAGCACAATAAAAGTAGTCCTTGAGCGAATATCACCATCAAACCAACAACTAAAAATGAAACAAGCTGGCTTTAGGCCAGAAAGAAGCTGTACAAATCATATCAATACTACACGTATCATCATAGCACAGTAAAACGAATGAAGTTCAACGCGTCCTGCTCTTCGTCGAGTTCGAACATGCATTTGGCTCAATCAGTCGAAGCAAAATGGACCAATAGAATATTCTTAATAATAAAAAAGAATTCTAATCCGAACTACATTCTTGAGCCCAAATGTCATTCGAAAGAACTCGAACATTCCGACAGATGTTATACGATGGTGGTTTTGGAATGTCAAATGGAACCAATATAATTTGATTATATGATATGTAAAGCCTTCAGGGCCAAGACACCTTTAATTGACTGCCATCTGTGAGTTGTCTACTGCCATCTGTGAGTTGTCTATTTTTTACATGTAATTTACGTTTGAGCCGGTCGATCACCCCAACTGTGGTGATCGACCGGTTTGAGTTCTTGTATTAACAAAACTTTAAAAGTCTTAAGACCTAAGTTTTTATACAAGATTACGGGCCAAAGCAGCAATATTCTCAGTTGTTCTTTGGCGACGCAACCGGACAAGCTTGTCCCAACAGCTAATAGTTGTCCACCAGAATCACTATTGCCGGCCGAGAAGATGACAGCTTCAAAATTTATAGCTCCCCAAATAGCAGGCTATTCAAAATGAAACCTCTTATTGGCAAACCTTTTTTATGTGACCTTTTTATCATAACGACGTTTCTCAATAACTCTCTTGATACAATCAATACATAAGAAATGTGATTTGAATCAATACAATAAGAAGACGTACAAATAACTATATATGATATTAAGACTTAAGCACTTTTCTGGGACCATTCCAAAACCATGTGACAGCTTAAATGTGAAAAGGTCATTGTAATAAATTATTTTTTACTGCAGCTTTGGGGTGGTATTAAAACGTGGGTCGCCTATTGTGATAAACTGATAACCTTTTTCTACACCTTTTATATATGTAATACATTATGCTACAATATACATATCTACATAACGCGTTCAGTGTTAACATTGAATTGAATGTTATTGATAAAATGATAGGATATGGATGGCAAAAAATGGGGATAATGGCACATCTGATTATATAATTTTAGGGTTGTGAAGTAAGATGATTGTGAATAGAAATAGAATATCATAAAAAACTAGCTTTGAATAAGATTAAATCTATTAAAGAACATAATAATGGACGACAATTTGTATGTTGGATATAATGTGAACGTAGTTTGATTCATGCAAGTACTCGCTGACCACCCGATTGCCAAACTATCGCTCGAAATAATCTTCTTGACTTTGAAGAATGAGAAGCAAGACTAAGACCATTGGAATCAGTTTGAGCTTCTTCTTAGTCTGATCTAATTAGTCATGTGGCAAGTGTGCTTCGAAAAACGTCCGTTTTTATTAGGCAGACAAGTTCAGGTTTAGAGCAAGTCAGGTACAGTTTCGACCGTCTTTTCGTCTACATAAATACACGAAATAGAAGAACCAAGAATTATATTGATTAAAATAAACTTTCTATCCTGGCTACTAGACGTCAGGAGTAAAGGAGGAGCAGATGGGCCTCAATCATTCTCCCAACAGTGAAACTAGTTCCAACGATCAAAAATGGGAACACATACAAAATTCCCACGTTACAACTGCTTTCAGTGTGCTCGGCTATAAGGACAACACTTGTAAAGCATGGATTACTGATGAAACGTCTGCAATGCCACCAGGATACGACGGAAATTAGAATAAATATGAGAACACAATAAACGAAGTGAAGTTAATGGTAAAGAATAATCGCAGCAAATATACACAGAAGACATTCTCAAGACTACAGAAGAAGCACACTTCACCAATGCGTTGAAAGGTCTCCGAAAAATCCACAAACATTCCACCAATAAAGTGTGTGGGTTGGACATACCATAACCACACATCAGCGACACTTAAATAGATGGAAAAAATAATTTGAGGACAACTGCATAAGTGAATCGGATTATGACCTTCCAGATGGTAATAGAGAAACTATGTACACTCATCCACCAATAGAGCGGGAAGTTGGAACTGTTATATGCCAGATGAATACTGGAAGAATCCCGACAAAATATAAAGAGATCCTTACCATAACGATCATAAATAAAGGCAACCAAAGAGAATGCAAGAACTGGCAAGGTATCTCAGCTCTCAACAACACAATAAAATGACTAACGATGATAGCGCTTTAGAAGCTGGCTTTAGGTCAGACAGGAGCTGTACAAATCATATCAAGACTACACGTATCATCATAGAACAGTCAAACGAATGGAGTTACTTACTCTTCGTAGAGTTTGATCATGCATTTGACTCAATCAGTCGAAACACAAGCTTAAAGGCGCTCTGCAAAATGGACATACCGTAGAAAATAATTGAACTAATCAAAGATTGGCATACATCTCTCCAGGAGTATGGCAAGGTTGTGTATTATCTCCGCTACTGTTACGCTTGATAGCGTTATGTACAAACTCGACATCACACCCCAAAATAGTATTTAGGGAATCACTAACGAAACTCAATGATTTGGGCTATGCAGATGACATGTCGACATGCAGCAGAAAGCTGTCAGATCACGCAAACGAAGTTGATCTAAAACTTAACATCACTAAGGCCAGAACATGTTCCATAAATGCATCTGTCGAGAAAAACAAAGCGACGATTGTTCAATGCTATTTAGGTGTGAAACATGGCAACATACAAAAGATCATACAGAACGCTTCTGGCCCTATAAGATCAAAAATGTAGAGTTTCTGCGGTATTCAAACCAAACAGACATTGAAACCGGATTCAAAAAGCTTAAGTGCAAAAGACCGCGGTAAAATATAGGGAGACATTTAACTTAGGTGCGGATGTCGTAGCATTAATATTTTTATGCTTCGACATCCACACTTAAGTTGAATGTTGAACTGTCGTTGAGACATACAATTTATGTCGTTAAGAGATAAAAACTCTGTACGCCATGGAGCAACTTCTTCGCCTCGCGATAGGCGACTCACCCCTAAAAATCGCTTACCATTCGTTTTGGATCAGCACGCAGAACGTTAACAAGCCAACGTTTTTTTGGTTTCATACATGATATTGAAAAGAACTGGATATGTGCCGTCTGGGCCATATATCGCATGTACAATTCTATCTCGAATATTAGAATCCATTTTAAGCACTCATTCTTCATGGTGCAACTCGCACTTAAAGATATTTTGATTTCGGAAGTGAACGTAGAGGATATAAAACCCGACTGTCAGCGACAAGGCGAACCTTGCTATCCTGTCCCACAGAAGTACATTGGTTGTGAGACCAACGGAAGCTGTGGCTGCTTTACTGTCATTTTACACAGACAGATGTACGTATTTCTTCGGTATTCCTAAATATTCAAGCGCATACCAGAGCTTCTCTCTAGATTTATTGACTAAGAATAATTCGTGAACATCACAAAATTACACAGTATACTTGGAAAATCTGTAGCGAAAAAACTTTAAGAACTGTGACTGACCATTTGGGACGGAATCGTGGTTGAAATTGGTAGTCATCGATAATTTCCTCCGCAGCGTAGCAATTCTTAGGGTAGCTTCTTGAATATTGAGCATAACGTGGTCACTTTCCATTCCTCGGCTTTATCTTCAATTTGCCTTTCGATCGTAAAACAGTTCGATTAAGAAAGCCCTCTGAATATCAAGTGTTCTGAAAAAACGCAATCGACTCCAATCAACGTGGAACATAAAGTAAGGTAGAAAAATGTGCACACCATATATCGAGTACTGCATCGACGTTAACACAAAGGTTTCTATCCTTGTCCCGAATGGCAGTTGACCGAGATTTTAAGATATGGTACAATCCGGTTACTTCTTAAAAGAAATCACACGAATTGAACTAATTACTGAGTTTTTGTACTCTTAAGACCATAGCCTTCCACCATTCACGATTCT
Organism: Tipula lateralis; assembly: GCA_963932295.1. Taxonomy (NCBI): domain Eukaryota; kingdom Metazoa; phylum Arthropoda; class Insecta; order Diptera; family Tipulidae; genus Tipula; species Tipula lateralis. The sequence continues at coordinate 141,046,624 of OZ010737.1, forward strand.
CCTGTCTACAAATTCGTTTAGGTTTCCTCCTAGCAAGAACTGCTTTACTTCTTCTTGTAATTGTATACCGAATCTGCGCTTCATTGTGGGCTGTATTTCGTTGCTCAACAGCAAGACGTCACTTTTCATCAAACCAATCATTTTTGGGCGTAGTTTTTACTATACCGAGAATGTGCTGGGCGGCATCGATAACCGTAGATTTCAATACTTTCCAGACACTGTTAATTCATCAGATCTTCACAGGAGAATCGCGTTCCTGAATTGTACGACAATTTTCATCATAGCTTTGCAGTGAACAGATAATGGGCACTGCCTACGAATTTTGTTGACGATCGATAAGATCTCACGTCTTGCAAAACCCGGACCCGCTATTTGGAATTCAACACATGGTCAATTTGGCCTCGCGATGTTTTACCTGGATGTGTCCATATTATCTTATGTATGTTTTTATAAGGAAAAGGCGTACTTGCCACTTTGAGATCATGAGCGATCACAGTTTCGTGTCGGGAGTACGGATCTATATTATTACAAAAGTCGGTCTGATTTCTTCCAGCTCTAGCATTAAAGTCACCAATCACCAATCTGACATCGTGTTCCGGTATAGAGCCCATCAGATTATCCAAATTATTGTAAATTGAGTCCTTAGGGGTGGCTTACATCAGTGGGCACATGTACACAAACAATTGCAGGTTGGCTAAGCATGTGTATGAATGTATAACCTTGGAACACACTATGGTCCATAAGTGCAGCCCAGCTATCAAACCAGATTTAGTCGCCTCCTACGATAAGCTCTGGTTAGTGTGCTGGTATTCTATGGGTTTTATGTTTCATTTAAGAGTAGTATAAATACAAGTACCTTTAACAAGGGATTGTCGCTACTAGGGGTGGATTACCCTTTCAATCACGTGCTTAAGTGCAGGATGGTTAACTTGAAGCTGGGAAATCCACCATCATTAGGCGGGTGACTAAGAGAAGCCCACAGGGAGGTGTCCTGTCTCCTTTCCTCTGGAACAGAGCAATCAATGGGTTGCTGTTAAAGCTGGAGAGAGAGGGGATCGGAGTGATTGCTTATGCAGATGATGTAGCGATGGCAAGAGACTAGCTTTACGGACAGGTAAGATTTCTAAGCGTAATCTTGGACAGTACGCTTAGTTGGAAGCCCAACATTCTGGAAAGAATAAACAAGGCTAATATGGCATTGTACTCGTGTAGAAACGCCATTGGAAAGAGATTGGGCCTGAAGCCGGAGCTGGTACACTGACTATTAACTTTCGTATTAAGACCTGTACTTATGTATGGGGTGAGCGTATGTTGGCGAGCTCAGGCGGGACGCTGAGGACAACCCCTACAAGTGCCTTGGAAATGCTTCACCTTCACCCCGTGGACATTTATGGTAAGCAGATGGCGGCGATAAAGGCCACTAGACTATCAGCCATATATGAGTGGAAATGTCCTTAGACAGGACACTCGACGATAGGTAGATGGCTGAGGAAAGAACTGGCGAATCTACAATTTAACTACCTACTCCTCAAGAGAATATTGGAGGAGCGGATCAGCAACATGAACCGGTTGAAACATAATGTGTTATCCTCGACTGATATCGCCATTTATGTGGACAGTCAGGCGGCAATCAAGTCGCTGGACTCTATTTCTCTGAGAGTCTAGAGTATCGTTTGGTTTCCGCTCGTCTCTAAATGAGATAAGTAAGCATTTCAACGTTTAGATAGTCTGAGTCTCTGGCCACTCAGACCCTAGCAAGGCTTGGTACAACTCTCCACCTGCTACCGGAAAGGGCAAAGTTGGGAAGACCCATTAACGCACTAAAGACTTAATGCTTAAGTGAACTTAAAACGATCGTGGGATACTCACAGGACACGGCCTTTTTGGAGAACATGCGAGGAGGCTTGGTCTAGTACTTACTAACTTTTGCAAAAGCCCTATGGACGAGGTCTATGCTCATGCCTGGCTTTGGCACATAAAAGACATACATATTTGGGTAATTTCTTAATGGACTGCCTATCTGATCTCGAAAACTGTAAGGTGCGAGATTTATTATGATACGTAAGTAGTTCAAACTCGTTCTCATAAGGGTAAAAGGGCAGTAAGATCCTGTTGTATCACAACGGACCGTCGCCGGTATAAGTGTATTGTAGCAGCCTCTCAACCTAACCTTACCTAACCTTTAACAACTACGCCATAAACTTTAAGATGCCACTCGACTGGTCGTCATCTTTAAGCTCGATAATTTTACCTTATATGGTAAATGAAGTAGTTTTGAAACATTAGACATTCCAATATAAAATGTTTAAAATTTTATATAAAACCTAGGTTCAAATTCCCCATAAAATAATTACCAACAGTAAAGAAATTAAAGACCATTATCATTATCTTACTCGTATCATCCCTGTTTTTATAAACAAACATATAATGTCTGTGTCAACATAATGCCTGCTATCTTATTACTAAATACCACCAAGAAATTACAAGTAATTATGAGGATATACACTCATTTATAATGAGAGGGTTGATCTAAATGGATTACAAGTTTTTTTTAAGATAAAATATGCTACATCGTTTTTTATGTGGCTAATGGTTTGTGGTCAGCTTAAAGAATTCTGTTTCTTTTTTGTCACATTCCCATGTTTACCACCATCCAATTTGGACGAAAAACTTATTTCAAAGAAGGGAAAATCAATATCAACCGTACGTTTACGTATACACAATCCTTTTTGGAGCTTTAAACTAAATTCTTGTCACGAATTTTCAGATAACAGTTTATCACACCCCCTATGTATATGTATATGCATATTCTAGAAGAGCAAATTGATTGATACATAATTTATGTGAACAAACTACGTAACTTTTTCGAACGACGAACTTTCATATTTTATGTAAATTTACAAACCGAAAACTTAATTTAATTTGAAGCTTTTACACGTTTTATTTGTTTGTGCTCGTTTGTTTTGATTATCATTATTATCTTGTTAATCCTGTGTTAAATCCCTTAAATTTCAGGAGATGTAATATAACACCCAGATACATAACCCAACAAACACAAGTTAATCCATTTCTTATCAAATTACAATCTGTTTGTTTTTATGATTATATAGAGGGTGGCTCATCACCTGGTATCCGGTTATGGTACGGAAAACGTGCAGTAAGATAGAATACTAGGCGGGCTTAAAGATCTTTTATATTGATATTGGCTGGAACGAAGTCAAGATAATATGCTCACGTTGCTACACAGTGTGGCCTACTATATGGTATAATTATTTTAAAATTAGAAAATCCCCGAAAAATGCCTCTTCGGATCGCGGGGCGAGGCATAATCCTCGTAAATATAAAATTGATAGCCTTACCATCTAGTTTTTTGGTGTTTTTGACCCAAGTATTTTGCTGAGTGCAGTAGCACTTAATCTCTATATTAAATGGTGCTACCTCCATCCAATGTGGTCTAGAATCTTTCGGGATAGTTTCGTTTTTCTATTTTGACCTCTTGGTCAAAATTGCAGTTCATCTTTCTTGCTTACATCATATTGTTTCAGATAGAGACTTCCACCCATCTGTCCTTACAGTGACGACATAAATCTCTTTGCGTGCCCTCCTGGTGGACACTTCTAAACATCCGTCCTTTTTAAGAATTTGCCAATTTGATCCGTTTTACCATCAGTGGTTCGTTGGTCGTTTTCTCGCTCTTCAAACCAGTGGCAGTCTCAATCGATCGTGATTTATTTAGGACTTCACTCTGCCGGTTGACTCTGATAGTTTACAATCTCGTTGAAGATGGCCCAGCTGTCCACATCCCTAATATCTAATTCTTTCTGGTAGAAGTTTTCTCTGAGAAATCCCAACTCGATCTTCTCTCCAACTGTCAATTTTCTGAAGTATCTTGGCCCACGCAAATGGCCGAATCATTGGTGGTTTTCAGTTTCACTGTGTCTTCACCACTTGCTTTCAGATCGTTGATTTCACCGTGTAGTTCGTTGGCTACGTTAAAATGCGACTTCTCTGATACGGCGATTGAGCACTGCTTATATACAAATCGAACGGGGTTTCGATATTTTCATTCTATATTTGCAACAGTCAATGCAATGGTCGAAAAAATATCTGTAATTCGCTAGAATCTGTTGTAGCTCGATACCCAAATGGCACAGTTTGACGCATTTCTGACTCAGTGACAAAATTTCCAATGACTTTATCACTCAAGCACTATGTCATACAATTAATATTTGATCAAATCAGGTTTGGGACTGTTAAAGTTCAATAAAGAAACTCAGTGATAGACCGCCCAGGTGGTGCAGTGGTCCAGCAACTGGAGAGCAATGCCATATGCTCCACCCCAAACTTGATAGCAATATTCTATATACACGGTCTCATAAAGGTTTAAATATCTGGAGAACCTGATGTGATCTAAAAACCCGTCTGCATCTATTGAGGAACCCGAGTTTGTGTGAAGCTGAATTGGCCAATGCTATAATGTGTTCATTCCATTTTAAATTGTTGCTTATCTGAACACCAAGCAGACGCATTGAGTCACAATTCACAAGAACGTGGCCTTTTACCACAAAAGGGTATTCGTTGGGCCTTCTTTTACGTGAGAACGTGCATACTTGCGTTTTTCTCTCGTTAAATTTGACTTGATTTTGACCTGACTCCCCACTCAAATATTGTACTCAAACCGGAACTAAGCGAAGTGACAACTTCCAGCCGTTCACCGTGTAACTCTCAAGGAGAAGGCTCGACATCGAATGAAATAGAAAAGTGCAATGTTGCCTCATCAGTAAAACTGTGGATAGGGTTCACAGTGCTATCCAGAAGTCATTGATGAATAACAAAAACAAATTTGGTAACAAAACTGGTCCCTGAGGGACTCCGGCATTTGGGGAGTGTGTCGTTGATATGATCTTCCATTTAGCACAACGTTGATCTTTCGGTCTTTGAGAAAGCTGTTTAGGCCATTGCAAGACAGTATTGGTAAGAGTTACTGCTCGAGTGCTTTATAGTATTTTCCACTATGTTTGTCCTTATATTGAACTCGGTTTCCAACATCCTGATACATATCCTATTTGAGTTCCATTTCTTTGGGATGCCCACTTCACTTAGTGTCTGCCATATTGCACTCATATTCATCGTATTAAATGCGCGTTCGAACATGATGAAAAGCTGGTACAGTAGGAAATTCCATTCACTGGATTGTTTCTCGAATGAGTGATGATACGAATTGCGTTGATATTGGTTTTTTATTTTTACATTGACTATATATGAGATTCTGTCAAGGATGATCATTGCAAGAGTCTTAATTGTTGTGTTAAGGAGAGAGATACCTAGCCCTTTCTCTTAGGAAATCTTTCTTGGGGATTGTATTTGTCAAGCCTCCCAATGAGATTTAAGAGATTCTGCCAGAACCCCACAGTTCTTGGAATATTGATGCTAGTGTGCTGGCAGCTGTTAATGAATTTTGTTTGAATATTTCGGCTGTTTTATAATGGTCAGGTCCAGCAATCTTATTGTCCTTCAGCTCTTCAATGATACTTTTAACTTCCTTCTCCGTTGATGGATGAGTGTTGCTAACGTCTTCATCGAAATATTATTTCCATTTCTTCAACTCTCTTTAATCCATTCTTAATACTTGATCAGTATTATCCCTTATAGGCTGCTGTTATTCCCTTACGCCATTACAGTCAAATAAAGGACGAATGGCTATAGATCCGATTTACGTAAAACCATATGCATATTGCTTAGCTTCATGCTAGCTTATAGCACTGACCTGGAAGATTGGATGGCCCATAAATTCTGTACTCTAACAGTGGGTCATAGATATCTTCATCAACACCACCGATTGCAATTTTGCATTCTGTTCCTAACCCGGTTCGATGGAACCACCCGCTCCAATTGCCGCAGCCTTTTCTTTGAGTTAATTATTTCAAAAGAATAAGATATCGAAGTCGGCCATTAAGTCATTGTCACCAAAATTGGAACACGAATTTCCCAAAGCAACACAGCTTATATACAGATATAATTTGAAAATTAAGGTAGCAACTGTGCAAAATTTAATTTGTGCCTACGAATATAAAATCACCGGTCGCATATACGAGTAGGTACAGATATGTCCACCTTCAGATTGTTTATATTAAATATAAATGGACCGGATGATTATACGTTCGAATATCTTAATAATGACTTCAATTTTTTATTGTTATTTTCGGTTTTATGTAATTTATTATTTAAACACGGGAGAAATCCCAAACTTAGAGCAAATAAGATTTAATTTCTTATTTTGGTCTTATTGTTTGTTTGAGGTTGTATATGTTCCAAAACAAAGTTAGTATTAAATATATAAACAATTAATAAAGGGTTTTCCAACAAGAGGTTTCACTGTGATAAACGATTCAAAAATGTTTCTGTCATTGTAAAGAGAAAGGAAATTTTCGCACATTGTTTCATTGCTTGTGTCGCACGTAGCGCCATCTTGTTGAAAATAAACATCGTCCACATCAATGTCTTCCAATTTCGGCCATAAAAATCATTAACAATAGGTCAGTAACATAATCCATCCATTGATACAGTTGCACCAGCCTCATTTTCAAAAAAGTAAGCTCTAATCGCACCACCAGCCCAAAAACCGCACCAAACAGAACACGTTGATGATGAAGAGGTGGAAAGAGCCTCATCACTGAAGATGATTTATCGACGAAAATCTGGATCATTTTGATACATCTAAAGGACCCAATCAGCGTAGATACGACGTTTACGGTGATCGACCGGCTTGGGTGTATCGTACCATTTAAAGCATAGTTTTTACTTGTCAAATGTCAAAATAAGACAGTTTGAAAATTACTTATATAGTAGGTTATACGAAATGACAACTCTTATTGGAAAACCCTCTACAACACGATATCGCAATAAAATAGATTATTTGGAACAATTATCTCAATTGAACTTTTATTATGAAGCTTTTCGTAATAAAGTCGATATGTACCAACCAACCCCAATGACCTCCCATACCGTATACATATACATGCTAGTAAATTAATTTAGAAATCCCCAGAAATAATGATTGTATTTTATTGATTCTGGCATGGTCCGGAATTGTAAATAAATAAATTTTTATTATAGTTTTGATTAGAAAAATATTAAGAATTAATGGGGCGAAACTAAAAGTTTAATTAATTGGGAAGAATGTGGACATTGTACATGCTCTGACATTTGGGTTTTTATATGTTTGGTAAAGTTATGATTTCATAAGTTAAATCTTCGATTACAATAGGTCACCTTTGATCCAGGTGAAAAATAAACTTTCACAAAACTTCAAAGTTTCAGCGAAAAACTTTATGAGATATTGAAAACAAACCAATGATTTCGTTAGAACTGAATAAGTGACTCACCGTAATTGTTAATACCCCGGGAGAATCTTACTGTTGGCTTCAATCACAAAGGTAACTCGAGTCCGAAAGATAACATAGCTGTTTGACCTTAAAATTTTATCTAGTTCTCAAAAACTCCACATCACTGTGTTTTGTAAGTTCTTTCAATTTGTACCAATAGATGCTGCGGTTAAAATTGTTTCCTCAAGTACTGATTATAAAAATACAAGTATAATCTCCTGGCGAGCGGAACAAATGTACCGAACCATCGTCCAAACGCAAAAAAGTGCATAATTAAGATGATTTTCAGTTGCCACAACATTTTTTTGTGGCCTTAGACCCAATTATCCTTCGACCTTCCAAAATAGACCCGCTTTACATAGAACCATCTGCACATTGCATAGTTCCATGCTAACCTATAGCCCTGAGACGGATGATGTTCTCATGGATTCTAAACTCGACTCCCTTTCGCGTGACGGTTACTGAGGCTTGAAACATTTTCGGCACTACTACAGAGCTATACCAAAAATCGAATGATGGGCTTCTGCCTATATTTAATTTCCACAAATAATTTGAGGTGGTTTGGTTGTAACCAAACTTGCTCAATCAGATATCCGAATCGCTTGTATTCTTCTCAGATGGCTTTAAGCTTTCTCTTTCTCTCTCTCTCACTCTCTCTCTCTCTCTCTGAGCAGGGTGCTGGTTCTGGTATCTACTATCCATCGTATCTAGTATCCTCTCTCTCTCTCTTTCTCTCTCTCTCTCTCTCTCTCTCTCTCTCTCTCTCTCTCTCTCTCTCTCTCTCTCTCTCTCTGAACAGGGTGATGGTTTTGGTATATAATATCTATCGTATGATCCGAGAACCTCTAGCAGTTTGGAAACATACTGTACCATTCATCAATCGTGATAGTTAAATTGTCCTTAACTCCTTGAACAATCCTTTAACTACCTCTAAATTGGAAGAGGGTTGTAAGAAGTTTTTAAACCTTCTGGTTGCAACAACAAAATACCGGTCATGTGGGAGCCTGTTCACTGTGACATTAAGGCCATGAATCTAAGGCTGCCGTGGTATGAAACCCTTAACTTGTTTAAGGCCGTTTTTAAAACCATTTTCATCATATGGGACTTTCCAGTGATGACGTATGTGACAAATGCTTAGAAGATGTTGATATTAACTTACTCTTCAGTAGCAGCTGTCCAGCTTTCGTTCGCAGCAGATCCCTTCTGTTCAATAATAGGATAATTCCTTTACATTTACTGTCTTTACTGACCTGGTTCAAACCATGACAAGCATCGAGAACCCGTCGTGTGCTTTGATACAATCCACGGTTTTTATCTTGCGCCCTTTATGGCATTGAGTGTGTCATCTCGAAAGGTTCCAGCTAACTTTAATAATAATAAATATAAAAGCCTTCAAATGGAGGAATGATAAAAGCTGCGGATGGTATCACATTTGAATACTGATATTGGGTGAATGTCAAAGTGAATACATCATTCATAACGATCGTTGGTTTGGATGAATGCTACGATGATCTATGTAAATTGGGATTCGATTTGCGAATCGAAATTCGGCATTCGAATCCGATGCTTTACTGCTCTATACGAAACAGCTTTGTGCCATATCTTCCAGAAGGGAATATAAGAAAACGATGAGATATCTTTAATGGCATGTGAATGAAACAATTAGCGTCAGACTGATGTTAAAATGTTTTGAGGTCAATGCACTTTCAACTATTTTGCTTTTAACATCTGACCTTACTTCGTGGAATATAGTTCGGTTCTTAACTAGAAATGTGTCAACCACTGATCACATTTAAATAAAAATTATTTTTAACATGGAACCTTAATCTGCTGGTATCTTTCGCTTCAAGTGTCTTTAACACCTTCACCAACAAGTATTCGAGTAATAACTTTCATGTTTGACTGTTATTCAACATATTATATAATTAATTGAAATAAAAATTGATTTCTTGTCTCCCGCTGAGGTAAATAGGAAAAAATTAAATATCACACAGATTTATTGAGTGAAGCAATCATACCACAAAACCACAAAATATACTCGTATAAGACTTCCTTTCATTGTGATTTTTCTTTTATATTAAGACAAAATAAAAAGAATTTCTGTCACATAATCTAATGGTATAAAGGGAATATAATTTTATTTTAACCTTCACCTGAGCCACACAAAAGTTTTTTTAACGGTTTTTACAGGCCATGGTTGGCCCATGCGATGTCAACATTCTGACTCCATCGATTGCGATCATAAGTCAGGTTTTCATATTGTTGTAAACATTGAGAAGATGCCAGATCACTATCTTCGCTGTGGGCCATCTACGACCGACAGCGACCTCTTCACCTACTGAAAGGTGGCTCTTTTTTCAAAGATGCAGTATCATTCGATTTGAATCAGCACTAAGAACGTCACATGGCCAGTAGCGAGTACACGTCCTTTAGTTTTTCTAAATAATCAAGCGCATATATCATAATAATCAAGCGCATATACCTACCGTAGTGAGAAAACTTGATCAATGACTTATCGATTTGGACGGAATCCTCCTTGGTCACCAACAATTTCGTCCGTCAGAGGAGCAATTCTTCCCAAGATGATGTATGACAGTAGCTTGTATGATGTGCAAAGGAGAGCAGTACCGCGATAATTCTCGCACTTCAAGCGATCACCCTTCTTGAATATTGGGCATAACACAGCCACTTTCCATTCTTCCGGCATAACTTCATTTCGCCATACCGATCGAACAAGGTCGAAAAAACAGTTCCACAAAGTTAAATGTTCCGAATATCAAGAGCTGCAATAAACTCCTGCAATAATGAAACCAACCCATGGTAAACGATTTTTCTTTAATCGTTGCGTGGCCATGGAGAATTCCTCATAGGGTGAACCCAAAATGATCATTTCTGCGATCTGCGCTCTTTATTTGAGGGTATATAAATAAAGCATCTGATACACGTGGAACATTAAGTAGGTCAGAAAAATATCCACGCCATGTGTCGAGCACTCCATCGACGTTTACACAAAGGTTTTCATCCTAGTCCCGAATGATAGTTGACCGAGATCTTAAGGTGTGGTGCTATTTGGTGATTCCTTTAAAGAAACCACGCAAATTTCCACCAATCGCCCTTCTTCTGTCTACAAATTCGTTTAGTGGTCCTCCTATTGCAAGTACTGCTTTTTTTCTTCTTCCGATTGTAAACCGAGTTGACTATAGATTTCGTTGTTCAATAGCAAGACGACACTCCTTATCAGACCAATCATTTTTGGGCTTAGTTATGACTATTCTCGGTATATAAGCTGGCCAGCATCGACAACCGAGGTTTTCAATACTTCCCATCATCATATTGGTCCCGCGAGCCCGCTATTTTTAATTCAACGCATGCTCAATTTGGCTTCGCGATGTTTTACCTGGATGTATGTCCAATGTTTCCCAATTTATGTTTTTATAAGGAAAGGGCGTACTTGCCACTTTGAGATCATGAGCGATGTTAACATTTAACTAACATTTTGCATGAATATTGCTATGTGTGCTCTCTTCGGTGTCCCATAAATGTGTTACTCGGGTCGTTATCACTATTGTTTTGCTATACTGTCACAATCAATTAAATTTATTACAGCTCTAAATTTATAACAATAAACCTTCACTTTAAGGATATCAGCTACTTGAATTATGTGACGTTTTCTTAAAATTTTATTGGAATCTATTACTTTTATTACGAAAGAAACAATTAATTTATAATTTTCCAATTACATTTTTATATAAAAACACACACATGTGAAGGATTATCATTAAACTGGTGTGTAACGCTGGAATCGTATAAAATTTATGATATGTGGATTTTATGTTTACATCCGCACATGCTCTCGCATTAGTAAAAAAACAAACTACATACTTAAACATTATTTTAATGATACAGCATAAATATCATTTGGACGGACCCATTTATTCTTTGGTTTATTGACTTCACGTGAATCCATCTAATATTTATCCATAAATGTTTTATTTCATCCTTGCTGCACCTCTCAATAAAATAACTTAATTTTTTATCAATTTTTAATTGGCTCGTGGCATAACCCACAAATCGCGCTTTCGATAACGTTACATCATGTCCAGCAGAAGTTATTGGGGTTGAATGCGGAATGGTTGAATTTGAAGAGCGAACTGAATCAAATATTGGACTACTCGCTGTAGAAGGCAAAACCATAGAATAACACCACCTTAACCAGAGCTTTTTGTATGAGGTGACTTAATTTAGTTGGATCGGTGGCCTGACTACTCCTATCCGTACAAACCCTCCCAAGTGTTTAAACTGTCAAGGAAACTAAAAACATTGGATACTGTCAACATAACAACGAATCCCACTAAAAAACGTGACGCGGTTGACGGCCTTATCACATGTATAAAAGAGTATCGGCTGGAACACCAGGCTCTTCAAGAAATTCAACCTCCTAAAAGTAGAGAGCATATGTCCCAAGGCTAAACATTGTTACACAGTTGGGATGATCTCGGAAATCTTGAAATTGGATTACTTATTGGGTCCCAGGTAAGAAATCTGTGTTGGACTTCTAAGCCGGCGATTATAGAATACTTGAGCTGATGTAAGCTAACCCCAGGATAAAGACTAATTTTAGAATAATTTGGATAACTGGGCACGATATCAGATTGGTGATTGACGACTTTAATGCTAGAGCTAACAAGAGTTTTCGTACAAGTTATAGAGGACAAGGTGATATACAACACGAGTTTCCTGTGAAGGTCTGATAAATATAAAGAAACGGAACAAAAATATTAAAATCTTGCCAGCAATATCATTTTGGGATCTAATCATAAGTCTGATGAAGTGAACACTGTCTGGGAAGTATTGAAAACATAGAACTGTATTTAGCTTCCGCTGGACTCAAAAACGACATCAAATTCAAATATCTGATCACTTTGTCGTTTAAGAGACCATGGCGCTATTGATTTCAGTAGCGGTGACCACACGTTTGAAGGAGTGATAAAAACCAAGTACTCCTGATAATAGCAAAGAGAATAAATATAAAGAGGAACATCTTATATGAACCGCGGTTGCATATAAACTAAAAATTTTAAAATATTTCTTAGTTATTTGATTATGGCAAACGAAATAGGATAAACATACTTTTTATTTCGTTTTCTCTTTTCTTATAATTCAATTGTAAAGTGGAATAGATTATTATATGAAAATATATCTATTTCAGTTTACAATCGAATATGAAATAGTAAGCGAAGTTTTGAAGTAGTCAAATATTTTTTTTTGCTGTCGTTCGAAAGAGAAAACGAAATAAAAAATATATGTTTGTCCTATTTCGTTTGCCATCACTAAATAACTCAGAAATATTTTTAGTTTATAGCAACTGTGATTCATATAAGATGTTCCTCTTTATATTTATTCGCTTTGATAATAGTATGGAGGACGATATCGAGCTCCTCCTTTCCACTTCTGTAATCAAAATATCTTGCAAATGTAGATAAGCTGGAGTTGTACCAGAGGGTTACGAGTTCCTGATATCGTGCATGAAATCAAAGGGCAGTAAGTACGCTGATTCGGTCACATTCTAGATGCTGATCTTGAAAGTGAGAGCCACCTTTCGGTAGGTGAAGATGTTGCTATTGATGATTTAGTCAGATTGTTGACACAGTACGGGCCAACAATGACCTGTAAAAATCGCTTCAAAGAAATTCCATACAAACAATGTTTCAACGACTGTTCTGGGTATTGTTGTGTATGTTATCTTGCTCTTTTTGGATAGTAGTGTTTAGTAGTTAGTTGACTTTATATATCTGGAGATTCTTATGCGATCTTAAAACCCGTCTGCATCTATTGATGAACCCGAGTTTACGTGAAGCTGATTTGACTAATGCGATTATGTGTTCATTCCATTTTAAATTGTTGCTAATCTGAAAACCAAGCAGACGAATTAAGTCACAACGCACGAGAATGTGGCTTTTTACCACAAAAGGATATTCGTTGCCACTTCTTTTACGCGAGAACGTGCATATTTGTGTTTTTTTCTCGAAAAATTTGGCCTGAGTTTTTACTCCCCACTTAAATATTTAACTCTGAAGGTATAGGTTCGACATCGAGTGAACAAAAACAAAGTGGGTTCTGATTCCTGAGTGACTCCGGCATTTGGGGAGTGTGTCGTTGATTATCTCTCATTTAGATTCTCATGCCATACCTTGTCAAAAAGCTTGAATAATTCCAAAACGATTGCAAATACTTCTCCGTGGTGCTCAAGGGCGAGATCTCATTTATTTACAACATACTTCAAGAGATCGGTTGCGGAGCGGCTTTCGCGGAAGCCATATTGTTTATCTGAAATTATTTTTTTAATCGCAAGATAATTCACCAGTCGTTGGTTAATGCATTTCTCAAAAACTTTAGCCACGGCTGACACAATTGATATTGGCCGGTAGTTTGAGGGGTCAGTTTTATCTCAACCACGTTTAAGAATCGATTGCACCATCGCACTCCTCCAGGTGTTCGGGTATTTACCTTGCTTATAAGAAGGGAGAAAAATTTAAGTTAATATTAGAGCGAAGTCATTGGCAAACTCCTTCAATATTCGAACAGGAATTCCGTCAGGTCCGATGGCCTTGTTTATGTCCATTGCCTTCAGGTTCCTGAAGACAATTGTCTCGGAGATGTTGACAGGATCCATTTTGGAACCACAATACGGAATTGACGGAGGCGTAAGCCTAGCGGGGACAACTAGGGTCCAGTTCGAATTGAAGATGCTTGCCAGTAAGTTGGCCTGCAAATATGGATTCACCACCAAAGCACCGTCTGCATATTCCAATGCTGAAATATATGTTTTAGAAATATTGGCAACCGATGCGACCATCTGTGTGACCATCGATGCGATTTTAGTCATTCATCAAGAAACAACTCCCCCAACCTAACATATGATAAAACAACATATACTTTGTATACAATTTCAGCTTTTCGGTAACCTGCTCTCAAATTTGACACTCCATTGCTCTGTTATTTTATACAGATGTGTGTTTTTGTTAGATATGCCTAAATATTTAAGCGCACTCTCGATTGATTCAGTCATGTTTCATAGTACTTGGAAGGATGATCTGCAGCGAAAAAACTTTATCAGTGACTAACCAATTGAACATACCGTAATCTTCATCCGCCATAAGAGTAATTTCCTCCAAAGTATTCTACGACAGTAATTTATATGCTTCATCGCGATAATTATTGGATGACTCCTTTTAAAGATTGGGCATAATGAGGCCAGTTGCCATTCTTTGGGCATAACTTTATTTTAAAGAAAGTTCAAGAAACTCACTGCTTCGAATATCAAGAGCATTGAGGTAATTGACTCAAGGTAAACGAACGTGCCTTCTTCTCGTAAATTTACGTCATTGCTGTATTGTTGTATTCTCCTACCAAAGCCAGCTTTATTTTTCCTTGTAAATGGCCCTTGTTTAACAGCAAGACGATACATCTCATCAAACTAATCATTTTTGGGCTTAATTATTTTTGACTATAACGATTGTCTGCCTGTCTGAATACTTCCCAACAGAGTGACTTGTTAAACGTGCCGATTTCGAGATTGACATTCTAAGATATGCTCAGCAGGATCCCTTGATACGGCTCACGCTTTTCAATTCAGTCAAATCAAGCAAATGTGATATTACATCACATGACGGTTGAGATAGCAGCAACTATAATGCAGAACTTTATTCATAAGATGTGTATCGGGTCCTTTACGATTTGATATTTGTTCCACGTCTGAAATTTGCAAATTAAAACGGTGGAAGTAGTTTACGGTGTCAGAGAAGTGGAAATTGTAGCTAAAGATTTTCACCATTCAACATTCAAAAAATTCAGGCGTAAATTATCGTGCATGCATCCAGAATTACTCTCAAATCGAAAAGGAACTACTCAGTATAGTAGGACGTCGTTACATTGTTAAAACAGGTCACAAATCCTTTATTTGAAAGGATTATAGTTGATGTTATTGATTCTGCAACTAAACTTGTTTCTGCAACTAAACGCAGTGGTTAAAGCTGCGGCATTTGGAGCGAGAGGTACCGGGTTCAAATCCCGAGAGGGGCGGGATGCAAAAGCGATAGGCTGGCATGGAGCTATGCAATATGCTGATGGTTCTACGTAAATCGAAACTACAGACGTACGTCCTCGATTTGTCCGTAATGGCGTAAGATCAGGAGGTAAATAACCGAACCGTGAAAGAGTTGGCAGTGCCTTGAGCACCAAAACAGATTGGAAAGATAATGAACAAAGAAACAAGACATTCATAAGGAATTGTTTTGGTAAATTGCATTTATGGGTTGTAATTTGGATGAAGTGTTTACCGACAGTGGTCAAGTTAAGTCGTGTCGATGTATATGTCTCATTTATATTTCACACAAAACCTTTTAACCTAAGAATACCACCATAGTAAGCTAAGATTGTCGTAGGAGGTGACTAAATCTGATTGGGTCGTCATGAGATCGTAAATAACCTCTAACTGTCAACAAAATAAGTAAAAATAGATACCATGAATATTACACCGAACCCTCGTTTTATACCTGGGCTCTCGTGATTAAGGATATGTGCCGAAACTTGGCAGGATTAAAAAAGTAAAGAGTAAAACTCGTTGCTCTGCAAAACATTCGATGGCGTAAAGGTGGAAATCAAGCTCCGCTTTCGTATCAGCTCATACAGCAACCTGACAATTGAAATCCAACTCAAAATTATTTTACAATCTGAATGGATAATCTGATAGGCTCTATATCTGAGCACGCTGATTGTTAATTCTACAATGTCGGCCTTTTATCCAATGTAGTCTCTTGTCCATTGCACCAAAAATAATTTTAAGTTTGGAGAAGTCACCATTAATCATTTTGTTGTATCGTTCTATTGCTCTAGTATCGCGAGTAATGTTCTTATAGATACCAGATGTCAAAGTTTACAACAAAATCTATATATAAATCAACGTTACAGATCAAATGGGAATCCATGAAGATGAAGATAAGAAGGTCATACATACTTTGATGATCGTATCAAATACTAAAGATGTGCCAACTTTTTTCTTCTAGAGAGTATGATAACTATTGATTTGTGCTAAGAGTAAATGAAACCACAGCAAACCGTAGTTTCACTCTAAACTCTCCGTCGTCAATACTTAAGGCAAGTACATATCAGTTCCAAATAATTAATTCCAAGGAATAATCAAAAATGGTCATCAAACAATTTCGAAGTGGAACAGAGACACGTTCTGATAAAGAGATAATCGATTTCATGAGTTCATTACTCATTTTGCTTATGGTTACATGTTCAATATCGTCAGTTGTTTATTCACATGTTTGCTAGTGTAGGTGCTGGTGAGCAGTGGAGCTATTTGACTCCAACTTTGGAATTGATTGATTGATTGATTGATTGATAGGACTGTAGGACCAAGCGCTAGGCAAGACTCCCGGATAACGCCGGGCCTATTCCTACAGCCGTTTACATAAAACAATAGGTAAGGATAGGAAGGTATGTTAGTAAGGAGAGAACGACCCGGTTACAGACACCATGACAATCGTTACTAAACTACTATTAGCAGACAATCACAAGACAATCACATTTTTAATTTAAAATCTCCTATCTGCAACACCAATCTGCTCGCCTGCTTTTTATTAAGATTAAAATAATAATACAAAACTCTGAAAAACAAATTTATTAATATATGTCTCAGGAAGCTGTAAGAATTAATTAAAAAATTAATTTTATCATTAATTTAGGCCCACAACCAATCCGCCGCAGTCTCCAGTCCGCAACACCAAGACAATCACATTTTTATTTTACAATCGCCTATCTGCAATCTCCTATCTGCAACACTAATCTGCTCACCTGCCCCCCATTAAGATCAAAACAATAATACAAAACTCTGAAAAAAAATTTAATAATATATGTCTCAGGAAGCTGTAAGAATTAATTAAAAAATTAATTTTATCATTTATTTTAAGCCCACTACTAATCTGCCGCAGTCTCCAGTCCGCAACACCAAGCCAATCACACCCCCAATCTACAATCGCTCATCTGCAATCTCCTATCTGCAACACCAATCCGCTAACCTGCCCTCCACCAAGATTAAAACAATAATACAAAACTCTTAAGAAAAAAATTCATTAATTCATGTCTCAGGAACCTGTAAGAACTAATTAATTCAATAAATCAATTCCATTACCAATCCAAGCCCACAACCAATCCGCAGTCTGCAGTCCATACCACATACCGATCCAGTTAGCAATCTAACCACTGAAACAATAGGCACGACTGTGCAGTGACCCACACAGCGACAATGACTCCAATCTCGTCGGCGCAAAAAAAACAAGCTTGAAAGTGAAACGGAATGTAGCCACCCGCCTCGTGAGTCTTCCAACCCCTAAGGAACGATGGGACAACATGGCACTTCATATACCACCAGCCTCACCACATTTTGGTGGAACCCGGAAGGCTGCTGCAAATCAAGTGAAAAAGCACCCATTCAAAGCTACAGGAGAAGCAACACCAACACTCGAAGAACCATCAACAGACAACTCAACAAGCAGAGGCCTGCCTCCAAAACCACCCCCTCCAATAACACCTGATGCCACACACATCCCCCCTTCATTTCCCGTTCACTTCCCAATTGGTACAACACTGCATGATGCAACCAAACAGGAGTCCTGGAAAACCAGGCATTCCGAGTACCTACACCAACCACAACACAGAGGAAAATGGTTACATAAAGAACCAAACACTAAAATATGCAAAAAGTCCCAGTGCCTATCAAAGACAACAAATTGCCACCTTTACACTTTTAAAACGTCTCACTGGACGCACACTCCGGGAAACGAAATCGATGGAAGTACATCCAGTACAGGCCCAGATCGAAAGATTCGAGCAGGTTCACTTCGAGGCCCGGGTGGGGCTCCAACAACAAGGCCAATCCACAAACCACCACCACCACCCACAGAACCCGAGAACAACATTGACCCAACACCAACAGAGGCACCAAACCACAAAATAATGCAACCAACGCCTACAACGCGAGCCCAACCCCATCGAGAACCTAAACAACGAAGCGTGTACCTGACGCAGTCAACATGCGACCAACAAACAAAAGTTTGATGTAAATCTGAGAGCTCATCATCGCAAACAGCACCCAGTTCCACTTCCAATCCAAGCAAATCAAGCGTCTCCTTACCGATCCCAAGCCTATACACCCTACGATGGACCACCCAGGCTCGACCGGCCCAGTGCGACACTCCCTTCCCGACGAACACCTACAGTACCGAAACATGCTTGTAATAATACAAATTACCAGATAACTTAATAAAATACCACTTAACAAAGTGCAAGCCATCTGGTATCCTCAAGGCTGTCAGTCAGATCCTCAATAGGCATCAAAAGCCGTGCACTCCATGAGAAGAGCACGAGGAACAGGAACACTAAAGCGTTCAACAGTCTCCTCCTCTCCTTCCTCACACTGCTCGCAGCCCACGACGTTCCGAACTTTCATTCGGAACATGATCCCAGCAAATCCTCAAAGTGGGTCCATCACAATTCAAAAAAAGGACTGGGATCTTTGGTGATTTGTTGTTCCAAAGAAGACTTTGGACAGTCGACCAGAGATGAAGCCGCTCCACCTGTTCCGGTGCAGATCACCAAAGTGATGGCCGATATCCCTCTTTAAGAGATACTAGCAATGACGTGTCACTCCCAAAGAGCGAACGTGCACCCAAACGGGCCAATCCACCAGTCAACACATCTCCTTTGTGCATCAACTTCCCGGTCGCCAACCCTATTACCACTCAAAATGTTACAGGTGATTCCCTCTCCTACTACACCCGAACACATAACAAAATTCCGCCGAGAGCAGATGTCGGTATACACCTCTACAACACGAAAGCCACACTTCACCCCTGCGACTCCACCACACAACAGCTACACGAACCAATAATATCTGCAGGAAACACTTTCACAAAATGAACCGCTTATGCCAGCCAATCAAGAGTACGTAATCCGTAAACGTGACATTGGGGGCATTATACAATACAACCTGCGTGATGACTTTGAATTTATGACCCAAAGAGATGCCTCTCACATCGAAAACCAACTCGAAAAACAGCGAACAACTAAAAACATTTATTGGATCTAGTACGAAACCTGACCCACATACAATTGTAAGCACGATAATAACGTCCTCCAACATAACAGAGAAGTGGCCAACAAACATTCCAAATCAACCACTCAACAAACTCTCCATCTCGATGGAATGACACACAATTTTCGATGGAACCATGGAATGACAACCAGTGAACTCGATCACCACCAATGAGCACAAACCATCACATCGCATGTGATGCAAACAATGATGCTTATTTGGCTCATCGCAAAGAAACAATTGATGTCATTCACAATGCCCATTACGGTCATATTCATCCGGCGTTATCTCCATCACAATTGAAAGAGAAAATCAATCGAATTTAAAATTATGTTTCATCATCAACCAAGATACCTCCGAATGGAGATGACGATACGAGTCTGTGGCAGATTTACGAAATGTTAACAGTGCACACGAGTTACAGCAAAACACATTCTCTTCGTCGTTCTTTCTAAAAATGCTTATCTACTCGTATTTAAATCCATTAATTAATAAAATTGAATCAGAATAAAACTAATCATAAAAGGCAACAGTTTTTATTTTCAAATCTAATTAGATCACTTCGCAACAACAACAACGCGTAGTATAAACGATTTTTTTAGGAAATGAACACAAGTCAAAGCAAAATCTAGAATTTTACACGACCTACTACAATAGTTACTTTACCAGATTTACAACAACAATACAAATATAAATGCAACTGGTGAAGGTTCTATTATACGTATTGACATACACACACACACACAAAGCAAAATATCAGAAGAGATCTTCCAAAGGAAATAGATGTATTTTTCCTTGTAGATTGTATTAAGATCAAGTGTGTGTGTGTCCATACATATAGTAAAACATTGTTTTATATAGTAAAACAGGCTTCGATGAAAAACAAAACATTAGAATACGACTATACGAGACAGAATGATATACGTCGTATTTAAAATATTTTAACGGGATATTGCGATCTATGTATTTGTGGATTCACGAAATAAAATAAAATGATGGCGACTTATACAAAAAATAAATCCAAACGGAAAACCAAAAACCCAATAAAATTAATAAAACCGGTACTTATCCGAATATATAGTTCTATATATATTTATCCATTTATCACTGTATCACTTGTACACATATTTTACACATTTTAATTATCTATTTTATTTTTAACACATAGAACAGAGCAGACAAAAAAAAAAAAATACGTCTCATTTGACTCCAACTTTGGAATTGGAACAATAATGGTTTTTTATTTGCTACAAAATATTTTTTTTTACGGGTTTTACAGACTGTGTCAATAATCTGACTTCATTCGATCATGAGCCAGCTCTTCATACTATTGCAAGAAACCAAAAGATGTCAGATCGCTCTCTACACCGTAGAGTCATCTTCGTGTGTAATGAGAGATCCAAGACACTTGAATCTCATTCAAACATGTGGTTACCACTACTGAAATCATGTGCGTCTTGGTCTCGGAAACCAGAGATCAGATATTTGGTTTTGGACTCGTTGATTTTGAGACCAACGGAAGCTGAATACTGTTCCAGCAAAAAGTTGATTGGATTGTCGAAATAAGATATTGTCTTGAGGTGTTTCACTTCTACGAAGGATGAATCCTAACATGAAATTAAAAGTATCGGGGACAGCGCATCTCCTTGTCGAACACCTGAAGTAATTCTAAAAGTTCTCGATAGCCTGTTCTCAACCACCACAAAATACCATATAATCAAGAAATACATATAAACAATTAAAAACAATTAAATGTGTTATTTTTTAATAATTAATAGCTCACAAATGTCACGAATTAACTTCACTATTTTCGAAATTGGTCATTCTTTTGTCTACGAAACTATAGAAGTCGAAAATCAAAACATCATGATATGGTCTAGACATCTATTGGGCTTCAAGTAATCTTCACATGAAACCCATAAATATAGCCAAATACTCCCAGGAATCAAAACTCCACACTGCTATTAATCAAAGTGAGCTAACACGTTCGAGCCAATCCAGTCACAAGCCCATCCTCGCTACCTGTCTAACAATTTCCTTCCAATATTATAACTTACAAGGTATGAAGAAATTCCAATAAATTTGATGGATCCGTATAGTTTGCCTTTACTATCGCTGTAGTAAACTATTTTCAATACAAAGCAAATAAATCGTGTACCCGCCGTCTACACTATGCAAATTCACTGATATTTTCTATCATGATAATTTATGAATGTATGTGTGTTTTTCAATGTATTGTTAAAAATGTTTGCTTCAAATATTATGTCTGAGCATAGTAATATCATGATAATTATTTTGAAATGTCAATGTTTTAACTGTCAAAATAATATATATTTTTACAATTATTTTATTTAATTGGCTTAAATCAATTTATTTAACTGGAGTTTCAGTCGAAAACTGCGACATATTTAATAAATAGTACAAAAATCGAATTAAAATTACTGGGATTTTCAGTTTTCATTCAAATGGTTGATATAGCCAATACGTCTTTACCCCAAAATTAATATTTATAATGAGGAAATTCAACCTCAAACTTGACATTTCGTAATAATTTCATAATAATTTTTCGCGAAATAGCCTCCTAATAATTTGCTGATAGTGTCAAAATTTGTATAATATACTCACACATACAATGACAAATTTGATATCATGATAGAAAATATCAGTGGATTTGCATAGTGTAGACGGCGGGGTAACAACACTACTTATTTTGAACGATGTATGTAAGTAGAAGAAGCTAGTATAATTGCATTATGAAATACAATAATTCAATAAAAATGCAGTCAGAGAAATTAAACGATTTCGCACACATTACAACAACATGTGTGCAGTTATTACAAAAAAAAATAAAACACTTAATTTACACTCCCGAGCAAATAAATCGACTTAAACCGCCGCGTATTAACCGTTTTTCGTAAACGGCTCTGTATTTTATCTTACAAGGGCACCTTTATCATTAAAATCTGTACAGTAGAGTAAAGCAATCGTAGCAGACTATAATATTTCGATGAAAACAATTGATGATGATAAAAATAATTTTCTGTATAATATCACTTTATCCTAGATTTTCCAGTCACTTATCAGACGTTGATACGAACAATCTCAGTTTTATTCGTAGTTTCCTCAAATCGTGGGTGCTGCTCCCAGAAGAACGCAATCAACGAGAATTCGCTTGTCTGGTAGAAATGAAACTATCTCCAATCTCAATAGTATTCAGTGGTACTCTCAATCGGAGACAACATATCAGCCGTTGGTGCCCATCTAAGAGTGTTGATCATCGTTCTAACTTCACTGTGAAATTGCCATCCATGGCGTTGATGAGTAGTAGGAGCTAACACAAGTTTGAAATGTATAGTCGATGGATAGTAGGAAGACGCTTAAAGTAAGCCATAATAACACTAAGACGACCCGCTAGGCTCGGGCTAACTAATCGGCAGTTGATGGATGAAGTAGGACTCGACACGATGAAGTGGGCAGCCTTTAGTCCAGACATGAATCAAATTGAACATTTATAGAACGAACCAGGTCCGAGCCAGAAATTCGGTATCATTTAACATGAGCGACTTGAAGGTTGCGTTAGATGAGAAGTGGGGTGCAATCTCTCAAGTCGATATCTAAATAAGGCCAATGGAGACTCGCCCGCGCAAGGGGAGCAATTCTAATGTTTGCTTTAATTATTTATTCAAAATTCATATATTCACTTACACTTAACCAATCTTCATTTTAAAAATATCAGCCATTCAAATAATAATAATGTCTCCATTCTGTGAGTGCTGAATGTTTGGGTCGATTTAATTGCTCGGGAGTGTAATATAAATTTCTACTTTAAATATTAATTCTTGAGTCACGTGACTTTAAACGAGACATTTATATAGTGAAAGTTATTAGCGATTTGTCTGTCGCGGAAAAAACTTATAGAATTTAATCAAAGCGTGATTCAAAGGTCGTAAAAAGTTAAAACAATAAACAATCTTACATAGTATGGTGCCCAGTAGAGTGAGGAGAAGAAAGTTTAGCTGTGGCTTGTATTCTTGAATTAATAGGCGTACTTTTAACTTTGAGTCGTGATTGCTCAGCTCTCACAGATACAAATTCTGGTTGTTGGGCTATATAATGATGTTACATAGAAATGAGAACAATATATTACAATTAAATAATATTGCATAACATAAGAGATCTTAAATGTACTTGTTTACCGCCCAGGTGGTGAAGTGATTAAAGCTGCTAGGGATGCAAAAGGGTTTTTTCACCACTTGATTACAATCGGTGCTGTAAATGAACACAAGTATGACCCTTTATTGGAGTACAGAACCAATGGGCCGCCCCATCTTCCATGTCAGTACTATAGGCTAACATGGAGCTATGCAATGTGAAGATGGTTAGGTAAATCGGACCTATAGCCGTAGGTCCTCGAATGGCTGCAAAGCGTAAGGTAAGGACGTAAATAAGCAAATCGCGAAAGAGTTGGAAGTGCCTTGAGCTCCAAAACAGATTGCATAGTAATAAAATATAAAAAAAAATGTACTTCGCTGTAATGGGAGTTACGCCTGAATTCCAGGTGGCATTGATTGCACCTTAGGCGTTGATTCAACCAGTTTTTGAAGACTAAGAGTGTTTTCAAATTGAGTGATATGATATCTGCGGTTTGTAATGTTGTTTCGCTAGATCAGTTTCGATTTTATGACGTCATGGAATAAGTGAGTGATCGAATAGATCAATTACATGTCATCAAAATACTTCAGTGACGCTTTTTAGAATTATTTGTCCTCTTTGTGATAATAACGTTATATAAACAAGTTATCTACATCAATTGGATACCCTATGAATCAAAACTTATATATGGAATATTTTAAACTTCTACTAGAAATATATTTCTGTTCCTACCTGTATTACCAAAATGCTACCACGACTACTATCCTTGCAGATCAAATTGCTTGTAATAAAATAATAATTTATGGTCTGCGGGTTCAGGTTTAGCATTATTCTCCATAAGTAAATCATTGACGTTTCACTGTGTCCGGGCTAAACTAATTTCCCAAAGCATTCTTACTTAAATCTTAATGGATTTTCCACCCACCAGTTATTTTAAAGAAAATACAGTTTTTTTTATTTCACTCTCCAGCACCACTTGATTATGGTGAAAGTAAAGGTGAAACTTTTGGATTTTAGAAAGGAGCGTCAAAGATATAATTATAAGTTTACTTTATCTTATATGTATGGCAGATCATTTCAATATAACAGTACATTTCCAATAACCCGCATTAACAGGGCTCTATGTATCGCATCAGTAGTTCCAGTGAACTCAAGGTTATTTTTAACTAGTTCAGTGATAAAGTTTCAAGCTAGTGCTACCTAAGAGATATTCCGAAGATAGAAGGAAGAATCAGGTGTGAGATTTTCTATGAGGCATTGAAATTAGACTTGTCTTTCCATCTTGCTATTTCATGAGAAAATAATTGCGATAGTCAAAACTATGAACTGGTCGAGGTATGAGCCACCAGTGATATTTGCATTGTAACGAACAGTCATGTTTCCATCAAAACGCTTCCATCATACTTCCTTATATTGAAGGTAGTACAAAATTATCTCTAATTTATCAAAGAGATAGAATAGTACGACAGTAATCACGTGATAAGACCAAAAGCCTTATGGTACCATCACGTGATTACTGTCGTAGCTAATCTGTGATATTCTTTCCTAAATGACCTTATAGTAAATGACAGTAAAATTAGAGATAGCTAGTCCTTTATCAAATTGTGAAAACTATTTGGTATACAACCCAAAATTTATTAATGCCAGTCCTATATTATATGTCATCTAAACAATGACAGGCCATGTTACCTAACCTTCCTATACAATATATATCAGAATATAAGCCAAGATGGTATTCAATGATACTCATTGACTTAGTAAGTGAAGTAAGTTGAGCTCAATATATATTTACAAGTGGCAACAAGATTGTGTGTATTATGGACGTCAGTTGACATCAGCTGATTTACATTTGAAGTTTGATGCATGATATGGAAATAACGTGATGCATTAAGCAGGATGATGTGCACAACGCAAACTATTGGGCATTGTACTAACTCCAATATTTTTCCCATATGAACACTCGCAGTAGTAATTTACAGCACGATTATCGTATCGTACACTGTAGAATTACTGGTAGGTTGAATAAAGAAACCTAGAAACAAACTAAATTTACAAGATGGAAAACAAAGATAAGGTAAAATACACAACAGACAGAAACATACTCAAAAATATTACAGAGGTTAAACCACAAGAGACACAAAACTGAGAAGCTCAGACTAAAGAAGAGGGAATAATCCGAAAATCAATATAATTGAAAGGCGATGAACGTCTGTTCATCATATTTAAACGTTACTGCACTGACTGTGGTAATGTATGTCCCACAAACCAATCGTTATATCTTATCGCTGGTCTTTCATATGTTGACCTGGACTATAGTTCGGACCTCGTTCGTTCACCTAACAGTGTGAAAATCGCCTGTTGTAGCTTAATGGTTAAGAGAATTTCTCATCACACCGCGGTCTTGAGTACAATTCTCGCCATTGACCAAAAATGAACATGCACCGGATGACATAAAAAGCGATTGTGTGTGAAAAAGCATTCGTTGAACTGTGTCTACCTACAATCTGCATCAATACGTAAGGTTTCAGTTGAGGCGCGGTTAGGGCCCTATATGATAGATTAGTTTTACGGACACAAATAGTTTTAATCAATAACCAATAGATTACAACAATTCGAGAGTAGCATTCAAAATCATTTGTTTATTGATAAAGTTATCTCATTTCTTGTGTATTATTGTCATACTCTAGTCAAATGATTGGAGAAATTGAGATAAGAATCGTAGAACATTATCTCTGTAGATAATCAGTGTACTTCAAACCTATACGTCGACCAGTTTGTATCGGTATGATCTTCGCCAATAATATTTACCCATACAATTATTTATTTATTTCGTATAGATTGACGTCAATCATTGAGATGCATTTTGAACAAATCCAAAGTATAACTATGACGTTAGTGCAATGCTCTATAGTTCTTATTGTAATAAGTGTATCGGTTGCATTCAACGTTTGACTGATAAATGTTGTTATTATGCTAGCACTAATCTAGTTTCATTTTCTATTATTTATTTTGTTGATAAATAAACGGTTTAGATTTCGGTAGGTTTAATTATAGGCCAATTGATAATATAGAGTTACGTTGTACATTTCATTTTGGGAACATTTAGATAATTCTTGTTTTATATATATAAATGAGGTTAGATCTTGAAATGACATCGCTGTCTTATTTTTAATTTTTTTGTTTAAAAATAAAACATTACAAAGCTTATCTCGTATACATAGCTATGAATGTTATGATGCATAATGGATGTGGTTTCACGACTTTCGTATATTGTCTGTCGGCTGTCCATGTACCTACATATTATCAATTAAAGGAATTTTAATGGTTTTAACAAATAGATAACCTTACATATTATGGGTACAGTTATCAATGACGAATACTGGATTTAACAAGAAAATAAAATAATTTTTGGAATTTAGAACACGACAGACACTTCCATATCTCCTTATGTCTGTTTTTGTTAATTTAAATGTCTGTAATATGACAGACATTAAGCCACCATTGTGGTCAATAAAATGTTTTGTGAACTGCTAGGCAATCTAAGTGATATCTCTAAGGTTCAGCAATAGAAGAAGTGAAAGTACCATTGAGTAACCATTTACCATACAATCTCAATCAAGCTTTAAAAATATCTATGTATTTCCGGCGTTTGAATACATTTTAATTCACCCTTAATTTCTTTGATAAGGATTAAGAGTTTGTACTTGATCTATTATCAGGTTGGATGTATACTTAGACCAATAGTTTCATTCAATTTGTGAATGGTAGCATTAACCTGTTGATTTTCACCAAAATCTATTAAAATTTCAACAAGTAGCTCTATGTAGTCTTTGAACTTAAAATACTACCCAAATGAACGAGCCCCCTTTACAATTATTTGATCATACCAGTAATACTTGAATCCATCAGATCTGTCTTAAATAAACTTCTTCTCGTCTAAGAAGATAACAGTTTTCCAAATTTGTTCCATGGACATATAAACTTTGCCAAATCTATTGATTTTATGTGCTTCCGTTAAAACTATTTTTATTAATCTTTTGCCCAGTTTGCTGTGTAGCAAAAATTGGTGTTGCTAAGTCAAGCTCCGAAAGAATTTGTGGGGCCATTGATTCCTCGTTAATCAAATTTGTGTTTGATTATTTTTATCATAATTTCAGATATACACTCCATTCCACACTCATAAAATTTGGTGATTTGCCAATTGTAAACCTTGCAGTGCTTGTAGACTAGGCTTGAAATTTCTTCGGTTGCTAGTGTTTTTCTTTTGCCCATTTTAATAATATTATTAAGGCGTAATTACATGATTATCTCCAGTTTCGTCTAACTCCTCCTCAGATTTATCGTCACAGTAGGTCTACTGACCTCCTGGTCGTGACAAGTCCACTGGTTTGGTATTTTGATGTCTTCTTGTTGGAGTGGTAGTCAGCATACAGCGTATGTCCAGATTTTTAGCGCAGTGCAGCAATTGTAGGTGTTTTGTTGCATGATGCTTGATGTATGATTATGATATTTCGAACAACTCCTCGTTTGTAAACAGCAGTTTCTAATGGATCGCAAGTTCAGATTTACTCCATAAGAACCAATGCATATGTCTTAATTTTATGTTTAGTTCTTCTCTCTTCTATTGTATGTGTTCCTTCAATCTAAGTTTAGCATCTAAAGTCATGCTGAGATATTTTGCGTTGTTTTGATGCAGTACTATTTATTGAGTTTATCGTTATTGGTTTTTTGGGGGGCTATTATGAAATTTTTTCGATCTCAGAAAATTCGATATCGAAAAATTCGATATTACGTCGCTAACATCGCTATTATGAAACATAATCGAATAAGTTTTTGGGTCTTTTACAGGAATTTAAGTTTACTAAAATTAAAATATTTTAAGTTAGCGCAATTAGCACGATAAAAAAAATAGGTTGAAAATCGATTTAGTGGGATTTTTTATGAAGATGACCAAGCCTTCATTTTTCACCATAAAGGATTCTAACGCTTTAAAATTGAGCACCGTTAGTTGATGAACTATCAAAACCATAATACAATATGTTAATTTCAATTTTTATTAAATTGTTCTATTTATCACATTTAATTATTTTTAATAAGAACACAAAACTAAAACTATTATTTTAACCAACAAACATGCGAATTATTTGATATTCGTCACCTAAATATTTAGTAGTCGGATTCTACGATTTCGTTTTTTGTATTTAGTTTCATAATAGGTCGAATATTTCGATAGCAAAAAAATTCATAACCGGAATAACCGGAAAAAATTTCATAATTCCCCCCTGATTAACTTTTAGATTTGTAAAGTTCACTTGGATTGATTTTGCTTCTTTTAATTTAATTCACCATATCTTAGGGTAATTACATATCAGGTTATGTAATTGGGTAAAGAAATAGCGTCCATATAATGGCAGAAATATATATTCACTAATTTCCTCAACGCTCTTATTATGTGACCCGATAAAACATCATATCCTGGAGTCTAATAATGTCATTAATTATAGGAAAACTCGTTAAAAAACACACTAGTAGTAAACTAATTAAATCAAACGCCTAAGATATACTAACTGGCTTTATATGAATTTTACAGTTCGTTGATGTTGAAACGAAACTTCTATTGTTTTTTTCTTGTTCAAACGTGTTTCATTTCGATTGCTGAGTTTAAATTTTTTTTCTATACTTCGTGTTCAATAAAACAAAACAATTCGGTATTAAGCAATTTACATTCAAAATTATGCGACCCATTTACATTGCTTGGTTGACCGTAGCAGTAATATAACACACTGTTATTTGTTTTTACTTGAGTCTTCTTATTATCTTCAGCTTACCAGGAAGAAGTTATTGATGGACTTAGCACAAAAGGCATAGTTTAATAGCAAATTTACAAATTTGTCTTAATGTCGTAACTTTATTAGATCTAGTCCATCTCTCTCATACTGCTGCTCCATTAAGGAGTTAAAAGCAAGCCGCAAGTTGATAACTAAGCCGGTTGGTTGATTTGATTTAATTTATCAGTTTCAAATTGTAATATTTGTAGTATAATTATAAAGCCGTAAAAACCATAACCCTTCGAACGCTCTAGCTAATAAAGAAAGAATAATACTGAGCAATACTGGCCTGTATTGTGCCAACCTTAAAACAGTATCCATTGCGATCAAGAGTCTGTCCTTCAAACTATTGTAAATTACCACAAGATGCAAAAACACTCCTTTCGCGATGAGCTATCGCTGCTTGTTCGCTCATACTTCTTTTTTGAGCAAGAATGTGCTGGCCATATATTACACGCTCGATTCTTCTGTTGAATGTGAGAAGCCTTTTTTTGTAACCATCCGTCAAGGTCCAACTCTCACTCTGAGTATCATGAGAAATATAAGATATTTGACTATTACCGCACTCCCGCACAACGAAATCTATTTTCTCTTTGTTTAAGTAATCAGGGAGCAGATATTGACATTTCGATTCACCAACCAAATGCACAGTCGTTAAAGTTGCGGAAATTGGAGCGTGAAGTACCGGGTTTGAATCCAGATAGGGGCAGGATGCAAAAGAGATGCACCATCTGATTACGATCAGTGGTGTGAATGATCACATCTATGACCACAGGCAGACAGAGATTTAGCTGAATGGAGATACCTCCAATTAATCAAATGTCACTTTCTCTTCTTGTCTTTTTGATACAGCCTTCTAACTTTACTATACTAACATTGTTTTAAGATTGTAAACCATGTTTGTAAACCATGTTTGTAAACCATGCTTGTAAACAACAAAAACTGAAAGAGCAGCACTCCTCGCCAAACCGATCATTTGTGATCGTAGTTTTCAACGTGTCGAGAAACGATGGCGTCATCAACAACCCAAGTTTTCAATACTTCCGAATTAGTTTTCACCGTAGTCGTCTTTTCGCTCGATACACTTAGTTCAACGGTTTGCAAATTTTTAGATCCAAGATTTTTCCAACCCTTCAATATAGGCTTTTGTTGCATCGATGATCTCTTCATTAGAGCCGAATCTCTTTCCATGTCATTTCTCAGGTTCGGAATTAGGAAATAATAGGAGGCCAAGTTTGGAGAATATGGTGGATGTGGAAGCTATTCGAAGTGTAATTCATGGATTTTGGCCATGGTGCACTTGTGTACTCTCTTAATGGAAGAGATTTTTTTCTTCGCCAAATGCGGTCAATAAGTTGATTATTATTCAAGATGGACTGTTCTCCTCTTTTAAAGGTAATCGTTTAGGAGTATACCACGTGCATCCCCAAAAACTGAGACCATGACTTTGTTGGTCGATATAACCGGCTTTTTCTACTTATATGACCATGGATGAAACATTAGCCAATCAATGAAAGGATAAAATTGGCTCATACGAAAAAACTACACTTACTTCTGGCATATAACACTGTCATATTGTGAAATTAAGATAATGTTCCCCAAACTGTGTGAACTACGCCAGTTCGTGATCTGACATGAAAATTTTGTATGATGGTGCGTCGCTTAGTATAGTCACCGGATGTTAGCCACACAACAATCACATGCTTGAATCCGAATTAAATCAGTTCTAATTTAAATCAACAATGTGATTACATTGTGTTACATCACAGCTAGGCATTTAAGATGATAACACCAATTCTAATTGTCACGGAAAACAAAAACAGTGGCGATTACAAAAAACGTGAATCCAAATGAACCACTAACTTCATACATGACATTTTATAATTTATGTTTTGTATGTAAACTATATGGCAATTTAAAAGTCAATTTCAATTAGATGAATTAATGATTAATTCGCAGAGTGTGCTTGTATGCACCTAAACGTGATCGCCAGTTTTTGTTGCATTTCCGCCATATAGCTCAGTCGTTTGTATTAAAGAACATTAATGGTTGTCTGTCACTTTGTCAAAATACACGAGACTTTAATTGACAACAATATGTTGTCTCCCAAAGCTCCATAAATATGGAAAATTTTACTTTTCGATCACAATAAGTTGTTTATGTCTTATGACGTAACAAATAAATAAGTTTAAAAAATATTTTTCAGTCTTAAAGTTCAACGAATGGAAAAATTCACCTGCATCGACGTCAAGCTTCTCTCGATAATGAATAATGTATGCGAGTGTACTAGTATTATATGACGTAACCAAAACGAGAGACGAAACACATTCCGACTGCATGCCGTCCAAACAAAGACAAATAAAATTGAAAGATTTATGTAAATCTTTACTCATACATCTTCTCACAAATTTCTCCCTCGTCTGTGTATTGTATACATTTTAGTTTGATAAGAAATCGTATAAAAACGACAGAAACTTAGTCAATCTTATCACAAACAGTTTCAACTTAGAAGTAGCAGTATCTACTCATAAAAAAGTTATTCTTAAATATTCAATTTAAAATATTCAAAAATATTACAAAATGTTGGTTGGTGTATCAACTCGTATCGTTGCTTGCCGTAACGCCGTCCAAACGGTGTACTGGAGAACAACTAAAGACGCCGATGGATTCAAACTCATCAAATACAATCGAACATGTACATTCGATAAGAAATTCAAACCATCGTCGGCGGTTCTTTCACAACAGAACTTAAAATTTATACCAGCTTAAGTCGGTTTGGACACGAGTAATTATTCTTAAATTTAAGTATTAGATTATAGCTTAAGTATATTTATTGTTATTGATTTAGATAATGTATAAGACAAAAATATGTGATTGATAAAAATTAAATAATTTAAAATAAATAAAATTTAATTCGATATTTTAATTAAGTGAACACATTTTGGAAATCCACATTTCGCTTCAAGGATTATCTTCAGTCTGCTCATAATACCCTAGATACATATCTGGTTTCAAAATACTGATTGTGAAACTATAGTTTGCGAAATGGAAATAAGTGACACACTACAGTTCTCATCCTTTGACACTTTGACAGTTCATCATTGTTTATTAAAATGCTTAGTGGTTATATTTAATTTAACAAAATAAAAATTTAAAAAAATAACATGCAAAAACCATGTTTAAACCATGTTGCAAACCATGGTTAGCAGTGACACATTATAACGAAACCATGGTTAACTCGAAACCGTAGTTACGAAACCAGATATGTGTCTATGGTATAAGTTATTCGCCTTTAGACGATATTTCGATTTTAGAAACTGGAAACCCGATTTTCTATAGTAGAGATTATCTGAAACCCATTGCGCCTTGCGAAGTAACCATATGTGCAATGCATAGTTCTATGCCAGCCTATAGTACTGACATAGAAGATGGGAGGGAATACGGATTCTAACCTCAACTGGGTCTCAGATGAGCTCATTCGCACCACCGATCGCACATCCCAAACGACCGATTCGAATCCGGTACCTCCCGCTCCACACCGCAGCGTTTTAACCACTGCGCAACCTGGGCGGTTCTTCCAAGGGTATACCATTGACTCTCCCGATGGATCTATATAGTTGTAGACTGGCCCATATTCTGGGGAAGATTTTTATATTTCCGACGTGTTTCTTTATTGAACAGAGTTTTGCGATGGATTATTGCAGTGGTACACTGAAAAAGCAGTAGCCGATCAACCATGTATCACTGAATAATGCCCATCTGAAGAGGATAATGTATGGAGATATCAAGAAATTATTGCATCAAGTGGATTCGAGTGGTTAAAGCTATGCTTATGAAATGGGAATCACTGGGTTAGGAACCCGATAGACTTGAAATGCAAGAGGAATTTTTCACTACCTGTTAACGATCTGTCGTGCGAATTGGCACATCTTTGACCTTGCATGGAGATATGCAATGTGCAGTTGGTTTTGCGTAAACCGAACCAAAAGCTGTACGTCATCGATTTGGTTGTGTGGTGTAAGGTAGCACATAAATAAGCGTACCTCAAAAGAGTTGTGACTGCGTTGAGTTCCAAACGATTAAAACAAACCATGTAAAGCGTGAAACAAAATAGTAGGTTCCCTACCTGCTCCGTCTCTGACAACGATTGAGACATCGCTTCCCAGACGTACAGTCAGTCTTGAAATTTCTTTGTCCCTCGACTAAAGCCCAAAATATCCGATCTAAGTTCATTCAGACTGCCTAGTCGATTCAAGGCAATTACCGTCTTCAAAACATGTTTCAATATGACTTTATTGGAATAAATCGCCGTTAGAGCAGCCTATAGCTATCAGAAAAGATGCAAATTCAAAAATCGCTGCAATTCATTTGCTCTCAAAATTGAAGCAATTTCTGCCTAAAAGCCTATACTTACCTGCCAACGAGGAAAGATATTTTCACCTCTGAATTTACAGTATACTGATCCATCAGTAAAGATTACCACCGGATAGTTGACTTGGGCTATTGTGCCCTCATTTACGATAATAATACACGAATTAATTCCCCGAAAACTTGTTTCGACACAATTGTGTCCGGGAGGCTGTGGGCAGTTATGTATCGGCTCTGCTCCCTCCATATTTGGCAGTGCCTAGAAGGGTTTATTTTTTTATCTCCCCCGTGAAGGCGAACCGCTTTTGATCCATCAAATAAGTGCGGCAAACGAGATTATAAGTTTGATAACCAAAACGTAAACCCAGTACACGCGTCTCGATTTCCAGCTCCATGATTTACCAAATGACTGTTTGCGTTAGTTGTATTTTGTGAAACCCTATTTTGGAAGAATGAGTTTTTCCAAAGTGTTGTGAAAACAACCATCTCAGGTTTCCTAGGGTATACTGATAGATCCTGATCACTACACTAGGCTACAACTGTGTTAATCGCTATTTTCATGTGATTACATAGTACATCCGTATATATACTAACCAGTATTATGGCGATGTCACCGACGTAACCCTTACAGTAAAATCAGTTGTCGTTAACTGGACTAGTAGTGAGTTGAACACAAGAGCAGAGACAGAACTCCACCGTGAGTACACCTCTTCCTGGCATCATCGTAGTTTTATCACTGCCTTACACGCCATATTTCTCCTGTCCTAAGCATGGCACTGAACAAGTGCGGTCTCCAGTCAAACTAACCTTTGGTGTCCAGAAACGCTCCCAAAGCCTTCTGGGTCGAATATGTGCATGTAGTTCATTGAATCGTATAGCTCTCATGAATGATGTACAAAAGACACTTCACTTGACAGTGATTAAAGCTGCGGCAGTTGGAGCGGAAGGTACCGGATTCGAATCCCGATAGGGGAAGGATGCAAAAGGGATTTTTTACCATCGATTACGATCGATGATGTGAATGAACACATCTATAACCCCCTATTGGAGTGCAGAACTCATGGGCCAACCCATATTCCATGTCAGTATTTAAGGCTGGCATGGAGCTATGCAATGTGCAAATGGTTCTACATAAACCGGACCTATAGCCATACGTCTATATTTTCTCTGGAATGGCGTAAGGTAGGACGTAAATAAGCGAACCGCAAAGGAGTGCCTTGAGCCCCAAAACAGTGAAAGATTAACAAAATATAATTCACTTGTCTGTTATACATTCCGATCTTCACCGTATGTAGCATATCGCCAGCATAAAATAGATTATTCTAAGAAAACAGATTATGATGGAATCAAACTATCTCTGCCTGCCTGTCTGTTACTATATTTGCAATCCTTTTTGAGCCTCAAATCGTGGACGTACTGCTTTAAATCTGATTTACGTAGAACCATCTGCACATTGCAGCTCCATGCTAGCCTATATAGTACTGAAGTGTAAGATGGGTCGGCCGACGAATACTGCACTCCAACAGGGACGTTATGTTCATTTACTCGTGTACTAACATGAAGATCTCCTGATTGAGTCTTTAACTCATGGCTACTTCACATATGGTTACTATAATAGACTGTCGTGATGCTATAAGAGAAAGAGCTCATTATTACAAAATATTCGATCTTAGTTTTTTGTCGTTAAACAAATTTTAACTTTAATCAATCTTCTTCCTAACAAAAATTAATTATTTACACTGACATCTAACAATTTTATATCAAACTCAAAAAACATTTGACAGGTTTTAACAATACTAATTTTTAAATTTATGTCAGATGTCGGCTTTTTTACTATCCAAATGTACACTATAAGTCCTTTATCATCCAATTCAAATTAATATCGAATATATTATATTGTTTATTATATTTTAATTAAATCTGATTGTAATTATGATTTTTTTAGCTACATCTAGCGATTAATAGTAGTAGCGATTTGTTTCACACGTACCATCTATTGGTTTAAGTCCCAACCAAATCAATTTTCAAATGTATATTAGAATCCATCCAATTCATTTGTTGCTTTTCACAACACTATACAGCTATCTTTCTCTTTTCGCTTCGAATCATACATATTGTAATTCGGTTGTTTTACTCTTTCGTTTTATACCAAACAAACCAATTTTTATATAAAAAATCTGTTCCCGTAAAACAAAAAAAAAACAAAAACAATTTTTGTTTTGTTTTTACTTGTTTTTCGCTCAGTACCGCAGTGACTTTAGTTATATTTAGTTGAGTTGCGTGTGCCATGTGCAATTTGGATGTCATAATTTTTTATTTTTTTGATGAAAAAAGGAAAAATTAGAAAGTGTTTGATTTTTTGCACACTGACTGAATACATAAAATAAAATTTGGTGAATTTTCCAATTAAAATCTAGTTGTTGTTTTTTTTTCTTTAGTTGTGTAATGTGATTGTTGTTGTTTTGTAAATGTTCATGAAAATCTAATGTTTTATAGGTTTGGTTTTTCTCGTGGTTAAGGCCATGAAAAAATTGTGAAAATTTATGTAATTTACTTTTTTGTTTATATTTTGGTTTTCTTTTTATAAAATTAAGAAAATAAAAAAATATAAAAATAAAATTATTGTTTATTTTTTTCTGTGCGAGAATTGTGAAAATAAATTTTCTATGCTGTCTGTGCGCAAAGTAATAATTTAACAGCAAAAAAATAAGGAAATAGATGTGAAAATGAAAATTTTTGTGTAATTTGTAGTGTGTATCTTGTTTTTTTTAAATTTCAAGATTAAAAATAAAAAATAGTCTAAAAAAATAATAAAAGTGATTATGTGGAATATAATGGGAAAAAGGAAAACTCTCTAAATAAAATGTCATGTTAAAGGTAAATTTTTCACTATACACCAACATACATTGTTTTATTTATTTGATTAGGCAATTTTCCCTTCTCTTCGGTACTATGGTCGTGTGTTTCCCGGGTGGCTATTATCAATAATAATCTTGTAGTTTGGAAGTTTAATTTTGTTGGGACCAACGATAATGTTGTTGGAAACAGACTATATACGGAATGAGTATTTAAAGAGGAAATGGAAAAATTAGTATATATTTTCCATTGTCTCAACATCGTATGAATTAGGGTCGCGCCCTAAGAATGGATTCATATTTAATTAGCAGCTCGATTTTAGCCTGCACTTTTCAAATTTACATTGGTTCAATATTTTCACCTTTTAAGGATATAGGTTAGGTAAGGTTGAGTAGCTGCTAATGCACACTTATAAACCGGCGACGTTCCGTTGTGATACCACAGGATGTTAATTCATTATTACACTTATGAGAACCAGTTTCAGCTACTTATGTAGCGTGATAAGCCTCGCACCTTACAGTTTTCGAGATCAGAAAGGTACTCTATTAAGAATTCACCAAATATTCCCAAATATAAATATATGGATGAGTATAGGAGATCCTCCTCGTCCATACAGCTTCTGCAAAAGTCATTAACTTCTAGACATGACCTAGCTTCCTCGCCTGTTCTCCAAGTAGGCAGTGTCCTGATAGTATCCCCACGATTGTTTTAAGTTCATGTCTTTGACCGTTTCAAGTCCAGCTTTGACTTGCCTTGCTACCCTGCATGAGAAGGTGTTCACCCACCTTTCGTTCGCTGAGAGTTCTGCCTCTTTTTTATGCGCAGTCTTGAGTGCTTTAATGAGCATCCCCAACTCTGCCCTTTCCGGTAGCAGTTGGACAGTTGTACGATGCCTCGTTAGTTCGTTCAGCAGTTCTCCATAACATCCGAGTGGCCGGGGCATCTCATTGAAAGATTTCTCAAAACAGCCTTCAAAATCTTTTTAAGCTTATCGAGTTTAGTATTAATGGCATCAATTTTTAAACAAAATGATAGTCAATATCTCGTTTAAGAGATTGATAGCCAATCTCTTAAACTAGAAATTGGCAATTCTTTGGTGATCTGTACCAAAAAAGATGGGATAGCCTCATCTCTTGGCGACTATCCAACTTGTTTTCGGATCAATAAATCAGCAAAGATCCCCGTCCTTCTTAAATTATGATAGAAGCACTTTAAGGATCTTGCTGGGCATTATCACGATTCCTATTTGAGGACCAACTGACAACCTTGAGGATTTTAGACTTCATTTGAGAAACAAATAGTTTTCGAGACTGATAGTGTACGTCTGGGAAGGGATGTCACAATGGGCAAAAAGAGCCTGAGTGACCGAGAAAAACCCGCATCGAGCAAAGTAAACTTACATCATTATTTTTGTAATGGTTAGGTTTGCTTCTGTTAGGCTCCATACCAAGGAATGTTGTTTGGTTCGCAATGATGTTATAGAACCAAGATTCGTCACTTAAGTTGTTACACTGCCAATTTAAGAACTTAGTTAGAAAAAATTTAGTAAAAGCCTTATTTTAGGCCTTATTTTAAATTCGTGGAACCCTTCGAGCAAATATCTTTATAAATCCCCATGATGTTCAACACTAATTCATTTCTTGTGTCAATCGTGGATATTCGCCAACTTTGAACTTCACGAGAACCACAAACGTCATCGATAGAAGATTTTGGTTGACCTTCTCGAAGCTCGTCCTCTACAGAAAAACGTTTGTTTGCTGTCTGTAAAACGTCTGAAAAAATTCTGTTTGCGTTAGAGGTGATCTGATGCATCTTCAGCTTCGGTCGTGCCGAATTTTGAAAGAAGTCTCATAAAACAATTGCAAATGATTTAGTATGTTTGATTTTTTTAAAAAAATATTTAAGAATCGTCTACTAAGCGAACTTTTGTTACCACCCTCGTAAGTATATTTGAGTCTCAAATCGTTGAAACACATGTATGTGTAAACACATAAATTTCATTTAACGCATTTTGCCGAATTAAATAAATAAATTGTATTCAAGATTATTCAGTTAACACATAACACAAAGTAGGAAGTTAAATATAGGAAGTACATGGATAAAAATGATTAAAAATGTATTTTTGTTTGAAACGAAAGATTATTATAAAGTCAAAAGGTTGGCATTAAAGAGGGTTTTTTTTATATACACAGAGAGTGGCGAAAAAGTTTTTTCCTCATTTATTTTCTCAATTAAAACTAATGAGAACATTTAAACAACAGTTAATAGTTTGTTATTAACCTCCATAAGTAATGTTGACCCGGGATCTTAAACTTTCACACAATTTTTGAACAAAATTAATTGGAATAAAGTGTTAACCTACTCGAATTTGTTGATTTAAGTAGTGAAGAGTTCGTGTTTTGAGGTCTGAGTATAATAATTTCTCCTTTTTTAAGGTTGGGCTAGTTTTCTAATTCGTACTCTTCATCTAATATTGTAGTCCAAGAATCCTTTATTTTCTACTATTAAGTCCGTCCTTAATATTCTTTGAAAGTGATTCTGGTTTTATAGCCCTGTTCGCTCTTATTATGCCAAAAAGTTATTTGATATCTGCAGGATTCTAAAAAAATATTTATTATCTGTTGGCGATCGATAATTTGGTAGAACACATCTCAGATCACCTGCTGTAAACTATCTTTCTAGACAGTATTATCAAATCGACTTCGTTAATAACGGGTGATTCATTCAGAGATACTTTTTTCAGTAATTATCGAATGACAGAACTCGTGTGAGTCGTGTCCAACATGGCATTTTTGTTCAGTATTGTTTGATATTTCATCATGGAAAGACACAGGGTCTACAAATTTTTCAACTGTATTACGAAAATCAGAGTATAAGATGATTGTGTTTCGAATACGCTTAGAGCATTTTATGGTTCTCATAATCGTCCCACCGAACGCACAATCCGCTATATCATCGACAAATATGAAATCAAATTTTCATTATTTGATAATACGCGACCACATTCGGTAGCCAAGAGTCTAAACGATGACCGTAACAAATCGATTCGGAGCTGTTCTCTATATAGCTTGGCTTGTCTTAGGCAACTACTTGGCATATTTTACGTAAGGATCTTGGCAAGAACTGAAGCTGGCTGACCTTTCAAATCGTCACCGTTTCAGTCTTTGTGCTCTTGAAAAACTTTAAGTTCAACTGTATTCGACCAAAATATGTTTTTCAGCGATTATGTCAGTTTATGGCTTAATGCGATTCAGACAAAAGAACGGTTTGGTTTGGTTTATAAGCGATGGTGAAATTACGGCTCGAATTCTTTCAAGAATGAGGACGTACCTGTAAATGTTACCCGTTATCACGCTATGATAACGTACTATTTGCTGTAATAACGGCTTCATTTGGTTCCAACAAGACAGTACTACTTACCACACAGCCCTTAAAACCATGGCTTTGTTACGAGAACAATTGGCTGATTTTTAGGTCAGAGAAGTGGCCACCTAGATTATGTTATATCACACATTCAGACATTTTCCTTTAGGGCTGATTAAGGTCCCAAGTATACATGATTAAGCCGGTTACGATTGAGAAATTATAGAAGTAAACATTACTTGCACCATTGGCCAAATATCACTCAAGATGATCGAACGCATCAACGAAAGTTGTAATTTCAGAATGGACCATTTTAGCCGCAATTACGGACTGCATTTTGTTCTTTTGATCTTATAAAACATAGAATATAAAAAAGAGGTTAATCATCTACATATGTGATGTTGTCTTAAACTTACATATTTAAGTTTCTATCTAAAAACTACTAGAACCCGACCATTGTGATGATTTTATCGATGACAGTCTTGTTCGGGATAAAACAATTAAAAATTCTTCTTTAATTGTTTATGAAGGTCGTCTGACTTTCAATGTGACAGAGGCTACCTCTTTGCCTGGTTCAACCGGTGTCAATATTAAAGATAGAAAAAATGCCATAAGCTGCGAGACAACTTGTCCTTTGAATCAAAACATTCACAACACAAAATGTGCATACAATTTGAAACCCCTTTAGAAAAAAAAATTTATCGACGCCTTTGTATAGACATAAGGAGAGTAATTACTTAATTCTTAATGAACTTTCTGAAAGTATGTGTAATATAGGTGTAAAATAAAACCAGGATCTTAAAATGTTCTTGAAGAAATTCCTTAAAACCTCCTGATTTACTTGAGTGTTTTGAAATATTCGATATATTAAAACTGCAATCTCGAGCAACAGCTTTTGGGAACGAATTCTAAATGTGGTATTTATTTCACACCAAAAGTTTATGAGTGTGGAAGAAGCTCCTCATTCAAACGGATAAGAGATGTGAATTCTGATTTCGTTTTACTTAGTCTGAAAACTCGACTAAGTAAAACGAAATTAGAACTTACCGCTCTTATAACAGCACAATTTTCAATTTTACAGTACAACCTCGACTGTCTCAAATACTAATATTTTACTAAGATGATTTTTTTATCATAGAATCTAACGAAAATTAAACTCTTTTAATTACTTATTTAACAACAACTGTTAAATCTAATTGAAAAGCTAAATCTAAAAAATTGTGTGCTTTCAAAAATTCTGAAAATTGCCGAATAGCTTGTCCCAAAGTCATTTTATAAGAATTTGTACATGTTGTACGTCTACAAATCCTAATTCATTTTTCCAAAACATGATAGGTCTCCTTATTCTGCAGTTTTTTTAAAAATAAAATTCATTTTGATAGGATCATATTATAAAAAACCAATTAGGTCTGTACCAACCTGTAATACTAGCTGGACGACGGTTCAAATTAATGAGTTAATTAATGAGTCATTCCACCGCAGGATCATTGTTGTCTTGATACTGCATCAGGTGAAAATTAACGTTCCAACTCTGTTGAGATTTGAATCCAGTTCATGCCTCTATTATGAAACAGTTTTAACAACTGGGCCATTGTTTCGGTAACTTCATATCAAACTAATGATAACATTTTAGCACACTAGTTCCTGTTGATAAAAGTTGAAATTATAATTAATTTAATGTTTTCATCTCGACTATAATTTATAACACTCAAGTATTACCTAACAGTTTCATATTGAATAAGTATTCTTAGATTTTACATTATTAAGCAATAATCTAATTAAGTATTACGACAAAGAATGATTAATAAACTACACTTGGGTGCAAAAAAATCGCACATTTCTCAATTTTCCACAAGAGTCCAAACATATAAAAAAAAATCCAATACTTATTTCTTTAATAAGTTTTATTTGTTGTTTATTTTTATTTTTATGCAGATTCAAAGTCTATTTCAAAATCTATCTATAGTGTTACCTTTTTTGTATTTATACGTACCATCAAACTGATTTTTGGAGGTCAGCATCTGAGGTACACGAAATGTGAATTTGTCAGCATGAAAATTAGGGGTAACAATCGGATTAAAACATGAAAAAACAGTTTAATTAATAAGAAGTATTCTCTCTTCTGGCCCTAATGACAGCTTCCTGCTGCATTGATTTCACCAAAGTTTCCACAAAATCTTGAGAGGTGATACCATTCCTCTACGATCGTTGCAACTCCTGGAGGCTCTTTGGAACAACCTCTCTATGACTCAAACCCGTCTTTTCAACTGACTTCTTTTATGGTCACTCCATAACAGACACATCCATCCAAGGTAGGATGTACTACTCGAGTACTTCTTCAATGTAGTGTTGAGAAGTCATTTATCTTGATCGACAGCCAGTATTGGCTCGGGTGATAAATAAAAGATCTGTCTTCACACGATCCACCGCCATACGAGTCACGTTCTTTAATGCAACATTGTGCATATCGCTCTCCTTGTCTTTTGTATACTTGTCCAATTCATATGCTATCGAGTGAACTCGGGACGGGCTTGTCGGAAAGCTGCGATCAATTTCGGCCCGTTTGCTGGTCTGTGTGCAATCAATTTATATTCTCCAAGTCATCTTCTACAGTCCACAAGATTACGAACTTCTTGGAGCCGCCGTCTCTGTTGAACTGCATTCATACGACGATTTCGCAACGAAGTTGTTACAATAAAGCGGTCATTACGCTGTGCTGTAGCACGAGGTCGGCCAGATAGTTATCATCGTCTGAAGCCACCAGTTTACTGATATCTCTGCCACACTCGACAAACAGAGAATTGGCTCAAATTTAACTTTGGTGCTGCCCCGCATAAATTAATACAAACACTTTTGCGACTACCTCTGGTGCGGTATCCATTTCTGTATTCCAGTTGAAGACGTATTTAATATAGAACCGTTAAGGCTAAGCGTCGATATGAGAATGATCACAATTCCGAGTGAGATATTTTATGGCATGCTATTGTATTGATCTTCTTGAATTGTTTTTAGAATTTAATTTGAAAGCCAGCTGTATGCATTTTGCAGAAAATCACTTTGTTGCCATGGTACAAAAACAGAAAAGATACCCCTGGAAAGGTATTGAAATAAGGCTCTATTCCATCAGTGCCTGTGTCTTACACAAATTTTATGTAGAAGGCTAAGTGTGACTGCAGTAAAATGTATTCAATTTTATACTTTTTATGGCAGTCACACTACCACAAACACAAATATTTTTCCAGTCAAGTTTGACTGAGATAGCTTTCTGTTTCACTTACACTACTATAAAATCTCTATTACTGTCCCATTTTAATATTTACTGACAGTTAATGTTTCTCATGGAATAGAACCTTTACACTTTGAAGCATTAAAAAAATTAAACAAATATTGAATTATTTTGATATTTTTAAACTTTAGTGGGATATTAAGCAATGTGCGAATTTTTTTCACCCAAGTGTAATTTCAAATCAGTTCAGTTTATAATTTTCAAGTTCAACAAAGTCAGCAAATTGTTTTGTTCTTTAACGTAGATTAATAATATATAAATCTAGTTCAAATTGTACGGAAATTTAACCTTCAGGTTAGTTCCAATATTCATTATAACGCTAATTAAGTTTATATCATTCACCACGGAGTTGGTTGATTTTAGGAACTACTTGTGGATAAAATTAACCAAGTTGCTACCGGACCATTGGCATATAAATAACTTTTGTTCTCGCACATTTTCTTGTTGTTATTTATCTATAAATATTTAAGTGTTGATAAACAAAAGTGAGATAATTAAGCTAAGTACTACTATCAAGTTTCCGGTTTGTGTAGTTTTTGATTTGCATACATTTGTAAAACTAAATGTGATAATTAATAATTCGTGCTCTAGTTGGTTATTTTTATATATTTATTTTAAATTTAATGTTGTTTATAAAAACTATTAAGTTGCCAAAATTCACAGTTTATTAAGTTTGAACCACTAAAATCCAGGTAAAAAATCAATACCATCTATTAGTAAATGGAACAGACCAAAATAAAATCAAAAAAAGTGTTCATGACTTTCGCTTAGATTATAATGAAATTTCGTCTATGTTGTGATACAATAAAAACTATAAGTTTACCTATTACCTATGGCTATGTGTTTTGTATAGTTTTGCAGAAAAAAGTTATAATTGAAAACTATACTAAGCATAATATATAAAGTTTAATCGTTCCAACGTGACAAAATCGATTTTCATCTGCATAATTTGCTAGCGTATATATTGTAATGGTATAAACGATGAGCTCTGCGCTTTATGTGATCGTTTACATAATCGACCATAAAGAGATGATGACTGAAAATTCACTCATCTGCTTCCAATATAACACAGATTTGGAATAAGAAGTTGCATATCATTACATAATTTGCTAGCGTATATATTGTAATGGTATAAACGATGAGCTCTGCGCTTTATGTGATCGTTTACATAATCGACCATAAAGAGATGATGACTGAAAATTCACTCATCTGCTTCCAATATAACACAGATTTGGAATAAGAAGTTGCATATCATAACTTTTACAGGCTGGGTCATCTGTACGTTTTTTTCAATCAATGAATTTTAGTACTTAATGCTATCCATTCGAAAAAAATCTGTTCTAAAAAAAG
This sequence comes from Tipula lateralis, assembly GCA_963932295.1. Taxonomy (NCBI): domain Eukaryota; kingdom Metazoa; phylum Arthropoda; class Insecta; order Diptera; family Tipulidae; genus Tipula; species Tipula lateralis. The sequence continues at coordinate 141,091,372 of OZ010737.1, forward strand.
TCAAAAATATACCATTTATCATCATGGAGTCGCTAACAATCCAAACAAGCATTATGGTTGTCCAAATTTAATATGAAACTAATCATTTTTGATCCTGAGCATGCAATTGGCAATCTTATTGATCGTTTTGAAAAAACTGATTGGAAGGTTGTCGACTTTATCAATATATTCATCCTATTCGTACTTCTGATGCAGTGGTAGCTATAAGTGATGATATTGTACGCAATGAACCTAGAACTTCAATTAAGTTCGTTCACAAGAACTAAACACATTACAAAGCTTAATGATCTTCATCCATACAAAATTCATCTAACTCAAAAATTGAGACCACCAGATTATTTAAATTGTTGTCGGTTTGTTAATTGGATGCTTGAACGAATTAAAAGTTTTTCATCAAAAATTTTCTTTAAAAGAAACTCATTTTCATCTTACTGGGTGTATAAGCAAAAAAGTCCAATTTGCAGAGCGGAGAGTCATCATGTTATTCACAAAGCAGAACTTCATCATTTAGAAGTTACTGTTTGGTATGGTTTCTAGCCTGGTGGCATCATTGAGTCATTTCTCTTTGAAAACGAATAGGAACTCTTTTAGTGAATGGGAAATGTAATCGTAACATGTTATCTGGTTTTTACGGCCAAAATTGAATGAATTTCGTCTCCAAAGATCTTTGTTCAAGACGGAGTGACAAGCCACACAAGTTGTGCAACAATCCATTAGTAACAAAATTTGTTGATCGCATAATTTTAAGAGAAAGTTACTTACTTTGGCCGCCAAGAAGTTCGGATCTAACATCACTTGGTTATTTTTTGTGGGAATATTTGAAAGATAAGGTGCTATTTATCCACAAACAATTGAACAAGTTAAAGTAAACATTCGGGCTGAAATTGATGTGCAGACCTGAAGACGAAGCCGAGAGGAAATGCCCGGTATTATTTTTCATACGTAAATGGCATAGAATCACCTGTCATAAAAACGTTGGGTTTTTTCCACCATCACCTTCGAAGCTACCTGGGAAAACTAGATACCCTTTTAAATTTACACACTTATCATATTTTAATGGGGGTGGATTTATGTATGAAGTGTTACTTATATTTTACTATACAACGATAATCCCTAAACTTTTTTTATTTTTTTTATTTTGTTTTATTTTATACTATGCTGTTTTGGGGCTATCTGTTATCTATCTCTTATCTGTTTTGGGGCTCAAGACTCTTTCGTGGTTCGCTTATTTACGTCCTACTTTACGCCTTAATGGCCAAATTGAGGGCGTACGGCTCAATTTACGTAGAACCATCTGCGCATTGCATAGCTCCATGCCAGCCTATAGTACTGACATGGAAGATGGGTCGGCCCATGAGTTCTGAACTCCAACAGGGAGTCATATATGTGTTCATTCACACCACCGATCGTAATCAAATGGTGAAAAATCCCTTTTGCATCCTGCCCCTATCGGGATTTGAACCCGGTACCTCCCGCTCAATCTGCCACAGCACTTCAAATCATAGTTCTAAACTTCTGGTTAAAATAATATCGAAGGATGGCTTTGAAGAAACACGAGCTATAACAAATAGTAACAACTATTCTGCCAATTTGTTATGAACAGAAGCAACTTAACTTATAAGGTAGTTCGGGTAGTTCCTAAAATTACTAGATATATACGTAATGATTGCTCTTCGTGAATGTAGCTGGATACTCCCACACCGCATCAATATATAATCTTTTGCGGTTTCTAAGACTTCCTACGTGTTAATAATATTGACCGACTTATCCAGTGCGTTCAGTCTAGAATTTGTCTTTTATTCCTGAAGATGTGCATATATCTGAGAACCTCTACTTACCATAGATCTCAGAACTTTCTTCTTTAGTTTGAATGCAACATCGAAAAAAACGGCCAATAGCCGTTTCGTTTTCGATATTGCATTCAAAATAAATTGGCTGACATATTTAAGCATATGTGAATCAACACCCCATTTGATCATAAGTTGATATAGATAATTGTTATTCAATTTATCATATTGCATGACGAACAGAAACAACGGATGTTTGTTATGGGTAAACAATTAAATGTCATAGAGATGGTTAAAGATAAGTTGCATGCGTGACATTGTTACAAATTTATACAAAAGCTTAGACCGTATATTATACGTACGATCACTTGTTTATTTGAATTCTAGCATTACAATGCCAATCAGAAACTCAAAATCATTTAACGTTCAACTTTGGTTGAGTTATGGCATTAGCCATAGAATTAGCCACTACTATAAGATATAATCAGAGCACAATATCAGATTGGTGACTGGCGAATTAAAATACTGCAGGAGCTAGACCGACCTTTATTATAACACGACGAAGCCTTGTGTCTGGGAGCATCTATGTTTCGTAAATATTTCGAACGAAACATTAGACTAATAGAACACCCCACAGTAACCAGGCTAGTCGCAGGAGACGAATACATTTAGTTGAACTGCTTTGCTGACGACCCGCATCCTTAAAAAATTCAAGTGTTAAAAATGTCAAAAAAACAAAAATAACAACGAATCCGCAAATAAATACCCGGACACGAGATTAAGAATCGACACGTGGAATGTGCAGTCACTTAGACAGTCTGACGTGTTTGATGGCCTTATCACATGTATACAAAAATTGTCGACTGCAACTTGTGGCTTTCCAAGAAACTCGATGACCTAGACATGAAGATCATGTATCCCATACATTGCTACACATTGGAGATGATCTCAAAAATTTAAGAGTGGATTTCTTATTAGGATCCAGGTAAAAATGGTTGTGTTGGCTTTCTAAGCAATTTCTGTGTACAATTGTCAATTCTCTATGTGCATGTGTCCGCTGATGCCAGCCAACCCCAGAATAAAGACTTATTTTTTAATAACTTGGATAATCTGCTCGACTCTATAACAGAGCACGATTGTTAGATTGCTGATTGGTGGCTTTAATGTTAGAGGTGCAATAAAACTGCAACTGATAATGGAGAAAGAATAATGTACTTAACGATCGCTTATGATCTCAAATAGGCAAGTACATTGTTTCCTCATAGAAGGATCCATTTGGAAATATGAATACGATGGAAATTTTCGTATAAGTAAGAACAGCGGATAGTAAATGCGATTCGCCTGACGAAAGACTGCAGAGATATTCATTCAGAATTTATCATATGAGGTATTCTCCAAGGCCATGCAGAGATTAAAGAAAAATTATTCACCTGTTCAAGCCTATTGACTCGACCAATCGCTTGGATATTTAGGAATATCAAACAAATATATTTACATACGTAAAATAACTGTAACGCCCAATGCTATGTCAAAGTTGACAAAAGACTATCGAGTACTTTTGCAATTACTTGAGGTGGTCGATAAGGTGATGTGCTGCCCCCGATACTTTTTAATTTCATGTTGGAATACATTCTTCGTAAAAGTGAAACACCTCGAAACAATATCTTATTTCGACAGAGTGAAAGAGATACTTGATGCACTAGAACAGTATACAGCTTCCGTTGGTCTGAAAATAACCGAGACCAAAATCAAATGTCTGATCTCTGGTTTTAGAGACCAAGGCATAATTGAATGATAATGGGAGAGAATATCAATGTTCGCTTTGCTGCTGGGAAAAGTCCTTTATATCCTCTACGTCCACTTCCGAAATCAAAAGATCTTGCAAATGCGCGAAATAGTGTTAATCAAACCCGTTGTAATGTATGAGTACGAAAGATGACTTCTACATTTTGAACTTATCATGCGTGTTATATACGGCCCAAAGCGGTTCGTTGATAACCCATACTAAGTTCTTTTCAATCACCAGATCAGGAATTTAATGCGAATTACATGACTTGATCACGTTCTCCATGCTGATCCGGGTCGAATGATACAGCGATCTTAAAATAGAGAGTTGCGTTTCGGTAGGCGGACGATGGTTTCATGGTTTAGTGAGCAATCTGACATATTCTAATTGTTAACAACACTACGACGAGCTGACTGGGGATCGAAATTGATGGATTCAGATTGCTGATACAGAACGGGAGAAGAATGGCCTGTAAAAAAAGTTGATTTGGAATAGGTCTAGCTGCGATCATTGCAATGGTTCGATGGAAACATTTGTACGTATCATGGAAACTAAAAAATTCGATTCAAAAATTAATATCTAATCTTTTCCGTGTTGGTTACTTTTGCACATTGGTTACGAAAGGGCCCAGCAGACCCTTACATATTTATATGAGCTTATATAAGTATAATTATTTGATTTTATTGAGGTTTGTGAGTGTATTTCATTACTTTTGGGTGTATCGCTTCTGGCTTTTGCAATTCACCTGCTACATTTTTATCGTAATGTAATGCCGATAAAAGAATCACAGTTTTATTTTTTTTGGCACGTAAGATATATTACGTATTTCAACTCTGTTCATCCCGAATTTGCATATTTGGAAGCCAGACGCGTCAACTCTGTTTCTCTTCGGTCTACAGCCCGACCTGCATATAGATGTTTACCTGTATAAAGGTTTCCGTGCAATGGATAATGTATGAAAATTATTCTGAGTTACACTAGCCACTACAAGGAAATCAGTACATTTTCCTATGAATGATATGTGAAGCCCTTCGGTAACCAATATGGCTAGATTTTAAAAATCATTGTGTTCAGAAATTGGTTTAAGAACGATATGTGAATGATGTAAATGAATATGATCACCACTGCTGTTTGCAGTGTGCAAAAAATAGCAAAAATGCCTTGTTAGGCCCATGAGCCTCTCCAAGGGTTAAATGAGTGAAGCTAGTGTGTTGTAAGAACTACTTATTAAATCACAATACCATCCACATGGGAGTAAGCTGATCATCATATAAATTGCATGTTGTAAAAGTTGAGTTGCTATATGATTACAGGCTATATATAACCCCGTTTTAAAATCGGCCAAGTCATTTATCTATAATCAACAATATTATTTTAATGAACATCTGGTTCATTGTTTATGAACTACGAGTATGAAAAGTATGATTGAAAATATCACGAAATCAAAAAAAAAAATATTTAAGATTAAATAAGTTTGATAAAAGAACTTCCTCATTTCAATTCAATTTAATTTTGTTATTGTTACCTCCCACCCCTTAAAAGATTATCTATTCTATGAAAATGTATATAAAACAATGAACGTAATGTGCATATATTGTGTTTGAACCCTACGCAAAAGAAATTTAATTTTCGTTTCGAACAATTTTCCAAACTACCTACAACGGAAAGCAATGATTCAGCAAATTGGAAGGTAAGGGCATTTGTATTTTAATTTAGTTTTGTTTTTATGTAATTCATGTCGCCTATAAGCCATGGACAAAATATGAACGTGTGAAAAACGTAAGGCACGAGCCATAGCATATATACAAATCATTCATACCTGAGTAATTTATGGTACCATATGCTAATCAGTAACTATCTCGACTAATATTTTAATTAAACTGAATCAATTTGTTACAGTTTGTTAATTTTTGAAACTCAATTCAATTTTATTCTGATGTTTCTGGTTTAAATTAAATCATTATGTATGATTATTATTTGGTTGTTGTTGGCAGTTGTGCCTATTATATACGTGTTATTGATAAAACATTTAGTTTTATTTAGTCGAATCAAATTTTATTTGTAATGATATAGTAATAAATTTGATTTCTGGTGGGATTTCAGAGGTTTACGACCTGTACATGATAATATGTTATATTGTTATTGGTGAAACACTTATTTTGGCCATTATTGCCCCGTAAACATGTTATCGAATTTTTGTAATAAAAAATATGCTGACAAAAGTGTATATCCTATATAAAAGTGGAGTTGTAATCTTTACGTACCCTTGCCGCAGATAGTTCTTGCCGGGGCTTTCTACTCCCTAACTTGGACCATCTGGTATACACACCAACTTGTCATAGTTTCCTGGATTTAAAATATAGTTATCGATTACTGTCGTTGAGGGTTGGATATAAGCCAGGATAATTGCACATCACTTTTCTAAAGAGTGATCCAATAATATAATACACACTTTATCCAATTTTAAATCTCACTGGGTTTTATATATGACAACTGTGTTTATTGGCATTTCACCATAAATAGACTTACGCGAGAACCACGTTTATAAATTATGGAAATTTAGTGTTCAGTGAAAAATGGTTTTCGTGGTTGCATTATTGGATCCGACTAGAGTGCGTACAAGTCGATATACAATGTAAATTATGCTGCTGTACCTGAAAGTGCAAGTGAACATCGTAATAAATCATTTCGTTGCCATTCTTAAGTTCTGGGTCCCTTATATGGCACATTGTGGGATATTTTGAAGTGAGATCTTGGTTTGAAGGCATACAAAATACAGCTTGTTCAAATATTGAAGCCGGTTGATCTTGCTTTGCGTCATCGATTTGTTTTATGGGCGTTGGGCACATGAACAGCCAGAAGAGATTCCAGCACTTCCAATGCACCTTAAAAAATTTACTGTTTGGTGCTGTTTATCGGAAGGTAGCATCATCGGACCTGATAACGTTAAAAATGCAGAAGAACGGCGTGTAAACATCAATGGCGCAAACTGCAGAGGAATGATCAATAATTTACTGCCAACAATTCAAGATTGGTGTAGTCGTACAACCGAATGATGCTACCATTAAAAGAAAATTTTAACGCATGATACCTAGAAAGAGATAAGGTTTAGTGATCTGACATCGTTAGAATACTTTTAAAATAGCGAACATAACACGCGTAATTAACCGGCCGAAATGTTGAAATAGTGCTGGAAAATTGAACCCATAGAATGGATCACCTTAGAGCCAGTCGCGGGTAACATCATCAAAAGAAACTATTTTCAAACATTAAATGTTATAAAACTTACGTCACAATAAAATGTTTGATCTGGAAGCTCTTATTGGATCACCCTTTACATTTTTTCGATAATTGGTACAGTAAATACAATATTTCATATCATTTATAGTGTCTTGTTACGGAAATCTGAAGGTCATAGATTTATCATGCTTTTGACTATACTACATTTGGTTGCAAAACCGTACAGCGCCATACAAACAAAAACAGTACGGCCAGCTTGCTTTTTGTATCTCTTGAATGAAGATGTTCTCTAGATACAAATAAACATTTTATTCCATTCTCTCCACCTTAAGTATAAATCATTAATTACTTCAAAGTCTACAACCCCTGGAACTAATCGATAAGCTATTTTCCCCCTGTGGTTGGGAGGGGGTGCATAGAATTCCACCACAGCACCCACTGCTTATCGTAAGAGGCGACTAAAGTGGTTGGATTGTTGGGCTTCACCCACATCCGTAAAACTTTTTATTTGATTTTATTTTTTTCTTTATAATTTTTATTTTTTACTCGTTATTTTCGTTCAATTTATTATTTCGCCCGCGTTAATTTATTTTAATTTTGTATTTTTGCTTTAATTATTTCAATTTTTATTTTTTGTTGGGACGGTTTTTTCGCATTTTTGCGCACAAAAATGTTTTTTTTACTATGAGTATTAAAAATAAAAAATCCCCAAAAATGCCTCTTCGTATCGCGGGGCGAGGCAAAATCCTCGTAAAGATACAATTGATAGCCTTAACATCCATTTTGCCAATGTTCGTGGACTCGTGACTAATAAAAATTGCGCACATCAACATCTCGAATCACGCAGATCCGACATATTAGTGCTAACGGAAACCAAAGTATCTCATAACATCTACGAGAACGAATTCTACTTCAAGCGCTACCAGTTCGAACAAGCATTCAAGTTGCAACGTGGAGTGTGCATATTCATTAAAGACCACATACTGTACGCTCGACATCATAAGTACGAAATTTTCTCAAAGACCGCTCAAACTATTGTACTTAAAATATCCCTCCCTAATAAAATCTTTTTTTTAATTAGTTTCTTCGAAGTTTTGTCAGACAAATGTGATGACATTCGCAATCAACATCCCTATTGCGAATTAATTATGGTTGGTGACTTTAATGCCCACCATAAAGAATGGGTGAATCACCAAAATACGAACTGTGCTGGGCGTCAGACGGAGTGGCTTGCTGTTTCGCATGACCTTACGCAGATTGTTAGTAATTTCACATTTGAATGTCAAAATTCTTTAAGTAGTCATATTCTGGATCTCTGTCTTACAACAATTCCGCATTCCATGGAAGCGCGTGTCGAGGCTGGAATTAGAAATTCTGACCACAACCTGATAACAGTAGAAATATCTGTCGCAACACCACCAGAATTTAGACAGCAGTCAAGTCGTCTATGGCAATTTAATGAGGCTAACAATGATGGGTTACGGTCATTTTTTCAACATTTCCCGTGAGTGAGCCATTGTTTTTATAACAACCAAATAGACGACGCCGTTTCCAATTTCACTGAAACCGTTCTACATGGAATGAATAAATATATCCCATCATCCTTTTCCAATCCCAATCCTAATTTTAAAATCTTTTCAAAAGAAGCCGCCAAAGCAGCCAGACAAAATAAATCTGCTCACAAGAAATATAAGCGCAACGAAATTTCGTTTGAAGTATATAATGCCACACGTAACAACTGTAAATAAATCTGTGCTTAGGAAGCGAAAAGATCTGACAACAAGAAAGCCGCTAAGGCTTCCGAGTTGAAAATCTCTGATCGCAACTTTTACCAGATGTTCGCATCGGTTGCCAATATTTCCAAAACATCTATTTCAGCATTGAAATGTGCAGATGGTGTTTTGGTGGTGGATCCATATTTGCAGGCCGACTTACTGGCAAACGTCTTCACTTCGAACTCGACCTTAGTTGTCCCAGATGGTGTTACGCCTCCGTCAATTCCGTATTGTGGTTCCAAAATGGATCCTGTCAACATCTCGGAGGAAATTGTCTTCAGGAACCTGAAGGCAATGGACATAAATAAGGCCACCGGACCTGACGGAATCCCTGTTCGAATATTGAAGGAGTTTGCCAGTGACTTGGCTCCAATATTACTTAACTAAAATTTTTCTCCTTTCTTATAAGCAAGGTAAATACCCGAACGCCTGGAAGAGTGCCATGGTGCAACCGGTTCTTAAACGTGGTTGTGATAAAACTGACCCTTCAAACTACCGGCCAATATCAATTGTGTCAACCGTGGCTAAAGTTTTTGAGAAATGCATTAATCAACAACTGGTACATTATCTTGAGATTAATAAAATAATTTCAGATAAACAATATGGCTTCCACGAAAGCCACTCCACAACCGATCTTTTGACGTATGTTACAAACAAATGGAATCTCGCCCTTGAGCAACACGGAGAAGCCTTTGCAATCGCCTTGGATATATCCAAGGCTTTTGACAAGGTTTGGCATGAGAATCTTATTTGTAAACTTGTGGCATACGGCTTGGATTCGATGACCATCAAGTGGATAAATAGCTTTCTCGAAGACCGAAAGATCAACGTTGTGCTAAATGGAAGATCATCAACGACACACTCCCCAAATGCCGAAGTCCCTCAAGGATCAGTTTTGTCACCAACTTTGTTTTTGTTATACATTAATGACTTGTTGGATAGCACTGTAAACCCTATCCACAGTTTTGCCGATGATGCAACATTGCACTCTTCTATTTCATTCGAAGTCGAGCCTACTTCTTCAGAGTTTAACGGTAAACGGCTGGAAGTTGTCACTTCGTTTAATTCCGATTTAAGTACAATATTTGAGTGGGGAGTTAAAAATCAGGCCAAATTTAACAAGAAAAAACACAAATATGCACATTCTCGCGTAAAAGAAGGCACAACGAATACCCTTTTGTGGTAAAAGGACACGTTCTCGTGAGTTGTGACTCAATTCGTCTGCTTGGTGTTCAGATTACCAACAATTTAAAATGGAATGAACACATTATCGCATTAGCCAAATCAGCTTCACGTAAACTCGGGTTCCTCAATAAATGCAGACGGTTTTTTAAATCGCATCAGGTTCTCCAAATATATAAAACCTTTATTAGACCGTGCATAGAATATTGCTGTCAAGTTTGGGGTGGATCATATGGCATTGCTCTCCAGTTGCTGGATAGAGTTCATCGGTGTGCCTTCCGAATAATACGAAACCCCAGACTTACGAAAGATCTAGACAGGCTACAGCACCGCAGAGATTTTGCAGAACTCTGCGTGTTCTATAGATAAATGGTAAATATTCTGCAGAATTAAAGGAGAAAATACCACCATTTGTTACGCCAGGACGGGTAACACGAGAAACGGTTAATGCGCATAAGTTTACGGTGAAGCGGCCGATACCTCGAACTGAAGGTACAAAGCGCGAATTCATTTATCGAACATCTAAGAAGTGTAATTCGTTGATTGGTTTTCAGTTTCCGTTGAAGTATAAAATGCACAAGTTCAAGGCGGCCAACCTTTACTTGAAGGATCGGACGTTGGGTGCATGAGCTCTGACAGTTACAAGGAGCTAGGTCAGTCTAAAAGTCCGCCCTGCATCCAACTAAAACAAAACGTAAAAAAAAGCTATAAGTGAATGATTACGCGAATTGGAATTTGAACCAAAAGTAACTTTGCTTCAAATTCTCAATAAGGTATGGACGAGTGTTCAAATATCGGAAAAAGTGGAAGGAAAACAAAGTGATACCCATTCCTAAAACGAATTAAAATCTGGCGACAAATTACAGGGGAAAAAATTGAAAAATTCTTAAATGCAAACATTTGTGGCCGAAAACCACATTTGGGTTTCGTCATAATTACTCTGACAATGAATGTGTGGCAAAATTTGTGTGGGAAGTACGAATGGAAAATATGTAAACTGTGGCAGTATTATTGGACATTGAAAGGGCGTATGACTTTCTTTCGAACTTATAACTGGATATTGTATTTATGGAAGGTAGTAAAATTTCGTTAACTCTCTTCAATTAGTATACGAGCTCGATCTATGGTTTAAACTCAGAAGACCGAGTCGATCGATCACCGTTTAAATAATAAATGTAAGAGTAAACTGAATATTAAAACAAATCAATAAGTCAAATGGGGAGCTCATCCTGGTGATGCTAGAGTGGTATTGGATGCCCTTAATTGAACCCCAATACACACTCTATGGTATGAAATGGGTGAATCACCTCCCAACTATAAGAGAGAGAGAGAGAGATTGGATCACCGTGTGTAAAATTGTGCGAATGATAATAAAAGATAACGCGTAAGTATATAATATAAGAGCCAGATTGCAAGAACCTGCTTAATCTTGGAGAATATGAATCTAATCGAAAAGATCCAAAAAGTGGTCCAATGGTTCCTCCTACAAATATAGTTTTAAGAGAGAATGCACCTTGTAAAGTGCAAGTACTTCAAATACTTTTCTCATTTAAAAGTCTATACAGATTATAGTGTGAGAAATGATCAAGTGGGTATTGGAATTTACATTCCAGCACTAAAAATAAAGAAAACGTAAAGAGTAAGTGATAGCATCTAAATATATAGTGATCTGCCTATTAGGATTATAGACAGAATACAATTGGTACTGAATGACGGGAGAAGGAGAGTTATTTTGACTGGTTAGAATTAGTAAGTAAAAGAGGGTGTACTCGGGGCCGTGTTTATGTGAATTAGTTGTTTGAGTACGTTCGGTTTTGTGTAAGTGAAATTGTTTTTCAATGGAAATCTTCACACCTATCGATCAAAGATAATGAAAGATCCGATATGATTGCAAAAATGAGTTGATTAAATGAGGAGGAAAATTAATATGATTTTATGGATGTTAGAGATGTACTTCGTATGGCCCAGGTGAATCTGTTGAGAAAATGTTACAGTGAATTCGTTTAAAAATATCAAATAAGAGGCAAGTGCCTTTCTAGCAAAATAATATTCTTAGAAATGGCAACACCCATACATAGTAAAGAATGCTGAGTAAATAAATCTTTGGTCGAAAAACAATAAGCATATGCTAATTGATCTAAATTGCTGATACAAATAAACCAGTATTTATATTATTACGACTCCTCTCGGTTCATATCTGGGTTATTGACGCCACAAACGCTAATCAAAATTGTAACTTCTTTTCACTCAATAAACTCGATAACTTGTGAAAGACTAGCCGCTTGCCACTGAAAGGATCTATGAAACTATAGTCATTTCTACACTTTAACCGTAATTTATTACTGCTTATTATACAAATCGAATGGATTATCAATCTTTCCTCCAATCTTAACAATAGTAATGTATATTTATATTTCAATGTAGCACCTTTCTAGATATTCTCATGAGTCACTGTAGTATAGGGTTTCGAACTGGTTTCGCTTCCTCGCTGCATTCTTATGATGTTGGTTCGCTCGTTGTTAGTGTTATGTTTCTTCGTCGCTTGACGAGTTGAAGAGATAACATCTCTCGCTATCTAAACTGATCTACATAGAAAATATTGCATAGTGTCTCCGTTTCGATTCGAAATAGTTCCTCTTTCAGTCACTACTACATATACCGCGTACTCTTACCCCTCGCCCATAAACGTAGTTTATTGCAATGATTGGCCGGCATATTTGTTACAACACGTAGTAATGCTGTTAAGTTGTCTACAATTGACAAGTTACTTCCAATTTTATCGCCGTCAGTTTTTTGGATACGTAATGATGTACCATATATTGCATGAATTTCATCAATGTGTTAGAATAACACTGTTTTAACCAATTCCACGAAGAAAATTATTTTTTTTCTCATAAGTTCTATTTTTAACTTTTAAGTGATCTTTATGTATTGTAACACATTTGTATTAAAATTACACCATTACATTAAGTGATCATTAAATTTAATAACATATTTATGTTTTACGCCTTTTCAACACATCAATCTTTTTTATTAGTATTCAAAATACCAACTTACGTTGGTAAGATGATTTTTTCCTATGTATGATAGTTAATTTTCGTATTGAATTTCAAAACAGAACCCTTTCGTTACAAAACTATATAAACAATGAAAAGATGTAACAGTCCTGTATTATGTTGGGTTTTAGTCGTAGGTGTCATCATAAATTCACTCACAGCAAATTTTAGACTTCTTTAGTTATTTTTATCTTATAATTTAACATTATACAAGTATATCCAAAATCATAAATTTTCGATATAAACTACAAACCGATAGTCGTTTTTAACTTTGGGAGAGTCAGCATATGGTATGAAAATGCGTTTCAATCCACCAAGTTAGAGGAAAAATTGGAAATGACAGAAAATGGTAATAAAAGTTGTCTTAGAAAACACCCATCGAGCGATACTCTTTTTCTTTTACTCTTAATGACGTTACTTGAACTTCATCATCCTCCGAATTTCCACGGAAAAATATATCTGTATTTCTTAAAATTATTTGTTTAAAAAGCAGAGTATACTTCCGTGGAAAATATACAGTTCAAATATTTTTCCCAATTGTGTTCCGTTTCACCTTAATTCCGGCATTGTGGAAATAAACTTTATACGAGGACACCATTTTTCTGTAGGCGTTGGAATAAAATAGAATATTGAATTGAATTCCATCCTTAAACTAATTTTTGATCAGAAAATTTTTTATATTACCTGATAACTATAGAATATTACCTTATTGATTGTTGAATGTAGAACTAAGCGCTAGACAAGATTCTCGGTTAACGCCATGCCTATTCCTAAAGCTTAAGTTTACAAGAAACAAGAGGTAGGGATAGAAGGTAAGTTAATTAGAAAAGAACGACCCGATTACAAACGCCTGACAAATTGTTCCTAAATCACTGTTAGTACAAGACAGTCACATTTATAATCTACTAATCTACAATCGCCAATCCGCATTCTTGAGTCCGCAACACCCAAGTGTACTCGTTCTTTCTAATTAAAATTAAAATATTAATACTGAACTCTGTAATAAATTTATTAATTTATGGCTCAGAAATGTTTAACAATTAATTTTATTAACAATTAATAATATACCAAGACAGCACATCTCTAATCTACTAAACCGAACACCTCAATATTAATCTCCGCAATCATCAATTCTAGCCTGATAACTGGAATACAGGTAATATAGTATTGAATCACCTAGGTCATGTAATTTAGACACAACCTAGAAAATGTGTCTCGTTTTTTAAGATCATTTTGTAAATAAGGAACTCGTTAAGCTTGATTATACTGCATTGGAAACCGAGGCCTTCCTAATCTTTAATAACTGTTGCCATACATTCAATTTCGTTTTATTAACCTTGTCTTAAGTTTATTAGTTTTTCTTATTATTCCAAGTACTTGTTTTTGTATTTTTCATTTCGTTTTTCCATTGAAAATTCATAAAGTGGAAAGCAGAGAAATAAAAAGGCATCATCACCTCTGACAATTCTCCTTGCTTTTGTACTTATGTGTAATTGTTTGGTTCATTGTACAGATATCTTCAATTTTATTAGTCTTAAATCAAAGATATCATAATTATGTTAAATATAATTTGAATAATTTAATATTAATTGTTAAATAAATAATAAATCAAGCACGAGTCATTTCTTATAAGTTTATTCTATTTTTACCGGTTTCTAACGAAACTAATTTGACTGCTATAGCCTACTAAACAAACTAAGTCATCGAAAACACTCAAAATATATCAACAACGGCTTGAGCTTAAAACCTTACATACAAACACTCACATATACTCGTAAATATATATATATATATATATATATATATATATATATATATATATATATATATATATATATATATATATATATATATATATATATATATATATATATAAATACATATATATATATATATATATATATATATATATATATATATATATATATATATATATGTATATATATATGTATATATATATGTATATATATATATATCAAGCATTAGTGTTAGGCCCTGACAGTGCCTAACACTAATGCTTGATGATACAAAGGTTTCTTTACTTCTATCACTCCGCACGTTAGAGCCTAGCTAAAATGTTATAAACTTTTAAAGAACAACACCTTATGTTAAAGAATCAATATCTTAGGAAATATAAATAAGAAAATTTCTAAGGCAACGTTAATTAAAAACGGATAAAATTTTCTTTTTAACAAATTATAAAAAATTATTATAATTCACATAATTAATAGGTAAAAATAAATTAAGGCTTCTAATTAAAAATTAGAATTTTATAAAAATATGGTGCAATGACCTTCCAACCCAAATTACACATATACCTTCACTTTCAAGGAATGTAGCTTCGACACATAGATATTTTTTCAATAAAATCTGTATTTTCGATGATTGATTTCATGACTGCCAAGTATGAACTGTCAATATTAATCTTCGAATAATTAGCGGCAAACAATATTTAACTTTTCGGACTGGCACCCTGTAGATTAGTATCACTATTTTTCAATTAGACATTTATCAATATTGATGAGGAACAGCTTGTGATGTTTCGACTCAATCCTGGTTATGTCATCTCAAACCCTCATTAATGTTAAATTTCTAGTTAATTGCAAACCATTTACTACGAAAACTCTAAACTCCGTCCATATATATTTCTACCCGTTTTGGTCTTAGCCAAACTGTAGTCAACTGGTGGAAACACAATAATAGAATCCAATTAAGATTAAACGCTAATAATCAAATCTAATTAATATTGGATGTATGTCCTTGAAACGTCTGGAATATATGGACGAGGGTACCTAAATAGCTTTAGTTTAATCATGGAACTAATGTGATTGTCATGAACGGGTCTATGTGTTGCCAAAGCTCATTTCGATTCTGGCCGTGCCTATTTCTGTGGTGCAGAGATGTAGTGTATCTGCGCCCAAGTGATTTACCTTAACGGTGTTCGAGAATAATTTAATGTGAGAAAAATTTCATTGGGTCCCCAAAATCAATCGTTAAATGTCTCAGTGGTAGATTATAATTTGACTTCGCGATTAGTTAAGATAAGACTTTTTTAACTTTCTTGGTATGATCGATCGCATATTAAATTTAGCAGATCATATGAATTAGGGGAGTATATTATTGACTGTGAAAACTGGTTAGAACGAGGATTAGTTCACGATAAACTATTTGTATTCAAATAACTTTTACAACAACTTTTTTGAAGAGAGTAACTTTACACATATAGTAACTTTCATTGCGTCTTTCAAAAGGGCCATCGTTGTCTTGTTTAAATCGCAGCTGGCTGATATTACCATTCGGCTGATAATGCTCTAAATGTTGCTTTCTTGTTTCGTTGGCTGGTTTTTTAATACGGCACGATAACAGTTTTTAATACGGCTTCTAGTTTATTTTTGAAGGTAGGACGTAAATAAGCGTACCGTAGCCTTAAATACCAAAAAGGATTAAAAATACGGTCATATTCAAATAACACATTCATAATGTATAAGAATGGATTATTTATGTCCAAATATCTTTATTTCTATATAGTAATCTCAACGGTTTTGATTTAATACATTACGTTAAAATGTTAATATGTCTATCTACATACGAGTACTTAGAACTTGAGAACTTCTCATTTAGACACTACTCCATACGATTTCACAGATCAATATTACTTTATTATTTAGTAATAACAAACCAATCTATATGCATGTTCGTATTTGTATCATTAGTAACATAATATAACCTGAGCCAGGAGCTTACATTTTTATTTCGACGAAACAAATTCTAAGATTACTAATTATATTAAATTATATCACAGACAGAATTTAATAATGTACATTTGTACATATATACATATCAGTTACATTATAATATCATATATACAAAAATATATGTACATCGTTTCACAATATGTACATACTTAATACGAAATTCTAATGCATATTAATCAATTGTTATAGTATTTTGATATTTACAGATACGTTGAAATGTCAAACTGTGTTCGGATTTGCTTCTAAATATATATATATATATATATATATATATATATATATATATATATATATATATATATATATATATATATTTATATATATATATATATATATATATATATATATATATATATATATATATATATATATATGTATAATTATATATTTATAATATATATATATATATATATATATATATATATATTTATATATATATATATATATATATATATATATATATATATATATATATATATATATATATATTTATATATATATATATATATATATATATATATATATATATATATAAATGTATATATATATATATATATATATATATATATATATATATATATATATATATATATATATATATATATTTATATATATATATATATATATATATATATATATATATATATATATATATATATATATATATATAAGCGACTACCACCTTATAAAATTGGGGTGTTCAAACCACAAAGGTGTAAATAAATAGTTCTACTACGCATGTTTCGTAAATTGAAGAACGCGATTTTAATAAGCACAAACATTATATTTATACTGATTAGCATTGTTGTTGGTATACAGACGTTTTTATAATATAATATAATAATGATTGATTAAATGTGAACAGTTTAGTTGTTGCTGCTATTTATTAATATTATATATTAATGTTAACTAATCGATATTTAATTACTTAATTATAATTTAATTATTGTAATAGTAATCCAATAGCAATCATAATTATTTATTGTTTTCCTGATTCTAGGTAAATCCCTATATGTGACAGAATACTACACCAGCATCTGTATAAGTTAGAGACTGAAAAACAAAGTAAAATTGTTTATCTGTAATGATTTCATTGGGATATAATAAAGGTTAGTATATTTTTAATTATTTGTAAATAAATTGGCATGGTCGTATTAAAAACCACATATTCGTGTTATAATAAATGTAAACAAACACCTTGAACAAACATCATCTGTTCTATTGTAATATATTACCTTATTTATTATTGCTATTTAAACTGACCTTATTACTATATCAAACGGATATTTTCTTTGATACAACGATACCAATATGAAAACAATTGGGGTACAAATAAGCTTTGGGCGAAAAACAAAAGATGGCGTAGTTAGAAATAATTAAATTCCTTCAGATAATCTCGTTAAGTATATCATTTCGTATGTTCAATTTTTATTCATTGAAGTATATATATGTAAGAAGGGGTTCCGGTGTTTTAAAATCGCTTAGTTGGAGGCGATATTGGACCTAGATTCATGCCAAAGAATTTCCTGACACTATGGAAATGAAAACCGTCTCAAACTGTCTAAACCAAGAGACGCCACGCCGACCGCTGTTTTTTCACATGTAAACAACTGCTTAAACGATAAAATACGAAAGGTTGGTTACATCGAATCGTAGATTCACTATACGATAACTCCTAAGCACAAAAAATTGTGGTGCGTTTTATCAACTTCAATCAATAACCAAACCGAATATTTATGGCAAAATATAATAGGTGGGTTCAGTTCAAAGTGTTACACTATCCTGGAGGACGTTATCAAAAATAATATAACCAACTAAGTTAAGCAAAACTATCCTGCAAAAATACGACGCCAAGTGTAAAACATCACGAGTTAACAATATAATGACATATTTCTATTAGATAGGTACCTTGATATTTTTTAATGTCAGCCCGAAAAAAAAATTACTGTCACGACATGTTTGGTCAGTTAAAATTACACTAAATATTATATAAACATATAATATTGCCTTATTTAACTTTATCCTTTTTGGAAAAAGTTTTCGAAATAATTTCACAGAGATTTTGGCTTCGCCGCGAAAATCTTAGTTTTACAAAGTTTTTTTAAGGAACTTTTAAACGATAATATCTGGTGTAACCATCAGCATGTATAAATTATTCTAAATATGTTGTAAAACCATGGTTTAGTATTATACTATACAGAGAGCCAATGGTCTAACTACCAATCGATGTCAGAACTTCTAAACGCACTTCCAATAAGATTCTGCCATTCGGTTTACAACATTCTACTTGTCGTACGAAAACAACGTGAATCCAACTATTTTTTCGGTTGTTGCCAATATATATCAACTATTTTATCTTTTTCTTGAACATACAGTCGCAGAATTCCATCATACATGATGAAGTGTGATAACCAAGAAACGGTTAGTGTGTTGACCAATGGTAAAAAATTAACTCTAATCGTCAAACTTAATTCTCTTCAATGTTTGTATAGCGGTTACTGCAGCTCTGACTTCAACTTCACTGTTTGGCATAGAGTCGATTTATGTCTCAATTGCCTACTTTTATTTCAGATTTAGTAGTCTGCTTCTTTTAGTTTGAAATGTTTCGTGCTGAAGATACTGTTGGTGCTATTGTAGAAAATAAACAAATTTTCAATAATATTAACTTCAGTTAGAACCAAAAATTGTTATGTTAATGATTGGTTATTCCCTAACTATAAATTTAACATGTCATTTGCAATGACCTTTCCTTCCCGAGCTCATAAAGCCTCGCCACATTTTTTAGAGAGTTGTGCCTCTATTTTTAACGAATGGCTGTCGCTCTGCTATTACTGCTAGTTTCGAAATCTGTCCCGTATACGATTTGAAATCATTTAGAAATTTAGATTCGTTTTGTACAGTGTTTCTAGCAAAATTATAAGCTCTTACATGTTGTACTGTAGATGCAATAAGTCTCCCTGTTTTACACAAACATATCTTGCTTTGGACTGATAGTAAAGCTGTTCTCAATTTTTTAAATAATTTCTTAACTTTTTCGGTACTTGTTAAAGAATGCAAGAATTAAATTTAATTTCTCTCCTCTCATAATGGAATTTTTGCCATGTGAATACCTGCACATTCTAACATTGAAGGTAATGAGATAAGTTCACGATTAAACTCTATTGGTTCTGAACCAGCCATCTCCTTATCGCTTGATTATGTATAAAAGTAATTTACTCTGACAGATTTTAGGCTGAAGTGGTTTGCTAGTTCTCCAGCCGTAAGTCAAACTTGAGGTTTCTGAACAAACTTTAAGATATTTAATTATGCACTGTCTTTTAAGATTATCAAATCATAGTCTTAGTGGAGGTTATGGACGCTTTAAGAACCGTCTACATCGCATTGATGTATCCTAGGTTGTTATATGCGAGTTTTCGCATGTCTTGTTACAGCTGTCCGCCTTTTGATTTCGATCATCAACTATCGTCTCTCTTTTGATCTAAACTGGCCAATAATCCAAGGCGCATTAGTGAATTGGGATATAATCCTTGGTTAGTGCCATGGACTCGTTTATGGCATTGAGTGTAGAACCTACTTGGGTTCTACCCATGTTAAGAAAAAAATAATATCCTTTACAATAACATAAACAGTTTAATATGAATAAACTCGAGAGTTAGTGTTCTGTTCGTACTGGCTTTTACAAAGATAATAATGAAAATGAAGATGGCATCAGTGTTAATTTGTTAAGAATAAAATTTAACTTACACTTCAAATGATGAAGCTATAACCACAGAATTGCCTCTTAAGAAATAGTTTTTTCAGCAACTACCATTACAAGTATACTTTTTCGGTTGGCTTTGAATTACATACTTATTTACAAATAAGCCGGTTGTAGCTCAATAGTTAAAAGAGTTTCTCATCACGCCGCGGTCTCGAGAACGATTCCGCCGTTGACCTAATATTAACATGCAACCGGATGACATAAAAACGCATTTGTGTGTAAAAAACATTCGTTGGGCTGACGACCTACAATGTGCACTAATCGTTAAAATTGGTTCGTAAGATCTCATATGAGACGCGGTTAGGGCGGTTTACGGCCTCTAAGCCATAGATTATTTACAAATATGGATTTATTCAATCGGGTCAACTTCAACTATTATACAGCTTCGCTGTATGCACACAAACTTTATAAAATGACTAAAATAGTGAATTCATACGAACAATCAAACATATCTACTATATTCATTATTTATTTATGCATATACGAGTATGTACTTTTATAAAATACATTATATTGTTTGAATGTTTAATAATGGAATAAAATAACTATAAACATGCATATTGGGATTATTTAGGTCATTAAAATTTAATTTTATTTTAATTCAATGAAATGGCCAGTTGATAATCATAATCACAACAATTATATGAACTGTATGTAATTATATAATTTTGCATTTCATTTCGCAAAACCTCAAAATGACTATTTCGTTAATATTTTGAACTAAAAATAATAATTTTGACGTATATAATTAAATGAGACATGTAATCCAACAATGTGTATATATAACAAAACTTCAATTAGTTTTTTTTTGATTAGACCCACCACATTTTATTATTCCGGAAACACTGTGGCATTTATAGGTGGGATTTTTAACATTACTGATTTAAATTTATAATGTTGACGTTACCACTGCTATTAAGAAAATAATACCAACAAAACAAGTCTAAAATTACTTCATGCTATCAAAACTAGATTTCGATTATGAAAAAATACTGACAGTATTTCTTACTGAATAAACCAAAAAGAGAAAAAAATCTAAAATAACTTTAGAGTGACAGAGACAATTTTTTTACTTTTCCTTTTTTTATAGCTAAACTATATGGATAGGTTTTGCAGATATTAATAACATAAAAAAAAATCAATTTATGTTATTGGTTTTTAACAACTGATAAAAACCACTTTGAATCTACAAAAATAAAATATACTTACAGTAATTATACATTATCCATTTCTACTATAAATTGAATTAAATAACATAAAACGAAGTGATTTAAAATACTACATATTTAAAAAATAACTTCACATTTAAAATATAACTTCACTGCACAGATACTATTTCACATCCACATAAAATTTACCTATAAAATATTTTTCCAGTGCTGAAAAAAAAATATTTCCCTTGATATATTTTGTCAGTACTGCTATAATAAGTTTTTCACTATAAAAAGTAAGACTGATTATTAAATTTTAAGCACTGAAAATAATTTTTATTTCTTTCCCACATAACGAAAAATATATTTTTATCCTTTTTTCACTAAACTGTCAGTTCTAATTTCATAATGGAAATCAGGCTTAAGTAGTTTTAGACTTTAGAAATATTTAAGAGTGATTTAAGTTATTTGCTGTGGTTTTTCGTGTATCGCTGCTTCAACGTATCGTACCACGCCGGCAGAATATATTTTTTTTTTCGATGTGTTTGATACAGTAGTTTGGTATGCCTGTGAAGTTTTCTACAGATCTACAGATTTTATGCATGTGTTAGTTTTACACTGTTAACGCAAAATCCAATTAGAAGAATTATAATTCCAATTGAAATTTTTGAGTGAAAGATGGAGTACTAAAAGCAAAATTTCATTTATAAAAAATGTTTTTGTAGCTAAACGCATAAGATATGAATACAAAAGCAAAGATTTCATAAGAAAAGGAATGAATAAAGAGTCAAATTTATTTTCACTCAAAATTGTACTTCATTTTCCGAAAAATTTTCTCTTAAGGATATGCAAAACCAATTAAGCGTCCAAAATTCTAAATATTATAAAAAATAAATAATAAATTATGTTCATCGAACCTGAGTCCAAATCTCTAGCATTGGCCGATAATGGCCTTCAAACAGTTTGAGTCGAAATTGTACTTGAACGAATAAAAGTTGGGGCCAATTTGCTACGGGGGTTGGAGACCACCACTTATGCTCATTAGTTGAGAAATTCAATGGTCTATTTGATGTATAATCCCAACCTGAGTCCAAATCTCTAGCATTGGCCGATAATGGCCTTCAAACAGTTTGAGTCGAAATTGTACTTGAACGAATAAAATTTGGGGCCAATTTGCTACGGGGGTTGGAGACCACCACTTATGCTCATTAGATGAGAAATTTAATGGCCTATTTGATGTATTATCCCAACCTGAGTCCAAATCTCTAGCATTGGCCGATAATGGCCTTCAAACAGTTTGAGTCGAAATTGTACTTGAACGAATAAAATTTGGGGCCAATTTGCTACGGGGGTTGGAGACCACCACTTATGCTCATTAGATGAGGAATTCAATGGCCTATTTGATGTATTATCCCAACCTGAGTCCAAATCTCTAGCATTGGCCGATAATGGCCTTCAAACAGTTTGAGTCGAAATTGTACTTGAACGAATAAAATTTGGGGCCAATTTGCTACGGGGGTTGGAGACCACCACTTATGCTCATTAGATGAGGAATTTAATGGCCTATTTGATGTATTATCCCAACCTGAGTCCAAATCTCTAGCATTGGCCGATAATGGCCTTCAAACAGTTTGAGTCGAAATTGTACTTGAACGAATAAAATTTGGGGCCAATTTGCTACGGGGGTTGGAGACCACCACTTATGCTCATTAGATGAGGAATTTAATGGCCTATTTGATGTATTATCCCAACCTGAGTCCAAATCTCTAGCATTGGCCGATAATGGCCTTCAAACAGTTTGAGTCGAAATTGTACTTGAACGAATAAAATTTGGGGCCAATTTGCTACGGGGGTTGGAGACCACCACTTATGCTCATTAGATGAGGAATTCAATGGCCTATTTTATGTATTATCCCAACCTGAGTCCAAATCTCTAGCATTGGCCGATAATGGCCTTCAAACAGTTTGAGTCGAAATTGTACTTGACCGAATAAAAGTTGGGGCCAATTTGCTACGGGGGTTGGAGACCACCACTTATGCTCATTAGATGAGGAATTTAATGGCCTATTTGATGTATTATCCCAACCTGAGTCCAAATCTCTATCATTGGCCGATAATGGCCTTCAAACAGTTTGAGTCGAAATTGTACTTGAACGAATAAAATTTGGGGCCAATTTACTACGGGGGTTGGAGACCACCACTTATGCTCATTAGATGAGGAATTTAATGGCCTATTTGATGTATTATCCCAACCTGAGTCCAAATCTCTAGCATTGGCCGATAATGGCCTTCAAACAGTTTGAGTCGAAATTGTACTTGAACGAATAAAATTTGGGGCCAATTTGCTACGGGGGTTGGAGACCACCACTTATGCTCATTAGATGAGAAATTTAATGGCCTATTTGATGTATTATCCCAACCTGAGTCCAAATCTCTAGCATTGGTCGATAATGGCCTTCAAACAGTTTCAGTCGAAATTGTACTTGAACGAATAAAATTTGGGGCCAATTTGCTACGGGGGTTGGAGACCACCACTTATGCTCATTAGATGAGAAATTTAATGGCCTATTTGATGTATTATCCCAACCTGAGTCCAAATCTCTAGCATTGGCCGATAATGGCCTTCAAACAGTTTGAGTCGAAATTGTACTTGAACGAATAAAATTTGGGGCCAATTTGCTACGGGGGTTGGAGACCACCACTTATGCTCATTAGATGAGAAATTTAATGGCCTATTTGATGTATTATCCCAACCTGAGTCCAAATCTCTAGCATTGGCCGATAATGGCCTTCAAACAGTTTGAGTCGAAATTGTACTTGACCGAATAAAATTTGGGGCCAATTTGCTACGGGGGTTGGAGACCACCACTTATGCTCATTAGATGAGGAATTTAATGGCCTATTTGATGTATTATCCCAACCTGAGTCCAAATCTCTATCATTGGCCGATAATGGCCTTCAAACAGTTTGAGTCGAAATTGTACTTGAACGAATAAAATTTGGGGCCAATTTACTACGGGGGTTGGAGACCACCACTTATGCTCATTAGATGAGGAATTTAATGGCCTATTTGATGTATTATCCCAACCTGAGTCCAAATCTCTAGCATTGGCCGATAATGGCCTTCAAACAGTTTGAGTCGAAATTGTACTTAAACGAATAAAATTTGGGGCCAATTTGCTACGGGGGTTGGAGACCACCACTTATGCTCATTAGATGAGAAATTTAATGGCCTATTTGATGTATTATCCCAACCTGAGTCCAAATCTCTAGCATTGGCCGATAATGGCCTTCAAACAGTTTGAGTCGAAATTGTACTTGAACGAATAAAATTTGGGGCCAATTTGCTACGGGGGTTGGAGACCACCACTTATGCTCATTAGATGAGAAATTCAATGGCCTTTTTGATGTATTATCCCAACCTGAGTCCAAATCTCTAGCATTGGCCGATAATGGCCTTCAAACAATTGGAGTCGAAATTGTACTTGAACGAATAAAATTTGGGGCCAATTTGCTACGGGGGTTGGAGACCACCACTTATGCTCATTAGATGAGGAATTTAATGGCCTATTTGATGTATTATCCCAACCCGAGTCCAAATCTCTAGCATTGGCCGATAATGGCCTTCAAACAGTTTGAGTCGAAATTGTACTTGAACGAATAAAATTTGGGGCCAATTTGCTACGGGGGTTGGAGACCACCACTTATGGTCATTAGATGAGGAATTTAATGGCCTATTTGATGTATAATCCCAACCTGAGTCCAAATCTCTAGCATTGGCCGATAATGGCCTTCAAACAGTTTCAGTCGAAATTGTACTTAAACGAATAAAAGTTGGGCCAATTTCCTACGGGGGTTGGAGACCACCACTTATGCTCATTAGATGAGGAATTTAATGGCCTATTTGATGTATTATCCCAACCTGAGTCCAAATCTCTAGCATTGGCCGATAATGGCCTTCAAACAGTTTGAGTCGAAATTGTACTTGAACGAATAAAATTTGGGGCCAATTTGCTACGGGGGTTGGAGACCACCACTTATGCTCATTAGATGAGAAATTCAATGGCCTTTTTGATGTATTATCTCAACCTGAGTCCAAATCTCTAGCATTGGCCGATAATGGCCTTCAAACAGTTTGACTCGAAATTGTACTTGAACGAATAAAATTTGGGGCCAATTTCCTACGGGGGTTGGAGACCACCACTTATGCTCATTAGATGAGGAATTCAATGGCCTATTTGATGTATTATCCCAACCTGAGTCCAAATCTCTAGCATTGGCCGATAATGGCCTTCAAACAGTTTGAGTCGAAATTGTACTTGACCGAATAAAATTTGGGGCCAATTTGCTACGGGGGTTGGAGACCACCACTTATGCTCATTAGATGAGGAATTTAATGGCCTATTTGATGTATTATCCCAACCTGAGTCCAAATCTCTAGCATTGGCCGATAATGGCCTTCAAACAGTTTGAGTCGAAATTGTACTTGAACGAATAAAATTTGGGGCCAATTTGCTACGGGGGTTGGAGACCACCACTTATGCTCATTAGATGAGGAATTCAATGGCCTATTTTATGTATTATCCCAACCCGAGTCCAAATCTCTAGCATTGGCCGATAATGGCCTTCAAACAGTTTGAGTCGAAATTGTACTTGAACGAATAAAATTTGGGGCCAATTTGCTACGGGGGTTGGAGACCACCACTTATGGTCATTAGATGAGAAATTCAATGGCCTAATTGATGTATAATCCCAACCTGAGTCCAAATCTCTAGCATTGGCCGATAATGGCCTTCAAACAGTTTCAGTCGAAATTGTACTTAAACGAATAAAAGTTGGGGCCAATTTCCTACGGGGGTTGGAGACCACCACTTATGCTCATTAGATGAGAAATTTAATGGCCTATTTGATGTATTATCCCAACCTGAGTCCAAATCTCTAGCATTGGCCGATAATGGCCTTCAAACAGTTTGAGTCGAAATTGTACTTGAACGAATAAAATTTGGGGCCAATTTGCTACGGGGGTTGGAGACCACCACTTATGCTCATTAGATGAGAAATTTAATGGCCTATTTGATGTATTATCCTAACCTGAGTCCAAATCTCTAGCATTGGTCGATAATGGCCTTCAAACAGTTTCAGTCGAAATTGTACTTGAACGAATAAAATTTGGGGCCAATTTGCTACGGGGGTTGGAGACCACCACTTATGCTCATTAGATGAGAAATTTAATGGCCTATTTGATGTATTATCCCAACCTGAGTCCAAATCTCTAGCATTGGCCGATAATGGCCTTCAAACAGTTTGAGTCGAAATTGTACTTGAACGAATAAAATTTGGGGCCAATTTGCTACGGGGGTTGGAGACCACCACTTATGCTCATTAGATGAGAAATTTAATGGCCTATTTGATGTATTATCCCAACCTGAGTCCAAATCTCTAGCATTGGCCGATAATGGCCTTCAAACAGTTTGAGTCGAAATTGTACTTGACCGAATAAAATTTGGGGCCAATTTGCTACGGGGGTTGGAGACCACCACTTATGCTCATTAGATGAGGAATTTAATGGCCTATTTGATGTATTATCCCAACCTGAGTCCAAATCTCTATCATTGGCCGATAATGGCCTTCAAATGGCCTTCAAACAATTGGAGTCGAAATTGTACTTGAACGAATAAAATTTGGGGCCAATTTGCTACGGGGGTTGGAGACCACCACTTATGCTCATTAGATGAGGAATTTAATGGCCTATTTGATGTATTATCCCAACCCGAGTCCAAATCTCTAGCATTGGCCGATAATGGCCTTCACACAGTTTGAGTCGAAATTGTACTTGAACGAATAAAATTTGGGGCCAATTTGCTACGGGGGTTGGAGACCACCACTTATGGTCATTAGATGAGGAATTCAATGGCCTATTTGATGTATAATCCCAACCTGAGTCCAAATCTCTAGCATTGGCCGATAATGGCCTTCAAACAGTTTCAGTCGAAATTGTACTTAAACGAATAAAAGTTGGGGCCAATTTCCTACGGGGGTTGGAGACCACCACTTATGCTCATTAGATGAGGAATTTAATGGCCTATTTGATGTATTATCCCAACCTGAGTCCAAATCTCTAGCATTGGCCGATAATGGCCTTCAAACAGTTTGAGTCGAAATTGTACTTGAACGAATAAAATTTGGGGCCAATTTGCTACGGGGGTTGGAGACCACCACTTATGCTCATTAGATGAGAAATTCAATGGTCTTTTTGATGTATTATCTCAACCTGAGTCCAAATCTCTAGCATTGGCCGATAATGGCCTTCAAACAGTTTGAGTCGAAATTGTACTTGAACGAATAAAATTTGGGGCCAATTTCCTACGGGGGTTGGAGACCACCACTTATGCTCATTAGATGAGGAATTCAATGGCCTATTTGATGTATTATCCCAACCTGAGTCCAAATCTCTAGCATTGGCCGATAATGGCCTTCAAACAGTTTGAATCAAAATTGTACTTGAACGAATAAAATTTGGGGCCAATTTCCTACGGGGGTTGGAGACCACCACTTATGCTCATTAGATGAGAAATTTAATGGCCTATTTGATGTATTATCCCAACCTGAGTCCAAATCTCTAGCATTGGTCGATAATGGCCATCAAACAGTTTGAGTCAAAATTGTACTTGAACGAATAAAATTTGGGGCCAATTTGCTACGGGGGTTGGAGACCACCACTTATGCTCATTAGATGAGAAATTTAATGGCCTATTTGATGTATTATCCCAACCTGAGTCCAAATCTCTAGCATTGGCCGATAATGGCCTTCAAACAGTTTGAGTCGAAATTGAACTTGAACGAATAAAATTTGGGGCCAATTTGCTACGGGGGTTGGAGACCACCACTTATGGTCATTAGATGAGAAATTCAATGGCCTATTTGATGTATTATCCCAACCTGAGTCCAAATCTCTAGCATTGGCCGATAATGGCCTTCAAACAATTGGAGTCGAAACTGTACTTGAACGAATAAAATTTGGGGCCAATTTCCTACGGGGGTTGGAGACCACCACTTATGCTCATTAGATGAGAAATTTAATGGCCTATTTGATGTATTATCCCAACCTGAGTCCAAATCTCTAGCATTGGTCGATAATGGCCTTCAAACAGTTTGAGTCGAAATTGTACTTGAACGAATAAAATTTGGGGCCAATTTGCTACGGGGGTTGGAGACCACCACTTATGCTCATTAGATGAGGAATTTAATCACCCATTTGATAGATTATCCAATTTAATACGCGGTTTTTAATATGCATGTCTATTGGATAATGTCTTAGGTTATAATCATACCTATTAGATTTTTCTAATAAGATATTTTAGTTTGTTTCATTTTATCCAATACTCAAACCTATTTAGTTTTTATGAGTTTAGTACTGAGTAATTAAATTTGTTAGATCATCTTCCGCTACAAAATATTTGTTTTTATTTTAGCTAGATGTCGCGCAGATCTTTGTCATATATATTTTTGGTGGTTCTTTGTGAAATAATATTTAGATTTAGGTAAACGCCGATTCATTTTGAATTTCTTTCGATTATTTACATAAGTTGTTTGGACTACTTTCTATTTCACTTCCTATTTAATTATTTCATAAGTGCGCATAATTACATAAAACAAATGATTTGGGCGTCATCAGGTTTTCTTGCTTATACAGGTATCTTACAAAATCAAGAAAATAAAGTAAACACTCTCTTAAAATGTGTTATTTTTTAAGGTTTTAGTAATGATATTTAAAACTCTTGTAGAGTATTTTATTATAAGTCATAAATCAACATTATACCTATATTTCAATAAACATATTATTCATATATTAGTAGTAAAATTTTCAACAACGACATTTAATAGATTTGCGGATTAGTTTATGATATATAATAAACTATTCTATAAGGGTTATAATTATTATTACTCAAATCAATAAAACATTTGAAGCAAATACCTTTTCTATTTCTGTATTTGTTAGGATACCTGTATAAACAAAAGGAACCGATGCCGCCCAAATCTTTAATTATTCAATAGAACACCTGTAGTATTGCATATGATATTTTTAATTGGTTCACTAAGCATAAAACGTAAATTTATGTCGTTTTCATTTAAAAATGACCGAGATGACAATTTCGCAACTCTAAATGTGGCGTCAGCGTTGTGTTCCTTCCTTCGCTACTTCATTCGGTTTGAATAGTTTTATTTTCGATATCATGATCGATAGAAAAAAATTCAAAACGATTATGCAGCCATCTATAGCTAAATAATATTAATTATTGACATTAATCTTCAATGATTGATATTTTTACAGTAATTTCCGTTCCATTCAAAAGATAAAGTTAGCCCAACTTGATGAAAAAAATTCACAAAAACAAACACGTCTTTGCAACCAATGAAATTGCTTAAAAAATTTTCGGACTGAAAAGACGAAGGAAGAAACGCAACACTGAAACCGCTCAATGAATTACAAATTGACTACGCAATGATTATATACGCTTTCAACTAGAAGAAACTAAATATTAGATGAGATACTATTTTATATTTCAAAACACTATTTCAGCTTGAAACTTTTTTATGTTATTTTAGTGATTTACCAATCGTTAATTGCAATTAAAATAATTTTTATTGTATTTTAAATGTGTGGAGTGGACAGATTTGTTTTGCAATGGGTGTGGCTGCGCCTTAACTTATTTAATGTTGGTGATGTTGATGTGTATTACTTTTCTATTTAAATATAAAGGTATATACAGAACAAGATCGACAACGATTGGCACCGACGAATAAATAAAATATATCGCCGCGATTTCGCTGTAGTTAACATAGGTGGAGCGTTAGCGCATGGCGATATGATAATATTTTAAAAGGATTCTGTAAGTTAGCGTACTCAAGAAGTAATGATTGGGAAAATCATAAATTTTTTATTAAATACCTGTTCACACAGTATCTAACATCTAGTAACTACACATCGAAAAAATAATTGCAATATCTACTCACTAGAGTAGAGCGAGCGTAACAACTGGTATGGTTACGTAAAACGAGTTGTATTGTTAAAGTAAAAAGAAGAATTCAAAATAACCTTGAACTTAATAAATTTTGGTTTATGGTTTGGGTTTTTTAAATTTTATGGTCTTAGTTTTTTAAATAAAAATATTTTCTTCTATGCAACATTTTGTATGCATTACGGTAAAAATTATGACCTACAGAAAAAGGATAAATTATAAATAGATCCAGGTAATTTTTTGTCGTAAAGTTGTCGAAGATATAAGGAGAGAAAATATCAAATACATACATATTATATATATATATATATATATATATATATATATATATATATATATATATATATATATATATATATATATATATATATATATATATATTTTTGTCGGTTTTTACAGGCCATTAGTAGCCCGTACCGTGTCAACAATTGGACTCCATCGGTTTCGATCACGAGCCAGCTCTTCAATTCACCATTGTAGACAGTTTGAAGATGCCAGATCGCTCTCTACGCCGTGGAGCCATCGTCGCCGACAGCGACCTCTTTGCCTACCGAAAGGTGGTTCTCCCTTTAAGGTTCGCTGTATCATTTGGTAAGGATCAGCACGCAGAACCTGATCAAGCCAGCGTAGTCGTTGTCCTTTGATTTCATGCACGATATCCGGAATTTATATTAAATTCCTGATTTTGTGATTGAAAAGAACTCGGTATGTGCCATCAACGTCGCGTATTGGGTCATATATCACACGCATGATTCTTCTCGCATGATCGCACATTATCTCAAATTTGCAAGTACATTCTTTCTCCACAAAATCATCCATTTGGAAACATGAACACATCCACGTAAAACATCCCGAAGCCAAATTGACCATGTGTTGATTTCTAAAGTGCGGGCTCGGGTTGTCCAAAACGTGAGATCGTATCGGTCGTCAACAAAATTCGTCGGCAGTGACCATTTTATGGTTGCTGCAAAGCTACGATGGAAATTTTCGTACAAGTCAGGGAGGACAGAGGAATAAACAACGCGATTCTCCTGTGAAGGTCTGATAAATGTGGAAACGAAACGAAAATATCAAGACCTTGTCAGCAATAGAATTTTACGATTCGATTACCAATCTGATGATGTGAACAGTGTCTGGGAAATATTGAAAACCTCGGTTGTTGATGCTGTCCAGCACACTCTCGGTACAGTGCAAAACTAAGCCAAAAAATGATTGGTTTGATGAGGAGTTTCGTCTTGCTGTTGAGCAACGAAATATTTCCCACAATGAAGCACAGACTCGGTTTTCAATTGCAAGAAAAAACAAAGCAGTCCTTTCTAGGAGGACAGCTAAACGAATTTGTAGACAGAAGAAGCGGGAATGGTGGAAGGCTAAGGTTTTAAGAGTACAACAACTCAGCAATGAGCACAATTCCCGTGGTTTGTTTAAAGGAATCACCGAATTGCACCATACCTTAAGATCTCGGTCAACTGCCATTCGGGACCAGGATGAAAACGACCTTATTTGATTGGTATGGCGAAATGAAGTTATGCCCGAAGAATGGAAAGTGGCCGCGTTATGCCCAATATTCAAGAAGGGTGATCGCTACACCAGGTATTCCAAGATTTCAAGCAAGCCTATGACTCGATCAACCGAGAGAGACTATGGTATGCGCTTGAATATTTAGGAATACCGAAAAAATATGTACAACTCTGTAAAATTACAGTAACGCTATCGTATTACTTCTGGTGTTCGACAAGGAGATGCGTGGTCCCCGGATTCTTTTTAATATTATGTTGGAATACATCTGAAGCGTGTTACTTTATGTAATTTTTGAATGGGTGTTGTACTTCGAGATGACGTCATTGAATGATTGCGTGATCGAAAAGATCAAATTCATCTCATCAGGCATATACTACCGCACTTGATAATCATACTGTGTGCAATTCGTATATATACGTTCAGTCGTGACGCGACAGTACTAGTTACAAGAACTTAACTCGAAATATCGATTTTATGAATTGAGTGAGCTAATTTGCGATTTATTTTAGTTGCTATGGTCGCTACACAGCCTTCATCAAAGTGAAACACCTCAAGACAATATCTTATTCCGACAATCCAATCAACTTCTTGCTTATGCAGATGATATCTGCGCGTGATTGGATTAAATGGCAACGGAGTGAAAGAGATACTTGATCCACTGAAACAGTTTACAACTTCCGTTGATCTCAAAATCAACGAGTACAAAACCAAATATCTAATCTCTGGTTTTAGAGACCAAGACGCAGTTGATTTCAGTAGTGGTAACCACACGTTTGAAGGAGTGATGAGATTCAAGTATCTTGAATATCTCATTAGTCACGATAATAGTGTGGGAGAGAATATCAAGGTTCGCCTTGCCGCTGGCAATCGAGCTTTGTATCCTCCACGTCCACTGCTGAAATCAAAATATCTTGCAAATGCGGATAAGCTGAAACTATACAAAGTGTTGATTAGACCCGTTGTCATGTATGGATGTGAGAGTTGGACCTTGACGGATGAGTACGACAGATAGCTTCTTACATTCGAGAAAAGAATCATGCGTGTGATATATGACCCAATACGCGACGTTGATGGCACATACCGAGTTCTTTTCAATCACAAAATCAGGAATTTAATATAAATTCCGGATATCGTGCATGAAATCAAAGGACAACGACTACGCTGGCTTGATCAGGTTCTGCGTGCTGATCCTTACCAAATGATACAGCGAACCTTAAAGGGAGAACCACCTTTCGGTAGGCAAAGAGGTCGCTGTCGGCGACGATGGCTCCACGGCGTAGAGAGCGATCTGGCATCTTCAAACTGTCTACAATGGTGAATTGAAGAGCTGGCTCGTGATCGAAACCGATGGAGTCCAATTGTTGACACGGTACGGGCTACTAATGGCCTGTAAAAACCGACAAAAAAAAATATATATATATATATATATATATATATATATATATATATATATATATATATATATATATATATATATATATATATATATATATAATATGTATGTATTTGATATTTTCTCTCCTTATATCTTCGACAACTTTACGACAAAAAATTACCTGGATCTATTTATAATTTATCCTTTTTCTGTAGGTCATAATTTTTACCGTAATGCATACAAAATGTTGCATAGAAGAAAATATTTTTATTTAAAAAACTAAGACCATAAAATTTAAAAAACCCAAACCATAAACCAAAATTTATTAAGTTCAAGGTTATTTTGAATTCTTCTTTTTACTTTAACAATACAACTCGTTTTACGTAACCATACCAGTTGTTACGCTCGCTCTACTCTAGTGAGTAGATATTGCAATTATTTTTTCGATGTGTAGTTACTAGATGTTAGATACTGTGTGAACAGGTATTTAATAAAAAATTTATGATTTTCCCAATCATTACTTCTTGAGTACGCTAACTTACAGAATCCTTTTAAAATATTATCATATCGCCATGCGCTAACGCTCCACCTATGTTAACTACAGCGAAATCGCGGCGATATATTTTATTTATTCGTCGGTGCCAATCGTTGTCGATCTTGTTCTGTATATACCTTTATATTTAAATAGAAAAGTAATACACATCAACATCACCAACATTAAATAAGTTAAGGCGCAGCCACACCCATTGCAAAACAAATCTGTCCACTCCACACATTTAAAATACAATAAAAATTATTTTAATTGCAATTAACGATTGGTAAATCACTAAAATAACATAAAAAAGTTTCAAGCTGAAATAGTGTTTTGAAATATAAAATAGTATCTCATCTAATATTTAGTTTCTTCTAGTTGAAAGCGTATATAATCATTGCGTAGTCAATTTGTAATTCATTGAGCGGTTTCAGTGTTGCGTTTCTTCCTTCGTCTTTTCAGTCCGAAAATTTTTTAAGCAATTTCATTGGTTGCAAAGACGTGTTTGTTTTTGTGAATTTTTTTCATCAAGTTGGGCTAACTTTATCTTTTGAATGGAACGGAAATTACGAGAAAGAGAAAAATGCTCTAAAATCTAATGTAAAAATATCAATCATTGAAGATTAATGTCAATAATTAATATTATTTAGCTATAGATGGCTGCATAATCGTTTTGAATTTTTTTCTATCGATCATGATATCGAAAATAAAACTATTCAAACCGAATGAAGTAGCGAAGGAAGGAACACAACGCTGACGCCACATTTAGAGTTGCGAAATTGTCATCTCGGTCATTTTTAAATGAAAACGACATAAATTTACGTTTTATGCTTAGTGAACCAATTAAAAATATCATATGCAATACTACAGGTGTTCTATTGAATAATTAAAGATTTGGGCGGCATCGGTTCCTTTTGTTTATACAGGTATCCTAACAAATACAGAAATAGAAAAGGTATTTGCTTCAAATGTTTTATTGATTTGAGTAATAATAATTATAACCCTTATAGAATAGTTTATTATATATCATAAACTAATCCGCAAATCTATTAAATGTCGTTGTTGAAAATTTTTCAAAAAAAAATTCTACTACTAATATATGAATAATATGTTTATTGAAATATAGGTATAATGTTGATTTATGACTTATAATAAAATACTCTACAAGAGTTTTAAATATCATTACTAAAACCTTAAAAAATAACACATTTTAAGAGAGTGTTTACTTTATTTTCTTGATTTTGTAAGATACCTGTATAAGCAAGAAAACCTGATGACGCCCAAATCATTTGTTTTATGTAATTATGCGCACTTATGAAATAATTAAATAGGAAGTGAAATAGAAAGTAGTCCAAACAACTTATGTAAATAATCGAAAGAAATTCAAAATGAATCGGCGTTTACCTAAATCTAAATATTATTTCACAAAGAACCACCAAAAATATATATGACAAAGATCTGCGCGACATCTAGCTAAAATAAAAACAAATATTTTGTAGCGGAAGATGATCTAACAAATTTAATTACTCAGTACTAAACTCATAAAAACTAAATAGGTTTGAGTATTGGATAAAATGAAACAAACTAAAATATCTTATTAGAAAAATCTAATAGGTATGATTATAACCTAAGACATTATCCAATAGACATGCATATTAAAAACCGCGTATTAAATTGGATAATCTATCAAATGGGTGATTAAATTCCTCATCTAATGAGCATAAGTGGTGGTCTCCAACCCCCGTAGCAAATTGGCCCCAAATTTTATTCGTTCAAGTACAATTTCGACTCAAACTGTTTGAAGGCCATTATCGACCAATGCCAAGATTTGGTTGGGATAATACATCAAATAGGCCATTAAATTTCTCATCTAATGAGCATAAGTGGTGGTCTCCAACCCCCGTAGCAAATTGGCCCCAAATTTTATTCGTTCAAGTACAATTTTGACTCAAACTGTTTGATGGCCATTATCGACCAATGCTAGAGATTTGGACTCAGGTTGGGATAATACATCAAATAGGCCATTGAATTTCTCATCTAATGAGCATAAGTGGTGGTCTCCAACCCCCGTAGGAAATTGGCCCCAAATTTTATTCGTTCAAGTACAATTTTGATTCAAACTGTTTGAAGGCCATTATCGGCCAATGCTAGAGATTTGGACTCAGGTTGGGATAATACATCAAATAGGCCATTAAATTCCTCATCTAATGAGCATAAGTGGTGGTCTCCAACCCCCGTAGGAAATTGGCCCCAAATTTTATTCGTTCAAGTACAATTTTGATTCAAACTGTTTGAAGGCCATTATCGGCCAATGCTAGAGATTTGGACTCAGGTTGGGATAATACATCAAATAGGCCATTAAATTTCTCATCTAATGAGCATAAGTGGTGGTCTCCAACCCCCGTAGGAAATTGGCCCCAAATTTTATTCGTTCAAGTACAATTTTGATTCAAACTGTTTGAAGGCCATTATCGGCCAATGCTAGAGATTTGGACTCAGGTTGGGATAATACATCAAATAGGCCATTAAATTCCTCATCTAATGAGCATAAGTGGTGGTCTCCAACCCCCGTAGCAAATTGTCCCCAAATTTTATTCGTTCAAGTACAATTTCGACTCAAACTGTTTGAAGGCCATTATCGGCCAATGCTAGAAATTTGGACTCAGGTTGGGATAATACATCAAAAAGGCCATTGAATTTCTCATCTAATGAGCATAAGTGGTGGTCTCCAACCCCCGTAGCAAATTGGCCCCAAATTTTATTCGTTCAAGTACAATTTCGACTCAAACTGTTTGAAGGCCATTATCGGCCAATGCTAGAGATTTGGACTCGGGTTGGGATAATACATCAAATAGGCCATTAAATTTCTCATCTAATGAGCATAAGTGGTGGTCTCCAACCCCCGTAGCAAATTGGCCCCAAATTTTATTCGGTCAAGTACAATTTCGACTTCAACTGTTTGAAGGCCATTATCGGCCAATGCTAGAGATTTGGACTCGGGTTGGGATTATACATCAAATAGACCATTGAATTTCTCATCTAATGAGCATAAGTGGTGGTCTCCAACCCCCGTAGCAGATTGGCCCCAAATTTTATTCGTTCAAGTACAATTTCGACTCAAACTGTTTGAAGGCCATTATCGGCCAATGCTAGAGATTTGGACTCAGGTTGGGATAATACATCAAATAGGCCATTAAATTCCTCATCTAATGAGCATAAGTGGTGGTCTCCAACCCCCGTAGCAAATTGGCCCCAAATTTTATTCGTTCAAGTACAATTTCGACTCAAACTGTTTGAAGGCTATTATCGGCCAATGCTAGAGATTTGGACTCAGGTTGGGATTACACATTGAATAGGCCATTAAATTCCTCATCTAATGAGCATAAGTGGTGGTCTCCAACCCCCGTAGCAAATTGGCCCCAAATTTTATTCGTTCAAGTACAGTTTCGACTCCAATTGTTTGAAGGCCATTATCGGCCAATGCTAGAGATTTGGACTCAGGTTGCGATAATACGTCAAATAGGCCATTAAATTCCTCATCTAATGAGCATAAGTGGTGGTCTCCAACCCCCGTAGCAAATTGGCCCCAAATTTTATTCGTTCAAGTACAGTTTCGACTCCAATTGTTTGAAGGCCATTATCGGCCAATGCTAGAGATTTGGACTCAGGTTGGGATTATACATCAAATAGACCATTAAATTTCTCATCTAATGAGCATAAGTGGTGGTCTCCAACCCCCGTAGGAAATTGGCCCCAAATTTTATTCGTTCAAGTACAATTTTGATTCAAACTGTTTGAAGGCCATTATCGGCCAATGCTAGAGATTTGGACTCAGGTTGGGATAATACATCAAATAGGCCATTAAATTCCTCATCTAATGAGCATAAGTGGTGGTCTCCAACCTCCGTAGGAAATTGGCCCCAAATTTTATTCGTTCAAGTACAATTTTGATTCAAACTGTTTGAAGGCCATTATCGGCCAATGCTAGAGATTTGGACTCAGGTTGGGATAACACGTCAAATAGGCCATTAAATTCCTCATCTAATGAGCATAAGTGGTGGTCTCCAACCCCCGTAGCAAATTGGCCCCAAATTTTATTCGTTCAAGTACAGTTTCGACTCCAATTGTTTGAAGGCCATTATTGGCCAATGCTAGAGATTTGGACTCGGGTTGGGATAATACATCAAATAGGCCATTAAATTCCTCATCTAATGAGCATAAGTGGTGGTCTCCAACCCCCGTAGCAAATTGGCCCCAAATTTTATTCGGTCAAGTACAATTTCGACTTCAACTGTTTGAAGGCCATTATCGGCCAATGCTAGAGATTTGGACTCAGGTTGGGATTATACATCAAATAGACCATTGAATTTCTCATCTAATGAGCATAAGTGGTGGTCTCCAACCCCCGTAGCAAATTGGCCCCAAATTTTATTCGTTCAAGTACAATTTTGACTCAAACTGTTTGATGGCCATTATCGGCCAATGCTAGAGATTTGGACTCAGGTTGGGATAATACGTCAAATAGGCCATTAAATTCCTCATCTAATGAGCATAAGTGGTGGTCTCCAACCCCCGTAGCAAATTGGCCCCAAATTTTATTCGTTCAAGTACAGTTTCGACTCCAATTGTTTGAAGGCCATTATCGGCCAATGCTAGAGATTTGGACTCAGGTTGGGATAATACATCAAATAGGCCATTAAATTCCTCATCTAATGAGCATAAGTGGTGGTCTCCAACCCCCGTAGCAAATTGGCCCCAAATTTTATTCGTTCAAGTACAGTTTCGACTCCAATTGTTTGAAGGCCATTATCGGCCAATGCTAGAGATTTGGACTCAGGTTGGGATAATACGTCAAATAGGCCATTAAATTCCTCATCTAATGAGCATAAGTGGTGGTCTCCAACCCCCGTAGCAAATTGGCCCCAAATTTTATTCGTTCAAGTACAGTTTCGACTCCAATTGTTTGAAGGCCATTATCGGCCAATGCTAGAGATTTGGACTCGGGTTGGGATAATACATCAAATAGGCCATTAAATTCCTCATCTAATGAGCATAAGTGGTGGTCTCCAACCCCCGTAGCAAATTGGCCCCAAATTTTATTCGGTCAAGTACAATTTCGACTTCAACTGTTTGAAGGCCATTATCGGCCAATGCTAGAGATTTGGACTCAGGTTGGGATTATACATCAAATAGACCATTGAATTTCTCATCTAATGAGCATAAGTGGTGGTCTCCAACCCCCGTAGCAAATTGGCCCCAAATTTTATTCGTTCAAGTACAGTTTCGACTCCAATTGTTTGAAGGCCATTATCGGCCAATGCTAGAGATTTGGACTCGGGTTGGGATAATACATCAAATAGGCCATTAAATTCCTCATCTAATGAGCATAAGTGGTGGTCTCCAACCCCCGTAGCAAATTGGCCCCAAATTTTATTCGGTCAAGTACAATTTCGACTTCAACTGTTTGAAGGCCATTATCGGCCAATGCTAGAGATTTGGACTCAGGTTGGGATTATACATCAAATAGACCATTGAATTTCTCATCTAATGAGCATAAGTGGTGGTCTCCAACCCCCGTAGCAAATTGGCCCCAAATTTTATTCGTTCAAGTACAGTTTCGACTCCAATTGTTTGAAGGCCATTATCGGCCAATGCTAGAGATTTGGACTCAGGTTGGGATAATACGTCAAATAGGCCATTAAATTCCTCATCTAATGAGCATAAGTGGTGGTCTCCAACCCCCGTAGCAAATTGGCCCCAAATTTTATTCGTTCAAGTACAGTTTCGACTCCAATTGTTTGAAGGCCATTATCGGCCAATGCTAGAGATTTGGACTCGGGTTGGGATAATACATCAAATAGGCCATTAAATTCCTCATCTAATGAGCATAAGTGGTGGTCTCCAACCCCCGTAGCAAATTGGCCCCAAATTTTATTCGGTCAAGTACAATTTCGACTTCAACTGTTTGAAGGCCATTATCGGCCAATGCTAGAGATTTGGACTCAGGTTGGGATTATACATCAAATAGACCATTGAATTTCTCATCTAATGAGCATAAGTGGTGGTCTCCAACCCCCGTAGCAAATTGGCCCCAAATTTTATTCGTTCAAGTACAGTTTCGACTCCAATTGTTTGAAGGCCATTATCGGCCAATGCTAGAGATTTGGACTCGGGTTGGGATAATACATCAAATAGGCCATTAAATTCCTCATCTAATGAGCATAAGTGGTGGTCTCCAACCCCCGTAGCAAATTGGCCCCAAATTTTATTCGGTCAAGTACAATTTCGACTTCAACTGTTTGAAGGCCATTATCGGCCAATGCTAGAGATTTGGACTCAGGTTGGGATTATACATCAAATAGGCCATTGAATTTCTCATCTAATGAGCATAAGTGGTGGTCTCCAACCCCCGTAGCAAATTGGCCCCAAATTTTATTCGTTCAAGTACAGTTTCGACTCCAATTGTTTGAAGGCCATTATCGGCCAATGCTAGAGATTTGGACTCAGGTTGGGATAATACGTCAAATAGGCCATTAAATTCCTCATCTAATGAGCATAAGTGGTGGTCTCCAACCCCCGTAGCAAATTGGCCCCAAATTTTATTCGTTCAAGTACAATTTCGACTCAAACTGTTTGAAGGCCATTATCGGCCAATGCTAGAGATTTGGACTCAGGTTGGGATAATACATCAAATAGGCAATTAAATTCAGTGGTGGTCTCCAACCCCCGTAGCAAATTGGCCCCAAATTTTATTCGTTCAAGTACAATTTCGACTCAAACTGTTTGAAGGCTATTATCGGCCAATGCTAGAGATTTGGACTCAGGTTGGGATTACACATTGAATAGGCCATTAAATTCCTCATCTAATGAGCATAAGTGGTGGTCTCCAACCCCCGTAGCAAATTGGCCCCAAATTTTATTCGTTCAAGTACAGTTTCGACTCCAATTGTTTGAAGGCCATTATCGGCCAATGCTAGAGATTTGGACTCAGGTTGGGATAATACGTCAAATAGGCCATTCAATTCCTCATCTAATGAGCATAAGTGGTGGTCTCCAACCCCCGTAGCAAATTGGCCCCAAATTTTATTCGTTCAAGTACAGTTTCGACTCCAATTGTTTGAAGGCCATTATCGGCCAATGCTAGAGATTTGGACTCAGGTTGGGATAATACGTCAAATAGGCCATTAAATTCCTCATCTAATGAGCATAAGTGGTGGTCTCCAACCCCCGTAGCAAATTGGCCCCAAATTTTATTCGTTCAAGTACAGTTTCGACTCCAATTGTTTGAAGGCCATTATCGGCCAATGCTAGAGATTTGGACTCGGGTTGGGATAATACGTCAAATAGGCCATTAAATTCCTCATCTAATGAGCATAAGTGGTGGTCTCCAACCCCCGTAGCAAATTGGCCCCAAATTTTATTCGTTCAAGTACAGTTTCGACTCCAATTGTTTGAAGGCCATTATCGGCCAATGCTAGAGATTTGGACTCGGGTTGGGATAATACGTCAAATAGGCCATTAAATTCCTCATCTAATGAGCATAAGTGGTGGTCTCCAACCCCCGTAGGAAATTGGACCCAAATTTTATTCGTTCAAGTACAATTTCGACTCCAACTGTTTGAAGGCAATTATCGGCCAATGTTAGAGATTTGGACTTAGTTTCGTTTAATACATCAAATAGGTGATTAAATTCCTTATCTTTTTAGTGTAAGTTGTGTTTCCCAATCCCAGGAATAATTTATATACATGGTAAATTAGATTTGAATTCAATTAATAAACAATTTTGTTTGAATAGTCGTTCACAATTTCTAATTGGATTTAAGTTGGTTTAGTACTAATTCTTATTGATATTATTTATATTATTTATTTCTGGTTGGTTTCTTTGGCGGTTTGTTTCTTTGATCAATTGGAATCCTATTTAATATTATATTTTTAATTTTATCCAATATAAGTGCAATTCTGAATATCATATGATATAAATGCCATATTCGTAAGACTATAAATATGACTCCTTCTTTTATAGAATATTGAAGGATTATAATA
Source organism: Tipula lateralis (assembly GCA_963932295.1). Classification (NCBI taxonomy): domain Eukaryota; kingdom Metazoa; phylum Arthropoda; class Insecta; order Diptera; family Tipulidae; genus Tipula; species Tipula lateralis. The sequence continues at coordinate 141,133,355 of OZ010737.1, forward strand.
TAACATTTTCAACTTAAAGTATTTGGTGTCGTGATTTACGATAATTATATCAATTTTATATTGCTTACTTTATTTAAATTTTTTATTATGTTTGATTATAAAACATTTAAATAATAATTCATAGAGTTTGAAAACATATTTTTTTATTTGGAAAACATGTATATTGGATTAAATAAATCTAATTTCATAACAGTGTACTTTCTGCACCAATACTAACGCAATCAATCAGAATCGAATAGGATCACAAAAATTCCAATTGGATTTGTATACGTATATCTGTAGAAAAATCTGTAGAAAACTTCACAGGCATAGTTTGGTTCAGTTTATACCTCGACTCAGCAAATTTTGTTCCTTTAGATACATGTCTTAAGGATAGTATTAAAGAGATTTAAATGGGTTTATAATAAGAGATTTCATTTTGAATAGTCTGTTATTTGGGTAGCTGAGATCAGTTAACACATGAACTCAAGCCGGTACTTCTAATGATCCAGATTTTGATCGAAAAATAATCCTCAGTAATGAGCCTCATTTACACCTTGGAGGTTACATTAATAAGCAGAATTGTCGCATTTGATAATCCAAGAATGATTGTTGAAAAGCCACTCCGTCCTCAATGTGTCACTGTTTGGGAGCTTGTGAAGTATTCCACAATTCTTCCACACGTATACATATACAAATCCAATTGGAATAGTTACTAATTCTGATTGCTTTCATTTGTAGTGGTAATTTACACTGTTATGATTATTAAATTGTATGTTTTTCAGTAAAAATTGTAATTTAATCAATAATAAATAACAAAGATAGTTGATTAATTTTAAATAAAAATAATATGAAACAGATATATTAGTTGTAACATTTATCACCATTTACAAAATATGAAGACTGATAAAATAAATCTTTAGCAAACAATGTGGCACATTTACGATTTTTAAACTTTAGTTAATGTGATTATCCAACTGACTTTGCTTAAATTATAACATAAAAATGTATTATTATTATCTGTCGTATTAAATTAAATTAAACCTGGTAAATAAACTCAAATTGGAGTTGAAATCAGATAGTCATGAATGAACACATAAAAAATAGAATTCCAATTGGAATATTCCACAAATATAATATGTTATTGTTAATTATTTGCACGTCCCAGCCTTTTGAATTTTAGAGTGTAATTAAATAATTACAATAAATATAATAAATAAAACTTATAACAAATAATCAAACTCAAAACAAATAATTATAATAATCTATAGGGATTACCGTATTGTGTTAATAAATTCAGCGTGATTCGTTATTTAAGGAAATAAAATTCTATGTAACTACATATTTCCACACATAAAAAATCACACTCAATTTTTCCACATTCCATAGCCATTATCGGCCATCCCTATAGATGTTGACTCAAGTTTAGCTTCGGATTTGTATACATATTGAAATTATCAGATTATACACAAAAATTAAAAAGGTTTGAGCGTTCAGATATTTTGCTATGAAATTTATTCCTCAAAAACCAAATCACACTCATATTTTCCTCGATCCATGGCCATTATCGGCCATCCCTATAGATGTTGACTCAAGTATGGCTTCTGTTTATTATAGATAATGATATAATCTACTTATACAGTAAAATTCAAAAGGTTTGAGCGTTCAGATATTTTGCTATAAAATTTATACCACAAAAACCAAATCACACTCATATTTTCCTCGATCCATGGCCATTATCGGCCATCCCTATAGATGTTGACTCAAGTATGGCTTCTGTTTATTATAGATAATGATATTATCTACTTATACAGTAAAATTCAAAAAGTTTGAGCGTTCAGATATTTTGCTATAAAATTTATACCACAAAAACCAAATCACACTCATATTTTCCTCGATCCATGGCCATTATCGGCCATCCCTATAGATGTTGACTCAAGTATGGCTTCTGTTTATTATAGATAATGATATTATCTATTTATACAGTAACATTTCAAAAGTTTGAGCGTTCAGATATTTTGCTATGAAATTTATTCCACAAAAACCAAATCACACTCATATTTCCTCGATCCATGGCCATTATCGGCCATCCCTATAGATGTTGACTCAAGTATGGCTTCTTTTTATTATAGATAATGATATTATCTACTTATACAGTAAAATTCAAAAGGTTTGAGTGTTCAGATATTTTGCTATGAAATTTATTCCACAAAAACCAAATCACACTCATATTTTTCTTGGTCATTTTTAATTTTCTTTTATTTAGTTTGAAGTAAAATGTATTATTGTATTTTGTCATATTGAATTTTTAAATATTTCATTTTAGTATCAAATATCATATAATTAAAATCTACTCAAGTCCTAAATAAGAAATAATTTTTCTAATTGGAATAACGTTTAACAGTGTATTACTAACACATTGAAGTTTTGTGGAAAAATGTGGAATTCTTCACACCCGTCTGTTTGGTGTGGTTTTTGGGCTGGTGCAATTGAACTTAGTTTTCCAAAAAAGAGTCTGGAACTGTTACGTTGAATGGATTGCGCTACCGATCTATGATTTTAAAAGTTTTTATGGCTGGAATTGGAAAACATTGGTGTGGATGACGTTTATTTTCAGCAAGACGGCGCTGAATGCCACAAAGCAACAAAACAATTGCAATTTTGCAAGAAAAGTTTCCTGACCGTATTATTTCTCGAATAGGTGATCACAATTGGCGAGATCTTGTGATTTAACACCTTTAGACTTTTTTTAGACCCATTTGAAAGATAAGGTCTATTCCAACGCTCCACGTGCGAATCGGTCATGGCTGATATCGTATTCAAATGTTAATGGTAAACCTTCCTCTTTAAAAATACGCGTTTTTTAAATTAATCTCTTATTGAAAAACCCTTTATATACCATATATAACATGACTTAACACTTGAATAGCATTTCTAACCCTGGCACATGTACCTTCATATTGGTCAAATTTCAAAATAATTTTAACCTATCTATTTTCCTTGTGGTGACCTTCTATGAATTATTCACAACACGTTTAACATTGTTCTTGTCTCGTTACCTTTAATCACTTCATAAAAAACCAAAGGAAACATTAAATAAGCTTAATTATAACTTTTCAAATTTTGCATCGTTGAGTCTAGAAATCTACATCTGTTCTGACTTTCATTTACATATAAATTGTGTGATGTTATAGCTAGCCTAAAAAAATCGATAATGCATATAGATTGTTTGCTATTTCAGCCGAAAGTTAAAAATTCTAATTTTATTCGATTAATTACTAACCGAAGGATATTTTCCGACATTTTCCAGCCGAAAAATTTATATAAATCAAATAATTACCAAGCTTAACGAAAAAACACTCATATTAAAAATGATTAAAATAAACATGGCTGAATATTAATCCTTAGCAGTTTGCCAATGGCTATCACTGGAAAAAATATTGGGTCAAGTTTCATGTAGGGAGTCTGAGAAGATTTACTGAACTCGCAATATCTAGAGTATTATAGCTGCATGTGAATTTAGTCTTAGCAGTTTATCAATACCTGTCGTTGAAAAAAATTTTAAGTCATGTTTCATGTGGGGATTTCGCAAAATTTATTCTAACTGCTATCACTGGAAAATTTTTTAAGGTAAAGTTTAAGCTCTGAACAAATATTTCATGTAGGAATTTATTAAACTTTTGATTAGAAAATATTTTTCGGTTGACTTTAACTTCGATAAATTTGCATTAAATTTTTTTGTCTAAAGTTCTTTTTGGAAACGCGAATTTTAAAACGCGGCATTGTGAACTTCGCGTTTTCACGTGTTTATAAACTATGTGTGTAGGTTATTGTTTAGTGTTTAGTCGTCTAGAACATATAAGACAAGTTTTTCATAATGATCACAAGTAATGTTATCACTTAAATGTTTAAAACATGCTAAGAACTATTCTTAACATTAAGACATGCTAAGAATAATAAACATATGAAATGCAAACACATGATGTTTTAAGCTGTCTAGAGCATCTTATGGCTTGAGAACATAAACTTTGTAAATCGTTTACAATAATTTGCTCTTGAAAGCTGTCATTAATCATGGGCGTAACAGAACATTGGAAGTACTATTCAAACCATCGATTTTGATACTTTATATGTTGGTTAGATAGTTAGTGATCATTGATCAGATATAGTGTAAAGTATCAATTTTAATCAATCATTAGTTAAAGATACATTTGATTAGATATAGATATTTTGTCAAGAGGTAAGTCGCTGGATGTACTTTACTATCGTTATCAACCACTGGTTTCTTACAAGTCCTTTTGGGATCTTTTTGATATTTTAAAACGACATGATTAAAGTTCAGTATTCGAAACTTAGTTTTTATAGACTAAATTTGTTTGCAATATTTTATCTGTGTAATATATGAGTAAGATTATTTCGATAACCAACTAGCTTACTTTTCGTAAGTCAACAGATTTTAGTATATGTATCCGTTATGATCAGCGTATTGAAGAAAATTCTTTGTTTAACAGATTGCCAGCACAATGTATCTAGCATCTCATTTATTTGAGCCGTACCACCTCCGACAGTAAATTGCTTAATTTTATTTTGAATTTTAACAGCAACTGTTAACAAATCATCTGTAAACATGTATAAAGATGCTAACAAAAATCCCAGTGGTGCTCCAAGTTATTTTAGAACAGTTTTATAAGTTCATTCATGAAATTTTACTTGTTGTTGTCTGTTACCGAAACAGTCTTCAATTCAGTTTAATTCTGCTCCTCTTATTCTATATTGAATTAGTTTCTAGGTATCTAATATTCTATCGATTGTTCCGAAAGTAGTCTTGAAGTTAAAAACTCATTAACAATATAACTACTCTTAATATATAAATGATTTCTCCATTTATTTTACATTAAAATGATACCTGTTGACAGAGATGGTTAAATCAGGATCCACATAAACTAATATTTTGTAAACTAATATGTAAACTAATATTTTATATATATATATATATATATATATATATATATATATATATATATATATATATATAATTTTTTTTAAACAGGTTTTTGCAGGCCATATAAGCCCGTATTCTGGCAACAATCGAACTTCATCGGATTCGATTACGAGTCAGCTCGTATTGTTAACAGTTTGAAGATGCCAGAACAGTCTCAGAGAGCGACCTTTGATTTAATGCACGATATGAGGAATTCGCATTAAATTCCTGATTTCGTGATTGTAACTAACGTCATCAACGTCATGTTTTTGGCAATATATTACACACATGTCATGATCAATCATGTCACAGTTAATGTCAGTTGGAAGAGTAACATGAGAAATACTTTTATACATATATTGAAATCCCATTATTTTTGGTGGTGTTAAACGATTTAAGTATTCTCCAGAGGTTCTATAGATTGTTTTTACTTCCTGCAATTTGGTTTAGGATATTTTTAGAATTTGCGTCCCGAATAAATTCTCTTTTCTTCTTTAGTAAATTCAACTGATTTGTGTAATAATGTTTTCCAATTCCTCAATAACGCAGGAAATAGGTTAAGATTCATCCATACATGAAGTTACTTATTATATTCTGTGGTCTTCCGGAGAAAGAAATTTATGTGATTGTTTCATTGTACAATTCAATTTCCAACGCAATGATTGGGATAGTGCAATATCTACTAATTTTATTCGCGAAGAAGATACGGGAGGTATTTCACTTTTTCGAATTAGGTTTTCAACCATGAGATTAAAAAGTATCGAAGAAAAGTATCGTAATTCTTTATGTGAATATCTGTGTTAAATTGGATTTACTGTAAAAATAAAAATTGTAAATATTGACTAAAAATTGTTTATGAAATAAAAAATATTCCAAAGTTAACCTACAGTCTAGATAGATTCCTTAGAACACTCTATAGCCCTACATAGTCTATAGAAAAAATTAAAAGGGAGTACCCGATTAATATCTGTTAGTAGTGGCTATAACAGATATGTTTATGATGGCCAAAAGCACATGTTGTAGTAACGAATATATATATATATATATATATATATATATATATATATATATATATATATATATATATATATATATGGTTGAATATATATATATATATATATATATATATATATATATATATATATATATATATATATATATATATTTATATATCCCGGTAAATATCAGTTTATAACAAGATTTTGACCGTGCATCAGGAAATTTTATGAATTTTCGGGAGATAGTTGACTCTAAAGCTTGCGTAAAATCATCTAAGGTCCTGGAAAAATATGATTGGTCCATAGTATGGAACAATATATCACTAACAGATCGCTGGTATGACCCAGTCTAAAAATTCAGCACAGCCGCTAACTTGATTTCTAAAGCAGTTATGGTGATGCAATTTGCTGATCTAAATCGGAGTATTATTGCCGTAATTAAGTATTTAAAAATATCCTTGGATATACGAAATGATTCCATAAATCCTTTTATAGTTTTATAAAGAAAAATTAACTCACTTTTCATTTGACAGATCCATACATTAAACCGATCTCTTGTAAATCGTCTTTCTATGGTATAATTAAGATTATCTCTTTCCTATGGAGACTCACTATCAAGTGCACTTATAGTTATAGCCACAGCAATATTCATTTTGAATTTTAACAACACTTGTACATAGTTTGTAATTTTAAGTGACGCTTGGTTGTCATAAAAGTTAAATGTCAAATTAAAATTGTTGTAATTCTATCTTCGAAAAAACTTGCTACATCAACGTATCACTTTGAATTCGAAAATTTTATAACATACCATCTATCACTTTTTTGATTCGACTTTAAAAGTCGATTCGAATGAAAGTGATAGTACAACATCCAAACAAAGGATACTTATTTTCGATTTTCATGGGCAATCAAATTTTGACGTTCAAGTCATTTATAAATTAGGCAATATGACCGTATTACGTTAAAATAATTATTATAAGACAATTAAGTATATACATATTACTATTAATAAACTTAACTAATTTTTAATAATTAATGAATTAAAATATTTACAAACATTAACCTGTGCACCATGTGATGCATTTTCTGATGAATCATTTGCCCCATGAATACTTCTTGTTGAAATCCAGCCAGTAAATAAAATATTTAAAAAAAAAATTCCTGAAACCAGAAATAAATAATAATTAACATAATAATATTATTTAAAATAATAATTTAATAATAAACTAATTCATTCATTTTTAGCATCACCGCCAATCCACACGATTGGTTTAAAACACTTGTATTAACCCATTTTTCTAATTCACTTATAGTTTCTTAATTTTTCACTGTCATGCGATTTCATTAATTTTATTTATTAATTTTGCTAGTTTATTCTATGTAATGTACAAACAAATCACTTCTCTAACGAGTTATCTATTTGATAAACACCATGCACACACAATCTTCCATTTTCATTTGATTGAAAAAGTTGCCAAATATTTGATGACCAACACCGGACTTGTATTGTTCACCTAATTAAGGACCAAAGTCAAATTTATGTATTTAGGTATATATATATATATATATATATATATATATATATATATATATATATATATATATATATATATATATATATATATATATATATATATATATATGTATATATATATATATATATATATATATATATATATATATATATATATATGTATATATATATATATATATATATATATATATATATTTATATATATATATATATATATATATATATATATATATATATATATATATATATATATGTATATATATATATATATATATATATATATATATATATGTATATATATATATATATATATATATATATATGTATATATATATATATATATATATATATATATATATATATATATATCCATATTTAATTATTATTTGAATATTACGGTAGTCAATAACAACTCAAATAAATATTAATATTTCGTTAATATAAATTTTGATAGTAATTTTTAAATACTGTCATTAGTAACCAAAATTAAACACGCAATGAACAAAATTATTTATATAGGTTTAGTATAAACAGAAACTTTACTCGTATATAAATTATAGGTGTGAATATTAAACTAAAATAATTGATTCAACATGTATTATAATTGCTTGTATATCGTTTAATTATTTCTCAATTTTTTAACTCTCTCCGAATTTACATGCACAAGGCAATTATGTATAAGAAGGTCCACCATCAGACGACCATATTTGAGCTGCACGTCATTAGACTCTCGACTTACGAAAATTGAAGTTTCGTTTTTTTCGTATTCTGAATTTGCAGTCAATGCAGCTGGATCCGAACTTCAAAATTTCAAATTAATTTGTCAACACTCGTGATCTTGGTGGCCAATTGATATTAAAATTTTTTGAAATTATAAGATCATCAAACTTGATTGTAAATAAGTCAAGTGTTTCACAAATTCTGTGATTATAACCACCGTCAACATGACACGTTAGCGTTATCTATTCACTGTTACTTCATTTTACGTTCATTTTCAAGAAAATTCGAACCAATTATGAAATCAGCTCACAATCATGTTGCACTGCAAATAAATATTTTTTGAGTAATTGACTGTTCAATTAATTATATTTTTTGAGCTATTGAGCGTGAAACCTCAACATTAGAAAGCTCAGTTTCTATATCATCGAGCAATTCAACAAATGGATTTGACACATCTATAAGTAAATTTTGGCAGAAATGCACTCTAGGGCATTACTTAAATTTGTAAGACAATGAATGACCAGCAGTCGATGGTATTGACTTTACTTAAATTGATAAGACAATGATTGACCAGCAGGCGATAAATGGTATGGTTAACTCAGAAAAAAACTTGGGTGAAAAACACCAAAAACTTAGGTCAATTTAACCACAATCTTAGTATTTTTCAACCAATGTAAAATAAATAACTAAAATATTGGTTAAAATAATTTTTGATTTTAAACAACCAAACTTAGATTATTAACATAAAACATTTAGTTACTTTATGCTGGAAACAGATGGTCAGAATTCTGACAGCAGCGAAATTAGAATACACACGTTTATGTGTAGTGAATTACATGTATTCTGCTCGACATGTAGAATTCTGCTTCATGTCTCTATTTCTAATTTCGCTGATCAGAATAAGGGCGACAACACATAAAACAAAATAAAACGCAAATCGTGACTAATTTCAAGTTGTTTTTTTTTCATTTAGTTTTCTGTTGATAGAAAATATTTTTGTATTCTGTCAAAATAAAATGGAGAAACAGAATAATTTTAGATTGGAGAAATAATAAACGGAATTAATCATTACAAATTTTTGTTTTTATTTAAGCATTTTATACATTTCTTAACATAATAATTTTAATATGTAATCCTTAATGGCGAATGCATCTCGTGGAATTATATTGTGGAGTTATTCGGTTTAAATTTATCGCGCCCATAGCCTTTTTTTATTTTTCACTACATAACTTAATTTAATTATTCACAATAACATAAATAAAATATGATTATTTTATTAAAATAATTATATTTTATTAAAACACTTTAATTCACGATAATTTTATTTTATTTCCCATTTTTTTATAACGCACAATAAAAATTACAAAACAGTTTGACAGCTCAAATTCTGCTTGACGCGGCAGAAAAAAACGATCATGTAATTTGCAGGCAGCGCTGTAAGCAGTGCTGCCGGCAGAAATTCTGACCATCTGTTTTCAGCATTAAACCAAAAGTATTTGGTTATTTTTTAAATATAATCAATAATAATTGTTTTTAATGACCAAATAAAAAAGTTGAATTAGCTAAAAAAAAGTAAATTTCACATACGATTTAGTTAGATTTAACAAGTTTTATTATTTGATATAATCCCAAATTTAGTCAATATTTGAAATTATTTAAGTTGTACAAATCAATTGATTGTTTAAATTGACCAACAATTCATAGTATATTTCAACAATAAACTTAAAATAAGATTAAACAACACATAATGTTAGCATATTCAATCTTTATTTAATACACATTTTGATTACATTCTTTTCATGTTTTCAAGCACTTTCTTTTCGAGTAATCCTACAGCTTCAGTATATTGTCAAGCCAATATTTACTTCCCATTCGGCGAAAATTTAACAAATGAACCCGGACACTTATCATCATCAATCAGGGTTTTTACACACTGTCCACTTGCTGTGTTCCTCATTTAACACAAACCATCGTAACCAGACGTAACAATTGTGTGATGGAAATTTTCACGATTAAAATGCACCACCAAAACAGGATCTGAATGGACCTGAAGTGTTTTTAAGCATTTAGCCGTTCCTCCATCCCATATTCGTACCGATTCATCAAAACATCGCCAACTTAAAAATCGGACCAAACCGTGACATTCTTGGATTTTTTGAGCCCCAAATGCAACAATTCTGCTTATTAACATAGTCTTAGGTGGAAATGGGCCTCTTCACTGAAAATAATTTTTCGACAAAAACCCGGGTCATTTTTGATGCATTTGAACATAGCATCCTAAATATATAAGCAGCAATTCTTGACTCTTTAAATTTATCAAGTTTATTTATTGAGGTCTAGATTTTCATACACTCCATAAGAACCAATGTAAAATTGAAGATTTTTGGCTCAATTTTAATGAATGAAAAATACTGAAAACGAAAATTATTTTTATATCAATGTTTAAATCAAACATTTTCATATAATATATATGGAAACCAAATGAAAATACGAATTATTTTAATAGTATTATTTTAATAGTTATAAAATAAAAACGGTTTGATTTATTCAATTTTTATACATGTATATGTTATAATTGGTTCTAAAAGCCGTATAAAAATATATAAAACGAGATCGCTGACGTATGAACTACGAAAAAGAAACATACTTCAAATATTGGATGAGAGATGGCACTTAATAACTTTAATAATATAAATCGTATTTATTGATATTTTAAAGCATGTTGTTAATGCGATAATACGAAGTACACAATTAAAATGCCCAAACATGATAATGTCCAAAATCAAAAATTATTTAAATTATTTAATACAAGATGGCATCATAAGTCGTTACGATTTTTAACAGTGTGAATTTTTAAAACAATTTTAAGTATTTGAATTGTTTTTTTATTAAAATTCATTTATTTAGATACAATATTAATTATTAATTATAATATAAACGTTCTATTATAATAAATAAAGTAAACAATTTTTGACACAAAGAAAAACAAAAATAAAAAATATTTTGTTATGTTTTCTTTGCCATACATTGTTCGAAATTTTTTAGTAATAAATTTGAACTGTAGGGCGATTTTATTATTTTTTTTAATGACGTCATAACTTTTGATGTGTTAGTAAATAAGAGGTATACACTTTTTAAATTCGTTTTCGATGCTTGCTGCTTCTATATTTAGGATGCTTTGATTTGAAAGACATAATCAGCGAAAATACGACGTTTATGGTGGTCGACTGGTTTAAGTTCTTGTGTTAATCTAATTCTAAAGACCTAACTCGTTATGCAAAAAAACGTTTGTTATGCCGTTTGTAGCATGTTTTCTTCAAAACTACCGGCTATAGCCGCAAAATTTTTAGTTGTTCACTGACATGTCCAAACAGCTCAAATTTGTCCACTAGTTGTTCTATTGCCAGCCGAACGACAGATGCCCAAATACCAGGCTATTCAAAATGAAACCTCTTATTCGAAAGCCCAATAATTATTCCCACCGTAATAATTTACTCCATAATTTCACCACAACTATACGTATATACCGTAATTTATGTCGTATGACAGAAATTAAACTTTTATGCTACATATATTGTTCTCAATCAATATTAGGCTAGTCGCACGATAATAAATCACATGAATCAAGTTTTATAGCACCACATAAAATTATGTGCCTAACTGATCTTAATTAATTATAGTTTGAGTATATAAATTACATAAAATATATAAGAAAGTATAAACAAGAAATATTTTATCATATTTAATTAATTTGCTTAAGATTTATGTAGCAAACCGCATACGTATGTACATACATATGTAGGTTTGCGTTATTATTACAAATTTATTTCCTTAACAAAAGAGATATGCATGTACATAATTATTAGAAATAAATTATTTAAAAATAAGATTAGTCTATTTTATGTTTCGAATTACAAAATACAATGAAATCTTTGATAACACTATTAAAGTTGTATAGGGCATACATGTTGTAACATTGTGAGGATAAAAGAGCATTGGAAAGGGAATGTGTCTCACCACAAGTTTCTATTAGAAACGGAAGTTGATAAATAATAAACGAAACTACAACTAAATTAATTTTATATTTTGTTGCTATTTTTATTTATCAGTAACTGCTGATTAAATTAGGTTTCTAAGTGTTGATTTTGGTTTTTATATAAAGTTTTGTTTGAGGATTTTGTTGTTTTACAATTTTTGATACGTAAAACTATAATGTAATATATAAGAATAAGGAGGGACGTTCGTTTATGTTGAAACATAAATTATTGAATTAATATTGAACAAATTTAACAGGTAAGGACTATTTATTTTATGTTTTCAAATGTTATAATTTTGTATTAAATTACATATTTATAAGAACGTCTAATGCTATACTGTACAAACAAACCAAAGTGCATTGACTGCTTTAGTACATTATGTATGTACACTATTAGCCTATAGAAATACATTAGTAGTTTTATAATATAAAAAAATAATAATTGAATAGAATATAAATTAAATATAAATATTGCGTGCTTACACGTATTATCGTACGTGTATATAAATTTTAATATTATTTAATACCAACAAAAGTTACTAAATTAAAATTATTATATTTTCCACTTTTTATTTTTAATGTGGAGTGCGTTGCTGGGTGTTTGAGTTTATTTGTATATTTCGAAAATTAGTTCGTTATGGTAATTAGAAATAGTTCATACATTATTAAATTTTAAAGAAAATAATTTATTTGTTTGGAATATAATTAGTTTAATTTTTTTACTACAAGTTTTAACCAAACTTTATATCGAATATGTCAAATTAAATAGTGTTCAAAATAAAAGTATGATAGTTGTTTGATAGTTTTGCACATTAGATTATATATAACTTGGAAACGAGATTTCTGAACATCCCGGTCCTTTTTAGTACTTAACTGGTGTTTTTATGATATGTTAGGAGAATTACAAACCAACCAATTACGGTGATACTAGGTTTGTTACCATAATCCTGGAGTATGTTTAACAGAGTACCAACTAGATATCTGTAATCCTATTATATACCATAATTATGCAGGCGTAGACCACGCCTGCGTCTCAACGTTAAGTGTTGTAAGGAGAATATTAGTCACAGAAACGACTAGGGCAGTAATCCACAGCAAAGCCATTTTCTAACTACATAATTAGTATAAAATTTTCAACGTAGTCGCCTTTTATTTCGATACTCTTCCAACTTTTTTCCAATTTTTCGATTGCTTCTGAATAATACGATTTCTCCAAATCTTCAAAACGTGCGTTTGTTGAATCGATGATCTCCTTATTAGAGCCGAATCTCTTTCCGCTAGCAATTTCTTCAAGTAGTCGCAGGGGACTAAGTTCGCAGAATATGATGGATGTGGAAGCACTTCGAAACGTAATTCATGTATTTTGGCTATGCTAAGTACAAACGTGTGCATCCGAGAATTGTCTTGATGGAAGAAAACTTTTTTTGTTGCCACATGCGATCGTTTTTCTTTCAAAACGTCGTTGAAACGATCTAATAAGTTGCGGTAATATTCACCAATCGACGCTGACTGTTCTCCTCTTTTGAAGGTAATCGATGTGTATTATGCCGCGTGTATCCCAAAATAATGTGACCATGATCTTGTTGGTGTATAAGGCAATCTACTGTTAAACGTGTTTAGTTTTCGATGTTTAGTGATAGATCCATGTTTCAACCACAGTTATGAAACGACGGAAAACTCCTTTTTATTTCGCTTGAACATCGCCAATCCAACCTCTGAAGTTGTCACACGGTTACGTTAAAGTTCGATTTGAAGCAAACATGTCATCCAACGTGAGGATAGCTTTTTTATATTTAAATGTTCGTGTAATATATTACGCACACGTTCATCTGAGATACCTACACTGAAAAAAATCTAGGTAATAGTAAGAAAAACCGTGTTTAATAATAATATAAATTTGGGTAAAGAGAACATTTGATTATATTAACAAAATAATTTTTTTAAATAAGCTTCAGTTCAAATTAAAACAACTTCTTTTAATAATACCAACATTTTTTTTTAATTGGTAGTTGTTGATGACGTCATTAATTACCGAATAAAACAATTGTTGTTTATGGTTTTGTAATTGTTTATATTAAAGATGGTAATTATTTATATTTAAAAAACACGTTTTTACAAATAAAAAACTTTTTTTTAATAAAACAAGGATTTATTTAAAACTGATATACGACTTTTGTTAATATAACAATACATTTTGTAATATCAATATTCATTTAAGTTAATACAAGAAAAAGTTTGTTAAAGATATATATATATATATATATATATGTATATATATATATATATATATATATATATATATATATATATATATATATATATATATATATATATATATGTATATATATATATATATATATATATATATATATATATATATATATATATTTATATATATATATATATATATATATATATATATATATATATATATATATAGCATTTATAAATATATATACATATTTATATTTATAAATGCTCTATTTGGTCGTCTCATGCATCACTGGGGTGAGCGAATGCGGGCACCGAGAAATACAGCATGTACTCAGGTTCGTTTTTTTCGGCAACAAGGCTCAATCACACTCTAAAAACAAACAGTGAATAAACACTTAAAATGTGTATTTTACCACTAATTCTGAACGTAAAATACAACAACCACATTTAATTCTACACACTCGAAGTGTGATTTATTAAAAAATGACGTAAATAACTCAATCGTAGCAGTTTACATGATAAGCGTTGTAAAAAAACTCAAAAATTGTGCGAATTCCCGAAAAGTCAATCGTTTCTTACTCTGCAGTTGTGACAATTTATCTGTGTTTTTATCAACCAAAAATTTATTTAACACTATTTTTGCGGAAATTTACAAATAGAAAAGCTAATTTTCTTGGGAGTTTTTCAAATTTAGGATAACTTCAAAATTCGCTAGAGTAATGTTGACAACCCGACTTATAAACAAACTGGATAGTAAGCAATAAGCAAGCATGATAGAATATGCTTGATAATAGATGAATTAGATGATATTGATCTTTTCATCAACAGATTATGCAATGAGACAATGACGTCACACGTAACATTTCATAAAAATAATACAGAATAGAAAGTTGTTCAAATTATAAAAATTAACTGTCATCAAATCTTTAGAGAACTAAGGCCATTTTAATCAGTATACTCAAAATATCCTAATAGTTCAATTTTACACTAATTTAGTAGATTTTTTCAATTTATACGAATAATTTTTCAACATTTAAAATAGAAATTTCACTCTTAAATTGTGCGATTACTCACGTTTAAAATGTAAATAATTCACATAATTTAGTGTGGTTTTGTAAAATCACACTACGATGAAAATTAACTACAATAATTGAAGGCAACAGATAACCTACAATTATTGTAGTAAATTTCAACAAAAAATTTTTAGAGTGCACTTAGTGGGTGAAATCAAGCATCTCAACACAATTACGACATAGATATATCCACATAATCTAAAAACGGAAACGAAATTCACATGCGGGAGCATCAGCGTTAAACCTCTATATCGATCTGTCATTTAAAAAAAACAAATTAATTTAAATATTTTATTAAAAGTTCTTTTGGTGTATTACCATTTTGCAGCCGTTAATGTCTTTATAATTAGGCCATGTCTCTTGAATTTCTCTTTTTGACAGTACTTTGATCATTTGCTCCAGCCACAACATATGTGGTGTTATTTTGTAACCTGTCATTATTTTATAATAATATACAAAATGCAATTAACATTCAAGATGAAATAAAATAAATATATCAATATATACTCACTTAAATATTTATTAATGTTTTAAATAATAAAAATAAAAATGTTTAAACTTTTATTTTTATCACTGATTATCACATGTTTTCGTCCTTCTGATTATGAGTGACATTAATGCATTATTAGAAAAATTTTCAATTATTTCTTACATGTTGTTAATATTAGAAATTCTTATTTTGATAATAACAAGAGTTTGCAGTATTAAAAAAACGTAATATTTATATTTAAAATTTTTTTGTTTAATAATAAAAAAATAGTTTATTAAATAAATTTTTTCAAAAACTCAAATAATTTGTTTAATATCAAAAAAAAAATGTTTCATTTCATTTTCTAATACAATCTAAAAATTTTTAAACCAAATAAAAAATATTGGTTTCAATAAACAATATTTATTAAATGTGAACAATTTTTTTAAGAAAATCTATTTGTTCAATATGAACATAGTTTTTTTTTAGTACTCAGCTATCTCGCGTTACTTCCGCTCTGCAGTCATGCAATACCATATAATGGATTTGTCGACCATTGTTGGCGTGATGACTTCATTTGAAATCTTCCATAAAGTGGAGGAACACATCTCCAGTGACTGATTGATTTTGGTCCACAGCGTCTATCGCTTGTTCGGTACGCACTGTTCAACGTCTTAGTGGATGGGTATTATCATTTAGAGCAAAAACGATCCATAGTTAACTGTTCTGATGCATGATTATAACTTTTATCACTTTTAGTGATTATTTGTCACCACTTAAATGACAATGTACATGATTGCCATGGAAAAAGTACCAAATAGACTATGTGCTTAAACTTAAATAGTTAAAGAATGATAAAGACATGAACGATACAACAGCTAAATTATTAATTTCAAATTAAATTAAAACATTTATGAATAATTAAGCAGTTAGTACTAAGCTATCTATGACAATGTCAATATGACCTACATACATCTTTAAAAAAACATTCAAATATTGGCGATAAGGTAAACGTCAAGGTTGTGACGAGCACCTGAATATGTGTATATAAAAGTGTATAGGAAAATAGAATAATTTAAGATAGAGAGTAAAACTTAATGATTTAAGATAGGGAGTAAAACTGTCTGTAAGTTAACCTGAGTATGCACATCAAATGTGTAGATGTATACTGGATCCGTTATATCACGAGGTAAAATATTGAAACTACAAAAAGTGTTACAGTTATCTTGTGAAAGCCCATGATAGGCAGTTTGAGATTTTTATGTTAATCAAAGTACACCTATTGGTTGGATACGATTCGTGATAACAGGGCGATCTTCAGGGAGTAAGATATTGGTTATATAAAGCTGTTACATTTATAATGTGTTGTCCAATATTTGATGACCAATGAAAGACAATTATTTTCTACATTTCTGTATGAAAAATCACACTCAAGGTGTAAATTTGGCATAAGCCATTAAATAGTGGTTTATTTTCATTACGACCAAGATAATTGTTATGGAAAAATAAACCTACGAGACGAAAACCGAAGCTTCAAATCCGTTTAAACGAAAATCCGGGCTTGGATCGATTGCGACCGACTTATTAAGTTCCTTAACGATCCCAACTTTCTAATTCGTTGTTAAGCCTTGAGTGCCATCACGTCGAAGTGTGACTTATGTCATCAGTACACATAAGCCCGTTATCTATTTTGAGCTTTGCTTTTTTTGGATATTTCTTCTTTGTTACTATTTCACATACCAATCTCTTTCTCTCAGCAACTTCCGCACTAATCTGTTTTTCAGTCAATAAATATTGTAGTGCTTTGGTTTTTGTAAGCAGCTTGGTGAGTCGTTGCGTACTCCCAAATCCAAGAGTAATACCAAAGGTAATAGATAGGCTAAGTAGTCCAAAAATCATTCTGAATCACAAAAACTTGAAACAACTTAGTTTATTTTTAGTATCAGAGAATTCCACCCACAATATAATGAAGGCACCAGAATAATAGAGTCGTTGGTACATTACAATGTTATAAGTGAATACTTTCATGACCGTTTTTAGTTGCAAGTGAGCAGATTTCTGTGGAGATTTGGTGGGCTGAGGTTTATGTTCTAGATCTACTTTTAGTGCGTTGGCACATCAACAGCCGCTACAAGCCAAAAACGTAATCAATTGACTGTATAGCACATGGGAAAACTAACATATGCTTGCACCACTTCAGCCTATAAAAATCAAACACCGGAACTTTGGATAATGAAGATGAAGTTTATTCTGCGGAATCAAATACCCATCAGCTTATAGTAATTGATGAAGCTTTATATTCGTTTGAAGAGGAAGAAAATGTTGTAACCTAGAGGAAAGTATGAATAGTTCGATTATGGATGAGCATCAAACTCGGCTGAGGTTGATGCTCATCCATAATTGATATATATATATATATATATATATATATATATATATATATATATATATATATATATATATTATATATATATATATACATATATATATATATATATATATATATATATATATATATATATATATATATATATATATATATATATATAGAGAGAGAGAGAGAGAGAGAGATGCAAAAAACTGTTATTTTACAATCACTGTTCCTACCTGTTCCTGTTATTTTTCAGTAACAGTGAAAAATACCTGTTACTAAAATAACAGTTGTGATTTTAATAATTTAGTTTTTATGTCTTTTGAACTGTGAGTTGAAATCACAGTTGATTTATATTGCAGAACAATAACATAATTATTTTATTAATAAAAACGAAATAGGAATAAAAACTGAATTAACATTATTTATATAATGTTTATTCATTAATGTTAAGACTAGTGTAGACTGTAGAAATACATAAAATGATCAAATTATGTTTGCGTTTTCTCAAAAAAATGGAAATAAATGAATGATTCGTTATGCACGTGGTACAATGATTAGTTTAACCTCATACTACTAAACCAATTAAAAATTAACTGAAATAATACTAGAAATAGCAATAACAATTTTGAAAGGATGAGCTTCGACTGTATCATTTTATTTTTCATATACCATACATCTTACACTTTGAAATTTTGAATATAACGGGTGATTTTTTAAGAGCTTGAGAACTTATTTTTAAAAAAAAACGCATAAAATTTGCAAAATCTCATCGGTTCTTTATTTGAAACGTTAGATTGGTCCATGACATTTACTTTTTGAAGATAATTTCATTTAAATGTTGACCGTGGCTGCGTCTTAGGTGGTCCATTCGGAAAGTCCAATTTTGGGCAACTTTTTCGAGCATTTCGGCCGGAATAGCCCGAATTTCTTCGGAAATGTTGTCTTCCAAAACTGGAATAGTTGCTGGCTTATTTCTGTAGACTTTAGACTTGACGTAGCCCCACAAAAAATAGTCTAAAGGCGTCAAATCGCATGATCTTGGTGGCCAACTTACCGGGCCATTTCTTGAGATGAATTGTTCTCCGAAGTTTTCCCTCAAAATGGCCATAGAATCGCGAGCTGTGTGGCATGTAGCGCCATCTTGTTGAAACCACATGTCAACTAAGTTCAGTTCTTCCATTTTTGGCAACAAAAAGTTGCTATAAGTTGCCCAAATATAAGTTGCCCAAAATTGGACTTTCCGAATGGACCACCTAAGACGCAGCCACGGTCAACATTTAAATGAAATTATCTTCAAAAAGTAAATGTCATGGAGCAATCTAACGTTTCAAATAAAGAACCGATGAGATTTTGCAAATTTTATGCGTTTTTTTTTAAAAAAAAGTTCTCAAGCTCTTAAAAAATCACCCATTATATAACTCTCTCTTTATGAGACTATGAGAATAAATTGGTATAATAAAGCAATACAAGAAAAAGCGATTGATGTTATTTTATATTTACACTGTTCCTGTTCTTTTGATTGCGAGAGGATATCGAAATGAAAAAGTAACAGCAGATCTTTATAATAGTAGAATAGCAATAGCATATGTGAAGTAACAGGAACTGTTCTTAAATTTTTTTAATAACAGGTTGTTACTGTTATTTCATAAGAACAGTGAATAAATCACTGTTCTGTTATTTTCAAACCATCTCTATTAAAAATATATATATATATATATATATATATATATATATATATATATATATATATATATATAAATATATATATATATATATATATATATATAATATATATTTAAATATATATATATATATATATATATATATATATATATATATATATATATATATATATATATATATATATATTTATATATATATATATACATATATATATATATATATATATATATATATATATATATATATATATATATATATATATATATATAAATATATATATATATATATTGAAAAGTTAAGTTAGGTTTTTTTAAATTAGAACCTATACTTTTGAGTGTTTGTTTTTATTAAGCAATTAAAAGTAAACACTTTTTGCTCACACATCATTTTTGTAAAGTGTATGATTTCAGAGATATGAGCAAAAATTGATGCTCACTAAAGCAATCGAAATTTCCCTAAGTTCTACAAATTAAAATAGAAAATATCAAATGTTCTTCGACTTATTACGCAATTATAAGTCAAATATAGTAAAATAAGTAAAAATAGTAAATATAGTAAAATATAGTAAATATAGTAAAATAAGTAAATATAGTAAAATATATATACTTATATATACATATATATATATATATATATATATATATATATATATATATATATATATATATATATATATATATATATATATATATATATATAAATATATATATATATATATATATATATATATATATATATATATATATATAAATATATATTTATTTACATATATGGTAATAGTTTAAACTTCAAAGTTTTGTTTTAAGGCAAAAGTCCAAAGTTTTGCAAAATACACTCAATCATAAGATGCAATAGCAAATACTTATTTTAGAAATTCTATATATCTTATCGAAGACATACGACCAACACTTTTAACTTAATGTAAAACTTTTAGTATACGGTTTTCATTTTATATAAACCAATTGTGATATACCGTACTCTTAAAAGCCCAAAGAATACACAACAATGATATAATTTTCTCTTTACATTATTCCATTTAATAATTTCATTTATTTTTATGCTTCCACGAAACTTTAAAATTAAGGCAGAAAGCAACGTATATTTATAAAAAAAACACAACTTCCATAAAAACAAATCGTAACTTAACTTTTATAGCTTCATAAGCTGCTTGTTGTTTTCCCTCATTTTCTTCATTTCGTTTATTTTCCTTGTGTTATATTGCCATGTCTTAATGTCTCTTTTCCACACAAAATTCAATAATAATGTAATTTCGAAATAAACAGAAACGTAGACATTATAGTCAGAAGAAAATGAAAAAATATTATAGATTTATTTTATTTTCTATATAATTTTCACATTTTTCCGTTTATTGTAAAATTGTAATGATGTGGAAATGGCTTTTTGGTCTATATCTGATGAAGTGTTGATGAAAATTGCTAAAGACCGACAAATACAAATTGATATCCTTTTCTAATTACGTTTGTGAGATTTTCAGATTGTGTCTTGTTTCTATTATCTTATCGGTTTGTAATTATCTTTTAATTTGTATTTTGATTGAAAATCAACTCTATTATGAAAGAATTGAATTTTAAGACTATTTCGAAATATAAGACGACTAATACCTTTTGAAAATAATAAATATTTATTGATTTTGAATTATGGTGAGTTAATAACTAAAAGGATATTTTTTCGACAGTATTTTGTTCTTTATCTTATATATTTAATACATACTTTGTAAAGGTATCATAATAGTAAAATTAATATTTATAATATGTAATACCCAACAAGATATCTGCCTTGCGAGAGTTTCTGGGCATCGATAACGCTACTTTCAGTGCTGAAAGCCATGGAAGAATGGCGACCGCGCTTTTGGATGGTTTAGTTCCATGATTAGTCCAAGGAGAATTTCTGAAGTGATATGACTATAGTAACCGCCATAAACGGCGGGAAATTTCGGAAGAGTGGCTTGGAACCCAGACGCGTGTACTAGTTATACGTTTCGATTATTAGACCAATAATATCATAAAATGGTTATAATTCTGCTGCCGCTTAATCTTTGGATCAGAATGTGCACTGCGCAAATACCAGATCTCTTAAAGACAGGGACAATCCCTTCTAGACACTGTCAAATATAGAGGGAGGAGGGCCTACACATAACCTCTCACTTGCCCTCTCCTGTGACGATATCATGATCTCTACTGATGGATCACTATGCTGTAATCTGGCTGGTTACAAATGCTAAATCCTAAGATGAAAATCCCACTTGGTAAATACTCTACTGTCTTTCATGTGGAAGTTGCTGCAATTATGAGAGCAAGATTCTATCCAAAGTATAGATCGTCGGTTCTGAATTCTTTTTTACAACCAGACTACACTTAAAACAATTGGCTTCAATACTATTTCATTGGAAATTGTTTTGGAGACGGTAATTGTCTTGAATCGACTAGGTAGTATGAATGAAGTTTAAATTCACCCTGAACTATAGGAGGATACCCTGCACTAACATGGATATAACATAAACCGTATTGACTGATAAATTGGCCCGTTTGGACTCTAAGAGTGACGTTATTATCTCGTTAGGGAGTTAACGACTGTCAGTTTTCAAGTTTTTGAGGTTACAAGCCAATCGAGCCTGGCTTATTATGGTATTCCAGATCAATAAACTATTAAAAAAGTATTTGTTTGTTTTTATCTCTACAATCTGTTTCGGGGCTCGAGGCACTTCCAACTCTTTCGCGGTTCGCTTATTTACGTCCTACCTTACGCCATTACAGCCAAATCGAAGACGTACGGCTATAGGTCGATTTACGTAGAACCATCTGCACATTGCTAGCTCCATGCCAGCCTATATTACTGACATGGAAGATGGGTTGGCCCATGAATTCTGCACTCCAACAGGGGGTAAGTTTTACATTAATTATTAGTCATTTTAATTTGGATCACATATTGTGACGTAAAATTTATATATTCTATAATAGTCTCGCGACTAATGATATACCTAGTTGGATGAACAATTCTGATGAGAGTGATTATAGTTTTTTTGTTCATTGATTAAGTGCCGCTGTCTGATTTTATTGTTATGGTTTGTTGACTTTCACTTATCTGTTATAAAATCCAATTTAAATAAAGAAAGAATTATTTATGCAGCCAGAAATATCGACCATACAAGACAATTTGTGAAATAGACAGACTTGTTTCTATCTTTGCAATCTGTTTTGGGGCTCAAGCCTCTCCCATCACTTTCACGGTTTGTTTATCAACGTCCTACTTTTGGCCATTACATAGTCAAATCGAGGACGTACGATTAAAGACGCCGATTTACGTAGAACCTTATGCACATTGCATAGCCTCATGCCAGCAGTCCAACAGTAGGTTATAGAAGTGTTCATTCACACCACCGATCGTAATGAGATGCCGAAAAACCCTTCTGCATCCTGCAACGTTTGGTCGGTGAAATATAGTCATCTTGTTTTAGGTGCTTTGTGAAGAAGGATAAAATTTAAAAAAAAACCGAGATTCGCCAAACGGTGCAGTGTTTAAACCTATGTCAATTTGGATGTTAGTTATCGGGTTCGCAAAAGCGGATAACGTCCAACATATACGCCGATGGATGCACGTGAGCAGATGAATAACGACCAAATTCACGCCGAAGCCAAATGTAGGTCGGCTACTGACTCGATTTGCATAGATCATTTACACATGGCACTACTCCATCCCAACCTATAGTACTTTAATGGAAGATGATGGTTGTGATGACCTTGAAAATACCTTCTTTTCTCATAGTCTTAAAATTCACTGTCGGTTTCGAAATGTTTACGCCATATATAATAGATCGATCTACGCTTTACAGTATGAGGAGCTTTCTAATGAATAGAAAATTCTAAAATGCGAATCACTGGTTTTAGAGACTGGTCTGTTTTATCCTTCCGTCCTTATCAATTGATATAATACAAAGGAATAAAACAAGGGCTTCCGTAGAAAGTTGTGAGAAATTTACGTGTGATAACTTTACGATTTTCGAAAGACTCAACAACAGTGTTTCGAATCACTGTATATGACTTTTAGCGACGAAGCACCATGTTTGGCTAGTATTTGTAATTGGTACAATGAATTTAAACGTGTACGATGTTCACTCAAAGATGAGCCTCGTAAAGGTCGTTTTGTCTTATTGTGAAATCGAGGCATGCCTAGGCCTTAGTAACACCAGCGTTCATACGATCTCACATGAACATTTTAAGGTGTGAACGAACCGCAAAAAATGATTCGTCAAACATCAAATTGTAATATATTACAAGATCGTGACATGTGACGAGTCATGGATCATACAAGATCGTGACTGATGACGAGTGCATATGAGGCGGGAAGAACAGATCAATCGACTGTTTCGGTTGTTGTTCCAGTTCGCGTTACTTCATGAAAACCGATGTTTTCAACAAATTCAACGACGAATCATTTTGCAAACAAGAGAGTATTTGAGCACTCAAACGATAGACCTCCTTACAAACCCGACTGACATCCAATAACTTCTTGCAGTTCCCAACAATCAAAGATATGTAATGAAAAATGTATGTTAAGAAGCGATTAACACGTTCAACACCATGTTTTGGAGCTATCATCTTCGGATTAACAAAAGTGTTTCGGTAAATGCTTTGAGTACGTATCCTAAAGACAAATATTTTGAAAAGTAATAAAGTTATTGTAAATAATACCATTTTCTAAAACCTTTTCCGGCATTCCTCGTACACACAATGATGTGAACGTATGGTTACGTATACACTTAATCTATATACATTTATGCTAATATTAGTTTAAATAGAAACAAAATATTCTGTATTATATTATTATTATTCTAAAATAACGTCACATGTGAAAATTTCTCACGACCACCGTATAAATATGCATATGAATTAAAACTTAATTATTATGCTATAAATTTGTGTTTTTGTTAAGTTTTAGTTTTGTTTGAACATTGGATCACTATTTTGCATAAAATAATAAAATTAATCTCACTCAAATACATTCTCAACCGCATATATTTCTCAAGCGATTACTTTGAACAAACTGCATCCATATTTGTAGAAGAATTGAAGCTTTTACAAAATGCACAAAACATTATAAACTTCAGATGAAAATATACTGCCAAAAGCTTCTCATGGAAAATGTGGAGGAGACAATGGGGAGAAACTTTACAATTTTTGTCTACATTATAATTTAAAAGAAAATTGAAAATTTAAAGCAAGGCACAAGAACAAAACTTGAGAAGCTTTTTTATTGTTGCTGGTTTAAAAAAATAAATGTTTTTATATGCTAAAAACACAACACAACAGACAAAAATAATATATTACAACAATATTGTCTTTTATTTAAAATTTTTTAGAATTTTAATAGAAAAATTTTCAGGTCAGTTAATATCTAAGTAACTGAAGAACGAGAGAAAACAGGAAATTCATGGAATAATTGATCCATATATGGGCGGATGTATATTCAATTTTTTCTTGTTTGCGGTTTGAGTTTAATATTTTTACAAAAGTTTATGTGACACACATATGAGTAGATATTATTGCTTTATATTTTAGAAACTGTTTCTTGATCACAGTTTTGGTATAGTAACACAATTTGTATCTGTTTATGTCGGACCAAATTAAAGCACGAATAGGTCATGATTCCAACTATACAGTAACTATAAAATTTGATTGATTTGTTACCTGAACTGAATTTGTTTGTCAAGGTGGCTTCAATTTCATTAAATTACCTGGATAAGATATCCTATCTAACAGAAGCTTACTAGTGATCTTTATAAAGAATACAACCATTATGTTATAACACAAAGTGTAATGAAATAACCGATATGAAATGAGTTGGACAGATGCACTAGGTTAGCTATCATGAAAGAAAATCGTTAAATCCGCACTGTATTCCAGAAACGATATAGAGGCAGTTTGGAAACGCATTGTGCTCAACGAGTCGGTCTTATTAATATGGCGAATGGTTCAACCAAAGTTAATTCGTTTATTGAAAAATATTTCATAATTAAAATCATAAGAAGCTGCTTGCCACTGATGGACCTATGTCCATAATTGTGTGCACATAATTTATAACACTTCACTAATCCACTGTTTTACTCTAAACTAGTCGCTTGCCACTGTTGGAGACTATGATAGTATTCATAACACTTTAACAAACACTACACTGGTTAAAATGCACCTATCTAATACGATGGGTTAGCACTGCTTTTATACAAAAAAGATGGATTCTTGATGTTTCCATTTTTCTTACGACAACAATGACAATATGTTTCTATTCTTCACTGTAATACTGTCTGGTTTTAATTCACTCGCTGTGTTATCATAATGTTTAGTCGCTAGTTGGTTAGTGTCATCTCCTTGCGTAACTACTTTTTAAGCTGAAACCTGCTATCATTATAACTTGAGGCGTCGAAAAAATAACATGTGTGTCTGTCTTTATCTTTTAAATCTGTTTTAAGACTCAAGGCTCTCGCAACTTTTCCGCGGTTCGCTCAATTACGTCATACTTTACGCCATTACGGCTATAGGTCCGATTTACGTGGAACCATATGCACATTGCAAAGCTTCATGCCAGCCTATATTACTGACATGAAACATGGGTTGATCCATGAATTCTGCATTCGAGAAGAGATGTGTCCAGATTCTGCCCCTATCGGGATTTGAACGCGGTACCTCCCAATCAAATTGCCGCAGCTTTAAGCTGTGTGCCATTTGGTCGGTGAAATAACATGTCAAACTGACTGGAATGCACCATAAAAATATTGAATAGTCCTCCTGCGGTTGAATTCGAATGAGCTGCTCTTTCGATCACTGCACATACACCGCGTACTGTAACTACTCGACCATTGACTAATTTTTTTCTTCCTTATTTATAAGCGACCAACCACTAAGCCATTGTCGTCGTTGTTACATTATGGTTTACATTATAGTTCAATTTTGATTATTTACTATTTTCTTCGGCAATAATCTGTGACGTAGTGTTATCTGGCCGTATATTCTTGTCTCCTTTAGATATTTTATACATTTTTTAATAAATCGATGTCGTCTGCAAAACTCAGGTTTAGTGAGTTTGGAATCCCGTGTTTATGTTTTTTTTGTCCCGACAAGTATCAATAAAAAAGTATTTGAACGTTAAAAGGCCATTGCCTAGTTCGCATCTAGGCACATCAGTTTTTAGTATGAGGTCATATTTGTATGCCCAACTAAATTAGTAGCCGGTAAATTATAGAGCTATCTCGCCTTCAATCTAGGTTTGACGATGCCCATATGATGAGGCGTTCTTTGATTCTTGCTAAATGATTGTGACGGTTTGCTCAGCACAAGGAGTAAGATTCCCTCCACACAAGGAGTAATTCTTCCCAATAACCTTTTAAAATAACAATGCTAACTACACACATTGGAAAGATCTTTTGCTGCTAAAACCGCTTAAAAAGACTTTGACGAAACATAAAAAGAAATTAATTCTGTTCGTAATATCTATATATAATTTTATAGGTTTTCTGAGGGGTGGCGCATCTAATGTTTTCCACTCTGGAACACAATTTCCTTCAAATGACTCCCACGGCTGGTTTTACAGTACTCCATTCTGACAATCCTTTCTATATTTTTTCAATTGTACGGCCTCTTTCTCATCAATGGTTACGATTGGATTTTCTGAAGCCCAAATTTGACATTTTTGCTTACTGACATTTCTTGTTCCACAGTCAAATAAGCGAACTAAAATCGTTGTGGATGTTCATTTTGCTTCAGTTGGTCAGTTCCTACACTAATTTAACTTTCAAGCCTATATTCAGACCATACCAAGGTCTTATGCAAAATTCTCATCACAGCAAGATGGCGAGTTGATTGTGAAAATAAATTCTGGTCACTTCTCTGTAACAAAGGTGCTAAAATGATGAATTTTATTTTTGACGTTGTCCATAAAGGTTTTGAATAACTTAGTCCATTTTATAAATTTTTCGATTTCACGGAAATTTTAACATGTAGTTTTCGACGACAATTGGATTATTGTCACGTGGAATATGAACGAAACATTATTGAAATGGTACAATAATTAGCAGTAATATGCAACGTTGATGTGGATTATACCGAGTGCATCCCAAAAAACTATGGCCATGACCTAAAAAAACCGCCTTAGCCGGAAACTCCGTTTTATTTCGCTTGAACATCGCTAACGCTATAATAGCTAGAATATCTTACAATACCGTATCATGGATGTTGTCAACCATTTGTGGTTTGGTTACTTCAGTTGGGTGTCTGTTGGGTGAATGTTCGACATCATATGGGCTTGTATATGACCACAACGAAAATCAATAAACCACTTGTGAATCATTATAATCGACGGTGAAGAGTCCCCGGCAATAATATCTATCAAGCTTTATTATAGTTTGCGTAGTGGGTTTTCAACGCAAAAAATAATGTTTAATCAACACATGAAATTCACGTTTTTCCATTTTGAAAAAAAAAATTGTTTGTCTGTTTGAAACAATGACTGCCGAAACTGAAACTGAACTAAATTCTGTCAATTCTGTCTGAAAATTTTAATTTGGCGTAATTTGATGGTATGGACACATAACATCTGGGATTTGCGATTGTGGCACCATCTGTTTCAATTTTACCAAACATCTCACTCTGACCTCGTATTTCAGTAGTTTGATGGTATTGACACATGACATCTGGGATTTGCGACTGTTATTTTAAAATATGGATACTAATTGCAAGCTACTTAAAAAATTATTCGGAAACCGTCCGAGTGCAAGTGTCCGTATATATAAATCTATCCTGCATCAAGTAATTAGTTTCAAGTCTGGACTTATTTCACAGATGAGTGTTTGAGTTTAGTAAGGGTTTCCTATAGTGTTAACATTTACCCCTTGATATTTACCCCTTCTTCTAAAATATAAATCTAGATTTGAAAGAACAATTACCTAAAACAGGGTAATGTATATTCTTACTCAGATACTGATCTTTTTCGGACAAACTCAAATGATTGTAGTAATCAAAATAAAAAGAATGCTCGTACATTCTAATTCCTATTTTTAAAGTGGTTGTGTTAACCACACATGCTCCATTTAACTTATATATGTAGTTCTACTAAAAGCTCTATCATTATTACATGACTACACAATATAAAACTTTTTCGTTACTTTAATGCAGTATTTTGAGGTGATAAATTGTATACACAAAGAAAATTAAAACTAAGATAAAAAACTTGCATAACCTAAAATAATTTTTGTAAAAAAAAAAAATATGAATGGATAATTTAAAAGGAAAAAGCTCAACTTTTTTTTGTAGTTCGAATGACATGTAAAAAGAAAATTCTTGTATGGTAGTTGGTATTGTCATTCTTATTATTCAAAGAATGAGGTCAATTATTTTCATGCCTATTTTACTGTTCAAATATATACAACAAAACAAAATTAATGAAAAGAGTTTTTCCTTTCGAGCTTATTTATACATTTATTTATTTGCTTGTTATTATCATTATTGTTGTATTTAGTCATTCAATTTCCATTTCACAGTTATTTTCATTTGTTTATTTTATTTTATTTTCACTTGCTTGATTATTGAACGAAAATAAAATGAAAACAATTTTTTGTTCTCTTCATTTTCCCGTTTTTCTTTGTGTGCTAGGATATGCCAGGGATGTTTTCCCTCGTTTTCCAACCTCGATGTTATTTTATTTGTAAATGACTTGTATTTTTTTTTTGGTTGTTTGTTTATTTTATATGCTCGCTTCAGGTATTCATTATATTTATTTCAAGCATTCAAAGTTGTCTAATGTTAAAAGCAAAAAAAAAATGAATTTATTTTTTCTTTTTATTTCCACGAATACACGGCAGTCTATGAAACACGGAAGGAAGAAGATCCTCTTTTGAATACTCATTATACGTAGGAAGCTGAAAAGAAAATTGATTATTAAGTAAAAGTTTTTGGTTTATGGATAATATCAGAGCCATCTTTATTAGAGCCGTAATAATATGACGTATTTTTTGTTGAGCTTTTTTTAGAGGAGGTACATTTTTCATTTTCCCATAAGAATCAATGTAAAAATCACATTTTTCGAAATAATTTTTATCAATAAAAAATTATATATTTGATATCTGTTTTTACAGTGTTAAGTACATAAAATGTTGAAGTTAATCATATCTGAAAATCAGTTACCTTAATATCTTAATAATTTAATAAAACATAAATTAAAATTCAATATGAATTTACAATATTGAATGCACAGTAAAATATGTATATGTGTATGTGATGTTGATTTTAAAGTTAAAGAAGATTTCAATAAGAGCAGTTCATTTTTTTAATCTAACCGCACACGTTTACTTTTATTTTGCAGCAAAATGTCCGTAGCTGTATTGAAATATATTTAGACATAAGAAATTATGTTTTTGCACATAAATAAAATTTAATAACTACAATAAACAATAATTTTAATTGTATAATAAAAAAATGATTTTGCGCCTTTAGTGTTACCTACTAAAAACGAAACTAAAAAATAAAAAAAAAATTGTATGTCGATCTAAAAGAAAAAAAGGGTGTTCCTACGAACAGCACATTTTATTTTTATCTAACTGCATAATTTTCTTTTAATTTCGAGTCAAAATAACCGTAACTTCTTTGAAATACATTTATATTCTAGAAATTATAAAAATAAAACATAGTTATTGTTAAAAAAATAATTTTAATTATAAAATAATAAATTGATGGAATGTTTATAGATGTACCCTATACTATAAAAAACAAACCAGAAACATGACATGGCGGAAAAGCTTTACAAGAGACATCTGACATTCATAATAAAATTAATTTATTTGTTACACATATCATAATAATTATTAATTATAATTATTATATTCAATATAGATAAAAGTAAATCTATTTAAATTTAATTTATTCAGGGTAAAATGTTAAGTTTTAGTACTTTCGTTTTAGTACTTACGATCTTTCAATAGATGTCAGCTGGGCGTTAATTTTTTTATCCAAAAAGTCGTTAGATTTAAAAAAAATTTCTAATGGATTTGGTTTTACCAATTCAAGTTAACAAGTTAACGGTTAAATTTTATATGTAAGTATATATACATACATATATACATACATACATACTCGTATATATCTTTATAAAATCAAATTTTCCTCCAACTCGAAAAAAATGCTAACCTTAAAATTCTTACATATATAAGTTTCTTGACAAAACACACAATTTTATCAGCAAATACTCGATTTTATACGGATTTTAGAATATGGTAAAGTATTTTATCCTGTAAAATGTAATAACATTTATGATAAAATTTGATACAATATAATTCTACTGTACGATTCTAGTTTTAATTCTTATAGAATTATAGTGGGATTCTAGTAGTTTGACCGTTTTTAGATAAACGTTTAAGTAAATGAGTTTATATTTTAAATCTAAATTAAATTTATTTATTTATTTTACATTAGTTTGGATTAATTTCGAAATTTTGAATTTTGATAATCAAAAAGTTTTTTGTCAAAAACAAAGTAGCTTTTTAGTAGTAGTTTTAATTTTTCCAGAGATGACTCTGTTGTCATTGATCGTACTCGATCGATATTTCATATTGCTCATGCGTATAATGAGAATATTTTTTTTTCATATGATACGAGTATGTATGTATTTGTGCGTATACATATTAAAAGTTCTAATGCGATATTTGAATTTAATGATTTATTTATTTAATTATTTATGATATATTCAATTGATTTTATTCAAAAATATTTAAATGGTATATTATATAAATAGTTTTTATATTATTTCAACATTAAAATGTTTATTTTGTCATACTTTTCATTGAAATATTTCATTTTAAAAAAATGTTTACTTTCCATATATTTTGTATGGGAATTTACGTTTTTTCCTCTATTTTACTTCCTCTAATTTAAGCTCAATTTTTAATATTTCGGCTCTGTAAAATTTAGATGGCTCTGATAATATGGTCTTAATGTCACAGAGAAAAAAAAATATTTTGGGGTTGAAGAAGATTTATTGTGGTGGGTTAACTGCGAGCAATGCTGGTATTTAAAATACTAAAAGTACCAAAGTTTTTGTTTGTTTTAAATAATTAATGGTTTTGATATAGCTTTGTTGTATTATAAATTGTGCATAGCAACGTTTTCAACTGTTTTATGTAATGAAATTGATGTCTATCGAAAACATAAATTTAGCAAGACGATAACTCCTACAAACCATCTTTCGAAATAATAAAAAGTAGCATTTAATTAACCAACCAACGCCAGCCAATCATTTGTACAACAGCCAAATATATTTTCGTCTATTCTTGGTATAGTAATTCGACTCACTGCATTAGTTCCATAAAATTGATTGTTATTATGTTTTTCAGAAGTTATCTATTATAATTTTATACTAATAGTGTTTTATATTCATAAAACTTTTCTATGTATGTATGTATATGTTTTATGTTAAATTTATTAAGGACAAACTCTTGACCTACATACAGCCAAAACCGATTGATTTTTAATCTTGGAAATCAGCCAAAATAAACGTAATTCTGTTGATATTCGGTTGAAAAAAAAATTTTTCTATTTGTTACAATGTATGCAGACTACAGACGCCGCCACATTGACAAGAGGATTAATTATTTGTTACAATCTCTAATATATATTTAGATGCTGAAGTATTCTACTTCCCATCCAACTAAACTTTAAAAATCTTTATATAAATCGAAATTCTATGGAAGGAAAGATTTTCGAATAACCCTTTCCCAAAAAAGATGCTCCAACAAATTCCACTTTTTACTGTTTATCAAACTCTTATAATAAACATCTTCAAAATGCATTTGAAACAAACTTCACGATGGACTGGTAATTTTAATCAAACCGCTGTATTTGAACTGAGTGAAAAACGACGAGAATTCAGTGAGAACTCAGTGATAATACTTCTCGCCTACTAAAATATGTTTCTAGCTTTCTTTGAGCACTTCACACTTAATTTAGTTTAAAAGCTCTTGGCATAACATAATTATTTTTTTTGTATTATTTATTTTTTGTAGTTTGGTGTTTACTAACAGTTGATTGCGCCGTCAAAAGCTATATTTTCTGATACTCCAAAAATCAACCTGATATAAATATATATACAGGTAGCCCTCCTATAACACGGTAGATATGATCCTAAAATATGACGTGCTATGTGAAACCGTGCTATAAGAGACTCGAACTTAGGGGAGGGGGCGAGGTTTAGGTGCTAAATCTATTTAAATTTATATTTATAATTCCCTGAAGCTTATTCTGCATTGTTTTTGTCGTTTTCACTAGATGTGGCGTTCTTAGTAATTTAAAAATCTCAAATTATCTCACGCCACAATCAATTAATAAACTCGACATTTCAAGTTAAGTTCATGTAATTCACTAGTACTGTCGCGTAGCGCCTGAGGACATTTACAAAACGGCAATCACAACCCCATTTGGCCTCTTTGAATTCACTCGCATGCCATTAGGACTACGCAATGCCGCACAACAGCGTTTCATAAATGATGTCGTCCGCGATCTAGATTTGTATTCGTCTACATTGACGACATTCTTGTGGCATCGCAAACTGAGGAACAACATAAACTGGATCTGGAACATCTTTTTCAGATGCTCACAGAGTTTGATGTACACATCAAGAGTTCGAAATGCGTTTACGGCGCAAGCACCCTTGAATTTCTCAGCCACAAGATAACACCGAATGGTATTTTGCCCTCGCCAGAGAGAATTAATGCCGTTACGGAATTCTACGGCTCCAACAGCAATCATAAGCATTCAGCAATTCATCGACATAGTAAACTACTATCACCGATTTATCCCCAAACTGGCAGAACACTCACTCCAATTCACTCTCACTTGGCAGCTTTACTAAGGAAGCTCAAGATGCAAAAGAACTTTTCTTGGCCTGAACAATGCCAGCACGCACTCGAAAACCTCAAGAATTGTGGGATTTTTCTCAAAGAAATATTCGGATACCGAAAATGTATGCTCTGCATTTGATCGGGAATTTCTCGCAATATGCATATCTATCAGTAAAACACTTAAAATATTTTGTGGAGGATCGGGATATCACCATTTACACCGACCACAAGTCTATGACTAGAACTATTCAGTCTTAAACTGAACGTAATCCAAGACAAGCGCGCCATGAATTACATAAGTCAATTTACCACGAACATACAACATTCTGATTCCGGACACTAGTCACACTAGTTCTTCCATGAAACTAGAGCTTTTTAAAATACCTGCTTCGAGATCTACTGCGAAACATCAACAGGCACTAATCGCGCTTACATCGTTCACAATATATCGCATCTTGGAGTCCGTGCAACTCGTAAATTGATAACTGTTCGCTACTTTTAACCTACCATAAACAAAGACGTAACCGATTGGGCACAGTCTTGTTTATCCTGCCAACGTTCGAAAGTCCAGAGACATACAAAAACACCCATAGGATATTTCGTAATTCCACCTGGTTGATTCGAACACATCCATATAGATATATAGTTCATGTCGCAACAAGCCTTATCACTAAGCGAGCGAATTCCGGCGCCCCAACGCATTACGGCATGGATAATCATAGTCAAACGGAAAGGCAATTTACTTTTGGGAGAGTAAGAGCAAATCAAAAATAACAAATTATCTCACGCCACAATCAATTAATAAAATCGATATTTCGTTAAGTTCTTGTAATTCACTAGTATAGTCGCGTCGCGACTAAACGTATATATACAAATCGCACAGTATGAACACTAAACACGGTAGCATATACCTGATGAGAAAGATTTGATGTTTTTTCGATTACATAGTCTAGTCATTCAATGTCGTCATCAAAATCAGGTCGAAACATCATATAGTTGGATTATTATATATACAACATACAAGCCAACAACTCAAAATAAAACAACACACACTCTCAAATTATATAAAAAAAAAGCTTACACACTTCATAGATTTTTGTGCACTGTGAATGCAATCTAATCTTGCAAAATTTTTTGCAATCTTGCTTTGTTTTTGTGACCTTAAGGCTGTTGTTAATGTCAATATATGGTGATAAGCATTTTTATAGTTCTCTATTAAATATTTGGCTTCTTTCAAAGTGGATGGGTCTATATTCACAAACATTCTATATTCACGAACATGATTCCAACTTTTCGGCTAAGCTTAAACCTCCTTATTTTTGAGTGTACAATTATTTACACCACTATCGTCATCGCAGCTGAAATCGACTTTATTTGCTTGGGTTTTAGATGTCATTTCAATTAAATCTGCTTCACCAAGGTCTTCTTCTACTTATAAATCCTGAATGTCCTCATTTGTCTTATCTATAAAACCTTCTCCGCTGATCGAACTTGTAAGTTCTAATATACCACCAATGTCACTTAAGTCTTGTGGATGACCTGGTGCATTATCTATTATTAATCCCTTGAAGTCTAAATATTTCTGCTTTAAATAAATTTCGACCTCTGGCTTTGACTCTACCCACTTTATATATATATATATATATATATATATATATATATATATATATATATATATATATATATATATATATATATATATATATATATATATATATATATATATATATATATATATAGATACACATATATATAAATATATGCATATATATATATATATATATATGTATATATATATATATATATATATATATATATATATATATATATACAGGGTGATCCGGTTTTGGATGCGAATCCGTTAAGGCGTGATTCCTTGGTTCATTCTGAGAAAAAAATCGTATGGGGAGTGGGGGGTCCATTTTTGATATCCTTTGAGATACAGGGTGTTTATAAAATTCGGTCCAAAAAAAAGATACACACAAATATTGAACTGTTACTTCCGAAATACTTTTTCGAGAGCAACCAGCTTAGTCTTATTAGACTAGTAATTGTATAGACTACGTTTAAGTAGCTATCTTGCATCTGCTGCCGTTTGAGAGCTACAATGCCTTAAAGTAAAAAAAAAAATATTTTGTTTTATAAAATTCAGTTTTTCTAAAAAACAACCGTTGTAATAAACTAAATTTTATAAAGAAAAAATATTTTTTTTTTTTAAAGCATTATAGCTCTCAAACGGCAGCAGATGCAAGATAGCTACTTAAACCTTAAACGTAGCCTATACAATTACTAGTCTACTAAGACTAAGTGTGTAACTTTGTTTTGGACCGAATTTTTTAAACACCCTCTATCTCAAAGGATATCAAAAATGGACCCCCCCTCCCCATACGATTTTTTTCTCAGAATGAATCAAGGAATCACGCCTTAACGGATTAGCATCCCAAACCGGATCACCCTGTATATATATATATATATATATATATATATATATATATATATATATATATATATATATTTATATATATATATATGTATATATATATATATATATATATATATATATATATATATATATATATATATATATATATATATATATATATTTATATATATATGTATATATATATATATATATATATATATATATATATATATATATATATATATATATATATATATATATATATTTATATTTATATATATCGTATCATTGATGCATGTGAAGCTATCCCAGAAAGTAAGACAAAAATCATAAGGCAACACTAATAAAATAAAAAGCCACTTACACAAATGTGAAGTTAGCCACGCCCAGGTTTTAATTATTTCATCGATTAAAATTATATATGAAATAAGCCCAGAAAAAAATTGCATAATGTATATGCGATACAATATAGTATACGAACAAATTTGCATTTATCATAGACAGTCTTACTGGTCACTCGAAAAGCCCAAAAATCTGTTCGATAAGTGATATAAGGTTTTTAAATAAGGCTTCCATAAGAAAACTCTAGAGAAAATTATTGGAAAATCGTTCGGTTGCAAGTGTCCGAAATTCCAGCCTGGGCCAAGTTGTTCGTACAAATTTTGAACTTCTCATCAAATATTCATCTGAGTTGACAAAACTAAAAATGTCTCGGATTATACCAAAATGGTTTTGGAATAGGACTACCATAAGTAAACTCTAGAGAAAATTATTGGGAAATCGTTCCGTTGCAAGTGTCCGAAAATCCACCCTGGGCCAAGTTATTCACACAAATTTTGAACTTCTCATCAATTATTCATTGATGCCCAAAATTGTCCAAATAGCAGGCTTTTCAAAATAAAACCTCGTAAGTTTTAATGCTTACTTAAAATTGTAAGATCGTTAAATGTCTTGCCTATTAATAAAATATTTAGTTTTATTAATCTAAAAATTTATACATTTCCATGCTCGCGATTAAGACGACCATCCCATTTAATGTTAAACAAAATGTCGTTACAATAACGAATTTCAATTTACATAATATTTTTCATCTTCATGTTATTATTATTTTATTTTTTGTCAAAAGAAATTATGATGAGTTTAACAGTACAATATCCATTTCCTTAATACAATCGTACCTTAATATTACATGACACAAATTTTCTCGGAAAAATATAAAAGAAGACGAATAGATAATAATTGTGTTATACAACCGTGAAATTTAACTCGTATACAAACAACAACTTAACGTTAACATCTTTTTTCAGTTAACTAATCAAGAAAGTAGATACATGATTATCATTACAATCTTGGATGTTGTGAAGAAATACTTCGTATGAAATA
The DNA here is from genome assembly GCA_963932295.1 of Tipula lateralis. NCBI lineage: Eukaryota > Metazoa > Arthropoda > Insecta > Diptera > Tipulidae > Tipula > Tipula lateralis. The sequence goes on from OZ010737.1 coordinate 141,171,115, forward strand.
ATAATTACGAAATTATTCAGTGTCATAATTACACTGCATGGTTAAAGCTGAGGCAATTGAAGCGGAAGGTACCAGGTTCGAATCCTGATAGAGGCAGCTTGCAAAAGATTATTCACCATCTAATCACGATCGGTGGTGTGAATGAACACTATGACTCCCTGTTAGAGTGCAGAATTCATAGGGGTGCAGATTTCATGGGACAACCCATCTTCCTCTTAGTCAGTACTTTAGGCTGGCATGGAGCTACGCAATGCGCAGTTAAGTAAACTACCACATCATAATAATGTAACCGTTCGAAATGGCATGGAAACGTATACAATAACCGAAAAAATATGTAATTTAATGCTTTTCCATTAGCCATTTCCATTTTGATATATTTCAAAGCCAAACGCAAGATAAAACCAAATCATTTCGTTTTATATTTTCTTTTTTGCTATTGGCGTTTCTTTTCATCAATCAAAGGTAATATACTCGTAGCAACATAGAAAAGCATAAACTTATTTACTTTTATATTTGAAAATATGTTTACGTTTTTATGATCTTATTTGTGCTATTCCATTTCTTGTTAGGAATAAATGAAAAACTTTCCATATACAAGGAGTACTCTGTGGAGGAGGAAAAAAATAATTAATGATGATAAGAATTTCATACTTTTTAACTTGTTTCGCGATTGGTTTTAATTTATATGTATAAGATTTGCTTTGATGCGAACTTGTTAACGTAGACTTGGGTAACCATAGATTTCCTTACGATTGATCCGATTTCGTCAAAATATCATTATGCAGTGAGCGATTTTTAGATAAAACTAACATAGTATAAGATTGGTTTACTTGTTTTATCGGCCAAAACACATGAGGACTCTTTTTTTTATTTACATCGTCCCTTTATTCGTCATCTGGCTTCCAATGTTTAAAAATCTGAACTTGCAAATATACTCACTCGGTTTTTACTTAATATTTTGCTTTTCATCACCCACACAGTTTTTATCGTAAGGACAGTTCTTACCCTAAGGGCTTAAAATTGCAATGTTGTGGATTTGTGACTAATCATCCGATTATCAATTAGTGTATAAGAAACTTTAAATCAATTTTTCTAGCTTATTGTGGTAAAATAAGAAGTTCCTGCGTTACCTAGTAAATAATCTTTCGCGAGACATGTAAATGATTTTGTTAAAATTTACTTATTCAAGTTGACCGCCCAGGTGGCGCAGTGGTTAAAGCTGCGGCAGTTGGAGCGGGAGGTACCGGGTTCGAATCCCGATAGGGGCGGGATGGTAAAGGGATTTTTCACCATACGATTACGATCGGTGGTGTGAATGAACACATCTATGACCCCCTGTTGGAGTGCAGAATTCATGGGCCAACCCATCTTCCATGTCAGTACTATAGGCTGGCATGGAGCTTTGCAATGTGCAGATGGTTCTACGTAAATCGGACCTATAGCCGTACGTCCTCGATTTGGCTGTAATGGCGTAAGGTAAGAACGTAAATAAGCGAACCGCGAAAGAGTTGGAAGTGCCTCGAGCCCCAAAACAGATGGTAGAGATAAAAAACAAACAAACAAACAAAATACTTATTCAAGTTTTTCTCGTTGCCGTGCTTAACAGACATTTTTTTCCAAAGATTGATAACAGTAATAAATCAAAACTTAAGTTTATTATGGTTTTCGTTGGATTCTTTTATGACTTTAATAAATAATTTTACACCAGGAAGCCAAAACTTTGACGAAAAGTCAAAGTTTGTTACATTGCCAGAAACCGTGCACAATCACTTTCAAATTTTACTTTTCTTTATGTTTACGAGCATAAAGGTTAAAGGTCAATACAGCACTAACAAAACTTATAACCTAACATATTTTATTGGTAACATTGATCATAGTAGGCTGGACATCATTGCCCATTCTTTATATGGGCTTTTCTTCTCAAAAATTGTTCTCGTTCCTCCCTCTTTTGTGGAAGTTGTTCTTTTCATATTTTTCTTAATCTTTGTCTTTTTTATCTTCTCCACAAAAGCGCCATTGACTTGTCAAAGCAAACTTCAAAATGTTGCTTATTAAGCTTATAAAGTTCAACATTAATCGCATCGATCATCATCACAAGTATTTCTCCGATGCGAGAGATGACAATAAAGTTACTCGTTATTTCAACAGTGTGAGCTGGTACGTTGCCATTATGCAAATCCTTTTTTTCCGGTTTTCCGACAAATTTTTGAAAACTATACCATTTTACAGTTACCATCTGACACTGTTCAGGGGAATAGTAGCTACAATTTTTCATCGGGTGAAGTAAACTGACATCATTACTTTTGTTACGAGTGGGTTTGCTGCTGTTGTGCTCCATACCTTGTTTGGTTTCCGAGCCATACTTATAGATTCATTGCTAGACTGCTTATTTGAGAATTTTTTAGAAAAAATTTTGCTAAATGCTTTGGAACCTCATTTAAATTCGTGGAACCCATTGAGCAGATTACCTCATGTATCCAAGAAATTTGTTTGTATTCGCGATGCAACCTTGGCATTCAAGCCTAATCATCAGAAAAAATGTCTTGTGACAATCGTGGACAAAAATGTTATCAGTGGAATATATTATGTGGAATATAATTTGCTTAAGTTTTTGCAGGAGCACTTTTACAAACAACTTCGAGAGAGTGGGTAATAAGCGGATTGGGTGACATGAGTTAATTTTAGTTTCATCTTTGCTCGGTTTCGTAATCGTTATAATATTTAAAGTTTTCCAGATTTCTGGGTATAGTGACCTGTTTTCACTATAGGGTTAAAATATAAGTTATTAATTTGATATTTTATACCACTTATCAGATCATGCAGTATGTGTAACAGGTCGCGGTTACGGATTCCCCCACATGACTGTCTGCTATCTAATTGTTAAAGCTCTTAGAGTCACAATTGTTAGACCACAGGACAGGAATTACATTTATTAAAAGTTATTTAAAGAGTTCTTCCGGTGTAAATACCTATATAGCCAAGCCAAAATAACATCGCTGGATGTGGGTAAAGCGTTTAAAAGTAATATATGTAATAGTTGTTCGACGTAATGGGATTAAATAATAAATTAATTTTTGTAAAATCAGACATTCTTCAGACATTTTAAAAAACTGGTTATCAAATTTATTGATCACAGTTTGGATCAGGATAAAATAGACTCCAAATTTATTGCGGGAAGAAAAGCGTCGTCGTTAGTGACATTGGTTTTGTGAGGATTGTAATACTATGTTTATTTAAAACCGGTGTAAAAAATCGACAGCATATCAATATTTTTTTGTAGTCTATGAGCTGTGGTTAAATTCTTGTCAGCTCCCTATTTGGATATTTTTGCCGAAAAATTAATTTGAACAAAACCAACCCCAGACCAAAATATATGACATATGCATTCCAATTAAATTTAACTATTGCTTAAATCTATTTTTTGGTATTTAAACAGCTCGAAGCTCTACCATATAAAAATGTTCAGTGTATAATAAGCGATGTTAAAAAATATCACTGATATTGTTTACCCAGGGCAATTCATCGAATCCATTTATTTCGCCCTCCTAAAAAGAGTTTCATTTTTTTTGTTATTTACATGCATGGGGTACAGAAAAAATGAAAAATTTTCAAAGAAACCATCAACAATTTTCACATGAGTTTGTCCTCACTTCGTTTTGTGTTTTGTAATAGTAAAATTTATTCAACCATAAAAAATATGTTTGCTTCTGTGTGTTTATTCGTTTGATATGAATGTAAATTAAAACAGATATTTAATATTGTCCTTTTGTATTCAAAACCATTTTTATGAATTTGTCGAAAACTACATATTTTTCTATTTTGAATGGGTGGGTGTTTTTCCCGGCGTCTATGGAAATTGATTGATATTATAACAAAATTCCATTTTGTTATAAATTTAACCAATATCAGGTTTAAATAAATTAAGCATGAACATAAAATTTAATGTTAGAAAATATCAAATCAGTTGGTTCCAAATAACTGAACTAGATGTGTACTCAACGTTACTCAGAAACCTCAAAAACGTGACTAAAAAGCACCCTAACAGTGAACCATATTGACGTTGAGTTCTGGAATACTATCCGGCCCTCTTTAATTATTATAATACATACTATAGTTATGAAGTGATGTCACAGCGGGTCAATTTACCTAGCTGCAATTTGCAGTCACTGGCGAGATCTGCATTCGCGAGATGCAGAACATCTTGGGGTAACCTATGTGAAAAATTATTATTGTAACTTTCAATTTCTTTGATATGATTTGTGATATTATTTATACACCCTAGCTAATACCATGACTATCGAGCGGATGTTTTGAAAATGCCATTTAAGGAGACTAATACAATCACAGTCCGATGTTACCTGTGAATTGAATAATTTATTCCTAACGATATACTAAACTATTAATATATAGGATATAATTTGAATATTTTATGGTAACGTGGTATCCAAATGTAATGGCCAGTTCTTATAATCTATATTAGATAGATTTTATATTAAAAAGGTCTATTTGGTATTATCATTGCTTCGAAATAGGATTATTTTGTAAAATATTTTGGCCCAAATTAATTAAAAAAATTTTAGGATTTCCATTGGGTTAAAGTTGTCATCAAATAGAAAGTGATGGAATTTGTTTAATTCGAGTAACAACTATTTATGAGTAAAATAATGTAAATTATTTCTTTCAATGTTCCTGAAACCAATAAAGACGTATTTTGCAGACAATCATTTACAAGGTAAACAGAACAGAATAATAAAATATCGATTTAAATTACTAAAATAGTTACTCTTAAATTGAGTCCCGTTGTCGTTTATAAATGTTTTCGGTTTACCATAATCTGAATAATTTACTCATCTTTTCGCTGTAAGGCGTTGACGTAAGCGCAGTCAAGAACGCCGGAAACATTGAATAGTAATACGAGATACTACTTACATAAGAAGTTATCGATAAAGTACCTAAAACTAGCTATTAGTTGTGATGTTATTATAAATTATTAGCTGGTATAACTCGACGGGCGATTATTTTAGTTTTAAAAGTGTGTTTTGTGCAACTGCCGTAAAATCAGAAAATATAACACAACTAGACAAAATGACCGTGCTTCATTAGTTCTTCGCTAGTTTGTCGTTGTCTAATCGAATTTCAATAATAAACAATTGATACGAGACATGATACGATATCGACTGTTTCTAAATCATTTACTAACTTGTACGATATTACTGATATAAGTCGACGAAGTCATATGATTTCCAAAGTCCCACCACCATAAGCCTGTCAAAAGTCTTGGTGATAAGATCTACGAAAGAACATTTACATTGGTTTAATTTCGTTTTTCAACCAAAAATGCTGTGTAGGAATTTGCGTTTGATCACCAATGTAAATGTTCTTTCGTAGATCTTATCGCCAAGTCTTTTGATAGGCTTATGGTGGTGGGACTATGGACAGTTAAATAAATATTATTATTTCTTAGATTTTTTTTCTCGTACAAATAATTTTTACATAAATATTTTAGAATCAAAATAAATTTTAGAATCCACTGTTATGTTAGAATTGTTATTTATTCAGCCAAAAAATCTGTCGAACATTACATGACACAAAACTTATAATTGTTTTAAAAATTCACACTAATTATTATACTTCAGTAACACATGAAGTATAATAATTTAATGGAAATTGGAAATAAACAAAATTCAAATAACTTTTCAAGTATTCACTTTCATTTACCTGTTTGGGTATTTTAATTGTGTACTTTGTATTATAACACTAACAACATGTATACTTTAAAATATCAATAAATACGATATATATATATTACTAAAGTTATTAAGTGCCATCTCTCATCCAACATTTGAAGTATATGTTGCTTCTTCGTAGTTCAAACGTCATTGATCTCGTTTTATATATTTTTATATGGCGTTTATAACCAATTATAACATATACATGTTTAAAAATTGAATAAATCAAACCGTTTTTATTTTTATATAACTATAAAAAAATAAGTGTTTATGAGTTATATGTTACTTATATGAAAATTTTTGGTTTAAATATTGATATTGAAGTAATTTTTGTTTTCAGTATTTATTTATTCAAATTGAGTAACTTAAAAGGTTTTTCATTGTTGCTTGTATTATTTAGGAGGCTTTGGTATTATATACTTGCTATTCATAAAGCAGATGTTTACGTTTATTATGTTCTGAATAAATAGGCTGTGTAGAGTAGGCACAGTGGATTTAATTAATCATTACCACCTCAACTACTACATGCATACACACACATAGAGTAAATCAATATGTTTCAAGGAGACCTTTACAGTTCTGTAACGTAGAAAATATATTGATTATCAGACTATTTTTATATTATATAATGAGATTCACGAAAGTAGATTGTTGTGCCAAAATTCAATGTTTTATACAAACTAAATACATAATTATAATAGCAACACCCTTATTTATGTGAAACATGAAACACCTTACCCGAACTTAAATTTTAATCCTTTTAGCCATTAATCTGTGATTTACAATTCATATTTTTTTTTCTTATTTCACATTGTATTTCCTGGACACAAACACACAAAGCTAATTTAATATTTACATTTTTCAGACGGATACAAAACAATAATAAAATATATATCGCACCAACCCCTTATATATTGTAAATCCTATGTATACATGATATCCAATTTTGTGTGTTGCGTCCACATATCGCAACTACCAACTCACATTTTTTTTTTGTTTGGTTGGGATAATTTTTTTTTCTGTGATATGTATGTACATTTTCCGAAATAATATAATGATCCCCAAATGAAAGTCACATGAATTTGTATGTGCCGCTGAATTGGACACAAATTTAATTTACGACATCAGCTTTGGGTTCCTAATCGTAAATCTTTGTTTTAAATATAAAAGAGGGAATATTTTTTTCGACAATTTTTATCGATATTTCTCTGTATTTTTATGTGCTTTACCCTGAGCTTTTTATGGAACGTGGATGAAATCGAAAGTATAAATTTTGATACGTGATATTTACTCGTAAGTATACTGGCGTGTTATACATTAAAATAATTAGCGGTTTATTAACGACAGTTAAGTGCAGCAGTGGTTAAAGCTGCGGAGTGGGTGGTACCGTTTCAAATATCGATAAGGGCAGGATACAAATCTAATTACGATCGGTGGTGTGAATGAACACATGTGCAGATCGTTCTACGTAACTGGAAATGGAAGGAAAACATCGCATTTATACACGATTAAATCGCACCTTGAACTTCTCAATCAATATACGTGGTCGCCAAGCTATTTTGGTACCTATTAATTATATTTACGCTTCTTTAAACGTTAAACTGTAGGAATAAAAACAAGTTATGAGAACTGTGAAACTTGCTAGATTATGTAAAAAGAGCCAATTTGTTTCATAATGCTGAAACAACCTTAAAATAGTACTGATCCTAGGTTTGCTATCTTTCGGCTACATTGTTTTAATAATCGAACAACACCTGAAAATTTAATTACGTTGTCCGAATCTATTTCTGTTCACAACCTCATTCGTGATGTAAACCTACGATAGACTGCTATAAATGCTTCAGTTGTTAATCCGCTCACTACTGCCCAGGTGGCGCAGTGGCTAAGGCTGTGGAAGTTGGAGCGTGAGGTACCGGATTTGAATCCCAATTCGGGGCAAGATGCAAATGGGGTTTTTTCCTTCGAGCGTTAAGACGGTGCGATCGGTGGTGTAAATTGAACATATCTGGATCTCCTGTCGTCTTTAGAATCCATGGGCCGACCCATCTTCCATGTCAGTACTATACACTCAGCAAAAAATCAAATGACAATTCAAGAAAACCCGAATTTTGTTTAAAAGTTTGTGGGTTTGATTGTTTTAAACAGAAAACATTTTATTTTGGAGTGAAAAACTGTCAGTACGATCATTTTAAATTGTCATTTTATAATTTTGTATAACTTTGAAATAAACTTACAAAATACAATTCAAATAAACATTTATACGCTTCGAATTTAAGATTAAAAACCCTCTTAAATAAGTCGTTTCAGTGTATGCTAAAATGACATGTTACAAACGCTTGTTCAACAAAAGTATATTACAATTTAACATTTTTATATTCCTTTTTCTGTATTGCAATGTTGAAACAACATTAAAAAATTCTAAAACAACCACATCTCATTTTTTTATGTTCCCGTTATAAAACGCGTTGTTTCATAGAAGTTTTGAATTAGAAGAGGACCCATGCGTTGTGTACTTCGGTGCATTTATATTATAAGCAAATTTTTGGAAATTAAATTAAAATTACAGTGGTAGTGTAAAAAGTGGAAATTTATACTAGAATATTTTATAATAATTATTATTATAATGGAACGGGAAGAACATTTAAATTTAAATTCAGTTGTGTCATTCAACGAGTGTAACAATGGTGCTACTGTGAATATCGAACAAACCATTGAACCACAACCACAATTAAATTCAGATTCTGCTTCGAATATTGAAGATGTAATTATACAACAAACGCAGGATATTAATAAAGTGTTTTGTTTTGATGAAAATGGAAAACTGACCGTGTTAAATAATATTAGTGAAATAAAAAATATTGATAATGGCTTGCGAGAACTGTTGGAGTCATGGGAACTTCCTGAAGATATTCTTAATTATCTAGCATCAAAACAAGTAAATTTGGAAGTATTAAGGTGTATGGAGTATGGGGATATTAATGACCTCTTTATGGATCACGATATGTTCGGTTCTAAAATTTTATTCAGAACGAAACTAATTAATTGGAGAAATGAAACTGTAAGTATCTGCAAATTTAATTTTAATGTGTTTTCGATTTTCTTTAGTATAAATTTAAATAGTTTTTCTTCATGAATCGATTATTGCAAAATGTAATGGGCTTTCTACAATATGTTTGTTTAGCATATATTTACGTTACTTGTTTTTCGTGATATTTCATTAGTTTAAAAATATTTTAGGGAAATCCGATGACAACGCCATCCGCAGAAACTCGGTCAATGGATTCTAGAACTGAAACCTGGATTCGCGAAAATATCGGCCCATCACCATCCGTGACGACTAGTACAGTATCGTCTGAGTAAGTATCAACTTAATTCGGAAGTCGAGAAAATTTCAATGGGTGCTTTCAGGTTACCATGTTGAGTAAAATCACAGCCAATATCAAATTGGCGCTGATTTCACTTATCATGATACCAACGGTTGGCCGACCTGAAAGGGCCCGATGTTTGTGTTAATTTGCGGTAAACTCAAATGTTTTCTCAACGTCTCGTAAGTAAGAAAGAAAGTTTGAAAGATAGTAGATTGTAAAATTTGAACTAAATCAATTTTTACTGTAACGATTTACTTGAATATTTCATCGCTTTAATATTTTATTACAATACTATTTTCAGAATTTTAGATCGTGAGATTACAGACGATATTCAAACAATTCTAAATAAAAGTATTAAAGGTAGAATTGTATTGGAATTATTCAAAAAACGACAATTTCTAAGCACAGAGAGAAGAAAAGATTTGGTTCACGCGCTTACTGATCATTATCTTCTTCGAAAACGTAGACTTAATAGTCATGATTAAGACAATATTGCCAAATCAATAGTAAAGGTTTTTCCAACAGAGTTATCGGTGAGTACTTAACTCAACTTTGTCAAAATCTGCAGAATTTTATAATAATTTAATAATTGAATTAGACAATGTACTACAAGCCTAGAACAGGCAAGGGTAAAAACCCAACCGGCAAGTATTTTGACAGATATAACAAGCTGGCATTTCAAACCAAAAGCTTTAGACAACTTGAAATGGATAAACATCAAGACACTCAAGTGCAGGAAAGGGACACTGAAGACCTTGAAGATATAAGTATGTATATATACAAAATTTGTAATTAACACAATACCTTTTTAACATTTTGAATAACATTCTAAATATTTAGGTAATTTTGATGAACAGAAATTGTGGTTAGAAACTAACTTAAGGCCTTGGGAGACAGTTCTCGATTATTGGAAAGCAACTTCATTAAAAAGAATAGCTAATTTTAAAAAAGCTAAGGATTCAACCATCACTCGATTTTTTTCAGAATGGCCCAGATACAAAGATGAAGGTGGAGATCGATGATTGGTGGGTAAACAATAATTTCAGTTTAATTCATTTCACGTGCAATATTTTATTTCTTTCAGTTCGATATAGATTTTCATGTAATGTTTCCCGAAAAAAACGATGGTTTATTGAATAATTTTTCTGATTTTGTGAACAAAAGTATTAAATTGTATGACGTAGAGATTAAGGATAGGATGAACAAAGGTTTAATTACTATTCTCAAGACAAATGTTAATTTAAGCGAAAGTATGTTATTTATAATTTATTATCTAACTTGTGTTTAATTTATTATATTATAAAATTTTGAGATTAACCAAAATATAATGTAAAATAATGTGTAATACTTAAAAAAATTAAATTTGAATTTTTGAATTAAAATAAACATATTTGAATTTTATTATAGAGAATTAATTCGAAATTAATAGGATATATTTTAATAAATAGGTGTAAAATGTTAAAACGAAATTCGTAATACTTCTCATTCGACGACTTTCAAAATGCCATTTCACCATATTCTCATCATAAAACAAAATTCCTAAATGTTGATTCAGTGGATTTGTAATGTTATTTTGGCATGATTATTTTTTAATTCGAAGTTCATGATACTGTAATTCAAACGGGTTTTAATGTCGTTTTAGGCATTTTTTAATGGAAAAACAAAATTTAAAAAATTCTTTAATAACTCTAAAAAAAGATTATTGCTGTTATGCATTTTAAACTAGAATTTACGAAACTGCTAATAAAACATTTATTATGGCTAAATTATTTCAGTTAAGATCGTGTCGAATTGAAATTTTCTTCCAGGTAGAAATGGCATAGGAATGATCTTGGGTAAAAAATGACATTGAAAACACTTTGATTGCGTAATGAAAACATTCCAATACAAAATTTTATTTTTCTGAGTGTAGGCTGACATAGAGCTATGCAATACGCAGATGGTTCTACGAAAAATCGAACATATAGCCGTAGATAGAGTGGTATCACAACGGACCAATCGCCGGTCTAAGTGTGCAATAGCAGTCACAACAACTTAACCATAACCTAACCTAATCCGCTAACTACTTCCACATGTATGACTTTTGTATATCCATTGTATATGGTATGACTTCTTCCTATTTTTTTCTTCAGTTGAGTTGGTTCGGCATAGTCAATTCCCATTTTACTGAATGGCCGCGAAGTAGTCACTTTGCAAATCGGTAGATCTCCTGTTTGTTGGTTTAGGGTTTTTTGTTTATATCTAAAACAATGAAACATATTTCTGTATAATGTTTCGTGTCAGATTTCTGCCATTAAATATCCAAAATTTATTGCTGAGATTTGCATTATTATTTGTAAGCTTCCATGAAGTGTGGTTCTCTCATGTATATCTTCAATTATCCACCTGCTTATTTTGCTTTCCTTTGGTAGATTCATTCGCAGCTAACCAAGAGTTGAGACGTGAAGGGAATATTCCTTCAGCACTATTGATGCACCAATATTGGATTGCAGTTGAAAGCATTCGTACAACGGTATCGATAGTCATGCGTCTTGGTTCTGCTGCAAGAAAGTTAGCCCCGTCCACTATATTGAGTTTTGTGTCGTAATTGCATGCGCTGCTTTCCTTGTTGTTTCAAAATCAGCTGAATTGGTTTGTCGTTCCACAAAACCTAGACTCGAATAGGGTTTTTTGGAGCCCGCCTAAGCGAACATTTCTACATCTTGGTAGTTCATAGTGTTTTTGATATACCTCAGAAGCCGGACTAGCAAATGTGCTGCAGTTATAGTTTTAATCTTGGAACTGTTAGTATTTTGTTGATTGGGGCAACTCTGGTTTCTGCCACTAATAAACCAGTTCTAATTGCGTTGTAATCATTCGTCGCTGTTATATATCACTGCTGCATAAGTATATACTCGTAGTGATTGTTTCTATAGCCTGAAAAGTTTAAAGGGTGTGCGCTACAACAAGAATTATATGCTTTTTTATGAATTAACCTTGACTCAGCCCACCTCATCTCAAATTAGATAAGTAATATCTTCTTACCGGGATGAACTCTTAAATATTTGTTCCAATTCTTCATAATTATGAGCAACATTTTTTCATTTCAAATTTTTGCAGAGTGGGTGGCCGCTCAAAAGGCGTAAATGCAATTCAATCCAAACAACACTGTTCTTCATTTATATACTCTAGATAACTTTAACTCTCATTATAAAATTGATTTAACAAGTTAATTTGGTTGGTTAATCGGGAACAATGTTCATTCATTGTAATGTCCAAAAACCAGGTTAAACAGCTATTCAATAGTCAAACCGCGTTGAGTGGTTGATTTCCATGTTACCCGATTTCCATGCTAGATTCAAACAAAATTGAGTTAGAATTAGCATTGATGGAATCGGAGTCGAGTTGAGCTTTCGTTAAATTATTTTGAACTCGATGAATGTAGTGGAATTAAGTTGAGTTTAAATAGTTCTATTAGAAGGCGCAGAACAAATGGCAACAATAGATGGACAGTAATCAATTTCTTTTCTATTTGTCTTCATCTACTTCATCCCGAAGATGTTTTCTACTACGAAGTGAAATGAACACTAAATGATCTAATAGAACAGTATTCACCTACAGCGATCTGTTATGCGATCTAATGATACAGCGATCTGTAAAGCCTCCTTTCGGTAGGCGAAGTGGTGGTTACAACAATATGAAGAGCTGCCTAATGATCGATGAAAGTGAAGTTTTTCCTAACTCTTCCTAAACTTACAACAACAATTTATTTGTTTATATAAAATTTATTAACGAATAAAAGATATTTTGTATTGATTCAAACCATAGGTACATTCCTAACGTTTTCCCGTCGTTTTCCCGTTTTCGAAAATTCCATAATAAGTAATCAACTGGCACCATACTTTCCTAGAGTTTTCCCGTGCTTCAGAAAAACCGCGATAATGCATTGTAGGCGTTTCTTCAGTCATATTTATCTCAGCCAGTTCTGGACATCAATTTGGAAATTGACATTTAGATTGGATATTAACTATACATTTTTCCATCAAATTTTGCAAACCTTTTTCACCGAAATTTTGAGTACAATAAAATTATCACTATAAGCGAGCCTTTAAATTTCAACTCAACTTAACGAAAATCCAATTTTAACTATTCCCAGTTTAAACATAATTCGTGGAATCATGGAATATTTGGCAGATAACTTTTTATTCTAGTATCCAGTGTTTCTCGCTTCCTTATATTTGTTCAGACCAAATTTCCAACCAATCAAATAATATTCACAACCAAAAAATGATTAACGAGTGTTACTCGCCATTATACATTGAGAATTGAGACCTATCCTTATAACTGAACTTATTTCGCATAATGAAGTTTAAAGCAAAAGCACAACATATTTTTAATTTATTGTATTCATATTATAGTTCTTCGTTTTGTTTGATGACGGTATATCAAATGATACACACCCTTGATTTATGGCCCAAAATCTTGTAAAGGATGACCATTAAATAATTTATTACATAGCAAAACTCTCCGATGGATAAATATTTTAAATTTTCATTTCAAATGGTCGGTTGAAAATCACTTTACTATAATTGATAGCAGCACACTATCAGTAATTTATCAATATACTTTACTTTTTGTTATATTGATCGTATAATAAGTATTCAAATCGACACAAAGATTAATTATTAAACACAGTCTATTTTCTTTTATTTTCGCAGGTAAATAACATGATTTATGATTTTCATCCATCCAGGTAAGATATACTGATTGGTTGTGATAAATAAATAAGTATATAAAAACGTATCAAACCGAACACGACTGTATATATACCGAATACACATTTTCAACTGTGAACTTAACACTATATACATATTACATACATACATATATATAAAGGTTCATAAAAATCAACAGCAATAGGAAAAAATCCAAACAGATTAATAAAAACAATTTGTAAGCTTACCTTTTTGTTAGAGTACCCAGTAAATATAACTATACAAGTATGAAAGTACACAAACAACCTGAACATTCTATAACAATCCAATAATTCTTTTTTTTCCTCACCCTAATGGTTCTACTTCCGCCCAGTATAAATTTTCTATTGTTATTGTAAGCGTATAATTTTCAAACCAGTGAAGTCCTTTTTATATTTTTTTGTACATAGAATGTACATGTGCAGTACACATACAATAACTCTTGAGAAGCAAATTTTTTTGTTGTTCATCAAAATTGAAAAAATCTCCAATCTTGTCGTGGTATCACGAGCGAATGAATATAAATTTTCAATAGTACTTCATGGATAATTTTTAAAAGATTTATAAATATGCTTTTCATCATAATTAATCCCACCACTGCTGGCAAACTAAATTTTCCATTAAAATGAGTATGTTTTGGTCTATATAATGTATACATAAGGAATATGTATGTATTTGCATGTATAGTGGAAAGAATACTTTAAAAGATATTGAATTTTTTTTTGCATGCATAATGCAATTTAAACAAAACAATGGAAATTCTAAAATTGGTCTTAAGACAGATTTATCATCTATGGGATATATTTTCCTCATAATCTGCACTCTGCAGTTATACCAATCTAAAATGGTGAAAATAGAGAAAATAGTTGTTTTAATATATTCATACCTTTCAGACATAATGGATATAAGAAAATACTAAATTTTCACAAGACAGTCTTGTAGGTCCAGACGCCATCAGATTTATCCAAGCGCCATCAGTATTGTTTTCGCCTAAATAAAAAAAAATTTATCCGATTCTTGAAAACATTTCTGTTCTATCTGAAAAACCTCACATTACAGTTTGATTAAAAATCTTATTGACAAACGACAATAGCAGAAACACTAGATGGAGTTTGATTTAAGTGGTTATTGTGATTATCGAATTCTTTTTATTTTTTTTGTTTAATTTAAGATTTTCTTTTAGTAAATACATTAAAAGTTATTAGGGTCGAAATTTTACCCAACATAAGATTATTTATGTCTTTAAAATGTATTTGAATGTTTTCCTTTTCATAAAAATGAAAATCAACTTGTTTTTATATTGGTAAAAGAAAATCTTTGTATTATTCTTTAGCAACGATTTTCTTAATGTTTCCTTTGAGTATATATAGGTGACCCTTGACTTACGTCGTTTTGAATAACCCTTGTTTTGATTTACATCGTTTTAAAACTCCTTTCTTTATTTAAGTTAGGTCGTCAAACATATAAATATTTTGTAGACTAATCGTAAGAAAAATCCTACTGAGTCATTATTTTGCCACGTGAGAAATTTTTGCGAATTCAAAGCTAATAGAGGTAAATATTAAAGAATTTTTCTTCAACTTAAAGTACGTCTCTTTTGCAGGAGTTATTTCTACGATTGATAGGCCGAAGCCATTCCAATTTGTCCATAAATCATTTTTAATCATAATTCTAAGGCCATGCATTCTGTGAAAGAAATTAACAAACATAAGCTTCAGTTATACAGACTATTTTATCACGCGATCGAAGCTAGAATGGTTTTAGCGTGATATATATTAGAACTACAAATATTGAATCAAGTCAACCTACCCTTCAGAAATATTGTCAAACTGATCTGAGCTTCAGTAACAGAACACCACTCGTCTAACGTATTCAACCAAACTGTTGCAATATTTGTTCAATTCGAAGATTGACTGTAATTTATATGACGACTTATTTTTGATTCCCTCAGGTTCGATTGGACCATCGTGACATCTCTTCCCTAACGTACACTCCCAGCCCTGAAATCTGTTTGTTCTTCTAATGAAGTCCAAAATATCTGGTATTCTCAAGATCGTCAGTTAATCCTCAAATAGGAATTGTGAATCAAATCAGTGCAGTATATGGGAAGAGTATCAAGAACAGGAGTACAAGAAAATATTAACAGCTTCTTTTTCTCCTCCCTCACACTGTTCGCAGTTTGCGATGTTTTGAATTTTCATTCTGAACATATGATTATTCAGGGACCAATGATCCGAGACAATGCCCTCCACGATGAACTCAATAAATAAATGGATGTTTGTGCAAATATATGAATAATTGCTTTATTGTTGTAATCTTCGAATGTTGGGATAAAATCTATTAATAATTTTGCAAGATTGATTGGTCGATTTGGACGGCAACCTTCTTGGTATAGTCACCGATGTTGGCCGAAGACTTAAGGTACTTCACACACTATACTTAGTAGTACTCTCAAACCTAATTGGTTCGCTGGGCGGCACACATCTGCTAAAATTTTGCCATGTAAAAGATTATCATCGATCGAGTCATAAGTATAACAGGGATAAGGTACTCGGTAACCGGGTTATTGTAAAAAGTTACTAAACTATAAGGGCCAAGTAAAATTTAACATTACGATGAACAACGATATGCGCGCGCATACTCGTCTATAAATAAAATGGAAAATATTGTTATGACTCGGTGGAGTCTATGATACTAGTCTTCACTATAATCTTTAATACTTTACTGGTTAAAATAAGACCTCTCCGATACGGCGATTTATCTCTGTTTATATTCAAATCGGATAAAGCGCGATCTATCTATTCTTCAACAAACTCGTGACTGTATGAACAATGAAGTCACAAAAATAGTATTTCTAAACCACAAAAATTTAATGACTTTTCAGTTATCACGCAGAATCGGAAAATTCAACTATTCTAAATCCTCGCACCTATATATACGACGTTTGCCTGTTTCTCACTTCTTGTAGAATTTTTCATTTCGTTGTCAGTTTATCTTTCGCGTAGTTTTCATTTATTTTTATTCGTAATATTTGTTTACGACCGGTCCGTTCCGTTCCGCCCATTAGATTTGATTCACATTTTATTCTTTGTTTTTATTTTATTGGTGACCCATGTAGCGAGCTTTAAATTAATTCTTATAGATGTCACCGTGGATCGTCACACAGTGTTGATACATTTTCAATTTTTGTAATCTCCTAAAGTGTTCAAGCCATGAGCCATGCACTGTAAGGTTTTGTATTAGGGGTCTTCTTAACGGTTTATTATGTTTGTCATAAAACGGAATGTACGTTTTGATTAAAGAATCATTAAGAAATAATATATACTGGCTTTAAATTTTAGAGGTATTGGATGTACGTGCTTCGAGCGACTTGATAGCCAGATAACCGATTTAATTTCTGTATGCACGAGTATTTCTGTTTGTTTTACTCACTTATACGATTTTATTCGAGGTTTTCTGTTTGCTTTATTTTATTGTGTGGGAATAAAATCAAGTTGCTTGGAAAGTTTTATTGAATTGTTTCGTCTTTTATCGATTTCGCTTTCATTTTTATTGCGTTTACTTTATACAAGACAACTTTATGGTACGTTTGGTTATTACTATTAGACCTTTAATATATGATACGATGAGCTTTTACCAAAGCATGAGTATTGAGTAGTTAATAGTGACGTTATAGTATAGTCATCATCCCTTTCATCTCTAGTGTTAATAGAAAGACAATCCAGCATGTACAATTATTTCTTCTGACAACAGTTCTCTTGGGTATATTCGTATTGTTCGAATAGACTAACCAGTCTGGTTCGTTCAAATGAGTTTTGAACTTATAAGATATAACGCTAGCAATTAAAATTCGACTAATATATTATATATATATATATATATACATATATATATATATATATATATATATATATATATATATATATATATATATATATATATATATATATATATATATATATGGTTACGGTTCCATTCGACAGTATAAATTGTTGGTTATATTTGCTTAATTAACACAATTCAATTTTAAGTCTTCATTTGGAGGGCGTATAACACGGTTTACCATCATTACCGAACAAATTAAGGTTACTTTGTCGCCTCAAACAATCATTATGGCTTAAATAAGTGCTCTCTTTAAAAAATAAATCTCTTGCCAAGATTCTTTTTGGAAAGATGCGGTTTTTTTCGAAATGCATCCGCAAAGATTATTTTCTAACAGCCGCTTTCTTACAGTTTTCGAATCCTATAATTTTCTTCCAATTATGCCCTAATTTGCGTTGAGGTAGCAAACGGATCTTTCTTACTCAACCTTACTATTTTCAGCTACAAAAGTTTTCCGTTTTCTGTTCCATTCTTTATTGGAAAACGATTTGCTTATCTTGTGAAATGCGATGGATTTCCGCTAACTTTTCCGCTCGAATATTGCTATTCGTCCACCATTTTCTGTAATATTCAGATTTCATTTCTTTGGTAACTATTCCAAATGATTTCCCTTTATGCTTTTTGTCTATTTTTTAAAAATATTAATTAAAAACTAGAAAGGCAACAAATATAATTAACTCATGAAAAAGGTAAAAAAATTGTAACATACATTTAATAATTTATTTAAATAATAAGTCAACCTACTCACTGTACGACTTACGCTTGATGATTGCTTATCTCAATACTATGATGTATAAACGTTTCCAAAGTGCACAGTGGAGATCGCCGAAGGGATCATACACTTAGTATGCACTGTGATGTACAATGGAACACTTATTTAGACTTATGAAAGCAACCTATAGATTGCTCAGAATTGCTCAGTACAACCCTTTTTAATTTTTCAATAACTACGTATCCACTCAAATGAAAATTGCGTCACACTCAACTTGCAAATCGTGTCTTCACTCGGTGCAAAGATAATTAACATAATATTCTATGGA
Organism: Tipula lateralis; assembly: GCA_963932295.1. Classification (NCBI taxonomy): domain Eukaryota; kingdom Metazoa; phylum Arthropoda; class Insecta; order Diptera; family Tipulidae; genus Tipula; species Tipula lateralis. Next base: position 141,189,867 of record OZ010737.1, read on the forward strand.
ATGGAACTAGAACCATTTCAAGCAAAAAGATTGTATATATTTTATTTTATGTATGTTTAAACAAATGGGTTAAACCACACATTTTTAATTTATTTTATATATAAAGAAAAATCGTGAGATATGTAAAAAAAAATTAACTGCCTCAAGAATTTTTTTTTAATTTTCTGAGATGAAATTTTGGGTTTACATACATGGATACATCTAATCGCTTATGTGGTTTAATTTTCATAATGGTTTTGAAGAAACCGCTTATGTGAAAAGAAAACTTATGTAATTATTTTTATAGTTTGAAATAAGTAACAAACGATTTTTAGTTGTTTTGCTTAAATTTTCTTCATTCTTTAATTTAAAATATCTCTTATGTGCACACAGGCGAATTACGCAGATGCTGTGATTAGTTCTGGTAAATTAAGTGCAATTTACAATACTTTTGTTTTAAAAAAGTTTAAAAAATTACTTAGTTCGTAAGCGATATTTTGAAATGAGCTGTCTAAAAAATTTAAGTATATTATGTTACTTAAGCTACTTTTTTCACAAAAGGTTGATTCTGCGCCACAATCGTACTTTCGATCGTAACTGTATGTTTGATGACAAAAAAGCTTTTTTTGTCACATCAGGCATAAATCTCTGCCCCATCAAAAGTATGGCTAGTAGGCCATGTTATACATTATACAACTACCAAATTGCTATAATATTGTTACGACTCTCATGGTTCGTATCCGGATTATTGACCTTTCAGACGTGGATTAAAATTAAAACGATCAGAGTTTAGTCCAACTTCAACTTTCTTAATTTACACAATAAATTGTTAAGGCATGCCACTAACTTCACTTTACTGTAGAACACTTGACTGGTTAAAATCATACTTGTTCGATACGGCGATTCTACACTTGGTTTCTAAATACTTACTCGCTGTATTCTCCTCATGTTTATTCGCTCGTTGTATAGTGTTTTGTATCTCTTTCCTTTTCAAGCTGAAATCGACTGTCAAAATATCGCTTGAGGCATTGAGAAGAGATAACAGCTCTCGCATTTCGAAATAAACTCGATCATAACAACCATCGACTGCTATTATTTATTTATTATTAAGCGATTGACCATAAGGCCATTTTCGCCGTTGGCAAATTACAATAATGTTTTGTGTTTGTTGGGTAAATTAACTTTTTATGATATAGAAGTAATTTTCTTTGAGGGTTTCGACTATAGTGGGCTTTGTTGGCCTAAATTCTTATCGTATATCTTTATCTCCCACAGGTATTTTATCACTCTGATTATTGTGTCTCTGTCGACCGCAGTTTAATCGAGTTGGGAATTCTATGTTTTTGCCTTTGGTTGTCCAAGTATGTGGTAATTGATAAGGAAATATCTGACTGTTAGAAAGGTGTTGCATAGATTACATCTGGATACCTCCGTTTTAAGAATATGGTGGATGTTAGTGCAGTTGTTGTGTCCTATTAGAAGATTTCCTGTTCTGAAGATTTTCATGCGACTGGCCGATCTTTAATTGCTGCTGGATGGTTTCGTAGTTGCTTAGTCAGCCAGTGACTAGCCTTGACTTTCCTAATGACTATTGATGCTTTTGATGCTGAGTCTTCCCTAATTGTGTATTCTATTTCGATTTTGCTAACTTAGGCTGCAGATTTTGCTTCTAAATCGGCCTCGTCGTTCCCGAGTTTTCTCACGTGGCCGGGAATCCAGATAAAAACTATCATTATCGAGGAGTTAAAAATTATCTCTCGAGTATGAGATTTTGGTTTCTTTTGGATGTCAAATCGTCGAGTACTGCCAAGATGTCTGTGCATGTTGCTTGGATTTCGAGAGGATGATAAACGGTGATTATCACCGCTTTGCGTGGCGTGACTGCCTTTAAACATATTGAGCTCCAGCACTTTGACGTTCGATTTTTATAGAAGATATTGCTGTAGTTAGTAACTGCGAATCCAACTCTATTCTGTGTTTTGAAACTTTCGGTGTACTGAATATAGGTTGGAGGGTAATTTTGAGAGCAAGTTGATGTGCTCTATTTTAAATTCTGCAGGTGGTGTATTAACTTTCAGGAACTGGTGGATATTTGTGTTTATGTTGTTTTTGCGTTTTTCCAAAGGGCATGTTGAGTAGTTGCTCGTGTGCGTAATATGTTTGTTGCTGGTACAACCTATCACACAATTCTGGCTCTTCATTTCGGAGAGTCTAGATTAGCTTTTTGCTTGATAAAAAGCAGGGCTAGCTGCTTTCTGTCGGATAGATTTGGAATTGTCCAGTAGCTATCCTTATGCTTTCGTGAATAATATGGTGACACTTGGGCTGTCGATTTGGTCGCGTTTTGGTACAATTCTACGCCGTAGTCTATTTTAGATATGATGCTAATGTGAAGTACTTAGAATAATGTGGTTCTATTATTCCCGCGATGTATACCTTTCAAGTACTTCGGTGCGTTGAGTGTTTTATGTCATTCTTGATAGGTGTTCTTTATATGAGCCTTCCAATTCATCCTGGTGTCTAGCGTCACTCGCAAGAACCGTGTTTCGATCATCTCGAGCGTGTTTCCATTGAAGGTAATAAGTGGTGGGATGCATCTGCGCTTCCTGCAGAAGTGCATTAGCTTTGAATATGGCTAAGTCGTCAGAATATAAAACGAACCTTACTGTAGACAGACGGAATATATGCCTAAAGAAATCGATTGCGACCAGAAATAACGTGACTGTCAGACATGAACTGTGCCAGACATGAACCGGTAGTCACTCCATTCTCCCGTAAGAAAATTTTGTGAGCTAACGTTTCCTAATACGTTTCCTATGACGTTACTGCCTTGATATAGACATATTTGTTACAATATATATGACCAGCCAAAATCCAATCAAAGTTTTATTAAAATTTTCAACTAAGAACCTTCTACAAATTTGAAATGCTTCTCCTTAAAATTATAAAATTAAATGGAAACATTTCTCGTACCAATGCTGTACTCGCAAATGTAATGTTTTTCCGTTTTGTTTGATACGAGTTATTATCTTAAAGATATTCTTCTTATGTAGGTAGATGTGCGAATTATGTATATAGATACAAAAACACGCCTTTGCACCAATATAATACCCTACATACAAATAAATTGAAAAATATAAATTAAATTGTCATAAAAAGTATAAATATTTTATTTTCTTTAGGATTTTCAATTTATTTCGTATCTCTCTAAATACCAATACCAAACGAACTTGGTGTGAAAATATGTATTTTCCAAAAAATAAAATGAAACTCGAAGAAAAATATACTTTTAACTGGGTAAAATGATAAAGTCGGGTATTGGATTGAGTAGGGTGGGTGCCATCATATTTTTTCACATCGATAATGGGTTTAATACCGAAAAAAATTGATCGATCGAAATTCGCATATTATTTCAATTTTTTATAGGCTGAATAAATTTTGGTTGTTGTTGTCATGTTAAGGTGGTGATATCATATTTTCTGGGTTAGTTCTTTATATGCAAATTGCCTGCGTATATAGTAGATAGTTTTTTTTATTATCCTTTAGATACTTGTTGATATATGTTTGGGGTTGGTTACAGGTTTCTACTAAACAAAAAAATCACAGTACATACATATATAGTGTTCGTGTTGTAATGGGATTAAGACAGTAGATATAAAAATATTTGTAGATATCAAATTTTAATTTGATTTATCAATTACTATCGTTAGGAATGAATTTATTTATATAAGTAGTAAAACTGTTCACTTTCAACCGTTGCAGTTTTTCTATACGGCCTTTGCTACAGATGATATGAAATTTATATCGAATAACCTCATTCCAACGGTCGTTGCTTTCAGCTGAGTCATTCTACACCACCCATGTCCTAATCGATATGCGATACAAATTTATCGATTCCTTTTGTCACTTACTAAAACTTATATTCATAAAATATTATCACTAAAAATTTAGATAGCATACGTAAGTCACTAGGCTATAATTTAGGTTTGAAAATTTTAGATTAAACCTCAAATTCCTCTTCCAAAACTAGATTAAAGATTTATCGGTAACGTTTAGTATTCATCTAGAGCTCTGAGTTTGGTGTGAGGAGGTTTCATGAAGATTTAGGTAAATCTAGCCTTAACCGTAAAGAGGCAGGAATAACTGATGACCGTCTTATAACCCGAAAACCATCATAACTCATGACCGTCTTATAACTTAAAAAGAACCTCTTTCTTGGCGGTGATTTCGGCAGGTGTTTAAATTACTGTTTTAGATGATGATGCGTTATATAAACGAATAAACGACTTGAACGTTTCGTCCTTAAACGTTTATTGCCAAACGTAGCCGGCTCTCTACCACAATTACTACACTAAGCACTTTTGTTCAAAGAAAAGATAAGTAGATTTGGTTTTCATTAAAAGTTTATTTGGTTTTTATATTTTTTAAAAAGTTTATTTGGTTTTTACATTTTTTTCGTTATGATGGAAAATTATATCGGCTAAATGGTGACCGCGATTCACTATGCAACTAATGGCTCTTTTAAAGGCATTTTTCATGGCATCCTGCAACATCTCAAGTTGAATTTCTTCTAGTTCGTGACGAATATTGCTGATTCACATAAACTTTTGATTTTCAAAAACCCCATTAGAAAAGTCTGGTGCTGTTAAATCCGGAGATCTGGCTGGCCATGCTAAATCGCCATTTCACGAAATTAGTCGTCGTGGAAAAACCTCATTTAATAATTGAATTATTGAACGGTTTGTGTTTGCTATGGCCCTATATTACTGAAACGACATGTCCTCTAGTCCTTGCTCTTCCATGTGAGGCACAAGGAAATGTCGAATTATGTCTTAGTACCGTTCGGCAGTAACAGTAACTTCAACATCCTGGTCATTTTCTAAAAAATAGGGACCAACGCTGTTTCTAGCATGAATACCACACCTTACAATTGTTTTAAGTTGATGCAATGATGTTTGATGAATTAATTCAGGATTCTGTGTTACCCAAAACCGACTGTTCTGTTTATTGTCGTGGCCACTGAGGTGAAAATGGGGTTCATCGCTCATTATCAATTTAGACGAAAAATCTTCAATTTCACCAGGCAGCATTAGGATTGCATTACTGTACTCAACTCGTTGATCAGGATCACTCGGTAGCAGTTTTTCGACTTATTTAATTTTGTACGGACCCATTTTCAAATCAGTTTTCAAAATTGGCCTTAAACTGCGTGCAGAAATCTGTAACTGGGAAACACATCTCCGAATTAATGTTTCTGGATACTCTGGATACATCAGCGTTACACGAGACGTCCGTTGTCTTCCAGAACGAGGTCTGTCTGATGCCGTACCGTACTGTCGAAAATTCGCAAGTAAACGATAATTGTGGTTTTATGAGGCACTGGACGATTAGGATATTTTTGACGCAATTTCCGCTGAGTCGCAATAATGGAACGATTACTTTCAATAAATATTGTCACTATTTCTGCTCGTTCTTGTGGCATATATTAATGGGTAAAGCAAAACTGAGCTAAACATCACATAACCAAGATGGCGCGGAATTAAAATGGTAGCGAGGCTTTTGCCCCACACTGTACTTATAATAAAATAAATTAGTATTTCTTTTTTATAAAGAACAAAACCGTGCACAGAGTTGTTGCAACAAAAAACATCAAAATGTATACAATAATCCTTTGATTAATAAGTTTGCATTACTTTTCAACTAATCTCGTCGATGATTCATTCGATAATCCCCGTCTTATTTTTTTTGCCGTCACCCAAGAAAATTGTACTCTTATCTCGTTAACAATCCACCTTTATCTTGGTATTCATCTCAAACCAAAAATTTATTACAAATTTTATACAGGAAAATTATTTTTCGACTTTTTCAGCACAGGTAACGGCAATTACCGCGAACGAGGTTTGTAAAACCATAGTTCTGATTTTACTAAAGTTAATTTAAATCATTGTTGTATTTAGATTAATAATCAAATGAGGCAGTGGTTAAAGCTTACAAGAGGAAGTATTCGAAACGCGATAGGAAGAGACACGATACGAAAAGAGACCGTATACCATCTGACTATACTAAGGTTCGGTGATATTAAAGAACACATCTATGACGCCTCTATAACTCATGGCAGGCACAGAGCTATGCGCTGTGCAGATGGTTGACTTATTATTCATCCTAATAACTTTTTTTATCAATTTGAATAAATCAGAATATTTCAAGCAATTTGGAGAATTTTGTTCTCCTCAACTATACCTTAAAAAAGCTCAGTCGGAACGACGTAAGAAAAACTACGTCATCGGTCAAATTGCTAATATGGAAATTTTAAATTAATCGACACTGAATTCTGATTTATTTTTTTTACAGTTTTTTTGCCTATCAGTCTTTTATCTCTACAATATGAAGCCACCTGACTTTAAATAATTTTTATAGTATAGTGAAGAATTTTTTAGGTCATCTTCATGTCGCCTAGATATAATAAATGTACTGCTTTCAGCTTTCACTCAAACTACGTATCACGTCAATATGTACATATTTGGCGACTTTTAATGTTTCATCCTTTGACTTATCGTGAAACCCTTTTCTTTTCTGATCAACACTTTTTACTTTCACCAATGAGATTCAAGGGGGAGGTCATTATATAACATCCCAAGTATATATCCTTGTTGTATGCTCTCTGAGAAAACCCACCTTGTTGTATGTTCTCTGAGAAAACAATATCTTGTTAGTATTGCTACGACCGTTTAAAGTTTAAATTTCGTGAAATTAATATTCTAGAGCACCTCAAGTCTAGCCTATAGGCTTGCTTTTTTTATATCCACCTTTTATTCGTCAATGCCTCCTTCTTTATCCGAAGTTCCATAATAGGTCACCCTGAAATATTTTACTCTACCCAGCTGTAAAGTTAATCCAACATGCAGTATTCTTAGGCATTCGAGTGACCAAACTCAAATTTTATGGATGTTCAAACCCCCATCTCGTTAGCAATTGAGATGCCACATCCTTGGCGTGATTGAAACTGATTCCAATGGTATAATTACCACCTATTTATTCAACTAATTTGCGACATCGATTGTGGATACATCTTTACCATCTCAGTTTACTCTTTACGCTGCAGTAATCAACGAGTTTTATCAACACGTTTACATTTAAACTGCCGGAAATGTTCTCTAAAAAAAATGATTTGTGATTTCAGACAGCATTAATAAAAATTGTAAAACAATTGCCGACAATGCCCGAGTTTGTTGTTCTCCAATAATCATTCCTCTTGTCAGATGAATTAGTTAATGAAGGATTAGCATTGTTATGATTTTCATCTTGGATCGGATTATTATTTGATACAGATTGTAAAATATTCGAACATACTTTACTGCACAGAGCCTCGAAATTGATATTTGTTGGTCCTTAAATTTATGGATTTTCAAAGATAATTTATCCAATTATTCCTTTGTTTCTGTATCAACAGCTTTACAAAATCAAAATTGCTTTGTAACAATCATTCTTGGATGATTGTGAGGCTGAGCCCCAAATGCGACAATTCTGTTTATTAATGTAGCCGAAGTGAAAATGAGCATCATCACTGAAAATGGTTTTTCGATCTAAATCCGGATCATTTTGATGCAGTTGAACTTTTGAAGTGTCGACCAGCTTGAGTTTGAAAAACTGAACTTTAAAGCCTTAAGGCTTTATGAAAAATATAGTGTCATGTCGGTTGTGGAATGTCTAATTCCAAAGATCGACTAGGAATCAACAACCCTGGGGTTTTTCAACATTAAGGGCTACAGCAGAAATATTCTCAGTTGTTCTTGAGTGAAGCACACGGTTTTGACTGTTCACATCACTAACTTTCCCAACAGCTGTTTTTCCACGAGTTTCACTGTTGCCGGCCAAGCAGGTGCTTCACGACGACCAAAAAGTACTTTAGTTTTGCGAACTGTGACAAAATTTTCACCATTTTTGTAGGGAGTTTCTCCGTACTATTTTTACTAAGGCTAAGTTCTTACTTTTCATGTATCAAAAGATGACAAGTTCAAGGACTAGACTATCAAGCTGCCCAAATAGCAGGCTATTCAAAATTATTGGAATAATTACTTTACTTGCAATATTCCTCTTATTGGAAAATCATTTACTTGTAAATTAATAAATTTGTAGCCGCACTTTTTGGAAGGAACACACAAGATATCATTGCTTAAAAATGAGCCACTGGCATGTGGAAACGATGAATATGTAGCTAACAATGCCGTTAGCTCTTGGGCTGAACTATTCGAGTATCCATCATAACAAGGAATATTGTTGATACTCTCAAACGCTTTCTCGGTTATCTTCCCTATAATAAGCAGGCTCAAAAGAATAAAATTCATCGGCTAATACCATCAAAATGACTCGGATTTTTAACGAAAAATCATCTTCAGTGATGAGGACCATTTTCAGCTCGGAGGCTACGTTAATACGCAGATCTTGTGATTTAACGCATTTAGAGTTTTTTCTTTGGAGCCACGTCAAAGATAAGGTTTATGCCAATGCTTCACAATCAAGACCTTAAAGATGGAATTCGTAAAATTATCGAAAACATACAGCCGAAATGTACGAATTAGTCATGGAAAATTTAAGGAAAATGATATGGTACTGCTATCATAGGCGTGGCGGCCATTTGGCTGACATCGTTTTACCTTATAACGCAGCATTCAAATTTCAAACAATTTACGTATTCTTAAACTATCTAAATCTCCCTTGGCTGGTTGGACTATGGATGGAGCTTTTCAGGTGATGTTATCAACAATACGGATGTGAAATATGTACTTCCCCAACAAAATTTCCAAATTTTTCCTATACGTATATACATGTTATGAATGTATTATTTTATTCGCCTTATTGACTTTATCCAAAAAAAATTTACCAAAAAAGTAATCATTTTTGCAAAATAAATGAACAAATCTATTCAACCAAAATCAAAAAGTACCGCCCAGGTGGCCTAGTGGTTATGCTGCGGCAGTTGGAGCGGGAGGTACCGGGTTTGAATCCCGATAGGGGAGGGATGCAAAACGGATTTTTCACCACTTGATTACGATCGGTGTTGTGAATGAACACAAGTATGACCCCCTGTTTGAGTGCAGAATCCATGGGTCGACCCATCATCCATGTCAGTACTATAGGCTGGCATGGAGCTTTGCAATGTGCAGATAGTTAGGTAAATCGGACATATAGCCGTTCGTCCTCGATTTGGCTGCTCACATCACTAACTTTCCCAACAGCTGTTTTTCCACGAGTTTCACTGTTGCCGGACAAGCAGGTGCTTCACGACGACCAAAAAGTACTTTAGTTTTGCGAACTGTGACAAAATTTTCACCATTTTTGTAGGGAGTTTCTCCGTACTATTTTTACTAAGGCTAAGTTCTTACTTTTCATGTATCAAAAGATGACAAGTTCAAGGACTAGACTATCAAGCTGCCCAAATAGCAGGCTATTCAAAATTATTGGAATAATTACTTTACTTGCAATATTCCTCTTATTGGAAAATCATTTACTTGTAAATTAATAAATTTGTAGCCGCACTTTTTGGAAGGAACACACAAGATATCATTGCTTAAAAATGAGCCACTGGCATGTGGAAACGATGAATATGTAGCTAACAATGCCGTTAGCTCTTGGGCTGAACTATTCGAGTATCCATCATAACAAGGAATATTGTTGATACTCTCAAACGCTTTCTCGGTTATCTTCCCTATAATAAGCAGGCTCAAAAGAATAAAATTCATCGGCTAATACCATCAAAATGACTCGGATTTTTAACGAAAAATCATCTTCAGTGATGAGGACCATTTTCAGCTCGGAGGCTACGTTAATACGCAGATCTTGTGATTTAACGCCTTTAGAGTTTTTTCTTTGGAGCCACGTCAAAGATACGGTTTATGCCAATGCTTCACAATCAAGACCTTAAAGATGGAATTCGTAAAATTATCGAAGACATACAGCCGAAATTTGCGAATTAGTCATGGAAAATTTAAGGAAAATGATATGGTGCTGCTATCATAGGCGTGGCGGCCATTTGGCTGACATCGTTTTACCTTATAACGCAGCATTCAAATTTCAAACAATTTACGTATTTTTAAACTCTCTAAATCTCCCTTGGCTGGTTGGACTATGGATGGAGCTTTTCAAGTGATGTTATCAATAATACGGATGTGAAATATGTACTTCCCCAAAAAAATTTCCAAATTTTTCCTATACGTATACATGTTATGAATGTATTATTTTATTCGCCTAAATGACATTATTTAAAAAAATTTCCAAAATAGTAATCATTTTTGCAAAATAAATGAACAAATCTATTTAACCAAAATCAAAAAGTTCCGCCCAGGTGGCGAGTGGTTAAGGCTGTGGCAGTTGGAGCGGGAGGTACCGGGTTCGAATCCCGATAGGGGCGAGATGCAAAACGGATTTTTCACCACTTGATTACGATCGGTGTTGTAAATGAACACAACTATGACCCCCTGTTTGAGTGCAGAATCCATGGGTCGACCCATCATCCATGTCAGTACTATAGGCTGGCATGGAGCTATGCAATGTGCAGATGGTTGGGTAAATCGGGCATATAGCCGTACGTCCTCGATTTGGCTGCAGAGCGTAAGATAATGACTTAAATAAGCGAACCGCAAAAGAGATGGGAGTGTCTTGAACCCCAAAACAGATTGCATAGTAATAAATAAAAAACTCAAAAAGTAGTTATGTGAGTAGGTTTTCTAGAATGCTAATTGCATGAAGTTTTTAAAATAATTGCAAAATGGCCTTAAATATTTTAATACTATATTTGACTGGTATCCTGTAGGAAATTGCTTGGTCCTCTTGTAGTCATTAATTATTTATGTGTACTGTTGTTATCCTGGTCTATATGCGATTTTGAGATTTTTATGCAAAACTAACGAAATATCTCTGAAAGCGTCAATTCATTAATTTGCAGTTCTAGTTCGATAATTATTAAAATCCATGAAGAGTATAATTTGCTCTATTCTCTGCAACGACAGAGATTCCAGCATACAAAACGATCCCAAAGAGAATATAGAGCTTGTCGATTTCCACATGATATTTGATTCTTTATGTTTACTAGGATTACGGTCAAAACGATTCTTTGCTTTCGGGTTTCGCGATAATGTGCATCAGGGTACTCAAAAGATGAATATAAGGCGGATGAACATTCCATTTTTAAAATTAATTTTTACTCGGCATCTACAGCGTGTTCGTCGGGAAGTTATACTATTTTGTTTGTTTATAATTTTTGATTAAATGAAAGAGAATGGATCTTATATTGATAAATGTTTTTTTTTAATGTCGGCAATTATGTATGGAATACAATATCAGATAAATGTCTCTGTTAGCCTCACAAATGAGCGCCCTTTTGAGCTCATTTTTCATTACATTCTCACACAATTCACGCGGTATTTCATTAATTTCATCACGAATATTTTGTTTGAGTTGCTCAAGCGTTTCTGGTTTGTTTGCATAACCTTTGCTTTTCAGATATCCCCGCAAAAAAAATGTCCGGAGCAGTTAAATCAGGCGACCGTGGAGGCCAATCAACATCACCATTTTTTGAAATAACTTGTTGTGGAAAGAGGTCTCGCAGTATGTAATTCCATTGTCATCCTGGCTTTATGTGATGTGGCACCGTCTTGTTGATTCCACATGTTAATCAAGCCCAAAGCATGCGTTAAAAAGTTTTCAATCATATCACAATAGACTGTCACTTTTAATGGATGTAAAGGTGACTGATGAATAATTTGAGGGTTTTCCATTGCCCAGAACCGACTATTCTGTATATTCACATATACATTCAAATGAAAATATGCCTCGTCACTCTTTATGATTTTTTCATGAAAATCGGGGTTGTAATGGGTGAGCTGTAACATCCTATTGGCAAATGTACGGTGGCGTTAACGATCTTGTGGAAGAAGCTCTTGTGTCAACTGAACCTTAAATGGAAACAAATGCAAATCCTTGTGCAAAATTGTGGCCAAACTTGTTCTTTGAAGACCAAGCTCCTGAGCACGGCATCGAATTGAGGTTGATGGAATGTTTTGAACACTTTCTTGAGCAGCAGTAATGTTTCAGCCGATCTTGTAATACGTTGTAGCAAATGCTTGGGCCTATCACCTACAGACCTTCTTTCTTCGAAATCATTCACTACACACTAATCGATGATTGATTTTGATAAAATGTTTTAACAATTAAAACACGTTGGTTTATCGAATATTTTTCCATAATAAATTTGTCACGTGTCTTCTTCACGACATGATCTATCAAGACTAACGTTGCCAAATATGAATTGTCAAGACTAACGTTTACCAAAATGGCGGCAAAACAAAGCAGTATACCTTCTAGGCGAACACGCTGTATTTCACTTCGATCAGTTATAACATATGAGCAACTTTATCAATCTTCGAACATTTTGTTTGGAGCCGAAACCTTCCCAAACCCAAACAGAAAATATGGATTGTTAGATATACTATTCTAGCTATGATTCGAGTTCAAAATACATTTCATTTCTGAAATCGGAATTTCCGAATACTCCCTCGAACCAAAAATTGTTTTCTTAACTTATTTTATATTATTCAATTTTATATATAATCCGGGGGTTTGTCTAATTTTATTGTGCCACTTCCAATTTTAAGACACTCACACAAGCAAACGAATAAAGACTTCCACAAATCTAATAAAAAGTGATGGGTTTAATTAATTTGACGAAATAAATTATTCTCTTTGTATATAGTTATTTAACCCGTTCGAAAATTTTTCCACCCCCAAAATTATCATAATAACAAAACAAAAATTCATAATATTTTTTATTAATTTTGTTAAAATACAATATTCTATCAAATTTCTCGTACAAAAGCACGGCTACATACAAATACATACATATTATATCTATATATTTTTTTTTATTATTATATAAGCATTATGCTGTACACATTTTCTATATAATATTTATGTACGAAAAAAGCACAAAGCAAAGTAAATTTAAATAATGAAAAAAAAAGCTTTTATGTTCTATTTAATTTTTATGAATTTAAATAAATGTAATTCAATTCCTGGTTTTATGTTGTGCTGTGCAATATAAAAATTTACACTGTGCATATAAAGCACAGTTAAAGCGTCACACCTTAGGTATGTCATAGCATCCTAAATAAAGAAGCCGCAATGATTGACCCTTTAAATTTATCGAGCTTTTTTATGGGGTCTAGATTTTCATACACTCCATAAGAACTAATGTAAAATTGAAGATTTTTGGCTCAATTTTAATGAATGAAAAATACTGAAAACAAAAATTATTTTTATATCAAAATTTAAATCAAACATTTTCATATAACATATATGGAAATCAAATGAAAATACGAATTATTTTAATAGTATTATTTTAATAGTTATAAAATAAAAACGGTTTGATTTATTCAATTTTTATACATGTATATGTTATAATTGGTTCTAAACGCCGTATAAAAATATATAAAACGAGATCAATGACGTATGAACTACGAAAAAGAAACATATACTTCAAATATTGAATAAGAGATGGCACTTTATAACTTTAATAATATAAATCGTATTTATTGATATTTTAAAGCATATTGTTAATGCGATAATACGAAGTGCACAATTAAAATATCCATACATGTTAATGAAAGTGAATACTTCAAAAATTATTTAAATTTTTTTGATTTCCATTCAATTGTTATACTCGATACAAGATGGCATTATAAAAGACAGCAGTTGTTAAACTCGATACAAGATGGCATCATAAAAGTCGTTACGATTTTTGACAGTGTGATTTTTTAAAATAATTTTAAGTATTTGAATTGTTTTTTTTAATAAAATACATTTATTTAGACACAAACAGCATTTAACAACAAAACGGTAACTCTTTAGCTTCGTCCACAAATTAGTATTCAATGGTTTCAATTTTGTTTCATTAAATGAATTATCATGACTATGAGGACGATTCACCTCAGTTGGATATGAAGCATTCATGTATGGTTTTCTTCAACATATACATTTATTTATTGTGTTGTCTAAATTCTGTTTTAAGACATTGTCATGAGCACATTTAAACGCCAGTTGAATATGAATTATTTTATGTGATTTCGTTAAACAGATGCAGCTATTGGAATTCTGTTTACAGCTATTGCCATGTGCACATGTATACGTATGACAGATTTTTTGGCCGAAAAAGTAATAAGAAGACAGTGGATTTTAAAACTTATTTTTATTCCAAAACATATATGAAGAAATTATTTGCACGAGAATAAAAATTCTTCAGAGATCTTCCATGTTTATATAGAAATAATAACTTCACATTGGCTGAAATTAAAATAATTGTTCAAGTCCCATCTCCAAGCCCATCAAAAGATATCTACGAAAGAACATTTACATTGGTGATCAAACAGAAATTCAAACACAGCATTTTTGGCCGAAAAACGAAATTTCCATTACACCGTATATTGAATTTAACAGTGGAAATTCAAAACATTTGACTTCCTCGACATATTGCAATATAATACAAGCTAATAAATGATTTTAAACAGTCGGTATCCAATCATGTCTCATCGACTCAAATGCGACCCAAATATTAATTATTTATTATTGGAATTCGTCTAGACAATGACGAACTATCGAAGAACCGACGAAGAACTATCATTTTGTGTGGTTGTATTATATTTTGTGACAAGAACATTATTCCCTCACGATGCCGAAATCTTATTTTACGGCAGTTGCATAGATGCACAAAACACATTTTTAAAACTTCAATAATCGCCCGTCGAGTCATACTAACTAAAAATTGATAATAACATCAATATTATTGGCTAGTTTCATGTCCTTTTTCGAGAACTTCTAATGGAAGTGGTGTGTCGTATTACTTTTCAATGTTTCCAACGTTCACTACTGCCCTAAGTCTAACGTCAACGACTTACATCGAGAAGATGAATAAATTCTTCACATAATTGTAAACTAGAAACTTGTATAACCGACAACGGGACTAAATTCAAGAGTCAATATTTTAGTAATTTATATCTTTGCCAAGGAGAACGAATATTAGCATTGTCTTACCACAGTATATCGCATGGGTAAGCTGAACGATTTGGTGAAACACTAAAAGAGAACAAAAACGATAAATATGTTGGGAACAAACAAGTAAATTCTAATCTAATTCCATGAATTAGTACAAATACAAAACCAAAACACCAACAAACTAAATCACCGCAGCAGAATTATTTTAGACCCATCAATCCACACGGAACTAAAAATAGTTTGATTTTATTTGGAATTAAACACAGTGGACGATGATCTACATCAATGTTTGTAGATAACGAAGACGATCACGATCTTCAAGATATTTCCACAATAATTCTAAAACCCAAAGATATAGTTGCACAAATCACATTCACATTTAACATATTTATCCACAGGCCAACAATATTAATTATTAATTATAATATATATGTTTTTTTATAAGAAATAATTTATTATTGTCTACGGACGGGTATAACCTATAAACATTTTATGAACAATTTTTGACAGCAAAAACAAAAACAAAAATAAAAAAAATATTTTTTTTACTTTTTCTTTGTTGTACGCTGTTCAATTTTTTAGTAATAAATATGAACTGTAGAGCGATTTTATTATTTTTTAATGACGTCACAACTTATTGATGTGTTAGTAAATATGGGGTATAAACTTTTTAAGTTCAATTTCGATGATTGCGGCTTCTTTATTTAGGATGCTATGGGTATGTACACTTTTTTGACTACACATATAAATCTACATATACAAAGAGATAAGCTTTTACCGCATACAATTTCATATATACGAATATAAATGTAAACATAACAATTTGGCTTTTAGATTTTAATTTTAATTTTGAGGAACTCCGAATATCAATTAAATTTTAAAGGATTAACATTTATGTGCAGAATATTTTGTATACATAGTTTTTGTTTCGAAATTACTAACGCGGGTATAATACACTTTTGAGTAATGGTGGAGTAACAAAAACCAATATGCGAAATACATTTATGATTAGTGTAAAGTTTTTTATGTCATTTCATAAAATACAAATGTCGAGGGAGACTTAAAGGCCGATTAATTATTATACTATAAGCGCTGAATGGCGAATGCCGAAGTTAAAAATCCTAAATGGCTTAATATGATATTCGTATAGAGATATATGCTTTTGCGAGATGGTATAAATATAAATTAAACGACTGTAATTAACATAAAAATGGTTTACGATATTTCATTACGTAAATATACATTTTTTTGTGAATTTGTGGCACTCAACTTAAATGTCAAGGGGAAAAGTGGAAAATGATAAATGTATGTTCCAGTTTTTTTTTAGCGAGAACCCATCAGTCATCATTGCATGTATGCGATTTTTTTTGTAACATGTAATTTTGTAAATATTTATTTTGTTATTTATCTGATAAACGTAATTATTTTGTACAAAATATCTATAATTATGAAATTACAATGAAGATGTTTGGGGTGTACATCAATCATTCGTATATGCCAATTTCAAATTAAAAATTATTTTAAGACTATAACACGCAGAGGTTGTTTGATGGTATCAGTTCAG
Source organism: Tipula lateralis (assembly GCA_963932295.1). Taxonomy (NCBI): domain Eukaryota; kingdom Metazoa; phylum Arthropoda; class Insecta; order Diptera; family Tipulidae; genus Tipula; species Tipula lateralis. The sequence goes on from OZ010737.1 coordinate 141,206,452, forward strand.
TTTGATTTCTTCCGATAATATTTATAGTGTATAATTGAGGTAATTTCTACAGTTTGTGTTGACTAGGATTAAACCTAAGCACTGATCTAAGCACCAGTCATGCAAATTCATACTTAACAAGGTAATAACATCATGGATTTGCATAACGCGACATTAAAATTTAATTAAAAATGAGCGTTATATACTTGGGATACCCGGAATAGTAGGTACTATACTCCCTTATATCGTGTGACGACATAATTATTGATTCATGAGATTGGCTAACCTTTTCATAGTCGGTTTCAGTTAAAAAATTTGATCAACGAATGTTGAAAATATTGTTACGTGAAACGGGTTAGCCTGTGCGCAAGGCAGACCCGTTTTCTGAAAATCGCCCCTAAAAATAACGCAACTCGTGCGGCATGGTTTCGTCCAGCTCAGTTTGAACAAGAAAACTATCGTGGGTGGTGAAGTGCACCTTTAGAGACCTATTTCGCTGCAGTTATTAAATTATGTCAATAACGAAACGTTTTCCGTGTAACATGAGGTATCATTTCCCGTTGTTGGATGGTGTGCTTAGGGCCGTACAGTTATTAATAAGAAACGTAATAAGAGAGCAAAAGTACTCGGGTTGTTTAGTATTAATTTAATATGGTACAACTGCTCTACTATTTCCTGCCCCTTTCGAGACGGTCGGTAGAAGTGTTAGTTGATGACACAGTTGGGCGTCTAAATTACACAATGTAATTTACCCGGTTTTTACATGTAAAACACGTGTAATGTACATAAGGATTTGTTTTACATTCTATTTGTAAAAAATGATTTTATGTACAAAACGTGTTTGTAACTAACGCGCCATCTCTTAGCATATCTAATTGTAACTGTTGTAAAAGCACCATCTGTTAAGAAAATTTACGCTGTTTTTTACATAATTTACTTGATCTTTAAAACATCGAGCTAATTTTAGAACCCAACAGACCGACTAGATCCCAAGCGATGACAGAAACTGTTTTCTGCAGGATTGGTTCGATTTTTGCCATTGTGGATTGCTTAGCATCCACATAATGAATGCGTTCAGTGCAGCCATATCTAAAACGTTCATGAATATTCTGTATGATCAGCGAACCGTTCGTCTACCACATGGATATTTCTAATCAGTTAATCGCTGCTATATACTCTTCCTTATTGTAGTCCATAATCATGATCTGTTTAGAATGATCCTCACTTGAGACTGACATTCGGGTGTTGCAAAGACAACAGATATACCATCCGCTTTTTTAGGAGTATATGATACCATCGAAATAGATTTTGTGAAAGCAAATATTGAAGCTCTGGTCGATTTTTGTATACTTTCTTTACTGTCCCAAGGAGTGTTAAATTTTTACAGAGAAGAAACTCTGCTAGATCAAAAATCCTGAAAAATATCATTAGTTATGCCTGTGCCAGATCCAAACAGAGGTTCAGCAAAGTCCTTTACAACCCTTGCTCTTTGGTTTTTCTCAGTGAGCCCACCGACCGTGCACCTATCCCGTATAAACCTCGTTTTGATATCAGATGCTGCCCAAACCTTAATGCCATACTTCCCCAGTTTTGATTTTATATATTGCCGGAATGGGCATTTTCCACGAAATGTTACCAATTGTTCATCAATCGTTAATTCATCAAAAGGTATAAATGAGTTTCGACAATTCCTTACGAACATATCCCAAATTTCTGTAATTTGTCCGACTGTCGTCTCGCACTTCTGGTAGTTTTGTCGTCAAATCGAAGGTATCGGGTTATTGCAACAAATCTGCAGTGAAAATATCTATGAATAGATTCTTCAGTCGTCCACATTTCCTTTAAATTTTCTTTTCTACAGTGTAGAGCTCCTGTTGATAAAAGTACTCCAAAAAATGCATCAAGTTACAGTTACTACATTCTTTTTTCTTTGCTTCTCAGGAAACCTTTCATTGTACCGATCAATAACTCGTTGGGCTTCCTTGTTAGTATATAATTATTTCTTTATTTTTGATATTATTAACCATTATTTCTTTCATTTTTGATATTATCAGATTATTGAATATATCAATATTTTCCCATAACTGGTCAAACCCGAAATCTTAGTTCAAAATATTTCTCGTACTGGACCAAATTCGACCTGACTTGGCAACATACTGATCATAATTCTCACAGTTAATTATCTCATAGACGTCATGAATGTTAGTGGTCAAAGCATAATCAGATTGCTCATTTCCTATTTCGTTTTCGTTATCTATTTCTGAGTCTTCTGGATCATAGTAATTTACTTGTATTTATATTGACCGTCAAGTTTAACAATCCTTTGTGGCGGCCAGAGCAACTTAATAAAAATCGCAAATTAGCTCACGCCACACGCAATTAATAAAATCGATGTTTCGAGTTAAGTTCTTGTAATTCACTAGTACTGTCGCGTCATGACTATTCGTATATATACGAATCGCACAGTAAGAACATCAAGTCCGGTAGCATATGCCTGATGAGATGGATTTGATCTTTTCGATCACGCAGTCATTCAATGACGTCATCATCAGATCGAAACCGGCCTAGTGGATTACAAGAACAAGCAACAACTCGGAAGAACAACATATTCAAATTTACAGCAAAGCTTCACGCTTCACCTTCTTAACTTAACGACGTACTTTAATAATTTGGCGTAAAAGATATCATCTGCCCATATTGTAATATATGAGGCTAATATCTCCTCAGCTCTTTAGAAGCATAGCTTTAAAGTTTTCCAATCTAAAAAAAAGCAACCATTTTTATCTCTGATAGGATACGATATGTGATCGAAGCTTTTTATAAGTTTGTTGGTCTTGAACACAATTTCTAGAGTTTTCGCTATGTCGGATTATTTCATTTATTCTTATGACTTCATTTCGACTTTTGACGACATTGACATTGAATTGCCATTCATTTTGATGTAATTTAAGTTCTTGCTGGTAGTACGTTGTTACAGGACTACGAATGCTTGCTGCTTGTCATGTATTCAATTGACTCTGATTAGTCCTTTTAGAGGCGACAATTATACTCGTCTTGAAATTTATTTTGATTTAAGTTTCAATATTTATCAATATTCAACAAGCAACAGGTATAAATGTCATCTTTATTCTCCAATCACGACAAACTCTTTTTATAAATTTATTTTGTTCAAATTTAGGAATATGGTTCTTTCATGCTGTATACGATAGTAGAAAATTTCCATCAAAAAAATTTCTACCCACCACTAGAGGCACTACTATCGCTAACGAGATTTCTTCTGCTGTCATTTTGAAACCAGCAGAATTTTTCTGTAAATAATAAAAAAATAAAATAAAAAAAATATTTAAGGTTTAGAAAATATTTAAGGTTTCGAATATACTGTAAATATAGCTACAACCGCCCAGGTGGCGCAGTGTTTAAAACTGCGGCAGTTGGAGCGGGAGGTACCGGGAAACCTTAAAATTTTTTTTTAATATTGACACAAAAAAAAATATTTACAGAAAAATTTTGCTGGTTTCAAAAATGAAATCTCTTTAGCGATAGTAGTGGCTCTGATAGTCAGTAGAAAAAACATTTTTTCTGTTGGAAATTTTCTACTATCTCATACAACATGTTTTTTTTTAAATCTCTAATCTGTTTTGGGGCTCAAGGCACTCCCTACTTCTTCGCTAGACGCATATTTACGTCCTTACTTTTACGCCATTACAGTCAATTCGAGGACGTACGGCTATAGGTCCGATTTTCTCAACCAGCTGCACATTACATAGCTACATGCCAGCCTATAGTGCTGGCATGCAAGATGGGTCGGCCCATGAGTTCTGCACTCCAACAGGGGGTCATAGTTGTGTTCATTCACACCACAGATCGTAATCTCATGGTAAAAAATCCCTTTTGCATCCTGCCCCTATCGGAATTCGAACCTGGTACCTCCAGCTCCAACTGTCGCAGCTTTCACCACTGCGCCACCTGGGTGGTTACAGCATGGTTCTTCCCACATTGAAAAAGTGAGTTCCAATTTTCATAGTTTGAATTATTAATGTATCGTTTTATGGTTCATAAATAACTTTGTTAGTGCAATAAAGAACATTAAGACTGAGATAAGTGGTCTTATACAAAAGTTTAAGAATTAGTAAAACATCATTTTTCGAGTAACAATAAGTACTTAATTAGAAATAATTTTAATTTGGGTGGTTGTTAGTACTAACGAGATAAATATACGTTTATATGTGTGTCTCACCTACTTAATAGTAATCTTCCGTTTTGGATTTTATTTTTGAGCTTTTATCTTCACTCTTTACTGAATGATTCTCTAATTCACAAAATTACAACTAAGAACACCCTGTTGTTTTGTTATAATATAAATTACGTAAATTTTAAATATACACGCTGCGGGCGCCAATAATGATGAAGTTTCCACAATGTTCTGTATATATACAGTATAAGTTGAGGCTGACCAGTTAACAAAATTTCAAAATCAAATTCTACAATAAAACCCAAAGAGATAAGAATAAATGAATTTAAATTAAAAACTAATTTGAATACTTAGAATGGTTTTAGGAAAATTGAAGACGTGTCTTATAAAATACTTGTAACTTGTATTGTAATAAAATTTTCAAACACCACATTGATTTGTTGGCATGGGCACGGCTGTAAATCTCTATACAACGTGACATGCATAAAAAATAACAAATGTTGCTATGCCAGTTAGTGTATGAGTGAATAAAAACATGTATCCTAACCAACCATCTATTTGTCTTTAGTTGTTGGAAAAATATAAAAGAAATTTCACCAAAAAACTTTAAAAAGAAACTTGGAAACTTAAAATAATTATTTAACACCATAAAAAACTAGGGGAAGATAGTATAATTTGAACCAAAGAATAATAAGGCAAATACCAATTTGAATTAGCATGAAATGCACACAATGAGAAACCTAAAACTACGTGCAAAAGGGTTTGGGGGAGGAAGGTCGGTGAAATAAGAATTTTTTCAATTGGATTAGTGTGGCCTCGGTTTCAAAACTTCAGGTTAATAACCTGTATAAGAAAGTGGGAAGGAACCAAAGATTAAGACGGTTAATAGCAATGAGAATTAGCATTGAATGCACCCAATGTGAAATCAAAAACTATGTTCAAACCGAGTTTGGGTGAGGAAGAATGGAAAAATAACAATTTTTCCAATTAGATTTGAGTGGCTTCGTTTTTAAAGTTGCAGCTAATGACTAGTAACAAGAAAGTCTGAAAGAAAAATCTAATAAGGATTTGTTCCGTTGGATAAGTGGGACTTAGGTTTCAAAGTGGCAGGTTAATGACCAGTAACAAGAAAGTGGAAATAAAAAATCTACATTAGTGCATTAAATTCAAAGTTATTATTAAGTGAAAATTATTGCAAACTGATCAAATAAATTCATCAATAAAGTATTATTTTGATTGTGATTTTTGTGTGGTTGTATTAGCCATAATCCATTGAAAATGGAATGGTCAAAATATATGATGTCTAGATAATATACAATTACATTGCAGTTGAATCCTGTGCAAATATTTACAAGGCTGGAATTGAACTTTCTTCCGAAAAGTGTCTTTAATGATTTAGTTCTGAAACTTGTTCGATGCTAAAATTATTTTGAATAAAAACCCTGGCTCATTGCAAGTGATCGTGATTTGTTTATTTGACGATAAACATATTTCCTGCGGTCATATCACAGAGATTTAGAGTTGTTAGGCCAGTTTTTAAATCGGATGGGAGAACTGATTTATCATGTTATGGTGCTTTATCAATTCTTTCCATTCTTCTTTTTGAATCACTTGTAAAATTTAAAGCTAGAATTAGCGAACACATAGTTTTGTAAATGTTAAATTTCAGGACATAATTCATTTTTGTATAATATACCATCTGATGTTGCTCAATATTATGTTGCTCAAGCTAGTCACTTGTGGCTAATACTTAATGAACTTGACAATTTTTGTGATAGGTGGACATTAAATAAGGTATCACTGAATGCTATCAAATAGAAAATTTTCACATTTGCGAGATTATCTGGTATTGAGGCTTCACACATTCTAACCACTGAGGTAAATAAACATGGAGGCGATATCTTTAAAAATTAATGGCAACAAAAGAGTGTAACAGAGAAAGAGACGATTTTCTTTATTTTTTTTGAAACTCGAATTTTCGAAAATCAAATTAAAATGGTTAAACAAATCATAAATTGTAATTATTTAGTTCATATCAAAAATATGTGTTATTCCAACCTTTTTGTTAAAAAAATTGTTTGACGTTTAATCATTTGAGTTCGAAATTTGAGAACACAGTTAAATGTTTATGACTGACGCTGTTAAATTAATTAATTTTTCGTACTACATTTTAAGAGCGAGAGGCATATAAAAAATTAATGGCACACTATAATAAAAGTGTCTACCATTATTTTTGGTTGTTTGCAATGTTAATTTTATAAAAAAAACCGTCTCCATAGTTATTTACCTCAAGGGTCCTAACAAAAAAATCACGTTAGTGGTATACAAGACTAAGAAAGTGTTTTCACAAATTGACTGCATTTCCTTCCCATGTTGGTGTTTAATTAAAAGCCATAGTGGTGTATTTAAAGATCCTTATAATTCTATGAGGTCCATTTGGATAGGTAACACAGTATTCCAAATACAGCCATAATTTTATATTTTAGACTTCCATCCTCGCTTGAATCGTGATTGTTTTGTTTGAGAATCTTAGCTATGTACATAAAGTACATGGTTTAAGGTGAAATAAGCGAGTGAAAATAATCCTTAGTAATGAACTTAAATCTTAACACTTAATATTTAAGATTGGTGGTGATATTTTGTTAAACAACGTTTATGTCTGTGAAAAACATAACAAAAAAAACAAATTTTTCGTGTACATATATACGACATATATGTAGTGGTAATTTAACCGCCTGAATGTTGCAAGAAATTTTCAAATTACAAAATAGCATAAATTTAGGAAAACATTTCATACAAAAGCCCACATACAGTACATTTAAGCGGAAAATGAATTATGAATGAATTATGAAAAACGAATGAATTATGAGACCATTTAAATGTAATAAAATGTATTTTAAATCTCGTGCAACAATCAATTTCGAACAGATTGCGATATAATGTCAAATGAGAAACTATCTAACCGAAAATTTTTTTCTATCAAAATCAAAAAGCCTGAAGACAAATATGATTTTCTGGAATGTTACCAATGCTTATCATCCCTCGTCCAAAATCCAATACGAATCTATTTCGTTTCATGAAGTCCATTCGCAGGATGACCTCATCCCCAATATCCGCAACCAGAACTTCATATCGTTTTTTCGAGAGTTTCTGGATTTTTGTTCTTCCAATTTGTTTTCCATATCAATTTTGACCGTGTCAGCTTTTGCTTTTAATGTAACGGAAAGTTCTCAAAATTTCTCGTTCACACTATTTTCTTGCTGCTCCAACCGTTCTATAAGGCTCACCTGTTCGGTTCTCATGTTCTACTGTTCTGCCGGTAATCTATCTTGTCCGATAGATATTTTCTCTTCGAGACCGCTGATCATTTCTTCCTGTTCAGCGCGTATTTGCTCCTTTAAGTCGTTCTTCAATTGATTTACGCCGGCAATCATATCTGTTTTAAAGCCTTCGATCATTTGTTGCACATTTCTCTTCAGGAGTTTTGATTTTGGTAGAAAATTTTTTCGATTGAAGTTTAGTTTCTGGCCATTTTGTTGAAATTTTAAGGGTCTTTTGTGGTTTGTTTGATTTTAAAGCTACTTTTGTTGCATAGCTTTTTCGCCTAAATGTTGTTTTATTTTGTATAAACACACACCTGTTCACATTTTGTTATTTGTTATGTTCTTCACTTCAGTCAAAGTTTTTATTTATTCAAATTTACTGATTCTAGATTGTTTTAGTAAAGTGGATTTCAAATCAAAATGAAAACCATGTACCCAATCAAAAAATAGAACGTCAAAAAAGGTTTCATCTAATAATATTATAAAATGAAACATAAATTCACTTGGGTAGATCTTTAAGGAGTAAATCAAACGAAACATGTGTGCAATTTGTATCGAGTTATTTTACCAAATTAGATATACAATTGAAATTTTATATATGGTGGTAGTTATAAGGTTCGTATATGATGGCATAATAAATTATGTATAAAATGAGTTTGTGCCTGGATATAGAACATAAAAATAAAATTTGAAAAGTTAGCAGAAAAAAGCACAATAATCGGGAAATCGATGCAGATATTAACTTAAAACATAGAATGTGCTACATATTACATCGTAATTCCTTACACAATTTCATAAGAAATCCGACGCAAGTATCATCTTTCATTTCGTATATATGAAAGATTAAAACGAGAGTACTGAAAATAAAGGAAATGTTCTGTCTTTTCGCTTTTCGCTATACTTCGGGTAGACAACATATTTTATCGAAATTGAAAATTATATCAATTTATGGGAACGTTTTTTTTCCATCCATATACGAGTATACATACATATATTATGAGTATGTGTTTATATTCTGTCGGTAAACGAAAATACTTTTTAATATAAATTAAGAAACTACGGAACAGACAGAAGATGAACATAAAGTACAAAAAAGGATATTAATCGAACGCGATATGAATTTCAAATAGAATTTAATTTAAATACTCAAATGCGAAGTATTGTTTTGAAGTAATGTGTATACGTGCTTGTCAGACTAAACTTAATTTTGAACAGTAATAAAATTTAATGTACATCTGTTTGTATAGCTTATGTCTATTATTAAGCTTTTTATAGTATCATTTTAGACATTGATATGGTACCAACCCTTTGACTTATTTATATGATGAGTATATCTGTCATCGTTTGATTTGAAATGTGAGGTGACATTTTTATGATATCTTGATTTTTTCTATCTTGAAACATATTAAGATGAAATCTTGAGCATCAACCTATAGGATGTCCCAATAACGAGTTCAGATTTGACATATCGATAACTTTGGTTCTGGTAACACTAATGTCATACTTTCTTTGACAGAAACTCAGTACACTAGAGCCTCGAGTTGAGTCGATTCGACTTGCGCTGTTACAACTTGCGTCTCGAAAAAAATTAATACCACAATTTCCATTTGCGTCGCATTTTGGACGCAACTCGAATTCATTTTTATAAATAGTGTTTTTTCAGAGCCATTTCGAAGACGGACCTAGTTTTGTACAAACGTAACAAAACGGAACGCATAAACAAAACTATGCACTAAAATTGAAAAGCAAAAGGGATTTTCCCTTGAATAGTTTAACTATCATTTAAACGAAGGAAGGAAGGAATGCAATCATGGATTCACCTTTATGATTAAACTTAATCATTCATTTCCTTACTGGGTTGCGCATCGTGTCGTATTTTAGGGCTTAGTTCTTGTAACAAATGATTTTGGTATATACACACAATACGTTTCAAAATCTGTTTAAGAATCTAGTAAAGAAATATTTTGTTTGGGTTTCGAGTTGCGTTATTTTGAGTTGCATTGCATTTTTCTGGAACGCATTAGCGATGCAACTCGAGGCTCTAGTATATATTATTTCTACTTAACGAAATGAGTCGTTTAACACTTCAAGAAAAGTGGAAATAAAATTAAACCAGAATTTGAACAAATAATCATATTTTCGGATGAGTCACATTTCCATTTCGGTGGATTCGTAAATAAACAAAATTGACGCATTTGAGGATCGGAAAATTCACAAGGTTATGTGGAGAAACCAACTCATCTATTGCGTGTTACTGTTTTATTGCGGCCCGTATTTCTTAGAATGAGGCCGGCGAGATTATAATTACGGTCAACGCAATTCATCGCTTACGGTCAACGCAAACATCGTTTTTGTGGCCATATCTGGAAGAAATTTTGTATGGACGAGCTATGGCTTCAACAATATGGTGCGCCATGTCACCCATCGGAACTTACAATAGTGAAACTGCGTCACAAATTCCATGGTCTTATTAGTAGTTGAAATGGTGACGTGAATCAGCACGCAAAAAAGTGTTATTTACCACCCCTGGATTCTTGTTTGTTAGATGCTTGTTTTTCAAACAATTTAAACATAAAAGTATTGAACCAAAATGATAATGGGTTCGGGGAAACATATTTTTAGGACATCCCAATGAACTACAAAGGACATAGCTACCAAAATGCATGCTTTATCTACCAAAAATCATTGAGGTTAAAGCTACAGCAGTTGGTGCGGAATGTACCGGAGTCCTCGATTTACATGCGTTGAGCGTATACAATTTCAGGGTTGAAATACTATTTCAACACCTGCAACAAAATTGATATTTTCATTGATGTAATTAAAACTTCACGGAGAACGTTTGGATTAACTAGACTACAAAACCGTGCTATTTTGAGTTGTGTCGTTCATATTGATCAATGAGTTAGTGAATCTAGTTATATTTTGAATTAAGTCATTTTAGTCGATTAAAGTGTATTTTAAGAGAGTGTAGAATGTTTATATTTTTAATTGAGTCGTCCCAGACCAATAAAGTGATAATTTGTTGTTGGTTTCAATTTCAACCAATTTGATTCTTTTCCTTGTTTTTACTCATTATTCAAGTTATGTCACTTTAGATGAAATAATTTGAAACATTTATTTTCAGTTTTAAAATCAGAACAGTAATGGGCGTTTCTTGTTGCGCAAGCATTATGGTGCAAATGGCAACCTCGATATTAAGAAATTCCACGAATTCGACAGCAATAAACACCGCTGCAGTGAATGCACATACAAATAACATGACGTTAAGCACAGATTCGATACCGAATAATGAATTTCACCTTCAACCAGAATCCGGTTTAACCCTATCGCATAAAGCACTTGATTTAACTACAAATATGCCTGAAATCGACACCGGCATTGTTTATACGGTATACAGTTTAACTCCGAGGACCCGATTAAGATGCGCTTGACTAAAGCAAAACAAAAAACATACTGCATATCACCCGTTTTAAGCAGTGAAAGCGACTTCGACGATTCGGACGAGGATCCAAACTTTAATGATAATTTATTCAGCACAAGTGAATCTTCCGATAGTTTAGATCAACAAAATATTCCCGATGAAGTGCCAATCGAGAATGACATTACGAATGTCGAAAAAAGGAAGAAAACGACAACGAAAACCGGAAATTGGGTGAAAAAAAAATTACTCAGGAATTCTGGAAAAGCGTACGTATCGGCATCAAAAACAAAAAGAACTGTTCCGGAGAAAAAACTGCGTCCAGGTTGTGGAGCTAAATGCAGATCAGGTTGTAATAGTAAAATAGTAAAATGCCACACAGCGGGAAAAAATATTTACAAGTTATTGGGACTTAGCTGACTTACACAAGCAAAAGAATACTTCTTAAGGAACACTGAATAAATAAAACCCAAATACCGATACTAAACCACACAGGACTTCAGAAATTTGAATTCAGCATTTTATTTCCAGGTAGACGGAACACGCATTAGAGTATGCAAGACATTCTTTAAGGCTACCCTAGATATCAACGATCGACCTTTAAGGACGACATTGTCGAAGAAAAGCGATACCGGAATCCTTCAGGACGAGATGAGAGGTAAATATGGGAAACAACCTATACCGTTGACCCTGAAATTAAAGAAAGCGTAAGAATTTTCATTAATAATATTCCGCGGATCGAATCGCACTACTTAAGGGCACAAACTACACGCGAGTTTATCGATAGTTCTAAGAGTATTGCGGATATTTACCGAGATTATAAAGACCATCCTGTGAACCAGTATCTTCAATTTGCACATGTTAGCATGTTCAATCGTTATTACGAGGAGAGTATAATCTATCATTTCACGTACCGAAGAAGGATCAGTGTGAACTTTGTGAATCCTTTAAAAATGCTGATGATGAGGGATAAACTCATTTCTGGTTAGTTATGACTCTCACCAAAAAGAAAAGAAATTGTCTCGGTTACAATTCACAATAAGCGACTTGCATGTTAAAAATGTGGAATGTAATTTTTGGGACGAAACAGAAGGGAAACGTGGAGTAGAGATCGGAAGTTGTGTGCTTAAGTACATAAGAATGTTATCTGAAAATGCTAATAATTCAGAACCAGATATTGTTTTTTATTCAGACAATTGTTGCGAGCAACAAAAGAATAAAAATTTACTATCAGCCTACTCATACGTCGTTCAAAAGTACGATATTCGGAGCATAACCCATAAATTCCTCATACGTGAGCACTCTCAAAATGAGGGCGATAATGTTCTTAGCGTTATAGAAAAGCAGATTAAAAGACATCTTAATTCTTGTCCGAACTATACGTATCACAGCAGTATGCCACTTTAATTAGAACGGCAAAAAAGAATGGCCCTCCATACCGTGTTCATGAAATGAATTATGAAGATTTTTATGATTTAAAAATGGGGGAATAATTTCACGATTTACACTGATAGGACACAGATCAAGTGGAAGGGCATCAAGACATTGCGTGTTGAGAAGGAGGAACCGCTGGCACTTTTTTACAAATCCTCATATGAAGATACAATATACAAGAAGGTCAACGTGCGCAATGCTAGGAAGAGCAAATTTTCAAAGGCGATAGCTTTCTCAGTCAGATTAGTACCTGCCTACTTAGCAAAAATCCCATTGCCAGTCAATAAAAAAAAGACATACAAGATCTTATTGATAAAAACATAATTCCGAAAAATTATTTTGATTCGTTTTTTAAAACTGTTCTTGAGTAAGAATGATCATTTAAGCTTTAAAGAGGAAGACTTATATATTTTTATTTGTGATATTGTTGGATTGATGATACTTTTGGAATTTGTGATACTATAGTAAATTTATGTTTTTATTTAAATTGAATTTCTCAATAAATATATTTTTTATTTTTTATTATTTATTTAGACAAAAGACATTTTATTACATTGTTATGTTTTGACTGAATTGAACTAAATAAATATAATTAATGTTTTTACTAACGATTTATTTTATTCATTTAATCTCGGTTGCAACTCCAAATCTTTATTAATTACTGACATCAACAAAATATCTAAAATGTCACATCAGAAAACATTCTAATGAAATTAAAATTAAAAGTGACACAACACAAAATAATGCAGCGGTATGTTACTGAGACATACATCAATACCGCATCAGTTCAAAAATGATAAATTTCAATTGCCAGGAACCAAAAACCGAAAAAAATGTTGATATAACATACATATTTTTAAAACTAAATTATATTTACCAATTAAAGCTAATTACTAATAAATTTATGTTTAGACCGCAAAATCATTTTTCGCTTCTCCTGCAAAATGTAATTTTTTGAGTTGTGTCACTTTTCGAATACGTGTGCGATATATCAGCTTCCATCCCCGGTTGGGATTGGACCATCAAGGTATCGATTAACAGCCTAGCGTGCTAACCAATTGCGCCACGGTGGCATATTGTTTCAAATAACGCTAACTCAGGCTTGCCAGCAACGCCCCTAGTTGCTTGAGATTTGAATCAGTGTGTCGTACGCCCTGAATTTTCTTGGAGGAACTAATTCGACCTTATTCGAAGTGGATTTTCGTAACTTTACCTTTTTTGTAAGATACATTTTCTAATTTATTTCGATTGTTTGACAAATTGGTGCCTATAGGTGGTCTCGCTATATGTTCACAGAGCTTCGAGAGCGCAGGTCGGGATTTCAGCATTGTTAGATGACTTTGAACTATATAATGGTGCAGAACGAGCATTTTCGGTTTCAGCTACCGCAACTTTTTTTAGAAGCTATATAGGAGTCACTCGATTGCTGATTAACGCTGCAAATTTTTTCAAGAAACTGGCTTGTTTGGAAAGCTGGCTAATCTTGTTGCGTTTTTTGGGGTAACAATTATGTATAAAACTCCTCTCGTGAAATAAAACGATATGTTTCGATTGTTGAAACCTGCTGGCGTCTTAATTTCTTCGAGGCTAATGTTTTGACCGTTAACCTTTTCAGTTTGTGTGTTGTAAACCAGAATTTTTCAGTACAGTAAACAGCCAAGGAATTTGAGTTTAATTTATGATGTTCTTGTCTTGAGCAGTTTCGCACTCTTCTTAGAAAAAAATTTTATTTTTAGTTTTTAATTGAAAATTCTTATATGTTCAAAATCATAACACCATACAACAAAAACAGAAAGAATCAATCAAAATAAAGTTGGAATAAGGAATATTCAGCCTCAAGCATTTTATTCCATTATTTTATTTTTCTTATGCTTATTCGCATTGATAAGTTCATACAATCTTTGTCTGTCATGTCTATTTAATAGAATTTGAGTTTTACGTTAGATGAAATTTCCAAAACGAATATATTTTGTTAAACGAAATCGGAATTAAAAACTTCATGAGTCTATCGGGCTCAAAAGCAATGCTGTAACAGCTGCGGCACTTCGAGCGAGAGGTATCATAAAAAATCATAAATCATAGCTCGGTAGCCCAATCCATTCACCAGTCTCATTTTCGAAAAAGTAAGGTCCAATCACACCACCAGTCCAAAACTCGCACCAAATAGTGACACGATGAGGATGGAAAGGCTCCGAGTTGTAAATAGGCCTCATCATTCAAAACGATTTTACGCTGAAATTCCGGATCATTTTAATGTATTTGACGGACCCAACCAGCGATAAAACGACGTTTATGGTGATTGGCCGGCTTGAGTTCTTATGTTAATTGAACTTTAAAAACCTTAAATTTTTATGCAAACTACGGTATAATGTCGTTTGTTGAATATCTAAATCAAAAGATCGCAGAGAAATCGACAAACCTGGATTTCAACACTATGGGCAATATTCTCAGTTGTTCTTGAACGACGCACACGATTTCGATTCATCACGTCCCAACAGTTCAAATTTTTGTACCAGTTTCACTATTGCTGGCCGAGAAGGTTCTTCACGACGGCCAAAAAGTGCAGTGAATTTTAACAAGTTTTGATATTAGAGGTTGCATTGATTATATTACCTTTAACGAGGACTTAAAAATTATAGAGCTCTGGATTGGCATTGTAGTGTAGGTTCTGACTATTGGTATTATCTTTTACTGAAACAAGTCTTTCGTTGCTATAGCTTTTGTTCATATTATATAGTTTTGTTGTATGTGAAACGGGGTTATGTTGGCACCGGGCCTTCCGAGATAGCATGCTGTAGACTTGGATGTGTTCTCTTTTCGATTAAATTTCCAACAAATGTAACTTAACCCTATATAATGTTAATTTAATGTTAAGTATATGAATTTATACATTAGGAACCAAGTGGGTGACCCAAGAAGAATGACCACTTAATAGAATGACAACCAAAATAAAATAGGGATAGTATGAGCCTCAATATTTGGAAAAATAAAGCCGCCTAGAATCCTGCGACTTACGAAAACAACTACTTCAGTGTTCTTAGATTTTCCTAGGGTTGCGTGTGCGCAATTGGCAAAATAATTGATAGTTTTGACGAAACTGATTCAGTGGAATGTTGTTGGCAATATCAATATATTCATCCTGTTCGTACTCCTGATGCAGCTGTTAGTGAAAGTGTTTGTTATGAACCAAGAACATCAACCAAACAACGTTAACAAGAAGTTAACGTTTCACGAAACACATTAAGACGTATTTTGCAAGTTGATCTTCAGTTGCATTCATACAAAATTCAACTAACTCTAATATTGAGGCAACCGGACCATTTAAATCGTCGTTGTTCTGTTAATTGGATTCTGAAACGTAATGAAGGTTTTGAAGGTGCATTAGTGCAAAATTTGCGAATTTGAGAAACAGACAATCTTCATGTTATTCACGAAGCTCAACTTCACCCTTCAAGATTTACTGTTAGAGGTGGTTCGTTTTCCGGTGGCTTCATTGGGTCAATTTTCTTTAAAAACGAACAGGAAACACCCTTATTGTGAATAGGGAACCTAATGATAACATGTTAAAAAGTTTTTTATCGAATGGTGCGACATGCCACACAAGCTTTCAACAATTCATTTATTATCGACAAAATTGGCTGATTGCGCAATTTCTAGCAATGTTACCGTTCGTTGGTCACCAAAAAGTTACCGTTCGTTGGTCACCAAAAAGCCACCTTGATTATTTTTTTATGGAATTATTTGAAAGGTTAGGTGCATCATCGAAAATCTGTTCAACAACTTAAAGACAATATTCGAGCTGAAATGGAGATCATTGATCCGCTTTTATCGAAAAAAGCTTTTGTTGGAAAAATTCATCATACATTTTGATGTTCCGATGCAAGCGTGGAGAACATATGATATTCTTTTTCATACATAAATGACATAAAACCACCATTCATCATCAAGGACTACCCGATGGTCCTCCTTGTATACCTGCGGATTGAGTAGCCAAATCGAGGCCGTCTGATATAGAGGTCTGATTTACGACCACAATATGCACATTGCACTGCTCCATGGCAGCCTATAGTACTAACATGGAAAATGAGTTGACCCACAAGTACTGCATTTCAACAAAGGTTTGTAGATATATTCACTTACATCACTTATCTTGTTTCGAGCCCCTCTTGCGTTTGATCTGCCTTATTGTGTAGTTCTGTTATTAATTTATTATAATAATGCCATCACATCAGTTATCCATATGTTATGCTTAACAATTTAGATTGAGTGGTTTGAGGCATTCCTGCTAGTATAATTATTTTTTTGCGAATATTGATTAGTCGATGATGCAATCTGAAATCAAAAGATATTTTATCTTAGATTATAAGGCCATGGTGAGCATCCGTTATCTATGCGGGCATATCTACCTTTTTTTTGTTATATGTTTATTTTTATGGATCATGATTACACCAGATGCTATTTTGTTAGCTTCTGGTATACAGAAAATGAATTTGGTTACTCTTGTCAATGTAATCTTTCTCTATAGAATTGGTATTAATACTAGAACATCTTACAAAATTGGATCACTTACCAACATAATCGTTATAAGAACTAAAGTTGTGATTCAATCCTGAATGTAGAAAAGATTACTTTTCTTTGTTCTTATGTACATATCTTTATGCAAGAATAATTGTGGCCTCCACAGCTTCAGGTTTTATTGCAAAAGTTTTATGTTGTTACTTGAAATATCTTAAGAACTTTGTGCCTACTTATATAGATGCCTACTTATATAGTGCCTACTTATATATCATACCAGCTTCTATAGTTGTAGAGTTCTTTGTTTTCATTTTGTTTTTCCAGATCCGCAAGATGCGGTATCTTCAATTTACAATTGTTGTTGTGATCCTCATTTACTAATTTGTTTAAAAGCTATTTGTTATAATGCCATTCAAATATTGCCAATACAGTCAAAAATTATTTCTTAATTGAGTGCTATGCTACCGTAACAGTGTGAAGTTTGAATATAATTACCACCCATGCATACATTAGTACCAACCGCTGTATGCACAAGTGTGGAAAGAAATCGTACTTCAATTGATAAGGCAAGTTATCCTCTTTGTTCATTATGATCAGATCTTTAAACTATCATTGTAGATATTAGCCAGAGTGTATAATTCTGCATTGAGTGTATAATTTCTGTTAATTATTATGCTACAATCAGTCATCTCTACAAATGTCCTTCATTTAAATTTCGATGTCTGTATGCAGAACAATAATTCTTTTGTACTCTAGGTGTATAATCGCGAAATTCGTATAAACCTCAAATATGTCATAACAGATAGCTTCCATTCATTCCACAAATCTCGCTTTTAAATTTATTTTTACGTAGTAATAAATCGTTTTGATCAATTGGCATAGATCAGTACAATGTATATAGTTACGATTTATGATATCAGCACAAGTGGCGCAAATTTATATTTGGGGCTTCATAGCCCTTTCATAGATTGGTCCCAATGTAAACGAAGAGGAAGACTATCGCACTAAACAAGATGCTCGTGTAAGCCAAATTTCTAATGACTAAATTTATCTAATACAATTAGCTTAATCGTATGAGGTGTATCCATTGAGGTTTGGAACATTTGCATGTCTACTAGGGCATGGTTTATTAGGACTTCTATTAGGATATTTTTTTGTCAATTCCGAAATCTCTATGAAGGATGATCAATATTTCGAGTGTACCAAGGAGCCTCTGAAAACTTCATTTTGAAATCGTTGAATTATCTGTTAATTGCTGGTTTTGATTATAGTCTCCATAGTTGAATATCATATGTCCAGATCGGCTTGAGCACTTGTTTATAAAGCATAAGTTATTATGTATAATGAATGGATAACTGGGAGTTTATTCTAGTACATTTTGCCATATTTTAATTGGGCCGCTTCTGGTTTCTTTTTACGTGTAATTTCTACTATACATCATGATTCATACCAAGGTATTTTGTTTGATAATATTTTGACCAAGGTATTTTGACTCTTAATAATATTCCTGTTCCACATGCAAGTACAGTTACACCACATATTTCTGGCACAAACAATAGATCTTGGTCAAATTTGGACATTTATACGACATATATTAATGATATTGGCATACTTCATAGACGGTGGTCACCACTGTTGGGCGTGTAAATTACACGATGTAATTTACAGGGCTTTTTACATTTAAAAAACGTGTTATTTACATAAGGTTAATTTTTACATTCTATATGTAAAAAAACTATTTTATGCAATAAAATTGACGCGCATCTCTCATTAAATTTTAACTAACAACACCATCTGTTAAAATATTTTCTTACTATTTTATGAATAGAATTTTTTTACATAATTTACATAAAAAAATGTAAACAACTTTTTAACATGTAAAATTCCTGGTGGTCACATTACTCAACCATCTCGACCAATTTTATGTCATCCGGTGCATGTTAATTGTTGGTCAACGGCGAGAGTCGAACTCCAGAGAACGTGTCGTGATGAGTAGCCCTCTTTACTGCCAAGCTGTTCCTAATAAAAGCAGTTTCTAGATTGAATCACGTAATCCAATATATGTATAATTATATTTTTGATGCATGGTCAAATTTTTGTGAATTGTAAATTAGAATGCGGGATACACTAATCACAATCAACAACTATTAATCATCACGTAATGGAAATTATCATCATCTTTATTATTTAAAGGAATATGCGTAGACATATTTCTTAAATAGCATTTTCACAATGATTTCATCGACTATCTTATCTGCAGAATCTATATAGTTTTCTTTCGATCTGCAAAGGAAAAGAATATCAAATATTTCAGTTCACGTACAAATCATAAACAGTTAGCTCCGGAAACATACCCTAATTGACAACAACAAAACATTTAATAATTTTGGCAACAACAACGGAAAAAAATTATCTTTATCTTCAGAAGAAACCAAAAATAATTTTGTTTTTTTTATAATTTTCTTGTTATGATAACATTTTGCGTTATCTACCCTTCCATACTAATGAGACTTGCTGGATATTTCATCTAATTTTTTGTTGTACTCTAATGTTTTGTTAAAGAATCAAACTAAATAAAAAGCAAAATGTTAGATAATTTACATAAATTAAGTTGAATATGTTTAGTTTGTGTATATCCAGATAAGGGAGTTGGTTGTCGAATCAAAATTAGAATTTTATATTTATAACGAATTATTATCCAACATGTTACATGATGATGATGGATCGCTGGTTTGAGCAGCTTTCTAATAAACGTCTTAATTTATAAATAAATCTCATTCGTGTCGAGCAATCTATTTTCTACGAACCGTCACCATAATTGTCGAATATAAATTTTCAAAATTGGGAATATTTCAGGATCCACCTACAAAACAACATCACTACCAAATTTTGTTGTTATACACACAATATATACAGGAAAAGTTTCGAATGGGACAACAAACACCAAAAAGCTCACAATATAAAAAACTTTATTTAATGATTATGAGCATAATGGGAATTTCTTGTGCTTTTTGTCGGACACATAACATAAATAAGATGGATATATTGAGACAAACACTCTGCTATCAATTTTAATGCTATTGATAAATTATTGGATCTCTCTGTGAGTTCCGGGAATTAAAATTATGAAGTTACGAGTACAATGGATACAAGATTTTAACTATGACTTATCGTATTGTTTAAACAATATATTTAGATTTGTCAAAATATGTGATAGAGGAATAACAAACTTTTTACAAATGGAATTTAGATTTTGTTTTAAAAGTTTTCCACATCTTTGTTGTTTCCTATAATAAGTCACTTCTGTATTTGACAATTCCTTTAATGAAAAATAATTTCATTTCTTATGTCGTAGACCGTCGTTTAATCTGTAAAAAAGCACCGCGTTTTTGGATCGAATATAACCAGTATATTTTTTACGCATATTTTCATTGTTTTCGCATTTCAAAAATATATGATTATAAAAATATTCAAGTTCAACCCGTATACAGACGATCATTAATCATCATTAAACATAAATTTATATATGTTTGTTGGTTGTTTTATTTTATAAAAAAATAACGCAGAACTGGAAGACAAACGCAATTTGATGAAAATTTATGAGTGGGCGCATATCGAAAAGAAAAGCCACACACACACACAACAAAATACCTTAACATTAAAGTTTCAGATCTTTAGACGTTATAAACAGCCTAAGCATTATAATTTATGTTTTCATCGTATTTATTTAATTTAATTTTTATTAATGAATTAGTGCAATGCAGATCTTTTTAAAAATGAGACAATTCAAGCGAATACCATTAATAATTGTTAGTTAAGAATAAATAAACATTAGCACGAGATTTTAAACCTTGACTAATTTTTAATTTGTGGAGCTTTAAAGTTACATTTTTTGTCGCTATTTTTATGTAAATTCAATTGCAAGCGCAGTGAAACATACACGAATATCACAATTTTTTGTTTGTTTAATACAAAATTTCCGGTCTCACGTTTACTGAAAATGTATACTCATATCATGTGTTGTATGTATGCCAACATAATACTGTCTCCGGCAGTTGGATGCACAGTTGGAATTTTACATAGAAAAAACGTTTTTAACATTTCAATTATTCTTATTATGCCACAGATTTATTTTACACTTTTTTTTTAAATAAGATTACATTTTAAACATTATGCACTCAATTTTACAAATGGTAGAGAACCTTATATTCCCCATGTACATATGTATTGTTGTCGATTTGTTATTCTACTCAGTTTTACAAACTCATACATTTCTTTATAAGCCAAACCACCGTCACTCATTACTCTGTTTAAATTACTTGCATTGCGGAGGATGCTGAAGTATGAAATGAACCGATTGTATTTCGAGCAGACTAATATCCAATGTTCAACATCTTTTACCCTGTTAAACAACACACAATCCTTGTCCTCTCTCAATCGACGTTTCCACAAGCCTTGCTTCCATTTTCCATGGTTCATTCTAATTTTCTCCTTTGTTCTTAACATTCGTACATCTCTTTTGAGTTCCTTATATATAACAGTTTTCTCAAAGAAGTAGCGCATAACCCTTTGTACTTATTTCCTTTTATTAAACATTTATCGTTATATTCACACTCCCCTTTTTTCAGATTAGTACATCTGTTACACCCTTCTTTTCATACTTCTGAACCAATTGATTCAGTGTACACTTCTTTGCTCTAAAATTCTCGATACTCATTCTTGACATAAAAACACCCACACCTACTCCATTATCATTCACACTAGCATCTGTATAAATCATAACGTGCTCCGAAGACTGTTGACCGATTTTTTTAAACATAATTTTAGTGGTAACTTCATTGATTTCCTTATTGAATTCCTCCACAGTATGGTTACTAAGAGCGAATGTTGTAAGCTAGTTGTAAGGCTTGCCGGTGTACAAACCAATATATAGATCCAGCATTGCACTTAAACATATGGATATGTTTTTGAGTATAGGTAATGCCGGTCCCCATTAATTTAAGTTAATAATTACTAATCATTATTATGACATTTTGACATTCAGTATATAGTCGAAAAAATGTACAAAAATAATTATTTCACAAATTCTATTCGTAAAATACTAAAATAGTAAAAATATTTTATAATAGATGGTGCTTTAGCTAAAATTGAATTTGATAAAAGATGGCGCGTCAGTTTTTTAGATATAGGTTAACAAAAAATAGCCTTATATAAATTACAGGTTTATAGATGTAGAAACCCGTGTAAATTTCAGCTAGCTTTGGTGCTTGGATAACCAGGTTTCTGACTAGTCTGAATGAAGCTGGACTTTAGATAATCTCATCTCTTTTCCAAATTCTTTGGAACAATAAAGTCACAAAGATTCCAGTCCTAAAATTTTAATAGACGCTTCGAGGATCTTACTGTGCATTCTACCGGGACATTGTTCTCTAAATAATCAAATGTTCCGGGTAAAAGTTAAAACAACACCAACTGCGAATTTAATGAAGAAAAAAAAGACAAAATTATTGAGCACTTCTTATGCTCCTGTCGTTCATACTATTTCCTTAGACTGCACTGTTTTGGGCCACGATTCCTATTTGAAGATCAACTGATGACCTTAACGATGTCTGGTATCTTGGGCTTCATTCGAAAAACTAACAGATTTCAGGACTAAGACTTTTGCGGATCGATGTCACAGCGGAACAATTGAGCCTGAATTCCGGAATAAATTTGCCAACATACGTGCGACTCCTAATATAATATCTGCGTAGCTAAACGTGATAGAATGTTACTCTAAATTGATTTAGAGTTGTGTACATGAATACATAAATCATTTCGGAATGACATACTATATAAGACTAGAAGTGGTCGACAAAGTATGTAGATGTTCAGATGTCTAGTAATCTCCAAATTGGGCAAGGACTTCATAAACATCAATTAAGTGTTTAACAAAATATTGTGAGATTTTGAATTGGTTGCGTTGATTCATTATTCCATATAATAGTGTCATACAAAATTGTTTACCATCTTGAAAAATACATTAAGTAGTAGCACATATAATTTTAAGTCAATAGAGAAACATAAAACCATTATCTTCAAGTATTTGAATGTTAATTTAAGGTTTTAAAACCTACTTGATGATCACAACCCACTCCACATCGAACGCAATCTTGAGGTCACTGATGTTAGGTTGTACCAGATTTTATGTTCAGACCCTCCGTTTTTGTTCGTTTCATAAATCATCAATTAAATTTATGTCTGAACTGAGGGCTGGCAGTATAGTTGCATTGATGTGAAATGTTGCCCTATATCTTGTATGACTATGAACATGATCGAAGCTCTACGGTCACACCTCCTATTCGACCTAGGTACGACAACAAGATCGGTTTTCCCTCAAGCGAAATTCTAGTCCAGACTATCCTTGAACCTTTGCCGTACATCTCAGGAAAACAGCACTGCGAAAATCAACCTCCTGAACGACGGCAGATCCAGACTATCCTATCACTACCATGAAGATATATTTTGCGCACGGATGTATAATGAACAGAACTACATTGGTCGATACATCAATTTATGTATTCGCGAGCAAATTCGAGCCGCCTTTGTCGTGGCGTGCTGCCTCTTTAAGGCATCTAGCGGGCTGGCTTGAAGCGAGTTTAGTTTTATTCAAGTATCTTCTTACTTGAATTGGCTAACAACTACATCTCTAACTTTTTTGTTCGGAGTTTCCATCAGATTCCGCATTTTTACCGGAACGACAATCAACATCAGTTTAGCTGCTCACATACCAACGAACTCGAAGGGTTAGGTTCTTTTTAGTCTCCTCATTATCCAGTAGCCGAGAGGTTTCTGCATATACATGTTCCATTAGCCTTGCTTCATGCTTTGTTGCAATTTTTTTTCATATAGTCGGGGATTCCGATGTAAATCACTATTTCGAATATACCTGGGTGCAGTGACTATACTCCGAAGTACCTTATTCTTGAAGATTTGTATAAGTTTAATGTTAGTATTTTTAGTACAGCTCCAAATCTGAATATGGCCAGATCGGCTTTAGGACCTGATCTTAAATCATTTTGTTGTATATTCTAAATTTTGATCTTAGTTCAATTAACCAGTACAACCGTATATATTCAAGATCACGCTCTTTTCTTTTATACTTCACATGCTCTCTCCATTGAAGCTTAACATTCAGTGTCATATCGTATTTAGTACGAGAACGTGCAGCACCATCAATTGTTTGATCGTAATGGACAGAATTTAATTCATTAAGTTTGATTTTCCATCACTTGGTTCACTATGTCGAATTTCTTCAGTTGCACATTGAAGTTTGTTCGCCGCCTCTTCCACATGCTCTATTGCTATTATGGCTGTGTCATCAGCAAACGTTGCTATGCTTACGTGATCGAGCTGTGGTATATCACTTGTGCATAGAAGGTATAGGACTGGGTCCAGAACGATACCTTGTGGGATTCTTGCCCTTACCTCTGTCAGTCCAGAATACTCATATTCTTGTCTTACTCCAAAAAGTCTTTCAGATAAATATGGTCTCACAAGATCAACATATGGTACCATATTCTTCTCAGGAGTAGTCTCTCCATTAGCTTTGAAATAATAGGAAGCAAGAATATCGGACGATACGATTTAGCTTTATTGGGCATTTCACCTGGTTTTGGTAACATAATAACTTCCGCAACTTTTTTTAATCAGAAGAAACATGCCGTAATTTTATGCAAATGAGTTAGTTTAACAATAGCTTTCTTTGGTAGTTGCATCCAAGAGCTTTTGCGGTCGTCAGATTGAATTTTATTTCGCTATTAACTGCTCACGAGCCATCACTTCGCTTAATAGGAGAGATCTGCGTAATGTAAGTAGTTCGTATTTTCATCAGCAGTCCAAGATGAGAAATCGTTGATCTGTGAAAAATAGGTGGAACTAAGCTATTATATCTATCGATAATGAATCATGACCATTTCTATTCATGTTGGTGTAACATATCCATATGTTTCATGACTAAAATATTATTTTTGTAATTGTATATACAAGACAGAATAAATAAAAACTACCCCAAGAAAATATACATTATACAAAGCATATTAAAAGACATGGTTTTATTGATTTTCTATGAATTAATTTAAATTATTGCGTGGATCTCACGGAATGTATGCATATGAGACCAGTAGCGCATCTGTTATAATATATTGTGTTTTTTTTTTGTTAAAATTGGTAATTTCATTCAACGAACTGTATATTTTATGTATATATTTCACACTGAAAATAATAAGATTATCTAGACCTATAAATTTATCTAATAATAGATAAGATTATCTTTAATCAAATAAATTTTCAAATTAACTGCAATTCACCATTTCTCTTATATACAAAAAAAATAAATACACACTCGGATATATAAGAAATAATGACGCCTCTGATAATTCAATCAATCTTATTCCTCCTACAACTTTATTTTATACATATATTTTTTTTTTCATTTTTATTATTATTATTTCCAACAACCACATATCATAAAAATATATAAAAATTCGAAACGGAAATTTCAATTTTGAGATAAAAACGTTTTATGTTATGTTACATATTATACTCGTATACACGACGTTCTCGAGAATAGGAAAAAAAAAGATATTGTGGAAGACGGTTTTGTGTAGTACCTATATGTGTGTATTGTATAGAATATAATGTTAGCAACATACACAATATTTTGTTAGTTAAGATCATGTCTCGCTGACATAACTCACTTTCAGCAATAATAATATATTCATATATCGCAGATGTATTCTTATCAAGCACAATTTTCTGCCTGCGCGTTCTAAATTTTTAATCTTCTTGTCTAATAGTAAAATAATGACGACACCATTGTTTCGAAAATTAGCAACACTACAAAAACAATCATAAATAAAATGTACAATGATTTATTCTTGATGTAAAAACCCTACAACACAACACGTTCATTGAAGTTGCACTTCCTCGGAGACTTCTTATTGTTCACCGAATATAAATAATTCAACAGCATAAAAATCATGTAAAATGCTGACTTATAGTTTAATTTTTCAACAAGGAGTGCTTTTGAGCATTTACAACAACAATCGCGTTGTGTAGAAATGTAAGGGATTAAGCAAAATATTAATTTTTAGCTAAAAAAGTTAAGTTTAGGGAAGTAAAAGGCGATTGACTTCAACACTGTTTCATCGAAACTTGGAGACGATCATTGCCTTAAATCGACTTAGCAGTCTGAATGAAGTTAAAACTTCATTGGGCACCCGCAGTCACATGCATATCAAAGGACACGTATTGGTTTTAATTGGCCCGATGAATGCAGCTTAGACTATGAATGGACCTTAGATTCGCTCTAGAAGTGACGTGATTATCTCTTAAGGGAGAGATCGCCTAACAATTTGGTGATATGCACCAGTAGAAATGGAACCATCTCCAATGCTGACTTATATTATTGAAATTCTCAAAAATTAAAAAAAATTATTTGAAAAAATGTTATTTTATAAAAATTATTGAAAAAATATGTAATTTAATCCTTATGGCGAAGTATAAAATGAATCTCCTCTAAAATCAGCTCAGCGAAATATACGTCATATAATAACGGATGTGTATTATAAATGGCTCTGATTGTATACGAATATAAAGAAAAGCTTCCTTTAATCAAAGCAAAATATTTATCTTCAGCTAAAAAATAAAATTAATTTTTTTTGTAGAATTTTGGTGTTTGATATATCACAACAACCTGTCACAGAAAAAACACATATTTTCCGAAATATAACAAAATTTAATCACACCACTTTTAACACATCTATTTAGAATACATCAGAAACGTGAATGTCGAAATTTAAGGTGAAAAAAACGGTTAGGTTAGGAACATTATTTTCGCGTGAAACTAATTTGTAGAGTTTATGCGCGACATCTATGATGCATTGAAAACAATATAGTTTTTTTGCTAATGAACTGAGTACTACCGTTGATTGAATATATTAAGATAGTACCACTTCAAATTGCAACAACAATTTAAATGTGCTGTTTCATACTACGCATGTTTTAATGAAGAGCAACACTAATTGTATGCGAGGTTTATGATAGACTAGGATGCAATTATTCATACAAAAAAGTTAGAGTAGCCTAACAATTTTTTAATTTTTTATAATACATCAACACTAGTTTAAATTATATCAGCTGATTCGATTTACAATATTTTTGCTTTGATTCCATCACAGTAATCAGGCTTATTGTAGGAGGTGACTAATTCTGTTTTACAACGATAATACTAATACAGAAATAAAAATAGAATTTTTTTTTCAAAATCATGTTGCAAGAGAAGCAACACTATTTCGTGACATATTGTCTCTATTTAAGTGATTGGTGGCGACATTAACCAAACGTAGCGGATAAAATCTCAGTAGTAATATCTTATTATATTCAATCAACGGTACTACTTAGCAAATCCAGAAATGAATTTTTTCATTTCTGAATTCACTTTGGTAAAATTGTATGAAAATTTCACGCGAAATTGATTTGAATACTAGCCTTAAAGGCTAGTACTCAGATCAAAGTGAAATGAAATTTTACCGCGGTCTCCAAAAATTTATGTATTTTCACGTGAAATCGAAATGAATTTTTTTTGGAGAATTCAAATGTTCAAACAGTTCAAATTTCACGTGGAAAAAATGGTTTGAATCATTATTTTCGGGTGAACCAAATTTGTAGAATTTATTTGCGCTAATGAACTGAGTAATGCTTAATGAAAACAGAAATGAAATTTTTCATTTTTGAGTTCACTTTGGTAAAATCGTAAGGAAATTTTACGCAAAACTGATCTGAGTACTAGCCTTAAGCAAATAAAATTTTAAGATACCTCAATTTTCACTTGGAACTCATTTGTTTCTCGAATTTGTTTCATTAGAACCATTCATTCGTGTATAAAGTTTCATTAAAACCCATTTATTCGTGTATATTCATTAATTTTTGATATATTCATTAATTTTTGATGTCCCGATTCTTCTGCTCACCTTTAAGAAGTTCTAACTGTAACACGTTAATTAACGTCTAAACGTTATTGATCAATGCGGTATGATTTCCTTTGAAGTAGTGTGGTGATGTGAGAATGGTGACCTATGTTTTACAGAAAATTTTCAGCGGAAAAACTGTTTTTTCTAACCACCACCGGGGAAACTAATATCGCGAAAGAATATTTCTTCTGCTGCCATTTTTGTAACCAGCAAAGTTTTTTAATATTTAAATTTATAAAATTTGTAGGTTAGGGGTAATCGTAGAAGGCAGCTTACTTCCAGAAATTATTGAAGTTATTGCCCGTATTTGGATGAATTGTTTTTTTATAAAATCATAATGACACTTAGGTTCATATATAACAATGAAAAATGCCTCACACGATTATCTTTAAACTTCACATTCTGGTGAATTGTAACTTAATCTTTTGGAAAATCATAATGGCATATTAGTTACAAGGGGTCCATCTATAGGTCACAGTCAATAAACTGAATTTCTAGTATAGCTCAAAACTTCAAAAAATTCTGGAAGTCCTCACACGATTATCCTCCTCAAATTTCATATTCAGATTTATTTCACCTAAGATATTTGAAAATCCTAATGCTGGCATGCTGGTCACAGGATCCATTTATAGCAACTATATTAAACTGTATCCAGACAATGTATATATATATATATATATATATATATATATATATATATATATATATAAATATATATATATATATATATATATATATATATATATATATATATATATATATATATATATATATATATATATAAAATAAAAAATCTATGGCTTAGAGGCCGTAAACGGCCCTTACCGCGTCTTAACTGAGACCTTATGAACCATTTTAACGAATGGAGCACATTGTAGGTGGTCAGCCCAACGAATGTTTTTTCACTCAATCGCATTTTTATGTCATCCGGTTGCATGTTAATTTTTGGTCAACGGCGGGAATCGAACTCGAGACCGCGGCGTGATGAGAAA
The DNA here is from genome assembly GCA_963932295.1 of Tipula lateralis. NCBI lineage: Eukaryota > Metazoa > Arthropoda > Insecta > Diptera > Tipulidae > Tipula > Tipula lateralis. Next base: position 141,235,317 of record OZ010737.1, read on the forward strand.
CTATCTTAACCATTAAGCTACATCCGGCGACATATATATATATATATATATATATATATATATATATATATATATATATATATATATATATATATATATATATATATATATCTATTTATATATATATATATATATATATATATATATATATATATATATATATATATATGTATATATATTTATATAAATATATATATATATATATATATATATATATATATATATATATATATATATATATATATATATATATATATATATATATATATATATATGTGTGTATTACATAGTATATTAAAAGCTTATGAGAACAATTTACAGATTTTATGTGAAAATAATTTTATTTTTAACTAATAAAGAAAGTTAAAATATTAATGAAAATTTGTGGTGGTTACAAAACTGACAGCAGAAGTAGTACCCCTGGTGCTATTGTAGTGCACCTGGTGGTAACTAGAAAATAGTTTTTCTTCTGCAAATTTTCTGGAATACAGCTTCCAGAAACGCCAACTGTACCACCACGGCTACAATTTTTTCCCAATTTTTAGGGGAAAAATATGAAACGGATAATTTGAGACGTCTATATTTTCTCTTTTCCTTTAACGTTATTTTGAAAAATATAAAAATTAAATAAATACACTAATATTTTTACTGTATGTGTTTATAAAAAGAATCTACTCAAAGTCGCAAGTGTGTGTGTTTACACAAGCCTGCTTATTTTATTTGTACGATCACAAGATTGTATTGACAAAAGAAAAAGACCATATAAAAATACTTCAAAATTACTCGTTTCTCACTAACACTACTTAAGGTCTATTTTGAAAAACAGACGCACATTACAAAAGATTTAGTGCCATTTGAGCATTTTGTTTCTCTATTCCATCTCTACTAAAGAACGATTGTGTCAAAATGACAATGTTGCATTTGATTATGTAATTTTTTTGACTAATGACAATGACGAATGTGATGTTTTCGACAAAATACCAAAATTTGCGAAACATATATGTATACAAAATTTGTTTAAAATAACAAAATGAATGTATGTATTAGTGAAACAGTAGGTAAAAACAATGGTAGCCATAAAAATTAATTTGTTACATATTAAATGCAAACATAACACAAAAAACAAAAGACTAATGATAACAATTAACAAAATTAAATCCACATTAAAATTAACTTATAAATATAATTTATACTATTTTCAGAATATTCAAACAAATCGAATTTAGGGGTCTACTGTATCGAAGATTGCCCAACTCACAGATTTCCAACTGACATGGCATATATGGTTAGTTAGGATAAGATACGCTCTATAATAAAATATCAATCCCATTTCCATACGATGGAGTGGAACCTTTTGTTGATGACTTGGTACTTGAGCCATTTTCACAATATTCAAACAAATCCAAATTTAGGGGTCTACTGTATCAAAGATTGCCCAACTCACAGAGATTTTGTTGGTCAATCCCATTTCCATACGATGGGGTTGAACCTTTTTTTTGATGACTTGGTATCTGAGACGTTTTTTATACTATCGTATAATTTAATATTTTTTATTTATTTAGATTTATTTTTTGAAATGAGATTTCTGACTGACTATCGATCGATTGGATATGGAATTATCATCAATTGAGTTTAAGCCAATAAACTCAATGAGATTTCCGGCTGACTATATCGATCTATTGTATACGAAAATTATTATCAATTGAGTTTAAGCCAATAAACTCAATGAGATTTCTGGCTGACTATATCGATCGAGTAGACCTCTAAATTCGATTTGTTTGAATATTGTGAAAATGGCTCAAGTACCAAGTCATCAACAAAAGGTTCAACTCCATCGTATGGAAATGGGATTGATATTTTATTATAGAGCGTATCTTATCCTAACTAACCATATATGCCATGTCAGTTGGAAATCTGTGAGTTGGGCAATCTTCGATACAGTAGACCCCTAAATTCGATTTGTTTCGATATTGTGAAAATGACAGTGAAAATTTATTCATATTTAGTGTAGTGTAAACTTTTTGTTTAAAAAATAACATTTTTTACCGACTGTATATTTTTTTACCAATACATTTAAACATTTTTGTTTTTGTTGAAAACTTCACAACCGTTGAGAATGTGATATTCTCATTCGTTTTTTTACTATGAATTTTTAATTAATAATACTTTGGTGATATGCGTTTCTTTATTTATTCTATACTGTATTCGCAACCGTGTACGAATAGAAAAATATTTACCAATACCGCTAAAGGTTGATTTTTTTTTGTTTAGTTTGTAGTAAAGGGGGTTTTTGAATCGACTATCTTGGATATACATTATTTTTCCTACAAACGATTCAATGGCTTTTTAATGTGCACGAGTATGAACATCTGTATCAGTTTTATCTATGGTAGTACTATATTTATGCATAAAAAGTTAAAAATAAAATAATTAGTTCATGATAACAATGTATCTACAATAATCTTGACTATGATAGATGAAATTTTTTTAACAAAAATTAAAATTAAGACACAATTCAACTGTAGTGAAACAAAACGACTAAAAACATTACTTTAGTTAATCTCAATTAAATCTGATAAGGTGTTCTTCACTACATATGACTTATTGGACTAGTGTCTAACAGGCATCTCAGCAATTTGGTGTTGAATAAATGACTGCTTTTGGTTTCCAATTTCATTGTTGCCATCTTAAGGAATAACGAAAAATGTATATATCTGAAACTAAATTCGACCTATACAAATTGAAAAACAATGTTTTCGAAACATAAATGACAAGATAAAACAAGATCCCTGACGTAAGTTTTATGGTGAAAATATTGTACAAGAAATTTCTTTTGCTGACACACGATGATCATGCGATATTAGGACTTAGACACTGTTTTGATTGTGTCTAGATCTTTGGTGATTGCTCATGTGGTGATTGCTGAGATGAAAAAAATCTTGGATTTTCAAATAACCTTGGTTATGAAAATGGGCAAAACCTAGGTTTTTGAAATAATTTAAGCCAATTAATGGCCAAATGGCAAACTAATCTAAGCAGTATTTCGTATTTTACAAATAATATTTTTTTAATTACAGGTGAGCTATTTGGCGCATGTTTTATTCCAAATAATGGTAAGCAACTGTGCAAAATTTTTCTAAACTTTAATATTAAATTTAACTTCCATAAAATGTAACTAGAATTTATTTTTTACGAATTGGTGATAGGTGAAGATAAAAGTGATACTTATTTCACATATTATATAAATAAAAAGTTACGATTTAATTTTTTCTCTGTGGATCATATAAACAAATAGCCAATCTTAGGAAAAGTATGTTGTTTCGATGGTGTTCATATGTGAAATCGCAATGAGTAGATTAACAAACAAAATATTGAGGAAACAGAGATGTTTCCGCTTATTTGATTTCCTGGTACAGCAAACTCAATTGTAATCCATATGGTATTAGTATATAAATAATATATAGAGGAAGTAAAATGTTATTGCAACGGAAACTTTTAAGCAGAATAATAATAGGAATGTTCCAATCGGAAATATAATAAAAAGAAATACTGTAGTTTCATTCAGTGGTTGCAGAAAAGCTAGTACCATGCCGTTTCTAAATTTTTACGATTAACATTAAGCTACAGAACATTATTCAGAACATCATTTTTAACAACACACCCAATTCGAGATAATATAGGTTAGGATTTGATATCCGTTCTGAGGACGAAGTATAGACTGAACCCTCTGTTTCTATCTTTCCAATCTTTTGTGGTGCTCAAGGCACTTTTTCGCGATTCGCTTATTAACGTCATACGTTACGCCATAACATAGCCAAATCGAAGACGTACTGGTCCGATTAAGGTAGAACCATCTGCATATTACATAACTCCATGCCAGGCTATAGTATATAAGCCTGATAGATATTATGGGGACTCTTCACCATCAATTAAAATGATTCCAAAAATCCATGATACGGTATTGCAAGATCCCAGAATGAAGATGCGCGAGATAGCAGGCATGTGAGATGAACGTGTGCTCAATATATTACACGAAAATTTGAATATGAAAAATTTATCAGCGAATTGGGAGCCGCGTTTTTTTACAATCGACCAATAACGCATAGGTGTGACAAATTTCAACGCAGGTTTGGCAATGTTATCGTTTCATAATTGTGGATTGAACATGGATCTCTCACTATACACAGGAGACCAAAGAACAGTGTATACAGTGGCTCTAAACGGCGAATATTACAGCAACTTTTATTGGACCGTTTCAACAAGTTTTGAAAGAAAATGATCGCATTTGGTTAGTAAAACAGTCCTCTTCCATCAAGACAATGCATGTGTAGCTGCCCTGGCGAAGATCCATGAATAACGCTTAGAATTGCTTCCACATCCGTCATATTTTGCAGTATAGTCCCATGCGACTATCTCGTGTTTCCGATCTTGAAGAAACGGCTCGGCGGAAAGAGATTCGGCTCTAATGAGAAATAACATCGATGCAACAAACGCCTATTTTGAATGGTTGGAGAAATCTTATTATTGGGAAGTGAACGAAAAATTGGATAAACGTTGTACTAAGTGTATCGAGCAACTGTTTCATTTTTACCAGACTTCTCACTCCTCCATCGTATTATAGGTCCATATAAAAAATAAACAAAAAGGATTCAGCCGTATAACTACTTACTTAAATTCATCTTTTTGTTTAGGATACCAAGACAAAAAGTGAAAAAGAATCAGCAACATTAGTCCCGAAAGCAATTACCTTTAACCTCAGGCCCTTGTAAGTTGAATAATAATGACCAAATTCTTAAGAACGGGTGTAATGCATAACTTTATGGGCATCACATGTACCAGTAAATCTGATGTTGGCATATATCACAACACCGTACGTGCGTTTAGTAATTGATCATAATTTTCTTTTTTTTTACCGTTTTGCAGAAATCTTAACTTCTGTTTCTTCATATTTACCATATTAAAATCATCAAGAAACACAATATATTAACTCTTTTTATATTATGTACGAGTATATACCCAATATGTTGTATACACTAAAGTTACCCATAGTTTGACTATAGTTCCATCGATTTTTGCTTGCTGGAAGCAAAAGTAGAAGCAGAACAAAGAAAACTCAGAACAAATATTAAAATATTTTTGCTTTGGTTGTTCGCAATAAAAATGTTTGGGTACGAGTGTATTATGTAAAAGTTTATATACAGGTATAGAGGTTCGTACAAAATGTAACCGAACGCGTTAAAAAGTGTTTTTATAATTTTGAAAATTCAAGAGTGTTGGTCTTTTCTGATTTCTGTTCAATCACGAGATCAGGAATTTAATGCGAATTCATGGATATCGTGCATGAAATTAAACGACACCGAATACGCTGGCTCGGTCACTTTTTGCGTGCTGATCCGAACCGAATGATACAGCGATCTTTGAAAGGAAGAGCCGCCTTTCGGTAGGTGAAGAGATCGCTGTCGGCGACGATGACTCCACGGCATAAATCACAAATAAAACGAGATACGATTTTCATTTATACCATCAACACTGTTCATTATGGTTTTGTAGAAACTTGTAACATTTCTTTCGTCTAATGTTCCATCTGGCTTTTATTGTCTCAAATGTGCTGATAACTCTCCCGAGACGTATGTATAAAATGTATTTAACAGACATTTATTTTTTCCATTGTCGTAATGCTTTTTCGTTTCATTATATATTTCAAAAAGTATATACATAATCATCATTACAATTCCAACTTATGCTGTCGTTAAATATGTACATATAATATTCCTATTATGGTAAAACAACAGACTGCCAAAGCTATTTTAGGTCGAATTTTTTTTGGTCCTTCCTAAATGTTTTTTTATACGTGTGTATGCATAAATTTTGATTTTCTTATGGTCAGTTACATTATTGTGCCAAACTTGGACAACATAATGCAACAGATTGTATTCTTTAACTTCGACAATCTATATTCTATTAGCTATGTTTTGCTTTTTAAATAATAGTGGTAGCATAATGATGATTTGATTGATTTTCACTTAAAGAAGCATTTATCGATAATGTACAAACATTAACGTCTGGATGATCGTAAGCCCTTAACTATCTAAATATGTCTTTTTGATTCAGGAACCGTGGATTCACGGGAACAAAATCACAATGGAAAAGTCCTGGATCATCTTAGATGACATTACTCTCTCTCTGGCCATCGCTACATCGCCTTCTCTCTAACCAGCGATAAACCTGAAGTAAGAGAATTTAAGAATCCAAGAAACACTGATTGAGAACTTTATATACCAGTAACTTCTATCTTCAGTAATGAAAATCAGAAAGTGCGGAGTAATGGAAAAGGCCGCTGGCAAACTTGAAGAAGCACTAATCAGCGCCTATGATAAAAACTGTCCTTTAAATAAGCCTAAAAGAAATGGGCTGCCGTGGACTAGAAAATTGGGCAAACTAAGAAAGCAGACAAGAAAACTTCTAAACAAAGCCATGAAAACCGGTACAACGAAAGATTGGAACTTGTACAAATCTCCACAAAGAGAGTACAAGAAATGTATTTGAAGTGAAATCAAATCGAAATGTAGATCTTTCTGCGAGGAAATGGATTATTTTATGGCAACCGCTTAACTCAAGAAAGTTCTCTGTAGTAACATGAAGGTCACTATCGAAATACTAGAGAAACCTGTTGACAGGTCCAGACGGGATATGCCCGGATCTTCTACAAGAAGAATTAAAAATTATTCTAGACCACCTTGAACATATCTTTAGAGCCAGTTTAGTTCTGGGATACATTTCAAGGTCATGGAGAAAAGTCACGGTCATGGAGAAAGCCTAGATATGATAAGAAAAATAGTTATCGATCTATCAGTTTGTCTTTTTTCTACTTATATGCTTAAATCTCAGCAAAGATCTCAGTCTTTCTTAAATAATGATAGCCGCACTTTAAGGATCTCGCTGAGCATTTTCACGGATCATTGCTCCCTGAATAATCATATGTTTCAAATAGAAATTCGGAACATCGCAAACTGCGAACAGTATGGGGAAGGACCGCCCAGGTGGCTCAGTGGTTAAAGCTGCGGCAGTTGAAGCGGGAGGTACCGGGTTCGAATCCCGATTCGGGGCAAGATTCAAATAGGTTTTTCACCTTCGATTGTTTGGGCGGTGCGATCGGTGTGAAAAATGATCATATATCTGGATCCTCTGTCGTGTTTAGAATCCATGGGCAGATCCATCTTCCATGTCAGTACTATATAGGCTGACATGGAGCTATGCAATGCGCAGATGGTACTACGAAAAAAAAACTCGGACCTATAGCCGTACATTGAGTGGTATCACAACGGACTGATCGCCGGTCTAAGTGTTCGATAGCAGCCACAATAACCTAACCTAATGTATGAGGAAGGAAAAGAAACTGTTTAAGCACTTTTTGTACTTTTTGTGGTCCTGTTCTTCATCCTCTTCCGATAGACTGCACTGCGTTCGATCGCAATTCTTATTGAGGATCAACTGACGACCTTGAGGATACCAGATATCTTGGACTTCATTAGAAGAACCAACAGATTTCAGGACTGAGAGTGTACGTCTGAGAAGGAATGTCACAATGGGCTAATCGACCCTGAGTGACTGAAACTTACCTTAAAATACTGAAAAAACCTTAAATTTCATTAGTTATTAAAACTCAATTAATAAATCTATTGCATAAAGGCCACAAGCGACCCTTACTTGTCTCACAATGTATTTTTTCAGTCCAACAAAAGCTTTAAAAAACTTACTTTTATTGAGATTGTATGCGTGGGGTGGGGACTACGATAAAATTCGAATTTTGCTTGAAATCGAAATTCTTGGTTCACTTAGGTATAACTTGATCAGATAGGTCAATTAAGGATGAAGATGAATAAATTTAAATGTGAATGCGCTTACAGTCACAAATCATAAATATGTCTGGAATTGCGAATAGGTTTTATGATTCGAAGAAAGTTGGTTGGTTGTCCTATTTTCCATCCAAAAAATCTTTCCTGTGAGTAAAAATAAAATTAAATACTAGAAAACTAACACTAAACCCCCACTTAATGGAATGAGTTATATGATTGGCACTACTGTTGACACAAATATTACCTCAGGAACAGGGAAAGAAAAATATTATTTTCCTCCACGACCGATCTCCAAGTATAAAGCACATATTCTTATACAAATAATTATAAACCGCTCCTATGTGAGCTTCAGTACTTAATTAACTAAATACTGCAGCTCTATTAGCCTTTTCAAACCTACAACTATAATGGAGAAGGCCAGAAATGAACAATGAAAATATCAAGATCTTCGACAAGATAGTAATGTTTTGAAAAATATTATCAACTGATTATCGAGTCACCCAATTAAGCTTTACAAAGAAAGCTCCTACTCAATTTTGGAGCAAACAGAACATAAATATATTTAAAAAGCTGAGGTTTGAAAAGTATAAACCACTGCAGTATTTTCGTAAATTTTGTCCAATTAGATTATTATTAAGGCATTTCAGTCTAATAACCAGCTATAGTCAGAGACATCTAACAATCCCAAAAAACATTCTAATTTGTTATCCTCACAAATAATATTAACATTAAACGTATAGCTCGAATCGTTTTGCAAATCTGAGTAAGAATACTACGGAAAATGTTTTAATATGAATTCTGACTTTAAGCTGGCCATTTATGTGTAGATATGACCAGACAAACCTCAATTATATTGCCGTTAAAGCTCTTTGCACGGTAACGTAACCCTAGGCACCACCACAAAGTTATCTTAACCTGTTTAGCCACAATATAGAAATTTTGACTCACATCGACATCCGCAACTTGTGTACATCCGTTCCAAATGACGTCCTTTGCAAAGTTCAACCGCGAGAACCAGAAAAATGCTTCTTTCATTGAAGAGTGTATAGCTCGGTTGATTATGCAGCTTAACGCATTACTTTTTATTCTTACACTTAAGTGGTTATTGCCTCAATGTTTTCCTTATGAGTACCTCCTCCTAACGAGTATTTTACACATCTTCTAACTTGATGTAAGGTTTTTACGATGTATGTATATTATCGTATGTTAGTGCTCACATCAATAAACTCCATATTAATTTATTAGATTTATTAAAGTTCGGTGATTTATATTATTAGACAAATACTAGTGACTCCTTAATTTCGATAAAACTTGATTCCATAATTTCGATGTTTATTGCGATATAAATTAATTAATTATTGAAATTAACACAAACTATTATTTATTATGTTTAACAATATATATTTTTATATACAAGATTCACTATTTATAATTAATTATTTAATATTTTGTCATATTTTAAAATCGAAGTTAATCGAACAACGGGACAGAAAAAACTTATTTAAATTGAATGAAAAACTAATGAATACTGTTTTTCAAAGTTAACTTGAATAATACAAAAATCTATTTACATGAGTTGTATACTCAACTATCTATTAAAGGTGCCAGTTTAAAAATTTAGATAATTATTCACAAATAAATTTAAGAGCGAGGTGTGAAGAAGCACCAAAATACCATGCGACACCACAAGGTCGTGAACGCACATTACTCTCTTTAGGGGAGTACGAACGTTAACTACAGAAGTGTTGCTCTGCTAAACAATTCAAATTCTGCCGAACTAAATGGTTAATTCTTCTCGAAGAGAGGTGATTGACATCATTGAACTCAAGAGTAATCAACAATTCTCACCTTCGGGTCACAGGTTCATTTCCTTTAATATTAACCTTAAACAACTGCATTTATCATTAACCAAAAAACTCGGAACAAACATTTTTGGGATGCTACTCTAAAAAGTTTTGGAAAACTACCAAAATGCTCAAGAATAAGGTCAGAAGATCCAATCTTCAGGTCTTTTGAGATAGCTTCCTAGCTGCTCAAAATGTATATATAAAAGAATTAAGACATCACAGAGATCTTCGTGGTAATTCTAAATTAATAGCTGACCTGTTGTAGTTAGACTTAACAAGACACCGAGCAGGAGTAAAGGAGTAATGCCTGTAAAATTCATTCACTTCATTCTTCCCACTGGTAAACTTACTTTCTCTAAAAAATAAGTAGCAGACTTACTTCTTACCTCTCATTTTCTGGGCTGTCATACTATCGCAACCGACAATACTGATGATTTAGTTGTAATTCCACGAACGATTTAGTTATTGTTCCTAAATGGGACTTACTCTGCAGATTAATTAATTGTGAAGTTAAGACGTACTACACCGATAGCAAATCTGTTCGGTCTATTTGGCTGTCATCAAACTTTCTGAAATCTTTAGAAAGGATTGTCGATATGTTTTCGGCCCAAAGATTAATTCTTAATGAATTAAAACGAGTTGTACCATAATTGAAATGATTGATGATAGGATTTTGCCTGTTTTTAATTTCCATAAATCATTTAAGGTGACATATCACTCCAGGAAAGATGTCCGAATTGCTTTATTCTTTTTAAATGTTTCTCTCTCTCTCTCTCTCTCTTTGGCTCTCTCTCTCTATCTATCTATCTATCTATCTATATGTCTCTGAACAGAGTGCTGGCTTTGAGATCTACTGTTCATCGTATGCTCTGAGAAACCTCTAGCATTTTGGAAAACAACTACGTTCATCAAGTTTTTAATCTCGTTGCCAACGGTTGCAACAACAAGGTAACATTTATGTGGATGTCTGCTCACTGGTGACATTAAAGGCATAACTTTGCAGACTGTTTGGCTAGAAGTTCTCGCTTGTGTTTCATACGACTTGAACCAACTTTGCCTCTCCACATTTAGAAAAACAATTAAAAACGCTGCGTTATTGTAGCTTAAGCTAACGTGGTCAGAAAGTCTTACTTGTCGTAAGGCAAAATACTTTATCAGAAGGTTTAGCCCGAAGCAGACCAATAACGCTCAATGAAAAAGGGAAATTTGAAGATATTGATCTATACTAACTCGCCATGGCCGTTTAACATTTCATCAGTAGATCCCTTATGTGTTCAATTCCAGGAATACACCTATACAACTTATGTCCTCTTTACTGTGCGGTTCAAATTGCTCCAGCTTGCTACGGATGTAGAACGCATGTGTGCCCTTTGATGAAATTCAAGAATTGCACCATGGGCATTTTGAGGCATTGACTGCGGAACCTGAAGGGTTCTAGCCAGATTCAATAATAAAAACATAGTTATAGCTAACCGGCGACGTACTGCTCTATAAACCCGATTGAACAGATAATATTAAACCTCTTATCGCTTTCTATCAATGAAATTAACTATAGAATTTGAAGCCAACGCAACCTTCACCTCTACACGTATTACGTAGAGGATATTCATATTTAATTATAAACTTATTATGTAGATACATATGTATCTCAAGTATGAAAAGCGGTAATATTATGACTTCAGGTGTACACCTACAACATACAAACTGTAAAATAACTCCTTATTTTGTATGTATTAAAGAAAATGATCTGTCTATAACAAACATAACGATGTTGATGAAATTTACACAAATTGCCTTATTATGACAACCAATTTTATTTATATTTGACATTCCCTTGAGAAAAAAACTGCATCTACTCGTATATAACGATACAAACCTAACAACCGCTCTAAAGTTTAAATATAATATTTTTTATCAGCTATCATTATACGAGACGAAAAACTTATATAATGTCTAGAGTCAAATGCAGCAACTAAGTATAAATTAATTTTCCTTCGTAATAATATTTTTTCCTCTTCTTAGTTTTATTACATCCTCAATTTAGTCTTAGTATTTTTCTTGAAAATAAAAAATCATTATTATATCGTCTCTATGACTTTTTATGACTTCTTATATATTATTACGTATATATTAGCATCTTGTCGAAACTGGAGTGAGTAGGGAGCATTGTGTCATAATATGATTCAGAAAACTATTTTAAGAAAACTCAAGCCATCTAAATGTTAGCAGAACAAAATTAATTATCTTACATCAACCACATACCAGTGCAACTGTTTTTATTTACATTTTGTCGCAATCTTCATATCACTATATGTAAAACTATAATCTAGTACATATATGATATGTGCCTGTAGTTAACATACATATATACAAAGTAGAGCAGTGGTTTTAGTCACAGCAGTTGATATTTTCAATTTGAATGACTAAAACGATAAAATATAATAAAATAATAATTTTAATTTAGAAATAACACTCAAGGGTTATAAATTGTATTGCTTGTGGTGTATTTTTGGACAGGTTATGTAACTTAACTACTACAATTTGTTCTTTAGTAAATAAATAATTTTAGCTCATGAGAGTAGGGATCAGCACATATGGAACGTGCAATCACTTAGAAACCTGGCGCATTTGAATACCTTACCACATATATAAAAAGATACTCTCACAGAAACTCCATGGCATAAAAGTGGAGATCATGTGCGGATATCTAAAAGTTGGATTTCTCATTGGGCCACTAGTTAAAAGGCACCAGAAATAGATTGTATTAGCTTCGCTTGTACATAAGATTAGCCAACCTGTTAATTGTCAATTCAGGATAAAGACTAATTTACAATAATTTGGATAATCTGATGAGCTCTATTCCTGAGCACGATGCCAGGTTGGGTATTGATGACTTTAATCATAGAGCTGGCAAAAATCAAACCGGCTGATGTAATAATTTAATGAAGAAAGAATGGTGTACTTTTCGATCGATCATGATCGCAAAGTTACAAGTATTAACATTCTTTCCTCATAAAAACAGCCATTTGGAAACATGAACACATCCACGTTGATTTCAAAAGAGCGGGCTCGGGTTGTCTAGGACTTGAGATCATTATCTGGTCATTGCAAAGCTACGATGGTTTTCGTACAAGTCAAGCAGGACAGGTGAATATAAAACGTGATTCTCCTGTGAAGGTCTGATAAATGAAGAAACGCAACGAAAATATTAAGATCTTGTGAACATTGTCTGGAAAGTATTAAAAACTTTGATTGTCGATGCTGCACAGCACACTCTCAGTATAATAATAACTAGACCCAAAAAAGATTAGTGAGACGAAAACATAATAACAATAGAACCACAGCTAAACGAATTTTTAAATAAAAAAAGCGTGAATGGTAGCAGGCTAAGGTATTAAAAGAACAAAAACTCAGCAATAGGCACAACATTGGTGGTTTCTTTAAAGAAGCTACCGGATTGCACCATACCTTAAGATCTCGATCAACTGCCATTCAGGGCCAGGTTTGAAACCTCTGTCTTAACGTCGATGCGGTACACGATATATGGGGTGAACATTTTTTTGAAAACCGATTGTTGAAAAGGTCAACAATAGCCTGTAAAAACCAAAAAAAAAAATTACTCGCATCGGTTCGTATCCCATCGGTTCGGATTATTGGCGCCTCATACACAAAATTCAAACGACTAGAGCCAACACTATTTTTATTTCACTTGATAAATTTTTTAAGATTGCCACTAGTCTTCACTGCACTTTAACCACTTCACTGATCTTATACAAAACGGATGGATTCTCGATTTTTCCATTCTGCTTACGACAGTCAATGTAGTGGTGCATAAATTTCGGTGTAGTTTCACCCGCTGCAATCTCACGATGTTAATTTGCTTGTGCAAGCAAGTGGCATTACTACTTGAAAAATCGAAGAGATAACATCTCACGCTGAACAAAACTTGAATCCAACATAAAATATTGCATTATAGTCTCCGGTTGGATTAGAACTAGTTTCGCTTACTACAGACCCCGTACTATAACCTAGACCTAGGGCGTTTACTGTATTGCAAGGGTGTGTATTGGGTGCGATCAACTCATTCCCAATACACACCCTATATTCTGAGATGGGAACCTTCTTTATTTTAAGAGACAGTGGATCACAATAAAAGAAACTGTACGAACGGCGATTAGAAGAAATTACCATTTGGATAAAATTAAAAATAGATCCCAAAGTGGTGGAGTGTATAAACCAGCTTATAGACTAAATAATTTCTGAAAACATGCATATTATTTTCAACATCGGTAACCCTGATCCGAACTCATTACCTACGAATTTTAATTTCTGTACAGAATGTCGCCGGTTGTAGCTTAATGGTTAAGAGAGTTTCTCATCACGCCGCGGTCTCGAGTTCGACTAACGTCGTTGACCAAAAATAGCAACATGGTTCATAAGGTCTAAGCAATAGTTTAAATTATAAAATGAATATTATAGTTTGAGCAGAATGCAAGAAAATAAAGATAGAGAGTTGTGCAGTACTCCCAAAAAAAGTGCTTCAATGGAGCACCAACATTTTAAGCACGATTGAGAGAATCAGATCAGGAGTGCTTGTTTGAACGTCATTTGGTTGAAAATAATGGCGTAACTGAGGATATTAGGCACATCCTGCTAAACTGTACCAAATACAGCAGGAGTACGATATCCCTATAGCAATGCCACAAATCTGGCTTATTGCAATAAATCGGGTGGATGTGATACAAGGAAATTTATAAATTTGTAACAATCATTCGAGTGTAAGTATGAATGGAGTTTCAGGGTAATAAAGGAACTAAGTTTCAAATATACATTTTATCATTGTTTGGGTAGATTCAATATTTTCAACATATTATTGACATTCTTAAAAGTACTTTAATTATTTTGTTACTAATTGATTATGATTGTTAAGAATTAGTATGCATTAGTAAGCAATATGTCTCCTAAGTCAAGGAGTAAAGCCTTGGAAAGACATATACAAAAATATCGAAAACTATAAGACGTTTTTAATTTAATAATTTATTTTTGTCTGAAGCATTTGGGAGCATACAAATTGTTTATATTTAATTTAAAAGTTTGCCAAACTAGAAACTTTCAATTGATTAAAAAGTTTTTATTTTTTATATAATGTATGTACATATATTGTAAAAAGCTTATATTTTTGTTTTCGACAAATAGCAAAATATAAAATACGAAAAATCAATTTTAGTTTTTATAGATTTTAGTTTATATGCGCAAAAATTTGTATCTATGAGATTTGTAGTTTTTCTCGTTATTTATAAATAAATAAATAAATATAAATAAAATTGAAATGTAAAATTATAAATTTAAAGAACAACAAACTTCAATATTAACTTTGCATTATATAGATGCTGTTGTAATAAAATGTTGGATGTAAACATTGTATATGCATATTAGGAATATATTGGAGTCTGTGAAGAAAGTCTAATTTCCTGAATAAGATACATTTTTCCTTATATCACTTAAATATATTTCATTGGTGGGCTTCTTATTTGATTACCATCTTTTTCTTATCAGTTTGTTTGGTTTTGAATTCTCCTATCGACATTATAGTTGTTTGACTTTTTTTAATTCAATCATTTATGAAAGTTGTTGCCACATCAAACATTTGAAATGGTATCAAGAACATATTATATGAACACACCCAAACAAATACATATGCTGATGCGCTCACTATTGGAAGTTCGAGTAGACGATAAAGCTATTCAAGTAATAACCAATCTAATAAAATACCACAAGACATTTTTAAGAGACTTAGTTCAGAAGAAGAAAATCAAGAAAGAGTATCAAAATATTAAATACGATATCAATCAATCTTCATAACAATCGTCATATCAATCTTGCAAAGGCTCACTCAACTGAAAAAAATCCGTACAACATTATAGTAAGACTCTCATTGCTGATGGCAAATAATTGAAAAATTCTTATATTAAACTGCAATGGGGTATTGCAACGACAACATGAAATACAACTATTTCTTGATTCTTGAAGTTCACTTAGCCGTACATCCTAATAATAATGCACGAGAGGACACTGCTGTGATTATAAAAAAAGACATAAAATAGCAATAAGTGTTAGCATTAATAGCCGAAACCATAAAGTAATGGTAGCTGCAATATATTATCCACCTATAGATATAACATAAAAGAGAATGCTTATACTTAATCGTAGGTGACTTCAACGCTAAACATACTAATTGGGGATAAACACTAACAACAATTAAAGGGAAAGAGCTCCAGCGAGCCAGCCTATATGGGTGGACCTCCTCAAACTCGTGTGCGGTGTTGTGATGGGGGTTCATTTTTATGAAGAGTTTCCCGAAGGTCAATTGGGATGATTTCTAATAATTCTTTAGAATTTGCGCTTCATTTATGTAGTTCAAATTTACCCTTTCCTAGCAAACTTATTTAATCATTTTTTAACGTAATTGCTTCTGCTTACGTATTTGCTCCTGTAAAAACTACGTAGAAACTGCTTCTTAAAACTTAGGATGCTAATGAAAAATTCAGCTGTTCATCCTCTGCTAATCGGTTCAATAATCGAGTGGCAATATAAGGAGCTGAAGCATACGTTACAGTCGTTAGCTCACATGTTTTGATTTTTTCGTTTGGATTAAATCTCCATAATATTTTTTGTAATTTAGTATTAATAAGATTAATTGCAATCTGTCTGTACGTTTTGAGTATGTCAGCGGTAAAAACAAATTTATATTTTCGGAATCTAACGATAATTTTAAATAAGTCTTATTGAACTGTCGGGTCAACTAACGTAACGCCATTTAATGATAGGTTTGTGGAATTCTGGAGTGCTCTGACTCAGACGATTATCCTTAAATTTCATATTCGGATGATCTAAGCTATCAGAAAATCATAATAACATATTGGTTACTCGCGGGTCCATCCATAGCTCACAGTGAAAAAACTAGAATAAAATTTGTATATAGTTACCACAATATACCATAAATCAAATTCTTATGAAAACAATTTACAGATTTTATGTGAAACCTTAAATATTTTTTTAATACAAATTAAGATATTTACAGAAAAATTCTGCTGGTTTCAAAATTGACAGCAGAAGAAATATCTTTAGTGATAGTAGTGACTCTGGTGGTGAGTAGTAAAAACATTTTGTCTGCTGGAAATTTTCTGTTATCTTATACAGCATATTACACTCCAGGAGACAGAAAAGCTGGCCTAAGATATGCATCAAGTAGCGTGAAAAAATGGCAATTTAACAAACAAACAAATTATCGGCAAATGCTACCCAACTGAAATTAAATCACTAGTTATAGAGAAGAGAACTATCCGAAAGGAATGGTAACGTACACAGATCCATCAGTCAAAAATAAATTAAATAATTTAATACAATGAATACGCAGAGGAGTACGGGAATTTCAAAATTATTCAATAAATTCTTACCTATACTCACCTCCAGGACAGGCTAAAATCAAAGAAGAAAAAGCATAAAGTTCAAGATATAACATTCTTGTGACAAAAAATCTCATTAACTTATGCTAAAGAAGTGAAACAAGGAATAAAGAACCATATAGAACCAAAAAACTCTCCAGACCTGATAACTGAAGAGATTCTTAAACAAGAACCTAATATCGGACTTAAAAAATGCCTCTTTCAGACTCTATTATGTCCCTTTTTCTAAAAAGTTTGCTAAAGTAATAATGATACTTAAACCAGGTACACCACCAAGTGAATTAGACTCATACATGCCAATATCGCTTCCTCCAATTATGTCAAAACTATTTGAGAGACTATTATTTAAACGAATTAAACCTGAAAATGAAACGTCAGGAGCCGTTCCGTCCCATCAGTCCAGATTTAGAGAGAAACACTCCAGTTTTGCTAACTGTTTTAATCGTACTTGAAAGGGAGACACTTTAGTGTTAAACAAATACCAATTTAGTCCAGCATTGAAGAAGCTAAAGCACCACAGGAAAATTTTTTAAGGAACATTCCTTTTTGTACTGTTTACAAGCGACTTACCGCAGACGAATAAAACAATTATCGCCACGTTTGCAGATGACACTGCGATTCAAGCTTTTGGTAAAACCATCAATCAACAAATCGTTCAACGATTTCAAAATAAAGTTCAAAGAGGGATAGTTAACGGCCATTGGTACACTCGTAAGACTGACCTTCATAGAGATCTCAGAATCGACTCAGTCGCAGAGGAAACAGAGAAGTATGTTCAAAAACATCAGGATTAGGATAGGCTCCGTCATTACCCTAACATTAAAGCTGTAAAACTACTTCAGCAAGAGGGTATCACAAGAAACCTCAAAAGAATACAACCTTTTAGACCTCTTCCGCAGAATGAAAAATTTATCAAAACGACGCTATGGAAAGAATACATAGGTGTGCTTAATTATTTATAGTTAGAATCAAACGCTTTTAGTCAAAAATAACTAGTTACTTTGTAAAAATTACCTATAGAATTTTATCACAGTACCCATGTAGGTCACACAAAAATAATAATATCGGACAGCATCACCCTAATACCGAACCGCCGCTTAACTATCTGGATACGGGAAAACAGCCACTGAAGTCACTAATAATACTTAAAAAGTGAAACAGAAAATGAAAAAAGAACTGACCAGTTGTTGATAATTTAAGAGCGACCTCGAAGTATCCAAGACGGGAGATCACATATCAGTCTTCAATCAAACATATAAGCCGTTACCACTATACCTGACCATTGCAATGTTACGATGTAAATTGTCGTAAAAGTCAAGTGGGCAGGAGAATATATAATTCGATTCTCATGTGAAGGTCTGATAATTGAAGAACCGAAACGGAAATATAAAATTTTTATCAGTAATATCTTTTTATGATATAATTATCAATCTGATGCAGTGAACTATATTTTCGGACCGACTCTCGGTATAAGGAAAACATAGCCCAAAATAATTGGTTTTATGTAGAATATAATTTTACATTTGAGCAACGAACCTATATAGTGAACTAAAAGTAATGTTTACAATCGCAAGGAAGAAACAAGTTTGCTAGAGCGACAGCTAAACTACACTCAAAGAAATACCCTTGTTAAATTTAACAAAATGTAGGTGGTTTGAACAAATTTCTTGGTTAGAATACGTCCAACAAAAAATATTGTCAAATGAACACAAATAGAAAAAATATATGTATATTAAACAAAAAACAATAGTTAATCAACACATATTTGCCGATTAGTTCAATATAATTATTTGTTTATTTTACAAAATTTTTCTAATTACTATTATATTTTAGTGTATCCTATAAAAAAATTTGTTAGTTTTATAAATTAAAACAGTTGATATGATGTGTAGTTAAGTTCATTTATCAATTTTTTTATATTTTTCACAAAAAATTTTGTGAATCAAACAAAGAATTAGAGTGAATTATATTAAAATTTTGTTTATTTTCTTTAACAGATTATTTTTACTACAAAATATTTTTGTTTTATTAACTCGAATTATGTTTTACTTAACAAAATCTATTTTTTAAATCAGAAATTGCTTTATCAAAATTACTTTAATTATTAGATAAATTAATCGGGATAAATGGTAATTAAATAGTCATCATTTAAAAAATAAAACAATAAATTTAATCTCATAAGTATTTTTATTTCAATAATTCAATATTTTTTTATATTATAAAAAACATACATTTCATTTATATAAATTTAAATTAAAAAAAATATCATAACTTAAAAATATTGAAACTAAATATTTTTGGCTTACTTATAACTTAATTTAAATTCAGATATCATTTAATTGTTCTATTAAATACGTAATTGAAGGATGACCTTTTTCGGATTTTATTTTAATTTGGTAGAAATAGTGTTGTATAAATATCCAAACTAGACGTGACGCAAGTGGGTACTGTAAATTAAAAAGATGTGTTATCGCGAAACAAACATCGATTGCTCGTCCGATTGAAAACAATTTATAGTAGACACCGTCGAAATAGACCATTATTTCTTTAGGATTCGTTAACGTTCCGGATATTAATAAAATTGGTTGGATAAATTTACTGGTGGCGCTTTGGAAACGAAGCTTCTCGTTTAATTCTTCTAATGTGGCCTCTAGTAGCATAAAACTATGTTGTGAATCTTGAATAGTAAATTTCACATGTATTTTGTCCCATTGACATGACGCACTTCCCGTGTTGTTGGTGTTAAAACGTGATGGATCAAATGAACCACGAATAGCATTTGGCCATCTATAAAAATGAAATAATAGGATTTTACAGTCGTAATATATAATATACTGTATCTCGGGTTTCAACATTTTATCTTGTATTATTGGTTACTAACATAACAATAAAATAACATACTATTTGTCTTTTATCGTCCGGAAATACATAGTAATAATTTGTACTTAAATATATAACTAAACAAATTGAATTAAATATAGTAACAAACTTACTTTCAGACATGTTCTCATCTTTTACCAATGAATTTAATAAATTGATACCATCAGCATGCTTAACTTTAGTTTGTAGGATCGATAACATTTTTATTTTAAATTCTGGAAAAATATCCGTAAAATTGTGTTTATGTTGGTAAAGAATTTCAAAATCCATTTCAACCTTTATCAGAAACAAAAAATAAAAATAATATATAATTATTTCAAGTGTTATAATATATTAATAATTAAAAATTCTTGTTGATACATTAATGGAATAACTAACGTGCATGTGTTAACTTGATGCAGTTGAATATTTTAATCCATTGTTATCGATTAACATAACACTATTTCATATCCAAGTTTATATTACTAATAATACATGCACGATAAATGTAAATGAATCTAAAAATTTAATTATCTATTGAATTACCAGTTTGTATCCTAAAGGTTTTTTATAATGTGGCCACCTTAATAGTATTCTTTCAGTGTCCTGCGCTGATTTTATAAATTTGATCCTTTCTGATACAGTGTTTGACCAATGTAGTTCGACTTCTAGCCATGTAAGGTTGTCTGCGTGTAAACATTTCAAGCTTTCGGCTGTTTCTGCGGTATCTGGAATATCTATACAGTAGAACGAGTAAAACAATTTATGTAGTAAGCAAATGAAATAAACAATGATTTCAGTAGTAAGCATCTTCCGATCTCCTTCGTTTATTTTATTGTTATTTTTATAATAGTCCAAAATGTATTTTCCATTTGTTGATTCATTCAATATGGACGAAATATTGAAAACTTTAGTAGAGTGAGTTTGATGTGGTGAACATTTGCTTGAAGAGCTCGTTAAACTCGAGAGCGATAGTTCACTTGTTTCAGTATCTGCTGTTGATTGAAGTGTAGATAGCCATTTTTTATGATGATTTGAAAAAATGATTTGATTTCCTAATGGAAAATTTTGCAAAAACTTGTCCTTATAGTAATCACTCATACATAGAAACGCTTCTACGGTCATTTGAAGTTCTGTATAAATAAAAAAAATTGAGTAATAATGTTTAAAGTTCAAAACAATTTTTGATTCTAACTGAGTTGAACTTTATACAATCACAATTTTGTACAAGTAAAATGTAAGTAAGTTTTTGTTTAACTATACTCGCATATTAATAAAATACTACTTACCAATACATTTAGGTAACATTTCTAGAAGATCCCAACTCTCCAGTAAGTTTTTCAATTATGTTTGGTTTTGTGTAGGATTAGCAATGGTAATATATGAAGATTCTTCTGATGTACTTAGCAAATTAGAAGTAGTTTCTTGAATATCATTTTCTATTTCAAAGTTTAACACTTGAGCAGCAGTCGGTGCTAAGTAATTCATATTTTCATCCATTGAGGTTAAGTTTTGTGGATATTGTATTGTAAAATTTTGTGACATTTTATGTTGAGTTTTAATATTAAAATTTTGAATAATGAGAAATTATTTTATTATTCTCACTAGAAATTAATAATTAAACAAAATATTAGTTTTACATTTTTGCGGATAAAGAATTTTAAATGTAAATAAAATTTAAACATTAATTAACAATAATTTGAAAATAACGGATATATTGTGTGCTTTTAATTAATTGTATATATATCTTTCTATAGAAATACATAAATATTTATTAAAAATATTCTTTTAATCGTAAAAAATATTTTCCATCATTTTGGTTTAAGGGTTAAAAAACCGTTAATATATATAACTAAAACCACCAGTTGTAAAGTACATATTGAACAAACTATAATTTATAACATCTCTTTCAATTGATAATCTTCTTAAATTTAAAAGCTTTAATTAAATTTAAGAGGATTATCACTTTAAACAGGAATAACACTTCACATTAAAAATATAATTAAAATACACACTTGAAATAATTTACAAAACCTACCTTTAAATTGTTTAAACCATAAATAAATTATTTAATCAAAAATCTTCTGCTATCTTCTCCAATAATTAAAATTTAATATCAATAATACACGATGAAAAACACTAAACCACGTTTATTTTATTAAAAAAAACACCAAACTTTCATATATTTCAATCGACTTTCGAACTAAAACTGAACGTAAAATGTCCGTTGAACAAAAACGTGCAAAGTACAAAATCTTTTTTGTTAAAACACAAAAATCATAGTTAAAAAAACAAACATTTTGTATGAAAAACAAATTTTTGTTAAAAATTCAAAATCTAAATTTAAAACCATAAATGTTTTTGTAAAAACAACAAAATTTTTATTTTTTTTTTGATAGAATTAAGTAAAACTAAATATTGTATTATATTTTGTATAAAATACAAAAAAATTTGTAATAAAGAATGTTTTAAAATGGTTCATTTTCTAACTGTTCTTTCTTTATAATATAATTATTAAGTAACCATCGTTGAATCCAATTTTACAATAGAAAATTTTGATTAGTATTTTCATGCATTTTTATTCATGTTGATACATATTTATAAAAATGATCCTTTTAAATTGAAGGAACTGATCTAACACGTTTTGATAAAAACTGTTATTTGTATAAAACTTTGCACCATCGGCCCTTTGTGGCATTGAGTGTGGAACCTCAATGAGTTCCAGCCAATTTTAGTTGCTGGATTCCATGATTTGTATTTACCTAATAATGATTTGTTTTAGAATATTACATAACGATAGAGAGATATAATCCTATCTTTAATTATTAAAACTTAAAAAAAATATGACGTTTTCTTATTTAAGCATATTAAATTATAATTCCTACATTTAAGGAACTGGAATTTTATAGTAAATTAAGATGTTAGAATATCTACTATTATATGTTTCAGTAAATATATATTGGTACATCTTAACCTAGGGATGAAACATATATCATCAACGTAATGTTTTTATAAGATTAATTTTCGACTTAATAAACACATGGTTAAATTTATATAACATTATTAGAGTAAACCGAATACATATGTACTTATCTATAAAAATCAACATAATTTCTTCTAAAAACGATTCCAAATGAAAAATTATGTCATTGAAGTTTTATATGAGTATATAGTAATCAATCGTCATGATCGTATAAATCGACAAATCAACCGTTATTAGAATTAAATAGAAGTAAATAATTTGTAAATTATTTTATATGTTTTACAATTGTTTTATAAAATTAAAAATAATCGCTATTATTTAGTACATTAAATTGACAAATACTTTGTCAAATAAAATTAAATTAAATTTTAATTTTTTTTAAAAGTTTATAATTTTAACAGGGATTATAATCCTTTAAACTCAGATTTCTCTTTTATTTACAACATTTAAAATATGAAAATAACAAAAATTATGTAAACTAAAAAAAATTATTGTAAATAACATAAAAGATTCTAATAACATAAACTTGATTATATTTTACTATAGCCATAATTATTTTTACAAAAAAATATATAGATGCTACAAACATTATGTTGTTTATATAAAAAAGTAGCATCCAACCAACAAATTAATGTAAATTTAACAAAGAAATATTGTCAGGTCTTTTACAAAACTATTTTGTTAAAAATACTGGTAAAATTTTTTTGAGTGTAATTGATAGAAAATGTGTGAATGGTAGAAGGCAAGATCTTAACAATTATTTATACTCTTAGCAGTAATAAGCACAATTAGCTTGATATCGTGATTTTCTGTATGGAAATGATTGTGTTAACATCAATGGGCTACTCGATCCATGGCGTAAACATTTTTCTGATCTAGTTAATGTTACTGTCTTGTTCGATCTCTTTCGATTAGTATGGCGAAAGGAACTTGAATTGTGGACGCCGTATATCCAAACTTCAAACAAATTGACCGCTTAAAATACAAGAAGTGCTGCATGTTTATAGCTCTTCTTCTATATACAAGTAAATATTTTACATTGCTTTGTGAAGAATCAATCATATGGAAGAACAAGTTGTTGATGGTAAACAAAGAGCATTCCGTTCAAATCGGTCAGTTTTTGATCATATCTTTTCGCTATGATCCATTAAACGTACAAAGTTTGAATTGGTACTGGATTGTATTTCAGATGGGTGGAAAAATTTTCCATTATTCCAAAAAAAATTCATTGTGTAGTAATACACTGTTAAATTCAATTCCAATAAGAACAACAAATTCGTATTTGAGTAATATTTAAAAGACTTAAATATTATTTTATGGCACAATATTTGAACCAATCATGTTATTGCAATAACAGATGATTGGATTAAGTGGCAATGGAATGAAAGGAAACCTTAGATAAACGAGTTGAATCTTGACAGCTATAAGTACGATTGATGGCTTCATAAAATTCAAGAGAAAAATCTTGTTTGTGACCTAACATTGCCAGTATATACTGTATCAAACGCCACCAGAAAACTCAATTCACGATCCAAGTAAAAATTAACTGAACTAACCTAAGTTCATTCACTTATAATAAGCATAGAGCTTAAGAGAAAACTAGTTTCATATGCCTCCATGGCTAAATATGTTAATGAAGCTTGTTTCTTATTGCTATATAATTTTATACATAAATGATTATATATATATATATATATATATATATATATATATATATATATATATATATATATATATATATATATATATATATATATATATTTATATATATATAAACCAGGAAATTCTTAAATTTAAATGGAAATAATATAGCAGCCAATTTGAGGGCGGTCATACTGTTCGGTGTTTATTTTAGAAAGTTATCAAATAAGTTGATTAACCAAATTAAAATAATATTTTAAAATAATTTGCATTATTTAAATTTATACGAATTAAATAAATAAATAACCCTTTCTTGAAACGAGTAGAAAAATAAATATTTTAACTACCGTGAACATCTTTATCGTTCTACCCGTTTGGCATCAACCAAATTTCTTAACAAAGCAAGCATTGTAATTTAATGTTTATTATTATTGACGCAGATTGTTTACTTTATTTATAAATTATTTTGTGAGATAATATTGTTCTACAAATGAATAGCATAAAATTGATTTATATGTTAAATTTGCAAAGAATTTTTTGCTGTAGTTCTCAAGTGCAATCAATATTTGCAATATTCCTATTTCTTAATATTTTAATTGAATGACCTTGAAAATTGTAAGTACAACATATTTTGTTAGTTAAAAATTAAGAAACTCCCATCTACGAAAGGATTACTCATAAGAAAGGCGATTGAAGAAAATCTCATAGAAAAAGATTTAGAAACATTGAAACAAAATGGAAATCCATTTCTTAATCCATTGTTAACATTTATTGTGTTTTGACATATAAGAAAAAATCGTGTTATTTCAGTTGAGAATAAATAAATTGAGAATAAATAAATGTATGTACTTGTTTGTGATCTTTGAAATCTGGTTTTGAGCCATACTACTTAAAAAATGGTTTGGTATTCGTTTTTTTATTTCTGTAGTCTAATCGACAACTTATAATAGATACGACTCAAAAAAACCTACAATTTGAATAACCGCCTACAGTCAATGGCTGGTTCGAAAACAGATATAGTACCTAATATCTATACAGCAAGTTTGACAGTCTCTCAAATTCAAATTTCTTATTAAACAAATTTCTAATGTGATTTTTAATTCAACTTAAAAATAGCATAAAGATATTTTGGTTTGTATACCATGAGAAGCAAGCTAGGTCTTCGTGTATTTTACTTTAAATAAGTTTAGAGCAAGAACGTTTTTCCCTGTCTCCCAGAATCGATTGGCTCACTACGTCCAGAAACCAGTTTGTCCTCCGAATAAAGGCTAAAATATCCGGTATCTTTAAGTCATTCGTTGATTGATTTACAAATAGCTATCGCAAGCACAAGCAATCCTGACTGTCGAAAGAATAAGATAAACTACCCAGAAAGGCTATTAAGATACTTGTATCATAGTTAGAATTACTGGTATCTGTGCTCGTTTATCGTTTGAAAGAACATTAAAGTTATTACTGACATCTCTTAATAAATAACAATTTCACGCCTAGCGCTAGTTCACATCACATGAGCTTTGAACATAGACCTCGCGATTAAATATTATAAGGTGCTATGAACTTTTTACTAGAACAAAAAATTTTAAAAGTGTTAAGTTATTTATCTAATTTTGAAAAACAATTTTCTGCAAATAAGGAAACTGCCGTGTACACAACCCTTGTTATTTTTAGATTGCCCATATTTGATGCAAAACCCAGTGATGATAAACAATTTCCGTTAGCAACGCCAATCCAAGTAACATCATTAGGTTGGAATCACATATTTTAAAGTTACAATTTTTCCATCGCTTGCTTCTAACAGTTCTAGTACTCTCTATTCTGGCTTTTATTTATTGTAACTGCGTTTCCCCACTTTGAGGGGATAATATGTATAGTTATTAAGAAGTTTTAAATATTTCTGTTTAATTAAATATGTTCCCAACATTCCAAAGTGACATTTTATTAACAAATGTAATACACCTATGATAAATGCTGCCATCTTTTGTAACATATTACAAGTTAAACTTATTTATCGTATTTTTCGATAGATGACATAGTTTATTCGAATATAATTGCTGTATTTGATTAATAAAATTCGATTTAAATTTTTAAACTTAACCTACACGTTCTCGTACTCAATGGCAATATTCCGGTTCGCACAATCCGAACCATTTTTATTGGTACGATTTTCACTACAACGAGTGATTGTAAGTTTATTCATCCTTATGCTTTCAAGCCCCAAACAGATGATCCAAAAAAACTCTCGACCTTTAATAAAAGGGGACTTTTTAAAGCTTTTACACATCATGTTAATCGGTTAGTTAGAACCATTGTTGGTTCTATGTGCATTGCATCAACTCATTTCAGGAACTCATTTCATTTTAGTTGTCTTCTGGGTACTTTTATTTGTAAATTGTCCAGTATTGATTATGCGTGACCAAGTAAATTGTTACCGACAAGCGAGCACTTTAAAAGCTCACGTCTATTTTCCAGAGATGCTATGTTGTATATTTTACAGCCATTCAGATATGGCGGTAAACGCTGCCATTTCTCATGGTTAAGTGACGGATAAACTTTTTCTGAATAACCTTCTTGTTTACTGATGTTTGCATCATAAAACGGACAAATATAGAATTTTTTTCTGCCCACATTCGTAATGTTTTGAACTGGATTCAATTTGCGATGAAATGATAAATGTAGAATTACCAAGGCCCAAGGCTCCATTTTGTGAAAAACTCGATTTAGCTTGAATTGAATGGGACCTCCTGTTACCAATATCAATGTATTGGATGCGGTTGCTTGAGTAAGATTTAAACCATGTTATTTGAGAATCCTAATGCGTACAACCATTCTATAGTACTTTACAATGGCTAATGGAGTCAACGCCTTTATGCAAAGTAACTGTTCACCTCGTCAACTAGCTTGTGACTTTCTACAACTTTTATTATGCTGTTGCGGTGAATTCAATTAGGTTTATAGATGTCGAGGCAACACTGTTTTGAAGGAATTGCATATAAAAAGTTCAAATAATCGTCGTTATAATGGGTTTTTCAATAGGAATGATATTATTTTTAAGCGTCGTTTCGGCCATTTGTAATATGTCATGATCTGCCATTTTTTGTTTCATTTCAACAGTAATGTTTAAAATTTCATCATGGTGAGATATACGCGAGAACAACGTTTACACATTATTCAGTTTTTTTATCAAAATAATCGTTCTTCAATTGTAACTTTTCGTGCGCTTTTATAGCCGTAATAATCGTTCAAGTGTGCTCGCTATTCGTACGAAAAAAATTCACAAATTATTCATGAAAAACCATTACATTAACTTTAATTGACAGTTTGGTCATCGGCCCGTATTTTGTCGAAATGAAGCTGGTAACACCGTTATTGTTTTTTCAATGAAGAACGGTATAGACGATGATAACCAACTTTTTATAGCCGAAATTGCAAGAAGTTGGTTTTGACAATATTTGGTTCCAACAAGACGAGACTACGTGCCACACACAAGTGCAACAATTAGAAATTTGATTATTTCAAGAAATTGTGATATTAAATAGCCTCATACATCAAAGCATGATACATCACTTTTACATTCTGAATAGTGGGTTTGGTTTATTCTTTTAGGAATCTGTCACACTCTCAGCCACTGATTGTACAGCATGCATTATCGGTAAACGGTTAATCGATTTACCGGTTTTACTGTCCAAATTTCTTTACCGAAATCTATTTTTACTTTAATTTTCCATTAATTTATCGAATTCTGTATTATTTTTTTTAAAACTTAAATTTTTATAAGAAAATATAAACAATGCATGATAAAACTAATATTTATAGTTATCGCTATTCACTAACTGTATAACTTGTCCCTTTCGTCACTAAAATGCCATGGGATGAGAACAAATAGGTCATTCCGAAAACATTTTGAAACTAAGTTGCAAACCATGGTTAGCAATGGCACATTGCAACGAAAACATGGTTAACTCGAAACTGTAGTTACGAAACTAGATAAATCAATTGCAAGCCAGATAAAACATGGTGACAGTTTTAGCCTCACACTCGGAGGTCAATCAAAACCGCCATACATGAATATATCAATATTCATAGTCAAACAAAATTTTGAAAATTAGGACTCGCACTGCTACATGAAAATTTGCTTGAAAACTAATTAGAAAACTAATTGCAAGAATTTGGAATCAATTTTAGTAACATTGTTGCAATAAAATATAAGGTACAGCAGTTATGAAAAGATGGGACCATGTTTAAATACTCATCATCAGCTATGTTTTACGCATGATATCCATGCAGTTACAGTATTGTAGTTACAGTATTGTACAAAAAAATGTTGCGCTATTTAAATTAGAAAATGAATCTACTTATTCTGAATCTTTAGTCTAGGATGAAAACGAGACGGATCATGATTTTTCTATTTGTTTAACTGTAATAATAACAAATAATTCGCAAGTTCCATACAATATATCCCATGACGACATATATCCGGTTATCAATAAAATACGACGAGCTGTAAAACTATTTGGCATTCACCCATTTCTGGATAGCAAAGCCCGTTGTTACAGCTTATTGGCTATGCTGGAACAGTTCTTCAATTTAAAATCTGCTGTTCGAATTAGTTCGATAGATTTAAATATTGACATCAACTTTTCCAAAATGAATTAAACCTAATTAATGAAATTATAAAGGCACTAGAACCTGCATAATTGGCAGGAGCTAAGCATATCAGATTTTACATTATTAAGTGTAGATGTCACACCTGAATTTATGATAGATGAATTATTTGCACAGAACCCACTACTTAGTAAGGAATTGCAGTGTGAATTGATAATTAAAATAAAATAGCGAATAACCAATTATTCAGATGTATTCCAGTTTCTACAAAATTCCGATGGATCATGGCAGAACAACTGATAATAAACATAACTACAATTGTCAAAAGTATTGTGCGCATTATTGAGTATTAAAATTGCACATTGTAATATTTCTGACAGTAACATTGATTTATCTGATGATTATCCAAAAATACTTTCTGAACCATAACCGGTCACGGTTAAAGAAATATTACAACTCGCTATTCAGAAGAAACACGAAGTAAATTTGAATAATGGGCGCGACCCAATTAATACCAAAATGTCTTTCAAAATAATAATAAAAAATTTAAAAGCATTTAATTTACCGGTATATTTTCGGTAAATCGGTAAACCGAGCGAACTTTTATTATTTACCGGAAAATGAAAAATTCGGTAAATTAGTAACCTCTAGCAAAGAGGTGGTTCCAAACTGATGTAATCGTATATATCAACTCTTCTAATTTAAAGACAGAGTTTAGCAAACTTGTTAGCTCTGACTTGCGCGTCTGATGGTTTTTCCTTATTGAATGTTATAAATATTGCAGTCAAACCATTAATTTCACGTTTGGCCTTAAATAGTTCTAAAAGTGTTGTATCGTTTTGCAAGTTTTTACAAGTTAATATTTGACTGTGTTCCTCTTATAGTGTAAATTAATTAAATTAATTTAATTATTTAAAATAAAATTTATTTATAACACGTCTGTATACTAATAAGTTACGGTATGCTAGTTGAAAAATTTTCGATCAATAAATTAGATCAAATTTAAATTTTCCATTGATATTAGCATCCAAATGTACATACCATATACTGTGGTGTGGTACGAAAAAGGTCGAATAGTGCAAGAACAGGATTGAATAAAAACTTTACAACAACAAACGTATTAAACTTTTATTTTTGTTTAATAAAACTTTAATTAAAATGAAAATAAATACATTAAAAAAAATAGCATGAGGAAAATTATGTTTATAGGTTAGGTTTATCGAAAATACAAACGTTCCACGTAGAAAATTAGATCTGAAAAAAAGTTTCATGACTTTTTTTTGTTGTTGTTGTACTGGTTTTTATTTTAATTTTCCCCAATAAAATCTAATCAACGAAAAATCTGTATTTCATTTTCTCTCTCGTATAAGGTAAAACGTAAAACGAAGTATAGATAAATACATTTTTCATTTAAATTTTTTAGATAGATAGAAGATGTTGATTTGATTTTCATAAAATGTTTTTGTTTTTGGTCGGATAAGCAACGTAGGAACGGAAAAACGGAAAATTTACAATAGTAATTAATGGAAATAAAAACAGAAAAGCCAAAAAAAAATTCTAATTAGATTTGTTTTTTTTTTTTGATTTTTCTAATTTTCAAATTGCTTCTAGTTAATTATTATTCGGCGAAGGGTGGGTGGGATGTTTGATAAACGAAATAAAAATATTTTTCCAAAATTGGGTGATTATATTGAAGTGATAATATTCTCGGATTATATCTTAATTTTCATGGATTAAATTACCATACTCTTTCATATCATTTTCGTTATCATATCAGTTGTTATGTACCAGCTTATATCGTACATACATACATAAATCAACTCAACTCTTTAAATTGTCGACAATTGAGAGCCTTAAGGGTTTTAAATAACGATGGTATTTATTTTTTAAACATTCATCTTTATTCAAAACACGTGATTTTATGTAATTGATCTAATAAACAAAATGTATACAATAATCCTTTATCATTGTTGTGTGCTCCTGTTTCTGTGAAGGTTCAAATTTTTTGTGTCGTTCGCATTTCAATTTATGTACTTAAATTTACTTATGATTTTGTTATATTTCTTTCAACACAAAAGAATTTCCACCGTCTTCCCCTAACATGATGTTGTTATTTTCGACTGTTTGTCAGCCGAATTTGGATTTTATATATTATTATTCTATATGAGGGTGGAGTTCCGCTTGTAATGAAATTAAGAATAAGAAAATATAGATTTTCTATTGTCGAAAATATTTTTTTTTTTTTTTGCTGATAATGGGAAAACAGGTATGTTAAAATTGGCAAGTATGAAAAGGGTGGATTTTGGTATGGAAAACATGTGTTAATATTTCTTTGTCGCACCTTTCAATTATGTATTTATATAATTTAATATTTTTGCGTATACATATATGATAACTTTAAATATTTAATATTGACACACTCACGAATTCATATTCGGAGCAGATTTGTATGGAAAAAATATTCAATGGTACTCTGCGAAGCTCTTTAAACTGGAAGCCTCATTTTCTGGCCAACCGATATACTATATCTATTTGCTTTTGCATATTATATATATATATATATATATATATATATATATATATATATATATATATATATATATATATACAGTAAAAAATAAATTGAATTTTCAATAGAAATTTTGGTGACTTTGTAGCGTAATTTTTAAAATTGTCTATAATAAAGCAGGATAATAGTATTTTTACACTCATTTTTATGTAAAATATATTATTCTTGTATTATTCAACAGGATTTTAAAATTGGACGATATTTATAGTAGAATTATATACCTATTCTATCATTATTCTTATTTTATTTAAATTTGAGAGAAATTAATGTAACCAAGAATTATTTAGTGTAAAATTTTGTGAACTTCGTAAGTTTACCAACCAAATCCACAATTAATTGATTTTATTCGTCGCGATAAACTTCGCTAGCCTATTACAACGTTATTATATATAAAGTATTATTATCAATGTCTACAGAGACTTATTGGCTGGGCATTGTGGAAGCTGTATGCTTCCAGATTCGATAGAACTTGCTAACAAATTTATGACTTATTTTAATAATTATTTTTTATAACAAACAATTTCTTGTAAATAATTTTTTAACCTGAAAAATTACAAATTTGTTCATGAAAAAAGGTACACGAACACGACTTTACTTGTAAATTGACGGTCTACAAAATTGAATATTACATAACAATGTAATTTTAACAAGTTATGCATTTTTACGTGGTTCGGCAAATTTGCCTACTTGAAAATTCACGTAATTTTCAATGAAAATTTTGTACTGTATATATATATATATATATATATATATATATATATATATATATATATATATATATATATATATATATACATATATATATATATATACACATATATATATATATATATATATATATATATATATATATATATATATATATATATATATATATATATACATATATATATATATATATATATATATATATATATATATATATATATATATATATATATATATACATATATATATATATATATATATATATATATATATATA
Source organism: Tipula lateralis (assembly GCA_963932295.1). NCBI lineage: Eukaryota > Metazoa > Arthropoda > Insecta > Diptera > Tipulidae > Tipula > Tipula lateralis. The sequence continues at coordinate 141,268,124 of OZ010737.1, forward strand.
TATATATATATATATATATATATATATATATATATATATATATATATGTATATATATATATATATATATATATATATATATATATATATATATATATATATATATATATATATATATATATATGTTCATATACCGGGTGTTTCTTAAACTGAGACGATCAAATATCTCGAAATTTAATCCCTCACCCCTCGCTTTGTAGGTGGGGCAGGGGAGCTTTTAAACTAAGATAGGAAGCCATATGTTTTATTGCAGATAAGGATTCTACGACTAAAAGTACGTATGATTTGAATGAAATATTTTGTTCGCTTCATGATAGATGGCGTTAATCGACGAAATTCAATTTTTTCAATTTCTTCTTTTTATAACACACGCATTCGTTTCTGCAATACGTTTGAAATCACGTTTCACTGAAAATACTTGAAATTCGTCATCAAAACAATTTATTAATGTAAATGGCAGGTGAATAAAATAATTTTAGCTTAAAATAAGTGTTCAAAATGATCGCCTGCGACTTCAATGCATTTATTATTACGCATTTCAAATGATTGTACACAACTGAGAAGTGTGTTTGGTTGAATTTAATCACACGCATTTCTGATTCGCTCAATCATTTTCTCACGTGTGGTTGATTCTTGTTTGTAAACTTTGTCTTTGAGATAGCCTCACAAACAGAAATCTGGCGCAGTAAGATCTGGTGATCTGGCGGGCCAATTTATCACGTGCCACCACCGAATAGTGTGCAGGACAACCATCATGTTGAAACCAACATAGTGCATAGTGTGCAGGACAACCATCATGTTGAAACCAACATAGTGCATAGTGTGCAGGACAACCATCATGTTGCCTTTAATAATTGCCAATTATTCCACACCACACGTTGACAGTCCAAAGACGCTGATGTTCAATTTGACAAAGCCAGTTCGGATTTGTAACACTCCAATAATGCATGTTATGTCGATTAACCATGCCATGGCTTGTAAAAGACGATTCGTCAGAGAACATTACGCAACGAAAAAAATTGGGGTTTTGTTGTATTTGTTCACGTGCCCATTGACAAAAAGTTACCCAAATTTGGAAATCAGGGCCATGAAGACCTTGTTGTAAAGACACATGATATGAATGATACTTGTGCCGTTTTAAAATTCCCCAAACACTGGTGAGGGACAATCCGGAATCGTGAACTATTTCTCGTGTACTAACATGAGGATTGTGAGCCACTATTGCCAATACAGCAATTTCATTATTTTCTCCAGTGACTGTTGCTCTACGGGTCCTCTTTGTCGGTTGAACATTTCCATCAGTAATAAATTGTTTGATAGTACGACCAAATGAAGCACGCGAACGAATCCTATCCGGAAAACGTTGAGCGTGAATAGCAACAGCGTTTTCAAGAATTCTGACGGCTTCTCCATAAACCAGAACCATTTCAATTTCTTTCTGCCACAGTTAAACGCTCCAAATTGTTTTGATGAAAAAATTTATTTCAAACGTATTGCAGCATCGAATGCGTGTGTTCTAAGAAGAAATTGAAAAAATTGAATTTCGTCGATTATAACGCCATCTATAATGAACCGAACAAAATATTTCATTCAAATCATACGTACTTTTAGTTGTATCTGCAATAAAAAATTACAAAACTACCCACTTACAAAGCGGGGGTGGGGGACTATTTTTTGTACTTATGTATTTCCCCCGCGGTAAGAATTAATTTTTTTTTTTTTTTTTTTTTTTTTTTTTTTTTGTTTTTTATATTTTAATCTATGCTATCTTTTTTGGGGCTCAAGGCTCTCCCAGCTCTTTCGCGGTTCGCTTTTTTACGTCCTACTTTACGCCTTAACGGCCAAATCGAGGACGTACGGCTATAGGTCCGATTTTCGTAGAACCATCTGAACATTGCATAGCTCCATGCCAGCCTATAGTACTGACATGGAAGATGGGTCGGCCCATGAGATCTGCACTCCAACAGGGGGTCATAGATGTGTTCATTTTCACCACCGATCGTAATCAGATGGTGAAAGATCCCTTTTGCATCCTGCCCCTATCGGGATTCGAACCCGGTACCTCCCGCTCCAACTGCCACAGCTTTAACCACTGAGCCACCTGGGCGGTCAATTAAATTTTGATTATGGACATTTTTTCCGTAGAGTGGCTATTTTTCGAGATATTTGAAAACGAAAAGCTCAAATTCTTTTTGGAAGGTATCCATGAGAATTAAATAACCAATAATTAAAGTAGCAAATGATCCAGAAATAACAAAGACATATATTAGCTGAACACATCGAAAAAATATTTGAACTGCATGGTGTCAAACCACTTGAAACAGAAACAATAACTGAAAAATGTATACAAGAATTTTATTACTACAGATATTGTAAAAGAACAATCATCGAAAGCTCTAGTAAAGCTCAATCACCTTTAAAATTCAATACGAGTATGTACACAGTTTATGCAAAGTTGCAAAAGTAATCAGGTTTTCAAACCCTGTCAAAGTACCACATGCAACACCGACTTACGGACCAATCTTATTATTGCCAGTTAAGTCTTAACTCCTTGAGAACTTACTGGTTAGATTAAATGTGATATTTGAAAGAAACCACTTAATTTTTCTCTTTTTGAACCCAACATTCAAGTACACGAAAAATAGCACCGAATTAGGATGCCCGTGATTTTTTTATGTTCAACATGCTTTCGATAAGGCATAAAGTAATTTTTTTTTTATTTTTATGCTTGGCTCCAATAATTGATATGATTTTGCATAATTTTTACCGATAAAAAACTGGATATTCCCCAGATATTTGCTGGATATTTGCTGTTGATCTTAAATTATTATATTACTGATTATCAAAAGTTCATACTTTTCCTTATATAACCCAAACCAACCCTCATTCATTACTCTGGTAACATTACTTACATTGCGCAGGATGCTGAAGCATGTTTTGAGACGATTGTATTTCGGGCAGACTAATATCAAATAATGTTCAACATCCTCCACCATGTCACACAACAAACAATCCTTATCTTCACTCAACCGACGTTTTCACAGCATTCTTTCCAATTTCTATGATTCAGCCTGATTCTCTCGAATCAGTGTTCTTGACATTCGTACATCTTCTTTGAGTTCTTTATGGAACGGGGTTCTCAAAGGAGTAGCGCATATTTCTCTGTTCTTCTTTTCTTTTACTAAACATTTATCGTTATATTCACACTACCATTTTCTCCACATATTCATGTGAATCATTCGAAGTACATCTCTTACATTCTTCTTTTACTTCATTCATTGTACCCTTCTTTGCTAACATATTTGCTCTTTTATTACCTTCGATCTGTAGACCTTAAAGTGAACTTTGTCCTATATGAAATAAAAATCAATGTACAGAATCCAAGCATCACTTGAACACTGAGCCAGCCCAGCTCTTAAACAATCTTAATTTTTTACGTCAACTTAAAAGAATCAAACCTAGCGAGCTATTGGACTAGTATAAATCGTATATACTATTGATTCAAATCTCACAATAACGATATAGCTTATTTAATGTCACTATTGGATGGATTTGATCATAAGGAGAGAATGGTTTTTGATCATAATTATTGTGATCTTATTATATGACACTTATTACTTCCCAAAAATTCACGTCGTACATCAGAGCTATCTAGAATACTGAACCATCTAAAATATTTAAACGATTCTGCATACATATGAAGACTATCTCTAACATATTGGTTTGGTTTATATCTTAAGTAAGTATATAATATCATCAATATAAGCACATCAATAGACTCTTTCCGTGATCTTGTTAATTCTAAAATATTTGGTTTTATGAATATCATATTTTAACTTCTTTAATGCCATATGTTTAGGGTTTAAACTATGGGAAGTTAAAAAATATTGTCTGAGTTATCAGACCTTTATCAAATCCATTACATAATTTTTTAACATCCCACACTCAACGTTTAATTTAATAAGTTATTAAACTGCCTCCAAATAGCAGATCAGCTCGCCAAAATAGATATAGAAGAAGAAGCATACACAAACAACCCTATGCCAAGGGAAGACCTAAATCAAATCATTGAACAAATAATAAGACAATAGTGGATATCGGAATACAACACCTGGACAGCAACAGTGGGAATACAAACAGATAAGCAATACCCCAAACAAAAAATCATGGTTCTAAAAATCAAAGGAACGGCACACAATATAAGACAAATAAACAGACGAAGATCGGGACATGGAAACAATAAAAAAATCCATACCACAAGAAGATAAAGGACAACGACATCTGTGCAAGGAAACAGAAGAATACCAACACATAAACGACAAATGTAAAAAATATGACAACATATGCCTAAAATACAAAAGAAGTAATAACAATAAACTAATCAACACCCTAAAACCAGATAACAATTAAACATAAAGGTAATAACAAATTACCATCGCAAACTCAAATAGATAGTCAAAATAGACATCACCCGCCACATTACAAAGAAGTAATGACAAAGATTGACAACAGCAACACGAACATCAAAATACAAATAACTGAGTATTGTTGAAGGAATCAACAATTCATTCAAACAATGTTAAATCAAGCAGTTAGATAATAATATTACCATCGGTAATTACAAATAGGTCGTATGACTCAGACCCCAACAAAGAAAAAAAAAACTGTCAAAACCAAATATTAAATACTGATTTTGTTTTCGAGTTAAGTACCAATGTGGTTTACTTCAGAGTTTTTTGTTTGTTGTCACGAAAACTAGAACTTAGAAAATACGTCATATTATTACGGCTCTGTATTCTAGATGGCTCTGATAATATATATGAAAATAAGCGAATAAAAAAATCGAACATTTTTTATTTCGTAACCATTACCATTCGAAAGGAAACAACAGCATAACAATGCACGACAAAAGGATTATTTCCCTTTGAATCGCCACTTCATTTGTTTTTTCGGTATATAGTGAATTTAGAAATACACAAAAGGATCGAAATATTTATAAACAATTCTAGAAAATTAATATGTATTATTTAAATAAGGATATTGTCGAAGGATATTGTTGAAAGCATATTGTTATCCTAACGAAAATAAAGCTGTATTATATGCCAATACATGTCATGAATAAAAAAAAGGACTTTTACAAAAAAACATAAAATTAAGTAATTTTTTATTATTGGGCCAGCTTTTGTGTATTCAGGATATACTAAGCTTTTAAACCTATTTCACTATAACACCTTTTTTGAATCCATCAAATTAGGCTTTGTTTGAAATAAGCTGAGTATAGAGAGTACAGATAAGTATGTTAAATTATATACGATTATAGTTTGGTATCGCACATAAATATAACATATTAAAGTTGATTATAACCAGGTATGTATATAGGTAGATTAAATTAATCCAAATGTGTATGTATGTGTGTGTATGAATATATATACACATATATAATCAAACAAGTTACATTGGATGTGTTAAAAATAACAAAGGAAAAATCATGTTTACACGCACACTTTAGAAAGAGGGCATGAAAATTTATTATCAAATGTGGCAAACAGCAAAAAAAAACAAGTTTTTCATTTTTCGCCTTATCCTTTTGAAAAAGGCTTTCACAAATATAAAATTGTATAAAAATTCTATTCACGCAGCGTTAGTTTTATTTTTGTTCCATTTTCATTTTTATACTGTGGAAAATTTAGTACCTTGGTGTTCTATTGTACATTTATATATACTTTTCGTATTGGTGTATACAATATTGAAGACGACATACATGTTACAATTGATGATATGTGTTAAAGGTTTTTGAACCGTTATCATGTTGATAGACTTTGTGACATTCTTTACACGGATTTTTTTGGAGTGCGTATATGCGATATGTGCTAAAGCAGAACCCAATTTACACATACGACCACATGTACGTCGATGTTTGGGAAATTTGTGTGATTAGTTTAATAATTTTCTATTGCACTAAAATGAGTAGAGAATAACTCGAACTCAAATCATACTAATTTAACAAACGGTTCATAATCATTATAATCGTATGAAAAAGATTATCGTTGAATTTCAATAATGGTCACATATGTTCAATCACAATTTTCTATATGAAGTCACAGCATGTGAAGTTTATAAAAAATATAACACAAAAGGATCTAAACGAGTTAAGTTTTAGCAAACCATTTGGTATTTGTAATGTTATCATTAAATTTGGGTCAAATGGTACTGTTAGTATCTAACATATCAATTAATGAGAACTCTAGCAAGTAAAGGGTGGGGCAAAATTCCCGCTACTATTTTGATTGCCTATAACTTTATTAAAAGAAAAGATAAGTAGATTTGGTTATTTGGTCTTTACATTTTTTTTTCGTTATGATTGGAAAATTATATCGGCTAAATAAATGGTTACCGCGATTTACTATGAAATTTTCGGCTCTTTAAAGGCATTTTTCATGACATCCTGCATCTCAGGATGTTTTTCTTCAATTTCGTGACGAATATTGTATTTAAGATGTTGAATCGTTTGGAGCTTCACATAAACTTTTGATTTTGAAAATCCCATAAGAAAAAGTCTGGTGCTGTTAAATCCGGAGATCTGGCTGGCCATGCTAAACCGCCATTTCGCGAAATTAGTCTTCGTGGAAAAACCTCATTCAATAATTGAATTGTTGAGCGGACTATGTGTGCTGTGGCCCCATCTTGATGCAACCCCGTGTCTTCTAGTCATTTTTCTTCCATTTCAGACACAAGAAAATTTCGAATCATGTTTTTCTATTGGACTAAAGAGAGTAGGTACCGTTCGGTAGTAACTTCAACATCTTGGTCATTTTCAAAAAATATAGAGACCAATGATGTTTCCAGCCTGAATACCACACCATACAGTTCTTTTAAGTAGATGCAATTATGTTTGATGAATTAATTCGGTATTCTGTGCTCCCCAAAACCGACTGTTCTGTTTATGAACGTGGCCACTGAAACGAAACCGGGCTCGTTCATTATCAATTTAGACGAAAAATCTTCAATTTCACCAGACAGCCCTAGGATTGCATTACTGTACTCAACCCGGTGATCAGGATCACTCGGTAGCCTTTTGTACGAGAACATTTTCAAATCATCATCAAGTGACGTATATTTATTCACTATAATATTTGGGCGCCTACACAACACAATGGTTAAAGCGAAACTGAGCTAAACGTCACATAACCAAGATGGTGCGCAATTAAAATGATAGTGGAATTTTTGCCCCACCCTTCACATACTATATATTCAATATATTATAATGATGCTGAAAGAATCAAGCATCATTAGAAGAAATTTTTTTCATAAAGAGTACCTCAAGACGTATAAAATCAGGCTTCTGGAACTTAAACCACCCCAACTCTATTGTGGTTCGCTTAAACGTCCTACTTTACGCGATTACAGCCGAAACGAAGACCCTCCACGATGCAGTCTATTGACTGACATGAAAGATGGAAAATGGAAGACAGAAAATCATACGTCTTAATTCAATACATAATCAGGTGATAGCAAACCTCTTTTATGATTCAAAGCCGGTACCTCTCGCTCCATAGGCACTTAAATTCTCGTTTAAATCATTTTAGAACTGGTTTCTGTAATCAACATTGGCATTCATTCGCATGGTTGGTTTCAAGCAATTATTACCAGTAACATTATTTTTAATCTCGGGTGCATTCGAACCTTTGTGACACCCTTTTCCACCTGAAGTATATGTATTACCATCTGCGAATTCCATACAAATCTGTAGTGGCTAGATGATGGTTCCCCCTAAATAAATACATAATGAGAGGAAGATATTTAATAGAAGCGAGGTGCGAAAGATATATTTCATTAATCGATTACGGTCGGTGATGTGTCTGAATCTATGGCTACCTGTTGAAGTTGTAAAGCGTGACACTTAATAATGTTAATTTGATTTTATTTGATCTGGTTTCCATTTAATGATAGTCATTAAATGATGGCTTATACCATAGACACATATCTATTTTCGTTAATGATTTCCATTATGAAAAAATACTGACAAAATAGTCAAGGCGGGATAAAAAATATAATTTTTCTTAAAGTGCGAGTGAAACAAAAAATATTTCCAGTAAAAAAAATGTATTCAGTACTGAGTAAATTTTTATGGTTACTGAGAAAATAATTATAGCAGTACTGACAAAATATATGAAGAGAAGTATTATTATTCAGTACTGAAGAAATATTTTATAGGAAAAATAAAGATGGATGATTTTTTATGGTCAGTTAATAATTTTAACATTTCGTTTTCTGCCATTTATCTTAATTCATTGTGAAAATAATTGAAACAATGAATAATTATGTTAAGTTAATTTTTTTTTAATTTTTTGTTGTAGATTTAAAGCGTATTTTGTCTTTTTTTCAAAAACAAAAAAAATTGAAATTTATTGGTTATGTTACACGCACCTGTCAAAATATATCCACTATAAAAAAAGAAAAAGGAAAAAACGATCTCAGTCACTCTAATGGCATTTTAAATTTTTTTCTCGCTTTGGTTTTTTCAGTAAAAAATACTGAAAAAAAAAATTTCATAATGGAAATCAGCCTTAACAATGATTATGAAACTATGATTTTCGAAATGAGAATACATGACACACTACAGTTCTCATTTCATTTGACCGTTTATCATATTTCATTAAAATTCTTACGATAACTGTGTGGTTAAAAAATATATTTGTTTTGCCCTCCACCCAAATTTTCCTATTTCTATTTTTAGTTTTATTTTCCGTTAATTCTGTATGAATTTATTTTATTTGAAAACAACAATTTTGTAAAAAAAATTAAACAAATACATGAAAAAACCAATATTTATAGTTTTCGCTATTCACTAACTGTATAACTTGTCACTGTCGTCACTAAAATGCCATGGGATGAGAAAAATAGCTCATTCCGAAACCAAGTTGCAAACCATGGTTAGCATTGACACATTACAACGAAATCATGGTTAACTCGAAACGGTAGTTACGAATACGAAACCAGATATGTGTTTTTAGTATTACTATGCTACCGAAATTACTATTTTTACTGTGCAATTCGTAAATGTAGTGTGTAATCGTATGACGACAGCGTTAGCGACAAAAACTCCACCTTAGACTGATAAACGAAATTTTTAATTATCGTTCATAACATTGTTTATGTTTTCACCGTAACGCCACTCGACCAATTTCTAGAAGCATCTTTGTAAGAATTCGTTTGCAAATATTTATACAATTTTTAGAATATATATATATAAAGATGATGCCTGGTCATATTGGTTACCAACGTATTAGATTTAATGCAGCTACCAGACACCATGTTTCTAAACCTGGAATATCTACATATATAACCAACTCTCTTTTTACACGACCTTAAAGTTCCTGTTAAGTTTTTGAAATATCACGGACAAAAAAATACACGATTTTCGTTTTTTGTACGAATTATTTGCCGTGTAAAAACAATCTATAAATGAAACTTAAGGCCGAAAAAAGAGTTCTATTTCATTGTAACTCAAAATCAAAATATTGAACTAGCTTGCGACAGGCGAACGTTCAACTTTTGTTCGGAAAAAATTTGGTTTTAATGAGACCATAATTCGAAAAATACTAAAACATGAAAATAATATTCGAAATTTGGTCATGAGAGGCAAAATCAGCGCCAAAATATCTTCCTGCTGTACGAAGATACTAGTTTAGGAAACACAGAAAAACTTTAAGTGATCTAGATTACATCTAAAAAACGTATTCCTGTAGATGGAAATACTATAAAACAAAAGGCACTTAGACAGAATGCATTCCCTTGGACAAGAAGTCAACAAACTGAAGCTAAGAAACATACATTTTCTGTTCGTGATGGCTTACAGAGCAATATGAAAATAAAAGGAGAATCATCAGGAGAAGTTGCTGCCAAGATTTATCCAGAAACAATAATACAAGACGGTGGCTACGGTCCTGACCAAATATTTAACGCCAATGAAACCATTTTCTTTAAAAAGATACCGGCTAGAACAATTATTGCTAAATCTGAAAAAAGTGCAAGTGGTTTTAAATCAGATCGACATTTTTATTATGTGCAGTAACGCTTCTGGTGATCGAATTTTAAAGCCGCTAGTAATCAACCCTACATTAAGTCCTCGCCCGATGAAGGGTAAAAATATGCAATAGTTGTCAGTTCTTTGGATGGCAAATAAAAAGGCTTGGATGGCCGCCGATTTATTTACCAATTGGTTTATTTAGGAAGCATTTGTTATCGAAGTACGAAAATATTTGAAGCAAATAGGCTTCCATTCAATGTTCTTTTACAAATATCGAACGCGAATTTTTGCCTCCGAATACAACTAGCCTGATCCAACCATTATATCAATTTTGCAGTATTTTGCAGCCCTCAAGATTTATTATATCAAACCGACATTTCCACATATTTTGGATGAAGTTGAAGAAAAAATCCTCTTGATCATTGATGCATGAAAAAAATTTACGATTGTTAATTGGGTTAAAAATACTTCTTTAGCTATAGAGTTTCAACATAAAATACTTGCTGGAAAGCTATTTGGCTCACATGCGTCAAAACTGGAAATTCGGTACCAGAACCAAATGTGAGGTGTTCAGACATTGCACAAGCAATTGGTGGCGATGGCTTTGAAAGTATGCAAACTGAAGGCATTGTACAGTTGTTGATTGAGTCCCCACTAGACGACGAGGATCTAATAGAAATTTTGACAGTTGATGTTTATAATGAAAACAAACAAATTGAACATGATGGTAAAGTACCAGTCCAACAATTAACTGCTAGAATATTTCGTGAGGGTTTAAATCTAGCTAAAAACATAGAACACCATTTTTTCATGAACGATCCGGATCTAGAACGAGCTTTAGAATTTCAGCGCGATATACAAAGCTGTACCGCTGGGTATCAGAAATTGCATAAGGATCTGGTAAAACCAACACTTCAACCACTGATACCAGGTTTTCTTTGATGACAAAATTTTTTTGTTCGAACTACTGAAGAAATTATACTTCATCTTACATGGTTTTGAAAAACAAGGAACGCATCTCTCATATATGTATATATATATATATATATATATATATATATATATATATATATATATATATATATATATATATATATATATATATATATATATATACATATATATTTAATGTTTAGGAAAACTCTTAAATAATTAAGGATAATACTCGGTATATATGTGATAAAATGTTTTCAGTGAGAATGTGTCGAGGTTACATTATAGTTTTTCCAAATGGTTATCGTTCTTTCCACTTGCGCTAGATACCTCCAGTGTTTAGTCTAAATATTGTGATTTAAAGATCATCGAGGAATATAAAAACTCGATAGTGTATAACTAACGAGTTATATAACATCACATAACAAATTAAATTTATTTTTCCACTTTAACTGAAATTCTAAAGGTCATACAGCAGGCTAAAAATTTATAGTATCGAGTGAACGTTTTAGAGTAATTGCCTGACAGTAATATTTTGCCTTTAATCTGTAGGTTACTTAGAGAATCATTATTTGAAACTGTGTTGGTGACTTAAGTATAGATTATCCTCTTTTCATTGAAATATTTATATGTAGTAGATTCTTGATCTAGTGTACCTAAGCGGTGGAAACATATCGTTCGTTATAAAATGCTATAATATTTGGTATAAAACCAATAGCATGTGCCAAGGACGCAACACAATTGGTCCACATATTAAATCCAAAAGAAATAAAAACACCAACTTAATCAAAACAAATTTATTTCTAATTTATCTTAGATGGGAGCCACTCAACTAAATTACTTCGAACATTAAGAATATTATTACCATTCAACGCCAAACGTAATTTTTTATATTTAATCCGCATTAGATGATTTTTTATTCGTTTCGGCTACTTTCGTCTTTATAGCTTTCTATATGTTATAGAACAATTTCAATGTGCTTCTTAAGCTCGTATATTTTCAATACGAATAAAAATCACGTTATGTATATAAGAATATAATCTTTAGTGTTATTTACTTCTTGAGTGAGTATCTATATATGAAAAAGCACACACACAAAAATGGTTTAAAATATGCCGAAGATGAGTTTGTAGATTATGAAAATTTGATATTGCCTCATTCATGTTGTTGGGAGAACTTCTTGATTTTAACTTTACAACTATACAACTTAAAATATATAAATATTTGAATAATTTAAATTTAAGGTTGAATTATGTTGCTCACCATTTTAATTTTGCATTTAAATTTTCTTGATTTGAATATGTAACAATAGAACTTTCGCACAATATGGGGTTCAAGATTATTCGACTTGCCTGGTTTGATACAACATACTACACACATATATATACATATATACAATTCGGTTGTAAAATTATGTGGGTACCCTTATAAACATTTCATACTTTTTATAAAAAATTGGCATTCACATCTCATATTCACATCCATCTTATTTTCTACAACCAACTCACATAACCATCATCATTTTCTACAACAACAAAAAAATATCGTGCACACGCATAAAATATGCAAACAACAGACAAAGATTCGGGGAAGAAATATAAGCTTAATTTTTGGATCGTGTTGTGCTTTTTTTTAAATTTTACAATACATTCACATAAATATATAAAAAAAGCTCAGTAAAAATGTTGATTGTCAAAGTTAGTAAATTGAAAATAAAAATATTACTCTAATATCGCTTATTGGTTCAAACTTAATGGTTAAGATAGTTTTTCATTACGCCGTGATCTCGAGTTCGATTCTCGATATTATTTAAATTTATACGATCAACATCTTGTAAAGCTCATTTGAATCCGTTGTAAATCTATAAAATTTTAATTTATGCTTCAATTTTTTTTTGCAGGTGGAAATCAACGCAACAATCACAATGAAGTATTACATAAAAAATTCTACAAAAATGTACCTGATATTAGTTTTATCAACAACGTGTATATTTCTCTATCAATATCATTTGTATCGAGTAAATATTATATCACCGCACGATGTTGTAAGTTTAGTTAATGAGGCGGAAATGCTGCAGCAAAAGGAAATGACGACACAAAAACCGGTGAGTACATTTTTCTGTTAAAAAAGTAAGGTTGAGACATATTACTTCTGAGGTGAATAGTTAGGATTTGACGACTTATAATATTGTGTGTGCTTCTAATAAAGTTTTTTCCAATAAGAGGTTTCATTTTGAATAGCCTGCTATTTAAGCAGCTGTCAATTTTGAAGTTGTCAGCTTTTGACATTTGGCAAGTTAAAACTATGCTATTACTAAAAATCGTTCGATACGCGCTTTAACAACGCATTAAAATTGTAAAAAATTCACTACAAAAATGGTGAAAATTTTGTCACAGTTTACAAAACACTATTGCAAACACTTTTTGGTTGTATAAAGCCCTTCCTGTTTGGACAAGTTAGTGATGTCAAGAATCAAATTCGTGTGCGTCGCTCAAAAACAACTGAGAATATAAGGGGCTGTAGCCTGTAATGTTAAGTCAGTGTAGTTAGCTCGAAAGTTGGTGATTTGTTTCTTTGCTAGATTGTATGTCTATCCCGAAAAAGTGTAATTATTTAAAAAAAATGTAGACTCATACCGAATCGAATTTAATACAGTAAAAAATTTCTAACCTAAAAAATATTTAACTGATCGAATTGAGAAATATAAATTTATAAGAAAAATTCGAAAATAACAAGAAATGCGTTTCATTTATAATTTTGAAAAAACCTTCGCTTTACTTTTCTAATCATTGGTAAACCAATATGTATATCTTAGATAAAGAGTAGAAACCTCTCATCAAATAAAGCCAATACATGATTACAATAAATGATTGTTAAAAAGTCTCTCCATCCTCAACGTGTCACTGTTTGGTGCGGTTTATGGGGTGCCGGTGTGATTGAACCTTTTTTTCGAAAATGAGTATGGTGCAACTGTTTTTTTTTAAATGAAGCTTTCATTGGGTGCAGGGTGGAATTTCAGACTACCCTAGCTCCTTGTAACTGTCAGAGTTCCTGCACCCATTGCGCGATCCTTCTAGTAAATGTTGATAGCCGCCTTAAATTTGTGCATTATATACTCAAATGGAAACTGAAAACCGGATAACGAATTCCACTTCCTATATGTTCGATAACTAAATTCGCACTTTGCAACTTCAGTTCGAGGTTTCGGTAGCTTCCGTTCCTCGTATTACTCGTCCTGGCGTAACAAATGTTGGTATTTTCTCCTTTAATTCTGCAGAACATTTACCATTTATTAATCGATATAACACGCAGAGTTCTGCAACATCTCTGCGGTCTATGTAGGCTGTCTAGATATTTCGTAAGTCTGGGGTTTCGTATTATTCGGATGGCATGCCGCTGAACTCTATCCAGCAACTGCAGGGCAGTGCCATATATGCTTCACCCCAAACCTGACAGCAATATTCTATCGAGATCTAATAAAGGTCTTATATATCTGGAAAACCTAATGCGATCTAGAAAACCGTCTGCATCTATTGAGGAACCCGAGTTTACATGTTTTTATTTTTCTTAAACTAACATCATTTAACAATTAATTCAGAACTGACAGGGATCAGGAGAATCCGACTGTCTTTCTAGAACAAAGTATTATGATGGTATTAGTGAGTTATGACACAGTGTGATTTCTGCACAGAGCTCTGAGAAATTCAAAGAATCGCGAAGAAATTCAAAGAATCGCGGTTAAACGGCTTGAAAAGTGACACGCACGAATGGATTTACAAGATTCCCACAGTCCCTTTCTACTATCTAGCGCAACCACAGGCAAGGGATCGGACATTGAAAAATTTGCAGCGATAGAAAACAAAACAATAATGACTTGTTAGAGTATACCTTATACTATATTCAGGTATACCATACACCATATCCCGGGAACATCTCTGAAATTTGGCCAAAATTGTATTCAACCATTAAATTTGGATATATTATAAATTAGTGTTTAGGGTTTTTCAATATAATAAAAAAGAAATTAATTTATTTATTTAAAACAATTCAATAATTTTGAAATCATTTAACACATTATTTTTTTCATTGTGGTTTAATGTTGTGTGGTTAAATAAGTACATGTAGATAAACAATATTACAATTTATTTACCAACTGTACTGTTACCAATACATTCATATTTTTGTCGATTGGTCGAAATCTTCATAGCTGTATTCCTTTTGAGTTATCATATTTAGTATGCTGTATAAGATAGCAGAAAAAATCCAGCAGAAAAAATATTTTTTCTACTCACCACCAGAGGCACTACAATCGCTAAATAGATTTTTTCTGCTGTCATTTTTGAAACCAGCAGAATTTGTCTGTGAATATATATATAATATTAAAAAATATATATTTAAGGTTTCACATAAAATCTGTAAATTGTTCATACAAATTTAATATACATAAATTAAGGACCCCCAAGTAACCAATATGCCATTATGATTTTCTGATAGCTTAGGCCATAATACATCCGAATATGAAGTTTGAAGATAATCGTCTGGGTCAGGGGACCTCCAGAATTTTTTGAAGTTTTGGCCCATACATAAAAATCAGTTTTTTCACTGTGAGCTATGGAAGAAACCCCGAGTAACCAATATGCCATTATGTTTTTTTGATAGCTTAGGCCATAATACATCAGAATATGAAGTTTGAGGATATTCGTCTGGGTCAAACGACCTCTAGAATTTTTTGAAGTTTTGGCCCATACATAAAAATCAGTTTTTTCACTGTGAGCTATGGAAGGATCCCCGAGTAACCAATATTATTATGATTTTCTGATAGCTTAGGCCATAATACATCCCAGTTAAAACACTGATTTTTATGTATGGGCCAAAAATTAAAAAAATTCTGGAGGTCCTTTGACCCAGACGATTATCCTCAAACTTCATATTCGGATGTATTATGGCCTTAGCTATCAGAAAATCATAATGGCATATTAGTTACTTGGGGGTCCTTAATTTATGTATATTAAATTGGTATGAAAAATTTACAGATTTTATGTGAAACATATTCACAGACAAATTCTGCTGGTTTCAAAAATGACAGTAGAAAAAATCTCTTTAGCGATTGTAGTGCCTCTGGTAGTGAGTAGAAAAAATATTGTTTCTGCTATCTTATACAGCATATATTTAGTAAGGTTCCTTCAACAAGTTCCATGGCTTGAAAGATTTAAAGTGTTCTCTTCACAATTGAACAATGCTACATCCAGATAATTACATATAGGTGCTTTTAAGTCTGCCGTTTTAAATTATACACTTAGCAAGGTAATTGATACTGTACGTTGTGCATTTGCAATGGTCCATTTTTATGTACGCTTGATTAATTTTAATACTACCGAATCACGGCATCTTTATATAGGGTGTCCGCCGGGAAGGTATACTACTTTGTTTGTTTATAATTTTTGATTTAATGAAAGAGAATGGATCTTATATTGTTTTATTTAATGTCGGTAATTATGTATGGAATACAATATCAGATAAATGTCCGCCTCTGTTAGCCTTACAAATGCGAGCCCTTTTGAGCACATTTTTCATTACATTCTCACACATTTCACGCGGTGTTTCATTAATTGCATCACGAATATTTTGTTTGAGTTGCTCAAGCGTTTCTGGTATGTTTGCATAAGCCTTGTTTTTCAGATATCCACACAAAAAAAAAGTCCGGAGCAGTCAAATCAGGCGACCGTGGAGGCCAATCAACATCACCATTTTTTGAAATAACTTGTTGTGGAAAGAGGTCTCGCAGTAGTTCCATTGTAATTCTGGCTGTAGATGCGATGTTGCACCGTCTTGTTGATACCACATGTTAATCAAGCCCAAATCATGCAGTTGTGGCGTTAAAAAGTTTTCAATCATAACACGATATCGCTCCCCATTCACAGTTACCGTTACGCCGTTTTCATTTTTATAGAAGTAAGGACCAATGATTCCTTCTGACCAAATTGCACACCAGACTGTCACTTTTAATGGACGTAAAGGTGGCTTATGAATAATTTGAGGGTTTTCCATTGCCCAGAACTGACTATTTATTCACATATCCATTCAAATGAAAATGTGCCTCGCCACTCATGATTTTTTCATGAAAATCGGGGTTGCCATGGGCGAGCTGTAACATTATATTGGCATATGTACGGCGGCGGAAATGGTCTTGTGGAAGAAGCTCTTGTGTCAAATAAATTTTAAATAGAAACAAATGCAAATCTTTGTGCAAAATTGTGGCCAAACTTGTTCTTTGAAGACCAAGCTCCTGAGCACTGCGTCAAATTGAGGTTGATCGATTGTTTTGAACACTTTCTTGAGCAGCAGTAATGTTTTCAGCCGATTTAGCAGTACGTTGTGACCCATGCTTGGGCCTTTAACCTTCAGACCCCCTTTCTTCGAAATCATTCACTACACGATAAATAGTGAATTTTGTTGGCACGTGGTTTCTCCCAAAAATTTCACGTAACTTTTTCACAGTAATCAATGATTGATTTTAATAAAATGTTTTAACGATTAAAACACGTTGGTTTATTCGATATGTTTTCATAATAAATTTGCCACGTGTCTACTTCACGACTGCCAAATATAAACTGTCAAGACTAACGTTTACCAAAATGGCGGCAAAACAAAGTAGTATACCTTCCCGGCGGAAAACTGTACTTCTTAATGGCAGATGTAAACGAAATCACATCTCATAAATTATTACTAATTGCAATTTGAACGAACAGTCTTTTTCCTAAAATCGATAAAATCCATCGAACCAAAACATTCAATTTAAATAAATATTTTCAAGTTTTATTAATTTAATTTCAATATATTTTATGTATACACTGATTTCTCGAGAATACAAAAAGAAAAACATGTTTCAAAGTTTTGATTTTTTTAACTGTCAACGCATAAAATTTGTCTACAGGCTGAAATATCTCGCATTCAATTATGGATACAAAATTAATTTTCTTTGATTTTAATATGATTTCCCAAATACCCGTCATTCATGCCAGTATAAAAAAACACAGAAAAAAATATTTAAAAACAAAAACATAAACAGAAATGTTTAAAATAAAAGGAATATTTAAAAAAAAATTAAAGGAATTCATTTAATCCTTTTAAACTTAGCATAATTTTTTCCCTTGCATTAAGATGCTATACGTAAATGTTCGTCGTTCCAAAATGACTACAGTTTTGTTTTTCTTTAGAAAATTTTTCTCATTTTCTGCTTTTTCATTTTTCCTTAATTTCCATATTTTTTCATTATATCAAATTGTCTCTAGAGTTCTTTGTACGCTTCTTATTTGGGTGTGTGGTAGCACCGCGCACATACATATACAATAAATATACGGCAACGTAAAATAAAAAGCAAATACGAAGGAAGGTTTAAAATATATTAATTTCATCCTTTCATTAACATCCAAAATTATTTTTATTTTTGTAAATTTTAAGTTAACCTTTGTTAGTCATTTAAAAAATTAGAGTTTCTTCATGGTACTTTTTATAAAAAGGGTCTGCCAAAAAAGAACGTTCGATATACAAAGAAAATAAATTAAACGAGTTATATGATTGCTCGATTGCTAGTTCACATCGCCACCGCACGAGATAATCATGCATCCCATTCATTCATGCAAAATGTTCATTGTGGCATGTCCTGTTGGATTTACATTACGTCGGTTTCCATATCATCCAGTTTACGTCACAATAAGTAGCTTATCATCGATCTGTAGCGTGCCTTTTAGTGCCCTATGAGTTGGTTGTATGCTTTTTCGACGAACTCGAATTTGGGCATAAAATGTCGAACAGCCGACTCGGCAATACTATGAGCTAGTTTAAACCTTCCGTAATCTAATTTCCGAATCGGTTGGTTCGTCCAACAAAAGGTTTTCATGGTTAAGTGACTATATCGCAAAATATCATTACATATATAAAATTTTTGAAATTTAACTATTAATATTCCTGTGGTATCACAACGGACCGTCGCAGGTCTAAGTGTGCGGTAGCAGCCACTTAACCTAACCTACCTATTAATAGTTCGGCTTTAGGGACCATTTACGTGCAGATATTACATTGTTTCATACCAGCCTATAGTACTTACATGGACGATGGGTCGGCCCATCAGATTAGCTTTCAGAGGGTCGTAAATGCATTCATTCACAGTACCGATCGTGATTAAATAATGAATACTTATTCATTCAGCCTCTATCAAGATTCGTCCCTACTACCTTCAACTCCAACTATCACAAGTTTAACCACTGCGCAATAATATATAAGCAGAAACGTTTAAATGTCTAGATGGCTCTGATATTAGTCATTACAATTAATACAAGTTGTTTGAATTCAATGAAATATACATTGTGGCAGTAACTTTTTGTTTTCGGACGTTATAAATCGAAACTATCATGAGAGTAAATTTTTGTTTGCTATGAGTATATAAACTATAACTTTTCTGTGCTGAGCAAAAGTCGTGACATGACATATTGGCATTGCCAGCGCTTTATTAAGGTATGAATTCTGGGTTAACTTCACATTCATAAATCGTAACTATTATTTAATTCCCATACTTATTGCTTCAATATTTTTTATTTCACACGAACACTAGCGAATTTTTATGTTTTTCCTACTATGAAAGCAGGTTTTACAAAGGAAAGTAGGTTTATTTTCCACGTTGCTTTATTCTTCTACTCTTTTGGTTTAGATTCCTATACAATTTTTATTTTATTTTATATATTTATTAGTAAAGCCGCCTTTAGTGTTGCTTGGAGGGTAAGCAACACTTCCTTCGTTACTTTAGTTCATCAATTTAAACCAATGAAATTGCTTAAAAAAATTTTGGACTGAAGGAACGCAACATCGATGTCGTTTGCTAATGCCAGTTTCCGTAAGTTTGGGATCCAGTGCTTACCCCGTTGGTTGTCCCAACGAGGACAACCAATAGTTGTTGATCCTGACTGATGCGTCTTTCGTAATTGCATATTTGCATTGTATATCTTCTGCTTGCGGGCTGCAGATTTGGATACGTTTGCATGTCAACACTTCTAACAATGTTAGAGAGTCTGTGCATATAGCTTGCGATCTGGATGATTGGCTAGTCTGACTGCCTGACCGAGTGCGGGTGCCGCCAAGTTTATTAAGGACCAGACGTTCGTGGTTCGTTCTTTTATATGCACTGATGCACTATTGATTATAGCATATCCGGCTCAGATATCAGATTTTGAACCGTCAGTATAAAGAATGTGTGTACTAGCAGGTAAGTTAGACAGTAGTTGTAAGGCTTCTTGCTTGAATGCTAGAGGAGACGTATTTCATTTTAGATATTGGTGTAGATTCGTGTTTATCATAAGCCTTTTGTTTTATGAAGATTTCGATCAAAAGAAATTCCTTCCTCTCAAAGAGATTGAGGTTTCCTGCTTCAGCAATTAATGAAGCTGTGAGAGAGGTTAGAACGGCTCCAGAAGCTATTCGTATACTCTCGTGAAGTATAGAGTTAAGGGGTTAAGACGTTTCGAGTGTCGTTTTAGTAGCTACCGAAAAGCACATATGGGAACTACAACAGCCCATTCCACCTCTCACGTGACGATGTGATGATCTATACTGATAGGTAAATATGCTGTAATCTGGGTAGTGCTGAGTTATACAAGCAAAATCTTAAGATCAAATAATTCTAACTGATAGTTAGGCTGCTCTAAAGGCGATTGTCTAAAATATTATTTTATCGAAACTTGTTTTGGAGACGGTAATTGCCTTAATTCGACTAGGCAGTATGAATGAAGTTAGAATTCACTCGATACCCAGTCACATGGATATCAAAGGAAAGGTATTGGCTGATAAATTGCCTCGTTTGAGTTCTGCTTGGGATGCGACATCTCTTGCCGGTTACCCAAAATTGGATTATTAAATCAACAAAGATCTCACTCCTTCTTGTATTATAGTAGACGCTCCTTGACGAACGATCTTACTGGTACGTTTCTTCGCTGAATTATCACATATTTCGGATAATAGTTAGGAACAGTGTTGGGAAGAAGAAGAAGAAACTATCAGTGTTGAGCACTTCTTGTGCTCCTGTTGTCCATATTCTTCCCATAAACTGCTCTGTTTTGGATAACGTTTCCTATCTCAGGATCTTGACGATAGCAGATATCTTGGACTTCATTCGAAGATCAAACAGATTTTGGGACTGAGAGTGTTTACGCCTTAAAAGGAAAGTCACAATGGCCAATCGAGCCTGAGTGGCGGGAAAAACATTCTTTTCGCTTTCACGATTGAAAAATTATACACTTTATTGTGACTCTCGGGTAACTTGAAAATCGACACGACTTGGTTTTGCTTTCTTGAATTTAACATTACACATAAATACTAATCGATGAGTGAGGTTTCAAAATCGAAATACGTATTTTCAATAAATCACTTATAAACAGACCCGTAGTAAGTGTTATTTTTCGAGCTCATAAATAGTTCCTAATTTCGGCCTAAACAAATTTAAACTATTAATAAGGTCGCAAACCAGCATACTCCTGATAGTGTAATGGTGGCATTCCTTCAAGGAGTATAGAGGACTATCTGACATCTTTTAGTGGTTTTTGGAAGCACGTAGAATTGGCTCATGTCCAAAATCGATGGAATTGTTGGTATACGCTTTGGACGAGCAATAGTTAAAGGCCTTAGGTTAATGAACTATAGTAATTGTCATAAATTTCTTTTTTAACCCAATACTTCAACATTATTATATTCAGAAACGATAAGAATACTTTTTATAGAACAGTTTTATAGAAATGTGATTTTGCCAATTAAATTAACCGCAAAATATTTAATTGTTACAGCTCATATCGCGGTTTCATA
Source organism: Tipula lateralis (assembly GCA_963932295.1). Taxonomy (NCBI): domain Eukaryota; kingdom Metazoa; phylum Arthropoda; class Insecta; order Diptera; family Tipulidae; genus Tipula; species Tipula lateralis. Next base: position 141,289,934 of record OZ010737.1, read on the forward strand.
AAACCATAATGCAACGCAATTGATAAATTGTTGCAAAAATGTTGATAAATTGTTTATAATAATAAATACTATAAATAAATTAGAATCCATTCTGTAGTTTAAACTGTTTTCGTCACGATGGCGCTACAACTGGAAACAGTCGCTTAGATTCTGTTAACATTGGCGGGTTGGTCATCATCAACGTATTGTCAAAACGTTTTAATTTAATAGATGTTGTTCCGACTTCCGATCGCTTCATAAAATTCACCATAGTAGTAGATTTTAACACAACAGGTTTTACTTCTTGCATGTAAAATAAAGAAACTATGACAGCTTCTGCCAGAGACAAGGAAACTGATGGAACAATATGATCATCATTGTCAACCACACAATCTGGTGCGGTGATTGAATCTAAAGGTTAATAAAATATTTCAATCTATCGATATGATTTTGAAAGTCATCGTGCTTTTGCAGCTCACTTGATAGTTGTAGATTGGGAAGATTCCAACAAATCCTCTGATAAATGGCCAGATATTTCATTAAGTGAATCAACGAGAAATTTAACAATTCCTTTTGAAGTCTCTGATATTCTCTTTTGCTCACAGCTTCTACTGATATCCGTATGGGTTCCTTAATGTGAATTCAGTTTTAGTTATCATAGTCAGAAACATTTTGATCTTCAGATTTACCGACCAAAAGACAGGATGCAAATTTTTCACCATCTGATTACGATCGGTGGTGTGACTGAACACATCTATGACCTCCTGTGGAGTGTAGAATTCATGGGACAACCCATTTTCCTGCATATCTTTAGGCTGGCATGGAGCTATGCAATTCGCAGATGGTACGTAAATCGGAGTTACAATCCGTATGTCCTCGATTTGGCTATGTAATGGCGTTAAAGTAGGACGTAAATAAGCGAACTTCGAAAAAATTGTAAGATCTTTGAGCCCCAAAACAGATTGCAAAGATAAATACAGACAGACAGATCTTAAGATTATTTTCCATAAAATTTTTAAATTCATTTTTTATGAATTATGAGAATAATTTTCACCCATATGATAACAATAAAATGTTGTTGGAAGGTTGATAATAAAAAGTAAACGGTTTTTATTTGGCGGTTCATCAAAAATTATAATAAAGATCATTTGATGATTATATAAATTATCTGTTGTTCACAATTCGGAATTTTACGATATAAAACAAATCGTTATCAACATGCTAAGGTCTTTTAATGACTGAAGGAGGCAACATTTGATTAATATTACCAATTGTTTGTATTTAAGCTGGACCAGAACTCAACTCAATTTTAGACCTGTTTGGGCCATAGAATTTAATCAGCAACTCATATTATGTACTGAATAAATTGAATCCACTAATTTAAGAGTACAAAAAAGCTTGCACTGAAAATTATTTGAAAGAACTGGGTCCTGAAGCTAACAAAAAGTATTCTCTTTGGAAAGCTACTAAGAGGCCAATAATACAAGTGCCACCAATAAAGAGCATAAATGGAGAATAGGTGCGACGTAAAAAGAAAAAGCAAAACTGTTTGCACATCTGGCATCAGTTAACCACACAACATACAATCTACGATGTATGGTAGATCTCCATTAAACATCAGAAGTGTCATCCCTTTAGAAACTGTATACAAAATTGATATGAATTTGAATCTCAAAAAGTCACCTGGAATTGATAAAATTTTGCCAAGGTATAGTTTAAGGAGGTATCAAAGAGAGCAGTCACTATGTTAACTTATGTATATATTTCGACTTACATATGTGCCTGAGGGTTTCATCAAGGTTGCATAAACAATCATGAGAAAAAAACCAGACAAACCAGTTGAGTAAATTACATCATACAGGCCGATCTGTTTGGTATCAATATCTAATATCAATGATCATTATACCTGAGTTCCAGTTTGGATCCGAACAAAATGATGTTCCCCACACCACTACCCCACCTTCCCCCGTTACTGTGTCTTTTGTTAAAAAACATTTCTTTTTTCTTAAGTCATGAAAATAATAGTTGCACTATCTGGTCCGTCCAAGTTAATTGTTTCCTCATCGTAAAAGGCAAACTTACGCCACTCTTTGTCTCGTCTAACGACAAATTGGTACAAAGGCCGACCAGAGACCGTGAACGCAGTTTTATCTCTGGACTCCTGAGTCAACTGGATCTGCCAAAATGCATCATTCAAATCGATGCTCGAAATGTATTTGGTTTGATCCAGGTGACTCAAGAGCCCATCGATAATCGGTAAGGGATACGCATCCCTGATTGTCACTTCATTTACGTTGCGAGCGTCTAGACACATTTGGACCTTGCCGTTTGACTTGTAGACCAAGGTCACCGGGCAGCTCCAGGAACTAGTAGACTCCTCTATTACCCCGAATGCCAGCATTCTATCTAGCTCGTCATATAATGCTTTATGTTTAATTGGAGAAACGGCATAGTGCCGCTGTTTAATAGGCTACGCATCTCCTACGTTAATGTGATGGGTTAGTCCCAAACCTAATTCCTCGAAAAAAGGGAATTGCTTAATTGCGTCTTCTAGCAGTTTGGTCTGTTTAAGATTAAGTTTATGCCTTAGGGCAGTATCTTGCTCCTGAGATAATTCATCAAGGCTAATTTTAGAAACTGAAGTTGAAGGTCCTATGCGAATGCCAAACTCACGCCAGAAATTTTCCGCCAGAATATTCCAAGATAGAGTTCTTGTGTTAAGTTTGGGATTATGTAAACTTTAAAATTTTTCTCGATACCCTTGTGATTAATATTTGCGAAAATATATCCAAATACTCTCATGGGTTCACCGGAAGCGGTTTTAATGGGCAGCTGAAATACATGGTTATGAGGGTCTTAAAGAAAAGATTCACTTCCTTTTTTCAGCGCCATTATCGTTGCTCCACTATCGACTAGTCCCAAATATTCCTGACCATCTAAAACGACTTAAGCATAAAGCCTATATTTTCTTAAGCCCTTTATTTTGCCAGTATTTTTCGAGAAAATAAATAAGTAGATTTTAATGAATTAGAGAGATGTTTGGTGTTTTGGGAGACATATTTCCTTTTTTTTCGTTTATTTCTATATGCATTCTGTTTTTAGGCTCAAGGCACTGCCAACTCTTTTACGGTTCGCTTATTTACGTCCTTACCTTACGCTTTGCAACGAAATCTAGGACGTAGGGCTTTAAGTCCGATTTACCTAGCCATCTGCACATTGCATAGCTCCATGCCAGCCTATAGTACTGACATGGAAGATGGGTCGGCCCATAGATTCTGCACTCCAACAGGCGGTCATAGTTGTGTTCATTCACACCACCGACCGTAATCAAGGTGGTGAAAAATCTCTTTTGCAACCTGCCCCTATCGAGGTTCGAACCCGGTACCTCCCGCTCCAACTGCCGCAGCTTTAACCACTGTGCCACCTGGACGGTCTGACATATTTACTTGATATTACTTTTGGGTTGCCCCCTGCGGGAAAGTTTGATCGCTGTTCAAAGTTGTGCTCGTTCTGGGGAGTGAAGAGGGTGTCGAATTCCCAGCAATTCGCACCCTCTTGGACATATTTCCCGAGCACCTGAAACAATTTGGTCTCACAATCCCTGGACGACCCCAACCAAAGCAAAATAGTTTAGCGGGCTTGGGACAGTCAATGAATATATGGCCAATATCTTGGCAGTTTCAGCAGATTACCATTTTCTCGTTGCCAGATCGAGAAGTTGAAGGAACTTGTGTGTTTGAGACACGTTTCTTTCATAGCCCATAACTTAGCTCGTCAACGTGGTTAACAATTTCTTGAGGTCCGCCATGATCAATTTCGTCGACGTATTTGCGAGCGCACAGTTTTTCTGGTTCGTATCAAGTATCCTCCCGCGCTAGGCAGCGTCTTACCAAGGATGCTATTGAAAATATTTCCTGATCGGCGAGAGCATTCTGAAATTTTTTTCCCATGTTTTGCCTCACAATATGAAGGAGCTCCGCGTCGGGAAAAGGTTTACGAAATTGAAGTATAGCGCTATTATATCATTGTAGAAAGTCCTAAAGCACTCATTGGATTTCTGTTTTCGTGACTCTAGGTTTCTTCTTATGTCGTGCTCAGTTCGTCAATCTTGGAAGCGTTCTATTAGGCTTGACTTTAGGGTATCCCATGCAACATCTGGGTTACGCTCGCTGTGGTACCAATACCAATTTAAAGCCGTTCCTCTGAGTAATATGCCCAACTGGTGTACCAACTCCTCGTTCGACACATCATAGGTGGAAGCTTAGTGTTCTACTCGAAATAGAAACCTTTCAACCTTTCAATTCCCTCGAATTTCCGCTGAAACAGATTTTCCACTTGTCAATTCTTTGAGTGAAATGAGAGGACATGTTTAGTGACAGGATACCTACTGGACATCTTTATTGCGTCTTCCACGTGACTTAGTATATCTTTTATTAGTTTTAGCACCATCTAGTGACTTGGTAGGTTTTTCTACTATTTTAGCTGATTTCTCGTCTTCGGAGGTTGAAAGTTCTTCTGGATCATCTCCATTTGTTGTGATTTGTTCCAGAGTTGCATCTAGGTTATTTTGTCCCTCCTTTAATGCACGTACCGCCGCCAATACTAAACCAAGCATATTTAAGTATTCTCAACATTTTTCCTTATAGGTATTGTACTAAATAAAAGCCTTTTTAACCTACTTTGCACATGCAACAGTCTGGATTCTATCGTTAGCAGCTCTGCCTTGTCTTCAGGTTTGATGCTTGTGATCCAATCTCGGTGTTCCTTAAATTTCAGAGCACATCGCCTCAGTCCAATACTCAATTGTCATTACTATAAGTCAGTACTATTACTATAGGCTGTCATGGAGCTATGCAATGTACAGATGATTCTACGTAACTCGGACCTATAGTCGTACGTCCTCGATTTGGCTGTAATGGCGTAAGGTAAGGACGTAAATAAGTGAACCGCAAAAGAGTTGGAAGTGCCACGAGTCCCGAAACAGATTGTAGCGATTGATTTATTTTCATCTTGGTAATGTTTAACAATTTTTCAGTAGCGAAGCACTCGACCAAACCATCTACTCCATCAATTCATCATAAATCAATATATAAAAATTATAACATGTTTGTCACAATGTCACATACAACCAAAACATTATGAACGTGACATAATTAAATATTTGTATAGAATTGAAAGCCTTTTCCAAAAATAAGCATTCCAAATATTTTTCGAATACAAAACGGCTACATATTTGTAATAAAATTAGGGAAGAGAGACGCCCGCCACTCTATTAAAATTTAATTTAACAAATTTTTTTTTTACTTTTTTTGGGCATTTCTTAAAGTCGTATTTTTAAATGGTATTTAAAATATATTCGTATTTACAAATTGAATAAATAAGAGGTGGCGGAAAATATCCACCCCTTAATTAACATAAAACAGAACGTTACGCATTCGAATTGATTATAAGTTGATATTTTTATGTGTTGCGAATGAACGAATATAATTTTATGAAAATGGAAAATTATAGCTTGTGACCGAGAGCAGATGGCAAAACTTTAATTGTTTATGGTAAATCGAAAAAGCACCACATGAGAACCCAAAACATGTATAAAAGCTTGGGTTTCTAAAAGTTTGTTGTTATTGTTAATAATAGTCAATAGATGCAGACGGTTGTTTAAATCGCATCAGGTTCTCCAGATATATATAAAACCTTTATTAGACCTTGTATAGAATATTGTTGTCAGGTTTGGGGTGTATGCTGCACCAGTTGCTTGATAGAGCGTGCCATCTGAATAATACAAAACTCCAGACTTACGAAAGATCTAGAAAGCCTACAGCACCGCAGAGATATTGCACAACTCTGCGTGTTCTATAGATTAATAAATGGTAAATGTTCTGCAGAATTAAAGGAGAAAATACCACCATATGTTTACGGAAACCTCGAAGTGAAGGTGCAAAGCGCGAATTTATCTATCGAACATCTAGGAAGTGGAATTCGTTATCCGATTTCAGTTTACGTTTGAGTATAAAATGCAAAAGTTTAAGGCGGCTATCAACCTTTACGTTATTTGCAGGAGCTCTGACAGTTACAAGAAGCTAGGACAGTCTAAAAGTCCGCCCTGCACCCAACTTAAGCTATATTAAAAAAAAAATCATTCACGTCTCGAACCTTAATTAAAATTTGTATTTTAGGGTCACTTTAACACTTCACTTTGACAATTTACTGGTTAAAATAATACTTATTCCACACGACGATTTAACATTGCTTATATACAAATCGAATTTCCATTCTGCTTGCAAAATTCCATGTAGTGATTCTTAAATTTGAATGCAGTGATGTCTACAACTGGTTCGATTCTCTTATAGGGTTATCTCCTCCCTCCTCTCGTTACAATATTTCAAAGAAAAGAGAAACATCTTTCTTACTTCAAAACTAAACTGAAACGTCTTTCGAAAAATCAAAGTTCAATACATTAATGCTTTCATTAAGTTGTTTGCCTGTCTGGTTGATGGCCGTGGTCCTGAAAAAACTATTTCATTACTAAAAATGGTATGCTATAAGCTTCAATCACGCATTGAAATTTTTAAAACTCACTAATAAGTCAAGGAGGATTACTGGACACTTAGGCAGTGATACGACGACGGTGGCCGTCCGAAAGGGATGTCCTCAAGGTAAGGTTCTGTCTCCGCTCTTGTAATGTCTTGTGGTCAACTCACTTTAGTCCAACTAAATGACAGTGGATTTTTCTGCCAGGGTTATACTGATGACATCGCCATAATACTGGTTGGTAATATACGGATGTTATATGTGATCACAATTGCGATTAATATAGTTGTAGCCTGATGAAGTAACCAGGGTCTATCAGTCCATCCTACATAAACTGAGATGGATCTTTTTACTAGATGCAGTACTTTGGCAAACTTTAGTCTTCCAAAAAATTGGGACTCTTACGATCCCGAACTCTTCGGAATCAAGTATCTGGGGATCTGGTTACATCGGGAGGCAATTGGTCTGAATAAAGAATTAGACTTACCTGGATATCCAGTCACACGGGCATCAAAGTTAATATATTGACTGATAAATTAACCCGTTTGAGTGCGGCTTCCCCTTTTGTGGAACCTGAGCGCGCTTTATGAGTGACGTCATTATTTCTTAAACAAGAAATTGTCTGTCACTTTGGTAATCTGCACCACATAAGATGGACTAGCCTCATCTCTTGTCGACTATCCAAAATCTTCTGCAGATCATCAATTCAGCAAAGATTTCAGTCCTTCTTGAATTATGATGCTTGCGTTTGAATCCCGATAGAGGCAAAATGTGAAAAAGATTTTTCAACATCTGATTCCGATCGGTGGTGTGAAAGAAAACATCTATGACCTCCAACCCATCTTTCATGTCAGGCAGGCTTGAAGCTATACAATGTGCAGATGATTCTACTTAAGCCGGATCTATAGCCATTCCTCGCTATGTATCGGCGTAAAGTAAGTTGTAAATAAATGAATCGCGAATGCTTTGAGCACCCAAAACAGATTGCGGAAAGATTTAATGATTTTGTATCTTCTGGTCAAACTTGTGACCGAAAGTGATGGGCAAAATGTTCAAAATTTAACTTACAACGACCAATGGGTCTGAAATATGAGTATATTTAGTACCTTGTACAAAGAAGTATCTTAAACTATATCTCAAATTACTAATCACTTCAATAAATTATTCCCGCCAGCCTACTTTTAATTCCAACCCCTCTAACTAACATGGTTGTGAATGTTTTTTTTTTTGTATTTTCTAAACAAAGTTTTTTAATTTTTGCTGTTATTTATGCTACGAACAGATGGCAGATTATAATTCACGATTTTTATCGGTTGCATTAATATTATATTAAACAGCAACAAAACAACAATAAAAAAAATGTATAAATAATACAACTCAACATAAATGGTATAAACATAAAAATGTAAAATACAAAAACAAAAATTCTGCCATTACATAAAATTTGAAATGATAAAGTTTCGAACAAACAAAATTCCTGCAAAACTCAACCAAAACTTTCTTCTTTTATTTTTTTGTTTTTTTATGTTGTACATAAAAGCTTAAATAATAAAGCTTTTATTATGTTAATTGTTCATAACCATATTGCTTGAATATAATTTTAATTGATTTTTATTTTCTTGTCCTATATATAGCTTCCACAACTGTATATAATAACACCGACATATAGGCGGCCAGAACAATTAGCGGAATTAACACGTCTGGGTTATACATTAAAACATGTGCCGAATTTAAAATGGTTAGTTATTGAAGATGCTGACAAACCAACAGAACTAGTCACTAAGTTATTACATAAGATCGGTGTTCCATTTGAACATATGATTGGTGAGTAAATTTTTGATTTATAATTCGTACATTATGTCCCGTCCCATATTCGTCTTGATTGATTTAATTAATATTGTTACGACTCTACGGTTTGTATCCAGACTAATACTATAGACACATATCTGGTTTCGTAACTACAGTTTCGAGTTAACCATGATTTCTTTGTAATGTGTCAATGCTAACCATGGTTTGCAACTTGGTTTAAACATGGTTTCGGAATAAGCTAGTTTTTCTCACCCCATAGCATTTTAGTGACGACTGTGCCAAGTTATATAGTTAGTGAATAGCGAAAACTATAAATATTGGTTTCTTCATGTATTTGTTTTTTTATAAAAATTATAAAAAAGTTTTCAAAAAAAAATAAAACAAAAAATAGAAATAGACAAATTTAAGTGGAGGACGAAACAAAAATATTTTAAACCATACAGTTAACGTAAAAATTTTAATGGTCAATGATCAGAGTTAGTCTTTATTTTTACTTTTTTTGCACAAAACATAATCACCTTCAAGAAATATTTCAACCGTATCCCAAACAAATGGAAAACGAAAATATAACGCCCATAAAACACTGAAAGAATTGTTAAGTTTTCCCCTAGCAAGGATTCAAACCACTCCACGGTTCGATCACTGGATTGTGAATAATTAAAACCACTTGCTTGTTTTTCACTATAACTTTATTTAATAATCACCACAATTCACTTTAACAGTATTTTCAATTCACTGTTACTTTCACTATTTTACTATTTCACTATTTATCACCTTTTCCCGATTTTAATCTGTCGCTGTTCTAATTCAAACTGAAAGTCTACACTTTCTGCTCGCGTATTTATACTCATTTTGCCCGCTTCTCGGTGATAGTAGAATTTTCCATTTATTTATTATTTCGCCTGTATACTGCGATTCATGCTGATTTCCAATTACGAGCATTAAATACTTCTATTCAATCAGAGATGTCACCCGTATCCGTAACACTACCCTCCGCCCAAACCTGTTCGTCCCGAACAGGATCCAATTCCCTTCCTCTATAGAGAGCCATTATTTCCAAATGTACAACCTTTGGTTTCCCTCGGATGCCCTTCTAGATTCGGTAGTAATCACCTTGCATGGTCTTTCTCAGGCAGGTTTCAGTTTTGGTGATAAGCCTTATTTCCAGAGTGACTGCTCTTTCTTAGATTTCAGACCTCGGATTTCATATCGAGGTTTCACCCTGTTTTTTGGTAGTCTTATCCTTTCTACTGGCTGCTCTTCTTTATTGAGTTTCACAACTCCTAATGTGTCTATAGTAATTTTATTTTCCATTTCACCGCGAATTTCTGTTGAATGTCTCACTATAATTCTTGGAACGATTGGCTCACCGTTATTAAACTGCAGTTGTAGCTTAAAATCTCCACAGTTTAACGTAGCACGCCCTATGTCCAAAACGAATTTGTTCTTCTTCACGAAGTCCACTCCCAAAATCACCTCATCGACAATTTCAACCACCAAAACTTCATGACAGAAGTGCATGTTACCAATTCGTATGGCCACTTCCTTCTTTCCCTTGATTTTTGCACTTTCGCCGGTTGCTGTTTGCAATTTGAATGCTCCAATTGGCTGAAATTCATTTTCTATTAAATCAGCCCGCACAATCGTTTGCATTGCTCCTGTATCTAGTGTTATCATACAGGCTCTTCCGTTGATTTCTCCATCTAGTAGCCATCACCAGCGCTTGTCAACCGTGGAACGGGGATGGTTGTCATGCCGGATTTTGTTGTAGAAGTTTGGTTTCTTTCTTTATCGACCTTCTTATTTATTGTTTGCAATATTACAGGACGCTCATTCTCTTCTGATCCCTTGCAATCTTCCCCTTTCTTCCAATACAAGGATGATGGTATCATTGACCGCTTACGTTTTATCTCCCAACAATCCCTTGAAATTTCCCTTGACCAGGTTTGTCACATATCCATCATCTAATTCTACATTTTCCAAACCGAAAGTTTATTGGTAGCCAATCATTTCCTGGTTTGTTGTAATTCGATGAGTTATAATTTCCTGGTTCTAATCCGACTCGTCGTATTTTTATCTCTGGTATTATCATCTTGTTAACAGTCTGGATCGTTAAGGCACAAGCGATAGTCTCCGCGAATGTTGTTTTCGATGCTAACACAACCGCTCGTCTTGTTGCTACGTCACGAATACCATCTGTAAACTCATCAATTTTAATTCTATCTGTGTATTCGGGCGGCATATTAAAGTGGGTGAGATGCACCAATCGCTCTATGTCTGCTGCAAACTCCTGTAGTGTTTCACCGATTCGCTGAGAACGACATTTGAGTTCCATCCTATATAGCTCTCGTTTATGATCAGCACCATATTTTCGTTCCAAGGCAAGCATGATTCAATCATAGTTACCGCGTTCGGATTCTGGAACGATCTGCAACTATCTGCCAACATATAACGCCACTATGAGAGCTACGACCAGGTCTTCCTTACACCAATTATTTCTTACTGCTGCCGTTTCAAATTGTAATTTAAAAATGTTGAACGACGTTGTTCCGTCGAATGTCGGAGGCTTTAATTTAATTCCACTGACTGGTTTCAGGATTTGAGTAGCACTGCCATTATTTTTAATGTCTATAATCTCTTTTTCAAGTTTCTTCAGCCGCTTCAAATCGTTGCTCCATTTGACATTTTACTGTATCCACTTTGACATCTCAAGAAATGAACATTTCGTGGATCTTTTCACTCACTTCGGATATAAAATGCCGTTGAATATTTTCTTGTTCTTCCAACCGTTCTAGCACAGTTTCTTGTCTGGTTTTCAAATTTTCTTGGCCAATTTTCAAATTTTCTTGGCTGGTCAGCATTTCAATTTTCAAGTTTTCTTGGCTGGTCAACATTTCACTTTTCAAATTTTGTTGATTTGCCATGACTTGTTGTATCGCTGCCATTAACTGACCCATATCAATATTTGTAGGTGCTGGTTTAGGTTTATTTATAGTTGCTGGGGCAATGGTGGCTCCGGCTTTTGTTGCCCCTTCCATTGAATCCTCCGCATTAGGTACTCCAGTGTTAAATTCGTACTGGTCTGGATCGATGTTCTGTTCCAACAAAGCTTGTTGTAGCCTGTCTTGCCTGACTCGTTCTTTAGCTCCAACCCTTTCAATTCCAGTAACTTCATGTTTCCTTATTCACAATCCCACCGCTGTCACCAATTGTTACGTTTTCGGCTAGTAGGGATTCAAACCACCCCACGGTTCGATCACTGGACTGTGAATAATTAAAACCACTTGTTTGTTTTTCACTATAACTTTATTTAATAATCACCACAATTCACTTTCACAGTACTTTTATTTTACTGTTACTTTTAATATTTCACTATTTCACTTTTTATTACTTTTTTCCGATTTTAATTTATCGCTTTCCCAATTCAAACTGATGCTCTACGCTTTCTGTTCGGGTATTTATACTCAACAGACCTGCTTGTAGATCGTAGCAGAAGTTTCCGTTTATTTATTATTTCGCCTGTATACTGCGATTCATGTTGGTTTCCAAATACGAGCATTTAATACTTCTATTCAATCAAAGATGTCGTCCACGTCCGTAACAGTATCATTACGGACACGGGCGAGATATAATACGGACACGGGCGAGATATTGAATATAATAACTAAAATATAAGCAATTGAAAAGCAGAATGGACGCAGTATGCAGGCGAAATAATAAACAAACGGAAACTTCTGCTACGACCTAGAAGCAGGTCAGTTGAGTGTAAATACCCGAACAGAAAGCGTAGAGTTTCAGTTTGAATTGAAACAACTATAAGTAAAAATAAGGAAAAGCGATAAGTAAAGTAATAAGTTAAATACTAATAAGTAGTGGTTTAAAAGTTATTTATTGTAATAAATAATAAACTTTGGTGAAACCAAGGCAGTGATATTTTATTTACAATCCAGTGGTTGAACTTTGGTTTGGTTGTAATCTCTACTATAGGTTAAATCGTAACAGTATTAAATAAAACATCAAGAATAATTTGAATGCGCAGGCTCCAGAATATGTGATCATCAAGGATTCTTCTTAAAAATTTAAAACCAATTATCGAAGAAAGAAATCTTATCCCCTCACATCAGTTACTAATGTAATCGAAATATCACAAGAAAGCTAACAAATATGCTCAACTTTATTCCTTGATATAGCGCAAGCTATTGACAAAGTATGGCAGCAAAGGCTAGAATTCAAACTTCATCGAGATCTTACGGAGCAATTTTTTCAAATTTTAAAATTAAAATCGGAATATACTCTGCTGACTATCACTCCAGCAAGAAAACTGCAAAGAACGAACCACTAAACTTGTCGCAACCAGAAGGCACAGTTGGGCATTTTACATGTCAAAAACTTTTTTTACATTTTACATGTACATAACGTAAATTTCAAAAAATTCGTGTATTTTACAAAAATATGTAAATTAAACTTAAAAAACGACAAAAATGAGTTGCTAAGTTAAATAAATCGGTTTGGTCAGCTGGAACATGTGCGAAATAATCATTAAAAATCGTCGAAAACGCAATAAAATGTATAATGTTTGATAAGAGATGGCACTATTGTAATAAAAAAGATTTAGTAAATTCATTATTTACTTTACAGTATGTAAAAACCGAGCATTACAGTACGTAAAAATTGAACATTTCACATACATTTTACATGTTAAAAACTCTGTAAATTACATTTTGTAATTTACGCGTACAACTGTGCCAGGAGGTCAGTAGACTTACTGTGGTGAAAAATCTGAGGATGAGTTACACGAAACTGTGGATAACATATGATTACGCCGAGTAATCAAAATACCTAATTATGTAATGTAATGCTTTCGGGCTGGAGATTCTTTTCAGACTCATAGAACTTCTGATCTTTGCTGGTTCAAACAATATTGTAGAGACCGAAACAAGTAATAGTCCGAAGATATAAAATCTGGAGAATATGGTGAGTGTGGTAGTACATCCCATTCAAGATGTAAAAGCTTTTGGTGAGTTACCAACCTTATTTGAGATCTAGCATTATCGTGGTGAAACGCTACAACTTTCCTAATGATCAATTCTGGCCTTAATAGCTTCACTGAATCATTCAATTAGTCCAATTGATCACAGTACACTTCAGAATAAACCGTAGTACTGCCCGGATTTGAGTTGGTTCATCTCTTTTACTCCATGATGCGCTTCAAAAATTGGTAATTTTCTTGACGTTTGAGAGACAAATCACAGTCGTAAATTCAACGAAGCAAATTTCGTTCTGTAAAATCATGTGGAACCCACAAGTCAAGTTTTGAAATTATACCAAGACGTTTCACGTGATCATGAACGGTTGAACTGGAAAAATTAAAACTCCTCGCAATCTCACGAGCTGTTGTTCGGCGGTTTGCATCTATCAATGTCCTTACTTTGTCTTCATCGGGCCTCCCAGAACGTTGTGCATCTGGAACATCAAAAATGCCAGAACGAAATTATGACATTGCCGTTTGGTCACTATTACCTTCTCCATCACAGCACTCAATTTTTGTCTTGCTTGAACTACATTTTTGCCTTTTCGATAGTAAAAGAGTAAAATATGCCAAAAATGTCATAAAGACCTCACTTGTTCGATGGTTTAGTGCCATGCTTAGGGCAAGAAAAAAATGTTCTTGTAATAGAGTTCTTTTTCCGCTCTTGTGGTGTGTTTTAGTCAACTAACTGTTAGTACAATTAAAGACAATGTCTATCAGTCAACCCCAAGACAACAAAGATGATTCTTTTCACTAGACTCTGATAAACTTTAGTCTTAAAAATATTGGGGCTCACACCAACCTTCAGTAGTTAATTATTTACGGATCTGGTTAAATTGGAAAATTACTTGGCAAAAACATATACATAGTAGGGAAATGCAATAAAGCAGCAAATGGGGCTTGAAACTCGGACGGGTGTACGATTCAGTTATCAGACCCTTAATCTCATTTGCTGTATACTTATCTGGAGGCCTAGAACACTGAATGTGGTTGGAGGAAAACTTTAAAACCGCCTTCAACGATTTGCTTGACTGGGTATTGTGGGAACTAAGTACACCACACCGACTGAAGGTCTTGAGATGATTGTGAATCTGCTGCTGCTTGATCCTTGGATGAGAATGTGTGCAACGAAACTAACGCTCGCTTCAAGGCAAAAACAATCAATTAGTTCTTCTACTGCCGAATATGGAAAAAGATACACTCAAATCTCCGGTGGCGAAATGATGATATTAACTGATGGATCAGTATGCTGTAATCTGGCTGCCTCTGCGTTATATATGCTAAATTCTGACGTGGAATTATTTATCCCTCTTGGTAGGTACGCTATTGTCTTTCAAGCGGAAATGGCTGAAGCACAAACGAGGTGAATTTTCTATAGCACAAACGAGGTGAATTTCAGAAATCTTCGTATCTGCATCTTTTCTGACAGTCAGGCTGCTCTAAAAATGATTGACTCCAATACGTATTCATTGAAACTTGTTTTGGAGACAGTAATGGCCTTGGATCGACTAGGCCAACTAAATAATGTTAGATTTCACTGGATACCCAGTCACATAGATATCAGAGGAAACGTATTTTGCAGCTTCCACGTTGTTTCACTCTTAAGAGAGATATCGACTGTCACCTTGGTTGTCTGCTTTAGAAGATATGGGACTACCTCATCTCTTTTCGCCTATCCAAAATGTTCTTTGGAACAATAAGTCAGCAAAGATCTCTGTCCTCCTTGAATTATCTATCATAGACATACTTTGAGGATTTTGCTGGGTATTCTAACGGAACATTACTCCCTACGAATTATCACATGTTTCAAATAAAAAAACGCAATCTGCGAATAATGTTGGGCGAGAAGAACAAGAAACTGTTCTTGTCTTTCATACTCTGCTCATAGACTGCACTGCGTCTGGGAGGTGTTGTCACAGTGAGCTAATTCAACCAGAGATGATGGGTGTACAATTGATTGATCCATTAAATGTCATTGTCTTACGTCTCACCAACCAAACGAACTTTGATTAAACCCGTAGTGCAGAAAAAAAACCCGGGCTTATAGATTCCTCATCGATCTTTGGAATTAGACATTCCGCAAATGACGAACTGTCGCATTTGGGGCTCAAAAAATCCAAGAATGATTGTTGAAAAGCCTCTTCATCCTCAATGTGTCACTGTACGGTTCTACATGCCGCACAAGCCAAGAAACAATCGCAATTTTGCAAGAAATTTTTTTGATTGGTTATTTCTCGAAGAGATGATCACAATTGGCCACCGAGATCTGGTGATTTAACACCTCTGGACATATTTCTTTGGAGCCACGTGAAAGATAAAGTCTATGCCTATGCGCCACATAATCGATTTAAAACCTTAAAGATGGAATTCATTAGGTTATCGAGGAGATACTGTCGCAAATGTACGAATTGGCCATGGAAAATTTCATGAATGGTTTGGTGCTGCAAGCGTAGCCGTGGTGCCCATTAGGCTGATATCGTTTTCAAATGGCATGCCTTCCTATTTACAATGAAATAAATATTCATTGATTTCTTTTAAAAAATCCTCGTGTTTTTAAATATCAAAATGAAGCCTCTTATTGGTAAACCCTTCACATATTACGTATCATCTATGTGCAGACGTGAATTTCTTTGTTTACAAAATAATTTTTTAATAAGAAATGAAAAGACAAAAAGTTTCTAAAACCACTCATATCTGAATTCTGAAACATTTATTTCCTTCGCTACTTCAGACATCAAGTTAAGTTCCAACAAGACAATGAACTCAAACATACATATTCAGACTCAACCATCTAGAAAGGTTTATTTGTTATTCACAAGTTGTTTGTCTATTACACATATGTACAGATGTTTGTGATTTATGATAAAATACATGTACCTGCGTACTTAGTCTGGCTTCGTTGTTTTGTTGTTGTATATAGTCATTAAAATAATCTTAAATTTGCATCTTCCCTTTTCAGCTCCAATGCCAAATACATATAAGACAGTTAAAGTAAAACCGCGCGGTGTATCAAATCGGAATAGGGGGCTGGAGTGGTTAAGAGCGAATGCATCATTAGATGGTGTATTCTATTTTGCTGACGACGACAACACATACGATATAGAAATTTTTGAGCAAGTAAGTATTTAAGATTTATGTCTTCGATTTCGAAATGAAATACACGTTCATCATATATCTTATTTGTTTCAGATGCGTTATACAAAAAAAGTTTCAATGTGGCCTGTAGGTTTAATTACAAAATTTGGTGTTAGTAGTCCGATCATAAGTCGAAATGGTACATTTATTGGGTATTATGATGGTTGGATCGGTGGTCGAAAATTTCCAGTCGATATGGCTGGTTTTGCCGTGAGTATACAATTTTTAATAGATCGCCCTAAAGCGGCAATGCCATTTAAAGCTGGATACGAAGAGGATGGCTTCTTAAAAAGTTTGGCCCCATTAAATTCAAGTGAAATACAGTTTTTAGCATCTAATTGTTCTGAGGTAAGTACATTTTTTTATTTTATTATTGTGATTCAATCAACTTTTATTTTGCAAAGAGATCGGAAAGCTCAGGACCTATATCGCAAAAATTACTCTGCTATTGATAATTTTAAAATTTTATTTAAACTTGAGTTTACTTGAGTCGTGCAAGCTTTCGTAGACCACTGTTTAGGCCTATAGGCCATCCTATTATTTCTGAGTAAGTTACGCGAATGGTGAAAGGCTCACTAGATTGCTCCATACCTTAAGTCCTCGATCAACTGTCGGGACCTTAATGGAAACCCCAATAATTCAGAGGTCTTAATATTCGGCGAGCTAACTTTGTCGAACTGTCTTTACAACCTTTTTCTATTGGTATGGCGCAATGGTGCTTTATGTCCGAGGAATGGAAAATGGCCGCGCAATGCCCAATTTTCAAAACAGGACCGCTTAAAATGTGAGAATTATCGCGGTATACATGTTATTGTACATTATCTTGGGAATTACTATTATTGCCAGAAGAAATTCTCGGCATTACCAAGGAGAATTTCTTCTAAATCGTCCAGTTGCACGTATGCAGGAGTGAAAGAGATTGTTGATCCAATTGAACAGATCTTCCGTTGGTTTCAAAATACACGAGTCCAAAACCACATATCTGATCTCTGGTTTTAAAGGCCAAGGCTCAATTGATTCCAGTCGTGGTAGGTTAGGTTAGGTTAGGTTGAGTGGCTGCTACAGCACACTTAGACCGACGACAGTCCGTTGTGATACCACGGGATCTTACTCCCCTTTTACCCCTATGAGAACCAGTTTGAGTTGCTTACGTAGCGTAATAAGTCTCGCACTTTACAGTTTTCGAGATTAGAAAGGCAGCCCATTAAAAAATTACCCAAATATTCATGTCTTTTGTGTGCCAAAGCCGGGCACGAGCATAGGAATTGGACTACTGTCTCTTCCTCCTCCTCGTCCCTACAGCTTCTGCAATAATCATTTACTTCCAGACCCAGCCTCCTCCCATGTTCTCCAAGAAGGCAGTGTCCTGTGAGTATCCCCACGATCGTTTTAAGTTCACGTCTTCGTAGGGATATAAGTGCGTTTCAAGTTTAGCTTTGGCCAGATTTGTTTTTCAACTTTACATTAGAGGATGTTCGTCCACCTATTGTTCGCTGACGCTTCCGCCTCTTTTTTAAGCACAGTCTTGAGTGCGTTAATGGGTTTCTCCAACTTTGCCTTTTCCGGTAGCAGTTGGAGAGTTGTACCGTTCCTCGCTAGTTCGTCCACCCTGCAGTTTCCTGTGACGTCTGAGAGGCCACGGACCCAGACTACCTGGGTCCGTGCTCACTCATCTCATTTAGAGACGAGCGGCAACCCAACGCCACTCTAGACGTTAGAGAAACAGAAACCAGAGACTTGATTGCCTGACTGTCCACATAAATTTCGATATCAGTCGATGATACCACATTATGTCTCAACCAGTTCAGGACCTCCGTTTCAGCTGCAAACCCGCTCCCCCAAGATTCCCTTGAAGGGCAGGTTGTTCTGAACATTTTCTCGAAGCACAGAGTCGGTGTAACATAGTCTAGATTCGCCAGTTCTTTCCTCAGCGATCTGACTATCGTCGAGTGTCATGTCTAAAGACATTTCCACTGAGATATGGCTGATAGTCGAGTGGCCGTAGCGCCGTCATCTGCTTACCATAAATGTCTATGGAGAAAAGGTGAAACAAGACCTCTAAGGCCCTTGTAGGTGTTGTCCTCAGCGCCCTCTTATAAACATACAGGCCGTTCTTTGCACCTTCTTAATATCTTTCCTGTATGTTACTTTATCAAGAGCTGGCCACCACACGCTCACCCCATACATAAGTACAGGTCTTACTACGGAAGTGAATAGCCAGTGTACCAGCTCCGTCGTCAGATCCCATCTGTTTCCGATGACGTTTATACTCGAGTACAATGCTATATTGGCCTTGTTTACTCTCTCCAGAATGTTGGGCTTCCAGCTAAGCTTACTGTCCAAGATTACGCCTAGAAATCTTGCCTTGTCCGTAAAAGCTAGTCTGTTGCCATTTAGTAGAGGTGGATCTACTACAGGGATTTTATATTACCTAGTAAAAAGTACCAATTCAGTTTTAGACGCGCTAATTGCCAGTCCACATTTGATGGCCCACCTCATAATAATTAGGAGGGAGTTTTGGATTACCTCCGCCACCGTGCTAATGTATTTCCCAGAGGCAGCTATCGCAACATCATCTGCATAAGCAATCACTACGATCCCTTCTCTCTCCAGCTTTAATAGCAGCTCATTGATTGCTATGTTCCAGAGGAGAGGAGACAAGACACCTCCCTGTGGGTTCCTCTAGTCACCCGTCTTCTGATGGTGGATTCCCCTGCATCCATGCATCCATTTTAAACATCCTGCATCCAAGCATGTGATTGATTAACCCTCTTATAGGGTAATCCAACCTAGTAGCGACAATCCCTCCAGAATTGCCTCCTTCTTTACATCAAGAAACTATACTTCAAGAAACGCCACCATACAAAACTCTTGCGAGAATAATGATTTCTCAATTGTACTTACCAGGGCATGCAGAGCTGTGTCCATAGACCTCCCTTTACAGTAAGCGTGCTGAGTCTGAACCCAGTCACTAGGCCTTATTTTTGAGCGTATATGTAGATATCCATCAGTCTTTCCAAGGTTTTCAATAGAAAGAATGATAGAGTTATTGGTCTTAAATCTTTTGGGTTGCCTTGCGAGCATTTACCCGCTTTCGGAATAAAAATCACTCCCGCGGAGTACAGACTAGTTTTAAACACCCTTTGAAGATTACCTCCAACCAGGGGAGCATATTCCTCGAGTTGTTCTGAAACTCCGCGGATATAATTCGGTCAAGACCAGCCGGTTTAAAGGGGTTTGAACCCTTCAATTGCCCATAGGATTCGTTCTTTGGTTACGATATCTTCTACGCGCAGTGAGTGTACTTCTTGATGAGTAAAAGTCCCTATCGATTCATCGAAGCTTCCTGGAAAGTAGGTTTCGATGAGAAGTTCCAAGGATTCCTTACTAGAAGCAGTCCAGGATCCATCCGGTTTAATTAAATAACTGGGACTGGTAGGATTGGAAGACAAAATCTTCCTAAGACGAGAGGTCTCGGAGACTTCTTCCATTTTGTCGCAGAAGAGTCTTCATGATTTCCTCTGTGCCTTCCTTAATTCTTTTTTGTATACTTTGAGGTCCTCCTTGTAGGAGTCCCAGTCCTGAGCCTCTCTCGTACTTTTGGCTCTATTAAATGCTGTCCTACACGCCTTCCGGTAGGTCCCCTGTTCCTTGGACCACCATGCCGGTTTTTGCTTACCCCTGGGCTTAACAATTGGGCAAGCAGCGTTGAAGAACCGATTGCAGGCATTTGTGAAAGTGTCCGCTATGCCGTTCTGTTCCTTCACTGTCGCTGGTGGCTCAGGGGTCTCTGGTAATAGTAGTCCTATAAGCGTTTCCCTTTCTGGGATTCCTGAAAGGTTTCCGGGTGGCAGGGGAAACGTTAAGACTAAATGTTATGTAACGATGGTCAGAGAAGAAGTATTCCTTCGCCACTCTCCATTCCCTGACCATAGGGTACAGCTTTTCTGAGGCGAAAGTTACGTCTAAAACCCCCTGGCAAAAAACATGACAGATATGAGGTGCCGATTTTCATTGTCTGTCGATGAGTGGACAAAAAATTATAAAAATACAAAATATAGTAGTATCGTACAGGGGCGCGTCATATGTTATGCCGGTATGTACAAGAATCGCTTCCTAATGATATTACGCGCCGTAATACTGACGATAATCATTGAAAATTGTCGTTGAGTTTTATTAACTCAATGTGCATATCGTCGAAAATGTCGTGGCCAATAGGTACCGTCTGACAACACTATTCGTCGTTTGGTGTCGAATTTTGTTGTGTAAGGGACGGTAAGAGATCGTCAACATTCCGCCCATCAACGACCAAGACATTCCAAAACAAAATGTCGTATCGTCGTCCGTCGTTTATTTTATTCCAAAACTTAAACAAATGTCGTATCGTCGTCGCGCTCTGAATTTTGGCGTCAGTGGAATCACTTTGCGGCGCATTTTGAGAATTGTATTTATTTTCGTATAAAGTGAAATTAAAACAAAAAATATTGCCCACTGCCCATTCGAGCGACTGTTTGGCCATATTTCAAGCGTCTACAGAACCTGATTTTTGGGAGCAAATTTTTGTGATGGATGTTGGCTCATTATGTTTATCGCCAAATGCTTAGAAAAAATGTCGTGACGATTAGTGGTTTCAACTAGACGGTGCGCCAGATAAATCAAACAATTCATCTTCTAAAACGATGTCACTCATCTTCTGACACGATGTCTGATATCAAAAAGAGGCGATATTCTAGATTTTATCTCTCCAAACTTCTTTTCAGAGGTGGTTTAAAAAGCAACCTGTACGCCAGAAAGCGTCAGATCGTTGACTACCCAAAAATGGCATATTTTGGTTAAGGCAATAAAGGAGGTCGCTTAATTTAAGTTGTATTCAAAAACTAGTCCAAATATGGTTTTTTTAAGGTTATTCAATATTTCCATACCTACACAAAAGATGGCGCATCCGTTATTATATGACAAAAACGAAAATTACAATCTTGGTTTAGCTAAATTTATTGGAAAATGCCTAAAACATCAACATAGTTCAATAAACGATAATGAAGTATTAATGAAAAAATACTATAGATGCATTGCACTTGGCAGTGATAAAGGATTTTCTACCATTGATGATCCTGAAAACAACTTCACTGAACGTGATCAAGAAACCAATTTTGGAACTATGTAGACCCTAAGAACAAACACTGGGGCTTTTCAATGTTCTTCAACGAGGAATATTTGAGAACATTTGATATTCAAATAACTTTAGAAGCCTTAACAAGAAATGATAAAATCTTATTCTCGACTGAAAGTGTAATTCATTTGTGTAACAGCCTCTAATTTTTTCATTCAGTGGAAGGAAATCGATAAGATACATTTAACCCCCAACACGGTTAGAATTATTATCTTCAAAGTTCCGACTTTAAAAAGCGTCTTGAATTAGTGCTCATAGTAATACTCATCCCAAATGGCCGAAAATGAGCATAAATCAAGTAGCAAAGTACACAAAAACAACTGTATCATTTTTGAAGAAGTGGGTAACGATTGTGGAAGTATCAATACTGTGGTATTGTGGATGACATATCTGGAAATGATTTACTTAGAGTCACTTCAGTACAGTCATGGCCTTATCGGCATTATCAAAATTCGGTTAACTATCAAACTTCGACGTGAGATCGTATCGATCTTCAACAAAATTCGTAGGCAGTGACCATTATCTGGTCACCTCAAAACTACGATGGAAATTTTCGTATAAATCATGGAGGACAGAGGAATATACAACGTTATTCTCCTATGATGGTCTGATAAATGAAAAAAAGCAACGAAAATATCAAGAATAATAATAGCATTTTACGATCTAATTACCAGTTTGAAGACGTAAACACTGTCTGGAAAATATTGAAAATATCGGTTGTCCATCCCGCCCAGCACATGATAGGTTTGATGAGGAGTATCGTCTTGCTGTTGAGCCACCAAATATAGCCTATTATGAAGCTCAAACTTAATTTACAATCGCAAAAATAAAACGGTTCTTGCTTGGAGCTCAGCTAAACGAATTTGTAGACAGAAGAAGCTCGAATGGAGAAAGGCTATAGTCTTAAGGTTAGAACAACTCAGCAATCAGCGCAATTCGCGTGTTTTCCTTAAAGGAGTAGCCGGACTGCACCATACCTAAAGATCTTAGTCAACTGCGATTCGGGACCAGGATGGAAACCTCTGTGTTATCACTCGATACATGGCGTGTGTATTTTTCACCATAGCCATGCAGAGATTAAAGAAAAATCATTCACTAGGAGTTGATTGCATATTAATTTAGAGTTCTTGATATTTGGAAGGCTACTGATGGTACGCCTGAAAAATGGAAAGTGGCCGCGTTCTGCCCAATATTCAAAAAGAGTGATCGCTTGAAATGCAAAAAGTTCGTAGTATAGCACAATATACAAGTTTTGTTGTGCAGTGGCTTCGAGCCACTTCATAACAGGCACATTCATCTCTTGAAGGTATTGGTATACTACGCCAGCCGTATGCGGTCTCGCATTATCCTGCATGAACAGAAAATGTTCACTAATAATCCAATAAAAGGTACGACATACTCCTCGATTATTTCCTCAATGTACCGTTGACAAGTCATTCCTCTTGATCGACAGGCAGTATTGATGAGGATGATGAATACAAGATCTGTCTTCACCTCTTGTGATATGCCTCCCCAGAACATGCACGATCCACCGTCATGTACACGTTCTTCAATGCAACAATGTGCATATCGCTCTCCTTGTCTTCTGTATACTATTCCGCGTCGACGAACAGAGAATTGGCCCAAATTTAGTTGTAGAGCCACTTTACTTTGGTGCTGCCCCGCATAAATAAGTGCAACCACTTCTGCACCTCTGGTGTAGTATACATTTCTGTGCTCCGGTTGATGACGAAATTAATAGTGGGCCGTTCAGCCTAGGCGTCGATTTAGAAATGATCACATTTCTGAGCGAGATATTTCATGGCATGGTATTATATTCATCTTGTTGAATTATTTTTAGAATTTAATTCGAAAGCCTGCTGCATTTGACAAAAAATTACTTTGTTGGCATGGTACAAGTACAACAAAGGTACCACTGGATAGGTATTGAAATAGAATTTGATTTTAACGGCTATTACAGGCCCTGTTGGCCTGTAACGTGTCAACAATCTGACTCCATAGGTTTCGATCACGAGCTGTCATACTGTTGCAAGCAACCAAAAGATGTCAGATCGCTCTCCACGCCGTAAAGCTATCGTCGCCGACAGCAACCTCTTCGCCTACCGAAAGGCGTCTCTTCCTTCAAAAATCGCTGTATCAGTCGGTTCAGATAAGTACGCAGAACGTGACCGAGCCAGCGTACTCGCTATTCTTTAATTTCATGCATGAGATCAGAAATTTGCATTAAATTCCTGATCTCGATCTCTCGAATGTTAGAAGCCATTTCTCGTAGTCATCCGTCAAGGTCCAACTCTCACATCAATACATAACAATGGATCTGATCAACACTCTGTACAGTTTCAGCTTAATCGCATTTGCAAGATATTTTGATTTCAGCAGTGGACGTAGAGGATACAAAGCCCGATTGGACGGATCTTGATATTCTCGCCCACACTATTATCGTGAGTGATGAGAGATCCAAGATACTTGAACCTCATCACTCCTTCAAACGTGTGGGTACCACTACCGAAATCAATTACGTCTTGGTATCTCAAAACAAAGATCAGATATTTGGTTTTGGACTCATTGATTTTGAGACAACGGAAACTGAACACCGTTCTAGTTTATCAAGTATCTCTTTCACTCCTTTACGATTTAATCTAATCACACAGATATCATCTGCATGTACTAAAAGTTGATTGGATTGTCCAAATAAGATATTGTCCTGAGGTGTTTGACTTTTTTTTTTACGTTTTGTTTTAGTTGGGTGCAGGGCGGACTTTTAGACTGACCTAGCTCCTTGTAACTGTCAGAGCTCCTGCACCCAACGCGCGATCCTTCAAGTAAAGGTTGATAGCTGCCTTAAACTTGTGCATTTTATACTTCAACGGAAATTGAAAACCAGTCAACGAATTCCATTTCTTAGATGTTCGATAAATAAATTCGCGCTTTGCATCTTCAGTTCGAAGTTTCGACAGCTTCACCGTAAACCTATGCGCATTAATCGTTCCTCGTGTTGCCCGTCCTGGCGTAACAAATGGTGGTATTTTCTCCTTTAATTCTGCAGAACATTTACCATTTATTAATCTATAGAACACGCAGAGTTCTGCAACATCTCTGCGGTGCTGTAGGCTGTCTAGATCTTTCGTAAGTCTGGGGTTTCGTATTATTCGGATGGCACGCCGCTGAACTCTATCCAGCAACTGGTGAGCAGTGCCATATGCTCCACCCCAAACTTGACAGCAATATTCTATGCACGGTCTAATAAAGGTTTTATATATTTGGAGAACCTGATGCGATTTAAAAACCCGTCTGCATCTATTGAGGAACCCGAGTTTACGTGCTGATTTGGCTAATTCGTAAATGTGTTCATTCCATTTTAGATTGTTGGTAATCTGAACACCAAGCAGACGAATTGAGTCACAACTCACGAGAACGTGTCCTTTTACCACAAAAGGGTATTCGTTGTGCCTTCTTTTACGCGAGAATGTGCATATTTGTGTTTTTTTCTTGTTAAATTTGGCCTGATTTTTAACTCCCCACTCAAATATTGTACTTAAATCGGAATTAAACGAAGTGACAACTTCCAGCCGTTTACCGTTAAACTCTGAAGAAGTAGGCTCGACTTCGAATGAAATAGAAGAGTGCAATGTTGCATAATCGGCAAAACTGTAGATAGGGTTCACTGTGCTATCCAACAAGTCATTAATGTATAACAAAAACAAAGTTGGTGACAAAACTGATCCTTGAGGGACTCCGGCATTTGGGGAGTGTCGTTGATGATCTCTCATTTAGCACAACGTTGATCTTTCGGTCTTTGAGAAAGCTATTTATCCACTCGATGGTAATCGAATCCAAGCCGTATGGAACAAGTTTACAAATGAGATTCTCATGCCAAACCTTGTCAAAAGCCTTGGATATATCCAGGAGCGGCTTTAGCGGAAGCCATATTGTTTATCTGAAATTATTTTATTAATTTCAAGATAATGCACCAGTTGTTGGTTAATGCATTTCTCAAAAACTTTAGCCACGGCTGACACAATTGTTATTGGCCGGTAGTTTAAAGGGTCAGTTTTATTTAAAATTTTAGTTAATATTGGAGCCAAGTCACTGGCAAACTCCTTCAATATTCGAACAGGAACTCCGTCAGGTCCGGGGGCCTTATTAATGTCCATTGCCTTCAGGTTCCTGAAGACAATATCCGCCGAGATGTTGACAGGATCCATTTTGAAACCACAATACGGAATTGACGGAGGCGTAACTCCATCTGAGACAACTAAGGTCGAGTTCGAAGTGAAGACGTTTGCCAGTAAGTCGGCCTGCAAATATGGATCCACCACCAAAGCACCATCTGCACATTTCAATGCTGAAATAGATGTTTTGGAAATATTGGCAACCGATGCGACCATCTGGTAAAAGTTGCGATCGGAGATTTTCAACTCGGAAGCCTTAGAGGCTTTCTTGTTGTCAGCTCTTTTCGCTCCCTTAGCACAGATTTTTTTACAGTTGTTACGTGTGGCCTTAAATACTTCAAACGAAATTTCGTTGCGCTTATATTTCTTGTGAGCAGATTTATTTTGTCTGGCTGCCTTGGCGGCTTCTTTTGAAAAGATTTTAAAATTAGGATTGGGATTGGAAAAGGATGATGGGATATATTTATTCATTCCATGTAGAACGGTTTCGGTGAAATTGGAGACGGTGTCGTCTCTTTGATTGTTATAAAAACAATGGCTCTCCCACGGGAAGTGTTGAAAAAATGACCGTAACCCATCATTGTCAGCCTCGTTAAAATGCCATAGACGCCTTGGCTGCTGTCTTAATTCTGGTGGTGTTGCGACAGATATTTCTACTGTTATCAGGTTGTGGTCAGAATTTCCAATTCCAGCCTCGACACGCGCTTCCATGGAATGCGGAATTGTTGTAAGACAGAGATCCAGAATATGACTACTTAAAGAATTTTGACATTCAAATGTGGAATCACTAACAATCTGCGTAAGGTCATGCGAAACAGCAAGCCACTCCGTCTGACGCCCAGCACAGTTCGTATTTTGATGATTCAACCATTCTTTATGGTGGGCATTAAAGTCACCAACCTTAATTAATTCGCAGTAGAGATGTTGATTGCGAATGTCATCACATTTGTCTGATAAATCTCGAAGAAATTCATAGTTTCTGAATCCGTTTGATTGGGGGATCTATATAAAACTAATTAAAAAAAGGATTTTATTAGGGAGGGATATTTTAAGTACAATAGTTTGAGGGGTCTCTGAGAAAATTTCGTACTTATGATGTCGAGCGTACGGTATGTGGTCTTTAATGAAAATGCACACTCCACGTTGCAACTCGACTGCTTGTTCGAACTGGTAGCGCTTGAAGTAGAATTCATTCTCGTTGATGTTATGAGATACTTTGGTTTCCGTTAGCACTAATATGTCGGGTCTGCGTGATTCGAGATGTTGATGTGCGCAATTTTTATTAGTCACGAGTCCACGGACATTGGCAAAATGGATGGTAAGGCTATCAATTGTATCTTTACGAGGATTATGCCTCGCCCCGCGATCCGTAGAGGCATTTTTCGGGGATTTTTTATTTTTAATAATCATGGTAAAAAAAACATTTTTGTGCGCAAAAAAGCGAAAAAACCATCCCAACAAAAAATAAAAATTGAAATAATTAAAGCGGGCGAAATAATAAATTGAACGAAAATAACGAGTAAAAAATAAAAATTATAAAGAAAAAATAAAATGAAATAAAAAGTTTAACGGATGTGGGTGAAGCCCAACAATCCAACCATTTTAGTCGCCTTTTACGACAGGCAGTGGGTGCTGTGGTGGAATTCTATGCATCCCCCCCAACCACAGGGTACAGGACGATGAATGTATTCCAACATGAAATTAAAAAGTATCAGAGACAGCGCACTTACTTCTGGTGTTCGACAAAGTATTCAAGCGCATACCATAGTCTCTCTCGATTGATCGAGTCATAGGCTTGCTTGAAATCTAAGAATACCTGGTATACATCGCGAGATGTTTCGTAGTACTTGGAAGTAATCATCCGTAGCGAAAAGCAGGCCGATGTGGACGGAATCTTCCTTGGCAGTCCCAATGGGGACCATGTCTTTAACTTGTGGTTGGCTTACATCAGTGGACGCATGTACACAAGCGAAGCTTACACATTGATTATCGACTGCCTGAAAATCCAGTACACTCATTTTTACCTGTGGGTCATTTCCACTGTGTAGCAACGTATAGCCTTGGGGCACATGTTCCCCACTTTTAGGCCACCGAGTTTCTTCGAGCGCTACGAGTTCCAGCCGATTCTCTTTCATACATGTGATAAGGCGGTGGATTGCGCTAGGTTTCCGAAGTGACTGCACCTCGTTTCCAGGTACTTAAGCGGGGGGTCATTATTATTTTGGCGGTATCCGATTTGTTTTCGTTTGTTGCCAGTTTTAACATTTTTGGTTTTTGACGGATGCGGGTCGTTAGCCCAGCGATCTAACCAGATTCATTTGCCTCCTGCGACAAGATTATGTATTCTGGATACGGTGGTGGTATTATGGGTCTCATGTTTCGTTTGTAATGGCTCGACTTTGAATATGTATTTAAAAACAAATAAACAAATATTGGACTTTTTTGATATGTTTGAACTTCTGTGAAATTTTTTTGCACCCAAGTGTATAATAACTAATAATTTTAAAAACTTTAATAATTGTATTTAATTTTTTTTTTCAGATACTAACATGGCATACACAAACAAAAAAGAATCCACCAGCACTAGCATTAGATATCAAAAAATTTAATGAAACCAATTTAATTAGTTTACATAAAATTTTAGTTTAAAATTTAATTAAATAAAACAAAAATTAAACATATTTTGGTTGTTGTGTTAAAAACCAAAAAAAAAATTAAAAAGTTAATCTTGAATCTATTTTTTAGGGGTGCTATATTTTTTTACCAATTCGTACTTAAAAAGAACTAATATTACAATCTAAATTACCAACAAAAAAAACAGTTTAATTAATTAATTAATAAAAAATCTAATTAATACATGTTCATGCCAGAATAAACTGAAATGAATATTTTAGTGTTAGTAAATTTATCAATTAACGAAATAAATTATGTACATATTTATTCGGCAAATTGAATATGTTTTAATTAAAATGATAAAATTAATAAAATAAAAATTTAAATATATAATAATTATAATTATAAATTATTAATAATCATTAGATAGGCTTAAAAAATTTTTTTCTTACTGATAGAATTTTGTTAATTAATGTAATATTTTGGTCAAGTTTTAATTATTGAACATTCCTTAATATTTAATTATTTTTATTTTTTTAAGTTTCTTAACTCTAATTACAAAATAATCATTCCCATATATATATAATACATACACTAAATAATATTCAAAATCTTATCTCACTACGTCTGTGACTGTAAATGGAGCAAAGGTAAAATATGGACAAATTCAGTCTCATTGTGTTTCATTTCGGTCATATACATACATATAAGAACAGGTAAACCTCGATTAACGAACCCTCGCTTTACAAAACCTGGCTTAATGAAAACATACCTTGGAATAACAAATACAGAAAGGATCCTCAATCACTCGATTTACCAGTCGTATACAACCAATGGATCAGTTCGTTTAAATATAATTATTTACGAGAAATTAAGTGATTTATTTTTAATGAGATTGGTGAAAATGAAAAGTTATCACAATATAAAAATACGGACAAATATACAATATGAAGCCTGCAAAAAATAATATTAGGGCTGAGTGGAACCAGATCACAAATAGTACAATCAATGCAGTTTGACGTAAATTATACACGCCACAATCAATCAATTCATAAAAATCGATATTTCGAGTAAAGTTCTTGTAGTTCGCTAGCACTGTCGCGTCACGACTGAAAGTACATATACGAAACATTTCGTACATATACAAAACGCACAGTACGAACATCGTCCGGTAGCATATGCCTGATGGAGATGGACTTGTCTTTTTATATCACATAGTCGTTCAATGACGTCATCATTACAACATACAAGCAAAACAAACTCGAATTACTACAACTCACTTTAAATCCTTTTCAAAATCATAAAAGCTGCTAATCGCATTACATTGGTGACCCTAACGCCTCTGTTTATCTTCTGACACAAACACAACCTCCCAAAAATTTCATCCTACCTCCTGTCTAACCTAACACGGCAAAAAATAAATGTACTTCCTACAATGGAATTGTCTGCCTTCTCTCTTGTGGTTGCCCGTTCGTGCTTTCAAGGCTTAGATATTTCCAGTAAGTTTGTTTCATGCTGCAACAAAGCCAAAGCAACAAAGACTAAGGTGGGCGAATGCAGGCATCCACAAAGACTGTCAGGTTCGTTTCATGTTGCAACAACCCTTATCACTAAGCGGGCGAAATCAGGCACGCCAATATTGCATTACGGTAAATAGATCATCATTCAATTATCCAAGGAGAGGGAAATTACTTGCGTGAGAGTAGTGCGGCCTTCAGAGTAATTGAAATACTTCGCAAATCAACCATCACCACCGGCCAGCATACAAGCAAAAACAACTCGAATTACAACTCACTTCAAATACTATTAAAAATCATAAAAGCTACACGCATTACATTGGTGACCCTAACCGCCTGTTTATTGAATATTTTTAAAAATTTCATCCTACCTCCTGTCTTCTAACAAACCACGGCAATACAAATTTACTTCCTACAATGGAGAATTATCTGCCTTCTCTGGCTCGGATGCTTCCAGAAAGTTCGTTTCATGCTTCAACAAAGCCAAAGCAACAAAGAATAAGGTGGGTGAATGTGGGCACCCACAAACACAGCATACAGTCAGGTTTGTTTCATGTCGCAACAACCCTAATCACTAAGGGGCGAACACAGGCACCCCCAATACATTTACGGCGGATATAGATAATCAATCAATAATCAACGGAGAGAGTGATCACTTGCCTGGGAGTAATGTGGCATTCAGAGTAACTAAAATAATTCGCAAATACAATTGTCTTCTCACGCCACAGTCAAACCTATAATAAAAATCGATTTTTAAAGCTAAGTTCTTGTAATTTGCTAGCATTATCACGTCACGACCAGTGCTACCACTTTACTACAGTTGTAGTAGATCAACATTTGTCTGGCCGCGAAATATCAGTACATTAATTATTTGCCTTCTGGATTTTGTTTTATGTCATACGGATCGTGTTTCATTATCGCTATACTACAAACCCTTATATCATTTTTACATTTATCACGGTTTCTCGTACCGGTTTTCAGTTAAATTGAGGTTTTGCCCGTGTAGCCCAAACTGTAAAATGTTTACTTCCAACATAATCCGATTGGGATATCCTTTCTCAGACGTATACTCTCAGCCTCGAAATCTGTTTGTCCTCCTGTTGTCAGTAAGAATCCCTCAAATAGGAATTGTGATTCAAAGCAATGCAGCCTATTAAAAAAATATGAAGAGTAAGAGCACAAGAACTTCCTTCTTCTCCTGCCCTACGCTGTTCGCAGTTTGCTATGTTCCGAATTTTCATTCAAAACATATGATTATTCAGGGAGCAATTCCCCGAGAGGATGCCCAGTATGATCCTTAAAGTGCGCTTATCATAGTTTAAGAAGAACAGGGATCTTTATTACTATATTGAAATAGATTTGCTACATTTTTGTTGTGTTCAAGTGGTAACACTGGTTACGACTAAAAGTAGATATACGAATAGTCATTCAATGACGTCATCATCAGATCAAAACCGGCCTAGCGAATTACAACATACAAGCGAACCAACTCGAATTACCACTCATTTACAAATAATATTTCAATCATTAAGCTAAGCTTCACGCTTTACAGATACTAGCAGTATAACCGCAGCGATATTGTGAGAACGGCAAGGTAAACCGATATTGAAGGAGTAGACAGACGGAAGAGGGCATTCATGTAGATGCTGGTAGAAGCCATCCCAAATAATCAACAGAGGCTGAAGAGCTGCCCAAAAATATTAAGAAGCCTTCAGCATTTTGTATTAAATTGTTTTTAAAAAATGGACTATCAGAAATATTGATAAACGAACCCTCGATTAACGAAGCATTTCCAGGAACCGAACACCTTCGTTAAGCGAAGTTTACCTGTAATAACATGTTTACTCTCAAAGAATTATTTAATTATATCGAATACTTTAATTATTTTATATTACATAAAATTTCCTACATAAATACTACAGGGTCATTCAATAAGTCCGTAGGATAACACATAGATGGCGCTACTAAAAAAAATTCCATATGATTTTTATTTAGTACTAACCTTCCAACGCTACGTGTATAAATTTGACAGCAATCTGGCTGATAATTCGCGGAGTTATAGCAACTAAGCAATGGCCTGATAAACATTATCCGAACTCTTCTCAAATAATGCAGAGCGCAGTGGACGCCTAAATGAGGCTGTTATTCCAGAAAAGATCAAAAAAATCCACAAATTGGTTATGGACGATCGCAAATTGAAGGTGCGACGACCTAGTTGACACTGTAAGGATATCATATATCAGATGCGTAAGCTCTGATTTATGATATCCAACAACAACGAATCGATGCTTTAGAGAAGTGTTTGGCACTGTTAAACCGCAATAAAATGGATTTCTAATCGTCGATATGTGGCAATGGATGAGACTTCACAATTACACACCAGAATCGAAAAAGACAGTCAGCTGAATGGACAGCAATCGACGAACCGATTCCAAAGCGAGCAAAGACAGGCCTACGATAAGGTGTTGGCGTCTGTATATTGGGATGCGAACAGAATAATATGCATCGATTTTCTACTTTTGGATCGATTGAAGGCTGAAATCGCAAAGAAACGGCCACATTTGCAAAATAAAAGTGTTGTTTCACCAAGACAATCCATCGTGTCACAGATCGATATGAAAACGATGGCAAAATTTAATGGGATTCGAATTGCTTACCCACCCATCATATTTTCCAGATTTAGCCCCCAGTGACTTTTACCTGTTTTTAGAACTCAAGATAATGCTGGCTGGAAAGAAATTTAAGTCCAATGATGATGTCTATGTTGACGAGAAAGAGAAATCGTACTGTAAAAGAGGAAAGTCGTTACTCGTTGTATGTTGAATAACAAAATCGAGATTTGTCAAAATTTAGTTTTTTTCTTTCTTATCCTACGGACTTGTTGAATGACCCTATATACACCATACCTGTCTATATATCAAAGTTTTTTGTTTCGTTTATATTGCTACACATTATCTTCAAAGGTTTAAAATATTTTTTTTTTTTTAATTTAATGAAAAATTATATTATATAGATTAAAACAACCAACCAAAGGGTTAAAAAAAATCATCCTAGATAGTAATTAAAAAATTTCCTCCCTTATGAAAATATGTTTTTTTTATTGTTCATATCTTAACATTATTTACCTGTTGTTATCTTCTTTTTTTCTTAGACAGAAAATAGAAATAAAAATCAAATCATGCAAAATATAAATAAAAAATTGTTTGTGATAATATAATGATATCAACGTTTATAATTTAAACAAAATTGTTCTTAATAATTTAAAAAAATAATTATAGAGTTTTAATGGCAGTATGTTGTTGTTCGTAATTAGCAATATTATTCGCCTTCTCAAACTCAAGATTCTAAATGTATTTAAAAATTAAAACAATATGTTATATTAGAATATGTAATTAGAACAAAGAACTGACAAGCTTATAATGATAAAATAAAACTTACCTCTATCCTGTTCATAACTATTTGTGCGAAGCAATCGAGAATAAATCTGGGCTCACAAATTAAAGTGGCTAAACTCAATAACTGCAACTTTTCAGGCAGATGATTTAAAACTTTATTCCAAAATGTCATAAAAGTGGTTAGGGTTGCTGAGAAGTACGAGGATTGGTTGTCTATGGGCAGAGTTATCAGTTTTCATAAATATCATACCGGGATTTTATAAAAGTGAAATTTAACCTTTATCCGCCCCTCAAAATAAATAACACTAATGATATTCGTGGCCAAAATGGACCCATATTATTTTCTTGAGGTAACAATAAGAAAACTAAATCTATAAAATTTTATTTCAAGCTTTATTAATCAAAAGAAAAGTACATTTAATTCAGTCTTATAAATTGATATGGTTTAATTTTAGTTCTTCGAGCACTGTTGACATACATTGTTGGTATGAGCTTTACATTATAATTTATTGCATATGCAGCATTTTGATGTATGTTTGTTGTTCGATTGTATGCAGAAACTGCAGCGATCTCATTTCCGTTTACTCACCGCACTAGTAGAAGTGCCCAGTGATGATTGTTGTGTGTCTGATGCTGTGATATCCCTGATTGAGTTTTGGCTGCCTACGGAGCATGGGAGAGAAACTCTTCTAGCAATTTCACCTATCACTAACGCTTCACCGAGTGTTTCAATAAAACGGCGTCTTCTATAGTGTTTTTGTACATTCCACTAAGGGAAAACAAGCAATATTTTTATCGACAGTATCGACGCCACCGTTAGTCTCATTGTAGTCCAAAATTATTATTGTTTTTTTTCTCGGCGTCATTTGCGACCTCTATACGGTTATGAAATGTGCTTTATTTTTTCTCGGAATATAAGACCCTATTATTGTGTTTTTGGTAAAAGCAAACATCGACGATAACACGTGCTTGCCCTTCACATAGAGAAGTACAGGCGGAATTGATGTTTTATTTTTTCTTATAGTTCCAATCATCGTTATATTTCGTTTCAGTAACATTTGTCCAAGTTCGTATGAAGTGAAAAAATTATCGATCGTTACATTTCTGTCCTTGAAACGTATCCAATATTTATTACCATACTTTGCTGGTTTGTTTGACATGTATTGGCGAAACGAGCATCTTCCACGAAATCCAACTGACTGTTCATCGATGGTTACGTTTTCGCCTGGCTTGAACATATTTGGCAATTTGTCCACCCATTAATCCCATAACTCACGAATAGGGGCCATTTTATCTGTGCTTCTGCGAGTTGCTCGTGTGCTGCGATCATCAAACCGTATTACTCTTGAAATGTTTTTGAACCGGTTCAAAGACATAGTGGCACAAAAAATTTGTCAACTGACCAATATACGATTCCAGTTTGATGTAATCCAATATTTTCCAGTCGTCTCCATATACTCGTATTCCTTCCAAGTTGATATTATCAATAATAATTTTTTCAATACCTTTTGTAATAGGCAACTTAAAAGCTGACAGTTCGTCGGAAATACGTGTGATTACAGATCTCGTAATTCCTGGAGTAACGTTTCGAAGATGACTCTCGACCACTCTGAAGAACCGGATTATGTCCATTCAATATTGTTTGTCTTTTGATAAATATGACACTGGCTCTTTTCAACAATCGTCATCCATATTGTCGTTTGAATCGGAAAGCTCAGAACATGTATCGTCTTCGGATAATGCAGCACTGCAAGCCATTTTGATTATCACCTTACAAAAATGAATATCGTTTTATAAATCGTGGGCTATTCAAATTTATATTACAAATGTCACTTTCACTATATAAAAAATGTATATTACGCTTCCGAACCAACTTGCCAAGTAAGTCTACAAACTAAAACCTATATAACACAAGAAACACAAGACCTAGTCGCAATAAATCACCTTTTACTGAAAAAATCAAAGCGAGAAAAAAATCAAAAATACCATTAGAGTGACAGAGACCTTTCTTCCTTTTTTCTTTTTTCTTTTTTTATAGTAAAACTTAATGGACATATTTTGACAGATGTATAACTGTACAGTAAAAATTATGTATTGTATATCACTATTCTATATAAATATGAATTGATTTCAATCCAATTATAATGTTAATATTGCACGACTCTAAATTTATTTGGCAGTTGGCTATACAATTACTTGTGTGTCAAAATAATTTCTCGTGACACGAAATTTATGAGAAGTGTGAGTGCGGCTGCAATAAAAAGTGTTCGATTTTATACTTTTTATGGCAGTCACACAAACACAAATATTTTTCCAGTCATTTTTGACTGAGATGACTTTTTGTTTCGTTTGCACAACTATAAAATAAATATTTTTGTCTCACTTTAATATTTACTGACACAAGTTTTCTCATGGAATAGAACCTTAACCATAAAAATTTATTCAGTCTGTATACATTTTTTGTCCTGGAAATGTTTTTTATTTCTCTCGCACTTTAAAGAAAAGTTATATTTTTATCCTACTTTGACTATTTTGTCAGTATATTTTTCATAATGGAAATCAGGCTTAAAGATAAATAAAATACAATTTTTTTTGCATCAATTCTTTAGCAAAGCATTATATTTGGACGTAAACATCCGCTGTCATACGCCCCATGCCACAATAGAACCGCCACCATCTTTAATTGTTTTTTTCCGTGTAATGTTGCAACAAACTGGTATTTGGAGGGTGTCGTACATAATGTCGGCCATCAGAACCAAACAAAGTCACTTTTATTACATCGGTCCATATTATTTTTCTCAATTTTTCGAAATCAGGAAAATTATAGGTTAATACACTGGCATAGCCACAGATAATCTAGAATATACATATGCTGAGAACAACACTTCCACAATAAGAAAGATTTTGAAATGTATGTCCGGAATAACATTGGCGTGGTTGGGTGGAATTTAGAGTGTATGCTCGTTACATCATTGGCAGCCAAAGTTTTAAAAAGAGTCTGAACTCTTTGCAACTCATTTTATAACCCTCCTTGACCATTATTTCGGCTTCTCAATTATTAATTAATAGTTTATTTCTTTCTTTATGCCAAGCTGTCGTCGTCAAGCGGAAAATTCGTCCGGATGTGGCATTGGTATGAGGGATCGAAAAATGTAACTAACGATACTATACAAATTTACTATTTCTTCTCGATATTTATACTCAGCCTGAAATCTATTTACTGCAGAGTCATTATCACATTTCAACAAAGCTGCTCTTGCGATTGAAGCATAAAATTGTTGTTTTTTTTCTATCAATTGGCACACTTCGTTCATTATATCAGATACATTTTAGAAGTGCTGGCTAAAAATTGTACAAATCCTAAATAGACTAATGAAAGGTCATCCTACAAAAAATAGGATTTTATTGGTTCAAAATTAATGATTAGTCTCTCGATAGTTGGTCTACTTCAGCCATCTAGTTGATGTGTGACGTAATATTAAAAACTATTCGATTTCCTTTTTGTTTCGTAAAATATCTTAAAATAATAGGAAATGCTTTAATGTTGCTTTTGTTCGAAGCATCTGTACTTACTGAAAATGGCATATTTTCCTTTAAATTTTCTATTATAAATGTAATTGTTTCAGGCGCGAGAACATAAGATACAATTTTGGACATTATACAATTTACAACATTGCTTCCCCCACATCTATATTTTTGTGCTATACTTGAATCAGTGGAAATAGAGTTCCGGCACAATCACTAACAATTTGTTGGTATATCTCGTGTAGTTTCTTCCACTTCATCTTCTTCAGACCCAGCTGTGGTACTTCAAGTAAATTGAAACGATACCAAGACAACTGACATCAGCAGTTTCGGGTTTTTCAATCCATTCATTCCCTAATACCTCTATATCGGTCGTTTTCCAATTTTCCCTTTCGATTTGTAATTTAATTTCTGACAGAGGTGTTAAATCTTCGGCATCTCAATCTGTATTTCCCATAACGCATGTTTTATTAGTGGTGGATCAACCATCCAAGATGAAGAAATGGTCCTGACCACATCTAATATCGACCACGTGTCCCATAGTGTGTTTTTCAATGTTGTATAATGCTTTTGCCTATAGACTGCAGTTTTGACGTGGTATTGGATGGAAAACACTTATAAATTTCAATTTAGTTTGTACTTCTTTCGGTTGTGAAAGGCACTTGTCCAGAAAAATAAAAGAATTTTTCGTTTTTGACGACCAAAATAATCGACCAGTTTTATCAACCAATCCTTCCATATGGTACTTGTCATCCAAACCTTTTTATTATTGTTGTAATCTACGCCGAGAGACTTTATACCACAAAAGCACTTAGCATTCTTGCTTTTACCAATGGTTAAAAGTTTTAGCTTTTCAGTTCCACACATGTTATGTAATGCGATTTTTGCTGTGTTTACCACCATGACAATTGTTCGCTTAGTACAACGCTTTTCAAAAGTCTTATACCACCATTTACTGAGCAAATTTCCTCGCTTATAGCCCTGAAAACAATATTATGGTGTGCCTTAAACTTATTAAAAC
This sequence comes from Tipula lateralis, assembly GCA_963932295.1. NCBI lineage: Eukaryota > Metazoa > Arthropoda > Insecta > Diptera > Tipulidae > Tipula > Tipula lateralis. Next base: position 141,327,830 of record OZ010737.1, read on the forward strand.
ACCCTAGCGTGATACTCTGAAGTATTAAGGCTTTTAGCAAACTCGAGTGCTTTATAACTGACCCACTCATAAATATTAAGAAAATTTTTAATAGTGCTTTAGTTACAATTAAATTTGTTAATAAGAGAAGGAGCCTCATTTTTTGATGAATGTATTATAATTTATTTTTTTTGAAAACTTTAATTTTTAGAAAAAAATAAACAAATACATGAAAAAACCAATATTTATAGTTTTCGCTATTCGCTAACTGTATAATTTGGATCTGTCGTCACTAAAATGCCATGGGATGAGAAAAAAATCTCATTCCGAAACCATGTTTAAACCAAGTTGCAAACCATGGTTAGCAATGACACATTACAACGAAATCACGATTAACTCGAAACTGTAGTTACGAAACCAAATATGTGTCTATAGTATAATTTACACACACATAGTAGGTTGGCTAATTTTATTTTGCCTTGTGAGATTTATTTTGTAGTGGATATTTCATTGAGTTGCAGATGGATTAACTTTCACAGCTCTAGCAATCTTTCTTAACACATGTTTTTCGTTTACTGTCTCTTTCAACCTCATTACTTATTGTACCATGAATATTTGGTAAATATTATATAATTCACCGACCGAAATTTCATTTTTGTAATCATCTACCCCGCCCCCCATAGCTGCTTTCTAACTGCCACGCCTTTACCAGTATTTATTAAAACAGAATGATTCGCGAATAACTGAAGTCTAGCATGTTTTAGACAATACTAACCAATATTTAAATTTACCGTTTCAAAAATCATGATAATCCGAGTTTTTTCTTGCGCACAAACAATTATGAATATGATAGTATTTCGTTACCAACACACGAGTCTCGTATCCGACCTAATTAATTTCGTAACTAATTAATTTTTAAAATCTATATTTATCCTAAATATTATCCCGAATATAAATTATCAGTCTTGTAGGAAAAATTATTTCCATCGTTCCAATAATTGAATCTCATCCATTGTTGGTATACCGGGTTTACAATATACAAATAAATAACCAAATTATTTTTAATTAATAATTTTAAACAAAAAATCAATACGATTCATCATGTACCAGAAAATATTCGTTTTAATTTAATTAAACATTTCTTAATTTATAATATTAATCGACATTTAAAAATGTTTAATGAATATATACTGTGATTTTATTAAAATAAATATAATCTCACTATTTATTTAAATATTTTACGTTTTTTTTTTATAAATAGTATATAAACAAAATATATAATTAAAATAAAATTATTAATTAATTAAATAAAATTTACTATTCTCAACATACCACACAAAATAAAATAAAAATAAATATTTTTAAATATTAATTACGACATATCTTTAGTTTTGTTCTCATTTTATTAATTGTATAAATTAAAATTTAATTTTATAAAAATAAATATATATTAAAAAATGCCTATAAAAAAAACAATCTAATTGTTTTTTTTTTCTTAAATACATATTTAATAAATAATAATTAAAAATAATTTTCTAATTGGTTTTTGATGTTTGCGTTTCTTCTATTGTACTCGTAAAACTTTTTTTCCAATAATGTAATTATTTTTTAAATCTTACAAACATACATATTATTATTGTATAATTAATTATATTTATATTTAACATTAACATGAATTTATTATTATTAAAAAAAAAAGTTTAAAAAATATTATTAAAATAAAAAAGAAGAAACAATTAAATATATAGTTTTTTAATTAAAATATTCGCCACTCAGACTCGATTGGCGCATTCCCTCCCAGGCGTACACTTTCAATTCCGAAATCTGTTTGTTCTTGGAATATATATCCGGTACCCTCAAGGTACCTTCATGAGACGTGATCTAAAGCAGTACAGTTTATGGAGTGAGTATAAAGAACATGGTCACAAGAAGTCCTCAACAGTTTCTTCGCTAACACTGTTCGTAGTTTATATTGTGATTATTAATTATGAAATACGTTTGACCCGTGAGCATGCCCAACAAGATCCTCCTATCATAATTCAAGTAGGACTGTGATATTTGCTGATTTATTGATCCAAAGAAAAGTACATTTATCGGCCAATACGTTTCCTTTGATATCAATTGACTGGGTATCCAGTGAAGTCTAACTTTATTCAGACTTGGCTGTTAGACAGCTCATCTACTTTGCATAGCACTCTCAAAATTGCAGCAAATTCCGCCTGAAATACAGTAGCGTACTTCCAAGGGAATAGATAATTTCACCTCAGGATTTAGCCACCAGCCAGATTACAGCATATGAATCCATCAGATAAGATAATCATATTGTAGAACGGGCTGTTGTCCCTTTTGTGCCTTTCGGTAAAAGCTTAGTTTACCGAATTAGTTTCCCGAAAGCGTCTCGTGGCAGATAAGGTAGCGTACTTGCTCTGTTATTCGGAGGTCTTGGGTTCAATTCCCGGGGTGGTGACCATTCATCAATCACGATTGGGTGTTTTTCATCTGTATGTGTATGTGGGTTTGAACAGTGGGGCCCTCTAGTGGCATTGAGTTCTGGAATAATTTTCGCCTTCTTATTTTTTTTACCGAAAGCGTGCCTCGACACCATAGTGTCTGATGTCAGGTGGCCAGTTATAAGGCGGTTTCTCAATTAATCCACTCCAGGGATTATTAATTAATTCACCAACCAAATCCAACCAACGAGATTATGGGTCTGGTAAACGAAAAGTATAGCCAGTACACACGGTTGGGTTTCAGGCACTATAATTTCCCAAATGATTGTTTTGGAGTTGTTATAAAACTCCATCCTGAGCACATCTCTTTCGAGCGGTCATCGTACTTCTATTAATGCCTTATTCTGCAGAAATTCTCCTTGACCTAACCATGACACTAAATCACTGAATAATTGTGATCTCCATTCCATGTCTTTTTGCTGCAGCGATCAACTCACTGACGAAAGCGTTATCAAACACACCTACGATTTTCAAAAATGATCCCAAGACAAATTATTTGTTTCCAGCGATTTTTCAATCCGTCCCACGAGTTCATGGCGTCCTGTTTCAACAGATTTGGAATGTATGCGATTTTCTACCAGTACATTACCCCTAGTACCTATGAACCATGATCTTGAAACGTATTCCAGGGCCAAACTGGCTCTGAAGATATATGCAAGATGGTCTGGGGTGATTCTCAGTCCATCCTGTAGGAGACCCGGAAATATGCCGTATGAACCTGGTGTTTAAAATTTCGAGAAAGATTCGATGCTCCATCGGATTCTTTTGCCATCACCCTTGCTACCAAGTCCAATCTCTGAGTCTTGGTAGTCGGTGTGGAAATCAATATAGAGATTAAATAGGGAACCTCATATTACTCAAAAACTCTTGAGTATACTTTATATATAGCAGTCGCCGTAAGGACATCTATTTATTCGCAAAAAGATCTTCATTTCTTTGTTTTTTCACTTGGGATACATTTCTATACTCTCTTCCGTTATCATGACCTTGTTAAAAAGTTTTCTTCTTTGCAGTCTGCCCAGTTCCCTGGTCCACTATGTTGTCCTAGTTCTTTAGGCTTACCTAGGCGACAACTCTTCTCATAGACGTTGATTAGTGCTTCTTCAAGCTTGTCAGCAGCCCTTGCCATTTCTCAGAAATATTCCAATTTTCATTGCTGAAGATCGAAGTGATTGGTTGAGATGGAGTCTATAAAGTTCCCAATCAGTGTTTTTTAGATTAATAAATTCTCTAATTTCAGGTTAATCGCTTATAGTTAGGGAGAAGGGGATCTAGCGATGGTTCGAGACAGTACGGTTATCTAGGATCATCCAATTTTAGTTTTTCCCACCAAATAACTTCTTACTAAGTTTTCCTAAATGGTCACCCCATTTAAGAGTTTTATTAAAAAACCAACACCAAATTACTAACAGAATTTTAAAACGAAATTTGTGACACATTAAGATGAATAGAAGGAAAAGAATATCTAAAGATTTTTTGTATATAACAATGGTGAAATGAGAATTATGTTATTAATTGACATAGAAAAAATAAAGGATAGGTACTGAACTTTGAGGCACACCTGAACTAACAGGAAGAAAATTAGAATAACAAATATCAAAATCAAATTCCTTTGAAAAATCTAACAAGGTATAGTGGCCTGTTTTCTATACTACGCCATCGCTGATATTCATTAACGCAGTATTCGTAGCATGGAACTTTTTAAACCCAGATTGATAGATTGAGCAAACTATTACTGATAATATGAGACTGAATTTGATTTTTGACTTCTATCTCAAAAGCTTTGAAAACGGAACTTAAAATACTAACAGATCTAAACAGGGATAAATCAACAGGATTGCTCACTTTTTTAATTTGAACTATTTCACTGAGTTTCAATTGCTGACAACGAGGTTAAGAAGGAATTAAAAATGTGAAATAAGATCAGAAGATTCCGACTTAACTTTCCAAATAGCAAACATAACTCCTCAAAAGAATACAATAAGTTTTGGAGCTCGTGGCACTTCCAACTCTTTCGCGGTTCGCTTATTTACGTCCTTACCTTACGCCATTACAGTCAAATCGAGGACGTACGGCTATAGGTCCGATTTACGTATAATCATCTGCACATTGCATACCTCCATGCCAGCCTATAGTGGAAGATGGGTTGGGCCATGAATTCTGCACTCCAACAGGGGGCCATAGATGTGTTCATTATCACACCACCGATCGTAATCGTATGGTGAAAAATCCCTTTACCATCCCGCCCCTATCGGGATTCGAACCCAGTACCTCCCGCTCCAACTGCCGCAGCTTTAACCACTGCGCCACCTGGACGGTCCTCGAAAGAATATTTGAAATTTAAAATGGATAAGAATAATAATATGTAGCTTAGAAGCCGTAAACGGCCCTTACCGCTTCTCAACTGAGACCTTACGAACCATTTTTAACGATTGGTGCACATTCTAGGCAGTCAGCCCAACGAATGCTTCATATTATTATAAGTTTTGGTCAACCGCGAGAATCGAACTCGAGACCACGTTAAGCTACAACCGGAATGGAACACTTTTCAGATATAACATCAACAATAGGACTAACAAAAGTTTGATTCGAGCCTATAAAATAAAAATGTTTAATATCAGTTGAAATTTATAATACCATTATTTGTAAAGACCTAAATTTCGAACATTACGACAAGCTTGCGCGGAAGAGGATCTAACTTATCCTGGTAAAACACCTCTCTAAGCTGCCCTAATCTTACTACAATATTGCGAACTTGTTTATAAATTTAATATGACTGGCTATCCCCGAACCTTTTCTATGAGCGAAATTTATCTACCCTTAATCTGATTGCGTTTGTAATTTTCTGAGACAGCAATGGAGAAGATTTAGGTTTTAACAAGAATTAACCGTTTTAATAGGAGCACAGCTATCAACACCAGAATTAATATATGAATAGAAAAGATGATTTAACTAGTAGAAGAATCACGAGAAAGAATGCTAATCCAAGTAATAGAACTACAGACCAGTTTAAGATTAGAGTCTTCACATCAAACAAAAACTATTTGACTTCGAATGTGAGAAACAATCAGTAGAGAAAACTTAAAGGTCATGACATGATCAATAAGAGATCCGTTAGTGGTTGGGCAAAAACAAGTTGATTCACCAGTGCAATGTACCGATACATTAAAACTGTGCAAAATATTCGAATAAGTACGAGAAAACTAACTATCCTGTAACATATCGAATTTGAAATCTCCTGAGAAGAATATTTCATCATACTCTTAACCACAGTAAGAGCGTGTAAATTACATGATGTAATTTACGCGATTTTTTACATGTAAAACCGTATAATTTAAATAAGGTTAGTTTTTACATTATATGTGTAAAAAAACTGACGCGCCATCTCTTATCAAATCTAATTGTAAATAAAGCACCATCTGTTATAAAATTTTCTTGCTATTCTACGAATAGAATTTGTGAAATTAACAGTGTACAATTTTTTTCGACTTTATACTGAATGTCGCAATAATTTGTTTTAGATTAAAATATTTGATAGTTTAATTCCGTTTGAAATCATTTAACTGGATCGAGTGAAAATAAAAACAAATTTCATTTCAACTATTAACGGAGAGCCGAAAACCAATCGATTTTGTAAATACATCGGATTTTTTTTCATTATAAAACAGATGGCACTGGCAAAAGTGTTGTTTTAACACAACCTATCTAAAAATGTAAAAACATTTTATACATGTAAAAACCCAACTGTGCATGAAATCGCCAAAAATAATTTTGAATGTTTTTGAAAAAAACACAAAGGGCTTTTTTCAAAGGGCTTTTTACCTATCTGATTTTTTTGCCATATAAATTTTTGGTCTCCGATTCCTTGAATGAAACCCGATACAGATATACGGTACCTCTTAAAAATAAGCAGTATGCAATCAGTTTGATAATTTTATTTGTTTTGACCAGTTTTGGCGCCTTTTGGTTTGTCATTTTTTCTCATACTTTAACCGTCAATATTTAACGAACGATAACGATCGAAATATTCTATATGGTATTAATTTATTTACTATGGACGTTACACGTAAGAAGGAGTACATTATTACACAGTGCCAATAAGAATTCTAAATCGGAAACCATAATTCGAGAAGTATATATGTTTATATGTTACACGTCGTGTGTTTGCCTATAAACATATACAATCCGCCATAGCCAAATGGAGAAACCTCCTATCTTGCCTAACTTCCCAAATACTATTTCGGTACGAATACCTGTCGCGACCCTAGAACAACAGGGTTCTAACTGACATTTTTGCATAGTACGTGTTATACATCACATGATAATAAATCGACTACGCTCTTTCGATTGCCGGCAGCGCAATGTTAGACACAAGCAATATCAAAGTGCTCAAGCATACAAAAATTCCCGTGGCAAAATAGTTCCTGATAAAACAATTGCAACAACAAAGGATTGTTTGATCCATTGCAGATTTAACTGTGAGAAGAAAATTACCAAAACCGATCGAGAACAGCTCTTTAATGATTTTTTTTTGTATTTTTTTTTATATTAAGCTTTAATTGGGTGCAGGGCGGACTTTTAGACAGTCCTAGCTCCTTGTAACTGTCAGAGCTCCTGCACCCAACGCGCGGTCCTTTAAGTAAAGGTTGATAGCTGCCTTAAACTTGTGCATTTTATAATCCAACGAAAACTGAAAACCGGATAACGAATTCCACTTCCTGGATGTTCGATGAATGAATTCGCGCTTTGTACCTTCAGTTCGAGGTTTCGGCAGCTTCACCGTAAACCTATGCGCATTGACCGTTCCTCGTGTTACCCGTCCTGGCGTTATTGTACCTATTGTAACTGTAGTTGCAAAAAAATGGACGAGGGTTAAAATCTCACAAAAAATACCAAAACATAAACTAATGGAAATCAAAGACCATATCTCATCATTCCCGACCATCGAATCGCATTACTGTCTGGCCAATACCTCGAATCTCTACCTTGACCCTAATTTAAACATTACCAAAATATATCATCTGTACCAGTGGAAGATCCCGTAAAAGAAAGCTTTTATCGGCACATGTTTAACAACAATTTTAATTTAGATTTTCATCGCCCAAAATCGGATAGGTGTGGAAAAATGTGAAACGTATATTGTAGCTGAGAAGGAAAATATAATGACAGAAAAAATAATTCACGAAAAGGAAGAGCACAATAACCTGAAAAAAATGATGAGAGAGAATAAGTCACTAGCTAAGGAATCTGGGATTCCAATTCTAATCTTCGGCTTACAAAATGTTTTAACTTGTCCACGAGCGGAAATAGGTCCTTTATTCTATCATTCGAACCTGAGCATTTATAATTTGATAGCACATTTATCTTCAACGAAAAAACATTTATTGCGCAATATGGACGGAACATACGGGTGGTAGAAGTGGAAATGATATCGCATATGCTTTAATTAAAATTCTTGAGTAAGTTTTTGAGGGCAACGACTAACACAATTCATTACTTGGAGCGATTCGTGTGTTCCTCAAAACAAAAATTCCATAATGTGTGAAAGCTGTGAAACATTTTCTGAAGAGACACCCTGACATCCATAAAGTATTATGATGAAATATTCGATACCAGGCCACTCAGAACTTCAAGAATAAATAATTAAACGGTTATTTTACTTTAATGCATTTTTAATGCAACGTAGTTCTAAGTACTTAAATATAGTTCTTATTTTGCCCCAGAGTTCTATTTGACACATATAGAACCATCTTATTCCACAAGAATTAGTATTCGGCACCAAAGTCCTACCTAATTTTTTTCTCTTTAATATCTGAAACGATCATTATCTAATGGATAATCTTTCGATGTGATTTAAATTTCGTTATAAATTAAAACAAATCGTAAAAGAAGGTTTTGCAAAAATAAATAATACCTCATTATTAGGCCTTTAAATATTAGTATCTTCATTTACTCGAACAAGAACTCTGTGCAACTAGAACCCTGTTATTCTAAGGTCGCGACCTGATTTCTGGACCTGATCTTTTTACTTGCTATTTTCTATTATATATTAACTCTTTATATTCAACGAATAATATCGCTTGAAATGTTCTCTTTGATAATTATATGTTTATTATGGATTAATTAATCGATATCAATCTAAAATTTGGGGAAACAATTTTGAATTGATAGTTAAAGTATGAGAAAAAATGGCAAACAAAAAAACGCCAAAAAACAGGCCGAAAACAAATAAAATTATGGAACTGATTGCATCGTGCTTATTTTTAAGTGTTACCGTATGTTTGTACCGAATTTCACTCAAATCAGAAACCAAAAATTTTTATGGCAAAAAAAACTGATAGGCTAACCACTGTCTGTTTTTTCAAAATGGTATAAAATTTTTTTTTTTCGATTTTATGGTTGATATCGATTAATATATCCATAGTAAACACATTAGAACCATAGAACCATAGAGAACATTTCAATCGTTCTTTAAATAATAATAAAGGATGTTTTTTTATAGAATAACACAAGTTTAAATCATAATAAAACAAATTTTTTTTTTATCGGCTTTTGCAGGTCGTCGGTTTCGATCACTCCATCGGTTTCGATCACGAGCCAGCTCTTCAAACCGTTGTAGACAGTTTGAAGATGCCAGATCGCCCTCTAAGCCGTGGAGCCATCGTCACCGACAGCAACCTCTTCGCCTACTGAAAGGCGGTTGTCCCTTAAAGGCTCGCTGTATCATTCTGTTCGGATCAGCACGCAGAACTTGTCCAAGCCAACGTTCTCGCTCACCTTTGATTTGTAGCTGTACCCATCGCAGCTAATTAGGTCGCGTAATATAAATTTATTATTTATACATAACAATTTTCGTAATTACAAATCAAAGTAGTATAGGTAATACAGCGCGTAATTACAAAGTGGTGTACAAATATATATATACAATGGTACTCGAGTATAGTGCACACCAAATGTACGAATACGTTCCCGCTATTGGCAACTTGACAGTAGTGATATTTGTGATGGTATTATATTCTTTAGATGATAAATACATTTATAATATTAGAAGTAATTGTATTTGTAAATTTTATAAAATGAAAAAAAATTATAATAAAATAGAACAGTCTCTTATATGAGTTATTGGTACCACCAACAAAATTGTTTTTGAAAATTAAATTTAAACTCTATAAATAAATAAAAATTAATAAGTAACTAAATTCTAAAAAGTCTTTTTATTAAGTGCGGTGGGTATTAACTAGCCTACCCACATTGGTGACCCCGACGTGATCAGCTTATTGAACTAGAGTTTTTAAGAATAGTGCAAACCATAGTTTATTTAATAAACTACACGAGGGGCTCCCGCCATTAGTCTATAACGATTAACGGTGCAACGGAGTTGGTGTCCGAGTGGAACTACAAAATTTGTTGACAATATAGCGGATATCAGTTGCTATCCCAACGCATGTGGCCTTATAACCAAAATCAATGGTTTTTTTTTGTATTTGTGGACCTGAACAACTTCGATTAATCATCATTCAGTCAACGAATACTGAATTTTAACGAAGAGGGAGCTTCCAATACCGTTAACAGGAGAATACATGCAGCAAAAGTTGTTACGTGCCTTTTTGTATCCAGAACATTCGATAACGGAAAGTCATCATTCACAAATACGGAAATTTAAAGCGGGACTATTTACCAATTATTTCCGGATCGACCTGATGTCAAGGTCATGTTTTATTTCATATTAATGTTTTTCTAAACAACCTAAAATTTTTTTTATCAAATTGTTTCCTTTTTTTTTTAGTCACAAATATTGTAATAATAAATCACAAAGGATTAATATCGTTGAGAGCCAGGGAGTTGGAGTTTCGTACGCTAGGTTTTACTAAACCAATAACTGGGTGAGTGAATTGTTATATATATATTGGTACACACATATAATCGATAAAATTCTGCATTCAATTCAAATCGAAGTCTCTTTCCTACTCGATATATTGAGTAGCGGTTTTGTCAGTAATACTAGATTTAACGGATAAAATTTTTCAACAATACTGTATTGATCAAGCTGAGAATAATGTCTGATACGGAAGATAAATCGGAAATCGCAGGTTTTCAAGCATCGGTAGCTTACTACCGATGTTTGAAAACCTGCGTGGGTTATTGGGCTCATATGCCTGAATTATGGTTTTCGCAAATGGAGGCGGTGTTCGAAGTGAGAAAAATTACAAATGACACTAAACGATACTTAAATACGATAGCGTGTTTACCGTTAGATATAATTTCTTCGATATCCGACATAATTGCTAAACCTCCAACTACCGGTAAATATGATGCTCTACGTGAAGGTTTAATTAAACGTAAAACCTTGTCCGAAACGCAACGGGTAGAAAAAATAATTGAATCTACACTAATGGGTGATAAATCTCCATCAGAATTTTATCGGAATTTAGAACAAATTGCTGGTTCATCTGGTGCAGTAAATGCACAATTATTGAAAACTTTATGGTTAAAGAGACTGCCAGATTCTATAAAAGCGGTTGTTATGGTGCGAGAATCTGATTCGATAACCGAATTATGCGAGCTAGCTGATAAAATATGGCAAATAACTTTACCATCTACTTCTCATATTAGCGCGACACATTCGAATAAAACAGTTACAGAAACTGACAAATATTCAGTTCATAGCTTAGTACTAACGATAAACGAATTACGTTCAAGATTTGACCAGTGAGAGAAAAAAAATTCCAATCCTAGATCGCAATCCAAAAACGTAAACCCACGTAAAATTAATTTACGCGATAGAGGTAACAATAGTAGTCGTTCTAGAAGTAGAACTTCGGTCGTTAAAATATCTTTGCTGGTACCATCATAATTTTAAAAATAGAGCCACTAAGTGCCAACGTGGTTGTACGTGGAAAATAAATAAAAATTCATCCGGTAATTCGGAAAACTAAAACGTCCTGTCGTTAACTCGACGAACGACGGGACTGCAGGAAATCGTCGATTATTCGTTAAATGTATAAAAACTAAATTGAATTTTTTAGTCGATACTGGAGCCGACTCTTCGGTTATTCCTCCACAACATTTTAACGATTTACATGCTGATAGAGAACCACTACTTGTGGCCGCAAATGGCACACCAATAAAAACTTTCGGTATGCGACTTGTAACAATCGATTTAGGTCTACGTCGAGAATTTAGGCACCCATTTGTGATAGGAAATCTAACAAAGCCCATATTAGGCGTTGACTTCCTAATTAAATTCGGGTTAACGGTTGATCTCGCAAAAAGAGTTTTGAGAGATAATAAAACAACTTTATCTGTCAGCTCGATCATTAAAAAGGACAACTCGTCTTCCCCGCAACTACACAGTATTAACGGGGAATATGGAAAATTACTAAGTCAATTCCCTTCCTTGACTCAAGAACCAAGATATGATGTACCAGTTAAGCACAAGGTGGTTCATAAAATAATCACCCAAGGTCATCTTCCGTATTCTACTCCTAGAAGATTGGACCTTGAGCGGCATAAAATCGCTCGTTCTGAATTCGAACACATGTCAATGTTAGGATTGTGTAGACCATCTGATTCTTCAGTTTCTTCACCCCTACATCTTGTACCAAAACGAGATAGTAACGATTGGCGACCCTGTGGGGATTACAGGAGACTCAATTCGGCAACAGTACCGGATCGATATCCACTGCCCCATATTCACAATTGTTCAATGAATCTACAGGGTTGTACGTTTTTCTCCAAAATAGACTTGGTACGAGCCTACCATCAAATCCCGGTAGCGGAAAGCGATATATATAAAACAGAAATTACAGTTCCGTTTGGTCTGTTTGAGTTTGTCAGAATGCCTTATGGTTTGCGGAACGCGGCTCAAACCTTTCAGCGTTTTGTAAACGAGGTAACCAGAGGTCTCGACTTTGTGTTTGCTTATATCGATGACATATTGGTAGCTAGTGGCTCTCACGAAGAACACAAATGTCACCTTAAAACAGTCCTTAGTCGATTAGCAGAGTATGGTTTAAATATTAAACCATCGAAGTGCGTTTTTGGAGTGAATCAAATCGAATTTCTCAGTCATGAAATAACGAAAGATGGAATATTACCGTCAACGAAAAGAGTCGAGGCAATTCGGAATTTCCCCCAACCTACTTCAGTACGACAAGTACAGAAATTCGTAGGTATGGTTAACTATTACCACAGGTTTATCCCGCATTTGGCAGAATTACTTGCCCCAGTCCATGAACATATAAAAACATTGAAGCAAGTGAAAAATAAAATAATATTTTCTTGGAATACTGAATGTGAAGCAGTTTTTAATAAAATTAAGACAGCCCTCGCACAGAGTACACTTTTAGCACATCCAAGGAATAATTGCCGAATAAGTATTACAACCGATGCTTCTAATGTGGCTTTGGGAGGAGTACTTGAACAACATAGACAAGGAATCCGAGAACCAATTGGATTTCTATCCAAGAAGCTTACTCCTGCAGAACAAAAGTATTCTACGTTTGACCGAGAGTTACTTGCTATCTACTATGCTATAAAGCACTTTAGATATTTCGTCGAAGGCAGAATATTCACAGTTTTTACCGATCACAAACCATTGTGCTCAGCTATTTCATCCAAGACGGAACGAAGCCCTCGCCAAGCCCGTCAATTAGATTATATTTCTCAATATACTACCGACATCAGGTATATTAAAGGCGACAGTAATATTGTAGCTGATACACTGAGCAGGCCGGAAATAGACGACATTTTTAAAATTCTACTCGCGAACATAAATATCGAACAATTAGTTACTTTACAAGAAACTGATAACGAGCTTCTTGAATTATGTAACAATGCCAAAAATAACCATAAATGGAAGCTCATCCAAATAAGTGATAACATATCGAAACGGAAGATTTGGTCTGAAACTTCGACGGGAGTAAATCGACCGTATATTCCTGAACAAATGCGTAGGTCAATATTCAACCAATATCACATCCTGGTGTGCGCACTAGTCGCAAATTAGTTTCACGTAAATATTTTTGGCCAAAAATGAATATTGATACGAGTAATTGGGCTAAAACATGCATTTCGTGTCAAAGAGCTAAGGTGCATAGACATACAAAATCGGAACTAGGTACGTTCAAAATGCCCACTAGTAGGTTCGAAAACATACACATGGATCTTGTAGGTCCATTACCACCTTCAAACGGTTATTCATTCATTTTAACCATAATAGACCGTTTCACACGATGGCCAGAAGCAATTCCACTTGTGGATATGAAAACATCGACTGTAATACATGCTTTCGTCGACCAGTACATTTCTCGGTTTGGTGTACCATTAGAGATAACGACTGACCAAGGCAGTCAATTCGAGAGCAACCTTTTCCAAGAATTTAGAAAAATGCTTGGTTCCTACAGAATACGAACGTCAAGTTACAATCCAAAGGCAAACGGAATGGTGGAGCGTTTCCATCGGCAGCTTAAAGCCGCTCTCTATGCTCGCGAAAACACCATTAATTGGAGTTACGAGCTCTCCTTTATTCTTCTTGGAATACGAACTTCGGTTAAAAATGACCTAGGGTGCACTCCAGCGGACCTTGTCTACGGACAAACACCAAAGGTTCCTGGAGATCTTTTAATGCATTCTGAGCCCGTGTTATCAACTGATCCTATGTCACTGGTCGGGAAACTTAAAGAGTTGATGCACAATATCGTACCTAAGCAGCCACGAACCCCTCCAAAGGACAACATATTTATTCACAAAGACTTGATAGACTGCGACTTCGTATTCGTCCGCGTGGATAAAGTTAAAATTGGTCTAACAGCTCCATATGAAGGTCCATATAAGGTGATTAAAAAGCTTCGCATATATTTTATCGTAGAGATAAAAGGTAAAAATATTTCTATCTCTAACAGAATCAAACCGGCATACGTGACTGAAACACTAGAAAAAACTCTTCCTCTGAGAAACCATAATCGTGTAAAATTTTCGTAGTATCAACATAATCATAATGTCAACAGCAATACAGACGGTTAGTGTTATCCAATCTACTGGTTATTGACGCTAACGCTGCGGAGGGAGTATTGTAGCTGTACCCATCGCAGCTAATTAGGTCGCGTAATATAAATTTATTATTTATACATAACAATTTTCGTAATTACAAATCAAAGTAGTATAGGTAATACAGCGCGTAATTACAAAGTGGTGTACAAATATATATATACAATGGTACTCGAGTATAGTGCACACCAAATGTACGAATACGTTCCCGCTATTGGCAACTTGACAGTAGTGATATTTGTGATGGTATTATATTCTTTAGATGATAAATACATTTATAATATTAGAAGTAATTGTATTTGTAAATTTTATAAAATGAAAAATATAATAAAATAGAACAGTCTCTTATATGAGTTATTGGTACCACCAACAAAATTGTTTTTGAAAATTAAATTTAAACTCTATAAATAAATAAAAATTAATAAGTAACTAAATTCTAAAAAGTCTTTTTATTAAGTGCGGTGGGTATTAACTAGCCTACCCACAGATTTCATGCACGATATCAGGAATTTGCATTAAATTCCTGATCTCGTGATTCGAAAGAACTCGCTAAGTGCCATCGACGTCGCGTTTTGGTTGAATATATCACATGTATGATTCTTCTCTCGAATGTTAGAAGCCATCTTTCGTACTCATCCGTCAAGGTCCAACTCTCATATCCATACATGACAACGGGTCTGATCAACACTGTACAGTTTCAGCTTATCCGCATTTGCAAGATATTTTGATTTCAGCAGTGGACGTAGATGATACAAAGCCCGATTGCCAGCGGCAAGGTGAACCTTGATATCCTCTCCCACACTATTATAGTAAGTGATGAGAGATCCAAGATACTTGAATCTCATCACTCCTTCAAACGTGTGGTTACCACTACTGAAATCACTTGCGTCTTGGTCTCTAAAACCGGAGATTAGATATTTGGTTTTGGACTCGTTGATTTTGAGACCAACGGAAGCTGAACACTGTTCCAGTGGGTCAAGTATCTCTTTCACTCCGTTGCCATTTAATCCAATCACACAGATATCATCTGCATATGCAAGAAGTTGATTGGTCGGAATAAGATATTGTCCTGAGGTGTTGCACTTTTACGAAGGATGTATTCCAACATGAGATTAAAAAGTATCGGGGACAGCGCATCTCCTTTTCGAACACCAGAAGTAATTGCAAAAATTCTCGATAGCCTGTTCTCAACTTTGACACAGCATTGTGACTGCGTTACTGTCATTTTGCACAGATGTACATATTTTTGTGGTATTCCTAAATATTCAAGCGCATACCATAGCCTCTCTCGAATGATCGAGTCATAAGCTTGCTTGAAATCTAGGAATACCTGGTGTACATCGCGAGATGTTTCGTAGTGCTTGGAAAGAATCATCCGTAGCGAAAAAACTTGATCAGTGACTGACCGATTTGGACGGAATCCTCCTTGGTAGTCACCGGCAATTTCCTCCGCTAAAGGAGTAATTCTTCCCAAGATAATGTATGACAGTAACTTATATGCTGTGCAAAGGAGGGCTATACCGCGATAGTTCTCGCATTTTAAGCGATCACTCTTCTTGAATATTGGGCATAACGCTGCCACTTTCCATTCTTCAGGCATAACTTCATTTCGCCATATTAATCGAATAAGGTCGAAAAGACAGTTCCACAAAGTTAACCCTCCGAATATCAAGAGCTCTGAATTAATGCAATCAACTCCTGGTGAACGATTTTTCTTAAATTTCTGCATGGCCATTGTGAATTCCTCATAGGATGGATCCTCAATGGACATCTCTGCGGTCTGCATTTGAGGGTATTCAAACACAGCTTGTGATACATGTGGAACATTAAGTAAATCAGAAAAATGTTCACGCCATGTATCGAGTACCGCTTCGACGTTAACACAGAGGTTTCCATCCTGGTCTCGAATGGCAGTTGACCGAGATCTTAAGGTATGGTGCAATTTGGTGATTCCTTTAAAGAAACCACGAGAATTGCGCTCATTGCTGAGTTGTTGCACTCTTTAGACCTTAGCCTTCCACCATTCTCGCTTCTTCAGTCTACAAATTCGTTTAGCTGCCCTCCTAGCAAGAACTGCTTTATTTTTCCTTGCGATTGTAAACCGAGTCCTTTACCGAGAGTGTGCTGGGCAGCATCAACAACCGAGGTTTTCAATACTTCCCAGACACTGTTCACTTCATCAGATTGGTAATTGGATTGCATAATGCTATTGCTGACAAGATCTTGATATTTTCGTGGCGTTTTTTCATTTATCAGACCTTCACAGGAGAATCGCGTTTTATATTTTCCTGTCCTCCCTGACTTGAACGAAAATTTCCATCGTAGCTTTGCAGCAACCGTAAAATGGTTACTGCCTACGAATTTTGTTGACGACCGATACGATCTCACGTCTTGGACAACCTGCGCCCGCCCCTTTTGAAATCAAAACATGGTCAATTTGGCTTCGGGATGTTTTACGTGGATGTGTCCATGTTTCCAAATAGATGTTTTTATGAGGAAATAATGTACTTGCTACTTTGAGATCATGAGCGATCGCAAAGTACATCATTCTTTCCCCATTATCGGTCGCAGTTTCGTGTCGGGATTACGGACCTATATTGTTACATAAGTCGGTCTGATTTCTGCCAGCTCTAGCATTCAAGTCACCAATCACCAATTTGATATCGTGCTCCGGTATAGAACCCATCAGATTATCCAAATTATTGTAAAATGAGTCTTTATCCTGGGATTGGCTTACATCAGTGGACGCATGTTTACAGACAATTGACAGGTTGGCTAATCTCATTTCCGAGGTCATCTCCACTATGTAGCAACGTATAGCCTTGGGAAACATGGTATTCACTTTTAGGCCATCGAGTTTCTTGGAGAGCTACGAGTTCCAGCCGATACTCCTTCATGCATGTGATAAGGCCATCCAACAAGCAAGGTTTTCTTAATGACTGCACGTTGCACGTGCCGATCCTTAATCTCGTGTCCGGGTACTTAAGGGTTCCTTTTTTGTGTTGTTTTGGCGGTATCCGATTTTTTTACTTTTGTTGACATTGTTAACATTTTCACTTTTTTTACGGATGCGGGTCGTTAGCCCAGCGATCCAACCAGAATTAGTCGCCTCCTAAGACAAGCTCTGGATACTGTGGTGGTATTCTATGGGTCTCATGTTTCGTTTGATATATTTACGAAACATGCATGGCCCCCACTCACAGGGCTTGTTAATAAAACAAATATATTTGGAAAATCAATGAAACGGGCTTTATTTTGATAGAAAATTTTACTACATTAATATTTAAATATGATTTCGGCCATGTGACCGCCACGGCTGGTGCGTACAAGCTGGAAACACCAATTTTCACAAACTTATCGCACCATGTGTGGCCGTATTTCGCCAATAACTCTTGGACTGTTGATTTCTATGTGTGCAATTGTCTCTGGTTTATCGACGTCGACAAGTGACTTTACATATAACCCCGATGAAAATAATCCAATGGGGTTAAATCACACGACCTTCGTGGCCAATTAATTGTACCATTACCCGAAATTATTCTTTCATCAAAAGTTTCTTTGAGTAAATCCATTGTATCGGGTGCTGTGTGACATGTGGTTACATCCTGTTTGAACCACGTTAGTAAGATTAATGCCAGCCAATCGGGGTAGGAAAAAATGTCTAATCATGTTCCTATACCGCTTACCATTGACAGTAACATTCTGACCATCATCGTTTTTGAAAACATATGGACCAATGGCTCTGCCAGCTTATGAGGTGCCTTTGTAGAAACAAGTAAAATGTATAAATCAGTATTTGCGGGTACGTCAATCGTCAATCCGAAAATAGCTATTTCTTCTTTGAAATGGCCATTGTTGGCCCGTACCGTGTCAACAATCTAACTCCATCGGTTTCGATCATGAGCCAGCTATTCATATTATTGCAAGCAACTAGAAGATGCAATATCGCTTCCTACGCCATGGAGCCATCGTCGCCGACAGCGACCTCTTCGCCTAACTAAATGCGGCTCTTCCTTCAATGATCGCTATATCATTCGGTTGGGATCAGCACACAGAATATAACTGAGCCAGCGTTCTCACTGCCTTTTGATTACATGCACGATGTATACCTGATATTGGACCAATCGCCGGTCTAAGTGTGCGATAGCGGCCACAACAACCAAACCAACCTACATCTGATATTATTTGTGGCTATTAATATCTTTTGCACTATTATATATTATAACTATTATATAGATGCTTGTTTTCAATGTTGGGACGATGTTGAAATAACTCTTTGTCGGTTCGCTTATTCGTGCAGTTAGAATGTGCAGTTCATATTCGAAATATTCAAAACAGATGGACCTAAAACGTTCCTTACCCCCACTTATGCTGGATTGATATTAGTCGTTGGTACTAGCAACACGAACACACTTTTTGATCCCATTCTTCAAACTGCCATGTTAAACCTTTTGCTGCTGTTGTACATTTTCAACGACCGGCAATTTTGATGTTGTATAACTGAATGGGTAGACGCGGTTCATTTGGAGCTGCTAAACAGATTGTGAATGCTAGAGTACAATCACACTAAATTTATTAATAAATTTGGAATTTTTTGTGTTGAAAAAATCACTGGACTTGTCATGAATGTTAAAGCCTATGTACGTCCTACTGTACGGCATTACATCCCAATCGAGCACGTACGCACCGTTATAACTGCTACATAGCATCAGTCACTCACTGTCCAGAAAAGGTTCTCGGGGGCCAGAATCTATATAAAAATAGATATCGTAACCAGATGCGCGGTGAAACTACCAATCCTTAATACACAACTTTAACCACTGAGTCATCACTCATTTGTATCTTACATTATAAAATCTAACCTAACAGTTCAACGTTTCTTACAAATGCCGAGAAGATTGCAACGGCCGTTTTAACCATATAATTATGCCGTTTTCATATAAAAAGTGAATGTTATCGATGGAGTACTTACTTAATTTCTCTGCATTAGTTATTTTATCCAATCATAGATGTAAGACAACATTCGATTTAATTTGAATAGACATAAAATATATTGACCGAATTCTTAAAGTTGTGGGAGTTCGAGAGGACGATACAGGGTTTGACGCCCTATAGAGGCTGGAAAGAAGAGTTTTTCAACAAAGCTATGGCTCCGTATTGGTGGAAGCCTCGTGTACACGATCCATTATCTATGTCACTATAGGCTGTCGTGGAGCGATGCAATGTGTAGATATTCAATACAAATCAGATGTCTTGTCAGACGTACTCTCCGATATGGCTTCGAAATAAGATAGAACTACGAAAGAGTGAGTAGTGTTTCGGTCTCAAAACAGATAGTATAAATAAAGAAACAAACGAGACATTGATTCGGGATGAGGCTACATTTTTCACTGCACCTATACTTTTTCGGAATAAGTGCCGTTTAACCTAGAAACAAACCATACACAAATTCGGAGTAAGCTTTCAGACTGGTTCATTGACTTAGTTCATTTTCTTGTAAAATATTTTAAGACATTTTTCGATCTATTCCGATTTCTTTCTCAAAACGTCGTTCTTACTGCTACACTTGCGACGCTTTCGCTTCTTAACAACATAGAAATAAACAATTTTATCAGCTTCACTAATAACAACTTTATTAACAATATTATATGTAATTTTTTTAACAAAAAATAAATAAAATTATAAAATACTAATAATAAATAAATGTAGCGAATTAAATATATAAAAAATTGTCAAAGTGACAAAAATACGAATGAAACTAATGGAAGTACAAGATTATCGATTTGATCAGTTTTCGCTTCAACAAATGCGGACGCAAGAATTGATAAACTTGTTATAAATATATTTTTACTACATAATTCGATAAAATTTAATTGACAAAATATTATAACAAATATAAATTGACCTAATAAATTTGCAACAGTTCCCTCAATAGATTTTGATTGCTTATCTTTTGTATTCCATTTATGCTTCCCATATTTAGAGCCTACGAGCGATGCAATTGTATCTCCGACACCCACAGACAAGATACCCGAAATCAGTGGAAGAAAATTATTTGAATCTGATTCGAATGAATTGCATGAGCACACATGAAGCCACAACGGTAGACTACATCCGACGAGTAAATAAATTGGTGTCAGAGCTAATTTACCAGCATCCTTCTCGTCGATAAACGATTGAACACATATATGAAGTGTTTGATAGACTGGCTCAAGTCTAACAATTCTAGCAGTTTCTAGCATTATAAATATTGAAAATACAACTCCGGACGCAACAAATAAAAATGTGCATTCCATTATTATTCCAGGAACATAAACCAATACAATAAGAATATGAAATATTTTTCGGATTCGAGTTGAGGTCACTGATTTATTGTGATAAATTTGCCACCAACAAATGCATCCAGTAACGGCAATTAATCCAAATAGATACGAGATGAATAATAACCGATAAGTTGTTTCGAATAGAAAATTAAAAAGTATGAATACTGGAGGTTCTCTAGTGACAGGGAACACCATAACGGTTAGAGTAATTGTTATTAGGACACAATAGAATGATGGTGTTTTACGCAAAAATGAAAAAAAATATATAAGTAGTATAATGAAATTAACGCCTAAACAACCGATTTGGATAATTGCCGTTAGTTTATTAAATTCTGTTACGGGTGGTTGATTGTAATAATAAGGCACTTGTATATAAGAATTGTATAAAAATATCACATAACCTTGTACAACTAGTGATGCTTCACCCAGTGTGAAACTTTTAGGAAACTTCTTTAGTACAAAAAAGAAGAATGCATTATAAAGGAATGTTGTTAAGTATCCGCTCACTAAACAGAACGCTATATCTGTAACGGATAGTAAAAATCGAAATTATTCTAATATAAATATAAGAGAATTATATTAATCACTTACGTTGTTTTAAACAAACCCATACAAGGAATGATATGATTGCTCCGGGCACTAATTTTGTAGAAAAATTAAGTTTCTTGCTTATACGGCCATAGCCTAGTTTCAAAAATATTTCGGTGGACTGTAAGAACAACCCGAAACATATAATTGTGCTTAATTTATATTCAAAATGGGCTTTTGAGTGGCTCGATGTATTGGCTATAAAAGCGGCCGGTATTAAAATCGATAACCAAAAACCATGGCTTGCATTCGGTCTATAAAACAGATTAATTAAATATGTAAAAGAAAAACAACAAAACTGTTTATAATTTGCAATCATACCTTGGTTTGATTCCAAAATCTCGGCAATTTCGATCGACCCGTTTTAGCATAGTCTCATAATCCAAATTATCCCTTTTAAATGCCATCTTGGCTGTTTGAGCGTACACATTTAACTAATTTTCAATACATTAATCAATAAACTTTTACTCTACTAAGTTATTATTCACGTTTAAACATTGATAAACGTTGATTTGTATTTTGTACATATAACAAAAAAAATTGTGATGATTATTGATTAAAAAATGTTGACCTTTGGAGTTATGATGAAAATGTAATGCAAATGTCCTCAATCTCACATGTTTTGCCTAACCTAACATTTTTATATAAATTATTTACTAATTGTTTCCATTTATTAAATAAAATATTATGATAAACGATATCTTCGATATGACAGCATTAAATTATAACTAGAAAATAAATAGATTTTGTCCACTAGTTTTGACGTTTATTTGTTTTGTTTTTTATTTAACTATAATAAATAGGGTTGTACAATGTGTTGTTACGTTGCTATGTGGAGACTTCACCCTTTAAACCACGTGAATCTCATACAAACATAAGTATCGATTCATACGGTAGGATTTAAATCCTACCCCTATTTGTGCTCATAAAATGGTCTATTTTGTTTCACACTTTCATTTTTATTTTCGATTTGGCTGTGGTTTAACAAAATGTAAACTGTATTTAGTTTTGTTGTATAATTGTGGTTATTACTATTTTTGTTTTGATAATTATCAAATTTTTTGTAGTTTCACACTAACACATACAAAAAGCAATAAAAATATTTTACATGGTTCAAAAGTTTTTATTGCTCCAACCTAACATATTAATTTTGCATACTGAAGAGTCGAGATGAAATAGCAAAATATTGTTATGTAAGACGACTTTTTTTACAGGTCAATGGTAGTGTTTACACGTAGCATCACTATGCTGCATCTTTTCCTCGTCTCTTACCTCTTCGTCTATAAACTATTTTTGGAGTGGGGATTTTTGTGTGCAATTTTTCAACCAATATTTTCTGTGTCTCACAATTTGAGACACACTAATACTACGATAAAGTAATAAAAAAAATTTTTAAGGTCGGATTTTTTTTTCATATTTTGCTATTTCATTTTTATTATGAGTATTGATGGATGAAAACCAAATCTAAAATAATAGATGTATACGCTTATATAATAGGTGTAAAAAAATTTTTAGGGGTCGATTTTTTCTTCGTTCATTTTTGATTATGTTCTGTTTATGAAATTTTATGAATGATTTATTTTTAGGACTGTTGTGTTTTGTATTCTATGTACAAAAATTTGTATAATTATGTACAATTAATTATGTACAATTTGTATAATTGAAATGGAAGTATATTCAATATTTTCTACAATATAAGTCTTTATATATCGCAAGTATTTTGTATTGGAAAAGTAAAAAAAAAATTCGATTACACTTAACTCGAAGTTTAATTATTTTGCAAGATATTTTTAATTGTTTTTTTTATAAAACAACACATAAATTTCCATAAACATTATAATTTTTCCTCTACTTAAGAGAAACTTTCTTCGCAAAGCATCAAAATATAATAAAAATTATCTCACACATACTTATATAACTCAAATTTTTGATGACGATTTGAGTTTTTACGTGTAAACGATAAAGTGCGCAGTGAGGTTGTGTAGTGATGGATGAATTTAAACAGGCTCAATATATTTACAGATATCTTTTTTTTTCATTTTTTAAATTTATATAATCTTGAATCGTAATAATAATAATTTTTGTATGTATTTTTGCTAAATTCTAATGCAATATTTGTTTGTTTGTTTGTTTTTATCTCTACTATCTGTTTTGGGGCTCGAGGCACTTCCAACTCTTTCGCGGTTCGCTTATTTACGTCCTACCTTACGCCATTACAGCCAAATCGAGGACGTACGGCTATAGGTCCGATTTATAATGCAATATTTATTATTTATATTTTTTTTTTGATGGCTTTTACAGGCCATTATTGGCCCGTACCGTGTCAACAAGCAACCAGAAGATGCCAGATCGCTTTCTACGCCGTGGAGCCATCGTCGCCGACAGCGACCTCTTCGTCTACCGAAAAGCAGCTCTCCCTTCGAAGATCGCTGTATCATTCGGTTTGGATCAGCACGTAGAACGTGACCGAGCCAGCGTACTCGCTGTCCTTTGATTTCATGCTCGATATCAGAAATTTGCATTAAATTCCTGATCTCGTGATTGAAAAGAACTCGGTACATACCATCATCGTCGCGTTTCGGGCCATATATCACACGCATGATTCTTTTCTCAAATGTTAGAAGCCATCTTTCGTACTCATCCGGTCCAACCCTCACATCCATACATGACAACGGGTCTGATCAACACTCTGTACAGTTTCAGCTTATCCGTATTTGCAAGATATTTTGATTTCAGCAGTGGACGTACAGGATATAAAGTATCTTGGAGAGTTCCAAGATACTTGAATCTCAATTTAGGATTCATTAATTTTAAGACAAACGGACGCTGACAACTGTTTCAGTGGATCAAGTATCTCTTTTACTCCGTTGCCATTTAATCTAATCACACAGATATCATCTGCATATGCAAGAAGTTGATTGGATTGTCGGAATAAGATATCATCAAACCAATCATTTTTGAGCTTAGTTTTCACTTTACCGAGAATGTGCTGGGCAGTAACGGATTTGAGAAATATTTATGGAACTTTTTAAATGATACGTTGAAATGTAAACGTCACCTTAAAGCAGATTCAATGTTGCGTTCCTCCCTTTATTCCTTCAGTTCAATTTTGCTTAAGCATTTTCATTAGTTGAAAATGACGTAATTTTTCTTGTGAATTTTTTTCATCAAGTTGGTTTTTAAATAAATTTAATAATATGCACATAACTTAATATAATCTCCAAGCACAATCAATTCATGTAAAAATTTCAAGAATAATTTCAATCTTAAATTATTTACCTATAGATGGCAGCAAAATCGTTCATTAACCATGATATCGCACACAAAAATATTCAAAACGAAATGAGAAGTGGAGGAAGGAAAGAACGTAACAATGAATCAACCTTTATGGACCACTTAATCTCGGTCGTGTGAATCTCGGTCTCCACCAAAAAATAAGTAATTTTTTATAAATTACTCTCAGTCGGATAGTATCCATATACCATAACAAATCTTTTTAACACGAAATTCATAACCCATACATGTTTAAAACACAATTACTAGTATTGTGTCATTCAATTTGCATTTTTTTTTTAAATAAAAAAAATCAATTTTATAGAGTACTCTTTATTATTAAAATGTTGGCCGTAACTAACATGGTCTATTCTCAAGTCCCAATTTACGATGAAGTAACCGGATTATCGATGTAGACTTTCTACATTATCATTCATCGAATCGTTCTCGTAATAAAGCAAGGTTTTACGGGATGTGTGGCAGTAGCGCCTTCTTGTTAGAACAAATGTCGTCGAGATCACGGGCCGCAATTTCAGGCAGTAAATAGGTATTTATCATGGAGCTATCGCGATAATGGGCACTACTCTCAGATACGTACCGGCCAGTTTTATTTTTGAAAAAATATTAACCGATGATTTCTTCAACCTACACACCTTACCTTTGATTTGTCTGGATGTAATAATACCACAGCTTGAACCACTTCGGGTTGCTCGCCATCTCAAGAGCCATAAGGATCTCAAGAGCCATAAGGATCTCAAGAGCCATAAGGATTACAACGCATACGCTCATCTTGCGCCACTTTATTTTCTTCACTACGTGGTGGATGCGATCTGTTTGATGGCGTATTATTCAATAATAAAAATCGAGTTTCAAATTTTTCGATGGTATAACGAATTATTAGTGAAATTGACCATAAGTTTCACTAAGCACGAGCACATTCTTCGTAGAACGCTGATTTTTGTACTACAGCTGGGTAATTTGTTGGGCTAATTCTTTTCATGATAGAATGTCAAACAATAACAAACACAAATACCATATCTGTTTGACACGACTCACCGTGCGTTCATACGCTTGGATATTTTTGTTACTACTTAAATCCAAACCCGAAACTCCAATAAAATTACTCAATAATGATAAACCACGCCCCTTTGGGTTGAAAAATATTCAACTTTGAGCAGATGTAAAACCTACTAAAATATCCAAGCGTATGACGCACGGTCACACATGTTCTGGGATAAAATCCTTACTGGAAAAAGGACCTAATGAATCACCCGTTACTAATGTCATTTTGGTTTAATTTTTTTTTAACAATTTAAACTTAAAATTATCAAAACTTATAACTTAATATGAAAACAAACAAAAGCATAAATCATAAATATTTAACACTACAAAAAACTAACGCACTATTCTGTGCAAACCATGTGCAAACTAGGACTTCATCGATAAAAATCGTTTGTAGTTCGTGAATAGACTATAATTCTCGACTTTAAAAAATTGTTTATAGGGAATGTACGAAATTTTGAAAAACTGTCATTTTAATTGGTAGCATCCAGTATTATAAAAATTAAACGAATGTCACATTTTGAATTATTTCTGAATTGAAAAGATATAAAATATAATAAAATGCAAGTTGGTTTAAATAAATATGAGAAAATAGACTTTCTCGGGGAGGGACAGGTAATGTATTTATATCTAACATACTAGCCAACCATCATGTCTTATAATTTAAATTTTTTAGTTTGCTACGGTTTATAAGGCTCGTGATGTTCAAACAGATAAAATCGTTGCCGTAAAGAAAATCAAAATTGGTAGTCGTGAGGAAGCTCAGGATGGTATAAATCGCACGGCTCTTCGTGAAATTAAACTTCTACATGAACTTCAGCATGAAAACATTATTGGATTGCTGGATGTTTTTGGTCATAAGTCCAATGTTTCGCTTGTATTTGATTTTATGGATACAGATCTTGAAATAATTATAAAAGACTCTAAAATCGTACTCACCCCAGCCAATGTAAAGGCTTACATGATAATGACATTACAAGGATTAGAGTATTTACATCTCAATTGGATTTTACATCGCGATTTGAAACCAAATAATTTACTAGTAAATTCTTCAGGTGTACTTAAAATTGGTGATTTCGGTTTGGCCAAATTTTTTGGTTCACCAAATCGTATTTATACACATCAGGTGGTAACGCGATGGTATCGATCGCCAGAGCTGTTATTTGGTGCTCGGCAATATGGAACCGGTGTTGATATATGGGCTGTCGGTTGTATATTAGCTGAACTTTTATTACGTGTACCATTCCTTCCGGGGGAGAGTGATTTAGATCAATTATCTAAAATATTTCAAGCTTTAGGAACACCATCAGAAGATCAGTGGCCTGGAATTAAACTTCTTCCAGATTATATGCAGTTTAAACAAATGCCGGGTACACCATTACGACATATATTTACTGCCGCTTCGAGTGATTTACTACAGTTACTAGAATCTTTGTTAGCGTTACATCCGTTAAGCCGATGTACATGTACCGAGGCTTTACAAATGACGTATTTTTCGAATAAACCAGCACCAACTGTTGGTCCAAAATTACCTATGCCTTCTTCTTTTGTTCAAAAAGCTTCGGATGATAAACCCGTACTTAAAAGAAAAATAGCTGATAACACTGATGGAGCTACGCTCCCGAAAAAACTACAGTTTTGATTTATATGAAATAAAAATTTTGTTTTAAACTATTTGCATTTTCCTGTTTTATTTATTATATTATGATTTTTAAAATAGGGGTGATTCAGCCTGAAAAACAATGCAGTAGCCGGGAATACGAGAAGAGAAGTTCACCTTCAAATTCGTGAACTGACCTTCCCGTCCCGTTTCAAACGATACATGAAGAAATTCAAGATATATAACTGCACTCAACGTTTTCCCTGGGGGAATGTCAGTCATAAATTTTAATTTTAAAGAAATGGCGTAATTGGTAGTATCGGGTATAATTTTGTTGCCCAGAGTGGAAGGTCCACAGACAGATGTACTTTTAGTTGAATGGCTGTGCTCGCTGCTATTAGGTTGCCTAGAATATCTAGATGAAGGACTGAGATGAAAGAGAACTCCCAGAGCTTGAGTAGATGTACCCCTAAGAAACGCACTAATATATAAGCTTTTTCATTAGGGTTTTCAAATTGGACATGGTTTTTAATGGTGGCCCACTATCAATGAAATACTACAATTCAAGTGCGTACCTTTTAAAGTAGGTGGGTCACAACGAGGAAGTTTTTAATTTCTAGTGAACATAACCAGCTCGATTTTCATTTGTGGATTTATATTGAGAGCATAAAAGTTCTCTCTATATCGAAATAGACCATCGATTCTGATAGTGAGTGAACAACTCTTCGATTCCCCATACACTACGAGTGATTTTGCTTACAACTCCGGTTTAATCAAATCCCAGATATGAACTTCTAAAGGAGTTCTAATTAAATTATAGCTCTAATTAGGATTGTAGTAAAAGCTTTTTCCCACATTAAGTATAAATATAACGTTTATTACAGTCCATTTCTTTGGAATATGGCAGAGTTCTAGGCAACCTAAGTAAATATCTTCGAACCATTGGTTGTATATCCTCAGGAATAATACTAGTATGGCTTAGAACTGTTTATTGTCCACAGGATTAATTGACTTACAAGACATGAGCCCTTTTAGTCCTTTATCAGTAGTTCCAGAGATTCCTCACTATAGTTCATGTTCCATCTAGCCGTTCGAAATAACTCGGAGTGACAAGTACTTTGTCTAACCTAGAAACCTCAGAGGATATTTGTATTTACCACATAAGAATAAATGGTCGCCGAATCCGACTAATCCTTGTAGCAGTCCGAGGCATCATAAGCTTTTATTTTTCTAGCATGCTAGCCGCTACCTCTCAACGTTGGAGTATTTAACCTGTTTCTGGATCAAGATGTCCTACAGTGTTGAGAAGTATAACCTATCACCACCACTACAGCATATACAGGCCTGAACAAGCGGCTTCATTAACCGTTTGTTGTGTAATTAGCTAGGTATAAAAGGACTAGCTTTCTTCACTGTTTTGTTGCTCAGAATTATTTTTGATTGTATCGTTTGTCATTGAACTGAAATCCCTAGTATATAGAAATAGCTGTAGGGTGCCAAGCATCCGGATAAGATGTTCGAGACTGAACATTTATATTTATATTGTTGTCTTAAGCACCGTACGGTTTAATCTTTGCCTGAGAACCAAGCACTTAATTGTGATGCTTCTCACTTACGGGCACCAATGTTCTATCTTACGTCATAGCTTAATTGGCAACGTACGACTATAGCCCTGATTTGCATAGATCATTTACCCCATGTCAGTCCATAGTATGAACTAGCATGAAAGAAAGTGAGGGGAGATGCATGCGCTTTGAACTTCAACAGGGTATGCTCATCCACTTCAATGTTCGTAACGAATGATGCAAATTCACTTCTGTATCCAGCTCATATCGAGACTCTAACCCGATAAATAAATGAAAGCTAAATAAAAGAAATTAAAACTAAAATCACATCACATGATCTTAAAGTAGTTCTTAAGCTTATGTAAAATAATTTATTACAACTCATATGGATATGTAATGTGTTGTCGATACACAATTATGTATAAAATGGAATTTTTCAAAAATACAAACTATTTGGAATGGCATAGTTGGATTTGTACAGCATATCCATAATAATTTTACCGTATGTCACTAAAATATCACTCTTTGAGTCTCTGGAATAATATAACACGTACCGTTTCAGTTATTCAGGGTTAAATATTATTGGCAACATTATCGACTCACTGGAATTAAGAGATTCATTAGCAAAATTCCAAAAGAATAAATGATTTGTTATCCACATATGATAAAGGCCTCGTTAACAACTCCTTACGAGTTCAATTTATCTGTACATGCAATATATTAACCTACCAGTAGTACATATAAAGCACAAATATTGATTTCCATTGGGTCTTGGTCTCTAAATCTGAGATTTTATATTAAGTTATATAGTCTTGACTTTGAGACCAGCGGGAACAGAATATTGTTAGTGGATGCAAGTATGTACTTGCATCAAAGAGTGTCGCAGAAATATATTATGAGATATTTCATAACATTTCAAAGCACTGTGGAACAAAAAATATCTAATAGAAGCATGGGTTAATTCATAGTTATCGAATTTCTTGGAAAGCAAGCACTTCTCCCATACTCGTACATGCTGAAATGCTATACAGTAATGAGATAGGTATAAAATATCTAATTGTTTATTTTTTATCTTCACTATCTGTTTTGGGCTCGAAACACTCCCAACTCTTTCGCAGTTCTATTTTAACTTTCTACCGTATCGGAGTCATCTAACTCGATGACATACGGCTATTGTATCGATATGCGTAGACCATGGAGGATGAGACGGTCAACAAGATAAGCACTCCAAAGTGGTGGGTCTAACCGGTCCAGCGGTTTGTTTGTTACATCCTCATCACCGATAGTAATCGAATGACGAAACATTCACTGGCCCATTTGGTCGGCCAGAATTAACTTAGTTTGCCCTTCACAGAGGGGATATTATGGAATTTTTACGATTTCGGAAAATACGACCCGCGGCGGATATTTATGAAACTATATCATTGTTCGTAAAATTTAAGACAATGAAGTTTGTTATTTTATGTTATTTTCAAAGAAAATAGAAATCGTTTAGTTAATTAATAATAATAAAAGTTTAATAGAACATTTTAAAATAATCAATGTTTCAATATGCAAAAAAATTGTACGATTATGTGTTGTATTTCGTAAATACGATATTTGTCATCTACATTCTACTATAGACAAGTCGGATTTTGTCATTAGCTTTTCGTAAAATACGACTTCGTTTTTTTTGGTTCATAAAATACGGCGAAATTTACGATCTTCGTATTTTACGAACGAAAAAAATTCATAGTAGGAATATCCACGACGAATCGGAAAATACGAAATCGTAAAATTTTCATAATAGTCCTCCTAAAAAAAACAATATTTTAAAATTTCATGTAATTAATCGATTAAAAAATTATGTGAAAGATAAATTCATGTATCGTTGGAAATTCCTATTATTTCATGCTTTTGTCAATAACAGATTAATTTTTGGGATTTTATTGTGAAATAATAGGAATTTCCAAAGAGAAATGAAACTATACAATCTTTGAAATATAGGTACTGTTTCTTATAAAAAGATTTGAGGAATAAATAAAAAATATTTTAAGTTGTTTTTTTTTTAATTTTTTCGTTTTTTTTATTTATTTTTTTTTTATTTTCTTTTTATATTTTTTATGACTTTTTTTAAATATTTAATTTTTTTTATTTTGATTTTTACGTTTTGTTGTTTTTTTTTTTGTTAATTTTTCAAATATATTATAATTTTTTTTGTACAATAATGAAATTTAAGAAAAAAGTCTTTATAAACAAATGTTAGACAAAATATGATTGTAAAATTTCTATAAATCGAAAATTAAGTTTTTAATAAATCTGGAAAGAAATCGTAATTGAATGAAAGACACTTAAATAATTCGCGAATAATTATATAAAAAGACTCTTTTCTTTCACATTTTTTTCAATTTTTTTTTTTAATATTTTTTTTAATGATAAATTTTTACTTTTATATATATATTTTTTTTGTTTTCATTTATATTAATTTACAGTTTTTTTATTATTTTTATTATATTTTAATCTTAAAAATCTATCAAAAGAAAAGAAAAAACATGATAAATACTAAATTAAGTAAAAAAAATAATGATAAACCAAGTTGAGAGTATTCTTATAACAGTTAAAAAGTCTTTTTCATAGAAAAAATGTATAAGGATATTGAAATAGGATCTAATATCTTTGTCGGTGGTTCTTCAGGTATAATCATGCGGCGACTTTTTTTATAAATTGGATAGACAGAAACAATATAATAAACCTACACCCAACTACTTTTAATGGAACATTTTTCTAGTATTTCAAATTAATTCCTCGAACAGAACAATTGCATGATTTAACCTTTGTATACGAACCAAACGGCGAAAATATTACTTTTAGAGAAAAATAATTAAAAATAAATAATAATTAAGATATTACAAAAGTAAACCATCTCTCTTCCTTAATTAAATTAAAGATGTATTAATTTAATAAGTAGTTGTGTTCGAAAATTTTAAAAAATCTCGAATTATTTGAGAGGATATTTACTTTTAAAAAGGAAAAACCAGTCTTATATTTTTAAAATGAAAATTATGAATATTTCGAAAAACAATTCTTAATTCAAATTTGAAAATAAATTTTCCTTTTTGCGTTTAAATTTTGTATTTTTTTTTTTGAGGTGTTGGCACCATATTTTTTTATAGAATTAGTTAAGTTAGTTTTAATAATTATTAATAGAAGGGAAATATCACAAAAATTTGTTTTTAAAGATTTATACGTAACGTATTTTTTACGATATTATTATCACAGCCATCAAAAAAGCGCCTTAAATTAGTTAATTTTTACGTTTCTCTAATGTTATCTCTTCTAAAATAAATTAAATTAGTAACGATAATTAATTCGTATTTTTGGCCCTTTTTAAATGATATAACATTATTTTATATAAATATTTTCCCTACTTCCAGGTGATAAAAGTCGAATAAAATTTTATCATCGTAACGACAAAAACAAAATATCAAAATGAAAACATATACACGATATAGTTATTTCCAATGCGATAATAATTAAATTCAATTACTTTAAAATCAACAAAAGGACACATTCAATCGACTTAAACCACTTAGATTCGAAAGGAAAAATATTTCCGTAAATAGGACGATTTGTTTTTTCTCTTCTATCTAAAAAATATATATGTATATATAGCGATGTGTGTTTGTGTACAGAATTTAAAAAAAAAAATAAAATGATTTCTGGAAACAAAACCAACTATCATTTCAACCATTAGCAAACCACCATCAATTTAGCGAAGAAGTTTTTAGCGTATTTTTTTCTTATTTTAATTAAAAAATCAACATATTTTTCTATTCCTCATAAACATCCTGTTCCAGCATTAATTGCTATCGATGGCGAAGACGATATAGATGACGGCATAGATAGTATGGATGTCATGGGGTTTCCTGATATTGACGTTGATGTTGATGATGAGGATATTGATGAAAATGCATTTGTTTGTAGAAATACTGTTGTGAATACGGAATTTAAATCCATTGTTTCATGCAAAACCTTGTACGAGGTAACAAATACGTTTTTTATTTTATCAAATATTTCACCATCGTAAACTGAACGTGCTGTATTTGTTAAATCAAATGGTTCCTCGATACATAATTGTTTCCATTGGTGTGGATCATTTTTGTAGCTTCTAGCTTGGCGACATTCTTCTATTGGGAGTATAGAAGCGGTGCGAACAGATATAGCGTACTGAGAATAACTGAAAAAACAAATTTAATTATTAATTTATTCTCATCTGAACCAGAATAAACACTAGCGAAAAAACAAAAGGTGAGTTTGAGAGTATAGAAAATATAATAAGCCATAAAAGTTGCGACTGTTTATTCTCGAAAATATTAATCGTACGACACGTGAACACTCTACTACGTCTTAGCAAAATTAAATTATCAGTCTAAAATTATTTGTTATCATTTTTGTTTCAAGTATGAACTTCTATTATAGACTTATTATTAATATTTTATCTTTGAATGGCCATAAAACAAGTAATTTCTGTTTTCTACATACGGTAGATCTATTTTTTACTGGAACTGGCTGCATTAAAAACATCTGAAACACTAATTATTATAAAAATACTTACTCGAAATGACTATAATATTCCAAAAAACCGTAAAATAATTCCCCCATCGTTTGTCGATTATCTGATGTATACGATTTCATACTCTCAATCATGTCTATATTGCTTAAATCCAAAATTTTTTGAAATTTATCTGGATACAAGGCATGTAAACATGGTAAAACAGGTGGACTAACTCCAACTTGTAAATAATGTATCACCATTAAAACAAGTGAATAACTCGAGATCGTCATATTTTTCGCATTATTTATATGATGAAATTGTGCCCATAATTTAACAATAACCGCCAAAGGTTTCAAGCGCCAATCCACTGGAAATAAAAATAGTATATTTTGTAAATATAATAAAAATATTCATTATAAACCGCTGTAATAGAATTTGATATCGTCGGCATGTTTTCTGATTCATGCTGAAAAAATATATAATCCCAACACTACGATTTTTATGGTAACATAATATATGAGTTAAATATAAAAGTAATTACTCTGTTGATAGCAATACAGCAAATGTGTATTTCGTATTCCGACACAATTATTAAAGTTCAAATCAACTTCCAGTGCATTAAAGTTATCCTTAAACCGTAAAATTGGTACTTTAGCTTGAATCAAATGAAAATTTTCAAATATTCCAGATGTGTTCATTAAGTAATTTTTTAATTCGGTTAAATAAAATAATGCTTCGATACGTGGATCATTATGAGTAATATATCGTGTAACTAGACACATATCAACATCCGAATTATCGGTACCAAATCCAGTTATTGTAGATCCAACTAAATATAATCCGTATCGTGGAAATGCTTTCTAGAAGAAAAAGAGAAGAAGTATTACAAAATCGTTCTATTAATTGATAAACAATTTACTAACTTTGATACACAGAAATAAATAACGCCACAAGTACATTTTTCTTTTAAATGTTTCCTCAGTCTGTTGAGCGCAAATAAATCGATCCCATATATTTTGTGAAATCATATCCCATTCGGAACCTATAAATTATATAAATTATTAGACTTTAAAACAAAATTGAGTAAAGTTCAATATTTGAAGCTAAACAGAAATTAGATCTCTGGAGAAAAAATGTATTTTGTTATGGTTTTTACAACGCATTGTTAGCCCGTACCGTGTCAACAATCTGACTTCATCGGTTTCGATCACGAGTCTTCATACAGTTGCACGCAAATCACAAGATGCCAGATCGCTTACTACGGCAGCCACCGTTGCCGACAGCGACATCTCCGAATACCGAAAGATCGCTTTAAAGATTGCTGTATCATTCGGTTCGGATCAGCACGTGATCGAGCCAGCGAACTGTACTCATTGTTCTTTGATTTCATGCACGATATCATGAATTTGCATTAAATTCCTGATCTCGTGATTGAACAGAACTCGCATGATTCTTTTTTCAAATGTTTGAAGCCATTTTTCGTACTCATCCGTCAAGGTCCAACTCTCACATCTATACATGACAACGGGTCTGATCAACTCTCTGTACAATTTTAGCTGAATTTAAAGGATATATTCCAACATGAGATTAAAAAGTATAGGGGACAGCGCATCTCCTTGTCGAACACCAGAAGTAATTGCAAAACAATTTTGTTTCTGGTGTGTAGTGACAATTATTACGTCCATTAAACATAAAAACCTATTTTATTTAAAAAATCAACCAATTTTGGGTACAAGCTCTTTTTCAATGGGGTGAGAAGCATGGAGCAGACAATATTAAAAAAATCTTTACAATTAAGTTTAAATTACCTATACTGTTACTTTTAGCACGCCATTCAATATATTTTGATTTACACGTCTCGGAAGATCTCAAACTCCTAATACTGAATGGAACAGAATTCCATAGAGCAATACCTCTAACAAAAAATGAGGAATCTAAAGACTTAGAAAAATTTCGAACAGGGAGCAATCGAAGATTGGCGTAATGCGACCTGCTTAATAATTAATTAATTTTTTGAATAGATAATTTGGTTCGTTAGTAACAAGACTAGTTTAGGGTGAAATATTGTCAAATTTCATAATAAAACGAGTGTAAGCATTAAAACATCTTATTAGAATAGTCTTATTCTTAATTTCTATTATACCAAATACCAAGTAAGACAGCATTACCATATAGGAAATCAGATAGGAGACAGGAACATTTTCTTTTTAAACTGGCTATCTGTAAACCCTACCAATTTATACAGACAACTAAGCAACCCAAAGAGTTTTGTTAAATACTATTCCCAAATTGCTAACCAGTAGCTGAAAACGGAATGAAGGACCCATTAAGATGAATATAAGGAAAATAAAACGTATCTAACGACTGTTTGTAAATATAAAGTGCTATTACTAGTTTTACGAGCCCATCGATAACCGACAAATTATATCTTCTATCTAAATCCTCGTTAACCAGAGAAATATTACTAACAATAGAATGCTAATTTAATTCTATGTTATTAATGTAGATAAAAAAAATAATAAAGGACCAACTACCGAACTACAAGAATCATCTGAAGTAACTGGAAGAAATTTAGAATGCTAATCAAGCAACCGAAAGGGAAAATTTAAATTGTGCGATAAGCTTGTTATAAAGACAGCAGTATTCGTCCCATGGAACTTTCTAAACCCAAATTAAATATTGAGTAAAGTATTATAAATTACATGGGACTGAATTTGGTTGCTCACTACTATCTCAGTCTTTTGGAAATGGAACTTAAAATACTGACAGGTATAAACTAGAATATATCAATAGGATTGCTAATTTTTAGAACTATTTTACTGAGTTTATATTGCCCGGGAAAAGAAGAGGAGGTTAAGATAAACTAACATTCTTTTAGTTATTTAATATTAAGAACAGCGAGCCTAAGTAAATTTTAGTCTTTATAGAGTTACACTGTATTGTGTTGGAGAGACGATAAGTCACGAGCTTAAATATAAAGTATGAGATAATTGAGTTAAAATAAAATTATATCAAAATAGAGTAGCCAAGAGAGATAATAGAGTAAACTTGTAATAAATTATTTCGATTGTTAAAGTAAATCGTATTGAAAATATTTGATTTGCTTCATTGCACATCATAAACGTACAATATCTAACCATTTCTAAACTTAGAATTATAAAAATACATTTCTACAATAATAAAAATATAAACAAATCACTTACCAACAATTAAATCTTTGTGAGGAACTTTTGTTTGTATTAAATGTGATTTTGCCAAAAATCTATCTGGAGGTGTATGAATAAACTCACTCGAAGCTCCTTTTATTGTATATCCG
Source organism: Tipula lateralis (assembly GCA_963932295.1). Lineage (NCBI taxonomy): Eukaryota > Metazoa > Arthropoda > Insecta > Diptera > Tipulidae > Tipula > Tipula lateralis. The sequence goes on from OZ010737.1 coordinate 141,364,628, forward strand.
CTATTATTTAATTTCTTTCCAGTTCTATTAAACTTCCCGGTTGTAATGGCACTAAGTGGATGATTAACCACAGGTGAATTTTTCTTTTTATTTATATTACCACTATCAAATCCATCAAGATGATCGGTTACAAAATTTAATCCTGTATCCGATGAACTACTACTATAATTATGCTTGTGCATAAAATTTGGTTCGTATGGTTGATTTAAATTTTGATGTGAACCATAAAATGTATAATAACCCCGAAATGGTTCATCACTTATTTGGGATAAACTTACTGGTAGTTCAATAATATGTGGCCCATTTCCATTGTGAGAATTATTATTGTGACCATTGATCGAATATAACATTGATGAATCAGTATCAAATCCATTGAAATTACTATTTCCATTTGTATGTTGTATAGCATTAATGTTGTAACCAACCATATCATCGATTTGCCTATTATTCACTTTATGGTTACCAATATTGATGTTTGTTGAAATATTTTGTGTACCATTGGGAGTGATTTCGATTGGTGGGCTTTCTGATTTTGGACTAGGAGTTGGAGATCGACTATTTATAACACGATTCGATCTTGAATAAAGTACCTACAAATGTAAAAACATATTTAAGAAATGAAATCTATTTAAAAAAACTATCTCTTGTTAGACTTACAGTTTTTGATGGATTTTGATTTGTTGTTATATTTTTTGTATTATTACTATTGTTATTAAAGTTTTTATTTGTTTTTGATTGCCAACCTCCATTACATAAACCAGGGTTTATATTATTACTCCAATTTCTCTGCTTTCCTTGATGATTACCATGAGGATTGAAATTTCGATTAAACGTATGATAATTGTTGTTGTGATGATAGTTGTGTTGATTAAATCGATAGTGATGATTATTACTATTATTGTTTACATTGCTATTTGTATGATTAGAATTTGTATGTTGAGTGGAATCAATGAAATAATGCTGATTGTTTAAACTAGAATTTGAGTTGTGTTTTAAGGAAACTGGTACTGCGGTTGAATCAGTCATTGTTTTATGATTTTTTTGGATACTCGTATTATTGTTACTATCATCGTTTGATTTATATCCAGAGAAATTTGTTCGGCCAGAACTTACTTGTTCTCCGACATAATGTAAAAAATCTAACGAATATGGTCCTGGTACTGGTGATGCTACTGTGGTCGTGGTATTGGATGTTGTTGTCTTTGAATTAAAATTGTTCATTCCCATTACATTGCTTAATTCATTTTTATTTGAGCACGATGATTGTATACTATCGGATGAACTGGTACATGATCTTGTTGAATCGGAAGATTTCGTTTTTGATAGTGGCATGAAATCAGAAGAACTATTATTGTAAAGATTATTTACATACATTTTTATGTTTTGGTGGATGACTTTGTTACTGCTACAACTACTACTACTACTACTAGTATTTTTATGACTGTGATTATTATAAAAAGATGATGATGATGTAGATGAAATGATATGTTGTTTTGGTGCATGATTATTTGATTTAAATGTATTTTTTGTTTTCTTCTGTTTGGAATCGAAACCGGCACTATTATTGTTAGTTTTACGATACATATCGCGGTATAAAAATAATAAATTTAAAAACAATAAAATTTTATTGAATTCAAAATACAATTTTTTGAATATATATATATATACTTTAATTCTAAATTAACAACTTATTTTTTTAAAACAAAAAAAAAGGATTAATAGTGATAAATTTATGAATTACATGAGTATTTTGGCGCGACTCTAGCATTCATTTGTACCTCAAATTTCCCAATGAATTTAATTTTTCTATTTTCTCGTTTATAGCTATATTTATATATATTTATAATTAATTCAATAATATTAAGATTTTGTTTATTAAATATTTCGTTTTTCCAAAAAAATCGAATTTCACTTAAATGCTGCCCAATTTAGAATAGATCCAGTTTTCTTTACACATTCACCACTTCTTTCGAGTTTCGTTTATTTTTTATTCTAGCTATATGTTTTTTATTCTAGGATTTATAATCTGAAAATTGTGTTATGAACATATTTTAGATTTGTGTGTATATTTTGTTTAATAAAAAATAAAAAATTTACAAACAAAAAAATTGCAACTTTTTCGGTACAAATTTTTGTGCAAAATGTCTTCGTGTTTCCACCAATTTTTTAATCACGAAATCATTCAAACTATTGTTAACATTTTCTTTGCTTACCATTTATGTCTAATTATAATAACATAGCAAATTAATTAGTTTAAATTAAAAATTAGCTTTTGTTTAAAGACTTTTTATTTAATAGAAAAATTAAATTTCAAAAATATATATTTATTTAATTAATTTTTTCTTTCTGAGAGTAAATTTAACTGTTTTCAAAAATATCGTCTGTTCTCGCCATGCCAAATAAATTTTGTCAAATAAAAAAAGGTAAAAAAATTATCTTCTAATCAAAATATCTCTTCACAAGATATAGTGCACTCTATTATAATATTTATAAAATGATATTTTGTTTACCTGACATATTTCATTTGAATTCGATATTATGTATGTTCGTGTTTAAGAAACAATATTAATATATATTTAAATTAATTTTTTAATATATGTATTTATATAGCTCACCAGCAAACGTAATTATTTTACAAAAATATTATAAAACAAAAAATTTTTAAAATATGTACAAATAAATCGGAACAAAAAATTTTTCTTACGAAAACCAATACAAGTTAAACAATTTGTACACAGATGTCCCTAACCTAACAAACAAAAATCCTAGGGAAAAGTAAAAAAAATAAATATGACAATTAAATAACCTCAAAAAGTTGTTCATCATAGAAATAGTTATGCAAAAATGTTCACTGTTAAACTAAATCGAAATATTAATTTAATTTATCGATTATCATCGAAAACAAAATTTTCAACTGTAAGGGCTATTAAAAATCCATATAATCAAAATGATTATACCGAAAAACCAGAATATCCAGAAATTCAAGATTGTTCACGTGAATCGAAAGAACGTCAAAAAAATGAATTATGGTATTCGAAGATCAAAAGTTTAGGTACAATTGAAGAAAAATTAATTAAAATAAACATGCCGCGATATTATGGATACAAAACGGTAATGTTAGATGAGAAAAAATTACGATACAATTCTTTACCTTTCATTCAACATGCAACTGAAACAGTGTTTAGTACGGTAGAAAATTTGCCCGACTTTTATGCAAAATACGACGAAAAGATTGCGAGTTTCATCCAGACAATCAAATCCGATATTGAAAATTGTATCTTATTCGAATACGATGTGTACAAGTAAGTTATTATTACATAAAAATTGTATCGCAAACTGTAAATCTATTAATTGTAGACATGGCCCAGCGAATACTAAATCGAAACAAACACCGGAAGAAAAAAGTCATGAAATGAGTAACGCAATATTAACACAAATTAATCGAGTAATGATGAATGCATTGATGGCTGATAATTCGCATCTATCTGAAACTGAAATCGATTTAAATGCTAGACATGACGCTTTTTGGTTCGTTGACGGAATCATGCCTCCTAAAAACGTGAAAACATACCGAGAAAAACGCCCATGGCTCGAGCATGAAGTCGATAAACCTATACCACGAAGCATGCAGTATACCGGTAAACCATTTATATCGGTGAGACATGCAGATCCGCTTGAACCTATTATATCAACGGTGGGACAAGCAAGAACCGATGTTCCACGATTTGAATTCGAGCCACAAACACTTGGTTATGTAACTTCTCATCGACATGGTACTACCGTACCCGGTTTTTGGCCAGGAAGTGACCATGAGCATTCATTGCTCACCTATCAAACTCGGGATTTTATACCAGTTCACAATACTTCACAGGAATTTATTAATTACCATCAGCAACTACTCCATGTTTTGGGAATTCAATCTAGTTTCGCATTACTAAATGGGATATCATGCTATCATGGATTTTCCACTTTTAATGATCTAACCTATCCTCTAACCACGCAAACAATAGTGAGCAATGGACAAAAATGGTCGTTCTATGTTTATCAGTTGAATACAACCCGAACTGGTAGTAACGATCTACCTGGATCTCCAAATTTATGTTGGGGTACTAATGAAATCAAACTATTCGAAGAAATAAAAGACGGCAAATTGATTGGATTCAATGATAACGTACTTAAAAACTTAATCGGATTTTACATTAATAAGCCCCAAAAACGTACAATAGATATGAAACCATATCTTCATAAAACAGAACAAAAAATAGCTGATATAGAAAATGATGAGAGACGGGAATTTTTAGAAAAAACTTATAAACACTTGGTATCGAATAGGCCACGACACAATCCAACATACGAAGTTTATAATTGGGAAAAGATTTATAAAATTGATCATAAAACGAGACCGCTTCATCCCAGAAGACGGCCATTTGAGTTAGATATAAATCCATATAGAAGGCAGTTAGATGAGCATACTCCGGTGTATATTCCAAAAGCATTGCGGCCTGAAGGCCCGAAGAGCAAAAAGAAATGGCAAAAAAAATATTATCCTTAAATGTTAAACATACATATATTAAGCCAATAAAAATAGTTCAAGTGTATTTATTCTGTATTTAATTTTATTGGCTTTAATTTATTATAGTGATTTAGATCATTGGTGCCCCGATTTAACTATGTTTCTTTGAAAAGTGCGCCTTCGCCTAAATATCTTACTACTCCAAACTCTTATGCTTTATGATTTGTAAAGGACATTGGTCAAATCAATACAAGGTAAAATTGAACAATAAGTTAATCAGTGAAACAGTTAATCAGTCTTTGTATTGTACATAAGCAAATCGAAGGCTCATATATTACATATCCATAATTTTAAAAAATATATCTTTACTGATGATAGTGCCACTGGTGGTGACTAGAAATAATTCAATTGTGTAGCTCAAAATTTTGTGATAGCTCTAAATCATTATGTTAACGATGAACAATTAGAATTGAAATTACGAGTAATAATATAAGACCATTTCAAAAGTTCGCCTAACTGTAAAAATATTTCGTAATTTAGCATTAAAAATTATAATCTAATCCTATATAAAAACTGAAAGAAGGGGTTTATTTAGATTTGATCAGTGATGGCCAAGAATACTTCTTTGTTCAACCGAAACTGGTCTCATCGACTTTAGTCGATAAATTTGTTTTTGAAATTTCAATAATCTTACAGATCAAAAGACTACCAGTTGGATGAAGAATTGTCTACAAGCATAAATTAAACAAAGTAATTGAGAGAGGATTAGCGTTACCATTCCAGAGCAGAGGAACGAGAAGGAAATTATTTATACATACATACATATAATTTTCATATAAATTTTCTAATTTATTGTTTTATTAATCAACTGTCTCATCTGTACCAAAGTAAGAAACGAAATCGAAATAGTTGAATTGTGCTGTTTTAAAATAAATTTATTACCTTCTTTACTGAAAATTTTTTGTTATAATATTACCTATCTTATAATATTAGAAATTTATTTACCTAATTAATTATTAACATAAATAAATTTGAAATAAAATTAGGTATCAACCGTTTTTTAAAAGAGAAAAAACTAATTTAAAGTTGTGGATCGAAATTTCTGGATCGAATAACTAGTGCCGAAAGTTGTATGATTCCGTACGAACCTTGGGATAATATGTTGTTCAGTTATAAAATCCATCACCTTGTTTGGTTGTTTGTTTTCAATCTTTGCAATCTTTTTAGGGCATAAGGCACTCTCTTACTCGCTGTCCACTTATTTACGTTCTACCTTACGACATTACATGTAAATCGACATTGAATATGAGGTTGCCAATGAATTCTGGACTCCAACAGAGAGTCATGTCATAAGTCATAAATGTGTTCGCTTACACCACTGATCGTAATCAGAAAATTTCCAGTAAAATATCTTCTACATCCTACCTCTATCAGGATTAAACCCAGGTACTTTTATTTTTTAAACCGTCATTCAATTTAAAATTTATATTGTACTCAATTTTTTCTAAATTTAGCTTCTGATATATGAATCCATCTCTGAGCAGCATACTAAAAGAAATCCAGACAAATCCTTAATTCCAAATCTTAAAATAGTTACATGAACGTTGACATGCATCTAGCGGCTATAGTACAAATAGATGTTCATTCATCGAAAGTTACGGTAAATATAGAATCCGCTATTTACTATGTTTTCGTAAATTGCGCCACCAGATTTCTATGGCAGATTATCAAAACCTGGAGCGATATAAGTTTGTTCACATTTTTCTAAAAATATCGTTAAAACCAGTGAAAAAAAGTATTTGTTGCTTTAATAATGAGTACCAATTATGTTCAACATGTAACAGAGTTTTCAAATAATTAAGTGAAATTTTATTCCAGCTAGTTTTTATTAGTCCTGCTGAGTACGGAAACCACTACCGATGAGGATCCAATTTATAGGACCAACGATATTTAAAATTTAGGAAAATCGCTTTCTAATATTCCTTTGTAGCAGATCGCAGTCATATTTTTGTTTGAAACTCTAGATCAATAGATTCCATAATACGAAATTGGACCCCAACCACAACTCTTCCTTCTCGACTACGATGTCGGTCTAAATGGCGGAAATCTTTCCTTAAATCGTGGAAATGATTAATATATAGCCATCAGGCCAAAGAAATTGAACTTATTTTCATCCAATAGAACGTTTCGCCATCCAACACGCCATGCTATTTGAAATCTAGCGAATTCTAACCACACATTTTCATAGCTGGTGGTTTCTTTTTAATTTTTAACCTTTAGTCCCTCTTCTTACTGAAGCACAAACAGAAGTATTAATGCCAGATGTTTATTTAAATTTGGTGGCTGAGTCTCACGAAATGGAAGCACGTCACACTATTGCTCTTCTATCAATGGTTGTTGTGGCTGTTTACTTCCTTTCGTGGTTTTACTGTAAGTGTCTTTACCCTTTAGGTACTAAATTACAGTTTGGTCCAATTTTTGCTATATATCGCTTCTGGTTAAACCTTGGTTCTTAAGAACTTCAATTTTTTCCATTGCAAAACCCATTTTATTAATTGGTTTTCACTAAGAGAATTTCATTATGTACCTATGTATCGCTTTAGAAGAAAATGGGAGTAACAGTTGGAATTTTACATCGAAAACAATAAACTTTTGGGTAGTTAATTTTGGTCAAACCTCAACCTACTCGTAATTGCTGGATCTTAGGTGGGCAAATAACGTTTTATTTATTTTTTTACTTAAAATAATAATTTTGTAATTTATTAAAACTCCAATCTGAGCATAAAGCTCATTCACGTTGAAGTTAAAACATATCCATTCGTAATATAATTTTGTAAAAGTCCGCCAAAGATGGCGATCCACCATTTCATGAATGACATATAATAATTTTGATTATAAATCTGCACCGATGACGTCATCCAGATCTACGTTCTAAGAGCTGCTTGATTTGTTTGAGTTACGTTCATTATGGCATTAGGTTCAATTTTTAAAAAATTAGAAATTAATTTTTCCTATAATGAAAATAGTACCGCTGTATGGATGTGAAACGTGGAGACATACACGGAAAATCACAAGAAAACTTCAAGTGTTTGTGAATAAATGTCTTAGGCGATTGATCAAATGCTTCTGAATGGAATCCGCAAGGAAAAAGGAAAATTGGAAGGCCAGCAGTGACTTGGAAAAGAACAAAACATTTTCGAAAAACATGAAGGAACTAAAGAGAATAGCCCCAAATAGAGTTCGATGGTCCAGTCTAGTAGACGCCCTATGCTCCTAACAATGGACATAAAGAAAAAAATACTGGAAATATATGTATTTTTGACAAAACGTTTTAGGGAGGTTTTCAATTTGCAAATTGGCTAGGCTTAAAATGTCAGTGAATAAATGAAAATAATTTAGTTTTAATTTTATTGTTTTTTTTTTATTATTTTTTCTTTTTTGTAAAGCAGTCATATTCTATATTTATATTTTTCTTTTTTGTTTTTTTCATTTTTCTTTTTTTTTTTTTTGGTAATTTGTACAAACTGTAACAATTGTTTTTCTTTACTGTTTTATAAAATGATTTTGTAATAAATTAAAAACAAAACTTATTATATATATATTTCTTTTACATAGAATTTTTTAATATAGGAATAGAATAAAATTAAACTGTTTTAAACGTAACTAGAAAGAATAAAAACAAATACAAATATTTAAAATAGATTATTTAATTTGTAATTAAATAAAATAAAAAATAACAACTTTTTGATATTTATATACTTATAAAATAAAATTTTGAATTTTATTTTATTGATCAATTATACACTTATAATTAATCGGTTTCTTTGTTCTTTATTCTGATCATAAGAAAAGAGTTAATATTTAAAAATTTCGTTTTTTTTTAATATAAAAAAAATTATTCACTAAAAAATTAAATTAGAACAAAACGCTGTAAAGTTAATATCATATATTTCTGAAATCAATTTTATTTTTTGGAAAAAAAGAGTTTCTATGTATATAAGGTTTGAGACATACTAAATAAAATTTAAAGTATAATTTGCATTATGTTGACGAACAAACTTATAAAATTAATTAATTTAATTAGTGGAAATTATAATGTTTACTTTACTTCGTGGTAAATATTTAAATATAACCTTGAAAAAAGCAAACAAAAAAATGGTTTTATTTAATGTTTTCTAGTATACAGATGCAAATATAAAAATAAAATATTGTAAATTGTAGAAGCCCTGAGCAAAATTTAAAATCTCGAATGAAAATTCTTGTATGCCTCAAAACTATTATTCCTCTCATCTATATGAAAATTTTATTTTTAAAATACATTTTTCAAAATTAAATAAAAATTTATAGCAAATATTTAAAAATTTATTTTAACAATTATTTAAATTGTTGTGATTTTGATTATTTTTAATTATATTTTGTTATTTCAAAAAAAAAAAAAAAAAAAAATTGTTTGTAATTAGGACGGCATAACAAACAGATATATTTGTTATATGTTTATGATTTATATTTATTAAATAGAGAATTTTAATTAAAATGATTTTACTATGCCTATCCTAATTTTCATAAGAAAAATGAGCTTTGTTTATTGACTTTATTTAATATGTTTTTTTAAATTATTTCAAAGCGAAAAGTTTTTTTTTTGACGTTTTACTTTAGTAGAAAATTAAAAATTAAATTGTATTTAGTTTAGTTAGATATTTTTTTGTGAATTTATTATAAATTTTCCAGCGATTTTTAATATTTATCTATTTATAATTAATTTTATGTTTACTTTACTAAAACATAAAAGAGTTTTGTTTTAAATGTTTTAAAATTATAATGTATTTTGTTAAATAATTTGTTTCAAACTTTATAATAGATTACTCTTTCGTATTAGTGTATCTGTGGCTCGACAAGTCACGGCTGCAGTAATAGATCGAGTAGAAGAAATTATTTGAAAATAAATAATATTACATAGGAAAAATAATCGACTTAAAAGAGGAAGGTAATTTAATCTAATAGCTGGGGAAGATGCTATTAATTAATTAGAATCCTCTTTTAAATTATAAATAAATCTCATCTATCTAATTAGAACTACCTAGACTTTTTATATTATATATTTTCTATTTTTTAACTCTCTATTCCAAAACAATATTTTATAGGTCCTGGATATCAAACCATTAAAAATTTATACAGTGAAAATATTATTATTTATAACATTGTACATGTTTTTTTTGTATATTTACAAGAATTTTTCTAAATTTTTTATTTAAATGTTTTAGTTATATTTTTAAATTAACAGAATATCAATTTTTTTCTATATATTGCTTATTTTTTATTTTTCTTTGTGTGGGTTTAAAATGAAAGTTAGAGAAATAGCTGTATTAAGTTTTTTCCTATGACAAAAATATGGTTCTTTTTGATATGTTAATTTAAATTAACTAGATTTAGTATTCTGGTGCCATTCCCATTTATGTTTTGAAACAAATTATTTACGACCTTCTATAATTTCAAATCATTTAAAATAACTGAAAAATATTTCGTAAAAAAATTGTAACAGTTTGCATTTATCATTCATCATTTTTCAATTATTATTTATTTAATTTGATCATAATTTAAATTAATTTATTTTTACAATTTAGCTAAAAAAATTTTTTGTATTTTGTGTTCACGTTTCTTAATTATTATTATTTTTTTTGTTAATTTATATCTTCAAAACAGAAAGCGTTTTTTTTGTATTAATTTAAAAAGGTTTTTTATTTCGTTTTTAAAGGAAAATAATTAAATTAATAGTAAAAATTTTAATTAGTTTAACAAAAATATTTCACTCATCTTTTCTAAAATTGAAAATGTAATATAATGTTTAATCTACAAACATTTGATGTCACATTTTAATAATAGAAAAAAATATTTATATATTTATAGTTTAATCAACATTAAAAAATCGAAATTAACTCATACAACGAAAATCAAATTATTGAATAGTTCTCGAACTAATAATAAAAATTTAATAAAAATTCGAAAAAAAACATATTTATATATTTATATTTATTTTGTTTTAATTAACATAAATAAAAAAATAATTTGTGACTTTAGTTTAAGTATTTTTTTTTGATTTTTTTTATGTTTGTCTTTTTTTAAGAAAAAAAATTTACGTTTAAAATAAAATATATAATTAAATTCATATAATTAATAACAAATATAAATTTAATAAATCACCGTTTAATTTTCCATTTTTATTTTATTTATATATAATTTATAATTTTTTCGTTAATTTAATTTAATTACATCATTTTTAAAGCCCATGAATTTTTTATTTAAATCATTTTGAGTTTTTTTTTAAATAAATTAATTAATTGTTTTATAAAATTTTTTAAATTTGTTTTTTTTTTACATCTTGAAGGCTCGCCCCACCCCTCGCAAATATGAATGCACGAAGAAACAATGATAATTTGTATTATTAATTATTTTTTTTTGTAATTAATTGTTTTTGGTACACAAATAACCTGTGCGTATAAAAAGCCTTAATTTTTTTTTGTAATTTTTTAAATTTTTTTAAATAATCGCGGCGAATAATTCTTAATATTCATTTTAATTTTTTTAACTTATTAAAAATTGATTTTTTGTTTTCATTAATTTAACCGTATGAGGATTGTTGTTTATATTTAAAAATAAATATTTTTTTTTAAAATTATTTAAGTAAATAATATTTTTTTATTTTTGTGTTATTCACAGTCTTATTTACGTAAAAAAAATCAAAATAAATTATATTTACTAATAAAAACTTATTTTCACTTTTTTATGTCTGTACCGTAAGTTTGATGGACGAAGAAGACATACTTTTCTTTCTTTTTATTTATTTATATTCAATTTTGCTAAAGACTTGTCATTTATATATTTACACTTAAATAATGTTTATATTAATTATTTTTGTATTTGTTTTGTTTGTAACTATTTGTTTAAACTAAACGTTTCAGTTCCAGCACCATTTATTATCCATTCCTGAAAAACAACACAGTGTTTAATAAAGTTTGTCTATTTAATAGTTTTTTATACATAGTTTTAAACAACAATCATTTTAAGTTTTAAAAGTTTTTTTTATATCGTCTGTTTTTTTTATATGCACCGCACCGCATTATCACTGAATTCGCATAATTTTCATTTAACTAAGTTCGAATATTTTTATCAATCATTGAGTTTTAACTTATAACTTTTATTTATTTTTTTGGCAGTTGGCTTTTGTTACTTTATATTGTTCATTGTATAAAAAAAAATATATATATTATAATTTTTTTATTTTGATAACCAATAATTAAAATTTATTATGTTTGTAAAGAATTTGTAATTCAATTAATGTTATTGTTTTAAGTTAAATTAAAATCACTTTATTTAAAAAAATTTATTTATTATTTTGTGTGTTTTGTGTGATTTGTATTAATTATTATTTTGCTTATTTTATTGTTTGTTTATTTCTGTCGTGCTTCTGAGAAAGAGGGGCGAGGCCTGGCTCAAACATCTGCTGAACGCGATGTTATACTTGGTGACCTTGAATGTATTACAACACGGTGACCATTTTTAATTACGTAACCATCACTTTCAACTAGGACCGCGGTCTGACGACCTAAAGGATCACCATTACTATGACCACTACCCGGGGAATCATGATCTTTATTATCTTTTAGCATAGTAATTTCCATATCACCTGGGTCGCCACCTTCACCATGATCAGTATCATCACAGGTGCCGGTCTCGTGTCCATCATCTTTATGCAGTTTATGCTTTCGCCAAGCATTTTGTATTAATCGTGCGCAATATTCTTCACGTTGACGCCATAGTGTCGATGAAACTGGATCATATTCGGGTTCATCGGCACGTGGTGCTACTTCACCAATTTCACCAGTTTCTTCAATTGGATTACCTTTCCGGGCAAAGAAATCTTTTGTTAAGGCATCAAGTATATCAACACAAAACATTAAATCCCCCCGACAAATAGGTATATCCATTGAAATTATTTTATATTTATTCGGCTTGTGTATTTGTAAGGGGGGCTCCAGCACATCCAAAAAGTCGGATAATTGATCATATCGTATATAACGTGAACCCTCCGGATCAAATTGTTGCCATATTTCGTAGTACATATCATAATCATCATCGGTCAAACCTTCTTGTACATCTTCGGTAGCTTGTGAATAATTTTCGAGAATAACAGCAATGTACATATTAATAACGATTAAAAAACTTATTACGAGATAGGATAGTAAATATGTTATTCCTATTGTTGATGATCCACAATTACCGGGATAACCTTGATCATTATCCGGTGGTAGGCAATCTTCTTCATTTATGATACCATCTAAAACACCATCCCAACCAGCTGAAGTAGACATCTATAGATTAGACAAAATAATATTAGTAGCTATTTAGTTAAAAAAAAATATATTTCAATTTTATATTTACTTGAAAGAGCAATATCATACTCTGACCAAATGTTTTAAAGTTGTAAACATCGTCTAGACCGCTTTTTTCTTTGACATGCATGAAAAATGACATACCGAAAATAGCAAAGATAAACATTACCAAAAATAGTAGCAAGCAAATATTAAATAAGGCAGGTAATGACATTGCCAATGCGAATAATAATGTTCTTATTCCCTTTGCACCTTTAACTAAACGAAGTACTCGGCCGACTTTAGCAACTCGGACAACACGAAGTAGAGTTGGGGAGACAAAATATTTTTCAATTAAGTCACTCAATACAAGACCTAAAAAAAATGTTTAGATTAATAATAAAATCGTTGGTAATTAAGAAAAACTACAAATAGGTTGAATAAACATTTTACCTAAAATGGATAATATAACTACAACAAAATCGAATAAATTCCACGGTTCGACAAAATAATGGTATCTTAAAGCAAATATTTTCATTAAACATTCACTACTAAAAATTGATATAAAAATCATATTTAAATAATCTAAAACATTTTTAAAATCATCGGATTGTTGATAATGATCTAATGTCATAGTCAACATATTAAACCCGATGAACAACATAATAATCATATCGAATTTTTTGTTTGTGACTATTTCGAATACAATTGCTTGTGGTCGCCACTAAAAATAAAAAATATTACATATTAAAAATAAATTCGACATATAATTAATATTTACCCGTGGTCGTGGAATGGCTTTTAACGGTTTCTTCGAGCCCATTTTTTTCATGGCATTATAATATTTCTTTTGATCCTCCGTCATGAACATTTCTAATGAGCCACCAGCTTTCTTTTTTTGTTCATTGAAATTATCAATGATAACACCAATGAATAGGTTAAGAGTGAAAAATGATCCAAATATAATAAAAAATACAAAATATAAGTACATATAAATGTTTGTTTCGCGTATCGGTTGTTTTCCAATCTGAAAAAATAGTTGGTTAAAGAAAAACATTATTGTATATAGATTCATAATTATTTAATTAAATAAGTAATTTATGTATAATGTTTCGATGTATATACTTCTCGTGAATCAATAGCATCGTTCATTATTTGTATCCAACCCTTAAATGTCGCTACTTGGAATAAGCATAAATATGCTTTGCCAACATGGTCAAAATTCATTCTTGAATTTTCCCATGTATAATTTTCTGCTTTGCATGCGTTCACATCTGGTATGATTTCGAAATTAAGCGTTGTTTTGTTTTCATCTACACACTATGGTTAATATAAAATATTGGTGTATCAATAAATTATTCAATTGTTAATTAGTCTTTTTATTTACCTTGTAATATTTGCCAGCAAATAATTGTACACCCATAATAGCAAAAATTAACCAAAAGATTAAACAGACCAATAGTACATTGAAGATGGACGGTATGGCTTGTACTAATGCATTGACGACCACCTAAATATTATGATTGTATGATATAATTATTTCTGGATATATAAATTTATATATATATATATATATATATATATATATATATATATATATATATATATATATATATATATATATATATATATATATATATGAATGTGTAATAAGTTTATATATATATTATCTAAATTAAAATTATATTTTAAAATTGTAATCTAAAAAGCATATTTTAATCTAATCCAAAAACGCATTTATTTAGTTTTATAAGTCTAAAGCTTACTTTATAGAACATGCAGTAGTCAACTAATTCGTTATCGGGGTACATTTCAGAAAGTTGATTGTTGATCATAAGATCAAGAAGAGCTGTTTGAATTAGATTGCTGATACTAAGGTCTAAATTATTTGTGCTGTACTAAATATTTTAGTACAAATGTTTTAGTACCTATCTAGAACCACTCTCAAACGTCTCATTTTGAACAAATAAGATTTAATTCAGCAAGAGTTAAATCATTGCTCCTTCAGTATTTTATCTTTTGTGATTCATTCTTGTTATCTATTATGGTACTCTAACTGAATTAAGAGTTATGTATATTATTGGTTGGCCTTTTCAGCCAAAATACTTAAAATTGTATTTTGCAAAATTTTTAAACTGGTTTAAACGAAGAGAATTTGAAACAAAAATTTGTTACAAAAATAATTTTGTTCCAAATTAATATTCTTAAGGTGCTTTGAACAAATAATTTTTGACTATCGTAATTTATAAAAAATATTAAGATTTAGATTAAATAAGCACCTAAATAAATTCGTATAAAATATTTTACTTTTTAATAAAATTAAAGAATTTTACAATAATTAATTTTACATACAGTCAAGCATAAAAACTACACAAAAAATTAACTTTACAAAAAGCACAAATAGTTAATCCAAAATATACAAGTAGGTAAATTAAAGCATGCATTCGAAGCGAAAGAATTACAAATACAATATATGATATAAGAAGGTAACTGAAAAATTTAATAAATAAAATAAAAAATATAATGAGTTCGTGTAAATTGTTATAAAGTGTTTCTTATATAACTAAAATATTTATAAAAATTATTAACTTCTATTACAAAAGTGTTTATAATTAATATTTAATGTGTTAAAAATAAAATGAAAAAATTGTTAAATGTATTTCTCTGTATTTAAATATTTGTTTTGGTCAATATGTGATTTAATTAAAATATAACAGTAATCAAACAATAAATAATAAATATATCTAATTTATTTCGCCATATTTAATTTAATTAATATAAGAAAAAATATATATTTTTCGTTTCGTTTATTTTTGTTTATAAAATATTTAAATTTTAGTTCATAACCAAATAAATTTTTCTATATATTTATATATATATAATAAATAAACAAAATAGATATTCATTCGCAAATATAATAATAATAATATTTAATTAATTATTGTTTTTTTTTTAGAAAAAATAACGAAACAAAGGAAATTAATGTTAAATAATAAAATAAATTATTATAATTTTAATTTTTTTAATTAATTAAAAAAGGGCTATCTTGCTTAATTTTGAATTTATTTGTTTTAAAAATATTTTGCACTATGTATTTACGTACCCTCATGCCCTGCATTCGAGACATGGCACGTAGCGGTCTAAGGGCTCTCAACGTTCTCATTGTTTTGAAGGCTTGAATACCACCAGCTCCGAGCAACGAAGCAACGAAGTTGATTAAGGATACCTAGTTTATATAATATGTACAAAAATGTTTCTTGTTCAATTCATTTGTTATAATTTCTAATAATTGATTTTATTGTGATAATTTTTATTTTTTTTATAAAATTATCCTAATTAATTTTTTATACAATTTTATCAATTTGTTTTATTTATTTGTTTTGTTTGTTCTACTTAATTTTAAATATGGCTGAAATATAATTTCATTTACTACATTTTTTTTGTTTAAATTGCAAACCAGTGATGCACTAAATTATTTTTCCGATTTTTATTTAATTTATATTTACAAGTTAGTTTACACGTTTTTATTTTATTTCTCAAAGTTTTTTTAAATAAATAAAATTATAGTGTATAGTTTCGTTTTTATATATTTGCGCATCACTGGTGTAAACGATAATTACATTTCGATTTTGTCGAGCGTTCTAAGTCTGTGGTTGTCAAATCTAAAATATAAATAATAAATTATTCGTCAAATTAAAATCATAAATAAATATAACAAAATTTTAATAAAATAAAATATACATTAAATAATAATAATAAAGTAATAACTGATTAAATAATTAATAGTTAAAATATTAATATATTAGTGACATTATATTATATGTATAATAATTACATATATATATATATATATATATATATATATATATATATATATATATATATATATATATATATATATATATATATTTGAATCAAGGCTGCCTTTAAAAATTTCTAGAGGAGACAGTATTAGAAACAATTTTTTTGGATCGCCTCATTATCCTAATTAGATATTCTTAAGTACTCTTTCGATAGTTAGTAAGATTTACATTTGTTTGGAAGGATTAATAATTTATTTTTTCTTCAACAGATTATCTAGTGCTGAGATGTTGGATAATAAATAATTGAAGGACTACATTTTAGTTGATTTTAATAGTAGAATATGATAAAACTCGACTTAAAAATTATAACTGCTGCAAATTTAATCTATCTGGTTGTATTAATTATTTATACAATATGTGTTCAATGAAAAAACAATTGTTAGACATGATAAGTAAATAGAGATGGTCAAGTGGTTGGTAAACATTTAGTTTTGTGATCCCGCCAATAAACAAGAAATACCAAAGGGATGAAACCATTAAAATAATGAAGAGGTGTATAATGTTAATTAAAGAGTTTTGTATGAAAGTCCTAATGGTTACCTTACAGTCTAAACCTGTCCCATTACGTGTATTATTGTGCATATATTTACCATTTAGAAGAAAAATAAGAATGGTAGCCTTGAGATTTATATATATATATATATATATATATATATATATATATATATATATATATATATATATATATATATATATATATATATATATATATATATATAATATTATTGATATACATACTTATTTTGATTTTATTTGTTTGTATAAGGTTAAGACAATATAGATATTGTTGCAAGCCAAACATATAAAGTAGAAATGTTATTTATTAAAATATATTATTGAATTTACTTTTGTAATAAATAAATTTATTATCATAAAGTAATTGAGTAAGTATATATAAAATTTATACCTGAAATCTTAGATCATTTTTTTAATATATACTAATTGTTGTTGCTAACATTAATTATAACGCTAACAAGTCAATTAAAGTGTTCGAAATCTAAAAATCCATTTCATAATTTTATATAAAATTGGTGTTCTATTTAAATCATAATGCATCTATGTTATAATAAACATTTGTTTAAACAATAACCATTGATAAGTTTAATGGCTTTACAATACAAGTATATTACACATATTCATTATGATTTAGTTAATCTTAAATACTTCAATTAAACTATACTCGTATAACAATGTTGCTAAAATAGTAGTTAGTTTAAACAAAATATTTATTACACATAATGCGCTATTTGTTTCTTGTTACACATAAAATACAAAATGTGCTAAACCTGAATTATGCATTTATATATATATATATATATATATATATATATATATACATATATATATATATATATATATATATATATATATATATATATATATATATATATATATTTATATATATATATATATATATATATATATATATATATATATATATATATATATATATATATACCCAGTAAACCACAAGCTCAAATATTTTTGAAATGTTGATGTTATACCTGACAATGCCTTCGAATGCCAAAATTTAAAATTCCGATCTAGTTACCAATTCGCAATATAAAATTCCGATCAAATAACCTAAATTTGTCGTTGGAGAGTATTACATTACTTAAACAGTCACATCAGAGAACTGGGGCGCTATTTAAGAGTTTGTCAAAAACGGCTATTTTTAAAAACAGCTGTTTTCTGTTTTACACTTTAAAAACCGGTTAACACTTAACAGCTGTGTTTTGGTGTTTTTTCGATCTCAAGTCCTAAGCTAGATTTTATTTTGAAATTTTCTTTCAAACACAATATATTTTCAAAATTCTGCATAATTCTTGTATTATTTATTCATTTTTATTGTTATAAAATTTTAAAAATGCAAGTTCATTTAACGATGTGTCAGACGTGAACGTAATAGTAATGTTTCCACGGCAAGCTTAATTGGTTCCATGACATTTTGCAACATCAACAAAGATCAAAGTCTAGAGAAAGCTTCAAAGAGACATTGTTTTGTTTTTATCAATGGGGCAATCATATTTGGAAAAGAATTCCAGCGATGTTTCAAATCCAAATGAAGTTCGATTTCTTTGGCAAATTTAGTGATTACTTTAGATTGGAAAATTTGATTTCGGACTGTAGAGTTTCTAATGAACTTCACTACATTGTGTGCATTTTGTTACGTTTCATTGAAATCGATATGATCAAGATTTTCTTGAACTGATTTCAAAACACTATTATTTTGATACAATGAATCGCAGACACCCAAATGAATAGCATGATTGAGGCAATACTGGTCAATCACCTTCATAATTTTACAAATCCTGCATGATCCAAAAATACGAACTAATCCTTCGCCGTCATATAAATTAGTTCCAAAAGATCTCCTGCGTCTAACTGTAGTATATTCATCTACTGTCATGCTTAACTTTATGCCTTTCCTAGTTTATGACTTGATCTCTTCAACCATTTTGCTTTTCTTTTCTTCAAAAACTGCGTGAATCAACATCAATATCCGGGTTTCGTTTTGCGGGAATTTAATTCCATACCTTTTGATTGAATCCTGAATGTACTTATTTCTATAGTAATCGCTCTGATTGAAATTCTGTCTGTTGCTATATCTGAGATGATTTCCCTAGGAGTTTTACGATTAAAAAAATCGGGTATAGTCTTAGCTTTCTTTTCTTGAATAGCTTGCTTTTCAATTTCCTTGCTAAATATTCTTCACAGCTAAACTTCTTTTCGGTGAAATAGCGAATAATTTCACAAAAAAATAAATAAATAAAAACCGAAAAGAAAAAATTGTTGTTTTCTGTTCTTGATTTTTTTGAAAAAAAAAAACAGCTGTTTTTCTGTGTTTGTTAACCAGCTTGACAAACCCTTAGCTATTATGAATTAATCCGAAATTGTTTTTGTTTTCAATATCGGAAAATCCGAACTTTCACGAATTTTCCTATTATAAAATTGTTTGGTCAGATTTCTCAAATATAAGCATGAATTAGCATTAATGCGTTTTGCAACTCACTTGAAGTTTCTAAATTTTATTTTGTTTACTCTTTAAACTAAGTAATTGCTTGCTCTTTAAACTGTGAACCATTTAGCCGTAGTCGGCTTTTGACATTTGATTTCGGGAAAATCCGTTTTCGTTTTCTCTGTTTGTTTCCTAAAAGCGAATTTTACGATATCGGGTTTTCATAATAGCCCCCCAGATTTGAAAGTCTAATATTTCACTAGCATAAACGCCATGGCTTTGATGTCTGTCTTTATGAATGAAAGTCGTTTTCAAATAGTTGACCAACATTAGTGTCAAGTTACATAAACTTGGCTTTGGTCTTTAATTAAGTAACATTGAAATTGTATACGGAAAATTGACTCTCAAAGCCTCAACTCCTTGTTTTTTCATTAAGCAATTGGCTTTGTTTCCAATCAAATGAAAACTAAAGATTTTGTGTGCTTGTTTGTTTATCAAGTAGATAATGTGAAGATAAGAAGATCTTTATATCTAGTATGGATATATTTATTAAGAATATTAAATAAATAAAAAAAAAATAATAAAGACAATTTACTACGAGTGAATCAGAAATGAGTGGTTATACGAGTGCTTTAGATAACTATTCATTAGCCAAATACCTTTCCCTTAATACCCTCAAACGATATAATTTGGGTTTAGGTGATGCCAACAAAACAAATTAATGAACTTCTTAAATAAAATGCTTGAAACTAATTGAAGACTAATTTAAGTGGTACCAAGTAAAAAAGGTTGGTGAATTGTTTTCAGGTTGGATCAGTAACATATAGTTTTGTTACTCATTTAAATCAAGTCTATAATTTCACAACCTCGGATCCCTGCCTCGAACTTTATATTTCTTCCAAAATATATAGTTCTGAATAATTATTTCGCCTTAACACGCCCATAGTGCCTAATTCATAACTAAGCCAAACTTAAAGTCGGTGGTATACTTAAGAGTCTAATGTTTGACAGGTATTGCCCCGCTTTTCATACATCTTACTGACCTTACCAGTAGCGGTCCGTGGATTTCAAACGTGGGTGGGCAAAATTATATAAAATTTTATGAAAAATTAAATTAAAATTAGAAGTATTATCTATACAGAACTCTGCCATTAAAATTGCCTATTTCATTGATCAGGCTTCTTTTAATTGAATATACTGATAATTGTTTAATCATTCTTTCGTCATTATGCTTCTTAAATAAGATTTTACACGTTTCAACGTTTAAAAAAAATCTTTATCATACTGCGGTTGACATCGGTATGGTTATTATTATTATCGAAAGGCGAATAACTTCTTCCAGTGTTTTTCTAAATTGTTATTATAAGTAGTTTTGACTAGCTCACAAATAGTTTTGCGGACGCAAAAATCATTGTTTTCTGATAAACTGCCTGTAGTTTAGTTTTCAAACGGTTTTTTTTAATCTAAAAATTGATATAATTTGGCTATTGTATTTAGCAGCTGATAAGGAAAGTTTAAAGCATAAAGCTTAATCTTTGTGCAATATAAAAGGACTGATTACTAAATAGTCTGCGTTACTAAAACTATCGTTAGTATGATCTCGTATTACGTCAAACACTTCTTTTAAAATTCGTTTCAAATGTATTTATTTTGCTGCGCGCGTATTTCTCGTTCGTTTTTGCAGGATGTTATATAAAATGTCAAATTGAGGCACAACACGAGAAAAAAATCTTTAAAACGTAATAAACTTTACAACGTCTAATAATAATATAAAACCACTCGCTTCGCAAATCGTTCTTATATCCGAAGTTGTGCCATTCTGAATTGCTGCCATGCATTTTTTAATCTCTTCCTTTTTTTCATATACTACGTTAATTGTACGACTGGAAATTTCATCTCGTGTAATTTGGTCGTCGTAGCTTTTTGTCACAAGATTTCCAATAACTTACTTATTTTTTAAGAGATACAGAAAAAATGATGGTATCCCAAATTAGCAAAAAATACGCAGTTCTGATATTTGTTTGGCGCACACGGCCAGAAAGACGAAGTTTGAAGCATAACAGTAAACAAAATATACGTTATAAAAATCTTGTTTTAATATGATTTGGACTCCACCTTTATTAACACCGTCGTAAGTTTGAGCAGTAATTTTGTCATTGGTTACAAAAGAAATAACTCTTTCGACGACTTCTCCTGTTTTAATACGATCTTTAGAAACTAATCGAAATATGAACCAAAATTAACTTTTGTTTGAGACATCAGTAGTTTCAACTGCTTGAATGGAAATGTAAAGAACATCTGAATTTCTGCATAACCGAAGTCCAGTATATATGACATTGATACATTTGAGGACATCATTTTGAATGTGGTTGAAAGTTCCGATAAAAATTAGGTTACTTTAAAAGCATATTATGGTACTAATATGCTTTTAAAGTAACCTAATTTTTATAAAATGAATCGAACATGTTTCTGAATACAATCGATCTGAATCAGTTTTTTTATTATGGCCATATAAGGTAAATTCGCAACTGCCACAAATTTTAACTTCTAACCGATATCATATTTAAAATTTATGTATAAAATCACGTAAGTTGAGGAAATCTAGTATTATTTAAAAACAGCAAAATTCAATAACAAAAACAAAATCAAAAAACACATTTTTTTCGTTTCATCTCACTTTTAAATTAGTTCCTATGTTAAAAAGGAGAGCGAGAAACTTATACCAGCAAGTGATTTTCGTAATTTGCCCACTATTCTTGTATAAAACGAAAAGAAGAGACGATAGTATTTTGGAATTGTTTTAATAAAATCGTTAAGCTAAAAGAGAAATAATGCACACTCATACTCAAATATGTACCATTTTACGATTTGCCCAATGAGAGTTTATAGACAAAATCAAAATACAAAATGCAAATAGAAGAGGAAATGCATATGAATGTATATTTTTGAAAGAGATTTTTTAACACGTTCACTTTTTTTAAAACTAGCATGTCACATATATGTGACATGCTAGTTTTAAAAAACACTCATGTCACAAATATGTGACGCAAAATGCTTCAACTTTGTATTGCTATAATTTTGTAGTGGTTTGAGGTAAAAGGTTTTACTTTGCGCGATAGTTTACAGTAGTATGTGACACGCATTCGTGCCGAACGGTCTGTGGGTACGAGTTTGTGTTATTGAGATATTTTGATTTTTTTGGGACTCTAAAACAATTTTCTGTTAGTCAATAGTATAACTTTAAATGGTGTTCATGTATTTACTTGTGTTTTAGTTGGTTTTCGGTGTTATTTAGGACAATCTTCAGTCCAGCAATCTAATTCTTGTTCAATTATGGGACATCCAATAGTGGGAAATAATCCAACAATGGGACATTTCCTAAGCGCGGTAAAGAGTCGCAAGAGATGTCGCCAATGTAGCAAAAGTGGTGAGGACTGCGACCAAAAACGTTTGTTGTGTGTGTAAATCCAATGAAGGCTAGGAGATTGAATTGTGTGCATATCCATGTTTTAGAATTTGGCACACTGAATAAATTTTCAAAGTTTTTATTTTTTATTTATTATGTTTTATGAAATTTGTAACAGTTTCTCTAATAATTTATATTTAGAATAAAATATAAATATAACATAACCACAAAATGTATGACTTCAATTACAATTTATAATTCCATTGCAGTATTTCAAAGATATATATCACTTATAAGTGTCGCATATACTATACAAACTAGAGCCTCAGGCTCAAAACACCATTCGTAGACTCATGTCACACAGATGTGTCGCATACATTGTACATACTTAAGACTCATGTCGCATATACGAGACGTATGGGCATTCAAAGACTCATGTCACATATATGTGATGGATTGTTGTCCAATAAACTCATGTCACATATAAGTGACTTGTTATTGCTTGTATGGTAGTTTTTATTGAAAATCGAAAAAATGGTTTAGTCGCGAATAGAGATGAATCATTTAACTTTATGTAAATGTGTGTATTATATAAAGGGTGATTTTTTAAGAGCTTGAGAACTTTTTTTTAAAAAAAAACGCATAAAATTTGCAAAATCTCATCGGTTCTTTATTTGAAACGTTAGATTGGTCCATGACATTTACTTTTTGAAGATAATTTCATTTAAATGTTGACCGTGGCTGCGTCTTAGGTGGTCCATTCGGAAAGTCCAATTTTGGGCAACTTTTTCGAGCATTTCGGCCGGAATAGCCCGAATTTCTTCGGAAATGTTGTCTTCCAAAACTGGAATAGTTGCTGGCTTATTTCTGTAGACTTTAGACTTGACGTAGCCCCACAAAAAATAGTCTAAAGGCGTCAAATCGCATGATCTTGGTGGCCAAATTACCGGGCCATTTCTTGAGATGAATTGTTCTCCGAAGTTTTCCCTCAAAATGGCCATAGAATCGCGAGCTGTGTGGCATGTAGCGCCATCTTGTTGAAACCACATGTCAACTAAGTTCAGTTCTTCCATTTTTGGCAACAAAAAGTTTGTTAGCATCGAACGATAGCGATGCTATAATAAATTGGACTTTCCGAATGGACCACCTAAGACGCAGCCACGGTCAACATTTAAATGAAATTATCTTCAAAAAGTAAATGTCATGGACCAATCTAACGTTTCAAATAAAGAACCGATGAGATTTTGCAAATTTTATGCGTTTTTTTTTAAAAAAAAGTTCTCAAGCTCTTAAAAAATCACCCATTATATACACACACACATATATATATATGTACATATGCATGTATTACGAAAATTTTACTTTAGAACGTTTTGACATGATTTTTTTAACAGGTTACTCACAATATGCGTGTAAATAAAATAAGAAAATATAAAATTTTAACGAAAATTGGTAATTTAATTTTTTTTGACATATGAGCCATGAAAATAATATTGTGCCAATGCAAAACTAGAAAAAGGCTATTTTTTGTTCGTTTTTATTTTCCTTATTTTTTCTGCGAATTTTATCGCACAATTATTTTTTATAAAGTGACAGATAAAGTAAACGAAGAATTTTTTTTTTATGTTCAGCTTGAGCGAAATTAAGCAAAGCCTATTTATCGAAGTTTTATTTTTTTTAATTTTTCTTTTTTCTTATTTCTTATTTTTTCTATAGTTGCCACTTAAGTTTAGAACGAATCTTGTGAATCTATGATAAACGATTCTTAAACTACCATTTGTTTGATCTTGGTAGAAGTTTGGTAAAGGTGGGCCATTTTGATGGACGGCGGCTGCTTACTGACTTACTTATATAGATTAGTGACTTTGTTTGTCGACTGATGTTTCTTTAAATTTCTGAATCTATAGACGAATATTCACTTGTGGTTTGCCGGGATATAAATATATATATATATATATATATATATATATATATATATATATATATATATATATATATATATATATATATATATATATATATATGTATATATTTATGATTATGTTTAATTAGGCACTTCCACAGGAAGCTGACAGATATAACTAGATTGATATTTTATTTTGATTAAGTATAGACAAATTGAAAATGATCTAAGCATAATATTTGAAACGATCACACATTGCTATAAATATGTAGAAAGCAAACATTATTAATATAATATTCTTTCTTTGGTTAATTTACTTAAAGTTGTTATAAAAATAGATTATATTTATTTTATAGCTCTATTTATATGTTATTAAATATATATATGTATATACAAAAATACCATTTATAAATTATTTTAAATATATTAATTTGAAAAAAAAATACAGAACACAATTTTAAAAAATTAAAGCAAAAATTATTTAAAATTAATTATATATAAAATATACTTAATTATATTTTGAAAAACAAAAGGCGTGATCGGACCCCGCTGTAAACGTTAAAATGATTTGTCTAATTCATAAAATATTTATTTAACCAAACAACGATTTGATTAATTTGATAAATTATTTTAAATAATTTTTCCTTATTTGTTGGTTTTTTGTTGCTGTAATATCGACATCCACAATAATAATATTTAATTTATAATTTTTGTTTTTATTTATTTGATTATAATGTTAATATGAACACAATACGATATTTATATATAAAAAAAACGTATAATAAAAATAAATTAAATAATAAAGACGCAGACGGAGAGCACAACGACGAATATATAATATATATGTATAAATTGTATATAGAATATTTATATATAAGAATTTATTTATATAAAATATGTAATTTTTTTTTTTTATTTATTTATATATATATTCGCTGAATTTTATTCTGAATTACTTACTCTCATACCCTCCCACCTAGAAACGGCACGTAATGGACGTAGTGCTCTCAAAGTTCTCATAGACCTAAATGCTGGAATATCAGCTGCACCAGCCCAAATAGCTCCCAAATTTATTAATGATAACTAAGTAGTCGTATGTAAATTATTATTAATTATTATAATGAAAATAATAATTTTATAATCATAAAATTACAACACAATATAAAATTATAATGTTAACTGATAATTATAAAATCATAATTAAATTAATAAAAAAAAAACAAAATTATTACTAAATTATAGTATGTCCGCTCATTTCTTATATATGTTATATATAATTTAATACTACAAATATATTACTAATCGGTTTCTAATTTGATTATAAATATAGACTTAGAAAACTGGCATTATATTTCTATCGAGAATTGATTCAATCAATTTGATTGTTCCATTGTTCAGATATGCATGTTATATAATATCATGAGACATAATTTTTTACTCACCATAACGATTACGAAATCCAGCCAACACCATGCATTTGTAAAATATACTTTGTAGCCGAGAGCCAACCATTTGATTAACATTTCCAAGAAGAATATAACGGTAAATATACGATCCATATAATATAAAATATCTTGTAATATTGGTCTGTGTGGTAAATTAACATCTTCTAGCGCCAATGCTAAACTACTTAATAATATCATTGTAATAACGGCGGTTTCAAAATATTTATTTTCGATCAATTGGAATGTTTTTAAGCGTAAATTTGTCCATCCTTGCCAGAAGGGTGAATCATCGTCGCCGGCCAAAAATGGGAATTTTTTATAACAATTATCTGGACAACATTCGGATGGATAATCTTCTAATACTACATCGCCATCCGCTGGTATTATAACATCTTCATCAATTGGTGCTTCTTCCCCTTCGCCATCTTCATCTAATTCTTGAAATATAAGACGCGTAAGACAAAAAAAAAAATTATTCAAAATATTTTTTTTATCCTTTTCAATACTTGTTACCTTCATCTAAGCCCAAATCTTCCTTGCTCGCGTCACGCTTCTCTTCGCCTTCTATTGTTTCGGCACTGCCTTTGTGGCTTTCATCTTTGAATGATCTATTTTTATGGCTACCATACGATTTTATACTAAGTGTTTCATCATCGTCCATCCTATTATTAATTTCGTGTTCTATTTTATTATCACCGTGCATGCCTATTGAATTACCGATAAGCTAAAAATAAAAATATTTGATTTGTATATTTTGTGTGTTTTTTTTTTGGAAAATTTAGAAAATCTCAGATATTTACCTTCGAATTAAGAAGCATACTTTTTGCCTTTTTTGTTTTATTTTTGAGATCGCCATGTATTGTGAATTCCATGCCATCGCCAATTGCCACTTCTAATTGATTTTGTTCTTTCAATCCTTTTTTCAGCAATCCATCTGCAAGAATTTCATCAGGTACCAGCTCCAGATCGTTTTCATTGTGTTCTGTAGACATACAACAAATCCCCTTGCCTATCGTTTTTTTTTTTTTTTTTTTGTATATTTAAAAAATTTTCGGTTTGTGTGTGAGATAATTTGATTTTTTTTTTAATTTCATCGATTGATCGAGATTTTGGATTGGATGAACGCGCGATAACGATAAGCATTTTTTTTAATTTTAAGAAAAAAGGAAAATGAAAAAAAAAATAAAAATTTGAAAAAATTCTTCTAAATAGAAATAATTAAGTTGTAGACACCAACAAATATTTTTTCGATTAATCACCATTACAACATGAAAGCTATACAAACTTGACGAGCATTACATGGAACATAGTTTTTATTATTATTTTTGTTTAATGAATATATGTGTAATATGGATTAGAGTAGTGGACCATTTTGGGTGACTTTTATAACATAATTTTATTAATAATGACGACAGGTTGCATTATTATTTTTTTTTAAATATATAACTTTTCAAGGGAGTTTGTTCTAACACAGAATCAGACTAATTAACTACATTGCAAGATTTTAGGTATTGTTAGCATGCTATTATATTATAAATATATATTATTTAAGAAGCATCACATTATACAATAAAACAACTATTTTACCAAATAAAAAATAAAAGTCGTTAACCCGGGTTTCTTTAAGCAAGATCGAGAACTAAAAAGATTTATGCGATATGTACAAGTTTTAGGATTTGACTGGATTTAACAATGTATGGAGGTGGCAGTGAAAGACAAGACGACAACAGTTTCACTAATTAGTACAAATAACGGTGACTGTTTGGAGCATCATAGAAGAGAAAAGGAAATCAATCAAATAACGAAATCTTCCAGTCCTGGAATTATTAATCTTAGCTATCGATCGCACCCGGACACGAATTGGAAACATTATAACTCTAACAGAAATGACCAGGGCTAGCACAAGTTGATTTGGAGATTATTGAATCTCTCAGTTAAGTAATATGGAAAATAGTGCAAACTACCTAATAGTACCGACAATAAAGCATTTTAGGATATTTTAATAACAGCCAAAGCAAAGAAATGACTACTCAAATGCAAACTAATCAGTCGCAGAGTAATAATAGCACACTTTCATTCGAAAACCATAATATTTGGCTATGTACCTTCGGAAGATGCTAACGAGCTATGTCCAGGGTGATTTCAATGGAAGCAACATAAAAGTGGACTCAACGATTACAGATTCAGAGAAGACAGCAACTTACCACACCTTATTATATACCTTATTATTAGAAATTACTTGTTAACTAGTACGTGAACATTTTGACTCTTGGTGAAGAGCAGGAAGTTAGATCTGTCATCCAGAAGCTGCAATAACACGAAGATCTAAGAGAATGAAAAAACTGGAGAGATATCTCACTTGAACGAATATTTACACAAATCAACCAACAATTTAGAAAGGAAATTTTTAGGCCAGAAGAAAATTGTACAGATCATATCAACACACTACACGTTTCATCATAATAGAACTGTGCCATACATTTTCATTACGCCACAATGAAATAATTAATAAATAGAAATTTCGAGTAAAGTTATTAATTGCACTGTCGTCGAGACACGATTTGAACAATACATATATACGAATTGCCCAGTACATACATCAAGTTCGATATGCCTGATGAGATGGATTTAATTTTTTCGATCAAGCGAGCATTTGATGACGTCATCATCAGATCGAAACCGGCCTAGTGAATTACAACATAGAGGAACAAGTCAAGTTAGAGAACAGTCAAACGTATGGACTTTACTCCTACTTTAACGGTACTTTATAAAATGGGCACACCAAGGAAAATAAGAACACTAATCAAAGAGATGTATCGGGATGCCGGTAACAAAGTTCAATACAGAGGAGAACAAAGTAAACTTTTTTTTTTAATTGCTAGGTGTAAGGCAACGCTGTGTGTTATGATCTAGACAATCCAGATTATATATCTTTGCTAACACACAGACCTAGTCATTTAGCAGAAAGTACAGAAGCAATCAGAACATGCAAATGAAGTTGGTTTCAAAATGAACATTAGTACACCAATCACCAACAATATTATGTCAATCGAAGAGGTTGAGAAATTCGTATATCTCGGTTGTAATGGCAAACAAACCAAACAGAAATTGAAAAGCTTAAGGGATTGGTTACACACTAAGAAAGAGTCCAAATGAGTGGAAATTCGGCTGGCCCGTAATGACTTGGACCAGAAGTTGGAAAAGAAAGGAGATCTAAGAGAATGCAAAAACTGGAGAAATATCTCAATTCTCAACAGCAAGATAAAAGTATAAGTGATGACAAATCTTGACCGAATATTCCCGTCATTCAACCGAAAACTTAGAAATGAAATTTTTAGGCCAGAAGATAACTGTATACAGATCATATCAACACACTACACGTTTTGTCATTTAGTAAGTACCAAATCGTAAGTGATCGATCAATTACAACATAGAAGAACAGTTCAAGTTATAGAACAGTTCGTACACGTACACTTCAAACGCGTTTTTGACTCGATGAGTCGAAATGTGGAAGGCACTTTATGAAATGGGCATACCAAAGAAAATAATTGAACTAATTGGAAAGGAAGAGTGGAAAAGTGAAAAATGTTTCAACTGTCGAGGAGTAAGGCAATACTTTGTATTATGATCTGTACTCAAACCGACAAAAGTGTGTGAGTTTACACAAGCCTACTTATTTTTTGCACGAGCACAATCAAACGAAAATATCAAACTTAGAGTGTCTTGGTAAACGACAATGTCCATATAAAAAAACAATCAAAATTACTCGTTCCTCACTATCACTACTTAAGGTCTATTTCGAAAAACAGACGCACACCACAAAAGGTTTAGTACCATTTGAGCATTTGTACTCTCTTTTTCATCTCTACTAAAGAGCGATTGGTTAAAATCACAATATTGCATTTGGTTATGTTTATGTACATTTTTTTTTACTAATGAGATGATGACATTCTCATTTGGCATTTTACTATGCATTTTTACTCAAAAATACTTAGAGGGGTGTTATTTATTTTTTCTATGCTGTATTCGCAATCTTGTACGATATTCGCAATCTTGTACGGTAATAGGGAATATTATTTTAATTCACTAATACCACTCAAGGTTGATATTCTCCTACAGCATATGTATGTATACAGTTTAACACACTTTTGTCGGTTTTGTCTGTACTCCCCAAATTATATTTGCCTGCTACACAGATATGCGCGATATACAGCGAGAGAAAAAGAGGTTGCTCTCAAAATGCAAATTAGTACACCAATCACCAGCAATGTACTATCGCAAAACACCGTCCTGTCGAGAAAATCAATGCATGTGCATGGGTGTGAAACATGGAAACACACACAGAAAAACAAACAAAAACAGGTGGTTGTACACAAATGCCTGACAAGAATAATAATATGCTTCTGGTCAGATAAGAACAAAACTGAAACTGAAGAATCGGTTACACACTAAAATAGAATCTGAATGAGATAACACGAATATCATTAGAATGGAAACCACAAGGGAAAAGCAAATTCGGTTGGTCAGCAATGATTTGGACGAGAACGGTGCTAGTCGAAGTCTTATGCTTCTAAATTAGAGATAAAGAAAAACAAAGATAATATTTAAACAATTATTTAGTAAATTAATTGAAACTCGATTGAATTTGTGTCGTACTATCATTAATGTGAATATTGTGGTCGAATGTGTCTTCAGTGCTTTCATTCGGTGTAGGTTAATTGTTTATGTTTAATATGAGTGTTAAATGATTTAGTATTTGGTTTGATTATAGTTTAATAAATTAAAAACAAATGTGTTTACTACTTGCACTAAAATATGGTAAATTAGAATTAAAATAATAATCCACACATCTACATATATGTATATACTTCGGATCTATAAACTATAATAATAAAATATGTTAGAAAATAAAAAACAAATTAACACATACACAAACTAGAGGCAGTTATTTATAAAAATTATGATAAATATGATTTAAAAAATTTAATAATTTTCGTATATATTTATCATAATTTTACCCTTAAATATGTTTATATATATAATTATGTATTCGGTTATATAACTATATATAAATACGTCACATCCAATTCATATATTAATTATTTTTAATTCGTATACTTTTTCAAAACATAGAAGATGAAGCAATGAGATGAAAATGACAACTTACCTGGTTGATGATTTGATATTTGATTTGTTAATTTATTTCTCACAAATTTAGTTGCTGCTGCAATCGTTGCCTTAACCCAATTAATAAATCTAGAAATACGGTTAAACGCTTCTGCTATTTTATTTGTTTCTTGATCGGCTGTAGGCGCTGACAAACTAGACGAACCAAAATTTGACAAAAGCAAGGCTAAGAAAAGGTTAAGAACCTAAAATTGCATTTTTTTTATATATTACCATATCGTTTATATTATATAAATATATTTATAAGTACTTACGACTAAATTACCAATAACGACGGTTGCCAAAAAGAATGGGATACAAGACACATTTGATACGACTAACATACAATCCCACATCGATTCAATCCATTCACCGCACAGAACTCGAAATACAATCATAAATGAATGCATGAAATCTGTGAAGTTCCATCGCGGTAATGTTTGATCTTCGAAACGTTCCACATTGTCGAAGTAATTTTTACCAAATAGCTGCATACCCATAACAGCAAAGATGAATATAATGATACACAATACAAATGTTAGATTTCCTAAAGCACCCATCGTCCGACCCATAATAGAAATGAGCAGATTCAAGGTTGGCCATGATTTTGCTAATTTAAATACACGCAGCTAGATGGATAAAATATAAAAATTAAATTATAATTTATTATATTAAATATATATTTTTACCAATCGGAATGATCTCAACACTGATAAACCTTGAACACCTTCAAGGCCTAATTCGAGCAGTGATAAGGCTACAATAATAAAATCGAAGATATTCCATCCTTCTTGAAAATAATATTTCGGACTCATGGCTATTAGCTTCATTGTTGCTTCAATGGCGAACGTGGCAGTGAAAAACTAAAATTATAATTAATTTACTAGTCTAGAGGCTTTATGTCATTGTACCATTTACTTACGTAATTTCCACTTTTTAATGCCCTTTCAAGATCTTTATCCATGTCATGATGATCCAAGGCCATAAATAGCGTATTTATAACAATACAAAGTGTTATAAATAGTTCGACAAATGGATCAAACACAATAAGTGATACAACTTTTTGGAATTTTAACCAGGGCCAACAGCAATCCCATACACAAAATAAATCAATTCCTTTAAATATAAATTCTAGTGCTTTGTCTTTAAATGTTGGACCGTCTTCATCATCTTCTGTTGGAAAATAGTAGACAGAAACTGAACACACATTCTATTAGTATGCAATTTTGACTCACAATTCCTTTTATTTATTTTGATAATTGCATCGGAGAAAAGTTCTCCTTATACCGATACAATACCGTGTATATTCCCGAATTGGTTTTGTTTTGAAATTATTGATTGATTCATCTTGACATAATTAGTTTTTATTGTTTTGTTCGCATAAATGTCGCAATTTTGAGGGACTCAGTTAACTTGTTTCGTAATCAAGTCAATTGAGTAGATATACTCCGCAAAAATAATGGAACAACGCATATTAAGCCTGGTTTACATTCAATGACTTTTGCAGATGCAGACAATTAAAACGGAATAGACTAATTGAAAGGCTTGTGTAAGACAACAATAAAATTTAAAAATATTTTTTTCTCGTCATTCTGTCTCTTATTTGTACACAGACAATTTAATTGCGCTATCTCGTTTCATTTGTCTGCTTCTGCGAACATCGTTGAATGTAAACCGGGCTTAGCCTATTTATTAGCGACGTTTATTGGTTTTGGCGAAAATCAATTTAACTAAGTCTAAATTAGAATATTTGGCGGGATAATGCTCTCCTACAGATATTAAATTTTAAGTATTAAATAAAGGAGTTTAAAATACAAATTAAAATTCTAAGATTTATTTTTCTTTTTTAAATAAGTTTAAGCCACCCAAATTTAATTTCGTGGAGTGTCTGGTTTTAGTACGATAATAAGATATCATGTTCTAGCTAGTTTCTAAGTCAACTATTCAGCTTAACGATAACTGACAGTTTTGCAATCAGAAAGCCATTATAGTTCAAACCTACAACTATTTAGCCTAATTGAATATGAAGAAACCTTAAATATGTATATATGCCTTTAACTAATTATGTTAGATGACCCGGAATGGAAATATTAATTAAAAACAATAATATTTTTAACAACATAAAATTTAGACGACATTTAAAATTTTACAAGGAATATACATCTTTTATATAATGTAGGTTGAATCAAAGCGATCTTGATTGGTTTAAGCCTAAATGTTCAAAACGAGCTCTATTTAGTGTAACAAAAAATTCAAAAATAAACGTCAATTTCATACAAAATGTATGCAAGGTAAGGCTTCATTGTATAGTAAATATTTGAATGAAAAGTAATTTGAAATAAACTTAGGTTATAATCTATTGAACACAGAAATTTTAGTTTTCATCCTGAGCTTGATCATTTTTGGATTAAGTTTTCCATTTTAAAAATATGGTATTTTAATAAATTAAAACGCACACAGAGACAAATACACAATTAAGTTACGAGAACTATATTTTAGATCAAGTATGCTCAAAAAGAGAATAAAAAAAATGACACTTTACACCAAAAAACAACTGAATATCATTAAATTTTAAGTTGTATTGTGAGATGTGCTGCATTTATGTTTAAAAGGAACATTACGAATCAAAGCCGTCACAAGTGTGTGTGTGTGTTTACACATGCCAAACTGCATACATACAAAATCTCTTATATAACAAGTCGTCAGGCTGAAATACATTAAAAGTTTTCTGCCAGACACGAAGTAGTATTGGTGTATATATACATACGCCAAAATAGAATAACGTAATTCTGTTTAAATCAAAAGACAAATAAGAGAATGTAGGAGAAATAGTATAGAATGCAATAATGAAAAAGTAAGTCAATGAGCAAAATCATTTTTTATTTTTTTATCTCCAATTTACATTGTATTGTTGTTGTAAGTAACTACCACTATAAAATGTCTGGCAAATCAAACTGATATTTGTGATTTAAAAAGTTTGTGCAGCTTTTAGTGCAGGAGGTTCAGATACATATGCTGTATAAAAAATCAACTTTTAGTGGTATTTATTCGTACACGATTGCGAAGTATTATTGAGTAAAATTGCATACTACAAAAACGAATGAGAATATCATCTCATAAGTAAAAAAAATGTATACATAACCAAATGCAATATTGTGTATTTTTCGAAATAGACCTTAAGTAGTGTTAGTGAGAAACGAGTAATTTGGAATTTTTTTATATGGACTTTTTCGTTTATCAACACACTCTAAGGTTGATATTTTCGTTTGATTATGCTCGTGCATAAAACTAAGCAGGCTTGTGTAAACACACACTTGCGACGGCTTGGATACGAATACACAAAATTACATGTAAACATTTAACTTGATATTTTTTATAGTACAGCAGCACTAGTAATAGCATTTCATCGAACTGTCACTCAATATAAAAAATATTGTCTTGCTTCCATTGTTATGACATTTATTCATTTTGACAATTTGTTTTGTATATATTGCATAATTATGCAAGTTAATATTATGCGTATGATGACACAGCATAAATTAGTCTTTTTTAATGATTCAATGTACATATTTCCGGATTGAGAATTCAAGTGTAGTGTTGTATTCTGATTGTGAATAAATGGGTAGCAAACTAGAAATTGTGATTACGTATTGTATTCAATTTTGAAATGTAAACATAAATGAGCTGATAATGTTATTTATTGACAACTGTAAATTAGAGCGAGTAAAATATATTTAAGAAGATGTCGTTCATATAGAAATAAAAAGCACAAAATCTATAAAAATAAAGAACAATTAATAATTTATTTTGATTTGACAAAAATAATATATGTTCAGATCTAATTAGACCATTTCTATGACATTTTATGAAATAAAATTTTATAAGCTATAACTTCCAATAGCTAAAAACTTATAAAGAAATGTCAAAGTTTCGCATGAGTTTGTTAATAAAACGTACATTATTGATGAACTAAATAGAGATCATTTCAAAAACAGAGTATTCATTTAGGCTTTAATAATAAAGATGGCTTTGGTTGAATATATGTTATAATATCATCATTTATGTATTTAATTATATATTTTTTTATTTGTTTTAACCAAAATCCAAAAATATATTTAAAAAATAAACATAAACAAATCACTGTACAAACTTACATGTATCTATATTAAATATATATATACATCAAAATGAAGCAGATAATATATTTCTATATAATAATAATTATTTTATTTAATTAAAACATTTAATATAATAATATAGCAAGACAAAGAGTATACAACACATTAATTGAAATAAAATATACATTTAATAAGGACATTATTTTGTTTAATTAATCGGACGAACACACTATAAATATGTATATATACAATCAAAAGACAAACATTATCTTTTGTAAAATTTCCACAAAAACATAAAAAAATATTATTACAAAAAACAAAATACATAAAATACATATATCAAAAATCCCATTCCGATATCAATCCATGCATCACAAAACCAAAATTATATTTTTATTTAATAAAAATAATTAATTTTCTTTTCCATAAAAAAGAATAATTTTATTTTTCCAAAATTAAAAATTTTGATCTCTATATAAGTATTGTCTTGCGATTTTCCCACAATATAACAAAAAGAAAATTATGAGTCGAAAATTGAAAATTAATTTAAATATTTTTTTTTTATTTATCATAATTAAATGAATTTTTTTTAATTAAATTGCCGAAAAAATTCATTTAATTATAAATATAAAATTAACATGTCCATAAAAAATTTAGGCGATTATTTTAATAGAGGGAATTATTTGTTAAAATAATATGATTCGGGTAATTTAATAATTTAAAAATTTTTGAAATCTAAATCTGTATTTCGAATCATTTATTTTAAACAAATCAAAAACATTTTCTTTAATTCAAGCTGAAATTAAAAAATAAAATAATTATAAAAAAATAATTCACAATATGTGGATTCGTTCAAAAAATTTATTTAATAAATTTTCAACAAATTGTGATTTATTTTTCACTTTATAAGGATTAAAGGTTATTTTTCATGACATTAAAAAAAATCAATAAAATGCAACATTTATTTAGTATTTTAATTATTATTATTTTTTTTTAAATATGTAACTGAAATTAAACGATAAAGTAACAAAATAAAACAGCAAACACTTTTAAATTCGTGTTCCACTAAAGGTTGTCAAATATAATAATGCTAAAACACTTATAAAAAAAAAAAAAATCGGAAACATTATATATTTACCTCCTTGGTCCCCACTTGCTCTACTATGTCGTCCAGCTGCTTGTTCTATTATATCATTTAAAACCATCACATCTGAAATATATTTCGCATCCAAAAATGTATTAATTTCGATTTTTTAAAAATATTAATACTGGTTTATGTACCTTCCATATCGACTACGGTTTGAGTTTGGACGGGCTCAATAAACGGATTGTCATTGTGTTTTATTTTGCCAGCCTCGTCGGTACAATCAGTCGATGCTTCCTAAAATGTCAAAATATATTATTTGCATTATATGTTGTGATTGTGGGGCAAAACAACTACTGCAATTGGCTACATATCCAGTTAATTAGTGTATATTTTATACTTCGATATAACTTGGAGTCACAATATAAGTTTTCTTATAAGTATGTACATTTAAATATAGATGCTACAGCCAAGATAGTTATAATAACAGTTTTACATCTGAATTGACATGCTTATACGGTAAGTACCTAATTTGTTCACTTGTTTGTGTCTTAGCTAAATCTTTGATTTGATCGGTTGGTATTATTATGTTTTGTGTATTTGGAAATAGGAAGCAGCAAGTTGTTAACTTACTGTAGTTCTACCTCATAGCGTATAATATATAAAAAAAATTCGAACAATACAGACTCACCTATTTTAGCATCAGCTAAGCATTTAACTACAAATCACTGAAAATGCAATATTTTTGTATGCTGCATTAATGATTTTTTTTTCATTTGGAATGAGTATATAATAATGAGTATATAGATTTATGTTGGTCGAACACTATTTAAATAATAATATTTCGTTTTTAGAACTTAAATTAATTTAAATGAATCAGTGAATTTATTTTTTATATTATTGATGATTATAAGTGCTATAGCATGAGTGCGGTGATTTTTGTTTCGTATAATTAAGCAGCAATTAAAGCACAATACAAACAACAACACTTTATATATAGTAGACAACATAAAGCAAATCTATCTCAAACAAAGAGACCAATGTTAGCCAAAAAAACTTCGAAGTTATCATCCATTTATATAACTGGACTGCTGCCAATAAGTCCTCGTATGTGTATATCTTATTTATTGATATACTGAAATGGTAAAGAATATCATGAAACTTACATAATCTCTATTTGCTTTATGATTAGTATCAGCATAATTATTGCCACTATTTTGTGGTGGTACTGAATGATTATTTCTCGATGACAGTCTCCCCCGCAATCGACTCTCCTTTGTCATTCCGCTTAATAGATCACCATGAGATGTGTACGATATTCTAGACTGATGTGATGTATATGATGAATGCCTTGATCCTAAATTAGCATAATATACTGGAACGATAATAGCACCATTTTCTTCTGACATTGGTGTCACAGCATTTGAATCATCAGCATATGGTAAATGCTCTTGGGCATCTAAATATGTTGATAATACAAGTGGTTTACGATCATTTCCAGGGATACCAAAGCGTCCACGACCATTTCGTAATGTAAACTACAAAAATAGATTTTTATTTTATATTTATATAAAATAAATATATAATATATATATTGGAATATAATAATTTAATGACAAATTATTATTTATTTCCAACATATAATATAATATATTGTTTTTTTTTAATTTTATTACTTGATGTGACCCACGAGAACCGCGTCTTAAATTAAACGGTGATCCAGGTAATGATAATGATGCCTGTAAAAATATATGTAATAAAAAATTTATTAGACATTATTTTGGCCGATGAAATAGGCTTTTAAATTTTATTAGTTTGTATTACATGTTTATTTATATAAATGCACCGAATTTAATGTTTTTTTATTTATTTGTTCACACATAAAAGGACATTTTGTTTAGAAAGTGGATTTAAACCAATTATTTTTACTATATAGAGTTATAAACGACATACTAGCTAGAATTTTGTGCCAGATGCCAGTTTTGCGATTAGTTGGTGGGAGTAGCATTTAGTTTTTAGCAAGACTGTCCAATTTTGTGTGAGCTTATAATAATTCAATTAATTTTGTTGTTTTTGTATTGTTGTGTTTATTAATTAAATTCTCACATACCTGGCATTATACTCTGTAGTTTTATACTTAACGATTATATACGAATATTTTTTTTAAGATTTTTTGGTTTTTTGTTTGAGACTTTATGATAAAAATTATTTTTTTTTTGAGAAGTAACATTTAATATTACATCAATAATTAGAAAAATAATAATATATATGTATTTAGTAAAAATAACAAATTACAAACTTTTTAATGAAATATGAATGTCAAAACATTGTATATATTTTTAAGAAATGATTTGAGAGATAGAATATAAAAAAATCATAAAATAGAACAAAATATAAACAATTATAATAAAAGATTCTTGTATATGCAAGCAGTTCTTGAATAATTTCAAACTACAAAGAATTAAGACAAAAATTGTTTAATTTGTAAGAAATGTGAGACATTTGTTTTTAAACTCAAATCTAAAAGACTTAGTGGGAGGTATTGTGTGTATTAATTCTCTCTGCATAATACTATGCCAATATAATATGCAAAGAGCAAGCAAGCATGAAAGCTGTACGATGTAATTTAAAATGTTGAGTTTAATCAAAAAAAAAAAATGTCTCATATCAAACAGTAATAAATAAACACGGATATGTTTTTTTATTATTTAAAATTAAATTCAATCAAACAATACATTTGCAATTTATACGAGAATTTACAAGCTCTCACCACATAAGTTACTTAAAAAAAATTTTTGTACTATGCGTGTGGGTGTGGGTGTGTGTGTTGTGAAAATTTGATCCCCATTCCAAATGGTAAAAGCTGTGCCACACAGCTTATTTGTAACGTATTTTGAACATAGTTTAAAAAAATTTAATTTTTTTTAAATTCCAATTTGATTCATTTAACATTTATTGGTTTTATAAATTAGTTGCATTTATACTACGACTAAATTAACAATACCTAATTTTGTTGTAATTAATGCGATGTGTTATTTTTTGATAGATGTCACTGTTTTATCCTGTGTATTATAATAATAATCCATTATGTCAAGTGCGTACTGCAAAATCACTAGTTATTCAACGAATTATTTTAAATAACTATTTGTTTAACATAGAGTTAATAATGTGGAAATCGGGGAAAGAATCAAGGAACACTGACCGTACCTTGTATTCCTCCTATTAAGTATTAACTGATTTAAAGATCTCAGTTATATTTACTTATCATGAAAGTAAAAGGATTAATGGAAGAAATCAATTTACTGAAGGATGATTCGCGAGAACGGAAACTTTTACCCTAGCTATTTTGACCTAACCAAAACCAATTGAAATAATCGTAGAACAAAAGGAAACTCCCTCTTTTAGCCGAGGTTGAGTTAACAAATAATTATCTTTGAGTAAAACATCTGACAAGCATGCCTATTATTTATGAAAAAATTGATAAAATTAAGCAACAATTGTGCTCATTATAATTTTGTGAGCTATATTTTTTGGCGGCTTTTTCATTTTACGTCATTGGCGTTCATTTTATTTTTGTGTGTAGTGCTGCCATTTATTAGAAATTTTGACGTAAGTATAATTTATTCAAAATTATGTTATATTCTTAACTAAGTGAATAAATTGAATTAATTCAAACACGAAAAAAAATTACAATCAAAATCAAATAATCGCACAAAATCACAATATATTTTGTATATACAAATAAATATTTGGTCACAGCAGTCCAAGAGCAAATTTAATTCAATTGAATAAAAAAATGACAAATGTCAAGCCAATTATAGACCAATTTTTGAGCAATAATCTATAAGTTTCTAACTTCACAGCATTAATACAAAAAGCTATAGGGTAAAAATTTCCGTCCTCGCGAATAAGCCTTGAGACTTTGTACATCAAGGTTATCTTTTGTTATTTGACTTTATTAGTTTTGATTATAGTACATATAAAGCCTTCTTAAAAATAAAAAACCCGATTGTATGCATAACTCGGTAAGACCAAATATCTTTGTTTTTGTTTAATTTTGCTTATTAAACTCAAGAGCAGTAGTAACATCAAATAAATTACTTGTACTAAACACATGTTAACTACAAATAATTTATTTTATATTACTACTGCTCTTGCAAATAACTCAAAACTTTGTTTTTTGGTCCATTTTAAATTTCAACCGAAGCTAGTAGACCTACCCAGTGTCAAATTATACGGTGCATCAGGAGTACAAAGTAAACCAAGCTGTGTCCATATAAAGGTTTCAACTACACTAACTTTGATTTCAGAGTAAGATCAGAGTATGTTCAGTTTTCAATAAAAAATACAGTGTACTCTGTAAAAACACAAAGTAGTTCGCTACTATTTAAGCACTATTTTAATTATTTTTTCCAACTAATCAGAAACGTGCTACTTGTAACATAACTTACGTTAAAACGAAATAGGGTTAGGATATGAACTCTGATAACAGAACGATATACTGAAGATCAAGAAATCGATTTGGCTCCTGCTCCGAAGAATAAGATGATTAAAGTAATAAAAGATAATACAAACTCAAGTTAA
Source organism: Tipula lateralis (assembly GCA_963932295.1). Classification (NCBI taxonomy): domain Eukaryota; kingdom Metazoa; phylum Arthropoda; class Insecta; order Diptera; family Tipulidae; genus Tipula; species Tipula lateralis. The sequence goes on from OZ010737.1 coordinate 141,406,035, forward strand.
GGAGCATGTTTTGACCTGATCACAGAACTAATTTATAAAAATCTGCCCAAAAAAGAGATAAGAGCGTAACTCTTTGCTCAACACCTAGCAACAGTGATTCAGCCCCATGACATTCAATCCAACATTGACGTAACACCTGCTTATCAACCAAATCAGGATTTTAAAAGGATCACACCAATGGAAATTGCTCAAGAAATCGACAAAAGTCTGAACCAAAAGAAGGCACCAGGAATTGATGAAATATCACCGGGTCTGTTCAAGGAGCTTCCATGTAAAGCAATCATCATGATCAAATACTTATTTAATGCCTGTATAAGATTGAAGTATGTACCCAAATGCTTCAAAATTGCCCAAATAATTATGCTGAAGAAACCTGGCAAACCAGATGAAGAAGGAACATCATACAGACAAATTTCACTGCTTCCGACCCTTCAAAGTTGTTTGAAAAACTACTACTGAAACGTCTAAAACCAATAGTAAACGTCCCTGATTTTCAATTTGGGTTCAGGAACAACCACTCTACAATAGATCAAGTCCATCGAATAACTACGATAATGGAGCAAGCGTTAGAAAAAAAGAAATATTGCCCCGCCGTATTTCTGGATGTATCCTAGGCCTTTGATAGGGTTTGGCATAAGAGATTGATTTTCCAACGTTAGCGGACATTGCGTAGGGAAGTGATTTGGGACCTTCCCTACACTTCGGACGTATCTACAACGAATAAAACATTCATCGGTACGTTTGCCGATAACACCGTAATTATGTCAGAAGACGAATCATAATCAAAGGCAGTGAAAATCTGCAACGAGCAATGAACAACGTTACTAATAGACAATTGACTGGAAAATCGTGCTTAATGAGCTTAAATCAACCCATGTGACATTTAAACTTCGACACAAAAATAACAATCTACGCGTATATCTCAATGGAGCGCGAGTGTCGCAGGCTGATTCGGCAAAATACCTTGGTCTGCATTTAAATTCAAGGCTCAACTGAAAACATCACGTGAGACAAAAAGCTGAACAGATACGATTAAAACAACGTCAAATGTACTGGTTAATTGGGCATCATTCCAAAATGAACCTGTATCGCAAAAGACTAGTTTATCAAACTATCTTCAAACCAATATGGATGTTTGGCGCGCAGCTATGGCGTTGTACTCATAAGCCTAATAGAGACATTAACGTAGTCAAAATAAATTTCTTCGAATGATCACCAACGCTTACCGATTCGTGACTAACCGGGAAATACACAATGATCTAGAAAACATGAGAAGAGACTTCTTACCCACAACAAAGTCGAGGTCGTACAACACGAGGTCAGTACAAACGAAGTAAGGCGGCTCCAACGAATCAAACCACACGAGTTAAACGTATGAATATTATGTAACAAGAGAACTGGACACTGGTACAGCAGACCCAAGCAAGTTTTATGCTTATCTCATAAGTACTAATGTTACTAATAAATTAATAATATTTAAGATTGTAGTAGTCATACCAATAAAGGTGTTATTTTAAAAAACAAAAAAATATTTGTAGGGAATTTTTGTGAGACAAAGCCATAGTAATTTCCATAGTTTTGAATTTATGTTAAGTGGTGTAATGAGCCCTGTGGGTGGGGGCAGCCATGTTTCGTAAATATTTCAAATGGAGCATGAGTTCATATGAGAATACCACCATAGTATACAGAGCTTGTCGTAGGAGGGCCCGCATCCGTAAAAAAACAATTACGGTTAAAAAAGTTAACAACCAAAAAAAAACCGGATCCGTGGGTCTCAAAATCAACGAGTCCAAAACCAAATATCTGATCTCTGGTTTTCGAGACCAAGACGCAATTGATTTCAGTAATGGAAACCACACGTTTGAAGAAGTAATGAGATTCAAGTATCTTGGATCTCTCATTACTCACGATAATAGTGTGGGAGAGGATATCAAAGTTCGCCTTGCCGCTGGCAAATTTTACAAAGAGATCATTATAAACTGTAATTGTTCTAACTAGTTAGGTAATTAAATTGAAAAAAAAAATTGTATTTCACTAAACTCGACAAAACAATGACTCGGGTTTTCCATTTTTGTTCATTGTGAATTTCTTTCTATAGGAAGGAATGGCTTCAGCACTATAACAATATATCTTCGTTTTTAGATTCTAGTCGCATGTGAAATCACACTCTTATAAAGTATTGACTGATTGAAAGATTCCAGTTGATACGCGTTTTAAAACTAAATAGTTCATAGATATTTACTTCTCATGAAAGTAAAAGGAGTTAATGCAAGAAATCAGTTTACTGAGAGTTTGAACAACAAAAAATGGAACAATGTCTCTTTGTTATTTAACTTTGTAGAATTGATTGCATTTGTGTTTTGAACTACATACAAAGCCTTCTATATTATAAAAGCCCGATAGTATGCATATCTCTTTAAGGCTCTTAAATGTCTTAGTTTTTCTTTTATTTTGCTTGTTAAACTAAAGATCAGTAACATAAAATAAATTACGTAACACATTTCAAATAACTCATAATTGTGCTTCTTTGGGTTCATTTTTATTTCAACCCGATCGATTAGACCAACACTGTACATTGAGCAAATGTTGTACGGCGTGTCAGCAGTACAGAGTAAACTAAGCCGTGTCGTTAGAAATGTTTTCAATTACACTAACTTTGATTTCAGAGGTAGCTTCAGGGGTATGCTCAACACAGTGAGTGTGTTTACCGCAAAACAGCGATGTCAATGTGATGTCGAAGATGTCAAACCAACATCGATGTTAGTCGAAAGTTCAGCCACTGAACAACAACATATTGTTATTTTCTGTCAAATTGTTCTGTTTCTGTTGGTCAACAGCAAACGAAATTTTTTTAATTTAAAATTTTATTATTAATATTTTAACAGATTTTGAAATTTATAAAATTTCACCAAAAAATAAATTCAACAAAAACAAATCAAATTAGACTTATAGTGACACCAGCTTACTCCACTCTAGACTGCAGTTAAAAAAAGTTACTTTATGACTTGTTACTTATTATATGGGCGTATCCAGCACGTTGAGATCTCACTAAGAAAAGTAGATATCTCAAACTCAATGTACTAGAATTGCATCTTACTAAAAAAATTTAGAAAATCTCACTATTTAGTGAGATACGAAATTTATATTTACATTTCGTAGATATTTTATGGTTTGAGTCTCTGGTTTTTGACTGCTATATTGGTGAAGTACAGAAGAAACAATTCATCAATTTAAATATAAAGAACGAAATCTGGATAATCGTAAATTCGCAATGAACACAAATTAATGCGAAAATAATATGTGTAATAGAATAATAGGTGTTTTATATGACAGCTCTGACTAACAGCTTAGTTAAAACCTAAACCCAAAATAAAATATAGAGTTTAAGTAGATCTCAACGTGCTGGATACGCCCTATGTCACAATTTTTGTTTAGTGAACGACAAGTTTACGGTAAAAGTAACTTTTTGTTGCGCAGTGAACGCACCCAGTTGGTTTTGACAATGCACTGCTTGCTTAGATTGAAACAAAATATAAACGTTTTGTTAAAAATCAATTGAGAAATTTTTTTAAAACTGACGTTAAGTTTTTATAGATCTCAAAGTTTTGCCATTTTTAAGCATTATTTTACCTGTTTTTCTATCCAACTAAAAACGTGTTACTTGTAACATAACTTACGTTAAAATTAAAGAGGGTTAACATATGAACTCTGATAAATGCTCGATATAAGTAACTTTTTATTATGCAAGAGCATAACGATCAAAAAACTTTTCGAATAGATAAACAAACAACTATAACAATTAAAAAATGCTGAAGATCAAGAAATCGATTTGACTTCTCCTGTGAAGATGATTAAGGAAATAAAAGATAATACAAACTCAAGTTAAGAGCCATCTGACTTGAGTTTGTATTATCATTGGTTTAACAGAACCAATTCTGAAATGGCCGCCCGAAAGAGATATAAAATTGAATTTAAAATTGATAAGTCAATGCAGCATTTAGGATTAAATATTTTAGGAAATATTCGTAATAAAAAATATTTCAAAATTGTGGATAGAAACGAAAAAAAATTATGACAACACTATCTAAGAAAAACTGATCTATCTTTTATGATAAATTCAAACATAATAGAAAAAGAGAATCAAAGCTGGATTACCGAAACGAAGCTTCTCATGGCCTGTCCTCTATTTATTGATCACCAACAATGAATCTAGATGTTACACTGCGATGAAATGTCACAATGTGCATGGCAAGAAAGAAAGTAAAAAAACTCAGGCTTAATCACAGAAAGACACCTTTAACCTATTTGAAGAGAATTTTTGTAAAAAAAAAACTAATAGCAATTTTCATAGTTTTTAAATTGCGGGATAGTAATTATCGATTGAAGAGATTCTGAAGTCATCCTCACTTAACGTAATTAATTGGTTCCATAAAATCACGATGTTAGGCAAAACAACATTATAGGAGGCAAAGGAATTTATATCATTTGATTTCATTCTAACTTCTTCAACTGATTTTGGTTTTTCACTAGTTCAAAACAATGGTTCTACTATGACTTTCATTGCAGGTTTTATTTGTTTGTATAGCTCTCTATAACAATGGATTGCACTTTTGATTCCTTGATTGACCGTGATTTAACGCTTTACGTAACGGTCGTGCTCTAAAAAATAATCTTTTTCTTTATCCAGAAAACAAAAAGCTTCATTCAGCTTTCCAGAAATAATTTCTGTTTGTACTACCTCGTTCGAAACATCATTCTCGTAATCTAGAATCTCTTGCTCTCTATCAATTAATGTTCCGTTTGTTAATTCATTATCATGCGGGTCTTTTATTTAAGTAGTTGATTTGATAAGTCTTTCCATGCCAGTTTAATAATTTTAATAACGTCTAATATCTTGTGATCTTTCCAAAACTATACTGTTGATGAACTGATAACACCTTCTGTCACATCCAACACATGGGAAAATGTTCGCTTTAAGTAATATTGTTTAAAGCTATTGGTATTTGATCCATTGGCTGCAAAAACGATCTTGTGTTGGGTCGGATGAATACGACTTGAATATAAATTATTTTGTTGTTCAGGTTCATTGTCCAATATTAACAATGCTCTATTGGATATTATTCTGATTGCAAAATTTTGTGACCGTTAACACAAAATATTCCTTGACCCATTCCTGAAACAAGGATATTATCCCCCACCCGTAGGCTGTTTTATTCGCTTTCCATAATACTGACAATTTCTGTTTATCAACATTGTTGAGCGCTCTTGGGTTCACAGATCTGTAAACCAACATTGGTTTTAACTTAAAACCTCCTGCTCTTGCATTGATTTTTCTGCTTTGGAAATAAATGTTTTCAACGTCATCTTTTTTAAACGCAGCTTCTATATCGGCACTAGTTGCTTCCTCATTAATTTAACATAATGGGTTCGTTAAAAAAACGACGTTACAAAGAGACACTGCGACGATAAAACAGGGTATATTCGCATTTTAGTAACAACGATACAGCGAAACGACGTCATAAGGGGAAACGTTGTACGGGGTATGACTGTATTATGATGGGGAACAACTTATTGTTTCGTCTTTCGAGGAGGTTAATCTATTTTCAGGTCTATGCAGAAAAGATTTATTTTACGCAAAATACATATTTTCTGGTTTTGTGTTACCTTCGATCAAATCCATAAGTCTCAATTCGCATTCATCAACCTTATTGATTCCTTTATAAGTTATATCACCTTCAAAATTTAACAAACAGATCGTTATAAACAACTATTACATCTAACTGTTATGTCCTTTATAGGTTATTCTATTGCAAAAAAAAAATATAGTTCACTGAACTCGGCAAAACAATGACTCGGGTTTTCCATTTAAGTTCATCATGAATTTCTTTTTATAGGAAGAAATGGCTTCAGTACTACAACAATACATCTTTTCGATTTTCCCATCGGAACTGCAGTTAAACATTGTCTTCCCATTACCAAGAAATAAATTGAGGTTATCTTAAAGATAAAATATATTACTTCTATTAATGAAAAAAAATTAAGACGAGTTAGAACTGTTTAAAATTCTATTGAGCTTTGAAGCTTACCCAGTAGCAACTGTATGTCTATAGAAGAAAAAAATGATATAATTACTATGAAAATAAATATTTTGAAATTTAGTTTTGAATTAATTTGTGCGAGCACACCTGGCCACATGGGGTTATGTAGATTGGCATATAGACTACGTGTCACGAAAAAATAATCAAATTTTAACTAGAAATTCGGTTGTGTAATATTTTTTTTCATTTCTAATTAATTAAATTATATATATTTGTAGCTAATGCGTTATCTTGCTATTTCAGACGTGAAGTGGTGATAACACATCGACACTGGTATGCAAGCTATGTTGAGACTTCACTACGAATATATCATATATTAACAATATACTAGAAAATTTAAATATTTGTGTATTTTGCCACATGGAATGAGAAAATGAGCCCCAGCAAAAAGCATGTACTGCTGCCGGTTTAACTAAACATTTACATTTGAAAGTTCATTGCATGACAATTTCTCGATTGCAATTACATACCAATATGTGTTTAGCATTTATATATATATTTGATCTAGGGTAAAAAGTAAAGTGCATAAATAATTGGCCAACATATGTGACCCAATAAAAATGTTAACCTCATGTAAATTATGAATGTTTAACTTTCATAAAAAAATATTGCAGATAGATTTTTTATGGTAGTATATACGTACAATAGTTTAAGGTACTATAAAGTAAAAAAAAAACATCAACAAATGTACATGCTACATATACGTATGGTATGGATGAAAAACCATGGCACAATAAGAAAGAGGAAATCAATACGAAAATGGGGTTGAATAATACATGGAGCTTTAGTTTATTTTACATAGGTATGAATTTTAAATAATTGAAACGGGCACCGAAAGTTTTTTATGTTGTTGCTTTTAGTATTTAATTTTAATTTTATTTATAATTGAAATAACAAAATTAAGTTAATGGCACAGAAGTTAATTTAATCTGGATCGATCGATCACATTGAATAGCAATTTTTGTAATGTATTAGTCTGGTATATTATTTTAATGCTTTTATTGACTCTATTGAAAGAAAATTTGATATGTCAATAAAAATAATTTTTACTTCTTATTAGAGCTCTTGACAAAAATGTATTATATATAGTATATTTGCTTTAATGATTATTTGAAACGTTAGTGTATAAAGGTTAAACGTACAGCTTTTAAAATACAATTGGACGATATAAGCGCTATAAACCTTTAACCAATGCTACCATTCGCTTAACGAACGATTTTTCTTGTGATCAATACTTTATTGTCGATTACATAATGAAGAAAGAAACCATACAATAGCACTTTCAACTATACTAGCCACAAAATGTCTGTTGAGTATTTTTTTTCTTTACAAAATTACTTTTAAAAGTATTCAACTGAAGGCTCGAACTTGTTTATGTTTCGATTCTAAAATATACAAGATTTTTGCGACCAAATGGCGCAGTGGTTAAAACTGTGGCAATTGGAGCGGGAGGTAGCGGAATGGAAAAGTAATTTTCACCATCTGGTTAAAATCGGTGGTTACATCTATGACCTCTTGTTGGAGTGCAGAATTTAAGGACCAATTCATCTTCTATGTCAGTACTTTAGGCTGACATGGAGCTAAGCAATATTCAGATGGTTCTATACGTAAATCGGAACTATAGCCGTACCAAATTTGAAACAAAGAAACACACAGACAGACAAAATTAAAGAACCGATTGTTCTAGTAATTTAGAACTTTCGTTTATGTCAACCATCATATATGATAGTTGGATTGGAAGTATCACAACGAAATAATATACGTAGCGCAGCCATTATATAATTTGAATATATGATTTGGGGCCCAACTTCTCCGATTAACGATGATAACAATTTTTTCGGATCATATCTTACACTGACAGCATAACACCATTATTAAAAAGTTCCCGCATTAACAACCGTGTGGCGCTCTCATCGTTCTGATTTGAGTTCTGTTTTTTGTTAAGTTGGTACATCTGTTGTTGATATTCCCTCTTGTGTCATAGCTTGACATTTGCAAAAGTTACGTAGTCAAAATTACATCTAACTCTGTGCGTGTTGGCGATTATTTACAATTTTAGAAATGGATTTAAATTTGCAACAACGAACCTATAATAAATGTTGCATAGAGAATGGATTTAATGGTGCACGAACCTTGGGAATATTGAAAAAGTGTTTCGGCAAGAATTTTCAAAAAAAACGGTCGTTTACCAGTAGCACGAGCGGTTATAAAGTTGGCGTGAGTCAATCGAAGGTGATGAACGCAGTGGCACACCATCGACATCGAAAACCAACGAAAACTACGAAAACATCCGCCCAAGACATTTTGGTTAAGGGTTTCCGTCGTGTAGCAGCAAATTTGGTGCCAAAAGACCTCAATTTCATGCAAAACAGAGACCGTGTTGACGTCGCAAAAGACATGGTTTGCGAGGCTGAATGAGATCTCACAATCATTAAAAGGATCATTACTGGAGACGAGAGGTGGGTTTATGAGTATGACATGCAATCCAGATCTCAGGCAAGTGAATGGCGTTTACCAAATGAGCCGAGACAAAAAAAACATGTCGTTTTCAGTCAAAAAAGAAATGCAATGCACACGGTTTTCGTGAATTGCAACGATGTAGTGCATCATGAATTTTTGTCAGAAGGACAGACCGTAAACAATTATTATTAACAATTATTATTTGGGCGTTATGAGACGGCCGCGTGGAGCAATTCGCCGAAAGAGACCAGAATTCCGTCAAAGAGGGCACAAGAGCCGAAAGAGGGCAGACAACTTGTGAATTCTTCACCATGATAACGCACCGTCGCACAGTGCCATCATTATTCGTAATTTTTTGGCGAAAAATGCAACAAATACCATCCAACAGCCAACGAATTCACCTGATTTGGCTCTCTGTGACTTCTTTCTGTTCAATCGAGTTAAAAAAACCATTACGAGGAACGCGTTTCTGCCGAGAGGAAATAATGAAAAACTCGCAGGAAGCACTGACAGATAAAAAATGTTTTCGAGGGTTGGATCAAGCGCTGGATAAGTGTGTTGTAGTCGATGGGGATTACTTTGAAGGGGACAATATAGATTTAGATTAATAACAATAACTTGTACATTTTCCTCTGTAAAAACAACAACTTAAGGTTGATTGTGTGGTACAATTTTCCAATCAGGTGCATGCAATAAACATTTTGTAATCACAAGGAAAAAAAAATCACCGTTTAAACGTCTCTCATGACCGTCCTCCAATATCACTATTTGATATTATGACAGCGATGAGTCAGTCGATAATTGTCGCAGTTAGCGATCTTTCAGTAATAAAATGTATTTTAGTATTTGCACTTTTGCTCCACCTCAGAAATTTGAGGAAATAGGTCAGCCTAGAATATCGATTTTTACACCATTTGTAACAAGCAGAATGTGATTCCAATATGTTGGTGGTGCATCTGCAGAAACAAAGGCAACTTCAATGTTGGAATATGTAAAATTTAAGCCCTATATAGAAACTTCACACATACAACGGTTAAATAATAAGCTTCATCAATAGTATGTTTTACCATATGCAGCGTGGATTGGTAATAAAACCTTCAAGATATCGAAAATGTTATCTCGAATAATAAAAATAGTTTTGTAATATTATCTGCGGCGTCTCAAATATAACTAAACTAAATTTATTGTACATATGAAGGAGGATTTTAATGCTGTTGAGTCTGATTCAAATACTGTAAAGCAATTATAGCTAAATATTTCAGTATGATTCAAGTTAATTGCTCATTTTATATATAAATTACGTTGATCCTATAAAATTAATTCGGCCTAAGACAAAATAAGTGTAATACAATCCAGTCGTCAATTTCCAAGTTTGAACATACCAGAGAGTTTACTTCTGGTCCTTCTATATCTCATTATGTACAATAATTTCGGCTAATTTCTCTGAACAGTATCCTTGTTTTGCTGTAAACTTAACACACTCAATTGAGCATCTGATATACGCTTTCCGAAACAGTCAAAAATTATTTGCTGCGTTAGATAAATGGTTTGCTAAATTTTAGCCGATATTATGCTATTTAGCACATCTGGGTGGGTCATCTATCGGTTTAAATCTGAACCACCGGTAATTTTGGATCTGGCAATACTTATGTCATTCTGTTCTGTCACAAAATTCAGTATATTATTTCTACAAAATGAATCGATTTACGTTTGTGCAACGTTTATTGCAAATTTATTTCCAAAACAAAGAAAATTGGTCGGAAATTGCACGAAAAATCCATCAACATCAACTCGTCATCGTTCTCATAGAACTGAATATTTCACGTACCCCTTTACGTCGAATTTTGCGAAAATATCTCGGTATGACGCCTTACAAAATTCAATTGGTTCAAGAGTTGAACTGGACGATGCAGTGGCGTAACTACAAATTTTTGGCCTCCCCGCAAAACTTAATGTAGGCCCTTAAACTATCCTCCCTCCACCTTGCATATCTTTCCCTTCAGAGTAATAAAAAATGTTCATCAAAAATTAATTTATTATTATTTTCAATTTAGAAAAAGATCGTTCCACTGTTGCGACTGTTACAGGTAACGTAAGAAACAATAATAAACATGTCAATACTACATGAAATACTGGAAGCTATTAAGTATGCATTAAAAACCGGATTTTTTTTTAAATTTGAGCCTTTATTGTGGAAAAATGTCACAAGATTTTTTATCCAAAGTATTGCCCATCGCTACCCACAACTTTTTTCCCATCTTTCTGATAATTTATGAATTCAGTCCCAGAAAAACTGCGACGGCTTTGCGGTCAAAAACGAATCGAGCCAATTTTCGATACCTTGAAGTGAAGCGTATTCTTGGTAGGGCATTTTGCATGAATCGAAATAGGTGGTAGTCGGAAGGAGCAAGGTCTGGGCTATAACGCGGGTGAGGCAGAATTTCCCATCCGTTATTCTCGTAATTTTTGACCGGCACCGCAATGTATGGCCGAGCGTTATCGTAGTGGAAAATAATTGACTCATATCTGATCGAATACGTGATAGCCGCTCTGCCTGAATTTTCTGCTTTAATCGAAACAATTTTTGACGATAGAGTTGGGGATTGATGGCTTGGCCACTTGGTAACAGCTCATAGTGGATCACATCATATACACAGCATAACCTTGGCTCCGTGAATATTCGGCTTCAGTGTCGATGGGTCTGCCTCGTCTTTCTTGAGTTACGCTTTTTTGCGCTTGAGATTATCGTAATGGATTTTTGTGACGCTCGAGCAGCATTTCGAACATGCAAAATCGTCTTTCCATACGTCTCTTGGCTTCAACTCGTATGTCACCCAATTTCCCATCTTTTTTGGATGAATCCCAAGACTTTCAAACGTCTGGAAATTGTTGCTTGATCAACTCCCAATGATTCGGCAAGTTCTTCTTGCGTTTGACATGAATCTTAATCGAGTAATGCTTCGAATTCTTCAGCTTAAAACTTTTTCGGCTGACCAGGATGCTCTTTGTCCTTAATGTCAAAATCACTACTTTTGAAGCGATTAAACCACACAAAGCACTGTGTTTTTGCAAGAGCATGCTCACCCTACAAATCCACGAGCAAACGATGACTTTCAGCTGCAGTTTTGTTTGCGAAAAAGTGACTCAACAAAACTTCCCGCAAATGCTGTTTTTTTCGTAAATTTGATCAATGATCGTGGATGTCCACAATCAAAACAAAAACTTTTAGCAGGTATTAAATATTTACAGGTATTGAATAGGGTTATCAAAAGACATATGTGTCCATGATGTATTATAACGCATAAACAAGTAATGACATCTAGTATCAAATTTCAGATCACATAACAAAGACCACGGGACCGCGTTCCGCGTTGCAGCGGGCCCCCTATCGTTGCGGGCCCCCCTGCAGCGCGGGGTTTGCGCCCTTGTAGCTACGCCACTGGGACGATGATATTGATTTTGCAAATTAATCATCTTTTCGGATGACGCTCATTTTCATCTTGGTGGGTACATTTATAAACAAAATTGGCGTATTTGGGTTTAGAAAACCCATACATGATCTTACAGAAGCCAATGTACCCATTACAAGAGAATGTTTGGTGCGGCTTGTGGAGTGGAGGCATCATGGTATTGACGTGAACGATGTTTGGTTTCAATAGGATGATGCAACTTGCCACACATCGCATACCACAATCGCCAAACGATTTATTGCGTCAAACGTTTGATGGCCGTTTAATAAGCCGAAATGGTGATGTCAATTAGCCGGAAAGAAGCTGCGATTTAATACCATTGGACTATTTTATGTGGGGCACCGTTAAAGACAAGTGTTACACCGACAAACCAGAGACAATTGAGGATTTGAAGACCAAAATTCGTGATGCCATCGCCGAGATAAGTCCCCATACACTGGAAGTGCTCCAAAAATTGGGATACTAGAGTTTAGCAGTGCTTGGAATGGTTTTGCAGAAATTATTCAGGACCTCCAGTACGAGATGGATCAGGGTGGCAAAAAGTATAATAAGATAATTATAAGTTTGGTTGAAACTCTTCATTAACAAAAAAAAAGGAATATTTTAGGTTTGGACTGATTTTAAAGGCAGACTAGAAAAAAAAATTGGGCCATAATAAGAAAGAAATCGCAGTGACAGGGGGTGGTACATGCCGACTACACACGTTTTCTCCGCTAGAAGAATCGGTGATAAAAATTTAATGTTTCAAGAGGATATTTCCGAAAAATCTAAACCGAAGTTATGGCCTACCGCCTGTTGCTAGTATGTCTTCTGCATATCTATCACCAAATGTCACATTACCACCAGTAAGTACGTCCACAATAGATAATGAAATTTTGCATAATGATATATTAGAAACTATGTCACTGTTTGGTAATGAAAACCATGATGAAATAGAGCCTGTTTATACAGCACCAACTGCAAGGAAAAAACCAGATCATCCGAAGAAAAATCAAAAGGATGAACGACTTCGTCTTTTGTGAGTTCAAACAAAATCTATATAATTGTTTGAACTAAAACAAAAAAAAAAAAATATTTGGCGCCAACATCTACTCCATAAACAAAAACACGATAAGAAAAATATTACCTTAAAAATAAGGCAATTGGAGTACAAAGAGAGAAAATTAGCAGCTTTAACCATTGCGCCACCTGGGCGGTTTATATGAATATATTTTAATAAATTTTTGAATTTTTAACAAATTGAATTCATTGACTGCATTCAATAACACAGATAAATAATTTTGATAATAAAATATACACTGACAACCGAGATTCGTTTCAAAATATTTGATAAATTAAAATTGTTTGACAGATTTCATCTAATTTTGACGAAAATAATTGTATTGCCCGATGAAAGTAAATTTTCATATTTGTCCCGTCACGAGACCACAATCGACTAAGAGAATACTAATTTCAAAATCAAGCGACGTGACAACTGTCACGGTGAATAAACGACACGAATATGGGAATAAGGACGAATATTTCATCTCTAACCGGATTGTACTTCAAAACAAAAATATAATTTAAATATTTAGGAAACATAGTTTTCGATCATATGAAAAACACCTGTCATGAGCAATTTTAGAAACTTCCCCAAAAATTAGGGATTTATATGCAACAACAAAATTTTCTCTCTCTTAGCAATTAGTAAATGAAAACCTGTCCTGTATCTAACACTATATTACATAAATGTACCATTAATTGTTTAACATAATTTTATGTTTATGTCAAATAGATAATATATAGTAATTATTTTTAATTCAGAGCCACACCTATAGCTTGTTACATTAATTAAATTTCGATAATTAAATAAATGTGGTCTCGCATTACGTAAATAATAAATAAATACAGTACTCAAAAAAAGTAAAGGAAAAAAACACAAATGGTATGTCAACTCTTTCTGACCCACGGTTGTGTTATCATGTCAAAATAATAGTGTAAAATAAATTTGATTTGAAAACTATACAGACATGCTAGATAATACTGGTCGCAAATGTATGTTGTTTATACAAGTATTTTCTAAATACCATTGGACAGAATTTCTAATGACTATATATGGTATGTAATGTAAATGGTTAAGTTTTAAAATTACGATTAGTAAAAAATAAAAATAAAAAAACTTTATTCGTGCTGGAAAATATAAACTATAACAAACATAAAATAATAACAATGGTATTATAGTAAGTTGATTATATTATTTAAAAATGTCATGCGATTTTGCGTGTCCATATAATTAAATATATCTACTAAGGGTATATATGCATTTTCTTTTTATATAGTTCGGTATTCGAATGCAAAATAAAAATTGAATTTATTGAAAATTATAAATGGATATTTTTTTTTAGTAAAACTTTCCAATCGATTTTTCTCCAAGTCAAAAAAATTTTCTGTGTTGTCATGTGATTAACTATATTTTCATTTCATCTAAATATTCTAATCGATAAAAAAATATAATAGTAATAAATATAATAATAGTATTGTAATGTATTTTTTTATTATTAAACAAAAATTATAATAACAAATGTAACGTTCCTACTTCTTTACAAAAAAAAAACATGTTGGATTTGATAACAACGAAAAACTCAAAACTTTTAAGTGAACTTTCATGTGAGTTATTTCTTTAAATTTATATTCTCAGTTTTTGAGTAACAGACAACTCAAAAAATTTACTTCTTCAATAATAATAATAATAAAAAAAAAAATAGTACAGTCACATATCGTGCAAAAGCCAGTCATTTTATACTTACCGCACTCACTTTTCGGACCTTTGATGTGCCAGATGCAATAGCTGATGGTGCTCTTGGTCTTGTCATTTCGCTCACCGACTCCAATCCCTCGCTCCTTATCGACATTTTCTCCTTGTTGTTATCGTCGTTGCCCTTCTCTTGCCCCACAAACAGCTCATAACTGTGACACGAAAAGTCTGACGGACTTTTAGCTATATTCTCACAATGCTCCGCCATATTCATATTATTTGCTGCTGCTGCTGCCGCCGCCGCCTGTGCACGCTCTTCTAGTTTTGCTGCTCGTGCCACTGCCGCCTCTTCAGCTTCCTATATAATATTATAAAAAATTTGTTATTAAGATATACTAAATATATAAATAATATATAAATTTTACTCTCAGAGCCTCTTCTTCGGCCGCTTCTTCTTCTTCAGCTTTCTTTTGTAGTTCATCGTATGACATAGCAACAATAGCTAAAATCAAATTTACTAGATAAAATGATCCCAGAAATATAATCACAATAAAGAAGAGCATATGCCATGGGCCAGCTGATCGTAAAACTAATTGATATAAATTTTCCCAATAATCTTGTGTCATCAAACGAAACGCAGACAAAAATGCCCAGCCAAATGAATCGAAACTAGTAAAACCATAATTTGGATTGTCACCATAGCCGGCTAAGCACATATAATCTGGTTCACATGGTCCGGCACCTGACGAATTTCCACATAGTGGATAATCATTTATACCTTTATCGAAGTACCAATTAGCTAATTTTAAAAATAAATAAAAAAAAAACAATTGAACAAAATATATTATATAATATATTAAGATTTAGTAATTGTATACTTACTTGCATTGTTATTAAATTTTTCCCAATTTTCATCCGTTAAATTACCCCATGAACCATCCTCGGGAAATTTTCTAATGCACTTTTGTGTTAATACACCCATATAAATTTGTAATCCCATTAAAGCAAATACTGATAGTGAGAACATAGTTAAAATTATCACATCGCGAAGATTTTTTACAGATTCTATAACAGCACCAACGATTGTTTTTAAACCTTAAAGTTAAAATTAAAAAGAAATTTAGCAATTATATATAGGTAAGTTGTTTTGTGTTATTGTTCAAGAAATGGGTCTATTATCGTGTCTTAAAATACGAAAAGTCCTGGTTGAGTCCTATGAGACTCAACGTATTGTAAATGATTTCCAAAATTTTACTCTAATACATCAACGCCATCGTTTATTTAAAGGAAAAGAGCGCATTATGCTGATAATATCTGTGTGGTTTACATGGTGAAGAAGATACTTGAACCATTCGAACAACTGTATTCAGTAAATAAGCTGGGTTTTGAAACCAAAATAAATTCCACCTTGCCGCTGACAATCGGTTTTCATATCTTGTACGCGTCCATGTTTGAAATCATAAATCAAAAAATAAAACGTTCATCAGGTAATACTAATTTCACCCGAGTCCAGGATTTTGAAAATCATCCCAGAACATATGAGTAATTTATAATCAGGATGATCTCTGTCCATCTATAACCAGATAGGAAGCTATCACAATCTGTCTTGATAGAAGGCGTCTAAAACTTCATGACGAGATCAGGAATTTAGGGAAAATACCTGATATCGCAAATAAAATCAAATTAGGACAACTGGCAAGGTCACATTGTTCGTGATAAACAAAACTGAATGGTATAGTTATCTCTTGGAGGATGGGTCCAAAGAGAAGGGAATGATTAAGCATGTTCAGACTGTTTACCTCACTATAAGTAGATGAAACGTTGTCGAAACCGACAGAGCTTGTTTGTTGACACAAATATTATTGGTATGTGTGAGTAGTTTACTATCCACTTTCTCGTAACATGGAATTTCTAAATATTGTACGTTTCGTAATAAATAAGGCATCCGGCAATAACATTTTATTGAGGTAGGCACATACATTTTGCCTTTAACGATAGTTAAAATATTTGAGATTATACAAGAGTTGTTTGAAAAGTTCTTAACCGTAACATGAAAATGGTGGCACTCACCAACAAAAGTAGGTGAGTAAGTATGCGCCTACATACTTGAAACATTCGACTAACTATTTCTTTTGACATAGTTTAGGCTACATAAGAGTTTAGACGCTGCTTATTACTTAGGTCATAAACAGTAATTAGCGGTGCCAAATCTCTAATTTACTGAGCGAGCTCAAACAACGTTTTAAAGATCGTGGCAAAAAAGATAAAAATAGTAGTTTGCCAAGAGGGAGTCGGTTCCAAAAAAACAGAAAAAGACTGTTGTTTCGGCTGTTAAGCATTTATCTTAACCGTTCATTTTTAAAAATAGAAAACCATTACACGAGCAACTACGCATCATTACTTGACAAACTATTTGCAGAAAAAATCTTGCTCCACCAAGTAAATGTGCCGTCTCACACTTCAGCTTTGAACTGCTTCATAACACTATTATTTCTCACCAGAAATAAAGCCGACCTTTTTATGGTCCATGTTTCGTAAGCTAAACGTTAACGTTCGGAAAAGATCTGTTTTTGGTGAATGAGGAAACAGAGAAAGCAACCAAGGACTATTTGAAAGGCTTGAAAAGATGGGAGCATCGATTAATCGATTTGAGTCTATAAAAGTTGTTTTGAGATATAACGAGAATAAACTTCAGAAAAATAATAAATTCTGCAGAGCAAAGATGGCTATATAGATTTTCAACAAAATAAAAATCATCCACTTCAAACTTATAAGTTCGTCACTGTACATAGAAGCTCCTGTATGAGCCGCAATTGGGAAATTATGTAAAAAACAGTGTAAATCACATAAATTGTTAATTACATGTAATAAACGAAGATAACACCATATAGCAGTGCCACCTGTTTTAAGATATCAAAACTCTAATATAGTGCCATCTATTTTAAAATTTTATAAATTTTCTGACGGTCCAAACTTTCTGGTAACTGCATATTTATAACATTACATTTAAAACGAGAATAATCTAGTGGTTCCATTTTATATTTCTAAACCAGTCATGTAACAACTTTCTGGAATGTTCGAGTTATTTTGAATGACATTTGGACTCAGGAATGCAGTAAAATCTTTTCAGCACATATTGCGTAAAGTGTAGTTCGGATACAATTTTTTTTAATTATTTAGACGATATGGGAATATCATCTGCTTCATATGAGCAGCATTTAACACATCCTGAAACAATTTGTAAAAGGATGTCGGCATTCCGTTTGGTCGTTAACATGGATACATCAGTATATGCAAAATCGGTTAGTTACTTCTTCAAGTTATTACTTGGAAATGTTTTTTTTACATTCTCCGAGCCCATTCAGTATATAGTCGAAAAAAATTGCAGTTAATTATTTCTCAAATTCTATCCGTAAATAGTAAATAGATTGTTTAACAGATGGTGCTGGCTACAAGTAGATCTAATAAAAGATGGCGTACTGCCGTGCCAACGTTTTTTTACATATAGAATGTAAAAAAAATGTTATGTTAATTACACGTCCAACAGTGAGTACAACTTTGTATTCGGTTGAGATTATTGAATTAAACGTTAAGTCTTAATTAAACTGATTCAGTTTTAACCACTGCAACTGCACTATTTTAGTGCATGTGATATGTTTTATGTGATATAGCAAAGGGTTTTAAAAATTAATATTTAAAACACGAATACCATCTTACCTGGAATAATGGCAACAGTTTTTAGAGCACGCAGCACACGGAATGTTCTTAACGCTGCTAAATTACCCAAATCTATTCCCATAGTAACATAGCTAAAATATACAGACATAATATTAAAACATTTTTAAATCTGAAATAAATTTAAATCTAATTTTTAAATTAATTTTTTTTTATTTTGCATCTAAAATTAATAAAATTGATAAACGTTTTCGCTAGTACATTAGTTTTAACTAAATTTATTATACGAATATAATATACGAGTCTCTATATAAATATTAATCGTTTTCTAAAAAAAAATTACATTTCGTTTTGGAATTCTAAATAAAAAATTTAATTAAAACTAAATTTCTAATGTATATAAAAATAATAATTACAACAAAAAATAAAGTTATTTGATTAAACATAAGAAAACACAAAAATTATATTTTTAACGAATCTAACAAATATATATATTTTATATTATATTTCATCTAATTTGTCTAATGATTATTAATAATAAATGTATTTAAATATTTGTTGGTTTTATTTGTCATAAAAATCATAAATTAATTTTAATATTAAATTTTTTTTTATTTAGTTCTCAAAAATTATAAATATGTTTGTTTTTATTTGCTCTATATATAGTATATATGATGTTGTTAAGGTCTATATAGTTACAAATTTATTAATAATTAAAATAAAAAAATTAAAAATAAACCAATATATAATAACAAAAAATGTCTAAATAATTAATAAACTCACGCTAATGCTATAACTACGAAGTCCAGCCAATTCCATGCATCTCTAAGGTACGTAAATGGGCTTAAAATGAAACCACGTGCCATCACTTTAACAGCTGATTCAAATGTGTAGATTCCGGTGAATATTACCCTAAAAACAATTTTATTTCAAAACTTACGAGGTTTTCC
Organism: Tipula lateralis; assembly: GCA_963932295.1. Lineage (NCBI taxonomy): Eukaryota > Metazoa > Arthropoda > Insecta > Diptera > Tipulidae > Tipula > Tipula lateralis. The sequence goes on from OZ010737.1 coordinate 141,425,422, forward strand.
ATTTTAAAAAAAATTTGATTTTAGGAATTTAGATTTTTTGTTTGTTGTAGGCGACAATTATATTTCTTTTTGGTTTCAATTTTTTTTCTTTTAAATTTCTTTTTTCAAAATAAATACAATTTTTAACTAAATTTAAATATACGAGTATGTATATGTATATATAAAAAAAGAAAACCATTCAATAAAGTATGATTATACAGTAATATATATATATATATATATATATATATATATATATATATATATATATATATATATATATATATATATATATATATATATAAAACTAACTTAGATAAAAAAATTAAAACATCTAAATTAATTTTCTATCAATTGTTTATTATGAAATACGTTCTAATAAAAATAAATATTAAAAACAAAACAAGTAATTGATTCATTTTTTAAATATTATACACCAAAGAAGTATAAAATAATATATATTATATTAAGGAGTGTAAAGAAAAAATAATTTTACTGAAAGACATACTACAGTAACTAAACCACTACGATCAAGTTTTGTCAATGAAGTTAGCTCTATGTATTAGGGCAAAAGTTTTTGGTTAGTTGCCTCGCTAAAATGTATGTCTATCTCATTTTAGGCCAACTTTTAATATTTTTTGTAGTCTTTCAAAAGTCATCCCTAGATATCAGTAGTATATAATTTCTAAAAGCTACCATTTTTTTATGTCATCTTTGACATTTGTGAACTAGACAGATGTACAACTTTAACGATAGATAGTTACTCGATTTCTTTGAAAAATACCTACGTATCGTAAAATTCATAGTTTTTTTGGTATAAATAATCGTCCAAATAAGTCAACAATTCAAAGACTAATGAAAAAAATTTGAAGAGACTGGTTGTGTCTAGGATCGAAAAAGATCTAGCAAACCATAAAGTGAACGCTCTAGTAAAAACATAGCTTCTGTGTAAACTCTAACATACATCCACAAGGTTCTCAGGAATTAGACATTCATCCATCGACTGTTTGTTGTATATTACATAAGGATTTGCATTTCTATCCTTATCATAATCAATTAATATTTTTAATATAATATTCAAAAAAACTCGCGAAAACATCCTGTTAATGTGATCTTAGTTATCGTGGTCATTTTGTGGTGCTCTATCACGTTTAGTGATAAAAAAATATGATAAAACGAAAAATTTCCTAGCTTACTACAGATGAATTTCACATAATGGATGAATAAGTTCACGTCGTATATTGAAACGAGTAAAAAAGACAATAATATCTTCCATCTCGCTTTTACCAGTCAACATTTTATACTGTTTGTCATTTTTCAAGCTAAAATTGTTTCCAATGTCATTATTTATGTTGTATTGATAAGCTTTCTATATTAGAAAAATTTTATCACTACCTATTCACCCACTACCTATACAATTCATTATTTCCCCTTTAAAATTTATTACACAGGGTTATGTTTGTAGACTTATTTAATCATTTTTATATCGCGAAAAAAGTCTCCAACCGTGACATAAAAGTATGATGAAGCACCACAAAATGACCACCCAAGTCGATTAATTTCACACAATGGTGACATAAACGTGCTACTGGTAATGGTGAAAAACAATATTCAAGCTGAAATTGATTTAGTTAAAATTGTTATTTTGGTTTTGAAGCCTGCATAGCGATGTACAAATTTTAGCTAAATTTTTTAGTTAAAATTCGATATACTAGTCAATTTTATTTTTATAGAAAACTGAATGCAACCAAAACTGCTATACATTATTTTCGTGTATGTAACCAATAATCAAAAAATTCGATAAAATATGAAAACTTTTAGATGTACGTTGGTAGGTGTGAATAAAAAAAACATTAAAATAAAATATTTGAATTTCAAATATATTGTTTTTTTATTATATGTGTATACCTATATAGTTAATAAATTATAATAACATTTATTAATTATGTTTTGATTGATAAACGTCAACTACTTGATTGATAAACGTCTAATTGCCTTGCACTTTGTAAACAAAACATAGCGAAGTAAGAACCGACGTACGTTACTACAATAGAAAAAAGGAGTTTAATCTGCGACACATGTTTCTATAGTAAAATGCTATTGAAATGCTGCTATGCTATTGAATAAACTAACTCCTAAACGAATATTGCAGCTGCCAATCTGATTCTGAGCATCAATTAACATTAACTCGCCATTAAGAATTGAATATTTTATGCAGTTTTGTGATGGTAATTTTGCAAAAAGGACTCAGAATCAAGCAACCTGAACTAAAGGAGTCGTTAATGGTGAGTGTTACGCTAGCCATCTACGACTAGGACGGTTAAATTGAAGTTGCCATTGATAAGGAGACAATACAATTGAAAATGTTCTGAAAAATTAGGTTGACTTGACAGAATGAGAAAGTCAATTGAGTGAAATTTTGTCCCACACTTAATGTCATTATATACTCCTTCTAAAATTGCAAACGTTAGATGTGCCACTCTTCATATCACGATGTTTCAAATTGCTTAGCAATGTTAAAATATCGACAGTCAAAACTTATAATGCAACAAAACCTAGTTTTACACTACACCGTCCTAAATTAACCAAATGTGTTATTACAATATATTGTGTCATCATATTATAGATCCCGACTCTTAAAATAACTGAAAAATTTAAGGTCTACCTGAGTACCCATATATATGCTATTAGTGGTCACGTTTAAGGCCAAATAAATCAACAGACAGATCAGACTAACTTGATTCAATTCTATTATGATTGTGATGTATTATTGATAATAGGTTTAAGGATGACCAGATATTTTGCTATTCAGTTAAAAACTGACAGATTTAAAATCAGTAGTACCTAAACACAATGTAAAACTTAAAACTTGCTTTGTTCAAGAATCCATGATAATCCAAGTGACACAGAAAAAAACCTTATACAAAAGAAAACAAAAAATTTTCTCATTTTTGAAATTGTCTCTTTACAAAAAACAACAATTGGAAGAGAATTAAACACTGCACTGTATAGTTCAAATTCTCTATTTAAAAATTTTAATTTGTTTGTGTGTATTGAATTTTTGCGTTTACGGCATGAATAGACTTTGATGATTGATTCTCATTTGTTTGCTATTCCGAGAGTGTAAAATTTATATATTTAAATTTTTACTCTCGTATTTTCTGAGATTACCCCAAACCAACGATATAACCCCAGAAAAAACGAATATTTTTTATTCGTAGGTTTTCTTCTCTATATTTTATCACTTTCTGTGCAAGTGGCTAGTAAACTATAGGTAGGAGGCGTCATTTAGTAAAATTAATTTTTCCTTTTACAATTCCATATAATATTTTAATTTCAACCTAATTAATTAGTTTTAATGATAGTTGTTATTAAAAATTAAAAAATAGATAAAAATAAAATTCTACTGTATTGAAATGAGCAGTAAAAATGTTAAAATTTAAATCTGTTCCTTATTTAAAACTTTTATTTAATGAAAATAAAACGAAGTTAATTTAATAATGTTAAGTAAAGAATTATTGGATATTAGGTTGGATCGAGTTCTTCATAATGAAGATCTTTATTAAACTCTAATTTCTATGTATATAGTGTATACGTCTCTACTAATATTTTCTATTCGAACCAACCCAATAAATTTCATTAAAGGTATATGTATTATGACTATAAGAAATAATACAAAAACAAATAAAATATCTATAAATTATATAAATATTGGTTTTGTTGTAAATTTTAATTAAAAAGAAATTATTTAAAAAAATTAATTACTTACTCAGTTGATTCAAACATTGGTGTCGTTGGCATTATCATAAGTATGCAATTAACAAGAATTGTTGTTATAATGAAAAGTGAAAATAAAGGATGTACTAAAATATATATAGCTACACGACGTATCGGATTAAATGGATCGAGTAACCACAAAGCGTCTGATGCAGCAAAGCGAAATATATCTTTGCCCTTACTTACTACTACGAATGTCTGAAAATAAGAAAAATAATTAATTTATTTATTATATATCGAGTAGATTACTTGATATTTTGACATTTTTGGGAAATGAATGTGTATAATGCCAGTCGATTATAATCAGATGGTCAAAAATATCTTTTACATCTCGCCCCTATTCCAACCAGGTGCCTACCACTATCTGGTGTCTAATGCACATTAGAAGAAGTGAATTATAATTCCCATTTGCAAATCCGGAAAACGAAGTGACATCAGTGATTAAAATATATCGAGGCTACAAAGTGAATTCCAAAAGCGTTCTCGACGTGCTTTTCACTGTTTTTATGAAAGCTCAAATTTTGGATAAATAGGTTTACTTCTAAGATGATTGAAGTTCATTTTGGAGAGCTCAAGGATTTCACCTAGGAACTCTTTTATTAATTAAATAGTTTGTTTGGTTCAGTACTATGACTATAAGTTATATGCAGATGACTTGAAAATATCAAAAACGTATACGTAACGTGATAAGTGCAAGATTAGCTCATAATCTACAGAAAAAAATCAATATAACACCTGGAAAGAGTTTAGAAGATTTGAGAGTTCTCTTGAACGATCAATTGAATTGCCGAGACTTAACTAGTGGCTATGTCATATTTTCAACTTTACTTCATACATCGTATCACAAAGGATTTTCGGATATATGAATGGTGGTCAAGAATACGATTCTTTAGAAATTTATACCATTTGAGGAACGATTATATCAAAATAAAATCATCACACAAATAGAATGACCAGTCACGCCACAATAGAAAATTATATAAATCGAAAATAGTTTCGATTCAAACTATATCTTCGCTAGCACTTTTTCAACAAAGTTCACATCATACTTACAAATACAATGAAATATACATCAAGTCCGGCCGCATAATCAATGACGAGCCAATAAATGACGTCATCAGATTGAAACCGGTCTAGTGAACGAATCATTACACAGAACACAAGAAGATGCCATAAAAAAACTTCAAAAAACTAAACACCTTCAACGGCTGGATGATTCAGCGCCCTACCTCGCCAATCAATGCCACCTCGGAGTTCCAGTATAACTTTCATCAAGCTGTCACGTTCCCAGCTAAATGAGCATTGTTATTATTTCCTACAAACTCTTCAGTCATTTAAGCAAAAATACTCCGAGAAATAGTTCTGTAAATGCCTAGTATAGAAAAAGAACTTAATAGTGGAACGATTCTATGGAGCAACCACACAATTCAAAGGGCGCTCAAGTTTGGAACAGTATATAAACTTGCAGACTTATACTGGTGTGGCACAGTCTTGACTCTGCGATGACCAGTGGCTTTAAAAAGAGACAAATTTTGCTTTTTACAATGAATCTAAACCAATCTTAAAGAATCATCTCTCTCTATTGATAAGATCTCTACACTGACGTGAGATAACGTCTGGACCAAGTTATTGCGGGACCAAGTTATAAATGTATAATAAATTCTATGATAAATGCCTAAAAAATAAATCAGATTTTATATCAAATAAAATGTACTTACCAGTTGATTTTGATAGAATGGATCGATATCTTCAAGAGGAGTGGAGGACAATTCCGGAGGGAAGCTACCCTGCATTCGAACGGGCACCGGTACGCCCTGTTCGAGTGTAGGATCCGGTTGTGGCCCTTCATCCTCGTCTTCGTCATCATATCGTATCTAGATTAATGCAATTAAAGAACATTTTATTATAAATTTTGTAATTTGAAAAATATAATTTAAATAATATCTAAAATAATATAAAAAAACTTTGATGAGTGAAAAATAAAATATATTATGGTGATGACATTTCCGATATAACTATAATAGTTTTATATTTTGAATTTCCCTTCGATTTTTTGTCGATGAAAAATATAATTGACATTATTAAAATGTAAACAAAAAATTATCGAATTACAAAATCAAAATGGTAAGCATTTATTAATTGTTCAGCGTAAATGCTTTAAATACAAAAAAAAATATGAGGTTTTTTCAAAAAAGTTAAAATTAAGCGTTAAATGTCATCATCAATCGTCAAACTTTTTCACTACGAAACATTTATAAATTTATATGGGAGACACCAACAAATTTATAATTTTTTTTTTTTGTAAATCATCTTCAATTGTGATGTGATTTGACCCAAGTGCCTATATAAAAGGTTATGTGCTACATAAGGTTAAATACTGTATATGTCGCATAAGGTTAAATACTGTATACTTATATATTATAAAACTAGCAGGTCGGGTTAATAAATTTTTGTAAATGTTAAGTAGTTTGAAAAATTTTGTTAAACAATTTTCCCAAATTAATCTAATTCTTATAAATATATTTCAATTCAATTATATTATAATATGTTTCAGTAATATTGATTTTGGAATTCCAATATCGAATAAAATTATAAGGAACTAAATAATCATATAATATATATTGTATGCAAAATGTTGGCAATTTTTTGTTAGAATATTTTTAATTAAATTATTTTTTTGGTTATATAAGGCATGCAAATAACTTATATTTATAACTAGAGCAGGACAAAGCGCATATTCTTAGCAGCACAAACAAAATTAAAAATAACTATTTATGTACTAATAAATGTATAGTTAAAAACTTGCAAGCACTACGCGGACATAAAGCATCTCTATCTAATTGTTCATACATTAAATTAAACACAAAGAAATTGTTAAAAATTAATTAACAATGTCTTAATGCATTATTGTTTATGAATTTAATAATCCTAGCACTTTTGTTGTTATTCGGACAATAGAAACAAATAATCATTTCTCAGAAAGAAAGCTAAATCGCAAAACTGTCATTCAATAAAAATTAATTTTTATTTTAGCATATTTATCAATTTTAATTAAAATATATATATTTGTGTATAAATAATCAGGCCTTCAAAAAAATGTGTGATTGTTGTTTTGTAATTTTTTAAATAATCAAATGTTCACACTACAAAAATATACTATTTATTATATCAAAAAAATTTAAAAATAAAAACACTTTTTTTTTGTAATTTGAAAATTTTGGCTCAAAATTTCTTCACAATTAATTAATTAATTAATTTTATTTTGTTTTATTAATGATATTTTTGCGCCTTGTATAATATAACTAAACTGTTGATTTATTGTAATGAAAAAACATTGCGTTTCGGATAATTTGGAAAATTTGGAAAACAAAAAAAAAATTAATATTATGTCAAGAAATGCGAGAGCCAAAAAAGTAAACTTTTGTTACTTTTTTATTTTTATTTTTTGGATAAATAAAATGTTCCAAAAAATGAAAAACAAATATTTTTAATCTTAATTTTTTTTTCTTTTGTTTTATATCAATAATAATCATGTATGTATGTATGGATTTTGAGATGTTTTTCATTTTAAGATGAAAAAAGATTTATCTTATTATTTTTGGCTACAAAAAACCAAAAAAAACGAAAACTAATAATTATTTTTATTAGATTGATAGATAGATAGCTTACTTCTTTTTTCTTTTTCTTCCGGCCAAAATCACTCTGAAAATTTTAATTAATTTTTATATGTTACAATTAAAACCAAAAACAAAACGAAATCAAACTATATACTATATTGAATAATTGAATATTGTAATTAAAAAATTAATTATTTATACGAGCATACTGAATTGAATGAAAGTGGCAGTAAATTTGCTTGGATTGTTTCAATCAATAATTTTGAGTTATTTTGGGAAGCTAATTCTCATAAATATATTTAAATAGTTGTTTCGGGCTTCTCATACAGCATCAGTGTTGTCTGATAATATAATATTTAAATTATATAAATATGATAGTTTCTTATGTACCAAAACAAACACAAAGTATTTTACATAAACAACGGATGTCTTGTATCTTAATAAATAATGAGAGTGAAGTTATTTCTTACTCTTCTTAACTTACAAAAATAATTTTTTTGTTTAAATGTGTTTGTAAAATTTCGGATTAACGAATAAAATATATTTTGTATTCTTATAAAATAGAACAGTTTAGACTACTGTTGACAGATTATTGATCACTATCCTTCATGTTTCTCTCCTAGATCGTCTTATTTCGATGTTGTACAACGTATGCGCCCCCTTATTTGGCTCTATTGGAGATTCATAATTTTTTCCTAACTACCTCCGGTGCCACTTATTAGCTGAGTGGATTAGTAATGTTCGAATCGATTCTGATCGAATCTTTCTAACATGATCATTAAAACGTTCGAAACATCAATTGTTTCTTTTTAAAAAGATCAGGTTACAAAGAATCAAACGAGTCGATTCGTTCATTTCTTAAAACCATCATATCGCATTTTTCTTTTACTTTATTTTGCGCATGAGACGTAATAAACAATAACATATTATTTTATACCTTTATGTTATACTGCTATCTTTACTCTTATTTTACTAATGTGAAAGGGAGCTAAATATAAAGCATACTTTTCTCAACTTTATCACAACGTAAAGAGAAAATCACTTTTTAACTCGTTTTGTCTATTCGTCTCGTTTTTTTTTCAATCAAACCGATTCTTTTGAACGAACTAATCTTTTAATACGAAATGATTCTTTTAAACGAATTGATCTTTTGATCGATATGATTCTTTTGAACGAATTGATCATTTTACCGAACTGATTTTTTTGAATGAGTTGATTTCGTAAAAAAATTATTATGAAATTTTGTAGTATGATTCTGTTTCATTGGTGTGATGATTACTGAAGTTTTATAGAAATAATTTTGATTATTATTAATAATTTTGATATTTATTTTTTCAAATAGATTAATTTAATAAATAAAATTATTTTTTAGATATTTTTATGTACTACATATTCATTTATTTCTAATTATTTTTAGCAAGAATATTTTTTTTATAATAATTTCCTTGATTAAAAAATTGATTTCCAATTGATCAAACAGATCAAGTTAAAAGTATCAGGTTAATACCAAAAAAGAATCAATCGATCTTGATCTTAAAAAGTATCTATTCAGCCCATCACTAGAGTGGATAATATTATGCAACTGATTCGAAACCTCATCACTGCTTCTGAGCCCATATGTTTTAGCCATTTTACCCTATCTCATTCTTTGTTAGACAGAGATGGATATGTTGTATTCTAAAGACTTATCCACGGGAATATTCCTAAGGGCGTTTTGAGTTTCACCAGCCGAATTATTTCCAAGTGACCTATACGCTTTGTGACCCAAATAGAGAGAGGGATAAAGTTCTCTTTCTCCATTCAACAGTTTTTAGGGGATTTAGTTATGATTCCCTTCCTTGAGATTTGAGTATCTAAACGTCGTTCATTTGAAATTCTAAACGTCGTCTGAGTGATTAGAAGTCTAAAATTCCAAGGTTATTAATTCGAATCAAAAGTGATTATATCTAATATGGAGTGTTTGAATACATCACCTAGCGACTATTTTGAAGTGTTGATCAGACCTGTTGTCTAATATCATAAATTAAATATGTATTGCGTTCAGCAATTGAGACAGGTTTAAGAATTATCAGTTTTACAAGGAATATAATTTAAGATATAGGTTCTAAAGAAACAAACCAGATAAGGAGGAGTATCTGAGAAGAGCAGATAAAATACCATCTAACTGAGAAAATTTGAAAGGAATAAATAAGTTTATGCCCATTTTACTTGTTCGGGTTTATATAGTTTTTCCGACAGACTCTATTTCCTATTATGAGGTTCAACATTTTTCTCACTTAGTAGGTCTTAGTCGTTTTCATTAAAGTTCCATCCTTCTTTAGAATAATCTCCCATATAATCTATGGTGAGTATTTTTTAAGCTTGGCTACTCTCAGCAGATTATCGATTCTCTCACTGAATAGTCTCCACGTTGCTATCTAAGATGGTCTTAATTCTATATTGTATAACGTATGCGCCCTCTCATTTGGCTCTATTGGAGATATTCCTTATTTTCGTCTGAACTACATCCAGTGACACGTTCCACGAATGGTTCTTTTGAATAGACTCCCTGCGCTTCACAGGGTAACTATTCTCATTAGCTCAGTATTATTCAACTGACTGGAAACACGATCTAACCACTGCTTCGAACCCCATGTTTCAGGAATTTTGCCCTGTCCCACCTTATGTTAGACAGATAAGGATAATTTATACTCTACCACCGAAATTTTTCTAAGTGAAACTTATGTGACCTGTTACCCAAATATATAGAACGCTCAAGTTCTCGTTCTCCATTCGGCAGTTTTTGTAGAGAACAGAGAAATTTGCACTTTGGTATGGGTATGGGTTTAGGAATGGAAACCTAACATAAATAAATAAGCAGTAAGATAATAAAAATTTCAAGTGGTTATCGCGATTAGTTCTTATAACATTCTGTTTAATGTTTTGAATATGCTAAGCTCCAAGTATGTGACAAACATAATTAGATGGATTTCCTAAATGGATCATATATCATTAAAGAAACCACTTCTTGAGAGTCATTAATTTTATATAATGCAATGGTTTGATCTTCATATTCAAAACTCCCTTTATTACAGGCCAAACTGTACGCATACGTATGTTGTAAGAAAATATCGACCTTTATCGGTATTGGTAAATATTTTTCTATACGAACACGATTGCGAATACAGTATAGTATAGTATAGTATAGTATACAGTATAGTATAGTAGTCGTACAGTATAGCTCGTACAAATAAAATAAGATGGCTTGTGTAATCACACACACTTACGACGGCTTTGTTCATATGTATTCGTTAATCCGTAGTTTTACTTCTACATTTAAACTTAACAATTTTATTGTGTAATTTATTTGTAAGTAAGGAATTGGGAAATACTTCATCCTTATGTACACACGTGTGAAGTTCTTCCTAAAAAAAGTATTTTTAGGATAGTTTAGGAAGAAGTTCACGCAAATAATAAATAATCAAAATTAAATGGTATCTTTACAATATCCTACTTAACCTCAAACAAACTTAACATTTTTTTTGTTAATTTCTAAACAATGTTAAGCCGTTGAATATTTTAATTATAATGCATATAGGTATTATTATTTCATAAAATTCGACAAACCAAATAAAATATTTTTTTTGTTTTATTACATATAAATTTACTTTTATGTGATGGAATTTATTTCCAGGCTACAGATTATTGGTGTAGTCATTATATAATATAGTTACTTACTCATAACTAAAAATTATATTAAACTAAATTCATTTCATTTTAATTTAACCAATAAGCTGCCTGAGTTCTTTAAATTGTTTAATATTTAAAAAAAATAAAAAAAATGAATTTAATTAAAATTTACGAAATATTATAGATTGAAATACTTTGTCGGTATAAAAAATTAAATAATAAAATAATTTTGAATATAACAACAATATATAACGTGCTATTTAGACACATGTATTATTATAAAAAAAAATTACTACAGTACAGGTTTTGACAGTAGCTATTTTAAAAAAATTTGGACATTTGGACAAAACATCCCGATGTTAATAATATTTTTAACATACGTTACTGCATTAATGAAAACGATGTCCAGACTCCAAATACGGTCGTATAGATAAACAAACGATGTTACGATATTGTCTGGACATTGCAAATATAATATAAGTTTATCACAACAAAATGATAAAATTAGGTGCACACATATATAAAATGATCATATAGTAAAATAAACAAATGTATAATGATAAAATAAATTTATAAATTAAATATAAATATAGTGATATATGTATGTATGTATGTATATTAACATTTTACTGCACACGTTATAAATTAAACATATATGAAATATCGGAATAATATATAAAGTTATAAGAAATTGAATCATCGGCACGAAAATTTTGCTAACTATTTTGTAACCCTCCCCGACTCACAGGCGTAACTAACATATTGTTTAATACTATCTTATATTTTAGAGGTTCATATACTTGTCAACCTTAGCTTGGATGAATCTGGACAATTTGCATCCGGCCATTTATAAAATATGATGTACATTTCAGATTATCCTAAATTTATTTATTGCAGACATTATATTGATTAAACAAACTTCCCCAATGCTGAAATTGTTGTTATAGGTGTCCAATATCCACAACGCGTTCAAAAGCTATGATAAGCAATCGTGGTTTTTGGTATTCAGTTAAACATCTCTGACATCGTAAGAATCGGTATTTCCTATATCATTGTTTCAATTCATTTGGTTGATCAACTATCAACTCACTTAAAAATTGAAATCTTAAACATTGATAACATCTATCATTTTCGTATTAATGAATACAAATTATTGCAAGCTCCTACAAAAAGACCAAATTATATGTCAGTCAATAATTTCGTTTAAACAAGCAGCCATTGAAAGAACCTCAAGAATCTTTTGGACGGAACTATATGGTTATAAAATAGCACCAATGCAATTGTAATCAGGGAGGCCATTTTACGGTACTGTATCACACTTTTTATTACAGTTAGAATTTTTTTTCGTGACATAGAAAAACAAAATAAGTCTACAAACGCAACCCTGCGCAATAAATTTAAAAAGGAGAAATAATGAATTTTAAGGAGAAATTAATATTTGGAAGTGATAAATTGACGTTTCTACATAACCCCAAAATTAATTATATTATATGAAGTGGTAGAATAGATAGTGATACAATTTTTATAATATGGTATATTATATATATATATATATATATATATATATATATATATATATATATATATATATATATATATATATGTAAATACAACTTAATTAATGATGTTATAAAAAAGTTAAAAATAATGTATGAAAAACAGTATAAAATGTTTACTGGTAAAAGCGAGATGGAAGATATTGTTGTCTTTTTTATCCTCATCAAAATACGACGTAAAGCTGATAATTTCATTTTATTATACAAGTTTTAATCACATGTTACAAAGCACTACAAAATGACCACCCACCCAAGTAACAATGGAATTTCTTGTTAGCTTTTATAGCATTATTTTGTCACTTTTTTGGTCAGATTGACCAGTTTCTATGACTAAATAGTTAATAGTCTTTTAACATTATTCATATGTCAGGAAAACGTTTTTTTGACCAAAAATATAGCTAATTTTTGGATATTACTAAAAAGTTTTTATAGGAGCAATTTACTCCCACAATAATTGCAGAGTAGTCACTATGATAGCCATTTGGCTAAATAGCAAATAAGTTACCATAAAAGGTAATATCCTATATTATTGCTAATTTTCATTTATGTCGGCAAATTAACAAGAATAAAAATAATACAATAGCCAGGATAATAAAACATTGGTCAAACTTGGTTATTTTAGCAAATCAGCTGTTTAAAGAACATAATTTTTGACATCATTTCCAAGTTGTATTTTGTAATTTGTACATTTTAAGTTATAGCAAAAACTAAATGGAAAAATACATTAAAAAAAATATAAATACTCTTCGACATACTACAGAATATTTTTGGTGTAGATTCTATTTCATGTAATATGTAATATGTATCATTTAACAGTATCACGATTTGGATCGTTATCTACATTTAGTGCATACGATTTTGAAAGTAAATTATTCTAAATTAAAAATTTATTGCGCAGTGGTACCATTCATTTGTGTTATGTTGTTGTGAGAATCATTTAAAGCATTTTTACCATCAGAATGGCTAATTAACTGTAGAATGATTTTTTTGCCATATTGATATTTCTGCCTCTTCTACAGCTAATATGCCATGCGCATCTTGAAAAATTATTTGTTTAATGACAATTTTGTGGTGTTAATAGCTAGTGAGTCATAGGGAAAACCCATTTTGCTTTTCCGACGACTAATTTGCTATAAAAGCTATTGGTAAACCTTTGGTGACAAAGTACCACTTTTTCGTTGCATTTTTGTCCCCAGAATAAATCATTAGCTGCAGAATGAATATTTAGCAATCTACGTGATTATTATAACATATTGACATTCTTGCTTTTGCTAATGCTATTATGAAATGGGTGCTATCTTTTTCTGTTAATATGCTAGAACTGCCATCTTTTCAGATTTTTGCATTACATAGTTTCTTAGTTTTCTTTGTTTTTCTCTGTCGTTTATTCATTTTCACTCTTATTTTTCACTTTCCTATCGACTGTATTTACAAACTATTCCCAATTATTCAATATTTTGGAATTTCTTCAAAAAATCTATAACCTGGATACAATAAATAAGACGTATTTCTACGGGGCAATATACTTTTTAGACCTACTTTTAAAAACTACCTGATCAAACTTTCTTCCCAACTAATTTTAGGTCAACATATGAGCATATTTATTAGAAGATACTATCATTATAATTTCTTTCCGTTTAAAAATAATAGTGTTAAAAATATTAAAGTGTCAATAAAAAACAAAATACATAAGTATCAAAATACTAAAGTAATAATATTTTACACAAATATGCTTTGACAAATGTTGCTTTGTAATTTTTACAAACAATTTAATTTTTTTATAACCTTATGGTCATTTTAGAGTCTTAACTATGTACAATACTTAAATGCTTATTTGACGAAATGACTACACGAAATGCTATTATGCCAAATAATACTTTTGCCTTTCAAATGACTAGTTTACCATAAATGCTATTTTGTCATGAATATTTCAAATAAGCTACAAAACCTATTAAGCTATGTAAATGACTATTTATAATTTATAGTATTTTAGATAAGCTCACAGCATTATAGCCTAAAAATTTAGCATTTGAGAAAGCTAAAATTATTCCCCACTTTGATCAGCGTGACACGTTTTTGTTAGTCATTTTGACGTTATCTTGACATTTTAGCATTAATAGCAATGCTAATTAGCCAACAAAAACTGGTCAGTGTGACCAAATTTTGGACACAAATTGTTACTTGGGAAGGACTATATAAATACATTACCATTGTACCTTTTGATTCTTAACTGATGTTTTATGGTAAAATCTCATAAGCCTATGGTATTCTGCAACTGATATTCAATAAACTATTGTAGTTATTTTCTCAACCATATTGTTGAAACTAATTCCTTTGGCCCTATTCTGGTAATTCCTCGGGAATAGGGAATTAGGGAAAGATATGTAATATATGAAATTTCTGTTCAAATTTATTTTTTCCGGCCTACTGACGAAAAAAGTTCTATATAAATATTTATAAATTGGGAATAATATTTCCATACCAAAATTGGAAGGGAAATTATTCCTAATTTGACACTGGCTTTTTACCTTAGTATGCCAGAAAAAAAATATTTTAACTTAAATTACTATAATATCATTCTCCATTTCCCTATTCCACGGAAATTACCAGAATAGGGCCACTGAGGGGCTATCATGAAATAATCCGATATTGGAATTTTTCCGATATCGAAAAATATGATTTGCGAATTTACCGATTATGAAATTATCTGTGGCCCAATTCTGGTAATTCCGGGAAATAGGGAATTGGGGAATCATTTTATATGTAATTTGAGTTAAAATATTTGTTTTCTGGCATACTAAAGTGAAAAGCTAGTGTCAAATTAGGAATAATTTTCCCTTCAAATTTTGGTATGCAAAAATTATTCCCAATTTATAAATATTTCCATCGACCTTTTTTGTTAGGAGGCCGGAAAAAATATATTTGAACAAAAATTACATATAAAATCTTTCCCCAATTCCCTATTCCCGGGGAATTACAAGAATTGGGCTACTGGTCGAGTTTGCTAATATAAGTATAAAGTAAGCAATACTGTGTTTTCTAATTCATTTGAAGTTGCTAAATTTTATTGTTGTTGTTTTTTTATTGACAAATGAAATTCTTTAATACATTCTTATTTCTTAAACTGTGGAGCATTGAAAAACCTCAAATTCGATAGTACAAAATGAAATTCGTCTACTCAATAGTAGTCGGATTTTGACATTCGATTTTCGGAAAATCCGATTTCGCTTTGACTTTTTAGATGCAAAATAGCGAATTTGTCGATATCCGGTTTTCATTATAGCAAACTCCGCTTTTGGATTTAATTTTAAAAATAGCTTCGCAGAACTTTAATATCACAATACCCCGTGGCTAAGTGTAATCAAGATTTTTGTTCACAAAGTAGTTCATAAAAAGATTTTGGTGACAAAGTACTTATTCTGCCAAGTGCTTCTAATCCAGATACGTTCCAATCAAATTTTTCGCCCCAAAAATAATAGAGATCCTTTTTCATTAATTCACCTCTCATTAATGTTATCCTTATTCAAAGGTTATATCTACTCTAGACGTTAAGATTTTAAGAAATTTTGCCTTAGAAAGTTATATCTGGAATGTATATTAAAGCCATTGGTTGGGTTTCATATTACTTTATATCTTTTCCTTTATAGAAAGACTGTCCTTCAAGGATATTTCCTACGAAAATATATTTAACAAAATAAAACCGACTCAATTTGAAGATGTTGTCCGATTACAACTTTTGACTTCCAATAAAGGGTAGTATAAGTTTATAATTTTCTAATGCAAGCCGAAAGAAGATACACTATGATCCGTGAGGTTATAGTTAGGACGAGTGCAGAGTACAATGCAAGGGAAGTACTTTTTCTTCGTTCTTTTTCGTAGTTTCACAACTACGACAGTAATCATGTGAAACACCAAGTTTGGTCGAATGTTTATCTATAAGATACCATATGTACTGTATGCAATATCACTACCTGTCGCCTAAGCGATGTAAACTGTCGACATCTGAACCAATTTAGTGTTGGAGAGATTTGTTAAGCTCGGTTTTGTAAGCATTTTGTGTCCTGATTTTCAATTCTCGACACACTAAACTTCTCTGACGACATCCACAACTGTTTGATGTAAAACCGAACTCGTTTATAGTTTAAAGACAATTCTAAGCTACATTATACGCGAGAAAGTATATATTAAACAGTTTTAATGGACTCTAGTATTTTTAACATTTAGTTAAAATGTGTGTATGTACTGTATACTGAAAAATTATTCATCCCATCGAGCTGATAAAATTGGCAACATGGTGGAGGTCTAAAAAACTTTTTTTTTGACATTTTTACTATGTACGATGAACTTTGATTTCATTGAACGTATTTAGTCCATGTATTTAATATGTTTATGTAATTTAATATACCCCAAATGAAGATTTTTCTAAGCTGTTTCTCAGAATTGGTCAACATGGATGCCGATATTCTACGTAGTTGTCTACGTCTTTCTTTACACTATTTTGTATTTGGCAAATTAGGCTCAGGTTAGAGTCGTAGATAGTATCAGTGATCAAATGTTCCTCATCCGACGTAATATTCATTGGTAACATTTCATCCAATTCCTCGTCTAAGGTCCAATTAATAGAATGAAAATTGAAGTCACCAGTGATTAAGATAATGTCGGATTGAGTAGCCATATTGTTCATTTCTACAACTTAGTCGCAGCATGTAGTATATGATAATATCGATGCGTCAGGTGGAACGTATACAACGTAGATGTATAATGTCGTTTTTTTGATCGATATTTTTACGCATAATTGTTCAATAGACACGCTTTTTAATTCAACGAGCTCACAGGGTTCAGAAGTGTTAATATCTATTAACACTCCACCACCGGATTAATAAGTACTGGTTTCTGGTGAACGATCACATCTGTAGACAACATACTGACTAGGAAAAAATTCAGATTTCAGAATCTCTTGAAAATAAAATGTAAGTTTTCTTTTTTCTCAGTGCTTTGGCTTTCAAGGCTCTATTACTTGTACTTAGTGATTTGTCTTTAGGTTTATGTGCGATTTCGTGTAGACTCTGCTCATTTGCATGGATAGCTCTATTTAATAACTTATGAAGTTGGTCACCTTCTACTGGAGAAAAGTATTGAAATGTGTGTGTGTGTGTCTGCTTAATGCTACTATTGCATGTGGTAAGTTGTCAAACAGTTTAACTTTTTACCCGACAATCGATTCATGGATAGTTAGTATTTTGTTCGACTCCGGCAGTTTACGTTTGTTAGTAAATTCCCATTTATCAATCTTCGTAAACGTCAAATATAATGTATTTCGCGATATTGGAATGTCAGTAATTGATTTAATAATGGTGAAACGAACGGTGTTAGCGTACAGATGCCCGAAAATATTTCTTTTAATGCGTATGTCACGTCATCTGGACACCTATAAGTTGTTCTTAAATATTTCGAGTTAGTTGAGTACATATTAGCATCAAAAATTGTATACTGACGTAATTCAATTTGTCTACATAAGGTATTTGATTTTGATCTCCTAGGATAATCATTTTCCGACATTCATTCAACCGAGCTACCAAACCAAATAAGCCCGCATGAACCATCACGTACTCATCAATATACACTGTATTATATTTTTTAGTGCCATTTAGAAGATACGAGGCAATGGTACGATAGTTCGTTTTAATATCATCATAATTTAAACCAACATCCATGCATCGTGATTCAATTTTTTCTTTTATGTCACTAATACTATGTTTTGTTAAACTAAGAACGAGATCACTTCCTGGTAAATGAGCATTTAATATCCAAGTTGATTTGTCACAGACTGGGACTCCTTGAAACGATATTATCTCCGGTTTAATTATTTCCGAGAGCAAAGCCAATTTACATATTCGATAGCAGAAAATGTACCGATTTGATGTTTTGAACCGTTTATTATCTGAGTTGAGTTGCACCGGTTCCTCAGCTACCGGTTCCTCTATATGACTTTGGTTATGGTTATCATACAGACATAAACTCTTATTGAAGATAGAGAACTGTTTATGGAAGAGTATACCGACGTTAACATTAGAGGTTCTGTTCTGTTAAACTATCTAAGTTCTTCTGAGTTTGACATCCTCAATGTTGGATGTGAGCCTACTTTTGTTAACTCTGCTCGCAGGGAGGTAATCGACATTAGTTTGTGTTCCATGTGCTTCACCAAATTTATATTAAACTGGAGAGTGACGAATGATATTCTCACGTCCGATCACACGTGCATTTCTTTTAATATTAATCTTAAAATATCACCGCTTAAACCATACCGTAATAGGAAGCTTATCAACTGGGAAACATTCTCTCTTGAGCTTGTTCCTTTACTCGAATCACCTATGATGATTCATTCTTCTCTGGATATAGAGCTGCAGGCTTTTGCATTATCTAAAGTAATCTCAACTGCGTTTGAGATCTCGTGTCCACTTATATCTCACCAAAAAACTCGGAACAAACCTTTCTGGTGTTCTGCTCTCAAACGGTTAAGGAAGACTACCAGGAAGCTGAAGAACAAGGCCAGAAGATCTAATCTTCAGTCTGATTGGGATAGCTTTCTAGCTGCACAAAAAGTTTACAAAAAAGAATTAAGAACTTCACAGAGATCCTCTTGGGTAACCTTCTGTGAAGAAATTAATAGCTTACCTGCTGCAGTTAGACTCAATAAATCGCTCAGCAAGAATAATAGTTGTAGACCTGATTCACTTCGTCTACCTGATGGCAAGTTTACTTCCTCTAAACGGGAAGTAGGCGACCTACTTCTCACTACCCATTTTCCGGGCTGTATAACCATTCCAACCGACATTACTGGTGTAGTCACCAACGATTCGGAGGTAATTCCCAATTGGGACCTAGCCTGCAGATAAATTAATTATGAGGTCCTACGTTGGAGCTTGTTCTCTTTCAAACCCTTTAAATCTGCTGGTCCTGATGGTATATATCCTGCTTTATTGCAGCATGGATATTCTATCATTAAGAAGCATATACTGCATCTGGTCCGGGCATGTCTTGCTTTTAGTTTTGTTCCCCATCTTGGAGCAGAAGTAAAGTAATTTTTATTCCAAAAATTGGCAAGTCGGATTACACCGACCTCAAATCGTTTTGGCCTATTTGTCTGTCATCATCTTTTCTGAAATCTTTAGAAAGGATTGTTAATAGGTTCATTAGGTACCAAAACTTAGTTACCGCTCCACTCAGTAACATGCAACATGCTTACAGAATGGGTAAATCCTGTGAAACTGCCTTACATGAACTCGTCGATTGAGAGATCTTTGCACAACAATGAGTTTCTTGTGGGCACTTTTCTGGATATTGCGGGAGTCTTTGATAATACTACTTTCGTCTCGATTACGAATGCATGTACTAAATTCGGTATAGAACCCAACATCATCAGGTGGATTAAATGTATGCTTTAATCTCGCATTGCGCATGTGCTTCCACCCCTGTTGTGGCTTCTGGTCATTGATGAACTCCTTGTAATTCTTTGTGAGTCCGGTTTTAAACGAATTTAAACGAGCTATACCAGAAATCGACATGATTACTGATTGGCTTCTGCCTGTTTTTAGTTTCCACACATCATATAAGGTGGTTTATCCATACAGGGATATGTGATTCTCACCAGACTTGCTCAAACAGATATCCGAATCGCTTGTATTCTTCTCAGATGGCTCTGTCTCTGAACAGGGTGCTGGATTTGGTTACTACTGTCCATCGCATGATTTGAGAATATCTGGCAGTTTGGAGTCTCACTGTACTATTCACAGGCGGAATTAATTGCGGTTACTCATAGCGTGTTTTCAGCTTTTAATATCGCTGCTGACGTCAAAGAGATCATATTTTGTACGGATAGTAAAACTGTCCTCAACTCATTAAACAATCCACTTACCAGCTCTAAACTGGTAAGTGATTGTAAAAAATTGCTGAACTGACTTGGTTGTAACAATAAGGTAACGGTCATGTGGGTTCATGCTCATTGTGACATTATTGGCAACGAAGTTGCAGACAGTTTGGCTAAAACTGGTTCTCGCTTATTATTCGTAGGCCCTGAACCTGCAGCTCCTATACCTCTTCACATAGTGAAACAAACAATTAAAACCGTTGCCCTATCGAATTTAAAGCTGCAGTGGTCAACCACCTCTTCTTGCCGCAAGGCGAAATACTTTGTAAGGGGGCTAAATCCGAAACTGACCACTTTGATGAAATCTTAGGTTTGCACCATGGGCCCTTTGTGGCATTGAGTGCGGAGCCTTTAACGGTTCTAGCCAATGTTAATTATAATAAGATGAATCGAGCTTCGGCGGATTAATTGGTAGAATAGAATTCATATTTATTATCGAATTTGATCGTTTGGGCAAACTTTTTGAAAAAACGATTTCTTTTGAGACCACTCAAATTCCTTTACAAGCAGCCCATCAGGCCAAACTTTAGAGTTCACTGCTGCATCAAATCATTCTCCTGGGATATTGATCTTATATGAAATATAGTTATATTTTAGGCACGTATAATTTTATTCATTAATTGTTTGAAGGAAAGCACGAAATGAAATCCATCAATTAAAACTAACGATAGATCAAAGTCACCCACAAACAAATGATTTCACTATACCTGATTCGAGCGAAGAAGAGGAAATAGTAGCACATGAAACAGCATGGCTACTACCAAAATCCAAAAAGAGGAAGCGAATATCAGAAAAATGTAATCAAGCTGGTACTTCATCAGACAAAACTGAAAAAGATCCAACCCAAAAAACCAAAACTCAGCCCGAAAAAAACATCTCATCAGCAAAGTATGTAAAATTCCAAAAGATTAAAGAACCTAAAAAGGTAAACAAATTTCGCCTCCTATGTAGTACTTAGCAATGTGACAAATTACTCGGACATTAACAAGTCATTACAGGATAACAGCATCAATTTCCAAGCCAGATTGATGAACAACAAGCAACTGAAAATAAATGTAGTCACCGAGACAGATTATAGAAATCTAACAGAATACCTTAACGGTTCGCAGCAACAGTGGCATTCTTATGAAAATAAATATACACGACCGATAAGGGTTATGGTTAGAAATTTGCACCAATCATGCGACCCAGAGAGAATTGAGTGAAAGAGGTTTTAAAATCCTTGATGTCGTCAACAAAGTTAAAAAGACTAAGCAAGGGGATGAAGAACTAAGAATTCCACTTCCGTTATTTATGCTGACCTTCGATAACAAAGAAGATATTCAAAAAATTTATGAAATAAAACATATGTGCCATATGGGTGTAAAAATTGAAGCGGTTAGAAGTAACCGTACAATTCCGCAATGTAAACGTTGTCAGCGATATGGCCATACTCAAGAGTTCTGCCAACGGGAACCTAGATGTGTTAAATGTGCTGAGAAACATTTAACTATTTCTTGTGAGAAACCCAAGAATACTGCAGCAAAGTGTTCAAACTGTGCACAAGCCCATCCTGCAAATTACCGAGGATGCCTGGTAGCGAGAGAACTTCAAAAAAGAAGAAATAATCTAAGTAAACCAACGAATTTACAAAAAAGTCAACCATCAGAATCGTTTAGTCATCATGTAAGAGGTGGTTTATCATATGCGCAAGTAGCTGAGACAGGAAAGGTCAGTTCCGAACCAAATTTGAACCCTACTCATTCGAATACTATGATAGAAATGATGCAAAATGTTATGAATGCCATAAACAACCTTTCAGAAAGGCTACAAAGATTGGAGCAGAGAAATTCTGCTTTATTATACTCTCTCAAAATGATATACCAAGAAAACCTGAGAATTGCTACTTGGAATGCTAACGGTATTAAAAATAAAAAGCATGAACTAGAAGCGTTTTTAAAAATGCAAAATATCGATGTGTGTCTGATATCTGAGACCCACTCCACCAGGCAATCTTACCTTAAAATTCACGGTTACCAACTTTATGAAACAATTCATCCGGATAACCAAGCAAGAGGTGGAACTACTGTTATAGTAAAAAACTATATTACACACCGTGAATGCCAGCATTATCAATTACCCGAAACCCAGCTTACCATAGTAGAAATTACATCTACCAAACAACGCCTTCAGATAGGATCAGTGTATTGTCCACCTAGATATAACCTGAAGAAACCGAACTATTTGAATATCCTACAACAGTTCGATGGTAAATTTATACTAGGGGGTGATTTTAATGCAAAGCATGTTGACTTTGGCTCTAGGCTTACAACAACCAAAGGTAACGAACTTAAAAATGCAATAGTAGAAATGGGATGTAACGTCCATTCCAATGGCAAGCCAACATATTGGCCCACGGATGCAGGTAAAACTCCTGATCTACTGGATTTCTTTATATCAAAACAAGTTTCATCAAATTTTATTGAAGTAGAGGATAATTCAGATATGGACTCTGATCACTCTGCAGTGATACTTTCCTTAAGCGACAAGATAATTAGAAAGGAAACGAGACCAACTCTTGCCAATAAAACAACTGATTGGGCGAGCTTCAGATCTGAAGTAGAAAACAAGATTAACTTACAAACACGACTAAAAACTATTCAGGAAGAAGAGGTAGAAAATTTCACCGATATCATTCAGATTACCGCTTGGAATAATACTAATGGAACAGTATCAAAAACCATTGGTAAAAGTTACCCAAGAGAAATTCGGAATCTTGTCTTAGAAACAAGAAAACCTAGGAGAAAATGACAACAAACAAGGATTCCATCTGATAAGACGATTCTAAATAATAAATCACAACAGCTTAAGCGAGAAATTCAGAAGCTAAATGAAAAATCGTTTTCTTTGTATCTGGGAAAATTGACCGCTGATGAAGATACGAACCACTATGGAAGGCAACTAAAAGTATAAAAACCCTAATTACGCAAATCCCTCCTATTAAGAGAAATGATGGCTCGTGGGCTAGGGATAACAAAGCAAAAGCTGAAGAATTTGCTAACCATTTGGCTGATATTTTTAAACCGAATGAGATTGAATCGGATATTATAATCGAAAATGAAAGCAGCAATTATGAGGGTTTTGAGGGTTATGAGGGAACCCAAAAAGAAGTTACCAGTGAAATACAATTCAATTTGAAGTCAGCAAAGGCACCTGGATATGACCTTATAACGGGAGAAATTTTAAAGCAACTACCAAAGAGAGCTATCGCTAAACTAACTCACTTGCTTAATGCTGTTATTAGATTAAGGCATGTTCCTTTCGCCTGGAAAGTTGCGGAAGTTATTATGTTACCGAAACCAGGTAAACCGCCTAATGAAGCTAAATCGTATCGTCCGATATCACTGCTCCCTATCATTTCAAAGCTAATGGAGAGACTACTCTTGAAGAGAATGAAGCCAATAATAGAAAGTAGAGACCTAATACCGGGTCACCAATTTGGGTTTAGATGCAAACATTCTACAATTGATCAGGTTCACAGAATAACAGATATTATAGAAAAGGCGTTAGAAGAAAAACAAATTTGTTCGACCTTATTTCTGGATGTGGCAGCAGCTTTCGATAAGGTATGGCACGAGGGTTTAATACATAAACTTAATGCTATGCTTCCGGGGCCATATATTGATCTTATGAGATCATATTTATTTGAAAGGCTTTTTAGAGTAAGACAAGAAGTTGAGTATTCTGAACTGAGAGAGATAAGGGTAGGTGTTCCACAAGGCAACGTTCTAGGTCCAGTCCTTTACCTACTATATACAAGTGATATACCACAGCCCGACCACGTAAGCATAGCAACGTTTGCTGACGACACCGCGATACTATCAACAGAGCAAACTGTGGAAGAAGCGGCGAATAAACTTCAATGTGCAAGTGATGAAATTCGCCAGTGGACCAAGCGATGGAAAATCAAACTTAATGAATTAAAATCTACCCATGTCAACTTTACGAATAAATCATTGGTTAATCCGCTGACAATCAGCTTAAACGATGTGATCGTGCCGAACGTGAACTCTGCTAAATACTTGGGTATGACTCTGGATGTTAAACTTAAATGGAAAAAGCATGTGAAGAAGAAAAGAAAAGAGCTTGATCTTAAATATAGACAATTGTACTGGCTAATTGGGCGAAGGTCAAAATTAAGCATATGCAACAAAATACTGATTTACAATCAGGTTCTTAAACCGATCTGGCTATATGGCATTCAGCTTTGGGGCTGTACTAAGAATACTAACATTAAACTTATACAAAACTTCCAGAATAAGGTACTTCGGAGTATAGTCAATGCAACCTGGTACATTCGTAATAGTGATTTGCATCGTGATTTTGAGATTCCAGATATAAAACTCGAAATAAAACGATTTGCATCGAAGTACGAATCAAGGCTAATGGAACATGTCAATGCGGAACCCTCTCGGCTACTGGATAATGAACATTTGGTTAGGTGACTTAAAAGAACCAAACCACTCGAGCTCGTTAGTATGTGTGCAGCTACCTACCAACGAACAGGCACTGTGCATCGCTGGATCAACAGTGACCACATTATATTTTAGTTTGTAAGAATTCAGATGTAAATTGATGGTTAGTCTGGAAAGACTAGTTTCAATAATATAATTAAAAAAAAAAAAAAATTAATTGTTTGAATTTTTTTATTTGAGCACTGAGCACTCGAGCAGTGAATTCGACTACAAAAAGGCCATCTTCTTAGTTGAGCTACATAATTGTCGCTTCATAATTGTCGTCGCCTCCGGGTCCTCGTTCGTTAGAACGGGTGGGTAAAGTGACCTAGGTGTGGGCGCGTCACGCTAAATGACGGCAGATGGGCTGGTTTACGGTATTACGCGACCCGTGCCAACAAACTACCAGGCTGGGGGCCCATTTAACAAAGCCCAGTCACAAACGGAGCCCTCTGGATACCTAGCGACCTCCAGTTGTAAGTAGCCTTACCTGCGTAAGCGGATCTCTGCGCAGGTGGACCATATATTTCTCCGATACTCGTGGGAACAACATGGAATCCAATAAAAACAAAACCGAGACCGGCACTCTCCAAAGGCCGGAAAAAACCGAGACCGGCACTCCCCAAAGGCCGGAAACAAAAAGTGAGAGCTCAAACCGTAAAGGTGGGGCTCCCTCAAAGACACCAGGGGGAAGCAAGTTCAAGGCTTTTAAGCCAGGGACGAGCGGAACTCAGGATAAGTTAAGGGCTGCTGAGGGAGGTTCGACTAACGTCAACCAATCGAAGCAGCGCTATAGGGATAGACGCGCGGCGTTTAGAGTTTTGAACAGGTGGGCTGTAACCCCTGAGGGGCAGCTTACGGCTGAACAAAAGCAATCCGTGACATGGGCCAAGAAAACGGTCGAAAACTCAGAGAGGGACCATGTGTCAAAAAGACAGCGGTCCCAGGATGAGTTGGAGTTCGTGGACACAAAACGGCCCAAAATGCAGGCGGAGAAGGAAACTCCTCACAAGGTTTTGCCTCCTAACAAGGCTAGACCAAAATCCTTCAGGGATATTGTGAAGGAGCGTTTGTTGGTGCTAGCCGTCATTGACAGGAGTCATGAAGATGGGAGCATCACCATGGGAAAATGGAACTTGGTGTTCAATGCACTAAACTCCGTTTTCCTATAATGATCCTGAGAGAAAATCCAGGACCCCCTCCATCCTGCAGAGATGCGGGCTGGCATCAAGGGCGCGTTAAACTTATAGCGTGCTCTGATGCCAGATCAGTGGAGCTATATAAAAAGGCTGTAGCGGAGATAGGAGAGGTGTGGCAAGGCGCGAAGCAGGCGGCTGTAAGCAGGGAAGAGATTCCTAGCAGGCCAAGAGCACGCGTCTGGCTGCCAACCGAACCAGCTAGCCCAGAAGAGATTCTTGAGATAATCAGAATCAGCAACCCCGATCTTCCGACAGGAAACTGGAAGATCGTGAGGCAAGAGGATGCAAAGGGGGGCTCCAGATTATCAACTATGATAATCAACACGGAGTCCCTGGCGCCGCTTGCCGCGACTAAGGGAGTAATCGACTTCGGTTTCGGGTCGATTACTCTCAAAGTATACAAAAAAGACGAGGCTGAAACACGAGAGGAAGGCAGCCCGTCCACAACTGATGCAGTTGCACTTGGAGGAGAGACAGCCCAACCGATGGAGCTCTCCGAGGTGACCGCACTTGGAGAGGAGATGGGCAGCCGACTGTCCCTGGCGTCAGACGAAGAAGACCTGTTGGACCCAAGGGACGGATGGACTGCAAACGCCGGGGAAACAATTTCCATGGGGGGAGAGACGGGAGACACCGGTGACTCCAATGGAAACAAAGTAAACTAGCCTGCGGTTGCGGGGAGTAAACAGGTAAGTAGGCTCAACTTGGTAAATTTATGCTAAATTTAATACAAATTAACCTACGCCATTCAAAGGCGGCGTCGGCCGCCTTACTCCTCAGACTGACTAGATCAGAAGAGGACGTGGTCCTTATTCAAGAACCTTGGATAAACACCAACAGGATCTGTGGCCTTAAAATGAAGGGGTATAACTTATTATACTCAAGAAATTCGGGGAATATCAGATCCTGCATTCTTGGAAAAAATAATTTAAATATGTTCCTTCTTCCTCAATACAGCAATGGTGACGTAACTGCGGTCAGCCTAGAGGTTGGTGGCAGTATATTTTGGCTGGTCTCAGCCTATTTGGACCGGGACAAACAGGTTCCGCCGGATAACCTGGGGGACCTGGTCCTCGAATCGTACAGGAAGAAGATTAGGGTGCTCCTTGGATGTGATGTAAATGCGCACCACGCAATCTGGGGAAGCACTGATATCAACGAGAGAGGTGAGTTACTTTTTGATTACATTTTAAACAACAACCTCATGGTGTGTAATATTGGGCAAGAACCCACTTTTATTACTAAAAATCGGCAGGAGGTTCTGGACGTAACCTTCGCCTCAAAAAACCTGTACCCTTTGGTCAAGGAATGGAGAGTGGCGAAGGAACACTCCTTCTCTGACCATCGTTACATAACATTTAGTCTTAACGTTTCCCCTGCCACCCGGAAACCTTTCAGGAATCCCAGAAAGACGAACTGGAGCAAGTACGGGGAAACCCTTGTAGGACTACTATTACCAGAGACTCCTGAGCCACCAGCGACAGTGAAGGAACTGAACAGCATAGTGGAAACTTTCACAATTGCCTGCAATCGGTCCTTCAACGCTGCTTGCCCAATAGTTAAACCCAGGGGCAAGCAAAAACCGGCATGGTGGTCCAAGGAATTGGGGACCTACCGGAAGGCGTGTAGGAAAGCATTTAATAGAGCCAAAAGTACGAGAGAGGCTCAGGACTGGGATTCCTACAAGGAGGACCTAAAGATATACAAAAAAGAATTAAGGAAGGCACAGAGGAAATCATGGAGACTCTTCTGTGACAAACGGAAGAAGTCTCCGAGACCTCTCGTCTTAGGAAGATTTTGTCTACCAATCCTACCAGTCCCAGTTATTTAATTAAACCATATGGATCCTGGACTGCTTCTAGTAAGGAATCCTTGGAACTTCTCATCGAAACCCACTTTCCAGGAAGCTTCGATGACTCGACAGGGACTGGTACTCATCAAGAAGCACACTCACTGCGCACAGAAGATATCGTAACCAAAGAACGGATCCTATGGGCAATTGAAGGGTTCAAACCCTATAAATCGGCGGGCCCTGACCGTATTATTCCCGCGGAGCTTCAGAACAACTCGAGGATTATGCTCCCCTGGTTGGAGGTAATCTTCAAAGGGTGTTTAAAACTTGTCTGTACTCCGCGGGAGTGGATGGAGGTCAGAGTGATTTTTATTCCGAAAGCGGGTAAATGCTCGCAGGGCTACCCAAAAGACTTAAGACCAATAACTCTATCATCCTTTCTATTGAAAACCTTGGAAAGGCTGAAAGATATCTACATACGCTCAAAAATTAGACCTAGTGACTGGGCTCAGACTCAGCACGCTTACTGTAAAGGGAAGTCTGTGGACACAGCTCTGCATGCCCTGGTAAGTACAATTGAGAAATCATTATTCTCGCAAGAGTTTTGTATGGTGGCGTTTCTTGACATTGAAGGCGCCTTTAACAATGTAAGGAAGGAGGCAATTCTGGAGGGATTGTCGCTACTAGGTGTGGATTACCCTATAAGTAGATTAATCAATCATATGCTTGGGTGCAGGATGATTAACTCAGAGCTGGGGGAATCCACCATCAGGAGACGGGTGACTAGGGGAACCCCACAGGGAGGTGTTCTGTCTCCTCTGCTCTGGAACATAGCAATCAATGAGCTGCTATTAAAGCTGGAGAGAGAAGGGATCGGAGTGATTGCTTATGCAGATGATGTAGCGATAGCTGTCTCTGGGAAATACATAAGCACAGTGGCGGAGGTAATCCAAAATGCCCTCCTAATTATAACGAGGTGGGCCACCAAATGTGGACTGGCAATTAGCGCGTCTAAAACTGAATTGGTACTATTTACGAGGAAATATAAAACCCCTGTAGTAGATCCACCTCTCCTAAATGGTAACAGACTAGCTTTTACGGACAAGGCAAGATTTCTAGGCGTAATCTTGGACAGTAAGCTAAGCTGGAAGCCCAACATTCTGGAAAGAGTAAACAAGGCCAATATAGCTTTGTACTCGTGTAGGAACGCCATCGGAAAGAGATGGGGCCTGACGCCGGAGCTGGTACACTGGCTATACACTTCCGTAGTAAGACCTGTACTTATGTATGGGGTGAGCGTGTGGTGGCCAGCTCTTGATAAAATAACATACAGGAAAAGGATTGAGAAGGTGCAAAGAACGGCCTGCATGCTTATAAGCGGGGCACTGAGGACAACACCTACAAGTGCCTTAGAGGTCTTGTTTCACCTTCTCCCCGTGGACATTTATGGTATGCAGATGGCGGCGATTACGGCCACTCGACTATCAGCCATATCTCAGTGGAAATGTCTTCAAATAGGACACTCGACGATAGTCAGATCGCTGAGGAAAGAACTGGCGAATCTTGACTATGTTACACCGACTCTGTGCTTCGAGAAAAGGTTCAAAACCACCTGCCCTTCAAGGGAATCCTGGAGGAGCGGGTTGGCAGCTGAAACGGGAACATTGCAGTTCTTTACGGATGGCTCCAAGCTAGACGGTAAAGTAGGAGCTGGAGTCTTCTGTGATAAACTAGAGGTAGATATAGCAGTTCGCCTCCCTGATTACTGCAGTGTGTACCAGGCAGAAGTGATAGCGATTGAAGAGGTCCTGAACTGGTTGAAACATAATGTGGTATCCTCGACTGATATCGCAATTTATGTGAACAGTCAGGCGGCAATCAAGTCGCTGGGTTCTGTTTCTCTAACGTCTAGAGTCGCGTTGGGTTGCCGCTCGTCTCTTAATGAGATGAGTGAGCATTTCAACATCCAGGTAGTCTGGGTCCCCGGCCACTCAGACGTTATGGGAAACTGCAGAGCGGACGAACTAGCGAGGCACGGTACAACTCTCTAACTGCTACCGGAAAGGGCGAAGTTGGGGAGACCCATTAACGCACTCAGGACTGTGCTTAAAAAAGAGACGGAAGCCTCTGCGAACAATAGGTGGACGAACACCCTCTCATGTAGAGTGGCAAGACAAGTTTGGCCAAAGCTGAACTTGAAACGCTCAAAGGCACTTATCTCCCTGCGAAGACGTGAACTGAAAACGATCGTGGGGATACTCACAGGACACTGCCTTCTTGGAGAAAATGCGAGAAGGCTGAGTCTGGAAGTAAATGACTTTTGCAGAAGCTGTAGGGACGAGGAGGAGGAAGAGACGTTAGTCCACCTCCTATGCTCATGCCCGGCTTTGGCATACAAAAGACATGAATATTTGGGTAAGTTTTTAATGGACTGCCTTTCCGATCTCGAGAACTGTAATGTGCGAGACTTATTACGCTACGTAAGCAGCTCTAACTAAGTTCTCATAGGGGTAAAAGGGGAGTAAGATCCTGTGGTATCACAACGGACCGTTGCCGGTCTAAGTGTGCTGTAGCAGCCACTCAACCTAACCTAACCTAACCTAATTGAGCTACTCGAATACTAATTTTATTAGTTGAAGCTAAGTATAGACAGTGCAAAATTACGCGTACGATACCACACGAGGATGGTTAAGCTATACTAACCAGTATTTAAGCAAGACCCAATAGATTAACATTGAAAGGATTGGTTAGGTGTTTCACTAATATTTCATTGCGATATCGAAAATTGAATGCACGCAAACGAAATAATTTGGATTGATGTATTTTCTTCCAGTTGATGTTATAAGAACCATTAAATTTATTCATATTTAGACACATTTGACTTCTTATATAGTATTTTATTTTTATTTTATTTCTTCGTTTTAGAATAATAAACATTTCGTTGCAGAGTCGAATGATAAGCAAATACATAATATAAATTTTTATGTTTTTGTAATATTTATTATTAGAACTGGGGGGGTTTGTTCATGCGCAATTTGTATAGAGTGTTAGCGATTTTCTTTCATTTGGTGGTTGATATACACTACTATTGCGAGTATTAGTTACAAGGATAAATTTTTGGCTAATCGACAAAATAAATTATGGGAATAAAAATACCTAAATAAATTTTTGATTAGTGGTATTCTTATTCAAATTATAACTTTGTTTCTATTTATGATCAATTTTGATGGTTTTGTTGTGTGAATTCTTAACTTGTTATAATTTTAACAAAAATTATGTTCCTAATCTTATATATATATATATGTGTGTATATATGTACACACAAACTAATCGATTTATAATTCGTAATGTTTTGTGTGTCTTGAATGTTGTTTAAGGTCGTTTCAATTTTTGATACCTTTTAGTATTATGTCAGTGTCGTTAACAAGCATTCATTACCATGAATTTACTACGAGCTTATATATACTCGTACGGAATGACGAAGAAACACAAGATTACACGGCACGTCTCAAAGTAATGGAAATGTTTTTTTTTTGATATGTAAAAATAAAGTTTGATGTCACGTATATCCATACATAGAATTTCCGTAATAAATAAGATATTGTTGCAAAGAAAATATTGCCAAAATTAATATATTATTTATCAAAGAGTACGATAGTATGTAGAATGATGAGTAGTAATTTATTATATGGTACTCCGTGTACATACGTATCGACATTTCGAGGAAAGCTCGTACAAGTGGTTCGTGTAATATTTAAAAAGCGCCACGCTTAGAAAATTATTAAATAATGAATTAATTATGTATTTGTACATAAATATAACACCAGATCGACATATTGTTAAAAACATAAAATAAATACATTGTGTATGTACAGTATGAGATAGAAAAAAATTATTGTTGCGAGAAACAATTAACATAAAACATGTAAATATGCTCGTATGTACATTGTATGTTGAAACATAAGCTTTAAAACATTATGTTGAACGAATATAGTAACAGACTATCCCATTTGTTGCAATTAAATTAATTTCAGAATATTACTATAAAAAAAATGTGCCATAAATTCACGTTATATATTATTTTTGCTATAATCACTTTTTATTATATATAGTCAAATAATAATTAGTTAAAATAAATTAATTTTTTTTGAAATTTTAAACGTATACATATATCGACATATTTATATTTGAATAAATAATATTTTGTAACAAAAAAATGATACATAATAATGGTTAGAGTATATAATTAATTTAATTTGATATACAAAATATAAATATAATATTTTGAATAATTTAGCTTTATTTACATTAATCGATTGATTTATTGGCCACTTGAACTAATATGTAAATTTGTCTATAATTAAATTTTGATGTTTAATATGCGGTGATGGGAGACCGAAGTGAAATTGTTTACATTGAAAATTTGAAATCTATCTGTTCATTTATTATTTTGTATTAGTCTTAAAGTGCGCTAAGTGGCCAGAAAGAACTCACTCGCTGTCATAACAGGTTCACTATTCATTGATTTTGTAAACAATATCAGAATTTTTTTGTTTTCCATAACATCCAGACATGACAGCTGGTCTGATCAGCTTTTACGTATTTGTGAGATATTATGATTTCAAAAGTTAACGTAAGTTATATTATGGTGTTCACAATAAAATACAAATTTATCAATCACGCGAATTCAATGAATATACAGGGTGAGTTTCCTAATAAATGCAGGGCTTTTATCTCGAGAACGGTGCTGGTGATCTTCAATGACCTTGAAACTCATTAGTTTCGGAGGTATAGGCAAAAGTTAGGTTTTTTTAAATTAGAACCTATACTTTTGAGTGTTTGTTTTTATAAAGCAATTAAAAGTAAACACTTTTTGCTCACATATCATTTTTGTAAAGTGTATGATTTCTGAGATTTGAGCAAAAATTGATATTCACTAAAGCAATCGAATTTTCCCTAAGTTCTACAAATTAAAATAGAAAATATCAAATGTTCTTTGACTTATTATGCAATTTTTTTGTTTTATTATAATAGTTTGTGATAAAATTACAATTATCTTAGAAAAAGTTGTTTATCATGTTGTACACTAACCAGGAAGCATTCGACATGATGATGATCTACGGTGAGTGTAGACAAAATGAAAGCATGTCGATTAGATTATACGCTGAACGATATCCAGATCGTCGGCACTTTAAAAGAGATGTATTTAAACGTTTAGCAGATAAGCTGCGCACTACCGGAAGCATAAGAAACCAACGGAAAGGTCGTGAGTGTCCTGAGGAAATTGTTGTAGATGTGCTAGCTGCAGTATCACAGGACCCATACACATCAACACGAAATATTGCACGAGATAGAGGAATATCTCAAACGACCGTGTCTCGCGTTTTGAGAGAAAACAAATTCCACACGTACCACATATCATTGCTGCAAGAGTTATCTGCTAATGATTTTAGATCAAGAATTCAATTTTGTCTTTGTGCGAGGCAACAAATTGAAGAAAATCCAGATTTCTTTCGTCTTGTCATGTGGACTGACGAGGCAACGTTTAAGAGCAACGGTAATGTGACTAGGCATAATTTACATTATTGGAATGACGTGAATCCACATTGGATGCGTTTTGTTGACCATCAACATCGTTGGAGTGTAAATGCTTGGGCTGGAATAGTTGGATCTCGCCTTATTGGAGCTTTTTTTTTTTGATGGAACACTAACTACACAAAAATTTGTGAATTGTTTATTACAAGATTTTCCCAATTTATTGGAAGACATTCCATTGTGAGTAAGACAAGAAATGTGGCTTCAGTTGGATGGTGCGCTTCCCCATTTTGGTATAGCTTCCCAACAACAACTAAATTTAATGTCTACTCCTTTTCCAGCAAGATCACCCGATTTAACATGCATGGACTTTTATTTATGGGGAAAAGTGAAAGACTTAGCCTATTTCAATCGGCCTACCACTGCTGAAAATTACTTGCAAATTGTTAATTTCACAATTGTTACATTTTTTTTGCTCATATCTCTGAACTCATACACTTTACAAAAATGATGTGTGAGCAAAAAGTGTTTACTTTTAATTGCTTAATAAAAACCAACACTCGAAAGTATAGGTTCTAATTAAAAAAAACCTAACTTTAGCCTATATCTCCAAAACTAATGAGTTTCAAGATCATTGAAGATCACCACTAGACGTCCCACTCGACTCTTAATAAATTTCATTGTAAGTAATTTTCTCCTATCTAGCACCGTTCTCGAGATAAAAGCCCTGCATTTATAAGGAAACTCACCCTGTATATAGAGCATATGCCTGATGAGATGGAACTAATCTTTTCAATTATTCAATGACATCATTAGATCGAAACTAGCCTAGCGAAACAATATTCACAGAATGCACAGACACTCAGCTTTTAAATAGTCTACCTCTTCAACGGTTGGTTAATTTAGCTCCTTAGCTATCAATCAATGACACCTGGAGTGCACGCGTAAATCCAATTACTATCACGTATAGCAAAGCATCATTTAATATTACATAAAGGCCTATTTTCTGGGATAAAGGGAACTTTGATGCTCTCTCTGCCACACTGTTTCATGAGTAATGAGTGCCAACATGATATAATTCCAGAAAAGGTGGCACTTGTAGTAGTTGAACGAAATTTTTACATTTTTTAACTGCAGTTTTTTATATATTTAACGAATTATTAACGAAACCAAAAAATAAAATCGGAAATTGGAAATTGTTGAAGTAAATGGGCTTATATTTATAAATAGTAATAAATAAATAAAACAAAATTTGTTTTTTTTTAATTATGTCATTTCATAACAAACTTACTTCGCGTGCCATCTATTGTTCTCGTTAAAACGTATGGTATGCCATCTAGAAATCTTCTCCGAAACTAATATTTAGCGAAATCATACTATCATTGGCATTTACTATGGAAATTATTATAAGTTATTTCAATGAGAGATGCAAAATACTTATTTTTTTCTATTGCTCCAGGATAACTTAATTGCTTCATTCAGTTATCTGTTGGAACAGTGCACAACCAATACAATCAATTACAAATGAACCATTTGTGTTTAATCTTTTCTTATGGCTTTTATGATTTCCTTTTAGGATGGATCCTCTAAATAAACATATGTGTTTTCAGTATTTAAGGGTTTCGATCTAAGTCGCAAGTGGCAATTACCCCTGTAACTCCTTGTAGAAACTTGCGTTCATTGGTTAGTTGTCTTATAATCTTAAAATTTCAACATTTCATCTTAGTCAGAAAAGCGATTCTTTTATCTGTATGTCAGATAACCAACACAATTTTAGTTTTCCAACTCTCATTTGCAACAGTCTTATAATCTCCTAGTCCTGTTCAGTTTGATCCGCCAACGCAATAAGAGCCTCACTTTACGAAGCTTCATAAAACTACATATATTGAGGGTAAAAGTCAACGAGTAAGCTCTCACATTGAGTTCTTATAGTTTTTGAGTTTCAAAATATCCTACAAAATCTTCCCATTATATGGATTAATGAAAAGTGGCGGCAGTATATGCTTTTCCAACTTTATATGTGAGGAAAAAGCTGCCAATTAGAATTTATTGATCGAACTAATTCGAGTTTCATTTACTTTCAGGTAACTACAACCGATAAAAAGTAAAATCTTCTCCTCTCTGGATGAAATATGTAATAATTTATTATAAAAGCTTACCGAAACAGAATATCTGGAAAATGTTGGGAAATTGTAATTAAAGTTTGTGTTGAGCTCTCCGGATGATTCACCGGATGACATCAAAGCCATAAATTTCACCATTCACCGGATGACATCAAAGCCATAAATTATCGTAATTGAGCTTTTTGAAATATTAATTATGCATTTAACATCGATAAAAGCAAAGGTAATAACATATTGTGAATGTGCCATAATTTTTGCAAATACTGTCAAATGTCATTGGGTTTTGACATTTATGCATTACACCTCTACAGAACGGGAAGTTTTTGTACTTATAAATGGTTTCTAGTGTTAAATCATCATGAATTTTGCCATCGTTATCACCGCGTCCTTCACCATGCGGGCGAAGAAATAACCATTTGTCTAAGCACCTCGAGGAAACTGGGTCACGTATTGTTCGTTCGACCTACTTCGTTCGAGTCCACAAACATCGACACGATGCACACAATAATGCATCAGCAGACGTTCGTTGTGTCGAATTTAGATAAAAGAACAAAAGATGTATCCTTACAAAGTGCAAAACTTTCACTATTTGCTGTCTACTAATCGTCAAGTGATGTTAAGTAAGTCTTATGCTCTGCTAATGATGTTAGGTGAATAAACAAAATTTACGTTTCTGAGGTAAGAAGATTCCACATGAAATGAACGAAAAGACACAATACAACCACTTAAAGTGACTGTTTTGTGCAGCAAGCCTTTTTTTAAGGAGGTCGATGGAATCATCATAACCATAACATAGTAAAACGACCAACCGCTTCACAGCTTTTTCTCGGTTCTTTTGATGTTTAGTTTCCGTTACCATTACAAACTACAAACCTTTTAAGTCATGATAGCCAACTAGGGAGGTACACCTCAGAATACTACTAAAACATTTAAATTATATAGGCAGTTCTTTGTGGCCAATAAATATAAGCCAAATAAATCAAACAGTTAAACTGGCATCACATTACGTTAGTTAATTTACATTAATTACAAAACCGTACTTATCGTTAATATAAGTTTATCGGATGTAAGAATCGAAAACGACAATTATATCAAAATTTAAATTAATTATTTTATTGTTATACATTTGTACTAAATTATAAACATAAAATTAAATATTTTTATTTTTTATTTAAAATTTAATTTAACACATATATCAAATACACAACACCCAATACAAAAGATACGTATACTTTTCTTAATAAACACTATTCTTCATCCATTATTTTATATTTTGCAGGATCGTTTGAAATGTTCTAAGAGTTTCTTCATCTAGTTTAGTTTCAAAGAGCAAACTGATATATATATATATATATATATATATATATATATATATATATATATATATATATATATATATATATATATATATATATATATATATATATATATATAAATATATATATATATATATATATATATATATATATATATATATATATATATATATATATATATATATAAATATATAAATATATATATATATATATATATATATATATATATATATATATATATATATATATATATATATATATATATATGTTACGGTTAAAGTTCGAAATCGGCGAATGTCGACATTAACCGGTAAATGTCGACAGTTACCAAAATGTGAACCGAAGTGAATCGAAATCGATTAATAAATTCTATATAATCCGTTTCTACATGCGGCACGCAGTGCAACATGTTTGCTTATCCCGGCTCCTACGTCCCTCGAAGTTGAAATCTAAAGCCCCTCGGAGTGTTACCGAGTGTAACCGAAGCCGTTAGCCTTTACAATTCTAGGAAATTTTTCTAGGGTCCGCTACGAAATCATTCTAGGTTCTGCTACGAAATCATTTTTTAATAAAAAATTAAAGAGTAAATTTGAATATGGCCTAAATTTGCAGGTAAAAGTAGATTTACATTAGTAGAACATACATTTACCAAAAGGATAGGTAAATGTCGACATTCGCCGCATTTCGGAATTTAACCGTAATATATATATATATAAATATATATATATATATATATATATATATATATATATATATATATATATATATATATATATATATATTATATATATATATATATATATATATATATATATATATATATATATATATATATATATATATACATATTTATCTAAATGTGTTATTGTTTGATGTATAAGTAGCATTGAGTCTGTCCGGGAAAACTTCAAGCGCTGCACGAATTTGGAGTGATGTTATTTTGCCCTATTCTCAGCGAAGAACATTCTTAAGAGATGTCGTCCGTCTTATATGTAATACTAAATTCTTTGGCATGCAGAATGACTATCGAAAACGATAAATTAATGACCTATTGGCTTAAAGTTGGGAGAATATGGTTGCCATAAGTGTGAAGAAATTTTTTTTGTAAAAAAATATAGGGCTTCACATTACCGAGTGCGAGTATTGTTGAAACTTACAATAGTTTCTACCTAACACGTGTCCAAGGTAACAAACATTGTTTAAAATCTTTTCATGATCGAATTGTTAATTTACGTTTACGCTAACTCCAATGAAAACGAGTGGTGAGTGTGCTGTGGCAGTGGCATCGGCCAAAACCATTACTAATGCAGTGCAGATGCTTGCTTTCGCAGAGCAATTCGCTGGTCTAAATTGTCTTTTGATTTGGACTAACGAAACACGATTATTTTGTTTGTTTGCCTAATGTTAAACTGTAAACGTGTTTTCATAAGAAAATATACCAAATTCTTAAGTTCCCCACCAAGATGCCGTGTTTTAACATCTTTGCTCTTAAATCTTGCCCTTTTTATATTTTGTAGAGATTCAATCGTAGTTCATTTTTTAAAATGCACCCCAGCTACGAGTAGACACATTCAATTTTTTCACCAATTGA
The DNA here is from genome assembly GCA_963932295.1 of Tipula lateralis. Classification (NCBI taxonomy): domain Eukaryota; kingdom Metazoa; phylum Arthropoda; class Insecta; order Diptera; family Tipulidae; genus Tipula; species Tipula lateralis. Next base: position 141,463,996 of record OZ010737.1, read on the forward strand.
ACTGGACTTTATCGTGGATTCAATTGCATTCTTACCTTCACCTTTCGAACAATTTCTGTTGCTTTCATGCAGAATAACGTAGGACATCATGTTTTCTCGTCTCTATAAAAAATACTCAAATGTTGTTTGTTTCACTTGATTGCGGACTGCTAAAAAGTTACCAAAATCCAAAATCCCTATAAAAACTGATTTATAGCATCTTTGATAACTTCAACAATATCGTACTTTGTCTCAAACTATCTGCGGCCTTCATAGACCTTACGAACTGGCCAACTCCAAATATTTTCCATGATGCTTAAATTTGTTGAATATGGTGGCAACAACATCTAATCTACATTCTGCTTGGCAATCTAGGCTTTGCTGGTCCTTGGATTGTGTATTGGAGCATATTTCATATAGATTTTCGGAAAAGCCTTACTTAAAATGCTTTGATATGAAATTGTATAGATTTTGGTTGTTCAAATCAATGAAAAATTAAATCGAAAGCTTCGTAGTATGAAATAGTTCCTCAAACCGTTACTCCACCTTCTCTGCTGAGAAAAACTTTTCATCAGAGAAAAACATCCATCGCCACTTTGTTTTCCACGTCATGCTCAAGTTTTTCTACGGGGCTCTTTATTTTGCAGGTAGATGCGTACTACTGTCTTACTCCTATGAATTTTTTTACTCGGCGAATTTAGTTTTTTTCGATTACGGGTCAATCTTTTTCAGAACCCGTGTTATGCCTTAAACATTGAAAAGAAAGAAATAAATCACTTCTAGAATCCTGATTTATTTAAATATTAAAAAACAATGAATTCTTCCGCTGTCCACAATCATCCGAATCAAAAAACGTTTGATTATTTTTCGAAGATAACATGATGTTACTATATTAAGCCTTGTACTCAGATCAAAGTGAAATAAAATTCTACCGCAGTCTACAAAAATTAATTTATTTTCACGTGAAATAGAAATGAGTTTTATTGGAGAATTTTGATATTTGACCCATGACGGAAACAAAATTCATAATTTATTCGAAATATAACAATTTAATAACAGAACTGAATAACACATCTATGTATTCTAACATCAGAAACGTAAATGTCAAAAATTCACGTGCAAAAAAATGTTTAGTATCATAATTACGCGTGAAACCAATTTGTAGAGTTTATCCGCGCCATCTTTGATGCATTGAGTTAAATATATTATTTTTTCGCTGTTGAACTGAGTACTGCTTGGTGAAAACAGAAAGGAAATTTTTAATTTCTGAGTTCACTTTGGTAAAATCGTATGGAAATTTCACGCGAAATCGATCTGAGTACTGCCCTTAATCTGGGATTTATTACTGGGATTTATAACTGGGATATACAATAATTTTATTAACCTGGCTTTGTACTTAAATTTACGTTATTGTAACAGGAAATAGGAGACAAAGGAGCAGTCTTTCAAAAATAATAAATAAATAAAGTTAGTTAAAGTGTTACCAACATCGCACTGTTGTATAGCAACCATTTTTTAACCAACGTCAATATGATGTTTACAAGCCTACGGAAGCATATCGGTTTACGTCGCAATTCAAAAAAAGTTATCGAAATGGAATTCAAGTTATTGTATTTGGCTGGAAAATCACAACATTAATAATGAGTGAATGTCTTAACTGTCGTGGCTCATTATTAATGAGTCATTAATAATGAGCTACGACAATTAAGTGTCAAAATCACCAAAAATGGTTGGAACGACGCAGGCAAGAAAACAATTGAAAAAAGTCTCAATGCGGTTGTTTGTAGTAGTAGCTCGTGAGAAACCCAAAGTTGTTTACACTAATGGCCATCAACCGAAGCGAAGTATATATATATATATATATATATATATATATATATATATATATATATATATATATATATATATATATATATCTGTATATATATATATATATATGTGTGTATATATATATATATATATATATATATATATATATATATATATATATACTTCGTATATATATTGTGTATATATATGTATATATATATATATATATATATATATATATATATATATATATATATATATATATATATATATATATATATATATATATATATATATATATATATATATATATATATATATAACTGATAGATTAACATTGGTTTTAGTTAGTAATTGCGTTAGGTATCGTAATCAGTACTTTAAATTTTGGTACCTTAGCTGTAAGAAAATATACTTTTTAAAGTTAGATAGAATAAAACTCTTAGAACAATTATGTCATACTTAAATAAATTTGATTTCAAACAGATGAAATACAGTGCAATTCTTATTTATTATATAAATATATGTACTATATATAAAATAAAAAATATAATTATTTTAAATAAATTGTTTAATTTAATTATTTAGTAAGTTAGATTAAGAAGAATAGTTTATTATTTATTTATATATAAATATTTGTATTAAACACCAATGGGATTAGATTAGGGTAAAACAATTATGTATATAATAATATATGTTGTGTGCATTATTTGTTCGTTATAGAGGAGGAAAGTATTTGTATAAAACGAAATAAAATAATTTGTATTAAATAAACGTATATAATTATGATTTTTTGATACTTTTGCATATTCCAATATGTATACACGAGAATACAAAATTTTGTCATTCAACATTAATTCGAATAAGAATGTTACTCACACGGTTGATACAGGCTAAATAGGATGGATTTCCATATATATCCCGTAACCACAAATTATATTGGTTTCCTGTTTTAAAATTCATACCTATATACTACATACGAGCATTATGCCAATCACAATAAAAATCGCTAAACCATATATGTACATATATTACGTATTTGAACGTTAGCTAAATAAAAAATTCGTCCGAACAAAATGCAGCATGTGTTGTTAGTAATGTAATGTACTTCCCGTTCAGTGAAACCAATTTGCAGAGAAAATATTATTGTTTTTTGTTCTTGGTGGTGATGGTGTGTGTGTATGTATGCATGTGTGTGTCGATAAAAGAAAACATCGATTTTCAAATAATGAAACTACCACAGGGTGTATACACAATTTTTTTGTACAATACCAATATAGAAATTTATCGATCAAGCCATGTACCGTGGTTAATAAAATTGTGAACTTTTATATAAATACAAACACACATGTACATTATAATTATGTTGTATTAGTGTGAAATACAATTATACATATACATGTATACGATTTAAATATTAAAGTTCGTCGTTAGAGAAGAACCAATTATAGTTGGTTTTAGCTTTCGGAGTAAATTAAATATATAGCTAATTAATTGTCTATATATCATATCGTACATATGTATGTATGTATATCTAAAGGTATATGTGTAATTTGATAAAAATCTACCTTGACCTCAAATATGTTTTATTATACTCATATGTATAATGTATTTTAATTAAAAGGAAAATAAAATGAAAACTATGAGTCATGGTGTAAAATGAGCAGCTTAATCATATATTCTCTTGAAAATTATATCAAGATCTAATGATGCGATAATGTACATACATATAAGCAATAGTAATGTATGTTTATACAATAAAATATGATGGACTCGCCCAATTGGAAACAATGAATGATAAATCCAATTATATAATGTTGCGGGGTTAGTTTCATCAAATTCAGTTTTGTCCAGATATATTTAGTACATTTATAACCCTATAACGATATCCAAAAAATCAGTCATAATTAACAAATTGGCGCCACCAGTGTAGTCCGCCTCGCTTCATATCGGCATCAGACACATGAACTTCGGCACTTGTTCTTTTACACAAAATTATTATATCGTTTCTAATGAGATGCATGTCCCCGTATTATATATCCTGCTGTTGTTTCTACTAAGACAACAGCAGGATACAACATACAGTTAGTAAAGTTAAGCCTTTAGTCAGTTTTTTTAGTAGGATTGATGCATCTGTAACTTCCAAACAGTTTAAAATGTTCATCAATAAAACCAGTTCAATCACAGTGATCCGCAAACGTAGAAATTGAGGGCCATTACAACTACACTCCCTATCGCATTAGATTTGATGATATATCCTTTACTAAAATGTTATATTTCAATTCTTAGCCAACGGAAATCGTTGTAAAGGAATTATCGTATTCAAATGTATATTTACAAACAACTACTAGTAAAATATATAGCAGAAATCTAGTGAAACGAGAGTGCTTAGTCTATTAATAGACTGCGAAATGTTATCATGAAATTGAATATTTTTTTGGACATGACTATTTTATTTATTAATGTGATTGTACTTCTGAGACAAGTACTTTGAAATTTAGAAAAGGCGTGGTCATAGCCGTGCATTCCAAACTAGAAAATGCTCCACTTATATATTGCTCCAATCAAAATTGGATCAGATTTGTGATATATACCACCTCATGCACAATGTGACTACAATACGTTATACGTTGGCGCCATTCCAAATATCATCTGGAATGATTGTTTGGATTTTGTTTTATGTAATGAACTGGTTGCTTTAAAATTACTATACCACAATTTTTCGCAAATTATGCAAACCACAAACCTTTAAAAAGGTAAATCACATGTGTCTACGAGATAACTCGAGAGCTGTGAATTACAAATAAATTCAAAATGCTGATGATGTGAAAGAAAACGCCGACAAATTTTATGTGAACATGCTGCACGTAACTAGTATTCATCCTTTATGGTTAGATGATCGACTAAAATGATAAAAATTAGTCTGGAAACTGAAAAGCTCTCCTTAACAAATCAGGAAGCTCTCCTTAACAAATTTTGGAAGTACGTTTGGGCAAAACGTAAAGTCCATAGGGGTACCCGGCTATCATATTTTATGATGAAAAGATAACGGACATATTTGTAGCATTTTGTCAATCTGTCTAATAATCTATCTATTACTCCTCTAGTTATATCCGATGAAAACTTTCTAATGGATTCTATAGGAATTTGATGTGTTTTCCAATAAATGAAAAATCTCAAAGATTACACCCATCTTTAAAACACGATGACGGCTTGTGTCAACTTTATCAGAAATAACCAAAATATTTTAACTGATTGAGTGCAACGCTTTTATAAAATCAACATTAATACGTCACATATATCCATAAACTTTTGAGTGACATATTTTCATATTTGCGAATGATGTAAAGATCTATCATTAAGCAAATAGGTGATGCTAACGAATTGCAAGATTTGATCAAAACTCATTGCACCTTCATAAATACGGTTTGCCTACCTCCTCATCTAACAGGGTGTAAATAATTTCGCTTTATTCTCCAGTATTGTTTGCCTGAGGTGCGGTGAGTAGATTGGTAGCCAACGTGTTAAAAGAAATTATTTGCATAAATAGATTTATTTTGAAAATATTAAATAAGCGCAACGCGTTGTCTAATTATACGGCCGTTCATTTTCAAGTGGCTTAATTATTCACTTTAAATTTTTATCAAATAAAATTATATCCAGTGTACAGTTTATGAAACGTCAAATCAAAGGTTTGGTTACAGAGATTAAATCTCTGTACTCATTGTTCATATTCTCTTTCATTTGTTAAAAATAGGAGTTATAATAATATTTTTCACCTCGTTTGACTTTATAATGTTAACACAAGAATATATTTTTATATGAAAATGATGTTGGTTTAAAACAGATTAGTGAATACCGAAAATAAGATAATAAATGTAAATGTGAAGATAAGATCTGGCGGAAAAATTGAACTTGTTAAATTTAATATTAAAGATATTATCACTCTTGAAATATCTTGCATAAAAGTTTCACCCGATTTCAGTAGCCATTGAGAACGAACAAAAATTCTTTAATGAAATTAAACAGTTTCAGGAAATTCGCCACTTTCACCACAATTAAGTTTATCTTAAAATGATATTGAAAGGGCGCGAGATTGGACTTAATCAAATAGATGCATCACTTGAATATAAGAAAGCTTTCAGCAGACGTATGACAAATTTATTAGAGTTTTTATGTCGTTGACACAATACAACGAGAGGAGTATCAAAGCCTTAATTACCAAATCCTTTGCGATTATTTTATGAGACTTCTTTCAAATATTCAGAACAATTGGTAAAAATAGAGACGAGAAAACTCAAAATAGCTGGGGATGTATCAGACGACATTCCACCACTAACGTAAACCGAAATTCAATATTTGGTTCTCTTCGGGTTTCGGCGTAAACTAGCGCCACTAAAAATATTCAATGAATGCAAAATTTGTCTCAACAGAATATTTCCTAGTGGTTGCTATAATATTTCAAACGGAAGATTTTACGTTATACCATAGACACATATCTGGTTTCGTAACCATGATTATGAAACTATGATTTTGGAAATGAGAATACATGACACACTACAGTTCTCATTTCATTTGACAGTTTATAATAATTCATTAAAATTCTTACTTTAATAATGTGGTTCAAAAATATTTTTGATTCGCCCTCCGCCTTAATTTTCCTATTTCCTTTGATTTTCCTTTCTTTTTCTTTAATTTTCCATTAATTTATCAAATTCTGTAAAACATATTTTTTTTTAAACTTCAAATTTTATAAACAAATACATAAAAAAAACAATATTAAAGTTTTCGCTATTCACTAACATTATAACTTGGCACTGTCGTCACTAAAATGATATGGGATGAGAAAAAATAACTCATTCCGAAACCATGTTTAAACCAAGTTGCAAACCATGGTTACAAGTGACACATTACAACGAAACCATGGTTAACTTGAAACTGTAGTTACGAAACCAGATATATGTCTATAGTATTAGAGCTCGAACCCCGAGAAGGTCGACCAAAATCTTCCACTGATGACATATCTGTGAGTTGGATGAGCCCGAAGAACCACGATTGATACAACAAATTGTTACTAATAAATTGGCCTTGAATGCCATAGCTGCACCGCAAATATAATAACTGGAATACAAGAAGAAATCTGAACCGTAAAAGATAAGCAACAAAATTTAGCTACAAAAGAAATTATGTTTACTTTATCCGAATTGAAACCGCTATTCCCCTAGAGAAGGATCAGACGGTAACTGTAAAATGGTTTACCGAAGACTGCAATCAGAAGAGAGAGTATTTGTGGCGCTACTTATTACAACTTTCCATTGAAGAAATACGACCAGAACCATGCTCCCAAGATCTCGCACCTTGTGGTTTATGGTTATTTCATCAAACTAAAATTGAACGGGAAAAGTCATTAACATTAACGTGGTTAATGCTGAACTTGATATAAGCTTAAAAAGCTAGATGTCGAAAATGGTTTTGAGAAGTGGAGCTATAGGTTTAAGAATTCTAAACGGGTGTATTATTAAACAGTAGAGCTTCCAAATGATACTTGTTATTTTAGTAATATTCCAAATGATACTTGTTATTTAGTAATAGACACATATCTGGTTTCCTAACTATAGTTTCAAGTTAACCATGATTTCGTTGTAATGTGTCACTTGTAACCATGGTTTGCAACTTGGTTTAAATATGGTTTCGGAATGAGCTATTTTTTCTCATCCCATGGCATTTTAGTGACGACAGTGCCAAGTTATACAGTTAGTGAATTGCGAAAACTATAAATATTGGTTTTTTCATGTATTTCTTTATTTTTTTTAATAAATATTGAAGTTTAAAAAAAATATATTATATTAATACAGAATTTGATAAATTAATGGAAAATCAAGGAAAAAGAAAGGAAAATCAATGAAAATAGGAAAATTAAGGCGGAGGGCTAAACAAAAATATTTTTAAACCACACAGTTAGAGTAAGAATTTAAATGAATTATTATAAACAATGAAATTAGTCAAATGAAATTAGTCATGTATTCTCATTTCGAAAATCATAGTTTCATAATCATGGTTACGAAACCAGATATGTGTCTATGGTATAAGATCGCGATTGCACGCAAAAAGATTTTATTTTTAAGGTGGATTTACATATCTGATGTTTTTCTGCGCCGAACATCACGTGACAAATTCAACCAATTAGAAAGAACTACTTCGCCGATTTTTCGGCACAGCGAAGACATGAACAATATTTATCTTTTCGGCGGGACGGCACAGATTTTTATATTCATAATATTTTTTTTATTGCATAATATGTTTTCTTCATTCGCTATTTGATTTAAACACTGTGCTCTGTATTTAATTATTCCTACACATTTATGAAAAACCAATAAATCGGTTTTTATATAAATATACATGTGAAAAACTGCGCCGAAAACTCTTCGAACATGTAAATCAACGTAAAACAGCGTCAGCCGAATTTCCTGCGGCAGGCAGCTTCGCCGAAAAATAGTCGGATATGGAAATTCACCTTTATTGAACCTATATACAAACTCGAAGGAAGTATAGCGAGATAGAGATACATTATATAATAGGAATAATAACTTGTTGCTCTTTCACTCACTCTTCAGTAATTTTTAATAACCACTTCTTTTGTTTATTTTGATGTGCCTGCCATTTAGGGGTTACTAAACATCACAGTGTAAATCAGTTACAGAATGAGTGTTGTAAGTGTAAACCAGTAAATCGATGGCCGAATAGTGAGTATCGCTGTCACAAACACACGCGAACCAATGTTTTGTCTATGACATGTCGAAATGTCGATATTATTCGAATAAAAAAGTATCAAAAAATCAATATTACAAGTTTATAATAGTTTTATATTTAATTTTAGTAGTTTTTTATATTTTATAACATTGATTTTAGTTTTGTTATATATATATTTTATGTTTTGATATAAAATAAAAAACTATAAAACCTAAAAATAAATATTTCAATAATTTATATAAAGAAACAACATTTTGCAGATTTCGTTAGAAAAATTACAACAAAAAAATAGTTATTAAAGGGCTCGAACACAATAATATTATATAATCGACGTCTTAAAGAAATAAGTTGAACTTGGTTATATATATAGTTTATAAATTATTTATTTAGTTGTTTTTGTTTAGAGGGAAACAAGCCAATTTATTTAAGTTTTTTCTAATATTAATATTTATATTTTATTTAGGGCTACGCGAGATTCAGTTGTGTTATAATTTCATTTTTAAATTAACGATCATATCATTTCGGAATATCAAATGAAATTAAACCTTAAGGAATCTCGCGTTTTAGAGTTCATTTATTCGAAACATTTTAAACTAGTATAAATATATATTTTATTTAATTATCTAATTCTTACCTCGCCTTCGGCTCTCTTCCTTTCCAACTCTTTCTGTTTTTCATTTTCTTCTTCAATACGTGCTTTTATAGCCAATAATGATTCTCGGGTAAAGGGACGGAACAAACTACGTTCTTCCTCAGATAGCGAATCAGAATCTTCGGTCATTGTCTATACAACCAACTATGAGAGCCTTAGTAAGCCAAGGCCTGCCATGAAAAGAAATAAATAGAAAATATTTTTTTTAATTAATTATTTATTATTAATTAGTAGTTACTTAATTAATTATAATTGTTAATTAACTTAATTTCGATTTTTGATTAATCATACTCAAAATATGTATATGTACATAACATATTTTTATAGCGTGTATATAGTAGAAGCATGGGGTTGGGTATACATGTATAGAAATAATATTTTTTGTCGCCTCGCTCTCTAATGTCGCAGTTTGCTGGAGACGCCAATATTTTATAGAAAGAGAATTTTTATTTATTTATATATTTATTTTTATATTTTCTTTATATAACAAGAAATAAATATTTTGATGGAAAAATCATTATTATAATTCAAAAAAAAAAAAAAAAAAAAAATATATATATATATATATATATATATATATATATATATATATATATATATATATATATATATATATATATATATATATATATATATATATTTATAATTCTAATTTGTACATACTTATTTATAAATACATATTGACTAATGCTCTATTCACGAATCAATAAAACTCATAAAAAATTGTTAAATGAATTCAGTAGCAATATGTATAGTAAACTATACTACACAGTGTTTAAATAACACGCTTCATAAATTTTCTTAAATAAGTTCAATAATTCGATAATATGACGCCAATATGAATAAAATGTCAATGGATGTTATTCCGTTTCTTGCTATTTAAATTTGAATAAAGTTTATGTCAGGACATAAATCAAACAAGAAATGAAAAATAAATTAGTCATTGCTAAAACCTATTTATAATATAAAAATTAACTGAACTATACACATGGTTCTAGAGAATTTTGATCAAAATCTTTATGATGTACATTATATGGTTTATAACCCTGTCTTTGAAGTATTCAGTCACATAGCAACCATGAATTATTGTAGAAAACTTAATGTCTGTAAACCCGAAAAATATCCCGAGGAAAATGCGATGGCAACACTAATATATAAATTTGGCGATTTTATCAATATGATCACGAAAAACAAAAAAACACTTGGACGAAAATGTGACGAATGAAAATGAATGAAGCAAAATCTGTTCATGTAAATTATTTCACCAGTAAAAAGGTTGATTGGATACCAGTAGAACTTAGCTTCCAGCAAATTTAATATACAAGACGCGAAACTAAAATAAAATGGAAAGAGCATGTGAAAAAGAAAAATGAAGAATTAAATATAAGATACAGATGGATGAATTGGCTCTAAGGGAGAAGTACTGAGCTTATTTTACATAATAAATTGCTTCTGTACCGGCAAATTCTTAAGCCTGTATGGACTTACAGTATTCAGCTCTGGGGTTGCACAAAGAGACCGACTACGCGATTTTGCCATGCAATATCCGAAACATATATAAAAATTTATAGGAACAACAACAAGTTCAGTGTATCAACCGATGCCTCAAGACTGGTTGTACTATTACGACAGACCAAACAAGCAACATAAACGAATATACAACTCTTGCCCTTTGACACATATTTATCACTTCTTGAATTTCAGTCTTGTTGCTGGGCCAGACAATTTAGCGTCAAAAATCGCTAAATGAATAGCCTCGATTTTAATACTGCGATGGCTTTCAGTAAACATAATAAGAAGCTTATTGGCCCGTTTTTAGGATCCGGGTTCAGTGAGTGATAAACAAAGAATAAATGTTTCTTGATTAGTTTGCACTGCTCCAGCTGTTTATGCTGTACGAGGGATGTCTACACGGATACTTTCGTGTCTACTCGTCGATGTGCTATTCCACTGAGCATCTTTCGAACATTGCTAAGAATCATTCTAGAATTGATCTGAAGATATTTCTATATAAAATGAAATTGGCCTAAGAATTATTACAGAAGTATGCACTACAACGACTATTATATGCCAATAGAACTACACCCTTTTAGATGTACTGTTTGGTGTAGAATTGTGGTAGATAGTGCTATCGGTTTATATTTTCAAAAATGAAAATGAGCATCTAAAATGTTTTTACGTCTGATAGTTCTCAATAGTTGTGACATATGGTTGCAGCAAGATGGCGCTACATATCATACTGCGAGAGAGGCAATTGCAATTCTGAGAAAAATTGTCGATGCTGATTTCCTGTGTCCATCTCTTTCCCAGATTTGACAGCCGTTAACCAAATACAAAATATAAATTCTATCACTATGATTTTTAAATGTCATCCCGAGAATATGTTTCTATCACGACATTTTAAGTATCAGGATAGTTAATGTCGTACACTTATAGTCCTGTAAAAATTGTATATGTCCTGCAAAATTGTTATGGTTCGTTACAGTTTGGTTACAGTCGTTCGCAGCCATACTGAGCACCAAGAAACGCTTGATATAGATTTACCCCTTGATTCGGTTTTTCTTTCGAATACCAACGTTTTCAAAGTGACATCTGGGTGTTCTTCAAGTATAACATATTGGTCCATTACATATAATATAAATGTTCTCATATTTGCGGATGATGTATAGAACTATCATACAATGGAACAAATAGGTGATGCTAATGAAATGCAACACGATCGAAATTGGCTTAGTGACGTTTGCTTAAAATTCATTGCACCTGAATATCAGTAATAGTTACAACATATACAATTAATGAAATAAAGCAAACTCCATATTTTAATTGTCAAACGGTGGACAAGAGATTCCCGCGGAAAAATATCTCGAGACAAATGCAATGGCAGTTCTGAAATATAAATATAGTGACATTTTTCAATGTAATTTTGAAAAACAAAAATCAATCACTACATTTTTAAAAGTCATCCCGAGTATATGTTTCTATCACGACAGTTTTAGTGTCAGAATAGTTGATACAATTATCGTCCTAAAAAAAATGTATCACGATAGTATTATAATTATAAGCTAATACGTTATGGTCGTTTTAAGTTTACTAGATATTCATGGGTTCGTGTGCCTAAATTAAAAAATAGTTTAACTATAGACATAGGTTCGTTATAGTCGTTCAAACTGGTACTAGATATTGATCACCAAGAATCGCTCGACATACCTCTTGATATCAAAAACCGATAAATTCAGACAGATATTTCACGGTGATAGTGAATCGATATTGTATTTGTTTTTATCACAAACGATTTGGGTTATGTAAGTTTGGGCACAGAAATGGTAAATTCATTATTTATAAAGCCTAAACCAAGCGGCTCTTGGTATTGAATATCAGGTACGTCTTCAAACGACATTACCACCCATTCATATGTATTAGTGCACATTGTAGGGACATCCCAACGAATGCTTTTTACACACACTCGCTTTTGATGTCATCCGGAGCATGTAATTGTTTGGTCAACGGCGTGAAACGAACTCGAAACCGCGGCTTGATAAGATATTGAAGTTCACTTAAGTATGAGGATTTTATGTCATATGGATCACTGGTATAAAGGAGCGTATTTGGCCTTCAAGTAGTTGATAATGGAATATGTAATGAATATGACATTAAAGTAATCGGAACATTATTTCCACACAGAACTTCTCGAAGCAAAGTTGTTTGTGGATTCAAATGGGTTAGTGCGTGCGATATTATCGGTTCGAAAATTCAGAAAGGAAGAGGAACACAAAATTTTTCTGTGAAGTCTGATGGATTTTACTTTTAGCTTGGCAAATAATATTGTAATTATTTTGGTTTTCCAAGTGAGACCAATAATTAACAAGAACCGGGTGACATAAAAAGCGTAATACATGAGCATATTAAATATGCATAGTTTCTGCAGAGAAGTTACCGGATTTTACCAAACTTTTATACCTCAGTCAAGTACCATTTCGCACCTTGTTAGAATGCATGGTCTCATTTACATTTTTTCGGAAAGAGTCCCCTTTTGGCGAATGAAATTATTGGTGACTACCAGTGTAGTAGTTTAGTGTTGTGGCATACTGAAGATGTTGAAAAATTACACCAGGTATTCCTAGATTTCAAGCAAACCTATGACCCGAAAGTGACTTGAATATTTATGAATACCAAATAAATACGTACATCTATATATGTAAAATGATAGCAAGCCAGTTAAATCTGGTGTTCAACAAGGAGATGTCGTGTCCATGATACTTTTACGAAGGACTCGGTGAAGTTGTGCTGAGCCGGACTCAATGATACAGCGATCTTTAAAGGAGGAGCCGAGTTTTGGTAGGCGTGAGATCCATGTCGAGGAAGACGTAGAGGACAATTTGGCATCTTCTAATTGTTAACAACAAAATTAAGAGCTGGTTCATGATCTATCTCAAACCGGTGAACTATCTCAAATTATCTTTTATACTGATTGAATGATTGGATTGCGAACATAGTGTAAAAGATACTTGTTCCATCAGAACAATCAGTCTAAATATATTAGTAGTGGTAATCTAACGCTAAAGAAAGTAATAAGAAACAAGTATCTTGGATGTCTCATAACACATGTTACTATAGTATGGGGGGGAAAATCACTCTTAAATATGCTAAGTATGTGATTTTCAAGAAACCAATTATTTTCAGATTTATATAAGCTATAAATCAGAATAAGATAATATTTCGAATAAGATAATATTCTTTATTACAATCTTTGTTATACTACGATTTGATTTATTTTATTCTTTATACCATATTAATGTCGATAAATTTAATAGAGAAACACTTTGAATAAATAAACCAACAGTATTACAACTATAGACTATAGGCAGTGACTAATAAATGGAAGAGGTAGAATTTTCCCTATAACACAACTCACCCTTTATTACATCATTTTGAGTTTACCAATGGCACAATGTTAACAAATTCTTGTTTAAGTTTTAGTCTACAGACACCATGTCGTCAGCAAACATCACGAATTAATAACTTTATAGGTATACAGCCAACCAACAAATTTCAGCAGCAGATTTTAATCGGCTGTTGGTAAACTGGAATGTGTAAGTATCGTTTGTTATGTTATGTTGAGTACGTAAATATAACTCCTATGTTGAACTCTTTTTTGATAGGTAAAACCAAGTGTGAAGTTGAGAGTGGTAGTACGGCAGTAGGGCAATAAAAGAAGTTCTATACGGTTCTGGTATCAGTTTGTATAGTATTAAGGCTTCTGTCATCTCATAAATTGAAGCTCACTAGGCAAATGTGACATTTATTACGAGGACATTTAAATTTTCTCGCGTTGAATAGAGAATGGAGTCATCTGTTAGTTCAGCGTAAGATGAGATGATCTGTAGGGGAAGCTTAGTTGTTGTGCTCCGGTTTGATTGTTGTTAATACTGTGGCGTCCAGTAACTAAAATACACTCTACGGCATATACACTACTTTGAATAATAATTCACAAAGTCTTCCAACAATACCTTCGTCTAGGCCTGGTCAGAACTGGCCTGTGATGTTATGTAGTGAACTGGTATGTAGTGTGAAGTGTATTGTTTTGATTGAGTTATTTCTGTGATTAACGACGCATCGTTTATCTTTATAGAAGCCTTGTATAATGAAGAGCTGGTGAGTCTTGACCTCGCATGGTTTTGGAGTGTTGTGGGCTCACGGATATCTGTTATATATTCTCTGTTCAGCGTGTTCTATCTGGGATTGTGGTGGCAATTTTGGAGTCAATAGAACTGGTATGCTGGGAAAAACTAGCAGGCTCGGGTCTTTATAGTGAGAATGAATTGTTTTGAGTTAACCAATCTGATTTGTTCATTCGTTAATAAACTACCGGGTGGTTCTTGTTGTTTGACATCGGGAATTTACATGCAATAATATGAAATCTTCTAAGATAATGTCCACGATCCACCAGGTACAAAAACAAGATCTGGTTTTCTTTCAGACGAAATGATAGCCCAGACTATCTACGAACCGCTGCCGTATGAGACTATTTGTTTAAAACTAGAGTAGTTGTGTAAAACGGAGTGACTTTAGATCGTCACACAGAGTAGATTTTTTTTATATTAGATGTGAGCATCTCATGAGTTGCTCAAGGTTGGGTGGATATACGGATGGAATGCGGGTTGACTTGATATGTCTGAACTAGATTGTTTATATGCATGGTTTTCCCTGTGGGCGAATTAGCAGTTTGAGTTGTCGTGTATGATATGTCGTGTTATCTCGAATGGAGAATGGAGTTCAGGGTGGGATGAGACGAGTTGTAGAGGAGGCAAAGTTGCGATGCTCTAGTTTGTTTGCTGTTAGGGAGTTACTAGGATGCATGTAATAGAGCATATGCTTGTGTTGGCCGGGTCAGAACTGGCAAATATTGGGGCCAATTAGCAGGCTCGAGTCTGTATAGTGTGAGTGTTTTGTTTTGAGTTAACCAATCTGATTGGTTTGCGGTGATGCTTGGATGGTGATTTTCGGGTGGTAGCCGCGGTTGATACTTTCTAGGATATATTTATATCGAGAAGTTTAAGACTATATATATGATCTATCAAGCGATCGCTTAAGAAACAATTAGTTGATTATCTTGGTAGATATCAAAACTCCTAAAACTAGGAAATTCAAAGATCTATATAAGAATACAACCAACTAGATTAAAATCAAAGATTAATCTTTGGGTGAAGTCACAAAATAATCACAAAATTTGGTCTTGATTTTATGGTTTACATATTCCATCTTAAGATCCTTACGAAGATGGGCGTTTCTATATGTACCATGGTCCATTTACTATGACTCGTAAACTTTGTTTTGAAACGTTTAAATTACTGTAACAATGCTCTTTATGCTACAAGTGCACAACTGCTTCAATATCTGCTGATATTAGTATGCGAAATCGGCTGAGAACTCGTATCTAGTTAACGTTTTTATTTGATAAGATTTCTCTTCGTTGAGCTGAATGCGCCATTTCTTCGTCCATCATCTCGTCCAGCATTGGGTTAGTTTTGTAATTAACTATAGTTGACTTTCTTCTTTTATAGTAAAGACAGCAGTATCATTCACAAATGTTGCAATATAAGTTCTCTTGAATTTGGTATCTCTCTTGTTTGAATGTAAAAAGTATTGGTTCGAAGACGCTTCCATCTGATATTTTTTTAAACCAAAGTATACTCATGTTTGTTTAGCTATACTCATGTAGCTGGTGCTACATCGCAGAGGGTACTTGTAGATATTTTCTTATTATCCAGTGAATCTACAATAAAATTTATAATTTTGAGCACTTGTTCTATATTTGAGTGTCTCTCTTAAGGCCAAAGTGATGTGGAGGAATGAGTTTTCTTTCTTCCATTACTAATTCTAGCCTTTTGAGCAGAAGTCTATACGGTGTTTTGTAGTTGGATGAATGGTTTATTTTATTTTTACTATCATCTCTGCAATCTTCCAGTAGCATGGAACCTTTTTAAGTCAAAGCGCCATGTTTACTATATGAAACAGTTTTGTAAACTCTTAACAGACAGTCCTTTTGCGTTCTTTTGTATTTTCAAGATTCGCCGCAAGCAAGTCAGCCTTTACTTTGAGACTTCTAATCCAATTTCCATTATCATTTTATATAGGTATTTTGTACGCTCCCGAGCGAATAGTCAGTATTTTTTTGACTTTAAAGGCCAATTAGGTATTCACTACACAAACTGTTCTAAATCTTTAAGATTAGAAGCTTCAGTTTGTTGCTTAGATGATAAAGTCTCGATTCACCTGGTGTGCTCGATTCCTTTGCCAGATGTTTCGAGTTTTCCGTTTTTCACTACCCAAAACCTTTACTTTCAATGGATAGTTAGTTTACTTTACTGTTTTAAATCAACAAGCGAGCGTACTCTTCTACTTTGCTATTCAAAAGTTCTAATTGGTTATCAAGCTTTCCTGATCTATTGGTTAAATTAAATTTTTTGCTGAATACTTGAACTCACTATTTTTTGAAAAACCACAGCACAAACTCTGAACACATGTTTGGTTTTGGACAAATAAATTTCTGGAATCTCCAAATTGGAATTCAATGGGCATTAATTTAATCGAACATCGTGATAATGTGATTGCACAACTCATCTGGGTTTAGGAGTCGATCGGCCAATCTGGGTTTAGGAGTCTAAACTGTCTCAAGTAACGTAGGAATCAAAAGCATTTAACTGCATGAACTATACACTTCTAGCATAGAAGCTAAGACTAAATTTTAAATTTTCGGTATATGCAACATGACTTTCTCTTATTTAGCCAACCTCTGGCAAATAGAGAAATAAAGTAATAAGTTATCGGTGCATATGCCAGTTTTATAGGGCGTACCGCACGGTTTCGTCCTTATTATTTTACACTGATATTTTACAATTGTATGTCAGGACAATGTCACCGGTTGTATAGCTTAATGGTTACGAGAGTTTTTCAGCACCCCGTGGTCTCGAGTTCGATTCCCGCCTTTGACTAAAAATTAATGGATGACATAAATTGGATGGCATTTGAGAGTGTTTGAGTCTTACGTATTTAATCGCGTTCAACATGATTTACTACTTCATATTCTAGTTTCCTTGTTATGAGGTTATAAAGTTCAACTCAATAGGCTCAGTTTTTCTCGGTCAACAGCACTTTTCATAGCTATACAAAATATAGGAGGCAAACTCATGTGAATGCAACACATGTATAATTCCTTCTTAGACAGCGATACGATACAATGCTAAGTAATTTGTACTTCGGTAAAACGCTGTTGATTCCAAAGAATAGACAGTAAAATGTCGATTCGAATTTTACAACTTTACCTATAATCGTACGCGTCTGTCGCAGTAAAAATTCAACATAAATATCATAATATATGTAGTTTAGATATTGTTCGTATATACATTAACAACATACATTATGTAATGTAGATAAATGGTATATTATTCTCGCTCGGTCATTTTAATGTCGAAACTAAATTAAAGTTTATTACCGTCACATATTCATTGATTCACACAAAGTCATATAAATATAATTTTATAATAATATAATGTTGGAAAATGAAGAGAATTTTCAGGTTCGATTATATGAATGAAATCGATATTTTTTTAATTTTATCATATGAAACCGAAAATAGAACCAAAAAACAGCATTAGGATAATAGAAATTGATTTCATAATATATATAATACAGAGCAGCAAACGAACGAAAGGAAACTCTATTCTGCGCTTGCTTCGGAAAAATCGGATTTTCCATCATCACAATTATTCATTTCATAAGAGACAGACTGAGATAAAGGAATATGTAATAAACAATTCTAATGTTCATATATATATATATATATATATATATATATATATATATATATATATATATATATATATATATATATATTCATATTTAAAGGGAACATAAATTAAATATTTATAAACATTACATCGAATACTTTAAATAATTATACCATAAAGTCGCCATAAATTTTATTGCAAATGTCCTATTAACTATACGACCAATATATACACTTCACAAAAAACATAAAATGTATGTTAGGTTGTTAGGTTGTTGTGACTGCTATCGCACACTTAGATCCGTGATTGGTCCGTTGTGATACCACTCTATGTACGGCTATAGGTCCGAGTTTTCGGCCCTATAGCCGTACATAGTACGTCCGACCACCTGCGCATTGCAAAGCTCCATGTCAGCCTATAGTACTGACATGGAAGATGGGTCGGCACATGGATTCTAAACACGACTGGGGAACCAGATATATGTTCATTCACACCGATTGCACCGCCCAAACGATCGAAGGTGAAAAACCCATTTGCATCTTGTCCCGAATCGGGATTCGAGAACCCGGTACCTCCCGCTCCAACTGCCGCATCTTTAACCACTGCTACACCTGGACAGTTTAAAATGTATGTAATCCGTGTGAAACTTATCCCCAACCATTATTAATAAATTTTCCCACGCCTGGGAATCGGAAAGTTGATAGATATTTAATCGACTACACGGATCAAAATGCACTGTTATGATTTTACATGTAAAAATCGGTTTTACATGTTTTATGTAAATTATGTAAAAAAACAGCATAAACTACATAAAACGTAAATTAGATGTAAAAAACGAAGAAAACACCATTCGCAGTGACATCTGCTTGAAAATTTCAAAAGTCTAAATCTTTTTCGTTCAAATTTCGTCAAAGAAGTCTGAATAATTACTGTCCAGAATATTTTGAAAATACAAAGAACGTGTTGACGCATTGAAAAAAGAACGAAGAATTGGGACTTTGGAGAGATTATCGGACACTAAATGATGTTATACCATTCAAGATCGGTATGCGGTCATATTTTCAGGACTACATATCAACTTTCGGGTAACTGCATATTAAGTACATTACATTTGGTACAAGCAGATCATCGAATTCTAGTGGTTCCATTTGATATCGCAAAACAGCCATCGTAACACTTTTTGTCAGGCTCGAGCTTTTTTTGACTGACATTTGAACTCAGGATAATATGTTTATAGTATCTACTTCATTTGAGCAATATTTATAACATTTTGAAACAATTTGCTACAGGTTGTTGACATTCGTCATTAACAGCTAACATGGAGAAGTTCACCTTATTAGTTAAAAAGGTATTTTTAAGATTTATCTAAAACAAATATTAATTTGATATTCAGTAGATAGTCGAAAAAATTGTAAACAATTAATTATTTCACAAATTCTATTCGTAAAATAGTAAAACGATTTTTTAACAGATGGCGGGCGCTTCAGTAACAATAAGTTATAAGAGATGACGCGTCCGTTTTTTTTTACATAAAATCAGGTGTAAAAAACCGTGTAAATTACATCGTGTTATTTAAAGCCCCAACTAGATTCTTATTAGATTAAAATCAAGTCCACACAGTTGTGGACATATACATATGAGAATCATATTATTTTTAAAATTATATTTGTTGCAACATTTAAATACATTATTGGACTGATTTGGAATAAAGATCATCTTGATATTAGCCTTGTTTTAAAATCATCATAATTGAAAATGGACCTGTCAACTTTTTTAATACTAATTACGGATTAACTAAACGCGATTAGCTGAACTCGATTAGCTAATCTACCAGTAAGCAATGTCGTTTTGATAGACATTGAATTAGTGTGCGATATCTATATGAATGTAGAGTTTTGTTTTTTTGAAAATGTGAACATAACCTCAAACTGTCAATGAAGCTATTACTCAATATTGTAATGTCGCTGCTTGTACTTTCAGTACAGTATTTGATTGTGTCACATGATGGCACCACTTGTATTAATATGATATTATAATTTCTGTCGTATGGTGGCAGCATTTCGATTTCTTCACTGCAGAGTTATTTTGACACTTCGATCAAATATTTTAATAGATCGATTAAGTTCTAGCAACATTAAAATTTGTTAACGTTGGTGAACATTAAATAGGAGTCTTGTAATAAAGATAAGAAGAAATGCTGTAATTACTGCTAGATAACGGTAATTAGTTTATTTTACTGAGGTATTATACAAGGGTTCTTAAAGTTTGTGTCGATATACTGTTACTACTTTTCAATGAATAGAACTGACCAAATGCCGGAGAGGTAGGTACCTGATTAATATCGACAGAATTCATGTGCCTATCTTCCATGTCAGTACTATATAGGCTAACATTGAGCTATGCTAACGTACATAAGCAAACCGTGAAAGACTTGGGAGAGCCTTGAGCTCCAAAACAGATTGGCAAAGATAGAAACAGATAGACAGATATTTTTCAATGAAGATTCGAATAAATTTGATTTTGTTATCTGAACGAATAATGAACTTAATGGAGAAAATTAATAATTTATGTTTTAAAATGATTTTTTTTAAATACCAATTCCAGAGGTCAAATAAATACAGGATAAGATTAGACTCGAGGAAAAATAACATTAAAATATTTAATATTCTGAGAGTTCCATAAGATTATTATAATATATGTAAATCAGTATGATATCTACTCCATCTCAAGAAAAATGTCCTATGAATGGACAAGAATATTCACACATATGTTTTCATATACATAGCTCATTGTAGCAATTGATAAAAAAATCCATATCACATCCCGCCTGTGAATCTGTACCTAATTAGCCTCGTTTCTGTTTCAATGCTGCAACCTGGCGGTATAACATATTAGTTTATTTAATAAAGTTGCCAACCAATGTTTACAGCAATACCGAGATTAAGGCAATCTTGAAATGTTCTTGAAGGTATGGAATGAGCTGGCTTATAAAAAACATTGGATAAATAAAAGAAGTAAAACCAAACAATCTGATTTTCTCTATGAAAAATATACTGCCAGTATTTTTTATTGAAAAAACCAAAAAGAGAAAAAAAAAACAAAAATACCATTAGAGTGACAGAGACCAATTTTTACTTTTTTCTTTTTTTTATAGCAAAACTAAATGGATATATTTTGACAGATGCTTATAACATAACCAATAAATTTCAATCGACAACAATAATATAAATAAAATAAACACAACATAATTATTCATTTTCCACTATAAATGACACAAAACGAAATGTTAAAATTATAAATTGACGATAAAGAAACTACTATAAAATGCTTCATATTTAAGAAATAACTTCACTTTTTAAATATAACTTCACTGCATAGGAACGATTTCAGATATACATTTTTCCTATAAAATATTTTTCCAGTACTGAATAAAAATACTTCCCTTGATATATTTTGTCAGTACTGCTATAATATTTTTTTCAGTAACCATAAAAATTTATTCAGTACTGAATAAATTTTTTGTACTGGAAATATTTTTTATTTCTCTCTTACATAACGAAAAAATATATGTTTATCCTACTTTAACTATAGTGCCAGTATTTTTTTTATAAATAATGATAACCCAAACTGGTAATGAATCACCAAAATCTCAATTGTTTGGAAGCAATGTAGTGTATATGTTCAATTAATTCAACAAATTATATTTCTAGCATTGTCGATAGTTTTACAGAGTACCACCACCAAGAGATGCTTAAGAGGTTTACGATTTACCAACCGTCTAATTTAAATTAAACCAAGAGAAGGAAGATAAAAGTTGGTCACCCAACATATGTACATTGAATACACAAAGAAGCATAATTTATCACCTAATCAATTAATTTATAGATCGATATGTACCCTCACATGTGTAATTCTATATATAAATATACTAAAATAACAAATAAATAGTTTTATTACGTAAATAATTCGATATTTCGGTTACCAAGTTAACAAATTCCAAACATTTTAATGCAAGACCTGTGCTATACAATTATATATTGCGTTATGTATACATAAATAAGAATCGAAAGTTCCATGTTTCAAAATGTTTAAAATATTTTTTACAAAAACCCCAATCCGATGAACTAAAGATAAAACGGAACTTTGTAACATTTTGAATTAAATTTAAAATTATAATTGAATATTTAATTAAAATTAAAATAGTTTATTTATTTTTACCTGTCCTTCCAACGGAAATCAGGATCGTGGCGTAATATATTTTGACAGCTACACAGCGTCTAGGGCTCAAAATACAATGATCTAATTGAAAATTTTTCATGACCGTCCTTAATAAAAAAAACCAAAAAAAAAATACAAATTAAAATAATTTGACAATTTAACTTAAAGCACTTAATTTCACACACTTTCTTTTATATAAAACATTTACTTAAAAATAAGTAAATTTATTAAATTTTTGTTAAAATTTATTAACTGCTATTATATTATATTAATTATGTATTATTGTTTAACTATAATAAATGATTATATCCGAGGAATTGCCTTTTTTGCTCAACTATACATCGATAATGAACGTCGTCTAAAAGATATAAATAAATTCGAATTTAAATAATATCCCATATTTTTTTTAGTCCTCTAGATTAAAAACTATAACTCACTTGAAAATATATTTTCTAAGTAATTATAAATATTTTTAGATCCGAGGCATTGTTTATTCGACACTTTCGTATTTTTCTAAAATAACTTAAAAAAAAAATTAAGAAAATTCTTTTATACACAATAATTGTATGATTGTGAATTTGGTATATTGAACGTGACCCTCAGCAGATGCAAAGCTTTCGATATTGATTTGCGTATGGCATATATATTACTAAAGTTTTGTGTTGGTGAATGATTATTCGAAAATAAATTACAATATAAACCGAATTCGATCAAAATATTACTCGTATTATATTATCACACGTAGGAGTTGAGCATATGATGTGGACATTTACGAGTATATATCATCGGTTTTTTTTCTGGCTCTTCACATTTATTTCGTCCCACGAATATTTTCATTCAATTTTACACTTTCCAAAATCAACAAGAAAAACTAAACAACAACAACAAGAATCATTAATATTTATGACACGCTTGATTGTCATTGCTCACACGGTAAATGACGAAAAAAAAACAGAAATTCCCAGAAATATATATTTTATACTGAGCTTTTCACGGTATTTTTTCTTCTTTTTTATCATAAATAAAATTATCGAAAGGCGTGGTCCTAAAAGTGTTAATAACACGACATTTTTAATTCACATACATAATGAAATGAATAACATTCGAATAATGTACTTTGGATAATTAGTATTTCGGTATGATATAATAAAAGCTATTCAAAGTCAAATGATTAATTAATTTTTTCGGAAGCTTTAGATAATAACTTTTAATAATAACTTAAAACACTACTAAACTCATGATGAAAAACATTTAATTTGGTTTACCATTCAAGGTTTCAGAAAATGATTTAGATAAAGCTCTAGCCTAAGAAAAACCTGAAAAGTGTAATCCTACATTTTTAACTAACCCATTTAAATACCGAAAAAAAATTAAATTAAAAATATGATTTTATAGCGATTTGAATTTGTTTGGATTCAGATTTCGTAACAAGTTGTTAAATGAAAGTTATTTTTATAAGAATAATAAAAGAAGTTGACTAACTTCTAGATTATATTTGTGTCAAAATAATTTGGATATTTTATTATAGATTTATAAATTATTAAATTTAAATGCTTTAGAAAATCGAGTTTAATACATAAATTTTTCAAGCAAAAAGCTACGACCTATATTTTAATTATAACTTTCTTTGTTCTTTAAATATAAAATACAAAGCTTAAATTTACTGTCGTTAATTAAAAGGCCTTATGTACACATTTAAATACATTAAGGCTGTTAAACCGATAATTATTTGGAACTTATTTGCCGCCATCTTTAATAATTAAGAAAAACCATTCGCATTGTACTAACTTCTTTAGACACACGTTTTATTTGACAGTGATAGTCAATTAGGATTGGCTACACTTGCAAATACGACTAAATCAAAAAATATTTTATTCATTAATTTTGACAATCAATTTAGAATTATTTGTAACAAAGAGATAGAAAATGAGCTATCAGGCCAGGATCGAAAACAGTCGAAAATGGTATTTTCGAAACTTAACTTATTTGTGGAACCTAACTTATTTAAATAAGTACCCTGCCATGGTAACTTATTTACTATCTCTTTCTTACAAACAAAAATGTCTGTCAAAATAAGTAAGTCAAATCAATTCGAACGGTTTTCCTTACTTATTTAAGAACGCGGCAAATAAGTTAGTAAGTTAACAAATAAGTTAATAAGTTGGCAGTAAGTATCAGTTTAGAAAACAGCCTAAGGCTGCTATTGAAACGAATACTAATTTGTGGAACCTAACTAATTCAAATAAGTATACTGGCAATATTTATTTCTATCTCTTTCTTGCAAAAATTTCTAAATTGATTATCAAATACATGAATAAAATATATTTTGATCTAGGAGCTTTTGCGACTGTAGCCAGTCAAAATTGTGCATCATAATTTTTTGACAATTATATCTGTCAAAATAGAAAGTCAAATAAATTCGAATAGTATACTTATTTAAGATGGCGGCACATAAATAAATAAGGCGGTAATAAGTATCAGTTTAAAAAAATAGCCTAGGATTGTTTTCGAAACCAATACTTAACTGTGGAACCTAATTTATTCAAATAAGTATACTGGCAATGTTACTTATTTTCTATCTCTTTCTTGCAAAAAATTCTAAACTGATTGTCAAAATTATGAATAAAATATTTTATGATCTTATTATTTTGCAACTGTAGCCAATCAAAATTGGTTATCAAAATTTTTTGACCATTATATCTGTCAAATTAAGTAAGTCAAAATCAATTCGAATGTTTTTGCTTACTTATTTAAGATGGCGGCAAATTAGTTTGAAGAAAGCGAATTTGCTTTATGTAAATTTGAATGTAATTGTAAATTCGAGTTGTTGCTTGTATCTTGTAATCCACTAGGCCGGTTTCGATCTGATGATGATGACGTCATTGAATGACCGTGTGATCGAAAAGATCAAATCCATCTCATCAGGCATATGCTACCGGACTTGATGTTCATATTACAAGAACTTAACTCGAAATATTTTATTAATTAATTGTGGCGTGAGATAATTTTAATTGTATTTGTTGGAGTTGCTCAGAACGCCACAAGTTAATAAGTCGATAAATTAATTTATAATCCGGCATTAAGTATCAGTTTAGAAAAAACCTAAGACTGTTTTTGAAATGAATACTTAACTGTGGAACCTAATTTATTTAAATAAGTACACTGGCGATGTTACTTATTTTCTATCTCTTTCTTGCAAAACATACTAAATTGATAGTCAAAATATACGAATAAAATATTTTTTGATCTAGTCGTTTTTGCCAGTGTAGCCAATCAAAATTGATTGTAATAATATTTTTACAATTATGTATATCTGTCAAAATAAGTAAGTCAAATCAATTCAAAATATTTTTTGACTTAATCGTTTTTGCGACTGTAGCCAATCAAAATTGCGCGTCATAATTTTTTAACAATTATATCTGTCAAAATAAAAGTTCTGTCAAATTAGTAAGTCAAATCAACTCGAATGGTATATTTATGTTGGCGATGTTACTTATTTTCTATCTCTTTCTTACAAACAATTCTAAATTGATTGTCAAAATATTTTTTGATCTAGTCGTTGTAATCACAATTGATAGTTATAATTTGGTGACAATTATATCTGTCAAAATAAGTAAATCAAATCAATTTGAATAGTTTTGCTTACTTATTTAAAATGGCGGCTAATAAGATAATAAATCGACAAATAAGTTAATAAATTGGCAATAAATATCAGATTACAACATAGCCTAATGCTGTTTCCGAAAGAAATACTTAACTGTGGAACCTAATTTATTCAAATAAGTAACAGCGCCAACTTATTTTCTACTTCTACTTCTACTTCTTTAAATTCTAAATTGATTGTCAAAATTAATGAATAAAATATTTTTTGATCTAGTCGTTTTTGCGACTGTAGCCAATCAAAATTGATTGTCAAAATTTTTCACAATTATATCTGTCAAAATAAGTAAGTCAAATCAATTCGAATGTTTTTGCTTACTTATTTAAGATGGCGGCAAATAAGTTAATGAGTCGACAAATAAGGTAATAAGTTAGCAATAGGTATTAGTTTAGAAAACAGCCTAAGTATATTTTACTCTCGTAATACTTGTTTTTGTAGAAATATTAAATACACATTTGAATAAGTTTCCTGACGAGGAAACATATTTTCTATCTCTTTCTTACATAAAAATTTAATCTAATTATTAAATTATTTTGTCATCGAGACTCTTATAGTTTCTGTCAAAATAAGTAGGCCAAATCAATTCGAATATGGTTTTACCAACTTATTTAAGATGGCGGCAAATATGAAGTTTCAAATCAGTATCGGTTTCTGAAACCATAACAACATATAATAATATCCGCATTTTATTTGAAACCGGAATTTGAATTGGAGTTCAAAATTTTGTCAAATAGCTTTTTCTCCCTATTGTGGATACATTTTCATGGGATAAAATATATTTCAAAATATTTGAATTTTTAACGAGGCAATATGTTTTAAAAGCAAATATTTAAAATAAAAAGACGAGATATAGCGCACCTAGTTTTGGAGATAGGAACTTAAAAGTACAATTTAATTAGTAATACCATGAACTTAGAAGGAATTCAATAAATTTACGTTAGGAATTATACGGTTAGTAAATTGACTAATCAAATCACTCCAATAAACATTAAATTAATTTTCATTAATCAATGGTCAGGTCGGGATCTACACATTAAGTTAAGTAAGTTTACAATTTTACGTTAATTAAAACACGAACTCCAATATTTCAAGTCTAGACCTAAAAAAAAAGACGCAATTCTATATCTATAATTATTGTTGTGCCCATCCTATATACAAATACAATATCTTTTTGGATAGTGTCCATGCATATTAAATTTCACCAATATTTCTATGACACAAAAAATTTTCAATTCCCTCTACTATTCTTTAGATAAGAAAACGAATAAAAGAATAAAATAACGTGGCATCATTTCAAAGTGGGCAAAATAGTTTTTATAAACCTAAGATATATAAAATAAAACGGAATAAAATATTAAACTCGAACCATTCCATATAAATAATGAAAGCTCCTTTATACAATTGTGAAATAACTTCGGGGAAATATTAAATTGTGACACCTTGATGTCCTTTTTTGACGCATTTCAAAAATTATGATTATTTATTTGTTGCGTAATTAAGATCTCAACATAAACAAAATAATTATTTTATATTAAAAGCTCTAAATACATCAATCAATGTTTCAAATGAAAATGTGTACAATATTTAGGTCACACATAGAAAATAATTCCTGATATGATTTTTTATATACACATATATTATTCTGTTTACAGAAATATGACAAAATCAGGATGTACTACTTGCATATATACTGTCATATTGTAAGTTTAACGACACAATGCATTTCATTTAATATGAATGATAAACAAGATTTTGAAATAAATTTGTACTCGGATTATATATAATATATATATATTCTATGTGACACTATATATTGATAAAGCACATATGTGCTGCGCATGTATATATTGAAGCTGAAACGCGCTGCAAAATATTTATACTGCACGTGGAACAAATAATTTTTTGGGATAATTGAAATAAATTGATTTGACTGCTTTCATAATTATTTAAATACTTTTATAAAAATAACTTGTTCATATATTAAGCGTTTTTATTCGTTTAGCAGTACGGAAACTTTCACAAACTATAACTGTCTTACGACAATGTTGTATAACGAGTTTTAAAAGTTTCAAGAATAATGTTTATAATTGTATATAAGCCTAACCCAACAAACTTTTTGCATGAACAAGAATTAATAAATTAAAGAACATTTACATAAATATGAATTTTGTGTCGACCTGATTTTACGGTTAGCAATTTAAAAATTTATGTAAATATATGACACTGCCAATTTCGTTCAACGTCTCAAATCATACCTAAACATAAACAAGAATAATTTTAAATTAATATCTTTAAATTTTTTTAATATGAGCTCCTGATATGTTATGTAACAATTTTTTAAATATTTACGAGACAAAATAATGTGACTGAAGGTGTGTAGAGGTGAACTCGTTTGTTGTATACCGGAAAAATTAAAGTGATATTATCACAGCACTAAAAACAAATAGATATAATTTCCACACCTTTTCACATCGATATTTGGTCGATTTAAAATCAAAACATTTTTTTTTGACAGATCAACCTAATATAAGATGTTATATAATTTTAGCAAAATATAAATTACGAAAATCTTTAAAAAATCTAAACATACAAACGAAAACTAAATAATTCTAGACAACAAGGGAAAAATTTAATTGTGTCACCTTGACATGTCCCAATTTTTCACAAAAACTTTGCACTCATTTTTCTCACTATTTTCTCACACAAAAATCACTTTTTTCCATAGTTCAATTGCTAATTACGTTGTATTAACAAATTTTCCAATAACCACTATAATTAAAAATTTTAAATCTATTAAAACTATAATTTAAATAATGAACTTTTTGTTGTGTATGGGCAAACTTTAAAGCTTCCAAAATCTGAGTATATTATAAATATAAAAATATATGTATATGTATCACCTGATATCATAATTTTTGTTCTACAAACTAACTATTAACAATAAAAATTTTAAACTATAAACAAATTATAAAAGTTTATTAACAAAAATGTCTATTATATATAATATTTTGCTATAATAAATAAAAAAATTAATACAAAAAACGAAAAAGAAAAATGAAACGCGATGTTACTGCAGTAATACGTGTTCTAAAGACTAAGCTTTTATAATCGTATACGTACGTATTTTAGTTTTTTGAATGGTCACGATAAACTAAATAAAAAAAAAATTAAAAATAAATAAATAAATTTTAAAATACAAAAAAATGACTATAAACTAAAATTGTAATGAAATTCGTTGTAAAAACGAATGTCCAAATACACACACACACACACACACTTTTAATATATGTATTTAAAAAAAAAAAATAATTATTTAATTTTAGTTAAAATAAAACATAAAAAAAATGTATAATTATTTATTATTTTCGTCATTGTTATTTGTTTCTAGGGAATACATTCCGCAAAACTTTAAAAACCCCTGTAATATGACGTAATTATATTCATGCGCGTTTTCCTTTTTTCTATAAAGCGTTTTTCTTTAATTCAATACTACACAAATATATATATCTACGTGTGTGTGTGTATAGATATACAAACACACATACAAAAAAAAAATCCAAATATTAAATTATTCGTAACATATAAATTATATTGTTGTTTTTCGAACCATTAATTTAATAACGACATCTAATGTACTAATTAACTCGCACTTATCTACAATATATAGTTAACTAAACGGTATTTTTTTTTTTGGTTAAACACAAAACGGACGGTTTCAGTTCAGTAAATGTACATTATACTTCAAAAAGCTCTTTTACACAAATTATAATAAAAATGGCGTTTCATCAAAATCTAAGATGGCGTTGATACTAACAAAAATTATTTTTTTATGCTTTTTACGAAACTTTTTTTCGAAATAATTTATTTTGAAACTTTCGACTATTCTCTCAATTATTATGTATTACGAAATAATTTTACTATTTAAGTTGGTCTATGACTGATTATAATAAATACGTTGTATTCCGACAATACAATAGTGTATAAAGCAGTAACCTTTATGACTTTACACCTCTTTTATGTAGTATTATGTAATATATACATATTATTATATCATAAATTAATAATTAAAATGTAAAGCTCATATTATAATAATTAAAATGGTATTAAAATATAAAAACATAATTAATTAAACTTTGCAGTTTTGTGTTCGAAATTCCCTAAGTGACACAAATATACGAGCTTTTTTTTTGTTGTTTTCCATTTTTTTTTTCGTGAAGTCTTGGGTGGGTCAAAGCAATTTTTATATACCAAGGACGTTGAGTACAACACGTTCAATATTCCAAAATGAATCACTAATTTTCTTGTTTTTCTTTTTGTTTTTTTTTCTTATTTTTTTCTGTATTAACACTTACTCATTAAATTATATCACTTTTCACAATTAATATTAATTTACATATTATAATTCAATAAATATGTATATATATATAAATATATTTAAAAAGCACAAATATACAAAAAATATTTATTTATTATATGACCACAATATAATTTTTTTTTGTACAGTAAAAAGCTTTTATTAAATTTTTTATTTTTATTTTTTAATATACACAAGCTAATTCTGAGCAATTTTTTATTTTAATTGTTTTATTATTAATTAATTTTGTTTTGTTGTTTTAAAAAAGCACGATTTAATTATATTAATTTTTTTATATGTACATAAATTTTATATAACAATAAAATTTTTTTCTAAATACTAATTTTTGTTGTTTCCTTTTTTTTTAATAAAAAATATATATTTATATGTTATAAATTATATTACAGAATAAAAATAAAAGCTCAGAAAGGATTTTTTGTTTGTTAATTTTTTAATGTATAATAAATAAAATATATATATTTTTTCTTGTTCAAATTTTAATTTTACACTGACTGATGACCCGGCCCGTTCACTTTCGTATCGTGGCTCATTTGAACTGCAGTCCGCATCGTGGCGACACCGATGCTAAAGCTATTTTGTCGATGTATATATGTTTTTTTTACTTTGTATATGTATTCGTTAATGTACTCGTTTGTATACATGGCAAGCAAAATAGAGCTTTTACCAATTTGCGTGGTTGTATATATTTTCTTATGTGTTTGTAAATGATATGAAAAACATAGGGTGGTTGTATCATAATAAATTTGGTGTAATGGATAAATTATTGATACAGATATACATTTTAAAAAATTTCCAAATGCATTCTTTCGGGCATATATATTGTATTTTAATCATCGGCATTGGAAATATTCTGACTTCGGAAGTTAAAATAGAGATGTTAACCTAACTGATACTTGGTTTACAATCGCAAGGAAAGTTAAGCGCAGGATAGTCGTCCACCTTGTTGATTATTTTTATTCAGCTCTCTTGATATTCGGAAGAAATTGTTTAAGATAACCTCGAGAGGTAGACGCTTCAAGTTTAAGAACATAATCAGTATAGCTTTTGATTCAGCAACATACAAGTTGGATATTCTTCTGGTTGAAATAACTCATTTGAAAATTATCAGTTCATCAGGAAAATCGATTCCGTCAAGATCAACCAGTAACTTAATAAATTCTTTCATTTATTATATGATTATAAGTATAAGTATACAACGAAACTCTTAAAATAAGATTAATACAGTCATCAAAATGCTCTGTTAAAGTTGAAAATATTGGATCCTCTCAAAATAAAATATATGATCTATTAGAGATCACGAGACTATAAATTTGAGTACTTGTAGATAACGCTTAATGCAGTAATCAGATTTGTATCTTAGATCCCCATATAGTCTGGTAGATTATGTAACTTTGGTTACATAATCTACCAGACTATATGGGGTCTGTTTGGAATGTATTCCAAGAACAATATTCTTTGATGGTTTGGTTTTGTTTCGAAGATACTAAGTATTTCAAAAAATCTTTTCGCTCCAACTGTTTTAGGTTTAACCACTGCAATATCGCTATTTGGCTGAATTGAAACCAGTGAGTGTTTATCGCGGATTGCTACTTAATGGTAAAGAGAGTTTCTTACTTCGCCGCGGCATCTAGGTCGGTTCTCGCCGTTGAACAAAAATTAGCATTCTTCGGATTATATCAAAAG
The DNA here is from genome assembly GCA_963932295.1 of Tipula lateralis. Taxonomy (NCBI): domain Eukaryota; kingdom Metazoa; phylum Arthropoda; class Insecta; order Diptera; family Tipulidae; genus Tipula; species Tipula lateralis. The sequence goes on from OZ010737.1 coordinate 141,496,410, forward strand.
CGATTGTGTGTAAAAGCATTCGTTGGACTGATCACCTACAATGTGCAGCAATATATATTTAACGTTTTGTAAGGTGTCAATTGAGGCACCGTTAGGGTTGTTTACCGCCTTTAAGCCACAGATTATTATCTAGAGCCAATAATCCCAATTTTATTTTTATTGACGTGCGTAGCACTGGCGTCTGCTATATTACGTTTAATCCGATATTGACTTTGACGGAAAAAGTTTCTAGATCTGCATGGTAATTAGTTTTATCAAAGGCATTCAAACACCTGCAAAGTGTTACTTTTTCTTCGTAAATGAGTGTGATAACATTTACAATTTTATAAGCATTTTCTTCTGTGATTCAATTTTGGTTTTCTTATCTTAATTGATGGTCTGGTCTAAAATATGGTTCTTTTCACACTGATTTCAGTTTCGTTAGTAACATTTTTGATATGGTCTAGATGCTAAAGTTAAAGCAACTTCTTTAAGATAATCGTGGTACCTTCTTTAATGAACTATCGATCCGTTGCGGAGAGTTCACGTATAAGTATTGTTGAACATCTTAGTCTTGACTTGTCTTAGTGCTGATCTCAGCGATTTAAATTTTTAATCCAAAAAGTGTGCAAAGCACCGAGTAAGATATTTAGAAAATAAGGTCTCACAATTACGTAAATTGGATACCCTACAAATATTAAAACCTTCTCTCCAACAGTAATCTTTGGCTTAAATTACGGCCTTTACTTATCTCAACTGAGACCTGATGAACCATTAATTGTTTGGCCAACGGCGAAAATCGAACTCAGGAACGCGGCGTGATGAGAAACTATCTTAACCTTTAAGCTACAACCGGCGACAACAAAACAGTCGTATTACCGCCCAGGTGGCTCAGTGGTTAAAGCTGTGGCAGTTGGAGCGGGAGGTACCGGGTTCGAATCCCGATAGGGGCAGGATGCAAAAGGGATTTTTCACCATCTGATTACGATCGGTGGTGTTAATGAACACATCTATGACCCTCTGTTGGAGTGCAGAACTCATGGGCCGACCCATCTTCCATGTCAGTACTATAGGCTGGCATGGAGCTATGCAATGCGCAGATGGTTCTACGAAAATCGGACCTATAGCCGTACGTCCTCGATTTGGCCGTTAAGGCGTAAAGTAGGATGTAAATAAGCGAACCACGAAAGAGCTGGGAGAGCCTTGAGCCCCAAAAAAGATAGCATAGAATAAAATATAAAAAAAAACAGTCGTATTAAACATGGGCGATTTGTTGCTATGTAGATAACAAACCGGATGCTGTCGTCTAAACTGAACCAGTTTAAACTTATACCAAATCACAATTCCTTTCCAACTATATAGTAAACAGTCCGGTTTGGCCTTTGAATGGTGTTTGTTTAGAGATACCAGCTTCATTGAACTATTTACTGTAGAACTCCTGTAACACTGGAACTATAAAATTTGGCCTATATTAATCCTTCAATTAACGCTGTAACAATGAAATTTCAAATGGAATAATGGCAAACACTATTCACTGTGGATTTTTCAACAATTACACTAATAACAACAAAAATGTTTAAATTCGCACAAATACGGTTTTATGGTTAAGTGGTTACTATTCACTGGTTGAACAATAAGTGATTAAAATAAACGATTTGTTATTCCTCTGAAGCTAATATCTGAACATCTTCCCATCATAATATAATCTCTTTTTCAATCACTTTTCAATCACTTTTTAATCACTTTTTAGTCACTTTTGAATCACTTTTATTTTAATTTCACAAACTTGTCACTATTTTCTTATTGCTTACCTTTGCTTAGCTTTAACTTCCAATTAGATCTAACTATATGTTAACATGTATAATTAAAACCAATTACCTGCCAGTTATTTATATTTTAAAAATTTCTGCACAAACATAGCATTCAAATTATCTCACTAATCAGTCAAAAGTATTAAATCCAAACTAAATCATACAAAATTTCTTATCAAACCTTTATAATTAAAATTCTTGAAACCGCGACTAATTTTTGAAAATATGTTTGTATACAGTTATACTACATCTTGTGATATAACGTCATTTTGATTTGATACGAGCACTATAGTTATCGTTTAAAATATTGTTGTGTTGTGATTAAACCACGCGATTAGTATTCGTCTATTTTGTTATTTTCATGAACACATCCACGACCTAAGAATACTTCAACTCATACGCTACAAATTGCATTAGTGTTCTATTAAGATCCACCCATTCCGAACTACCGCAAATGATACGTGAAGTTGATTTGATGCATAAGATTGATTGACCTGTTCGTATATGGTGGTCTACCTTGACAGAAGATAATTATTATCATATCTACTTTTGCTCATCACAACACTGTTGAGAAGATAGCCCAATTTTTATATTGATAATCTAAAAATTGGCGAATTTAAATTAAGTGAAATTGCTGTGGCAAATAAGCTTTATGGAATGGTTTTATGGAGTCATCCCAAGCATGTCCCCACTCTTCTATTGATCATACAATTTTCTGGAAGAATATATGGTTCAAAAATTCATATCGTAAAACAAATGAATTGCAATCCCGATTCCACAGCTTCAAACTAAGTGACTCAATGTTGTTCGTGTGCCCTGTCTGTAAGTATTTACTCTAACCTGTACCAGATAGAATTACTCTTGTAGATAACATCACTATCAAAGCTAATGAAGTAGTCGTCTTTAGCGCCGCCCTCGAAAGCATATAAATCGTTCTTTTTTCCAACGACACTCCTACGCGAATACAAACCTATAGAAGCCTTTTTTTGCATTAAGCTAACTGTCCAAAATAGTGCCGAAAAATATTGCTTTGGCAGTAAAAGAGATACTAGTCCCGTTCAAAATCACCCGTTCGAATTTTTTTATTTCTTAGTAAAAACGACCAGCTTTGCTTAAGATGGATTTATCCAACCCTGTTAATCTATAATTATTTTCAAATAATGTTCTGACACAGAAAACGCTACATCGCCTGCATACAAGCGGATATGTCTTCTATACCTTTGCTTTTCAGACAGTTCCAATTATAATCCAATCATTATTATATTAACCTTTAGCTCAGAGTTGACTATCGTGCTTTTAAACAGAGTGGCCTACATTTAATGCAGCAAATCCTTCGATGATTAGTTATATCTTCACGTTATCGTAGATTCCCTCAACGACAAGGAACGTCAACATGGTAATTTCTTTTTAGCTAAGTGATGTCTCTATCATTTGCATTAAGGTTTACAGGAGGCATGAGAGTACGCCCAAGATGATCATATTTGCTTCCCTTCATTTGCTAGACATGTGTAGCAGGTTTTGACATTCCAACAAGATAACCTTCAATATAAAGAGATGATTTGAGTTGTTTTGCAATGTTGGTAGTATCTAGTCATGACAGGTTAATTTATAGAACTTTGAACCACTCGGTGCATACATAATCCGGTCCTTGCTAACTATGTTTCAAGTGCAGCACATGTGAAGATGTGCTGAATTCCCATTGACATACGACCCTCCCAGAAAATAAGTTTCTATGAGTGCTCTAGTGACTCTCCATTTAATGTTTTCCATGATTGTTGATCACTAAAATTTCTGTAAATGTAAATCGGACACTAAAAATATTTATAAGTTCCGTAGCTTACCCAAAAAAGTAAAGTGGATTATTGCTTTCAAATGTTGGCCATAATCGCGGCTAACATGGTTCATTCTGAAGTTTCAAATTCCGATGACGGTGGTATTTCACTGACTGTGACTTACGTGTAGGTCTTATTCAAGCTTTTGGTAGGTCTGATTCAGAACGTTTGCACGAGTTGAATTTTGCATGCTTTTAAACAAAGATCCTTACATAAAATACACCAAGTTGTTGTATAAGACAAGCCAAGCTGTTGAAAATGGCGTCGATTCAATTCATCATGGATGTGCTCTAGTTGGTCGCGTTTTATTCAATAATGACAATTGGGTTTCAAATTTTTTCGATGATATAGCCACAGTTGGGCGTGTAATTACACGATGTATAAAACGATGTAAATTTTACACGTAAAAAACGTATAATTTACAAACGGCTATTCTTTACGTAACAAATGTAAAAATTGATTTCATGTAGAAAACTTACGTAAGGGTAGAGTGTTTGTTCAGCACTCTCGCCAGTAATTTCAAAAATTTAATTTTCTGGCCAAAAAACAGTCTGAAAACTTTGGTGATGATTTTTGCATCTGCATCGTGATTTGTATACATCCACCAGATTTATTAAATACATTAACTAGACTACGACCAGTTTTCTTTTCCGCTTTCATCAGCGCCTTGTGTTTTACAGGTGGCTTATTTCCATTTAACAAATTGTTCATCATCTGTATGGCACGAGTTGATTTGAGGAACTCATTTATTTCTTTGTTTGAAATCAATGAGATGGCGAACCTTCATGTGGTATTATCTTCACAATGCCAAAATTAAAGCAGATCGTTCCATCTGATTTTCTAAAGATCAACTAATAGCTGTCTTTTGTTCGCAAAACTTCTACTATTCCTGATGGTTTTGTGACACCTATCAAAGACTTTTTGATCCGCCAGTATATCCCCTGCCTTTGTTATTGTTGTGTCGAAGCGGTTGCTCCACTTCAGTTTTGCATTTGTTTGGTAAGAATGTCAATTTCGTTATCTCTCACAACATCACAATGGAGTGCTCTTGAGTGGACTGTTATGAGAGTGAACTTAAAGAGGAATGATTCTTTTAACAAGAAGTAGCAAAGATTAACAGCTACAAAACAGTTGATATGTAAAGCCTTGCAAATCTGACGCTAGATATCGAATTGTTACGTAATTTAATGTCTACAATTTACTTGAGCCACATTCTTAAATAATCGTGAACAATAACCACTCAGGTCACTTTTAACAAAGTTTATAGACTGATCGATCGGATTGTTTTGTAACGAAGACACTTTTAAATTGATTGAATGTTGATCGTTGGATAATTTCGATGCAACATACAACGATCGATTTTTGACATTTTAAAACAGGAGGCAGTGCCATCTAACTGTTCGATAAGACTCACACGCGTTCTGTCATAAGATACCTACTGTAAAAAAAACCCCCTAAATGAATCACCGTTAGAAAGATCATGGGCAGTTCTCGATAAATATGAATTTCTCGCAACTGATTGAGTTATAAACATAATTTTCTCATCCACCCTGTGATATTCTTAAGCATAATGATACAACAAAAATACTTGTGTTTTTCATACTCGTACATTATTCCAATAGAAATTAGAATATAAAACCAAACAACAACAAACACAGAAAAAAAAACAAAATTCAAAAGTTCTCGCAGCACGATCAATGAAAATATTGTGTTCGTCAAAATAATATTAATAAAAAAACACACATACATTCATACATACTCGTATATGTATGTATGTTCACAGATACAGAAGGCGAGAAAAAAACATTTGAAAGAAAATCCAACCAAAATTGACATAGAACACATAACAAACACACCGAACGAACAAAAAACCTAAACCAAAAAGCACAAAGAAACCTCGTCCTTTCCAATACATACATACGTAGTGAAATTCAAAAGTATTTTATACAAGAATTCGGATATTTCTAGTTGTATCTGTAAATTTTGAAGGATATACGCTTTACTATATACCATACACCATTTTAATAAACCCACACATTTATATATTGTACGAGTATTTATAATAAGTTCATGTCATATGTTAACATTTTTGTTTTTCATTTCTTAGTTCGATTTTTCTATTTTAAAAATACAATAACAACAACAGCATACAGTTTGATACACTTGAAACCAAGATATGTGTGTATATACTCGTACAAAAAGGATTTTTCGTTCAAGAATTTATATCTATACAATTTTTTTTTTTATTGTAGTTTTCCTTTTATTCGGTTCATTTCAGCGACTTAGTCGAATAAAAATGAAAAATATCGATTTTCCTTAAGGATTCTCTAATTTCTTTCTCCATATTATAATTATAATACTTATTAGATTTTATGTTTTTATTATTACGAAAAAGAAAGTTTGTATATATCAGCAGCATTATGGAGTTTTTATATCATAAAAATTAAATAATCATGGAAAAAGGACGAAATTTATACGTATACTAAAATTGAATTAACTTTATTTTGATATTAAACAAGTTTTTCCGTCTTCATCGATTGTTTCACTGCAGGAGGCGCCATAGCGACTTTAGCCTTTGCGCTTTGTTATACAAAAACAAAAACGAGTGTACAACGAAAAACTAGAACCAAAAGGATACAACGACTACAACAACAAAAACACAATTCGATCGAAATTTATTTGGTTTAAATACTTTAATCCTTTTCTTTGAATATTTTTATCGTTCATTCAATTGTTGATATTAATCAACTATATAATCGTCACAATTATTATGAAAAGGATTGTTTGTGATATGTTAACACAGTGTAGAAGATGGAATCTTAGTTAAATTAATGACGAAAATTTAGATAATGGTTTTTTGGGTTTTGTTGCAGGTCTCTCACTCTGTTGTGTTATATCACATGATATATAACCTATTGCCGTTAATCACGGTTTATGAATCACTGAAACGACTCTACCGAACTTTATGGCAGCTTAGTATTTTATCTTGACAATGACACCTATTAACCTGAAAATCTATTTAGTAAATTAAAGCAATCGTAGCAAATTGCGATGTTTCGGCAAAAACAAAAGGCGTGCTGCAATCTATTGTATACTGCCATCGCAGTCACTTATGACAGACGTTGATCTGAATAGATCTCTATCAGTTTTATTCGTTATTTTCTCAAATTACTTGATTCATTCGTTGATTACAAAATTATTGCTCAAGAGTATCAAGAAAATTACAGGAATCTAATACCAGCAATCGGAGATCACATACCAATTGGTATTAGTGTATATCTGAAAGGTACGATCGTTCTAGTTCAATAGTAGATAAGAGACATCTCTATCTCACTAGCGTTGATGTGCAGTAGCAGCTAAGACAAGTTAGAAATATAGTTGTTACTCAATTAACATTTATTAATTAATTTCAAATGTAATTTGTGTTCGATTGTCGGGTAAAAAAATTAAACTGTTTGACAGTTTACCACATGCAATAGTAGCATTAAGCAGACACACACTCACATTTCAATACTTTTCTCAAGCAGAAGGTGACCAACTTCATAAGTTGCTAAATAAAGCTATCCATGCAAATGAACAAAATCTACACGAAATCACGAATAAACCTGAAGACAAATCACTAAGTCCAAGTAATAGAGCCTTGAAAGCCAACGCACTGAGGAAAACAAAACTTACATTTTATTTTCAAAATGTAAATAAAATGTCGTCGAAAGCTGCCATGTTTCATAATTTCGTTTTAAAAACATTATTTCCCGTATATATAATTTGTGAGACGTCATTTAACAAAGAGATCCTAAGTTCTGAATTTTTTCCCAGCCAGTATGTTGTCTACAGATGTGATCGTTCACCAGAAACCAGTACTAAAAAATCTGGTGGTGGAGTATTAATAGCTATTGACACTTCTGTACCCTGTGAGCTCGTTGAATTAAAAAGCGTGTCTATTGAACAATTATGCGTAAAAATATCGATCAACAAAACAACATTATATATCTACGTTGTATATATTCCACCTGACGCATCGATATTATCATATACTACATGCTGCGACTCAATTGTAGAAATCAACAATATGGCTAATCAATCTGACATTATTTTAATCACGGGTGACTTCAATTTTCCTTCTATTAATTGGACCTTAGACGAGGAATTGGATGAAATTTTACCAATGAATATTACGTCGGATGAGGAACATTTGTTCACTGATACTATTTACGACTCAAACCTGAGCCAAATTTGCCAAATACAAAATGGCTTAGATAGAACTCTTGACTTGATATTTACAAATGAACGAAGTGCATTTAAGGTAAATCAATCAGCAACGCCTTTTGTTGTTAATGATGTTCACCATAAATCAATTGAAATCATATTGGAAATCGAGAACACCAACAAAAAATTCAGTCACAAAAGCTCGAGGCCTTTCTACAACTTCAGGAAAGCAGACACTATTAATCTCCATCATTACATTGAACGTGTCGACTGGATGAAAGAACTAAACAGCAGCAATATAGAAGAAAATGTAGACAAATTTTATAACATCATATATCAAGGTATAGAAGTATATGAGCCTTTAACTGCGGTAAGACTTGATAAATATCCACCATGGTATGACGATAAACTCATCAATTTGAAGAACAAGAAGGATAAAGCCTATAAAAAAAACATTAAAACAATATTCCGAGGCTAGTAAGCTTAAATATGCAGAATGTAACCAACATTTCGAAAACTATTTTGAGACTAAATACAAGACTTACATAACTTGTATTAAAGACAAAATTAAAAATGATCCAAAGCACTTTTGGAGCTTTTTTAAGACAAAACGTGAAATCAACGGTTTTCCTATGCATATATACATTCAAAGAAGGGAAATCATCGGACGCGCAAGTCATATCCAACATGTTCGCTGAGTTTTTTCAATCTGTATTTAGACCAGAAGACGTTAATAAATACGAAAATCCCCACCATGCTAGTGTAGGGAACCTGTCCATTGAAATACCACATATTACAATAGAAGATATAAACAAGGCTCTAAAAACGTTCGGCGATGGTTGCGGTCCTGACCAAATACCAGCTTCTTTTTTGAAAGAATACACCAGTTTGGAACTACCTCTTTGCATGCTGTTCAATCAGTCGCTGAGATTGGGACAGTTTCCTAATAAATGGAAAATAACCAGAATAACCCCGTTATTTAAAACTGGGGATAGAAGTGATGTATCATGTTATAGAGGTATAACGTCGATTTCATCTATACCCAAATTATTTGAACTAGTAATATGTAATTCCTTCAAAGAAGTGGTGCCTCGACATGTTTCACCGTACCAACATGGGTTCATGCCTAAGAGATCAACATCTACAAACCTTATTGAATTTACCAGCAGCACAATCAAAGTTATTGAAAGCCACAAGCAAGTTGACGTGGTGTACACAGACTTTGCCAAGGCGTTTGACTCCATTAGCCATTGTAAAGCACTAGAACGTTTATACTCATTTGGATTCTCAAACAACTATGTGGCTTGGTTTAAATCTTACTTAAGCAACCGCATCCAATACATCGACATTGGTAACAGCAGGTCCAAGCCAATTCAAGCTACATCGGGTTTTCCACAAGGTTCTCATCTTGGTCCTTGGATTTTTACCATTTTCATCGAACGCAATAACTGAAGTCATTCTACACTCTAAAATTTTAATGTTTGCTGATGACCTCAAAATATATAGAACTGTCGAGAACTTAAGCGATGCCGAGAAACTTCAAGAGCACATTGACAATTTAGCGATATGGTGTGAGTCAAATCTTCTTAGTCTGAACATCAATAAGTGTAAGACTTTATCATTCCACCGGAAATTAAATCCAGTTTTAAAACATTACGAAGTAAACAATATGCCACTAAAGCGAGTATCAGAGATCAAAGACCTCGGTGTTATTTTCGTGAAAAATATGAGCAGCAACAAACATATAGAACAAAGTGTTGCTAAATCTAATTCTATGTGGGGTTTTATTAAACGATGGACGGAAGACATTTATGACCTGGAGACAATTAAGATTCTGTATTTCGCATACGTACGTTCGCAACTGGAATATGCTGTTACTGTTTGGTGTCCATTTTATGATACAAACATCAGTAAACTTGAGGGTATTCAGAAAAAGTTTATCCGTCACTTAACTTGGAAAAGCGGTTGGGAGTATGATTACGAATTACCATACCATGAAAACCTGCAACGTTTACCACCATATCTGGATGGCTGCAAAACAAACAACATAGCAACTCTGGAAAATAGACGTGAGCTTTTAAAGTGTTCGTTTGTTGGTAATATTTTATTAGGCCACATTGACGCAAAATCAATACTGGAAAATTTACAAATTAAAGTACCCAGTAGACATCTAAGAAGAAATGAGTTCTTGCAAGTGGATGTCCATAGAACCAACTATGGTTCTAATGAACCGATTAACATGATGTGCAAAAGCTTTAATCACATAAATCACCTGTTCGATTTTACTTCTAGCAAGGATACCTTAAAACGAAGATTGAAGCAACACTTTGCTTCTTCCTGATTTTTATTACTATTTTATGTGTCTGACTATAACGTCATTTTTAATGTCAAGTCGTATTTGTAGACTTATTTATAAATAAATAAATAAATAAATAAATAACGCAGTAAGTTGAGTCAATCTCTCTCCAAGGCGGCCTGTTAGCGCCCCAACATTTTAGATTATGGTTTTTGGGGTTTTGTTGCAGGCCTCGAATATTGTCTTGCCTATATTGGTTTTTGTAGAATATTCTGTAGTGTTAGCAGATGATTTATGACGTATAGTGCTGTTTATCAGTTGGTGAACCGAAACTACTCTTAGTGAGCAACTAAATCGACTCATACCTCCGCGGGAGTCCAAAAAGTCATATTTTGAAATGGGCCTAACCAGTTTTCGTAAAATACTTTTTTAACAGCTTTGTTTTTATCTTTACAAATTAAAGCAACCGTTGCAAAATGCAATGTTTTAAAAAAACAATTGGCGTTAACATTTTTTTTACACGAATTTGATTTAACACAAGTTAAAAAAAATTGTTGTTTCTTCTTTTACACGAATGGTTTTGTTTTAACACGATTTTCAAAATTCACTGAATTTTTTTTTTGTGAATTTATGAAAAAATTGTTCGCTTTTTTTCAAAATTCAGTTAGATTATATAAATTTTATACGTGTATGAGTGGGATTCCCCGAGTTTTATCACAAACGCCTGAATCTATAAGTATATTTTTATTAGATTTCAATAAATTGCGAATTCACTGGATAGCAAACAAAAAGGACTGGGTGACTTGCGCAATCTTTACAGAATAGTTCCAGAAATACTTCATCCCAGAATTTAGACGCTACTTGAATTCAAAATGCCTAAAATTTAAAGTTCTTTAAGTTTAAGACAATGCACATGCTCATCTGGTTTTGGAACACCCAATTGTGCAATTTTGTTTTCTTTCGCCTAATACAACCACTAGGCCAAGAGATAATTGCTACCTTTAAAACGTACTACATAAAACGTTCATTCCAATTCGTATTAGATAAACTAGACCATCGTTAAGATCTAACAGTAATTGAGGTATGGAAAAATTTCTATTATGAACTGCATCATTCAAGTTGGGTTAAAGTTAGCTGAGTTAAAACTGTCAACCTTGAATTCATGCTGGAAAAATATTTGGCCAGAATGTGTTAAACGTAAAGATTCTGATCATGTCATCTGTAATAACACAACTTAGCTTCCCAAAATTGGCAGGACGCCACCTTAAATAGCGCACCGAATTTGCACGCGAATACTTCAGGTGGAGTATCGATCAAAAGAGATTCAATATATTCACTGATAATGATAGGGGAGGTCGGGCCGACCGGGAGAGCGAATAGAAAACCAGATCTTATTTTCGTACATAGAGCAATCTTTCGAAGACATTCTCTTCGATCATGTACTGTATGACCGAAGAGAATTTTCTCGTAATATTGTTCAGTAATCAGACCTCCTCTAAGGCCTTTCATACAAGATACGAAAAAAAGATCTACTTTTCTCTTAAGCAAAGTGCCAACCCACACTATACATGAACCACCGTAGTACGTGACGGAATATGCAGATTATATAGGGAAAGATTTCATATTGATGCATCTCCGTTGTGACACAGCTCGAACCACTCAATAATTCGTGGATGAGGTTTGGCTCAACATGATAAGTGGCCAGTTCTCCGTTATTGAGCATTTATGAAACGAACTAAAATGAAGGGCTCGAGCCGGAACTCCGATACTCAATAACATCAATTGCCTCAAGAAAACAACTTTTTGACAGCTTAGTATTTTATCTTTACAACGACACCCTTTAACCTTAAAATCTATTCAGTACTTTTCAAATTAAAACAATCGTAGCAAAATGCGATGTTTCGGTAAAAACAAAAGGCGTGCTGCAATCTATTCAATCAGTCAATTATCAGACGTCCATCTGAATAGATCTGTATCAGTTTCATTCGTTGTTATCTCAAAATTATGGATACTTAGTTGTTGTTTTATTGCTCAATTGACTCTAGTCTGGCACTGTAAGGAGACATAAAAGGTGTAGCATAAGTGGGAGATTTAGTTTACTAGAATAAATAGTACAAGTACCATAAATCCATATTGATATTTGGGATCTATAAACGTAGTGAGAACACATCTATCACATAAGTGAAATATAAATTTATATTTTTTTTATGCGAGAAAAGACAAAATCAATCAAAAAAAAAATTATTTTTTTTTTGACTAAAATTTGTCAAAAAGTGCTGAAACAGGCGGCTCGACAAAGAATTTTGGGTCAAAAAAAAATTTTTTTTATCTTAAATCTGCCAGTTTATAAAATAAAATTCAAGCGTATCCAAAAGGTTTCAGGAAGCTAATACCTACACTAGGAGATCTCATACCAACTGGTGTCGGTGTATGTATGAAAGGTGTGATCGCTGTATCGTCCTAACTTCACTGGTTAGGGTGGCGAAATCTCTATCTCACTAGCATTGATGTACAGCAATAGCTAAGACAAGTTAGAAATATAGATTTAAGTCAATTAACAGTAAGATGAGCCAATCTCACCCAGACAGCCCATCAGCGCGTCGAATTTGCTCGCAACATTTGGGGTAATGCTTTAGAGAAAAACAAAACGTATTTTCGTTCCTAGTACGAAAGGCCTTAGAGAAGGTCTGCCGGTTAAACGATATATCATGGACATACTCTTTGATAATGTAGTATATACGCAGGATATGTAAGGAAAGATCAATATGAATGCATGACAACGTCCGGTATCGAACAGCTCGAAACACTCAGTAATTCATGAATAAGGTTGGAGTCAAGATGATGAAGTGGTCAGTTTTCTGTCATTGAGCATTTATGGGACGAATGATAAATGGAGTATTCGAACCAGAAATCCGGTACTACCTAACATTAATGATATCAATATTGCATTAGATGAGGAGTGGGGGGCGATCTCCCAAGTCGTTGTCATAACCATAATATAAGATTAATTGGGAAACGCATTCAAACCATTGTAGATGGAACGGAGTGGAGAGAGTGTAAACAACTAAGTATTAACCAATTAATTAAATGCTGGCACTGTATTTACGTGATGTCAGTCTGTTCTCTTTCTACCTGTGACAGCTTTACAGCTTATTGCCCAACTCCTTAGGATCATCCTTCTTTAACAAAATTAAGGATGTGCAGATATTTGCCCGATTGGCAAACTTTTTACGAAAATGACACGACTTGAGTTCTACACTCCGACAGGTGGTTATAAATATTTACCAGTTACATCATATAATACCCATATGATACACATATTTTAGAACAATGTGATATAATTTCATTTCGTAACGAATAGTTTCATTCCACTTAAAAGTAGGTTTTGAATAAATCTATTTAAATTTTAAAAATTTACGATATTTTGGACGGTTATTAACTGAGTTCTTACAATCACTTGGTGAAGTAAGTGGGATCTATATACAAAAGGCGACACAAAACATTGTTTTAGGTGACTCGGTAAATCCATCAAAATTTAGGCTAGTGACAGTTTAATAGAAAATAACTGTAAATCCAATTATCTGTCATGCCTAGAAAACCAGTAAATTTAAGAACTGTCGGCAATCTAACAATAGCCAGTTACATCTTGAATAACATATGCATATAGACAAACAGTTTTAATGGCAGTGTATACTGTATAGAGAAATCATCTAATTCTACAGAAGGCTTCCGGAATAATTTCAATTAATGCTTTTCACTAGAGACGAGTGCACTGGAGGGACTTTCCAATAAATTTTGTCAAGTAAGACCTTTAAAAAATTAATATGTTAGACATTGTAGAGTTTTACTTTTCTCCCCGTGTTGGGTCTTTCTTTCATGGGAGCCTCCCTAGGTAACGAACAAACACGTATAAAGAAAAAAAATCAATAAAATGAAAGGGGATGTCTCTCTATCAAAATCAAACCACGAGGATGGCGCATCTTCAACGATACAAGAAACGGAGTATGGTGTGTTATCTCAGTGGAAGTTTGCGATATGTGAACATGCTATACAATGTCTTTTGTAGCAACAACTTCCCCGTTGATAAGTAGCAATACAGTGCAGTGGAACTCTCCGCCAACGGTGTCAATGAAGAGGACATATACCTGGAGGCATAAGTATTTTGGCCGATTTTCCCAATGGAAATCGCCAAATGCGATCAGTCTGACTCTAGTCCTTAACCGGGCGAAGTTAATGATAACCAACACAAGCAAGTAGAAATGACATTAATAGTGTGGTGAAAAATCTGGTCAGCTATATTCGAGTGTTAGTCACTAAGATATATATCAGGAGTGTCAAACGGCAGCAACTTGCATGGAAGCAAGTACCTAGGAAAACAAGAAGTCAAATGAATAAAACGAAAGAGTTTTCCACCAGATACAAATAGAGGCAGTCCTGGAAAGCAGAAAAACGTACTATTGCATCACTGGTTGCATAAGGCAGTACGAGTTCATGCCAAACACTGAAAGAAGAGTGAAGAAAACTCATTCGCCGATCTGATTCTTAAAGTCAAAGTAGAACACTGAATACCATTGGAAAGAATTTTTCGTATATATGTCAAACTTTATAAGGTTGTTGCTGGGACTACAAAGTACAGGAGCTGTACCTCAAACCTCATTTCGAGATCAGCTAGAAACACGAAATGAAAGGGACTACGCAGTTGTTAAAATTTTAACCCAAGAGTCGCTGTTGGTGATTAAGGACATTGATGAGAGTACCCAGAAACGCGAGGACCTAGTTCTAGCAGAATAGGAAGCAGGTTATTCCTAACAAACTCGCAGATATGGTAACATCCACGTGTCCACGTGTGATGTAACGGATTCCCCTTCCACCACAAAAAAACCCTCTCATTATAGGGCATAGCACGAGCAAGTATATAAGCAACATAATTTATCAAGTGTTTTTTCTTTTCAGCTCATCTTCGAAAACCTAAGAAAGATTTTTGAAACATTGGAATGACGCATACTCCAGTATAATAATGTTTATGTATGAACAAAGTAAATAATAAACATTATATATGGTAAACATTATATATAAACATTATATCATTTCATAGAATTTGGTTCTCTAAATATTTTACGACATTGAATATTCTCAGAATTGTTCGATTTACCAGAATCATGTTTTGTTTCATAGTTATTATAAGAATCTTCAAAATAAGGGGAAATAATTTAGTCATTATGGGGTGGGTTACGTCCGTCGTAAGTCGAGTGCATTTTTTTAGTCACCTATATCATTTTTTTAGTGGCCTATCTTCGGATGAGTAAATCTTGACGTATAGGTTTGCATTACGTATACATACCAGGGTATGTTTATCATTGTTCGAAGTATTCGTGCCTGCATTCTTTCCAGTTTTATTATGTTGGAAGCCCACGCGAAGCCTCACAACTGAATACCATATTTCTATATTTCTAGATAGGCTTAAGTATCGTTTTGTACAGCAAGACCTTACAGTCTGGACTTAACTTTGAGTGTTTCCAATTAACCGAGTTTAACGCATTTTAATTTGATTTGTTGACGTTTAGCTTCAATGTGTTTATTCCACATAAGTCTTCTATCTAAATGTAGTTCAAGATATTCAACACTTTCGTGTTGTGGCAGAATGATTTCCCTGACAGGCGGACAGGTCAGTTTACGGAGTTATTCACGCTCATTGGCCTTATTCTCCAATTTGACAGCCATTGTTCAATTTTGTCTAAATGTTCTTATAGAATTCTAGGATTGCAGTATCTCCGCTTATGTAGATACTTTTACGCAGTTTGATGATGGTATGTATAGGTCTTCTGTATAGATCAAGCGCAACACTTGATCTGTAAGAAAATTACAATTCCATAAAACAAAATCGACGATTTTTAGAATTGAGGTTCAACTTTTTTTCAGCGATACGTCACTTCTTGTCTAGCTCATCGTCAGACTGGAGGAAATGAGAGTGTTGGTCGTTGCAGCTTACGTGTGGCTTTCCATAATGAGAAATCCATTGCTTCAGTAGCTGTAAGGCCTTTGAGGTACTGTTGAAGCTTTGCGTCACGTTTTTTCAACAAAGCGATTATCAGGGTTTTAATAACTTTATTTATCCTTGTTGACCTGTGTAGTTGCCATTGTCTGCGTATTGGGCATTTTGTCTTTAAAGGAATATTTAACGAACGATGATTTGATTCGTCAGGAATCTAGATGGCGCTAGTTTTAGAACTTGCCTGCTAAGAGTTATTAATACCGCAGAGTGATCAAATGACAAATCGTAGCACGTCTCGGCCTTTACTAATGTTCTAGGTATACCCTTTGTTACACAAAAGTTCTTAAATCAGGAAGGTTTTGGCTGTCAGTTTTTCGTCGTCGTAACTTCGAACTGTCGTAAGTCGAACCGATGTAATTCGAGGACAAGTCGTAAGTTGTACTTTTAATTTTTAACAAAAATACGTAGAACCTCTACGGTGGTTCGAAGAACTTTAAGCTGTAATGATTGGAAAAAAATAAAATCAAAAAATTACTAAAATATTAAAAACGTGCCACTGATATACCAAAGCGATCTTGATCAAGGGGGATTTGGATATACTCATAAAAATCGAAGCCACTGTTATCAGCATATGAAAGCTTTATTAATGCAGTAAAAAAAGCTTATAGAAATAAAATCAATCATATAAGCTAGTATACCCAATATATCATTTAGCCATAAAGTGTTATACGATATAAGCTGTTGCCAGTGAAATGTACCGATTTGCCGGACATCTTCAGTTTTCAAAGTTGAGTATTCCCATGAGTTTTACGTTTCAAGATAGGCGCATAGATGTGTTCATTTATATAAACCAATCCGGTTGAACAGTGTGTACCGAACAAGCGATAGACTGATAGAAGAAATCAGTCAATTTAACGTCGTTGCAGCAACTGGAGATGTTTTCATCCACTTTATGAACGATTTTATCTGGATCTTAATTAACGTGCTTACAAAATTCAACATGTGCAGGAGTTAAAGCTATCCGACCATCGCACTAATCTGCCTTTTAAAATTGGGGATTAATTAGTATAGCTATATCCTGTGACATCTAACACCTATTAGTTAAAAAATGCAATGCCGCTTATCTACGTACCGCAATATACTCCATTCATATCTATAGGCAGTATCGAACACAAGATTAAGGATCGACACGTGGAATGCTAGAGTTACTTAAAATACCTGGTGCGTTTGTCAGCCCTATCACATGTATGAAAGAGTATTGGCTGGAACTCGTGGCACTCTAAGAAACTCGATGGCCAAAATGTGCAGACCGTGTGTCACAAGGCTATATATTGATACACAGTGGAGATGACCTCGAAAATTTTGAAGTTGGATTTCTCACTGGGCCACCTGTCAATTGTCTATATATATGCGCCCACTGATGTACGCCGAAATGAGTCTTTATAAAAATAAACAGTCATTTTACAATAATTTGGATAATCTGATCGGCTTTATACCTGAGAATGGTGTTAGATTAGTGACTTTAATGCTAGAGCTGACGGAAATCAAACCGATTCACGTAATACTTGCGTACTCTTAATATGAAAGTGTCATCGAAAATGGAGAAAAAAAATTCGTACTTTGGGATCGCTAATGATTTCAAAGTGACAAGTACATTCATTCCTCATTAAAACATCCATTTGGAAACATGGATACATCCACGTAAAACATCCCTAAGCCAAATTGACCATGTGTTGATTTTGAAAGAACAGGCTTGGATGGTCCAAGTTGTGAGATCGTATCGATCTTCAACAAAATTCGTAGGCAATGGCCATTATATGCGGTTATTGTAATGCTACAATGGATTTTTTTTCCAATCAGGGGAATATATAAGTCTGGGAAGTATTGACAATCTCGGACAAGGAGAACAACTAAACGCATTTGTATAGACAGAAGAAGCGCGAATGATGGAAGACTAAGGAGTACAACAACTTAGTAATGAGCACAATCCACACGGTTTCTTTAAATGAATTACCGAATTGCACCATACCTTAAGATCTCAGTCAACTGCCGTTCGGCATCAGGATGAAACGTTTGTGTTATAACGTCATTGTGGTACGCGACACATGAAGTACAGTGTATCTACACGGAAAAAAATATTTTGATTAACATCATTATAGTAGTTTGCTAACTTGATTTTTGTGATGCTCATTAAATTTTTTCTGATTTTAACTTCTTTTTGAGTGATATTGATAAATTCATTTATTGAATTTTTATTGACTATTTATATTCATTAAGAACGTTTTCTGAAATTCATTATATAAATTTTTGAAAAGGTCAGTACGTCAGGAAAAATTTGTGCATATCAGTAAAATTTGGATTGATTTTCAGAATAATTATGTAAACATCAACAACTTTTGGTGATAGAATATTTATCAAATATTTTTAAACTTCTGTCATTTAAGGACATGATTTTCCTATTCTTTCGGGCGTGATATATTTATTAAATTTAATCATTTTCAAAAGATGGTCTTGCATATCAGAAGTGTTCCTGCATATATATTCAATTATGTGTTTGGATACAATATATAATTATATGTGTGTAAGTATTAAATTAAATATAAATGTTATTTCATACGCTCTATTCTGTTACAGATGGACTGATCATTTATGGAGAGAATATGGAATACCTGGAAATCACTGAACTGGTTGATAAGGAATCATCTGTATTAGATAATCCACCATAAACTATATTTTTGACTGATAATATAATAAATTGAGATAAAAAGTCTCGATCTAAAGAAATAAGAAACTGTATTTTATTGAATCTTAAATATATATATATATATATATATTTATATATATATATATATATATATATATATATATATATATATATATATATATATATATATATATATATATATATATATATATGACATGTTATTCAACATTTGTTTTTATTGGCCATTATAAAAGATTTCCATCAAAATAAATACTGATTTTTATTTATTTTACAATGAATTTCACTAAAATTTTTATTAATTTCATTTTAAAAACAATTGTATTTCACTAAAGATTTATTGCTCGTAGTTATAAATTTGTTTCATGCGTTGACCATCATCAAAGATTTGATGTATTTCATATATATGATGTCATAAATATTCAATATGAATACTTAGTGAATATCATTTACCAGTTTTGTAATATTCACTACAGAAAAAAATCACTAAAGCAGTTTAATTTTAATCACCATTGAATCGACTGGAGCAGTTTTTATTGATTATTATACTGTTTTTTGGTGATTCTCAGTCTGAATTTTTTTTCCGTGTAGTGTACCAGATCTGGCTTCAGGCCTCATTTCTCTTTTCGATGGCGTTTCTGCACGAGTGCATGGCTATATTAGCCTTTTTTATTATTTCCAAGTTGTTGGGCTTCCAACTTACCTTACTGTCCAAGATTACGCCTAGAAATCTTGCCTTGTCAGTAAAAGCTAGTCTCCTGCCATTTAAGAGAGGTGGATCTACTACCGGGATTTTATATTTCCTAGTTAACAGTACTAGTTCAGTTTTGGACGAGCTAATTGCCAGTCCACATCTGATGGCCCACCTCGTAATGATTAGAAGGGCATTTTGGAGTACCTCCTTCACTGTGCTTAAATATTTTCCAAAATCAGCTATCGCTCGTCATCTATACGTGTAATCACTCCGAACCCCTCTCTCTCTAGCTCTAACAGCAACCCATTGATTGCTATGTTCCAGAGAAGAGGAGATAGGACACCTTCCTACGGGGTTCCCTTAGCCACCCATCCTGATGGTGCATTCCCCCAGCTCTGAGTTAGCTACCCTGCATCCAAGCATGTGATTGATTAACCCACGTACAGAGTAATCCACCCCTAGGAACGACAATCCCTCCAAAATTGTCTCCGTCTTTACATTGTTAAAGGCGCCCTGAATATCAAGGAACGCCACCATACAAAACTCTTACGAGAATATTGATTTCTCAGTTGTACTTATCAGGGCGCGCAGAGCTGTGTCTACAGATATCCCTTTGCAGTTAGCATGCTGAGACTGGGCCCAGTCACTAGGGTTTATTTTTGACCGTATATAGATATCCATCAGCCTTTCCAAGGTTTTCAGTAGAAAAGATGTTAGAGTTATGGGTCTTAAGTCTTTTGGGTAGCCATGTGAGTATTTACCCGCTTTCGGAATAAAGATCACTCTGGCCTCTGCCCACCCCCAGTTTATAAAATACAGACCAGTTTTAAACACCCTTTGAAGATTACTTTCAACCAGGAGAGAATAATCTTCGAGTTGTTCTGAATCTCCACTGGAATAATTCGGTCAGGACCAGCCGATTTATAAGGTTTAAAACTTGCAAGTGCCCATAGGATTCGTTTTTTTGTTACGATATCCTCTATGCGTAGTGAGTGTGCTTCTCGATGAGTACTAGTCTCTATCGAACCTTCCTGGAAAGTGGGTTTCGATGAGAAGTTTCAAAGGTTAGTAGACATTCTTCCATTTTCTCGCAGAAGAGTCTCCATGCCTTCCTCAATTCTATTTGCATACTTTGAGGTCCTTCTTATATAGAAGTCGCAGTCTTGAGCCTCTCTCTGCGTTAATAGTTCTGCAATCGTTTCCCCATACTTGCTCCAATTTGTCCTTTTAGGGTTCCTAAAAGATTTCCGGGTGTCAGGGGAAACGCTAAGGCTAAAGATTATATAACGATGATCAGAGAAGGAGTGCTTCTCCGCCATTCTCCATTCTCTGACCATAGGATATATCTTTTCTCAGGCGAAGGTTACGTCTAAAACCTCCTGCCGGTTTTTAGTAATAAATGGGGTGCTTGTCCAATATTACACACCCAAAGGTTATTATTTAATAGGTAATCAAAAATTAACTCAAACCTTTCGTTGATATCAGTGCTGCCTCAGATTGTATGATGCGCATTCGCATCACATCCAAGAAGCACATCAATCTTCTCCATTTCCTGTTTATCCCGGTCCATATAGGCTGAGACCAGCAAAATTAGACTGCCGCCAACCTCTAGGCTGACCGCAGTTATGTCACCATTGCTGTATTGAGAAAGATGACTTCTAAGATTTGAGAGAAAAGGAATTTAATGCGATTTCCTCATATCGTGCATGAATTCATTGGACAGCGTGCACGCTGACACGTTCTGCGTACTGATCTAGACCGAATGATACAGCGATCTTTAAAGGATCAACCCGCCTTTCGATTAGCGTAAATATTGCTGTTGACGACGAAGGCACCACTGGAATCTTGTAATTGTTCACAACAATATGAAGAGCTGGTTCGTGATCAAAACCGATGGAGTCAAATCCATGAGCTTTTTGATCTCTCATACCATATAAAGTGTATAGTCTGATACCTCAATGTTAGTGGTTTACACAGTCTTTTAAATGCTTAGTATATACATTGATTGACATGTAGGTAAAACAATAATGTGTCGCCATTTCGTAATCATCGCTCGTTTATTATCCGGTGACATGTTATACTTAAAACACGCTCGAATTAGAATTGTGTACGAGTTACATTTATTATAATAATTATATCATGTGTGTACATACCATATGAAAGCATGTTCGTACCTACATATTCCGATATATCCATGCATACCAGTATGTACATATATCAGGTATATCCTAATATCATGTGTACAAAGGGGAAATTATATTATAAACAATTTTCCATATTTGTGGCCCTATTACGACTGGTATACCCGCGTCTTCCAGCAAACACATGTATGTACATATGTACATACCACTTGCGGATGGATTTTTCTTTTACTTCGAATAAATTTCTATACTCTGTGTGTGGGTATAAATTTATTTTATGTGTACTGTTGTCATTATATGGATAGTGTATGTATGTATGTATGTACATTAAAACATGAAAGGAAAACTAGGATAAAGCTTTCGACGAGTAGTGTGACGTAATATGTTTATATATTAGCCTTTCGGAAAATTTCATATTATTGATTATTTAATTCAGTTTTTCATATTCACAAATTAACCTTTGTTGTTGTTTTAGTGTATCGGTACGTTTACACTACATTTACGAGGATCAATAATTGACACAGGCAAACGAGTAGAAGGCATAGTTTCTTTATTGGTATGAATTATTAACACAAAAAAAACAAAAAAAAGTTCATAACCTCGTCAACTGGTTATGCAGTGCTGTGGTGTCTTGTAAATTAGTATGAGTTGACATTTTTGGATGCGGGTCGTCAGCCCAGTAAAAGTCGTCAAAATAAATTGATTGATCAGTAGTTAGGTTTTTGTGTTCATCGCCATTAAATAATGATGTGCAACTTAATTACCGGGTTTCACTCATAGATGGTGCTAGTGACTGAAGCTAGACGGTCCGTTTATGACGAAACTTTCTTCGAAACTACCTATCCAATCCTTTGATTATGACTGTCTTGATAAAACCGTATTATTAGCTGACCGTTAAGTCAACATATTATTAGATGTTCAACATGGTGTACAACATGTGTTCAATGTTACTGGCATGGCGTATTAAACACCACCACAATGTAGTTACAGTTGAAACAATCTTTAGTTGGATACATTGAGGTGAGCTAGAAGTATCAGGAATAACAATTAGCAGTATGAGTCAAAGTGATGTGGAACAATACAAAGTGGAAGATATATGTAACCACACAGTGACACGTTTACAGTGTGAACAAGGAACGGGTGTGGATGTCCCTTTAGAAATAATACCGATTAGAATACAACCTCGGACAAAAAGGATAAGTAAGCCGAATCGCGTTTGGAGATGGACGTAATGGAAATATTTTGAGTATTCGTTGAACTAATAAATAATTGGAATTAATTAAAAGAAACGGCCGTCTGGTTATTTTTATTCAAATATACATTATTTGATATACCTGACAAGTAAGTGCGGTGCTATCTAGAAGTTCTCTTGTTACAGTTCAGAAGTGGGATATACAAGAACAATCCAGTCGAAAACAACATCAAGTGTATATAAAAAAACAAAACACAATAAAAATAGATCTTTTTTTTTAATTTTTTTTATTTCTAATCTGTTTTGGGGCTTCAGGCACTCTCTACTTGTTCGCGGTTCGCTTATTTACGTCCTTACTTTTACGCCATTACAGCCAATTCGAGGACATACGGCTATAGGTCTGATTTTCCTTACCATCTGCACATTGCATACCAGCCTACAGTGCTGATATGGAAGATGGGTCGACCCATGAGGTAAACATTTCGTTCAACTACTACTAGTGCCATCTCTTAATCTTCTCCGGAACTATATCATGTTGGCACATGATATCAACGCGATTTCCCTTATAGCTATTATAAGTTATTTGATTAAAACACAACACGAAAATTAAATTTACCAACTTCAACAAAACACATTATTGCTTTCATGTTTACATTTGACAAACTCGAACAAACCATTCCATGATAGGAAAATTCACGACGGATCGTATTTTTCGATATCGGAAAAAAATCTAAATCGGATTATTTCAACACAATCCCCATTTATCTTGTACTTTAATTGCGCAATGGCTGAATTCTACATGACATTTATACTCATCTCGTGCAACACGCTCCTGAAAGATGAAGTACCTGTTAGAGCTACAAAAACTACTGTGCGGTAACTCTTTAGAATTTGTAACAATATATTGAGAGAGAATTATTTTAAACTTTATTAACTATTCAATATGATAATCAATATATCATCGATAATCAATAATTATGCCAGCAAGTATTATAAAAAACCATAAAAATAGATTTATAAAATTTTCAGTTGCGGAGCTATTTCTGTAAAGAACATCCAGCCCACAAAGCCCATCAAACTCAAACGAACACGTTGCACGATTGTCTGGACACTCACTACAGCTGTTACCGGCTAGAAATTGATTTGCAATATTTTTTTGATCCATTGCGGGTCCATATAAACAAATAAAACTAGTCCCATGGTTAATACTGCACGCCAATGTATGGATAAATATAAAATAATACAAATATAAATATAAATAGTTTAGATACTCAGTCAATGTGCGCTGTATACGTTACCGAGCACCACCACATCCAACAAATTCGCTTTTCGGATATATAAATTGAATGTATGAATCGGGTCTGAAATCAAAATCTGCATAAAAAAAATTGCCTTCTAAACTATTATTCATCACTTACACCAGAGTTTTAGTATTTTGAAATAGCCAAGATTTAGTAGGCACTATTTGTTTATACCACGAATATATTGCCACCGAAAGCCATTTCTTATTCCCTGGGAAGCCTTTCATTCTAAATGTATTATTGCTGGTTGATTTTTCATATTTAGAAGGTAAAGTGTACTTGACATCACCACAATGATATAGCCATTGCTTTGGCCCCAGGGGGCTATTCTGAAATAATCCGATATCGGATTTTTTCATAAAATCCGATCCGTTGCGAATTTTCCTATTATGAAACTGTTTGGTCGAATTTTTCAAAGGCAAATCAAATTGTTCGCTAGTAGTTGTTACCCTTATAAATTCAAAATAAATAATTAAATTATAATTATGATTTAAATATAAATATTTTAAATATATTATACTTACATTTTAAATGGAGTGTTGTGTGGATCTTCATACCGAGTGGACGTGTTTTTGTCTGCTCAGTGTTTCTATAATTAAATAAAATAAAATAAATGCGTTGTGTGTGTGTGTGTAGTTGAAAATCTAATTACAGATGAGTATCGCTATTATATTATATTATTATATTAGATTTCATTATATATTATTACATAGTATTATATTTGATTTTATATTTTATTTTATTATACTATATAGTCTGTTCTTGTTTCTCCGTTATATATTATAGTATATAACGTTTTGTCTTTGTATTCTATATACATCATTTTCATATCCACATCACAATATTCCGTTGGAAACGATCGCATGCGATATGTCTTTCGTTCTGTCTCGTTTAGTTACCTCATTCCCCATCCCATAATTCGCTCTTCATATAGAACGCTATATATTCCCCTTTCCTTTAAACAATTTTTAATATTTTGTTTTATGTATGTATCAAAGCATACAGCAAAAGAGATTTTGGAGATTTAAATTTAACGCGATCACTGCCATTGTGCGATCGTTGTAATGGCAACTATATATATATTCAATGTAATTGGCGGCTTACATTTTATTTTTATATACGTTGGTATTGTGTGTGTTGTATAAACATCATTTTTTGATGTTGAAAACGCAAACGCATACATTTCTGTCTACATTTGAACGTCCTATGTATTAATATTATGTATATAACATATTTTCGTTTCGTTCATCAAAATTCCTATCCTTCTCTTTCCTATATTGGTTAGAGAATTTTTGTTTGTTTTATTTTATATTTTGTGCAGGTGTTCACTTGCACGGAAAAAAAGAACAACAAATTGTTTTAAATATATATAAACAAGTATCCCTCGTTTAACGCGGTACTTATACAACGCGTTTTCGATATATCGCGATTTGAAATAAATAATCTGTTTCAGTACAACGCGAAATTTCTTATTTTATAGCGCGAATCTATTTAACGCCCAAACCACTTTTCATGAGATATAATGTTTGAAGACAGTGAAACAGATCAGTCCTGATCCTGAACAACAAAATGAAGTTTGTTAATTAACTTTTAATTTTTTCAGTTTGTTTTTAAATATTATAATACACATGTTAGTATGTATATACATTTATATCGGTAAATACAGAAAACCTTCCATATTGATGGATTTGCTATTCAACAAATTTTGAAATGATACCTTCATATTTGTATCTTATATCAAATTTGAACTAAAGATTATATCTATAAGACTATTGAGGTTTTAATGTAGTGCCATGTATATTAATGGTAAAGGGGACTGAAGATTGTTTAAATACGATCTACGATCACTACCACTATACGATCATTATATTGACGATAATATATATGATCGGTAAAATTACCTATTTGTTGGCGAGATTTGAATTGGCTAAAATGTTGAAGTTCAATTTAGCAGATGCTTGTTCATATATTAGGATAATCGTGTTTTAAAGGAACGGTTAACATTTCTCTTGATTTTATTTTGTCAATAAAGTCCACAATTTTGCTCTTGGGTGTATATATGTACCACGGTATGTTGTAGTCTTAAATAACTTTTGTCTTTATTTCTATGGAAAACACTAATTTATTTAAATAATTTTGTTTTCTTTATTCATATAAGTGTAAATGAATAAGATTTCTTGAGTGACATTCTTAACATTGGATGGGGATCACTTGACCGGTGGTCTCGACCAGAGAGTTTATTTTAATAAGCAGCTTCTTGTGCTGTATAATAATTCTATTACAAACTATTAAACTTTCTGAATCGGACGGCCGCTTTGGTGATTTCTTTCATTGGATTGTAGTGTGTTATACAAGAATTCTACTTTTGTGTATTGTGTGATTGTTTGTTGTAAAATCTTAAAACGGACATAAAGATAGAATGTGTGGAATGGAATGATCGATCAGGTTAGCTAACTATGACCGCACTAAACTATTTATTTATTTAAATAGGTTCCCTTAAAAACGAATTGACAATGTATTAGATCATCATATTGTATATAGAAATGCTGTCGGGTCATTACGAAAATGTATATTCCCCACGCGTTAGATGGTGATGGATTGGGAATTATAGGGACACATCTTTAAATACAGCATATGATGAGATGACCCAAAGATGTTTTTTAAAATACTCCAGTTTAACTGTTGAGGCGATACGAATACATATGATGAATTTAGAATGGTCCTTACCTATCCAAATAACAATAATAACAAACTCAAATCCAAATGTGAAAATGATTATACTAACAATATATAATAATTAACTAATATGTAGTTAGCAATGATTCTGCTGTGGATTATCACCTTAGTCGTTTCTGTGATTGTTTCCTTATCCTAAACCTTATATGTTGAGATGCAAGCAGGGACTGGGCCCGCATAATGTTGGAGTAAAAATTCTCAGATATCTATTTGGAACTCTGCTGAATATACTCCAGGATTATGGTAAAAATCTCAGATTCACCGTAACTGGTTGGCTTGTACTTCTCTTATCATATCATATCATATCATATCATATCATTATACTTACATTTTAAATAATGTTAAATTTAATTTTTTCTTTTATATGCCGTAAAAATATTATGTAGATTGAAATAATTGAACACATTCGATAACACAAATGAAATTCGTCTACTAATTAGCGGTCGAATTTTGACATTGGATTTTCGGAAAATCCGATTTCGTTTTGACTTTATAGTTTCATAATAGCGGATTTTTCGATATCGGATTTTCATAATAGTAAAATTCGCTTTCGGATCCGATATCGAATTTTTCAGAATAGCCCCTCAGGGCCCCTATTTCTGAATACGAATTCGTACGATAACTGTACGAATATGTGTAATTGGAATTTTTGAATACGAAAACGTATAATTTCTAACACGAATTCGAGTGCTACGATACGATGAAAAATTTCCCTTATTGTGGAATACGAATTCGTACAGTTTTTATACGATCCCGACTATATGTTCGTTGTGTATTTAGTTATCGAAAGGAAGCAAAATAAAAATTATTAAATTGAAATATGTAAGTAATTTATTATTAATAGTATTAATATGAATTATTTTGTGATATAATTTCGAACGGCCAATCCATATAAAATGATAAATAGAAACGCAATATAAGATAAGAATGGGTACTCTCACCAATGCTGTTCCTGATCTTAATGGGTTTCAATTATGGCAATTGAAACCCATTAATGTAATGGGTTTCAATTGCCATCACGTCTCCTAGTGGCTTACAATGGAGATTACAGGTGAATTCAATGATCTGGGATATGCATATGACATGTATGCCTGCTCAGTAAACACTAAACATGCAGCAAAAAATACAACAGCTTTCAGATCTACCTACGTTTCAAGATAAACACCAGAAAAATAAAGACGGTGAGACTCAACACAAATATAACCACACCAATGCACATCAACAATGTTCAAATTGATATAAATAAATTTGAATACCTTGGTTATACAAAGGTAGAAAGAAACTCAGATAGATAGATATAGAAACTGAAATAAAGAGGTGAAAGTGAAAATGGATTGGCCATACACTTAGGAAATCACCAAGTGATTAAGGAGGATATCATTCAACTGGAATTCACAAGGAAAAAGGAAAGTTAGAGTACCAGCGATGTCATGGAGGAGAACAATGCTATAGTAGAAGCTAAACAACTTGGTTAATCATGGAAGATATGAAAAATGTAGTTCCCCTCAGAGTGAGATGGCCCTGCCTATATAGTATACATTTTATGCTACTAAAATAGAAGATACAGAATAAAATGAAGACATCTCCATCAATTAATGAAATTAGTAAATTTTTTTGTACCATGATCTTATAAATTATATTTTTTTTAATTGACATAACAACGTAAAATTATTTTTTATAATTAGGGCATAACAACGGCTAAACAATACAAGCTATTGCTTGCATTCATGGAGAAGCACCCCGCTTTAACTAGACGTTATAACGCAAAAGCGGAAGCCCGAGTATCGTCAAAATCATTATGAGCTGAAATAACCAGTCGGTTAAATACAAATGGACCACCAGTTAGAAATTCAGACCTCTGGAAGAAAGTATGGTCTGATTTCAAGTTCCATATTAAAAAAAAGACTTAAATTAAATAAAATTATTATTGATAATATAAAATATTATTATATTAAAATATATTATTTTTTTTTAATATAAAAACGTAAAAAACATCACACTGTGATTGATTTGTTTACCGAAACTAAATGTCAAAAAGTGACATTAACCACAAATACACTCCGTTATTTTAAAGGAAATTTCAAAAAAATAAATTTCCCTTTGACTACACTGCA
The DNA here is from genome assembly GCA_963932295.1 of Tipula lateralis. Classification (NCBI taxonomy): domain Eukaryota; kingdom Metazoa; phylum Arthropoda; class Insecta; order Diptera; family Tipulidae; genus Tipula; species Tipula lateralis. Next base: position 141,525,426 of record OZ010737.1, read on the forward strand.
AAAATTAAAAACTATTGTACGTTCGTATACAGAAATACCATTTCATTTTCGTATCGAATTGAATTTTCGTATCGAATGAACATTCGTATCGTATACAGAAATAGGGGCCCTGCACTCCAACACGGGGTCATAGTTGTGTTCATTCACACCACAGATCGTAATTTCATGGTGAAAATTGCATCCTGCCCCTATCGGGATTCGAACCCGGTACCTCCCGCTCCAACTGATGCAGCTTTAACCAAAAAAAATAGTTCTAGACATATTAAAATAAGATCGAGAACTTTTTATCTGAAAAAGGTGTAAGCTGTTCAAATAACTTAAGGGAAATCGTGTCAATTTTCATAGTAAATGCCAACGACAGCATGATTTCGTTAAATATAAGTTTCGGAGAAGATTTCTAAATGGCATACCAATACATTTTAACGAGAACAATAGATGGCACGTGAAGTAATTTTTAATGAAATGACATAATTTAAACAAAAAACAAATTTTGTTTAATTTATTTTTTATTATTTATAAATATAAACCTATTTACTTCCAAAATTTCCAATTTCGATTATAAAATAAATTTTTTTTTCAATTCTAAATTTTGGTTTCGTTTTTTATATTCAACGAATTATGAATATAAAAAACCGGAGTTCAAAAATGTAAACATTTCGTTCAACTACTACTAGTGCCATCTTTTAATATTCTCCGGAATTATATCATGTTGGCACATAATATCGACGCGATTTTCCTTATAATTATTATAAGTTATTTGGCGCTGTTACAACAATACCGTTAATTGAAAGCTTCATTGTAGCCAACGCAATATAAAAATAAAATAACATTATACAGACCGTTTTGGAGAATCGAGCGATACATTGTTGAGGCATTGGCCACATCATTGTGTAACGAATTAATTGTATTTGGGAATCAGTTAATCGGAGCGAGTGAATAATAAAATATTTGTCGAGTGTTGTGAGTTTGTGTAGTTATGGAAGACTTTACATTGAAACAATTGCAAACGGAGAGTAGAAAAAGATCGTCGTCAACCAAAGGTAATAAAACCATAAAACCATTTTGATGAAGCGGTTATTCTAAACAGTTATATGGGAAGACGATGACATACATTCAAAAAGTAAAATGGCGGATCAAGCATTAGAAGAAAATAATTCAAATTCTGAGTAAAGTGGCAACTATAGAAAAAATAAGAAATAATAAAAAATAGAAATAAGAAAAAATAAAACTGCGATAAATAGGCTTTGCTTACTTTCACCCAAGCAGAACATAAAAAAAAATAAAAATTCTTCGTTAAATTTATCTGTCACTTAACAAAAAATAATTGTGCGATAAAATTCGCGGAAAAAATAAGGAAAAAAAATCGAACAAAAAACAGCCTGCTTTTCTAGTTTTGCATTCGCACAGTATTATTTTATTTTAAGTTTTCATGGCTCATGTGTCAAAAAAAAAAATAAAATAACAATTTTCGTTAAAATTTTATATTTTCTTATTTTATTTTATTTCATGGATGGTTCTGCCTTTAGATGATTTACACAAATATCTAAATTATTCAACACAGTCTTATGATGTCGGAACTCTTTCGCGGTTCGCTTATTAACGTCCTTATCCTTATACGGCTATAGGTCCGATTTTCCTAACCATCTGCACATTGCATAGCTCCATGCCAGCCTATAGTCGTGACATGGAAGAAGGGTCGGCCCATTGATTCTGCACTCCAATAGGGGGTCATAGTTGTGTTCATTCACACCACAGATCGTTATCTCATGGTGAAAAAATCCTTTTGCTTTCTGCCCCTATCGGGATTCGAACCCTGTACCTCCCGCTCCACTTGCCGCAGCTTTAACCACTGCGCCACCTGGGCGGTAGAACGATGATTTGATAGAAAAAAATCAAATAATGTGCAATGCGAACCGATAAACGATTTAAATATGGTAAATAATGGACGTACATTGGAAACGGACTTTGAAGCGGAAATGTTGAAACGTGAGCGAGAGGTATTCGAAATAAAAAAACGTTTATTTCAAAAGGAACGTGAGTTATACTTCAAATCAAACATAACCAATTCAAATAGTAATCGTGTTAATTAAACGCCACGAAATGTTTCGGAAATATTACCGGAATTCGACCCGGCAAATACAATGTCGATTAGACGCGAGGAATGGGTCTCAAAAATAGATTCTTTGATCGAGCTTTATGAAAAAGATGAACGCGTTGTTATGTTGGTAGTTTCGATCGTTTGGGCGGTGCGATCGGTGGTGAAAAATGAACATATCTGGATCCTCTATCGTGTTTAGAATCCTTGGGCCGACCCATCTTCCATGTCAGTACTATAGGCCTGACATGGAGCTATGCAATGCGCAGATGGTTCTACGAAAAGACTCGGATCTATAGCCGTATAGAGTGGTATCACAACGGATCAAAATTGGTCTAAGTGTGCGATAGCAGCCACAACAACTTAACTTTTTTATGTTGGTAGTTGGTACTAAGCTGAAATCCATTTACCACCATTTATTATCGGTTTCTTGAAAACTCAAAGGATCGACACAATCGATGAATTAAGAAAACGATGATTGTTAATAAAACTGAGGTAGGCGAACAAAAAACTAAATGTTTGTCTGAAGAAGACATCAATACAAACGCGTCTTTGACAACTGGTGAACGTAAAGAAGTTATAAAATTAATAAGTCGATATAGAAGTTGTTTTGCTTCTAACCAGTCAGAGCTAGGAAAGACAGAGTCGGTGGAATTGGAAGTAAGCCTTACGAATGCCGATACGGTAATGTATAGTCCATATCGAATATCGTTTCATCAACGAAATGACCAATTACGAAGGGTAGGAGGTTGTAACTATTTCACCGTATTGGATTTGGCTAATGGATATTATCAAATACCGATTACAAAGGAGTCCATACCGTTGACGGCTTTCGTTACTCCGGATGGACAAAACGAATTTTTGAGAATGCGTTTTGGTGTGACAAATGCTCCGGCGAGATCGGAGTGTACATAGATGACATAATTATTCCTAGCCGAACGATACAGGATGAAATAGTAAAATTGAAAAGACTATTGGGTTAGAAGGTTTCGAATGGAACGCTGAAATCGGGAACATTTAAAACCGACGCTATATTATGTATAATCCTGTCCCTAAGCATAAACACAAAGTAAGACAATTTGTTGGCTTAGTGAGTTATTTTCGAAAATTGGTGACTAATTTTGCCATCATAGTTGAACCATTGACGCGACTAACAAAAAATAATGTTTATTTTGAAAGGACAAACGAGCAACAGAAAGCATTCGATGAACTAAAAACGAATTAAGGAAGTCGCGATGTTTCAACCATTTTTGACCCGGAAAAAGAACTACAATTATTTACGGATACTTAAGAGGTCTTGCTGGTGTGCTACTGCAGACGGATGGGAAAAACGAAACGATACCTGTTTATATTTTAGTAGGAAGACAACGGCAAACGAAGCAAAATTTCACTTGTATGAACTGGAGTCTTTATCAGTCGTTGAAACGTAAGAGTGGTTTCGTGTATATTTAATCGGAAAACAGTTTAAACTATTAACCCATTGCTCTTCTTTACGAACGTGTGCTTCGAAAAAGGATTTGATTCCTCGTATAGGCAGATGGGGGTTAAAGTTGGCGGAGTTTGATTTTGTGGTGGAACACAATTTCCCAATTTGAAAGCGATCGGTTAATCGAAATGCAGCAACTCTACGAAGAGTTATAAAAAACAATCGAAGTCTTGAAAAGAAAACCTACTACGGCAGATGAAAACAGTGTCACGAGAATTATGAAGAATTCGATGGTCGTCTGATAAATGGTCCACTTGATAAATGGAAGTAGAAGATGTGTTGCACCGAAACAAATCAGATGGCGAGTAGTAATGGCTGTGTGGACGGTACATAAGATAAATAGACATTTTTGATTCCCACGAGTACGAGATTTTGTGAAACAATATATTTCGGCATGTTTTGAATGCTGTTATACGAAAAGTGTTGGTGGGCGACGGGAAGGTGAACTGTATCCTATCGAAAGGGTTGCTGTGCCGTTTCATACGGTGTATGTGGATCATCTCAGGCCTTTTCCAAAAATTAAGTCAGAAAATAGTTATCTTATTGTGATGGTAGATGGTTTTCCGAAATATGTTGTTATGAAAGCTGTAAAGGATACCTTGACGCAGCCAGTACACAACATGATGGATGGTTGGACGGTTCATATTGGAATTCCAACGCGAATAATAGGCGACAGAGGAGCAGCATTTACATCGTCGAAATTTGCTAATTATTGCAAAGAAAATGTCATAAAACACATATTGAATGCTACAGCGACACCTAGAGCTAACGGTCAGTGCGAGCGATATAATAGGACAGTCTTATCGATGCTTAAAGCGAGAGCGATGAACGGCGATAGAACATGGGATGTTAACCTTAATAATATTCAGTGGTCGATAAATAATCGCCAACACGATATCACTCAGATGTCTTCTCAGCAATTAATTTTGACTTACAATCCATCAAGGTGGTATCAAGAATTTCTCTTGTTACATATATTGAAACAAATTTGGGAAATTGAAGAAAACTGCGAACAGAATTTTTTGGACGACTACCAATTGATCTACTGTTGGCAGATATATAATTAAATTGCCGTTTAACTTCAAAGAAATAATACTACTTGGAAATGCCCTAAATGTAGGCCCTAATTGACGGTAGGCCGTCAAAGAGCTATGGAACAATAACTCCACAAGAATAGTGACTTCCAAAAATTGTATGAAAAATATTAAGAACTTGTTTATATGGCAGAAATAATAGGTCTTGTGGCACAAAATGTCAACTACTTGCTTCTGCGAATCGCGTGTGGTGTTTGATGCTTTCATATTTGCCATAATATGTGTGTTGAATGAAATTGCAGCTACACTCCGAAATCAGTTTCTACGTTTGTCGACAATTTAATGGCCGGACAAATACAATTGAAAAGCTGAATTATTACCGGAAGAATCTATTGAAAATGCTTGGTAATGCTGGTATGCGCCTACGAAAATGGATATCAAATTCGGATGAATAGGAAGTACAACAAAACAAGATAGAGCTGAGTGTGTGTAAGAGTTTACCAAGTAAGGTACCACGGTGAAAGTGTTGGGGCTGCATTGGGATCCGAAGCTAGGCGTGTGGTCATTTCATGTAGTTCACTAAAATAAAGCTACTATCAGAATACAATCTTATTTTCGACCCATTAAATTGGCTGTCTCCGATAATTATATTGATAATAATATTATTTCAGTCATTATGTTTGACAGCAATGAATTGGAACGATGAATTACCGCAAACAATAAAAAAGCGACGGTCAAATATCACACAGCAACTGGAAAGAAATAAAAATACCAAGATGGCTATAGGTACTCCTTGTTCGCATATTGAAATTTACGGATGCGATGCAAGTAGAGAGCGTACGCAGGTGATTTATTTGCAACAACCAACACACTCAATAAATAACAGCTGTTCTCTGATAGTAGCTAAATTTAAAATGGCTCCATTTAAGAAAAATTCAGTGATTTACAGAACCGATTCTACTATTGTATTAGTTTGGATGTCAGATGTTCCTTTCCGGTCGGAAACATTTGCGGGCAACAGAACTTCTCAAATATTGGAAATAGTGAAAAAAGATAGTTGCGGCATGTTCCCATAAAAGATAATCCAGCTGATTTTGCGTCGCTCTTAATTCTGCCAGATGAAATATTACGACATGAGTTATGGTGGGATGCACAGACAGTTGGCCTGAACAAAGAATCAACTATGAATCCAATCAAGAATAACGCTTAAATTCAGCATGTCTCTATCAGCAGAGCAGAGAGTCAATCAAAACCCATTTGAACTGAATTTATATACGAGGAATACGAGTATGTTCTCTTCTTTAAGAAATTTAATCTGACACCGATGGAATCAGATCGAGCCGTGTAAACGAACCATCATCTATTTTGACAAGTACTTCGTATACTGCGTATTATACCCACACATTCGACCATTGACTTACATGACGTTTACTTGCATTTCAAATAAAAACGACTTCGATAAGCTTCAAACTTCGTTTAAAGGCATAGTTCTAAAGTAAACATCTCTACGACATACACTATACACCACCGTCCCGAATGATTAATACGAATTGGTTCACATTGTAGGTGCAAGCACAACAAATCCTTTCCTCATATCTAATTTATGGATCCGGGTCAAAATGCTGTATTTTTCAAATCGGTAATGAACGCTATATAGGTGATGTAGCCATAATAATTAGTTTTTCTCATGATTCTTGCAGCATACGAATATCATGTTGGAAGGACACTTATCTTTTCAGGCTATCCATGAATCAACCCAACTTTTGTAATTTCATATGTTCAAATTTTTCCCTCGTCACTCTCGCACGATTTTCCGATTGTGACATTCCCTTTCAGAAGTACACTCTCAGTCACGAAATCTGTCCAACAAATATAGAAATCGTGATTCAAAACAAACAGGATATAAGTGCTCAACAGTTTCTTCGTTTCCTTCCCCGCACTGTTATTAGTTTTCGTTGTTCCGAATTTTTAGAATGTATGGAATTTTCCACCAGTGCTTTATCCCTAAAGTACCTATCATCCAAACATTAATAGAAAATGGAACATAACGAAAAATTATTGCCTTCTTATATCTAGGATTTCCATTCTTTAGGATGAACACTACCCTGACTGTTCTCCATTATCATGGAACGTATCACAGGGTCAAACTGGCTCCGAAAATATGTTCATGTTGGTCTAGAAAGATTTCTAGTCTTTTCTGTGTCTTCAATTTCAAAAAAGGGCCAATGCTCCATCGGATTCTATCTTTTGTCACCACCTTTGTTCCAATCTCGGAGACTTAGTGAATGGTAATTGATGATCATCTAGACTATATAATAATTCTCACTTTCGAGAAAATGAGTTTTCAATAGAACCTCTAGACCATCCTGGTTTGTACTCGTATGGGTTCTATCAGGTTTCTCTAGAGATCCGATAACGACCTTCATATTACCGGAGAGGACTCTCTTGAGTTTAGCGGTAAGGTTATCCACTTCCTCGCAGAAAGCTCACCATTTAGATGTTTTTCACTTATAACACTTTTCTTGTACTATCTTTGAAAAGATTTGTACAAGTCTCAATCTTCCTTTCTGTCAGTTATCATGGCTTTGTTCAGCATTTTTCTAGTCTGCTTAAACAGTCTGCGCAATTCCGTGGACCAAATGATGTTCTAGTTCTTTTAAGATTACTTAAAGGACCGCTAATCTCGTAGCCGCTAATAAGTGGTTGGGTTCCTAAATTCTCTAATTTCAGGTTTATTGCTGCTTAGAGAGAAGGAGATGTGGCGATGGTGCAAAAGAGCTACATACCTCTATGCCAGCCTACAGTACTGATGTGAAAGATGGGTCGATCTATGGTTCTGCACTTCAAATAAAGTATAAGAGAAAGCACATTTACTCGTACAACAACAGTTTTGTTTAGTACCGCCTAGTTATACAAGCGCAAGTACTTGGTTTGGGAAGATTTAATATCTATTTGGAGGGAACTGCCTTGATTTTCTAGGATAATGTAAAACAATAATACGTACGGTCTTGATGTTATCAATTTTCTTTTGATGTTATTCAATTCTTCCTCCTGTTTATTATATTATGGTGAAATGGGTCTTTATTTTGCGGGCTGCTACATATCTGTGAACGCAGATTCACATACAACTGTTATATTCAGAAATTTCACTTCTCAGTATAGCTACTTTGGTGGAATAATTTGTGGGACACGTCATCCTTACTTTTGGGCTATAACGTTTTCATGTTTTAATCAGTTCGTTAACCCTGAAAGAGTATATTGCTTCGGCGGTTTAAAAAGTTAGAGTTACCAAAGTTATTTAAATTTTCTTGAGTGGGCTGGAACGAGCACTGGACTCATGTTATGTTATTTCGAATTGTATAAAAAAAACATTTTGTATAAATAACGGAGCAGAATCTCTTCCTCGTTCAAATTTGTTTCAAAATACGCGTATGGCTAAGGGCAAAATATTTCGAAGAAAATGTAAATTAAGGTTTAGGTAGAATTTATGAGTAAACAAAAACATATATTTAGAATATGTTAACCTTAAAACAAAAATAGGTTTGGTGAGACTAGGTAATACTGTCTGCTTATACGCACACTTAGACTGATGTCGGTCCGTTGTCATACAACAGATTTTTTTTATACCAAGCATTCATTAACTACGCACACTACAAAATTACTGTCTGTGCATTGCCTATAATGCTCGACCATTCCAATCGTCAGTATTGGCTGGATATATTATGACGAATCGGTACTCGAGCTCTTCTCATCGTTAGGGGTTGTACTAAGCAAAACAACACAAATAATTTAATGCTTTCTACTATCCAACAGCTCCATATACTGCGGCATAGTATATGAGCTGTTGGATAATAGCCAATATACTAAGAAGGTGCAGAAGAATAAAACCTAAAATCAAAATAACGAGTTGGAACGAGTTTTCGATTCAACTTATATTTTTTTTTTTAAGAAATCTGTATTTCTGTGTAATATTACAACAAATCTTAGTGATTATCTAGTAAATGTTCTGAAATTTCAAGCGGCGAAGCATCTTATGGGATGAGAAAAATCGGTTCGTCCCAGTTCGTCCAGTCCTTTAATTTCGGCAGTTCAGAGAACCACTAATTATAGAGGCTTTGTTCTTTTTAGGCGATTTGGTCCATTGGTGTCATCCAGTAGGTTTCACAGCTCCTCGTTGTCATGCTGCTTCAGTACATGACTACTTGCAAATTTAAATATTTCATCGCTGCCGTATTCCATGTTAAAGTCTCGATGAAGGTTGTCATTTCTAATATACTGTGGTGTCGCATGGTATTTTGGTGCTTCTTCACACCTCGCTCTTAAATTTATTTGTGAATAATTATCTAAATTTTTAAACTGGCACCTTTAATAGATAGTTGAGTATACAACTCTTGTAAATAGATTTTTGTATTATTCAAGTTAACTTTGAAAAACAGTATTCATTAGTTTTTCATTGAATTTAAAGAAGTTTTTTCTGTTCCGTTGTTCGATTAACTTCGATTTTAAAATATGACTAAATATTAAATAATTAATTATAAATAGTGAATCTTGTATATAAAAATATATATTGTTAAACATAATAAATAATAGTTTGTGTTAATTTCAATAATTAATTAATTTATATCGCAATAAACATCGAAATTATGGAGTCAAGTTTTATCGAAATTAAGGAGTCACTAGTATTTGTCTAATAATATAAATCACCGAACTTTAATAAATCTAATAAATTAATATGGAGTTTATTGATGTGAGCACTAACATACGATAATATACATACCACTTAAAATTGGTAACCCCGACGTGATCTGAGGCTCACACTGCGCAACTATATCTGTTGTACTTATAAATTTTCATCATTTCTACAATTTCGTCAAACAATCACCACAATAGGATTCATCTTACTTGTACCTGGATTTTTCAAAACATACGGCTAAATATTCCACATTTGGACAACGGACGCCGTTTTTGGTCTTTCCAATTGACTAGACGCAAAGTAAACACAACATCTTCCAACGTTCGAGGCAGCGGGCGGCACAGATATTCCAACGTTCAGAGGATACAAAGGATTTCTGCAAGATACAAAGGATTTCTGCAACGTTCTTCAAAAAGAAAAATTGTAAGTACTCAACTATTTAATTAACGGTGCCGATAAATTAATTTTTTTTCCTTTTTGTTGTTTTAAAAAATATTTATTGTTTTAATTTTTTGAAATGTCTTTCGCGTTGATTTTGTTCGTTTTTTCGTTTTTATTTCTTTTTCTTTCGTTTTTGTTTCGGCGTGTTGTTCATGGTGTGAACGACCCGCCAGGTACCAATGCGTCCTCCAGTGCTGCAGACCCGTCATCAGCATCAGGTAGCAATGCAGTTGAGGAACCTAGTATGTCTCTGACAGCCACTCAACTTGCTAGCCTAATTAACGATGCTGTTGCCAAGGCTGTGGCACACATGAATATCAATCCTCCTCCTTCTGAGTCGAGGATAAATGCTAATGTCTCTGCCAATACTGGATTTGTTGCTCGAGTGGCCTTCAAACCCCCCCAACCTTTATATACACAGAATCCTAGTGTGTGGTTTGAGATACTCGAGCAGCAGTTTACAGTGGCAGAGATTACGGTAGAAGCGACCAGGTATGCTCATGCGGTTGGTGCTCTGGATGCACGATTGCATGACACATTCGCATATTTGATAATCGGTCCTAGGGGAAATACCCCTTATACTTCTTTTAAAGCGGAGGTAATTCGAGTTCTGGGCGAGTCGGAAAAGACCAAGTTGAACAACTTGATGCATGGTTTGGCTCTTGGAGACAGGAAGCCGTCTCAACTGTTGAGTGCCATGAAGTTGAATGCTGGGAACAACTTCAACGAAGCGACCCTTCGTCAACTTTGGATGAAGAGGTTGCCCCAGACCGTTCAAATGGTGCTCACACCATTTGAAAATGACGTCTCACTGTTGGTCCTTGCAGAACGGGCTGACAATGTGCATGAAACAATTAATCACTCGCGAGTTGATGCTATAGAGACTTCTGCTTCCTGCAGTTCTACTTCGAATTCAAATTTTACCATTGACCAAAAGCTTTTGGAATTTAAAAGAACATTGCTATCGGAAATTGCGGAAATTGTAAATCAAAATTATAGATCTCGGTCTGTTTCAAATTCACGAAGTCCTAATCATTCTAGGTCGAATTCAAAAAATAACTACTATCGGAACAAATCACCAAATCATAGAAATTCATTTTATGGCAATCCTTCAGCCGAAAATAATTTTATTTGCTACTACCATCATCATTTCGGCACAAAAGCTTTAAAATGCAAACCAATTTGTAAATTTATTTCAAACAAATTATCCGATAGCAATGTTCCAAAAAACTAAATTGTCATTCACAAGTGGCGGGGTGTAATGACATTACTAAAACTAACCGCCTTTTAATTTTCGAAATTTTTCTTCAGACACATTTTTTAATAGACACAGGCGCAGATGTCTCTGTATTGCCAGCCCGTTTTGTTCGGAACCCAAGGGTCGATCCATCCTTCAAGTTGTTTGCAGCGAACGGTTCTTCGGTTGACGCTTACGGTACAAAATTTTTAAGACTAGACATTGGACTGCGCCGCGAATTCAGCTGGGAGTTTATTGTTGCTGACGTGTTGATGCCTATTATCGGCGCGGATTTTTTGTGTACAACTGGTCTACTGGTTGATATACAGAAGCAAAGACTTTTTGATCCGCTAACCTCATTGTATACAACCGGTACTACTTCCAGCTATGACCAAACTACCGTATCTAGGATCGACAGGTCAGCAATGAATCCAGGAGTTTTCAAAATTTTAAACAGTCATTCATGGTAACATAAACATTGATTCTTTAAAACATGACGTGACTCATAAAATAGAAACGAACGGACCACCGGTTGCATGCAGACCACGACGACTAGCACCAGACAAATTCACTATCGCGAAGACAGAATTCGAAAAAATGATGAAGCTCGGGATTTGTCGACCTAGTAGCAGCCCTTGGTCAAGTCCATTGCATATGGTCCCTAAAAATAATGGAGAGTGGAGACCTTGTGGAGACTTTCGTGCGCTTAATAAAGTCACAATTCCGGACAGGTACCCAATTCCACACATTCAAGATTTTACGCAACGACTCGAGGGTTGCACTATATTTACAACAATAGATCTTGTCCAGGCCTACCATCAAATTCCCATTGAACCGACAGACATTCCGAAGACAGCAATTTCGACACCTTTTGGACTTTTTGAATTTTGCAGAATGACTTTCGGCCTGAGGAATGCAGTACTACGCGGTCTGGATTTCTGCTTTGTTTATTTGGACGATGTGCTCATTGCCTCTCGAAATTATGACGAACATCTCGAACATATTAAATTGACTTTTACTAAATTAGAGGAATACGGACTAGTTATTAATGTTGACAAATGGGTTTTTGCAAAAACGGAAATTACCTTTTTAGGCCATTTAGTAACTGGACAAGGTTTATTACCGTCACATGAACGGGTTCAAGTCATCAAAAATTTCGAACGACCACTGACTGTTAAACAACTGAAACGATTTTTAGGCATGATAAACTTTTATCGCCGCTTCATTCCTGGTGCTGCTGCTGACCAGGAATTGTTGAATGACTACCTGAAAGGGTATACTAAGAACAGTCAAGTTCCAATTAAATGGTCAGTTGCGGCTCCTGAAGCATTTGAAAATTGTAAAACGAAACTTACTGACGCGACTTTACTCTGTCATCCATTATCATCAGCTCCTCTGGCCATCATGGTTGACGCTTCCGATACTGCAATTGGAGCAGTGGTTCAGCAGTTTGTTTCGGATACTTGGAAACCACTCGGTTTCTTTTCGGTACGTCTCAATGATACGCAAAAAAGATATAGTGCTTATGATCGTGAACTTCTCGCGGCTTATACGGGTATAAAACATTTTCGACATCTTCTTGAGGGTCGTATTTTTACGCTTTATACCGATCATAAACCACTTATCTACGCTTTTAATCAGAAACTGGAAAAAGCATCTCCTCGTCAATTTCGACACTTAGATTTCATTGGTCAATTCACGACCGATATTCAACACATTTCTGGTCTGGACAACGTAGTCGCAGATACACTTTCACGCATTAATCAAATTTCTATCCCTGAAAGCATTGATTATGCTATCATCGCAGATGCTCAAACCAATGATGAGGAACTTCAAGAACTTTTAAGGAGTAACTCTGTTATCAAATTTGAGAAATTTCCCGTTTCCTTCAATTCGAAACAATTAATTTATTGCGATACTTCTTGTAACACACCTAGGCCATTCATACCCTTAAATTTCCGAAAACAAGTTTTCGATGCTTTTCATAATCTGTCTCATCCTGGCGTCAAAGCTTCCATTAAACTTTTGACTCAGAATGTAATCTGGCCATCAATTAAAAAAGACGTGCAGAAGATGGCTCAAAGTTGTGTAGCTTGCCAAAAGGCTAAAGTTTCTCGTCATACAAAATCTCCGCTTGGTACTTACAAATTAACTTCTCAACGCTTTTCGATTATTCATCTTGATATCATTGGTCCGTTGCCTGTTTCTGATAATCAGCGGTATTGCGTTACATTGATTGATAGATACACACGCTGGCCTGAGGCGATTCCAGTGCCTGATATAACGGCTGCAACTGTTGATTTTGCTGTCTATTCGCATTGGATAGCTCGTTTTCGTGTGCCAGAGTCCATTGTTACGGACCAAGGCATGCAATTCGAATCACAACTATTTCACGAACTGGCTAACTTACTCGGTTTTGAACGAAGGAGAACAACTAGTTACAATCCTAAATGTAACGGCATGATTGAAAGATGGCATCGTGTCATCAAATCTGCCATTATGTGCTACAACCGATCTGATTGGACTAGTGTTCTTCCCTCAATTTTGCTAGGATTACGAACGACTTACAGTGACGAACTTAAAGCTTCTCCAGCTGAACTGGTTTACGGATGTACGACTCGAGTTCCTGGAACTTTTTTAGACGCTACGAACGATCAAATTTTACAATCTGAGTTTATTACTAATTTAAAACGACACTTTGATGAAATTCGACCTGTACCAGCTTCTCGACATCCTACGGATAAAATTTTCATCAGTAAAGATCTTCTGACTAGCTCGCACGTTTTTTTACGAACGGATGCGGTACGCAAATCTTTACAACCACCATACACTGGACCGTTTTTAGTTATCGACCGTACAGATAAATTTTACACTTTAGACTTAAACGTACGGCATACGAAAATTTCCATTGACAGACTTAAACCATGCTACTCTGACAATCAATCACAGAATACGGACACTACAACTGTACAGACCGGACTTCTTGTACCGAATCACGAACCAGAACATATTATTTCAGCTGACGGACCTAAATTTTCTAATGAAGAGCCGAAAGTTCGCAAACGGGTTCGATTCGACTTGTCACAGAAAACGACATATATTACAAGGTCAGGTCGTGTATCCAGGGCTCCTACCAGATTGATACTTGATCGATAGATCTTCGATCTCTCTGGGAGGGGAGTATTTGTGGTGTCGCATGGTATTTTGATGCTTCTTCACACCGCGCTCTTAAATTTATTTGTTAATAATTATCTAAATTTTTAAACTGGCACCTTTAATAGATAGTTGAGTATACAACTCATGTAAATAGATTTTTGTATTATTCAAGTTAACTTTGAAAAACAGTATTCATTAGTTTTTCATTCAATTTAAAAGAGAGTTTTTTCTGTTCCATTATTCGATTAACTTCGATTTTTAAATAATCTAATAAATTAATATGGAGTTTATTGATGTGAGCATTAACATACGATAATATACATACCACGTAAAATGTTCAATGTAACTGGCATTGCGTATTAAACACCACCACAATGTAGTTACAGTTGAAATAATCTTTAGTTGGATACATTGAGGTGAGCTAGAAGTATCAGGAATAACAATTAGCAATATGAGTCAAAGTGATGTGGAACAATACAAAGTGGATGATATATGTGACCACACAGTCACACGTTTACAGTGTGAACAAGGAGCGGGTGTGCACAGAAAAAAAAACCTTATGATATTAACTATACCACTTTAGTTACATTGTTTTAGTAATAATTACAAAAATTTTATTATTTGTAGCTAAATTTTTTTAGTTAAAACATAATTGCATTGTGATTATTACAAAACCTATTGATTCAAATAATTGAATAAAATATTGTTTAAAATTTAGTACTATTCACAAAAAAATTATTTATTTTACAAACAATATTCATTGAAATTCGGTTTAGTTACAATAAATATCAGTTTAGTTGAAAAACGATACACATTGTTTTTCTTATACCATTTCAATTTAGTGTTGAAGTGTACAAGATGTCATTTAGTGCGGTAATAAAAATAAAAGATTTGTGACATCTTTTATCTTATAAGTATACACAAGTTATAGTTGAAAATAATAAGTGTGAAAATATAGTTTAAATTAAAATAATATAATATTAATAGAGGTAAGTAAGGAAAATTCATTTAATTATGTTATATGCTAAAATAGAAAAATTGTTCGCTGTCAAAAATGTGTACTTTGGTTTTCATATTTTGGCAATAATATCTGTTTAGTATTAACTCATTGAATAATTAGGTGTAATACTAAAAATGTTAAGTTATATTGATACTTATTTAAAAATAGTAATCATATATTTTCAGAACACCTACAGCGTATGATTGATATCAAGGTATGGAGGAAATATATATATATATATATATATATATATATATATATATATATATATATATATATATATATATATATATGTATTATATATAATATATATATATATATATATATATATATATATATATATATATATATATATATATTTATATATATATATATATATATATATATATATATATATATATATATATATATATATGTATATATATATATATATATATATACATATATATATATATATATATATAATATATATATATATATAATATATATATATATATATATATATATATATATATATATATATATATATATATATATATATATATATATATATATATATATATATAAATATATATATATATATATATATATATATATATATATATATATATATATATATAAATATATATATATATATATATATATATATATATATATATATATATATATATTATATATATATATATATAGTGGTTTTTGAAATGTTTGTTGGTTTGAAATTACAAGAAACAACAATTCATATAGTATAACATATTATAGTTCAAAATTGAAACGGTTGCTCAGTAGCACACGAGTATACATTAAATTATTAAGATTCGATTCAAATCAATTTTGTTAATCAAAATACTATCATCCTTTTATAGCAATGCACTTGAAATGGAATAGGGAAATTTTAGTACCACAGTGAAAGCTCTTTTAAATATGAGTGAACCAGAAAAATCAGTAAATCAGTAAACAATATTGCCGAACATATTTTTAATAAAAACCTTATCGATCTCTTCAATCTCAGAAAATGGCAATTACACACTTCATATTTTCGAACATTTCAATGGTAAGGAAAATAATTTATTAGATTTTATTATATTTAATTTTTAATATTTTAAGTTAATTATTATTTATTTATATTTTAGTAATATCCTTGAATGTATATGGTATTGATCTATTTTGAGATCAATAAATGGATTAACTAAAGTTCCAAGCACAAATTCAGGGAGATTTTTTATTATTAAGGCACAAAATTTTAAATGGAACATAACTTAAAATTTGAATAATCAATTGTAAAACTGACATTAATAGTTAGCTCAAAACCAATGGCGGAATTTCATGGGCGTCATGGTGTCAATTTCATCTTTAATAACTGTTTCACTATCTGCATCAATTACATCGACTAGATCGCAGTATTTTAGTAGATCGCTTATGAAATGAACCATAATTAAAGAAACCATTATTATCAACCAATACCTGCTAAAAATGTCTTAGAAAATAATGATTTTATACCAAACAAATCCTAAGGTAATATTCTATTTTATTATTAAATTATAGTTATTTATATTTTAATAAAATAATAATTATATTTGACAATAATCTATATTATTTCATATTTTATAGAAAAAATACTGTATCAAACAAAAAATGGACCTTATAGCTCATGCTGAGATGACATGTTGGCTATATCTTCTCCAATTAACCTAACCTTTGTTCAATTCGAAATTAAGAGGAGTGCTATGAAGCTTTAATACTACAATTAAGATCAGTTCAAGAAATATGGAGTGTTTTTATAACTAAAAAGTTTAATACTCCAATGGGACACAGATTGGGAGGATATATTCGACAATTTTTATTTTAAAAAAATTAATTATTTTTCTTTATTTATTTAATTTAATGAACTGAAAATAAGAATCTTTAAATATGTTATCTTAATTATAATTATGCAAAGTAAACATTTGAAATTTATTTTTATATATTTAAATTATTAAACTTTAAATTTTTAGGATATTAACTATTAAGTCGTTAGCATTTTAATTTTTTTTTCATGGTAATAACCTGAAAGCGTTACTATTTTGTTAATATGTATATATATATATATATATATATATATATATATATATATGTATATATATATATATATATATATATATATATATATATATATATTATATATATATATATATATATATATATATATATATATATATATATATATATATATATATATATATATATATATATATATATATATATATATATATATATATATATATATATATATATATATATATATATATGTGGATTATGTATTCATTTTGTTCATTGAATGTAACTAAATTTTATATTTGCTCAATAAATTATTGGTGTTTAATACTATTTATTCTACTAGTTTTAATTATTAAATTAACTTAATCAATTGTTGTAAGGATAAAACTCTGTTTTGTAGAAAACGCATGGTTTGTTATATTGACTAAAAAAAACAGCTAAATTCCTTGTTCTTTTTAATGAAGAAAATTCGTTTGTATACAACATTTTAGTACAAGTAAAATACCAATCGTTAAAATACTAAATGTTTCGTAGAAAATTCCGTGACGTCATCAAATATATAGTTTTGTACTATTAACTGAACTAGTTCAAATCAACTGAACTATAGTAAACAAATTTTATAAATAAATTTAACTATATTTATATAGTTATATTAAAAAGCTCTCTATTTGGAGTAAACCTTCATTTCTATGAACTACGATTTTAGTGAAATATACTTAGATTTTTTTTTCTGTGTGGATGTCCCTTTAGAAATAATACCGATTAGAATACAACCTCGGATAAAAAGGATTAGTAAGCCGAATCGTTTGAAGATGGACGTAATCGAAATATTTTGAGTATTCGTTGAACTAATAAATAATTGGAATTAATTAAAAGAAACGGCGGTCTGGTTATTTTTATTCAAATATACATTATTTGATATACCTGACAAGTAAGTGCGGTGGTATCAAGAATTTCTCTTGTTACAGTTCAGAAGTGGGATATACAAGAACAATCTAGTCGAAAAAAATATCAAGTGTATATAAAAAAACGAAAAACAATAAAAAAATATATATTTTTTTTTAATTTTTTTTATTTCTAATCTGTTTTGGGGCTCCAGGCACTCCCTACTTGTTCGCGGTTCGCTTATTTACGTCCTTACTCTTACGCCATTACAGCCAATTCGAGGACATACGGCTATAGGTCCGATTTTTCTATAACCATCTGCACATTGCATAGCTCCATGCCTGCCTATAGTGCTGGCATGGAAGATGGGTCGGCCCATGAGATCTGCACTCCAACACGGGGTCATAGTTGTGTTCATTCACACCACAGATCGTAATATCATGATGAAAAAACCTTTTGCATTCTGCCCCTATCGGGATTCGAACCCGGTACCTCCCGTTCCAACTGCTGCAGCTTTAACCAAAAAAATAGTTCTAGACATATTAATATAAGATCGAGAACTTTTTATCTGGGGCCCTATTATGAAACCGTTCGCATATCGCATTTTTTGCGATTTTGCGGATGCGATCCGCCGCTTGCGTTTGTATTATGAAATGCGATTATCGCATATCGTATTTCCCACAGGGAAATTTTTTTTGGGATTTTTTTTTAAATGTCATAACGACATCTATCAATTCTTATAACCTCAATTAACAATTCGCAGTGTTTTTGAATTTAGTTATTTAATTTAATTTTGAATGGATTGTGTTGCGTTATCATTATATATAAATTGTGAAGATGACGAAGAAGGTCGATACTACATCAATATTAAAAAGAAACTCATAAAGAATGTATTCCACCGATTTTAAAGCTTGCTGCTACAATTCGATTTAAAGCTCATGGATCTTATTAGATCATGGTTCTTAATGAAAATCATTTTTATAATCGGAAAGGGAATCATAGCATAAATGTTATGAGTTCATGACTATAAGTTGTTAATATTATATACAAATTTTTAACCTAAAATTAAATTGAATTTAACGAATATTAATTTCTTATTAACGAATATTAATTTTTATTTAATTTATTTAAAAAAAAAATAAAGAGGAATTAAATTAAACTGTAAATTTGCGATATCCGACTGCTTATGTGCATTCGCATTTGTCAAATAAAGTTTCGCAAAAATGCGCTGTGGCGTTTTATAATATGGCGTTCGCATTCGACTTCGGGCGCATTTTTGCGAAAATATTGTTTTATAATACCAAAATGCGATATCGTATGAAAATGCGAAATCGCATTTTTTTCATAATAGGGTCCCTGAAAAAAGGTGTAAGCTGTTCAAATAACTTATAATACTATAAGGGAAATCGTGTCAATTTTCATAGTAAATGCCAACGACAGCATGATTTCGTTAAATACAAGTTTCGGAGAAGATTTCTAGATGGCGCGCATACCAAAACATTTTAACGAGAACAATAGATGGCACGCGAATTAATTTTTAATGAAATGACATAATTTAAACAAAAAACAAATTTTGTTTTATTTATTTTTTATTATTTATAAATATAAGCCTATTTACTTCCAAAATTTTCAATTTCGATTATAAAATAAATTTTTTTTTCAATTTTAAATTTTGGTTTCGTTAATAATTCGTTGAATATAAAAAACCGGAGTTAAAAAATGTAAACATTTCGTTCAACAATTGCAAACGGAGAGTAGAAAAGGATCGTTGTCAACCAAAGGTAATAAAACCATTTTGATGAAGCAGTTATTCTAAACAGTTATATGGGAAGACGATGACAAACATTCAAAAAGTAAAATGGCGGATCAAGCATTAGAAGAAAAAAATTCAAATTCTGAGTTAGATGATTTACACGAATATCTGATTATTCAACACAGTCTTGTGATGTCGGAAACTATTTCGCGGTTCGCTTATTTACGTCCTTATCCTTATTTTATTTTTATTTATTTTTATTTTTTAATTTAAAGAAATCAATATGTAGAATCTAATACATTTAGGATTTCAGATAAGAAATTTATATTTTAAGAGTTAATGATAGAAAATTTAAAAATTAAGTATATAAATTGACATTTAAAATTAAAAATTTAAGTATATAAAAGAAATATTAAAATTTAAAATAAATTATAAATTATAAAATTATAATTGTCTGAAGTGCTGTTTTAATTTGATGTTGTCCCTTAGACAGTCCAAACTCGAATAGGTGCTCAACATCGGTAAAAAATTTGGTCATCATATTGATTGGTTCATTTTCGCCGTAATTAGTACGATGTTTTTCAAGTTTTAACAACTTGTGCAGACGAAGATTTCTACTGAGCACGTTTATCTTAATGCTCTGAAGAATAAAGGGAGAGTCTACATGACCCAAAAGTATATTTCCCAAAAAACTTGCACAATGTTGTTGCCTGCGATTAACCAAAGTTGCAATATTATATGCTTTACAGCGTACAGTGTAAGATGGTAAGAGGGCCAGGTTCTCATGGAATGGTAAATTGTAGTTGTAGTTTGATTTTTTTCATAATATAGAGTAAGACTCGCTTTTGAACACCCTCAATTCTATTAATGTGGTCAGCGTTATGGGGGCACCAAACTGCTACTGCATAATCAAGCTGAGATCTAATGTATGCAAAGTATAGTGCAAAAAGTGCATTTTGGTCTTTAATCGCGGTGGTCCAGGGACGAAGAAAACCGAACATGGAATTGGCTTTCGATATACTCTGATCGATGTGTCTGGAGAATGAAATATCACTGACAAATGTTACACCTAGATCTTTAATTATGGTGACGCGTTCAATTAATGTTCCATTGATATTATAATTGGCAATTATTGGACATGTTTTCCTATGATATGACATTATCTTGCATTTTTGAATATTGAGTTTTAACTGGTTCACTTCACACCATGAACAAATCTAGTCATTATCCTCTTGAAGCTTGTAAGAGTCACTTCTATCGTTAATTGTTCGGAATATTTTAAGATCATCAGCAAATAAAAGCGCAGAAGAGTGTTGAATTATTTTAGTGATGTCGTCAATAAATATCAGGAAGAGATAAGGACCAATATTTGAACCCTGGCGGACACCAGATTTTGCTAAAATAGGATTGGACTTTTCACCACCTATTTCGATAAATAGGTATCTCTTCGTTAAGTAAGATTGAAACCATTTGACGAACATTGATGAAAAACCAAACTTGTCAAGTTTAATCAATATCTGGCGATGTTGAATGGAGTCAAAAACTTTACTCAAGTCAGTGTATATGGTGTCAATTTGGTGATGATTGTAATGCTAGTAAACTCAACTAGGTTGGTGGTAGTTGATCTGCCAGGCATAAATCCATGTTGATGAAATGATAGATGGCTTAAAACTGTTTTCTTGAAGGAATTGCAGACTAATATTTCAAATAATTTAGGTAAAATTGAAGTGGATGCAATTCCACGATAGCAGGAAATTTCATTTCTTTTACTAGATTTAAAAATCGGCGTGAGTCTCGAAATTTTCCATTTATCAGGGAAAATTCCGGTTTGCAATGATTTATTAAAGATGAGTTTTAAAGGCTTGCAAACAGTGTTGTGCCGTATTGTCTACATGACGTAGACAATTCATTGTCTACACGTGTCGACAATGTATGTCGACAATTAAAAAAGGTGTGTCGACAATGTAGACAATGTCGACAAATCGTAGACAATGTCGACAATTGATAAAATATTGCGTACCATACCGAATAATATGTTAGTTTATTATAACTATAGATGATGAAAATATTTAAATGGTTATATGGTTTGTTTATTTTAAGATTTCAGGTATAACCACTCGATATCTGATGTTTAGTCACGCTTTGACACATTTTGATAAAAAAAAACTTTTGTTGTTTGATTTGATAATTTCTCACGTGACAAAATCAAACAAAAAAAATTTAAAGCAGTCAATTAAAAATAACATAGTTTCTGGGACTTTTCACGTTTACAGTGGATCACAATCGGAGATACTTTATACATTTCTTAGTTACCATTCTATTCTACAAACTAAAATTGTTTTATATGGGTATCAGTTGTGTTCATAAGGTGCGTCATAGCTTTCGAAAACAATCCTTACCTTTTTTTACTCGAACATGCTTGCAATTCTGATTAGTTCAAAATAACGCTTAAAAAGTCATTAAATTATGATTTCTAACATTTACTTTATTTTAAGGTTTAAGCTAGTTTAAATGATTTAAGCTATCGAAATTATAAATTGTTGTGTAATTTAAATATGTAATTCGATTTCCATACATTTTATCAGTACTATGCCTGATATTAAGCTTTAATATCTTTTGACGTTTTGTGTTTATTATACAAAATGTCTACTGTGGTGGTTCGAATAGTTGAACGAATCATAATAATTAACAAATGAACTTTAGATTCTTTATAGCACTGTGCGTCATATCATATTAACTAACTTGACCGATCAAATTACAATATCTCATGAGGTGTTTAAATCCAATTGATTTTATTAGTTCAAAATAAACTAATAATATTGTGCTCTAAGGGTGCCCTAGACAAATTTTGTCTGTAATACTCAACTGATTTTAGAATATTGTTTTAAGAAAGTTTTTGGTTTAGATTTCACTTTGAAAAAACTTTAGTTTAGTGGATGTTTTGCTTAAAGCGCAAATTTTTATTATGAGTATCATTTTTAAGAACTAAAATTGTGCTGCTGTTTTGAGTTCAAAATTCAGTCAATTTTTCAAAAGAACTGCTTCTGCGCATTCAATCGAACATAAAACTTGCTCGACACCTCTCGATTCATCGAAACCACAAAATTTCATAAATAAATACGATTATTAGAGTGTTTTCCAATTACCGACTTATTTCAAACTTATTGACTTATTTGACGCCATCTTGAATAAGTCAGTCAAGCTGTTCCAATTGATTTTGGTGACTTATTTTGACAACCACTAATCAAACAAATTTTACAAATTATTTTTTAATTGAATACAATGATGTTCTTGTCATATCCAGAACAAATGTTTGAATTTAACTATAGAAAATTTTATATTGCAATTTATACAAATTCATAAATAAATTTAATTCAAGTTTGTTTGTTTGTTTGACATTTATTATTAATGCAAGTAGAGAATCGTGTTTACATGATAAAATTAATTTACATGATCAAATAAGTATTCTGCTGAAAGAAAAAGATAGAAAGTACATAAGTCACCTCGATAGCATACTTATTTGAATAAGTCGGTATAAGCAAATAAGTCGGTGTTTGGAAAACACCCTTAGATGTGAATAAGGAAAATGATAGTACCACTCTCGGTGAACTTTCAGATTGTGATAATGTAAATGTAAATTATGTTAATAAAACCAATATCAGCTGCAACACAAAACAAAAATCGTATTTCTTTCCTAAAAAAATAATTCGTATCGTTGGTACATTGTTTTCCGATACACAAATATGTATGTTTTTTAACTAAAAAACGCTCTAGTTTTCGCCGACGATATGTCGCCTACAATTTTGTTGGATTGTTGCGTTTATTAAAGAAAAATTTGAAAATATAGATCTTAGCAAGCGTTTAGAGGGAAGTAAGTAGAAATATATTTATTGTTTTATGAATGACATTTGAAAAAATATATTGTTTGAGTTATAGAACGCGATTTTTTTTTGTTTTAGTTTTAGTTTTAAACTGTTTTTGTACACAAAAATTATGATCATACCTATACAATACATTAATGTTAGAAAAAGGTAGACAGATATAGTTACAAAATCTGTTACAAAAGTTACACCAACAAATTGCATAAAATATTTTTATTTAATATTGGGAATTTTCTTACTTATCTATTGTAATTTTCTATGACATTATTCAAAATATAAGATCGAGAACTTTTTATCTGGGGCCCTATTATGAAACCGTTCGCATATCGCATTTTTTGCGATTTTGCGGATGCGATCCGCCGCTTGCGTTTGTATTATGAAATGCGATTATCGCATATCGTATTTCCCACAGGGAAATTTTTTTTGGGATTTTTTTTAAAATGTCATAACGACATCTATCAATTCTTATAACCTCAATTAACAATTCGCAGTGTTTTTGAATTTAGTTATTTAATTTAATTTTGAATGGATTGTGTTGCGTTATCATTATATATAAATTGTGAAGATGACGAAGAAGGTCGATACTACATCAATATTAAAAAGAAACTCATAAAGAATGTATTCCACCGATTTTAAAGCTTGCTGCTACAATTCGATTTAAAGCTCATGGATCTTATTAGATCATGGTTCTTAATGAAAATCATTTTTATAATCGGAAAGGGAATCATAGCATAAATGTTATGAGTTCATGACTATAAGTTGTTAATATTATATACAAATTTTTAACCTAAAATTAAATTGAATTTAACGAATATTAATTTCTTATTAACGAATATTAATTTTTATTTAATTTATTTAAAAAAAAAATAAAGAGGAATTAAATTAAACTGTAAATTTGCGATATCCGACTGCTTATGTGCATTCGCATTTGTCAAATAAAGTTTCGCAAAAATGCGCTGTGGCGTTTTATAATATGGCGTTCGCATTCGACTTCGGGCGCATTTTTGCGAAAATATTGTTTTATAATACCAAAATGCGATATCGTATGAAAATGCGAAATCGCATTTTTTTCATAATAGGGCCCCTGAAAAAAGGTGTAAGCTGTTCAAATAACTTATAATACTATAAGGGAAATCGTGTCAATTTTCATAGTTGCATGTAAATGGTGACAGTGATTCATTTACTTTAAAGATGTCAACTTCGTTTGCTAGGAATAAGCCAAGAAAGTTACCATTTACATTTGGAAGATGATTTATTTGTTTTAGATCAAAGTAAAAGCATCAATAAAACAACACTCAATATAACAATAAAACAACACTCAATATCAGATAGAGTAGAAGCTGGAAGCATGCATTTTAGATCTTCGTCATAAGACCAGGTCACATTGGTAAGGTTGAAATCTCCCACTAATACCAAAGAATCACCCAGTTTAGGAAGATTATAAATTTCTTGGATCGAGTCCATGCAGTTTGCGTATGTACACAGTATAAATGTATATTTTTTTCTTATTGATTGTTATTATTACACAGGCATGTTCGACTTGACAAGAGAAGAGTTGAATTTCTTCACTGGTAATTGAAGCGTTCACGGCAATTAGTACTCCGCCGCCTGTTAATTGTTTGTTCGTTGATGAGGAACGGTCACATCTGTAGACGACATAATCACTAGGGAAGAATTCCGTGCTCTGAATATTATTATTAAAATTTGTTTCCACAATAATATAGAATGAGAACAGGGTTTTAAGGGTTTATACGGCTATAGGTCCGATTTTCCTAACCATCTGCACATTACATAGCTCCATGCCAGCCTATAGTACTGACATGGAAGAAGGGTCGGCCCATTGATTCTGCACTCCAACAGGGGGTCATAGTTGTGTTCATTCACACCACCGATCGTAATCTCATGGTGAAAAATTCCTTTTGCATCCTGCCCCTATCGGGATTCGAACCCGATAACTCCCGCTCCAACTGCCGCAGCTTTAACCACTGCGCCATCTGGGCGGTAGAACGATGATTTGATAGAAAAAAATCAAATAATGTGCAATGCGAACCGATAAACGATTTAAATATGGTAAATAATGGACGTACATTGGAAACGGAATTTGAAGCGGAAATGTTGAAACGTGAACGAGAGCTATTCGAAAGAGAAAAACGTTTATTTCAAAAGGAACGTGAGTTATACTTCAAATCAAACATAACCAATCCAAATAGTAATCGTGTTCATTAAACGCCACGAAATGTTTCGGAAATATTACCGGAATTCGATCCGGCAAATCCATAATGTCGATTAGAAGCGAGGAATGGGTTTCAAAAATAGATTCTTTGATCGAACTTTATGAAATAGATGAACGCGTTGTTATGTTGGTAGTTGGTACTAAGCTGAAATCCATTTACTACCGGTTTCCTTGAAAACTCAAAGGATCGACACAATCGATGAATTAAGAGAACGATGATTGTTAATAAAACTGAGGTAGGCGAACAAAAAACTAAATATTTGTCTGAAGAAGACATCAATGTAAACGAGTCTTTGACAACGGGTGAACGTAAAGAAGTTATAAAATTAATAAGTCGATATAGAAGTTGTTTTGCTTCTAACCAGTCGGAGCTAGGAAAGACAGAGTCGGTGGAATTGGAAGTAAGCCTTACGAATGCCGATCCGGTAGTGTATAGTCCATATTGAATATCGTTTCATCAACGAAACAATGTTAAGTTGATAATCGACGAGCTTTTATATAATAGAGTCATTATTTTTTTTTTTTTTTATATTAAGCTTTAATTGGGTGCAGGGCGGACTTTTAGACAGTCCTAGCTCCTTGTAACTGTCAGAGCTCCTGCACCCAACGCGCGGTCCTTCAAGTAAAGGTTGATAGCTGCCTTAAACTTGTGCATTTTATATTCCAACGGAAACTGAAAAAAGGATAACGAATTCCACTTCCTGGATGTTCGATTAATGAATTCGCGCTTTGCACCTTCAGTTCGAGGTTTCGGCAGCTTCACCGTAAACCTATGCGCATTAACCGTTCCTCGTGTTACCCGTCCTGGCGTAACTAATGGTGGTATTTTCTTCTTTAATTCTGCAGAACATTTACCATTTATTAATCTATAGAACACGCATAGTTCTGCAACATCTCTGCGGTGCTGTAGGCTGTCTAGATCTTTCGTAAGTCTGGAGTTTCGTATTATTCGTATGGCATGCCGCTGAACTCTATCCAACAACTGGAGAGTAGTGCCATATGCTCCACCCCAAACTTTACACCAATATTCTATACACGGTCTAATAAAGGTTTTATATATCTGGAGAACCTGATGCGATTTAAAAAACCGTCTGCATCTATTGAGGAACCTGAGTTTACGTGAAGCTGATTTGGCCAATGCGATAATGTGTTCATTCCATTTTAAATTGTTACTAATTTGAACACCAAGCAGACGAATTGAGTCACAACCCACGAGAACGTGGTCTTTTACCACAAAAGGGTATTCGTTGCGACTTCTTTTACGCGAGAACGTGCATATTTGTTTTTTTTCTCATTAAATTTGACCTGATTTTTAATTCCCCACTCAAATATTGTACTCAAATCGGAATTAAGCGAAGTGACAACTTCCAGCCGTTTACCGTTTAACTCTGAAGGAGTAGGCTCGACCTCGGATGAAATAGAAGAGTGCAATGTTGCATCATCGGCAAAACTGTGGATAGGGTTCACAGTGCTATCCAACAAGTCATTAATGTATAACAAAAACAAAGTTGGTGACAAAACTGATCCCTGAGGGACTCCGGCATTTGGGGAGTGTGTCGTTGATGATCTCCCATTTAGCACAACGTTGATCTTTTGGTCTTTGAGAAAGCTTTTTATCCACTTGATGGTCATCGAATCTAAGCCGTATGCCACAAGTTTACAAATGAGATTCTCATGCCAAACCTTGTCAAAAGCCTTGGATATATCCAAGGCGATTGCAAAGGCTTCTCCATGGTGCTCAAGGGCGAGATTCCATTTGTTTGTAACATACGTCAAAAGATCGGTTGTGGAGCGGCTTTCACGGAAGCCATATTGTTTATCTGAAATTATTTTATTAATCTCAAGATAATTCACCAGTTGGTTAATGCATTTCTCAAAAACTTTAGTCACGGCTGACACAATTGATATTGGCCGGTAGTTTGAAGGGTCAGTTTTATCACAACCACGTTTAAGGACCGGTTGCACCATCGCACTTTTCCAGGCGTTCGGGTATTTACCTTGCTTATAAGAAAGGAGAAAAATTTTAGTTAATATTGGAGCCAAGTCAGTAGCAAACTCCTTCAATATTCGAACAGGAATTCCGTCAGGTCCAGTGGCCTTATTTATGTCCATTGTCTTCAGATTCCTGAAGACAATTTCCTCCGAGATGTTGACAGGATCCATTTTGGTACCACAATACGAATTGACGGAGGCGTAACTCCATCGGGGACAACTAAGGTCGAGTTCGAAGTGAAGACGTTTGCCAGTAAGTCGGCCTGCAAATATGGATCCGCCACCAAAGCACCGTCTGCACATTTCATTGCTGAAATAGATGTTTTAGAAATATTGGCAACCGATGCGACCATCTGGTAAAAGTTGCGATCGGAGATTTTCAACTCGGAAGCCTTTGCGGCTTTCTTGTTGTCAGCTCTTTTCGCTTCCTTCGCACAGATTTTTTTACAGATGTAACGTGTGGCCTTATATTCGTCAAACGAAATTTCGTTGCGCTTATATTTCTTGTGAGCAGATTTATTTTGTCTGGCGGCTTTGGCGACTTCTTTTGAAAAAATTTTAAAATTAGGATTAGGATTGGAAAAGGATGATGGGATATATTTACTTATTCCATGTAGAACGGTTTCGGTGAAATTGGAAACGGCGTCGTCTATTTGATTGTTATAAAAACAATGGCTCTCCCACGGGAAGTGTTGAAAAAATGACCGTAACCCATCATTGTCAGCCTCGTTAAAATGCCATAGACGCCTTGGCTGCTGTCTAAATTCTGGTGGTGTTGCGACAGAAATTTTTACTGTTATCAGGTTGTGGTCAGAATTTCCAATTCCAGCCTCGACACGCGCTTCCATGGAATGCGGAATTGTTGTAAGACAAAGATCCAGAATATGACTGCTTGTAGAATTTTGACATTCAAATGTGGAATCACTAACAATCTGCGTAAGGTCATGCGAAACAGCAAGCCACTCCGTCTGACGCCCGGCACAGTTCGTATTTTGGTGATTCAACCATACTTTATGGTGGGCATTAAAGTCACCAACCATAATTAATTCGCAGTAGAGATGTAGATTGCGAATGTCATCACATTTGTCTGATAAAACTTCGAAGAAATTCATGGTTTCTGAATCCGTTTGGTTGGGGGATCTATATAAACTAATTAAAAAAAGGATTTTATTAGGAAGGGATATTTTAAGTACAATAGTTTGAGCGGTCTTTGAGAAAATTTAGGGTGTCAGATTCACCTTACTCTAGTCCGAACGTGTTGACGAAAACGAAATTCGGTGAAACAAGAATGTGTGTAGACTATAGACGTCTAAATAAAAGTACAAAAAGAGATCGGTTTCCTTTACCGGATAATCGAGGACTAATTGCAAAGGGTAGGAGGTTGTAACTATTTCACCGTATTGGATTTGGCTAATTGATATTATCAAATACCGATTACAAAGGAGTCCATACCGTTGACGGCTTTCGTTACTCCGGATGGACAAAACGAATTTTTGAGAATGCGTTTTGGTGTGACAAATGCTCCGGCGGTATGTCAAAAGTTAATGAATTAAATCGCACGTGAAATGAATGACGAGATCGGAGTGTATATAGATGGCATAATTATTCCTAGCCGAACGATACAGGATGAAATAGTAAAATTGAAACGACTATTGACCATCATTCAGCGACATGGGCTAACGTGAAAATTACAAAAATGTGAATTCCTGGAGGAGAAAGTCGAATTTTTGGGTTACGAGACGCTATTATGAATTATCCTGTTCCTAACGATAAACACAAAGTAAGACAATTTATTGGCTTAGCGAGTTATTTTCGAAAATTGGTGGCTAATTTTGCCATCATAGTTGAACCATTGACACGACTAACAAAAAATAATTTTTATTTTGAAAGGACAAACGAGCAACAGAAAGCATTCGATGAACTAAAAACGAATTAAGGAAGTCGCGATGTTTCAACCATTTTTGACCCGGAAAAAGAACTACAATTATTTATGGATACAAGTTTAAGAGGTCTTGCTGGT
Source organism: Tipula lateralis (assembly GCA_963932295.1). NCBI lineage: Eukaryota > Metazoa > Arthropoda > Insecta > Diptera > Tipulidae > Tipula > Tipula lateralis. Next base: position 141,555,366 of record OZ010737.1, read on the forward strand.
GTGCTACTGCAGACAGATGGGAAAAACGAAACGAGAGCTGTTTTATATTTTAGTAGGAAGACAACGGCAAACGAAGCAAAATTTTACTCGTATGAACTGGAGTCTTTATCAGTCGTTGAAACGTAAGAGTGGTTCCGTGTATATTTAATCGGAAAACAGTTTAAACTATTAACCGATTGCCCTTCTTTACGAACGTGTGCTTCGAAAAAGGATTTGATTCGTCATATAGGCAGATGGTGGTTAAAGTTGGCGGAGTTTGTTTTTGTGATGGAACACAATTTCCCAATTTGAAAGCGATTGGTTAATCGAAATGCAGCAACTCGACGAAGAGTTATTAAAAACAATCGAAGTCTTGAAAAGAAAACCTACTACGGCAGATGAAAACAGTGTCACGAGAATTATGAAGAATTTGATGGTCGTCTGTTCCACTTGATAAATGGAAGTAGAAGATGTGTTGTACCGAAACAAATCAGATGGCGAGTAGTAATGGCTGTGTGGATAAGACGGTTCATAAGATAAATGGACATTTTTGGTTTCCACGAGTACGAGATTTTGTGAAACAATATATTTCGGCATGTATTAAATGCTGTTATACGAAAAGTCTTGGTGGGCAACGGGAAGGTGAACTGTATCCTATGGAAAGGGTTGCCGTGCCGTTTCATACGGTGCATGTGGATCATCTCGGGCCTTTTCCAAAAATCAAGTCAGAAAATAGTTATCTTATTGTGATGGTAGATGGTTTTCCGAAATATGTTGTTATGAAAGCTGTAAAGGATACCTCGACGCAACCAGTACTCAACATGATGGATGGTTGGACGGTTCATCTTGGAATTCCAACGCGAATATTAAGTGACAGAGGAGCATCATTTAATGCAAAGAAAATGTCATAAAACACATATTGAATGCTACAGCGACACCTAGAGCTAACGGTCAGTGCGAGCGATATAATAGGACAGTGTTATCGATGCTTAAAGCAAAAGCGATGAACGACGATAGAACATGGGAAGTTCACCTTAATCAGTAGTCGATAAATAATCGCCAACACGATATCACTCAGATGTCTTCTCAGCAATTAATTTTGACTTACAATCCATCAAGGTGGTATCAAGAATTTCTCTTGTTACATATATTGAAACAAATTTGGGAAATTGAAGAAAACTGCGAACAGAATTTGGACGACTACCAATTGATCTACTGTTGGCAGATATATAATTAAATTGCCGTTTTACTTCAAAGAAATAATAGTTGGAAATGCCCTAAATGTAGGCCCTAATTGACGGTAGGCCGTCAAAGAGCTATGGAACGAAAACTCCACAAGAATAGTGACTTCCAAAAATTGTATGCAAGAATATTAAGAGCTTGGTCATATGGCAGAAATAATAGGTCTTGAGGCACAAAATATCAACTACTTGCTTCTGCGAATCGCGCGTGGTGTTTGATGCTTCCATATTTGCCATAATATGTGTGTTGAATAAAATTGCAGCTACACTTCGGAGTTAGTTTCTATGTTTGTCGACAATTTAATGGCAAATACAATTGACGAGCTGAATTATTACCGGAAGAATCTATTGAAAATGCTTGGCAGTGCTGGCATGCGCCTCCGAAAATGGATATCAAATTCGGATGAATAGGAATAACAACAAAACAAGATAGAGCTGAATAGTGTAAGAGTTTACCAAGGAAGGTATCACAGTGGAAGTATTGGGGCTGCATTGGAATCCGAAGCTAGGCGTGTGGTCATTTCATGTAGACTTGGAAAGACCAATATTCACTAAAATAAACCTAAGGTTGTCTCCGATAATTATAAAGCTAAAAATATTATTTCAATTATTAAGGCTGACAGCAATGAGTTGAGACGATGAATTACCGCAAGCAATAAAAGATCAATATCAAATCTATCAGGCAATATCAGGGTTAAATATCAGGCAGCACCTGCATCACCTATAGAAGAAGTAAGAATATCGAGATGGCTAGGTACTCCTAGTGAACATATTAAAGTCCACGAATTTTGTGATGCAAGTGAAAAATTCAGTGATTTACAGAACCGATTCTACTATTGTATTAGTTTGGATGTCAGATGTTGCTTTCCGGTCGCAAACATTTGTGGGCAACAGAACTTCTCAAATATTGGAAATAGTGAAAAAAGATAGTTGCGGCATGTTCCCATAAAAGATAATCCAGCTGATTGTGCGTCGCGCTTAATTCTGCCAGATGAAATATTACGACATGAGTTATGGTGGGATGTACAGACAGTTGGCCTGAACAAAGAATCAACTATGAATCCAATCAAGAAGATCGCTTAAATTCAGCATGTCTATATCAGCAGAGAGCCAACCAAAACCCATTTTAACTGAATTTATAGATACGAGTATGTTCTCTTCTTTAAGAAATTTAATCTGACACCGATGGAATCAGATCGTTGACACGGTACGAGCCGTGTACACGAACCACCATCTATTTTGACAACAACTTCGTATACTGCGTATTATTCCCACACATTCGACCATTGACTTATATGACGTTTACTTGCATTTCAAATAAAAATGACTTCGGTAAGCTTCAAACTTCGTTTAAAGACATAGTTCTAAAGTAAACATCTCTACGACATACACTATACAACACCGTCCCAAATGATTAATACGAATTGGTTCACATTGTAGGTGCAAGCACAACTCCTTTCCTCATATCTAATTTATGGATCCGGTTCAAAATGCCGTATTTTTAAAATCGGTAATGAACGGTATATAGGTGATGTAGCCATAATTATTATTTTTTCTCATGATTCTTGCAGCATACGAATATCATGTTGGAAGGACACTTTATCTTTTCAGGCTATCCATGAATCAACCCAACTTTTGTAATTTCATTTAAAATGAAAATGGTGTTTAAAACTAGTCTGTACTCCGCGGGAGTGGATGGAGGTCAGAGTGATTTTTATTCCGAAAGCGGGTAAATGCTCGCAGGGCTACCCAAAAGACTTAAGACCCATAACTCTATCATCCTTTCTATTGAAAACCTTGGAAAGACTGATGGATATCTACATACGCTCAAACATAAGGCCTAGTGACTGGGCTCAGACTCAACGCGCTTACTGTAAAGGGAAATCTGTGGACACAGCTCTGCATGCCCTGGTAAGTACAATTGAGAAATCATTATTCTCGCGAGAGTTTTGTATAGTGGCGTTTCTTGACATTGAGGGCGTCTTTAACAATGTAAAGAAGGAGGCAATTCTGGAGGGATTGTCGCTAGGGGTGAATTACCCTATAAGTGGGTTAATCAATCATATGCTTGGGTGCAGGATGATTAACTCAGAGCTGGGGGAATCCGCCATCAGGAGACGGGTGACTAGGGGAGCCCCACAGGGAGGTGTTCTGTCTCCTCTCCTCTGAAACATAGCAATCAATGAGCTGCTATTAAAGCTGGAGAGAGAAGGGATCGGAGTGATTGCTTATGCAGATGATGTAGCGATAGCTGTCTCTGGGAAATACATAAGCACAGTGGCGGATATAATTCAAAATGCCCTCCTAATTATAACGAGGTGAGCCTCCAAATGTGGACTGGCAATTAGCGCGTCTAAATCAGAATTGGTACTATTTACGAGGAAATATAAAATCCCTGTAGTAGATCCACCTCTCCTAAATGGCAACAGACTAGCTTTTACGGACAAGGCAAGATTTCTAGGCGTAATCTTGGACAGTAGGCTAAGCTGGAAGCCCAACATTCTGGAAAGAGTAAACAAGGCCAATATACTCGTGTAGGAACGCCATCGGAAAGAGATGGGACCTTCTAAAGTAACAGCTCTTGTAAGTAAGGAGCTCTTGATAAAGTAACATACATAGGAAAAGAATTGAGAAGGTGCAAAGAACGGCCTGCATGCTTATAAGCGGGGCACTGAGGACAACACCTACAAGTGCCCTAGAGGTCTTGTTTCACCTTCTCTCCGTGGACATTTATGGTAAGCAGATGGCGGCGATTACGGCCACTCAACTATCAGCCATATCTCAGTGGAAATGTCTTCAAATAGGACACTCGACGATAGTCAGATCGCTGAGGAAAGAACTGGCGAATCTTGACTATGTTACACCGACTCCGTGCTTCGAGAAAAGGTTCGGAACCACCTGCCCTTCAAGGGAATCCTGGAGGAGCGGGTTGGCAGCTGAAACGGGAGCATTGCAGTTCCTTATGGATGGCTCCAAGCTAGACGGTAAAGTAGGAGCTGGAGTCTTCTGTGATAAACTAGAGGTAGATATAGCAGTTCGCCTCCCTGATTACTGATAAAAGAATTCTCACTTTTGAGAAAATGAGTTTTCATTAGAACCTCTAGACCATCCTGGTTTGTACTTGTATGGGATCTATCAGGTTTCTCTAGAGATCCGATAGCGACCTTCATATTACCGGAGAGAACTCTCTTGAGTTTAGCGGTAAGGTTATCCACTTCCTCGCAGAAAGCTCACCATTTAGATGTTTTTCACTTATGATACTTTTCTTATACTCTCTTTGCGAAGATTTGTACAAGTCCCAATCTTCCGTTCTATCGGTTATCATGGCTTTGTTGAGCATTTTTCTAGTCTGCTTAACAGTCTGCGCAATTCCGTGGACCAAATGATGTTCCAGTTCTTTTAAGATTACTTAAAGGACCGCTAATCTCGTAGCCACTAATTAGTGGTTGGGTTCCTAAATTCTCTAATTTCAGGTTTATTGCTGCTTAGAGAGAAGGAGATGTGGCGATGGTGCAAAAGAGTTACATACCTCTATGCCAGCCTACAGTACTGATGTGAAAGATGGGTCGATCTATGGTTCTGCACTTCAAATAAAGTATAAGAGAAAGCACATTTTACTCGTAAAACAACAGTTCTGTCTGGTATTGCCTATATACAAGCGCAAGTACTTGGTTTGGGAAGATTTAATATCTATTTGGAGGGAACTGCCTTGATTTCCTAGGATAACGTAAAACAATAATACGTACGGTCTTGATGTTATCAACTTTCACTCGCACTTTGTGATATCTTCCTCCTGTTTATTATATTATTGTGAAATGGGTCTTTATTTCGCGGGCTGGTTCGTATCTGTGAACGCAGATTCACATACAACTGTTATATTCAGAAATTTCACTTCTCAGTATAGCTACTTTGGTGGAATAATTTGTGGGACACGTCATCCTTACTTTTGGGCTGTAACGTTTTCATGTTTTAATCAGTTCGTTAACCCTGAAAGAGTATATTGCTTCGCCGGTTTAAAAAGTTAGAGTTAGCAAAGTTATTTAAATTTTTTTGAGTGGGTTGGAACGAGCACTGTACTCATGTTATGTTATTTCGAATTATATAAGAAAACCCATTTTGTATAAATAACGGAGCAGAATCTCTTCCACGTTCAAATTTGTTTCAAAATACGCGTATGGCTAAAGGCAAAATATTACGAAGAAAATGTAAATTAATGTTTAGGTAGAATTTATGAGTAAACAAAAACATATATTTAGAATATGTTAACCTTAAAACAAAAATAGGTTTGGTGAGGCTAGGTTATACTGTCTGCTTATACGCACACTTAGACTGATGTCGGTCCGTTGTCATACAACAGATTTTTTTATACAAAGCGTTCATTAACCCACGCACACTACAAAATTACTGTCTGTGCATTGCCTTTAATGCTCGACCATTCCAATCGTCAGTATTGGCTGGATATATTATAATGAATCGGTACTCGAGCTCTTCACACCGTTAGGGGTTGTACTAAACAAAACAACACAAATAATTTAATGCTTTCTACTATCCAACAGCTCCATATACTGCAGCATAGTATATGAGCTGTTGGATAATAGCCAATATACTAAGAAGGTGCAGAAGAATAAAACCTAAAATCAAAATAACGAGTTGGAACGAGTTTTCAATTCAACTTATAATTTTTTTTTTTTTATGAAATCTGTATTTCTGTGTAATATTACAACAAATCTTAGTGATTATCTAGTAAATGTTCTGAAATTTCAAGCGGCGTACCATCTAATGGGATGAGAAAAATCGGTTCGTCCCATCGGTTAATTCAGTGAACCACTAATTATAAAGGCTTTGTTCTTTTTAGGCGATTTCGTTCATTGGTGTCATCCAGTAGGTTTCACAGCTCCTCGTTGTCATGCTGCTGCAGTACATGACTACTTGCAAATTTAAATATTTCATCGCTGACGTATTCCATGTTAAAGTCTCGATGAAAGTTGTCATTTCTAATATACCATGGAGCGTTCACAATGCTACGTAGTACTCTGTTTTGAAATTATCTTAACTGTAGTTTTCTTTGCACAGCCCCAAAGTTGAATGCCGTATGTCCAGATAGGTTTAAGGATTTGTTTATACACTCCTGGACAAAATTAACGCATATTTTTTTTTGTAATAAAAAAATCCCGCTGCAAAATTTCAGTGGAACTGGTATCAAATGATCCCAAATTTATAATTTTCTCAAAAGAGGCACAAATGTGGCGTTATGGAATTATAGCGGCTATTTTTCATTGCAAAATGTTAAAATGTGCTTCCATCCTTCTGGGCATACTAAGTATAATGCTTTGTATCAGTTCTTGCGGAATGAGATTCCACTCTTCTTGCGCTGCAACTCTCAGCACTGCTGTCGAATCTGGTGCAGAATTTCTAGCTCTAATACGGCGTTTTAGAATGTCCCACACCTGTTCAATCGGATTAAGATCAGGACACATTGGTGGCCACTTAAGTGCACGAATGCCAATATTTTGGAGGTATTGTCGTACCGTTGCAGCAACGTGGGCTTCAGAGGTTATGGCAATTTTGTGTTAATGCATGAGCGTTATCATGCATTAACACAAAACTGCCATAACCTATGAAGCCCACATATGGCAAAACGTGATGTTCCGAGAATACCAGTCTGCATTCATCCTCAAACCAACAGCTCCGTACGGCCCTCCCAACTGATTCCACCCCAAAACATTATTGAACCTCCACCAAAGCTTACAATTTGCACCACGTTTTACGGTGCGTAGCGTTCTCCAACTCTTCTGTATATAAGATTACGTCCATCTGGTTTCCATAATTGGAATCTGGTCTGATCTAAAAAGAGAACAGTGGCCCATTGATCAGTTCCCCAATTTGCATGAGTATGAGCAAATTCTAAACGGCTGGATTTGTGGCGGGGAAGAAACCGTGGAACTTTTACGGGCCGTTTTGGAGTTAGGTTCACTCCTTTTAATCTTCGTCTAACTGTTCTGACACTAATATTCACTTGATGCACACTAAGTAGCTCATTTTTGAGTTGAGTAGAAGTTCGCTTTTGATCTCGTAACGAATTCATTTTTAAAAATCGATCGTCATGCTCGGTTATGCACCTTTTACGTACTTGTCCGGGCTTTCTTTTATACTCTAAGGTCTCACGATATCGCTTAAGTATTCGTGAAACCGAAAACTGATTAATTCCTAATTTTCGTGCGATTTGTACTTGTGTATAATCTTCCTGATACAATGTGACCACTTTAACCGCCTCCACCTCTTGAACGGGTGCCATATTACAATGGATTTTATATTAGGTGTTTGCTTTAGAACACATTTACAAGAACTAGTGGTACTGCATTTAAAAATAATTGATATGCAATGGAACAAAAGCCGATCGTTGCGTTGGATTTCAAACACAATGCACTTTTGATTAGGCATTTTTGAACAATTTAATTGAATGGCTTGCAGTAAACTTTATTCAAGGTGGTTTCTGATAAAAATATAAATGTGCTATCATTTGACACTAGTAGTATTAAAATTCACCAGCGGGATGTTTTTCATTACAAAAAAAAATATGCGTTAATTTTGTCCGCGAGTGTAGCATTTTGTTGTTTCCGTGTTGACTCGACAATACTAGTATCAGTAGTCATAATTGCAGTGTCATCAGCAAATGTCACTATTCTGTCACTATATAGTCACTATTGTGGGACTCCTGCCAATATTTTCTTTAGTTTTGAGTACTCCTCTTCCTGTCTCAACCGAAAGTAACGGTCATTTATGTATAACTTAAGCAATTCAAAATATTGTTTTGGTAGATCTCGTTGAAGCTTAAATTCCAGACCATGGTATACTGCTAAGAATACTGCTGAACATACCTTCTTCTCCTCCCGCAGCTCTTCAATCGTATCAGTGATCCTATGTACCTGTTCTATTGTTGACGTCCGACTCCGTAGGCCAGTAGGTTGACTTTTTAATGGAGTGGAACTCACATTTTAATGTTCTGACTGCTTCAAATAGCGCTCTTTAGTCTTCTTTTTTTGAGTTATATTTAGGATATATGGGTGGACAGTAGATTGCCGATATAGTGTAGCTCTTGCTGTAGCTTCTTCCTCTATTTTAAGTTATTCTTGATGCTTAATATTTTCCTTGATGAAAATTGCTGTCCCGCCTATAGCTTTCTCTGCTGGGCGAAGAGCTTGATAGCATTGGTATCCACGAATTTTAAAAACACTTCAAATTCTGTAATGCGTCCAGGGAGCAATTCTTTAATATTCTTTAATAGTGTGACTTTATTTTTTCTAGTTTAATTGTTTTGGATAAGAATTAAGGTAGTCAATTACTTCTCTAGTTTTACCTGTCGGTTCTGTAACTTATATGATGGCTATATCATTAGATTAAATTTCGAAAAAACGAACCAAGACTGAACATTCTTAGGTGGGTTACTACTTACTAAAACTATTGGAATTATGTCAGAACGACGACCCGGAGACTATATCCAAACGCCAGAGATCAAAGAACCAGATATGTTTATTCATTAGGCCCCAAATTGTTAAATTTTGGCCAACTATAACAAGGCTTTTAATTGACCACACTGTACTGAAGGTGATCAATGTACTTGTGGCGTTTTTTCTGTCGGTATCCATAGTTTGGATTAGTAGCCAAGAAGATAACTTTTCGAACTCAAATTCACTTCGTTCATAATAAGTGTAATGCAATTAATCAATTAGACATTTGTATGGTTCAAGTAGATTAAGGAAATTATCTGGTTTTTTTAATCTTATTTTAATTTTTCGATGGTTCATTTTAAGCTTCTCGAACATACCGCCGCCGTTGACTCACTTGAGTCAAGACTGGGAAGTAGACATATCTTGTTGATTGGTCGTTTTAAAATTTTACCATTGGGACGTTTAATGGTTACAACTCGCATTAATTTATCACTACCAGGCTTTACTTCAGAAATTCGGCCTAATGGCCATTTTGCCGGGGGGAAGGTTATTGTCTCGAAGCAGAACTAAATTTCCAATTTTTATTTAGTGGTTCGGAGTGTGCCATTTGTGAACATTATTAAGAGATGCAAGGTACTCTGACATCCAACGTTTCCAAAAACTTTGCATTGATGATTGTATGAGTTGCTCTCTACTTAAACGATTTATTTTAATATGTTTAAAGGTTCTAGTAATAAAGTTAATGGTTGACCTATCAAAAAATGACCAGGTGTTAATGGGTTAAATTGATCGTCATGGAGATCTCCAAGAGGCCGGGAGTTAAGAAGGGCCTCAATTTGTTTAATAAGAGTCAGGAATTCATCATACGTTAGTGTAGAGTCTCCAATCACACGACGCAAATGGTACTTTGTTGATTTTACAGTCGCTTCCCACAATCCGCCAAAGGTAGGTGCTGCCGGCGGAATGAAATGCCACTGGGTTGATTGATTGGTACACCAGTCTATTACACTGGCTTGTTTCTAAGTTACTAAGTTTATTCCGTTATCACAATAAATATTTGTAGGAACACCGCGAATGGAACAAAATCGTTTCAGGGAAGCCAGGAAACTGTCGGTGCTCAAATCGCTTACTAATTCCAAGGTTGTTGCTTTTGTTGCTATATGCATACATATATTACCATATTAGCCTTAAAACTTTTAGCGGAACGATGACGATGGGATTTAATTAAAAAGGGTCCAGCTTAATCGATTCCTGACTGTAAGAAGGCCCGTGCTGGTGGAGTCACTCGGGAGGGTGGTAGCTGATCATTAACTGCTGTTGTCTTGCTGCATTGTATCGGGAACAAAACATCCTATCATCATTCTATAATCATTTCTGGGCATCCTATCTCAGCGATTTGATGGTGTCCGAGACGATAGGAGTGCAACGGCATGCAATGGTGTCTAGAGTCCAGATTTTGGCCATTTATCGAGCAATGGATGGTTGAGATTGACCGATGTTGTTGTTTGGGTAGCTTTGCCCATTGCCAGTTCAGCTGCTCATTGCACAAATTTTTTTGTGGTACCACCAAACGCAGAACTTCTCATGTCGTGTAACAATAAGATGTAGGATGTTCTTTCTTTGTCTCAGTCAACTCAAACCCATTTTTAAATTGTTCCCATGGCATGAAATCACACCGCCAGGGAGTCAAAGTTGTGTTGATAATTCATATCAATGGTTTGAGCTTTGACCTTTTTATCAATGAGAATTGTGTAGTTCGGAGCTTCATATCTAAGATAAGCAAAATATATTAAGAAACATCAAATCAAAATCATGTTCAGTTGTCTGTGAACTTTTATATAGAATTTTGTACAATGTGTACTGGTATAAATGGCGACGTTCAGTCTATAATGTATAATTATGTTAGTTCATTTCATTTTTTTTTTTAACAAATCGATGGTATTTTCCGTATTCATAGTTATAATGGGGGTAATGACACATATGACATTAGAAAGGCGTTTTGTACAAGCTAAAAATACAATTCCTGTATCGTATGGTATACATGTATGGTATGTATACTCGATATATATGTAGGTATGTTATTTATATTTTGATGACGTATAGCCTAGCTGTGTATCCTTGACGCCATATATACACTTTGCCTGTTGGTTACCACAAATTGGTTTTGGTTTATATTTTTGCTTTTCAATTTCGAAATAAGCTTTCGCCTAATATAAAAATTCTATGTTCGGTCGTCCATTCCTATATAATTAGCAAACAGCAATGGTGGTAGTAATAAATATGTTTATGCTATATTCATACATACCACAGTCGACATGAAATTCGAAAACGATACGAAGACTCATTAGAATTTCTGATAATTATAATCATTATCCTAACAGGGGTTAACGCGACTGCATTATATATTCTACTCACTATACTAACACTATACTGACACTATACTTGATATTCGGAGGATTAACTTTATGGAACTTGTTCGATTGGTATGGCAAAATGAAGTTTTGCCTGAAGAACAGAAAGTGGCCAATATTCAAGAAGGGTGTTGAATGAAATGTGAGAATTATCACGGTATAGCTCTCGTTTGCACATCATACAAGGGGAATTACTCCTCTGGCGGAGGAAATTATCGGTAAGTATCAAGGAGAATACCGTCCAAATAGATCAGTCTCTTCCAAGTACGAAGCATCTCGCGATGTACATCAGGTGTTCCTAGATCCAAGTTTGAGAGAGACATGTATGTGAAGTTAGCCCAGAATTCATCCCAGAAAAAAGCGATGGCAAGACTTTTCTCAACTATCATGACACTTTTTACTCTTAACCCCGAAAAAATCAATTATCATGATAGTTTTCATATACTCAGCCCAGAAAAATTTACTATTATGATAGCTTTCATATACTCAGTTCAGTTATGTGTTCTTGCGATATAGTCCCTCTAACATAGAAACCATTGACGGACTAACTGGTTGTTGCTTTATATATATATATATATATATATATATATATATATATATATATAAATTTATATATATATATATATATATATATATATAAATATATATATATATATATATATATATATATATATATATATATATATATATAAATTTATATATATATATATATATATATATATATATATATATATAAATATATATATATATATATATATATATATATATATATATATATATATATATATATTTATATATTTGCTTCATAATTGTCGTCGCTTCCAGGTTTTCATTCAATGACGCCAGATGAACCGGTTTAAGGTGTTACGCGACCCGTGCCAACAAACTACCAGGCTGGAGACCCAATAAACAAAACCTAGTCACAAACGGAGCCCTCTGGATACCTGGCGACCTCCAGTGGTAAGTAGCCTTACCTGCGTAAACGGATCTCTGTGCAGGTGGATCAAATATTTCTCCAAAACTCATAGATTGTAAAAATTACAAAAACAAAACTGTACAACATAGATTGTAAAAATTACAAAAACAAAACCGAGAACGACACTCTCCAAAGGTCGGAAACAAAAAGAGAGAGCTCAAACGGTAAAGAAGGGGCTTCCTCAACACCAGGAGAAGATAACTTCAAGGCATCTAAACCGGGGACGAGTGGAACTCGGGAGAAATCAACCGCTGCTGAAGGAGGTTTGACTAACATCCGCCAGTCGAAGCAGCGATACAGGAATATAGACGGTCGGCGTTTAGGATTTTGAACAGGTGGGCTGCAATCCCTGAGTGGCAGCTCATGGCTTAGTAAAAAGAATCTGTGGCATGGGCTGAGAAAACGGTCGGCAGTGACAACTCGAAGAGGGGCCATGTGTCGAAAAGACAGCGGTCCCAGAATGAGCTAGAGCCCGTCGACACAAAACGGGTCAATCTGCAAGCGGAAAACGAAACTCCTCACAAGATTTTGCCTCCTAACAAAGCTAAACCAAAATCCTTCGGTGACATTGTGAAGGAGCGTGTGTTGGTGCTAGCCGTCATTGACAGGAGTCATGAAGATGGGAGCATCTCCATGGGAAAATGGAATTTAGTGTAAAATGCACTAAACTCCGATTTTCTAAAAATCCTGAGAGAAAATCCAGGACTAGCATCAAAGGCGCGTTCAACTTATAGCGTGCTCTGATGCCAGATCAGTGGAGCTTTATAAGAAGGCTCTAGCGGTGGTAAGAGGGGTGAGACAAAGTGCAAAATTGGCGGCTCTAAGCAGGGATGAGATTCCTAGCAGGCCAAGAGCACGCGTCTGATTACCAACCGAACAGCAAGCCCAGAAAAAATCCTAGAGATTATAAGGATTAGCAACCCCGCAATCTATACAAGACACCTTATGGGAAATTTTGTTACGCGGCTTTAAAGTTTCAAGGTTGCGATATCCGCCGACATCACGAAGATTTATCGGCAAATCTGGATTGATCCTAATCAGATATCGCTTCAACGGATTTTTTGGCGGACATCAACTACAGAACCAGCAAATCAATAAAAGCTTCTTACCGTGACATATGGCACATCGCCATTTTGAGCCATCCAAACTTTGCATCAACTGACCGATGATTGTAGAGTGAACCATCCAGATGTATCCAAAGTGATTCAGAATAATTTTTATGTTGACGATTTGCAAACCGGAACAGCAGACGAGGCGCTGGTAGAGAGAGTAAAAGTGGACGTGACTCGGGTCCTAGCAAAAGCTGGATTTACACTAAGGAAATGGCGATTAAATGTTGCGAAATTTAGGCAAGATAGAGACAAGGAAGATGGTCCGCTCCATATAACCCAAGAAGAGAGAATATCGCCGATCTTAGGCCTTCACTGGGATTCACAGGAAGATGAGTTTTTGTTTAAAATAGTAAACGTACCACGAGAGACACATACCAAGCGCATTGTGTTATCAATCTCGGCACGGATCTTTGACCCTTTAGGGGGTTTATTACCCTCAGATTTACTAGAAGGATGGAACAGGATACATGTTCAACTTGAGTTACTAAATTCCGTGAAACATTGAAATTCAGTTACACGGTTTTAGCGATTCCAGTGAATCTGCCTATGCTGCCGAAGTGTACGCTCGAGTAAAAACTGGTGATCAATATGTTGTAAATTTGGTCACAGCCAAATCGAAAGTGGCTCCAATCACCCAAATAAGATTACCAAGGTTAGAGCTCTGTGGTGCACACTTGCTATTGAAATTAACACAGAAGGTTATAGAAGCATATAATTTAAAGAGAGTTTCATATTGGAATATTGACGTGGAATATTGGCAAGGGAACTGATCGATAACGAATTGTGATTCAACGGGCCTACATGATTACGAACAAACAAAGAGATTTGGCCTATCAAACCAAATATAATGGATACAATCGAAGAATCAACTCGGATGAAAGAATGGAATGCATTTCACACATTGGTGACTCGCACCCAATATCACGTATAATGACCCGTATAATGACCCTCAAATTGGCCTATACTAACCCGTTCATTGGCGTACAAAACAAAGAATTCGCTAAAGTTATCCTGTCATTAGAAAAAATCAAGCGAGTATCGTCTGGTTCGAATTTAAGTAGCGCCATTTATTAATGCACTAGATGTATTGGGAGTCGGCAGTTGGTTACAAAACTCTAGCTGTAGTTATGACACAAAACATCCGATCGTTATATCCGGCATCTTACGTTATATGATCTTCGTCCACTTCTGAAATAAAAATATTTTGCAAATGCGGATTAGCGAAAATTGACAGAGTGTTGATCAGACCCGTTGTCATGTATGGATGTGAGAATTGGATCTTGTTGGATGAGTACAAAATATGGCTTCTAACATTCGAGGGAAGAATCATGCGTGTGTATATGGCCCAAAACGCGACTTTGATGGCACATACCGAGCATAAAATCAAACGAGAGCGAGTACAATGGCTCGGTCACGTTCTGCGTACTGTTCCGAACCGAATGATACATAGTGACCTTTGAAAGGAAAGTCGCCACGATGGCTCCACGGCGTAGCGAGCTATCTGGCATTTTCTGGTTGCTGATTTTTGACACGATACGTAACAACAATGGTCTATAAAAGCCTATACAAAGAAAAATAGGTATGCATGTCTGAACTACTTATAAATAAAAAGAATTATAACAGTTTTTTAACCTATATACATATGTACAAGTATGCTTGACTCCAATTCATGCATGCATAATACCACCAACAGTACATAATAATTATTTCACAAAATGATTGTACGGAAAATGGAAAATCGTATGTAAACTGGTCGTACATGTTCTAAAAATTCGTTTGTCATTCAACATTTTATGCTTTTCGTTTTTTAAGCCATCCACCAATACATACATATGTACTTATGTATGTACATATAAATACATTTTGTTTTCTTATGCGGCTTTTTTATGATTGCACCAAAAATAAAAAGGGGCACAAAATGGAAGAAGAAGAAAGAATGTATATATAGATGACGAGAAACAGCAACAACCCCAACAGCCAAATCACACCACCAACAACAACAAATGTATTTTATAGGAACTATAATAATAACACACACACACACATATATATAAACTATATTAAGATCGATTCGATTTAACTCAGCAAAATTCGAATTTAGACGCAACTCAGTTTTCTTTTGTGTTGCATCAGGTGGAATTTATGAAATCAATAATTGCGGTTGTATAATTTTCACATTTTATCCATTCAATGATCGATTTTTTTTTTAATTAACAAATAATAAATTAAATTATGTTATACAAAAATTATATAGGAAAATTGGTCACGATATAGTTATGAAAAGGCGCAAAAAACGATATACGTGAGTTGGATGTGCGGCGCGACACCCATACTTGTGATAACCTTTTATATGTAATGCAGTAGAATTTTTCCAGTTCAAATTAATTATGTTGGCGGAAATTGTTTAATTATATACACCGCCAGTTGGTATTAAACTAATTCATGTTTGAATTATTATTAATATTATTTGAATATTTGAGAGGCGGGTGATGCCAGACTCGCACTATAGACACCGAGCAACCATATGCAGGATATAGAAGGAATAGCAACTATACGTATGGCCTATCTGTGCAAAATATTACAAGTTAAAGTCTGATTTCCATTATGAAAAAAAAATACTACCAGTATTTTTTTACTGAAAAAACCAAAGGGAGATAAAAATCAAAAATACCATTAGAGTGACAGAGATCAGTTTTTACTTTTTTCTTTTTTTATAGTAAAACTAAATGGATATATTTTGACAGATACTTACAATATAACCAATAAATTTCAAATTTTTATTTTGCTATTAAAAAATAGGCAAGAAACATTTTTAATCTACAACAGTTAATTTTAAAAAAAATTAAACTTAACATAATTATTTATTTTCCACTATAAATGACACAAAACTAAATATTAAAATTATGAATTGACCATAAAGAACCTACTATAAAATGCTTCATTTTTAAGAAATGATTTCACTTCTTAAATTTGACTTCACAGGAACGATAGGAACGATTTCATATCCATAAAAATATACTGACAAAATAGTCAAAGAAGAATAAAAATATAATTTTACTTTAAGTTCGAGAGAAATAAAACACATTTCCAGTATAAAAAATGTATTCAGTACTGAATAATTTTTTATGGTTACTGAGAAAATTATTATAGCAGAACTGACAGAATATATATCAAAAGAAGAATTTTTATTCAGTCCTGGAAAAATACTTTATAGGAAAAATGTATATGGATGAGAAATCGTTTGTATGACGTCAATATGAAGCATTTTACTGTAGTTATTTTATGGTCATTTGATTATTTTAACGTTTCGTTTTGCGTCATTCATCTTAATTCATTGTGAAACTAATTTAAATAATGAATAATTATGTTAAGTTTATTTTTTAAATTATTGTTGTAGATTCTTTTTTTTTTTTGTCTTTTTTTTTCTGTGAAGTGTTTTTTGTCTTTTTTTCACAAACAAAAAAAATTTGATATTTATTGGTTATGTTTTAAGGATATGTCAAAATATATTCACTTTAAAACAAGAAAAAAGAAAAAACCGATCTCTGTCACTCTAATGGTATTTTTAATTTTTTTCTCGCTTTGGTTTTTTCAATATAAAATACTGACAACATTTTTTTCATAATGGAAATCAAGCTATATACATTTTCCTATAAAATATTTTTCCAGTACTGAATAAAAATACTTCTTTTGATATATTTTATCAGTACTACTATAATAATTTTCTCAGTAACCATAAAAATTTTAATACATTTTTTGTACAGGAAATGTTTTTTATTTCTCTCGCACTTAAAGAAAAATTATATTTTTATCCTACTTTGACTATTTTGTCATTATATTTTTCATAAAGAAAATCAGATTTAAAGTACTCAGATCAAAGTGAAATGAAATTTTATCGCGGTCTCCAAAAATTTATTTATTTTCACGTGAAATAGAAATGAATTTTTTTGGAGAATTCAAATGTTCAAACAGTTCAAATGTTCAAATTTCACGTGAAAAAAATGGTTCGAATCATTATTTTCGCGTGAAAGAAATTTGTAGAGTTTATGCGCGCCATCTTTGGTACATTGAGATAACTATATAGTTTTTGCGCTAGTGAACTGAGTACTGCTTAGTGAAAACAGAAATGAAATTTTTCATTTCTGAGTTCACTTTGGTAAAATCGTATGGATATTTCACGCGAAATCGATCTGAGTACTAGCCTTAACTCTAAAGAAAATTATTGGGAAATTGTTCTGTTGCAAGTGTCCGTAAATCCGAATTGGGTCTAATTGAGCTTAAACAAATGACGATGCCAAACTTTGAAAATATTGAAGTTATCGCTGCCAAAACTCTGACTGGATAGAAACTTGTTTATTGTTAGCATGTATGTTACTCCAATTGAATGTGTGAGTGACAGAGAAAAAGCTGTTTGATTGGTAAAAGTGACGTGAAAAGTAAGTAGTAAAAGTGACGTGATATGAATGTACATTCAAGGATGTTGGGGTGTGAATGGAATGATGTATGTGAAAACTTTTAAGCTGATTTCGTTCTAGATTCCGATCTCGTAATACTAAACGGTTGCAGGCCAACACGGATTGCGAATGTTAGAGTTAGAGCCAATACGATAGACATTACTCTAATGTCTAGCGGACTGGTCGGCCAAGTCACTTGGACTGTAACAGATGAGAATTTGGGTGGTGATCATTATATGATCGAAGTATGCAAATGTGAGGTGAATGTTGTTAACCAACCTAAGGTGATCATGATTTATAATAATGAATGAGATTTTCATAATAAATGATGTCCTTCAACTTGAGGATGATATAGAGAGAGTAAATGAGGAGCGTTCTAAGTAAGTAGGCACTTCGGAAAGGAAGGTGAATGGGTGGTTGAACCAGTATTGGTATTGGTATGGCATTCAGTATTGGTATGAAAGAAAACAGATAGCCTTGCGTCGGTTCAACAGCTGCATTTGCAGACAATGCAGGATTAATAATGATCGCACAAATGCTAAGTTGAAAAAGGCTATCCGTAGAGCAACAAGGAAATGTTGGCGAGACTAGGTGTCTCGAATGACTCATAGGACCACAACAAAGGATGTATGGGATAAATTTAATAGAGTGAGAGGTCATACAGCGCAAAGCAGAAATGTCGTGCTAGATGACAAAGAAAATGGAAATAAATTCTTGCGAATGATGGGTGGATGTTCCAAACGTGGCAATGATGAATGTATGATACCCGATAATGATAATGTACTTCGAATGATATGTGTGTTTAAATGAATGAATTTCTGAAAGTTTTAGGCACTTCAAAGTCTATGACTCCAGGAACTCATCGAGTGAGCTATCGAATGATTGCGAATTTGGAAGGTAACTTTGCTTCAAATTCTTAATAAGGTGTGGATGAGTAACAAAATACCGGAAAAATGGAGAGAAGATAGAGTGGTATCCATTCCCAAAAGAGATCGGAAAAGAAATCTGGCAACAAACTACAGGGGAATTTGTATGTTGAACGAGCTTATGAAAGTGGTGAATGATGAAAGGTATGACGAAAAACTACCTTTGGGTTCCGTCGCACACCACTCTCCCAATGAATGTGTGGAAAAGTTTGTGTGGGAAGTACGAATGAAAAATAAAGAAATTGTGGCGATATTTTTGGAAATTTATAGGGCGTATGACTTTGTGGTTCCAGGGAAACTTTATCAAGTTCTTTTAAACTTGGATTTCCCTAGAAAAATTTGTGAATGGGTGTATGATTTTATGAATGGACGGAAATAAGTTGTGTGTGTGGAAGGGATTACAGATTGGAAGGAGATGTGGATATTGGACTTCCGCAAGTGGTTAAATTTCACCAATTCTCTTCAATCTGTATACGAGCTCGATTCATGGAGTAAAGATCCTAACATTGAAACAGTATGTGATCGAGCTCAGAAATGTGTGGATCAGGTAATCAACTGTTTGACGGATTTAAATTCACGTGTAAATACGAGAAAAGGTTGTTGTATGGATTTTCGAATGCGACAAAGAATTGAATATGTAAATTTGATTACTTATTTTGGGATATGGATCGATCAACGTTTAAATTTTAAAGCGCACATGGAGAAACTAACTGATAATTGCAAGAGTAGATTAAATATCATCAAAAGGGCGAGTACAGCGAAATGATGAGCTCATCCTAATGTGACTGACATGCCACGGAAGGCGCTACTGCTAGAGTTGTATTGGAGGCGATCAATTCAACCTCAATACACACTCTATGGTCTGATATGGGCGATTCACCTCTCAATTATAAGAGAGTATAGATCACCGTACGTGAAACTGTGCGAATGATTATGAAAGTTAACGCATTAGTAAATGAAATGATAACCAGATTGCAGGCAGGAACAAATTTCAGGAAAAACTCAAAGAACCCGCTTGATTTTGGATAATATGAACATATTCGACAATCTTTATTGTTGAAATCGTCGAATGTCGGAATCCAAAATCTTGAGCTCGTTGATTTACTATTTTTACATCCCAGACTTCATCGTAAGGGTTTTTTCGAAGTTATCATGGTACTGATTAAAAGAATAAAAAGAAAATGTGTGGTCGTAATAACCACTGCTTATATCTCAGAGGGCCAAAATTTAGCGCCCTCTGTTGAAGACAAACATATTTTGGGCCAGAAACATTGACACGCGATTTTGCACGTTTCTGAAATATTTTAGGAGTTGTTCATCCGCCGTTCTATGAGATAGGACGACGTCTTTGAATACTGCAAGTTTTTCTGTATAGACTGTACGCCAAATATTCCAATCAAGTTGGGATACTGGAGGACAATTTTTCTTTGACAATTTTTCTTGTGAAAATGTATGCCTTTCGGATCCCTCTTTTGGCCAAAAATAGTCTATTTGTTGGTCTTTAGTCCCGGGGTTTTGATGTTCCAGCTCCTTCAGAAAAGCCGAAGGTTCTTGGAATCTTTGTGTAAAATCATTTGTTAAACATGACCACCTATATTGTGCATTAACACGTATTAATGGTTCGTAAGGTCTCAGTTGAGTTGCAATTAGCGGCCGTTTACGGCCTTTAAGCCATAAATTATTAAACTCATTATTTATTATATCAATTTTAATTTTAATTTATCGTTTTTATTTAATGCTAAATTACTAGTGCAAAATCAATATTATTATTAACGATAACGATTAATATTATTAAAAAGATTTCCACCTTTTTGTTGAACTACACTGTTAAAAATTATAATTTATAACAACAAATTTTATTAAAAGCTTCACACCATAATGTTCGAATCCCGATAAGGGCAGATGCAAAAGGAATTCCCAAAAGAATCACCGGGATTACGATCAGTGGTGTGAATGAAAACATCTATGACCCTCTGTTGGAGTGCAGAATTCATGAGCGATCCATCTTCCATTTCAGTACTATAGGCCTGGCATGGAGCTATGCAATGTGCAGTGGTTCTATGTAAAACGGACCTATAGTCGTACGTTCAAGATTTGGCTATGTAATGGTGTAAGTCGTTCAAAAGATAATGATTTCAATTCAGAGTTTAAGGTCGGTAGCTATTCTTCGCTATTGATCCATTGTCAAGATCGATTCTAATTTAGTTAATATTTTGCCATTTAACATTTTTTTTTATCCTAGTACTTCTGACCGAATTGATGACGTAGTCGCACAGACTTTATTTTATTATATTGATCCCACTGTGAGTTCTTACGTCATCAACCCCGGCATGATAACCACCATGTTAGTACAGAAGTAATTTACAGTTTTCTACTTATTAATATATTGCCTCCCACTGAGAAATTCATCGTGGCTTAATTATAGGTATTTACTCATACCTACATTTTATTTTGATGCTATGCGGATTTTATTTCACGATAGAATGAACCGAAACCGATATGAAATTATTCCACATCTTCCGTTTATTGATTTACTTCCGTTTAGTTGATAATCGAAAACTTGTTTAATTGCCAAGATTTGTAATTAGTTCGTAATAGAATGTGAAGTTAGACCTCTGAAATGATCAATTCGAATTACCAAGTCGTGCTCACTAGCAAGCCATAAAATCTTTTCAGTGAGAAGCGGCTGCTTGCATCGAAAAGTTGAGAACAATTCAAACAATTCATGCGAACAATTCATTTATGCCCCAAAATCGCGTCTGAGACTGATCAAGTTCTTGAGAACCTGTCGTATTTGACTTCACGGTTTCTCCATGTATACAACAATGCATATCCCGAATTTCGGCCCTTAAAACCGTTTCTTGTTCAGTTGGTTAATGACCTCTTGCTTACCGTTTCAGGAACTAGTAGCTAATTTATAATTGACACCTCCAAATACTTGGATAAATTAAATAACATTCATATCCAAGATGAGTCACATAAAAGGGCCATTCGTTCTTCAGACGACGGAAACCTCCAAAAATGAGAAAAAACTTATCACCAAACTTAAAATTCAGCAAAACAAGCCAATAATGTCACAGTGCGGATATAAACTAAACATCTCAGTTCTATTTGAGATGGCTTCAACTGTCAAGCAACTATCAAGGGGAATAAACTACCCTAGCCGTACCCTAGCCAATTAAACCTGTCAGGTTTAATGGTACCTAAAATTAAACCTGACAGGTTTAATTTTAGGTACCATACACGTAATATATGTGCAGTCACAGAACGTGAATGCAATCAAAATGCCACCACAACTGTATATGTACAGATGATCCCAGTAGCTCTGCAAATAAATTATGTTATTCACAAATGGAACTTGGTGTAGTTAATGGAAGAACGCATGGTGTACCAAGGGAATTACTTGTATCAAATATTGAATGCGAATCCAACGTATGGCTGGAATCAGTTGAAAGATTGATTCAGGATCGTTGAACTGAGACGGACATTAAAATTCCCTAGACCAACGTATCTGAGAACCCCGTTAACTCAGCCTGAACTCATGGATATATTGAAAAAAAATGTATCCCGGACTTCGAATAGCAGGACAAGTTGCAGGACCAGTATTTTACTTCTATACACCTGATGGTATACAGTTACGGGTCCATTGATGAAGCTGGGATGGGATAGAAAGAAAGCTATAGTTTTATTTAGATATTTTAAGAAAGCGAATATTTTTTAAGAGAAATCAATGATTGTTTATTACATTGTAAAGAGGAAGGTATGCCATTAACATTTGAAAACAATATCAGCCATATCCTTCTCATTAAATTTCTTATGATCAATTCGCGTATTTACTACTGTACGTCCTCTATAACTTCTCGAATTCTATATTTAAGGTCTTGAATCGATTTTTGAAAATTGGTAAAGACCTTATATTTCACGTGGCCCGAAGTAAAAAGTCTAAAGGTATTAAAACACAAGATCTCGGTAGCCAACTGTATTCACGTCTTCGAGAAATAACACGGCCATGAAACTTTTCTGCAATCCATTCACCTTAAAAGTCGCACCAGCCTCATTTTCGAAAAAGTAAGGTCCAATCACACCGCAAGTCCAAAAATCTTAGACTTTTCAACAATCATTCTTGGAGCTTCTGAGCCTCAATTGCGACAATTCTGCTTATTAACGTAGCCTCTGAGATGAAAATGGGTATCCTCACTGAAGATGATTTTTCCCGTCATTTGAAGGACCCAATCAGCGAAGTTACGACGTTTATGGTGATCGACCGGCTTGAGTTAACTAAACTTTAAAAGCCTTAAGATCTTAGTCTTTATGCAAAATACGGTGTAATGTCCTTTGTGGAATGTATAATTCCAAATATCGACGAGGAATCGACAAACCAAGACTTTCTTCAACTCTATGGGCTACAGCAGCAATATTCTCAATTGTTCTAAAGCGATGTACACGGTTTGGATTTTTCACATCACTAACTTGTCCCAAAAGTTCAAATTTTTCCAACAGTTTCACTATTGCCTGGGGCCAAGAAGGTGCTTTACCATTAATGGTGTAGTTTTTACTCATTAAATGTCAAAAGATGACAGTTTCAAAATTGACAGCTGCTCAAATAGCAAGCTTTTCAAAATGAAACCTCTTATTGGAAAACCCACTATGTTACGCTTATCGACTAAAGGTGTCAGGATAAGTGTTTTTAATGACTAAAAAGTCCAGCTTAAGTATTTTTTTAGTATATACAAAACATAATTTTTATGTACTTGTGTTATAAATATCATAATGTACGACATAAAGTGAAAAGAAAATATTTTTCGTAAGTAAAGTTATGATTAGATTAGAACTGAACTCTCAGAAACATTTAAAACTCTGTAACAATAAGTTAAAAACTTGTATGTTAAAGGAAAAAAAATTAACTACAAAAGTTTTTCTTCTTCCTCTTGCCTCCAAGTTTTGCGAAAAATGAAAATCTTGTTTTCTTGTTAGTTTTCCCCTCTTCTTATTATATCTATTTAGACTTTCTCAAACTGGCAAGTATTAAATTTCAAAAATTCTACAATGAGTAATAGTTTGATAAGTGTAATTTTCTACCCGACAACAGACCCACACACATACATCAGCTAGAAAATGTTCAATAAATCACCAACCACACATGACTATATATTTGAAAAAAAATTCCATTTACGTACGTAAGTGTTTCTGTCTGGCTATAGTAGTAAAGTAGTGACTACGAAAAACTAAAAATAAACTACGTCACACATATATATTTACAATAATGAACTTAGAACGATGAAATCTAGGAATGAAAAGTCCGTATTAGTCATTAAATAGAAAATATCTTCGTTATTTATGATAATATGATTGATTGAACATTTTCTTACGTCATCATGTTAAAAGTTCGAGGTTTTTCGTTAGCATAAAATAAAATTCTTGATTCTTAAAAAAAAACTCAACACCCTCCTTAAGCTACAAGTCTAAATACATATACAGCTATGTAAAGAGCTTTTGGATAAATCAATACAAAAAAGCATGTGGGTGAAAGTTATTCAACTGCGGAATAGTTTGTGTTTATGGTTTCGTTGAATCAGTGACCACATCCAATATGATTTATAATACATACGCAGAAATGTGTCTGGCATCGTCGACCAAATGGCGCAGTATGGATCACTGATCTGGATCGACGCATATTTGTAACAAAAGAATAGGGTGTACGAACCGGGTGAATAACGGACTGGCCGTGGTAGTATAAAATACTATACACCCAAATCGTTAATATAGTTCACGACATTCTGGTTACTACTCAAAGTAGGCTGATTTTCCAAGTGAGGACTTTATATTTATATAAGTTGAAATAGAGCAACGCGATGTGGAAATGGTCTCCGCAAATCGTGATTAGAACAGTTTTCGATTCAACTTCCGTATAATAGAGAACTGTAATGAATAAAATGGTTTAAGTACATACTAATATACAGGGTGTCCCGAAAGTGACTGACACGAATGGTACGGTTAGATATTAGATTTCTTGATCTAAGCGAAGACGATTTTACTTTTACCACTTCGCACTGTGAAGCTCCCTATCAAGTCATATAGGCTTTTGAAGAGGCGACTTCCAACGTAGCACCTTGTATTAAAAGTAAATCAATATCTCGAGAAATAACCATTTGTTTTTCGCAAGGCTCATATCATTAAAAAGGTGGTATAATTTTATTTTAAAAAAAAGTATAAGAGTCATGAAAATTTGCTTAAAAATTTTGCAAATTTAAACAAATCTCTTGTTTCTGTCTCGTTACAAGCTTCAAATATTTGAGCAATCAAGGTTTCATTATTTGGGATAGGATAAACTTTAGTTTTAGTGATCTAATTTAGTGATCTTGCGCGCCAATGTTTTGATCCGCGTCCACTGAATTGAAAACAAATTATTTAAATGTGGTTCAACGTGCCTTGCAAACTGTGGTGAGAGACCATCATGCATAAACCACATAGATTGCAGATTAATCAACGGAACTTCTTCCAAGAGTTCTTCGAATTAGTTTTGTAGGCAATTTACATATTTTGGACCATCCAATCTGACTGGAAGAAATTATCGGTCCTAGTAGTTCATCTCCAAATATACCACGCCAAACATTAACGGAGAATTTATGTTGATAGCTGTTATGTAAATTTATTTATTATTACTTCTCGGGTAAATGCAGCTTCATCAGTGAAAATGATTTTTTTTTTGGAAACTATAAAAATCTTCGGTTTTTTCTCGATTACCCATTCACCATCATCCAAAATATCTTGGGCCGATTAGTAATGATAAGGTAGAAGGTTTTCCTTTTTAATTTACCTGTGAACTACCGATTTTCAATTCCTTTTTTTGCCGGAATTTTTCTAACACTAGTCGTTGGATTGTTATGAATTTCACGAAAGACTCTTTCGATATTATCATGGCACATATATTACTGTTTCGACCATATATACTCGCATTCCTATGTCAATACCCAATAGAGAAGCGCTCTCCAACGCATACCTCATGGGCGTCAAGTAGCTCTTTTATATTTGTTTGAGGACCACCACGACACATTCTTAAGGTTATTTTTATGTATTTCGTATATAATGTCGCCGGTTGTAGCTTAATGGTTAAGAGAGTTTCTCATCACGCCGCGGGATGACATAAAAACGCGTTTGTATGTGTAAAAACATTCGTTGGGCTGACCACCTACAATGTGCACCAATCGTTAAAAACTGGTTCATAAGGTCTCAGTTGAGACGCGGTAAGGGCCGTTTACGGCCTCTGAGCCATAGTATTTTATATACTGGAACACTCATATTTGAATCTAAGACGCTTATGTATAATCTGGTTGTCATTTTTCCAATTTAGTCATGACGTATTTAGTCTTAGAGGATCGAATAGGCGTGTCTTATGGGATTTGAGAATAATCGCTGGTTAGTTAGTATTCTACGATTAGTATGCTAATTCGTCAGAAATTTAGATGACGGTTTTTTTTTGTTGGATGCCTGCTTCCGCACACTTAGACCGACTTTATGTACGGCTATGGGTCCGATTTACGTAAAACTATCTGCGATAGTTTTACGTAACTAACTTGAATAGCTCCATGTCAGTCTATAGTACTGACATGGACGATGGGATGGACCAAGGATTCTGAACTCAACCTATCCAGATGTTTTCATTCACACCATCGATCGCAAAGCCCAACCATCGATTGCAAAGTACCTCCCACTCCAACTGCGGCAGCTTTAACAGAATTATAGTAGTAAATGAGACCTACAAGATAGTGGAACCTCCAAAACTCTATTAAAAATGTGTATTTATTCCCACCTAAAAATAAATACTTCAGTCTATGTACTATCGATCAGATATTTTGTTTATTACTAATTGAATGCTCTAATGGACAAAGGGTATCTTTCATACCTTCGCCACTTAATCCAATCACATATTATTTAAATACTCACTTTATTTTGCATGCTGTCAAGAATGGAGAATTTCCATGTATCTGGAAGATGGCTAGACATGTTTTACTAAAAAAGGAGAGGAAACCTGATAGTGCGTGTTTGCGTCATATTGACAATTTTGCCTGTTTCACACCTTCGGGAAACTATATGAGCACCTACTGCGTCACAAACTAACTGACACAGTCAACAGAGCGGGCGTATCCCAGTAGTGTTTACCCTAGATGTACTTGAGGAAGGCTCGGTTCTAGAACCAGTTCTTCGGAATATTCTTTATGATGGTGTTTTCAGAATTCCCTTGCCCAAGCTAGTGGGATATGCCGATAGCCTCGCACTAATCGTATCGGCGAAATATGAACAACTCGTAGAGCGAGTAGAAAACGCGGTTGAAGTCATCTCCAAATGTCCAAACAGGAAATAACTTTCTTTGGTAGTCACATCAATGATATTGTATGAGTACCCCTATAGATTCGAGCATTGGGCACTGCAAAGGAATAGACTATAGCCATGTTGTTCTTTTAATACGTTCTCCATTGGATAGTACATATACCTCTGTGAAATTAGCCCGAAAAATTTTCCCGAAAAATAGTTAAAGTTAAATATGGCAATACATAAATATAACTATAACTATAAGTATATAAATAATATAAAATAATTATAACTATCATGATATAAACTGTATCTATATCAAAAATGAAAATTTAGAATGTAATAACTAAAGATTTAAATAAAACATTTATTGTAGATGGAATAACAAACCGTGTGTACAAAAAATTAGTGGCCAAATTTTAGTTATAGTCGTCTGAAGTCATACTAGATATGGATTACAAAACACGAGATGGTATAGATTATGTAGGTGATTGATACAACTCTCATCTGGCACAGTATGAAAAAAATTCTATTAGCCATATTTTAGCTATAGTCGTCTGAAGTCATACTAGATATGGATTACAAAACACGAGATGGTATAGATTATGTAGGTGATTGATACAACTCTCATCTGGCACTGAAAGAAATTTGGAATTTCGCGTGAAAGAAATTTGTAGAGTTTATGCGCGCCATCTTTGGTACATTGAGATAACTATATAGTTTTTGCGCTAGTGAACTGAGTACTGCTTAGTGAAAACAGAAATGAAATTTTTCATTTCTGAGTTCACTTTGGTAAAATCGTATGGATATTTCACGCGAAATCGATCTGAGTACTAGCCTTAACTCTAAAGAAAATTATTGGGAAATTGTTCTGTTGCAAGTGTCCGTAAATCCGAATTGGGTCTAATTGAGCTTAAACAAATGACGATGCCAAACTTTGAAAATATTGAAGTTATCGCTGCCAAAACTCTGACTGGATAGAAACTTGTTTATTGTTAGCATGTATGTTACTCCAATTGAATGTGTGAGTGACAGAGAAAAAGCTGTTTGATTGGTAAAAGTGACGTGAAAAGTAAGTAGTAAAAGTGACGTGATATGAATGTACATTCAAGGATGTTGGGGTGTGAATGGAATGATGTATGTGAAAACTTTTAAGCTGATTTCGTTCTAGATTCCGATCTCGTAATACTAAACGGTTGCAGGCCAACACGGATTGCGAATGTTAGAGTTAGAGCCAATACGATAGACATTACTCTAATGTCTAGCGGACTGGTCGGCCAAGTCACTTGGACTGTAACAGATGAGAATTTGGGTGGTGATCATTATATGATCGAAGTATGCAAATGTGAGGTGAATGTTGTTAACCAACCTAAGGTGATCATGATTTATAATAATGAATGAGATTTTCATAATAAATGATGTCCTTCAACTTGAGGATGATATAGAGAGAGTAAATGAGGAGCGTTCTAAGTAAGTAGGCACTTCGGAAAGGAAGGTGAATGGGTGGTTGAACCAGTATTGGTATTGGTATGGCATTCAGTATTGGTATGAAAGAAAACAGATAGCCTTGCGTCGGTTCAACAGCTGCATTTGCAGACAATGCAGGATTAATAATGATCGCACAAATGCTAAGTTGAAAAAGGCTATCCGTAGAGCAACAAGGAAATGTTGGCGAGACTAGGTGTCTCGAATGACTCATAGGACCACAACAAAGGATGTATGGGATAAATTTAATAGAGTGAGAGGTCATACAGCGCAAAGCAGAAATGTCGTGCTAGATGACAAAGAAAATGGAAATAAATTCTTGCGAATGATGGGTGGATGTTCCAAACGTGGCAATGATGAATGTATGATACCCGATAATGATAATGTACTTCGAATGATATGTGTGTTTAAATGAATGAATTTCTGAAAGTTTTAGGCACTTCAAAGTCTATGACTCCAGGAACTCATCGAGTGAGCTATCGAATGATTGCGAATTTGGAAGGTAACTTTGCTTCAAATTCTTAATAAGGTGTGGATGAGTAACAAAATACCGGAAAAATGGAGAGAAGATAGAGTGGTATCCATTCCCAAAAGAGATCGGAAAAGAAATCTGGCAACAAACTACAGGGGAATTTGTATGTTGAACGAGCTTATGAAAGTGGTGAATGATGAAAGGTATGACGAAAAACTACCTTTGGGTTCCGTCGCACACCACTCTCCCAATGAATGTGTGGAAAAGTTTGTGTGGGAAGTACGAATGAAAAATAAAGAAATTGTGGCGATATTTTTGGAAATTTATAGGGCGTATGACTTTGTGGTTCCAGGGAAACTTTATCAAGTTCTTTTAAACTTGGATTTCCCTAGAAAAATTTGTGAATGGGTGTATGATTTTATGAATGGACGGAAATAAGTTGTGTGTGTGGAAGGGATTACAGATTGGAAGGAGATGTGGATATTGGACTTCCGCAAGTGGTTAAATTTCACCAATTCTCTTCAATCTGTATACGAGCTCGATTCATGGAGTAAAGATCCTAACATTGAAACAGTATGTGATCGAGCTCAGAAATGTGTGGATCAGGTAATCAACTGTTTGACGGATTTAAATTCACGTGTAAATACGAGAAAAGGTTGTTGTATGGATTTTCGAATGCGACAAAGAATTGAATATGTAAATTTGATTACTTATTTTGGGATATGGATCGATCAACGTTTAAATTTTAAAGCGCACATGGAGAAACTAACTGATAATTGCAAGAGTAGATTAAATATCATCAAAAGGGCGAGTACAGCGAAATGATGAGCTCATCCTAATGTGACTGACATGCCACGGAAGGCGCTACTGCTAGAGTTGTATTGGAGGCGATCAATTCAACCTCAATACACACTCTATGGTCTGATATGGGCGATTCACCTCTCAATTATAAGAGAGTATAGATCACCGTACGTGAAACTGTGCGAATGATTATGAAAGTTAACGCATTAGTAAATGAAATGATAACCAGATTGCAGGCAGGAACAAATTTCAGGAAAAACTCAAAGAACCCGCTTGATTTTGGATAATATGAACATATTCGACAATCTTTATTGTTGAAATCGTCGAATGTCGGAATCCAAAATCTTGAGCTCGTTGATTTACTATTTTTACATCCCAGACTTCATCGTAAGGGTTTTTTCGAAGTTATCATGGTACTGATTAAAAGAATAAAAAGAAAATGTGTGGTCGTAATAACCACTGCTTATATCTCAGAGGGCCAAAATTTAGCGCCCTCTGTTGAAGACAAACATATTTTGGGCCAGAAACATTGACACGCGATTTTGCACGTTTCTGAAATATTTTAGGAGTTGTTCATCCGCCGTTCTATGAGATAGGACGACGTCTTTGAATACTGCAAGTTTTTCTGTATAGACTGTACGCCAAATATTCCAATCAAGTTGGGATACTGGAGGACAATTTTTCTTTGACAATTTTTCTTGTGAAAATGTATGCCTTTCGGATCCCTCTTTTGGCCAAAAATAGTCTATTTGTTGGTCTTTAGTCCCGGGGTTTTGATGTTCCAGCTCCTTCAGAAAAGCCGAAGGTTCTTGGAATCTTTGTGTAAAATCATTTGTTAAACATGACCACCTATATTGTGCATTAACACGTATTAATGGTTCGTAAGGTCTCAGTTGAGTTGCAATTAGCGGCCGTTTACGGCCTTTAAGCCATAAATTATTAAACTCATTATTTATTATATCAATTTTAATTTTAATTTATCGTTTTTATTTAATGCTAAATTACTAGTGCAAAATCAATATTATTATTAACGATAACGATTAATATTATTAAAAAGATTTCCACCTTTTTGTTGAACTACACTGTTAAAAATTATAATTTATAACAACAAATTTTATTAAAAGCTTCACACCATAATGTTCGAATCCCGATAAGGGCAGATGCAAAAGGAATTCCCAAAAGAATCACCGGGATTACGATCAGTGGTGTGAATGAAAACATCTATGACCCTCTGTTGGAGTGCAGAATTCATGAGCGATCCATCTTCCATTTCAGTACTATAGGCCTGGCATGGAGCTATGCAATGTGCAGTGGTTCTATGTAAAACGGACCTATAGTCGTACGTTCAAGATTTGGCTATGTAATGGTGTAAGTCGTTCAAAAGATAATGATTTCAATTCAGAGTTTAAGGTCG
The DNA here is from genome assembly GCA_963932295.1 of Tipula lateralis. Taxonomy (NCBI): domain Eukaryota; kingdom Metazoa; phylum Arthropoda; class Insecta; order Diptera; family Tipulidae; genus Tipula; species Tipula lateralis. The sequence goes on from OZ010737.1 coordinate 141,586,395, forward strand.
GTAGCTATTCTTCGCTATTGATCCATTGTCAAGATCGATTCTAATTTAGTTAATATTTTGCCATTTAACATTTTTTTTTATCCTAGTACTTCTGACCGAATTGATGACGTAGTCGCACAGACTTTATTTTATTATATTGATCCCACTGTGAGTTCTTACGTCATCAACCCCGGCATGATAACCACCATGTTAGTACAGAAGTAATTTACAGTTTTCTACTTATTAATATATTGCCTCCCACTGAGAAATTCATCGTGGCTTAATTATAGGTATTTACTCATACCTACATTTTATTTTGATGCTATGCGGATTTTATTTCACGATAGAATGAACCGAAACCGATATGAAATTATTCCACATCTTCCGTTTATTGATTTACTTCCGTTTAGTTGATAATCGAAAACTTGTTTAATTGCCAAGATTTGTAATTAGTTCGTAATAGAATGTGAAGTTAGACCTCTGAAATGATCAATTCGAATTACCAAGTCGTGCTCACTAGCAAGCCATAAAATCTTTTCAGTGAGAAGCGGCTGCTTGCATCGAAAAGTTGAGAACAATTCAAACAATTCATGCGAACAATTCATTTATGCCCCAAAATCGCGTCTGAGACTGATCAAGTTCTTGAGAACCTGTCGTATTTGACTTCACGGTTTCTCCATGTATACAACAATGCATATCCCGAATTTCGGCCCTTAAAACCGTTTCTTGTTCAGTTGGTTAATGACCTCTTGCTTACCGTTTCAGGAACTAGTAGCTAATTTATAATTGACACCTCCAAATACTTGGATAAATTAAATAACATTCATATCCAAGATGAGTCACATAAAAGGGCCATTCGTTCTTCAGACGACGGAAACCTCCAAAAATGAGAAAAAACTTATCACCAAACTTAAAATTCAGCAAAACAAGCCAATAATGTCACAGTGCGGATATAAACTAAACATCTCAGTTCTATTTGAGATGGCTTCAACTGTCAAGCAACTATCAAGGGGAATAAACTACCCTAGCCGTACCCTAGCCAATTAAACCTGTCAGGTTTAATGGTACCTAAAATTAAACCTGACAGGTTTAATTTTAGGTACCATACACGTAATATATGTGCAGTCACAGAACGTGAATGCAATCAAAATGCCACCACAACTGTATATGTACAGATGATCCCAGTAGCTCTGCAAATAAATTATGTTATTCACAAATGGAACTTGGTGTAGTTAATGGAAGAACGCATGGTGTACCAAGGGAATTACTTGTATCAAATATTGAATGCGAATCCAACGTATGGCTGGAATCAGTTGAAAGATTGATTCAGGATCGTTGAACTGAGACGGACATTAAAATTCCCTAGACCAACGTATCTGAGAACCCCGTTAACTCAGCCTGAACTCATGGATATATTGAAAAAAAATGTATCCCGGACTTCGAATAGCAGGACAAGTTGCAGGACCAGTATTTTACTTCTATACACCTGATGGTATACAGTTACGGGTCCATTGATGAAGCTGGGATGGGATAGAAAGAAAGCTATAGTTTTATTTAGATATTTTAAGAAAGCGAATATTTTTTAAGAGAAATCAATGATTGTTTATTACATTGTAAAGAGGAAGGTATGCCATTAACATTTGAAAACAATATCAGCCATATCCTTCTCATTAAATTTCTTATGATCAATTCGCGTATTTACTACTGTACGTCCTCTATAACTTCTCGAATTCTATATTTAAGGTCTTGAATCGATTTTTGAAAATTGGTAAAGACCTTATATTTCACGTGGCCCGAAGTAAAAAGTCTAAAGGTATTAAAACACAAGATCTCGGTAGCCAACTGTATTCACGTCTTCGAGAAATAACACGGCCATGAAACTTTTCTGCAATCCATTCACCTTAAAAGTCGCACCAGCCTCATTTTCGAAAAAGTAAGGTCCAATCACACCGCAAGTCCAAAAATCTTAGACTTTTCAACAATCATTCTTGGAGCTTCTGAGCCTCAATTGCGACAATTCTGCTTATTAACGTAGCCTCTGAGATGAAAATGGGTATCCTCACTGAAGATGATTTTTCCCGTCATTTGAAGGACCCAATCAGCGAAGTTACGACGTTTATGGTGATCGACCGGCTTGAGTTAACTAAACTTTAAAAGCCTTAAGATCTTAGTCTTTATGCAAAATACGGTGTAATGTCCTTTGTGGAATGTATAATTCCAAATATCGACGAGGAATCGACAAACCAAGACTTTCTTCAACTCTATGGGCTACAGCAGCAATATTCTCAATTGTTCTAAAGCGATGTACACGGTTTGGATTTTTCACATCACTAACTTGTCCCAAAAGTTCAAATTTTTCCAACAGTTTCACTATTGCCTGGGGCCAAGAAGGTGCTTTACCATTAATGGTGTAGTTTTTACTCATTAAATGTCAAAAGATGACAGTTTCAAAATTGACAGCTGCTCAAATAGCAAGCTTTTCAAAATGAAACCTCTTATTGGAAAACCCACTATGTTACGCTTATCGACTAAAGGTGTCAGGATAAGTGTTTTTAATGACTAAAAAGTCCAGCTTAAGTATTTTTTTAGTATATACAAAACATAATTTTTATGTACTTGTGTTATAAATATCATAATGTACGACATAAAGTGAAAAGAAAATATTTTTCGTAAGTAAAGTTATGATTAGATTAGAACTGAACTCTCAGAAACATTTAAAACTCTGTAACAATAAGTTAAAAACTTGTATGTTAAAGGAAAAAAAATTAACTACAAAAGTTTTTCTTCTTCCTCTTGCCTCCAAGTTTTGCGAAAAATGAAAATCTTGTTTTCTTGTTAGTTTTCCCCTCTTCTTATTATATCTATTTAGACTTTCTCAAACTGGCAAGTATTAAATTTCAAAAATTCTACAATGAGTAATAGTTTGATAAGTGTAATTTTCTACCCGACAACAGACCCACACACATACATCAGCTAGAAAATGTTCAATAAATCACCAACCACACATGACTATATATTTGAAAAAAAATTCCATTTACGTACGTAAGTGTTTCTGTCTGGCTATAGTAGTAAAGTAGTGACTACGAAAAACTAAAAATAAACTACGTCACACATATATATTTACAATAATGAACTTAGAACGATGAAATCTAGGAATGAAAAGTCCGTATTAGTCATTAAATAGAAAATATCTTCGTTATTTATGATAATATGATTGATTGAACATTTTCTTACGTCATCATGTTAAAAGTTCGAGGTTTTTCGTTAGCATAAAATAAAATTCTTGATTCTTAAAAAAAAACTCAACACCCTCCTTAAGCTACAAGTCTAAATACATATACAGCTATGTAAAGAGCTTTTGGATAAATCAATACAAAAAAGCATGTGGGTGAAAGTTATTCAACTGCGGAATAGTTTGTGTTTATGGTTTCGTTGAATCAGTGACCACATCCAATATGATTTATAATACATACGCAGAAATGTGTCTGGCATCGTCGACCAAATGGCGCAGTATGGATCACTGATCTGGATCGACGCATATTTGTAACAAAAGAATAGGGTGTACGAACCGGGTGAATAACGGACTGGCCGTGGTAGTATAAAATACTATACACCCAAATCGTTAATATAGTTCACGACATTCTGGTTACTACTCAAAGTAGGCTGATTTTCCAAGTGAGGACTTTATATTTATATAAGTTGAAATAGAGCAACGCGATGTGGAAATGGTCTCCGCAAATCGTGATTAGAACAGTTTTCGATTCAACTTCCGTATAATAGAGAACTGTAATGAATAAAATGGTTTAAGTACATACTAATATACAGGGTGTCCCGAAAGTGACTGACACGAATGGTACGGTTAGATATTAGATTTCTTGATCTAAGCGAAGACGATTTTACTTTTACCACTTCGCACTGTGAAGCTCCCTATCAAGTCATATAGGCTTTTGAAGAGGCGACTTCCAACGTAGCACCTTGTATTAAAAGTAAATCAATATCTCGAGAAATAACCATTTGTTTTTCGCAAGGCTCATATCATTAAAAAGGTGGTATAATTTTATTTTAAAAAAAAGTATAAGAGTCATGAAAATTTGCTTAAAAATTTTGCAAATTTAAACAAATCTCTTGTTTCTGTCTCGTTACAAGCTTCAAATATTTGAGCAATCAAGGTTTCATTATTTGGGATAGGATAAACTTTAGTTTTAGTGATCTAATTTAGTGATCTTGCGCGCCAATGTTTTGATCCGCGTCCACTGAATTGAAAACAAATTATTTAAATGTGGTTCAACGTGCCTTGCAAACTGTGGTGAGAGACCATCATGCATAAACCACATAGATTGCAGATTAATCAACGGAACTTCTTCCAAGAGTTCTTCGAATTAGTTTTGTAGGCAATTTACATATTTTGGACCATCCAATCTGACTGGAAGAAATTATCGGTCCTAGTAGTTCATCTCCAAATATACCACGCCAAACATTAACGGAGAATTTATGTTGATAGCTGTTATGTAAATTTATTTATTATTACTTCTCGGGTAAATGCAGCTTCATCAGTGAAAATGATTTTTTTTTTGGAAACTATAAAAATCTTCGGTTTTTTCTCGATTACCCATTCACCATCATCCAAAATATCTTGGGCCGATTAGTAATGATAAGGTAGAAGGTTTTCCTTTTTAATTTACCTGTGAACTACCGATTTTCAATTCCTTTTTTTGCCGGAATTTTTCTAACACTAGTCGTTGGATTGTTATGAATTTCACGAAAGACTCTTTCGATATTATCATGGCACATATATTACTGTTTCGACCATATATACTCGCATTCCTATGTCAATACCCAATAGAGAAGCGCTCTCCAACGCATACCTCATGGGCGTCAAGTAGCTCTTTTATATTTGTTTGAGGACCACCACGACACATTCTTAAGGTTATTTTTATGTATTTCGTATATAATGTCGCCGGTTGTAGCTTAATGGTTAAGAGAGTTTCTCATCACGCCGCGGGATGACATAAAAACGCGTTTGTATGTGTAAAAACATTCGTTGGGCTGACCACCTACAATGTGCACCAATCGTTAAAAACTGGTTCATAAGGTCTCAGTTGAGACGCGGTAAGGGCCGTTTACGGCCTCTGAGCCATAGTATTTTATATACTGGAACACTCATATTTGAATCTAAGACGCTTATGTATAATCTGGTTGTCATTTTTCCAATTTAGTCATGACGTATTTAGTCTTAGAGGATCGAATAGGCGTGTCTTATGGGATTTGAGAATAATCGCTGGTTAGTTAGTATTCTACGATTAGTATGCTAATTCGTCAGAAATTTAGATGACGGTTTTTTTTTGTTGGATGCCTGCTTCCGCACACTTAGACCGACTTTATGTACGGCTATGGGTCCGATTTACGTAAAACTATCTGCGATAGTTTTACGTAACTAACTTGAATAGCTCCATGTCAGTCTATAGTACTGACATGGACGATGGGATGGACCAAGGATTCTGAACTCAACCTATCCAGATGTTTTCATTCACACCATCGATCGCAAAGCCCAACCATCGATTGCAAAGTACCTCCCACTCCAACTGCGGCAGCTTTAACAGAATTATAGTAGTAAATGAGACCTACAAGATAGTGGAACCTCCAAAACTCTATTAAAAATGTGTATTTATTCCCACCTAAAAATAAATACTTCAGTCTATGTACTATCGATCAGATATTTTGTTTATTACTAATTGAATGCTCTAATGGACAAAGGGTATCTTTCATACCTTCGCCACTTAATCCAATCACATATTATTTAAATACTCACTTTATTTTGCATGCTGTCAAGAATGGAGAATTTCCATGTATCTGGAAGATGGCTAGACATGTTTTACTAAAAAAGGAGAGGAAACCTGATAGTGCGTGTTTGCGTCATATTGACAATTTTGCCTGTTTCACACCTTCGGGAAACTATATGAGCACCTACTGCGTCACAAACTAACTGACACAGTCAACAGAGCGGGCGTATCCCAGTAGTGTTTACCCTAGATGTACTTGAGGAAGGCTCGGTTCTAGAACCAGTTCTTCGGAATATTCTTTATGATGGTGTTTTCAGAATTCCCTTGCCCAAGCTAGTGGGATATGCCGATAGCCTCGCACTAATCGTATCGGCGAAATATGAACAACTCGTAGAGCGAGTAGAAAACGCGGTTGAAGTCATCTCCAAATGTCCAAACAGGAAATAACTTTCTTTGGTAGTCACATCAATGATATTGTATGAGTACCCCTATAGATTCGAGCATTGGGCACTGCAAAGGAATAGACTATAGCCATGTTGTTCTTTTAATACGTTCTCCATTGGATAGTACATATACCTCTGTGAAATTAGCCCGAAAAATTTTCCCGAAAAATAGTTAAAGTTAAATATGGCAATACATAAATATAACTATAACTATAAGTATATAAATAATATAAAATAATTATAACTATCATGATATAAACTGTATCTATATCAAAAATGAAAATTTAGAATGTAATAACTAAAGATTTAAATAAAACATTTATTGTAGATGGAATAACAAACCGAGTGTACAAAAAATTAGTGGCCAAATTTTAGTTATAGTCGTCTGAAGTCATACTAGATATGGATTACAAAACACGAGATGGTATAGATTATGTAGGTGATTGATACAACTCTCATCTGGCACAGTATGAAAAAAATTCTATTAGCCATATTTTAGCTATAGTCGTCTGAAGTCATACTAGATATGGATTACAAAACACGAGATGGTATAGATTATGTAGGTGATTGATACAACTCGCATCTGGCACAGTATGAAAAAAATTCTATTAGCCATATTTTAGCTATAGTCGTCTGAAGTCATACTAGATATGGATTACAAAACACGAGATGGTATAGATTATGTAGGTGATTGATACAACTCTCATCTGGCACAGTATGAAACAAATTCTATTAGCCATATTTAGCTATAGTCGTCTGAAGTCATACTACATATGGATTACAAAACACGAGATGGTATAGATTATGTAGGTGATTGATACAACTCTCATCTGGCACAGTATGAAAAAAATTCTATTAGCCATATTTTAGCTATAGTCGTCTGAAGTCATACTAGATATGGATTACAAAACACGAGATGGTATAGATTATGTAGGTGATTGATACAACTCTCATCTGGCACAGTATGAAAAAAATTCTATTAGCCATATTTAGCTATAGTCGTCTGAAGTCATACTAGATATGGATTACAAAACACGAGATGGTATAGATTATGTAGGTGATTGATACAACTCTCATCTGGCACAGTATGAAAAAAATGCTATTAGCCATATTTTAGCTATAGTCGTCTGAAGTCATACTACATATGGATTACAAAACACGAGATGGTATAGATTATGTAGGTGATTGATACAACTCTCATCTGGCACAGTATGAAAAAAATTCTATTAGCCATATTTTAGCTATAGTCGTGTGAAGTCATACTAGATATGGAATACAAAACACGAGATGGTATAGATTATGTAAGTGTTTGATACAACTCTCATCTGGCACAGTATGAAAAAAATTCTATTAGCCATATTTAGCTATAGTCGTCTGAAGTCATACTAGATATGGATTACAAAACACGAGATGGTATAGATTATGTAGGTGATTGATACAACTCTCATCTGGCACAGTATGAAAAAAATTCTATTAGCCATATTTTAGCTATAGTCGTCTGAAGTCATACTAGATATGGATTACAAAACACGAGATGGTATAGATTATGTAGGTGATTGATACAACTCTCATCTGGCACAGTATGAAACAAATTCTATTAGCCATATTTAGCTATAGTCGTCTGAAGTCATACTACATATGGATTACAAAACACGAGATGGTATAGATTATGTAGGTGATTGATACAACTCTCATCTGGCACAGTATGAAAAAAATTCTATTAGCCATATTTTAGCTATAGTCGTCTGAAGTCATACTAGATATGGATTACAAAACACGAGATGGTATAGATTATGTAGGTGATTGATACAACTCTCATCTGGCACAGTATGAAAAAAATTCTATTAGCCATATTTTAGCTATAGTCGTCTGAAGTCATACTAGATATGGATTACAAAACACGAGATGGTATAGATTATGTAGGTGATTGATACAACTCTCATCTGGCACAGTATGAAACAAATTCTATTAGCCATATTTTAGCTATAGTCGTCTGAAGTCATACTAGATATGGATTACAAAACACGAGATGGTATAGATTATGTAGGTGATTGATACAACTCTCATCTGGCACAGTATGAAAAAAATTCTATTAGCCATATTTTAGCTATAGTCGTCTGAAGTCCTTCTAGATATGGATTACAAAACACGAGATGGTATAGATTATGTAGGTGATTGATACAACTCTCATCTGGCACAGTATGAAAAAAATTCTATTAGCCATATTTAGCTATAGTCGTCTGAAGTCATACTACATATGGATTACAAAACACGAGATGGTATAGATTATGTAGGTGATTGATACAACTCTCATCTGGCACAGTATGAAAAAAATTCTATTAGCCATATTTTAGCTATAGTCGTCTGAAGTCATACTAGATATGGATTACAAAACACGAGATGGTATAGATTATGTAGGTGATTGATACAACTCTCATCTGGCACAGTATGAAAAAAATTCTATTAGCCATATTTTAGCTATAGTCGTCTGAAGTCATACTAGATATGGATTACAAAACACGAGATGGTATAGATTATGTAGGTGATTGATACAACTAGATATGGATACTAGATACTAGATATGGATTACAAAACACGAGATGGTATAGATTATGTAGGTGATTGATACAACTCTCATCTGGCACAGTATGAAAAAAATTCTATTAGCCATATTTTAGCTATAGTCGTCTGAAGTCATACTAGATATGGATTACAAAACACGAGATGGTATAGATTATGTAGGTGATTGATACAACTCTCATCTGGCACAGTATGAAAAAAATTCTATTAGCCATATTTTAGCTATAGTCGTCTGAAGTCATACTAGATATGGATTACAAAACACGAGATGGTATAGATTATGTAGGTGATTGATACAACTCTCATCTGGCACAGTATGAAACAAATTCTATTAGCCATATTTAGCTATAGTCGTCTGAAGTCATACTACATATGGATTACAAAACACGAGATGGTATAGATGATGTAGGTGATTGATACAACTCTCATCTGGCACAGTATGAAAAAAATTCTATTAGCCATATTTTAGCTATAGTCGTCTGAAGTCATACTAGATATGGATTACAAAACACGAGATGGTATAGATTATGTAGGTGATTGATACAACTCTCATCTGGCACAGTATGAAACAAATTCTATTAGCCATATTTAGCTATAGTCGTCTGAAGTCATACTACATATGGATTACAAAACACGAGATGGTATAGATGATGTAGGTGATTGATACAACTCTCATCTGGCACAGTATGAAAAAAATTCTATTAGCCATATTTTAGCTATAGTCGTCTGAAGTCATACTAGATATGGATTACAAAACACGAGATGGTATAGATTATGTAGGTGATTGATACAACTCTCATCTGGCACAGTATGAAACAAATTCTATTAGCCATATTTAGCTATAGTCGTCTGAAGTCATACTACATATGGATTACAAAACACGAGATGGTATAGATTATGTAGGTGATTGATACAACTCTCATCTGGCACAGTATGAAAAAAATTCTATTAGCCATATTTTAGCTATAGTCGTCTGAAGTCATACTAGATTTGAATTATGTGTATACCATTTAAAATGTGTTTATAAAATGTTTGCGAAATTCTATTAAAATGGATAAAAAGAGAAAGAGAAAAATTTTTTTTTTGCTTTAGTATATAAAGAAATTTTTTTTCGATTTATTTCATTTATTTTTCAAACGTTGAGCTATCCGTTTCATACTGTGTTTTCAGATTTTTTATATTGTGGTTGTAATCGCTTTATTTTACCAAATTACATACATTTTAATTGACTCTCGCATTTCCTTGGACATCCTTTAAAACTGTTTTTGATTATATTTTGCATATTCCGTGTGTGACATTTGAATTCATTTGAACTTCTATTTGTATCGTTTCTAATATCGTTCATTGCATATATATTTATTTATTTTTAGATTCAAATTTTGTTAGATATTAGGTTTTAGTTTATTCTTGTTAGATATTAGGTTAATATTACATTAATTTTAGTTATATAAACGATATTCTTAATATTATATAGATATAAGGTTGTTTATTTTGGTGTTTGAATTATTTAAAATGCCTTTTAATAAATTTGAGTTAACCGTAGATAATATAGAAATTATCAAACAAATTATTATAAAAAATGTTACTAATGTTTTTGAAATTAAATTTAGTACAAATCCTAATATTAATAATCTTCTTACGGTTATTTGCAAAGAATTACACTTTAAAAAAAAATCTGTAATGCAAAGTAAATTAATTTACTTATATAAAAATGATTTTCAATTTAGAACTGAAATAGAAACTGCAATTTTAAAAAAACAAACAAAATTAAAAATTTTGGAATCAAACTTTGAAAAAAGTAATAACGATAAAAGTCTAGAAGTTCAAAATAATATCAATATAAATTTTGAAAATTTGGAGAACTTTTCTAAATCTACTTCCATTTTCACAAATCAAAATCGATCTCTTACGATTATTAAAGACCCAAATGAAGAGAACTTATATATCAAGAATAATAATGCACCTTTCATTGAAATGAAATTACATTTAGAAATCCCAATTTCTATATGGAATAATATTTTTGACAAAAAAAAAAATATTTTTATACAAAATAAGTATTCATCGATTATATCAGAACTACTCACTAAATTCACTGGTTGTTTGATAAGCATTAAAAGTTATGATATTAATCAAAAATCAATTTCAATTCGTGCTTACTGTTCTCATAAAGATAACGCAAGTGAATGTAGAAAATATAAACTAACTAACAAAGATTTAGAATCTAATATATTTAAAGTGCTGTATTCTAACGTTCCAATAGACCATCGGTATATGAAAAGTTCTCCAGTTCGTCAGCATAACCGTGCGAGTTTAAAGAACATTCTGTTGAAAAAAACGGTTGAACAAATAAAGGAAGATCTTTTGGAACAAGAAGAGCCAGACTTCGTTATTAAACATAAAACATTAATAAAATCTAAAACTGATGATGTTTTAAGAAAAATTAAATCTGAGGCTCTGAAGGAACAAGATTTAGATTCAGATGACCTAGTTGATTTATATTTGGAAATCAAACAGCAAAATCTAGAAAAGTCAACTCAATATTTACAAAGACTATCCATAATTCCATTTTTCACCATTTCGTTTAGTAAAGCTCAATACGATGTTTTACAATATGTACGGCAATATAACGAAAACAAACTTGTTGCATATATAGATGCCACTGGTGGGTTAATTCGTCCTCCAGACGACGATTGCAATCGAATTTTTTATTATGCTCTTATCATTCCATTACAAGTATATGCAAATGAATCAACAGACCCATTTCCTATAACTGATTTAGTTAGTGCAAGTCATAATTTTGAAACCATTGGACATTGGTTGCGTACATACAAAATATTTCTCAATGGCCAAACAACGATATGGCCATTATTCGATACAATAGTTACAGATTTTAGTTTTGCTCAAATAAATTCAGTTTTAGATTCCTTTAATAATTTAAATATTGTTCAATATTTACAACTATGTTATTCTTATATTAATACCAACAAAGTTAAACAATTTTCTGAAAAATATGTGAAAGTTCATTTATGTTGCTCGCATTTAATGAAAAATATGTTGAATGATATAAATAAAAGTTTTGCTCGCAATTCAAAGGTCTCAAAGTACATTAAAGAGATTATCGCATCATTTTATTTAATGAAAAACTACAGCGATATAAAAACTTCATTTAGTAACTTCGCATTTCTGCTTTCATCTAAAACATCTAATGAAAAAACAACAACTGCATTGAACAATATTTTAAATTTTATTTCTGAGTATGGGTTACAAAATGAAATTTCTGAATCAGAAATTGATATTGAACAGGATCAATTAAATTTAGATAAAATTGATGAGAAAACTGAAATGAATGCAAAAACTATTTATGAACAAAGTCCTTTCTTTTCAGATTTTATAAGTATTGTGAACTTTGCGATTAATGACTCAGAAACTAGTAATATTACAACTTACGCGATAAATATGTTTTATAATCCCAATTTTTTGAAAAAGTTTTGCAAAAAATATTTAACATATATATGCATGTGGTCCTTAATTCTCGGGCAAGAGCATCGGCTTAGCAATAGCCATGTCGAAAATTACTTTGCTACTATAAAGAGACGATGTCAGAAAGCGCCACATTTAGGAAGGCTACCTACAAAATGTCTAAGATTTTTGAAAGTAATCAACGAACGAAATATGTATTTACATAAAAAACTCGCGTTAAAGGTACCAAAAAAAACTTTAAAACCAAATTTAACCAATTCTTTGAAACAAACTGTTGGCAAATTAACTCTTTCAAAATTATTAAATAAAACAGAAAAATGGGGTCCTAAAAAATCATTGATGAAAAGGAAGATTAATAACTTCAACTTAAAAAATATTTTGGATTTTAATTCGAAAACTGAAGAAGAGCAGTTAATAATATCTTCCAAATTACAGATAAAGGCCCACCAAAATATGAGTTTATACCATGCAACTCCTATAAAAATCAGCAATAATCATTATAGATTATCCCATAATCCATTTCTGCAAAATGGAAATCTAGATAAAGCAGATTTTTATAAAAATACATGTGGCTTTGACTCTTTTGTTCAATGTCTAGTGAATATACAAGCAGTATTCAGGCAAACCATATTTGAGCAATCTACTCATTTGTCAGAAATCGTCGATTCATTGCTTAATGATAATTATCTAAAGGCCAAAAAACTACGATTTGATGCACTACATCCAATCTTTAAACACGATAGTGATTGTGAGTCAAACATTACAAAGATTACAGATCATTATCTTAAAATTTACCCAACTTGCAAAATTACATTTTTGTGTCCACTTTGTAAAATAACAAGCAATGAAAGACGCCAATATGTAAGCATAGATGCAATGGAACTAGAGAAGATGGAAATTCCCAACTTACAAGAATGTTTATCTACATACAAAATAACCCATTCAAAATTTTGCTGCAGTACGAATATGGAAGTTACGACAAATGAATACAACAAGTTTATCGCAATCAATTGTGAATATTTATATCCAACCAACCATAAAAAAATTTCAATAAGTGATGTACCCCAAACATTGACCATAAATAAAGTAAGATTCACCTTAAACTCTATAGTCAATTTCCGATCAACTGCAAAGCACTACGAAGCGTTCTGTAAAAGAAACGATTATTGGGAACAATATGACGACCTAACTAAGTATGTAGTAAAAGTAAGAAATCCTAATATTATCAAACTCGAGCCCCATATGTTATTTTATTGCAATGAAATATAAAACATACAATAAACATAATACATTAACTATAATGCATTAATTATAATGCACTATCATAATACAAAAATTAAATTTAAAAAACCACCTCTAACAATCTATGGCTAAGAGGCCGTAAACGCCCCTTACCGCGTCTCAATTGAGACCTTACGAACCAGTTTCTTAACGATTGGTGCACATTGTAGGTGGTCAGCCCAACGAATGTTTTTAATTTTTAGTCAATGGCGGGACCGCGGCGTGATGAGAAACTCTCTTAAACATTAAGTTTATACCGGCGACCACCTCTAAATCTTAAAAATTTTAATTTTAAGAAAATAATGAGATACATAAGAACAATATTACCATTTACCTAATTTTTAAAAAAAACAGTATCCTAAAATCAACTAACAAAAAATTCATAATAAAACATGATAATGTAAATAAACTTCAACATAAATAAATAGCTTAAAGTCCGCACACAACCTTTACCGCGTTTCAACTGAACCCTCATGAAACATTTGAACAATTGGTGCATATTATAGGTGGTCAGCCTAATGAAAGGTGTATCAATCACCTACATAATCTATACCATCTCGTGTTTTGTAATCCATATCTAGTATGACTTCAGACGACTATAGCTAAAATATGGCTAATAGAATTTTTTTCATACTGTGCCAGATGAGATTTGTATCAATCACCTACATAATCTATACCATCTCGTGTTTTGTAATCCATATGTAGTATGACTTCAGACGACTATAGCTAAATATGGCTAATAGAATTTTTTTCATACTGTGCCAGATGAGAGTTGTATCAATCACCTACATAATCTATACCATCTCGTGTTTTGTAATCCATATCTAGTATGACTTCAGACGACTATAGCTAAAATATGGCTAATAGAATTTTTTTCATACTGTGCCAGATGAGGGTTGTATCAATCACCTACATAATCTATACCATCTCGTGTTTTGTAATCCATATCTAGTATGACTTCAGATGACTATAGCTAAAATATGGCTAATAGAATTTGTTTCATACTGTGCCAAATGAGAGTTGTATCAATCACCTACATAATCTATACCATCTCGTGTTTTGTAATCCATATCTAGTATGACTTCAGACGACTATAGCTAAAATATGGCTAATAGAATTTTTTTCATACTGTGCCAGATGAGGGTTGTATCAATCACCTACATAATCTATACCATCTCGTGTTTTGTAATCCATATCTAGTATGACTTCAGATGACTATAGCTAAAATATGGCTAATAGAATTTGTTTCATACTGTGCCAAATGAGAGTTGTATCAATCACCTACATAATCTATACCATCTCGTGTTTTGTAATCCATATCTAGTATGACTTCAGACGACTATAGCTAAAATATGGCTAATAGAATTTTTTTCATACTGTGCCAGATGAGAGTTGTATCAATCACCTACATAATCTATACCATCTCGTGTTTTGTAATCCATATCTAGTATGACTTCAGACGACTATAGCTAAAATACGACTAATAGAATTATGTTTTTAATTGATCAAATGAAAGTTCACCTCATTACCTACAAAACCTACAAGCGGATTTGGTATTGAAATTCGTTACAACTTCAAATGACCATTACGAACAATATCCTTTTTTTCTTAATATTTTATCGTGATACAATTTTTTCGGGATGATAGGTTTATGACATTAACTATCCTGCTACTATGACTATCGTGATAGAAAATATTCTCGGGATGATACCTAAAAATGTCGTGACAGAATTTTTTTTTCGGGATGACATTGAAAAATGTCGCCATATTTATATTTTAGTGTTGCCATCGCATTTTCTCGGGATATTTTTCGGGCTAACTTCACAGACATAGTACATATTCGAAATATGTGGGTAAAAATCGCCTACCACTGTTATCTATAGGAAATGGAAAGGCTTTCTGGAATGTGTACTTGCCCTTGTTCAATAATATATTGCTTAATTTTATAAGTTATATAATATTTAAATTCTGTGGTGCACTCTTCGTGGTGGGTTCTTCTTCTAATAAATTTACAGACTCAGTATTATCACTACATACATCCACTAATTAAGGTTGGTTAATTTCAGCTTCCGCTAGTTTATTCGTATATTTGGTTTGGTTTTCAAAATAAGGTTTGCTTACACACTGCAATATATTATCAAAGTAATTCATGCGCCTTTTGCGCAGTAAAATAAAAAAAGTAAAGTAAAATAAAAAGTTTATCTAACACACTATATTTGTCGCTCTCATGGCAGAGAAAGTAGCGGGTTGCTCTGTTATTCGAGGGTCTCGGGTTCGTCTCCCGGGGTGGTGACGAAACATCAATCACGAATAGATGTTTTAATATGTATGTGTATGTGGGTGGAACCGTGGACCTCTAGTGGCATTGAGTTCTGACGTAGGGACGGCCCAGTCTGTTATTTTTTTGACGTCACTGAAAATTTTTTAGGCTTGTTCTTGGTTGTAATTTAACTAGTTTTTATGAGCTTCGAGTTTGCGCTTATATTTGGAAGCTTCTCAAAACTAAAAACCCAAATTATCGATTAAAAAGTTATTCTTTTAGAAATTATTCTAGGTCGTTGAATCCCTCATTTTATGTTAAAGGCATTTCTCTATGGAATTTTGTTCTATACAGTATTAGGAGTTTGAGTTCTGGAATTAAATCAAACGGTGGCCAATTAATTGGACCATTACGCCAAATTACTTTTTCATCGCAAAAGTTTCTTTGAGTAAATCAATTGTAGCGTGCGCTGTGCGGCATGAGGCTGCGTCCTGTTGAACGTTTATATCAAAATTGTTTATAAGATTTTTTTAATCGCATTGTAAAAGCTTGTTCTCAAATGGGATGAAGGTATGGTGCAGTTTTTTGAATGTAATTTCATTAGAATACTGATTGCACCTACGCGCACTGCAACTATTACTTGTCTTCAAACTTTTAAAAATTGTGCTCAAATCGATCTAAACGAAGACGTTGTCGTTATACTTATCAAGAAATTTCTAATAGATAGATAGATCTTGTTATTGTGATTGTGAAATATCTTAATTTTCTTTATTTTGTGCCATAAACCGTTTTTTTTCGGGTCTAGGTAAAATTCAAACAAAAAATCAAACCAAATCCAAACAAATATTTTGCAAAAATAAAAATTTTGTTATGTCAAACCAATTTGAAATTATATCACATCTTGAAACCCTTATTTGCCAAAACTTGGAATCAGATTAGTTCATAATTGAATGTCAAATTAGAAGTCTGAAAAGACCAATGGCTTCGCTCTTTCTAAAATTACAAAGTCATTTTAATAAGGAGAGTTATGATTTTGAAACCAAACAGGTGCTGGCATCAAACAGTTGAGAGCATTTCACTTAACAATAATAATCGCGTTTGAGCCTGATCAAGTTCTTAGACGCCTCCAAATCCTTGGATAAATTAAATAACATTCATATCCAAGATGAGTCAGATAAAAAAGAAAAAGTAAAATCCCCAAACTTCAAATCCAGCAATACAAGTGCCAGTAATTTTCTGATACCGAAAAACTTATACTGTCAGATAAATAAGACAATTTTGAATCAATAGAATCAAGAAATTTATTTATCAAACTTTTAAACTTAAAATCAGTAGTAGAAAAGATACGGCATACTACTTTTCTCTCTGCGCTGAGACATTGAAAACATCAATTAAAAGGACGGGCGTTCTGAGAATAGAAAGGTTTTCTGCATAAATGGTACATTGAAGACTTCATACCATAGTCCAAACTTATATTGTGGTTTAGAAAATAAATCGTCAATGTTCTTAAAGAATAGTTCGTATCTAAAGATTCACATCAATCGTCGGTATGGTGGATAATATCGAGATTTAACTGTATTGTAAAATGATAATACTCACAATTTGTCTGCTGCTTTTTTCTACGTTACTGAAATTTTTTAAAATATCTCGAGAATGAGGTAATTTGACTATATTTGACCCTATACTAGGCTTGTTCTTGGTTGAAGTTTAACTAGTTTTTATGAATTTCGGGTTTGCGCTCATATTAAGAAACTACTAAGAAGCTTACGCCAATCTTCAATCGCTCGAAATGAAGACTATGTCGTTATACTTATCACGACATTTCTGATCGATAGATACACTCGCGGATAAAATTAACGCATTTTTTTTTGTAATAAAAAAAATCCCGCTGGTCAATTTTAATACTACTAGTGTCAAATGATAGCACATTTATTTTATCAGAAACCACCTTGAATAAAGTTTACTGCAAGCCAATCAATTAAATTTTTCAAAAATGCTTAGTCAAAAGTGCATTGTGTTTGAAACCCAAAGCAACGATCGGCTTTTGTTCCATTGCATATCAATTATTTTTAAATGCAGTACCACTAGTTGTTGTAAATGTGTTCTAAAGCAAACACCTAATATAAAATCAAGAGCTGGAGGTGGTTAAAGTGGTCACATTGTATCAGAAAGATTATATACAAGTACAAATTGCACGAACATTAGGAATTAATAAGTCTTCGGTTTCACGAATACTTAAGCGGTATCGTGAGACCTTAGAGTATAAAAGAAAGCCCGGACAAGGACGTAAAAGGTGCACAACCGAGCAAGACGATCGATTTTTAAAAATGAATTCGTTACGAGATCGAAACCGAATTTCTACTCAACTCAAAAATGAGTTACTTAGTGCGCGTCAAGTGAATATTAGTGTCAGAACAGTTAGACGAAGATTAAAAGAAGTGAACCTAACTCCAAAACGGCCCGTAAAAGTTCCACGGCTTCTTCCCCGTCACAAATCCAGCCGTTTAGAATTTGCTCATACTCATGCAAATTGGGGAACTGATCAATGCGCCACTGTTCTCTTTTCAGATGAGACCAGAATCCAATTATGGAAACTAGATGGACGTAATCTTGTATACAGAAGAGTTGGAGAACGCTACGCACCGTAAAACATGGTGCAAACTATAAGCTTTGGTGGAGGTTCTATAATGTTTTGGGGTGGAATCAGTCCACGTTGCTGCAACGGTACGACGATATCTCCAAGACATTGGCATTTGTGCACTTAAGTGGACACCAATGAATCCTGATCTTAATCCGATTGAACACGTGTGGGACATTCTAAAACTATTAGAGCTAGAAATCCTGCACCAGATTTGACAGCAGAGCTAAGAGTTGCAAAGATACGATACAAAGCATTCTACTTAGTATGCCCAGAAGGATGGAAGCTGTAATAAGGGCATAGGGGGGAGGGTATACATTATTAAATTAATCAAATTAAATTGTAATAAAGCTAGTTTTAATGTTTAAAAACCACCTTAAAAATTTTTTTAAAAAATAGTTCGACACATTTTAACATTTTGCAATGAAAAATAGCCGCTATATTTCCATAACGCCATTTGATACCAGTTCCACTGAAATTTTGCAGTGGGATTTTTTTTATTACAAAAAAAAATTTGTGCGTTTATTTTATCCAGGAGTGTAGATCTTGTTATGGGGATTGTGAATCATTTTTGTGTCAGAAATCGTTGGTTTTCGAGTCGAGGTACAATATTTTGTTCGGATACGGGAAGAACTATAATTATTCCTTAAGATAAAACAAAATCCAAATATTTTGCAAAAAATATATATTTTCTTATTTCATTAATATATTCTTCATTTTTTTTATATATATATTCTATATAATTATTATTACATAAGCTGTCGAAAAATTTGTTAATATAAATTACATTAATTTTATATAAATCTCATATATCGTAAAATATTTTTTTTATTTTACATAGAATTAATACTTCTCAATTTTTTAAAAAAAATCGTAATTAAAACTTAAATAATATTTTTATTTAAAAATAATATGTCATTAGCCATAATTCTATTTATTTATGATTTTATTTGGTTTTTGATTTCTTTTTAAATACATACATATAAAATAAAATTTTATTTTATAAACTCAACAATCAGAATTCGTAAAATACTTTTACTTTTAGCATCTTTTTATTCATTAGATAATGGGATTATTTAACAACTAAGAGTTTAGTTTTAATTTTAAATTAAAACATTAAATATTTTGCAAATTTGAATTAATAGAATCATAAAACTGCAACTTTGTTTGTAAGTTATTTAATGTAGTATAAACTGGATCATTTATGTAGAGAGCTGGTTAGGATCATATTTTGAAATACATTTGTGTTGTTACTTTTGTAAGTCGTGATATTCATTTCCGTTAATAATATCTAATATCACATTTTATAAATTTGACTCAAAATTAAGGCATCTTTATTTATACAGATATCTTTACTCTATTTCAGTTACCCAAATTATTCCCGGGATCAAACTATTCAGCCTTAAGACAAACTATCGGCGACAATGATATTTATAGTTAAATAGTTTGAATTACAGAAAATTTTGTTTTCTTTGTCTATGTTGACAGATAGCTAAAGGCACCTGGTTTAAAATAGTAAGGTGTTTACTTCGGTAACAACTAACCCTAACAAATAAACTAACGAAAATTTCCTTTTTAAAATAATAACTCTTAATAAATATTCGAGTATAAAACTATCGAGTATATAGCACTCATGTGTGCAATTAATTAAGCGAAGTGCAAAATACGTTTAAACAACATTCATCTACCACATAACATGGAATAATAAACTGAATCTTTAAGCGTCTACAATCGTTTTATATTCTTCGGTTACTATTTTTTTTTTGTTTAAATCAATATTGCTGTATTAACCTATATAATTTTGAATAAAGCCAAACAAAGTCACAATTCTAATTATTAGTTTTAGGGATTGCGTGTATGCTACATCATTAAATATTTAAAACGAGTAAAAAACACAAAAAATAAAAATAATAATGGAAAATATAAACGATATTCGTATTTACACATCAATTGTTCGATAACTTTTATGAAACCGTTTATCATAAGTTTGATGAGTTAGTACTGATGAATCCTCCGAATTTATTAATCATGAAGGATATTCCCTGTAACCGTTATCGTAATGATGGGAAGGATTTTTCTTCATAAAATCCCCCAATGATATTAATGGTGCATTTGCTGATGATATCGTTGCATTAGCAATATTCTGTTGATGCTGATTATGATGATGAACTGGAGCCGATTTTGGTTTAAGCATGTCTTGAGAAGGGTAATTACTATAATTATTACTACTGGTGTCGTTGAATAACCGATCATTAAAAAATGTCGAATTTGTTAAATAAATTGTTTGATCCATTTCATTTAGTTTTTTTGCATACGGAAGTTCTTTGATTAAATTATGCGTCTCTAAATCGGCTTGCATATAAAACTTTGAATTTCCAGTACCATACTTTGGTATCAAATCATCAACATTTGTTGGATGATAATGATTCTGTTGGTTAATTTGCTGTGATGGAATCGGTGAACAGCCGTAACACGACTCTTTATTATTATCTATATTGGTAGGTTTTAATACATTTATATTAGTATTCGATGTAGATATTGGTGTTCCATTTCTTTGCGTACTCGATATAGACGATGACGATGCCTTACGATCGATTTGCTTATTTTTATCATTTTCCGACTCCACAAACCGGATCTGGGCACATATCAAATAATTTTCAATCATTTGCTCGTGATACACATGATGTTTGATTTTAATCTCGGCACATGGGATTCGTGTCTGACTATTAAACGATTCGCTGGAGTGTAATTTTTTTGAACCCTTTCGCGCTATCGAATCGATATTCTTCTTAATTTTTTTACTTACACTTTTTCCAATACTTCCAAATTGTTTTGCTATACTCTGTAATTGTTTAGCTGCTTTACTTTTACTTTGATTTTGAGATTCTGGATTTGTGGCACCCTGAGTTATGGCAACATCTGCGTTATGTAAACCCTTTTCAAATTCCTCGTCTGTTAAATTTTCAAATATTTCATAGTCTAAATTTTCAGTGAGACACGTGTACGTGATATTAATATATTCTTTCAAGAGTGTCACTTGTTCTTGGTCCGAAAGTATCCAATTCTCATCACCTCCATCATAATTAGCCCAGTTAAAATGTTTACCGGGATCGATACAAAATTGCAATGGAAGAACTTCATTGCTTAAATCAATAAGCGGCACTAAAGCGGGGGGATAATGCTGATATGTATCCATTGTTACTAAAGCGGAAAAATGAGCATTATTATAGGTAAGTAATAATGGTCCTTTATAGCATTCAATAGAATCAATTTCAAAAGGTAAATAGATACCACCAAACGAAATAGGAGCCATTGCTTCACCATTCATATCTCTTAAAACTGTATCTGAGATTACAATAATTGGCCGTTTTAATACGTGGGCCAATGCAAGCACATGAATTTCTTCCAAGCTCTCGTATATTTCACTACCATCAATTGAATTATTCCTATCTAAAATTGCCGAACGGCGACGATTATTCCCATAACTTGATTGTCTTGGCGCAGTTGATGATAGTGCCACAATTTCATCCCATTCTTTACACCATTCAACTTCGGAATACACAAAACCGGCTCGTTTATTTAATTTCGTTTGTTGAAATCGCCAACGTCGCCAGAGTGCATCGCGAAATTCACCTTTGGTCAAAATTTCATTCAACGCCGATCGAAGAGTTAGTTTACGATCGTGAAATCCCCACATACCAAGTGATGCAGCGTGCAATAAACAATTGCCATCACCGATTGTAGAAAGTGGCCATAATTTACGACATAATCCATTGTCCACCCACCAATTTAAACGTTTTGATTCCTCTAAAGATTTTAGTGCAGATATATCAATTAAGTCAGCCTCTAAAAACAGTCTGGAACAATAATAAAAAATTGTTATTCGAATAAGTTTTTTTTATACTCAAAACAATGAGGTTACCTAAAGTCTTCCGAATAACTAAGAAAATCAGGCAATGTAAAGGTATAATCATGAGTATCAGTCAATTTTAAATTATCGTGTAATTTTTCATAATCGAAATCCATTGCGATTTCATTACGTGCAGTTGACACTAGTGTTACATTATCCATGGCGGTGGATATTCCACGAGATAATTTATAATTTTTATCTAGAAAAGAAAATATATTACTTATCTATTATCAGAAATTAGAAAACTATAAATTATGATAAAATCATTTTTGTTGAATTTCTTCATTGAATCCGAGAAAAACGATAGATTATCCAAATTATTAATAACATTTTCTACTAAACGGCTTTTACTGATGATATGTTTTTGAATGTACTTGCTTCAAAATTTGATAAATAATTATGGTTTAGAGAACGTAAACGGCCCTTACCGCGTCTCAACTGAGACCTTACGAACCGCACACACATTGTAAATGGTCAGGTTAGCCCAACGAATGTTTTTTACAACCGGCGAAAAATTTGATACTGTTTTGTACTGAAACCTTTCTACATAATATAATATTGGGGATTGAACACTAAAAAATTTGGTCTCGATTTACTTTTTAGCTTTATAAAATAACTCAGTTAATGATTTAATTAATTAATAAATTTATAAATGATGTAAACGAAATATCTAATATCATTAAACTACACATATTATTATACTCGTTTAATTATTTCTTAATACATCACATTGAAA
Source organism: Tipula lateralis (assembly GCA_963932295.1). NCBI lineage: Eukaryota > Metazoa > Arthropoda > Insecta > Diptera > Tipulidae > Tipula > Tipula lateralis. The sequence continues at coordinate 141,609,482 of OZ010737.1, forward strand.
ACTTGTTCATGATAGTCTCATTTTACTTACGATCTATAACAGTCATTTCTGTAAAGAATATCTTCTTTCTTAATCCACGACAGAATGAGTCATATATGTTTGTATGTTTACTATAAAAAGGCCGTGTGAGTAACAATATACAATAATATATATGATAACACTTCTTAACAAATAAACTAGGTAACTTGATCGCAAGCGAATATCGATAAAACTGAAGAACTTCAAACGAATATAAAACTGTTATATACCCCAAATAGGAAATCTATTTCGTCATCAATTTAATCGCCTTATCTGTAAATAATATTTATAAAATTGTTCGAACTACTAGTCACAATTCAATACAATTACCATTTCCGTTTGTAAACAAAAACTAAGACAACAGGTCAACGAGAAGCACACAAAAAGTATGCACTGATGCGTGACTACAATATATAATCGAGATATACAACACCTACCTAAATATCTATATACATATAATATGAATAATGCTCATATGAGTTTGATGTTTTGTGTACAAATTCGTCTAAGCTCTAAACTGTGATGTATTATAATCGTAATTGTGTAAATGAGTTTTACAACTTATTTTAGATGTTTACGATAGCCTTATATGAAATGTTGACAACAAGATTGGCGACCATAAACAGTAAATGGATGAGTAATATTTAAATTATATGGACAACAAAATAATATTCATTATATTTTAATTGAATTCATCCGGTTTTGGTACAATTAAGAAACAGTCTTGTTTAAGAAAATTAGGTCATAGGTCAAGGCTAGTTTTGTACAGAAACAAATAATTTTACTTACATTCACGATTTTCATTAATTTTATTTTTATCTCGTATATTTTCATCATTTCTACTGTAAACATCATTATTTGATGATTTTTCATTTAAATTACGAAAATACTCAGTTGTTAGTGTATCTATAAATAAAAATATAAGTAAAAAAAAAATAATAAGAAATTATATAAACGAAATGACTATTTAATATTGTTTATACGTATTAAATTTATAATTTAATTTATTTTCTAAATACCATTATAATCGATAAGAGCTTTCTTTAAATCCCAACCCCAACTTTTTAGACAGCGAAGAGCATCGTCCTCAGTTGCCCCAGTTTGTGTAACAAATTCCTTTATTAAAATTTGTTGTGATTCCATTTCGATAGCTAATTGTTTTAATTTACTTATTGTATTTTAACAAGCATTTTTTATTCTTTTTGATTATTATAAATAGTTGATTTTGTAGCTCAATAATATATTTTATAAAAATAAAAATTGATTTAAACACAATAAACTTAAATAAATTTAAAACCGAAACTTGAACAAAATAAAAAAAAATTATTCTTTCGTCTCACTTTTTTGAATTTTAATTAATGAAATGTCAAAATGACGTATTTTATGGTGTTTGGTGGTTGGACGTGATTTTAGACAATAGTAGTGCATTTGGGATGCAAAATGAATATGTTTTATGACAGATAGATTTCCTAACTAAAAATCGTTATTTCTAACTAAAAGTAATAATGTCATCTTTTGTTTTGTATTCGATTAAAGAACTAGTGTAATGTTTTATAGAAATATATTTATATCGTAATCGTATCACTCGTTAAATTGTAACAAATTTCACTACAAATTTTGAAACGATAGTGAGTACGTTTAATACTTTGTAATTACACTACAAAAGAAATACAATGCAGACCAAATAACTAAAATCCCAAAATTTAATTTTACTCAGTGCACCTTGTTTTTCATTTTGGAACGTATTTATTGTTAGTTTAATCGAAATCTTTTACATTGACTTGACACTACTTAGGTCAATATCTATTGAGACGGCATCTTATAAAATTAACATTATGTTTTCAATAACCTTTATGTTAGTGATGCCACGCATTTTCTACATGCTTCTCGCTCTTAAATGTATTATCGACTATTGATAAACTTAGCAGCGTCAGTCATAAGTATCTAACAGTGTCCTCCCATTTTGAGATCGAAGAATTAAACGTCAAAATCTAAAAGTTAAATCTAGAGGTTACAAAATCCTATAATTTTTGATTATTATTTATCTAGATTAACTATAGATATAACAACAAATCGTTTGTTGTGAAGCAATTTTATTTGTTTCCATCGCAAAAAGAGAAAGAAGAGAATGAGATGGCAATATTAAAAATGCATTAAAAACATAGTGCTGTAGAAAATATAGCTCTATAGGAAACAATATGAGTAATCAAAAATTTACTTATCAAATGAATAAATTTGAGTTTTCACACAACAAAACAGTACACTTTGTCATTTTAAATAAAACGCAGGAATTTACTATAATTCATAATGTGTTTTATAATATAGTTTTAATAAATATGTTTTTATCAAATTAAATTGAGTTAAAATTTTAAAATGAGTTAAATTATTCCGTTAATGATCTCATATTTGCTAATCAGGCTAATTTTATACGTTACGTCCTTGTTTTCTCATCGTGTTTGTATGCTTCACTCGAAAAAATTAAATCCATCTCATCAGGCATATGCGACCGGACTTGTATGTTGCATTTCGTTTCATATACGTTGCAACAGTTCTAGCGAATTACATAATTTGAATCGAAAACTTTTTTTAACCGATTTTTTTATATGATTTTCTATTGTGGCGGGACTGTTCATAGTATTTCAATGATATTATTTTTTGTACTGTACTATGTTGTGAACGCTACATGTTATATATCTATAGTTAATTTAAGTTATGCATAGTAGTTAATATATTTATTTATTCTTTTTTGACATTTGAACTAAACAATTACTATTTATGATTTATTTAACCCTATTCCGAAACAACGTTCTAACTAAATTTAAATTTGAAATTCGATTTTCAAGATAAAGAAAGAAAATTTAAGATACTGCTTCCACTGTTATTTACCTCAGTGATCGATACTGATTGTTTTATTTTTTGCACTCCTTACACAACGGATAATAAGACACCATACATGAGCTCTGTGTCCGCAAGGTAAGTTCATTCCCTCGGGATCAAATAATAATAAATAAGAAGAAAATATTTAGGTACAATACTGGTAAAATAACAACGTTAAAGATTCATAGATAGCGCGCAGCACGTTTACAATGCCAAATTGTTTTAAAAAATCGTTATAGGAGTTTCCTTTAATAATTTTGTTAATATATTTGGAAAGCTACAATCGCCTTTCCTACGTGTAAATCGTGCATCAATTCGTTCATCGATAGATACATAGTGGCAATCTCAATTTGTAAATTTAATATTTAAACTTAATTCCAATTTCATCCGAGTTTAACGAGATTTTTGCAGCAAATGAAAATTGATACTTTGGCCAGTATTGTAATGAGCATACACTTTAAATTCCACCCAACCATGCCAATCCAATGTTGTTCTAGACATACATTCCAGAATCTTTATTTAATGCCAGTGTTGTTCTCAACATACATTCTAGATTATTGGTGCATAGTAACCAGTGTATTGACACTAGCATAGTAAAATAGAATCTGGAATGTACGTCTAGAACAACACTGTTTTAGTGATTGTATGGAAATACGAATGTATGTCTATAACAACACTGGCACAGGTAAAGAGAATTTTGAATGTATGTGTAGACCAACATTGGCATGGTTGGGTTGAATTTAGTGTATCGTTACAACATTGCTCGTAACAACATTGGCAGCCAAAGTGTTAAAAAGAATTGTAGTAAATGAGTAAGTTCAGTACTGAAAAGTACAAATACCAAAATATAATTTATTTTCTCCTCCGTCAAAATTCACACACAAAAATCAACTGTCAAAATGATTTAATTTTTGTTTTTCTACTATTGAATGAAAATTTTTCTTTTTGTTTTCTCTCAAAATTTAAAATTTTTAAAATTAAAAGAAGAAATGTAAAATAAATAAGTTTATTTTTGTATAGAAATTAATCTCCATATTGTGCCTTAATAATGTTTATAATTGAATAATTGGTTTATTGATTTATAAAAACAAAAATCTCAAGAAAACTCAAGAAGCTTTTGATTTCTCAAGATTAATAATGAATGACAATAAATTATAATCAAATCTGTGATATTTATTGCATAAAACAAATAAATTTGTTAGATACCATTAGATATTTAATCATTAATTATTTTAAAATATCAACATGACACCGTTTCGTCGTAAAAAAACTAAAAAACAATTTCCTGTGAAAGTAATTACATTCGAATCCCAACTTGAATTCAATCTCGAAGTAAATAAAACATTTTATTTATAGAATTTCTGAATAAACTTAAAAATTCAATTACGCATATGTTGAAGTTACATATTTTGTTTACTATTAAATTCCGTGTTTTCATTTTTAGAATCGTGCAACAGGTGGATATTTGTTTGATTTGGTGTGCAAAACCATAGGCCTGCGCGAAACATGGTATTTTGGATTGCAGTACGAGGATTCAAAAGGTGCAGTTGCCTGGTTGAAAATGGATAAAAAAGTTGTTGACCAAAATGTAAAACAATGTCCGACAAATAGTGGATATATTTTTATGTTTTTTGCCAAATACTATCCGCAAGATGTAAATGTTGAACTTATCCAGGAGATAACACAACATTTATTTTTTCTGCAAATTAAACAGGCGATACTATCGGCTGATATATACTGCCCACCTGAAGCCTCCGTACTCCTAGCTAGTTATGCTGTTCAAGCAAAGGTACTCATATTATAATTACAATGATAAGTTTAACGAATTTGTTTTTTCTTTTTAGCATGGAGATTACGACTCTGCAACATATAAGCCCGGTATGTTGTCGAGTGAAAATTTACTTCCACAGCGCGTTATTGATCAATACGAGTTAACGCTTGATATGTGGGAGGATCGAATTAAAACATGGTATGCAGATCATCGTGGTCTGTCCCGAGACGAAGCTGAAATGGAATATTTGAAAATAGCACAAGACCTAGATATGTATGGTGTTAATTATTTTCCTATAACGGTAAGTGGCATTTGGAAATTACTCTCCCTGTACTAATAATTATTTTCTAAATTCGATACTAAGAATAAAAAAAAAACCGAACTTTGGTTGGGTGTAACCGCAGCTGGACTTAGTATATATGAAAAATCGAATAAACTCATACCTCGCACAATATTTCAATGGTCTGAAATAAAGCATATAAGCTTTGATGATAAAAAATTTATCATTAAACCTGTCGAATCAAAATCTCCAAACGTAGAATTTTATTCACACAAACACATAAATAAAGTAATACTGGATTTATGTGATGGCAATCATGACCTATTTATGACACGGCACAAACCCGACACAATGGAAATACAGCAGATGAAAGCTCAAGCTAAAGAAGAAAAACAACGGCGAGAAATCGAACGAAATAAACTATTGCGAGAGACTCAGTTGCGGGAGGCAGCCGAACAAGAAAAATTAATGTTAGAAAAAAAACTCCTCCAACTACAAGAAGAAATGTTAACAGCTAGTGAATCGTTGAAACAAACCGAAGAAGCGGCCAAAATGTACGCAGAAAAAAGTCGCGTTAAAGAAGAAGAAGTAAAATTAACGCAACAACTTGCGCATACATTCCAACAGGAAATGGAACGGTTGCGTGAAACAGCCAAAGAAACCGAAAAGGAGAAAGAAGAATTAGAACGAAAAATGAGATATGCCGAAGTTTATGTAATGAGCTTATCGGAAGAAAAAGAAAAACGTGCTATCGAAGCAGACGAATTAAAAAAAGAGTTAATATGTGCCAAAGCCGCTGAACGAGAAGCAAAACAGGAATTAGTTAATTTTTTGAGTCGCAGTATAGTGCAATGTTCGATCGATACAATGGTTCGTAATTCATGTTCCACATTAACCGAGTCACCTGTCCTCGACATAGAATACAACTCATATGAATTAGCTGACGAGCCTAACATGGAACAATTATCACGAGAAATTGAGCGGGAACGTGTCAAATATATCGAAAAATCAAAACAAGTTCAAACTCAGCTCAAAGATTTACGCTCAGAAATCGAATTGCTCAAGAAAGATGATCAACTATGCCATTTTGATATTATTAATGCCGAGCAACTGAGGCTAGGTGAAACAAAATACTCAACTCTAAAAAAAGTAAAGGAAGGTTCAACAAAAGCTCGAGTAGCATTTTTTGAAGAGCTATGAACTAACTTTTTTCTACTAACAACGAGACATGATCTTATACATTTTACAAACCTCGAATATTTTTTAACATAGTTTTAGAATTTTATTAATTTAATTTAAATGTCAATTGTGTCTTAAAGATTTATTTAAGTTTATGTAATTATTAAAAAAAATGACAAATTTTATTTAATTTATAAATAAAAATGTTCAATTCAAACAATGACTTGCGTTTTGATTTTTACCTTAAAGGAATTGTGAAGGAGTTCTCTCTCTCTCGTGTCGTGATAATTAAAAAACAATTTATTTTATTAATTTTATAATCTTGGTAATGATCAACATTAACATAAAATTTAATTTTAACTTATGAACTAATTTTAATTTAATCCTAATTTAAAATTACAATTTTCATATTTTTTGTTGTGTTATTTTTTTTTACAATTGATTTAAATTTTATTTAAAATATAATTTTCGAATTTATAATAGAAATTTATACGAACATCTTTGGTTTTTTTTTATTTTAAAAAATTTATTCTAAAGAAAAATAAAACTATCGATAGTAAGGATTTGATACATTTTCAAAATATTTAACTTTAGATTTGAAAATGCTAGACGCTACATAGAAATACTGTACATAGTGTCTAATGTTTATATGCACATAAATAATTTGTGGCCTAATTCGATTTTCTTTTGTCCACTAATTTAATATCTTGAACTTGTAAATCATTTTTCGATTTAGCGGCAAATTTAATAACCGCCTGTGTTGATACTTGAGGCACATGCCTTAAATCTAACTTTATTAATGCTTCACATTTTGTTAAATATTCTAATGATAATTCTGTTATTAATTTACAACTATTTAAATCTAATTCAACTAATGTATTTATGGCCGATGGGCATGTACCAATTTGTGCGACACCAGCATCTGTGACACGTTGGCACGATGATAAATCTAAATGGATAAGTGACGGAAGCCCTTGTGTTATATATCGTAAGGCAATATCTGATATATCAGTGCCAGCTATTTTAAGATAGCGTAAATTTCTTAAACGTGATTTTGAATCGGTTAAACCGGGCCGAGAATCTTTCGGCGGTGCAAGTATATCACGAATTGCTGAATCATTTAAACCACGAACAAAACTTAAATCTAATACTTGAAGTGGAGGGCATAGACATGTGTGTAAACCAAGAACGGCTTGTATCGGTGTACCTTGCAAACTTAAATTTTTTAACCCGGGTATTCTAGCAATCAACCAGGCCAATTGTCGTTTTGCTAAGCTGGTCCAGTCTAGTATTAGATTTTCGGGTTGCCTTCGAACAATTGCAGTTAATAGCGATGCCGATAATTTAAACTGTGCACAATTCATTTTTTTCCAAAGTAAAGGATCTACTGATACATTCGACCATGTTTTGCAGACCATCGAACAGTTTACTAATGTTTCATGAGGTAAATGTTTGAAAATGAGTAATAAACATGTTGGGTCTAGAACACCATATCCTACTGTTGCAATATTTGATAAATGGTTTGGTCGAACTACATATGATGGCTTTTTGAGTTGTTTTGTCGATGAAGACATAATTTGTTGTGCTAATTGTATACGAACTGCTGATTTTTTACGAGACAAACTATTTGAATTTTCCGACATATCTAGAATAGATGATTGGTCATGTACACTACTACAAATACTACCATCGTCACTTTTGCGGCGTTTAATACTGTTGTGATTTATATTAAAGCTATTTGTGCTCTGTTCGTCGATAGTCAATTTCTGTGACCCAATCATTTCGTCGTCGTCAAGTATTTCCTTTTTAATTTCTAATTTTATTTCCGATTTCATGTCATTGTGGATTTTTTTCATTTCACTTGTTTTACTATCGTTATCTGAATCGGAACCCGATGAACCACCATCACAGTCATTTGTTCTAGACAATGTTTCTCTTTCTCCATTTGAAATCGCAGTCGTATCTTGTGATGTATCGATTACATGCTTATGTTCTAATGCCGAAGAAGCATCACTGCTAACAGACATTCGCCGAACTTCTGATGATTTTTGTCGAGCTCGAAAATGACGAGGCTGAAATAATAAAAAAATAATTAAATAAAATCAATTGTAACTAAGGAACATTGACTTACTTTGTAGTCTGTATTTTTACCAGATTTACAACAAATTGGGCACTCCCAACTATTTGGCAAATCTTCATTTACAACACCATTTATATTCTGCGTCTGTTTTTGAGCACAGTCCGGATGTGCAATCTCATAACAAACCGAACATTCCATTAAACTGGAAGGTCCATCTAAATTTGTTTGCAATTTAGATTGTGGTAAAACTGGTGTTTGCCGCCATCCATCTAAATGGCAGTAAATACACTGGGCAGTTACAGGTAACATTGGTTGAAAACATTGTCGCATCATGCAAGTTTGCTTTGCTCGGCCTGGACCACCAAATTTTACCATATCCAAGCAGAATGTACACTCACTACAATCTGGTCGTTGGCAAGCTTCACACATTTTACATCTTGTTCGACGGCGTCTTGGTGCTGTATTATTATGTGAAACACCCGTCGAAGCACCTCCGTTACTGCTATTTCCTCCATTTAAACTTATTTTATCTATCATTTGGGATTTCGGAGTTGTATTACCTGATATATTGTTCTTTTTATATGGACCTCTTGGACCACTTCTATGATTTGTTGTGGCTGACGGTGGAAAAAATGTTTTTGAAGCTGTAGCGGTTGTAATAGGTGATAAACTCTCAGTACCATTTTCCATATCAAATGTTTTTATAAAATCCAATCTGGATGACGGAGGCATTACAGTTGGTTGCAGTACAGGTATTCCCGACACTGCTAGTTCTGGCTTATCTTTACAATGTCTCTCAACTAAAGTGCGAACATCTTTTATTAACGCAACTGGATCTTTTATTAATTCTGGAACATTCTTCTTTTGAGGTGGTAAATCATATAGATACATAACAATGTCTTTTAAGCCAAACAGTTCATGACTTGTTAAATGAATGTGCGCGATTTCATCGTAATTTGATTGTTCGCCTTCGAGGTGTGCATGCCCTAACAAAGTTTTAACGTAACGAGCTAGTACATACCACAACATTTCAGTAAAAAACGGATACCGAAATTTTTGTGGTACTTTAGTCGCTTCTTCCACTTGTGCAATTTTTAATTGTTTCACGATTCCGAATGAATGTAGAAAATTACCGCCAAACACTAGTGAATCAGTTGGAGTATAAACAGCATGTATCCATCCAGTTGGAATAAAGAATGTGTTACCAGCAGTAAGGTATACTCGTGCACATTTATCAACTGTATCTCCAAAAAATATGTCTGATTGTTTTCCAGACAATACCCATTTCTCATAAAGCTGAAGATTTTTTTCTGTCGGCGGAATCAGCCAAAACACTTTGCTCCCCTTCAAAATATGATACCATACAGACGTGCCGCCGAAATCGATATGAAAATCGGTAAAACAATTTTTTACCGACATAAGGCAATACTTTTGAACTTTTGGATACATCATATCTTCTAGTGAATTTGTACCTTCAATTTGAGCTTCTTTTAATTGCTTAGGCCATACAACATCGACCCAATCAATAAGCCGAACTACTGATGGACTTTCTACATAATTATCTAATTTTGTATGCGAAAATTCTAATGATATAACGTTTAATAATCGATCCTTGTCTGGATCTTCGTAATATTGTTCCCATTCCTTCATTGTCATTTCTAAATTTTTTTGTGTATTTACATCCATAACATCTAGAACTCGTCTCGACCCAACACACATTCGTACATCATTTATTGTAAAATTTTGTGATGGGACTTGAATTCCAAGACCTACTTTTTCTTTGAACAGCAAAGGAACGTTAAAGCCATATTGCTGAAAATATCTAAAAAAAATTACATCTAGATTAGACACGTATCTAATACTCCGATTTAGATCCTGTAGTACAAACCTGACTGTTAAATCGGTTCCCTTCATTTCGCGTACCATATTTGTTTGTGCAAATTTCGGTGATTCTAGTTTTTCAGCAACGCTAAATCCACGTAATCCCTCAAATTCTTCGTCACCTAGCGCCCATTCATCTGAATACAATTTGCGCTGTTTTCTTTCCCTCTGTAACAAAACAAAAACATTTACATGATTTTAAGAACACCTAAATTTATTTATTTTGCCAGTTTAGTTCAAGTTAATAGAGAAATATTACAAAAACTTCTTCCTTATCAGTCGTCAATTAGTGACAAATTGGACATGTTATGTTTGTGTATCTATTTATGTAATTGATATATCATTGTTTAATAAGATGAATTAGATCAAATGATATGTTAGAGCTTTTATACAGATTCAATCTGAAAATATTAATTTCAATATAATGAAACTATTCATAAATTATGTAAATCATCCCTTTTTTTGTCGATTTTTCTAGGACATTGTTGGCCCGTACTGTGTCAATAATCTGACTCCATCGATTTCGATTACGAGTTAGCTCTTCATACTGTTGCAAGTAACCAGAAGATGCCAGAGATCGTTCTCTACGTCGTGGAGCCATTGTCGCCGACAGCGACCTTTTCGCCTATCGAAAGGCGGGTTTCCCTTCACAAAGATCGCTGTATCATTCGGTTCGGATCAGCACGCAAAACGAGACCGAGCCAGCGTACTCGCTGTCCTTTGATTTCATGCACCATATTAGGAATTTGCATTGAATTCCTCATCTCGTGATTGAAACAAATTCGGTATGTGCCATCAACTTGCGTTTTGGACGATGTTAGATAACGGGAGAGATCCAAAATACTTGTATCTCAGTTCTCCTTTAAACGTGTGGTTACCACTTACCACTACTGAAATCAATATTGCGTCTTGGTCACGTACTCGGAACAGTAATCGGATATTTTTGGTTTGGGACTCGTTGATTATGAGACCAACGGAAGCTGAACACTGTTCTAGTGGATCAAGTATCTCTTTCACTCGGTTGCCATTTAATCCAATCACACAGATATCATCTGCAAATGCTAAAAGTTAATTGGATTGTCGGAATAAGATATTGTCTAGAGGCGTTTCACTTTGAAAAAGTATCGGAGACAGCGCATGTTCTTGTCAGTCATTACAAAAGTTCTGGATATCCTGTTCGAAACCTTAATACAACATTGTGACTGCGTAACTGTAATTTTACACAGATGTACGTATTTGTTTGGTATTCGTAAATATTCAAGAGCATACCATAGTCTCTTTCAGCCAGAAGAGTTATTCTTCCAAAATAATGTATGACAGTAACTTGTATGCTGCACAAGGAGAGCTTCTCGCAGTTTAAGCGATCACCCTTCTTGAATATTACGTATGCATAACGCGAAAACGACCAATCAAACAAAGACGAATAGTCAGTTCCGCAAAGTTAGCGCTCCGAATATCAAGAGCTCTGAATTAATGCAATCCACTCCTAGTAACGAGTTTTCTTTAATCGCTGCATGGCCATGGTGAGTGCCTCATAGGATAGACCCTCAATGAACATTTCTGCGGTCTGTATTTGAGGGTATTCCAATAAAATTCCGGATACATATGGAACGTTGATTAGGGCAGACAAATATTCACGCCATGTATCGACTACCGTATCGACGTTAACACAGAGGTTTCCATCCTGGTCCCGAATGGCAGTTGACCGAGATCTAAAGGTATGGTGCAATCCGGTGATTTCTTTAAAGAAACCACGCAAATTGCCTTGCTAAGTTGTGCTCCTAAGATTTAAGCCTTCTACTATTCGCGCTTATTCTGTCTTCAAATGCGTTTAGCTGTCCTCCTAGCAAGAACTGCTTTATTTTCTCTGGCAATTGTAAACCAAAACCTCGCTTCATTATGGGCTATATTTTGTTGCTCAACAGAAAGACGACACTCCTCATCAAAGCAATCATTTTTGGGCATAGTTTTCACTATACCGAGAATGTGCTGGGGAGCAACGACAACCGAGGTTTTCAACACTACCCAGACACTGTTCACTTCTTAAGATTGGCAATTGGCTCACAAAATGCTATTACTGATAAGATCTTGATTTTTTCGTTGCGTTTCTTCATTTATCAGACCTTAACAGGAGAATCGCGTTATATATTCTCCCTGTTTGACTTGTACGAAAATTTCCATCGTAGCTTTGCATTTACCATATAATGGTCATTGCCTATGGGTTTTGTTGACGACCGATAAGAGCACATGTCTTGTACTTTTGAAATCAACACACGGTCAATTTGGCTTCGGGGTGTTTTACGTGCATGTGTCCATATTCCCAAGTGAAAGTTTTAACGGGGAAAGAATGTACTTGCCACTTTGAAATCATGAGCGATCGCAAAGTACATCATTCTTTTCCCATATTCGGTCGCAGTTTCGTATCATATTTCTGCCAGCTCTAGCATTAAAGTCACCAATCAAACATCGTGCTCAGGTATAGAGCCCATCAAATTATCCAAATTATTGTAAAATTAGTTTACATCAGTGAGCGCAATGTACACAGACAATTGGCAGGTTGGCTATCTCATGTGCAAGCGAAGCTCACACATTCAATTATCAACTGCTTGGAAGAAATCCAACTCCAACATTTCAGATTCATCACTTATATGGAAAAGACACATTTGGTTGGTAACAACTTCTATTTTCTACTGAATTAAGATTTATAGTTTTGTACTATTCAACATTTCATGTCAACATTGATATTTTATCTTTATTTCAGAATATATCTTTTTAAAAGCTCGATTTATTTATTTCTTATTATGAGAATCTAGGTTTAAATTGTATATTTAATGTTTGGTGCTTTTAGATATAAACTTTGTAATTTAATTGGAATATTAAAAATTTATTTACTCTTAATTATTCTTAATTAAGCATTTATTGAACTATAAATCAAGCAGCACTCGTCATTTTTGGGTTATAAATTGACTGCACTATACAAATGCATTTGATTGGGTGTTCAAATTGGGTTATTTTTATGTATACACTTGGTTATGTTTAAGTTTATTTATTCATAACCATACATATACTCCTAATTATAAAGTAAGTAGTGAATACATAATTGGCGATTGTCACGCGCTTGTAATTAAACGGGTGTATCTATTGTATCAAACTATGAACACATATAATAAGATTGTAAATTTTGAAATTATGATACTGTCCGAATCACACAATTGTCTATTAATCAAAAGTTCAGATAGAAGCCAATATGAACTTATGGTTACAATAAATACATTTATGATTTTTTTCACTTGTGACTAGATGATGGTCTAGACAAAACGGACCCACTGTAAATTTGGATAAAACTTTACATGGTGCTGAATTACCTGGGCCACCGGAACAATGACCACCTACATTGTTCACCAATACGCATAAATGATGTGTAAGGTCTCTGTTGAGACGCCTATAAGCCATATATTAGAGATTTAAATATGAGAGATTTAAGTCGGTGATTCGCTTCTAGAATCACCGACTTCGAATTGAAATAATTCTGTTAAATCTTGTCGGTAACTTAACAGGCGAAACAATTTTGTAACAATTTTTCGATATATAGCAAAGACCTAACGTTTATTCATATATGTTAATTTTAAATTAAACAGTTTTCATCTTCAAGAATTTAATCGGGATGATTCACTCCTGAAGATAGATAACAGGTCGAAATTAATCGATTGAAATGTTATTTATTGGGCACTTTCGGTTATTAACAACAAATGTCAGACACAACATAAGATTGTTTATACTATAAAGTGGCACTTTGTATCTCAAACGTGCTGCTCTACACGACGTACGATATGTACAAACACGACTTTCAACTATCAACACCACAAGTTGAATCGGTTGTTTACTTTGATCTGTACTGCATATTTGGCGAAAATCGCAGTCAATACAAATATTGGTCGTATACATTTGCCATATGAAGAATATTTGTGTGGCCAATGTGTAAAGCCGTAATAAATTAAAATTTAATAGGATAAAGTAGATTTTGTCTCACCTATAAAATTCGCTGAAATGACACACTTTAAATGCCACCTTCCACAATTATTCAAATGATATCAAAATGTGGAAAGATTCCAGTTGTTTTGGAACAGCTGCAGGGCTCCTGACATTAATATACCTCAAACTTATTTTTTCTATGAATCACAGTTTCTTTTTGAGGATCAACTAATGATACTGAATAAACCGTTTGGAACGAGACCAAAATCGTTTGGAACGAGACCAATGAACAATGAACCTGTGTGATAAAAATTTGATGATAAACCAAAACATTCAGATTTAGTAAAAAAAAAAGACTTGTTCCTTATTTTCTTTTCGGTGAGAAAATTTATAGATCTGGCTATGTCAAACATCTTAGGGCTATTTTAGATAGCAAACTATCTTCGAAGAAGCATTCAAGATATAAACATATTACATAGCTAGGTATAAACTGTTTGGTAATTTAGGAACTTTGTCTGTCTGTTTCTATCTTTGAAAACTGTTTTGTGCTCCATGCACACCCAACTCTTTCTTACGTCCTACTTTACTGCTTATTTACGTCATACTTTACGCCATTACATAACCAAATCGAGGAAGTACCAAATCCTAGAATCATTTGCATATTGCATAGCTCCTGTAGTAATTACATGGAAGATGGGTTGGCCCATGGATTTTGCACTCCAACAGGAAGTCATAGATGTGTTCATTCACACCACCCATCGTAATCAGATGGTGAAAATACCTTTTGCATCCTGCCCCTATCGGGATTCGATAATCCAGCTTTAACCACTGCGCCATTTGGTCGGTAATTTGCGAACTCTATAGATGGTAATTCAGGCAGAAATTATTGCTATTCTAACATTGTTTTCAAACTTTTGCATAAAGAAAAACACACAGACAGCAAATCTGAACTCGACTCATTAAACAACTCTTTGACCATCCCTAAATTGTTCAAAAACTGTAAATATTTAATTAATCTTCTTTGTTCTAGCAATGGTGGCATGGTCATGTGAGTACCGGCTCAATGCTGAGAAAAGTTCCAGTTATCACTGGTCATGACCAAAATAGTTCCACTTATCACTGGCCATGGCCATTTTAATGATCATGTATAGCTCGAGAGACGGGACAATTGTCTGGAGGTAAATAACAGTTGCATTCACTATATCTGTAACTATTCGGCTTTTGGTATACCTTAACGTTACAGATATTCAAACGTTATCTATGGACCCTGATCATTTTGCACCTGTCGCACAGTGAGTGCGGATCCTTTTGTTACCTATGTGACTCCATGAATTGTAAAGATGGATTTGATATGGCAACGAGAACTTCACTCTCTTTTAAAGCTTATCAATCGTAACAAGGATGTTTATCGAATCCAAAAATATACAAACATTAAACTTTTCTATAAGTTTGTAAGAAAGCTCGACGATCTTTACATTTCATTTACCACCTTCGATCTCGATTTGATTATTGACATACAAAGCAAGAAGCACCCCGAGAACAACTTTTGACCCACATTTCAATGTTTCGATCTGAGAAGTTCTAGAACTTTTATGGAAATATGTTAACAAATTTCTAAGATGATTAATAAAACCAAAAAAAAACTGATGTTGAATAGCTTGTTCTTCATGTTAAACTTTGTTCTTTGTGAAGTAATCATTTAGTAAACACTTGTATGGTTGATCGATGGTATCAACTCTACATTGTTGATGAGACGTGAAAACTGAACTGGTGACTATTAATAAGGGATATTATGCTTCAACCTTCGTAATACTGGGCAATGTAAGGTATTAACGAAATAAAATTATTTACATACTACACACACACACACATTAAGGGATAAATCAAATCAACCAATTTGTAAACATTGTAAACAAACAATGTGCATGAATTTTTTGTTTACTAATTTTAATTCTCTTTCTCTCCCGCACGGTTTCTCATTCACACTTTTATAATGAATTCAAATGTTTTATAGGGTGCGCACAAAATATAAAAACATACATGCATCAAAATTATAATGTAGTCATTCCTGTTAATTTATAAGAGACTGCTGTAAAACAACCATATTTTTATTGTTAAGTTAAGAAAGAGAAGGTAAGTTTTATTTCCCAAACATATACTGAATTAATGAAATGCATATAAAATTGAAAGAAAAACGTACAATACAAATAATATAATTCTATTTAGATTTTACTTTAATTTTCGATTTGACTTTGCGGTATTCGGAAAGAGAAAAGCCAAAAATTAAACTTGAATTATTTCTTATCGCGAGCAATTAATTTTTTTATTGAAGAACACTATGCGTTTTTTAAAGGTTTTATCGAAAAAAAAACTTAAATCTTTTTTTTATCACTTTAAGTATGGCGTCTCTCTACATATTATAATTTTAACCAATATCAATATTCATTATTCAACACACAAATCACAATACCTAATAACTATAATTCAACTTACCAATTGCCTTCGACAATTAATTTTCGATGAAGTAATACTGTATTCCGTCGACATTATATATTACACTTATATTTTAATGATGATCACTTTAAATATTTTTTAACTTTATGTTTATATTGTCATCAAGAATGTTCACAAAAATAAAAGGAAATTTTCACTAGTCTAATAAACCAACACTTAAAAATTTACGATAATATTGTTCCGATAGAAGCGAGAAAATTTTTTTATTTTTGATTTTTACAGACAATTAGCATTTGCAAATGATTTTAACACGTCCGCATTTCTCGATGGCTACGCCATTTATAAAAAAGTCATATTTTATTTTTCAGATTACAAAAAAAAAAAATAATTGAAAGACCGAATATTTCCGAAATTTTTTGTCTTTTTATTATTTTCTTTTTACTACCGTTTATCTCACTCCCACTTGCTTGACATATTGATTGAAGCATGTGTACTGCTAGAAAGAGAGAATCAATTTAATTGAAACTTGGTGGAATGTACCAAAATTTCAAAAGGAATGATGATCATCTAATCATGTATGAAGATGAAATTCTTTATCTTAGAAAGGAATATGAAGAATTGTTGTTGAAACGGGATGAGTTGAATGATGATGACAAACGAAAATATTTTTTGTTACTCATATACATAATATAAATTTGAAATACATATATTCAATTTGAAGCACAATGTCGCAACAGGAATATTGTATAGGTACAGTGGCCCAAAGTAAAACTACTTAAATATTCATTTGAACTTAAAATATGTATTATAGAATTTAACTTATAAAAGATAGCACAAAATAAAATAATAAACACATTAATAATATAAAATTAAAAGTCTTACATATCTAAATCCATACAATTATTTAAATCTACATTCGATGAGTTATTATTATCCGGAATCTCTTCAATTTCTAATATATTATCATCCTCATCTTCATTAGCTTGTTTCCGATCCTTGTTTGTTATATTCGTAAAACTATTATTTTTATTTTGGTACGCGTACAATGACTTCCTTTGATTAATTTCCTGCAACATTTTTTTGTACACAGCATTAACATTTTTTGGTGGTTGCCATACCACGAGAGCTGTACATGGTTTCTCAAGCCGTTCCAATAGTATTTGAGGTATAATTGGATCATTACTTAATTTTGTAATTTCTTCGCATACAGTGATACTTTGTGCATTTTTTAATTTTTGTTCTAATTCACGTTGGGTCATTGTTATGTGAGTGTCCATCGAACCACTAAATGATGAGGTCGATGGCAAAGCATTTTCCAGATCTGTTGGATTGTTACTATGATTAACATAGTTATTAGATATATGAAGTCCATTCATATGGGCTATCATTTTTTCTTCTGTAATTAAATGCTTTGCTGGACTGAAATCAATTACAGATTAGCGAATTAGAATATATTGGTAAATTTGGCCGATTAATTACAAATATACTTACATATTTAAGTCTATGTTAGATTTTCGTTTAGCATGAAGGCCAGTTTTTATGATGTCAGGAGGTTTCAAATTAGTTGTTGTACCAGTAAACTCTACTAAGCTATTATTTTGATTTGACATCCATGGCATCATTGAAATATTCCAGGGAATGTTATTTAAAGATGGTGTAAACATGTTTCGGGCAACTGCTGGATTCCTGTGGATAATTAAACTCTAAATTACTATTACTCTGAATAAGAAATAAAAAAATGAGATTTTTGTGTTTTGGAGGCTGAACTAGGCAATTGCATAACCAGAAGAAGAGAAGACACTACAACTTCAAACCCAATTTCGAGTTTCTGCCAAGAGAAAGTCGTCCATTTTGGTATTTCTAATTTTTTCAAGGAACATAAATAGGTATATTATGAAAAGTGGAAATCATACAAATTACTGGAGTTGGTGGTTTCAATTGTAAACGACACTATCGCAATCGAATGGTGAATGTATATTAGTAATTAGAATTAATAATATCGAAAGCTATGTCATACACCAATTGTGTGAAAATAAAAGCTCATCAATACAAGTGATTTATTAATTAAAACTATATCAAAACTACTTACGATAATGCTTCATATAACTTATTGTATTGTTGATTTGTGCTTTGATGTTCTGTATTAAAATTCATATTTATAGTTTTGTTAAAAATTGAACACAAACACTACTTGTATGCACACAAATTTCTAGAAGACGAAATGTCAAAACAAGAAAACTCTTTCCTTCAATTTCTAGACAAATCTACGCAGATACTTAAATAGGTAGATACAAATCTTAACTATATATATATATAATCATAAATTAAATTGATCCCAATTCTCAATTTACAGCTGAGGTAGAATTATTTATTATTTTATAATATTTCGCATTAACCTAACAATTAGTTAATTTTTATTTTTATTTTAACACTAGTTAACTTCTACTCGTAAATTCCTCTTTGTTTTATTTATTTTTGTGCGGCGAATTCGTTCGAAAGCAAATTATAAACAAAGCGAATTCATTTAATCATATTGGTAGCACTGATTAATTGTCACAATCAAAACAAATATGTATTTCAAACCGATTTTCATTATAAGTATTTGGAGAATTATTTTGCATAAATGATAAATTAAAAATAATAAATTATGTCATTTACCCAAGATGAATGCCAACAAAAATTAGAAAAATTAAAGATATGGCAGGAGAAAAAGAAAAAATCTTTGTATGACAGGCAAATGGAAGAGAAACAATTGCTATGCGGTACGCAATTGTCGAACTATGATAGTTTAATCAATAGTTCGATAAATAAAGATAATTGTGATATAATAAATGATGAAAATCCTGAAACTTGCGAACCAGTTGTGAAAAAGACTTTTTTAAAACGGGGTGAAGGTTTGAAAACTCGTTTTGGCGTTGATCCCGATCGGTTTAATTTAAAGAATCTCCCAAAATATAAATTTTCCAATAAAACTACTAAACACCAAAATAAATTGGTTTTAAACCACCCAAATAATGGGAAGACATTTGGTAAAGAAGAAACAGAAATATCAAAAACTTTAGAAAGGAGAGAACTATCTAATGTGGTTGCAACTTCTAATAATAAGCCGCGGTTTGTAAATGGATCGAGTAGTTGCACAAATCAAAATAAAGGTGAGAATATGAATTAAATTATAAATACAATTTTAATTGTTTATTGTTATGTAATAGATGCTTCAAATCTAATTCAAAAAACACATCAAATAAGAGAAGCAGAAAAAGAATCAAACGACGAAGTTCAAACTTGGGCCAGTGTATTGGATCCAACGCATATAAATCCGATAAGCATTTCCCAATTCAAAGGAAATAGTGTATTAGACGTTTCACAAAATGAAAAGGATCAACTGAATTTATTCGAATTACTCGAAAGAAAAGTGGACGCATCAAGCTACAGTTTTAATTCAACCGATATAATTGAACTGTTAAAAGGACATAATTTATATCCAACTAACCAAGTTTCCAATAGTATATCGAATGAACCATTATTACATCCTAACGAAATTTTAGAGAAAAATTTACAAACTACACTTGAACCAAGTCCTAGCGAAGTTGGGGATTTAAATTCAAATGAAGATGATAGTGAAGAAGAAAGCCACGATGCCAGTGTCCATGTTCGGTTTTCAGATAAAGTTGAAGTAAATCAAATTAATTCCGATAGTGATTCCGATACAGAGTTTGAGGATAAGAATGATAGTTTAAAAACAGTAAATACAATTATAACGTCAACTCCAAACCAAACAAATCATCAATATCCAGGTTCTGAGATTAATGCTGATGAAAATTTTGACGAAATAATTGAGAAAATTTTAGGATTTAAACACAAAGAAATCCAAGAAAAATCCCAACTATTAGATAATCGACTCAAAGAACTGGAACATGAAATTGCACTCTTCCAACAGCAGAATCAAATTCTCACTAAAATGAAACAGGAACATGAATTGGAAAAATTAGAAATAGAGACGATGTTTCAACAAAGTAAGAAGATGTTAGATGACGAAAAAATTAGAATAGAAATTTATTTAAATGATGAAAAAACAAAGTTAAAAGATGAAAAACTTAAATTAGAAAAAAAATTATCTCAACCTAATAAAAAAGATCGTGAGGAAATATTCCGTTTGCAAAATCAAATAATCGAATTGAAAGAAGAAATGAAAGTAAAAGAAACGAAACATTCCTCTGCAAATTCTCGGTTGCGAGCTCAAATACGTAATTTAGAAAAGAATGTACGTGAAAAAGATTTAGAAATAGAAAATATTAAGAAAGAAAATAAAAAATTAGAATTAGAAAATAATCGATTACGAAGGCAGGCCACTTCCAAAATGCTAAATGAAATCAATAAGAATATTTCAAAACTGGCCATTGCCAACCAATCTCCTCCAGCATCAAGTAATAGTAAACATGACCATGATGATGATAAAAATAAAGTTTCATCTGTTGTACAAACAAAACGAAAATTAAAATCAATAAAAACTAGCACAAAGCCTGTATCATCATCATCGTCGTCGTCGTCGAATTCTGATTCACAATCATCTTCATCTGAAGATGAATGTGATGCACATTCAATTGATCGTAATTCAAACATTTCAGATAGTGCAGCGACAGATATAGGAAAAAATGAAATTTGTACACAAAGTGAAATATCGGATACGTTGAAAAGTTTAAAGCGGGAGATTTCAAATCCAGATGGAAGCAAAGATATTTGGTATCCGAATGGGAACATAAAAAAAATTTCGGCTGATGGTTTAACTATAAAAATGTTGTATTATAACAAAGATATCAAGGAGACAAATATAAATGAGGGTATTGTGCGTTATTATTATGCCGAAACTAATACATGGCACACCCAATATTTGGATGGCTTAGAGATACTAGAGTTTCCAAAGTATGTATAAAATTGTCTCATGTATTTTTTAGTTTATATTTGATTTTTTTTATTTAATAGTGGCCAAACGGAGCATCGACATAAAGATGGTAAAGTTGCAGTACACTTCGAAAATGGATCAATAAAAATTAAAGATCCAAACGATCCCGAGATTGCTGAAGAATGGCGTTATGCAGATGGTACAATAGCTAAAATAAAAATCAACGGCGAGAAGAACATATTACTGACCAATGGTCAGAAGGAAATTCATACCGCTGATCATAAACGAAGGGAATATCCCGATGGGACGATTAAAATCGTATACCCAGATGGAAGTCAGGAAACTCGTTATTCAAATGGTCGCGTTAGATTAAAGGATAAGGAAGGGAAATTAATAATGGATAGTGCATCCTGATAATTTTTTTAGATATAGATAATATTTGTTGATATTTTATTAAAATAAAACTATTGTATAATAATTAGTAATTACATTGTCTATAATATACATACCATTTCTTATCACTGAGTAAGTGGTGCAACTCTTCCGTTAAATTTGAATGTCGACAAAAAAAGATATTTTTTGAATAATATTGTTTTACTAACAATTAAACTAATTGTAAATTATAATTATATTTGACTAATTATTAAAATTGAACACAACTTTGTTATCTTTAATTTTGTATATTTCGGCTAAGGAATCCCGGGCTGCTGCTTCAATAGCAACGTCTATACTTTCACCAAATCCTTCACCTAGTAATTCTTTATTACCGTATATACCAATGTAAAATGTACCTAAAATAGTATTTTTTCCTGTTTCTCCCAACAGCCGTGGTTCTGGATCTCCAAGATTCTTTTCTTGACATGTCTTTCTTAAAACTGCCAGTGGATTGGCAACTTGCCATATTTCTGTTAAATCTTTCTGATTTAATTGGGTACAAACAAAATCTTTTATAAATGTTTCAGCTCGCTCGCTACCCGATGATTTAATTAGAGCACCAATTACTGCTTTAAATGTATCGGATCGAGTGTATTTCGATTTCTCGGTCTCCTGAAATAAAAATTAAAAATTTAGCGTGGATTTGGTTAAATATTGTTATATGGTTCAGTTACCCCGGACAAAATTAACTCATCCATTCCCAAATTGGACGATAAATACGATAGCATATCGTCAGATATTAAATAATTTCTGATTGCAAATATTCCCTCGTCGGAACAATGTTTAAGTGAGTTTTGTAGGAAGTTGTAAACAGAATTTCGCAATAGATCATCTCCTAGTGTAATTAAATCTTTGTTATCTTCAATTTTTGTATTTTCATCATAAATCCCCAGTTCAATTTGGTGCTCTTTTTCAATCATTGCATAACTTCTTTGTGTGAATGCAGCCTGAAGAAATTTTAAATTAAAATCTTCATGTAATCGTTTGGAAAATGCAAATAATTCAGAATTGTAATTCCAATCTAGGAATTTAGTGCGATCCGTTTTAGGTATTTCTACAGTTTGTTTCCGTTTGCGAATTTCCCGAAGAGTTGGGGCAACCCAACGTTTGACACCACGCGAAATAGCTACAATAAATAAAAGTTTTAAAATTTTACGTAGCACAGTAACTAAAGAATCTTAGTCTTACTTATTAAACTAGAAATTGGTCGTAAAAACATTTTAATTTAATATTTATGTTGCCGTGAATGAAATTAACCTCACTTTCTATACGATCTCTTTAGTTTTATAAAATAATTTGCCTAGCACAATTGAAAAATTCCCTATTTAGAATTGTAGTTTTTTTTCAAAAACAATAAATTTTATGTATTTTTATTTTAATCAAATTTAATAAAAATAATCCATTTTTGTGAAAAAAACTAAGCACAATACCGCAGAAACGATGGAACAATGTTTTGACAGCTAAAAATTGTAGTGTAGACGGTGAGTAAATAATGCTTAATCTATTACTAATTTTTGTTGGTGTTTTCGATAGATAACCGCTAGTCGTTCGGTTATTATCTTGGCTATTTTTACTTCGGTTTGTTTAGCAAAGATAAAAACAACTAATAGCGGTTGGTCGATTGGCCCATATTCTGGATTGTGAAATTTTATTTTATGTTATTGACCATTTTCATGTTATTAGCTAATATTAGTTGCTTTCCAATCGACCAACCGCTAGTACCCGCTAGTGAACCGATAGTAGTTCGTTGCGTGTCTTTGCTAAATTTACTATGGATTATTAAGCAAAGACACGCAACGAACTACTATCGGGTACTATCGGTTGGTCGATTGGAAAGCAGCTATTGTACTAAAATCTATAAACATTAAGGAGAATCGTACATTTAGAAAGTGTCCCTTACATGAAATAATTTCGGAAAGATACTCAAACATATTTATCATTCAATATAACATTTTCAAACGTTAATTTGACCATTAACAAAATAGTTAAATTGAATAATTAAAAATTGCATTATATGTACATTAATTAATCACTTTAAATTAACCATTATAACGATTGATGAAAACTAAAAGTCGGTTATTCCATGCACTAAAAAAAACTGTTGATTTTGAATATTTTAATATTTATTTCGTGTCCAACAACATATATACAAGTAACTGAAAGTTTTTGCCTTTTTTTAAGAACAACAAATCCACATTTAGAGCTACAATTTACATATTAATTATTAACTTTTGTAACGTTTGTTTAGTTGAAAAATGCTTTAGGTGCTTTGAATTATTGTGGTCTATTATTAGGGTGCGACTACTTATTCTTAGGAATAATTGGAATACTGTAATATATTCCACAAACTTTCCAACTACACCATTGATTTGAAAGTCATTAAAATATATAAATAATTGAAATGCTGTTTGGTTTCAAAATTCGGTTAGTTTAGAGTGCCAAAGTTTTCCTTTTATATAATGATCAATTTCTATGGTTGACCAAATAGATTTAATATTTTCAAATGTTTAGTAAAGCTTGGTTTAGGAGACCTGAAGTAACGATTTAACTAAAATTTAATATCAAAAAGGCATCCATCAATATTTTCTCTTAACGTAGGGTTTTCATGAAGAACTACTTCATCTAGTTCCTCTGAAATAATAAATTTAACTGGCGGTTTGTAAATTTGTAAATTTTCCTTTGTTATATTTTCCATTTTTAATTGAATATTCGGTTTCTATATTGTGAAATGGATTTTCTACAAATGATAATAATTCTTGACACATCAATTCACGACATATGATTGGATAATTGGGATATCTTTCCTACCAAATCCAGATTTACTATAAAAATTTAAAGCAAAATGTATAATTGATCTCAATATTCTGTTTCCATTTCTTTTATATTTGATACTTCTTCATTAACTTTTAAAATAGGAATTTTACTCAAATTCACAATATTACCAACCATTTGAAATAATTAAGAATTATGATGGTTATTAATGAAATGCAGCAATAAATAGAAAAAAAGAAATATTTTACAATAATATTCATAAATATAATTTGGTATTTAACTATTTACTTATCACACATTCTGTAGGGAATTGCTTCGGATAGTTTTATCATCGTCGTCGGAACCTCTCTAATTTCTTATTTATTGTAATAATCTCAGATGGTTCGCATTAGCATTGTTTGTTGGGTTTCATTTAAAGTATTGTTCTGTTTATATTCGATGGTTATTTCCTTCCCCGAAACAGTTTTAGCCAAAATACCATCCAAATTTAAATCTGAATCTGGATGTTGACATTGTTACATTTGATGATGAGAGGCTGAACCACACCACGAAAGCATGTCGGACTTTAATAAAGAATAAATATTATATATGTATATACACACATATATATATGATTGTATTACAAAATATTTTTAAAATTAAGTTTTTTACTTCACCTCATCCCTAAAGGTTGTAACGAAAATCAATTTTGTATCCAGTTAGGTTTCTGTCACTAAAAATTTGAACGATAGTATGAATTAGTTCCACAATGGTTTTAAGCACACTACTTCTGATGACGCCCGTAACTGTATAGCTCTTACTTGAAGGTGTGTTCTCATTTAAAGTTATAATTTTATTATTTGAGTCTATATTTTACATATTACATAGTTATGTTCCAATATTTTATTTTCATAGCAGAAACTTATTTTATTGTGTCACGAGAATACCTTTTTAAATTTCAGATTTAAACAATTTTTTAATAAACTGAATAAATGTTGCCTGGTCGAGATAAAACATCAAACAACGAAGTATTTCTAAGATTAACTCACAATTATGATAAAATCTATTTAGGAGTAGTATTTTCACTTTTAACATTTTATTTTAAATCGTTTAGTTTTTAACTTTTAACGATAAAAACAATTAATAGTTGCTTTCCAATCGACCAACCGCTAGTGAACCGCTAGTAGTTTGGTTCTTATCTTTGCTAACTTTTCTATTCGTAATTGCTATTCGAAGTAGTTCTTCTACGCGGCTAAATGTAGATCCGATTCGCTTTTTAGTTCAAAAATAATTTTTTTCTTTGTATTTAAAATAAAATTAATTTTATTTCCTTTGCAGTGAGAGTTTTCACTCACAGATAAGTATTGATACCAATTTCTGACAGACTTTTTACATACACAATATAATATAGGTTATGTTTTACTATTAGTCGCTTTCCAATCGACCAACCGCTAATAGCTCGATTTCTAACGTTGCTAGATAAACCATCGTAAATTTAGCAAAGACAAGAACCGAACTACTAGCGGTTCATTAGCGGATACTAGCGGATATTCGATTGGAAAGTAACTTATATAAATAAATGACCGGTTAAAAGAAAAAATTTAAGCTTTTTCGTTTTTAGCACAATAGCTAATTGTTCAAATAACAAAATTTTAGTTAGGCTAAATATATTATCTTTTATTCAACAATGTTTATATTTTGATGCAGTAAAAACGAAAATATGTAGTACTATTTATGCCTGTCTGTGTTTATCTTTACAATCTGTTTTGGGGCTGAAAGTTTTTCCAACTCTTTCTTTTATTACGCCCTACTTCTCTGAGTGTACAATGTTGTGCTCTACCTGTTAATCTTATACGTTACTATCATTTAACAAAATCAGGATACTATCAAAGTGGTTAAAGTGTTCGGGCTTCATCCAATCACCCAACCTCTCGAGTTAGTTTTTCAAAATAGAATACATATTTCAAATATTTTATGATATATGTATAAAATTAAACAAACACTTTATAACATTTTTCCATAACAGATGCTATGAATTTGAAATATACAAAATTTATTTCATCATTTATACAACATTTATTTAAACAAATATTTATTTTTTTGAATCAATGCCAGAAACATAATCGAGCATGAATTCGTAGAGATATTATTCCGCATTTTTCGCTACGTTTTTCCTATCAGTAAACAATTTGGCGTGTTACTTTATTATGACTGTGTTCTTAAAGTTTGTGATTGTGAATGTATACTTCATATGGTACAGGGGTATATTAGTATATCTTAATAATATGTGGTCGACTATTGAACTATTTCTACGAGTCCTCATGTTTTAATTACGTATATCAAACGATAATAAATATGTACGAGCCCCGGAATAATTATGCATAAAATTTGAGGTTTATGAAACCTTATATTAATTATTATTCTTAGATGAGCCAAAGTATTTAAACAATTTTTGGTTGCATCAATTTTCATTTAATAAATTTCATTATGAACAGAAGAATCACACAAAAATTTCAATTTATAAATTTTGTGCTAATGAATTGCGTTTATTAAATGAATCAAATCTTAGCCAAAACCTTTTTATTTAAAATAATTTTATTTTATTTTAATTAAAACATAACGCTTCCGAACAAATCAGTGCACGCATAACGATCCAAAAGTACTCGAAATCCTATAATAGCAATGTTAAAGTTCAATAAATTACTCAGATAAAAAACAACGTGTCATATTAAAGTTAAGGAACTTGGTTGTATGAACCAAGAACCTATATGTTAATAAAAGAAACCTGTTGCCAAATAAATATTCACAAAGGAAATGAAATACTAAATCTTTTTATTGCGAACATACTTTACTCTATAGTAGTAGTTTGTGCTCTCGTGTATTAAAAAAAACTATTCAACGAATATACGTATAATAAACCTTAACCTTCTCCAACATTGACCATCACTAACTTTGTTGGCGCCAAACATACATTTTTAGACTCGTATATTATTAAGAATTCGAATTTTATGATTTACCTATAAATAAAATGAAAATCTCTTATTTTCGTAGATGAAGAAGCTATCGACTCACGCAGTGGTTAAAACTGCGGCAGTTGGAGCGGGAGGTACCGGGTTCGAATCCCGATGTGTGAATGAACGCATTGGAGTGCAGAACTCATGTATACGCTAATAATAACAAAAGTTGTACGATGAAGTAGGGCCAATAATAATGATACAAAAATAGTTCCTAAAAAATGATGCTGTACAAGATAGCGGAAAATTTCCAACAGAAAATTTTTTATTTCTAATCACCACCAGTTACACTACTATTAGTTGCTTAACCAGCAGATTTTTTTGGTAAATATTGTAATTTGCTTCACTATTTCAGTCAATTTAGAAACGTATATGAATTTACTTTTACTATCAGAATAGTTATGTTGAGTTGACATTGATTTGATTTTATAAAGTCTTTGAAAGGTGCCACATGTGTAACGGTGTAACGGGCGGCTTTGAATAAAGTCTCATTTTTCTGAAATCGTAATTAATATTAGTTGTGCACCGCTGAAATGGTTGTTTTATTTCAATCAACACGACCACACATTCCTGATCTAGATTACTTAAACCATTATAAATCCAATGAATATATATATATATATATATATATATATATATATATATATATATATATATATATATATATATATATATATATACATAAATAAAGAATGTTTATACTTATTTTTACTCGTTTTTCAATTTTGTGCGGGTTTGTTGTTAATAACAACATAATAAACGACCATTAAAAATAATAATTTTAATTTTAACCACGAACCAAAGAACATTTTCTTTCTTCTAAAAATACAAAAGTTTCGGTTTGTTTTATTTTTTAAAATTAACTAGTTGTGTTTGACGTATCTCTATATGTACTAGATAAATTATCTTCTCATATTAACAAAACATTTAAAAAGAATTTGGTTCAACAAATTTAATTTTTTTGTAATTATTAATTGTGTCGTAAATTATCTATCACGGAAACTTAAAATTTAATTAAAATTGCAATAGGATCTCTGATTACGGAGTTTAAAGTTTTATGATTTTTAAAAAATTTAGTCAAATTTTCGATGAACCTCTTTTCTACCAGTTACTTTTTGGTCACCCAGTCACATTTAAGTCATCTTTAAGTCAACTTTTTGTCAACTTTTGTTCACCTTTTAGTCACATTAAAGTCACCTTTATGTAACGTTTTTTGTTACCATTTTGTAACCTTTCTGTAATCTTTTTGGCACCTTTTAGTCTCCTTTAGTTACCTTTTAGTCACTTTATCACTAGCTTATCACTTGCTGATCACCTGATTGTCACTTGATTATCAATTTATGATCACTTCATTATATATTGATTATCACTTGATTATCACATGCTAATCGCTCATTAAGTCATCAAGTCATAAAATCATCAGGGCATCAAGTCTTCAAGGTATCTTAAGTCATCAAGTCATCAAGTTATCAAGTTATCAAGTTATCAAGTTATCAAGTTATCAAGTTATCAAGTTATCAAGTTATCAAGTTATCAAGTTATCAAGTTATCAAGTTATCAAGTTATCAAGTTATCAAGTTATCAAGTTATCAAGTTATCAAGTTATCAAGTTATCAAGTTATCAAGTTATCAAGTTATCAAGTTATCAAGTTATCAAGTTATCAAGTTATCAAGTTATCAAGTTATCAAGTTATCAAGTTATCAAGTTATCAAGTTATCAAGTTATCAAGTTATCAAGTTATCAAGTTATCAAGTTATCAAGTTATCAAGTTATCAAGTTATCAAGTTATCAAGTCATCAAGTCACCAAGTCATCAAGTCATATAGTCATCAAGTCATCAGGTTATCAGGTCATCAAGTCATCAAGTCATCCAGTCATCAAGTCATCAAGACATCAAATCATGAAGTCATTAAGTCATCAAGTCATCAGGTCATCAAATCATCAAGTCATCAGGTCATCTGGTCATCAAGTCATTAAGTCATCAGTCAGAGAGCACTACACTGCGAAATGAAAAATTAACATTTAAGTTGCTGTGCTAAAGAAAGAAAACCTTATGCTAAAGGAAACAGTAAATAAAAACAACAACACAGGAAGCTCAGGATTGATGAACAACCACTTTCAATTACTCTCAGATCAAGACAAATATCACACTGATGAAAATGAGCTTGAAAGAGAAATCAATTTTAGACTACAGAAATCCAAGAGAGCAAATAAAAAACCAACCTATGCATGATATAATTTAAACCCACATTAAAACTGCCAATGGAATTACTGCACCAAAATTGCGTGACCCAGAAAGGAAGAAACAGTTTCCACACTGATCAATATTCTATTAAAAAAAATCATGGTAGTATTCAGAAAACTGCGAAAAGACATACGAAATGGCTATAAAAAAATATCGCTTAGAAATAATATTTCGAAAATAAATACAATCGAGCCTGAAGATTATAAAAAATCAATTCTGGTGGTCACCAGTGGTATACCTACGAAAGTAAAAGTCATCGATCAATTTAAATAATGGCAAGAGTTTTCCATGCAACTTGTTCAAAAGATGAAATTATTGACGGCCTGCAAAACAAAGGCTTAAAAATAATCGATTCAGTCAACACCATCAAAAAAGTGAGACGAGAGGTGAGAAAACAGAGAGGGGAATGTTGAAATCATGAGTTTACCTACGTTTCATGCTTACCTTCGACAATCAAGAAAAAATCGATAATATTACCAAGATTATAATCATACACTAAAGTACTGTCATTTTACGATGCAAGATGTGTTAAATATGCAGGAAACGACTGCACAGTTCCCCGAAATACAGCACCGAAGTGTATCAACTGTAAAGGCCAGCATCAAGCCAACTAAAGAGGATGTGAAGTTGTAGTAGAACTACAAAAACTGAGACATAAATCACGCAAACCAGATACAATAGAAAATGTACAATCTATAAAAAAAACACGAAACCAAAACCGCCAACTTCTAATATTAACATGCAAAGAGAGCGAGTAAATGAAAACGTTACTTAAGCCACCTGATTTCTATTATGAAAAATATACTGACAAAATAGTCAAAGTAGGATAAAAATATAATTTTTCTTAAAGTGGGAGAGAAATGAAAAACATTGCCAGTACAAAAAATTTGTTCAGTACTGAATACATTTTTATGGTTACTGAAAATTTTTTATGGCAGTACTGACAAAATATATCAAGAGAAGTATTTTTATTCAGTACTGGAAAAATATTTTATAGGAAAAATGTTTATGGATGAGAAATTATTTGTTTGCAGTGAAGCCATATTTAAAAAGTGAAGTCATTTCTTAAATATGATAATAGCATTTTATAGTAGTTTTTTATGGTTAATTCATAATTTTAACATTTCGTTTTGTGGCATTCATCTTAATTCGTGGAAATAATTGAAATAATGAATAATTATGTTAAGTTTATTTTTTTTAATTGATTGTTGTAGATTCAAAGTGTTTTTTGTCTTTTTTTTCAATAAAAAATTATTTATTTAAATTTATTGGTTATGTTATAAGCATCTATCAAAATATATCCACCATAAAAACAAAATGTAAAAAAAGATGTCTGTCACTCTAATGGTATTTTTTGATGTTTTTCTCACTTTGGGTTTTTCAGTAAAAAATACTGGCAGTATATTTTTCATAATGGAAATCAGACTTTATGCACAAATAGTCCTGCAAACAGAACAGAAACGCGGAGCTCATTCTACAGGACATACTGTAGAAACATAAAAAACATCAACAAAAGACTTACTACGCAGGAAAGGAGTCTACAGAACACACCAGAAGAAATGAACAAGTTAATAAAGAGTAAAAGAAAACCTTGCGATAGTGAATCAAAATATAAATTATATAAAATCGAATTATAAACAATCTCAAATCCTTAATGTAAAAATGATATTTAATAAAATTATATGATAATTTATTAATAAAGTAGTTAGTAATGACTCTGCTGTCGATTATCACCTTAGCTGTTTCTGTGACTAACATTCGATTTCCTTAAAAGGTCATTCAATAAATCCGTAGGATAAGTAAGAAAAAAACAAAATTTTGACAAAACTCGATTTTATTATTCAACATAGTTGCCTTTGATGGCGATACAACGAGTATAGCGTTTTTCCAACTTTTCGATACCACTTTTATAGTACGATTTCTCTTTCTCGCCAAAATAGCATGCATTTTCTTTAGGTCTGAAAACAGAAAAAAGTCGCTGGTGGCTAAATCTGGAGAATATGGTGGGTGGGTAAGCAATTCAAAGCTCAATTTATTCAATTTTGCCATCATTTTCATCGATCTGTGACACGGTGTATTGTCTTGGTGAAACAACACTTTTTTCATTTGCAAATGTGGCTGTTTATTTGCGATTTCAGCCTTCATTGATCCAAAAGTGCACAGTAATAGTCGCTATTGATGTTGGTTCCGTTTTGGAGATAGTCAATGGATATTATTTCGTTCGCATCCCAAAATATAGACGACATCACCTTAACGGCCGACTGTTGCGTCTTTGCTCGCTTTCGATTCGGTTCGTCGACTGCTGTCCACTCAGCTGACTGTCTTTTAGATTCTGGTGTGTAATTGTCAAGCCATGTCACATATCGATGATAGAATCGATGATTATTGCCAAACAGCGCCAAACACTCTGAAGCATCGATTCGTTGTTTTTTTTGGTCGACTGTGAGCACTCGCGGCATCCACTTTGCACTGAGCTTTCGCATACCCAAATTTTCGTATAAAATGTTAAAAAAACTACCATCTGATATCTTTACGATATCATAACCAATTTGTGGATTGTTTTGATGTTTTCTGGAATAACAGCCACATTTGGGCGTCCGCACTGCCCTTTGCATCAATTGTGCTGGTACGGCCACATTTAATTCAGCAATCCACTTCTCTACCATTTATCTCGATGGAACAGAGTTCGGATAATGTTTATCAAGCCATTGATTGGTTTCCACTGCATTTATCTTCATCAAAAAGCAATTCTTTATTAAAACTCGAAATTCACTTTTTCCACTTTTTTTTCAAAAACAAAAGTTTTTTTTTTTTTTTTTTTTTTTTTTTTATATTTTATACTATGCTATCTTTTTTGGGGCTCAAGGCTCTCCCAGCTCTTTCGCGGTTCGCTTATTTACGTCCTACTTTACGCCTTAACGGCCAAATCGAGGACGTACGGCTATAGGTCCGATTTTCGTAGAACCATCTGCGCATTGCATAGCTCCATGCCAGCCTATAGTACTGACATGGAAGATGGGTCGGCCCATGAGTTCTGCACTCCAACAGGGGATCATAGATGTGTTCATTAACACCATCGATCGTAATCAGATGGTGAAAAACAAAAGTTGATTCCCACAAAATGCTATGACTCACGATTCAACAGTCAGATTGCTGTCAAATTTATACATGTTACGTTTGAGGGTTAGTACTAAATAAAAATCATATGGAAAAAATTAAGTAACGCCATCTATGTGTCATTCTACTGACTTATTGAATGACCCTGATGCTGCGATGCCGGCAGGGTCTGAATCCGCATAGTTTTGGAATAAAAAAGTTTTCAGATATCTGTTAAACATACTCCACGATGATACCTTGTTGAAGTGTGATGATATAAATTGATTCTGGGTGCTGTAATCGTGACAGCTAATGATGAATGGCGGGAGCTAAACTTTGAACTCCACAGAGTGGCATTGATTGACAAGCTAGGGCGCTGGATCAACCAGCCGATGAAGACGTTTGTCTTGAAATGTATGGCACCTTTGTATGTGGTCTATAATATTCGTTTCGCTAGGCCGGTTTCGATCTCATCTCATCAGGCATATGCGACCGGACTTGATGTATGTTGCATTTCGTTTCTATATATACTGTGAGGCTATGTTGCAACAGTTCTAGCGAATTCACAGAATTTGACTCGAAATCTTTTTTCGATTATTTTTGTTTATACTTCACTATTGTGGCGTGACTATTCGTCGTATTTGTGAACGCCACAACCTAGGATCACCGTAACTGGTTGGCTTGTACTTCTTCTATCATATCATATCCTACCATGCTTTACAATTGCAAGTATTTAGTATGTGAAATATTCGTTTGTTTTTGATAAAAATTTACCTAGAATAATAATTAATGGTACATAAAAAAAGTATTGTTGGTCACTTAAATCTAAAAAAGGGAGGGAAGCCTTCGGAAAGATCCAAAATATCTGATTTACGGAGCTGTGGTATGAAAAAAATTGAAAAACACTTCTATGGCCTATATTGTACGCAATAATTCTTGTAAGATCTAAAATGTTGTGGTTTTGAAATGGCATCTATAGGAATGACGGTGTCTGATCTATAGTACGAGTATATACAATTCCACAGGTGTTTATTTTATCTTTCAAAACTAATTTTAGCGAAAAAATTGAACACGTAAAATATCATATTTTTGGTTTTGATTACTAATTAAATAAGAATTTCATTCAAAGATTTTGTGATGCTCGTATTAAAAATTTTCTTTTTAAAATTTGTAGGTTTTATTTATTAGTATTTTTACTAAACTTATCGTACACTCGTATATACACATGAGCTGAAATGTAACAAACAAATAAGTATATTATTAGATACATGCACGATTGAATGAATCGTGGTACGACTAATGAAAACCGGAATAGATTTTGTATTATTTCAAATATAAAATGCCATTTTCAGAAATTTTCCGATTTCAAATTTTTTATTTAATGGAATTTTAAGAAAAATATACGAGTTACGACTATGATGATTCTACTTGTGACCTTACACAATAATTAATCATTTGAAAGGCGTTTTCTTTTTAAGATTGTTGTTTTCTTTGAATGTTGGTTTATTTTTGTCAATTTTGAACGAATGACAATGAAATTTCAAGAACCATATTACATAAATATTTTTATTTTCCAACCAAAAATAATGATTCATATCTAACTCAACTACATCAACAGTACAACATTTGAAGAAACCACTTTACTAGTTTAGCAAAAAGGGTAACGGAACAAGTAGATTTACTGACAAAATTCAAAATCAATTACCTTTAATTGAGACATGACAATTGATATAGTAATTATTCATTCTATCAAAATTAGAATTCTTATTTCGAGATGTATTTAAGCTTTACCAGAGTAGCTAGCCAGAGTATAGATAATAACTTAACAATTTGGCTTGATCACGAGCCCCATCAAAGTAACATTGGTGTTCACACGGTTTTGATTTTCAAGTCATCTTGAAGTTCAACTCAAGATAACTTGAAGGTCAAAACCATGAAATGGAAGATCAAAATATTCATTCTTGAGGTTCACCATGGCCAGGTTTTGAAAATTGTAATGCTTCAATTTAATTTCATTACTTATAAATAGGTCGATTTTGCCACTAGGATTCACTTGCAAATTTAACTCCCTCAAGAAGGGAAACACAAGTTCAAACAAGTCTAAAATAGTTTCAATGACACCTCATAATCATTTATTTAATGGTCATTCTTGTCCCGTATCGTGTCAACAATCTGACTCGATCGGTTTCGATTTCTATATAGGTAACTATTGTTGTAAACAATTAGAAGATGCATCGTCAACAGCGACCTTTCCGCCAACCGGAAGGCTTCGTAACCATCCGTTAAGTTCCAACTCATGTTCGATACCATGGAAGGTAAATGCAGTAAAACCAACACAGGAAGTGCCACCCAAGGATCTATCTTCGGCCATGTTCTTTGCAATGTGTCCTATGATATTATATTACGCATGGAAATGCCAGATGCTGCACTTTTGGTAGTGTATGCAGACGATATCGCGACGATTATAATCACCTGAGATAGTGATGATGCATAAAGAATACTCAACCAAATCATGAGGAGAACCTGCTCTTGGCTAAATGATCATGGTTTGACCCTGGTTGCAGAAAAAACAGAGCTTGTCTTGTTTACTAGGAGACAGATAGCGACCGACTTATACTGTAGACACATATCTGGTTCCGTAACTACAGTTACGAGTTAACCACGATTTCGTTGTAATTTGTCACTGCTAACCTTAAAACATGGTTTCGGAATGACCTATTTTTTTCTCATATCATGGCATTTTAGTGACGACAGTGCCAAGTTATACAGTTAGTGAATAGCGAAAACGATAAATATTGGGTTTTTTATGAATTATTTTTAGGGTAAAAATTGAAGTTTAAAAAAAAAATAATAAAGGTTTCTATAAATTAACGGAAAATAAAACTAAAAATAAAAATAGGAAAATTTGGGTGGAGGGTGAAACATAAATATTTTTAAACCACTATAAATATTTATGATAAACTGTCAAATGATATAAGAACTGTAGTGTGTCATGTATTGTCATTTCGAAAATCATAGTTTTATAATTATGGTTAGGAAACTAGATATGTGTCTATGGTATTACTATTCCAGGTGTTAAACAAGGAAATAAGGTGTAACTGGGCTGTCGAAATCCTAGGGGTGCACCTGGATAACAAACTTTATTTTGGGCATCAAATTACACACTCCACGGAAAAAGTAGATAAAGTCACTCTCTCAGTAGATTAATGGTAAATGTCGGTGGTCCAACGGCCGGAAAACGGAGATTGTTGTTGTTGGTAAACAACTCAATCCTTCTCTATGGATGCGAAATCTGGGTGGGTACACTAAGGATTGAGAAACACAGGGGCAAAATGGCCACCATACATCGCTGGCAGGTGGTTAGGACTTGTAGTTCCCATACAAAACAGTATCTGAGCTAGCTGTTCTGGTCATTACTAGAGTGATCCAAATTGATATAATGATGAAAGAAAATAAAATTCCCACTAAAGTATGAATTTAACCATGCCAATGTTGATAATATTGGGAAAAACGAGGACCATTTGCCAAATCACATTGGGCCAAATCACTGGTCGACTGGTAAAATACTTTGTGTACGCTAAAATACACAGCTTTTAAAGCTATTTTGGAGGAACATGTCAGACAGGCTACGATCCAAATAGATTATATAATAATCAAGAGCAATATTTGGTACTAAAACATTGTAGTTAAGCGCTTTAATGGTTCCTTGACTATTTGGGCAATATTGTGACAAGCGTTGTCGTATACTGGATTATCTTTAATCCTATCTTGTCGATCAAATAACGACGGCCTAGTGATTTGGCTGGATTTATAAATTGTTTTGAATAAACTTTCTTTGGGCTTTTCTTAACTTTCTTCCCACATATATTGCATACTATAAACACACCAACGGAAATTTTTCTATTATGAAACAGTTAAATGGAACAATTAAACCCAGTGGAAAATTTATTTGACTGTTTTTATAGTATTTGGAAAAACAACCCACTCGACCATAATTGAATCACTAGAAAACCCCATAAAATCCAATGTTTTTCTTTTTTTAAATTCAACCTCAAATTGAAATATTTGAAGAATTTTCATTTTCTAATTTTGTGTATTTTTTTTAATTTTTGTTTATTGTGCAAAAACACATGTAGGAAAATCCACAGCCAATTGTATATTATAATTTTGAAAAACTGTAATTAAATTTGAGTTACGATATTTTGGTTTTCCGCATGTCCGATTGGGAGGTGACGATGATTTTTTACAACCGGATGTAAACAAGAAATTGTTCAAATAATTTTTTTGCCATAAATAGTTTCATAAAATTAAATTTTAATTACAAATAATTTCGAAAACATATACGGATATACAAAAAAAAATTATATGAAATTCTGAATCATCGATGAAAAACCATTTTTTATTTCGTAAGTTCATGCCAAAAATGATGAAAATTTTTAAGTTTAAAAAAATAAATTTTAAATTTGTGAAAATAGTGAATGAATTTTTTAATTTGAACGAAACCGAGAAAGAAGATTTAAAAAAAATAAAAAAATTGTTTCTTTTCATCTCTTATATAAAAAATAATTTAAATAAATAAAATTTTAATCATCGCCTTGGCCATTATTAATGTAAGTATGTTTTTTTTGGCTTATTCAAACAATAATTTGAATTTGAAAATGAAATTCTTTAATAATATGCACAATATTTTTGAATTAACTATCATATTATTTGCACTGCAAGTTTAAGCTTAGTATGTAAAGAGTTGTCCAATAAGAGGTTTTATTTTGAATAGCCTGCTATTTGGGCAGCTATCTTTTTTGAAGTTGTCATCTTTTGACATTTCACAAGTAAAAACTACGCCATTACTAAACATGTCTCTAAAGCACCTTCTAGGCCGACAATAGTGAAACTGCTGTAAAAATTTGAGCTGTTGGGACAAGTTAGTCATGTGATGAATCAAAACAGTGTGAGTCTCTCAAGAACATCTGAGAATATTGCTGCTGTAGCCCGCAGTGTTGAAGAAAATTTAAACGGTGTGATTGGATCTTACTTTTTTGAAAATGGCGGTGAATGGATTTGCTATTAATTTTTATTTATTTCGCCAAACGGCGCGAAACAATTGCAACTTTGCAAGAAAAGTTTCCTGAGCGTATTATTCTCGAAGTGGTGAACACAATTGGCCACCGAGATCTTGTAATTTAATACCTTTACTATTTTGTTTGGAGCCACGTGAAAGATAAGATCTATGACAATGCTTCTCTCTTATAATCTATGAAAAATGACTCATTTTTTAAAATATCAAAATGAAACCGCTTTTTGGAAACCCCTTTATATAGCGCTATAATGAAGTGAATATCAGAAGACCAATTACTTCTAAATTTCTTGATTGGAAAATCTGATTCTAATTAAGATAATTTTATTTATTAAAACAGTAACCAAAGGCAGGTCTTGCATGTATTGCAATGGTGCTTTAATTTTTCCACAGTACCAAGTCACATACATTTTACGTTTCTGTCACAACCTAACTGCCGGCAGAAAGTATATTGTTAATATTAATAACTTTTTGCATAGACCGCAAGTAATGAAGCTTATACATTTATACAACATGTTACAGCAGTAGTTGAGAGTTAGGAAGCGTTCCAAGTATACTTATACTTTACAAACTAGTTTTACTGTGAAGTTTTAATATAGAAATACGACTAAGCAGTAATAAAGAATGAGTATTAAAGAATAAGATTTTTCTTTCCCAATACTTTGAATGTCTAAAAGCCAGTGAGTCCAAAACAAAACAGTTGAACTCTTGATTTATCGATATAGGTACATTGGATTTGAAAATCAGACTTATTACCGGAACATCAAGTAAAAAGTGGGATGTCACAATGGGCCATTTAAGCCTGAGTGACGGATAACACACACAAAAAAATTCTGCAAATGACTTTGAGTATTCAAAATGTTTGACATTTATTTTACCATTAAGGTTGGTACATGACATCGGCAATGCCATAGTATTTTGTATCGCGCTATATACCAATGAAATTATCCAAAACTTAATAGAATACTCCCAAATGGTTACAAACTTAAAAATAAAATGAAAGCAAAAATAATGTAGACCTAAAAAAGCCCAAAGGTTATGTGTCAATTTACATAACTATGTAGACCAAACTAAAATAATCAGACAGATCTGTCATTTAGTTCAGTTTGACAGCCATTGAAAACAGATAACCCATTGTTTTTTGGAAACATGGAAAAAAGTTGGTTTTGTGTGTTAGACATTATTTTTAGTGTGGAAAAACACTTTCGCAAACCAATATGATGGGGACTTCACCATACCAAAAATGGTTGACCAAATCTGATACGGTATAACGGCATTGCAAGATCGCAAAGTGGAGTTGCGCGAGATAGTTGAGATAGTAACAGTCTCAGATGAACGTATATGGTATTACACAAACATTTGAATAAGAAAAAGCTATCAGCGCACACGTGTGATAAATTCGGAGGCATAGGTTTAGTAATGTTGAAGCGAAACAAAAACAAGTTTTTGCGTCGTTTCATAACTGTGGATAAAACATGAATCCATCACTATATACGGAGACCAAAGAACAGTGGAATTTTACTGGCGAATCTGTATCAACGTTGATCATAAAATCATAATCCACATCGATAACCTTCAAAAGGAGAGAACAGTCAACGGCGAATATTACTTTAACTTATTGGACCGTTTTAATTATTTGGTTTTGAAACAGCTGAGCACAAATCGAAAATTAAATGAAAAAAATGGCAATTTAGTTGCCAAATAGTGGCGAACTTCAACTTTATACTATAATATTGTTCCCGATGTTATGTACCGGGCTTTAAGTAGAACAACAACCATTAAGACCAATAACGCTAATACCCGCTAGTGAACTGCTTGTAGTTCGGTCCTTATCTTTGCTAAAATTACTAGGGATAATTTAACAAAGAAAAGAACCGAACTACTAATACTTCATACCAACCTAAATAAAAGAATTTTCCATTTTAATTTAACTAGCTTCAAACAGTTGTCTGTCCATCACTATAACACAGTGATATATGATATACCTACATATGATCCAGTTTTGGCAAGAATTTGTAAACATCACATAAAACATTAGTTCATTCATATTTTTGGTTTTTAATACACCAATCCCTCGGTTTACGAAGCTTCATTACGAAGTTTCGCTATAACGTAATTTAGAAAAATTCACAATGTCTGCAATTAAATAAGTCTAAAGGCAATAAGTTTAGATAAAAAGTTGAATATTCTGCGCCGTTTCGAAGCACTTGCAAAGTAAGGAAAAATTGTAGCAATATTAGAACTTGTGCCATCTGCAATTGTAACAATACGCAACAATAAAATTCAAATAAAAGCACAGCCAGCATCAGCAGCTCCGGGAAGTGCTACTACTTTAATGTAAAAGATGAAACAACTTTTATTATTGTGGATCGAGAAAAGCCAGTATAGCCTGGTTTGGAAAATTAACAAAGCACCACGACCTTCATAATATAAAATTAAAGGATAAGGCAGCCAGTAGCGATCCTATGGCTGCTCGTAAATATCCGTCTATTCTAAAAAAATATTATTGAAAATGAAACATATGTTTCAGAATAGGTGTTCAAAGTGGATGAGACTGGTTTCTAATGGAAGCGTATGTCTGACAGGACACTTTCTAGTATAGAGTGGCTAAATAACGTCTAACACTCTTACTTGGAAGTAATTCCTCGGGAGATTTTAAAATAAAACCTCTGTTGATTGACTTTTCAGAAAATTCTTTTAAAGAATGTGAAAAGACATGATAACCGATTATTTTGAAATGTAATAAGAAAGTTTGGATGATCGCCACTATGTTCGAGGAGTGGTTCAAAAAGTACTTTTACACTTCGGTAAAGTTGTACCTTGAACTGAATAAATCTAAGCAACAAAGCGTTGCTTTTATTGGACAATGCTATCGGACAACCGATAAATTTATGTGACAGTGTTCGGGTAGAATATTTACAAAAAACACTATAGCATTGATCCAGCCATTGGATCAAGGAGCAATGTCTACTTTTAAAGCTTACTACTTTAGAAGGAAATCCAAACAATTGATTGATGCTACTAATGGTCAAGATAAGGTTTTAATTCAAGATTGTTGAACTTAATATTGATAAAACATGGGATAAAACGTGGAACCGTTAATATTGATAAAACGTGGAACCAAAGCCCACATTGGAAAATGTTTGGGAAAATATTTGGCAAGACAATATGATGTTATTAGATTTGGAAATTAACTTGGGTTTGCGGAATTAGAAGATATTATATTACAGACTTGTTAAAGGCTCATGTAGATAGTCTTTCAGATAAAGATTTGTTAAGGCTGGAACAAAATCTACGATCAAAAGAGTATCAGAAAGAAAACGAAAATAATATTGAAAATTCTCAGCTACGCCTCACGACCAAGAACTTATCTTTGTTTTTGAATAACGAATGTTTGCCGTAAATTACAATTTTTTATCATCTTATATTAACGATAATTAAAATTAAAGTTCGCTTAGCGAAATTTCGATTTACGTTCAATTTTTTGGGAACAAAATATTTCGTTAAGCGAGGGATTGGTGTATATATGGTATGTAAACATTCATAGTTTCAATATTGTTTGTTTACGTTGTGGTAAATAATGTTCGTCATATCCCACTCGTATAAGTACAAAGATATATTTTACAACCAAATCATAAATATGTTTTCTTATATACGTCATCACAATAAATTCTATACAATATACTTTAACGAATTATTTTATGCATGCATTAATATAAGAATACCGATTAATTTTTTTTGTCTCATATAGTCATATACATATGTGACGATTATAAAAACACTTTAGTTAAAGATAACATACACTATTTTCAAAAAACATTTGAATATAGTGCAGGTTGGGTCGTTGAGCTCCATGACACATCT
The DNA here is from genome assembly GCA_963932295.1 of Tipula lateralis. Taxonomy (NCBI): domain Eukaryota; kingdom Metazoa; phylum Arthropoda; class Insecta; order Diptera; family Tipulidae; genus Tipula; species Tipula lateralis. Next base: position 141,651,373 of record OZ010737.1, read on the forward strand.
TACACAAACAACAAATACTGATATTCTTCATGGTATTCACTTAAAAAGAATTTCTTAACTGACCTCTGAAATTTAACTCCGAGTCCCAAATTAATTTAATGAACGAGTAAAAGATGTTATTCCAGACAAATATTTTTGCTTGGAAATATAAATAAATTCCGGAAATTTATGGTAAATATAATTTGTGTAAACAGTTTTTGAACTTTAATAGAAATATTTACCAATTTGTTTATGAAGAATAAAAATGTCTGATAAAATCCAGATGAAAATAATAAATTTTATATTTCAATAATCACAAATAGTTAACATTTTTGGTTATATTTCCCCTTAGTCGATTTCAGTGTTTACCTAAAGCTCCATTTACTGCAGAACTAAATATGCATGCTGCAAGATGGAACACAACATCTTCGGCCAAATGTATCCGATAAGTAGTCGAAAGTAAGGGGTTTTCCAATAAGAGGTTTCATTGGCTGCTATTTGAGCAGCTGTCTATTTTGAGGCTGCCATCTTTTGACATTTGACAAGTAAAAATTACGCCATTACCAAAAATGGTACGATACACGCTTCAACCACGCATTGAAATTGTTGAAAGGTACTACAAAAATGGTGAAAATTTAGAACCTTCTCGGCCAGAAATAGTAAAAGTCGTGTTAAAATTTGAACTGTTGGAATAAGTAACTGATGTGAAGAATCGTGTGCGTCGCTCAAGAACAACTGAGAATATTGCTGTTGTATTCCGTAGTATAGAAGAAGACCCAGGTTTGTCGATTCCTCGTCGGTCTTTGAAATTAGACATTTCACAAACGAAATTACACAGTATTTTGCATAAAGACTTAGGTCATAAGGCTTTTAAAGTTCAGTTAACACAAGAACTCAAGCCGGTCGATCACCATAAATGTCGTATCATCGCTGATTGGATTTTTCGGATGATCCGGATTTTCAACGAAAAATCATCTTCAGTTATTAGGCCCATTTTCACCTCGGAGGCTTAGTTAGTAAGCATAATTGTCCCACTTGTGGCTCAGAAAATCTAAGAATGATTGTTGAAAAGCCTCTTCATCCTCAACGTGTCACTGTTTGGTGGGATTTTTCGGCTGGCGGTGTGATTGTACCTTAATTTCTCGAAAATGAGGCTGGTGCAAGTGTTACGGTGAATGGATTGCGCTACCGAGCTTTGATTAATGATTTTTTATGGCCGGAATTGAAAGATATTGATGTGGACGACGTTTATTTTCAGCAAGACGGCGCTACATGTCACTCAAGCAACGAAACAACCGCCATTTTGCAAAAAAAGTTTCCTGACCGTGTCATTTCTCTTAGGGGTGATCACATCGGCATAATCCTGGCAGTAAAATCGGTTGTTGTTTAATTTGACTTACAGTGATTTAAACACAAGCAGATCAAGAGCTGAGACAAATTCTGCCCTGAGGATATCCCTTTTGGGATATCACTTCCTAAGTCTGTAATAATTCTCCTTGATCACCGATCAAGTGTGGTCTTCACGCCATGTCTTTTAGCTACAAAGAACATCGCACTGAAGGTAGCGTTATAAAACGTACTTTTGATGTCCAAAAACACTCTCAAGACATATTCCTTACTGTCCATCAATTTTTCAATCCGTTCAACGACTTTATGGAGTATCAACAGATTTATCTTTCTGATATGCGTGTTGTTTAAAATGTATGGGATTTTCCAATAGTGCATTATCACTTAAGTGCCTATCAACTAATCGCTCTAAACATTAGAGTGGGAAAGTGATGATAGGTCAAAAACTTTTTGACTGGTCATATTTAGACTTTTCATCCTTCGGGATGAACACTACTTTAACTTTTCTCCATGATCTTGGAATATGTCCCAGGGCCAAACTGGCTCTGATAATATGGTATGTGAAAGATAGTCTAGGATAATTTCCAGTGCTTGCTTCCAAGTTCCAATCTCTGGAATTTGGTAGTGGTTGTGAGAGTGGACTTCTATCTACTATATAAGAATTCTCACTTTTGGAAAAATAAGTTTTCGTTAGAAGCTCGAAGGCTTCCTGATTTGTACTCGTGTTCTGATATTGATCTTCATGTTCCCACAGAAAATTCTCTTGAGATTAGTGGTCACCGTAAGGCTACCCACTTTCTCACAAAAAGATCTCCATTTATATGTTTTTTCACTTCGTATACATTTCTAGTACTCTCTTTGTTAAGACTTTTTCAAGTCCCAATCTTCCGTTCTGCCGATTCTCATGGCTTTACTTAGAAGTTTTCTTGTATGCTTCCTTATTCTGACCAGATCCCAGGTCCACCATTGTATTCCATTTCTTTTAGGCTGAGTTAGAAGATAGCTCTTCTCATAGGCGCTGATAAGTGCTTCTTCAAGCCTGTAAGTTGCTCTTTCCATTCCTCCACACTTTCTGATTTTTATTACTGAAGAATAAGATATATAGAAGTGATTGGTTAAAAATTTCCCAATCAGAGTTTCTTGGGTTACTCAATTCGAAAGAAAGAGATATAGCGATGGTCCGAAAGAGTAACGTCATCTAAGATCATCCAGAATAAGAATTTGTCACTTAGACTCTTTAAGGCAAGAGTAATATTAATTACTTCTATAGAGGATGTCAAAAAGATAGGTCTATTCCCCACGTTCGAGATGGCTTGGTCAGACGCAGATAGATATTCCAAGAGTAATATGCCTCTTAATTAAGGATTAATATCGAAGCTGTCCCAGCATACGTGATGTGAGTTTGCATCGCATCTTGCAATGATGAGGATATCATTACGGTTTGCATAGTCTATAAAGCTTTAGAGATCACTAGAACTTCACGTCGAGTACCCTGTTCCTTTACTTCAACGACGACTGCTGTAAGGTCATTACAGATATCATCTGCACATGCAAAAAAGTTGATTGGATTGTCGGATTAAGATATTATCTTGAGGTGTTTCATTTTACGAAGGATGTATTCCAACATGAGATTAAAACATATCGGGGACAGCACATCTCGTTATTGAACATCAGAAGTAATTGAAAATATTCTCGATAGCCTGTTTACACCTTTAACACAGCATTGTGACTGTGTTTCTGATAGAATCATAGGCTTGCTTGAAATCTAGGAATACCTGGTGTACATCGCGAGATGATTGGTAGTACTTGGAAAGAATCATCAGTAGTGTGAAAACTTGATTAGTGAATGACCGATTTGGACGGAATCCTCCTTGGTAGTCACCGATAATTTCCTCCGCCAGACTAGTAATTCTTCCCAAGATAATGTATGACAGTAACTTGTATGCTGTGCAAAGAAGAGTTATGCCGCGATAACTTTCGCATTTCAAGCGATCATCCATCTTGAATATTGGGCATAGCTCGGCCACTTTCCATTCTTCATTCATAACTTCATTTCGACATACCAATCGAACAAGTTCGAAAAGACAGTTCCACAAAGTTAGTCCTCCTAATATCAAGAGCTCTGAATTAATGCAATCAACTCCCGGTGAACGATTTTTCTTCAGTCTCTTCATGGCCATGGTAAGTTCCTCATAGGATGGAACCTCAATGTACATCTCCGCGGTCTGTATTTGAGGGTATTCAAATATAGCTTGTGATACATGTGGAACATTAAGTAGGACAGAAAATCATGCCATGTATCTAGGTTAACACAGAGGTTCCATCCTGGTCCCAAATGGCAGCTGACCGATATCTTGAAGGTATGGTGCTTTTCGGTGATTCCTTTAAAGAAACCACTCGGATTGCGCTAATTGTTAAGTTGTTGTACTCTTTAGACCTCAGCCTTCTACCATTCACGCTTATTCTGTCTACAAATACGTTTAGCTATCATCCCAGCAAGAAATGCTTTATTTCTTCTAGGAATTGTAAACCGAGTCTGCGCTTCATTATGGGCTATATTTCGTTGCTCAGCAGCAAGACGACACTCCTTATCAAACCAATTATTTTTGGGCTTTGTTTTCACTATACCGAGAATGTGCTGGGCAGCATCGAAAACCGAGGTTTTTAATATTTCCTAGACACTGTTCACTTCTTCAGATTGGTAATTAAATCGCAAAATGCTATTGCTGACAAGATCATGATATTTTCTTTGTGTTTCCTTATTTATCAGACCTTCACAGGAGAATCGCGTAATGTATATCCCCTTTTCATCCTTGACTTGTAAGAAAATTTCCATCGTAGCTTTGCAGTGACCAGATAATGATTACTGCCTACGAATTATGTTGACAACCGATATGATCTCACGTCTTGACCAACCCGAGCTCACTTGTTTGAAAACACAACATGGTCAATTTGGCTTCGGGATGTTTTACGTAGATGTATCCATGTTTCCAAATAGATGTTTTTATGAGGAAATAATGTACTTTCCACTTTGAAATCACGAACGATCGCAAAGTAAATCGATCGCAGTTTCGTGTCAGGAGTATACGGATCTATATTAATACGCTCTGATTTCTGGTATCTGATTTTTTATCGTTTGTTGACATTTTTAATTAAGGATGCGCCCAGTGAGCCAACCAGATTAAGTCGCCTCCTACGACAAGCTCTGGATACTGTGGTGGTATTCTATGGGTCTTGTTTCGTTCGAAACATTTATGAAACATGGATTCCTCCACCCACAGGGTAAACTTTAATACTTATCTGATTTGAATCTCTTTTGTCGATAATGTTTTTGGTTCTATGTCATATGATATTTATGTATTCCGGTTTTTTATGTGTCGTTCTATATGATTGATGACGATGCTGCAAGTTAAGCTGTATAAACTCTATCCCAAAAACATTCCAATCAAGTCATTTGTTGTGGCCCTATAATTAGAGCAAAGGAGAATCTAAAATCACGTGCTTCCAGAATCCAGAAGTACACCTTTCGGTTCCCACTTAAAATTTCCAAAGGTTAAAAGTCAATCAATTCCAACGGAAGTGAAATGTTCATATATGTTAGTAAACCTCTTAGTGCCAGTTTATACTTTTAAAATCACATTGCATGAAGAAAATTTCAAATTTATATTTTCTTCACAAAGATTTCACTGAACTGTCTTAAAATAAAAATTTGCACACCAACAATAGATAGAAAAAAATAATAATAATAACTACAAAAATAAAATATTTAAACAATGAAAGAAAATCGCGATTTTCGTAAGCATGAGTCTATAGAAAAAAAATTTCCCGAAAATTGGAATAAATCGGAAAAATTGTTGTTTGTTTTTTTTAAATTTTAAATACAATGTGAAGAATTTTTGTTGTATATTATTAGCTATTTCATTCAAAAATAGAAATCGCGTCTATAAAAGCATTGAAATTATAAAAAATTATCTCATTTCGTTAAAAAAACTTAAAGCAATAACAACCAAATCTTAAAGAAAAAACTCAGTTCGGTTTAATATACGAATAAACCGTTTTTTGTTTTTTTTTTTGTTATAACTAAAATTTATTTTATCAAAAAAATTGTATAAATAATTAAATACTATATTACAATTTTGATGGATAAAAATAAAACGTGATTAAACCAATTAAAAATATTTAAAAAAGAAAAGAAAAGAAAAAAGTAAAAGTGTTTCTTATAAAGTGGAATTAAAGATTTTTTTTAAGAATTTTTAATTTTTTTGTTATATTTCACGGTGATCTCAAACAGAGTGTTCTTTTATTAAATTAATATTTTTTTAATCTTCTTTTGTTTAAAATAAATATTTAATTAAAAATTAAAATTAAATTAACGGAAATAAAAGTTGTGCTACATATAGTTTTGGTTCAAAAATCACTTGAACAGTAATTTTTATTTTAATTTATTTAATTAAATATAAAAAAAACAAAAAATCAAAATACTACAATGGCAGATGTTGATCATGAACTTACTGCAATTAGATTTGTTGTTGTAAGTACGGTTTTATTTTTAATTATTTTTATAATTAATTAACATATTTGTAATATGCTGTATATGTACTCGTATGTACGAGTATGAGTATATATTACTTACGCGACCTACTTATGGACTGTTAAAAATGTGTTTAGAAAAGGTTAAAGAGTTTAATTTTAAGAATGAGCTCGTTTATGATTTATGTATTTATTATTTGTTGAGACGATGACACGATGTTTCTTATATGCGAGTATATTATTTTTATGACCGATCTACTTTTATTTAATTGTAACAAATTTAGTTGTTACAATAGTTATTTGTGGAATAACATATCCTGCTGGTACATTTTCATGACCTTTCTGCATAATGTGGATGAATTTCGTTCATGCAGCACTTAATTTAGTCTTGAAATGCATGGACAACGAAACGAGAGAATACACGACTAGGAAATGCTTCACACATTAAATTGTGTCACTGGCTGTATGGCACATGTGGAACTGTCCTGTTTAAACCACATATTGGCCACATCAATATATAGCATCGAATTTCGACAGAAAGAACTGTGCGATATCAAACACCAGCAACAGTTACTGCTTGACCAGCCTCATAATAATATTTTCAAATAGTATGGCCCAATGATGCCTCCAGTTCATAATCCACACCAAATAGTGACACGTTGTGCCATGTGAAAATGTGCTTCATCGCTTAAAATAATTTTATTCGAAAAATAAGCACCCACTTGTTGATGTTAAATAATCCATTCGATTTACTCTCTGTTGCCGGTTCTAGCTTAATGGTTAAGAGAGTTTCTTATCACGGCGCGGTCTCGAGTTCGCCGTTTATCATAAATTAACATGCACCGGATGACATAAAAAAAACGATTGTTTGTGAAAAGATTCGTTAAGCTGATCACCTACAATGTGCACCAATACGTTAAAATGGTTCATAAGGTCTCAGTTATAGATTATTTTTATAACGCTTTTCGCTTCAGTTGTTGTGTTAATAAAATCTCTGTAAGAATGGAGACACAGATGTTCTCTTTTCACCAAAACTCGACAGGTGTGTGTAGCGTCTTCAGTTGACGAGGTTAAAACACTATTTTGTATATAATTTTCGAAATTCGGCCGGAAAACTTTCATTTTAGCTGTAAGATCTCACGACCCAAAGACGACCGAAATATATTAATAATTAGTCATTAAATTAAAACCTGGTGTTGCAAAAAAGTAAGGGTTGGTGTCACTGATTTTATTTGCAAACGTAAAAAGCTGACTCAATCCATAATAAATCACTTTATAGCATTGGCGGTATATAATAAATTATATAAACAACACAATTATTCCAAATAATAATATTGATGTTTGGCATACTTTAGTGCTTTGCCAAATAGATATAGACAGATAGTAAGAATTCATAAGAAAGAAAGTAAAATTATATTTTGATTTCAGACACAATTATACAGGGTGTCCCGAAAGTGACTGACAGGAATGGCACGGTTGAATTCCTTGGTCAAAGCCAAGACGACTTTACTTTAACCACATCGCACTGTGAAGTGTCGGTCATTCAATAAGTCCGTAGTAGTCACTGTCGGTCATTCAATAAGTTCGTAGGATAAGTAAAAAACAACAAAACTTCGGTTCGTCGACTGCTGTCCACTCAGCTGATTGTCTCTAAGATTCTGGTGTGTAATTGTGAAGCCATATCTCATTTATTGCCACATATCGACGATAGAATTCCATTTTATTGCGGCTTAACAGTGCCAAACACCCCTCTGAAGCATCGATTCGTTGTTGTTTTTGGTCGAGTGTGACCTCATGCGGCACCCACTTTGCACGGAGCTTTCGCATACCAAAATTTCGTGTAAAATTGTAAAAACACATTTGATTTACAATGTTTTTTTATGTTTTCTGGAATAACAGCCTCATTTGGGCATCCACTGCGCTCTGCATTATTTGTGCTAGTGAGACCACATTTAAATTCAGTAATCCACTTCTCTACCATTTGTCTCGATAGAGCAAAGTTCGAATAATGTTTTTTAAGAAATTGTTTGGTTTCCAATGTATTTTTTTTGCATCAATTGTACTGTTCTGTATGTGCTTTATTAAACTCGAAATTTACTTTTTCCATTTTTTTTTTTCAAAAACAAAAAATGATTCACACAAAATGCTATAACTCCGTGAATCAACAGTCAGAATGCTGTCAAATTTATACACGTTTCATTTGACGGTTAGCACTAAATAAAAATCATAAAGAAAAAAATTTAGTAACGCCATATATATGCCATCCTACGGACTTATTGAATGACCCTGTATGAAGGCAATACAAATTTAATTTTAATACAAGGTGCTACGTTGGAAGACAGTGATAGGGGGCTGACAGTGCGAAGTGGTAGAACTAAAGTCGTCTTTACTTCGATCAAGTAATCTAACCGTACCATCCATGTCGGTCACTTTCGGGACCCGCTGTATTAGAAAATGTCACTCAGATTATACATACATATATACATGAGGATGTATACAAATGTACATTCATACTCATACTCTACTTAACTTATGAATTAAACAGATTGCAACTCGCACAACATATTAATTTCTATAAAACGTGAATTAAATATAATTTTTCACGTTTTACAAAAATATACAATTTGTATGTTACCGAGTGGTTTCTCAATAGAAAACTATTTATAAAATTTTTGTTATTATAAATTTTTAAACGGAAAGCATTTAGCGCACGACACACAACGATCTTATACACGGAAAATGATAAAAAAATGTCTTACATAATTATTAGTCGCCTAACATTATATATATCAATTTTTAATTAAGAACCATTCCATAATTAAATTTTTAATAATTTAATTTTTGGCGTAGATTCAAATAAAAAATATTTCTTATTAAATCTTAAAATATTTTTACAAATTCCTTAACGATTTATAATTATAATACTTTATTTATACTTATGTACATATTTCTGTTTTTTTATTTTCTTCTTTTCAATGTTTGACGTCATCACAATGAAAATTCTATTTTAAATTTAGTTTTTCACATCATTGCGCGCGTAAAATAATAAACGTCCGCAAATAATTTAAATGATTGTCTTGAAATATCGCGTGCGTTCTGATTTATAATATACGTTGATCGATCGTTGAGCTTAAAAGCCCGTACTAAAGGCGATCACATTAAATGTTGCCAAAATGTTAATTAATCGATCTTTAATTGCAATCCGATTATTGTGTTGGCATACGATCGAATTAAAAATTTGTATAAATACATTTAGCCCGTAAAAAATTTGTAGTTGATCTGTAATTGTCTTAAAGATATTTCTTATTTAGCTGTAAATAATAATTTTTGTGATCAATGGAAGCGAGTGATGTGGATCTAGAAATAATTCGATTATTGAATTCAAAATCTCAACGTATGGTAATTTTAACTGTTTGTGTTTAATATAGATTAATTCATCACACTAAAAACCAACTGGATATCGGATAGACGACAGCATAATTATATGTTTAGTCAAATGTCTGTTACAGACAAAATTTCAAAGTCAATCTCATTGAAATACAAAAAAAGAATTTTAAGTGTAAACAAACATTATTCTATCCTGGCTGTCATTTAGATTTGTATAAATAAGAAGGAATTTCATGGTCATGCACGGCGTTTTAATTGAAACCTACTGTGAATGGGCATAGGGCCAAAATAACAAATAAATAAATAATAATTCGTTTCTAATGACAAATATCTACGCTTTGGTGGTTTGGCGGTACACATATTTGTTCCACTACATTAAAATCTATTTTATTAACTATATTATTTTTTTGCTAACTTTCCAATTATAGGCAATAAATTTTGTGCGTGTTCATAACTTCAAACAATAAATAAATTTCTAACCACTTCATCTTAACCGTATACATATATACGATCTTAGGTTAATAGTTAATTTATTCAAAATTTACAAATGAGTTCTTATTAGTGCAAAACTAAAATATTTTCACTTTTATTGGGAATAAAATATCAAGTCTCACACAAATTTAAAAACATAATTAATTATGTTGTTATGTACAACATAAGTATGCATAAAAAACCTATCCTTATTGTTTGATTTGATTTGCCATGGAACATGAATTTAAACACAAAAAAATAGAAAACGACTTAAGCTTAAGCTTTATAAATAACTTTCATAACAATTTACATTATACATATCGTTATTTCCTATTTTATTCCACTTATATAAAATAAAACCGATGAAAGTGTAAATAAATATAAGTACATCGTTCAGTGGATTTTAAATTTCCTATATTACATTTTATATAATAGAGTGAACGCGATACTCAAGATATTATTTATTATCTCGCATAAAGTCTGATTATAGTCACGCAATTACTTGATTTCTTTCTCACGGTTTATAAAAACCAATCAGATGTGTTTTCTAATATTTTGTCAATGTCACATAATTCACATATATTTACAATTAATTATTTACATATGGGCATATTATTTATAAATACATGTATGGTTTTTTTGTATAGTACATGTTTAGTTATTTGCGAGTCTTAAACTATAGACTTAAATACCGACAGATGTATACATATCATCACTTAAATTATTTATTCAAAATAGTGTGCCAACACCTTTTATTCTATTTTTTACTTTACAACAGTTTTAACTATACACCTTATTTTGAGCTTGTCAGTTCATTTACAGTAGGATGTGCAGTTTATAGATTTCCGAAAATGAAGTGAAACCTTGAGACCTCCCCCGCATTGCTTTTTTAATGTTATGCACTGAGACTCTGTTGAATACATTGATGCTTGAACATTTTCATAAGACTGGACATGGCGAAGTACAATGTCCTATACAAATTCAACCGCATTTTAATTTTCGAAATTTTATTTTAGCCACGAGAGTCAAACCGAAAATGATTTCGTTTCAGTTTGCGGTTAGGTTCCTGATTTATATTTTTCGTTCTGATTCTACTCCGGTTTTTCAAGACTTTTATGTTCTGGGTACAATTTAATTTCAAAACCGGTGAAAATGAAATAAATTCTTATGAATATTTAAATGAAAACAATTTTATATTAAATTAAAATAATAAGAAACACTTACTTTCATAAAGATTAAATTTATTTCAGATTAATTTTAATTGTTGCACCACTATTAAAGTAACAAACAGGTGTATTTCTAACGGAAGATTTATAATTTTATGTTTGGAACGGATATGTATATGTATTTGACATTTATAAAAAATACCCATTAAACATTTTAAATAAAAACGAATTGGGAGAATAATGTTCAGTACATAACAAAACCGACGATTTAAATCCGAATCGAAAAATAACTAAAAAACAAAATTTAAATATCGCGACATTAAATTGGTTACGGTTTAATTATTTTAATTTATTTTGTTTCTGTTTCGATTTTTGGTTCATAAAAATTAACGTTTATTTTCGGTTTTCAATTCGGCTCCGGGTTTTCAGACACATTTTTTATCGATACAGGAACTGATTTCTCGACTTTGCCCCGTATAGCTTCATCAAGAATCAGAATTAGTTTATTTGCCGCAAAGAGCACCGCACAGTAAACATTTTCGGAAACATTATGTTAAAACTCGACATTTGACGAATTCTCCTAGGATTTCGGAGTTGCTAAAGTGTCTTTGTCTATCATCGGCTCGGATTTTCTAAAAAACACCGGTTTGCTCGTGGATATGCAAAGAGAAAGGCTTATAGATCAGTAAACCTCTTTGTATATTTCCCGGTGCACTTACGTCAAACTTTGGTCCTACTATTTCTAGGATGTCAAGTCAGCAATGGACCCAGTCTCTTCAACATTATTTATTTATAATTTTCCGCAGTAATTAACGGTGACATTATCACTGATATCATAAAACATAACGTTAATCCCAAATTAGAGACAAACCGACCTCCGATTGCATGTAAACCGACCCTGAGAAACTCATCATAGTGAAAACAGAATTCGAATACATGATGAAACTCGAGATTTGAAGAACCAGTGGTACTTCTTGGCCCAGTCCATTACATTTGGTGTCCATTACAAAAAAAATGTAGAGTAGAGACCTTGTGGAGATTTCCAAGCACTTAATCGGATAACGATTCCGGACATTTGCCCGGATATCGCGAATTTGGGGTGTTACATTTTGATATAGAGGTTGAATACTGAATACTGAAGCTGACTAACACTTATTTATTTTAATAAACTTTAAAAATAAATGTAAAACATTTAAATTATTCGTCTCATTCAGATTCTCTAATACTTAAAATACCCGGCTTAACTAGAAGTTAAAGCTCTGGCAGTCGGAATCACCGGGTTTCATCATTTGACTACGATCAGTGAAATGGACGAACTCTCGTAAATGGCTTCGGCGTCAGATATGTCGTTAAAATAGGTCGTTAAATATAAACTGTAAATGAATTGGGGGACCGAAGAGTGATTCGGTCCAAAACAATCTTAAATTTGAACTATGAAACTTTATACATAGCGTTATTCCTATACTCAATGAAATATCTATTAACGAAACTGTGGTGGTACAAGTTATTTGTCAGATAGTTACTCACACACCATCATGTTCATAATCAGGACCCGCGTGGAAGAGGTGCGACTCGTGCAATTGCACACGGCCTCACGCTTTAAAATGATAAACATGGCCTCGCACTAAATAACGCTTTGCGCGTGATTATATTTTTAACATGTTCAAAGAATTTCCAAAGAATTCGATCGGTCAAAATTTAACGAATAATTATTATAACAGAAAATTAATAAATGGAGAAGAATAGTGTCAGCGATGGTTAATTTAATTATTTTTTAATATTGTAAGTGTATCTTTATCAAGGGAGGGATTTTGTGATTGGACTCATTACCTGTATAGATTATTGAGCCACGAGCAAAGTTCAAATCATTTAACAGCGTTGCAGATCATTTAACAGAAGTGCCAAGGCTATATACCTTGAGGTCCCACAATTACTCTCTGCTTTTACAGAACTGGGAAATCCCTCAATTGACAATAATATCAAACACGGGGTTTTGTCGCAAAATTTTAATTCGGCGACTAAGTAAATTCGCCCATTATTATAGTAATATATAAAAACCGATTATTTTTTGAGAATTGTTGATTCTGCCATTATATCATTTAGATTTTTACATACTAACGACAAATTAAAATTATGGATGAATCTGAAGATTATATGCAAAGGTTTCCAAAAAAAAAAAAAAAATATTGTTTTTTTGGAAACCAGAGAAGTAAACATTTTTAGAAGTTCTAAGTTACAAACTTACAAACAAAAGATCTGAATTAGTAAGTATTAGTATTAAGAATCTTGTTGGGCACTCTCACCGAGCATTGCTCCCTGACTAATCAGTGTGGGCGAGGAGAAGAAGAAACTGTTGAGCGCTTCTTGGACCATACGGCCAAAATGCATTAAAAGCGAAAACTCTGCTGTGGCACCAAATATAGTCCATGGAGTGTGTACAGAACTAAATGAAAGCACTGATGAGGACGTAATCTCGGCTTTTTTATACACCAGCTCAATCCTTGAAGGCTTTCAAATGGCAAACAAATTGGCAGATCACTTTTTGTCAAATGATCACCTAAACGAAAAAGCTGGTAAATTTCAATCTGATCTACAATCCTGTATGGCTCGATACAAGGAGCTGCACAAAGAACTTTCCAAAGTAGGATCACAACGCACTATAACAGAATTTGCTATTAAAATCAACTAACATGTGCCTGAAACTGTTTAATAGGCAGTTACCAATAAACCACACGACCTCGCAAGATCATACGCCGGGCGAAATAATAGTATGAATAAAAGAAAACTTAAACTAGTTATTTTATTTATGAAATAAGACATTTCTTCTATTTAAAAGCAAGACCTCATTAGTTTTTTAAATTTTCAGATAACCTTTCTTTAGCTATGGAATTGTTATGGAATTGTTGCTTTCTTATTTCCATATACATTGTTTTTCAAAATTTAAAAAAACTTCAAAAAAGGTAGAGATTTTAAATCTTAACTGGTGATCGCCTTCGTTTTTGGAGAAATCATCCAAGAAATGTGATATTAAATAAAAGTCCAAAAACTTTAATTCTTGAGTTGCGTTAAAGTTGATTGTTATGTGCCATATTGGAGATCTCCAATCTTACTGAGAAGAATTTTGAATCCACGTATCTGGGATTCGTGGTAACAATTTAAAATATAACCTCAATGTTTAGAGCTATGAGAGCTATAAGAAGATGTAAAGGGCTTTTAAGTCATCCGCTGTACCAGATAGTTGAAATTTCTGCGTGACGTGATTTTTGAAAAAGTTTTTCCTTGAATTTAATCTCTAACAAATTTATTATGAACCATCTAATCTCAACACATGACTGTATTTCTTTATATTTTATTTTATATTATTGGATACGAAATTGGGATGATACCCTTGAACGAACATTGTTTTCAAAAAATCTTTCTGTAGTATAAGATAAATATTTACTGGTCACCTTGTTTTATGTTCCAGCTGACCGATTACTATAGTCGTATAATCTTAAAGTAACTGCACCCGTATTTACAATTCAAATATTAAGTTGAAATTTATAATTTCTTATCCCAGTTAAACCATTATTAGAGCACGATACATTAAAAATATTAATTAAGAGTTTATACAAAAATAATTAATGTAATTTTTTATTATTTTGGTTTCAGGATTCACCACTTTCTTCCAAAGTTGCGATGTTCAATAACCATGCAAACCAGCATATTGAAAAGCAATCGTTAAATCCATTTTCGGGTGAAAATGGGCGCCGATCACCAAGACCACAGTTTTCTAAAGAAGAATACGGAAAGTAAGTGTATTATATTTTATAAGAATTTGAATTATTTTTACAAAAATAATCTCTTTATATTACACAGACCAAAAGAAGGAAGTTTAACAGAGGCACGTGGACAAAAAGCAAATCTTCATGTGTACAAAGAAATGTTGGATTTGTGTGAAGTCATAAATGAAAGTGGTATGCCAAGAGCACCTGATGAACCAGAAATGAAATTTATTTTCTTTGGTGAATTATTTAACGTACGTTTAATTAATTAACATAATTTATAAACTAACTGAATAATAATATTATTTTTTTTTTGTCTACAGATTTATACACACATCTCAGATAAATGTGTTGGACTATTATTGCGCGCTCGTAAACACAAGTTAATTCACTTTGAGGGTGAAGTACTATTTCAACGACGTGACGACGATGTTCCCATATTTTTATTGAAAACGATCAAAGACATCCGGATAGAAATCAATCAAAAATTAGACGAGATGAGGCGTAGCGTTAGTCCTAATCCACAACCCACAACTCTATTACCTGATGTTTAGGAATTTTCGCTTTTTTACTATTATTATTTTGTAAATAATATTATTTATTTTTTTTATTATTATTTTTAAATAATATAATGACCAATTTTATTAATATTTTTTAATTAATTAAAATTAAAATGACAATACATAAATAAACGTGTTTTTCGTACTTAATTAAACAGTAAACAGGAAAATCTATTTTGATTTTCATTAGTTGTTTAGGTGATTTCTCATTTATTTCTGTTGTGTTGCAAATTTTTATTTTAAACAATAAATACATGTAGGTTAACAGTATTATTGAATTATAATAAATAAATGTATTTATTATTTTTTAAATATATTATTGTTTTATTGACTAAAAATTCGCATTTATAATGCTCATTTTGTATCGTTTTGCCACACATCGTCTCTCTATAACATCCACTTGGATTAATCGAAATGCTTGTAACAATCCATTGAAGACGTCTGCAATAATGCATTAAGGCAATAAAGGCTATAGTTAACAAGTTTTTCTATGAAAGATTATTAGATGCAGATTGTAACGCTTTTTCCGAAAGACCAAAGCGTGAAAGTAGGCTACTGCCGAAATGTTGCAAGGTTTTCTAGTGCATCTTAATCACCATCGTGACGCAAATGAAAAAATAGTTCATTTTAATTCTAACTTACAACATAAAAATGTATTAAAGAAAATAAACCAAAGTAATGTTTAAGAAAAAAAAACCACCAACCAGGACCAGCGCTGTCATAGATACAGATGCAGCCAAAATATTTATGAATATTAGCAAAAAATAAACGAATTTATCTTAGATAATAACCAAAATTCATATACATAAGAAACATTCAAAACATGGAAAAAAATCCTAACCGGTAAAGGTTTAACCAATTTAGTTTGTTTTGGAGCGATTAGTTAGTTTGGGATTAACTTTAGAGGCCACGGATATATGACAACGGTACGAATATGAAAGAGATATTGGAATGCAAACGCAAATAAAGCAATTCTAACCCCGTGCGTATTTTGTTCCTTGTGAACCTCATTCCTGTAATTTGGTACTTTTAGATTCAGTACAATGTTCAGTGCAGGCTATACAGTTTTTCGATACTGTCGAAAGCCTATATACGCTTTCTTTTATAGCGTAGTTTCTAAATGGGAATATTGAAAAAGAACGTTAAGGTATTATGTACAACCATAGGTGGGAAAGACGTATAAATGCATTAAAGTCGTTAATTTTAAATTTAGAGGGTATTTGTGAAGCTTTCAGTCAGGCAGCAATCAAGTAGCTGGACTCTATTTCTCTTACATCTAGAGTTACGTTGGGTTGCCGTTCGTCTCTAAATGAGATGAGTGAGCATTTCAACATTCTGGAAACTGCAGGGCGGACGAACTAACGAGGCATGGTACAACTCTAATACTGCTATCGGAAAGAGCAAAGTTGGGAAGACCCATTAAGGCACTCAAGAGTGTACTTAAAAAAGAAGGAATTCAAGTCTGGCCAAAGTTGGACTTGAAACGCTCAAAGACACTAATCTCCCTACGAAGACGTGAACTAAAACCGATCGTGGAAATACTAATGGGACACTGAATACTAGGGGAACATGCGAGAGACTAGGTCTATAAGTTAATGACTTTCCCAGAAGCTGTATCGACCAGGAGGAGAAAGAGATGATAATCCACCTCCTATGCTTGAATAATACATTTATGAAGTTTGATTTTATTTGTTCACTTCAAATTAGGTACGCATTTTTAGACAGAATTAATATTTTTAGTAAATATTTACTAAGTCCAGTTATATGCTTAACACGTTAGCTGTAAATATGTTAAATTCGACTTATTTATTTGTAATTAATTTGAGAACTGATGAAAAGTTTCAAGATTTTGTAACTTAGAAAAGAAACATCGCTTAACAACTAGACACTTCTGCCAGCTTTCCTTCTGCCTCAACACTTCGAACCCGTCGAATATGAATTGTATTAGGTTTTAGAGCACTACCTTTCACGCAAGTCAGATATTAGTAAATCAGAATTATTTGATGAGCTTAAAACAGTTTCAACGCTAAATTTTCCAAAACTACGACAAATCGAAA
Source organism: Tipula lateralis (assembly GCA_963932295.1). NCBI lineage: Eukaryota > Metazoa > Arthropoda > Insecta > Diptera > Tipulidae > Tipula > Tipula lateralis. The sequence continues at coordinate 141,668,634 of OZ010737.1, forward strand.
CATTGAATTACATCTTCAATATAAAAATGGCATCATTATTTCCTAATAGCGTGATAGGTCTGAAAATTTTATTAACAATCTAATTTAGCCACGTTTGGATTCGAAATGGAAGTACTAGTTGGAAATTTTCATAAGTTAGCACACATTATATAAAGCGATTCTCTTGTGGAAATCTAATGATAGAACGAGGTAATTAGTCTGATCGAGTAAAATATTTTTGGGGCAAAATATTAAAAGTTTGGGTTGTTGATGAAACTTAATCGTCTTGCTGTTGAACAACGGAATATAGCGTCATTGAGGTGGAAACTCGGTTCACAACCATAAGCAAGAATAAAACTATTTTCCTAGAAGTGAAGTGAAATGTTTAATTTACACTAAAAACTGTAATAATAGCTTTGAACAATACCGGAACTCAGTAATGAGCACAATACCGTGTTTGTTCAGTTATGTGAACATTTTCACCATATTCACCATTACTCATGATAATAGCGTGGGAGAGAATATCAGAAGTGGACTTAGATGATATAAAGCCTTTGCCGCTGGAAATCGGACTTTATATTCTCTACATCCACTTCTGAAATCAAAACATCTTGCAAATGCGAATAACTTGAATATGTACAGAATGTTGATCAGACCCGTTGTTATGTTTGTGAGAGTTGGACCTTAACGAATGAGTACGAAAGATGGCTTCTAACATTCGAGAAAAGAATCATGTGTGTGATATACGGTCCAAAACGCGACATTGATAGCAGATACCGAGTTGTTTTCAATCACAGGATCAGAAATTTAATGCGAGTTTTAGATATTGTGCATGCAATTAATAGACTGCGAGTACGCGCGCTCGGTCACGCTCTGCGTGCTGATTCAAACCGAAAGATACTGTGATCTATCCAGTACAGCCGTTTTACCTGTGGCCCAATGAGAAATCCTACTTCAAGATTTTCGAGGTCATCTCCACTGTGTAGCAACGTATAGCTTTGAGGCACATTGTTTCCACTTTTAGGCCATCGAGTTTCTTAGAATGCTACGAGTTTCAGCCGATACTCTTTCATACATGTGATGAGGCCGTCCAACGCGCCAAGTATTCGAAGTGACTGCACGTATCACGTGTCGATCCTCAATCTCGTTTCCGGGTACTTAAGCGGGGAGTCATTATTGTTTTGGCGGTATCCGTTTTTTTGTTCGACTTGTCGACATTTTTAACATTTGTAGTTTTTTAAGGATGCGGGTCGTCAGCCCAGCGATCGAACCAGATTTAGTCGCCTCCTACGACAAGCTCTGGATACTGTGGTGGTCTATGGGTTTCATGTTTCGTTTATAAAATTTACGAAACATGAATGCCCCCACCCACAGGGCGTCGCTGAGTAATACCGACAATAGATATAAAACAAATATTGGTCAAATTAAACATGTTTATTTTCATACAAATTAAATTAATTTATTATATAACGACATAAAATTAAAATAATTATAAAATAAATATAAAAAACGTTGGAGATAAAAGAAATAATGTTAACGTTTAGTTCGAGTTCTTAAGGTTCTCTTCTGGAGTGGTGATTGTACAGTTTTGATCCTACTCTTGGATCGTACACTTCCTTTGGCAGGTTCTACCTTTGCATCAATAATACTAGATGTTTGCGATGTTGGTATAGTTTTCTTCATCGGTGAATCAAGAATTTCAATTACATTCTCGTTTAATTGTTCTTTTGGAAAATGTAACTTCTTTTTATTTAACATTGGTTTATTTTCATTTTCGGAATTCGGTGTTGAATCTGATGAAAGTGATGGTTTTTTGATTGTGATACATTTTAATTTTGGTGATTTCTTTTTTTTAGATTCTAATGGCTCCGATAGTGTTTTAATATTTTCATTGTTTATCACACATGGACTACTCACATTAGGATGAATTGTAGTTGATAACACAAATTTATTATCGACTATAGCCTCATTTACAAACTTTAGTTGAACTAATATATTTTGGTAATATCCAATTGATAACTGATCACGTGTTATATTATAGTTAATTTTCGATTTTAAAAGTATCATTTTAGCATTTTCATAATTTTTATCGAGTATATGTAAATGGGCTAGATTTTCATACAAATTCATTTTCATCAATTGATAATATTCTAAATTCATTGTAAATTCAAAGGTGCCTTTGTACTTTGTTTTCAAATATTTAACATGACTCGAACAATTTTGAAGTATTTCCTTTGCTGTCTCAATCTGTCTGTGATAATAATTTTTTCTCCCAATCAGCAAGCAGACATCCAAAAAAAATAAATGTATTCGCAAATCGGAGTTGCACATGAAACATTTACAGTCTGTTCCATGTAAATTAAGTGATGCAAAATCTAAATCTAGAGACTCGAGGGGAGCAATTGATTCGATCTGTAAAAATAAAATTACTAATAGTAAGATTGTACAAATCGTAATACAAAATCGTATTTTACCTTATCAATGTTAACATTATAGTTTCTTCGAATAGGGCAGTCGTTATATATAAATGGTATCTTAGGAACATCAATTCGATTAATTTTACATGGTTCGATGTTCTTTAAGCCCTTCGCATCAGTATTAGTATTCTCTTTGATATAATATGTATTTTCCATAATTCTATTGAAACACGTTAGTTTAAAATTAATTTGGCCAAAAGTCTCAGTCAAAATATCCAATTTTATCGAAAATCTCAAAAAGCTTAGCAACCGTTTAATAGCACCTACTTTCAAAGCAAATCTTATGATAGTTATAAGATAAAAATCTTTTTCATAAAATAACCGTCTGTTGAATACAAAATCACTTAAGTATTCCATAGTATCAAATAGTAGGTTATATGTTTCAAAACGTTCAGTTAAATTTAAATATTTAACATTTTTGTAGTAGACGAAAAATTGCATTATATCCCTAAATATGGTAGACGAATTAATTTTATCATTATCATTGTGAATTTTATAATAAATAATTAATAATAATATTTTTAAATGGAAGTATTTTATATCATTTGCAGCACATGGACTAGTATCATTGGTTAAATATAATTTTAAAAATGTTTTAATATTTTTAAAAAAATCATCTATTCGATTCATATCAATCAAATATTTTGAAAAATTTAAATAGTTTATTATAACGCGGTCAATGTTACTATTTCCACGCTTTACAATTATATTATTATTCATTTCCACGAGATCATCTAATGATGGCGGCAATTTTAAAGTTAACCCACTTGCTGTATTAAAAAACAAAAACATTTGATAAAATTTATGATTGTTGAAAAAAAAATTCAGTCCATCAATAATACCATCCTCATACTGGAGCTCAAGGGATACGGCAAGTATTAAACCGAATGCATTTGTTGCTTCAATTTTATAATCTCGGAAATATAAATTTTGACCAATCGAATGTAGAACTTCAATCAAATGTTGATACTTTAAGTCTTTGATTTTATTGAAATAATTCTGAATGAATTTTGTAAGATACGTCAACGAATCGAATAAATGCTGGACCAACATTGTTTCGCTGGAAAGTTTTTCGTTATTGAAAATATCGATATTATTTTCAAAATCAACATCATAAACAATTGATTTTCTTATTTCGGTATTTTTATCAAAATTGACAATAAATATTTTATGTTTCAATAGTCCGAGTAATAGGAAATTTTTAGTTAGATTCTTTAAGCTATCATACAATACAGTTAATTCTTCGATAAAATTATGATCTATGAATTTGTAAGTAGATAGAAACTCGCCGATTTTTAGGTAACTACCACAATCAGCATTCTTAAATAATTCTTGCAAACTTTTCACACGAATATTTGTACGCAGTCGATAGTTGCTTACCGTTTCAAGCAATAAAATAAGAACATCTATTTTATCGTATTTGGGCTTGGGTATTTCGTACAAGGTGTCACCAATCGATTCCAGAACTTCAATAAATGTCGGATGGTTATCAGATAAATCGTCTGTCCAAAATTGTTGTACAATCCGCTGTACATGGTCAATCATATTATTTCGATCAACATTACTGCTCTGCATTTGTAATATTATATAAAAACAATATAATTCTAAATATTTAGGACTATTCGGATAGCAAATTTTAAATCCGCGCAACATTGTCGATACTATGTTTTCAACGGTTATGCTCATATTTTTATTATTTTTAAAATATTTTAATAAAATTTTCAAAATAACAATCGACGTTTCATTCAATTTCGGATCAGTTGTGTTGCTTAACGTGATTGCAAAATTATAATTTATTGTGTACATAACATCAAATAACTGATCGGCGGTCGAACATTGTAACGAGTTCCAAATTATAAAATTATATTTAATAATATTAACACTTTTTGCCAAGTTCTCTTCATTACAAAATTTGAAATTGTTTTTACATAAACTACGAAAATAGTTGATGTAAAATATTCCATAATTTAATATCGAATGGCGTTTCACATTTTTACAATGAGAGCAAAATGTTTTTTCGATATTTGCCGAAACAATATATTTCGATAAAAAATCAAAAATTTTTGTAAAATCTGATAAATATTCAACATTCGAGCGGGTTATTAAAGCTTTATTGCCGATTCGGTTAATGATTTCGCAAATTGTAACCAAAAAATCATAAGTCAATTCATTTTTATCAAAAAGTTGAGTTGAAAGTTTTACAAATTTATCAAAACTAGTGAATGTTTTCAAATATTCACCAAAATACTGAAAATTTTTTAACAGCCTCGAAATATATATACTGTTGTTAAATTTTACAATCATATTTTTAACCAATTGTTCAAACAAATCTAAACTAAAATCTAGAGTGAGATTTTCCGAAAACAATTCAACAAGCAATTTTGTAAATATATAATAAATGGGAAAATTTTCAATTTCCTTCGGTTTCAATACAAATGAATAGTTACCATTAATTAATTCGTTTACCAGTTTTTTAACAAAGTTTTCATAAATATGATTATGATATTTACATAGAATTTGAAATAATTTAAATTGTGGTGTTAAAAGATTTGTGAGTATTTCGATAAAATATGCTGAGTTTTTTATGGTTATCGCAAACTGTAAGAGTTCGACAATTTTATCGAGACACAAATTCAAAAGATAAATTACTTTCTCGCGGTTTTTATTTATCTTGGCTTCATTTATCAATAGAATTATATAAAATTTTAATTGCGAGAATATCGACGAGCAATTTTTTTCTAATACTGTTTTATTAAGAAAAATCATTCGAATGTGGCTCGGAATGAATTCCATTATTTGTTTAGTTTTGTTCTGAAAAAAAAAAGTAGATTGTATTAGCATTGATTTATTTATTTAATGCTTATAATTTGGATTGAGAAGGAAAAGAGCATATAGATCCTAAAAGTGTGATTGTTAAGTCCAAACAGAGAAACAGGCGACATGATCATAGTAAAGAGCTGAACTAAATCGGAAATATGAAGTGTTCACGGATGGCCCTGCATCATGTCAATCCATAGGTTTATCGATTAACCTATAGACATAACTCTTATACGGGAACCATTATTCATTGGCAATCATTCAATATAAATAGAAGGCTTGTAAAATGGTTGGGGAAAAATTTTGTTAAACTCGAAAGGGATTTAGTTAGAAAGAGTTTTTGTTTATTTTTTGAACTTATAATCTACTGTACGAAAAAACAAAACTTTATCAATTCAATATAATTGAATATTTTATTTGAAACAAATTCAAGAAGTGAGTATATTTCTTTGAATATCTGTTCACTGAAAACTTCATTACTGTTAGCTAAACAGACGGTTTAAACCATTTTTAATGCTATCAGGGAAGAAGTGTAAAACTTACTCTAAATTAATCTCTTGTACGGCCGCTGATTAGTGGTTGTTATGTATCTGATGAGGTTAATTGACTACATATGAATATTAGATTGGATCTAAAGGTAAAAAAATTACTACAAGAAATCGGAATGCCTAAGCACTTGAAGAGGAGGAAGTACAAACTAATTCGTTGGGACTCAAAGTATCTCAATTATCTATTGAAATGTAGAACATTGTGTGTCAGTTCAAGACTATAACAAGGAAACCCCTCTGGAAGGTAGGCCTTACTTTTTGACTTACTATCGCTGAAAAGACTTGTATTCCCTGAAGTAAATGGAAAGGATCATCTTAAATACAAGGAGAAGACGAGTAATTGAAGGATCATTCTCGTTAGAAACACAAAGCGGGTGAGGCAAAGAAGGTTCTCTCATGAAAAAGCCTTTGAAAAGAAATTACCTTCCTCTGAGGAGTATTACGTGCAGCAGAGGAAGGTTTTTTCTGCAATCCGAACAACGCAAGTTCTCATCAAACGGATTTACTTGTTTTCGTATAGGCATGACCTTTATATAGGAGCCAAGATTAACTGATAATCTAATAATCTTAATATAACGGTAGTAGTAGCAAGAGTGTTGTTCTTTACAGGGTGAGGCAATAGTGTTACAAATTCATGAAGTAAGTTTTGCTTGAAACTCTGTTCCAAATTTTAGAGCAGTTTATCCACGGGATGTATTTTATTAAGAAAACGAAAAATCAGAGCTTCCTGATCGTCAAATTGGAGCCTATATAACGAGTTCGAAGTGCGCTTACTAACGAACAACTGTAATTCATCTGAAGTCATAGAACTTTTTTTCAATCAATTGATAGCGGTATCCATGCAGCTTATGAGAATAAGTGCTCTGTAAAACAAAGAGAATCTCTCAGAAACGTTGTCTGATGAAACATGACACTGTGGAGGTACTTAAGAAAAATACGAGGTTTGTCAAAAATAGGATGGTTATCGTGGGTGCATAGTATAATATTACCTTGAAAAACACGTACGAAATGAATTACATAGAGAACCTTCATTGAAGGTGAAAGGTGTGACATGCGGTAAAATAAGTTCGTTGGCAGCTCAAGTAACTCATTATTACCGAGGCGAGTATATATTGGAGTATTATGCAAATTCTGATCGAACAGTCAGATATATGTCCAATCACTGCACTAATTTTGACAAAATCATTTAAATTCAAGTTCTGAGTTTAAGTAAAATATTCGTGGTGATTTTGAATTAAACTAAAACCCTTTTGTACATATTTATATGATTCATCATTAAGGCTTATAAACAATAATGATGGTTCACCAATCGATCGTTATGGAATTATGTCGAATTTGAAGTTGATCCAAAACCGGAATCTCCAATAGGCGTTACTAATGTCATAAGCAACAAGGTAATCTCAATATGGAACTTAATTGATGTGGGATCGGGCAGATGAAATATTCGAGGTCGAAACATATAAAAAAATTATTACCTCGACTAGGCATAAAAACCACTTAAATTATTTACTGGAAAAGTTTAACATCATGAACACACAACCTAATTTGAGTCAAAAAGGTCATTTACAATGGGATGAGCAGCAGGCAGTAGACAATATTTTAAAAAACTTTTACAATTAACTTTAAGCTAATTATACTAGCACGCTATTCAAGAAATTTTGATTTAAACGTCTCGGCAGATTTCAAACTCCTAATACTGCTTAATGGACAGAATTCCATAGAGAAATACTCCTTACAAAAATATAAAGAATTTAAAGACCTAGAAAAATTTCGAGCAGGCAGTAATCGAAGATTGTCGTAATGCGACCTGCTAAATAATAACTTTTTGAATTGATAATTGGGTTCTTTAGTTTTGAATAGCTTCCTAAATTACTAACAGTAATTGAAAACAGAATGAGTGACCCATTAAGATGTATACAAAGAAAAGAAAACATATCTAACGATTTTTTGTAAATAATAATAGATTGCTATTGACTAGCATTTAAGACGAGCTCATTGGAAATCGACCAATTATATATTCTATCTAAATCAAAGGAATATTACTAACAATAGGATGCTGATCTAACTTACTATTTCTATAAATTTGGACATCGAAAAACGAGGATTCTATTTCATTAATGTACAAAAAAATAACAAACTAAGTACCGAAGCTTGAGGAACACCTAAAGTAACTGAAAGAAAACTAAAATAACAACTACCAAAATAAACTATATGTGAACGATCTGATAAATAATTTATAACTAATCTAGAAACCGAAAGGAGATATTTAAATTGTTCGATAAGCTTGTTATAAAGAATGCTGTGATTCAAAGAATCAACAATAATATTTCAAAAATTTAACAAATTGAGAGAAGTCAATTCTCTGTTTTCCATACTACGCCGAATATCATCGCTGATATTCAATAATGCAGTGTTCGTACCATGGCACTTTCCAAACCCAGATTAAAAGACATTGAGTAAACTATTATTAATTATATGGGAGTGAATTTGGTTTTTGACTACTATCTCAACAGCTTTGGGAATGGAACTTAAAATACTGACGACTAAACTGGAATAATGCTAATTTTTGGAATTGGAATTATTTTACTGAGTTTCCATCGCTCGGGAAACCAAGAAAAGATTAAGATTAAATTAAAAATGTGTAAAAAATATTTTGAGCCTCACCAATATAACTTTCCAAATAGCAGACTGTAACTCCTTATAGGAAATATTTGAAAAAGAAATTGGGTTAGAACACTCATCCGATATAAGATCAACCATAGGACTAACCAAAGTTGGATTCGAGCTATAAGAATTTATATCGTGAGCTTTGAAATCTAAAATACTAATATTTCTACACCTGCTTAGACTTAGATTTCGAACATTAAAAAACTTTTTGGACGGATGAGAAGGATCTAATTTATACTGGGAAAAACTACTTTTGGCTGCCCTAATCAATCTTACTAACCTATTACGAGCTTGTTTGTAAACTATAAAATTTCTCACTATCTCCAAATCTTTTCCATAAATGAAATTTATCGACGCTTAATCTGATTGCATCATATTTTCCATATCAGTACTATAGGCTGGTATGGAACAGTCTAGACGTTTTAAGGTTTAGCAGCAGGTAATCAGAGTCCAATCTTAACACAGTAGAAAATATAATGACATCATTCTTATTAAATTAAAATTCGTGAGATTTTCTATATTTACGAGAAACAGTGATTTTGTAGACACAAGAATGATCGTCAATCCTTCCCCTCAAACATAATATAATATTGAAATTTGGCTTTTTGTGGTCAGAAAACTATACACTGTTTACAAAATGAAATTCTAGCATTAAATCTGTGTATCGTTATCTCGCCGGTTAGTGCGAGATAACGATCAGATATGTTTGAAAAATATCGGCTGCTACGATCCTTTCGCTTTGTTCTCCAGATCGAAAAATATTCTCAATATATAGCAGTTCAAAAATAAAAAACTGTTGGATGGCTGAAGTAAATATTGCATACTTTAGCTGGGAAACAGTAAACAAACGGTTTTAATAGCGGGCCATAGGCTTTAAAAATTGATCAATTCAAATTTATGAAGGCCAAATGTATTGCATACGATTTGTATCTAAGTAGATTGTTTAACTATAATTTCGAACATACAGATTATCACTAGTTTTAGCATTCTTCATATTGAATCGATGAGCCAATTATGTAGTATGAATTGGATGGAATTAAAATTGCCAACTATAAAAAATCATATTGCCTATTGAACCCTCTTATTTAAAATGACACAATGTGATTTACATAGAGTATTTTAGACTCACCTTTTGGCTTAGATTATGTATAAGGGATCGCATCGCAACTAACGACAAATCATTGGAGCAGTTCAGAAAATTTATCATCGTTTTAATGAAGTAAAATTCAACAGACTCATTTTTAAACGCAACACTGCGATACACTTCAAACAAATCGATTTTCGATTTATTTTTTTGATCAAATATTTCATTTATCACCAGTTTTGTATCATTTGTTAATGGCGATGAGGAGGAAAGGATAATTTTCCATTCTTCAAAACGCCGCTGCATTTTTATAAAATTATATATAACTAAAATTTATGTAATTTTACTGAATTAAAATTCAAGTATATAAACAATTTATTTATATAATATTTGTACTTTATTAGTTTTTTGAATATTATTAGTAAGTCACAACAATCTGCAGTTTCACAGTTGCTTGCAATTTGAAAATAAAAGTTTATTTATACATTTTGACATAAATCAATTGTAGCTAACTTCATTGGTTAGGTCATTTTGAAAATAGCAAAAATGACTATAGATAGCGCAGCAGTATAATAAAAACTACCGAAGTGCTAAACATTGCGTGTTTTATTTTTCTTGTTATTTTTTAATCTTTAAATCAAATTGATTAAAATAAATTCTATTGATATATTAATTGTTACTTAATTCAATGAAAGTTTAAAGTAAATTATTACAAATAGTTGATATATGAAAGAAAAGAATAATTAAAGGTTTTGTTTTTAATCATTTTTTGTTAGGTTGGTATGAGTGACAATTAAAATACACAAGTACGAGAAGAAAAAGACAAAAACAATATTTCATTTTTTATTTCGATATTCTAAATTTAGTTTAGTTTGAAAAGATAGGGAAAAAATGGCGGAGAGCCAAGAAAATGTTAATAAAAAAATTTCTGTTACGGTAAAAACACCAAAAGACAAACAAACAGTTGAAGTTGACGAAGATGCTGATATAAAACAAGTAAGATATTAATGATAATGTTGATTTAGCACGTTGCAGTATTTTTAATTAATTAATAAGCTTGTGCAATATATATTATCATACAGACATGACTCAGTAAAAAAGTTTCATTGAGGCTTGAAAATGACATTTCTAGAAACATATTACGTGTTCGAATTTTATTATTCTGACATGATATTTTTTACATTTCGTTTTAGTTTAAAGTACTGGTGGCTGAAAAATTTGAAGCTGAGCCAGATCAATTATGTCTGATATTTGCGGGAAAAATAATGAAAGATTCCGATACATTGAAGGGACATAATGTTAAGGATGGATTGACAGTTCATTTGGTTATAAAGGCACCGCCACCACCAGAAAGTGATACGTCTCGTAGGCCACCAGCCGATGTAAGGCAAACACCATTTGGTTTAAATCAACTTGGTGGATTAAGTGGTTTGGAGGCACTTGGTGCCGGTCCTGGTACATTTATGGACCTTCAAGCTCGTATGCAAAATGAATTGATGGGTAATCCTGATTTGATGCGAACAATTTTAGATAATCCAATGGTTCAACAAATGATGAATAATCCGGAAACTATGAGAAATTTAATAACATCAAATCCACAAATGCAAGATTTAATGCAAAGAAATCCTGAAATTTCACATATGCTAAATCATCCGGATTTACTGAACCAGACTATGGAATTAGCTAGAAATCCATCAATGTTGCAAGAATTAATGAGATCGCATGATCGAGCTATGTCCAATTTGGAATCGGTTCCTGGTGGTTATAATGCTTTGCAGCGAATTTATCGAGATATTCAAGAACCAATGTTAAATGCGGCAACTGATACGTTTTCTAGAAACCCGTTTTCGGGATTAGTTGATAATAATCCATCTGGTGCAAATCCTCAACAAGGATCAGAAAATAGAAATCCATTACCAAATCCTTGGGCACCGGGTCAAACAGGCGCTGATGCTCCCACCCCCAATAATCCACCACCAAATGTATTAAATACACCTGCTATGCAAAGTTTATTACAACAAATGAGTGAAAATCCATCTATGATGTCAAATTTACTAAATGCTCCATATACACGTTCGATGATGGAATCTTTGGCAGCTGATCCGAATATGGCAGCTAGTGTAAGTTAATTTAAATAGAGTAAAAATAATTAGCAAAGTAATAATTTTATTTAATTTTTAGTTTTTAAGCCAAAATCCATTACTGGCGAACAATCCCCAATTACAAGCACAAATGGGTCAAATGATGCCTCAATTTTTGCAACAAATGCAAAATCCCGAAGTACAAGCAATGATGTCTAATCCACAAGCATTAAATGCTATTTTACAAATGCAGCAATCAATGGAACAATTAAGGCAAGCTGCTCCAGGATTAGTCGGATCGTTCGGTATACCACCGCCCCCACCCGGTGTAAATACCACTACTGGGAGTTCAACTCCAGCATCAAATACTACAACAACGACAACACCAACACTGGCTCCAAATGCGAGGGATCAAAATAATCAATTATTTAGCGATTTTATGACGCGCATGATAAATGGTATGGGAAATCAAGGTGATACAAATCGTCCACCAGAAGAGCGATATTCTTCCCAATTGGAACAATTAACTTCCATGGGATTTGTTAATCGTGAAGCCAATTTACAAGGTAAATAATTTACATTAAATCAAACAATTTGGTTGTAACAATTAATTTTTTGTCCATTTTAGCATTAATTGCATCGTTTGGTGATATAAATGCAGCTGTAGAAAGGCTACTTGCGCTTAATCAATTATCTTTAAGCTAACAAATTTTCTTCAAACAAACAAAGAAATAAAAAAATAAATATTATTTTTCCAATAATAATAAATAAATAATTATAAATATTAATATAAAAACAAGAACGTAAAATATTATCAAAATTTCTGGTTATAATTTGAAAATAAATAAATAAAAATTTATAAGATCATTTTAATTTGATCGGTGAATGAAACTTTATTTCATTTTGTTTTTAATTATGAAAAAAAAAATTAAATTATAAACAATTTTTGTATTTTTATGTAAATCACAATTTCGAATAAAAATTCATTTACTGTTGATATAAGTAATAGAATGAACTATATTTTATGTATAAATGATTATTCAATATAATTGGTAGAAATATTTCGATGTTTAATAAAAATTCATAATAAAAACTACTTTCTATTTCACAACTATAAAAAATGTAACTAATTACTTCAATTAGTCTACAATTATATATTTTTGATTTTCAAATGTGTTATAACTTTACCACCATAACGTTTTATTATTTTTGTTTTTTTATATAATAAATATAAATGTATCAATTTCACATATAAATATATATATATATATATATTTAATAAATTTATTATTATAATAAAGAAAAATGAAAACTATAAAATAAAATTTAATTTTGAATTGAATTGTATATTCAGCAGGAAATTATTAACGATTTTAGCATGTTCTAAATTCTTTTCGTTGATAGATGTCACTGAGGCTGTACTTTTTAGATGTGTATAATCACAAATATATAGGGCTTTTCAATAGACAAATCGCTAGTACCCGCTAGAGTTCGGTTCATATCTTTGCTAAATAAATCGTATTTAGCAAATACCAGAACCAAACTACTAGCGGTTGGTCGATTAGAAAGCAGTGAGTATATCCAGACGAACCAAAAGGAAGGAAAGGTTGGTCAAAAGTTTTAATTTGTGCTTTTAATGGTGTTTCTGCTTTGTATAAATAGATGGCAATAGATAGGTATAACATTATCAATTTTATAATTTTATATTGAGTTTCTTAATTGTAATACGACTACAAACGTTATATACCCAGACGTATCTTGATGGGAAGGAACGTATGGTCAACTTTCCTATTATTATCGGAGAACCCAATATAATAATTATAAATTGTTTACTCCTGCTATCTATTTATACAAAGCAAAAATACAATTCTAAACTTGTGTAAACTAAAAATATGTCTAACGGTTCCTCCTACATCCAAATAAATATTTGAACGTTTGATTTATTTTTCTGCTTTGTATAGGTAGATGGCAATAGTAAAAAATTTTATCATTTTTATATTGGATTCTCTGATTATAAAACGCAATTTGACCAATGGTTCGTCTGGGTATAATACGTTGTGATTTACGTTTTTCCTTCTCAAGACGAGAACCGAAATACTATCGAATGGACAAACTGCTAGTTCTTCGGTCCTTGTCTTTGCTAAGTTTTAGCATTAGTTTAGCAAAGTAATAGTGGTTTGTAATTTTTATAATGGTTTATAGATGGGGTAAACTAATATTTTAAATTCAAAATAAATATTAACTATTTATTGTTTATAAAGTGCAGCAGAGTTTAAAATTTAATGGATTTACGGTTGGTCAATTTATTCTAAATACATAATTACATATGTGAAGGAAATAGACTTATTGGTGTAAGATAAAACTAATCAGAAATTTAAATTTTCTTGTTCATTTTTAGAGCCAGAATAGAAACCGTTGTACTGAAGAGATTGTATATGAAAGAAAAGTAATCTCAAAAGCATTTTGTGACTTTTGTCTTAATCTCGTTCATGTTAATCACAAGTAAATCTTGCAACGGCCTACTAAGATCTTTCGGTAGTTGAAGAGACTAATAATAACTAAGGAATATTTTCTTACATAAGTAAGGCTCGCGATTGGAACCGATAGCGCTGGCATAGAGCAATGAAATGAGTAGAGTCTTCACAAATCGGGCGTATCGTCGTATTTCAACTGCCAAGTAGTAAAACATAAGGATAACAACACAAACAATTAATTATTAATAACAATTAATTAAAAACAGTCATGTATAATTTTAATCCCGTTTTATTTCTTGTGGTTGTGTGTATAATATTATATATCATATATTAAAATAGTAATTTAAAACAAAAATTTATTTCAAAAAAAATATTCAATTTAGCAAATCCTAAAATAAAAACAAAAATCTTATTTTTTTTGTTTTAAAAATATATATTGTAAATTAAAATTCAAAACTAAAAATTAATAAAATAAAATGAAAATACATATTGTGTATATATATAGAATATATATACATACATTTAATAAAATTTATTTTAACAATGGCATGATTCAAAACATCAATATCTCGTCATTTTTTGTTGGTTGTTAAAAAATATAATGATTTGTATTAATATAATGATTAGCTTGATTAGAAGCTGGTCATCATTCTCCTTACAATTCGTATCCATTATAAATTGTAAGTTTTTTTCTAGTGTCACCTTGTATTTTGATTGGTTTGCCTCCATCATCACCAGCAGAGATTTTGTTTCTTTTGCGTAACACATTCAATTTTCTCTTCTCGACTACTTATATACTTATATAGTGCAGTCGCGCTTTATGTTTTTTCTTTTTAATTTTTTTTTATTCCTAAAAAACCATTTTATCTCATTTTATTTTATTATTTAAAAGAAACATAAATAAAATTTTGGTTTTGTTGTTTGGCAAACAATAGGCAAACGTGAATATGATGATCTATCAGTATGGCTGAGAAAACTGAGAATTTGTTGGTGGGAAATTACCAATTCGTTCAGTATTAGCAATACCACCGCCATGACCAAGAAAATTTGAATCTTGTGAAAATGTTCCATCCATTTGGCTTTGATATTCAACCATATTGTAATCCTGGGATAAACTAAATCCGGGCTGACTCATATTTTGTGATAGTCCTTGTGTTAAAGGTGCACCCTGACTTGAACCATATCGTTGCGATGATTTAGATACCGGATTTTTTCGTCGCCCTTGTTTTGCAGCTTGAACAGCTTGATGTTGATTATAGAATCGTGGTGGAACGCTACTCATATTCATAAACATGCCTACAGGCACAGGACGGTTATTCATTTGTGCTTGTGCGCTTTCTTGTGATATATAACTAATGCTATCGTGGGTTCGTGGGAACATTTGTGGCCCATTACGGGTATAAGCTAAATGTGGTGGCATTTGTGGTGGTGGAACTGAATAACCAGACATTTGATTACTTCTTCCATAATAACCACCATTGCCTAATGCCTCTTTCGCATCGTACATCACATTTGACATAAAATGAGTACCTGGATTTAAAGTGTTAACCAGTTTTTTTGGTTTAGCAAACTGGATCATGGATTCCTTTAAATTATTCAACGATCCTTCAACTAAAACTTTTCTTTCTTTATAAAAATTTAGCAAATGATTCCAAAGCGGTTGTTTTGATAAAACTTTTGGATTGCCAACAATTATTATACCATACTTAGCACGAGTTAGCGCAACGTTTAGACGTCTCGGATCGTTTAAAAATCCAATACCTTGATGTTCGTTTGATCGAACACACGACATTATAATTATATCTTTTTCACGCCCTTGAAATGCATCCACACTTGCTATTTCAATTTCCTGATAAATCTTTGAGTGAAGACTGCCTTGATATTGCATGTACTGGACTAAATATGCCCGTTGTCCTTCATATGGTGTTATAATACCAATTTGTTCAGGTTTTACACCAGCTTTTAAAAATCGTGTCGTTATTTTTTCCACATTTGATGCTTCTGTACGATTCAAATAAGAAGTTCCACTCCCTGCTATTTCTTCTTGCCCTTGGGTCACCAAAAAAAACATTGGTCTTTCGTTTTGAGGCCAAGGAAAATCTATTTTTAGTTTACGTTCTTCAGCACAAACTCCATTTTGTAAACTTCCCTCATAGAAGAAATTCGATGGAAATTGGGATAATTCTGGGTGCATACGATATTGTACCTCAAGCCTGAATGGTCGAATACCCAACACAACCAATCTTTCAAACAAACTTTGTGATAATCCAGCTTTGGCTGCTTTTTTACACATTACAACAGGACCTAATTGACAGTGATCACCAACTAATATTAATTGCTTTGCACCGAGGACCACAGGTACCATACATTCGGGTTCAGTTGATTGCATACTTTCATCGATTAATATCGAATGAAATTTGATTCGTGCCAATCGAGGATCTCCAGCACCAACACAAGTACAACATATAACATCGGCTGCTTCTAGTAATTCTCTTTCAGCTGTCTTCTTCAACATCCTGTATCGCTTTTCATCTCCCGAACTCAATTCGCCAGTTTCATCTTTTAATTGTTGCAATTTTTTTAACTCTGTATTACTTTCCATGTTCCGAATTTGATTATGTAGTGCCAAAAAGCTTACAGGCGAATCAATTGCCTCTCGTGATTTAGCACATACTCGTACTACTTTTAAATTTGTGCGATGAATTTTTTCTGTCAATTGATCAACAGCAGTATTTGACGGAGCACAAACTAATACTGGGCCACCATTCAATTTTACTAATTGGTAAACAATTGTAGCTGAAGTAACAGTTTTACCAGTGCCCGGTGGCCCTTGAATCAAACTCAATGGTCTTTGTATAGCATGTCGAACTGCATATACTTGTGAACGATTCAAATCAGGTAAGTTTGGTGCGCTGAAATGTTTTGGTAAATTACATCTAAATGTCATTTCATCAGTTCCATCATGTCGACCATGTCCCAACAATTTTGAATAAATATAATTTGATACAGAATTATCATCGACTGCAAATTTTTTGAGGGCCATTTGCATTCGGCTAAAACTGGTCCCTTTCCAAATAAAATCAACTACGAAATGTTGTGTACACTCAATAGGTACTTGATGGCTATTCTTTAATTCGAGTCCTACATCTTCTCCGTAATTGTCAGGAAGCTTAATTACATGGCCAATGCTTGCCCAAGGTTTGTGCAATTCACCGACATATTTCAAATTTAATTCATCGCCATGCATTAGTTTCATGTCGCTGTCGGTTTTCGCTAGTGCAAAATAGGCTATAGTCTTCTTATTGAGTCCGACGTCCCATCGAACCTCAATATTTTCTTGAGTTTGACTCTCTTTAAGCCTTTTATCATAATCAGCTTCAAGTTTAACTAATGGACCGAATACATTTTGATATTGATACCCATCATCATATCGGAGTTGAACTTGAGAAGGTTCCTTGTCAATTCGTGGCTTTTCCAAATCTTGAAATGTTGCCTCAATATTATCTTTCCACAATTCTTCCAATTTATGAATCTGAGCAGGTGATATTTGTCGAGCACGCAATTGCTCTTGTTCGGTTGGCACTTTAACTAACCAAGATAGAAAACATCTATCAGCAATCAAAGGCTTCCATTGTTCTTGGTCCCAATTCATGTCTTTTAATGAACTTTGTGCTGCACATGGTTGACTAACGGGAGTAAGAAAAAAATCACAAGAGTTAATTGTTGTGCTGTATGTTCAAATGCTGACGTAAATAAATGAATGAATCATCGTTAACATCAAGGTTAAGTATGAATATGATTAGAAAATATGTGAATGTATTCTTACCGACATAAAAGAACAACCACCGAATCAGCCTTAGCTGGAATAAAACCTAAAACAAAAACATTTCTAACACCACATGAATAGCATTCCAAAATTGTTTCTCCTAAAGGGCCTTCACTATGTAATGTTACCTCACGATGTTTTGCTCTAACCAAATGGTTGACAATATGAGATCCGGAAGTATTTCCTCGTCCATTACAAAACCATTTTTTGCAAATGTTACACATAACAACGGTACCTGGATCATGAATACCACAATATTTACAGGCATGTGGCGGCAATTCTTGGTTTTCTATTACACCTTCGTCGTCTTCTTCTTCAAACTGTAATTCAGCCATTCCTGATGTAATAGCTGACATCTTATTATCATCTACACCTTTTCGGAAGCCATTTAACTGAAAATATTAAACAATGAGACGACCTATAAAACAAAACTTACTAAGATAATTTTAAAAATATATATATCTAACCTGATTCGAATCACTCAAGCTATCAAATTGCGATGCCTGAGTTTGGCTCTGAGACGGCATCGTAAAGTCACGATAATCAAAATCAGTGCCTTGCGTGTCAGCCCCAATGAGATCATTTTCCTCGGTGTCCAAAAATGTTAGAGGTTGCGAATTCGGCCCATATGTATCGACACTCATGGTTAGATTTTTATTTTATTTCACCAAAAAAATTTACTTGTCAAAATTTTCTTTATTTCCTTCTTTTGCACTTATTTTCTTTTTCAACAAAATTCTCCAAAATTATTATTATATAATTCATGTGACACATTCACTTTTCTATATTCAAAAAAGTATAAAAGCAATTATTTAATTCGATTTATTTATATGTTAATAACGATTTTATGTTTTATTTTTCATCAAGTATCGCCCGAATGAAATAAACTGCGCGGAAAGATTTCATGTGGCACCGCCATTTTATTATGAAAATTTTTTTTATAACTTTATGTCGATAACTTCACGTGGTAATATGACTATCTCTATCGAAAACTGTAGGTATGCAATGAGCGTACACGAAACAGCTATAGTTATTTTGCAAATCAGTATTACGTCATTTTATTAATTTCAAAACCAAAATTTAGCGATAACAAATTCTTTAATTATTAACATACACAATAAATAATTATTTATCATTAAACTTTTGTAAATTTTTATTTAGAAAAATACCCACATTTGTTGAATAGAAAAGTGTTTGGAGGTATAAACAGTATACCAGACAGCAACAAAACAAATCAAAACGAATCGGTTTACATACATAAAAGTTACCGGTTTAACTTGTTGCATTCGAAATAGGGGAAGGGAACTAGTTTTGAATTTTGAATTAAAGACAATTTGATTGATCAGAATAAAGTGGTAATGATTCTCAGATGGCAGGACAATAAGACTTAAAACACTTAAAAAAATTGAAAAATTAATTAAAGAAAACATAAAAAGTTTATGTACTAGCGATAACTAGAAACATTTATCGAACTTTTCGTTCACTTGATTAAGAAATACTCGTATGTAGCTCATTATCAAGCGCAGATTCAATTTATAATTGCAAGAAAAAGTAAAGCTGTTTTTGTTTAGGAGGGCAGCTAGACGAATTTGTAGACAGAAGATGCGCGAATGGTGGAAGGCTAATGTTTTAAAAGCAAAACATTCATTTTTCTACGTGTTCCACATATATAACAAGCTATATTTGAATACCTTCAAATGTAGACCTATGAGGAATTCACCATGGCTATGCAGAGATTAAAGTAAAATCGTTCAACTGGAGTTGAGAGCATTAATTCAGAGCTTTTGATATTCTGAGGCTAACTGTCTTTTCAACCTTATTCGATTGGTATGACGAAATGAAGTTATGCTCAATATTCAAGAAGGGCTTGAAATGCGAGAATTATCATGGTATAGCTATACTTTTCACAGCATAAAAGTTACTGTCGTTCATTTTCTTGGGAAGACTTACGCCTCTGGCGAAGGACATTATCGGTGATTACCAAGGAGGATTCCGTCCAAATCAGTCAGTTTTAAAACAAGTTTATGACTCGATCAATCGAGAGAGGCTATGGTATGCGCTTCAATATTTATTAATCTATGTAAAACGACAGTAACGCAGTCACAATTCTGTGTCAAAGTTGAAAACAGCTTAACGAAAATTTTTGCATTTAATTCTGGTGTACGACGATAGGAGATGCGCCCTCCCCGATTTTTAATCTCATATTGGAATACATCCTTTTATGGAGGAAAACACCTCAAGACAATATCTTATTCCGACAATCCAATCTACTTTTTGCATTTGCAGATGATATCTGTGTGATTAGATTAAATAGCAAAGGAGTGAAAGAGATACTTGATCCACTAGAGAAATGCTGCTTCTGTTGGTCTCCAGATCAACGAGTCACAAACCAAATATGTGATCTCTGGTTTTAGAGACCATGACGCAATTGATTTCAGTTGTTGAAATGTGTGGTTACCACGTTTAAAGGCATGATGAGATTCAAGTATCTTAGATCTCTCATTACTCGCGATAATAGTGTGGAAGAGTTTCGCTGTTAATCGCTGAAATAGATTCAGATAAGCTGAAGTAGTACAGAGTGTTGATCAGACCTCTGTCATGTATAGATGTGAGAGTTAGACCTTGACGGATGAGTAGAAAATATGGCTTCTTACACTCGAGAGAAGAATTATCCGTATGATATATGGCCCAAAATGCGAAGTTGATTTTGTTCCACGGCCTTCAGAGTGATCTGGCATCTTCTAATTGTTTACAACAGTATGTAGTGCTGGCTCGTGATTCAAAACTGATGGAGTCAGTTTTTTCACGTGGTATGGTCTATGGACCAATAAATAGTTTTTAGGACATTTAAAACACTATCATTATAACATATCTGATTTAAATTTCTTTGTAAACATGATGTGCAACGGCCATACGTTACTGCCATAAGTTATGTGAATTCCAATTTTATGAGAACACCAGTTTCATGATTTACGTATGGATTTGTGCCAAATGTTTCACGCAACATAGTTCGAGTTTCACTTATTTAGTGAATGAATAAAAGTAAAATCGATTAACAATGTCGTTACTCGTTTCGTTAGTTGATGTTATATTTTACCTCTCATGTTTACAAAAATTATATTTGTTGGTAGACAACACGTTCTAAACATGCAAGTGCGATGGTATATTTTTTCCATCTGGCAGTACATATTAAAATAAAAAATTCGGAATTATCGTTTTCGGAATTACAACTTTTTATTTTGCATTTTGAAATCAAATTGGAAAAATATAATTCATTCTTTTTGTTGTTGATTTTTGGTGTATTTTTTTGTTTTTTTAATTTTTGTGAAATTTCACTCTTCTTCAATCTTCAGTAATCGAGTGAATTACGAATGGGAAGGTTGTCTGAATTTGGCGTTAATTTAACTTAACACTTAAAGTAGTGAATAATTTGAATGTTTTGTGCTTAATATAAATATTTTCGAAATATTAAAATATTTTAAAATAAAGTGGAAATGTTATATTATAATCTTTGTTAGATTGTATTGTGAAAATTTGCATTAAATTTAAAAAAAAATAAAATATAAATTTTTTTATGTTTCGTTGTGTTTGTTTCAAATTTCGTGGTGAATACATTAAAATAGAAAATAAGCATAAATTTTTGTTATTTAATTATAACAATAAATAAAATAAGAAGAAAAAAGTATATAGTGTGTGTAGTGGAAAAAAGAGAAAAATAGTTTAAAAAGAGCTAAAGCATATATTATTTTGGTTGTTTCTATAGTGAAAGGTTAATTAATTTAACACATTTTTTGTTTTCTTTTGTTTTGTTTATAAATACAAAAGTTATTATTGCAAATCGAAATTAAAATGTAAGTGAAGGAAATTTATAAAATCACGTTATTTTTAGTTACAGTTTCTCTAGAGCATACATACACACAACACTATATATTACAAAACGATTCATGACATCATTCAAATTTTAAAAATGTTTAGTTTTTTATTTGATTCTCAACTCTAATTTATTACTTTTTATTTATTTCATTATTGTTCTTCATGGTTTGTTAGTGTTGAGTTGTTTGCAAAACTATTTTAGTTCTTTTATTTTGTTTACATTGAAGTTTTATTTTTGTTTATTTTTCATTTGCCGGTAGATTCTCTTTTTGGGATCATATAAGAAAGAAAAAAAAAACATCTCAACTATCTTTATCTTTTGGTTTTCTTATTTGTTACATCGGACTCTGTACATACATAGTATAGGTAGTATCCGTTATCTTATACGTATATGTAGCTGATTTGCGAATTGGCAATTTAAACAAAATAAAACAAAAACTTGTTCTACGATGACTGCTCCATTAGATTTATTCGAAGATATGGAAATGTGCCAGCTAACATATCTGTATATAATAATCAATTTATTCTTGCAATCTTCTGATTTAAAAGTACGTAGATTAGGTGTTGTTATAAGTTATAACTTGATATAACTATGTTACGTTTAAATTAATCAAAACTTGAAGACATTTTTATAAAATCTTTTCAGACTCTATTAATTATGTAGTATAAAGTTTGTTTCTTTTTAATTTTTGCAATCTTTTTTGGAGCTCATGGCACTAATACTTTAATCCCTCCTAAACGCCATTAAAGCCAAATCAAGGTCGTATACCGATACGTCCGAGCTACGTACATTCATCTCGACATTACTCAGCACCATGTCTGCCTATAATTCTGAAATGGAAGATGGGTCAGGAATTCTGACTCCACCAGGAGTGTTACTTCTCACCACTCTTGTAGAGATTCGAACACGGTTCCTGTTACTATTCAAATATAGAAACCGATTTAAAAACAATGTTCGGTTAACAATTGTCACATTTTCTTCTATAGAATTTTTTATCTTTTCATATTGTGTAAAATTCGTCTCTAGTTAGTTTTCTCGAAATTTTGAAAGCGTTTCTCGACAACGACTGTGCGTTGATAACGCTTACTTCAGTGCGGTGATCTGTGCAGCTGAAAGACATGGCATGGAGATTAAACAGATGTACTGCAGACAGGTAGTGATACGACTACAGTGACCGCCCGAAAGTCATGTCCTCAGGTTGGAGCTTTGTCTCTGCTCTTGTGACGCTTGTAGTTAACCCGCTCCTAGTCCAATTGAACGACAACCAATTTTACTGCCAGGGTTATGCCGATGACATCGTCATAATATTGGTTGGTCAGTGAGCATATACAAATAACGATTAACATATTTGTAGCCTGGTGTAGTAATCAGGGTTTATCAGTCAACCGTAGCAAAATTGTGTTGGTTGGCTTTACTTGACAAATGACTGAGAAACTTTAGTCTTCCAAAAATTAGGGCTCATACGATCCCGTTCTTTTCAGGAGTTAAATATATGGGGATCAGGTTAATTCGAAAGATTATTCGGTACAAACATATATGTAGATCAGAAATGCAATAAAGCATTGTATATTTAGAAATAAAAACGTTGCACGCTAACGTTATGATTATCCGTCCCATAGTCTTATTTGCCACACTTATTTGGTGGCCTAGAACAATGAGTATAGTTGGAGAGAGATTTCTTAACCGCCTTCAGCGACTTGTGTGTCTGGGCATAATGCGAGCTATGCACATCACATCCACTATATAGCTATTAAGATGGATGTGGGCCTGCTGTCGGTTGATTTTTGGATCAGAAGCAATGTGCAACGCAAACAATCGGTCGCCTACAAGATAGAACAATCTATTTGGCGCTTCTGAACACTACCAAATATGGAGGGTGGTGAACAGGCACTATAACTACCCACATGCCCTTAGACGCGTGTAATTATTACCGGAAAGTATGAATAAGAATACAACAGCCCATCTTACCTATCCGGTGAAGATATGATGATCTTCAATGATAGATCAGTATGCTGTGGTCTGGCTGGTACTGGTCAAATTATATTTTCCCCTTAGTAATTACACTACTGTCTTTATGACGGAAATTGCTATAATTTTAAGAGCAGCACTCGTTGCAAATGATATTAATTAGATCGTCGTACGGGCACTTCTTGTGTTCCTCTCTTTCATACTATTCCCATAGACTGCACTCCTTTTGTTCACGATTCCTTTTTAAGGATTAACTGAAGATTATGGCGATATCGGATATCTTGAACTTAATTTTTTTTTTTTTACGTTTTGTTTTAATTGGGTGCAGGGCGGACTTTTTTGGGTGCAGAGCACCCAACGCGCGATCCTTCAAGTAAAGGTTGATAGCTGCCTTAAACTTGTGCATTTTATACTTCAACGGAAATTGAAAACCAGCCAACGAATTCCGCTTCTTAGATGTTCGATAAATAAATTCGCGCTTTGCATCTTCAGTTCGAGGTTTCGGCAGCTTCACCGTTAACATGCGCATTAACCGTTCCTCGTGTTACCCGTCCTGGCGTAACAAATGGTGGTATTTTCTCCCTTAATTCTGCAGAACATTTACCATTTATTAATCTATAGAACACGCATAGTTCTGCAACATCTCTGCGGTGTTGTAGACTGTCTAGGTCTTTCGTAAGTCTGGGGTTTCGTATTATTCGGATGGCACGCCGCTGAACTCTATGAACTCTATCCAGCAACTGGAGAGCAGTGCCATATGCTCCACCCCAAACCTGACAGCAATATTCTATGCACGGTCTAATAAAGGTTTTATATATTTGGAGAACCTTATTTAAAAAACCGTCTGCATCTATTGAGGAACCCGAGTTTACGTGAAGCTGATTTGGCTAATGCGATAATGTGTTCATTCCATTTTAAATTGTTGGTAATCTGAACACTAAGCAGACGAATTGAGTCACAACTCACGAGAACGTGTCCTTCTACCACAAAAGGGCATTCGTTGTGACTTCTTTTACGCGAGAATGTGCATATTTGTGTTTTTTTCTCGTTAAATTTGACGTGATTTTTAACTCCCCACTCAAATATTGTATTCAAATCGGAATTAAGCGAAGTGACAACTTCCAGCCGTTTACCGTTTAACTCTGAAAGAGTAGGCTCGACCTCGAATGAGATAGAATTATTAGAAGAATAAACAAATTTCGGGACTTAAAATGTAAGTCTGTGAAGGGATGTCACAATAGACGTCGAGCCTGAGTGTCGCGAAAAAAACATCCTCTTCTAATGTATAAATTATTCACATGACTACGTTCCACCTTACTTTATTTTCTTATCTATTCATTCTGTTTGGACACAGTCTTCCTTTTCGAAGTTTATGTTTTTAGAAATAACCAGATATCACAAGTGTTAGATCCGGAAAATATGTTTCTGGTCGTATTTCTTCGATGCCAAAATCGCAATAAAATTACTCGTGATTTGAGCAGTGTTAGCTGACGCGATATCATATGATGTAAAAAGTAGCAAATCCTCTTTCTTTCGGTTTTCCAACAAATTTTTGAAAACTTTTGGTAAGCAGTATCGGTATACTATTTTGCAGCTACAGATCTTTTTCCAGGTGAAAATCAGCTACAATTTAAAATCAGGTGAACTAAACTATGATATCGTTACTTTTGTTGCTTAGCTTTTACGGGTGGGTCTGCTCCTGAATCTTAAAAGAAGTCTCATAAAACAATTGTAAACGATTTGGTATATTTATACGTATTGGTGCACATTGTAGGTGGTGAGGTGTTTAGTCCAACGAATCCTCTTTAGACACAACCGCTTTTTATGTCACCCGGAGCATGTTAATTTTTGGTCAACGGCGAAAATTGAACTGGAGACCGCAGTGAGGTGAGAAACTCTCTTAACCATTAAGCTCGAACATTAAGCGTGACAATAAAAATGTTCGCTTATATAAAAATGTTTAATGGAATTTTTCAATGAGTTTAGTTTTGCAAATATCGAAGATAATACCAATAAAAGAAAGAAATATCGTTGTCAACATATTGTTCTGAAAATTATTAGATTTAGAAAATACCATACTCATATGCATATACTATAAAATTAAGACATCATATTTTAAAGTGTTACAAAAAATATTTTGACAGTTTCTTAACCGAATAACATTTTAAAAATATATCAAACTAAACTCAAGTTAACTAAGCTACCGTCGTCTTAACCTTACTCTTATTTATGAGAATCTATTTATTTACTATTGGTTTAGAACACACATATTTTATTTTCGTATATACTTACGATATATAAAAATACATATGTAATAATAGGCATAAGTCTGTAAACTTCTGATTCACACTCATAGTCATCGATAAAAACTACGCGATACACGCGTCAAGTCGGCAACATCGAAAATCTACGGTTGGACCGATTTAAAAAAAAAACACACATATTACAAGAAATCATTTAGTTATATTTATAGACATTTTTGAAAATGATTATAAATAACATTTGAATAAAATTCATAACATAAAAAAAAAAATTAAAAAGTAATTTTTTATTGCTGTTAAGAAAGAGACCTGTGCGATCTTATAGATTTCTTAAAATTATTACAAATTATTAAACATTGAAAAAATATTAAAAAAAAAATATATACTCTGTGAGCTGATTTAAGGTAAATACATTCTTTTTGAATTGAATTTATCATACATACAATTACATATGTGTAGTTCAGTCGACCTTCAAATTAATAAGATTTCAGACTGAGATTTTTCTTTTCAATTTACTTTTTTGCTATTTTTAATTCCAAAAACTAACTGTATTTGATTTGTAAAATACATGATGGTTTTCTAAGTACTGGTTAATGAATAGTTCCTCTATTTCAATCAAACTTTCTCCAATATTCAAGAAAGGTGATCGCTTGTAATGCGAGAATTATCGCGCCATGTCACTCGTTTACACAGTTACTGTGTTACATCATATTTGGAGGAATTACTCGTCTAACGCAGGAAATCATTGGTGTCTACCAAGAAGGATTTCATCCAAATCAGTCAGATATTGATCAATTTTTTTCGGTTAAGATAATTCTTTCCAAGTACTATGAAGACGACAGTAACGTAGTCACAATGCTGTCTCAAAGTTTAGAACAGGCTATCGAAAATTTTTGCAAATATGTAGTTCCGGTGTTCGCCAAGGAGATGTGCTGTCCCTAATAATTTTTTATCTAATGTTGGAATACATCGTTCGTAAAAGTGACCGCAAGACAATATCCGACAATCCAATCAAATTTTTGCATAAATAGATGATATCTGCGTGATTGGAATTAATGTCAATAGAGTGAAAGAGATGCTTGATTCACTAGAAGTGTAACACCAAATATCTGATCCCTGGTAACCACACGTTTGAATGAGTGATGAGATTCAGATCTCTCTTTACTCACAATAAAAGTGTGAGAGGATATCAAAGCTCGCTTTGCCGCTGGAATACTTCAACTTTAGAGATCAAAATATCTGGCAAATGCGGAAACCACGTTTTAAGCACATGTACATTTGGGACCATCAGGTGAGAGTTGCTCTATATTTAAAGGCATCGACACCAAAAACAGCGGCAAAACCGCGGAAATATGACTCAATAAGTAAATTTATAATTTTATATATACATTTCTAAATCACCTCAAGAAAATATACGTAAGTAATTGTTGCATTATGAAATGAACTGTAGCGAAAAGTTTAATATTATGACAATTTATTCGAATGATAAAAATTCCTTCGTTAATATTTACTTTATAAATTTATAGTTGTGTTTTATTATATAAAAGTATTGTTTTATTTGTTTATAGATGTGTTCATAAAATGTAATATTTATGTTTGATAAAGATTGACTCATATTTACTTTACGTATTTTACAATGATTGACGGTCGAAGTACTTTATTTAAACTCATATTATATAGAGAGTACATATTAAAAAACTTATATTTGTGAATGTTAACAAAAATTCTCTAAGATAATAGAATGTTAGTTCTCCGAGAGCGACGTCTTCGTCTATCAAAAGGCGGCTCTTCCTTTAAAGATCGCTGTGTCATTCGGTTTGGGTCAGCATGCATGACGTGTCCGAGCCAGTGTACTCACTGCCGTGTAATTTCATGCACGACATCAGGAATTCGCATTAGTTCCTAATATCATGATTATACACGGATCATACAGCCCTGAAAATCAGATAAACAATTTAAATCTCTCTAAGTGGGTTCATTGCGTTGCAATAAATGCAATAAATAAAATCAAGTCTCATTTTATTGTTCCGTTTCGCGAAGTTATTAAGTATAATAATAAGTAATATATACAAAGTGCATGGAATTGAAAAATTTTAGTTTAAAAATGTAAATAAATAAATAAATGGACTAACATTAAGGTTATTCAAATGCTACTAGTTATTACAATGACAATCAATTAAATTGATTAAATCACAAGCGAAGTTCTAATTGTATCAGTAAAAATCTGACAAATCTGTGAATAGGGGCAAACTTTTAGATTTGAAGCCAATAATGTGAAAACATGAGTTACAGAGTAATTTCAACATAATTGTTAAATATGATTAATGACTAATTGTACAAACACTATAAGTTTGCAATTTTTCTTATAATTTTCTTTAAAAATATAAAATATCAGCTATGCATATATAATTTAACTGCTCTAAATAAACATACATATTACATTAAATTAGTATATATTTTTAATCATTACATTTTATATTATAACAAATATATGTTATCACAAATTATCAGCAAACCACAAAATAATTGAATGTCTCACCGACAGTTTATTTATTTTCTTAGAATTTAATAATGGAATTAATACGCTTATTTATTCAAATTTTACAACAGATGATGTTACGAGAAAATACAAAACCACAACTAATATATATACTTAATTACATTTAAATATTTGATTTAAAACTAAAGGGTTGGCAAACTTCAAATAAGAGGTATCATTTGATATTTAAAACAACGAGTAACTTTCAAGAGAAATCAACGAATGTATTTTATTGTGAAAAGGAAAGTATGCCTTAACATTTGAAAAAGAATATCAGCCAAATGGCCGCCACGATAACGCTTGCAGCACCATACCTTTCATGAAATTTTTCATGACAAATTCGCACATTATCGAAGCCATCGTCGATAACTGCACGTAATTTTTTAAATCATAGCTCGGTCGCGCAATTCATTTACCATAACAGTTGCACCAGACTCATTTTCGTAAAAGTCCAATCATACCACCAGTCCAACAACCGCACCAAACAGTGGCACGTTGAGAATAGAGAGGCTTTTCAACAATCATTCTTGGATTTTCTAAGCCTCAAATGCGATAATCCTGTTTATTAATATAGCCTTTTTTCTACCAGTTTTGGTATAATTGCAAAAATTGCTTTAGTTTTGCGAACTTTGCAAAATTTTCATCATTTTGTTAAAATTCACTACTTTAACAATTTCAATGCGTTGTTCAAGCGTGTATCGTACTATTTTTAGTAATGGCATAGTTTTACTTATCAAATGTCTAGAGATGATAGGTCCAAAATTCACAGTTGCCTAAATAGCAGGTTATTCAAAATGAAACCTCGTTTTGGATAACCATTTACTTCAGAAGTCTTTTAGTTTCAATAACTTACAATAATGTATTGACAGTTTGTGCACTTAAATGCATTGCATTCGAAATAATGCATTCGAATTTTAAGATATGTATTAAGACTAGATAATGCTGCTGAATGTCTGTTTTATAGGTATGTTTTACCTAGAGAGTGTATATATATTGTTACGACTCACACGATTCTTATCCGGATTATCAACACTTCAGATATAGATCAAAATTATAAAACGACCAAAGTTTAGTCAAACTTATTTCTTTCTTTATTTCACAAACTAAATTGTGAAAGATACGCCGTTTGCCACTAATCTTGTGCACACAATTTATAAAACTTTTCTAATTCAGTTTTAATCAAAGACTAGCCGTTCGTCACTGGTGAGATAGGGTCTCTCGCTTTTGTAACGTGGCTCAAACGATATGAGAGTTTCGGTAGATAAAATGTAAAATAAAACTAGACATGTGGGGCGCAGATAAATTTGGGACGGGTTACGTACACGATCTCAAGGAAACCATCGACACGAAACTCAAATCAAATCTCGAGATAGGAATGCGACGCAGCGACTAAGAAGAAGTACCACAAGGATAATCGTCGGAAGATATTGGCGGATGAACTGCTCACCGTAATTAAAATTGACCTCTGCTTTGTTTTTTTATTTTATGCTCCACGCAGTGCTCCGTCATCAGAATTCACATGTCATATCTGTGTCTTCCAATTGCACCGATTGTTCCTACGCTGTGACCAATTTGATCCACAGCTTATTCTGTTTTTGTACGCATTAATCGCCTTCTTTTGTGAAACAATACACAGTTAACTCAACAACAAATTATTATAAATCTATATTTAAATTCGGAGTGTTAATACGAACTTCTTATTATCAAAAAGTTAATGAACACAGTGAGTGCAAGTAGAAATATAGGTCCACTTTACGTTTTGCATGCTTCTGATATAATAAAGCTCTGCCCATGGATTCTGCACTTCAACATCCATTTTATCGTTTGTAATTAGATGATATCATATGAGAAGCCAACCATTATAGTGATCATAGATGATCTCATTATTGTTTGTTACAATAATCCTAGAATATGGTCAACAGACTACCAAATAGATATTTGTTAACTAATTTTATAGGCCCTTCATATACATACATTGACCGACAGCATTTCATATACATACATTGAGTATGACGATCATTCAAATTGTTCCATTATGTTCCTTATGCTCGTTTTTATCTTTCTAAACAGCCATTAAAACATAAATACAAAGTAGATTCCTCATATCATCAGTCGAATAACTGTTCAAATAAAATAAAATAAACTTTCTGATGAGAATCGTCATACAAGCAACCTCTCCCCAACCGTTAGTATTTCAATAAAAATATCTTATTATTCACCGGTTGTAGCTTAATGGTTAAGGAAGTTTTCCATCACATCACGGTCTCGAGCTCGATTTTAGCCGTTCTCTAAAAATTAAAATACACCGGATGACATAAAAAACGCGATTGTGTGTAAAAAAATTCGTTGGGTGTAAGGTCTCAGTTGAGACGCGGTAAAGGTCGTTTACGGCCTCTTTGCCATATATTATTATTATTAAATTATTGTTTATATAAATAAAAAAAACCCTCTTTTTGATATAAGACAGAGGTCCATATAGGCTAACAACAACGGCGACCCCAGACATGCCAACACCATCCTGTAACACAACAACAAAGTAAGAAATTTACCTTAATCAACAAAAACAATGTACTCACATTTTATATCCTCGAACTTAGTTGACAGCATATTGAATAAGAGGTGCTGTCATCACACAGGTGACAGTGTCTCTTATTCAATATGCTGATCCAACAGCTTACTCGCTAACAGAGGGAACTATTCATACAAACAATTCAGTACAGACACATCCAAGCAACATGGACACATCCCGCATCCCATGCTCAAGTCCACCCATACCTAAGTACAACTAAAAGTGTATTTATGTTTATCAAAGGACCAATCCCATTGTATAGTCTAAAAATGATAATATCATAAAAACATTTTATATAGAATGAAATTCTTAGACATATCTATCTTAAATATAATAATATTCTTTTACAACCTATAAATTTAATTTCATATGAAAAAGGTAAATTGTACATTTTTTAGTATTTACATAGATAGCAGTAATGAGTCTCGAAAAGCATAACAACGTTTTAGCGCGTCATAGATAATGAATGTGTGTAGTTTAAAATTGTTTAAGCCATTTATTGTTATACAGTTTATTTAATGACGATTTCGCTATTTGTTAAAAATAAAAATTAATTTAATGTCGAATAACAATGTATGGTATACTGGTACTAGTGTATGGTATACTGGTGTATATACAGTGGCGGGCAAAAATGTATACATAACATAATTATAATTTTCTAGTCCAAAAAAATAAATTACACAGAATTTATTGAAACAATTACATTAGTTTTAATTAGAAAAAGGCACATGTATTCAAATATGCTCGGTTTGATACTTTTTCCTTTAATATTTGGTCCAAAACACCTTATTTTATATACCTAGGACTACTTTCAACAATCCCCTGGTAACATGTGGAGTTTGTTCCACCTCTCATCAACACGTCGCTATAATTCTTTGATGTTTAAAGGTACATCACTACCGTCGCCGGTCTAAGTGTGCTGTAGCAGCCACTCGACGTAACCTAACCTAACCTAAGATACATCACTATACGCGTATAACCGACGTTTAATGAAGGTCCTATTCATCCTGATGTGAAATTATTTTTCACATCAGGATGAATAGGGAAAGATGAGGGGAATTATTTTTCCAGAAGTATGCCTTGTTGTTTGGTTTTGGTTCCATACGACCAAACAACTCTTTACAATACACGAATTTTTATACAGTTTTGAAAATTCCAGACGCGCTTTGACATTTATTTCCAGATAAAGCTGGACAAAACAAGCGTATTCTGGGTAAGGGTGGTCTATCTGTTCACTCGCCAACTCTTTAGTAGCCTTAAGTATAAGGTGTGTTAATTTGTATGTCGTTTTGTTCTCTCTTCTTTTATTTCAAATTTCTCTCTATTACACGAGCGTCTCTACTATTAAAAGTTGTGGCTGCCCTTTGTTTATAACATTGCGTACTGATTTTTGCACATCGTATGTGAGTATATTACTATATAACTTAATCGAACGGAACGAAGCTACAGACCTCGCACGCCAACCTTATGCTTGATGTGTACAGTGCAAGACTGAACTTAGTGCGAAAAATATAATTAGTTAAAAAGCTTTAATGTTTTAAATCTAGCGCAAGTATAACAGAATAATAGTGATAAAGTCGACGATTACGTCTATCATCGTATGCATATTTTTTGTCTACATTATATTGTAGCAGTTATATAATAAGAATAACATGTTCGCATTAATTATTTACAAGAATTTGTATTCACCTTCATGGAGTTTAAAATCTTAAACATTAGTAACATAAAGCATTGATTTTGTATTGTGTGGATTTTGAATGACTGTTGAGTAATGACATTTTCATTCCTATAAGTTCTCAAATATTAGATTCTGATTTTACAATCAATCATAATGATATAGTATATATATATATTATATATATATATATATATATATATATATATATATATATATATATATATATATATTAATATATATATATATATATATATATATATATATATATATATATATATATATATATATATATATATATATATATATATATATATATATATATATATATATAATATATACAGTGGTTCAATTAAGTATTTGAACACCTAAACAATTCTAGATATTTATAAATCAAATATACCATATTATAACAAATAAACGATTTTATTATCACCTGTGGATTCAACAGATTTTTTAAATAAAATAAAATT